>CM057458.1:1284452500-1289252500 GCA_016271365.2 Neoceratodus forsteri | reverse complement strand
TCCAGACTTTTAAATAAACCTTCATGTAATCTTTTGTGAGCTTTTATTCTCAACCTTTGGCTCATGACATATGAATAGGCCACAAAAATAAATTCTCTAAAACAGCTTTATTTTAGTTAAATATGCAAAATTAGGTTATTCATGTACCATTAACAATGGAAAAACAAAATTAGTACTGTGTAGCTATGGATCCTAGCATCACGCACAGAAAATGTCATTAGGATATCTCATACACAAAAAATATATATAAGGCTGTACTTTTAGGGTCCAAATTCAAGCTAAATCACCAGCAGCAGTGGGTCAAATTTATTAAAAGTGGTCAGCAGTTAAAGGGTTAATGATTTTTAATTTTTATTACAATCAATTAAAGCAGTTATGGGGACCCTCATACCTATGCATGCACCACAAGTTTAATGGCACTAGCCCGGCAATTGTACCAAGCCATTGCGGCGATGAAGCATTACAAGGGTATGAAGCACCACAAATGCATATGTGTCAGTCTCAAAATGGTGTGGGCTTTAAAATAAACATTGCACAAAACATGTTTTTATGAAGAAAAATGCGGGTTTCTTCATGGAGAATGAGTGGAGGTACAGCTGTTTGTTTGTTTGTCTGTTTGTAAAAGTTTATTCCTTACAAGTACAAGGTAATGGATATCCCGTTGAGTGGTTAGACTCATTTACAGCGGGGTCCATAACATACAAAACAGCTGTATTTCAAGATCAGACACCACAAGCTACTGAAACATGAGGTCAGTGACATGATCAAGGTTTCTGTTCTGTTGATAAAAGACTTCTCCTTTAATGTGCTCTGCTGTAATTGAAACAGTGAAGATGTTTCTGTCCCTGTCAGCGAGCAATGACATCATACCTATACAGCCTGCCACTTCACCAATTAAATTCCTGATTGACTGAATAAGCTGTTGCAGTTCCTAGTTAGAACAGTCTGTGGGGCTAATTGTTTTCACTCAGAGTTTGTTTGTAAGCCATCTGGCTTTGTTTAGAGAGATATACTTAAAATCTATCTTTCTGTTTTCATAAAAAGTTGATCATTTGGGGTACAGTGCTGAATTTTAGTGGCATGGATGAATGTCTGTATCACAGATGTCAGTTCTCTGTCACCAAAACTGCATTCTGTTTTGGCTACATAACACAGGATTGTTTAACGGATATAAAATAAATCTGCATTCTGTTAATTCATAGAAGCAGTGTATCTTTACTATAGCCTCAATAAATATGTTCACATGAGAACAATTTTGTTTTTGCATCAGATTGACAAGCATGTTTCTGCCACACTGCTATTTCAGAAACATGTACTGTACAAACTCATAAAATTCAGTTCTTTGTGGGGTTCTGTGTGAAAATAGGTCATGTATGTGTATAACTATGAATACTATATGGCATCCTGATGCCTGTGTCTCCTGCCTCTCAGTTGAGGCTGCTGCACCTGACTTCCCTCTGTCCCCCACCCCCACAGTCAGGGTCAATACACACTGTTGCCTCCTTTTCCTCTCTCCACAGATGGGCTGCTGTGCTCTGCTAAGCCCTAGAGTCCCAAGGCCACTACCATCACAGTTTGGGCTGCTGCACCATGCTGCCCCAGGCCACCGAAGGTGGGGCTTTTGTTGCACCCTGATACCCACTTCCATTGCCTCAATTAGGCAGGGCTGCTGCACCACCTGCACCCTGTTACACAGTCAGGGCTGCTGTACCCTGATTCCCTACTGTGTCCTGCACCACAGTCAAGGCTTCTGCATCATGCTGTCCTCTGACCCCTAACACCACTGTGCCCTGTTGCACCATAGAGCCTCTTGCTCCCACAGTTAGAGTTGTTGCACCATGCTGCTGTCTGACACTAGAGTCAGATCCTTTGGTACACAGCCCAAAACTACCCAACAGAAAATACAAGAAATACTTACATCTTCTGTTATAGGGTGGGGGACAGAGGGTAGCAGGGTGTGGCAGCCTAAACTATTTGTGCAGGAGGCAGCAGCCTCATAATGAGGGCAGGAGACAGGGGGCTTTTTGGGCAGGGGAAAGGGGGAAACAGAGTGCTGTTGCCTCAGTTGTCAGGCAGGAGACAGGGGCCTCAAGATGCCATATAGTATTTCTAGTTATACACCTACATGATTTATTTTCACACAGAAACCCTCAAATAACTGAATTTTATGAGTTCATATTGTACATGTTCCTGAAATCACAGTGTGGAAGACACAGGTTTGTCAATCTGACATGTAAACAACACTGTTACCACATGAACATATTTATTGAGGCTACATCAAATGCAAGCTGCTTCTATGAATTCATGGAATGTCGATTTATTTTATACCCATTAAACAACCATGTGCTATATAGCCAGAACAGAATGTATAGTTTGATGACAGAGTACTGACATCTGTGATACTGACAATTTAATTTCTCACAGACATTCATTCATACCACTTAAAGTTCAGCACTGAAGTCTAAATGATCAACTGTTTATCAGACCAGAATGATTTTAAGCTGATCTCTCTGTACACAAACCAGATGGGTTAATAATAAACTTTAAGTGACAACAATTTGCTCTACAGACTGCTCTAACTAGGAATTGCAACAGCTTATTTAGTCAATCAGAGGCTTAATTGATGAAGCAGTAGGCTAGATAGGTATGATGTCATTGCTCACTGACAAGGACAGAAACATCTTCACTGTTTCTTCACTGTTTTCAGTTACTGCAGAGCACATTAACAGATGCTGATTTAAAGACAACCACAAACCAAACAGCATATTTTCAGGAAACACTAATCATGACACAGGGATGTGAATTCAAGGGAATTCAAGCTTTTTATGAAATATGTGTATTTGATCTTTAAACTGAATAGCCCACCCTTGTCTGAGTTTGTTCCCAAATTGTTTGTGATGTCCTGGCTAACAAATGCGGTACAAAAAAGATGACATTCTTCCATTTTACATAAACATAAAAACATAGAAACATAGAATTTGATGGCAGATAAGGACCACTTAGCTCACCTAGTCTGCCCATTTCTCTACCTACAGGATAAGCTGCAGATCCTGGTTAACCACCAGCCTATTTCTTCCTACCCCTCAGAAGACTTGCCTTATGTCTGTCCCATGTATTCTTGAACTCTTCCACAGTTTTAGACCCCACAACCTCCTCAGGAAGGCTGTTCCATGCATCCGCCACTCTGTGAAAAAATACTTCCTCACATTGCCCCTGAGTCTTCCCCCCTCTATCTTCAAATTGTGTCCCCTTGTTCTTGCACATCTCTTTTTCTGAAAGATGCTACTCTCTTGGACTTTGTTGATTGCACTGAGGTACTTAAAAGTTTCTGTCCCTCCTTTCCTCAAGGGTATACATATTAAGCTCCTTTAGTCTCTCCTTGTATGGCTTCTCTTGTCGACCCTGCACCAGTTTAGTTGCCCTCCTCTGGACTGCCTCCAACCTGTCTATGTCCTTGCAGAGATGGAGACTCCAGAACTGGATGCAGTACTCCAGATGGGGTCTCACCAACTGTCTGTACGGAGGGATAACAACTTCCTGTTTTCTGCTGGTGATGCCTCTCCCAGTATCTCCCCAGCCCTCCCGACTGCCTTCTCACATTGCTTGCCAACCGTAGGGCCATCTGATATGATTACCACAGGTCCCTTTCCATTTTTGTTGTTGTTACTACCCCCCCCCCACTGTGTACTTTCCCCTTGGTTTTTGTTCCCAGGTGCATTATTTTGCATTTCTTTGCATTGAATCTAAGCTGCCATACTTCTGACCATTCCTCCAACCTAGCCAAGTCCCTTCTCATTCTTTCCACACCTCCTTGTGTATCAAACCTGTTGCAGATCTTTGTGTCATCTGCAAAGAAGCATACTTTTCTTCCAGTCCCTCTGCAATGTCGCTTATAAAGACATTAAAAAGGTCTGGACCCAGTACTGAACTGTTTAGTTGTTAGTTCACATAAAATCCTTTAGGCAAGCATCTATTTTCAAAGGACTCAAAGTGAGGTATACAGACATTCAAGAACATTTGCAAATGGATTAAACTTTATACACCTTATTGTAATATATGTCACTGTATCTAGCATCTGCTATTGGCACCATTTTTATTGTTTTGTACTTAGTGCACCTTGTTAGACTGTACTGTCCCCCCACCTCCCTACCCCAAATAAATAAATACATCAGTAAGTAAGTGTGCCTTGTTACTTTTTTCCTTCTTTTACCGTATTGTTTGTCTCTCATGGATGGCACCTAGAAATTAGCTTTAGCCAGGTATGCCTTCCATGGTTATCAATAGTTTACAAATAAATAGCATGCCAGGCTCAAATATACATTTTTTAGAAAATGCATTAAAAGCCATGTAACACAAGGCACTGCATTGTACACTTATTTTTACTAAGAAGCAATAGGCTACACAAATTAATGAGTGCTGTTTAGTGCAGTGTGCCTTCCATCTGATCCACTTATGTGCATTACACACCAATTTAAGACAGCCACAGATGGTCCCTGATACAAACTTGGAAGAACGTGAAGTCTAAGAGTTTCATTTTAAAAACTGCCACAGTAAGGGAAAAAAATGTTTAAATTGTTCTTAGGATTCCACCATGGTACCAACTACAAGGGTACTGCTGCCAGCTAGCACACACTTGCTGCCAATTGTACAGATCACACTGTAGCAGGACAGCTCAGGATGCCACACTCACAGGCTGCTTCATGACTCAGGAGGAGAAGGAATGAACTTCAGCAACTTGAGGGAATGTAGAGAATTTTTTTTTTACTTTATTAATTTGACTTTTTTATGGGATGCCACCTAGTGCCATTTATCAGGGGCTGGGCACCGGCACAATGTCAGTTGGTGCACACTTGCAGCCCACTGCCCAGGCACACTGCAACAGCATAACTCTGGATGACACACACATAGGCCACTTTGGAACTCATAAAAAGGAGGCGGAGGAAGAAACTTCAGCAACATGACAGAATGTGGAGAATTTTCTTTTTTCCTTTTAACTTTTTTTATGGGATGCCACCAATGTTCCAACTGCCAGCTACCAGGTCAGGCACACTTGCTGCTCACTGCCCAGATAGCACTGCAGCAGCTCAGCTCAGAGCAACACACACAGGATGCCCACTGCCCAGATCATACTGGAGCACCACAGCTCAGAACAGCACACACAGGCTACCCACTGCCCAGATCACACTGCAGCAGCACAGCTCAGAACAACACACACAGGCTGCCCACTGCCCAGATCACACTGCAGCAGCACAGCTCAGAACAACACACACAGGCTACCCACTGCCCAGATCACACTGCAGCAGCACAGCTCAGAACAACACACATAGGCTACCCACTGCCCAGATAGCACTGCAGCAGCTCAGCTCAGAACAACACACACAGGATGCCCACTGCCCAGATCACACTGGAGCACCACAGCTCAGAACAACACACACAGGCTACCCACTGCCCAGATCACACTGCAGCAGCACAGCTCAGAACAACACACACAGGCTGCCCACTGCCCAGATCACACTACAGCAGCACAGCTCAGAACAACACACACAGGCTACCCACTGCCCAGATCACACTGCAGCAGCACAGCTCAGAACAACACACATAGGCTACCCACTGCCCAGATAGCACTGCAGCAGCTCAGCTCAGAACAACACACAGGCCACCCACTGCCCAGATCACACCGCAGCAGCACAGCTCAGAACAACACACACAGGCTGCCCACTGCTCAGATCACACTACAGCAGCACAGTTCAGAACAACACACACAGGCTACCCACTGCCCAGATCACACTGCAGCAGCACAGCTCAGAACAACACACGCAGGCTGCCCACTGCCCAGATCACACTGCAGCAGCACAGCTCAGAACAACACACAGGTTGTCCACTGCCCAGATCACACTGCAGCAGCACAGCTCAGAACAACACACACAGGCTGCCCACTGCCCAGATCACACTGCAGCAGCACAGCTCAGAACAACACACAGGTTGCCCACTGCCCAGATCACACTGCAGCAGCACAGCTCAGAACAACACACACAGGCTGCCCACTGCACAGATCACACTGCAGCAGCACAGCTCAGAACAACACACAGGTTGCCCACTGCCCAGATAACACTGCAGCAGCACAGCTCAGAACAACACACACAGGCTGCCCACTGCACAAATCACACTACAGCAGCACAGCTCAGAACAACACACACAGGCTGCCCACTGCCCAGATCACACTGCAGCAGCACAGCTCAGAACAACGCACAGGCTGCCCACTGCCCAGATCATACTGCAGCAGCGCAGCTCAGAACAACACACACAGGCTGCCCACTGCCCAGATCACACTGCAGCAGCACAGCTCAAAACAACATTCATGGGCTGCCCACTGCCCAGATCACACTGCAGCAGCACAGCTCAGAACAACACACATGGGCTGCCCACTGCCCAGATCACACTGCAGCACCACAGCTCAGAGCAACACACATGGGCTGCCCATTGCCCAGATCACATTGCAGCAGCACAGCTCAGAACAACACACACAGGCTGCCCACTGCCCAGATCACACTGCAGCAGCACAGCTCAGAACAACACACACAGGTTGCCCACTGTCCAGATCACACTGCAGCAGCACAGCTCAGAACAGCACACACACAGGCTGCTCAGTGCCCAGATCACACTGCAGCAGCACAGCTCAGAACAACACACACAGGCTCCCCACTGCCCAGATCACACTGCAGCAGCACAGCTCAGAACAACACACACAGGCTGCCCACTGCTCGGACCACACTGCAGCAGCGCAGCTCAGAACAACATTCATGGGCTGCCCACTGCCCAGATAGCACTGCAGCAGCTCAGCTCAGAACAACACACACAGGCTGCCCACTGCCCAGATCACACTGCAGCAGCACAGCTCAGAACAACACACATGGGCTACCCACTGCCCAGATAGCACTGCAGCAGCTCAGCTCAGAACAACACACACAGGCTGCCCACTGCCCAGATCACACTGCAGCACCACAGCTCAGAACAACAAACACACAGGCTACCCACTGCCCAGATCACACTGCAGCAGCACAGCTCAGAACAACACACACAGGCTGCCCAATACCCAGATCACACTGCAGCAGCACAGCTCAGAACAACACACACAGGATGCCCACTGCCCAGATCACACTGCAGCAGCACAGCTCAGAACAACACACACTGGCTGCCCACTGCCCAGATCACACTGCAGCAGCACAGCTCAAAACAACATTCATGGGCTGCCCACTGCCCAGATCACACTGCAGCAGCACAGCTCAGAACAACACACATGGGCTGCCCACTGCCCAGATCACACTGCAGCACCACAGCTCAGAACAACGCACATGGGCTGCCCATTGCCCAGATCACACTGCAACAGCACAGCTCAGAACAACACACACACACAGGCTACCCACTGCCCAGATCACACTGCAGCAGCTCAGCTCAGAACAACACACACAGGGTCCCCACTGCCCAGAACACACTGCAGCAGCACAGCTCAGAACAACATTCATGGGCTGCCCACTGCCCAGATCACACTGCAGCAGCACAGCTCAGAACAACACACACACACACACACACACACACAGGCTGCCCACTGCCCAGATCACACTGCAGCAGCACAGCTCAGAACAACACACACACACAGGCTGCCCACTGCCCAGATCACACTGCAGCAGCACAGTTCAGCACAACACACAGGCTGCTTCAGGTCTCAGGAGGAGGAAGAGAAGAATGAGGAGGAAAGAACTTCATCAACTTGAGGGAATGTGGAGAGAATTTTTTATATATTTTGTTTTTACTGTTTTAATTGGGTGTCACCAAGGTGCCAACCACCAGGGGCTGGGTGCTGTCACACTGCCAGCTGGTACACACTTGTTGCCTGCTGCCCAGATCACACTGCAACAGCACAGCTGAGGATGATGCACACACACACACACACACACACACACACACACACACACATGCTTGCTTCAGGACTTAGGAGGAAGGAACCCTAGCAACTTGGGGGAATGTGAAGACTAACGGTTTCAATTTGAAAACTACCACCAAAAGAAAAAGATTATTTTTTTAATTTTTATAGAATACCACCAGGCTGCCGGCTACAGGACCAGACCCCAGCATGATGCCAGCTGGCACACACTTGCAGCCTTGCCCCCTGCCCAGATCACACTGAAAAATGTTGCTTCAGGACTCATAAGGAGGAGGAGGAAGAAGTAACTGTGCAAGCAAGCCTGCAATGTGGGTGAATGTAAAGAGGTTGATATGGCTACAAAAAGAAATGCAAAGTGTGAATGTGAATGATGAAAAATTTAAATGTTTTAAGGGATGCCACCAAGGTGCCAGCAACCAGTGGCCTGGCACTGTCCTGCAACCATTAGTAAATAACCACCCCCCAAAAAAAATCACATCTCAGACTTTGCCAGGGGCTTCAGTCAACACCGTTTGTATTTGTAATGCCCTACTAAAATGCCAGTTCTGCAAAGAAACAAAAATGTGTGCCGCACCGCTAAGATTAGGCCGCAAGTAAGCACTGGAAGACTGCCCCCTCATGTTCCATTTACCTGCTGCTCAGCCTCAAGCACATTCCTCCAAAGTCCAGTCTCACCCATCGCAGTTCTCTGGTAAGCCTTTGGTCCCATAGGCCTGCTGCAAAACCCACAGCCTGACTTTCTTTCCCTCCTAAGTGTCCCCCTTTCAGCAGCTCTGCTGTTGCAGGACTGGGGTTGATTGAATTTTAGAAGTTGTTATTTTGTTTTCTGAAGACCTTCCTAATTAATTGAAATAGAAGTGAATCATAGCCCTGCCTGAGCCAGCTAACAGTCCAAAAAGCATATGCACGAGTGTGACAGAAATGGGCAGGAAAGAGTTAATGGTTTGGATTCTGTAGGTGCCTTATTTTTTTTAGCAGTTTGGAAAAAAATACAGTCAGGCTGAAATCTTCTGTCCAGCAGCATCCAGTTTGTGGAATTCCTAGCTGCTAGATAAGAACTGGGTCATAAATCTCTAGTGGACATCTCCATACCCACACAGACCTGCAGACACGTACATAGGGCAGTTTGAATGGATTGGATCATTCAAATATAAATTTAAGGTATAAAGGGAATATAATTGGTCACTGATAGGTGTTCACTCTGATTGGGACAATTAAATACATACATGTTAGTTGGTTGGTGCATTTAAAGGGAGAATAGGAATGACCAATTCTCCACAGAGTATATAACCTTCTAAAAGACAGAGAAGGCTCTCTTGTGTTTTGGAAGCTGGGAGGGAAAACGTAAGCTTGGAGCCTACCTTGTAGCTACTATATGTCAGTGGGATCTAACAGTTAGAACAGGGTCCAGTGTCTCTTGTAAGGACAGGGAAGGTTAAGTTTAGTGATAGCATATTTCAGTAATAGCCTTCTTCTTTTGCCATCTATTATTTAAAAAAACATGTGTTTACTTTTCCTGTATGAGTGTTATTCTCTTGTGTTGTAAATATATATCCTGTAAATACTCAGTGCACTTTCTGTTAAGTAAAAGCTATTTATTTGCTCAACAGTTGTGACTGTGATGTCATTTTTCTAAGGTAATATTTGGTTCCACTGGCTGAGGTAAACTCTGTGCAGCATCCGCCACCCGAGAGAGACACTACCAGACTTTAACTTGTGCAATTGCATGTATAATTATTCAAGTTTGTACACTTGAAAGAGGTGCCGGAAGGAACGTCCGGCTGGTGGCAGCGAATACCCGAGGACAGACACCTCTCTAAAAGCTGTTTCAGCCCAGAGGGAAAGGTGGGTTGTCACATATTGGTTGGCAGTGGTGTGGTGATGATAGCGGACTGTGCAGCACATTGAGATACAGAGTTTGCCAGTGGAACAGTTACCTTAGCATTGCAAAACAGGATATACAAGAGGATACATTTGTACAACAGTTTTATTTGTTTCTAGATAGCACAGTAAAGTGTAGCAGTAGAGAATGAGTGCCACAGAGTTGACTCACTTACTGTACCACAGCTTTTTGAAAGGTGCCAGGAAAAGGGGATTAAGCCTGAAGGTCTAAAGCAGAAGAAAAAGGCAGACCTCATAGCTACTCTCTTGGCACATGAACTGGAGCAGACAGTCACTGGGGGTGAGTCAGAAACTGAGGCAGCAGACTCCCCAAAACCAGCTTGAGGCACTGTGACTGCAGCTGTTGCTGCAAGACAAGGTGTTGGAGGTGAAAAGACTGGATGCTGAGGCGAAAAGACTGGATGCTGAAGCAGAAGCAAGAAGGTTGGAAGCAGAGAAAGAACTTGGAGAAAAGAGACTGGCAGACAGAGAGAAAGAATGCCAAGACAAAGAGAAGGAATGCAAAGACAGAGAGAAAGAATGACAGCATGAACTCCAGAGGCAACAGTACGAGAAGGAGATGATGACCCTCCGCAGCCAGCAAACCATGAGTAATGGTGGAGTGAGTTTACCTCATGAAGCCAAAATGAATTCTAAATTGTTCCCTCAGTTTAAAGAGGGAGATGACCTTGCTTTATTTTTAAGGTCATTTGAGAGAGTATGCAACCAATTAAAATTGATTAAGGCTTCCTGGTCAACTTATCTCACACCCTTGCTGATGGGGCGAGCATTGCATGCATTTGCTAAAATGAGTAATGAGGACTATGCTGATTATAATAAAGTGAAAATAGTGTTGTTGAAACATTTTGAATTAACTTCTGAGGCTTACAGAAGGAAATTTAGGGAGTTAAAGAAAAGCCCAGAAGACAGTTATGCAGAACTGCAGGTTAAACTGTATACTTACCTTGATAGGTGGATGGAAGGGGCTAAAGCAACTACTGTGGAACTGATTAAAGATGTATTGGTGAGAGAACAATTCCTTAAAATTGTACCTGAGGACATGCGTGTATGGCTCATAGACAGGGCATGCACCTCTTCCACAAAGGTGGCAGGAAGCACTGACGAGTATCTGTCTAGCCGGCCATACACACAGCGTAAGTCTTATGGTGGGGGGGCAGCACATGGTTATAAGGGATCCCATGGAGGGCAGCCCAAAGGAAACCAGCATGCACCTGAGCCCAAAACAGAGCCCTCTGATTCTAAGGGGACTCAAGAAATAGGTCCCGAGAAATGTCATATTTGCAATCAAGTGAGACACTTGAGATACAACTGCCCTCAGAAACTGGTTAAGAGGCAGAGATATGGGGGTGTGGGTGATCAAAAGAGCACTGGTGTGTTTGTAGGGTGTGCTCAGTCTAAAGAACCACTCTCCTCTGATGAGAATCTGTGTCCCATTACAGTTAATGGAATAGTAACACAGGGACTGTGAGACACAGGTGCTAACATCTCCCTGGTAAGGCAGGATCTCATTCAGGCAGAGCAGATGGTGCCTGGGAAATACTCCAAGGTCTGGGCATTCACAGGGCCACCAGTCCCATTACCAATGGCTAGAGTCTTCCTGAGCTGGGAAGGGGGCCGTGGAGAAAAGGAGATGGGAGTTGTAGAGGACCTACCTGTAAGTATGATTGTGGGGAAGGATTTGGACCCCAGTAAAAAACAGGTGTGTGTTGTAACTCGTAGTCAGGCACAAGGGCATGCTTCTGAGGATGAAGAGAAGTTGACTCTGGGTGGTACAGCCACACCCTCAGCAGCTGAGGAAGTGTCTAGCACAGGAGAGGGGCTGGCTAGAAGCAGCAGTCCAGAATCCCAGTCACATATTGAGGAGCCTGCAGGACTTCCTTCAGGAGGGGCACTGGGAAGGGTCAGACAAGGGCAGCTGAGTGCTGCACAGCGAACTGACCCTACCCTGGAAAAACTGAGGGAAATAGCTCATAGGGCTGAGCGTTCTCAGGGGGATAAAGAGTCCATTTACTGGGATGATGGGTTGTTGTACAGAGAATGTACAACAGAGGAAGGGCTAGATGGTGAGGTACTCCAGCAGTTTGTAGTCCCTAAGGTTCACCATCAGCAGCTTTTGGCCCTTACCCATGATATCCCTTTTTCAGGGCACTTGGGGGTGAGGCACACAAAAAAGCATCTAACCAACAATTTCTTCTGGCCTGGTATTTGCAAGGATATGGCAAATCATTGCAGGACTTGTCCACAGTGCCAGCGGGTGGGGAAAATGGGGGACAAGGCCAATGTAGCTTTGGTGCCCCTGCCCATTATTGATGAACCCTTCAAGAGGGTAGTGGTGGACATAGTGGAGCCATTGAGCACCCCAAGTTGCACTGGCAAGTGGTTTATCCTGGTAGTTGTAGACTATGCCACCAGATACCCAGAGGCAGTGGCCCTAACATCCTCTGAGGCAGAACCAGTGGCAGATGCACTGTTGGGAATATTTAGCTGGGTAGGCTTTCCCCAGGAGATACTCTCAGACCGGGGTGCCAATTTTATGTCAGGGTTAATGAGTAGTTTGTGGGAGAAGTGTGGGGTGAAGCAGCTTAAAACATCCCCATACCATCCCCAAGCTAATGGTCCAGTGGAGCGATTTAATTCAACCCTTAAGACCATGCTAAGGACTTTTGCTGACCAGCATAAGAGGGACTGGGTCAAATATTTGCCTCATATCCTATTTGCATACAGGGAAGTCCCACAGGAGTCTACAGGATTCTCACTTTTTGAGCTCCTGTTTGGTCATAGGGTGCGGGGGCCCCCTAGATTTGATTCGGGATGAATGGGAGGGTGACCGTGCCTCCCAAGAGGAGTCTGTTGTGGAGTATGTCCTGAACTTCAGAACCCACCTAAGGGAGCTCATGAGGTTTGCTCAGGAGCACCTGGCCACTGCACAACAGCGACAGAAAGTTTGGTATGACCGTGGGGCCCAAGCCAGAGAATATGAGGTGGGACAGTGAGTGATGGCACTCATCCCTGTCCGACAGAATAAATTACAGGCAGCATGGGAGGGGTCATTCTCCATTGTCCAAAAGGTTAGTGATGTCAATTACATGATAAAGATACTGGACAGGACATGCAAATGAAAGGTGTACCATGTTAACATGCTGAAGCCCTACTATGACAGGGAGGAAATGGTCCTCACTGTATGCAGTGCCCCAGAGGAGGAAACTGAGGAAAATCCACTGGTGGACCTACTTGGGGAGGCCAGGGTTGCAATTCTCTGTGGACAACTTTACCTTCTCGGAATAGCTGACACCATCCCAGGTACAAGAAATTAGGGGAGTGCTGAGAGAATTTGAGGGCATGTTCACAGGGAAACCGGGGTACACCACGATGGCAGAGCACCAGGTGGATACAGGAACCCAGGTTCACCTGAAACAGTCCCCCTACAGGGTACCTGAGCACATTAAGCACACTGTGAAAGAGGAGCACAAAGAGATGCTGTAACTGGGGGTAATTCAGGAATCCAGTAGCCCCTGGGCCTCACCCATGGTACTGATCCCCAAAGGGAATGGCACCATATGATTCTGCATGGACTAGCGGAAGTTTAATAGCTGCATGGAGTCTGACGCCTATCCCATGCCCAGAACAGATGAGACCCTGGAGCGACTGGGGGGAGCCAAGTATTTGACCACAATAGATATAACAAAGGGCTATTGGCAGGTACCTCTGACCACTGCAGCCAGGGAAAGATCAGCTTTTGTTAATCCATTTGGTTTATATGAATTTAAGGTAATGCCATTTGGAATGAAGAATGCACCTGTAACCTTTCAATGGCTTGTAGATCGCATTCTGTCTGGGGTAGATGAGTTTGCATTGGCTTATATGGATGATATAGCCATATACAGCCAGACCTGGGATGAGCACATAAAGAATGTGCGGGGATGTGTTCCACTAGTTAAAGAAGGTAGGTCTGAAAGTCAAGACAGAGAAGTGCCAGATAGGTATGGCAGAAGTATCCTACCTTGGGCACCGGGTGGGTAGTGGACATATCCATCTGGAGCCTGCCAATGTTGATACCATCCTGGCCTGGCCTACTCCTCCCACAAAGAAACAGGTCAGGGCATTTCTAGGGACAGCAGGGTACTACCAAAGATTTGTTCCCCACAATAGCGATCTGGCTAAGCCCCGACAGACTTAACCAAGAAGGGAAAGCCAGATACAGTGAAGTGGTCAGAAGGCTGTGAGGTTGCTTTTCAAGAGCTAAAAAAGGCCTTAAGCATCCCAGCTGTATTGGCTAGCCCTAATTATAGTTTAAAGTTTATGGTCCATGTGAATGCCTCAGATCATGGGCTGGGGGCTGTGCTGAGTCAAGTTACCCAGCAGGGGGAGGAACACCCAGTTGTGTACCTCAGCCGGAGGCTTTTGCCCAGAGAGGAGGCATACGCCACAATTGAGAAGGAATGCTTGGGAATAGTGTGGGCCCTTCAGAAGCTGCAGCCTTACCTATATGGGAGAGAATTTACTGTGGTCACAGATCATAATCCCCTGATTTGGCTTTATAGGCCCAGTGGGCAAAATAGTAACTACTATGTTGGAGTTTGGTACTGCAGGCATACAACATGACCATCCAGCATCGCAGTGGCAAACAAAATGCAAATGCGGATGGGCTATCTAGACAGGGCTAATGGCATGGCTGGATACTTTTGGGCACTTCTCAATAATTGCATGAATGGCTGTGTCACTTGGGGTGACCCAAGGGACACACCTTCATTATCTGAGAGGGAGAGATGTGACAGAAATGGGCAGGAAAGAGTTAATGGTTTGGATTCTGTAGGTGCCTTATTTTTTTTTAGCAGTTTGGAAAAAAATACAGGCAGGCTGAAATCCTCTGTCCAGCAGCATCCAGCTTGTGGAATTCCTAGCTGCTAGATAAGATCTGGGTCATAAATCTCGAGTGGACATCTCCATACCCACACAGACCTGCAGACACATACACAGGGCAGTTTGAATGGATTGGATCATTCAAATATAAACTTAAGGTGTAAAGGGAATATAATTGGTCACTGATACATGTTCACTCTGATTGGGACAATTAAATACATACATGTTAGTTGGTTGGTGCATTTAAAGGGAGAACAGGAATGACCAATTCTCCACAGAGTATATAACCTTCTAAATGGCAGAGAAGGCTTTCTTGTGCTTTGGAAGCTGGGACGGGAAACATAAGCTTGGAGCCTACCTTGTAGCCATGTCCGTGGTAGCTGGCAGTTAGAACAGGGTCCAGTGTCTCTTGTAAGGACAGGGAAGGGTAAGTTTAGTGATAGCATATTTCAGTAATAGCCTTCTTCTTTTGACATCTGTTATTTAAAAACATTTGTTTACTTTTGCTGTATGAGTGTTATTCTCTTGTGTTGTAAATATATATCCTATAAATGCTCAGTGCACTTTCTGTTAAGTAAAAGCTATTTATTTGCTCAACAGTTGTGACTGTGATGTCATTTTTCTAGGGTAATATTTGGTTTCCACTGGCTGAGGTAAACTCTGTGTAGCATCCGCCACCCGAGAGAGACACACTACCAGACTTTAACTTGTACAATTGCACATTTAATTATTAAAGTTTGTACACTTGAAAGAGGTGCCAGAAGGAAAGTTCGGCTGGTGGCAGCGAATACCCGAGGACAGACACCTCTCTTAAAGCTGTTTCAGCCCAGCGGGAGAAGTGGGTTGTCACAATGAGCACTCACATTGACTCACATCAACAAGCTGAAACAAGCTCCAAAATGAGGCTGTGATGCACACTGTGCCCTGCTTAACAGTTTCAGGTGTGAACTGTGGTTTGCAATTCGACTGGTTCACCTGGTCCACACCATTCAAACCAGTGTGAATAACTCAAACCAAAAGTCCACCTATTTCCCCCTACAAGTTCTCCTCAGTCCAAAAGAATCAAACACCCAAAATTCAAAGTGTCCAGTTCTTCTGAAGAGGAGAACTTGCAACCTCTCTTTATGTATAAAACCAGTACAAATTATGAAGATTATTTCCCAGCAAGTTCAACGGTCCTTTGGGTCAACTCAGGTTTTCATGTGGGATTTTATTTTTTTCATGAAGCTTGGCATTCCTTCTTTACCTCAGGTGGGTATTGATTATTTAATCAATCCTGCTTCATTACTTTATTTATTTATTTAAGTCTTTGGTAACCTGGTCAGTGCACTGATTCAGGGGACTGTTTTTAGGCATGACCACACAGGCAGCAGTTAAAGAGGTAGTGACAAGTTATACAATGAGTGCAAGCCATGTGGATATAAAGACATCATTGGTGAACAAAGTGGAAATACAGACATCATTGGTGAACAGAGAAAGTGACATAGGAAAGTAAAATTAATGACAGGCTGAAAAAAAAAACAATCAGTACATCATGATAAGCAACAATTATTATACAATTATTTATTAAGGATAAGTGGCCAGTGCAAATGAATGCATAATGTAAAAAAAAATATATACAAGACACTAGCCAAGTGGGAGAGCCCAAGAAGCAGGTAGTGAGGGATGTAAGACAGGAGTCCTAAGAAATGAAAGAGGACAGGGGAGGCAAAAGCAACCCAAGAGGGAAAAGTCAGAAAGGTGGTGGTGGTGGGGGTTATCCAAGCTAGCAATGGCATGTGGCCTCGTCAAGCAGCCAGGATTTGAGATGTGTCTTGAAAGTGGCATAGGATTCCAGAGAGCAGATGGGCACAGGGGCTCTGTTCCACATACTTGGAGCAGCTACAAATAATGCTCTGCTACCCATAGCTGAGGAGACTTTCAGGACATCTGGTGGGGGGGGGTGGACTTAGGGTGCACGTAGACACCTCAAGAGAGTTCTGATCTTGAGGAGAGACATAAAAGGGGAGGCTTTTTCATGTTTGATGGCACTGTCCAGGAGGCAGCCATGCCCATGATCAAATCTGCAGAGTAGTGGGAGCCAGCCAAGAGACTATTAGAGGTGGTAGTGGTGAGTGGAATATGGTGCCAGGAGAGAGAAATGACATATGTTGTTGCACGTGGAGAAGAGGTGTGCATGCAGGGCTGAGGATGTGTGTGAGTAAATAGGGGAGCCATAGTCAATGAAGGGTAGCAGGTTCCCTTGGGCAATGGCTAAACAGGCTTCCTTGGCCAGGAGTGACTTTATCCAATAAGCCGCACCAAGTTTCTGGTTAATACCTGAAGTTATATCTGTAGTATAGTCCCAAAATAAAATACTATGCCAGGTAAGGATAGTCTAACTTCAGAAATGTATTTACAGTTTATAGAGTTATTAGCATTGGAGCCTATATCCTTATACAATAATTTACTGGAGACAGGTGTTCTGACTGGTGCAATGATGCAGGCTATTTTAATTTTTCTACACAGGAAAATGGGCAAACACGATTCAGCTAACTGGTGACCGTTGAGTCAGATTAGTACTGATTTAAAAATGTCAGCCCATCAACTTTCTATATCAGGAAAATAATGGAAAGAGGGAGTGAAAGAAATGTTAATGGCCTTCTCCTGGCCTCAAACCAGAAGAAGGTGTTTGACAAATTTATGCATTTTTATTTTTATTTTTTTTTTGTTTTGGGTACTTCATCAGTATGGCACCCCTGATACTTCTGTATCCCAGCTACAGATCTCCTACAGAAACACTGTTTTGCTCCCTTTTGTTGATAGTTTAACAGGTAATGCACCCTAGGTCCACTTTTCTGTGTATTTGCTATTGACCCCTTTTTCAGAAAACTGATGTCATGTTCTATGTACCTGCAGTTATCAATACACCCCTCTATTCCCTCAAGTTTAAGTCTCTGCATATGTGAATACACTCTGCCTTTTTACTGTTCCTGAGCTAGCAAAAAGCACCCTGATAAGGGTTCATTTAATGTGTATTCCCATATGTCTGAAACTAGATATAATGTGACAAAGAGATAAGGGTTCTACATTGGAACAGACACAACCTGGGCTCAGGTAAAGGAACTTTTTTGTGTCAAGTCTTAGATTCACATTTAACTATTTTAGGGATCATGTTTTATTGCAAGTCCTTTATGGTATTGAATTGAGAATCCACCCTGGATTCAGCTACACATACATAACCCATCTGGTAAAATGTATCCTTATTGAAAAATAAACTGATTGGGGAGTCACGTGATGCTCTGATCCAACAGCAGCTCTCCTTCGGTGCTCCCGCACCTCACCACACAAAATCTGTTTATTATTATTTAAAACTAAGTTTTTCGATGTGGTAATAGCTTGCAGTGATTGCCTAGAACAGAGAGACTACAGACAGCTTGAATGGGCTAGGAGCAGCAGAATTCTAATAGCATCATGTCTGGTCTGAAGATGCACCAGGCCACTCCCAAGCACACTCCACTGCAGACACCAGACAAGCAGGCCAAATGCCCTAAGGCCCAATCCTCACTCACTAGTTGAATTTTGGCCTCCACAACGGCACCTTCACCCCTTACTGAAGATTGCCTTCTCCAGGCATTATAACTCCTAACTTTAGCTATCAAAGAGCTTACCATAGAAGTTAAGATGGTCCAGAAAGATCTGACTGATCTAGGCAGATGGATGGTGGACATGGAGGCTCTGGCTTTTTCATTGGAGACTTGAAGAGACAGGGCCAAATCTGACTCCTCAGCTTTGCAACACAAAATCTCTAAACTTGAGGAGAACTTGGAAGACCTGGAGGGGCATAGCAAGAGGTATAATTTGATAACATTTGGCTTGCCTGAGGGAGAGGAAGGGATTACTCCTGTTTTGTTTGCACAGAAGTTGCTGGAGTGTATAGCTGGTCCTTCTCCCAATGGCCCTGTCTACATCATGGAGAGGGCCCACCAATCCCTAAGACCTAAACCCCAAGTTGGCATACCTCCTCGGCCTTTTATGCTTAAGTTGCTAAATTTCCTGGACAAACAATTTATCTTACAAAAATGAGAGATGTGAAGCAAGTATTTTGGGAAGGCATTAAACTGCTCATAGCCCAGGATCTACCAGCAGGAACCAGACAGAAGTGAGCAGTCTTCCATGCGGTGGTCACAAAAGTTATTGCCTCAGGCCTCTGTTTCCACATGCTGTATCCCCCACATCTCCAAGTCCAGGTCCAGGATAAATGGCATTCCTATGAAAGTATAGAGGAAGCGAGAAAGGAATTAAAGAAGCTCCTATCTGATTTGTTTAAAGATAGCTGAATCTCAGCACTTGTAACTGCTGGGGTCTACTGTTTACTTGTCACTGAAGTGGATACTGTCTGCTTTTGTTCCTTCTCATTTCTGGGCTTGGGAACTTGATCCAAAGCAACTGACTATCCTTTGTCTTTTTCACCTGAAGGATGTGATGATAATTAGTCCTGCTTTATGAAATGGAAGATACATGAAGGAAGGGACATTTCAGATCTTTGTAGCAGAGACATGCAGGTGGAAATACCGCATTATTCAGAATGGGGTCTTATTATGACACAATTAGGTTTTAATTTTTTTCCCCTCCTTGATTGTGAGAGTTGCCTTTATTGTGATTGATGGTGAAAGTCAGTCTGGGAAACAGTATCAGTACAATGAGGACCTGTTCCTGCTTGTTTTTTTTTTCAGGTTTTGACAATGACAATGCTACAAATAGAGGAGACATGGAGGAGTCATATGTTTTGGTCTGGGGTTAGCCAGGTTATTTTAAGCATGTACGATGTTTATTGCCTAGAAGTTGATTTACTTTTCTCTTTTTTTACAGGTTAATTACCAGACTTTTCTAAAACATTGCAGGATTGTTCAGTTGTTTTCTGGTTTGAAGTTATCACTGCTAGCTCATTAAGTAATTTTTTGACTCTTAATAATATGTTGATGTGGGGAGAAGAGGCGGCTGGGGTAATAGCCAGGTTGGCTCAGAGTTTCATGTACCAAATAGTGGAGGGAGAGGTGGCTGTTGGTTAGACCAACGGGGGGAGAATTTAATTCCTTTCGGTTATGAAGTTTTTCTGGGGTATTCAGGACTGGGATTGGGGAATGGATGGGTTTTTTCTTGCATGGGAGAGGGAACTTTGTGGAACCTCACTAGACACACTCCCCCATTCTGACCAATGTCCCCTAATTCCAACTCTCTGTTTCCTCTGATTCAGTCATGACTCTATTCATGCTATCAGTTCCTCATTTATACGCATTATTTTTAATGATTTCAATAGAATATTATGTGCTACCAAGTCTAAGGCCTTGGAATAATCCAAGTAAATCATGTCAACAGGCATTCCCCAGTCCAATGCCTTACTCTCCAGTTCAAAAAAGGTAAAAAGGTTAGTCACACATGACCTGCCTTCCACAAACCCATGTTGTGCAATTTCCACCAGACCAAGCTGGCTTATGCTTTCTTCTCAACGATCCCTTATAAAGCCTTCCAAAATGTTTCCCATCACTGACATGATACTTCATGGTCTGTAATCACTGACCTTAGTCTTATCTCCAGCTTTCTATATTGGGGTAATGTGTGCCAGCCTCCACTCATTAAGGACTCAGCCTTCATTCACTGATAAATTAAGCAAAAATGTCAGTGGACCAGCCAATTCTCTAGCCACCTCACTCAGTAAATAAGCATGTACATCATCTGGTCCACGTGATTTATATTTAATTAACTTTTTTAACTTATCTCTAATCTCACTCTCTAAAATGCATTTTAATGCCTTATGGTTGTTTACCACCTCATATCTACCTGTAGACTCCTTCTGGTCATTAAATACATTCAGAAAAAAAGTCAGTAAACTTTTTGCCATCTGTTGTTCCTCCATCATGACATCATCCCCATCTTTTAATTTTACCACGTTTTTGCCCATGTCTTCAACTTCCCACAAAACTACAAAAGTATCTACAACTATTCTTTTTAGTAGTTGCCAATCTTGATTCCACCTGTACCTTGGCCTTCTTAATAGTGTTTTTACACAATCTAACAATCTTTTCATACTTCTCCAAATTACCATCCATCTGATTCTTTTTATATTTCTTATATACTCTTTCCTTTCTTTTGGCTATTTTCTGACCCTTTCTAGTAAACCATCTAGGGATTCTTCCCCTCATGTTGTATTTAAATATGACTGGTACATATTCTTCCATACACTCTGTTATTTTCTTATTAATCTTTGCCCAAGCATCATTAAGGGACAAATTCATTAATTCATCTGTCCAATTCCATAGTTTCAAGGTATGCCTTATCATCCTAAAATTGGCCTTTCGATAGTTCAGTATCTTAGTTTTACCCTTTTGAACCTTTGTATGTACATTAATGGTAAACATAAACATATTATGATCACTAGCTCCCAACGGTTCTATTACTTTGACATCTTCCAAACCATCCTCCATATTACTAAGAACCAAGTCAAAGGTATTACACCCCCTAGTGCCATCTCTGACATACTATTTGAGTCCATTCAATTGACAGTATTCCATAAATCTTGTTTCCCATGAGCAGGAACACTGGTTTACCAGGATTGAGAAAGGGCATATTTTGTTTTGCACATTGTAAAAAACGGTATTGTCTCCAGTGTCTAAGTCAAAATCTGGTTTTACCTCTGTTTGGTTTTGTGTACTTTATTTAACAATTTTTAACTCTGCTAACATGCATTTAGCGATTTTGATCTCCACTATTACACATCCTTCCATTCTTGTACCAATTTAAAGTTATTTTAGGTACAAGATGTGATGGCAGCAGCAACACTACAGCCCCCATCCTTAATGGGTGATGGAAGCAGCACTACGGCCCCTATATCTCTGGTGTGATGGCAGCAGCAACAGCACTACGACCTCCCTCCTTCAGGTGTGACAGAAGCAGCAGTACTACGTTCACCATTCCTCATGTGTGATGGCAGTATCAGCACTATGGCCCTCATCCCTCCGGTGGGAAGGCAGCAGTGCTACATTCCCCATCCACCAGTGGTGATGGCAGTAGCACTACAGCCCCCACCCCTTCGGTGTGATGGCAGTAGCAGCAATGCAGTCCACAGCCCTCAGGGGTGATGGCAGTAGTGACAGCACTATGATCCCCTTTCTTCTTCAACACCCATGCCCCACATGCACAAGTTACAAATGACTTGGTCTCTTTGCTTGTTAGAACTCAGAAGTGAATTAATCTGAACTATCACTGCTAAGGTGGACTACCTTTGTTTTTTCCCCATCTATAATTTAACTGCCTGAATTGGATTTCTGCCTGTGACACCGCTGACCAGGATTAGGGAACAGACTTGAGTGTTGGAAGGCCAGCTGGTGGGTGAAGGCTTGAGTGCCCAACAACCACTCACCTTCTCCTGGGAGGAAGGGTGGGATCATGGCTCAGCATTTGCTGGCCCGTGGTGGAGGCCAGAGGCACAACAACATGTCAGCCCTCACTGCAGGAGGGAACATGACGGACATCGGCTTGTGCCTTGACATCATGTGGCCTGTCACACTCTCAAGAAAATGGGAAAACACCCACTGACCAACCGAAGGACAGCTGTTGGTCTCTCCATAAGCCAGAAGCCCCAGACATGTGTCTGGTCTGACCCCTGCCATGCCCAGGATACACAAGAAGCTCTTAGGCACCCTTCCCTGGTAGCTCCTCCAGGGTAGTAGGGCCCACCAATCAAGGGTTACTTTGGGTTACCTGGTAGCACAGCAGTAAGGGTCAGTGGATGGTGGTCGGGACTCAGCATGTGGTAGGGGTCCTTGGCAGGCCTGAAGGAGTGGATGGGCAGGGGGTAGGAGGAGCAAGAAAAAAACTGCTTGAATTTGCTTCTTTGAAATAAAGTGTCTTCACCTAAAAAATCCACAGGTGATTAGTGGAGGACCTTCGAATGGATTCATGCATCTCCCAGACATGCGGATGCATTTTTTTACTTGATGCTCATGAAAGGGTGTCTCCCAGTTTTCATGTCTTTGTTCAGATGTGAATTGAGCACCACTCTGCCCACCAGCATCATATAGCCCCTGGGTCGTACCTTCTGTATGTCATTGACTGTGCTGTCAAAATCCACTGGCAAACATAAGTACACTTAAATACTTAACATTTGCTTTTTGTTGAAGCAGTCTATCAGAAAACTTTTTGTTGTCACAGAGACTGAAACTGCAGGTGGGGGAAAAGGTGTAAATAATCCAATTCACCTAAATGGGGTGCTGACAAGTAGTAAGGCAGTTTCTTCTTTGTGAACATACTTTCATTCTGACTAGTTTTCATTCTAACAACTGAGGATTTTGGATGGCCCTACTGATTATAAACTTGAATAAGCTAGTTGGTAGCAATCTACAACCTAGATGCTTACATGCAGAGAATACAATAAAAACCTGACTAAAATCTGAAAACAAGCTTATAAATTACATAAAATGTATCTGAACATTTATCTTTACCTATACAAAATCATTGCAGCCCAAGTAAAACTCGGGTAAATTTCATGGTACCCTAACTACTATTCTATGATGTAGTAAACATATATTGGTATGTTTTTGTATATTCTTTGTAAAGCAGGTAAGGTCCACTAGGTAGAATTGTCTGTTTTAAGGAGTGACCTAAAAGCACTGGGGAGGTTACGTGACTTGCTTGGAGTTGCACTGTATGCAAGAGGAGATTGTGAGACTCAAACCAAAGTCTACTGGATGTACCCAGTTCAATCACCATTTATTACTCTAACCACTAGGCATGGGTAGTTAAACTGAATGGCTGATTACAACAAAGCAGTGCGGGTCATTTCTTTACTGAATCTATATGCAGCAAAGCAGAAAGAATGCAAAGCACAGCAGCATTCATTTTAAGATGCTGAAATCTGGGTCAGTCCGCTGGTGCTGCAGTAGCACTATTGCTTTCCTTGCAATGCCAGTGACCCAGGTTCAGAAGTGAACTCGGGTTGCCAGAGGTCTGGCCAGGGGAGTAGGATTGAGCACCTGGGAACAGCTCTCCTCCTCCAGGGAGGGTGAGCTGCAGGTCCTGCTTCTTTACCACCACCTGTGTGACCACGAGTGGTGGTGCAAAGGTGCTGCAGAGTGATCAGGAGGGGAGGACAATAGCCGGGATCTGGAGCAGTGGCATGTCTCTGTGACCTACCTCCTTTGATCTCTAGTGTTGGTGCCCTCAGGGACAGAGACCAGAAAACTAGAAACAATCACTCCACACCGGCCACTGGCAGAAGGGACCCAGGTGACTCAGACTTCATAACCAGGCTCCACTAGGGACCCTCTGAGCTACCTGACACACACTGAGTGTGGAGGGGTGACCTGGGGTCCCCTCCCTTCCCACCTGGGGGGGTTCAATCCAGGCAGGATAGGGGCAGGCCCACAGGAGCTCCTGAGCATTACCTGAGGATGAAGCTAGGGGATACACAGCCTAGAGATCTCTGAAAAGTGAAGACTGATACTGTGAGAAGGGGAACTAGAAAGAGAAAATATATTTTTTTTTTTTAAAAGATACTGAAATTTTAGAGATTATGTGTAGTGACATGCAATTTCCATGAGGCACTGGTACAAGAATTCAAAATCTGCAAACCAAGCAGGATTCCATGATTGTTACCAGTGTTACCAGGAAAACCAGGGTCCCTGCCCATGAGCCAACTGCTTTCTCAGTGCTCCAATCTATTTTGAGGAAATTAAAATCTCCCAATATTATACAGTATCATTCTCCTTCATTTCTTGAGCTTCTTAAACTTCCATAAAAGCACAATGTTCTAGATCTGTCAAATTGGGTGACTGGTAATATAGCCTTATAGTTATATCCCCTTGAATATATTCAACTCTAATCCAAGTTTGTTCTACTCCCCTTGTGTTCCTCTTGTTCCATGTAATTTACTGAGCTTTTAAATGTGTTGATACATAAAAGGCAGTTCCTCACCCTTTTCTACCTTGTCTTATTGTCTGGAAATAATGATATCCCTGAATATTATCTATCCAGTCATCATCTGAAAGTCATGTTTCAGTTATACAGCATACATCTGTCTTCTTCTTATCTACAAAATATTTCACCTCATCCATTTTGTTCTTCACATTTCCTGCATTTAACATCAGGACTTTTAGTTTGCCATTAACAGTAATCTTATTTGATTTACTTCAAATACTGCTCATATCATCCTTCTCCCTTTGCTTTCCCACTCTCCCCTTACTTTTTAGTTTAAATGCTATATGAGCTGGGTTTTTTATAAAGAAGTCCCAATGCTCTACCTCTTTTTGATAAAGGCAACCCATCCCGTCCAAACAGATGTTCATTCTGACTGAAAACTTTCCAAGACTTTATACCCTGTATGCCCTGCATTAGGCTCCACCTTCACATTCAGTTATTAATACTTCTAATTTTTAAATTTAAATGTTCCCTGGCTCTAGGTATAGGTAATATCTCAGAGAACACAACTATCCCATTTACCTCCCTAATAGCTTTTTCAATTTGCATGTATTGTAACATGATGTGATCCTATTTTACATACATGACATCATTTGTCCCTGCACATATTAGAACAAGAGGCCTATCTTCTTCTTTTTTGACTATTTCTGATGTTAAAATATGTATATCCGACAATTTTGGCCCCGAGAAATATGAGCCTGCTATTCCTTCTTTGTTTAATATAGTAGTGTAAGCATCTGTGTATTTTATTATTGAATCCCCCAATATAAATATGCAATCCTTTAACTCATTTATTTGATGTCCAATTTCAGTTTCCATCATCTCATTTTTTATAAGCTCATCTACCCCAACTTGTATTGGTATTTCATTTCTTTTATTAGGAAGTGTTACATCCACTTGATTAACACTAGATTCCTCAAGGGTTTGATTTGTTTCCAACTGACTCATTTAATTTTCACTAGATTCTGTCAATACTGCAAACAAGTTTGTAGTAGGCACTGCAAATTCCATCACCCTTCTCCCTCGTTTACTTTTGCTGGTTCTTTTCTGAACTTCCCATTCACTTATTCTCACTTTTGCCAAACTTTGGTATCCCCAGCGACTTTACAGATTGGGTTACGGTCTTATATTCTTCCGCTATGGCTCAGGTCCTGTGTAATGGTATGTTATCCCATCCCTTTTCTTTATACCAAGGTACCAGGCAAGGTTGCCCTCTCTCCCCCTTTTTATTTAACCTATTTCTGGAACCTCTTATCAGGAGGCTTAATTCCTCACAACATATTATTGGTATCTCAATTCATAACACAGAATATAAGTTTTCCATATGCCCAGATGATATTGTTCTACACCTTTCTTCCCTGGCTATTTCATTACCTCCCGTCCTGCAGATTATTTCTCAGTTCAGAAATATATCTAATTATAAACTCAATCTTAGCAAGACTGAGGTCATGCCCCTTAACAATAGAACCTTTCAAGCAGAAGTGGACTATCTCAGCCTGACTTGGAAGAAGTACAGATTCAAATATTTAGGCATTTTTCTCAGCATATCTCCCAGTAAGTTTAAACAATATAATCTGGACACTATTCTCTCCCATATTAAAGGAAATTTGGAATGTTGGTCTCTCCTACCTTTCTCATTATGGGGTAGACTAAATATTATAAAGATGAATGTTTAACCCTGGCTGCTATACCCCTTACAGATGTATAACTAGTTTCTTTCTCAATCTTGGTTCATTCAAGTCCGCAGAAGCCTAATTTCCTTTTTATGGAAGGGCAAGGCAGCATGTCAGACAACTTCTAAGCTAATGGCGACTAAATATGATGGTGGTCTCAAAGTCCACAATTTCTTTATGTACTACTTAGCCTTTTATTTTCACAGGATGTCCCACTGTGTACATTCATCAGACACTTGAGGCTCTGTCCCACAATGGGTAGACATAGCATAGAATGCTCCCTCTGTTCCATCAAGGGAATGTACTACAGAACACTCCCCTTTATACTCAGGAAAAGGCTACCACCTTCCCTAAAGGACACACCTCTTGGAGCATCTTTGTTAATTCAGGTCCAGTTATGTTCTTTTCTAAAAGTCTGCTCTGTTAAAGATACACTTCAGCCCCTCGTACGGAATCCTAATTTGGAAATAGCCGTCCGAATGTTGTCCAGGCTCTTTTGGCCTGATATAGGTGTTGAAACAGTGCAGGAATGAACACTGGATGGTAAACTACTGTTGTTCCAAAGAGCAAGTGAGACATACCAATGGACTAACTTTACTTGCTTTACATATTTCCAGATTAAGCACATGCTCATACAATTTTTTGGTACAGGCCTGTGGCAAAGTCCTTTTGGTTAGGTTGTTCTCCCATTAATTGCCTCTGCCCCTTCTTCTCATTTTGTTTCATACTGTTACCACTCCCCTACAAGAATTACTGGCTGCCAGTGAAGGCTCCTGGATTTATAGCTGGGACCGGATTCTTCTTCCCACCATGTTCCCCAGAGAATGGCCACTCATTTGGAAGCACCTGTACCAATTTATAAGATGGAATTAGTACCATTTTATGCAATTCCACATTCTCCACAGCCTCTACTATACCCCAGTGAAGTTGCATAGGATGGGCCACCATTCCAGGGATTTATGCTCCAGATGTGGTCAAGAACCTGACTCTTTATACCATATTCTCTGGACTTGTCAAAAGATCATCCCTTTCTTGAATTCAATTTGCTCCCATCTGGATCCTCTTTTAGGGCTTCCAGATGCTTTCCTCCCCAGAATTTATACTGTGGGAGACTTTTCTGGCTTCCTCTTTGACAATCAAATGGTACACATGACCCTGATCTCAGCATGTGCAAAAAATGTTATCTTAAGACATTGGTTGGAGCAAGATACCCCTTGCTTTTTGGAATGGTACAGGGACATTTTATTCGCTTTACAAGCAGAATAGCTATTGGCAAACATATCTGGCAAGTTAGCCAGATACAAGAAGACTTGGGAACCACTACAAACCTTGTTAACCATACTGAATTAAGAGGACAGTTGGCCCTGATTTATTCCTGTCTGCACACCTTATGAATGGCACCCACTTAGTGTCTTGCTGTCCTAGAGTTTTATCCTTTATGAGATGACTCATATAGGACACTTTCTGTTTGGTGCATCTCTGGCGGGTTTGGGGGGGATGGGGAGGGAGGAGATATATTGGGGATAGTGAAAACTGCAGATGTTTACTTCAATGCAGAGATATTTGAGATTTGATAATTGCCTCTAGCTGTAAGAGAATCCTGTCGTGTAAATGTATAGTCAGTCATCTGAACTCATAGACATGTACACAGTCACTGTCATAATGTTAACTGTATCTCTGCCTCATTTAAGGAATAAAGTATATTAAATATGAAAAAAGAAAAACTGATTTATTTTTATCAAAAGTCTACTTATTCCTCTCTTTCTGCACTTGTCATGTTTCTCTCCCCAAAGCATTTGTAAGCATCACTTTTTAGCATGTTTGTCCAGGGCTTCTGGGGAAGGCAACTGAAACTGGTTAAAAAAAGAGATGTGATATACAGCAGAGATGGTAGGTCAAAAACAGTAGTGTAGATTAAAACTGCATGGGATAGACATAGTGGAATCTTGACGTAAAGAAAGTGGGGGTGCCGGAGATCAAGTAAGGTCTGTGGTGACACTATAAGAAGGGAAAAAGGGCAGACTGGGTGGGACACACGGTCCTTATCTGCAGTCATATTCTATGTTTCTGTTTCAGGCCAATACATCGGGGGCAAATATGATTTACCCAGTGTCTTGTGTGTGTGTGTGCGTGTGTATGTTTGCGTCAGTTTTTTGGGATTTTTGAAGAGTAAATCCGATTTGCAGCCTTGTTTGATTAATGAATCGGTATCGCCAATCCTCTCTACATGGGGTAGAGGGTGTATTCTCCTTCCTGACTCTAAGACCACCTCCCCAGTGCTGGATTATATTAAGAGCACTTTAAAAAGCATCCAACAATGGCACATATTACCTCAACACATTTCCACTTTACCCTGAAAACTGCTCTATAGCCATGTACTACAGACAGCCATTAATGCCCTGGTAGTTTTTTCACTCTGTCCCACAGATCAGGAACAAACAGTCACTGTTATACTTATGGAAAGAAGAATTCTACCCTCTCTGTGAGCTATTATGTGGCTATGTTACCATGGTAAACTGGTTGTCAAAAACAATATGAAACATAAGACTTTGTAGGAAGATATTGCCCAAGACATACAGTATCTGTCCTGATATTTTGAAGACATAAGGGTGTTTTCTCCTTCAGTGTAATTTTCTGAGGGCTTGTGGTTCTGTGGGATTACATTATTGGTTTTCTGATGCTTTCCCATAAAGAGTTAGTTCATGGAATCTATGACAGTATGTGGTAGATGTTTTCAACCAGCACATTGGGTGTGATACTTACAAAATATAAAATTTTATTTTTGGCAGGCACAATGTACGTATCTGTTGCAGCTAAAAGTGCATTCAAAGACTGACATTGCTGCAGTAATTACACATGCCTCCTTAGGGTGTGCAATATGGAATGGAAATCTCTAAGAAACAATTTTGGTCTAAATGGATTAACTGCACAAAGGTCACATCCAGTACAGGGGGAAGCATAAATAATGTTACAACACTGTGGCTGTTAATACTCATGCATTCTACTGTTTGTGATTAGCTTTCCTTTTTCTAATATTCTGTTATTTTTACTACTTTCTGTTTCTTTTTGCAGAGATGTAACTTATCTTTTTATATTTTCACCTTGTATATATTATATGGTATAGAATAGTATTGATTATATTTCCCCCACTCGTTTTATAGTATGAAATAGAAGCATAGACTTTGACGGCAGATAAGGACTGCTTGGCCCACCTAATCTGCCCATTTCCCTACCTACAGGATAAGCTGCACATCCTAGTTAACCAACAGCCTATTTCTTCCTACCCCCATAAGAATTGCCTTTTGTCTGTTCCATGCATTCTTGAATTCTCCCCCAGTTTTAGACCCCACAACCTACTCAGGAAGGCTGCTTCATGTGTCCACCACCCTCTCTGTGAAAAAATACTTCCTCACATTGCCCCTGAACCGTCCCCCTTCTATCTTCAAATTGTGTCCCCTTGTTCTTGCACATCTCTTTTTCTGAAAGATGCTACCCTCTTGGACCTTCTTGATTCCATTGAGGTACTTGAAAGTTTCTATCATGTCCCCCCCACCTCCTTTCCTCAAGGCATACATATTAAGCTTCTTTAGTCTCTCCTCATATGGCTTCTCTTGCAGACCCTGCATCATTTTAGTTGCCCTCCTCTGGACTGCCTACATCCTGTCTATGTCCTTGTGGAGATGGGGTCTCCAGAACTGGACGCAGTACTCCAGATGGGGTTTCACCAACTGTCTGTATGGAGGGATAACAACTTCCTGTTTTCTGCTGTTGATGTCTCTCCCTATACATCCCAATATCCCACCAGCCCTCCCTACTGCCTTCTCACATTGCTTGCTAACCTTAACATCATCTGATATGATTACCCCCAGGTCCGTTTCTATTTTTGTTGTTGTTACTACCTCCCCCTCCATTGTGTAATCTTCCCCTCAGTTGTTTTTTCCCAGGTGCATTATTTTGCACTTCTTTACATTGAATCCCAGCTGTCATACTTCTGACCATTCCTCCAACCTTGCCAAGTCCCTTCTCATCCTTTCCATGCCTCCTTGTGCATCAACCCTGTTGCAGATCTTTGTATCATCTGCAAAGAGGCATACTTTTCCTTCCAGTCCCTCTGCAATGTCTCTTATAAAGACATTAAAAAGAACTGGACCCAGTACCGAACTCTGCGGTACCCCACTAGTAACCTCTCTTTCCTCAGAGCGGACTCCATTTACAAGTACCTTCTGTGTCCTGTTGTCCAGCCAATGTTTTACCCAGGCCACCACCCTGGGACCCACTCTCAGGCTGGTTAATTTGATTATTAATCATTTGTTTGGGACTGTGTCAAATGCCTTGCTAAAGTCTAGGTAGGCCATGTCCACAGCACCTCCCTGGTCTACTACTTTGGTCACCCAGTCAAAGAAATCAATTAGATTTGTCTGACATGACCTTCCCTCTATGAAACCATGCTGCCTTGGGTCCTGTGCCCCACTAGCCTCTAGGTACGCAACAATTCTTTCCTTCAGAAGTGATTCCATCACTTTCCCTACCACAGAGGTCAAACTGACAGGTCTGTAGCTTTCTGCATCTGTCTTGCTCCCACTTTTGTGAAGGGGAATCACATCCACCTTCCTCCACTCCTCAGGTACCACACCCACTAGTTCTCCCCTTAATTCTTTTAGAATTCTGGGGTGAATGCAGTCAGGCCCCATTGCTTTGTCCACCTTCAGTTTTAGGAGTTTTTTCATAGAACATAGAAACATAGAAACATAGAAGTTGATGGCAGATAAGGACCACAAAGCCCATCCAGTCTGCCCATTTCTTTTTCTACCTTATAAATGTGCCATCGGCCTTTGCTCTGTCAGTGGCCTATCTATTCATACTCATTTGTATTGCTCCCTTATGCCTATCCCATGCCTGTTTGAAGCCCTGCACTGTATTCATAGCCGCCACTTCTTGAGGTAGGCCATTCCATGCATCCACCACCCTTTCTGTGGAAAAGAATTTCCTCTCATTCCCTCTTAATCGGCCCCCCTCTAATCTCATGCTGTGTCCTCTTGTCCTGCTATTTTTCATATATTTAAACATGTTAGACTCTTTCGCCTTGTTAATGCCCTTAAGGTGTTTGAATGCCTCGATCATATCACCTCTCTACCTCCTTTGCTCAAGGGTATACATATTGAGCTCTGTTAATCTGTCCTCATATGTCTTCTGATGCAGTCTCTGCACCATTTTGGTTGCCCTTCTCTGGACTGCCTCAATTTGGTTAATGTCCTTGTGAAGGTGTGGCCTCAATACTGCATGCAGTACTCAGATGGGGCCTAACCAGTGTCTTGTAAAGAGGGATTATTACCTCCTCTACACTTATGATACCCTACTAATACACCCTAACGCCCCTAGCCTTACTCACTGCTTAGGAGGTCTGCTTGATGATTTCAGGTCATCAGTGATGATGATGCCCAAGTCTCTTTCTTCCTCTAGACTGCTAGCAACTCCTCCCAGCCTATAGGTGGCTTCAGGATTTCTTCCCATGTGCATGATCTTGCACTTCTTTTGCATTAAATCTCAGTTGCCACTTTTCTGACCATTTTGCTAGTTTATCCAGATCTCTTCTCATTCTGCCCACCCCATCTGGATCATCTACTCTGTTGCAGATCTTGGTGTCATCTGCAAACAGACAAGCCTTACCTCTAGTCCATCTGCAAGGTCACTAATGAAGATGTTGAAGAGAACTGGCCCCAGGACTGATCCCTGAGGTACCCCACTTGTGACTTGCATCTCTTCTGACTGTATACCATTTATCGCCACTCTCTGTTTTCTGCCCGTCAACCAGTTTGCCACCCAGTTGACCAACTTCTGACCCACCCTGAGCCTACCCAGCTTATTTATCAATCTTCTATGTGGAACAGTGTCAAAAGCTTTGCTGAAGTCAAGGTAGGCGACATCAACTGCTCCCCTTGGTCCACCACTCTGGTTACCCGCCAAAGAAATCTATGAGATTAGCTTGACAGGACTTTCCTTTGTAAACCCATGCTGTCTTGGATCCGTGCCCTATGGATTCCAGGTGTTGCACTATCCTTTCCTTAAGGAGTGCCCATAATCTTGCCCACTACTGAGGTAAGACTGACTGGTCTGTAGTTCTCTCGCCTCCTCCTGCTACCACTCTTGTGGAGCGGGATCACATGAGCCCTTCTCCAGCCTTCTGGGACCTCTCCTGTGCTCAGAGACTCACTAAACAGTTCTGATAATGGCTCTGCTAGTTCCACCTTTAGCTCCTTAAGTACCCTGGGATGTATGCCATCAGGTCCTATTGCCTTATCCACCCTGGAGCTTAGCAAGCTCTTGTAGGACCCTTTCTTTGTGAAGGGAGTAGTGCTCACCTCCCTCCCCTGTGTCCATGGTGTTGAGCTGTGGGCCCTGCCCTACCTTCTCTTCAGTAAATACTGAGCAAAAGTATCTATTTAGGATAGATGCTTTACATGGTCCTCCTCACATGCTCCTTTCTCCATTAAGCTTAGCAATACCCCTCTGACTTTCTTCTTTCACTAATGTATCTATAGAAAGTCTTGTCACCTTCTTTTACTGTTCATGCTAGTGTTTCCTCAGCTTGGGACTTTGCCTGCCTTACTGCCTCCCTGCTTCCCTCAGGGCAGTTTGGTATGCCTCTCATCTTCATCCCGCTGTGTTCCTTTATATTTCCTGAAGGCCAGCCTTTTGGCTCTGACCTTTCTGCTACTGTATTTGAGAACCAAAGTGGTTTCCTTCTTCTTTTGCACTTCCTTTTCTGTCTAACACAATGGCATGTTGCTTCAAGTATTGCATCCTTAATGCTTGCCCACTTTGCCTGTACCCCCTCACCTGTGTTTCTTTTTGCCAGGGCTAGCTTAACTCTGTTGGCCATCTTATCAAAGTCAGCTCCTCTTAAGTCCCATATTTTTGCCTTGGAATGGGATGATTTAGATGTAGTAGCCAAACTGAACCATACCATGTAATGGTCACTGGCCCCCAGGTGACCTTCTACCTGGAGATCTGTGATCCCTTCCCTGTTAGTCAGTACTAGATCTAGGATAGCCCTGTTTCTTGTGGGTTGTTGTACCAGTTGTTTGAGGCCCTCCCCTCAGGAATCCACTATGTGTCTAGTTCTGGCAGATGTTCTACTGGTATTGACCAATCTGTATCTGGCATGTTGAAGTCTCCTGCTATCAGAACCTCCCTTTAGCTGTCATGTTTTGTATATCCTCTAACAGTAATGTGTCTATGTCCTCCCCCTGGTCTGGGGGCCTGTAGACAACCCCAGTTCTTATGGCTGTCCCATTTCCTGTTTCCAGGGTGACCCACAGTTCTTCTGGCTCCTTATGTGTATTCTGAATTTCTGTAGCTTTGATATTTTCATTGACATACAGGGCACCTCGGTCTCTTCCGAACAATACATAGCCAGGTACTGAAGTCTCCCAAGTGTGGTTACTGGTAAACCACGTCTCAATAATTGCTACTATGTCCAGTTTAGCCCCTGACATTATTGTCTGCAGGTCTGGAATCTTATTTCCCAGGCTGTGAGCATTTGTGTACATGATTTTCCATTAGGCAGATTTCGGTGTGTTAGTTGTTGGGTGAGGTTTGGCATTACCCCTGTGCATTGTATGGGGAGACAAACCTTTTTTCTTACCTGGTGATGCAAATGAACTGCAAACATGCCGAATCCCTGTTTGACCACTAGCTGAGGGGGAGGGGTGTTCTTCCCATTCGACATATGGGGTGCTGCACCCCTCTCCCCATTTGCTAGTTTAAATATTCTGCAAAGACGCCAAACTTCTGCCCCAATGCACTGACTCCTCCTTAGTCAGATGCAGTCCATCAAATTTAAAGATCTTTTCGCCCCAGAACTGTTGCCAGTTCCTCACAATCGTGTCCTTTTTCCTGGCACCAGCCCTTGAGCCACGTGGTTTAGCTCCCCTATCTTCCTTCTCTGACCTTCCGCCCATCTGCCTCCTCTCCCAGACTGGCAGGATCTCAGAGAAGGAGATGCCGGACTAAATGGATGATAGTTTGTCACCCAGCCTGGTCAGGTGTTCCTTGGTCTCCATAACTGACCGGTTGGCGTAGATCATTAGTCCCTATGTGTACTAGGACATCAATGTTTTCTCCTGCTTTGTGAACAATTTTAGCAATGCGGTCAGTGTCTCTCCATGCTGATGTACCTGGGAGACATCTGACCATTACCCTGGCTGAGGTGGGTATCAACTCTCAATCATGGAGTCTCCTATGACTGTAGTTTTTTGGATTTCCTTTTGCTTTTTTGTTTTGGTTCCTGATTTGGGTGAGTTTTGTTGTGCTAGCTCCTGTGTCGCAGTGTTCCTGCTCTGCAGTGTCTTCTGCCTCTTTGTTTGATTTCAGAGATAGAGGCAGATACCTGTTTGTAGTGTTTATATGGTTTTTGGAGGTAATATGTTGGAGAGCAGAGAGTGATGGGGCACCCGATTTTCCCCTCCTAACCTCCTGCCAATCTCCTGGTCCAACTACCCTCTGTGGTCGAGGTTTTTCTGTTGGATGCTGAGGAAATGGTGGGTGGTTCTTATAATCTATTTCCTCTTGAATATGAAATTTGAGGCATGCAATCTCTGCCCATGCTGCGAACCCTTTCTTCTGTGACAGGACTGGGATCAACCCCCTATCCAGACTGCTTCTGTTAATTGGATTAGGCACCTCCCTCTCCTACTCTTTTTTGAATACTGAGCAGAAGTATTCATTCAGTATCCCTGCTTTTTCACTGTTTAGATTTTGTATTCATTATATTGTTTGGTGATGGTTGATTCCTTTTTCACAATAAACTTCTCCAACTCTTATCAGGAAATGCCATGGGATCTTTAACATCTGTCTGAACAACCACCAGAATAGGCAAACACGACCTTGGTTTAAGGTCTCATCCAAAAGACAGCACCTCAGGGGGGCAGCATCCCTCTCATGCCAATCTACAGTGTCTGCATAGGGAATTTACCCATGTTCTTGGTCTGGGGCTGAACCCACAACCTTCTGATCTTCCAGCCTCAGAGGCACGTGTGCAACCTGCTGAGCCACTGACACAAATGGAATTACTACTTCAACAACAGTGCATTCCTGCTACATTGCTCAAAAGGGCTTCCTCAGGTGCATGGTGTGCTGTACTCAGGAGCCCTGTATTACTTAAAATGCAACCTCATTTAACTGAGCTGGAACCCTCATTTGAACATTGATGTGACGTCATTTGATGAAATTCGAGATCACAGTGTGACAATTCCCAGAGAGGACATGTCTAAACATGAGGTGCATTTAACATTTTAAATTAATGTTTAACCATTAAAATACTACAGTTATAATAAAGAAGCATTTATCAATGCCGAATGTTCACTCGCCACGTGCGCTGGTGTCATGGGGGGTTGCTGATACCACTGAAAGTGACATTAAAAATTGCTTCAGTGAAGGAATCATTTTATTAACAGTTTAGTGCAATATAGAAGTGATGATGTTGGGCAGTGTAACTGTCTTGTTTGTTAATATTTGTGTCACAAATTTTCAACATACCCTTCTTATGACCCTACCTCATGAAGAAGTGCAGAGAAAATTTTCAGCTTCTGCTCAAAAGTTGATTTTGTGCAGTGACTGCAAAAATCACCTTTCAGAATGTAAAAAAAACACGTTTTGGCAGGAATCTAAAGAATGACATCAGTCACATTCATGTGATGCTGTAAAGAAATGGCTATATTGAAAATTATGTTGAAAATGTGGGGCAAAAATATTAAAAAATGGCCAAGTTATGCCACTAAGTTGAAAACATCATTAAAATTCACTGAAGCTGAAAACCCCATTGAAATACATTGAAGCACTTTCCTCAGTTCATGGTTGGGCTTTGACCAGTGAAGATGTGTCTACTGTCTAAGGAAGATTATAGGGACAGACCTCCAGTGGGTAAGTATGGTGTGGGGGTGGGGTGGCAGGTTCTGAATGGGAGAGTCAGGTGGGGGGGTGGATAATGGTGCAGCAGACAAGAATGGACAGTTTTCTTTTTTTAACAGGTAATAAAAATGAAGAGGAACAGTTTTCTTTATCTCAGGGATAGGACACTGGGGGACTGGGCACCCCAGTGTCACTAGGGCACAGTATTGCAACAGCTGAGGACACGGAGGGGATTGGGCACCCCCAGTGTCACTGACTTATGTCTGTGGGAGATGCAAGAGACTTCAATGGATGGTTTTCTTCTTTTCACTGTGCTCTGTGTGTGTGTGTGTGTGTGTGAGGAGGTACACTCCAAGTGTGTTTTAATTTCATCAAACAGCTGCACAGCATTATTCAAATGTAACCATTGCCTCTGCTGTCACTTTTGCTGTTAACTAAGAGCCACCACAAATAATATAAATATATCAGAGAAAGTCAAAAGCTCTCTAAAATAATATATATATATATATATATATATATATATATATATATATATAAAACCACCACCAGCCTGCCTCAGAGAAAGTCAAAAGCTGTCTAAAATTATATATATATATATATATATATATTATAGGGGTGCAGTCACACCCCTATATTTAGGGTTATGAAGGCACTTCTAAGTTAAATTTGAAATTTTGCAAGTTAATAACTTTGGACCAGTTCAACAGATTTGCATGAAATTTGGTATGCACGGTGGGTCATTGTAGATCTCTTGATCTGCTAAGTTGTGTTTTGGTCAGACTTACGGTTTTTGTGCACCTAAATGCTGAAAAATGCATTTTTCACCAGTTCTGTGGACAGTTTTTTGATTTTGTCCATGGTGCTGTGTGGCCATGATGTGGTCTACTAGTCTGAAACTTGCCAAGTATGAAAGAGCTTGGGTCAAGGAATATGCCACTTTTTGTTTGATGAAAAAATATTAATCCATTCAAAAGTTATTAAACATTTTAGCTCCCATTATAAGTCTATCGGAAAATTAATATGGTTATTTTGCAAAAGAAGAATGGGGTTTTGGTCATTATGGTCAAAGAATTTGCAGGCTCATGATCAAACAATCTTTGATCGCGAGAAATTTTTTGATCACGACAGCCTCCATCTTGTTTTCAGTTTGGGGTTGGAAAAAAAGTAAATATTTCACCCCACGGGTGATTTGTGAAATAACTGAGGCATGGATTTAGATCAGGGGACTTCCCTTTATCGACCCATGCCTCTGGTTTACTTTAGTTTTTTCAAAAAGTAGCCCTTTACTTTTTTACAATCTTCGGCTGTGGCTCGCTAACGATCTTCAGCCGAGAGCCTGCAAAATCTTCGGCCACGGTCCGGGCCAATTATTTTGCAGCCTCGTGGTCAAAGATTGTTAGTGAGCCATGACATGCACACCATACACAGTCTGTCTGCAAATCAGACATTGCCCCCACCCTAAAAGAGCACATCAATGGAACAAAGACAGAAGCTCAAACAAATAGGAGAGAGAAAAAAAAAAACAAACACGCAATCATGGAAAGCTAACTTCCTGGATATCAAATGACAGCTTTGCCCACTGGTTGTTTTTGCCATCTTTATACATAATACCTGGTGGTGGTGAATGAATGCAGACATGCTGCTGCTATGTTGCTGTCCTCTTTGGATGTCTTTCAAAGTTCGTTCTCTCTCAGTCTCTTTGTCCCTCTGTCTGCCAAATAGTCTTTCTTGCCTACCCCCCAGCATCTCCGGTGGCAACCCCCCCATCACCATCTGGTGCTCCAGGGCACAAGCAGAGCACATTGCAGCCTGCCCTGCACCTCCGGAGGCAACAACACTTCAGCTCTGTGCTTGCTTTGGATACCTCCCACCTTTAACAATTTGCAATGGGGCTCCGCTGAGCAGTGCTTACAGCACCATAGCAAACACAGACCTCTGGAGCAATCAGAGCAGCTACTGTAGCAGCCCTCCCTCTGCACCTCGGATGGCAAGAGCACATTGCCTCCATGAAGTAAGCAGAGCAGCTTGTGGAGTGGCCCTCACACTTCCAGCAGCACAGCTGTGTACGGCGTTCCCTCATCATACAGTCACATCTGATTATACCACCACTCGCTACAAGTGAGCTCTGTTTTTTATTTTAATTTTTTTATTTTAACCTTGAGATGACAGATCTGTACTCACATCACAAATTCCTAGCTCACTCACTGGTTAGGCATACTTTTGGAAATATCAGCCTTTGCAACTCCATCGATGCTGATGGATTTTGTGCTTTATTTAGTAGGAGTGTATTTGTGTGTAACAGTGTTGTTGCCTTTCTATATCACTGCAGAATGTATGGGACTGGCATTGGTGTATGTAAAAGGCTGAATGGAAATTTAATGGCATTATATTTTGTAGCGACCCTCTGCAAGAATGTACCAAATCTTGTTCCAGATGAGCAGTTATCAGAATTGTCAAAACGCTGGTTTTGACACAGTTATTGTCCCTGATGATCTGTGTAATTAGTGGAGGTTCAATGAATGAAAGATAGTGAAAAAAGTCTTACTGCTTTCTTTTTTTCATGTGTGTCTTGCCTTTCAGAAGTTAATCTCTACTCCCCTCCTCCGCATCCCCAAACACACACTCACTTGTTGACACAAACATCCCCGTAGACATAATCATAATTATTAATTGGTGTCTAGGGATCTCTTTCCCCTACTGGAAACTATTAACTTAATTTTAAGAGTAATTACCTTCAACTGAGTAGCTGTCCATCACCCTCTCCAGAAACCTGGCTCATTTTTTTTTAAACTGTACCTTTGCAACTACTGATATCTTTCTGTCCTTTTTTTTAACATTGTTTAACCAGGAGAAACACACTAAGCTGAAATCTTGTTTACAAGTGCAACCTGGGAGCACAGGTAAGTTAAGTGACTTGCTCAGGGTCACACAGTATGCAAGTGGGGATGGGGGTTTCAAACCCAGGTCTCCAGATTTGCAGCTGAGAGCTTTAAACTACTGCACTATACTGCCTCCTGAATCCATGCCCCTGATTCATAAAATACTTTAAGTTGTAACTAGTTGTCCCTCTCCTGGTCTTGAACCCATGACAGGAATTTTACAAGTTAATCTTTCACTGCAATTTGAACCTCCCAAATACCAAACCCCTTGCGGTACTTTATGAATGACAACTTAGGGTACAGCCAGTACAGTAGGAAAGGTGGGGCGGGTGGTGCAACCACCCTGAGCGCATGCCTCCATGGGGCGCAGTTAATCTGACTGACTTATTCACTTGCACATGCTACAGCTGTATGCTGCAGCTTTAATTTTTTTTTAAAAGTGTAATGACTGAAGCCAGCAGGGGCACATCCACAAAGGACCAGCCCAGGGGGGGGGGGAGATGGTCATATGGTCCTTGCTGTCTCAAGCAAAAAAAATCACATGGTGCAGTGGCAACCACGCTGCCATGGTCCTGTAAAAGGGATGGCCAGACTTGCGGAGCATGTGGTCAGAGAGTGAGGCAGTAGTAGTTAGAGAGAGATGAGAAACAGAAAGAAACAGCGAAGGAGGATAGTAGATCCGAGTGAGTGACTGAGGAGGGGTCAGGATTAGAAGGACTTGTCTCGGAGTCTTTGTTGGTGATTTTATTTGTGTGTAAGGGTAAGCAATACATCAAATGAAATTAAAGCACTGGCAGCATTATTTTTCTAGACTAGTCTGTCGACTGGGTGGGTGGTGGGCGGGGACAGGTAGCAGCTAGAAGCTTTCAAATGTATTTAAACTTTTACATTGAAAAAACTGCCTGACTGTTGGGGGCAGGGGTTCTCTGTCTGTCCGGCCGTCCTCCTCCAATTCAAAAAATAAAAAAACATGTCTTGTCTCTGGTGTTGCAACAGGCAGGCTTAGGCAGATGCCTGCTCCCTCCTTGCTGCTAGTTTAGTGGTTTTTGACTGTGATTGAATCAGATTTGCCAGAGATGGAGAAAAGAACGAAGAACACATTACATTACTTTCTGTGACTCAGACAGAGACATGTCTTGCCCTGTGTGGTTGCTGAGAAAGTTAGTAGTCGAGGCAATGGCGGGAGCTCCAGTTTGTCTGAGTGGCACATTCAGACTAATGGTGTAATGGAGACTGAGAGATGCTGAGCAAAGTCAGCCTCTCTCTCCATCTCTGTTACACGTTAGTCCAAATGCACAGCTCAGACAAACTGGAGCTCCTGCCCTTGCCTTGACTACTAACTTTCTGTCTTCTTTTCTTGCCAAATTGCTCAGATTGCTTGGCTCCTATCCCAGTCCCAGCCAGGCACACAAGCTCCCAAACCACGCTGCAGCTGGCACTGCTTTAATTCCTCAAGTCCAGGCAGGGGTGGCGGATGGCCCAGTGGGTGACCAGGCGGCAGGCCCGTACCATAGTAGTACTGTAGGCAGTTTTAAAGGCTGCTGGCCTGGCCTGCTGAATCACTGGCTTTGGGTTGTCTTCAAGTGCAAGGCACTAAGACAGGCAGGCAGGTGGATGCAACTCCTTTACCCCTCATTTTAACGTGGGAGTGCCCAGGATGGAATCAGAATGTCTACAGTCTGTGATGTGATGGTGATAGGCAGGCTATTAGCCAGAGCTAGGGCAGTAAAGGGTGTACACAATGAATATTAGCAAATAAAATCATGTGACAGTGGTAGACAGGCTGTTAGCCAGGGCTCGGGGCTAGGGCAGTAAAGGGCACACAATGAATATTAGGAAATAAATGTTATTATGGATGGTTATGGGCCATGGCACAAGCACAAACAGTAGAACGCAACACAACTTTTTTGAGGTAATAAAAATGCCTTTCCCTTGAGTCTCTTGTTTAAATGTATAGATATACATTCAAAGGCTTTGAATGTATGTGATGGGAAATAGCATTTTTATTACCTCAACAAATCACAGTGTCTGCATGTGTATCAGTCAAGCCTGTTCTAGTCCACTGTCCTGTCATAAGGAATTTATTCATTCACAGATTAATGAGATTATTTTCCATATTATGTGCCTTCTATCATGATGTGGTACCCTTACCAGGGGGAGCACTGTCTGCAAATTACACTGCATGCATGATGGCATCCTTCCCAGCTGACTGGGGGGCCCAGTCAGCTGGGAAGGATGGCATGCAGTCATCAGTCATGCAGTATAATTTGCAGACAGTGCTCATGGGGTCATGGGGAAATGAGACACATCACGATGAAGTAATATGTAATTGTACAGTATGGGATAGCAGGCTTATTGAAGAACATTGTTTTCTCTCTTTGGAAATAGGTACAGTAGGCTTTTCTGGGAGCTGAGCAGACAGCAGAATAGTACTGTAACTGTACACAATTGGCTATCACCATCTGGCAAGCTGGCTGGCCCAGTCCCAGAGAAAGCAAGCCAGTCAGTCCAGTAGTCACTTCAGTTTAGTGTTGTGACGGTGTCACTTGACTCCAGTAATTAAGTTTTCTGACTGTTTATCATCAGCCTAGAGGGTAGCAGCACCAGCCCAGTGGTACAGTAGTACTGGTACACTGTACTTCTCAGGTCGGGTGGGGGTGGGTCCTCGTTTTGTTTGGGAGGAAGTGAGTCAGTAACTGGAGTCCAGTTGCTGACTCACTCCCTCCCAAACAAAAATGGAGGGACCCACCCGACCAGGGAAGTACAGTGTACCAGTACCACTACTACCACTGCCTGGTGGTGCTGCAACCCTACTAGGCTGATGATAAACAGATAGGGTGGGTGGTTGATGGCACTGTTGGTCAGTCACTTGTCCACTTGAGGCTGCACACTCTGATGCTAGCCAGCCAGTCTCCCACATCTCACATTCCATGGGAGCAAATTAAATGTTCCTTGAAATCAGGGGTAGGGAACATGTAACAGAAGTACATTTTTTTCTTGAAGAAAAGCCTCAAAACTCACCACAGAGCATGCAAATCCCTTAGAACTTATGGGGGCCTTGCGGCCCCCAGTGCCCATGCTTCATATATCAATCTTTTCCAGTATATTTTAAAAATGCATGTAGGGTGGGTGATTGATGGCATAGTTGGTCAGCCACTTGTCCACAGCAGTTACGGTTGCATTCTCTGACACCAGCCAGCCAGAGTCTCCCACATCTCATATTCCAATGGATCAAAACATCCCTTGAAATCAGGATTAGGGAACATGTAACAAAAGTATGTTTTTTCTTCAAGAAAAGCCCTAAAACTCACCACAGAGCATGTAAACCCCTCAGAGCTTCTGGGGGCATTGTGGCCCCAGACCCCAGGCTTTTTTCTGGAGAGGGGGGCACAAAATTTGTCTCTTTCCCAGGGCACCAAAATGCCTTGCTATGGCACTGGGAACAGTAAGACAGTCGTCTGACCAATTACACTTCCCCCTACATAATTTTCCAGACTACCACTACCATTTGGCTGACCCTCACAGTTTGCCTCACATTCACCCAATCTGTCCGCACTTCTGAGCTGTCAGTGAATTGATGAGCCCTTACTAGTGCAATTTCATTCATTTATTGACATTTCAGCCTGTCAATGGTCTGCAATTGGTTTGAACTCTCTATCTGAATTCTGTTACAGTTACGAACAAACATACATACATACAAATAAGCCAGCAGAAGGCGGCCATTGGGTCTGTCAAGTCTGCTCCTATTGCAGGGTCCACAGCTTGAGCTAGTACACCCTGTATATGACTGACATTGTAATGTGTCCCCCCAAATATTTCCAATTCTGTACTCCTCTGCTCGCATCATGTTGAATAAGTCACAGCAAAGGACACACCTGTAATGTGTGGATATGTTTTATGTGACCAACTCCAGCAGAAGCATTTTTTCCCTATTACATTCTGAGCTACAGTTCATTTGCATGTTTTCCCAATCCCACTATGGACAGTGGTTTAGACCTCAATTAAGGTTGTGATTTGTTGATTTGACTAAGTTGTTGATTATATGATTCATCACATTTATTTCAATAAAAGTAGTTTCATTTAGGACCTTATGCACGTCATTTTGGGAACCATAAACCTTATGTCTGAGAGACCAGCTAAAAACTTGAGTTGTTCATTATATAGCTATTCTAAAACATTATATGATGTTGTGTCAGAATGCTTGCAAATTAAATGAATTTATTTGATTTGCAAGCAAATCCCCTGACACAGCATCACAGTGTGTGTTTTATAGTTGACCACATCTTCACTCCATTTTCCATGAGATGAGTTAGGTTTTTTAACTTCAGTCCCACCCAGAAAGGAACTCCCCTGCCCCACCCCTACCCCTAAAAAAACTGACTGTAATTTGCCTATTGTGGGGGATGATCTCTGAGGCACTCCACATTCCTGACATCATGCGTTGTACACACCTGATAGGTTTTCTGATGCACATGTGACGTAAAATAATCCTTCCCCTTCTGGTGGTCACTGGGTTCCTATGGCCAGTTCTAATTGTGCATCTGAAACAGGTTGTCACACTCCTACAGAGCTCCAGTCTTTAACTACCAATATCAATCATCAACAAGGTAAGAAATAATATACTTATATGCCCAAAGTGTGCCAAAAATTATGCCAAATGCACATTGTAACATTCAGCAACTACTACGCTCAAAATGTAATGTTATTTAGACTAGAACTGTCTGTGCCTATTACCACGTCGGGAATTTCAGCCATAGGTCAATAGGCAAACTCTGATTGTCAATACCAGCTGCATGCTACCTAAAGCTGCTCCAGCAAATGAATCTAAGAAGCATGAGAAGAAAAGGAACAACACATTAAACAATTGGGCACACTTGCAGTGTTTCTGTTGCCTGCAGTTACCAGTCACACAAAAACATCCCACAGCCATACTGCACTGGGGGTCCCCTGCTAGTGGACGACAGTGCAATGAATTTCTGAGCTTAACAGCCTCTCTAGCTTCAATCTAGCAGAACGAGAGATACCCCTACTGCAATCATCAGTATCATTCATGAGTGCTCTGGACACCCCTATTAGCGGTCCCAGACTCTCAAAATAACAACTTTGACTGTCTGCTGCCACTTCCCGGAGTGCTCTGAACACCCCTATCAGTGGTCCCAGACTCTCCGTATCTATCAATGCATGATTCTAGTGACTGGCAAAAAGATAAGTCCCTACTTGCCAGGAGAGCAGCAGCTTACTGCAGTACCTCTGTGGACCCAAAATGGAGATGCCAATAATGTTTCTTTATGGCCCATAATTATCTCACCTCCATGTCTTTTTCTCTGCCTGCTCCAACTGTCCCATTCTCGCGACTCACATTTCCAACTCTCCGATTGGCGCTTACTCTCTTGCAAGACTGCACACACATCACACTCACACGATGACGTCAGCTCCACAGCCTGCAATCTGTCCTACATCACGCTGATTGTTCTGCAAACAGAACGACAATGTACTTGCAGCTGTTCAACTCTCGCTCTGTTTTGTCTCTTCATGAGCCACACAGCGGGTCTTTAACATGCCTCACTGGATATAGTTCAAATTCAGCAGGATCTCAAACTATTCATCAGCAAGCCCCCCCTTCCCCAAAAGCACAGGACACATTCTGGAAGACATATAGGAAGCACATTCACATTCACTTAAAGGGGCACACACATACTGTTTTTATCCACATACCACTGCATTTTTCAGCACAGTAACACTACAGTAACAGCCACTAATAGGGGGATACAATTTAAAATCATCAGTTACTGAAGTTTTACTATAATGCAGCCAAATTCATTCAGATTCTCATACTGTCTCTCTCATTGCTTAACTGGTAACAATGCCCAAAACAAAGTGTTGCAGGGGGTAGGAAGAAGTAGGCTGTTGGTTAACTAGGATCTGCAGCTTATCCATTAGGTAGGGAAATGGGCAGACTGGGTGGGCCAAGCAGTCCTTATCTGCCATCAAATTCTATGTTTCTATGATAGGGGAAAAGTTTTTTTTTTAATTACTGTTATGAGCTGGAAATGGCATGCATAGTAGCTGAAATTACATCTGCACACATATCTAATGAATAGCATACTTGGTAATGTTAATGTGCCTGTTATAGTAATGTTAAGTCCTGTATTTTTATTACCCCATTAATGTGTAAATTATGCAATAAATAGGAACTGTAATGAAATATGACTTATTTACTGTGTCTGCTTATGAAAATACGGGAGACATACTGATATGTTGCACTGATTTACAGTGTGTCACCCCCCTTCCCACCTCATTATATACCAAAATAGGGCAGACTAGATGGGCTGTGAGGTCCTTTTCTGCTGTCACATTCTATGATTCTATAATCATTTAGTGGGGGTTAAAACAAGTTAGTGAGAAATATGTTCAAATGTGTAATTGCTGAATGTGGGACAGGAACTCTGTAGTTAAAGCTGCTATCACAAGAAGAGACCATTTTTTTAAGCAATGAAAGCAACTGGGGCAGCAATCCTTACAATCAGAAATGAGAAGCACACATATAACTATCGAAAGGCCCAACTGGCAAATGTTACTGTGAATGATAAAGTGATATAATACCTTCTATGTAAATTAATACCTTCTAGGTAATTTACGTAATGTAAATAATGAAAGAAGTAAAACATACATACAGAAATAAAGCTTAGCAAAACACAGGTGGCATCTCTAGATGTTGTACTGATGCACAATGTGATAATCTGAAATTATATATCATATTTTAATAATCACCCAGTAGGTGATGTAAAAAAAAAGTGAGAAAGTTGTGTAAATATGTAATCCTCAGTTCCGGCAGCTCACACTGTTTAAACCTGCTGACTTTGGGAATGTAAGTTGGAATTTAGGAATCCTATTTTCAGTAGGAAATTGATAGTTATTTTTGGTAGTGTTTTTAAAAAAATGTTATCAAATGAAGTCGTCTTTCATAAAGTATGAACTAGCATTGAAACAGATATGTAATGAATTGTGTACTTGGCAAATGTTAATGTGCCTCATGCAATGATTGTAGCACATTGTTGGAATTAATAACCTTAAGTTAAGGTAAAGAAAATACATATTTAAAAGTAAGTGTTTTACTTGTACTGCTTAGCAAAAAAGGGATGACATATCCACATGTTGCAGTGATGTAGAATGTGTTTGCCTACAATCATATATCAGGCTGTAGTAGTTACTTACTGGTATATGGGAAACAAAAATGTTCATAATGCTATACAAATATGTAATCTTGATTCCCTTCAGATCAGTATATGTAATAGCAGACATACAGGGAATTGATTCAGGATAGGAGTCAGCTTTTTTGTTTTAAAGGAAAGTTCTCAAGTGTTCCACAGTGGAGCTGTTTTCACTATTTAAACATTTTGGTGTCATTGATAATGGCACCTGTGCTTTGCAAAGCCTATTTGACAATCTGGAAGAAGTGTGGATGACTTTATGGGATGGGCCCTGTTGGGAGCCTGTTAGAAGCCATTGAAGATGGGACAGGACTCAGAGGAGAGGGTTGGTGAGAAGAGACTTGGAGAAGTCAAAATCTGATAATCCATCAAGTAAACAGAGAGACTTGTAATGGATGGTCCAGAGGCTGGGGGCTGTGGATTGGACCTGGCCTGGATGCTAGGAAACTAGTGTCCATGGAGTGAGCTTGATCTGGACGCTGCCATGATGGCTATTGTTTGAAGATGCCATGGGGAGAACAAAGCAGAAAAATCTGGTGATTGTGAGAGAGGCAGTGGTGAATGTGAATCTTGGCCAGCTGGTTATGATTATTGTATGATATTGGTATTATAAATACATGGTCTGAGTATGACCTTTCGGTGTGTGAGGATTTGGGCCTGTAACATCAAGGTGTCAGAAGCTGAAAATCACAGGATGTATTACATTGATCTGGAGATTCCTGTAATTAAGTCTTCCTTAAAGAAATAGCATTTTATTACTTTTTTATGACATGTTCAGGCTTTTGAAGTTGAAACAAAATCTAAAGTTTATTACATCAGGAAAGAAAGGGTAATTTGGCTGTTCCTATCAATTTTAACACCTAAATGACAAATGCTGGGATTGCCCAGATCAAAGAGAAATATTTAATTAAAGGAGATCATATTTAGGAAATGTGTTTTTTTCTTCTGATGTTCCATTAATTAATGATAACTCCTGGTAGAAAGTATATTAGAATTAATTCTGAGGGAGGGTCTGGCTGACCTCATCCAAAAGGGGGGTGGAGGAAGACAGAGAAAAGACATGTAACATTGTACATGGGGATATCTTTTTGGGCTCTTAAGAAACAAAGTTCTCTGACGTAACTTAAAATGCACTTAGAAAGGTAATGGTTAGAAAGCAATTATGTCTTTTGTGGTAGGAGTGTTGTTTTGAAACTTCCTTTTTGTTTTATAAGATTGTAAGCTGTATGATATATTGTTCTGTGTTTAATACTACTTATTTTACAATTTTTATTAAATCACCATTTTTCTTAAGATACTGCCTGTGTCTTCCCAGTTTTCTTTTTGCATGTGGAGTGCCTGTATTTTTAAGTCTGACAATGGTTTGAAAGACTTGATGGTGTTACTGAGCTCGGAAAAAGGTAAGAATATACCTAAGGTCTCTTATAGAGTTTTAAGGGTTCATTTTGGAGACCTGGCTTGGTGCCCCCAGTGAAAGATTGTACTGCAGTCCTGACGAGAGTACATATCTGAGCCTGTAATTGGGTATGCCAACATGAGGTTCACAGTTTGAATCCCCCCAGAACTTGAGGCTAAAGGTGATTCGGACCCAAAAGCAGACAGAAGGGTTACCCTGTCTGTTACCTGTTTACACTATTGCGCTCTAAGGTTGGCACTGTGGTAGCAGAGAGCCTGACCTGCAGAGTGCATTTATGACAGTGAATACTGCTGCCAGCTCCCCTTAGAAAGTGCTGTAGTACATCACAGGAGGTGAGAGCTTCTGCCATGGATAAAAGATATAACTCTGCTAATGCATCTGATCAAGTGCTATTGCAACTGACAGAGGGGCTCCTGTGTGACTGGATAGTGGAGCGAAGTTTCAAAAGCAAGATTTGTAAGTTTTGTTGGAGTGTAAAGCAGGAGGTGAGAGCTTCTGCTCTGAATTACATGACCTACTCTTTATTGAGACATTTGGACTAGTGCCAGTACAGGTGGCAGAGGGGCTTTCGTTCTGTAACATTCTAGAAGTGCTGTGAGAGAGCATCCTTTTTTACCATCAAAAGTCCATCCTACTATAGCAGTTGTTGGAGATAATACTGCATCTACCAGTGGTGTGAGCACTGTAGTACTGACTTCATTTTGGGCATTTACTCCTGTTTGAGAGTATCACTTGCAATTTTAAGATAATTTATAACTTTCTCCTCTGCTATTCACTAATGGGATTCTCCATTATTTTATCTTTTTGATTAGTTTGATTGCAATTAGATAACTTTGGGTGAGGGGTATAAATAGTGTATGAGTGTATATGAATGTGAATGTAAGATACGTGGGTGAAAGTGTGTGACTGATTTAGAGAGTTAGGAGTGGGTAAGGGGAGAGTGATTGTTGTTTTGGATAATATTTTTTTTTGAGGGATGTTAAGTGAGTTTTAGGAGTGCAGGTGTGACAGAGAACTTGACAAGATGTTCCAGGAGATGAGTTGAGGCCATGTCACATATTCTGAGTCTAAGCTGCACAACCTCTGCCCCTTAACTGGCACCACATGTCAGTAACAGCAGCAAGATGCTGCAGAGAGGTTGGAATTGTAAGGGGACAGAAGGGCAAGTGGCAGTACACTGGTGATGTGGCTGGGGTGAGTAGCATCAGGGTGGTCAAGTTCAGGAGGTGCCCTGGGGCAAAATGGGACCATGAAAGAGGTCAGATGTGTTTAGTTCCCATTCTGAAGGTTCCCACCAGACTGAGTGGGCAGGTAGCCGATGGACTGGCAGCCTCCACTGATCCCCTTCGATTGGTGCTATGCAATGCTAGGTAGATGAGAAACAAGACAGCTACAGCTATTATGGCTGGCTTGATTTCTTCAGTCTATCTGACTTGCATTACAGAGACCCGGTTGGGGGATGATGTAGGTCCAGCTTTAGAGTCATTCATCTCTCCAGGATACTCTGTAGTGCACTGCTCTAGGAGGGAAAGCAGGGGTGGGAGTGTGACATCTGTTTTAGATCTGACTTGAAATTCTCTGTCTACTTTGCTATTTGAATGCATTACTGTGCCTGGGGATCTGAGTGCAGGTCACAAGATGCTCCTCATTTATCGCCCCCCAGGGTGCAAGGGGGAATTCCTGCAGGAAGTCACAGACTTCGTTGTCAACAGGGTGTTGGTGTCACCCAGATAGTTGATTCTGGGGGACTTCAGTGCCTGGGCCAACAACAAACTCTTGCATTTTCAGAAGGTCTTCCTCCAGATGATGACATCACTGGGCATTACACAAGAAGTTGCTTCTGTGACCCATTGCCACGGCCATATCTAGGACTCAGTATTTTCACTGGGGCTTGAGATCAAAGATATAAAGATTGATCCAGTCTCTTGGTTTGATCACTGCATGATAGAATTCTTGTGCAGGTGCCCCCTTGTTAGTCCCTCCCCTGTTGAGGTGGTCCGCTACTGCCTTTGAGGGGTTTAACCCCAGAGGGACTGTTGGCGGTAGTGGCTTGTGCTAAGGGGTTGAATGAGGGGGTGGCAGCCTATAATAATGCTGTCACCAAAACATTCAATGCCATTGTACTAATCTGTATATGACCCAGGTCTTCTCACTTGAGATCCCCGTAGTTTGATGGGGCTCTCAAGGCGATGAAGACCAAGGGTCAGAAGTTGGAGGATTTCTGGAGGAGGACTGGGGCCTTGGACAAAAAACTGATATTGAGAATTCCCCACAGTAAATATTAAAAGGCACTCAACCATAAGAAGTCAGAGTTCCTATCCCAGGAGATTGCTGCAGGAAGGAAAAGACCAGCTCTGCTCCTTTAGACTGTAGACTGGCTACTTCATCCAGCCTGTCTGCATCTGAAAATAGCAGTTTCAATCACACAGCACAAAGAGTTTGCTCAGTTCTTTTCTGACATGGTGTCCTCCATTAGGACCAGGCTATCTCCATTGGAGCATGATCTGTCCTGCAGTATAAAGCCTTGTAGGGACAGAAGCACTTTGATGGTCTGGGACACGTTTTGGCTGGTGGGGGTCGCTGAGGTCATTGAGGTAATTTCGAAGCTGTGACCCACTTTTTGTGAGATGGACCCGGGACTTGACGAATCTCCTAGTGGGATGTGCTGAATCCATTGTTCCAGGGTTTGCTGAGATTGCCCAGTGCTCTTTCTAAGGGTTTTTTTCCCCGACACCTTGAAGCAGGCTTTGGTGAGGACTCTACCGAAAAAAGCATGTCTTGATGCTGACATCTTGGTGAATTACCAACCTGTCTCCAGCCCTCCATTCTTAAGGAAGGTAATGGAGAAAGTGGTGGCTTTGCAGCTCAAGACTCACCTGATGGCCTTTGACATCTATAAGCCACTCCAGTCCAGATTTAAGAGAAAGCATAGCACTAAAACACTACTGGTCAGGATGCAAAATTATCTCCTCAGGGTGAGAGACAGAGGGGAACAGTCAGTTCTCAGTCTCCTGGATTTCTCCACAGCATTTGACACCATAGACCACATGGTGCTGCTTGATTGCCTGAGAGAGCTTTGTGGACTCACCAGCAAAGTCATTGGCTGGTTTACGTCCTTTTTGACAGGCAGGATGCAATGGGTTGTGATGGGGAATTTCTCCTTCTGCTCAAAGTCCCTGACCTGCGGTGTACCTCAAGGATCAATCTTGTCACCCATGTTGTTTGCAGTGTACATGCTGCCACTGGGTGAAATCATTTGGCATTATGGTCTGGGTTTTCACTGCTATGTGGATGATACAGTCTGGGTTTTCAATGCTATGTGGATGATACGCAGCTGTATATGTCCATCTGCCCCGGAATCTGACACCTGACACTGCAGCTGGGCATCCTCTAACTGGCTTAAGCTTACCCAGACAAGATGGAGGTACTAGTGATTGCACCTGATCTTCAGTGGGATGTGGTCACCACCAAAGAAGAAACAGGATTGTTTCTGGGGTCCACCACATCGGTGTTGGCCACAAAGGTAAGAAATCTGGGCATCATCCTTGACTACGACTTGACACCGGAAGCTCAGGTATCTGCCATTATCCAGAGTGGGTTTACCACTTAAGGAATGCCACACAGATTAAACCCTTAATCCCACCTGATGCCCTGCCCTCACTTGTACATCCAGACTCAATTACTGTAACATTTTATGTTTCAGAGTCAATGTAGGCAGAACGCTGCAGCCAGGTTATTGACAGGCCTTCCTAGGTCCGCTCATATAACCGTCATTTTGCACTAACTGCACTGGTTGCTGGTCAGGTGAAGGATTGTCTTCAAGGTGGGCTTGCTCACATATAAAGCACTATGTGTGCTCAGGTCCTGGCTGTCTGTCTGACCTCCTGAAACCTGTCCACCCAGTTTGCTCACTATGTTCCTCCATGTAGAGCCTCCTTGTAGTCCATAGGACACAGTTAAAGACTTCAAGAGACCGAACCTTCAAAGCGGCAGTACCAGTGTTACGGAATTCCCTACCATGAGCATTAAGGGAGGCTTACTCCATGAAAACTTTTAAGTGGGGCCTTAAGGTACTTCTTTTTAATCAGGCATATTAAGTCCATGAATTACTATTTTTTTTTATTTAATCTTTTTGCTGCCTTAGCTCTGCCTGCCGGGCGATCCGCCCTGTCACAGACCCCTCGGCTGTGGCATCCCCCACATGAGACGCTATCCCGAATCCCCCTGGATCTCTCACCAGGGTAGGGTCATGGCACCTGGCCCTAAGGTGCTATGAATGTGGGATAGGACGGGAGCTGGTCTGGGGAGCCGATATACAGCCGAGGGGTGGGTTCATGTAGGCAGTGGAGCTGGCATGAGTTTTCCCCCATAGGTGGGGGGCAGGAAAATGCAATGATGCCGGCTTCCATTCCGTCCCCTGGAAACCTTGTTGGCGCCGGTTGCTGTAGAGCCCCTGGCCTCCGCTAGGGGTCCCTCACGTACCCGCGACATCCCACGCCCCCCCCAAGAAGGAGAGCTGTCCATAGGATGCTCAATCCTTCTCCTCCAGGCCAGCCCTCCAACAACCCAAGTCCATTCTTTGAACCCAGGTTGCCGGCATTGCAAGTGGAAATCCAACTGCTGCGCCGGTGGGCTGGCGATGTCCACTAATTTTAACCAAAGCTGAATGAGTTTTAAGATTTCCATTTATGGTGATTATTGTATGTTTTGTAATTTACTGACCCTCATATAAAATGCTGTATTTTTTTTGTTTGTAAACTGTTTTCACTTTTATGTAAAGCACCTAAAGCCTCTGGGATTGGGCACTAAAGAAATATGGTGGTCACAAGTGCTTGTCTGCCTTATTTGTTTTCCTTGCTGTAATCATACTCAATTGTCCTAATTGTATTTACCTGTGTCTTTGACTATTGTATCCTGTACTGTGACAAACTACTTTTTTCATATACTGTAAAATGTATAATTATCTGTAATTAATTCTGGTTAACCCCTGAAAAAGGGACTATAATGGTTCCAATGGGCCTACCCAGTTACCAAAATTAAATTAAGAAAGAAAATAAAGAAATAAAATTGACTCGACTTGACTCCAAGGAAGAGAGGGTGGCCAGCAGGGTACCTTGGGAGTCAGTATTGGGGCTTGTCCACTTTTAATGTCTTTATAAGTGACATAGTGGAGGAGCTGGAAAGGAAGGTCTGCCTCTTTGTGGATAACACCAAGATCTGCAACAGAGTGGACACTCCATTGAAGAGAGGATGGAAATGATGGGCAGGGATCTGAAAAACACTAGAGGAGTGGTCAAAGGTATGGCAGCTGGGTTTTAATGTAAAAAAGGGCAAAATACACTTGGACCATAGAAACCTGAAAACTGAATACAAAACTGGTGGAGTGAAACTGACAATGACTAAGCACGAAAGAGACCTAGTGGTAACTATATCAGATGACATAAAGGTGGCCAAGCAGTATGACAAGGCAGTCGGGAGGGCTAGTGGGATGCTGGGGTGCATAGGTAGGGGTATCACCAGCAGGTAAAGGAGGTGCTGTTGCCCCTATATAGATCACTGGTAAGAGCCCACCTGGAGTGCTGTGTCCAGTTCTGAAGACCACATCTCAGGAAAGACAGAGTGAACATGATCCAGAAGACAGCTACCATAATGGTGCAGGGTCTGCATCAAAAGCCCTAAGATGAGATGCCAAAGGAACTCGATATGTACACCCTGAAGGAGAGACGGGAGAGTGGGGATGTGCTAGAGACCATAAAATACCTCATGAGAGTTAATAAGGTACAGGCAGGGGGATATTTTTCAGAGATAAAGGTGGTCTAGTGCATGCGGACATGCTGTGAAGCTGGAGGGAGGTAGATTCAGGAGAGATGTGAGGATGTACTTCTTCACAGATAGGATGGTGGGTTCCTGGAACAGTTTTCCAGTGGTGGAGGTAGTGGGAGTAAAACAGTGGAGGGGATCAAAGAAGCATAGGATAGGCACAAGAGAATCATTGGTGTAGGAGGAGAGACATCACTGTGGATCATGTAGAATATGCAGCAAAAACGAAAGTAATAAAACTGGGCAAACTGGGTGCCAAATGTAGCAACACACCTTCAGACAAAATTTCTTTATTTGCATTTCCCACATGTGACAAATTGCCAACATATTTAAAAAAAATGGGTTAATTTTGTGAAGTTGAACCATGACTGGGATTGGCAAGCTGCGTTGTCACCTCACCTACAGTCTGCTCTGCTCAATTCACACACAATGATTTCTGTATTTATATGCAGTTTAAAATGAAATTTGCCAAATGCTTGAAACTCATGAAGGGTGCGATCCTAAGTGTGTGTTCAGTCTTTACAAAGAGTTCTACTTTCTGAAAATGCTTACAAACAGTCATATGATGGTGGATTTCTACCCAAATGATGCAGTCATGCAGTGTACAAGCAAGCTTATGGTTGCTAGGATAAGTGTATTTGATGTGCTATGTTACCTCAAGCTATTTATGAACAAGAAACATATGTCATGTGGAAATGGATTGTACATATCCATTCTGATTTCCACTACATACTAACTTGTCACTGATATTGCACACCCCTCAACAGTGATCCCAAACATATTGGTGAAGTTATCTAGTAAATATCCACATTATGTCCACATCCACAGTCAGTGTTTTCACATATGTATGTAACTGCACTAGTCACAGGCCTCACTTCTGAGAAACCTCCCACAAATACCACCATTTGGCTTCTATCTTGCAACCAGATTCTGACCCATCCCACTGCTATGTGTAGTACAGCTTTAAGAACTGTTAGAGACAGTACAACTTTAAAAGATGTGCACTTCCTGTAAGTTTTTCTATGTGTGTTGAGATCAGTTTTCCCCTTATGTCTGTGCTGAATAGAAGTAAACAGAGAAGGCCTAGATTTAGTTTGTGATGTGTTTTCTTACTACCAAGACCCTGATGTGTTTAAGGTACTTTCAGCCAACAAATAAAACAAACTGGCGACAAGGATGGTGAACATTTTTTCATAGCTCCAGCTTACTGAATTACACAATTATGTGACTTTCTGCATTGGAGGCAAGTAAGCAGTTTGGAACTGTGCTATATCACGGAAACTTCAGCCAGCTTTGAGATTTTTACAGGAACAGACTGGGATACTTGGTCCAGATGGTTTGATCAGTGGTTACTACTTAATCCTGCCATAACATCTGCAAATGTTGAGCGACAGGATATACTTATTTGAGCTGCTTTTTGTACTTTTTTGGGAAGTGAAACCTTCAAACTTTTATGCAGTCTATGTGCACCGGACCAGCCAGAGGATTTGTCATATCAAGAGCTAAAGGCTAAATTAAATGCACAATACAATTTAACGACTTTCCCAAGGGCTGAACATTATAAATTCTACAGTTACAACCAGAAACTAGGTCAGTCATTGCAATCTTATTTGGCTGAGAGCAAAAGCTTAGCTCTCACATGTGAGTCGAGCAGGGAGCATCTTGAATCTAATTTGGCTGATACGTTTGTTATGGGGTTGAATAATGAACACCGTACTCAGCAATTACTTTCTGTAAGTGTCAAGAAGTCTGCTGATGAACTTTTACAATTGGCACAAATGTATAAGGCTGCAGAAAATTTAGCACATGCTAAGATGGACACTAAAAATGAGGTTCAATTAGCTGCAGTAAACTCCAAACTGAAACAGCTCCAACCTAAGTCTAAGCCACTGTTTTCAAAAAAAGATTCAACCACTCCACCCAAACTGCATGGCGTACAAATGTGCATCATGTGGGTCATCTCAGCATAGCAGGGACCAGTGCAAATTCAGAGAAGTTCAGTGTCATGCATGTAAACGTCAGAGGCATATTGCTAATGTTTGAAGGAGCAGGAGAACTGCAGTGGTCAGTTCAGAGAGCACAGACAGTGCAGTGGTTCCTATTGCACCACAAATGCAGACTAAAGATGTTCCTTCTATGTGTTACTTCAATTGCCACAACAGAGGTGTCAATTGTGTTTAATAGTAGATTCTGCTTCCCCAGTTACTTTTATTAACCATCAAACATGGTCTGATCCACATAAGCCACCACTGTCTTCTTATAATAAGTTACTGTATGCATTTGAAGGGCAACCAATTTAGCCGCTGGGCTCATTTACCACTTTAGTATGCAGGACTTATTCTCCTAGTATACCTTTAACTTTTCTGGTTTCCAAAAACAGTGTTAATATTTTGGGCAGAGATGCTCAGGTTCTTCTAAACATTCATATTGATCCAGCAGATTTTGGCCTACTTGCTGCTATCCAGATACCACAAAGCAGTAATACACCCAAGCTTGGGGAGATTTTAGACATGTATTCAGAGCTGTGGAAAAGCATAGGATGTTGCACAACAGCTAAAGCCAAGCTAGTTACAAAGCCTAATGCAGTCCCTAAGTTTTGTAAACCATGGAAACTTCCTTTTGCTTTAAAACTGGTGGTTGGGGCAGAATTGGACAGACTGGAAAAGATTTCAAGTTCAGATTGGGCTACTCCAATTGTTGTGGTATCTAAATCAGGTGGTAAGGTTCAAATTTGTGGAGATTTTAAGGTAATACTTAATCCAGTATTTAGCAAAGGTATATTTCCTTTACCCTTACCTGAGGGACTTTTTCATATACTGAATGGTGGTCTGGAGTTTTCTAAACTGTACCTCACTGATGCATACCTTCAAGTGGAGTTGGATACAGACTCTCAGAATTGGTTGTGATTAATACACACCAAGGACTGTACAAGTACAAACGGTTATGTTTTGGCCTTAGTTCTGCACCTGCTATTTTTCAAAAAGTGACTGAGCAAATGGTGGGTGATATACCAGGTGTTGCTTGTTATTTGGATGACATCATTGTCACAGGCAAGACAGAAGCAGAACATTTACTTAACTTACAAAATACTTTAGGGAGATTGCAACAGAGTGGATTCAGACTCAGGAGAGAAAAATGCCAAGTTTGTCAATCAAGTGTCACGTACTTAGGTCACACTATTGACAAAGATGAAATTCGTCCAAATGATGAAAAGGTGAAAGCCATTGTGCACATGCCTGAACCACAGAATGTTTCACAGTTGCACTCATTCTTGGGTATGGTGCACTACTATGACCATTTCATACATGACTTAGCCACCAAATGCACTGTCCTAAATGAACTGTTACATAATGGTGCTCTGTGGAAGTGGACCAAGGGCCACAGTAAGGCAGTTCAAGCCATCAAGCTCTCTCTAACCGATGTGAATAATTTAACTCATTATGACCCTTACTTACCTATCATGTTGGCCTGTGATGCTAGTCCTTTGGGTATAGGAGCTGCCCTTTTCCATACAGATCCAGAAGGAGTGGAGAAGCCGATAGCCCATGCTTCATGCAGACTCACTGCAGCTGAAAGGAATTATGCCCAGATTCACAGAAAGGCATTAGCGATTGTGTTTGGAGTTCAGAAATTTTGCTAATACTTGCTAGGTCTCAAATTTCACCTGAAGATGGATCACAAGCCACAAGTGACAATTTTCATTCCAGAAAAATGAATTGCAGAGACAGCTGCTAGCCGACTTCCACGATGGGCATTCATTTTGTCTGCCTATAATTTTGGGGTTACATACCAACCAACAAACCAACATGGAAATGCAGATGCCTTGTCAAGGTTACTAATATCTAGAGAAATGGAGTTCTATGTGGGACTTAAAGAGGAACCATTAGTATGCCAGGTGGGGCCAGATAGTTTTTCAGTGCAATTCAAAGATAAGGAGGACTGTACTGTTGTGTGTGCAATGGAGCTACAACAGTTAGATTAGATTCCAGTACTAGCCAAGGACATTGCAAAAGCAACTAGTCAAGATGCAGTTTTGAAACTAGTGTATCAGTATACACTTGAGGGTTGGCCGCAAGACACTACTTGTTCAGCTGAACTGCAATCTTACTATACAAAGAGACAGCAGTTGTCCATTGCTGAGGGGTGTCTTCTATGGGGATTGCATGTTTTAATACCCCAATGTTATCACTCGAATGTGTTGACTCTTTTGCATGTGGGCCATCCTGGCACTGCTAAAATGAAATCCCTGGCCAAACTTCACGTATGGTGGCCTTCCATTGACAGACATGCCAGGTTGTGCAAAGATGTGAAGATTGTGTTGTATCAATGGGAAATCCAGTAAGAGCTCCAAGTCACCTTTGGGAATGACCTGAAAAACCCTGGCAAAGGTTTCATATTGATTTAGGCCTTGCCGAAGTACAGATCCATTTTTGTACTGATCCAATCAAAGCAGTCAATTAGGTTACTTTTGCAGGATCTCAGAAATGGAAACCCATGCAACTTCTTGTCCTTGAGCACATTTTCCTCCAGAAAGGCACTCGGTCTATCTGGATGATCTGCAACAGCTTAGCCACTGTTGAAGTCAGGCTGCCTGGTGTGTAGTGGTGTGTAGTTCTCTGTGCCATCCCTTGATGCACTTTTATGGAGAGGTATCATATGTGTCATTTCCTAGTCTTGCAATAGCAAATAAAGAAATGAATCTGCCATTATCTAGCCATCTGTGGTAAATAAGCTTATCAATTAGTTGTAGTTTAGTTTAGCTGTGTGTGTGTGTGTGTGTGTGTGTATGTTTGTGTGTGCATGTGTGTGCGTGTGTGTGTGTGTGTGTGTTGGGTGAGTGAGGAGGATGTGATGTGCTTGTTCATCAGTGACACAGGAAGTTAATTGATAGCTGTGGTAGTAAGACTGCTGATCAAAAAATTCAAGGCTTTCTGAAAGGGACAATCACTCTGTAGCTCAGAGCAATAATCAGGTGACATTTCCTACGGCAAGTAAAGAGATGCAAATACATTACTCTAGTATACAGTGCTAATGAGCCACATACAAAGTGTAAAGAGCCACTTGTGGCTCACAAGCCATGGAGTGAGTACCACTGCTATAGACAGATTGCCAGGTACTGCAACAATGGTGTTCCACCCCCAACTATCACACTCCCATCCTGAAAAAAATTTGAGTGCTGCTGCTAGGTAGGGCTAAAGCATTACCCCCCCCACACACACACACAAACACACTCCACCCAACATTGTATAAGTACTACATTTAATTAACCAAATAACCAACACCCCTGAAACGGAGGGTGCAACACATTCATTTGTTTTTCATCTAACATTCGAAGGTCCATTGCTCTGGGGTCTTTGATGCCACATTTCAATTATTGTGCTAGTATGTATTTTAATCTTGGACAGAGGGAACTCAATACCTTAACAGTTGCTTACAATCATACCTCTCAACTCTCCCTCATTATGAGGGACAGCCCTCATTTTACCCCTTAAAATTGCTCTGTCCCTCATCCGTCCCTCATGGAAGAGGTGCTGCCCACACAGAGAATGTGCTGTAAGAAAAAATTACTCACCTTAGTAATTGCTTTTCTTCTCATGGAGTCTTGCTATATTAGGACCTTTGCAGTATGCCCCTGGCTTTTGACTGCCCCGGAGATGAAATAGTTAACTCCAGAGAAATCTGGAGTTCCACAGCGCAAGGGAGCTTATTGAAAAGCTCTATCTGGGTTGTTTGAACCCAAACTGTCAGGTTCTTTACGAGGCTAAACTAACATAGCAAGTCTGTGTGGAAAAGCCTTACACTAGCCATTGGCTACCTACTAACAGTAGAACCACAAAAACACAACACCAATAAAGAAAAACAGTATCATGTATTATTGTTAGGATAACCCTAGACAATCACTACTAAGGCCCCCTCTGCCCAAAGACTCAAGTCCAGAGAGGGGCCCAGCTACCAATTAACAAAAACAGAAACTATCTAGTTCTAACCCAAGAAAGAAAAGAAGGGGAATTAGAAGCTAAACAGGCATGACACAGTGATTGGACTAATTTGCCAACCCCATACCCAAGTAGGGATTCTGAGAGGGGTAGGAGGGAGGGTTGTTCTATTATAGCAAGACTCCATGAGAAGAAAAGCAATTACTAAGGTGAGTAATTTTTCTTCAAACACCATGAAGTCTTGCTTATATTAGGACCTTTGCAGAGTACACAGCAGTACCCCATGGAGGGGGCAGAACCTACTTAGGAAATAGGCTCTGCAGGACAGCTGTGCCAAAGCGAAGCATCTCTCCTGGACTGGACGTCCAGGGAATAATGCTTAGTGAAAGTGTGGACTGTCTTCCAGGTAGCAGCTTGACAGATTTCAAAATGGGAATATCTCTAGCAGCCGCTAGAGATGCAGCTATACCCTGGTGGAATGAGCCCTCAGACCTGAGGGGCTCCTTGCCCAGTTTTGATAACAGAACTGGATACAAGAGACAATCCACCTAGCAATCGACCTCCTAGTAGCAGGCCTCCCTTACCCACATCTCCATAGGTAAGGAAGAGCTGGAGGATTCGAACCTGTGACCCTTGGTACGATCCAAATAATAGCTAAGGGCTCTTTTACGTCCAAACTGTGCAAGCTTCTCTCACCAGAAGAGGAGTGCTCAGTAAAAATACTGGAAGAGAGATGGATTGGTTAAGATGAAAATCTGAAACCACCTTAGGTAAAAACTTTCTGTTAGTCCTGAGGATCACTTTATCTCTGTGGAAAGAAATGAAATCCTCTTCCACTGGCAAGGCTTGCAATTCACTTATACGCCTAGCAGAAGTGATAGCCACTAGAAAAACAGTTTTCCAAGTTAAGAACTTGAGATCTGCCGAATCCAGAGGCTCAAAGGGAGGTTGCATTAGCTGGGCAATGCAAATATTCAAGTCCCATGCAGGGGTTGGTTCCCGAAAGGGAGGATTAGTATGAAGTAACCCTTTGAAAAATTTGGCAAACACAGGGTGAGAAGAAAGAGAAACTGGTTTTCCTGCAGAAATAAAACTGAAACAGCTGCCAAATGAACCTTTAAGGTAGCTGGTTTGAGGCCTAAGGAATTTAAGGGACCAGGTAGTCCAACAAAATAGGCAGGTCAGCTGATTCTGGGGTGATTTGCCTCTCAGAACACCAAAATGAGAATCTCTTCCATTTAGAATTACAAGTGGCTCTAGTGGAAGGCTTTCTGGAGGCCTTCAAAATATCCAAGACACCTTGAGAAAGGTGTAAATGAGCAAACTCTAACTCCTCAAGAACCAAGCCTTGAGGTGGAGGGAGTTGAGATCTGGATACCACACTCTCCCCTGTGCACAGGTCAGCAGGTCGTGAGCCCTGGGCAAGGTCAGGGGAGGGTGGAATGATAGGGGCAGAAGAAGAGGGTACCAAGGCTGCCTGGCCCAGTCTGGAGCAATCAGAATCACCCTGCAAGGCTGAGTTCTGATTTTTACTAAAACCCTGAAGAGTAGAGGGAACGGAGGGAAAGCATAGAGGAACTTTCCCTCCCAATCCAGCTGAAAGGCATCCAGGGGGACTGACCCCAGAACTGGGGGCCTGCAGCAAAACAGGGGAAGTTTGTGGTTGTCTGGGGCTGCAAAAAGATCTATCTGAGGAGTGCCCCAGCTGGCAAAGATTGACCCCAGCACTTGAGGGTTCAGAGCCCATTCGTGATGGCCCTGAGAAATCCTGCTGAGGGCGTCCGCTAGGACATTGTCCTTCCCTGGGAGGTGAACCGCTATCAGAGAGGTGTTCAGGGAATAGGCCAGAGACCACAACTTCATTGCTTGTGCATAGGGCTGAAGAGCGAGTGCCTCCTTGCTTGTTGATGTACCACATTGTTGTGGTATTGTCTGTCCTGACTTGAACAACTTTGTTCTGGACAGTTTCTGAAAAACCTGGAGAGCTAGGAAGACAGCTCTGAGCTCCAGCAGATTGATGTGAAGCAGAGATTCCTGAGGGGACCAAACTCCCTGAGTTGAAAGGTCGCCCAGGTGAGCCCCCAACCCAACAGGGACGCATCCGTGGTGAGGATGAGGGGTGAGGAACAGGAAGGAATGGGACCCTGAGGACAGGTTGCTCCGATCCAGCCACCACTGGAGAGCTAGGATCAGAGTCTTGGTCACTGGGACCAATTTGGTAAGGGGGTCCCTCCTTTGAGACCAATAGGACCTCAAGTGGAACTGAATGTCCCTCATCTGAAATCTTGCCCCTGGCACAACAGCTGTAGAGGCAGCCATGTGCCCCAGGAGTTGCAGAAAGTGCCTTGCTGGTTGAGAGACCTGCATGGAGAAAGAAGATGCCAGGACAATGAGTTTGTCCACTCTTTCGGAGGGGAGGAATGCCCTGGCTAACTTTGTGTTCAGCTCTGCACCTATAAAAGTTAGTACCTGAACTGGTTCGAGAACTGACTTTGGAACATTCAACAGGAACCCCAGAAAGGTGAGAGTTCCTGGGTGATTTGCAAGTGGGATTTTACCTGCTCTGATGACTGACCCACAATAAGCCAGTCGTCCAAGTAGGGAAACACAGCTATCCCTTGTCTTCTTAAGTGGGCCACTACTACAGCTAGACATTTTGTGAAAACTCTTGGAGCAGAAGTGAGTCCGAAGGGCATTGCCCTGAACTGGTAGTGGCCCGAGGGCAGTTCGAACCTGAGGTACTTTCGGTGAGAGGCCCTGATTAGAATATGGAAGTAGGCGTCCTTGAGGTCCAGGGAAGCTAGCCAGTCCCCTGGCCTCAAGGATGGCAAAATCATTGCTAAAGTCAGCATTTTGAACTTTGGTTTTACAAGATGCTTGTTCAGAAATCTTAAATCCAAGATGGGCCACCAGTCTCCTGTCTTTTTTGGGGTCAGGAAGTACCTTGAGTAAAGACCCTTGCTCTGGTGGCAAGGGGGGACCCTTTCCACTGCTTTGCAGTCCAAAAGAGAGGAAACCTCCGCTTCTAGTGCGAGGGTTTCTAAAAGACTTGAGGGGGGAAAGTGCCTGGCTCTCATCTTGGGAAACTGTTTGAAACTGAGAACCAAGCCTTGGCTTACCACCTCCAGAGCCCATTTGTCCGAGGTTAGAGACAACCAGTTCTGGCAGAAATAAGCCAGTCTGCCCCCCACCGGTACAGGAGAGTCGGCCCCAGACACCCCGTCAGGGTGCCTGCTTGGGCAGGAGCAGCTTTAGGTTGGGGAGAGGGCCTGCCTGTGCCCCGTCTGCCTCTGCCTCTGAAAAATCCTCTCTGTGCAAAAGCAGAAGAAGCCTGGAATTGGTAAAAAGGCCTATTGTAAGGCCTGCACCTACCCCTGGGGGCATGCCTATGTTGAGTGGCATGCCTTTCCTTAGCTTGGGCACTTTTGTAAGTAGTTCTGTATTCATCCATCTTTTTCATGTAATTTTCTGTTTGTTCTCCAAACAGAGAATTTCCTATAACAGGAAAATCTATAGCCTTTGACTGGGTATCTTGGGACAGATTAGTGCATCTGAGCCATGCCAACCTATGGAGAGCTACAGAAGTGGCCATGACCCTAGAGGAAACATCATTAACATCAACAGCAGCATGAAATTGAACTTTAGAGGCTTCAATGCCATCAGCAGCCACCTGTTCCAACTCACTAGCCTAGCTGGCCATGGGCCTGCTTGGCCAACTGCAATATAGTGTCCCATCTAGATTTCTGATATCTAGCCACATAAGCCATATAATTAACCTGTCTGAGTCCCAAAGAAGCTGCCACATACTGTTTTTTCGCCATGGCATCAATCTTCCTGGAATCCTTATCAGGAGGATGTGAAGCCAGGGAATATTAGCCTTGTCACAGGCTGCAGCTTGCACCACACCCACATGACTACACTGTTCAGTAAGGAAGTCTGTATTAGGGCCTGACAACGTATACCTTCTGTCCATTTTTTATCTACAGGAGGGACAGAAAAAGGATTTTTTTAAATCTTAGTGGTTTGTCTCCTAAATGACTTATGTAAAGGAATAGACAACCTTCTAGCCTCTGGAATATCCATCATTTCCACATAGTCAGGCTCCTCTTGCTCATCCACAGCCTCTTCTAAGGAGAGCTGGAGAGTTTCTGCTACTTTCTTATAAAATCTGAAATGAGATGGGGACTCAGACAATAAAGGGGGAGACTCAAAGGGTCTGTCTGGAGAAATGTCCAGTTCTATTGGCACTTCAGACCTTCCCAATCACAATTACAATCATCAAAATCTTCCTCCCCTCCTGTGGTTCATAAAAATCCCCAACATCATAATCCTGAACCACTGGACCTGAACGAGACCCCTTTTCCAACCAGAGAGGGTTCAACAAGTCCCTGAGACAAAGACTGGACAATCTGTATGGATTTAGCTATTTCTACAGCAGAAGGAGAGACAAAACTGGACTCCACACTAGCTGATTTCTTTGTCCTTTTGCTTTGACTGGTTCCTCAGGACCAGCCTTTCTTTGCCAGAAGTATGGCCCTGGTCAGAGGGCACTCCCTCTTGTCCAGCCGTAGCTGGGCCGGGCTGGCCATCGGGTCAGCGGACTTTTGGCCTCTCATTCCCTGAGGCCTGCCAATCTCTTTTCCAGGGTGGCTGCAGGAAATTCTTACATATCTGGCAGTCTGACAGGAGGTGGTCAGCCCCAGACAATAGACACAAGGTGGTGTGTGGGTCAGCCTTGGCAAGGCTTCCCCACAGACATCACAATGTTGAAACCCAGTGGGCCCGGTTTTTCTTTGGGTTTCTCAGGCGTAATGCCAGCCTAACCAAACTTGTCCTTTGTTTCAGGCCTTGCCAAGACAAGACACCCTTATCGGTCCCTAACCGTGTCACGGGTATTTGAAAAACACTTTTAATTGCAGGTTTTTAGGACCGATAAGAACAGGTACCTCACTCTAAATGCAAAGAAAACAATTTTTAAAGCAAACTGATCGGTTCAGAGCGAACCGATAATGAGTTTCCACACAGACTAAAATTATTTTACTTACGGTTACCAGATAGAGCTTTAAACGGAAAACTGCAGTAATTTTAAACACTTTCTCGGTTAAATGAACCGATAAAAATACTTTAAATGGCAAAACGAACCGAAATGAAGGAGCTGGTCTCCGGAGCGTCTGTTCAGTGAAAGCGGAGTAAAGAATCTGACAGTTTGGGTTCAAACAACCCAGATAGAGCTTTTCAATAAGCGCCCTCGCGCTGTGGAACTCCAGATTTCTCTGGAGTTAACTATTTCATCTCCGGGGCAGTCAAAAGCCAGGGGCATACTGCAAAGGTCCTAATATAAGCAAGACTTCATGGTGTTTGAAATTCAGACTTCAAAGCAGAAATTCTTAGTATTCTAAAATACTGAATCAAAAATAAACTTCGTACAAGTAAACACTATGGTTTTCACAGTGTTTGGAGCTTGCATTTCCATGTTTGAGGATGTGTTCCTCATTCTGGGGGTCTGTGTCTCTCATTGTCCCTCATTTTGAGTGTCCAAAAATGTCCATGTCCCTCATTTCATTGACAAAAGATTGAGAGGCATTCTTACAATAGCATTTGTCATTATAGCTGCAGTAGGCAGAGCCTGCCCATGTATTGCTTTGAGAAAATGACTACCTGCATAATTACCTTCCAAACAACATGGTAGAGTGTTAAAAATAATGTTCTCCACTGAAGCCTCATTTCTACACTGCCAGTTTGTGTATAGGATTTAGAGAGCACTAATGTTCCTCTGGCTCATGTTCCTCGCTGCAAGGCATCAAAGGAGGCAGAACTTTGCCTAGGAGCATGACCAGGACATCTAGATGGACAGGTTGGGGGAGGAGGGCAAGCAGATGCCACCCACTAGGGGCAGGCAGGTGTTCCCAGGGCGGAGGGAACTTGCATCCAGGAATAGGAAGGAGATACCTCATCATTTCTATCTTTCCTAGGTTGCAAGAACAGCCTTAGAGGAACACACACACACACAGCATAACACAGCTGCAAAATAATTAAATTTGTCTAGAAATACTGTCTTCCACACAAGACACAAGCAATTGAATCAAAGGTACACACACACACACACACACACACACCCCAGAACACAGTGGTGAAATGATTAGATTGTCTACAAACACTGTTTTCCATGCAAGACACAAACAATTGAATCAAAAGTATGCACACACACACTCGCACACATACACACACACCAGAACACAGCAGCGAAATTATTAGATTTATCTACAAGCACTGTCTTCTACACAAAACACAAGCGAGTGAATCAACACGCACACACACACACACTTATGTAGTTTTCCTTTAACTGAGGTATCCCCAGTACTGCCTTTTTTGCGGTTACATCAATAGCCTAAACAAACAAACAAACAAAGAAATGTAAGTATATTAATATTGAAGGGGGTACAGTAAAAAATCCAATGGAGATAGCAAAGCAATGTAATGAATATTTGTGTTCCTTATTCAAATCCAATCACAACTCAGTCCCCTGCCCCTGTACATTACCAGGAATGCCAACAGAATTAATATAAATACAGACAACAGACTACAAAAAATTCAGAGTAAGAAAATCAGAGTGCAAAGTTTCCACTAAAATGTTGAAATTCAAGATACAAGCAGTTGAATCAACACACACACACACACATATGCATGGGATACATAGAGGAGGACCTTGGAAACAGGGATGGAGCATGGGGGGGTTAAAGCTGGAGATCAGTTATGGTCCATGGCATAACCACATGGCCAGAATGTCAAATAATTTAAAATAAACATAAATGCAAAAGTAACCATTTCAAGAAGAAAATGGAACTGCAGACAAAAGCAACTGCAAGCAATTGTGCAATTACATCAGAACCCAAACCAGCCAAATCATATGAAGACTCGTCACTGTAAGTCTTCTCTATTATACAGACTGTGGCACTTGACAGTTGTAGGGTAAGTTAGTGTATCTGGACTTATTTGCTGTATATGCATCTCAGTTGCTAAGGGGTCCTGACCATGTTCATCCTTCCTCAAGCCAAGCTAGCTACAGTATGTCGAACAATAACATGGATGGAAAGATTATGCCATATTTTCAACAAGAAGTTAACATTTTAAAAAGACAGTGCTGTGGACTGAGAAGCAGCTTGTGTAGGTGAATTCATCAAGTTAGCGAAGATATGTTCTGGTTGCATTCCATAAGGCTAACCAGTGGAAGCAGTAAGGGAAAGGGATAGAAATCTAAACTAGAACCATTTAACCCATTTGTGATTTAAACTTGCATGACAGAAATGTGGCTTCCAGAACTGGACACCATATTCCAAATGAGGCCTCACCAGTGATCTACACAGTGGCGTCACCGTCTCCTTCCTTCTGCTGGTAATACCTCTCACTATACACCACAATATTCCACTGGTTCTCCTCACAGCTTTGATACATTGTTTAGCCACCTTTAGGTCATCCAATATGATTGCCCCAAAATTGATTTCCATTTTGATGACCATCAGCCCCCCCCCCAATAATCCTTCCCTGGGTTCCTGCAATCCAGATGCATGATTTTGCACTTTTTTGCATCAAATCTCAGCTGCAACATTTTAGACCATTCCTCTAGTTTTCCTTGGTTCCTTCTCATTTTTTACACTCTTCCCAAAGTGTCTACCCTGATTCAGATCTTAGTGTCATTCACACACAAGCACACGTTCCCCTCCAGCCCCTTTGCAATTTCATTTGTTAAGATATATAATAGGACTGGGCCCAGGACTGATCCCTGTGGCACCCTGCTGGTCACACTCCTTTCCTTTGATTGAACACTATTTACCATGACTCTCCATCTTCTATCATTCAACCAGTTTCTAACCCAGTTTACCAACTTGTGACACATTCCCAGGCTGCCCAACTTGTTTGCAAGTCATACATGGAATGGTATCGTAGACCTTACTAAATGTAAATTCATTTTTATGTTTAAGCCTATGAAACACCCTTATCAAGTCAATGGCATTTGCAGCTGTAGTTTTTTTTTCTTCATGCCTCCTTCACAATTTCACACAACTTCACTAACTTCATTATGCAGCTGTGGTGGATCTTGTTAACCATGCTGGTTGTTCTTACTTGCTATGGGCAACAGACTATAATTTGCAATAGTTTACATTAAAAGGATCAAGAAATATAATAAATGGGACTTCCAATGATGTCAGCAACCTTGATGTCCAACTAACCTCAGAGCTCCAGCTCTCCCCTGCTTGCAATCTGCTTCAATTGCCCATTTAAAGATGTCTTAGCCCGCAAAATCTAAAAGGCACAAGTCGGGCAAACCTCCGGCCATGCCAGCACAAAAGTTGAAGAAGCTTCTTCATGCTGACAGGGTAAACGCCACCAAAGACAGGGAAGCACCAGAGGACTCGCAAATGGCCTTGCCTCATGGCAATGTGTCTCAAGATGATTTTGTTACCACAATTATGCAGACGGGTTGCACGGTGACAAAAGTAGATCTGACACTAACCGAGTTACGCTCAAATATGAACAAAATTGATCATAAGACCGAACAACTTGAACTTTGCCTTAATCAAGTATTTGAGCAAGCCGATAGACATGATCAGCTGCTCCTCTATCTACTTGTCCGAGACAGAGAGCTCACACACTGTTTGGAGGACCTGGAGGGGAGGAGTAGGCGGCATAACATCAGAATCTACGGAGTTCCCAAGGGCCTCGAGGACAAACACAGAGATGCCATAGCATTCCTGCAAGACCTACTCTGGAATGCGTTGTCACTGCCAGAAGATTTCAACCTGGAAATGGACTGGGCACATCAGTCCCTCGGCCCCCGGCCCTGCAACCCAGATGCAAGGTCCAGATCTTTCATTGCATGCCTTACCACATACAAGAGCAAAGAAGAGCTGCTTCACAGAGCCTGGCAGCAGGGGACCTTGGTATTTTCAGGACACAAACTCTCTATCAATAACAACCACACTTTGGCAGTTCAAGAGGCACGCAAAACCTTATGGCCGATAGTTAAACAACATAGAGCTAAAAACATCAAAGTGCAGACCCTTTATCCAGTAAGACTCAAGGTTACAACAGAGCAAGGGGTTAAAGTGTTCCGAGATCTCCTTGCTGCCTCCCCATTCCTGGACCAACTAGGAATCAGCACCCCCCCCCCAATCTGATAAAGGACAAACTAGAAAGGGGCTTATTGGTATCAACATGGACTGTGGCCCAGAAAGGGGCCTCCCACCTGGGTTCATCGCAAAGGGCTCCTCAGACAAACCTCAGGGCAGATGTCTTGTTGATACTCCGTAAATATGGAGACCCAGCAGTTGTGAATAGAAAAGTGACCCATCTCCAGGAAAATGACGACGATCCAAGCACAGCTGCCAATGCAGAATCAATTTCAGCCCTCGAGACATGAAGGCCCTAATCCTGCCACATTCCTGGCACCACGCCTGGCCCACACATTTTTTTTTCAATGCTCACATCCCACAGACTCCTAAATGGCTTGGCTTCCCATCTCTGCTGCTTCCTAGTCCCTTAATCCACCAAGGCCTTGGTGGTGAACACCTCCTGAGAAGGGCATGGTGTGCATTCCATGCACTGATGCAGTGAGTATGATCGGGGCTCATCATTGCCCTGTAACCAATTCAAACACAGACTTGACACTGCAGAGGAGGGCCTGGGGGGGGAGGGACTGAGTGGGTCTCACAGGGATTCACTGACTGTACTTGATCGCTTTCAGATCTCTCTGGATTACCACAGTGACTGTGAGCTTAGAGGGGACTCTGCCTCTTCTTCTACCGGCTCCCGGACCCACATTTAACTGTATCAGTATGTTACAGGTGCTACACAATGATAGCAGAGAGGAGACTGTAGAATGTGAGGGGACAGAGGGGTTTTACATCACCCCCTCAACACTACATGCCCTAATTCCCACTGACCTGCAAAAGCTCTGGTCCTTCCAACCAAAGAAGATCTTGAAACCTGAATGGAACAGATAATACTCCGATATTTCAGGAGAAGAGACTGGGGACAAATAATGTTATCAAATATGATTATCTACTGTTTAATTACTAATTTTTGCTCTGTTTATGCTTTTGGGCTGAAGCTGGGTATGGCCTGGGGGGGGATGAACGGCCACCTTGTTTCGGCTGACTCCTGCCCTCACCCTACCCCTTTAGATCTACTTTAGTGAGGGTTTTTCAGACATCTCAGCCATCTCAGATTTTTATCAGCAGCCAGAAAAAAGGGTGAATCTCTTCCTTTCCATAATTAAACAGTTATGTAGCAGGGGAGAGGAGTCTCAGAAATGGCTGCTCCTTCGGATGTTTTCTGACAAAAGAAAGGTAGGCTGTACCCCAAGAATTTTCTGGGGGGACCACAGGGAATCCTCATCTTGATGTTGAGCTCTCTATTCCTGAATGCGCAAGTGAACACCTTTTGGCTGAGGTCCACCTTTTAGCCAACCCTTGGAAGTCACTACACAATATATTGGGCAGAGTGGCCTCAAGATTTGCTAACCTCGGACTGCCTGCCACATCATTTGCTTATGGCTCGAAGTTTAATGAGGCCTGAGCACAAATTTTACTGTTCGAATGTTTTATTGCGGGATTTGTTATTGTTAACGTGTTTTCTTGGTTTTATTTTTTTGAAATTTAAGTTTATTAGTTTCAAACAATACAACCCACACAAAGAAGTAACAACGAACAAACCAGAAAACATAACAGAACCCATATCCCCTTCCCCATAAAACAAATGTACAGGATATTCGGAAATGTTTAAAAGGTGAAGAAAACATGAAATACATATCCTGCAACCAAACCTCCAGAAAAACTATATGATCCCCACCACTCAACCCCCCCCCCTCCCAATTATAGTGCACCAGCAACAGACCACCCAACACAAAAAACCCTGAGCTCTGGATATCAAAATCTATTTACCTACTACCTTTGTAACCTAGAACAGTTTAGTTTATTAACCAGGGAAAGGGAACAGGTCTAGGAACCACAATAACAAAAAAAACTAGAAACACTATATGTGCTATATGAGGGCCAAGGGATCAGGTCAGCAGATCCAAGCATTAGGACAAACAAAAGGACTGCAGTTTACCCCATCTTTTGTGAAATAGATCCACACGATCCTTGTAACTTGCAATCAAATTTTCGGATTGGAGATACAACATCACCTCCTTTAACCATTCAGTGTGTGATAAAACCAACTGGTCCTTCCAATGTCTTAAAACCAGTTTCTTGACAGCCATAGATAATAAGGCCATGTGATATCTACGCTCCACACTGTCTATATGAGAGAGGTCACCCAGCACACAGATTTCGGGACGGAAAAACCTACTCAGACCCAGAAGGAGTCCAGATTATCTCGGATCGAAGACCACAGTGGAGCAACTTTAGAACATTCCCAGAAAATGTGGATTAGGTTGCCCTCAGCCTGTGAACACCTGAAACAATCTGAGCCGGAAATCAGTTTGCGCTGAAAAAGTTTAACGGGAGTATAATAGAGGTTGTTAACAATATTGTATTGTACTAAACGAAACCTATCTTGGGTATGGTATTTATGTAAATTAGACCAAAAATTTCTCCAGAGCGGAACCTCATCGGGAAGAAGACACGTCCAGATCAAGGGACCCCCAACTTCCTCCTGTGAGTTAAAATCCAAAAGGTAAGAGTAAATCAGCGATATGGAATGAGGCTGAGAAGCCAGATTTATAATACTAGATAGAAAGGGGTGTACAACCGAGCTTCTGGCCTCAGTACCAAATTTACTACCCACCAAGTGCCGGAGCTGAAACACCTTGAAAATACTTTTGGTTGGTATATCAAACCTGGTAAGAATATCGTCTGAAGTAAGAAGCGAACCAGAACCAAACAAGTGTTCCACCCTAGAATCTTTAAGTTGTGGAAGCCAGCTTGGTCCTATCCAAGATTCCCCTACTCGAATATTGGGGTTGAGAACTATCGGCTGCCCTAGATCCGTGAGATTAGAGATCCGAAAAGACTTAAGACATTGTGCCCATGCTCTAAGAGAAACCGCCACCGTCTCATCAGAGACCAGCTGCGAGAGGATTTTTGGGGTCTGATAAAATAAAGCGAACATATCAACTCTAATTTCGGGAAAGAAAGGCCCTCTCCATTTGGAGCCAGACTGGGCAGGAGCTCTCAGTGTTCGTAGAAAACCATTTCCCTAACTTAGAGAAGTGGGCCGCCAAATAATACAGAAGGAAGTTAGGAAGTCGCAGGCCCCCTTTCTCCTTAGGAATCGTCAAGGTAGCATAGGAACATCTTACCCCTTTTCCCTGCCAGATAAAAGTAGAAAACAGTCGGTGCAACTGTTGAAAAAAGGAAAGAGGGACCCAGAGATTAGTAAGATTCAGCGGATAGAAAATCCGGGGGAGAACATTCATTTTGATAATATTTATTCTGCCCCACAGTGAGATAGGAAGAGCTGACCAACGTTGTAGGTCTTGGCTAATCGAGTCTCTAACTCTAATCAGATTTAATTTTTTGAGAAGTGAGGGATCAGTGGAAAAGTGAATTCCCAAATATTTAATTGATTTGGGAGTCCACCTCATTCCGAAAGGAAGGAAATCTTGTTTGAACGTATAATTATTTAAGGGGAAAATTTCACATTTGGAGATGTTTAATTTGTAACCCCGAAAAAGAACCAAATTGCCTAATAATATCTAGTGCTGCCTTTAAGGAAGACACAAGTTCTATTAGATGGAGCAGGACATCATCTGCATAGGCAGACAAAACCAATCTAGTAGCGTGATACCTTTCACATAGGGAGAGGACTTAAGTTTAATCAGCAGGTGTTCCAAATATAGATTAAACAGCAGGGGAGAGAGGGGACAACCCTGCCTGGTACCAGCAAAAAGACGGAAAGAGGGAGACAGGACCCCATTACTGTAAATTTTAGCGGAGGGGCATCTATAAAATACCTGTATCGCATTCAAGAAAGAGGCCGGAAAGCCCATTTCCCCCATTACTGTCCATTGGAAGGACCAGTCAACCCGGTCGAATGCTTTATCAGCATCAAGAGATATCAAAGCAGCAGAACTTGAGATAGACGGGCATGCCGAAGATATGTGACAAGGTCCTCAAATGGTCAGCCGCTGACCTCCGGGAACAAAAACCAGTCTGCTCGAGGCTCAAAGCTCCAACCAGATCTTTTTAATCCTTTCGAGTAGTATTTTGGCTAGTATTTTAATATCATAGTTTTGGAGGAAATAGAGGGTAACTAGCCAGATCAGAGGGTCCTTATCTGCCTTAGGGATTAAAACTATGGTAGCTTCAAATAAGGCAGGATCAAGTTCAGATGAGACCGAGAAATAATTATATAACTTGAGAAGAATAGGTGTTAAATCCTTAACAAAGACTTTATAGAAATTTGCTGGGAATCCATCCGGACCCGGCGCCTTATCAGAGGCCAGGGAAGCAATAGTACATCTTATTTCTTCAGCTGAGATAGGGGCTAGCAGAGTCGCTTGTTGGGATTCTGATATGCACGGGACACCTATTTCTCTTATATATTCTTTGACATTCGTTTTGGGGTGGCATGCGGTGAGCTGACTATAGAGACCGAGAAGTACTCTAAAGACACATAATGTCTCTGGGTGTAGAGACACTATTACCAGATGGGGAGATCAGGAAGGGATAATCCTCGAACTCTCAAGAGCCTGCAGACGCAAAGCTAGCAACTTACCAGATTTTTCACGAGATCCAGATATTTAGCCTGGGTTTTCAACAGGCAGTATTCTGTCTTATCTTTCAGGAAGTCTGAGTATTCGTTCTTAGCTGAAAGAAGCTCTAAGGTCCGATGCCGAGGAAGTTGACAAATATCTAGTTTCCAAATCCCTAATCTTACCTACCAACCCAACATGACCTAGCTAAACGTGCCTTCTTTCTAAAGGAAGCCATTTTGATAAAGTCACCCTAAGATAACATTTTAGAGCTCCCCATATCATATCAACCCGAGGGGTAGAGTTTACGTTGTCAGCCAGAAAAAGAGATATCCGGGAACTAATTTCCGAGACACAGTGACAGTCTTTTAGTAATTGAGTGTTTAATCACCACATGGAATCACGAGAGTAGGCAGGGTTTAAAAACATTTGTACCCAGACAATGCCATGATCCGACACAATAATCAGTTCAATTCCCGATAGAGAAACATGCGGGAGAAGAGAGAGACTGACTAATATCATATCTAATCTTGACTTGGTACTATGTGATTGAGAATGGAAGGAAAAAACAAGACAGAAAGGGTTGGCAAGGCGCCAAGGATTGCCCAGACCTAACAACAAAATAATTTCACAGAAAGCATTTTGAGCCGGGGAAGACGTGCGCCTATCTTGAGGTTCCCTATCTAAGGTCGCATTTAAAAGGGTACATTCCAGTCGCCTCAGTATAATTTGGACAGGCAATAACCAGCCAACTTATTCGCCAACGCCATAAAAACTCAGGGTTTCCCCACCGGTCCATACACTGAGCCAAGAACAACACTTTCTCGCTTAAATTACCTTTCACTAGAACATATCTCCTTCTGGGTCAGAGAGACTAGGTCCTTGGTAAAAGTACATGCGTTTAATAAGAACTGACCCCTTACTCGAAACAAGAGTTCCCAGCGAGATAAAATTGAGAAAAGCCAGATCGAGAGACAACCTAGCTTCATCACGACATAGGTGTGCTTCCTGCAAAGAAGAATATCAATGTGGAGCAGTGAGCAGTGATTAAAAGCCTGCAAATGTTTGACCCGATCCTAAGCCCTCTAACATTTCACGATGCTAACTTAGCTGTACTTCTAGCCATTTAAAAATATACACAAACCAGTTAGATATCCAGACAGAGTGATTATCAGACATAATAGTAAGGTGCACTTCCCATACACAGGTCCGAAACCCCAAAGTAACCCTCCCACCCCTCTCCCAAAAATCCAAAGACCCACCAACAGTCATATTAACCAGAAAACGCCTTTAAAACAGATTGACCCAAATACAAAAAGATTAGGTGCAGAATCAACGTGACTCCTCACCCACATATCCTTCCCCAAACATGAGTTCAAGTATGGTGGGACATCCACATATGCCAGAAAACCCCTTCCCTAAAGAGAACAGACAGACCAAAATTGTTACGTCATACATTACCCCTCACTTCCACAAACAACCCCAACTATAAACCCCCAAAAAACTATGTACAGTTGGAGGTCCAAAAAGATATAGCCCAACATATAATCCATTAACCCGCATCACAGACCTCCCAAACCCCCATGCGAACCTCCCACCCCCAAAAGCCGGAAGCGAATACCCATATGCTACTAGGTAGGAAAGTACTCTGAAGAAGAGCAAGACCCCTATGCTAACAAACCCAGTCCCTCCCAAATCCAGCCCCGGGTGGAGGTTAGCAACCCCCCTGACACACGGCTCGCGATCCCACATCCAGCGAGCAAGCCCACTAAGACCTCCCCCCCATAGCCGCCGTCCCCACCCCAACCCACCAACATCAAGATAAAACATACCAATACACCACAAAGATAGGAGGGATAGGGCATCTAAAAAAAAGAAGAAATAAGACAAGACACAAAGGACCACTAGGCCCGAGTTATCCAGGGAAGCCAAGTCCCACTCACCCCAATGAAGCCAGCATGACTCCCATCAATTCTCCCTGAGGTCGACTGTCAGGCACACTAACCCGAATCCACGCCGTCCCTGGCGATCACAAATCCACCACTCCAGGTACTAATCCAGTGGACGACAGGGAGGACTCGCCAGCATTACCAGATCCAAGGTCGCTGTTGGAGAGGGACACGCTATAACCACAGAACCCAAAAGCAGTCCGACCTCTAAGTTCCCGAAACAGCAACCCCCCAAACAGAGTTCCTCCATAGAAATGCCAATACTAAAAAGACATACCGGGAGCCCCCACCGGGACCCAAACCCCACGACTCGCCCCCATCCAGCCCCGACAGACAGCCCGTAAGGAGGACCCCGAAGGGAAGACCAGAACAGCAAGCGAGGAGAGCCGAGACAGAAACAGGTAAGCAATTAAGTAGGGAGGCACAGATGAGAAGCCAGAGAAAGGAAACCAGGCACATTAAAATACAAAGAATGAGTTAAAAGAATATTTAGTGCAACCATCCAAAGTCCACCAGGTAGCTTTCAGCCAGTCCCTTTGAACAAATCCGGGAGCCTGTTGACGAGTTCCTTATGGGCCGCATCGGGAATACCAAAATTAACAGTAGAACCTCCGACAGTCACTCTCAGCGTTGCAGGGTACACCATCCTAAAGGGAATTGCTGCTGCTATTAATTTTTGTACGACAGGGTGGTACGCTGTCCACTTCTCCTGGATCTCCTTGGGTAAGTCTTGGGTGATTCGGATCTTTGATGTTCCCCACAAAATCTCCTTCAGTTCCCGGGGCTTCAGATAGACGTGTTGCCTTTCCACGTAACTGAGAAACTTTATAATAATCGGACGAGGGGGGGATCCAGCTGTAGGTCGGGCGCGAGGATCGGTGAGCCCTTTCCAGATGGTAGGAGGCGCTTATAGGTGATGGGCCTACTATTTTAATGAAGAACTTTTGCAAGAAGGCCATGAGGTCTGGGCCTTCTTCCAGCTCAGGAAGGCCCATTATCAACAAATTATTACGGCGGTTTCGCCCCTCCAAATCCTCAGTTTTGAGCTACAGCCGCTTCACTTGCTGCCTGAGTTCCACTATTTCTTTTTCAGCCCTGGATCTCCACTGTTCCGAGGAGACGACCCTGGCTTCAACATCTGAGACCTTTTAGAAACCGAGGAAAGGTCATTCGCAATGATTTAAGCTCCCAGTCAGTTCCAAAAGAAAATCCTTCAGAGGTTAAGCTCTTGGAGAATTTATCCTCCGACAATGGCGTAGGTTGTGGCATTTTATCTCCTCCGCGGTCTGGCCTAGTTGGGGCCTGGTTTCTCTGCTTTTTTGCTGCCTTCTCCGGGGAAGCAGGAGGAGTGTGTTTAGTTAGGGCCTGCTTCCCATCCACCTCCATCGTGGTCCAACCAAAGCTCAAATTCCACAGATGAGACCTCAAATCAATGGTAGGATATTAATACAGCTACTTTCTGGCAAAATTGACCGAAAAAACTCCGAAATACAATATAAAATTATACAATAAAGACGGCCAGAGGGGGGAGCTCAGTATCCCAGCTGCTGCTTAGTTGGATGCCATCACATGACCCCCCGTTTTCTTGGTTTTATGTTTAACTTACTGCAAGGAACACAAACTATTAAACTAGATTAGTTTGGACAGGGTTTATGCAGAGGTATCTCCATATCCTGGAAGTTAACTGAATTTATATACTCTCATTTGAATGGCTAATCAATATACAAAGGTTCTTTCCTATAATATAAATGGGTGTTCTAACCCTGTTAAGCGGAAGCAGATTTAGCGATGTTTAGCAGCACAAAAATGTGACATTATTTTCTTACAGGAAGCGTACTTGTCACCTACAGAAGCTCTTAAGTTGAAGTCCCGATCCTTCCCACATGTCTTTCACTCATTCTTGCCCTCAGATAGAAAGTGAGGGGTGGCCATGTTACTCTCAGCTACTCTCCCATTCATGCAGGAGGAGGTGGTGGACCATGGAGCAAGATATGCTATTGTGACTGACTCAATTCAAGACATCCAGGTCACACTGGTAAATGCCTATGCTCCCCTGGGATCTCCCCTCTCCTTTTATTCATCCCTCTTTCAGCTCATTGCTGAGAAGACTAAGGGACTCCTGATAATGGTTGGGGACTGGAACCTGGTATTTGTCAAAGCCCTGGACACCACCTTCCAAATACCTTAGCCAGAGCTCCGGAGAGCTCATTCCCTAAAGACGCTTATGGGGATGGTGGATATTTGGTGGGAAAAATACCCTAGAGTGAAGGAATACACTTGTTATTCTCCAAGATTTCAGATTTTTCCAGACTGGACACTTTCCTAACATTTTTTAGGGGCCTCCCCAGCTTCCCCTCCAGATGGGTGGAGACCTCCACCCTCTCAGATCATAACCCTATTTTCCTAGAAGTAGACCTGGGCCTCCCTAAATGGATGACTCAATGAAGACTGAACACCTCCCTTCTCCAGGATAAAACCATAGTCGAGGAGCTTAGGGAGCACATTAGAAACACCCTTGAGGTGAGCACCACAATTGGCACAACCCCACAGATTCTATGGGACACTCTCAAGGCTACCCTTAGGGGAAAGCTAATCTCCATAGCATCCCACAGGAAAAAAATACTCCAGCAAACCCAGCAGGATCTTCTTGCCCAAATAAAAGAGCTTGAAGATGCCCAGAAAAGCAGATGGGAGGAGGGTAGGGATAAAGAGCTGAGAGCCCATAGGAACCACCTGCAGAAACTGCAAAAAACAGAATTTGAGAAAGCTCTTTTCTACTTAAAACAGAAATAATATGAAGGTGGCCCTAAGGGAACCAATCTCCTCGCATATAGGCTCAGACAACAGGTAGCCAGGGCCACTGTTACCAAAATTGTCACTCCACACACCACAAGCTTAGTCAACCAATCATTCCAAATTGCAGAAGCCTTTGTTTCATACTACTGCACACTCTATAGCCCCCAGGTGGAATCTTCCCTGCAAGAGAAAAGTAATTATCTTGGGTCCCTCTCTCTCTCTCTCTCCCCTCCCTGACTCTGGAGAGGGCCCAGGCCCTGACCAGGCCTCATGCCAGAATCATAAGTAGTCTGTTCAAGAAGGCTGTGCACACTAAACAAACAAGAAATGCGACAAAAGGAGGACTACAAGTCCCTTTCCAGCGCACATCACTGGCCCAAAAATCCATTACGTTTAAGGACCCCAGATGGTTTAATGAGCTTCCCAAAACACTGACAGGAAACACAAAGCTGAGTCTGTTCAAAAGGAGGCTACGGTCCCACCTTAAGAATGTAACCATCTGTAACTGTGCAAGAAAATAATTTGACATATTTCTCCTGCCTTATCCCTCACCTCCTCACCTCTTCCCCTCCCCACTTCCCCTCTTTGACTTACAACCCTCCTACACCACCTTTCCCCTTTACTCCTGTCCCACACCACCTCTAGCTACTTTGACAACGCCAATTTGGCTGCTTGCCTTTTCCCCCATCATCCCCAAAGCTTAACACAGACCTTTTATTGACATGTCTCACTATTCCCAGTGTATCCCTACCCTGCAACAATTTGATGTAATGTAATTTCCTCTACCTTTAAGATGTACCTGAAACTAACAAGTCTTGTACCTCATCTGCCATTTTAATGATGTTCATGATGCCTACCATGTTTTTTCCTTTTTCACTGTTATCTTAATTAGTACTTATTCTACTGTATTTGTATTGCTCTGTTTTGTCCCTGACTTGGAACCTTTGAAATGAGTCTTTGACTCAAAGGTATTAATCCCAATCGAAATAAATACATAAATAAATTACCCAAATGGAACTACTAACTACCATTAAAAATTAAAAACATGGAAAATGCCCTGGCCCAGATGGCTTCAGTGCCGAATTTTATAAAACCTTCAAAATGTAGATAGCCCCCCTCTTGCTTGCAGTTATTCAAGCATCTGGAATGAGGGAAACCTGCCCCCACCCTCCGGCAATACACCAACATCTCCATTATTCATAAAGAATGAAAAGACCCCACCCACTGTGAATCATACTGCCCTATCTCCCTTCTTAATTCAGATGACAAAATTTTCACTTCCATAATAGCAACCAGATTGAATTCCATTTTACCTACCCTAATCCATCTAGATCAACCAGGCTTCATAATGGGCTGGCAGGCCCTGGACAGTGTCCGTTCTGCCCTGGACCTGGTCGATACCATCCAGCGCTCCCACACACCCACATGTCTCATGAGTTACACTGAAAAAGCTTTCAACAAGGTCTCGTAGGGGTTCCTATTTCTGGTACTAGAACACATGGGTTTCCCGCAATCCTTTATAGATACAATTAAGGTACTTTAAACTGGCCCACAGACCTATGTTAGGGTGAATGGGGGGCTGTCTGACAGGTTTAGGCCAGGTAGGGGCACCCATCAGGGATGCCCTCTCTCACCCCTTCTGTTTGCCCTTTATATAGAGCCCTTAGCAGAAGCTATAAGGAAATCAGAGGAGGTCAAGGGGGTGATAGTGGGGGGCCTACATCAGAAAATATCACTCTATGCAGACAATGTACTGCTGTGCCTCTCCAGGCTTGAACAGTCCATCCCACTGGAGTGGTCCATCTTGGAGAAGTTTGGGGGGATGCTCGGGTTACTCCCTCAATAGAACTCACGAAAAAGTACTTAGTTTTTTCTACAGCCCTTCAGAGGACATCCAAGGCCTCCTTCCCTTGAATTGGTCTGCAGGGAAGATGAAATACCTTGGTGTCTATATTACCAAGCACACCTCCCAACTTTTTAAGGTAAATTACACCCCCTGATAAATCAAATGAAAAAAAGATTTTGAGAGGTGGTCAATCACTAACTTTCCTATGTTCTCTCGGATCCAAGCCATCATAATGAATGTCCTCCCTAAGTTCCAATATTTATTCCAATGCCTGCCTTTCTTTATCCACAAGTCACACTTCTAGACCTGGCACAAAATTATCTCAAAATTCATCTGGAACAATAAATAACCCAGAATAAACTTAAAAATCCTGCAGACCCATAAAAGTGGCAGTGGTCGCTCCCTTCCCGACTTTGAAGATTATTTTCTTACTGCACAACTGAAGGTGGCCCTTCAGTAGTCTAATCCTAATTACTCCACAAATTGGACAGAGATGGAGCAGAGGGAGGAGGAGGAGGAGGAGCTGGGCCCACCCCTTGAAACCAGATTAATGTTCCCCCTCAATACTCACAACTTTCCACCCCCTAAACTGTCTGTGGTCAGGGATGCAGCAAGAGCAGTTCAGAGGATCTGGCAAAAATACAAACTAAAATCCTCAATTTGGCCCATGTTTAGACTGGCCTGGGATCCTTGTTTTCCTCCAGCATACCAAGACTATACCTTTAGGATCTGGGACAGAACTGGACTCAGGTACCTGGGCCAGTTTCTGTAGGGAGGTGTTATCCTAGACTTTGAAACCATTAAAACCACATATGGTTTGTGGAACTCAGACCACTTTAGATACCTTCAGGTTAGGACCTATATCACTTCTCTCCAGAGAGAAGACTAGAACCCAGACAGGGCTATTCCCTTTTTGACAGATTTCCAAAAGGGCCGATCTGCTTGGGTTCAGAGGGGTCTAATCTCTGCAAACTACAAATGTTTAGTAAACTTGAGGGGAGACCCCCTGGTAAAAATCAAGGAGGGATGGCAGAGGGAGGGAGGTCAGGATTATGGGGACCTTATCCGGGACACTGTCTTCCAAATAGTTAGAGGAAACACAAGGTCTCCATACTGGCAGGAGTTTGCCTGGAGGATGAGGGTTCAGTACTTCCTTACCCCCAAGGCCTTAAATAGAAAAGACCTCGCCAGACCAGTGACATGTTGGAGAGTCTGTGGAGAAGCAGAAGCAAACCATTTGCACATTTTTTGGGCATGCCCACAGTGCCAGGCCTTATTGGGGGGGGGCTGCCCCGGGCTCTTGGAGATAGCTTTTCTCTAGAGCTCCCTGTGAACTGGTCAGGTGCAGTCCTAGGAGTCCCCACACCGGGCCTCAGAAGTGCGGATTCGCTCTACCTGTGGGCTATCCTCCTAACAGCTGCTTACAAAGCTATTACCAGGTCCTGGCTGAAACCTCAGCCTCCAACCAAACAAGATTGGATACCGGTGATACATAAAATTTCTGGACTGGAGGAGCTCACCTTCAAAATAAATCAGAAGTCCCGCCTCTACACCCGGAAATGAATGAGATGGGAGATCTGGTTGAACTCTGGTCCTTCCCCGAGTGTCCAGGTTCCTTCTTGTTCAGCCTAAGACCTGCTCCTAAACCACCTCTGGGGAAGAGGGAAATCAAGGCTGGGGATCCGTAGATTGTAGGGAATGGAAGAAAGTTTAAAGAACTAGTTGAAATTGATTGTATGTATTGCAAGTAACACTAGCCAACTGATCAAAATGCTTCTTGTCTATATAAATAAGCCTATGAACTCTCTTATGTACTGTAATATTATGGGAGGATGGAGAAGATCTGTACCTGTACCTATTGTTTTTATGTACCTGATTGATGTTAATACTTGAATTAAAAAAAAAGGAAAGATAATAAATGATGACAAGCAAGATGGCCAAATGAGGATGTGAAGAAAGTGACTCAACAACAACAAACAAAAAAGCTAAACATGCAATAAAATATCTGAAAACAAAAGCCATGACATAACCGCATGGTTAGACTATGAAACATTTTTAAAGAAACATGAACACAAAAGTAATCATTACAAAAGAAAATGGAACTCAAATGCACAAATACAGACATAAGCAACAGCAAGCGGTTGTGCAGTTATATCAACAGCCTAAACAAACAAACCAAAAAAATGTAAGTATATCAATATTAAAGGGAGTACAATAAAAAATCCAATGGAGATAGCAACGTAATGTAATGAATATTTGTGTTCCTTATTCAAACCATAACACAACTCAGTCCCTTGCCTCTGTACATTACCAAGAATGCCAACAGAATTAATATAAATACGGACAACATACTGCAAAAAATTCAGAATAAGAAAATCAGAGTGCAAAGTTTCCATTAAAATGCTGAAATTCAAGACACAAGCAGTTGAAGCAACGCACGCACACACACACACACACACACACACACACACAGCTGGATAAAAATACTAATATTTAGAAAACGTAATAATTATGCTGCACACACCCTAAGACTCAAAGTGTGACTACTTCTGACTGCCATGATGTCTCATCTGTGGTTAATTTGAAACAAAAGACAGTGTAACAAGATACTGGCCTCCACCAGAAGCTATTAAACAATAGAGCAAACTGCACTCTGGGAAGATTGCCTGGGACAAGATGCAATAAAAAAAACTGAATAGCAAGTTCCAGGGGATATAAAACTACTAGGAATGTTAGAAAAAAATCTCCCTCCCCACTCATTCACAGGTGTCAATCAATGTATTTGTTTACCATGCTGGTTGATTGTTCTTGCTTCCCTCATAGTTAGGGTTACCACCTGTCCTGATGTTCACAGGACAGTCAGTCCTGAATTGGGCAGCTGTGTCCTGCAAAAAAATATGAAAAATACTAAATGTCCTGATTTTATAGTAGAAAAAATATTTCCTAACTTTCCACTAAATGTTCTAAAAAACTACAATACCTTAACTAAACTACCTTAAAATAATAAGAAACAATAGAAGCAACTATGAAACTACAATACTTAGCCTTAATTTGGATTATATAGAGAAAACAAGTCTGTTGTATTGGTCGAGGTTACATACTGTCCTGGGAACAATCATGTTCCAGCAAGAAATGTTCTACTTTGGGCTTCTTAAAAGGTGGTAACTCTACTCATAGTAAGAATGTAAAACTACATTTGTGTTATTTTAAATGACTGGTAAGTAGCATGTCCAGGGGGATGCAAGGAAATACTTCTTTAGAGGTAGGTGGGGACACATGGAACAGCCTACCAGCAGAGGTAATGGGTACCAAATGGTTACAGATTTCAAACATGCACAGAATACACATAGGAGGACCCTGATAACAGGGCTGGAGCACGGGGTTAAGGCTGAGATCAGTTATGGTCTATGGCATAATCATTGGTCAAAATATTAAATATTTTAAATAAACACAAATGCAAAAGAAACCATTTCAAGAAGAAAATGTAACTGCAGGCAAAAGCAACTGCAAGCAATTGTACAATTACATCTGAACCCAAACCAGCCAAATCATATGAAGACTCATCACTGTAAGTCTTCTATATTATACAGACTGTGACACTTGACAGTTGTAGGATAAGTTAGTCCATCTGGACTTATTTGCTGCATATGCATCTCAGTTGCTAAGGGGTCCTGACCATGTTCACCCTTCCTCAAGCCAAGCTAGCTACAGTATGTCTAACAATAACATGAATGGAAAGATTATGCCATATTTTCAATAAAAAGTTAACAATTTAAAGGCAGTGCTGTATACTGAGAAGCAGCTTGTGTAGGTGAATTCATCATGTTAGCCAAGATATGTTCTGGTTGTGTTCCATAAGGCTAACCAGTGGGAGCAGTAGAGGAAAGGGCTAGAAATCTAAAAGAGAACCATTTAAACCATTTGTGATTTAAAGTCGTATGACAGAAATGTGGCTTCCAGAACTGGATACCATATTCCAAATAAGGCCTCACCAGTGATCTACATAGTGGCATCACCATCTCCTTCCTTCTGCTGGTAATAAGCTCTCCCTATGCACCACAACATGCCACTGGCTCTCCTCACAGCTTTGGTCCATTGTTTAGCCACGTTTAGGTCATCCAATATGATTACCCCAAAATCCCTTTCCATTTTGATGACCATCAGCCCCCCCCCCCCGTAATCCTTCCCTGGGTTCCTGCATCCCACATGCATGATTTTGCACTTTTTTGCATCAAGTCTCACCTGCAGCATTTTGGACCATTTCTCTAGTTTTCCTAGGTTCCTCCTCATTTTTCCCACTCTTCCCAAAGTGTCCATCCTGTTACAGATTTTAGTGTTATTTACAAACAAGGACAATTTCCCCTCCAGCCCCTTTTTAATTTCATTTGTGAAGACATAAAATATGACTGGGCCCAGGACTGATCCCTGTGGCACCCTGTAGTCACACTCCTTTCCTTTGACTGAACACTGTTTACCATGACTTTCTATCTTCTATCATTCAACCAGTTCCTAACCCAGTTTACCACCTTGTGACACACTCCCAGGCTGCCCAAGCTATTTGCAAGTCAGACGTGGAATGGGATCGCAGGCCTTACTAAATGCACTTCATGTTTATGTTTAAGCCCATGAAACACCCTTATCAAGTTAATGGCATTCGCAGCTGTAGTTTTGTTTCTCCTTGCCTCCTTAACAATTCCACACAACTTCATTAACTTCCTTGTTCAGCCGTGGTGGATCTGACCAGAATTTGTTTTCTATTAGGTTTCTCATTGCATACTCACCACTGTATGTTATATTCACAGTTGCACTGGTTATCTCCAAGATCAAAACTTGCCTATTTTTGGGGTGTCAAATTTTCAAATCAATTTTTCCAACTTCAAAATTTCCCTTAGCTGATTTGGTATCCATTTGTCGTTTTTCAGTTTTGTTACATTCCTCTCAAGGTACACTTCTACAAATAGTTGTACACAAGACCAAGGCAGGTTCTAAATCATTTTCAGTGTCTGCTCCTTTGTTTTGGAATGCTTTACCTGATTATATTCATGCATCTACTTCACTGCAAAATTTTAAAGCCAATCTCAAACAATTTTTAACATCTATGGATAATTCTTACTGTTTCTTGTAAGCTGTTATTTATGTTTTTGCCATTGTATGTATATGTGTTGGGCCAGGCTTCAAAATGGACTTGTGCCAGTGCCTTATCCAAGCTAACAAAATAAAAATGAAATGTAAATTTCAGCATTAAACACAACATAGCAAACTTGTAAATGCGTTGATCTTACTTTTAAACTGTTCGACAATTCTTACGCTATTTGATCACCTAGAGACTTGCAGCTCACACACACACACACACACAGCACTACTGTACTCACACACTCACACTACCACCAGCCTTACATACCACACACATGGAATTAAGGCCCTATTAACAGTCTCAGAGGTGCATATTCCAGTCCAGTCTCCACCTGTTCGATTTACTGTTTTTTTTTTTTCTCTCAAACAAGAAAATACACATGTAACCCCCCCTACAAATGGGGGTTCCTAAAATGTCTTCCTGGACTTGCCTAATGCCCACTGCCAGGCTGGTGTTCTGTGTTTAAACAGTTTGTGCTTGTATGCAAGTGCCCTGATAGTCTCTTTGCCTGTCCCTTTAAGAGGTGTTATTTTCATAGGTTATAATTAATCTGGGTGTGGGCCGAGTGGTTTCAGGCTCGAGTCCTGCCCCAGCTGCAATACAGCCACTTCATTCTGCCATTGCTAGTTGAGCAGAGGGAGCTTTATTAGGAACTGTGATTGTTTGCTGATTATCTGCTTTAATAATAATGATACAGTAGTTTGTCTAACCTGCCTTCCATTGCAGCATGGACTTTCTGCTTTGCACCATCATTTTGGTTCTGTACTGCCAGTTTGGACCAATCGATACCTTTGGGGATCCTAAAATGGAGACTGTCTCCAGAGGTCTTGTAGGAGTGAATTTCTGTAGGCATTGTAGTTTCTGCTGTTTGACACCTAAATGGACCTGGAGGGGGAGACCTTGCTGTGACAGATGGATGGATCAACCAACTGACCCTTTTGGATCACTGGGAAAGCCCCAAGCTGCCTGCAGCAGAGAGTCAGTGTGTAGTTGGAGTTGACAGAGTGAACACTTCGAGTAATTCAAGCAACTGACTCCTGCGTAGTAGCACGCGGGGGGTAGGTTGACAGGAAGGCTGTGTCTGGCCTGCCTGCTACCTTCTTCTTGAGTGAGGAAGTCTGCAAAAATATATAGGACTTTATCTGAAATTGCTGTGACTGTGACCAGAATCCCAAACTGTGACGGAGTGAATTTCACCTGGTGAGGACCGAAGAGTTGCTTCTGAGCGATCGGCCTGTCAAAACTAGAAATAACCACAAAGTATATGGGTTTGCGCTGAGACACTGTTTAATAGCAACAAGGCTGTCATCCGAGCTGTGATATATAGCTATCCTTACTTTAATTGTGCTGAATATGTAGTGTGTGTCACAATCTGGTTCTCCACATTGTTTGAATGTGTCAGCTAGCTGGAAGTTGCATCCAGCAACTTACCGGACTGTATCTGAATTGTTCACCTGGTCTGGGCCTCAACTATCTTGACCTAGATTGCCACTCACACCACAAAAATTCATCCGACAAAAGACCTGCTCAGGAATTCAGCTCCATGCTCAACACCATTGGACAGGATTTGACCACCACGGTGCATCATGTGGACCCTGATTCCCCTGGCAAACCAGCAAAACATCCTTTGGTCTTCGTCTCATCAACCCTGCATCCTGGTCTGGGTAGTATGAGTAAACATCAGGGTAGCTCCCTGCAACAAAGCTCAAATCAAAGTGTTACTTGATTTAATTGTTTTGATGTATTATTATGAACTGTGCTATCCAGTTACAGAATACAAATTGTGGGTTAAAGTGCATGTTGTATTTTTTTCCTTTCTAAGAGCCCCAACTACAGCTGCAATGTTGGCCTACTCTGGGCAATGCTTCAGGCTAGCCCACACAACAACTGGGTACCCAGAGTGTGTGTGACTATGCTAGAGGGACTCTTAGGCATGCATGTTTACCCTGACTAACTCAGATCTAAAATCAAACACCAAATTACTGCCCCTCACTTGTTCACATCCCCTGAATAAATCAGATCTAAATCTTTTAACATTTAAACTGGCTGTTGTGTACCTTTGTGGTGGGGATACAGTGTTGCTATTGCCTTTCTCCATTGCAGGTTTTATTTTACAGGGGGTGCAGCTGATCCAGCCCCGGTGGTAAGTGTGCCAAGTGTGGGTCTGACATTGCATTCTGGTGTCAATTGAATAGTCCATTTGCTGACCAGTATAGGCCACTAGAGGGGTTAGAGGGGGGTATCAGTGTACTGGAGGGCTGTACCCAGAGCAGCTACACTACCCTTAAACCAACCCTCTGGATGGAGGCACCCATTCACAGAACTCAGGCCCTTCAATCTGCACCTAGTCATGCAAACAGAGGTAGTATCCCTTAGGACAGCACCACCTAGGGATTACACACATTAAAACTAATATTACTGGGGAATCAAACTCTTAAACTTTTAAACATTTATAACAGTAAATAACAAGAAAAGGGATTAATCTCACCCAGCATCCAGCAGTGGAGTCCATATTTTCAGTCCTGCCAGATTTGCCAAGGCCTGCTTCGGGAGTCTAGACATCAGCTCTTTTCGGTAGCAGTCTCTTAGGGGGCATACCGCCTCACTACTTCTGCAGCTCCTAGGCCTAACACAGCTTCGGATCAGGTATTGTGACTGCCTCACCAAAGGAGTCTTCGCAGATGATATCATATTTTGTCCACTGTCCCTCTCCATCTTGGATCATGGTAAAGATCTTGAAAAGTATCAAACCTGTCCACACCATGGAGGTGCACATCTACTTGGCCTTCCAGATGGTTTCCTGCTAGTGTCCTCCCATGTCCAGGGCACTTACTCTGCTCCACTGTTTTACTTTATCTAGTGTTCCTTGGAATACTCAGTCTTTCCTCCTTTCCTCGATGATATCCCAGAGGTGCTTACTTAAATACAGCTGGCAGTATAGCCTAGAGGTTAGAGGAACGAGGTGTGAATGAGCTTGATACATCCAGCAGACCAGACCTGAGTTTGATTCTCACAACCTCCACTTGCATACTGTGTGACTCTGAGCAAGTCACTTAACCACCCAGTGCTCCCAGGTCACCCCTGAAAACAGGCACTTGTGCCTAGTGGGCCTTACCTGGTTACCAAAGACTAAAATAAAATAACAAAAAAAATAAGGATAGTGCTCCGCTAGGTACTCCTTCTTAATCTATCTCCTCACACAACACTCAGTCTATGACCATTCTGAAATGCTTCTCACTCTGGTCTGAGCAGCAGTACCCTTTAATAACCAACTCCCTGAGGTGTACTGGGAGTAGCAGGGGTCAGATTGGCAGAGGGTGTCCATGTCCTTTCTCATCTTCTGGCAGACTTGGCACAGCCTGGGGATGGTATCCAAATAGTTCAAGCTAGGGAAGTGATAAAGCCTTGGTATTTCTTGCTCCCAAAGTGGGTCATCGAAGGTAAAGGATGTGGGGTAGACACCAGGAGCAGGGGATGCAGCATGTCTTCCACTGTACTGGAATCTCCCTGCAAAAGAACCTCTTCCACCTCCACATCAGGCTTTTCAACTCCTGCAGCATTGGGAGAGGTCCCAAGGTGGTCTTCTTGGCACCACCTGCTGCAAGGAGTGTAGAATAGGCAGGAGACTCACTAGGCTTAGGCTTCCCTGCCACCAGATGGCCTCTCCCTCTGCCATGGGGAAGGTCAGGCACCGGTGGAGGAGAAGGGTTGGGCAGAGGACTAGTGTCCTTCTCCCCAGAAATCACCTCACTTGATGCAGGTTCCACCTCATTCCTGTTTTCAAGACTGGGTGCATTTGTCCTCCCCAAAGTTGAGGTGGTGGTCCAACTCCAGGCAGGCTAACAGGGAGGTGCTGGCTGGCAGGAGGAGGAGGTGCTTCACTGTTGGCACAAGTTAAATATATTGGTAAAACCTTCATGTGGTTCCCTGAATGGTGGCAAACCACACACTTCTGTGTGCTGCCCTGTTGCACTACCTCCCACAACCACAATAGGAGTGAGGCGGGAACAGGCACCGACTTATTCCCATTACCCCAGGAGCTTCCACCATTTCCTCTTCTTTTTTTTTCTTCTTTACTGCTACTATTCAATTTATAGAGAGCCGACTCAAGCCGGCCCACTGATGCAGTGGCAAGGTAGCCATCTGTGGTGTCGACATCCCAGGTTCAGGGACAGACTCAGGAGTTGGAGGGCCATCCGGGGGAGAAGGACTGAGTGTCCCACGGACTGCTCTCCTTCTCCAAGGGGAGAGGGAGGGAAAAGTGTCTAGTGCAATGCAGACCTCTGGTGGAGGCTTAGGGTACCACCGTGGTCGACATCACATGTATTGGGGGGGTGCCATATGCTGGCATCATTGCACGTCCCCACATCCAATTAAAAAATCCTCAAAAATCTTCCTCAGCTGCTAATGATGACCTCAGCCTCTGCCACCACTTACCACCTCAGCCCAAAATCTGCCAGGGGGTCCTGCTTCTGTGACTCACCCTGGGGGGCAAACCATGGCTTTGCAACCAGTGTATCCTGGGAGGAGGCACCACCTGGTAGCTGCTTCTTGAGAAAACCCAGGGGATGGAGGGAGTGGCGAGCAGAGCAGGGGGCCAGAAAACTCCTGCAAGTAAAAAAAAAAAATAGAGTTGACTCAGCTAGCAGATTTTCCTCAGACTTAGGACGACCTGTGGCACAGTTAACTCTGTCTCCAAACACAAAATGGCACTCCTGCTCCTTGTCCTGTGACCTCTGCCCTCAACCCTGCCAGTCTCCAACTAATGGCACAATGACCCCAAAGTTCAGCATATATTAGCAGTATGCTAAACAGTTCATGCAAACAATATAGCACCTCACTGGAGGTACGAAAATTCACAAGTAACAAGATGGTACCTCACAAAAAAGAACTCTCCCACACTGCTGTACCTCAAATTGGCAGTCCAGGTAAAGTTCTTGAACCCCTCCCCAAACAATCATTAAAAATTCTGGACAAACCCCTACATTGCAAGCCCCTACCCCCGATATCTATGGGTATTCTAGATGGTACTTAGGGGGAAGGAGGGAGAAACTTGCAGCTAGAAACACAGTGCTAGAAATAAAACTTGTTATGTTGGTTCTGATGACAGGCCTTCAGGGAGTGCAGGTAGTTGACAGAATGGTCTAACAGTAGCTGAGGGGGCAAGCTTAGTTAATTAAATCACAAAGTACTGTAATGAAGCCCATTGCCCACTCAAGATTCTTGTACATGGAAAAAAGTGGGCTGGCTCAGTGGTGTGGAGGGCTGAGTCTTCCCTAATTTACCTCCTGCCATGTCGGCGACCCATGTTCATGGTGTGAGCGGGTCACCGGGGATTGGCTGGGGAGGGAGAGGATCGAGCATCCGTAGGACAGCTCTCCTCTCCCATGGAGGGGGTGGTACAGGGTTGGCATTTCCCTGGCACCTAGCAGAGGTTGGGTGTCAGTGTACCATGAGCCCATATGTAAGGTATGGGGAGGTGGAGCGACCAGCCGGCATGCGGTGGGTGGAAGCGAGCAAAGCTCAGGCATTGCCGACATTGCACACTCCACTTGGGGGGCCAATTGGAACAAGGAAAAGAGCCCCAGGTCGAGCTGCATGAGCAGTCATCCTCAGCAGGTACTGACTCTGAATGGCACTTCCATGGAATCTGGATCCTGTTCAAAGTTGAGGTGAGTTGGGGGCTCCTCACCACCCTGCCATGAAGGCAAAACCATGGGGAAAGAAGAGGAAGCTCTGCCTGATATTGAGGTACAGGGTTAGGAGAATGTCTGGGATGGATTGCAGACCAGGACCAGAGAGAGAGAGAGAGTGAGAGAAACAGATTAATGTTTAAAAAAAAATAAGGGGGAAAAAAATGTAATTGTTCAGAGTTAATTATTCCACTCCGTGGAGCATGGGGTGCATACTTAAATGGTGGGTAACCTCCTGGGCATAAAATGTGATCTAGTCTGCTGCAAACCTTTGTTTCCCAAAAGCTTTTTCTACAGTGTTCCCCTCAGAGCTGAAGAGGCTTTATGAATCCCAACTGCAGCAATTTGCAGTGGGCCAATCACAGCCCACAAATGATCTTCCATTCAAGCTTCTCTCTTGCACAGACTTACCTGCTTCACTTTTCACTGTACTGGCAACCTTTTGGACACCCCAAACACAGCTACTGAATCAAAAGTAGCTAATTACTGGTGGTCTCAAATCTCTGTGGTGGTGGTTCAATCCTGGAGCTATCTCATTTAGATGGTCTGCTCACAATCGGAGACCAAAAGAACTGGCCAAGTCTCCTCTTGCCGAAGCCAGTGCAAATCTCCTAATATCCCAGGACATCATAACACCAGCAGAGCCCTGGAGATCACAAAGACCCAGACCACTTTCCCCTCTTTGACTATAGGTTACAGGATCTACCCCGGCCAGACCACCGTGCTACTGGGGTTCTATGTGATAACAGCGATCGTGGAAGGGCGATCGCCATTAGGGTGAGTGTACATAGTCGAAAATCAATTTTGGTGATGTACACTCGTGACGCAGACCAAAGGGGTGCAGAAAACATAGCTTTTGTTTTGTTCATGAAGGGGGCTGCATCCCCACTCCCACTGAAGGATTCTCAACTCCAGGGCGGTGCATGTCGGCGGGTGGGGGGGTGAAAACAAAAAAAAGTTAAATCCCAGAGCAGCGCAAAAATACAAACGCACCCAGAATCAAACCTGCCACCACCCTCCAAACCCTAGCCTGCCACGAACCCACCACATGGCAAACTCAGCAGCCCACCACCGCACCACATCTCAGAAACCCTCCCTTCCCTTCTGCCCATCGCACAGTGTTCTCATCCCCCCGTGAGTGTACATATAGCAATAGGATATCACTATATTCATATTGTATCACAGGATACCTGCCAACAAAAAGGGAGACAGCCTACCAGCACTGTCTTCCCTACAGTACAGGCTGCCACCACCACCACCACACCGCTCCTGGCAACACCAGCACTCCTCTTGCTCTTGCCCCACAGACAAGGATACCAGGACCCACCTGCACCGCCCCACCTCAGTGCCAGAGATCATGAGGTGGGTCACAACTTAACCTACCAAGCTCCAGCTCCCCCAGATGGCACAGGTAGTCCCATTATCAGGCTCCAGCCTTCCCCCATGGACTCCCACACCACTACATTTTTCGCCGATCTTCAAGGGCGGTGTGCCAGAGTGGAAAACAGCCCACTTGGCCACAAACCTCAGCCCCATAGCCGAACACAAATGGGCCATCTCTTCTCTCTTTCTCTCTCTCTGAGACCTCCCTCTTTCCCACCCAAACTCCCTTTTAAGCTCTTCAGCCTGAGGCCCCCCCCACACCAGCAGGGAAGGCCCCAGCTCCAGACACAGTAGCTACACTAATTAACTAGTAAGCTCTCAAAGGGGGCTTACATAAAAATAAAAACTTTAATTTCTGCAACAATGTAAAATGCAATGCCTCATTTTATAAGTGCAATAAGACACTCCAGGAATGTTTAATAGACACTTCTAATGCACTTCCAGGAGCTGAAGGCATTCAGCCTGTTGCCTTGTACCTTACTATAGCCCTGTCCATGCATTAGAAATGTCTAATGCACAACCCCCTTTTGTCTTATAGCTTTCATACAGTAATTACTTGAAAATAACTACATTAATGCACCAGTTAAGGTTCAACTTAATGCCACAAAAGCAGGGAAATGTGGTGTTAGGATTTCCAACCATAACTCCTCACCCCAAGCAGCAAAAGGGCAAGACCTCACAAGCAACTGTAACCCCCCCCCTGCAAATGGGGGTTCCCAAAAGTCTTCCAGGAGCTTGCCTCAATGCTCCAAGTCTGGGCAGTGTTTGGCGTCTAAGCTGTTTAAATGTGGTTCCAAGTGATTGCTATTTGAACCTCCATGTACTGTCTCTTTAAGAGCTGTCTGCTTGCAGACTTAATTAGTTTGTATGGGGGGACTGTGTATTTAATGCTCGAATCCCACCCAAGCTGCTGTCAATTCACTCCGTTTCTGCCGTACATGTGCAGAGGGAGCCTTGTTGAAAGATATAACTATTTGCCAGAAATCATTTGGAATGACTGAGAAAATGTAGTTTGTCTAACCTGTCTTCATTTCAGCACAAACTGTTTCAGTGTAGCTCTTTCATTTTGGCCCTGAACTGCCGAAATAGACCAATCAATGGGGAGGGGTTCCTTAAACTGGAGCCTGTGGATGAATCAGAACTTGGACTTTAAATTTTGAGCCAGCCACAAGGGATTGTATGGGAAGTGACTCTGGGAAATGTAGTTTTGACCTTGGTGCCTTTTTTCACCAACAGAGGGAGTCTCATTGTGAGTGACAGCTGAACCAACCAACAGAATGGTGTGGAACTAAAGGAAATGCCCTGCTCTGTGACTGGAAAGATCAGATCAGTTGTGACAGTGAAGACAGAAAGAGCGCTGTGCTTCTGAGGTGTATAGTTTCGCATGGGAAGTGCATGTGAGGCCCTGAGGTTCGGCCTGCAGCCATTGTAAGTGCCAGTTCAGACTGAATCCGATTTGTGAGGAGAAAGAAGGAAGTCTGAATAGTGGAAACCAGGCTCACCCTGTAGAAAACTGGATAAATTGCTGAATCGCGCTCAGTCTGTCAGGAACTGAAGCTACTGTGTGTGCTCCCGGGTATTTTGCAGTAATTGCGATCGGGATCTAGGAGCAGCCTGCCTGGTATAGTACTTTCCTTTTACAAATGAGTGTGCGTAGTGCTTGTGGGGAATCGCTATTTCCAATCTTCTGTGCTGTGTGTTGAAGCTGGAAGAAAACCCCAGCTTATCTCGGACTAAATACTATTGTTATCTACTGCAGTGGGGTCCAGTCACAAGGACCTTGTCTCCATGCCATGTTGTTCTGGCAACCCAGAAGAACATCCACTATCTGGTTCTCAGCTTGAGTATTGTGAGTACAAATCAGGGTATTCCCCTGCAGCCTGTTTTCAATTATAGGTGTGTCATCTAATTATTGTTGTTTCACTTCTTCATGGGCTGAGCCATCCGGCTCTGGATTACAATTGGGTGTTGTGCATGTATTTTCTTCTACAGGGCCCCTGTCCATCTGCACGTGCCGGCCAACCCCAGGCAACAGACCTGGCTAGCCCCCCCCAACCTGGGTACCCAGAGTGTGACTTTTCAGACCCTGTATGTGTGCATAGTACTGTGATTTAACTCTGCCAATTAATTGATTGCCCCCTTCCATGTTACTGTCCCCTAAATAAATCAGATTTGTTGTTGTTATACTATATACTGTCTGTGGTGTTGGTACTTATGGAAACAGTATTGTATTTTGCTGTGAATGTTGTTTAACCTTATTTTACAGGGGGTCCTCAGAGACGTGCTGCAGAATCAGTCTCAATGGTAAGTGGTACTTTATGAGTGAACAGTGTGTATACATGAGGTATTGTGGCTGTAACTCCTGTGTACTGTGTGAGCCACTAGAGGGAATAAAAGAGGGTCTCAGTGTCCCAGAGGGCTGTGACCAAGCTAGCCTAACCACTACAAACCCTGACCTCTGGGTGGAGGCACCCGCCATAGAACCTAGGCCCCTCAACCTGTCAGTAGTCAAGCAGGCAGGGGTAGTAGACCTTGGGACAGTGCCACCTGGGGGTTATATCTTGGAGGTACCGCTGTTAAAAAAAAAAATGGATTCCCCGACAGAAGTGGCTGTGCATCAGTTGGTGGAGTGGTGTACTGTGGAGGAGATCGACCCCAAAAATGCTATGCTTAACCTGGACGTCCCCTGGGTATCAATACAGACACTGTACAGGGAGTACTTTCCAAGGTGGAAGGTTTACAAAACCCTGTGGTGGTGGGTTGACATGCTGATCTGCTCACCCACACTTTCATGGCCCTAGTAGAGTATAAGGACCCCATAGATTGCTCCAAAATGCCACAGACTATTACCCCAGAGGGAGCCCTCACTGCCTGGAGAGTGATAACTAAGGACAGTAATGACCCAGGGAGATGAGCCCTCCACACTATCTGAAACTTTTGAGGAGAGATTTGTTAAATTGTTGCTGGAGGAAGGGAAAACTGTGGAGGATTTAAAGAAACTATTATTGCCATCTGAGAACGTTCCTCCACCAACACCCTGTCCCCCTCCAGCACCCGTTATTGCCCCTCCTTCTGTGCCAGTGGTAGCCCCTATATCTGTACCTGCCAATAGTCATGACTTTTACCACAGGTTGAACATTTTTTCTCTGGCACCTTCCCCACCCCACAAGGGGGAGGATGACTGGGAGACCTGGATAGACTATGTTGCCCCTCAAGTGCTAGAATGGCAATGCTCGGAAGCAGAAATCTGAAAGAGGTTAAGTGAGAGCCTCCGAGGTCCTGATCTGGCTACCATCTGTGCAAAATGGGCCAGTAACCCTGAAGCAACTGCACAGGACTAACTTGAGGCCTTGGAGAATGTGTGTGGGAGCCCAGATTCCAATGAGGACCTGTGGTGGAGAGTAAGAAATGCACAACAATACCAAGGGGAGTTGTTGTCTGTGTATTTATCTTGGCTGGAAAAAATGTTGCAAGAATGCCTCAGAAAGGGTAGTTTGCCAGTGACTGAATTGGACTGAACCAGGCTAGACAGGATTCTTAAGTCTGCCCCCTTCTCAGAACTGCTGTTGCTTCAGTTACACCTGGCCAATTGACTGGAATCCCCACCCTCCTATGATGAGCTAATGAGAGAAATTTGAGGGGTTGAGAAAAGACGACCCCGGGAGGGACTTGCACCAATAGCTGCTCCTACAACCCAAGTGACTGAGGGTGACCTGTCAAGTGAAGTTCAGGGGCAGAGGCTGGCATTTAATGAGTGCTCTGAGAAGGAAAAGGGTGTGCCCCCATGGGATGAACTGCTGAGAGAGTTTAGGGAAATAAAAAACAGTCTCTTTATGAAGGCTACTCCTGCAAGTACAGGCCCTGACCCTCATCCAACAGCATCTGCTATGGGGGTGGGGGTACCCACCCATGCATCTCCTGCTGACAACAGCTCAAAACTCAATATCTTGACCATGGAAGTGGGGAAATTGACGAGATACCTCCAAATGCTTATCACGCCACAGATCGAGATGGCCCCAAGGTTCCCAGTTAATAGTACCCCCGACCAGGCCCCCAGTGTGATGCCTCGGCCAGCTCAAACTCCAGAAAGTATATTTTGCTATAATTGTGGGAAGGATGGGCACATGAAGAGAGAGTGCTGGTCCCCAAAGAACCCAGACAAAGTGGTATATAGGCTACAGGAAGAGCTTTAGAGAAGAAATCAGTGGTTAAGAGGTGCACAAAATGATTCCAGTGAGGGTCTCAGAAATGCTAACTCACATCCCTTTGTGGCAAGGTCAGTTACCCAGGCCCCCACTACTGCCTCTCCAGACTGGTCCAGAATAGTGAGTCCCTCCACGGAGACCACTGTAAAGGTGAATGGAGTGTCTGACAGAGCTGCATTAGACAGTGGTTCCCAAGTGACAACTGTGTTCCAAGACTGGTATCAGAAGCATTTGTCTGATGTACCCTTACAACCGCTGGAGGGACTGCATGTCTGGTGTTTAAGTGAGAAAGCCTACTCCTACTCTGGATGTATTCAAATTTGGCTGTCTTTTCTCACCTCTGTGGCTGGAGTGGCAGAGCAAGTAGAGACCCTGGCCTTAGTGTGTCCCCCTACTGGACTGTATGATGGGGTTCCACTACTAATTGGAACAAATGCGCATATGTTTGGATGGTTGGTGCAGTTGTGTTATGAAAAAACAGGGGTCAAGGACTGGTAGGGCTTTAAGAATTCTGGCCTTGATCAAGAAGGCCTATGAGGCACAGAGAGATGCTAAAAAATGGAACCAGAGAAACCGGTTGGAATTGTCTGGAAGAAGGATCCTGAGTCTCTGATCCTGGTGCCAAATGCCCAGTGTACCCTACAGGGGGAAGTCCATATCAGAAAGGATGTCAAGAATAAAATCCTCATGCTGGATGCACCAGGCAAAGGGAAATTGCCGGAAGGACTGCTGGTCAAACCAAGTATTTTGTCTGCCAGAGCCCATGCTTATGCCAGAAGGGTAATGGTTCAAGTTCATAATGTGTCTGATAGAGAGATTTGAGTAAATAGAGGTTGCACCCTGGCAAATGTACATTGTGCAGATACTGCAGTGCTACCCAGTAACAAGTGTTTGGGGGAGAATGATAGAGTGATGCCCAACTTGTTTGATTTTGGGGACTTCCCATTGCCAGCCGAATGGAGGATGAGAATTAGTAGAAAAGTTGCCCAGAGGGACCAGGTGTTTTCTTTAAAGGAATGGGACATAGGGTGTGTGCAAGGAGTGGAGCACCACATCTGACTGCATGATGAAAGGGCCATTTTGTGAGAGGTCTCGACGCCTGGCTCCTGCTGACATAGATGATGTGAGACGGCATCTGCAAGAGATGCTTGCTGCTGGTGTAATACAAGAATCCAGAAGCCCATATGCTTCACCTATTGTGTTAGTAAGAAAAAAGAATGGAACAGTAAGGATGTGCATAGATTATCGAACCTTGAACCAGCGGACTATCCCTGGTCAGTATACAATACCCCGCATCCAAGATGCTTTAGACTGCCTGCATGATAGCAAGTGGTTCTCCATGCTGGATCTTCGCAGTTGGTACTGCCAGATCCAGATGCCTCAGAAGACCATGAGAAGACAGCCTTTATCTGTCCGTTTGGCTTCTATGAACTCATGAGGATGCCTCAAGGGATTTCAGGTGCCCCAGCCACTTTTCAATGACTGATGGAGCTTGCAGTGGGGGACATGAACTTATTAGAGTGCCTGGTATACCTAGATGATGTTATTGTGTTTGGAAGCTCACTGGAGGAACATGAGAGCAGATTATTCAAGGTGTTGGACTGACTGGAAGACTTTGGCCTGAAACTGTCTATCGATAAATGTCAGTGCTTTCAAACCTCTGTAAAGTATGTGGGGCAAATAGTCTCCATGGAGGAAATAGAGACCGCCCCAAGTAAAGCTGAAGCCCTGAACACCTGGCCACAGCCCCACAATCTAAAAGAACTGCAAAAATTCCTGGGATTCTGTGGCTACTATCACCGTTTCATCAAGGACTATTCAAGAGTGATCCTTCCTTTACTTAATCTTACTCAAGGTTACCCTCCTATCCACAAAAAATACAAGAGGTCAACTCCCCTTGAGACTGAGAGAGAGTGCATTTTCATCCTAATTAAGTTTTTGGGGCACAATGAACACCTGATTGTGAAGCTGCTTTTCATGAGATTATATATCAACTTACCCACGCTCCTGTCCTGGCCAATGCAGATCCAGCAAACCCTATGTCCTACACACTGATGCTAGTTGGCAAGGTTTGGGGGCTGTGTTGTACCAGGAGCACGAGAATGGCCTGAGACCAGTGGCCTTTGCCAGTAGAAGCCTGACCCCATCCGAAAAGAACTATCCTGTACATAAGTTAGAGTTCCTAGCTTTGAAGTGGGCCATTGTTGACCAATTCCACGAGTACTTGTATGGGGCTAAGATACTAGTAAAAACTGACAATAATCCTTTGACCTATGTGCAGACTTCAGTTAAGTTGGATGCTACTGGCCATAGGTGGCTTCTGCATTATCTACATACGACTATGCTGTTGAATACAGAGCAGGCCTGAACCACATAGATGCTGATGCTCTCTCATGGAGGCCTGTTCCCCAGAATGACTGGGTCAGACTGTCAGAACCTGATATTCGAGCACTCTGCCAGAAGTTTGACAGGGAGGAACAAATGTCCACGGACGCAGTGGACTGTATGGTGGATTGTTTGGGACCCTCTGAGAATTGCATACCTGCTGCTTATTACCACTTTTCTGCAATAGACATTGGTGCACTGCCTCAGCTGGACAATGATAGTATTTAGCAGGCTCAATCTCAAGATCCCATGATCAAATCAGCTCTAGAAGCCCTCTACGCAGGAAAAGATGTATCCAAGTTACGCTCCACTGATTTGAGAACTGCATTGTTATACAAGAAAGGTTCTAAGCTGAAACTGATTAATAGACTGTTATACAGAGAAACAGTAGGCAGAGGAGGACAAAAACATAATCAACAGCTAGTTTTGCCCACTACCTTTTGAGACTTGGTGCTAAGGTCCCTACACAACCACATGGGGCACCTTGGCACAGACAGAACACTTGACTTGGTGAGATCCAGATTCTATTGGCCTAAGATGGGGGCTGATGTTGAACAACACATTAGAACTTTTAGTCGCTGCTTACAGAGGAAAGCTTTGCCCCAGAGGGCTGCCCCCCTAGTTAACATCACCACCAGTGCCCCCATGGAGCTGGTCTGTATTGACTTCCTGAGTCTGGAGCCAGATCAAAGAAATATCAGTAATGTACTGGTGGTCACTGACCATTTTATGAGATATGCCCAAGCTTACCCCACCAAGGACCAGAAGGCATCCACTGTGGCCAAAGTACTTTTAGAAAACTTTTTTGTTCACCATGGTGTGTCACAAGGAATCCATTCTGGTCAAGAGAGGGACTTTGAGAGTCATCTGATCAAAGAGATGCTATCTCTGTGGGGAGTGCAAAAGTCCAGAACCACCCCTTACCACCCCCAGAGGGACCCACAGCCTGAACGTTTCAACTGCATTTTACTAGATATGCTAGGCAACCTCCACCCAAAGGACAAGCCTAGATGGAGCCAACAAATTAGCACTCTGGTACATCCCTACAACTGCACCAAAAGTGATGCCACTGGGTTCTCCCGTTATCGCCTGATGTTTGGAAGAGAAGCCCGACTACCGGTAGATGTTTGTTTTGGAGTTTCAACCTGATGAGGTTCGAGCTGATAACCTTTTACAGTATGTGCAAAAGTTAAAAGCCCAACTAAATCATGCGTACCAACTGTCTCAAACCATGGCTGCCAAAAGAAATCTGGCCAAAAAGGAAAGGTATGATAAAAAAGTGAAAGCACTGGGACTCCAGGAGGGATATCAGGTGTTGCTAAGAAATCTGGGACTGCAAGGCAAACACAAGATTGCTGATAGATGGCACCATCTCCCCCACATTGTGGTAGGCAAACTAGATGATCTGCCTGTGTACAAAGTAAGGCCTGAGAATAATTCAAAAGATGTTAAAACAATGCATAGAAATCATTTACTGCCCATTGGACAAATCTTGATTGAATCTGAGCACCCAGAAAATGCCCCCTCTGGACCAGTGACTAGAGCAGCTGCTAAGCAAAAATCAAGAAAAACTGCACCTACAGAAGCTGAGTTAAAGTGTTCCCCTCCACAGGTCCCAGTTGAACATGACTGTCAGTCCATGTCAGGGGAAAGTGAGTGTGGCTTTGAGTACTACCCTTCTTACGAACTGAGTCAATTGTTTCGGGGCAATCCCCTAGTCAATCCTGGAGATGAAGCTGGTCCTTCTGGACTGTTTAAGCCCCCATCTTGGTCCCTGGAGCCAATGCTTCTAGAAAGTGAAGTGCAAAGTATCAAGTCAGATGATATGGAATCATTGTGTATGGTTGAACTGTTTGAGCTTTCAGAGGAGGAAAATGATGGACTGGGACAAACTGGTGATATACCAGAACAAGAAGAGTGTGTTTAGTGCCCTGATAGTTCACTGCCAGTGTCAGAAAACTCCCCATGTGAGCCCAGTGTTGTGGACTCAGACTACAAATCATGGAGTTGAAAGTGCCCCAGATTCTAGCCTCTCTACCCCCAGGGAGACTCCCCTGGCAAGTAAAGACAGTGCTGAAAGTGAGTTTAAAAGTGCAGAGACTGTAACAGTTCCCCCAGAAAGACTGGTCGAGCAGTAAAGCCTGTAATGCGCTTAAGCTATGATTCCCCTGGGAGGCCTGTGGACTTACCTCTCAATGTTGTCCATAATGGAGTGCATGTGTTCCCGAGCTCATTGCCCAAACTAAGCATAAGTGCTACCTCCAAGTTAATTGTGTTGCCCTCTAGGTATGGTGCCCCAGCCCCAAGGTAGCTGATAGGGAAGGGCCGTATCTCTTCAGGTTTCACGTACAGGAGGTAATAACCTGAGTTACAGTATAATATGTGTATAATACTGTGTAAAAAGTGATGTACTGAAAAGTTTCAGAAATGTGTTTCTGGTAAGGTGATATGTTGACTGATGATTACATGTATAAGCCTAATGTGATATTGATGTAAATGTATATGGTAGTATTGAAATTTATGGGGGTACTTACTTGACATGGACGCCAAATTTTTCCAGGCCAGGAAGCGTGTAACCCTCTGGCAAATGAGGGTTCCCAAAAGTCTTCCAGGGGCTTGCATGAATGCTCCAAGTCTGGGCGGAGTTCGGCATTTAAGCTGTTTAAACATGGTTCCAAGCGAGTGCTATTTGAGCCTCCACGTACTGTCTCTTTAAGACCTGTCTGCTTGCAGACTTAATTAGTTTGTATGGGGGACTGTGTATTTAATGCTTGAATCCCACCCGAGCTGCTGTCAATTCACTCTGTTTCTGCCAATGCTACATGTGCAGAGGGAGCCTTGTTGAGAGATATAACTATTTGCCAGAAATCATCTGGATCGACTGAGAAAATGTAGTTTGTCTAACCTGTCTTCATTTCAGCACGAACTGTTTCAGTGTAGCTCTTTCATTTTGGTCCTGAACTGTTGAAATGGACCAATCAATGGGGAGGGGTTCCTTAAAATGGAGCATGTGGACGAATCGGAACTTGGACACTCAATTTTGAGCCAGCCACAAGGGGATTGTGTGGGCAGTGACTCTGGGAAATGTATTTTTGTCCTTGGTGCCTTTTTTCACCAACAGAGGGAGTCTCATTGTGAGTGACAGCCGAACCAGCCAACAGAATGGTGTGGAGCTAAAGGAAATGCCCTGCTTTGTGACTGGAAAGATCAGATCAGTTGTGACAGTGAAGAGAGAAGGAGCTCTGTGCTTCTGCAGTGTATAGTTTCACGCGGGAAGCACATGTGAGGCCCTGAGGTTCTGCCTGCAGCAGTTTTATGTGCCAGTTCAGACTGAATTCGATTTGTGAGGAGAAAAAAGGAAGTCTGAAGAGTGGAAACCAGGCTCACCCTGTAGAAGACTGGAGAAATTGCTGAATCACGCTCAGTCTGTCAGGAACTGAAGCTACTGTGTGTGCTCCCAGGTATTTTGCAGTAATTGAGATTGGGATCTAAGAGCAGCCTGCCTGGTATAGCACTTTCCTTTTACATATGAATGTGCGTAGTGCTTGTGGGGAATCGCTATTTCCAATCCCCTGTGCTGTGTGCCGTGTGTTGAAGCTGGAAGCAAACCCCAGCTTGTCTTGGACTAAATCCGTTTGCTATCTACAGCAGTGGGGTCCAGTCACAAGGACCTTGTCTCCATGCCCTGTTGTTCTAGTAACCCAGAAGAACATCCACCATCTGGTTCTCAGCTTGGGCATTGTGAATACAAATCAGGGTATTCTCCTGCAGCCTGTTTTCAATTACAAGTATGTCATTGAATTATTGTTGTTTCACTTCTTCATGGACTGAGCCATCCGGCTCCGGATTACAATTGGGTGTTGTGCATATATTTTCTTCTACAGGGTCCTGTCCATCTGCACCTGTCGGCCAACCCCAGGCAATGGACCTGGCTAGCCTCTCCCCCAACCTGGGTACCCAGAGTGTGACTTTTCAGACCCTGTATGTGTGCACAGTACTGTGATTTAATTCTGCCATTTAACCTGATTGCCTCCTCCCATGTCACTGTCTCCTAAATAAATCAGATTTGTTGTTGTTATACTATATACTGTCTGTGGTGTTGGTACTTATGGAAACAGTACTGTATTTTGCTGTGTATGTTGTTTAACCTTATTTTACAGGGGGTCCTCAGAGACGTGCTGCAGAATCAGCCTCGAGGGTAAGTGGTACTTTATGAGTGAACAGTGTGTATATGTGGGGTATTGGGGCTGTAACTCCTGTGTACTCTGTGAGCCACTAGAGGGAATAAAAGAGGGTCTCAATGTCCCAGAGGGCTGTGACCAATCTAGTCTAACCACTACAAACCCTGACCTCTGGGTGGAGGCACCTGCCATAGAACCTAGGCCCCTCAACCTGTCAGTAGTCAAGCAGGCAGGGGTAGTAGCCCTGGGGACAGTGCCACCTGGGGGTTACACAACCGTAGACAGCCATTATCAGTTAAGACAAACACAAGATAACTGTTTCCAGATGACACAGATGTAGTAGCACTGATGTGCTTCTTTCCTGGAGTTGCACATGCAGCTGGATCAGCACAGGTTCCACAAGGACTTGTGTGGCGCCTGGTGTGATACAGTGTGCATGAGTACTATGGGGGTTTGTGCTTCTGCAGACAGAAGTACTGTTGCAGTGTGGGTACAATGGTTTCAGCCACAGATCAAGAAATGTTTCAAGGGGTAGCAGTTCTGTTTAGGGGTAGCACTTTAGCTAAAAAAGCAAAATGTTACATTTGAAAGGTCAGATTAGGTTAAAACAGTTCCTTTTTGCTGGCCTAAGGGGGTAGCAGGTGTTATCTTGCTACATAGGATCCAATAGTGCATTGTTTTCTATATGCAGCTGCATAAATTCAGGCCCCAACAGGGATTTGTATTTCTGCAGCCAAAGTCAGTGTGTATGTTTAACACTCATGGCTGCAAGAGGTGCAGGCTCCTCAGGGGCCTGCATTTCTGCAGAGAGAAGTGCTATTGCAGTTTTGGTATCATGGATTTCGTGGCACCTGGGCTTATGCTGCCTGAGGTCACTGTGTATGTCTTATACCTGCAACCTCGTGACTTGCTCATCTACAGACAGAACTGTCTGTGCATCATACATTGTGGATGAGTATAGTACTTTTGGCTACAGAAGTGCTGGCCCCACAGAGACCGGTGCTTCTGGAGACAAAACAACTTTAGTAATTTGGGCATCATGGATTTGTATATGTGGCTTCAGTGGCCTGTACTTCTGCACACAGAAGCAGTATTGTGATTTTGATGTAACCCCTAGGTGGCGCTATCCAAAGGGCTACTACCCCTGCCTGCTTAACTACCAACAGGTTGAGGGGCCTAGGTCCAATGGTGGGTGCCTCCACCCAGAGGTCAGGGTTTGCAGTAGTTAAACTAACTTGGTCACAGACCTCTGGGACACTGTAACCCCACACTTTCTTCCCGCTAGTGGCCCACGCAATGCATTAGGAATATCTTCACAATGTACACTTACCTCCAGGACTGGCTTTGTCGACTGGACTCTGGGGACCCCCTGTAAAACAAGATGATACAGTGCAAAAACCACAGTACAATACTTTAACATAAATGAATACCTTAGCCAATGTAACTTTGCTGAAACCAACAGATCTGATTTATTTAAGGAGATGTAACAAGAAAGGGGGAATCAGGTTAATTAGGTTAAACACATTAATAATTACAGTACTGTGTGCATATTCAGAGTCCCGAATTGTCACTTTCACTGGTTACCTAGCATGGGGGGGGGGTGTTAGCCAGGATCGGTGCAGCTGGTTGGGGTCCTGTGATGAAAAAAAAAAAAAAAAACACTTGCACAATACCCAAATTGTAATCCAGAGCCGGTTGGCTCAGTTCATGAAGAAATGAAAAAAAAAAAAAAAACAACAATTAGATGACACACTTGCAATTCTAGAAACAGATGGCAGGGAGCTACCCTGCTTTGTACTTACACACTCAATGCTGGGAACTGGATGGAAGGCAGATTGTCATGGATTGCCAGGAGAAGTAGACCATTTGGACAAGGTCCTTGTGACTGGACCCCACTGCAGTGTAGAGCAAATGGATGTAGTCTGGATTAAGCTGGGGTTTACTTCCAGCTTCATGCACTCAGTTCACTGTACAGGGGATTTGAAACGTGATTCCCCACAAGCACTACACACATTTATACATAAAAGAAAAGTACTATACCAGGCAGGCTGCTTCTCTATCTCGATCGCAATTACTGCACAATACCCGGGAGAACACACAGCAGCTTCAGTTCCTGACAGACCGAGCGTGATTCAGCAATTTCTCCAGTCTTCTATCAGGTGAGCCTGGTTTCTGCTCTTTGGATCTCCTTGATTCTCCTCACAGGTCAGATTCAGTCTGAACGGGCGCTTGCACAGGCTGCAGACTGAAACTCAAACTCAGGGCCTTACATGCGCTTCCCATGTGAAACTATACAGCGCAGAAACTCATAGCTTCTTCTCTCTTCACTGTCTCAACTCATCTGACTTTCCAGTAGACAGAGCCAGGCATTTCCTTTGATTTCCTCCCAGTTCAGTTGGCTGGTTTGGCTGTCACTCACAATCAGACTCCCCCTGTTGCTGCAAAAAGGCGCCGAAGTCCAAATTCTCAGAGGCATTGGCCATACAGTACATAGGTGGCTGGCTCCACAATGAGAGTCCAAGCTCTGATTTGCCAGCAGCAGGCTTCATTTCAAAGGTCCCCCCACACTGATTGGGCCAGTTCAGCAGTTCAAAACCAGAATGGAGGGCTAGGTAAACACAGTTCTGACTACAAAGAAAAGCAGGTTAGACAAACTGTATTTTCGTTATTACTCTAAATGATTTCTGGCAAACAGTTACATTTTTGAAAAGTGCTCACTCCACCCACTTAGCGACAGCAGAAACAGAGTGATTTGGCAGCAGCTTGAATGGGACTCAAGCAGGGAAACACACAGTCCCCCCATATAAACTAATTATGTCTGCAAGCAGACAGCTCTCAAAGAGACAGTACCAGAGGCTCTAAAAGCACTCACAGATAAACGGCTCAAACGCCAAACACCATTCAGACTGAGCATTCAAGCAAGCTCCTGGAAGACTTTTTTGGGAACCCCATTTACAGGGGGGTTACATTAGTATTATGGATTTCTATCTGCATCCAGAAGAGACTGTGTATGCCTTGGGGTGTGCATACCCCAAACACAAATCCACAAAGGTAATACATTAGTGCTAATGCATTTGTGTCATCTGGAAACAGTTGTGTGTTGTTTGTCTTACCTGATAGTCATCTGTGGTTGTTCATGTGACCTCGTCCTTTTGCTAATTTGGGGGGCAATGCCTCATTTTCCTTCTTTTGTGGCATTAAGATGAACCTTAACCGGTGCATTAACACAGTTTTTTGCTGTAAATTTCATTTCATTTTGAAATTGTGGAATTTAGTCATGATTTATGCAGGTCCTTTCAGGAGGTTACAATAACTTCAGCGTCAGCTACAAGGCAAGCTTGTGCTGGTAGCCATCAGTTGATCATGAAAGTCATTCTCAAACTCCATGAAAAACTGAGCAAAATATTTTTTATTCTATTTTTTTCAGGTAGCACAACTGTGATGCAAAATCTGACTGTGTGTGTGTGTGTGTGTGTGTGTGTGTGTGTGTGTGTGTGTGTGTGTGTGTGTGTGTGTGTGTGTGTGTGTGTGTGTGTGTGTGTGTGTGTGTGTGTGTGTGTGTGTGTGTGTGTGTGTGTGTGTGTGTTCCAATAACAGATCTTACAACCAGTTTAAGATGCATAAAAAATGCATACTTCTGCATTCATTATTTTATTGTCTCAATAAATCTTAAAAAAAAAACAAACACTTGTATACAGAGAGAAAAATAAATGGTGTTAGTCCTTCACAACACAGGATATTATTCTTCTTCTTCCTTCAGAGAACATAAAAGAATTCCTGCAGTCTCTCCTTTCCATGGAACAATATGAAAACTGGCACACTCTCACTAGACCTTTCTCTCGCTGTGATCAGCAAGCTACTGATCACCACACCTGTCTGAGCCCCCTAGAGGAGCACTTTTTAAGTCAATCAGGGATGACCTCATAAGTCATGTGACACCCTTATTAAGGCAAAAAGATCTACTGGAGCCTTTGGATAAACCATACATATGTTTTACATCATTAAACAATGTGTTCAAGTCCTTATCATTTGAACATATGTTCATTTAATGCAGCACACCAAGACAGAAGGGAGCTAAATGCTTAATTATAGGGCTAATGATGTCAGAGCATTAGCTTAGCTCCTCCCCCTCATGACATCACTCTCTCCTGGGTCTATAAAACCTGTCAGTCTGTGGGCAGCCAGCCCTGTAGCAGCATCTGTCTCGGCTACTGAGGACCTATCTCAGTAAACAGGGTAATTATACTTGATATTTCTATGGAATCATGTTATCTTTTTTATCTTTGTTCTTTTTTACTAGAAGAAAAGGGCATTTATCTTGGAAACCCAAACAGACAAGGGCGCGCTCCTTTATCTGTTTGTTTTTGCAAGGGTATGACTTTCTATTCCAGAACCACTAAGAAGGCAGAATCAACATTTTCATTTGCAAAGGACTTAGGATACAAATCGCAGCTTAACTAAACAAAAACCATGTCTCCTTTCTTTATTTGGAAACAGAAACCCAATGATAACTTTTTGAACAGTAGCCTTGGACTCTTAGTACACAGATACCTTTGTTTTCTTAACTACGACTAAGGAACTTGTGTAATGGGGAACATGTTTTAAGGCTGTCTTTAAGACAAAATGGGGAAGGGGGTTCAGGCTGCATTTCAGACAAGGGATAGATAAGAATGAAGAGTATCAGGTTGGCCACCCTGATATGAATAAAAGGAGAGTTAGAAAAAGGAAAGAAGATAGGAGAGAGTGAAAAGGAAGTTGAAATTTTAAGCTATGCCTGATGTTTGTTTATTAACATCCTAGCACAGTGTCTGTCTGTCTGTCTGTCTTGGATCCACCCCAACAGCACAGAAACAAAAAAAAAGTCAATCGCAGTGCAGACAAAATGACAACAGCAACAACTGCACATCACTATACAATGTGAGGAACGGACAGCACGGGGGGGGGGGATAATTTACTCTCCAGGAGAGAGAGAAAGTCAGGAGGGGTGTCATGTGGGATTTATTATTTTAAACTCCAGGAGGGAGAAAATTGGGAGGTGAAGAAAGTCAGGGGTGGGAGACAAATGTGGCTGACCGAACAGCATCATGAGTGAAAACAGCTACATGTACAGAATTATATCCCCACACTCTTATGTACATGTAGCTGCTGTACATGTAGCTGTTTTCACTCATGCTATTTTCATGGTGCCCATGCCATGTTGGCAGTATTTCATGTCTCAGTGAATGTGTGAGTGTGTCAAATATGTTTTCCTGAAGCTTAAATCCATTTTAGAGCTGGGAGGACTAATGTACATAATGGCGTCATGGTCTGCATCTGTCCAGGAGGAGAACCAGGATCCTACATGATGGGTTTAGATGCTTCATTGGCAAGCATTTAAACTAGCCAAGGGGGAAGGCACTGGAAAGAAGCAAGGAAACCCTAGCCCCCCCTCCCAAATCAGGGTAGTAAGTGAAGTAAACACCAACATAGAGATCTTGATAGGGAGAAGGGCAGGGGTAAATGGAAAAAATGACAAAGGCAATAAGGACAGGGATGTGGCAAAATGGGGTAAGGTCATCAAGAAATGGAGGGTAATGAGTACCAATGCCTGTAGTCTGGGCAACAAGCACCCTGAACTTGTGGCCTGGATGAAAGAGGGGATGCCTTGATATCGTAGCAGTCACAGAAACATGGTACACAGATAACTATGACTGGGATGTTAACATACCAGGGTACACAATCTACAGGAGAGACAGGGAGGGTAGAAGAGGGGGAGGAGTTGCTCTCTATGTAAGGGAAGGGATAAAAGCAATGGAACAAAAGAGTAAACAGGGAGGAGAGGAGGCACTGTGGGTCACCTTAGAGGCTGGAAATATCACCACAATCCGCACAGGGGTTGCATACAGACCCCCATGTCAGGAAGAGGGAATGGACAAGGATATGATAGAAGGCATCCTTAGGATGGCAGAAAAAGGGGGGGATACTGTTGATGGGGACCTGAATATGCCAGATGTTAACTGGAGCACCTTTGCTGCAGCCACATCCAAGAGCAGGGCCATTCTCAATGCCCTACAGGTGGCATGCCTCAGGCAGCTAGTTTTGGAACCCACTCATGAGGGAGCAATCTTAGACCTCGAACTCTCAAATGGGGACAGTGAGAGGATCTCCTATCCAGAAGTGGGTAGCCATCTGGGAACAAGTGACCACCAAATGGTGTGGTTCACGATAAACTCAGCTACAGAGTCAAGTCATACAAAAGTGAGGGCACTGGACTGCAGAAGGACTGACTTTGGCAAGATGGGAGTGCCTCAGAAAAGCACTAGCAAACAGGCTAGAAGGAGGGGTGGAGAAACAATGGGGAAACATTAAAACTGTCATCACAGAGACAACAAGCCTTTGTGTGAAGCAAATAAACAAATCAAAATGAAAGAAAAAGCCACTATGGTTCTCAAAAGAGGTGGTGGGAAAGGTTAGGGAGAAAAAGATAGCATTTAGGAAATATAAGGAAACACAGAAGGAGCAGGACAGAGAGCTGTACCAGTTAAGGCAGAAGGAAGTCAGAATAGCAAAGGCCCAAACTGAGGAAAAGATAGCCAACTCAGTTAATAAGGGGGATAAAACCTTTTATAGGTACATCAGGGAGCTTAGAAAGACAAAGGGAGGGATAGTGAGGCTGAATAGAAAGGAAGGTGGGTGGTTAGAGAAAGACAGTGAAAAAGCAGTGATACTGAACAAATACTTCTGCTCAGTATTCACGAAAGAGGAGGAGGAGGGGGAGGTGCCTAATCCAATTAACAGAAGCACTCTGGATAGGGGGAGTCGATCCCAGTCCTTTCACAGAAGAAAGGGTTCTGAAAGAACTCCTAAAACTGAAGGTGGACAAAGCAATGAGGCCTGAAAGAATTCACCTCAGAATTCTAAAAGAATTAAGGGGAGAACTAGTGACACCACTGACTACCCTTTTTAACAAATCATGGGAGGATGGTGTGGTACCTGAGGACTGGAGGATGGCAGATGTGATTCCCCTTCACAAAAGTATGGGCAAGACAGAGGCAGGAAACTACAGACCTGTCAGTTTGACCTCAGTGGTAGGGAAAGTGATGGAATCATTCTGAAGGAAAGAACTGTTGAGTACCTAGAGGCCAGTGGGGCACAGGACACAAGGAAGCATGGATTCACAGCGGGAAGGTCATGTCAGATGAATCTAATGGATTTCTTAGAAACATAGAAACATAGAAGTTGACGGCAGATAAGGACTGCAAGGCCCATCCAGTCTGCCCATTTCTTTTTCTACCTTATAAATGTGCCATTGGCCTTTGCTCTGTCAGTGACCTATCTATTCATAGTCATTTGTATTGCTCCCTTATGCCTATCCCATGCCTGTTTGAAGCCCTGCACTGTATTCATAGCCACCACTTCTTGTGGTAAGCCATTCCATGCATCTACCACCCTTTCTGTGAAAAGAATTTCCTCACATTCCCCTTATTGGCCTCCCTCTAATCTCATGCTGTGTCCTCTTGTCCTGCTATTTTTCTTATATTTAAACATGTTAGACTCTTTCACCTTGTTTATGCCCTTAAGGTGTTTGAATGCCTCGATCATATCACCTCTCCTCCTTTGCTCAAGGGTATACATATTGAGCTCCGTTAATCTGTCCTCATATGTCTTCTGATGCAGTCCCTGCACCATTTTGGTTGCCATTCTCTGGACTGCCTCAATTTGGTTAATGTCCTTGTGAAGGTGTGGCCTCCAATACTGCATGCAGTACTCAGATGAGGCCTAACCAATGTCTTTTACAGAGGATTATTACCTCCCTCTTACGACTTGTGATACCCTACTAATACACCTAACACCCCCTAGCCTTACCTACTGCTTTAGAGGTTTGCTTTGATGATTTTAGGTCATCAGTGATGATGATGCCCAAGTCTCTCTTCCTTTGTGACTGCTAGCAACTCCTCCCAGCCTATAAGTGGCTTCAGGGTTTCTCTTCCCTATGTGCAGGATTTTGCACTTCTTTGCATTAAATCCCAGTTGCCACTCTTCTAACCATTCTGCTAGTTTATCCAGATCTCTTCTCATTCTGCCCACCCCATCTGGATCATCTACTCTGTTGCAGATCTTGGTGTCATCTGCAAACAGACAAGCCTTACCCTCTAGTCCATCTGCGAGGTCACTAATGAAGATGTTGAATAGGACTGGCCCCAGGACTGATCCCTGAGGTACCCACTTGTGACTTGCATCTCTTCTGACTGTATACCATTTACCACCACTCTCTGTTTTCTGCCAGTCAACCAGTTTGCCACCCAGTTGACCAACTTCTGACCCACCCTGAGCCTACCTAGCTTATTTATCAATCTTCTATCATGGAACAGTGTCAAAAGCTTTGCTGAAGTCGAGTGGCGACATCAACTTTCTCCCCTTTGTCCACCACTCTGGTTACCAGTCAAAGAAATCTATGAGATTAGTTTGACAGGACCTTCCTTTGTAAACCCATGCTGTCTTGGATCCTGTGCCCCTATGGATTCCAGGTGTTGCACTATCCTTTCCTTAAGGAGTGCCTCCATAATCTTGCCCACTACTGAGGTAAGACTGACCGGTCTGTAGTTCCCCGCCTCTTCCCTGCTACCACTCTTGTGGAGCCGGGATCACATAAACCCTTCTCCAGTCTTCTGGGACCTCTCCTGTGCTCAGAGACTCACTAAACAATTCTGCTAATGGCTCTGCTAGCTCCCTCCTTTAGCTCCTTAGTACCCTGGGATGTATGCCATCAGGTCCCATTGCCTTATCCACCTGAGCTTAGCAAGCTCTTGTAGGACCCTTTCTTTTGTGAAGGGAGTAGTGCTCACCTCCCTCCCTGTGTCCATGATGCTGAGCTGTGGGCCCTGCCCTACCTTCTTCAGTAAATACTGAGCAAAGTATCTATTTAGGATAGATGCCTTTACAGGGTCCTCCTCCTCACATGCTCCCTTTTCTCCATTAAGCTTAGCAATACCCCTCTGGACTTTCTCCTTTCACTAATGTATCTATAGAAAGTCTTGTCACCTTCTTTTACTGTTTGTGCTAGTGTTTCAGTTTGGGACTTTGCCTGCCTTACTGCCTTACCTGCTTCCCTTAGGGCAGTTTGGTATGCCTCCCTATCTTCATCCCGCTGTGTTCCTTATATTTCCTGAAGGCCAGCCTTTTGGCTCTGACCTTTTCACTACTGTATTTGAGAACCAAAGTGGTTTCCTTCTTCTTTGCACTTCCTTTTCTGTCTAACACAATGGGATGTTGCTTCAAGTGTTGCATCCTAATCGTGCCCACTTTGCCTGTACCTCCTCACCTGTGTTTCTTTTTGCCAGGGCTAAGCTTAACTCTGTTGGCCATCTTATCAAAGTCAGCTCCTCTGAAGTCCCATATTTTTGCCTTGGAATGGGATGATTTAGATGTAGTAGCCAAATTGAACCATACCATGTGATGGTCACTGGCCCCAGGTGACCTTCTACCTGGAGATCTGTGATCCCTTCTTTGTTAGTCAGTACCAGATCTAGGATAGCCCTGTCTCTTGTGGGTTGCTGTACCAGTTGTTTGAGGCCCTCCCCCTGCAGGGAATCCACTATGAGTCTAGTTCTGGCAGATGTTCCTGCTGGTATTGACCAATCTGTATCTGGCATGTTGAAGTCTCCCATTATCAGAACCTCCCTTTAGCTGTCATGTTTTGTATATCTTCTAACAGTAATGTGTCTATGTCCTCCCTCTGGTCTGGGGCCTGTAGACAACCCCAGTTCTTATGGCTGTCCTTTTTTTCAGGGTGACCCACAGTTCTTCTGGCTCCTTATGTGTATTCTGAATTTCTGTAGCTTTGATATTTTCATTAACATACAGGGCCACTCCCTTTGCACCTCGGTCTCTTCTGAACAATACATAGCCAGGTACTGAAGTCTCCCAAGTGTGGTTACTGGTAAACCACGTCTCACTAATTGCTACTATGTCCAGTTTAGCCTCTGACATTATTGCCTGCAGGTCTGGGATCTTATTTCCCAGGCTGTGAGCATTTGTGTACATGATTTTCCATTGGCCAGATTTTGGTGTGCTAGTTGGGTGAAGTTTGGCATTACCCCTGTGCATCGTATGGGGAGACAAACCTTTTTTCTTACCTGGTGATGCAAATGAATGGCAAACACGCTGAATTCCTGTTTGATCACTAGCTGAGGGGGGAGGGGTGTTCTTCCCATTCGACGTATGGGGTGCTGCACCCCTCTCCCCATTTGCTAGTTTAAATATTCTGCAAAGACGTCAAACTTCTGCCCCAATGCACTGACTCCCTCTTAGTCAGATGCAGTCCATCAAATTTAAAGAACTTTCGCTCCCAGAACTGTTGCCAGTTCCCTACAAATCTGTGTCCTTTTTCCTGGCACCAGTCCTTGAGCCACATGTTTAGCTCCCCTATCTCCCCTTCTCTGACCTTCCATCCATCTGCTCCTTCTCCCAGACTGGCAGGATCTCAGAGAAGGAGATGCCAGACGAAATAGATGATAGTTTGTCACCCAGCCTAGTCAGGTGTTCCTTGGTCTCCACAAGTGACCGGCTGGCGAGATCATTAGTCCCTATGTGTACTAGGACATCAATGTTTTCTCCTGCTTTGTGAACAATTTAGCAATGCAGTCAGTGTCTCTCCATGCTGATGTACCTGGAGACATCTGACCATCACCCTGGCTGGAGATGGGTATCAACTCCCGAATCATGGAGTCTCCTATGATCAGAAGTTTTTGGATTTCTTTGTGCTTGTTTAGTTTTGGTTCCTGATTTGGGTGAGTATTGTTGTGTTAGCTCCTGTGTCGAGTGTCCTGCTTCTGCAGTGTCTTCTGCCTCTTTATTTGATTTCAGAGATAGAGGCAGATACCTGTTTGTAGTGTTTATATGGTTTTGGAGGTAATGTGTTGGAGAGCAGAGAGTGATGAGGCACCTGATTTGCTTCTCATAACCACCTGCCAACCTCCTGGACCAACTACCTCTCGTGGCCGAGGTTTTTCTGTTGGATGCTGGGGAAATGGCGGGTGGTTCTTATAATGTATTTCCTCTTCAATATGAAATTTGAGGCGTGCAATCTCTGCCCATGCTGCCCGGAGCTGAGACCTAAGATCTCCAAAGGCCCAGCATGTAGGACAGTGTCCTAAATCCTGTAAGACTGTCCTTCTGAAAATTGTTCCACAGTACCTGCAGTTAATGAAATCCATTCCAAATAAGTTGCTGGGTTTGTAACCTAGTCAGAGTAATTAGAAGGAAAAAGGAAAAATGCAAGTAATGGTTTAATTGTGCTTTGTTTATCTTGTTATAACAAGTTAAATTACTAGTGCCCCTGTAAATGAGATCACCTTATGGAGGCCCCACTGATCCGCCCCTTCCTGCTCTGCCACAGGAAATGTCACAACTGTGGTACTCTATAAAAGGAATGTAGTGGGGTGGTTGGGATGGGTGGTGGCTGGGCCCTTCTCGCCTAAAAGAAGAACCACGGATGAAATAACAAGGAGGTAAGAGCAGAAACAATCAGTCAACAACAAATGCAGTAACCTTGAAAGCTTATCCTAATGTTAGATAAAACTGTAAAACCTGTAAAGCACCACCTGTAATAATTTCAGAGAAGATATACCCTGTAAGAAACACTTTGCTCCAGAGAAAAATAAAGCAGTAACAGAAGATATGCCTTGCAAAAGACAATTTGAATCAGAAGATTACAGCAGTAATCTGTTAGCACACACCTGTAGGCACACCTTGTAATAATGCAGAAGAAGTATACCAGCAACAACAATTTGAATCAGAGAAAAATAAAGCAATGAAATGTTAGCAACAAACAGTAGCAATCTCTGTGAGTAAAAATAAAAACACCACCACACAGTAAATCTGCTTAGCCAAACTAAGTCTTAATCCTTCTCCCTTGCTCTGGTAAGTTTCTACTCTGACTTTCAAGCAGTCTTAGAAGGAAAGAGCTCAGGTGAAGCTAGGTGCCTTGGCCAGCAAACCAAGTCTTCTACCTCCAAGATATCAACTAACCTGACTTTTAACCCTTCTTTCTGTTGGAAATTACTGACAGTTTGCCAGCTCCACCTCACATACACACCTAATCCTTTGGAAGAGCTGTGGGAGGAAAGCAATTAGCTCTTCAATGTGAGAAGGAGACTGAAACACCTCTGAGACAACAAACCTTTTCAACAAACAAGAATAAAATAAAACACAGTGTCAAACAGTAATTTTGCTTAGCCCAATGATAAAAAAAGTCACAAAAATGTAAGCTCCACCTGTAATACAGTAATTTCAGAGAAGATATACCCTGACTGGGAGACCAAAGTAATAGACCAGGGAGGGGCTGTGGACATGGACTACCTAGACTTTGGCAAGGCATTTGACATAGTCCCACACAAAAGCTTATTAATCAAATTAACCAGCCTGGGAGAAGGTCCCAGGGTGGTAGCCTGGGTAAAAGATTGGCTGGACAACAGGACACACAAGGTAATTGTAAATGGAGTCCACTCTGAAGAAAGAGGGGTTACTAGTGGGGTACCACAGGGTTCAGTACTGGGTCCATTCCTTTTTAATAACTTTATAAGTGACATTGCAGAGGGTCTGAAAGGAAAAGTATGTCTCTTTGCAGATGATAGAAAGATCTGCAATGGGGTTGATATACAAGGATGCATAGAAAGGATGAGAAGGGACTTGACAAGGCTGGAGGAATGATCAGAAGTATGGCAGCTTGGATTCAATGCAAATAAGTGCAAAATAATGCACCTGGGAAGCAAAAACCCAGGGGAAGATTACACAATGGGGGGTTAGTAACAACAACAGAAATGGAAAGGGACCTAGGGGTAATCATATAAGATGACCTTAAGGTTAGCAAGCAATGTGAGAAGGCAGTAGGGAGGGCTGGGGGAATACTGGGATGTATAGGGAGAGGCATCACAAGCAGAAAACAAGAAGTTGTTATCCCTCTGTACAGACAGTTGGTGAGACCCCATCTGGAGTACTTTGTCCAGTTCTGGAGATCCCATCTCTGCAAGGACATATACAGGATAGAGGCAGTCCAGAGGAGGGCAACTAAAATGGTGCAGGGTCTGCAAGAGAAGCCATATGAGGAGAGACTAAAGGAGCTTGATATGTAGTGTGACAAGGCAGTAGGTAAAGCAAATAGGATGCTGGGATGTATAGGCAGGGGCATCACCAGCAGGAAAAGGGAGGTCATAATTCCACTATACAAGACACTAGTGAGGCCGTACCTGGAGTACACTGTGCAGTTCTGGAGACCTTACCTACGTAAGGACATAGACAGGATAGAGAAGGTTCAGAGGAGGGCAACAAAGATGGTGCATGGATTGCATCACAAGTCCTATGAGGACAAGTTGAAGGCACTGAACATGTACTCCCTGGAGGAGAGGAGGGAGAGAGGGGATATGATAGAGACATACAAGTATCTTACAGGGAGGAACAGGGTGCAGGAATGCACTATTTTTAAGTGAAAAGATGTTCCAGGACTAGAGGGCATGGGTTGAAGTTGGAGGGAGGATGATTCAGAGGAAACGTGAGGAAGAATTTCTTCACAGAACGGGTGGTGGACAAGTGGAACACCCTGCCAGAGGAAGTGGTGCGGGCTGAAACAATCACAGGTTTTAAGAATGCATGGGATAGACATAAAGGAATTCTGGAGATCAGGGGTAAGGGGCAACAGACTTCCTGGAAAACATAAACTGAACTTACAAACTTAAATGGGCAGACTGGGTGGGCCATAGGCCCTTATCTGCCGACACTGTCTATGTATCTATGTATGTATGTATACCCATGAGGAGAGGAGAGGAGGGAGAGGCGGGGGACATGATATAAACTTTTAAATACCTCAGTGAAATCAACAAAGTCCAAGAGGGTAGCATCTTTCAGAAAAAGAGATGTGCAAGAGCAAGTAGACACAATTTGAAGATAGAGGGGGGACTGCTCAGAGGCAATGTGAGGAAGTATTTTTTCACAGAGAGGGTGGTGGATGCATGGAATAGCCTCCTTGAGGAGGTTGTGGGGTCTAAAACTGCGGGAGAATTCAAGAATGCATGGGAGAGACATATGGCAATTCTTGTGGGGGGTAGGAAGAAATAGGCTGTTGGTTAACTAGGATCTGCAGCTTATCCTGTAGGTAGGGAAATGGGCAGGCTAGGTGAGCCAAACGGTCCTTATCTGCCATCAAGGTCTGTTTCTATGAGAGGCCAAGTTACTTTCCTGTTCAGGTCACATAGCTAAAAATGAAATCAGACCCCTAAATCTCTCCCAACTGATCTCCGCACCCACCTGCCCAAACCACAGAATAACACTCCCTACTTGACTGAGGCCTTACCTCCCACCCCCACCGTGTCATCACCTCTGGCATCCTCCCTGATGCCCTCAGTGACCATGACCCAATCTTCATACTTAGAAAAGTTCACAAAACTAAATCACCAAACAAAACCATACAACTATGCTCTTTCAAGTCTCTTGACCTTGAACCACTCCTGAGTAACCTTGCCACTTCTGACTGGTCCCCCCTAACCACCCTCCCCTCGGTTGATAAGGCACTTGCCTACTTCAAAGAAATCTTTCTTGTAAACTGGAGCACCTTTGCCCCACTCAAACAAACCAGTCAGAGGTAACCACTTACCTTGGATAACCCCTGAACTTCTAGCCTGCCTCAGGGTGAGAGATCGAGCCTGGAAGTGTCATAAAACTACACAGCATCCTAGTGACATTATGAACTACCGCATGCTCCAAAACATTTGCACCAGGGCTACAGGGTTAGCCAAGTCCAAATATTTTAAATCTGCCTTCATCACCAACTTAAATTCCCCTTCAAAATTCTGAAGGGTAGTCCATGCCCTATTTACCCCTTCATCTCGCCCCTCCCATGCTACTTAAAGTAAATAGCTTACTAGTGTTTGACCCTCCAGCTGTAGCTGCGGAATTTAACTCCTACTATACCTCTTGCACCACTGAGCTACTGAAATCCCTTCCCTCCTACCCACCCACTCCCCAACCTCTACTGGTGTGCCCCCTCCACCACCCTCCCACCTCCCTTTCTCTTTTGCTACTGTAACCCCAAACAATGCCCTAAGTGCCCTCACCACCATTAACCCCTCCAAAGGTGCCTCCCCTGATGGCCTCGACCCAAAACTCCTCTCCCTCTCTGCTTCAGCCATTGCCTACACCCCCTCAGTAATCCTACATCTCTCATTCTCTACTGCCTCAGTCCCCTCTTCATGGAAACATGCAGTGGTCCTCCCTCTACCCAAAGGGCATGACCCCTTATCCCCTGGCAACTATCGCCCCATTTCTCTCCTGCCTGTCCTTGCCAAGCTTCAAGAACACATCATCCTCTCCCAACTCACCTCTTTTTTTTTATCTGGCACCTCATTTTTCACCCCTTTTCAGTCTGGTTTCAAGAAAAAACAATCAACCACCACTACCTCTCACCTACCATTCATACCTCTCATAGACCATTCTACCTGGGATGGCCAATGGCCAAATTACCTCTGCCATTTTTGTTGACCTGGCCAAGGCCTTCGACACCGCCTCTCACTCCCTCCTCCTCAACTCACCCCTGGAAGCTGGCCTATCTCCCTCCACCACAAACTGGTTCAAGGCCTACCTTATTGGAAGGACCCAATCAGTTAAGATCTTGGATGCCACTTCCCCTCCCAATTAGTACTGGCATCCCCCAGGGCTTTGTATTAGGGTCCCATCTATTCTCCATCTTCTTAAATGACTTTCCCTCTGTTTGCTCCCCCTCTTCTGCTATACATATGTATGCCAATGATACAGTCCTGTTTACATCTGGCTCCTGTCCTGCTGAGGTTACAAACAGCTTACAGCAAGACTTCAACAAGGTTCAGCTCTGGTTTGCTAGCCATCAACTTTTCATCAATGCCAAGAAGACTGTCTCCATGATCTTTGGCACAAGGCAGAGACTCTCCAGGTTTCCCTTCCTACCCACTTTCCACACCCTTGCTGAGACTTTACTTGAGGACGCATCCTCCATCAGTTACTTAGGTGTTTGGTTGGACCAACACCTAAACGTCTCTGGACATATTGACACCATCCAGAAAAAACTGTGCCCCAAGCTTGGTGCCCTGTTCAAGAACCGTAGTTGCATCCCTCCTATGGCTAGATGTGAACTTGTTCAGAAGATGACACTGCCCATTTTTGACTACTGTGACGTAGTCAATGGTGCTGTCCCTAAGTCCTCCTTGGACAGAATGGACACCCTCTTCAATTCCTTCTGCCACTTTGCCCTGGATGCCCCCATCGCACCCACCACTGCAAACTTTATCATGCCCTATCCTTCCCCTCACTTACAAATCGTCGACTCTCCAACTGTGCTAAATTCACCTCCAAGCGCTGGATGAATAAGTCCCCTTCCTACCTCACCTCATCCTTTATAACACCCCCCCCATCCTCCCATTCTCTTAGATCAACCGACTCCTGTACCCTGGTAGTCCTCCCGCAGATCCACCCAAATTGGCCAATCCGGTTATCTCACCACCACCTCCCAAAAATTTGGAATTCCCTCTCCCCTCAAATGTGGAAATGTGGCACTCATTCTCTGCCTACTCCATCAACTCTGCCCTCAGTAATTACCTTGCTCCTAGCGGCTCCTGCCATGTCCCTCCCTAATTCCCTCCTCTAAACCCTAGACAAATCCTACCCCTCTACTGTTACCGTCATTTTACCCTGTGCACCCTCACCCCCCAAATTTCTAGCTCTCCTCCCCTTCCCCAAAATTGATCCCCCTTACTGGCCTCCCTTGATCTCACACAGAATGTAAGGGACCCCAAATGCTCTCCATGAATCCCTTTCCTACCCCCTAAGGGGCTTGTATCTCTCATCTACTCCCTTCCCCACCATCCATCCTATCACCCTAGATTTGCAGTCCTCTTACAGGGTTCTTTGCATCCTAAAGGGGACCTACTGCATTTAGACTTGTCTCCTCTCCTTCCTCTCCCCATCTACCTGTCCCCCTAGCCTTTGCAGTCCCCTTACAGGGTTCTCAGTATCCTGAAGGGATCTACTGTGCCTAGGCATGTCTCCTCTCCTTCCCCTCCCTCATTCTACCTTTTTTCCCTAGCCTTTACAATCCCCTTGCCGGGTTCTCAGCACCTTGAAGGGACCCTACTTGGCCTAGGCTTGTCTCCTTTCCTTCCCCTTCCCATCTACCTTTCTCCCTGGTCTTCACAGTCACCTTTGCAGGGTTTTCAGCATCCTGGGGGGTCCTACTGCACCTAGTCTTGTCTCCACTCCTTCCCTTCCCCCATTTATCTTTCTCTCCGGCCATCGCAGTCCCCTTGCAGGGTTCTCAGCATCCTGAGAGGGTCCAACTGAGCATATCTCCCTTATTCTATGTAGCCACTGTCTTGGCTTTCCATGACTAGCAGCAGGGTCCAAAGCATCCTGATGGACTATTGATTAGGCCCCATCCCCTCCAAAGGTGCGAATTCTCTTCCTTAGGGTTCAATTCTCCTCCCTCCTCCCTCCCTCCCTCTTCTGTCACTCTCTCAATCCCTATCTCTGCCTCCCAAACCTCCTTGCAGATTATCCTGCATCCTGAAGGGTCCTCTCTTGAATTAGGTCCTATTTCCCCTCCTAGCATTTAAGTCACACTTCCTCCTCCTTCTTCTTCCTCTTCCCTCTTTAAATTTCTACAACTTTATCCCCCTTTCTATCTAGCACCACAGCCCCCTTGCAGGGTTCCCCACATCCTGAAATGGTTTCTCTGGGGCACTGCCTCATCCCTTTCTCTCTCATTCCCCTAATCCCCTTGCAGGGTTCCTCACATCCTGAAGGGGTCTCCAGGGACACGACCCTTCCCCCTCCTCCCACCTAAGACCTCCCTCTCCTTTCCCCCTTTTCTTTCATGTAAGCACTTGTTTACTTATTAACCCAGCACTTATTATTGTCCACTCTTTCTGCCTATATGTGCAACACTATTGTAACACTGTTTGTAACACCTGCCTTACAGCTGTACGTTAATGTTGCTCTTGTAACTTGAATGTTTAATGTCTCATTCCTATTGTGCCCCTTCCCCCCATATCGCACTGGGAAATGAGCAGCTTGTTACTCAGTGTGCCTTCCTGTTAAAACATTTAGTAGAAAATGTTTCATTTTCAGATAAAAGGTGGTCAAGATACAGTATACATCCAGAGATTCTGTTCTATAGAATTAATCATTCAGCAAGTAGTGTACATGTACAAATTTCCAGTAAGCATAAGGAGGGGAATTGTAGGTGGGTAAAAGAGAGAGGAAAAGGACAAGTGGGGGGGGGGTTTGTAGAACATTTTTTATTTTCAGATAAAAGGTGGACAAGATACAGGTGTTGAAACATTTCAATAAATAAATGAAGACGTAGCAAGACAGTGACTGTAGCGGGATTTGAACCTGAGCAGGACCCCTTCTTCTGGTTATGTGCAAACAACTGAAACACACTTCTAGCTGAGGAGCAGAAACAGTATCTCTGCATACAGAAATGTATGATAATGTATGATAAATTTGCAGTCTTTGACAGTTTGACATCTTTTACTGCAGAAACATAGGCATTGCACAAAAATAGTACAGTGCACAAGCTCTCAGGGCCACACAGGTCCAATCAGCAGATGAAGTCTTGTATACAAAAACATCTTTACATAATAAAATATATCAGCATACAGCATACTATGACAAAACCCTCATGGAGATCTCATCGACAGCAATTACGGGAATATTAATGTGACTTACATTCTGTGCTTTAAAGACATTGTGAATCAGCTGATTTTATCTGATGCACACAGGGACTGTTTATCACAGGCAGCAGAAAAACAAAGAAAAATAAGTGTATCAAATCCCTACATGTTAATTACGTTAACTTAACCTGTTATTAAGGTTGTCTTACTTAAACTGTAAAACAAATACTTATAACGGGGAGCATAAAAACGGAATTTGTTTATTAGCATTATAACAGTACAAGTACAACATTCCTAATGTCTGGTGTACGTTTGGGTTTGACTATCACCAAGGGTACCAGTAGTGGGCATGTCAGATTAGAGAGTGCCTGACCCTCAAGAGCTTCAGGACAGTATTGAAAATGTATTTATTTAATCTTGCATTCAGTGATTAGTATTCTATGATTCACTGTTGTATTTTATTGTTTTATCTATGTTTTAATTCTGTGCAGCACTTTGATACATGTTGAATTGCACTTCATAAGTACATTTTATTATTTATTATTAAACCAAATCCAATTTTGGAATTGAATGGATGGAATTATTATGTAGTCCGCTGTTCGAGTCCCACTGTCCCCACCCATGTGGCCTGTCCCCTGCACCCTCATAGGTCTGACCCTTCCACAAGCCAGTCTGACCCCAGCACCCTTCCTCGCTGCAAAGACTGCAACAGACCCACCCTCACCTTCACAGCTGGCCACTGATTTCCATTAATGAAATTTGTAAACATATTGGTGTCTTAATTTATGCATTTCCATTTTTGTAGGAAAAGACCTGTGCCATATACACTCTCACTGAATGATACTTCTGGTATCTGAGCTCAAAGTTTGAATGTTTATGATTACCAATGAAAGAGCAAGCAGTGAAGACGGGTGTTCGGGCTGGTGGCGGGTTATGGGCAAGTATGTAAAGTGATCTACAGCATTTATTCCTCCCAATCCCTACAACCTTACCCCCCCCCCTTTCTATCTAGCCCCACAGCCTCCCTTGCAGGGTTCCCCATATCCTGAAGGTGGTGGACACACGGAACAGCCTTCCTGAGGAGGTTGTGGGATCTAAAACTGTGGGAGAATTCAAGGATACATGGGACAGACATAAGGTAATTCTTGTGGGGCTTAGGAAGAAATAGGCTGTTGGTTAACTAGGATCTGCAGCTTATCCTGTAGAAGGGGAAATGGTAGACAAGGTGGGCGAAGCAGTCCTCATCTGCTGTCAGTCTATGTTTCTGTTTCTAATGAATGCTGAACTTACTGGCAGAGTTCCAATGAAAAACAGAGATAAATTAGTACATGTAAGTAATGATTACAGTTTCTCTTTGTAGTTCTTGGTGGGAAGGGTGGTTGCAAATATGTTTGAAAGAACAGACATCTGCTTATTTCTTAACTGAAAAGCTCCGCCTGTTGTTCAACAAGTGAGCATAGCCACGCCTACTTCCTGAACTATATAAGCAGTTCCTTCCAGTCTCCATCTGAAGCACCTTTTTATTGCCATCCAGAGGCTCTGTTGGTCCCTCTTCTCACTCTGAGCCTGCTGTGACCTTGCCCCCTCCCCCCAGTTTGTTTGTGCTCTGGACTCTTCTTGATTTCTGCTGATTGTGTTCCTGTGTTTTGCTTTTGGCTGCTGTGTGCTTCCTTGTGTGCTTGTTTTCCTGTTCTACTTTGTTTGGGGTTTGGTTTTGTGCTTTTCTTTGAGGCTTTCTAGTTGCCCTATTTGTGCTATATTCATTCTTTGCAGTGCTGTAGCTCTCTTTTCCTCCCCAGCTACCTGGCTCATTCGGTTTTCCTGTATTTGTATGTTTCTTTGCCCAGATAAGCCCATCTCCAATCCCATAAGAAAACACATGACCAGAATAGTTATTTTTGGTAGAAAAGGCCAAAAATGAATTTTCGACATGATTGTCATAAACCAAACATCAAATATACAGACAACATAGGTTTCATAAACAACTGGTTATAATATAGCAGGGCTTGACAAATCCAATAGCCCGACGTCCTGGACAACTATTTTTTAACCAGGGACAAGCAGTCTGCTGTGCACTGCTTGTCCCACGGACTACCAAATCTTTATTTTATTTTATTTTTTTTTTTGATTTGTTTCAATTTTCCCAGCCACTAGGTGGCAGCAGCACAGCGGCAACATTCTCAGCAGCACAACAAACCCCCCCCCCAGAGGCTCAGTCACCTGATAGCCACAACTGTAGTCATGTGGCACTGGTCTGGAATGCGCGCCCCTGTTACAGGCGCTAGTGGGCACTCTATCTCAGGGGCGGGGAGCAGTGGAGCACTGGTGGAGCATGAAGACAGGTTGGGCCGGACTATGGAAGCGGCAGAGCTTGCCGTGACATGACCGTCCCTTGCTATTGGAGGAGACGCATTTTGAGGAGGAGCTGGGAGTGTCGGTAGCTGGCACGGGATGAAAAATGTGCCATTTCACTACCGACACTTGCAGAGAGCAGAGGCATTTTTGCTGCTAGCTTGTGGTGGGTGGTTGCGTGGTGGGGAGTGGGGACAGAGAGAAATGACTGCCTGAGTGGCCGCATACTAAATACTACACTACAACTAAATGAAAAAAAATACGAGAGGGCACTGAGGGGGTAGCGGATCAGTTGAAAGACTGGGCGGCGGGAGGGGAAGACAAGCATGGACTCTGTAGAGGGAGACTCAGGGAGTGCTGAGAAAATTAAGAAACTTTAACTTGGAGAGGAGAAGATAAATTAAAAATAAATGGGCAAGCAGGCAGCAGCACCGCAGTAGTGAATCAGAGGGCTGTATGTATATGTGTTTGTGTCTGAGAGTCAACTAAACTTAACTTACTCTGCTGATTGGGGGGTGCGACTAATAACTAGTACACTTAAGTACCTAAATCTAGCTAGTGTGTGTGTGTAGCTGGGGCTGTGAGACCTAATAACCTGCCCTCAGGCTGAGAGGTAGAGGAACTTGGGAACTTTTTTTGCTAGCTACAGAAAACCAACCCAACTGCCTGCTACTGCTGCTGCTAGTCTGGCATCTGCTACCTATACCCCTTAATCCCTACTCCTACTTACTTTGGTGAAGGTGTAACCTGCTGCCCTGAGAGCCAGGGTAGAGGAGGGACTTGGGGATTAATAGAAAATAAACTATAGGAAGGAGAAAATCTTTGTTGTGCTACACAAAAAAATAAACCCAGTGTAGTTACCTACCTACCTATATTATTATTATTACTTTGGTGAAGGTGTGTGACACTATGTGGCTGTGAGACCTAATACCCTGCGCTGGTGCACCCCAGGCTGAGAGGTAGAGGAACTTGGGGATTGGGGAACAACTGCACCTGCTTACATACTGAAGGGGGAAACATTTTTTGTGATACACAGAAAACCTAAATAAACTACCTACCTAGTCCTATATATATTACTATTACTTTGGTGAAGGTGTGCGAGACACTGTGGCTGTGAGACCTAATACCCTGCACCCCACCAGGCTGAGAGGTAGAGGAACTTGGGGAACTGCGCCCGACTGCGGACTTATTAGATATAAACTATACTGAAGGGGAAAATATTTTTTGTGATGCACAGAAAATCTAAATAAACCTAGCCTTAGCCTAGCTACCTAGTGTATATATTACCTACTTTGCTGAAGGACGGTGTGTGAGACATTGTGTGGCTTTGTGTGTGAGACCTAACCAACCTGAGTGCTGCTGCCCTGGGAGGGTAGAGCCTCGAGGGACTTCAACAACTAACTGCGAACTTTTGGTCCATTTTGTGCTACACAGAAAAAACAAATAAACCACCTAGTGTTTACCTATCCTATACAGTATATATTACTATTACTTTGGTGAAGGTGTGCAAGGCACTGTGGCTGTGAGACCTAATACCCTGTGCCCCCCCAGGCTGAGAGGTAGAGGAACTTGGGGAACTGCGCCCGCCTGCGGACTTATTAGATATAAACTACACTGAAGGGGAAAACATTTTTTGTGATACACAGAAAACCTAAATAAACCTAGCTTTAGCCTAGCTATCTATATATTATCTACTTTGCTGAAGGACGGTGTGTGAGACATTGTGTGGCTGTGTGTGTGAGACCTAACCAACCTGAGTGCTGCTGCCCTCAAGGTAGAGCCTCGAGGGACTTCAACAACTAACTGCGGACTTTTGGTCCATTTTGTGCTACACAGAAAAAACAAATAAACCACCTAGTGTAGCTACTTGCATATTACTTACTTTGGCGAAGGTGTGTGAGACAAATAAAACCTGTTGCACTAGAGGGTAGAGGAAGGAACTTGGGGAACAACTGCAGACTTCATAGAAATAAGCAATTAATACAAACTAAGGGGAAAAACATTTGTTGGTAAACAAAAATAAACTCTTCTTTGGTGGAGGTGTGCGTAAGTGGCTGTGAGAGACCTAACTTGCCCTGAAAGACCGTATAAGAACTTGGGGTGAACAACTGTGAAGAGTAGTACTTGGTGACCACCACCACCTCTACCTTCCTCTCACTCCTACTCCCACCTACTCTGTTGTCCTGCCCACAGGCCCTTTTGTACTAGTGTTCTAAGCATAAGCACTAACTTCTAAGCACAACAGCTTCAGGTAAAATATTACACAACCCACACAAATATAAAACACAATTTTATTGTGTACAACAATATTTCAATATTTTTTACAATTGCATTAGAAGGTAAAAAAATGCAAAAATATAAGCCAAAGCAAACTACTTTATTTTCTCTTTGGACTGGAAAACAATCTTCCATCTCATCTTCTTCAGGAACAAAAAGTAAAGATGCAGACTCTGAGACTTCTTTACAGTCAAGCCAGTCCCAACCAGCCCCCCTCCGAGTCCTTACCACCCTAGTCAGGAAAACGACCAAAACAATGATTCTCAGTCTGGGTCTGTAGTATTTGTAGACATAACAGGTGATCAATCTGACTTGGTCATACCAATTTCTGAAATGAGTGAGAAAAATTATAGCAGCAGCAGAAAGCAACCTTTGATTTTAGATGAGGAAAATGAAACAACAAACTTAAAGTCTGATGAGAAAAGAAGTAAAGGTAAAAAATATGATGAAAAAAGGGGCTCGAACATTTCAGCATCACTGGCTAAATCACTTTACCTGGTTTAAGGTATGATGATCAAAATTATGTCATGTACTGCTCTGCCTGTGAGAAATATCCCACTCTTGCGACGCCTGCTTATTCAAAAAAAAACCTAACGTGTTTGTTACTGGTTCAAATAATTTCAGAATTGAGTCCGTGAGAGCCCATGAGAAATCAAATCCACATTTAATTTGTGCAAACCAGTATAGTCACAAAACTGGTGAACATGCAGTCAATTTTAACATATCTGAAACTGCAATATATCACGCATTTTCTCAGATGGAGGAAGTCATCAAAAATAAAATGAGGCATTTATTTAACACCGCATATTCCTTGGCTAAAAATTTATGTCCTTTCTCAGATATGGAGTGGCTTTGCACATTGCAAGAAAAGAATGGGGTTAAACTCGGCAGCAATTACGCAAATGGTAAATGGGCCAGAGATTTCTGTAATGCAATATGAGCTGTCATGTCTGAAACACAGATCCAGACTGTCAAAAATACAAAATTCGTTACCGTTCCTTGCAGATGGCAGTACAGATGCAAGCATTGTAGAGTGGGAAAATGTCTTCCTTCGTTTTGTTGATGGTGCAGAAAAAAAAAGTTACAACTGTGTTAATTAAAGCTGTACATCTTAAACATTCTCACGCAGATGGAGTTTTTAAAGCAATAACCTCCGCACTTGAGTCTGTTGATCTTTCTTTTGCGAACCTTAACAATGTGAGCAGACCTGGACCAGTTCTCGTATGTGCCAACTTTGATGGTGCCAGTGTGATGATGGGCCATACAGGTGGCACCATAGTAAAAATCCGAGAACATGTCCCCACTGTAATACCCATGCATTGCGTAGCCCACAAACTGGAGTTAGCAGTTCTCAACGTCATGAAAAAAAATCCCTTTGTTCAAAAAGTAGAAAACACCTTGAAAGGAATTTTTAAATTTTACCACTACAACCCCAAGAAACTTAGGGAACTGCAGGAAATAGCAGATGTCATACACACCGAGTTGGCTCATTTCAGTGCAGTAAAGCAAGTGCGTTGGCTTGCAAGTAAGACTCGTTCAGTTCATGCTGTTCAAGTCAACCTGCCTACAGTAATTCAACATCTTGAACATGTGTCAAACTCTGCTGGTGATGATGGAGCCAAAGCAAAGGCACTTCTAAAGATGCACATGCAGTTTGTAAAATCACTGTTTATTCTTCAAGATTTTCTGCCAATATTGAAAAATTTATCACTTGAATTTCAGAAGGATGACCTACTAATATTAGAAGTCCCCAACTCGTTGATACATGCTTACTCCAGTTGACTGAGCTAAAACAAGACCAGGAAAGTTTGACATCATTTCTAAACCAATATAATCCTGCAGAGAAATGCATCTCATTTCAAAACATGGCAGTGAGGACAAGATTGTTCCTTTCACTTTCAGAGGGAACTGTCCAGAAGTAAATTTCACAACTGATACACAGCTGCACAGTTTAATAGATGCAGCAGTATCTTACATTGATCAGCGTTTTCGGAATTTCTTGGAAGAACCTCTAAAATGGTTCAGTTGCTTAGATTTCAAAAATTTCAATCTGTCACAAGAAGAACTTGCACAATTTGGCACAACTGATTTAAGTCATTTATTAGACTACTTTCACAACTCTTTTTCTGAAGATCACATAACCAGTATAAAAAGGGAGTATTGTGCATTAAAAGCAATGCTTAAGTCTGCAGTTGATAAGCCATATCTGCAAGTGTATTCCACGACTTCTCTGAGAGAAACGGCCCAGCTTGCTCACATCCTTGACCTAATAGAAATGTTACTGGCTATGGGTGTGTCTACAGCTAAATGTGAGAGAGTATTCTCCATTCAGAATCTTATAAAACAAAAATAAGAACAAGTTTGGCTGATGACACACTCCAGTCACTTCTGCATATAGCAGTTGAAGGCCCTGCTGATGAGACAGCTTGATCCGGATCAAGCTATCAACCACTGGCTACTATCTGGTCCTGGCCACGCCACACTCATGGTCATCATGGTCATGCTAGTTCAACTACTAGTTCTTCTGATTCACACGAAAATGTCCCTGAGGCTGTCACTAGTCTTGATGATGACATGACTGAATATGATGCTTCGGCTAGAGCAAGCTCAGGCTTCCTGTAACTTTTCCCAATGCTGATGCTGTGTCTGCTACTCTGCTGTAATGATGTTCTCACTGTGCTGCTGGCTGGCACTCTGTTGCTGCTGCAACCACACTTGGCTGTCAGTCCCTCACTGCTGATGCTAATTCTGTCTATTCTCACCATGCTGCTGACAAAAATAAAATCATATTATTTATTCTCCTTATTGTCTATTTCAACACTAAATAACATACTACAATAAATCCATTGAGTTTTCTGTAGTTTGATACTTTCCATTAAAAATATGCCATTTTTATACCGGGACTACCAACTCGAGCACTGGGACAATTACTTTTGGACAAGCCACTTGTCCATGGACAAGTACCTAATTTTAAAATTTGTCAAGCCCTGTAATATAGCGCACCTCTACCACGCATATTATGGTATGGTATTACCCTGGGGCAGCAGACGACCTTAGGCCATGGAACTCCACCTCCAAATATTGAGCCAACCCATGGCCAGAGAAGGCGTGGCTCTCCCCTGCAGGGTTAGCCTGCTTCCCGGACAAAGCTGCTCCAAAACGGACCCATACCGCTAGGCCACAGCCGGCCATTGAGCCCTCACCCGGGCATCAACTGCCTGACCGTCGACCCCGCAGTAACAAACTCTGCTCAATGCTGTGCAAGTGTTTCCTCTGGGACGTGCCTGCACCAGGCCACCGCCAATCTTCTGTCTTCTTCTCGAATCTTTATCAATTTAGCCTTTACATCAATAGTTGTCCGCCACAACATCCACAAACTCATTTGTGCATCTCCCACCAATGACCCAGGATAATACTATAACCATGCTTCCAGAACCATCTGAGTAACCAGTTTGAAGGTTGTGTGGCCTATATTTGAGAGGTGCACCCCATCCACTGCAAAATAGCTTTTACCCCAGGGCTGTATCCCTATGGTGTAACATGTGCATACCGTTTTGACTGCAGAAGCGAGATATCGCCCTAGTTACTTCCCTATGCACCTTCCAGAGCAGCCTGGCCACCTGGCCCTTCCCCTATTTTCACTGAGGCACTATCCTAGACCATGCTACGTGAGTTTCTGGCATTTGCTTCCTCAACCACCCCAGATCCACTATTATGCCTCTCATCACATCTATTGATGAAAGACTCCTCAGGTCGTTTCCACCTAGGTGAATTACAATAGCAAGTGGTGAGTTCCTAATCAGGCCCAACTTCTTTAATGCTGGTATGAGGTTCCCCCACCTCATACCAGCAACTACATTCCAGTGCATGCACGCTTTTTCCTCCGGGATGCCCAGTTGGTCTCCTTGGCCCTGCTGTGATGTCCATACCTACGCTCTGCTAGTAAAGGTGTGGCCAACCAAGTACACTTTTTTGTTCTCTGGAGGTGCACATATAAGACAAAGCAAGCAGTTAATCTAACCATTCTGTCCTATACTGCTGTGCTGGGTCTAATGTATGTTTTATAAGCCTTAGACTGTGGGCCTTTTAGCAGAAAATGTTTAACTACCTATTTTGGCCTTTGAGTCATGTTGCTTCACCACCACCTTTGCTTTCTCATGGAACTCTGTTTCAATACGGCCCTTTTGGGAGTTTTAATCTGCTCAAACATGTTTATTTGTACTCAGTGGGACTCAAACCACAGTCTGATGCAATTCTATATTACTTTCACCATATGATTCAAACCTGCTTAAATGCATTTGAACCAAGCAATTATTCTCATTGTTTCGGTGCAGTATTGCCCATGCCTACAAAGTCCCATGCTAGTTAAGCTCAGCTACTGCTGGCTGCTATTCATTGTTTGTACACTCCTTCATTATGCTGTGGAGGTCAGCTCACCTGTCACTGTAGTCTAGTTTTAAAATCTGCATGTGGGTCACAATGCTTTACCGTGGCTTCTCTGTTTTTCATAAGGTAGAGGACTATGAGTTATAGTGGAGAGTCATGGTCCCTTGTGGTTTGTTTACCCCATAATCGTATACTGCCTTCACTGATAAAATCCTCTGGGTATTTGTCACCTTTAATTGGCACTTATTGATGGACTGGTTGGCTAGCCTCACACTGACTAAAGGCCCAGGTAACCTGAGCTGGGTGTGCAATTCCTATGCTATCATACTTCTGTGTACTAGTTGTTTACCAGGCCCATTGCTACACGTATTTATCATGCTACTCCTCATCTGTTACTCCCTGCTTTACCATGTATGACCTGTACCCTTAAAGGTGTTTACTTTGCTGCATAGTACCTGGTATTCCTTCCATTACCTTGTACTGTATAGCCTGCTGCATTGCTAGAAGAGATTAGCCAACCATGCAAATTAATTTATTGGCTCTTAGCTCGTTCTCAGCCAACGGTCTCGCTCTGTGCCCTAGTCTGCATCCTGAGCGTGTGAAACCTGGTGTGGGGTCCTTCCTTTCCTGCCTATAGTGAGAATGTCTTCACTCCAGATGGAGCTTTAGCCATTTGTGCACAGCAGCACCTCTAAATGAAGAATTTATGACTAACTGCTAAGGGAGGATATATAGTGCTATCCTTTAGCTGTAGTATCAACTACCGAGGCACCTTCAGTGCATTCTTCCTATGACCGCTCTTGATTAACTTGATCTAAATAGTAGATTGATAGGTCAACTGAGTGCCTTAGTGGTCGTTTCTCTCCTCCTCCCACCTTTGCAGTACTTTGTTGCAGAAGCCAGTACTCGCAACCCTCCACAGTGCTCTCGTTATAGGGAAAGAGTGAGTTTCCTATAAATTGGAATATTTTTCACTCCCTTTGTTTGGGTTATTAAATGGCAGTAGCACAGCCATCATTAAATACAACATCCCAAGCCTGGAGGGAAGGTGATCTCAGCCTTGGATCCCCAGATATTGCCTCCTCATAGGGTTTTTTTTTCTCTCTCCTCTGTGTTGAAGATCATAATACTAGTTAGTTTAGCAATGAGTGTCTCTGGGGAATTTTGTTGGTGCAGCTGATTGTCTCTTGTGGTCAGGAGGGGCCCATCCCTCCCATCCTTCCACCCCAGCGCATCACTTACTTTATACCATTAGCCTGTGGCATCATACAGTACCAGCTGACTGTGCACATACACACACACACTCTGTTAGCAATCTTACATCAGTAAACAACACAGCCACACTCCACACCCTGACATAAATCTACATTCTATGATACATTATGTATGTACATATGTGGGAGCATGGGTGGCACAGGGGTCAGAGGAGGGAATGGATCAGGGAAAAGGATTGTTAAAGTTGGTGGAAGGGACAGATTAGGGTGGCACACCAGGGGGAGGGTCAGTGGCAGCATAAGGGTTGAGTGGACCGGTGGAGGGAGAGGTGGAGTGGATAGGAAGGAGGGAGGATCATGGGGTGTAATGACTGTGGAGCAGTCATATTCATGGGTACCCCATGGATGCTGGGGGAGTGCCTAGTTTGTCAAAAGATGGGGAGGCTGGAGAATGAGCTATCAAGGCTAAATGGGGAAATGTCTTGACCACATAGAGAAGTGGAAATGGGAAGCTCAGAATGTAACTGCATAAAGAAGAGGAGACAGGATGAAGGTAGAGGCAGGAGCTGAGGAGAGCAGGCCACACTGGGGACCAAGGAGGGGTGGCACCAGTACAGGAGACAGGGGCACAACTGGCATGGGTGCCAGTGTAAATGAGCATAGTTACACACCAGGCTCAAACAGGTACTGGTTCTTGACAGAGATGTCAATGAGGGAGAAGGAACTGTGGAAGAACATTCCATAGTAATGACGAGTAAAATGACAGAGAGAGGTGGTGAGTATGGAGTAGTAACTGAAAAGTGTCACAATGGAATAGGCACAGAGGGAAGTACTGATGAGGGAAGTAAAACAGGGGCAGAAGGTGGGAATAAGGTGCAGGAGGATAAAGAAGAAAAGAGAGGGAGGAGGTGGGAGGAAGGGAAGGGAAGAAAGATGAGGAAGAAAGGGTGGAATCTTAGTGTTGGGGACTCAATACTCTGAGGGGTCAGATGGGATAGCAAGGGAGAGAGGCACAGTTGGGTTTGCGTGGAGGCCATGCCAGGAATGATGGCGGAAGGGGTGGGGCAATCTGGTCTAAAGTATGCCAGAAGGGGCAGTTAAAAACTTCACCTAATTCTGCACTTGGGGACGAATGACCTGGCTAATGGGACAATAGATGAAGTGAAGAGGAGGTTTGATGAACTAGGACCAGTTTGCAAGGGAGTAGGAAGATCAATTACTTTCTGAGGTACTTCCAGTTCCTAGGGCAAGTACAGCAAGAAAACTTGAGAATTCAGGAATTTAATGAATGGCTGGGAACCTGGTGTCAGGAAAATGGGTATGGGCTGGTAGGAGGGTGGGGTGTGATCTGGAAAGACAGCAGTATGTATGCTAAGGTAGACTGCACTTAAATGAGAAGGGAAAAAAAGTACTGAAGCAAAGGATTGGTGAGTGCATTGAGGAGAATTTAAACTAGGAGAGGGGGATAGCATGAGGGTTAGAGGTACTCAGAGACCTCGGGATGGGAAGGGAAACCATATGGACTTACCCCCCATAATAGTGACATAAGACTAGGGGCAAGTACTACAGGGGATGCCATAAAGGGAGGTCAGGAGAAGGGGGAGAGGAGAAAGGAAGGGGATGGAGGATGGTCTTATTAAATACTTAAAGCCTGGGGGAATAAAATATCAGAACTACAGGATCTCATGGCAGAGGGAGTGGTGGACATGGCAGCCTTCACCGAGACATGGGCCACCCAATACCATGACTGGGACCTGATGGTTCCCGGATACAGATTATTCCACAAGGATAGAGTTAAGGGGAAAGGGGAAGGGGTGACACTCCACGTGAAAGAGGGACTAAAGTGTGTAAGGGAGGAGGGAGAGGAGAAGAATAGTCACTATGTATGCAAATCCAGGATCCCAAAAATAGGACACTAAGGTTGGGAGTGGTGTACAGGCCACCCCCCAATCAGAAGAGATAGATAAGGTACTGGGGGACAAATCCAGAGGAACTGCAGAAAGGGGGGGGTGGTCATAGTAGGGGACTTCAACCTACCGGGAGTGGACTGAGGTATACTGGCCACCAAGTGTAGAAGGGAACAGATAATGCTGGATGCCTTTCAGGATAACTTCTTGATGCAGGTGGTTGGTGAACCAACTGGAGAAGGGAACACCCTTGACCTCATGCTGACTAACAGGGAGTGGGTAAAGGACCTGTGGGTGGAAGAACCACTGGCGGGGAGCGACCACTGGACAGTACGGTTCCAGTTGCAGATGGGCAAGGGAAGAGGTGCATCTGGCACAAAGATACTGAACTTTAGAAAGGCTGACATGAAAAGGATAGGTGAAGTAGTACAAGGGTTCCTGGCCAGAATTCACCCTAATATAGACATGAATCAGAGGTGGTAGCTCATAAAGCTAGGAATAGTAGAGGCAAATAAATGCTGCAGCAAGGCCCAGAGTAAAAAGGCTAGGGTGAAGAAACCTAGCTGTATAAACAAGGGAGTCATAGACAGGGTTAGGAAGAAAAGTGGCAATTAAAAGAGATACAAGAAAACTGGAATGGGGAGGACAGAGAGGAGTACCTGAAGGAAGTGAAGGAAATGACCAGGGAGGTAAGGGTAGCCAAGACGTCCAGAGAAATTAGGCTGGCACAGGGCATTAAAGAGGGGGAGAAAGACTTCTGCTATATCAGAGAGAAATGGAGTTGTAAGGACCAGATAATAAGGATTAAGAGGGAGGGGCTGGCGGAAAAGGGGGGCAAAAATGCAGAAGGACTTTACGACTACTTCGGCTCGGTTTTTACTAAGGGAAGGGGGGGAGATGCCCAAGGTGGGGGGGGATAGGAACAGAGAGGATAGGGTGATGGACAGGCAAATCACAAAGTGGATTGCTAGAGGGTTAAGTATACTGAGGATGGACAAGGCACCAGGGCCAGATGACATACACCCCAGGGTACTGAAACAGTTTGTGGATGTCCTAGCAGGCCCCTTGGCAGACATATTTAATACCTCACTGGACTCGAGGTGTGTGCCTCAAGATTGAAGGATGGCTCATGTGGTTCCCCTCCATAAGAGTGGCCCCAAGGATGAACCGGGGAACTATAGACCAGTGAGTCTCACATACATTGTGGGAAAACTAATGGAGACAATCCTAAAGGAGAGGCTGGTGACCCTGCTGAAGGTCAAGTGGGTTTCAGGACAGTAGACAGCATGGCTTTGACAATGGCAGATCCTGCCAGATCAACCTAGAAGAATACTATGACTAGGTGACTAGGCAAATGGACAATGGCCATACGGTCGATGTCCTGTACCTGGACTACAGTAAGGCATTTGATTCGGTGCCACATGGGAGACTTGGAAGTAAGCTAAAGGGCACAGGGGTGGGGGCAAAATTGGTGGGATGGGTGGAGAACTGAATGCATGGAAGGCAGTAGAGGGTGGTGGTGGGAGGGGAACTCTCATCCTCAAGGGCAGTGATGAGTGAGGTTCTACGGGGTCAGTGCTGGGGCCATTGCTGTTTGGGATATTTACTGCAGACATTTTGGTGGGCATCAAGAGCAAAATCAGTCTATTTGCAGATGACACAAAGATGGGCGCAGTGGTTGATGACCTAGGGGGGTGGCAGGATTCACAGGAAGATCTGGCAAGGCAGGAGATATAGTCTGACATCTGACAACTGGGATTCAATGCCAAGAAATGTAAGGCACTGCATTTCAGGGTCAAGAATCCAAGGAGAAACTATCATTTGGGGGGAGTGCAGCTAGCTGAGACTGGTGAGGAGAAAGATCTGGGGTTGCTCATTACATGAGCAATGAACAACTCTGCACAGTGTAAGAAGGCAGCGGCAATGGCCAAGAAAATGTTGGGCTGTATCGCAAGAGGTATAACCACACAGGTGATTCTGTCATTGTATAGATTGCTAGTCAGATCCTACCTGGAGCACTGCATGCAGTACTGGTGCCCATACCTAAAGAGGGACATTCCATTACTGGAAGGGGTGCAACTCAGAGCAACAAAGAAGTTCTAGGGTCTGGAGGAATTACTATATGAAAGTAGACTAAGAGTTGAACATGTACTCACTGGAGGAGAGGAGGGATGGGGGAATATGATTGAGACCTTCAAGTACATGAGAGTAATAAACAGGAAAGGCTCAGAAGGACTGTTCAAGGGGAGGGTGTAGAGGGACACTCAATGTCATGATATGAGATTAGAGGGTGGAAAGTTTAGGAAGGTATTGAGAAGACACTTTTTTACAGAGAGGGTGGTGGCAGAGTGGAACGTGCTACCAGCAGAGCTGGTGGCCTGTAAAACAGTGGGATTCTTCAAGAGGGGGTGGAACAAGGCAAATGGGAGAGTCAAGGGAGGGGGTGAAGGAATGGAGGGAGGAGCAGCTGCAGAGTAGGGGTGCTAGCTGCATAATCGAGCAGACTCGATAGACCAAATGGCCATTTTCTGCTGGCAGTTTTCGTATGTTCACATGTTCGTATTCCCTAGATCACTTAGGTAGGTTCCACTGTTGGATGGAGATGGATGGTGACCCTACTAGCCATTCCCTCTCTCCTTAGGAAGCCCCTTGCTGTCATCAAAACAAGCCATATTATTGGAGCTGGCTACTAACTTGTGTGTCTCATTTATGTTTCACTAAGCTGCCTTTTGCTGTCAGTCTGCTTCTCTTCCTTCTAGTCATCGATCACTGCTACAGTTCTTTTGGGGGTTCCTTCCTAAAGCAACTTTAGCCAAGGGAACCTTCCTGCAGCACCTAAATAGAAACATAGAAACATAGAAGTTGACGGCAGATCAGGACAGCAAGGCCCATCCAGTCTGCCCATTTCTTTTTCTACCTTATGAATGTGCCATAGGCTTTTGCTCTGTCAATGGCCTATCTTTTCATACTTATCTGTATTGCTCTCTTATGCCTATCCCATGCCTGTTTGAAGCCTTGCACTATATTCATATCCACCACTTCCTGAGGTAGGCCATTCCATGCATCCACCACCCTTTCTGTGAAAAAGAACTTCCTCACATTACTCCTTAATCAGCCTCCCTCTAATCTCATGCTATGTCCTCTTGTCTTGCTATAGAAACATAGACTTTGATGGCAGATAAGGACATCTTGGCCCACCTAGTCTGCCCATTTCCCTACCTAGAGGATAAGCTGCAGATCCTATTTAACCAACAGCCTATTTCTTCCTACCCACCCCACAAAAATTGCCTTATGTCTGTCCCATGCATTCTTGAGTTCTCCCACAGTTTTAGACCCCACAACCTCAAGAAGGCTGTTCTATGCATCCACCACCCTCTCTGTGAAAAACTTCCTCACATTGCCCCTGAGCCATCCCCCCTCTATCTATAAAGTGTGTCCCCTTGTTCTTGCACATCTTTTTCTGAAAAATGCTACCCTCTTGGACTTTGTTGATTCCACTGAGATACTTAAATGTTTCTATCATGTCCTCCCTCTCCCTCCTTTCCTCAAGGGTATATATATTAAGCTCCTTTAGTCTGTCTTCGTATGGCTTCTCTTGCAGACCCTGCACCATTTTAGTTGCCCTCCTCTGAACTGCCTCCATCCTGTCTATGTCCTTGCGGAGATGGAGTCTCCAGAACTGGACACTATTTTTCTTATATTGAAACATGTTAGACTCTGTCACCTTGTTAATGCCCTTAAGGTGTTTGAATGTTTTGATCATTTCACCTCTCTCCCTCCTTTGCTCTAGGGTATACATATTGAGCTCAGTTAATCTGTCCTCATATGTTTTCTGATGCAGTCCCTGCACCATGTTAGTTCAGAAAGTACAAGGAATCACAGAAGGAGCAGGACAGAGAATTGTATCAGTTAAAGCAAAAGGAAGCTGGGAAGGCAGTCAGAACAGCCAAGGCCTGAACTGAGGAAAAGACAGCCAACTCAGTTAAGAAGGGGGATAAACCTTTTTTTAGGTACATCAAGGAGCGAAGGAAGACTAAGGGAGGGATAGTGAGGCTTAATAAAGGGGGTGGGCAGAGGGTGACTGTGAAAAGGCAGAGATACTAAACAAATATTTTTGCTCAGTATTTACAAATGAAGAGGTGGAGGTACCTAAAACAAACAATAGAAACACTCTGGATACAGAAGTTGATACCAGCCCATTTAAAGAAAGGGTTCTGAAAGAACTCTTAAAACTGAAGGTGGACAAAGCAATGGGGCCTGATGGGATTCAGCCCAGAATTCTAAAAGAACTAAGGGTAGAACTAGTGACACCACTGACTACCCTCTTTAACAAATCATGGGAGGATGGGGTGGTACCTGAGGACTGGAGGAGGGCAGATGTGATTCTCCTTCACAAAAGTGGGAGCAGGGCAGAAGCAGGAAGCTACAGACCTGTTAGTTTAACCTCAGTGATAGGGAAAATGATAGAATCACTTCTGAAGGAAAGAACTGTCGAGTACCTAGAGGCCAGAGGGGCACAGGACCCAAGGCAGCATGGATTCAAGCGGAATGTCATGCCAGACAAATCTAATAGATTTCTTTGACTGGGTGACCAAAGTAGTAGATCAGGGAGGGCTGTGGACATGGCCTACCTAGACTTTAGCAGGCATTTCACTCAGTCCACACAAAGATTAATATACAAGTTAGCCAGCCTGGGTAAAGAATTGGCTGGAGAATAGGACACAGAGGGTAATAGTAAATGGAGTCCACTCTGAAGAAAGGGGGGGTTACTAGTGGGGTGCCTCAGGGTTCAGTATTAGGACCGGTCCTCTTCAATGTCTTTATAAGCGACATTGCAGAGGGACTGGAAGAAAAAGTATGTCTCTATGCAGATGACACAAAGATATGCAACAGAGCTGATGCACAAGGTGGGGTGGAAAGGATGAGAAGGGACTTGGCAAGGTTAGAGGAATGGTAAAATGTATGGCAGCTTAGATTTAATGCTAAGAAGTACAAGGTAATGCACCTGTGAAACAAAAACCCAGAGGAAGAGTACACAATGAGGGGTGAGATACTAACATCAACAAAAATGGAAAGGGAACTGGGGGTAGTCATATCAGATGACTTAAAGGTGGGCAAGCAATGTGAGAGGGCAGTAAGGAGGGCTGGGGGGATACTGGGATGTATAGGGTGAGGCATCACCAGTAGAAAACAGGAAGTTGTTATGCCTCTGTACAGACAGCTGGTGAGACCCCATCTGGAGTACTGTGTGCAGTTCTGGAGTCCCAATCTCCGCAAGGACATATACAAGATGGAAGATGTCCAGAGGAGGGCAACTAAAATGGTGCAGGGTCTGCACTGGAAGACATATGAAGAGAGACTAAAGGAGCTTAATATGTATAGCCTCGAGGAAAGGAGGGAGAGTGGGGGACATGATAGAAACTTTCAAGTACCTCAAGGGAATCAACAAAGTCCAAGAGGTAGCATCTTTCAAAAAGAGGTGTGCAGAACATGGGGCACAATTTGAAGATGGGGAGGCGGCTCAGAGGTAATGTGAGGAAGTATTTTTTCTAGAGGGTTGTGGATGCATGGAACGTCCTTCCGGAGGAGAGGTTGTGGAGCCAAAAACAGTGGTTGAATTCAAGCATGCATGGGACAGCATAAGGCAATTCTGAAATTGGAGGTAGGAAGAAGTAGGCTGCTGGTTAACTAGGATCTGCAGCGTATCCATTAGGTAGGGAAATGGGCAGACTGGGTGGGCCAAGCTGTCCTTATCTGCCATCAAATTCTATGTTTCTATGTCCTTCTCTGGACTGCCTCAATTTGGTTAATGTCCTTGTGAAGGTGTGGCCTCCAGTACTGCACACAATACTCCAGATGTGGCATAATCAGTGTCTTGTAAAGAGGGATTATTACCTCCCTCTTCTGTCTTGTGATACCCCTACTAATACACCCCAACATCCCTCTAGCCTTACCTACTGTTTTAGAGGTCTGCTTGGATGATTTCAGGTCACTGGGGATGATGACGCCCAAGTCTTTCTTCCTTTGTGACTGCCAGCAACTCCCCTCCCAGCCTATAGGTGGCTTCAGGGTTTCTCTTCCCTATGTGCATGACCTTGCACTTCTTTGTATTAAACCCCAGTTGCCACTCTTCCAACCATTTTGCTAGTTTATCCAGATCTCTTCTCATTCTGCCCACCCCATCTGGATCATCTACTCTGTTGCAGATCTTGGTGTCATCTGCAAACAGACAAACTTTACCCTCCAGTCCATCTGCAATGTCACTGATGAAGATATTGAAGAGGACTGGTCTCAGGACTGATCCCTGAAGTACCTCACTTGTGACTTGCATCTCTTCTGACTGTATACCTTTACCACCACTCTCTGTTTTCTGCCTGTCAACCAGTTTGCCACCCAGTTGACCAACATCTGGCCCACCCCGAGCCTACCCAGCTTATTAATCAGTCTTCTATGTGGAACAGTATCAAAAGCTTTGCCGAAGTTAAGGTAGGCAACATCAACTGCTCCCTCTTGGTCCACCACTCTGGTTACTCAGTCAAATAAATCTGAGATTAGTTTGACAGGGCCTTCCTTTTGTAAACTTATGCTGTCTTGGATCCTGTGCTCCTATGGATTCCAGGTATTGCACTATCCTTTCCTTAAGGAGTGTCTCCATAATCTTGCCCACTACTGAGCTAAGACTGACTGGTCTGTAGTTCCGTGCCTCCTCCCTGCTACCACTCTTGTGGAGTGGGATCGCATCAGCCCTTCACCAGTCTTCTGGACTCTCTCCTGTGCTCAGAGACTCACTAAACAGTTCTGATAATGATTCTGCTAGTTCCACCCTTAGCTCCTTTAGTACCCTGGGATGTATATCATCAGATCCCATTGCCTTGTCCATCCTGAGATTATTGAGCTCTTACAGTGTTCCTTTCCTTCAGTACTCCTACAGAGTGATAATTCATAATGGAATAGAGAGTGTGAACATCCACAAACGTTGTTAATACAGTTGCACAAGCATAACTAGTCTGATTGCAAAAGCTATTGAATTGAAATGCTCCGCCTGCAGTTCAATGGGTGAGCAACCAGCCACACCTACTTCTTGAACTATATAAGCAGTTTCTCCTATAGCCTCCATCTGAAGCACTTTCTCTTTGCCCCACTATCCTCCCCTCCTCCTCCCACGGCTCGCCTGTCTAATCTCAGGGAGTTCCTTCCTAAGGTACCTTTAGCCAAAGGACCATTCCCAGGCACCTCTAGGGATGGAAACCACTTACAGGGTTCCTTACCTTGAGTAACAGAGGTGTAGTCCTGGGAGTGGCTCAAGGGAGCGCTGTCCCCTTGCTTTGTTTTTAGAAGCGGTATCAACCCCACACTCCTCATATCCATATACACTTAATTAACTGCTGTGTGTACCAACCAGTACTGATCGGGGGGAAAAGAGCCTGCTGCCCATCACCTCCCTGACTATTTTCTGACAGTTAACCCCAAAACACTTTGTAGCTCCCTTTGAAGTCCGAACCATCCATTGCTTAACCTGAAATAAGAGGGCTACAGCATGCAATTAGTTAACTGGCGTGTCCTAGTTAACTGTATCCCTTGCCCATATCCTACATTTGTTGTCTGACATTCAGGCAAGGTTGACCCCTACCCCCCACCCAGTCGGCTCCTGTGTTGTCAAATTCTTATAAGGAATAGAGAGATTAACTGCACACATGGGGCCCCTTTTCTATGTATTAAATCCTAAAGTGTTGAAGCAGGCTATAGAGTTTTGCAAATCCAAGAAGACCACATCTTTACGTTGGCCTGTTTTGATGTCTAATTTTGTTGTGACTTGAGTGTGAAGAAAGTTGTTCTAACTGGTGTGGTGTTTGGAATCATGAGAAAACTGGTATGCTTAGTTGTTTGTTTCATGTGGAATTTGTTGATGTGTCATGTACCTTAAACTACTCTGGGCATTGTTATTATGGAAACTGTATTTTGGAATGTAATAATGTGCAGTAACATGGGACTGTAAAATATAAGCCCTAAGATACCGGACATGTCTGTAGTTTTGAATGACTATCCCAGTTTGAAAAGGACAACAACATATTAAAGCATTACTTCGCTACTGATCCATGGGAAAAACGGAGATGATTCACTACTGAGTCTTGATTCAACAAAGAAAGTATCATGTTAGTGGTTCTGATGGTATGCTTATTTCTAGGGCTTGAAGATAGGAAGGTCATGGGTTCTAGTCCCACACCAGGAACTTGGGTTACTATCCAGTACTGACACTGTAGTGCACTATTATGGGGCATTAAACTGTAGAGAAATAAACCTTGACTTGGTGTACCTTTCTTGCATCCCATATGGAAGTTAATAATGTGCAATATTCTGTTCCTAGTAATGTGCAATACTTTATATAAACAAAATTTTCTAAGATGCCTTTCCTTGCTCTGATTTTGCCAGGTGTTACCATCCAGTACTGATAACTGTGTGTGTATTGGGGCATATCATGGTTCTTCATAAATTTAGGGTCCCAACGCCATAAATTCACTGGGGCCCCCAAACTATAAAGCTAGCCTTGCTTGGGGGTGGGATTGATGGACCTCCTGGTCAGTTGGTGGGAAGCTGGTGGAGTGATGGGCCTATGGGGGGAGGACTTGAAGCTAGAGGAGCTGGTCTGGCTTGGGAATCTGGCCTATTGGTGTGGCTTGTGGGGGAAGTGGAGCGATGGGTGTCCAGTGGAGAGGGTTTGAAGTGAAGGGCATACTGATGTGACTGGGGGTTTGTGTTGTGGGGGGACTGTGGAAGTAATGGTGCCTGTTAGCATTGTGTGCTGGGGGGGGGGCTTACAGCTGAAGCCAGGCTTGCTGGTCTACCTTTGGGATCCAACCTGAATGTGGCTTAGGGGGGAGGCTTGGATCGATGGACCTCCTACTTGGTCGTGGGAAGGTGGAGTGAAGAACCTGCAAGGGGAGGCATGAAGCAAATGAGCTGGTCCAGTCTGAGAATCTGACCTGTTGGTGTGACTTGTGGGAGAAGTGGAGCAGTGTGCCTCCTGGTCTGTCTCAGGGGAGGCGAGTTTGGAGTGAAGGGCTTACTATTGTGGCTGGAGGGGGTTGTGTTGGGTGTTGTTGAAGTAATGGTGCCTGCTGGTGTTGTGTTTGGGGGGAGGCTTGCAGCTTAAGGATTATTAGTCTGGTTTGGGGATCTGGCCTGGTAGTGTGGCTGGAGGGGGTGGGGATTAGATGAATGGACCTCCTGGTTGTTTGAGGGGTGGAGTAAAGGGTCTACTGGTGTGGCTGGAGGGTGGTACTTGGATTGAAAAGACTACTGGTGTGGCTTGGGGGTTATTTTGGAGTGAATGGTCTGTTGGTCTGTCTTGAGGAGCAACCAATCTAGGGCAACCGGTCCTTCACCCTAAGTCTCCCATTAACCATGGCCTTTCACTTCAAAAGCTGGAGGGGATAGCATTTGTGTGTGAGAGTGGGACTGAGATTTCTAAATTATGTTTAGGGATGCTAAAATACATGTGGACCTCATGCAGTCGTGGATGTGGAGATTAACAGTTTAGCTTAAAATTAAGCTTTTTGGGGGGTAGGGGGGCATTGTCTTGGAAGTGTTTTTGATCTAAGAGTACACTGCATTGTGTGTTCCAGACAGGGTGAGACAAATCAGGTAGCCAATGGCCACTACAAAATTGGTTTGGCTTGGCTACCTGATTTCAAAAGTTACCAGCAAACAGGCTACCTGCCCATGTAAGTGATTTTTGATTTTTTTTTTAAATGATGGACATTAAAAAATATTGATCTGACTACCAGTTTTCAAAAGCTAGAGGCCAAGCTGACCAGCAGCTCACAAACTTATATGTCCCACTCTGGTTCCAGACTAAGGGTACTGCTTCTTATGGTGGTTGAAGGGAAGGGGATTTGGAGCATATGAGGCTTGGGCTCTCCCCTGACAGGTGCTGCAAATGATGAAGGCTCATTAGAGCTGAAGAGCTGGGGCTATAGTTGGAGCTTATGAAGAGCAGACTGCTGTAATTAATTGCTACTGTTAGCATTTATTCTACACTGAGGAACAGCGAAGACTCTGTGAGCCAGTAAAAGAAAATTGCCTTACTTGTCCTACAGACTGTATAGTGTTTGGTGAGAATGCTATCACTGGACATTTTGTGATCTGGCTTGATGAATGCCAAGCCTGATCAGCAGACTCAATGCTCCAAACATCTCCACCTCCAGCTCTTGGGCAGGATTCACAACCCATTCTGGGACTAAGTCCCAATCCGCAACCCCAGTGGCGCTCTGAAATCCCTGCAGCTGTGGAGCATCTGATTCACTGCTGCAGCAGGTCCTAATCCAGCTCCACCTTTGTGAATACCCACCACTGCAGGTAACCTGTGGATTCATAAGTGGCTACCCTCTTGCACTGAGGTTTTCCCACAGCTGCAGGACTTTTCCGAGGTTAGGGAATCCTGCCCCATAAGTTTAAATGCCAGACCATCTTGGTCTGAATCTAACTCGTTAAGATTAAGTGATATGTTGTCCAAAGATTGCCTGAAGCACATTCTTTTAATATTTTGTAGTGCAACACTTTGTCTTTTAATTTTTGTTTGCATCCTGTTTATCATCATTGTCTCAGTTTGTATTTTGGAAGTAGGTTTGCTCTCACCTCACTCCTCCTCCCCAGCCCTTCAAGTCAGCAGCCCGAAGAGCTGACTTGGGACTGCAAGCCTGCTAGTGTGGTTTGGTTAGGGGGATGGACAGATGAGATGGGTTTCTTGATCTGGCTAGGGGTGTGTGTGCTTGTGTAGCTTCGGGGGGGGGATTTGGAGTGAAGGGCTTGAGGTCTAGCTCAGGGAGTACATGCATGAATTTCTCTTCAGATTCTCTCCTCTGACAAACCTAATTATGGGGAGTTTGCGTGTAGTGTATTGTCTGACTAGAGTTTTATACATTTGTGTAACCTTCTTTTCTTGCTGGAAGTAAAAAGGTAGTGGATGTCCTAGGCACAAGTTTAGCATAGGAGGAGAGGTGTTTAATTGATAGGGTGCCAGATGACTCCCTCAGGATATAAAATATGGAAGGTTTCAGTCTTTGGGACAGGCTCAGAAAGGGTGCTACACTAAATTAAAAATCAATCTGTCTGTCTGCCTCTCCCTCTGGCTACTGATGGTTTGCTGTATTGTGGGAGGTACTCACGAGTGGTGAAGGTGGTATTGCACCAGACAGAGGGTAGGAGACACAACTGGAGCTAAAGCGGAAAAATAAGCTGCAAGTAACTATCCATTATTTCTCTTTACTGGATCCTCGCCCTTTCATGATCTCACTCCACAACATTTATGGCATGAGTCCAACCCCAGTGTGGGATTAGAACCCACAACCATATGGCCTGAGGGGTGCTACCAACTGAGCCACACTGACAACTGATAGCCAGTAGCCACAGTTTTATGTTAGACAAGAATTACAGTGACAGACAAAAAATTCATAAATGGTAACAACTTATCTCATCTCCAAAATGACCAGGTCCCTTTTTTATGACTGTGGGTGGAGCCTACAGGAGTATTGTATGTACAAAAGGAGTGATGTCATGTTTTCTGTCTGTGGAACTGTCTGAAGGTATAAATAGTCTCCTCCACCTTACCCTCTCCAAGCAATGTTTTCCACCCTCAAATAAATACGCTTTCATGTTAGTCAATTGTTGTAGGGTACTATTTTCTTTCTTATATGGGTGGTACAAGAACTGGAACCTGAGTAGTGGGAGGCAGCATTAGGCATTTTCTTGGAGTAAGATCCACCTCCACCCCAAACTTTTTTCTAATTCATGTGAGAGGGGCATGAGATAGCGCTAGCATGCTGTAACGAGATACACTAGTTTGGGACCTTATCAACTAACAGACATGCATTGGCAGTGGAGAACAGAACAGAAGGTATTTAATGCATTCAAACTGACTTAAAAATCCATTGGAACAAATGATTATCGGAGCCACCTGGGGACTCAGAAAGAGACCTAGACACACACCTAGCTCCGTAAGAAAATGTTCATTTTTTTTTTGTAGGGGGGCTGTGGGATTCAAACCCATCTCTAACTGCCCAGGTCATCAATGCTATAAAATGCTACAATTAACAGACTCTAGCTGTTTTCTTACAGAAACCCCACTCAGTTAGATTTCAAGTATTTGCTAAATTGTAAATGTAGGTATCAGCATTCTGTTAGTGGTTAGTGTTGATTGTGGTCTGTGAAAAGATCATTTTTTTTTTTAGAAATGAGGTGTATGATAGGAAGCTGAAAACAGACTTTGATGATAAAGTGTGTTTTTTCTTTTAAGTTTGAGATGTATTAGAAAAGTTTGAACAAGAACATATGGGCGTTGTTCCCAATCAGTAGGGGAACCCCATCATACAGTCCAGTAGGGGGACACACCAAGGCCAAGGTCTCTACTTGTTCTGCCACTCCAGCCACCGAAGTAGGGAAAGACAGCCAGATCTGGATATACCCAGAGTATGGATATGACTTCTCACTCAACCACCAGACGTGCAAACCTTCCAAGGGTTGTAAGGGTACATCAGGCAAGTGCTTCCGATACCAATCTTGAAACATTATAGTCACTTGAGAGCTGCTGTCAAGCACATCCCAGGTGGACACCCCATTTACCTTTATGGTTATCTCCATGGAGGGAGCCACCACCTCGGACCACTCAGGTGGTGCAGACTTAGGTGTTGATTGGGAAGCGGCCTTTGATGAGTAAACTTTTTGAGAAGTCCCCCCGGTGGCCAATTGTTGTTCTGTCAAATCAATGCTAATAGTCTAGCCTTGACTCTCCTCAGATTCTCTGGTGAATGACAATAGAACTGAGTGTGTTCATCCTCCCCGCAATGGTAGCAAAAAGTGGGTTCTCTAGGGTCCCTGGGGGGTCACGGAGCTGTTGTCTCATCTTGGTACCTCAGGGACACATCGCTGTTCTCCTTGGGCTTGCGACTGGTGTTCTTGACCCCCTGGACTTTCACCACACTTGGAGGTTTGTGTGGGTCATAGTAGTTCCCCTACCAGGGCTCTTAACTCTAGTACCTCTTCCAGTATGTTACTCTCAGTCCGGGTTTCTGGAGAAACCTGCACCGTCATCCCACTTTTAGTCTCTGAGGGTGCCTGATACAGGTCAGGTTCTCTGGCTGCCTCTGTCAATTCTTTAATTGGCTCTCTCAGCTGCTGCGCCTCATGCAGTTCACTGCTCTCCGGGGTCTGGCAGATACCAACAATCTCCGCATAGGGCTCCCAGCCCTCTTCATCAGTCTTGGTTTCATGAATCTCTTTCATAAGGTGACAGTACTCAGGAGGATTAGTCTTCCTGTCTTGTAACGTGAGCTTCAATATCATCACACTGGAATACCTGGCCGACTTTAGAATATGGTTCAATCTGAGTCGGTTCAGCTCCTTTGCGGCTACTCCTCCTTTTCTTTGGGCCCTCTGCAGAGCCCTCTCAATTCTTGTGGCAAATGCAGACAACTTCTCATTTTTCCATTGCTTAGCAGACTTGAATTTCCACAGTAAATCATCCCCCTACTCAGTGCTGCCAAACACTCCTTCCAGTGCAGAGAGGTGTTCAGCTGCAGTAGCCTCTGGGCTAGTGGCTCGCAAGAAGCAGATGGTCTCTAGTGCAGGGCCCCTTAAGCTATCTATAATTGTCCTTCTCTTTTCCCCTCAGAGCACTGCCATTCCTATACTAAGGGGGTAGCATAGTCCATCCATGTTTCCAGGTCATCCTCCCCTGTAGGCACTGGGATTGTGCCTGAGAAAAGTCTGAGTTTACGGTATGAGTCCAACTGTACAGATGGAATTATTATGGGGAGGAAACTACAGGGGAGCTCTTAGGAGAAGCAGGAGATGTGACCAGGGACTGCAGGGATGAGTGTTCCTCGGAAAGGTCTAGCACCTTTACTAGCTCTTGAGCGGTTCATCCTTTAGATGCTAATAACTTAAGCAGCTTGTCCTTAAACTCCTCCATACTAGAGGACCCACCCGGGGTAACCGGATCACTATGCAAATGGATGACCCTCCACCCCTTCTGGGTCCCTTTGGGGAAAATAACCGGGGGCACCTTCTCTGGATCTATGAGACTACTGCAGGAGAGTAACACCACCATGGTCTGTTCAAACAGGTCTGAATCCCTTCCCTTCACTTCAACTTTTCCCAGACATTTAACATGCTTCACAGTTTCTGTAATGACAGCATTAGTGGTCCCTAATGGGACGTCCAGTAACAACAAGGTCTGGCAGGAGTCTAACCCCTCAGCCTTGCTCCACCCCATCATTCGGTACACTAACAGCTTATGGGGTGGTGAGTTTGAGCTTGGGCGTTGCAAGATCCTCCATTTTCTCACCAAAACTGAACATATCGGGGTAATTCCTTCCTTTGGCCACTAGAGGACGCTAATCCCAGTGGTGCCTCGAAGATGTAACTCCTAGAGGGCGCTACCCCAAGGGCTATTGCCCCTGCCTGCTGGGCAACCAGTAGCTTGAGGGGCCTGAGTTCTGAAATGGGTGCCTCCACCCAGAGGTCAGGGTTATTGGTAATCGCACTAGTTTGGGCGCAGCCCTCTGAGTCACTGTAACCCCCCTCAGTTACTGCAAGTAGCCCACATGGAATACAACAATGACCTTCACAGTACCCCTGATATGCTTTGCCAGTATCCAAACCCTTGGCACTTACCACCAGGATTGGTTTCTCCAGTTCGACCCTGGTGACCCCCTGTAAAACAAGGTAAAATAGAGCAAATGGTAGTAACACAATACTTTAAGCATAAACAGGATCCACAGACAGTTTAAAAGGCAAAAAAGTAGATCTGATTTATTCAGGGAGGTTTGAGCAAGGATGAAGGCAATCAGGTTAATTAGCTTACTTTCCCTAACAATCACACAGGTATGCAATCAGAGTCCCTAGCACAGCCACACTGCTGGGTACCCAGGTGAAGAGGGGGTGGGCTAGCCAGAACCATTGTCCTGGGTAGGCCGGCATTGCAGCTGGTCGGGGCCCTGTGATGGAAAAATAACTTGCACAACACAAAATTTGTAGTCTGGAGCCAGAGGGCTCAGTTCGTGAAGAAAAAAGATAACGAGACAATCGGGTAACATACTTTTGATTTAGCTATCAGTTGCAGGGAGCTACCCTGGATATTACTCATGGTACCCAAGACTGGACACAGGATGGATAAAATTGAGACAGCAGATGAACTCTCTGGGATGCCAGGAAAAGCAGGGCCCACACGATCTGCTGAGGCATCATTTCAGTTCAGGCATGGGGACGGGGGGATGCTTCCCAGGCAGGTCTCTCGTTGATGGCTCTTCTCTGTGCAGCAGGGTGATGTGGCTGAGCCCTCATGGCAAGGCCCAGCCGCGTGGAGCCAACAGTGAATTTTGTCTGTTTTACTCTGAATAAAGCTTCCAGCAGTCAGCTCACAGTTCACACAAAAAGGGACTTAAACCACGACCCCCAGTCAGTACACATAACATTTATATGCAGAGAAATATTACTGTACCAGGCACACTGCTCTCCAGTCACGATTGCAGTCACTGCTCAAACCGGGAGCTCTAGATTAGCTAGAGTTCCAGACAGGCCGATCGTGTTCAGCAAAAATCTTCGGTCTTCTACAGGTTAAGACTGGTCTCAATTCAGCAGCTTGCTCAAAAGCACACAGCTTGGATTGATTCAGAAAAAATTTGCTCTCTCTTCTCCTCTCAGGATAACAGCAGATTTGCAGGCCTCAACTCAGACCTCTCCATAATTCTCCCGCTCAAACTATGTAACTTACTGCTTGGCTATCACGAGCGGCTTCTCTCTCAACTCCCAGCTCAAATCTGGCTTGCCAGCAGATGGCTCATGGGATTCCCCGATCCAAAAGGTTCAATTGGACAGTTCAGCTGTCAGTCACAGTAATGGCTCCCCCTTCAATTGTAAAAGGTGCCAACAGTCCAAAACTACAATTCCCAAACTTGTAGTCCACACAGCCCCACTTTAGGAGGCTCCATTTTAGAGTCCCCCAGTGATGATTGGCCCAATTCAGCAGTTCAGGACCAAAATGGTGGAGCTAGACAGAAACCCCTCACTGTAAAGAAGGCAGGTCAGAACAACTACATTGTCCTTATTACTCTAAACGATGTTCAGCAAACAGTTACATCTTTCAGCAGAGCTCCCTCTGCATAACTAGCGATGGCAGAAATGGAGCAATTAGCAGGCAGCCAGGCGGGACCCGAGCATGTAACCTCAGCCCCAGAAATAATATTACTGCCACAGGCAGCCCGCCATGACAGTACAGAGGCCACAGGCACTCACTAGTAATACATTTAATGGCTACGGCGCCGAACACCAGCCAGGCAGCGAGCACTTAGACAAGCTTTGTAGAAGACTTTTCGTGAACCCCCATTGATAGGAGGGTTACACCTATACAATGGAAAACAGTAGGTGCACACCAGGTTGGAGGTGCTCTCAAAAATTATTCCAGACTGTTACTCAGAAGTTCAGGCACTCACCAGCTTTGTAATATTCAGTCCCACACTTACATTCTGTTGAAAACATTTTTCTTGAAAAAATAATAAGACTGACCACTATGGTACAGTACTTGCTTGATGCATTTTGAATCTGAAGATCCTTTATCAAAAGCTTAGGTACCTCCATGAGTTTCCACAATAAATACCCTCTGGTTAACTGACACAAACAGTGACACAGTAATTACATAATTCAGATTCATTGGTGTAACACCATCACATGCACAGTGGATTCTTAATCACCAACAATGTAAAACCACTTCAGACAACTGTTAACCAGTGGATATTCATTATGTTAACTCAAGGAGGTACATCAGCTTCTGATAAAGGATCTTCAGATCCAAAAATGCATCAAGCATATACTGTACCATGGTGGTCAGTCTTTTATTATTTTTTCAATAAAAATGCTTTAAACGGAATTTAAGTGTAGGAGTGAATATTACAAATCTGGTGAGTGCCCAAAAATCTGAGTGACTAATGCTCAGATAATATTGTTAAAAGAAAAACAGAATTTAACTTTTGCTTAACTTTTAGTCAATGTGCATAAAATTGGGGGGGGTACATGTGCCCTGGGCCCATGTTGCTGTTGGTGGGTGTGGCTCTGGATCACTGCTGGTGTGCATGAAAGGAGAGTGTGTGCTCTGGATTGATGTCCTGCTGCACCACCAGTAAAATTCTGCTTCACAAAGTGTACCAATAAGGTGGACATCACCTGTTTCACACTCAGCCTGCTAGAGATGAGACAAGACGCATTGTGATTACATATTTTCAGCAACACTGCTTAATGCTGCTGGTCTGCAGAGCAGGATGTCAACCCAGAGCACCACCCTCATTTCTATACACACCAACAGCAACCCAGGGCCCACCCAGCAACAGCAATCTAAAGCATATGCACCCCACCTTTGTGCACACTGACTGGAAATGACACAAAAGTACAATTATGTTGTTTCAATTAATACAGTCCAAGTGATCCAGAGCCCCCTCCTCAGCAACAGCAATGCAGAGCATGTTCCTCCCTTTCATGCACACTGACTTTGAAATAAAAACAGACATTTATTTTTTTAATACAGATAGACCAATTTTATATATCAAGAGCATACATCTCCCAGGCACACGAGTGAAAATAAAAACAGTGATGTTTTGTTTTTTATTAATACAATCTGCTTACCTTAATGTTTGTGTTTCAAGTCTGTATGTACTGTATGAATGGAAGGAAAATACATGTGTTGTGACTGAATGGAATTAGACTGTACTTATTAAAAAAATAATTTTACTGTTTTATTTTGAGTCAGTGTGGATGGATGGGTGGGGTCAGCAGCATGCTTATTCAAGACTCAAAATACAAATAACAACCACATTATTTTTTTTAAATACAGATTCCGATATACTTCTTCCACACACACGTTCCACCCCACCCCCATACATTCAGACACACTGACTCAAAATGCAAATAACAGCCCATTTCTGTTTTTTTAATAAATGCCACCAGATTTACTACCTTTTCACCATGCGGGGGATGTGGATATGCCAACATGTCAAACAAAGACAGAACAGTCTACAACCCTTTTCTGGCATGGCAGGCACGAGCAAGTCTGAACACTAGCCCTGGTTCTCTGGTATGCTGCACCTGAGAAGAGTGATATGCTGGAACAGGCTTCAACTCCTACTGTGGTGAAATTAAGTTAGGAAGGTTTTCACAGACATATAGCATTATTACACTTTAGTTGAACACTGAAACACAAGCATGGATTCCTGAAAATATATATTTACAACATAAAAGAGCACCATGTTTCTCTCACCTGCAGCAGACACAGGGCCAAATCCCCAAAAGGTTCCCGGCCTCTCCACACATATGCAGGGCCAGGAAAAGCCACAGAGTGCCCCTCAGGTGCATCAAGTGCACCATGGGGTCATCCTACAGCATCCATAAAAGGGATGCATGTCCCCTCCATATCTAATCTCATTAGTGCTCCTTGCTACACGGATGGGCAAAGGGAAGGGGGCAGGCATGCACCCCATCCACAGAAAGATATATGTTCTGCAGATGGCTGGTAGAGGAGATGGAGGCTAGGACACCCTAGTGGTTACAGTAATGCTTACATGCCCCCCCAACCAGCCTCCAGACCACCCAGAGAGCTGAAAGGTGGGCAAGGGGTAAGAAATTCTGATAGACTGGACAGCTTCTGCAGCTGCAGGCCAGCACACTATTAGGAATCCTGCATCTCCGAGGATCAGGCCTAGAGTGTGAGGCTATGCTTGTACTAACAAGGTGGGCATGGATCTGGAGTACAGGCACCCAACTGTCTGTGCAGGGTGCCGGAAGTGATGGGATATTGCCATCCTCCAGGACTTCCATATCCAGTCATCCAAATCCATTCAGTCAAACAGAACCATGGGAAATGAAAAAAAAAATATATATATATATTTTTTTTTATAAGCACAGTTCTTTAAAACACAATCAGAACCCAACATCCTTACTGCTTAAGGGCAGGACATGGATCCCCAGTCTAACATCAGAATGACCAATATTTTTGTTTTGTTTTATTAAATTCATTATTAGCCCACCCTTCAGCTTCACCTAATAATGACAAACATTTTTTTTACTTTCTTAATGTCAGACATCAAAATCAAGAAAATGAAATAAAGTAGCCACAGCAGTGCAATCGTTATTGAAATTCTTATTTTCTGCTGAGTCTTTTTAAAGATGATGAAAAAAATGATTTTATATGGGAAATAATGTTTCATGTGATTTCTTAAGTCTGTCTATGTTAAGTTTCTGTTTTTGGCATAGACAATTCAGACATGCCAAGTTTGTCAAATGACACAGCTACTGTTTTCTGGCACACTGGTGTCATATAAAATGTATTCCTTCAACAAATTGTGTATGTGCTAGATTTAGCTTAATGATGACTGCAAATTGATTTCATTGTCCTGATGCTGCAAAGTGATTCCTTGTAGTTGTTTCTGTTCTTGGACCGGTACAATTACACTCCATTTTTTACTGTGCAGAACCATCCTGCTAAAGATGCCTTAAGCATCTGCCCCTGTAAGCAGTGCAGGAGCTGCCCATGATAGTCCATTCTCTCAGCCCCCACAAACAATGAAAATAGGCTGGGGAACACAACAGGCACAGTCTGGAGAGCTTGAGTCTCTATGTAAATCTCTACATTCTCTCTCTTCCTCAAGTGACATGCACAGGGTCCCAGATGGGGAGATGTTGATCGAGCAACAGGGGTGGAGGGCTCCAGTTCCAGGGACATTCCTTAGCTTGGGGAGGCTGCTTCAGTGGTTTGAAGAGTGGCCCTGGTTCATGGAGGGTGGTCAGCAGGGGGTGCTCCCAGTTGCAGGGAAGGTGGTTGACTGGGGGTTGCAGATTAAGGGGTTGTATAGTGGCCCAGCTGGACAGGTGTTCAAGCTTCAGGGAGAATGATTAGTAGAGGGTGTTGGCTGGTCCATGATGGGGTAGGAGCAGGGAGGATGGTCAGCTGGGGGTGTTATGCAGGTTTGGGGGCTGTGGAGTGGCCTGGAAGTAGCATTCAGCTTGGAAGAGGCTGGTCTGGGGGTAGAAAGGGTGATCCTGCTACATGAAGCATGGTTGGCTGAAGGGGCTTCTGGTCACAGGCAGGAAGGGTAGTTACTGGGGGGGCTGGCTAGGGGATGTAGGTACAGAAGCTGTAGAGCGGTCTAGGAAAGGTGTTCAGCTTGGTGAGATGGGCTTGCCCATGCAGCTGAAGGATTGTTTGGTGGCATGGAGTGGGATTGACTGGTGAGGGAGGCTTGTCTGAGGTCTGTGAGGGTGGTCCAGTTGTAGAGAGGGTGGTCTGATAGCAAGAGGCTTTACGGCAGGTATGGGTAAGTGATCCAGCTGCAAGAAGGTTCTTGGCATAGGGTTGGAGGCTGATCCGGATGTAGGAAGGGTGCTCCTCTTGGGAGAGGCTGGTCCTGGGACTGGAAGGGTTGTCCAGTTGCAGGGAGGGTGGTGGTCAGGGGGAGGTGCCAGCAATTGGGGAAGTTAGCTGGGTGGCCTGCAGTGGGAAGGGAAGTCCAGTTGTAGGGAGGGTGGTCAGCTTTGAGGGGATGCAGATTCAGAGGTTTTAATCATCCAAGGAGGGTCCTCTGCTCAGACTTGGGGGAGGATGGTCCAGCTGTAGACAGTGTCAGCGTGGGAAAGGGAATGCAGAGCTATAGACAGAGACTCAGCTGTGAACCCCCCCTTCCTTAGTATGTGACTCCAATGGTGGAGCGCGGGGGCAGGGGGTCCAGTGTCCACCCCGGATCATTTTGCCTCTGAGTTTGCGCCCCCTCGAGCCATAAACTAAAATAGCAAGTTAAGTGCTTCCCTGGCTGGCTTCCACCTGCGGCAGGTGGCAGTCCTGCCTGCCGCCCCTAGAGTCCAAGCCCCAAGTAATCAGCTGTGGGACACGACAAGGGTCACACAAGATTCAGGGCAGGAGGAATTGACTGCATGGCAGGCACCCTGAAGCCCAGCGCCAGCCCCACGGAAGCAGAGGAATCAGCCACAGAACTCACCTGGTGCCCCCATGAAAGTGGCGGAATCGCCAGGGGCCAGCCAAAGGTTACAGAACTTTTTATAGGGAATGTCAAGCCCCCAGGCACCCCCACAGAAGTTGAGGTCTTATGAAAGGCAGACCTGATGTTAAAAAGGAACAGTCTACTGGTTTCAGGTCAGGACTGCTTAGGAAGGCAGAACTTTGAGAGGTCTCATAGATTCTACTTCTGGGCTGTTTAATGCCCAATGATGTGAGGACTGCTCAATGAACTCTGGCAACCTGCTTTGAAAATGAACATCACAGAAATGCTAGTTTTTCCACGCTGGGAAGATTTAATGATATTAAGGGATTCAAGTTCTTACAACAGTGTTTAAACTGTGTGGTTTCCTGTTATCAGCTGCAGTTGCAAAAATTCCCCAGGGCTATCTTCAAGGTTAATTTGCTTAACTGTTATCAGACTCACAAGGACAAGATCTAATACTTGCTAAAAAGGTTTAATTTATTACTATGTACAAGTTGATTCTGCACAGCTATTGGAAAAAGACAAGAGCTGTCACATTTTTACCAGTGAGCACACATCTGCATAAATGTTTCTAGTTAATAGAATTTTAGTAACAGTTAAAGGATGGCCAAAACAGCGTCTTTACTGGCTGTACTGTTCCTGAAACCCTCCTGTGGAAGTGTAATGCAAAGGGAGATGTGCTGAATATTAAAATTAATTACCCTAAAATCTGAAGTTTAATATAGTTTTAGCAAGATTGTTTCACTTCACTGCAATCAGGAAGCATTTGAGCAGCACTGTGCTGACTGCAGCCTATGACTGCCGGAAACGTGCGATACGATGTCATCTTAGCAAGGCATCTCGTCCATAATACTGAATCCCAATGGAGCCTTTTGCATCATGTCTAAGATTAGCACTATTATGTGTTACCTTTGCACACATACAGTGCTAATCTTAGACACTATATGAAAGACTCCATAGAGATTCAATATTATGGATAAGATACCTTGCTGTGATGACATCATCACGGTGCACATTCCCTGCAGTCTTATGCTCCGATCAGTGCTGCATTGCTAAAATACTTCCGGATTGTGGCAAACTGAAACAAGCATTTGTCAATGGCGAATGTTGGCTTGCTGGCATTGGCATTGGTAGTGCAGGAGTTAGACAGATGTATCATAGGAATGGCAGTGAAGTATTGAACTGATGCCAACCCACCCCCACCCTGCAGAGAGTGACAAGCATTAGCGTGTCCCTTTGGGTGTTTGGTAGTGCAGTACGGGAAAACATGTCGGGCAGGATGTGAGAAATGACAGCTGCACAGTTCATAAGGAGGTGGAAAAAAATGCCGGTGTTGAAAATGTGGCATGTAAATATACCAAATTTGCGAAGCTACTAGGGTGTGTGGGAAATATGCAACGCACGCTTGCAACACTGCCATTTTATGGGCGTTCAGCACCAAATTTTCAACATAGGCATTTTAGCACCTCTGCTCATGTACAGTGTCACTGTTATTTCCTCAGTGTCCCAAGAAGTGATTTCGCACAGCGACCACGCTATTCTGCGCCGGAAGTGCGAAAACACATTTTGGGCATGATATGTCAAATGACAGCTGTACTGTTCATCAAAAGGTGTGGAAAAATGGCAATGGTGAAAATCCAGACTGAAAATATCACAAATGCACAACAGTACGAGCGTGCATGCAATCTGACAACGCATGCTCGTAACACAGTTATTTTATGGAGTATCATCACCAAATTTTCAACATAGGCATTTTAGGTCCTCTGCTCATGAACTGTGTCACTGTCATTTTCATAATCTGGCCCAAACACTGATTTCCCACAGCGACTGCACTATTGTGCGCCGGAAGTGCTGAAACACATTTTGGGCAGGATGTGGAAAATGACAGCTGTACTGTTCACAAGGAGGTGTACAAAAATGACAATGCTGAAAATCCGGCAGTAAAATATTGTGAATGCAAAGTTACGAGCCTGCGTAGGAACTGCGCAATGCACGCTCGTAAAACAGGCATTTGTTGGATTTTTTCCACCAAATTTGGAACTTAGGCTTTTTAAGAGGGCACCTCATGAACACTGCCACTGTCATTTCATTAATGGGCCCGAAGGTGATTTCGCGCAGTGACTGCGAAATCACCTTTCTTAACCAATAAACGCCATGACAGTGACAGAATTCATGAGGAGGGCCTAAATCCCCATGTTGAAAATTTGGTGCAAAAGTCCAAGAAATGCCTGAGATATGCAACAAAGTTGAAAAAACCCTATTCACTCCATTATACAGCTTACCAGCATTTCTTCAGTTCACGGTCGGCTTTGAAGAGTGCAGGCGTGTTCCGGTCCACTGAAGATCGTTGTGCCAGACTCGGAGGTAAGTATGGGGTGAGGAGGCAGGGGTGTGCAGTGGGTGGGTACAGGTGGGGGCCGGACCCTAGACTACAAAGGACCATTTCGTATTCTAGGTACAGAAAATGTCACGGGACAGTTTTTGAACGCTGGGGTGGGCTCCCAGCATGCCACCTAAGTGGGTTTGGGGGGGTTAGTAGCTGACAGGGGATTGGGCACCCTCGTTGGCACACAACACGGGGGTTAATGCCGGCGGGGGATTGGGCACCCCTGCTGGCAAACAACGTCACGGGACGGTTTTGGCACACTGGTGTGGGCTCCCAGCGTGCCACCTTCGTGGGTTTGGGGGTGACTAGCTGACGGGGGATTGGGCACCTCATTGGCACACAACATGGGGGTAATGCCGCGGGATTGGGCACCCGCCGGCAAACAAAGTGGGGGAGGCGCGAGCCGAGGAGATTGGGCACCCCTCAGCATTCAACAGTTGGGGGGTGTTGCCCGACAGGGTAGGGCTCCCGTCGGCATGTCACACAAAGGGGTGTGAGCTTCACCCACCATGTGGCAGCTTAACCGGTGCCATATTTATTGAAATGTTTTACTTGTTAAGAGCACGTATGGGAAGCATGTCTTTGCTGCACGCTGCATGACCAACTTGTCTCTGATTGCAGCGGCACTTTGTTTACAAGTTATGTCCACTTTACATAATGTTGGTGTCAGCGCTAGCATGCTGGCTTATTGGGGAATGAGGGACGCACCTACTGATGCGTGCCCTGCATTCGCCCAGCAGCAGACGTGCCTCCAAATCTCCACTCTCCCAATATGTTGACCTGCGCGCAAGCACGGCAAGCCAACATAAAAAAACAACTTGATGAAACTGTATTAAACTTCACATTTTAGGGTAATTATTTTTATTATTCAGCACATCTTCCTTTGTGTTACACTTCCATGGGAGGGTTTCAGGAACAGTATAATCAGTAAAGGCACTGTTTCAGTATAATTTAAAAATCAAGCTTAATTCAGTCTACATTTGACCCAGAGCCTCCCTAGAATGATTCTCAGAATCCTGATCAGAGTACCTTACTGTCTCTGCCTGCAGTTCTACTCTATTTTCTCCATTTAGCAGGTGCACAACAGTAGAAATTATATATGGGAGTCAGTCCAGAGGTGTGGGAGATGTGGGTTCAAATCTGGATTCCTGACTGGTGTGTGTGTGTGGGGGGGGGGTTGGGGTCTTCATGAAGTGCTCTTTTCCTGGGGAGATTACAGAATGTACAGCAACCCCCCCCCCCACCACAAACACACACACAAAAACAATCCTGGACTAGCATTAGCACTCTCTGAAAAGCCTGCCACTCTCTTGCCCCAAGAATGTATTAGCCATGTCAGACCGAACAATCAGGGGGGATTGAGAAGAAAAGGGATGCACATCTGTCCCCACAAAGCAACAACAAGAAACAGAGTGCAGGGATACAGTTCATTATAGTAGATGGAAGCCGTTTTTTGGCTACTCTCCAAAATAGAACTCTCAGCAGCCAAAGTGCACACAATGAGCCCATCCTTTTAAAGTGTATGCAAGTCATTAAGAGCAGCATGGGAAAAGGTAACAGTTTTGCCCGCAAGCCATTAATTTTTCATGAGCGTCACTTCTGTGAAAAAGGGTGAAGGTGCCATCTAGGGTGTCAATTTGCCTCCGATATCTTATTTCTAAGAAAGACAGCAAACTGGTGAACTGAGATTTCTTTCCTGCAATCTGAGAAGACTAATCAAATCATGAAAACATGTGCTGCAGTAAAACTGTCATGTGAGACTCCAACACAGCCGAAGCTTCTTCTTTAGGTCTTAGGTCCTGTCATACGAACCCAGTTTCATGTGATCTGCACTGGCTGTTGGTGAGGTGACAGATTTCCTTCAAGGTAAGCTTGCTGACCTATAAAGCCCTACATGGGCTGGGCCCTAGCACCCTGTTCAACCTTCGGTTTCCTCATCAGATCTCCCACCCTCTTTGTTCCTCTGAGGCAGGCTTCCTAGCAGTTCCCAGGGTTTAGTTGAAATGATCACTTTCGCTCGCTACCATCTTGGCGCCCCCAAAATAACTGACTTGCCCCCCCCGGCTCCGCCACTGTGTGACTCTTGAGGCTCCAGATGCAGCAACCATGGTGCTAAAACTAAAGCTAATTGGAAGGCTATGCCTTTAGTTCAGTGGACAAGCAGCCAGCCACTACCCCTTTCTGGGCTATAACAGCAGTTCCTCTAGCTCTGATCCTCTCTCTCAAGCACTTTTTCTTTGTATCCGGAGGCTCTGTCGATCTGTGCTTTGCAGCCTGCTGGGGACCCCCCCCCCATCACTGTGTTTTGGCCTCTGCTTGTTTCTGCTAAGCTTCGTTTTTCTGTTCTCCTGCTTTTGGTTTGTATTGTTTGCCTCCAGCTGTGTGCTTCTTTGTGTTGCTTGTTCCCTGTTCTTCTACGTGTGTGTCTTTTGTTTTGCTTTCTTTTTGTGGGGCTTCTGTTTCTAAACTCCTTGTTTTTTGCTCATCTAGAGCTCATGCTACTTAACATTTACTCACAGTGCAACTGCAATAATTATCTGTCTGTTTTAGCTCAAGCTGCTTCCCTGCTGCTGCTCTCCATGGTTGCAACTTAATTGTTTTCAACTTGTTCAGGCTCACTCTGAACTCTAGCCCATGCAGCTCAATCCTGCTTCCTGAGCTCATACAACATACATCATTGTTGCTGTTTTCACTGCACTGCCTAGCCAAAGTGCTGCTTTCAGAGTGTTTCCTCCCTTCAGTTTCTGTTCCTTCAAATTGCTAGCCCTATGACTCACACCTACTCAATTTTGATGCTGCTCTCTCATGTTTGTACACAACTATTATACTCTGCAGGTCAGCTAAGCTACCGCTGATGCTGTAAACTAGCTTTAATATCTGCATGTGGTTCAAGGCCCCTTCCACACTCTTGCTTTTCCTACGGCGGGGACTTGGAGATGTTGGAGGAGCCATGACGCCACAGAGGAGTAGTTTTGGTGTCAAGGTTTGTGGAGGGGCAACCTTACTCTCAACCAGCCTTGAATCATGAGGGCTTTGCTACCACCAAAAAGTAAATCATTTATGGAAAACTACCATTATTTCTATCAACATACTTTTGAAAGCTAATATATACAGGGAAAACACTGAAGACACTGCAGGAGACCATATGTTAACTGGCGCAACCAACCGCTCATCTCCTTGGCCTACTGCCAAATAGAAAGACATGGAGCATGCGTCCAATGTACAGTACAGGCTGCATGTCCATCTCCTGTATTGTGCAGGGAAGGCAGACTGTGTATTGTACAGGGTGCATTGTCCCTGTACGGTACACAGGTTGCACTCTCTCTGTACAGTATATTGTCAACACTCCCTGTGCAATAGACAAGGTAAAAGAGGCTTGCACATGGAATGGGGTGCAAGGGATTACAGCAAATCACAGAAAGAAAAATCCTTCACTCTCCAACCCTGGTAATAGTCATTCTCAACATCTAAAGTATCCAAAGTGCTTCATTTTATTGGGTGCAAATATGCACAATCACTCCTGACACGTTTCAGAACTTGCGCAGTTCCTTTTTCAAAGGATCTAGTCCACAGCATGAATGGCACACATTTATATAAATCAATGACATCAGCAAGAAGCGTCCAAACAAAGTGCAAAGTACAAAAAACAAAAGTGCATGTGAATAAAAGATTAAAAACATATATACATAACCACTGCAGCGTAACTACGAGGAAGAAATACATAGTTAGATTACAGTACCACTTCCACCAATTAGACTATTTAAAGCAGAAAAATTAACATGAAGGTCCAGAAAGCAAGTCCTGGTAACTTTCATCGATTCCAGTGCTTAGTTATATCTAGAGAGAAAGTACAAATACACAAAATAAGTTAGAGACAGCTAGGAACTATTCCTACAAAACAACACACATATAATGAGTTTCATCTTTCAGTTCTAAACTCATTTAGAGATATTCCTACAGATTGTGCCCAATGTTGGTGTGTCCTACTTTTCCTAGGAAAATGGTTATAATAAAATCAAACAGAATTCCTCGGACAGCACAATTTCCTTTTTCTAAGGTAAAGGGCTATATTAAATCTTTCATTTAGACCTGGATTTCTAAAGGCCTTGCGTGTATATATCCAGAAACCCTTCCTTTCAAAAAAAAAAAAAAAAACGATGATAGTCACCACCTCTCAGATTCTTAAGCGCCTTTTCAATGCCTAAAAATGAGAAAACATGATCCTAACTATTAGAAAACTTAGAGACATGGAGAGCTGTAGCATAAGTGCCTTCATTGTTACATATGGCTCTCACATGTTCGCCCACCCTCAGTTAGACTTCTTTTGGTTTTGCCTACATAAAAGGCTCCACATTTACACATACTGGATACTCCAGATGGTGAGAATGACTTTATTGCCAGGGTTGGAGAGGGCAGGATTTTTTCTTTTTTTATACTCCCTGTGCAGTATAGGAGATGCATGCACGCCATGTAATATACATTGAATGTGTGCTCCATATGTTACCATTTTGTGGCCAACCAAGGCGGTGAGAGGTGGGCTGTGCTGTTTGTCGTATGGTATCCCACCACACTCACCCTTTAGGTAAGAGTGGGATGGTTGCCAATTCAACCCATTTTGTAAACCCCTAGTACTGTCACTGACTGGCTGCCTCTCCTTATTGCGTTTAAAGCAGCAGTTACTGCTACTTTAAACATATTCAGGCATACCTCTCAACTGTACCACATTACGAGGAACGTTTCTCATTTTACTTCACTAAAACTCCCTGTTCCACATTGTGAGGACTTGTTCCACATTCAGTGTCAACATTTTAAAGTGAAAATCTATAGTAAATGATGCAAAAAATACATTATTCAATTAATAACAGACTTTCTGAACATAAATGCAAACATTTTAACGTGTTCTGAGGTTCTTAGGTAGAGATTTGATTAAGTGTTCCACATTTTGCTCATTTTTTCCACATTTTGAGAGGCAATGTTCCACATTTGGGGGACAAGAGGTTGAGAGGTGTGTATTCAGGATGGAGAAACAGCTACACTTACACTGGACACTTTTTTTTGTTTGTAAAACAAAAAACAAAGTACTGCCACCATTCAAGCTCTCCAACAGTATCCACACCACTTCATCCACAGTCCACCCACCACCTGCAAGGTTTGATTGTTTTTTAATTACTCTAACTCTGGTAACATAACTCAGAAGAAAACACTGGAGTTGCATGTTAGGCTAACCATATAACTGCCTGGATCCCTTCCCCACACCCACCCAGCCAGCACAGCAGCCTCTATCAAAGCAGGCATAATCAGGTTCAGTCAGAGTCAGGTGGCAGACAGGAGAGATGCTAGACTGCACAGCATTGACTGACTACAAACAGTAGACAGGACCAACACAGCACAACAGAGAATACCAACAATAACTATAATGGCCTACATAGTCAAAGAGATGTGCCCAGCACAACTGAGTTGCACCAGCACATCTCTGAAATGCGCACCTGGCCCATATTCAATAGGAGGGGATGATCTGTGCAATTCCAGATGCACAGCAGTGTAAAGATAATGTACTATATGTGGCACATCTGGAGGGGGCATTTCCATGCATATGTGAGTACATCTCAGTATTCAGCTGAGATGTGCAGCGCAGCTGCTGCACAAAGTTAGACATGGAAGAATCATGCCTAAGTCCTAGCCACCCACAGGTGGGCTGCCATGCAGCACAGTGCAACACAACAGCCACTAGCCCCTGGGTGGCTAGCCCCCCCAATCCCCAATCATGGCAGTAAACATATCAAAACCCATATTCCTTGGTAGTCTTGTGGCCCCCTTCCTTCCCCAAACCCTGTACAATCATGAATTAATGTCCAAAATTGCTTGGTAATGTAGTGACCCCCCTTCCTTCCCTGAACCCTGTCCAATTAATAAATAATGTCTGAAAGTCCCTGGTAGTCCAATGGTGCCCACCTCCCTTCCCCAAACCCCATCTGATTAATAAATTCCAGAATTCCCTAGTAGTCTAGTGGCCCCTCCCCAGCTCTGATCGTAAATATTGAAAACCTATCCCCAGACTTCCCTGGTGGTCATTTAGTGGACTCCCCACCCACTGAGGAACCCACACCCCACCCTACTCCCTCATCCCAGTATGGCCATGAAGCTGGTGGGATGCACAATCCACATGGACATCTCCATAGCTGCCCACTGACTGTGCTGTCAGTGAATGATAGCGTACAGTACACCTGTATGCCCATTGGTAGACACTGTCAACCAATGAGCTTGCAGTGTGAACTGTACACTTTCATTCACAAGTTTGTAAATAACACAAAGTTGTGAATTAGTGTACAGTACACACTACAGGCCCATTGGTTGACAGTGTCTACCAATGGGAGCACAGGTGTACAGGACGCTATCATTCAATGACAGCACAGTTGACTGGCAGCTGTGGAGGCATGTGTGTGGGTTGTGCTTCCCACTGGCTTCATGGCCATACTGCGACGGGGGAGCAGGGTGAGTGTGGGTTTCTCAGTGGGTGGGGAGGGTCCATTAGACCACCAAAAAAGTCTGCGGATAGGTTTTCAATTTGAGATCAGTGCTGGGAGGGGGGCCACTAGACTACCAGGGAGTTTCAGACATTAATTCATGATTGGATGGGGTAGGGGGAAGGGAGGGGGACACCACTGGACTACCAGGGAATTTTGAATATTATTTCATGGTCAGACTACTAGGATGTGTGCTGTTTTAGTGCATTCTTCTGGGTGCATCCCTGCCCAAGACATGCAAATAGGGCCATAATGACATGTAAACAGCCCCATTTGCTCTTTGCATGCATAATGGACCCAACTGCATGTTTGGGTCTGAATATCTGGAATTTGCACACGGTGTATTTCCAAGATGCACTGTGCCATCCCAGTCCAGGTATTCAGATTTGACAGGGGGATCTGCTGGCACATGGTCAGTGGACCCCATTTGCACTGCACACATTTTTTGATATATTCAGATAGGATGCACCATTGTGCAACTCATTTGAATAAATAAATTTTGTGCTCCAGTACAACTCAGTTGCACAAAACAACCACTTGTGCCTTTTCTGGGTGCAGTTTGAATCTCCTGGCCTTCAACAATTAAGCAGTAAGGCATGACAGGGTGTGTGCTACTGTGAAATAACCTCACTCCTGGGGTAGGCTCAAGTATGAGGGGAAGCTGAATACTTTCACCACCCCTGGAGTAAGGTTATTACACAATAACAGACACCCAGGAGTGCCGTATTGTTATTATACAATGGCTCATTTTAAAATAACATTATATAAAGTAAAAAAAAGTTATGACAATTTTATTGTTTCTTTGTGTGTGTCTGTGTGTGTGGAAGGCACACAGTAAAAGTATGGAAAAAAGTAATCCATTAGGTGGTGCTGATGTTTTATACTTCTCTGTCCCTTCAGTGTTTCTGTGTGTCTGTCACTTAATTTGTGTTGTTCCATCCCATCCCTTTCCACACAGACACACACATAGATAAATTATTATTTGTATTTATTTATTTTCATGGTGGGTTTTGTTCTTCTGAGCCATGGAGCCTGAAGAAGTCAGGCAGTGCAGGTACCGAGCAGGAGCTCATCGCTGAGTGCAGGTCATGCGGGTGTGTGAGGAGGGCAAAGTAGACCGAAGATACAGCTTCATTTTAAGTTTTAAGTATTTTGTTTTACTTTTTCCCCTGTCTTTTGCTAGTGAATGGTTCTATGTGCATGACTAAGAGTGATGTAGCCAGCGCAGTAACATTGTATGCACGTGCTACAACAGCCACTGTTTCCTAATAGTGGGGTCGCTCGGCTTCCGTTAAACAAAAAAAGGTTTTGCAGTTTTCTGGCAGTTGTTGTTTTGGGGGCTGGTAAAGGAAATATGGAGCAAGGGAGAAAATGAACTGTCTCCAGAGGATGGTGGTTGAAGTGATGGCTTCAGTATTCACTTATAACTCACTCTGCAGACACAGCAGTGTGGGACTCATGGTGTTTGCGTGGAAAGGGAGGGATTTGTTTCTATGTTCTGTGGTCATCTGTATGCCTGGTCATTTTCCAGTGATGTTGCTCTTCAATAACATCACTGCCCAGGCACACAGTGACCAATTAGGAAACAAGAAATGTTCCTGTCATTGTGTAATTAAAATTAAACGCCTCCTACCATTGCCTTCTTACACACTAGAGCCATGTTAGTTCTAGTTGAGAAGCTAATTGTGCTGTTTTGCTGTGCTGGTGGACGGTGGTCACTAGTAAAGCCACTGGCCCACTTCAGTCCAGACACACTACACTACAGGAAGAGAGAATGCCTCACAGATTGCAGCAGGCTTCTTTTCCTGGCCATTCTCTGACCCTGACTGGCTCCAAATTAAATGGTCAATAGTGTGTGGCCCCTGCCAGCTCAGAACTACCTTGACTATGCAGACTAGAATTCCCTCTTACCATCTCCTCTGTTTATTGCAGCAGTTTTGTGCATTGCTTCCCCCCATGACTTGAGTATTGCTGTTGCTGCCCCCTCATTCACTACCCACCCTCACCCACGATCCACCAATGCAGCACCACCAGTAACCAGACTCAGTTCTACCAGTTAGTTGTTTCTTGCAGCCACTGCCTCATAATCAGTCCACTGTCCTCTCCCCTCAGTTCCAAACTTTTCCAGCCTCCTAGTCCAGGCAGACAGTTCCACAGGTTCACTCATTGTGACCCGATGCTCTGACCGACCAACCCAAATTCAGTCACTCACAGCAGGCGGGGCATGCCCGCCACACCACTAGATCTGATAAGGACTCCTGACTGACCGACCGACTCCTGAGCCCCACATGAAGCAGGCAACATGAGGCATTGGCCAAGCAAAGCGGCAGCAGGCAGTTCTTGAATGAGGTGGTCAGACATGGCAGCATTCAGAAAGGCAGACAGGAAGGAAGGGGTGCACCAGATATGACAGTACCATGGTCTCGATGCCAGCAGTCAGTCTCCCACCCTTTCATCCTGACTTCTCGCTAGCTATTGGCAGTGGCATGTGTTTATGTTACTTCCGGGTGCAATTACTGTGGTTCATCACTTTCTCTCTTTCTGCTGCAACTTAGTTCTGCTCCTCCCAGTTCCAGTCAAGCCAGTCTGTGAAACAGTGGCTACCCCACCACACCACTGTCTGTCACCTTCACCCACCTCTCTGTCTGTCACTCTCTCACAGCTCTCACCAGTGAAACCTGCCCCCCCAGCACACCAGGCTCCTAAGACCCTCCTAGCCCACAGCAAGCAACAGCAGCAAGGTAAGGGACTGATTGTTAGGGGTGACAAATGTGATCACCCAAATTGTTGGGGGGCACTTGTATAATTATACCCCTGCCCCATGTGGCAAACATAGAAACATAGAATTGGATGGCAGATAAGGACCGCTTGGCCCACCCAGTCTGCCCATTTCCCTATCTAATGGATAAGCTGCAGGTCCTAGTTAACCAGCAACCTACTTCTTCCTACCCCCACCCCCTAGAATTGCCTTATGACTGTCCCATGCATGCTTGAATTCCACCACTATTTTTGACTCCAGAAGGCCGTTCCATGCATCCACAACCCTCTCTGTGAAAAATACTTCCAGTAAATTACCTCTGAGCCGCCCCCTCCATCTAAATTGTGCCCCCTGTTCTTGCACCTTTTTTTGAAAGATGCTACCCTCTTGGACTTTGTTGATTCCTTGAGGTACTTGAACGTTTCTATCATGTCCCCCCTCTCCCTCCTTTCCTCAAGGCTATACATATTAAGCTTCTTAAGTCTCTCTTCATATGTCTTCTGGTGCAGACCCTGCACCATTTTAGTTGCCCTCCTCTGGACAGCTTCCATCCTGTCTATGTCTTTGCAGAGATTGGGTCTCCAGAACTGCGCAGTACTCAGATGGGGGTCTCACCAGCTGTCTGTACAGAGGGATAATAACTTCCTGTTTTCTACTGGTGATGCTTCTCCTATGCATCCCAGTATCCCCAACCCTCCTTGCTGCCCTCTCACATTGCTTGCCCACCTTTAGGTCATCTGATATGACTACCCCCAGGTCCCTTTCCAATTTTGTTGTATCTCACCCCCATTGTGTACTCTTCCCTGGGCTTTTGTTTCCCAGGTGCATTACCTTGCACTTCTTAGCATTGAATCTAAGCTGCCATACATTTGACCATTCCTCTAACCTTGCCAAGTCCTCTCTCATCCTTTCCACCCCACCTTGTGCATCAACTCTGTTGCAGATCTTTGTGTCATCTGCAAAGAGATGAACTTTTCCTTCCAGTCCCTCTGCAGTGTCGCTTATAAAGACATTGAAGAGGACCGGTCCTAATACTGAACCCTGCGGTACCCCACTAGTAACCTCCCTTTCTTCAGAGTGGACTCCATTTACTATTACTCTCTGTGTCCTATTCTAAAGCCAATTCTTTACCCAGGCTGCCATCTTGGGACCCACTCCCAGGCTGGCCAACTTGCATATTAATCTTTTATGTGGGACTGTGTCAAATGCCTTGCTAAAGTCTACGTAGGACATGTCCACAGCCCCTCCCTGATCTACTACTTTGGTCACCCAGTCAAAGAAATCTATCAGACTCGTCTGGCATGACCTTCCCGCTGTGAATCCATGCTGCCTTGGGTCCTGTGCCCCTCTAGCCTCTAGATACTCGGCAGTTCTTTCCTTCAGAAGTGATTCCAACATTTTCCCTATCACTGAGGTTAAACTGACAGGTCTGTAGTTTCCTGCTTCTGCCTTGCTCCCACTTTTGTGAAGGGGAATCACATCTGCCCTCCTCCAGTCCTCGGGTACCACCCCATCCTCCCATGATTTGTTAAAGAGGGTAGTCAGTGGTGTCACTAGTTCTACCCTTAGTTCTTTAGAATTCTGGGATGAATCCATCAGGCCCCATTGCTTTGTCCACCTTCAGTTTTAAGAGTTCTTTCAGATCCCTTTCTTCTGTAAATGGGCTGGTATCAACTTCTGTATCCAGAGTGTTTCTACTGTTTGTTTTAGGTACCTGCCCTCTTCATTTGTAAATACTGAGCAAAATATTTATTTAGTATTCTGCCTTTTCACAGTCACCCTCTGCCCACCCTCCCTCCCCTTTATGAAGCCTCACTATCCCTCCCTTGGTCTTCCTTCGCTCCCTGATGTACCTATAAAAGGTTTTATCCCCCTTCTTAACTGAGTTGGCTATCTTTTTCCTCGGTTTGGGCCTTTGCTGTTCTGACTGCCTTCCCAGCTTCCTTTTGCTTTAACTGATACAGTTCTCTGTCCTGCTCCTTCTGTGATTCCTTGTACTTCCTGAATGCTTTCTTTTTCTCTTGAACCTTCACTGCCACTTCCTTTGAGAACCATAGTGGTTTCTTACATCGCTTTGGTTTGTTTATTTGCTTCACACAAAGGCTTGTTACCTCTGTGATGGCAGTTTTATTATTCCCCATTTTCTTCCAACCTCCTTCCTGCCCATTTGCTAGTGCATTCCTTAGGCACTCACCCATTTTAGCAAAGTCAGCGCCCTCCTAAAGTCCCGTACTTTTTGCCTTTGTATAGCTTGACTCTATTGCTGTGTTTGTTGTGAGACCATACTATTCGGTGGTCGTTAGTTCCCAGGATGGCTACCCACTTCTACATCTGTGATCCCTCTCCATCTCCATTTGAGTGAACCAGGTCTAAGATTGCTCTCTCTCAAGTGGGCTCCAATACTAGTTGCCTAAGGCATGCCCCCTGTAGGGCATCTAGAATAACCCCACTCTTCAAAGTGGCTGCTGCAACTGCACTCCAGTTAATATCTGGCATATTCAGATCACCCATCAGTAATATCTCCCCTTTTTCTGCCATTCTAAGTATACTTTCTATCATTTCCTTGTCCATTTCCTCCCCCTGAGAAGGGGGTCTGTATACAACCCCTGTTCGGATTGTGGTGCCATTGCATACTTGCTTTATGTTCTAATCCTGCATCCACTGCCAAAAATCCTCAGAGTATTTGTTACCTTTCATTGGCTTCCTTGAATGCCTGGCTGGCTTGCCCTGCTATTCATATTTGCTGCTCCTTCGACCTCCATGCTGGTCTGACCATTTACTTACTCTGCTTACTGACCTACATGTAGGTCCACTCCTTGCTTATGCAATTCATTTGTTCAATGCTTGCTACTGCCATGTTTGACCTATATGAGGGTCACAGCACTCAACGCTTCATTCAGCTCCTCCTCAGTTGTTTTCTGGGGCATGCCAGCCATAACTATTCCATGGCGCAGGGCCTTCCTTCAGTCGATGATCTCACTTTGCACCTATAGATTTTGCATCTTGAGCGTGCCTGACTAGGGGCAGGGTCCTTCTCACCTGACCCATAACTGGGAATGTCCTCACTATGGGCCTGGCTTTAGCCACTCGAGACTCAATGGCAGCTCCTGGTGTAGAATTTAAGACTAGCCATGAAGGGTGGTTACAGCGATCTCCTTTGGAACTAGTATTCTACTAGCAAGGAACCTTCACTGCATTCTCTCTATGATTGCCTCTGGTTTACCTGGTTTGTTTTTAGGGTAGGTAGGCTGGGTGAGTGCCTCAGCAGTTGTTGCTCTCCTCCTCTTGCCTTGAATGCCCCCAATGTTGTAGAGCATTCTCACAACCTTCCACAGCATTCCATTAGAGGGATCGGTCAGAGCTTTCCTCCAAATTGGAATATTTTCCACCCCCCCCTTAATTTGGTTTCTAAATTGCAGCAGCAGAGCCATCACTGAACAAACATCCCAAGCCTGGAGGGAAGGTGACCTAGGCTTTTGATCCCCAGAGATTTCCTCTTTGGGGGGGAGGTTCTCTCCTCCATGCCTCAGGTCATAACTGTTAGTTAGCCATAGTTAGTGTTCCCTAGTTCCTTTAGGTAGGTTTCACTATTGGATGGAGGTGGATGGTGTCCCTACTTGTCGTTCTCTCTCTCCTCAGGAGGCCCTCTCAATCTCCAGTGCAATCCATCATACTCATGCCATTGTTAGCCTGCACATCTCATTACATTATCAAGCTGATAATCAAGGTGCCTAATCTACTACTGTCATGCACAGCTACCAATTGCTAATGTGCTTTCATACTACTACTTTTCTTTTTGGTGATGCTTCCTAAGGTACCTTTAGCCAAGGGAATCGTCCGCAGTACCTGTAAGGGTGGAACTCTCTTTGAGGGTTCCTTGTCTTGGTACCCCTACAGGGTAGTAATTCCTCTGGAATAGAAAGCGTGAACAACCAAACCAAGTAACAGTTGCACAAGCATAACATCATACTGGCTATGTAGGCCACAGAATTGGAATGCTATGCCTGTAGTTCAATGGACAAACAGCCAGCCACTCCTTCCTATGCTATATAAGCAGTTCCTCTGAGCCTCTCTCTCAAGCACTTTTTCTTTGCCCCACCATCCTCCCCTCCTCCTCCAGTGGCATCGCCTCCCTCATAGGTTTATAGGTTATGGATTCAAGTCAAATAGCTTGTAAGCCATTAGTAGACTCACCACTAACAGTGGATGTATCCAAATTTTTTGTCCCCATGTGAAGATCTAGCTGGTGTTTAAAAGCAGTCATGCTGGGTGCTCTTACCACATTATCTGGCAAAACATTACATATGCTCACCACCCTCTGATTGAACCAATGCCCCCTTTATGTAGTCCTATGTGATTCCCCTTTCAGCTGGTACGGATGCCCTTTTAGTTCTCTACCCTGATGTTTCTTTCTAATTAGCCCCGATGATTCTAAGATTGCCTCATCTTGGATGGATCTATATATGTAACATAAGTCACCTCTAAGTTTACGATATCCCATGGAGTACATACTCAATTACCTCAATCTATCTTCGTATGCCCTGTCCTTAACATTATACACTTTTCTCCTAAGTTTTCTCTGTACCCTTTCCACACTGTTACTGACAGCTATACTACACGGCGAGCAAAAAGGTTCACCGTATTCCAATACAGGTCTCACCAGTGACCCATAAAGTGGCAGCAGCACTTCCTCCTGCTCCAAATATTCCTTAATATATTACCAAGGATCATGTCTGCTTTCTTGACACATTCACCTGAGTGCTTATCAAAGCTCAAATTATCAACAATCCATACTCCCAAGTCCTTCTCATTCTCTGTGGGTGTAATTATGTTGCCATTAATAGTATAGTTTGCTTTCTTATTATTGGCACCAAAGTGCATTACCCTACTCTTAGTTTCGTTAAAGACTAATTTATGTTCTGTAGCCCAAGTAACCAGTTTATCAAGTTGTCCTTGCAGTTTTTCAGTGGATTCTATGTTGTTTACTATCACCCCCACCTTCGCATCATCAGCATATTTACATTGCCATGCCCGTCTTCTGCCTGTGTTGTGGAAATGAACACTTTAAATAAGATGGGCCCAAGAATTGATCCCTGGGGAACCCCACTAGTCACACTCCCCCATGCTGACCAGTGTCCCCTTATTCCAACTCTCGGTTTCCTCATGATCCAGCCATGACCTTATCCAGGCTATCAATTCCTCATTAATACCAATCATCTTTTGTGATTTCTGCAAAACATAGTGTGCTACTGAATCAAAAGGTTTGGAACAATCCAAATAAATCACATCAACAGGCACTCCCCAGTCCAGTGCCTTACTCACTGGTTCAAGCTGAAAAGGTTAGTCACACATGACCAGCCTTCCACAAACCCATGCTGTGTGACATCAACCAGGCCAAGCTGGTTTAGGTTTTCTTCCAGGCGTTCCTTTATAAGGCCTTCATAACCTTTCCTACGCACAACGTGATACTTATCGGTCTATAGTTATTAACCTTGGTCTTGTCTCCCCCTTTCAATTTGGGGGTAACGTGTGCCAGCCTCCACTCATTAAGGATCTCTCCCTCATTCACTGACAAATTAACTTTAATGTGAGAAGACCAGCCAATTCCTCTGCCATTTCGCTCAGAAAATAAGGATGTATACCATCTGGTCCACAAGATTTGTGTTCATTTAACTTTCTTAACTTATCCCAGACCTCACTGTCTAGAATGCATTTCAATGTCTTTTGTTCCTTTTTCACCTCATGACTACCACCAGGCTCCTTTTGGTCTTTGGATACATTCATAAAATATTCATTAAACCTTTTTGCCATCTGTTTTTCGTCCATAACTTTAGCCCCACCCTTTAATTTTACCATGCATTTTTGCCCTTTCCTTAGACTTCCCACGTAGCTATAGAAGTGTCTACAATTATTCTTTTTAGTAGTTGCCTATTTTAAGTCTGCCTGTGCCTTGGCCTTCTTGATAGTATTTTTACATAATCTGACCATTTTTTTATACTTCTCCAAGTTATCATCCGTCTGGATCTTTTTGTATTTCTTATTTGCTCTTTAATTTCTTTTAACTATTTTCTGAACCTTTTTAGTAAACTATTTAGGAATTCTTCCTCTCTCATTGCATTTGAAAATGACCAGCACATACTCTCCCACACAGTCCATTATTTTCTTGCTAATCTTTGCCCATGTGTCTTCCAGAGACAAGTCCATTAGTTCATCTTTCCAATGCCATAGTTTTAGCACTTGTTTAATCATCCTAAGATTGGCCTTTCGATAATTCAGTATGTTAGTTCTACCCTGCTGATGTTTTGTATATACATTGATAGTAAACATAACCATATTATGGCCACTTGCCCCCAGTGGTTGGATTACTTCAACATTTTCCAAGGCATCTTCCATACTACCAAGGACCAAATCAAGAGTATTGCTTCCCCTAATGCTATGCTTGACATACTGTTCAAATCCATTCAGTTGGTAGTATTCCAGGAATCTAGTTTCCCATGAGTCAGCTGCTTTCTCAGTGTTCCAGTCTATTGTTGGTGGAATTAAAGTCCCCCAATAATACACTATCCCCCCTCATTTCTTGTGCTTCTAAAGCTTCCATGAAGGCTAGATTTTCAGCAACTGTAAAGTTAGGTGAGCAGTAACATAGCCATATAGTTATGTCCCCTTTAATATTTTTAACTCTAATCCAAGTTTGTTCTACTTACCTCCGTTCCCATTGTTCATTTTAATTTCTTGGGCATTTAGATGTGTTGATACATAAAAGGCAGTTCTTCCCCTTTTTCTACCCTGTCTTGTTGTCTGAAAATAATCATATCCCTGAATATTGTCTATCCAGTCCTCATCCGAGAGCCACATTTCTATTATACAGCATATATCTATCTTCTTATCCATAATATACTTCATCTCATCCATTTTGTGCTTCATACGTCTTGCATTTAACATGAAGACCTTTAATTTTCTATTACAGCTGTCTCACTTGTTTTACTACTATTACTACTCATGGTATCTTGTGCTTAGTCTCCCCTACTTACTAGTTTAAATACTTTATGATTCGTTTTATAAACAGTCTTAATTCTCTACTCCCTTTTTTTGATAAATGCAATCCGTCCCTTCCAAATAGATGATGATTCTGATAAAAAATTTCTCCAAGTGTTAATACACTGTATTCCCTACATTAGGCTCCACAGTTGTATCCAATTGTTAATCTCTTACTTTTGACATTTACATTTTCACCAGCCCTGGGTATGGGTAATATTACAGCTATGCCATTTACCTCCCTAATGACCTTTTCAATTAGCATATATTGGTACACCAATCTGATCATCTCATCCATGTACTACATCACTTGTCCCTGCGTGTATTACTACAAGTGGATTGTCATTTTCTTTTCTGACTATTTCTGACTTTAATTTGCATATGTCAGACAATTTTGCCCCTGAGAAGTATGAACTGGTTATTCCTTCTTTATTTAGTCTAGTAGTTTAGGCATCAGTGTATCTTATTATATAACCTCCCAGTATGAATATTCAGGCCTTTAGCTCATTATTTATTGTTCATTTTCAGTTTTTGTTGTCTCATTATCTGTTTACTTTTCTACCCCAACTTGCACTGGTATTTCATTTATTGAGTTCATCATGGCGTGCAGGCACAGATGAACCCATTGACATGAGAGGTGCTATACAGGGGTGTGAGGAGAGTGCGTCAATGGAAAGCTCCATAGCAAGTGTCAGCCCAATGAGTTGGCAGGCTGGGGATGAGTAATTTTCTGTTGGGGCAGACTTGGCCAACATTTCAAAGGACAGAGCTGCACCAATAGTGGTGCGGCTCGGTCCTTTGATGTGTTACATTGACTTTCTGGTTGCACGTTCATACTGCTGTAACACTTACAGTGTGAATGTGCTAAGCCTTCCCACTGCTTCTATCTTCCCATTCGAGCCCCCCCCCCCACCAGTAAATCACTCCTTCCCACTGCTGCTATCCTTGCTGCCTGGAAGACTGGGATCCATAGGTTGGATGCAGAGATGATCAATCAGAGCCTGGGCTGGCATTTCCACTCCCTAGCCTTGGACGAGCCCACTTGTTTCCAGGGACTCAGCTGCAAGGGAGAGTACCATGGAAGGTGTCGCTCTGCACGGTTGAGGGGAAACTTTACTGAGGTCTGGGCTGCAACAGCAAGCACTCAAATGTAATGAGCTTGGGAGAAAACTGCCTGCAGTTGTTAGAAAGCAGCAGCACTCTGGGCTCTGTCTGTTACAAAATAGCAGTGGGGCTGTTCAGTGATGAATGTCGGGCTCAAGTGCTGCTGAGCAGCAGTCAGGTTAGGAACGGGATCTTTCTGAGAAATGCCACTGAGAAGCAATCAAGAGCCTTTCACTTCGGGGTATTAGATCCTTCTTTATTTTTAGACACCGGCAGCCATATTATAGTGTGGAAAGAGGGGATGATTAAAAAGGCAACATGACCAGAATTTGAGTGTAGAACTGGGAGTTGAGGTAAGGAAGAAGCACACTTCTTAGCACCAGCTTCATTCATCTCACTGTGGAGCATGGTTTGCTGCATGGCTCCTGAGTGAGTTCCCTTATTCATGATGCAGTGATTGGCTTTGCTGAAGTTGGAAATTGATACATCTAGAAATTACTTCTGACTTTTGATTTATGATAGCTTGAAAGAGAGCAGAAATGTCAATGCCGATCAGGTTTAAAAGGATAAAGAAATTATAGTGGAGTATGAAACGCAAGTTAAAGGTAATGTACATGAACTGTGTGTGTTTCTGTTGTACTTTGTGAACAGCAAAGGCAGAATGCTCATGTTTAGTAGTTGGCAACCATCTAAAGCATGTTCTGTGTAACCATAATGACAGCTTTAGGTGATACTTGCATTTAAAATGCTATATGAAAGTTCACCATACATTTTGGTTTCTGTGATAATGCGAAAGGGAGATGAAGAGAGCACTGTACTTGGTTTGTTTCTACGTGTGTGTCATTTGAAAAGATAAAAATACTCTCAAACGACACACACACAAAAAAAACCAAAACAGCAGAACAAAGGAGTCTGAGTTTGAATGTATAAGCTAACAGAAATGCCCCTCTTGTTTTAACAAAACTCAGACTTCTTATTTGCTCCTTGTGGAACTGGAACTACTTTAAGTGCTTGCAATGGATGTAGGCTATTGAACTACTCTTTTGTAAGACATTGGCTGGCAGTATAGACTAGAGATTAGAATAATGAGCTATGAATGAGCTTGGTACATCCAGCAGATCAGACCTGGGTTTGATTCTTACAACTTTAACTTGCATACTGTTCGACTCTGAGCAAGTTGCTTAAATGCCCAGTGCTCCCAGGTCACCTCTGAAAACAGACACTTGTGCCTAATGGGCCTTACCCAGTTACCAAAGACTAAAAAAAACCAAAAACTGACCTTTCCTGTATTTCGGCTTTCTCCCATTCTGGTATCCAAAGTTACAGTATTAAGAAGGTGAAAGCACTTGCCAGCCCAGCAGTGCTGAGAGTTGAGGCACTGGATGCCACACTTCATGCCACATTGGTGGTCCTGGTTTGGGAATGGACTCAGGCTGCTGGGGGCTGGCAAGGGAGAGGAAGGATCAAGCGTTGGATGACTGCTCTCCTTCCTCTGGGGGTGGGTAGAGGGTATCACCCTACAGCAGCATGCACAGCAAAGGGGGGGCCAGACAGGCAGCAGCACTATGCTCAGATGCCATTGCATATCCGGCTCCCCAAGGGGAGGAAAGTGGAAAATGTGGGGGGTGATCTCTGTGGTTGATGGCCACACCTTGCACCACCAGACCTGAGAGAGGCACCAACCTAGCGGTGTGGATCAATTATAGGCTGGCCCTTGGTGGTGTGGGTTTGTGTGGCCCATGTGCATGCCCGGGTCTGGGGGTGCAGGTGTCAGCAGTTGGAGATCGTGAGGGATGTGCCACTGAGACAGATAAATAAATAAAAAAAAAAAAAGAAGGTGAAAGCATTCTTTCTCCCTGTTCCTTTGTATATATATATGTGTGTGTGTGTGTGTGTGTGTGTGTGTGTGTGTGTGTGTGTGTGTGTGTGACAACTGTAACTCATGATATAAAGAGCAGCACATTTTCATATTACACAGAAATATAGAAGTTGACAGCAGATAAGGACCGCAAGGCCCATCCAATCTGCCCATTTCTTTTTCTAACTTTTTCTAACTTATGAATGTGCCATTGGCCTTTGCTCCGTCAATGACCTATCTATTCATACTCATCTGTATTGTTCCCTAATGCCTATCCCATGCCTGTTTGAAGCCCTGCATTGTATTCATATCCACCACTTCCTGGAGTAGGCTGTTCCATGCATCCACCACCCTTTCTGTGAAAAAGAACATCCTCTCATTACCCCTTAATCGGTCTCCCTCTAATCGCATGCTGTGTCCTCTTGTCCTGCTATTTTTCTTATGTAGAAACATGTTAGACTCTTTCACATTGTTAATGCCCTTAAGGTGTTTGAATGTTTCAATCATATCACCTCTCTCCCTCCTTTGCTCTAGGGTATACATATTAAGCTCCGTTAATCTGTCCTCATATGTTTTCTGATGCAGTCCCTGCACCATTTTGGTTGCCCTTCTCTGGACTGCCTCAATTTGGTTAATGTCCTTGTGAAGGTGTGGCCTTCAGTACTGCATGCAGTACTTCGGGTGGGGCATAACCAGTGTCTTGTAAAGAGGGATTATTACCTCCCTATTCTGACTTGTGCTACCCCTACTAATACACCCCAATATCCCCCTAGCCTTACGTACTGCTTTATTGGTCTGCTTGGATGATTTCAGGTCCTCAGTAGTGATGATGATGCCCAAGTCTCTTTCTTCCCTTGTGACTGCCAGCAACTCCCCTCCCAGCCTATAGGTGGCTTCAGGGTTTCTCTTCCCTATGAGTATGATCTTGCACTTCTTTGTGTTAAACCCCAGTTGCCACTCTTCTGACCATTTTGCCAGTTGATCCAGATATCTTCTCATTCTGTCCATCCCATCTGGATCATCTACTGTGCTGCAGATCTTGGTGTCATCTGCAAACAAACCTTACCCTCCAGTCCATCTGCAACGGCACTGATGAAGATATTGAAGAGGACTGGCCCAAGGACTGATCCCTGAGGTACCCCACTTGTGGCTTGCATCTCTTCTGACTGTATACCATTTACCACCACTCTCTGTTTTCTGTCATCAACCAGTTTGCCTCCCAGTTGACCAACTTCTGACCCACCCAAGCATACCCAACTTATTAATCAATTTTCTATGTGGAACAGTATCGAAAGCTTTGCTTAAGTCAAGGTAGGCAACATCAACTGCTCCCCCTTGGTCCACCACTCTGGTTACCCAATCAAAGAAATATATGAGATTAGTTTGACAGGACCTTCCTTTTGTAAACCCTTGCAGTCTTGGATCCTGTGCTTCTATAGATTCCAGGTGTTGCACTATCCTTTCCTTAAGGACTGCCTCCATAATATTGCCCACTACTGAGGTAACATTGACTGGTCTGTAATTCCCTGCCTCCTCCCTGCTACCACTCTTATGGAGCAGGATCACATGACCCTTTTCCAATCTTCTGAGACTTCTCCTTTGCTCAGAGACTCACTAAACACTTCTGATAATGGTTCTGCTAGTTCCACCCTTAGCTCCTTTAGTACCCTGGGATGTATACCAATAGGTCCCATTGCCTTCTCCAACCTGAGCCTATCGAGCTCTTGTAGGACCCTTTCTTTTGTGAAGGTCTGGGGTGTAGCCAGGAACTTCTGAGCTGCACACCAAGTGGACTCATTGCTACCCCCCCCTTAGGGAGAGCTACCCCTCACCCACTGTCCATGCCCTCTCAGACGATAGCGCATTTTCTGTGTTGTAAGCCAGCACACCACCACCCCATCACCAACACAGAGGTACAAACACACACACTCCACACTAGGCATGCCACCACCACCAACAGGTGTCAGACTAACAGACTGGCTTTTGGTTACAATATTGCATTGTGACAAGCCTCTGTACCTCATCATGGTAGCCAGTCCCACAGAGGTCCATTCTCACTCTCCACACTAGACATACCATCACCACCAACAGGTGTCAGACTAACAGACTGGCTTTTGGTTACAATATTGCATTGTGATAAGCCTCTCTGCCTCATCAAGCTAGCAAGTCCCACAGAGGTCCATTCTCAGACACACTCACTCTCCACAATAGACACGCCACCACCACCAACAGGTGTCTGAAAAACAGACTGGCTTTTGGTTACAACACTGCATTGTGACAAGCATCTCTACCTCGTCGAGGTAGCCAGTCCCACAGAGGTCCATTCTAACAAACACACTCTCCACTCTAGACAAGCCAACACCACCAACAGGTGTCAGACTAACAGACTGGCTTTTGGTTGCAATATTTCATCGTCACAAGCCTCTGTACCTCATCAAGGTAGCCAGTCCAGAGGTCCATTCTCACTCTTCACACTAGACATGCCACCAGCACCAACAGGTGTCAGACTAACAGACTGGCTTTTGGTTACAGTATTGCATTGTGACAACCCTCTCTACCTCATCAAGGTAGCCAGTCCCACAGAGGTCCATTCTCACACACACACTCTCCACACTAGACATGCCACCACCACCACCAGGTGTCAGATAAACAGACTGGCTTTTGGTTACAATATTGCATTGTAACAAGCCTCTGTGCCTCATCAAGGTAGCCAGTCCCACAGAGGTCCATTTTCACACAGACTATCTCCACACTAGTCATGCGATCACCACCAACAGGTGTCAGACTAACAGACTGGCTTTTGGTTACAATATTGCATTGTGACAAGCCTCTCTACCTCATTAAGGTAGCCAGTCCACAGAGGTCTATTCTCACACTCCACATTAGGCATGCCACCACCACCATCAAGTGTCAGACTAATAGACTGGCTTCTGGTTAGAATATTGCATTGAGACAAGCCTCTGTACCTCATCAAGGTAGCCAGTCAGACAGAGGTCCATTCTCACTCTCCACATTAGACATGCCACCACCACCAACAGGTATCAGAGTAACAGACTGGTTACAATATTGCATTGACTAGCCTCTCTACCTCATCAAGGTAGCCAGTCCCACAGAGGTCCATATTGTCACCCCTGCCCCCCATGACCTAGTTATAACCCATTAAACTTCAGTGAAGGTTAAATTTCATTAAAATATTACACTGATATAGATTTACTTAACTTCTAGGAGAAGAATACAGTAAATTAAAATGCAACAGAAGGGAAATTTCTTAAAGAAGGAGAAGCTGTATGAGATCATTGACTTGTTTTAGAACCATCTATAAATGCATGAGAAATGAATATTACAACTGTGTTAATAATATAATGTTTCATTACTGTAATATATTGTATGAGTTAGGCATGTATTTCATGAATACAATTTATTTTAAAAAGGGAGATTTGTCAACAGGGTGGCTCTTCAGCAAATGTGAAGAGTGGTCTGTGGTGGTGGGCCATCTAGGGGAAGAGGCTGGTCTGGGTGCTGGGGTGGATTTTGCTCCAGGTTGGGTACTCAGGTTGAGGAGGCTGGTCCGCAGGCAGGGCTGGGAAGAGTAGTCCCAGGGTAGGGATGAATACACTGGTCCATACCACTGATGGATTGTCTACCAGCATGTGGTGTGGTTGACTGGGGAGGGAAGCTGTAGCAAATGGTAAAAGAACAGCACCAGTGAATTTATTTTAATCAAGGACAGGATAACTTGGGCAGCTCAAAAAACTATTGGCTGCTGTCACTGACATACGAAGACCCCTCCCCTCGACAGCAGTCAGTACTTACTCTCCACTGCAGCCTCTGTCTCAGGCAGGTAGTCACTTGCTTTACAAGTAAATTTGTTGATATTGTATTAATGCAAGTATAACCCAAGTGACTGTAATTGCATGAGATGGTGGCCAGCAGCAGAAGTAAGTGGAGGGTAAGTGCCATGTACACTGCTTCCGTTGTGCTGAGCCAAGTGCACTACTGACACTGTGCTGTGCCATGTACAATGCTTGTCATGGTGTTGTGCATGTCTGTTACCACTCTATGCCATGTGATTGGTCACACCTGCACTGTGCCACATACACTACTGTCATTGCATTGTAATGTGCACTGTCAGTACTACACAGTCACATGCACTTCTGACACTACACTTCGGCATGTGCAATGCTGACACAGCAGTGCACCACTACACTGCTGACACTGAACTGTGCCTTGTGTAGAACGTTTACTGCACCATGTGCACTGCTGATGTAGCACTGTGCCACAAGCACTGCTGACACTGCAACATGCTACAGGTGTGCTGTCACTGCACTGTGCCATATGGACTGCTGACACTTCACTGTGCAACGTGACTCATTGACACCAAACTGCTGAGTCACATGTGACTGTCACTGCACTGTGCCACATGCAGTGCTGTCACTGCGCTGTCATGTGCAGTGCCATTACTGCATAATGCACATGGAACAATGTAGTAACAGACCAATGCTATTACTACATTATGCAACATGCCCTGCTGACACAGCTCTGTGCCATATGCACTGCTGTTACTGCACTGTGCCACATGACCTGTCAACACTGTACTGCACTGTCGAGTGTATCTCTGTCACTGTAATAGGCCATGTGCACTGCCTTCCCTGCACTGTACCATGTGAACCACCATTGCTACACAGTATCATCTGCACTGCCATTACAGCAATATCATGTACTGTGCTTTTACTGCCACATGCATTGCCTTTGCTGCACTGCTCCACGTGCACTGCTGACATTGTACTACAGTGTACCACATGCACTGCTGTCATTGTGCTGTGCCACATGCACTGCTGTCACTGCAGTGTACCATGTGTCTTGCCAAAACAGCACACATATTCCCCAGATGGCCACAGACTGGGACTGTAGGTAGTGGGGTCGCCCCTGGTGATTGTCTATAATATCATCTGGGCATATGACACAGGAACCCGTGCCATCTGCGTTGGTGGCTTTCGGTGAGTTCGCCAAGTGGGCAGGCTGGCAGTCTTCCTTACAGAACATAAAAAAAAACCTTTTTAGTTGTCATCCCTAGTGTCTGCCAGTAAGATCATCCAGGCATGTACAAAGGCCCACATGCCCTTCTATCATGGTGGTGTGCAGTTCAGCTTTGAGTTCTCCAACTGGGAGGATGGGGTCCACCCACTGTGACAGCCAGTGACATCACTAGATACAGTAGAATTGCATCCGTCATAGAAATAAAAAAAGAATACTAGAATGGCAAAGCCCTTCCAGAGGCATGTTAAGCATGTAGCTATCTTGTGAATGTCATAGGGCAGAAGCAGCTGCATATGCCATGGCATGAAGGGGGAGACGCATTGATTATATCTTGATAGTATTTTCCTGTTTGCTTGTTGATTTTTTTATCTCATATGTTAAGTGCATGCTTTCCAGAGAAGTAGGAAAAATCACAGCTCTTAAAAATGATTGGTTGATCTTGCTGCTCACACATGCTGTTTATGTATAGCAGAGCGCTTTTGGAATTTTTTTTGCTATCCCACGTGAAGCTCTGATTCACCTACTTGTGCTCATGGGCATTGTCACAAACGCACTCTGCAGGTCAGGCTCTCTGCTCCCACAGTGCCAACCTCAGAGCACAATAGTGTGAACAGGTAACAGACAGGGTAACCCTCCTGCCTGCTTTTGGGTCCGCATCAACTTTTAGCCTCAAGTTCTGAAGGGATTCAGACTGTGAACCTTATGCTAGCATACCCAATTACAGGCTCAGATATATACTCTCTTCAGGACTGCAGTAAAATCGTTCACCGGGGTACCAAGCCAGGTCTCCAAAATGAACCTTTAAAACTCTATAAGGGACATTAGGTATATTAACTTTTTCCCAGCTGTGTAACACCATCAAGCCTTTTAAACCATTGTCAGACTTAAAAATACAGGCACTCCACATGCAAAAAGAAAACTGGGAAGACACAGGTGGTATCTTGAGAAAAATGGTTATTTACTAAAAATTGTAAAAACCAAAAAGTAATATTAAACACAGAACAATATATCATACAGCTTACAATCTTATAAAACAAAAAGGAAGTTTCAGAACAACACTTCTACCAGAAAAGATGTAATTGCTTTCTAACTATTGCCTTTCTAAGTGCATTTTAAGTTGGGTCAGAGAACTTTGTTTCTTAAGAGCCCAAAATGATATACCCCATTTCAGACACACTGATACATTTTCAACTCTGTTTCCACACCAACTTGATGAGTCATCTAGTACCTCATTTTAGAATTTATTCCTCTAAACATAATTTCCTACCAGCAGGTATGTAAAATAATGTGAACATCAGAAGAAAAAAAAAACATTTTCTATATATGACTTCTTAATTACACATTTTTCCTTTGAACTTAGCAGTCCCACACTGGCACCAAGTTTTAAAAGCCAACAGGAATCAGCCTAATGACTTGCTTTCCCTGATATCATAAAACTCATATTTAGTTTCCAATATCAAAGCAGCAGCAGGCAATAAACTGTTTTCTGGAATACGTTCCAATTAACTGTTTCCTTCTGGTCTGTTTTATTACATCTTGTGGTTCAGCTGCTGGCTTTGCAATTTGAAGGCCAGATCTCTCCCACTGAAATGCTCAGACCATGTATTTATAATACCAATATCATACAATAATCATAACCAGCTGGCCAAGCATCACAGGCATTGCCATTCTAGTCTTTTTCAAGTTTCGTGTTGATTTGCCTCACTCCCTTTGGATTATTTTAGCAGAGTTTAGAGCCCTCTCCTTTTTTTTTCAAGGACAGGCTACAATGCATTTGGATAACTGCCGTTTTGCCCTTGATGTTCCCTCTCGCACCAACCACTGTGATCTCTATTCTTCCCCTCTCTTGCAAACAGATGACTCTCCCACTGCATTAAATTCACCTCCAAACACTGGCTGGGTGAACTACCTTCCTACCTCTCCCTCTCACTCCATTAGATCATCTGACTCCTGTACTCTGGCGGACCCCTGCAGACCCACCCTCATCAGCCAGTCTGGTTACTCTCACTGCCTTCCAGAAATGTGAAATTCCCTCCCCCCCTCAAATTCATTACTCATCCTCCTACTACTCCATCAGCTCTGTCCTTAAAAACTTTCTTGCACCTAGCTGTTCCTGCTACATAGAAACATAGAAACATAGAAGTTGACGGCAGATAAGGACCGCAAGACCCATCCAGTCTGCCCATTTCTTTTTCTACCTTATAAATGTGCCATCGGCCTTTGCTCTGTCAGTGGCCTATCTATTCATAGTCATTTGTATTGCTCCCTTATGCCTATCCCATGCCTGTTTGAAGCCCTGCACTATATTCATAGCCACCACTTCTTGTGGTAAGCCATTCCATGCATCCACCACCCTTTCTGTGAAAAAGAATTTCCTCACATTCCCCCTTAATCGGCCTCCTCTAATCTCATGCTGTGTCCTCTTGTCCTGCTATTTTTCTTATATTTAAACATGTTAGACTCTTTCACCTTGTTTATGCCCTTAAGGTGTTTGAATGCCTCGATCATATCACCTCTCCCTCCTTTGCTCAAGGGTATACATATTGAGCTCCGTTAATCTGTCCTCATATGTCTTCTGATGCAGTCCCTGCACCATTTTGGTTGCCCTTCTCTGGACTGCCTCAATTTGGTTAATGTCCTTGTGAAGGTGTGGCCTCCAATACTGCACGCAGTACTCCAGATGGGGCCTAACCAGTGTCTTGTACAGAGGGATTATTACCTCCCTCTTACGATGCTACAACCCTCCCTAACTCCCCCCTCTAAGCCCCAGACAAATACTGCCCCTCTTCAGTACCCATGCAGTGCCCCTGCTGCAGCTCCACCCCACCCACCTAGAAACCAGAATTCCTTCCCTTCCCCCAATTCCTTCCCTTCAGACCTTCCATTGATCATCCAAAGTTGTACCAAGGGCCAGTCCCTACTCTACAGACATACTTACCTCTCTCTTACCTTCCCTGCTCCCCCTTACATAGCGCTAGCTATGGCTGACCCCAAATCTTTAATGCACTTGCAGTTATTATGGCTGACCCCAATCTGTACTGCCTGTGTTTACTCCTCACTAACCTCCCTAGATCAAACCACAACAATTCTATTCAGTTGTTTTCTAGCTACAGAGTTATGTGTCATTTAACGTATGTCTAAATGTTATTTTGTGTTGTTGTATCTATCTAGTCCAAAAGCGTTGGTGTAGTATCTATCTACTAGTTAAAAACTGTTAGCATCCCACTATTTCATTACCCCTGTACATTCTGCTCAAATCATTTGAATATAATCTAGTGTAAATTTATATTGTGTACCAAATCTCTGCAAACTATCCTCATGTTCCCCTACCCCCCCAGGTCACACCAGGAGACAAATGACTTGTTGCTCAGCGTGCCTTCCTGATGAAACATTTCAATAAATAAATAAATAAAAATAAAAACTAAAAATTGATGACCGTGCACATGAGGAACTAGGAAGCACTAGGAGTCAGTTTCACATGACACTAGCATCTTGGTAGAGCTGTGTGCTGATGTGCCAGAGCAGAACTACATACCCCTTCCACCCGCCTTACATCAAGTCAGAGTCACGTAAAATCTCCAATTCATAGTTTTACAAACTAAGTCTATGTCATGGGGCGCTACTACGTGAAAATGATGGAAATGGACAAGAAAGCAAATTTGGAGTCTAGTAACCACATTTTTAGAGACTTCTCTGCCTGTGAAATCTACAGCAAGAGACTCCTCACTGGCAAAGTAAGCAAATTTTTAGAGGCAACATAATATCCACTTATAATTTTATGCACAGTAAGGGTGCCTCATATGGGGCAATAGGAATAGAGTTGAAAGTAATAAAAAAAAGTTTGTAAAAACCATGGAGAAATGTCAGTCTGTACAATTTGTAAGGTACTAACATTCGGAGGCCCAACTGACCTCCAAGAAAACAACATCTTGCCAAGGAAATCTGGGTATAAACAATGATAAGCCAGCTAAAATTGCATCACTTTATCAATTTTTAATTACCTAAATGCAGATGACATACTTTGTGTATGGCATGGTCCTGAAGAAGAAATTGGATTTTTTATGCATTGGCTAAATGAAAATAACAACATAAATCTGAAGTTCACTTTTAGCTGTAGCAGGAAAGAAATTAATTTTCTAGATGTAACCTTATTCAAAGATGGTGATAATAAGATCCAAACCAAGACATTCAGGAAAGAAACAGCAACTAACAGTTTGCTTAGAGCTGATAGTTCCCATCCCAGGTCCCTAGTAAACTCCATTCCGTATGACCAGTTTCTAAGGATTAGGAGAAATTGCTCGGAAAATGAAGATTTTGAAAAATAAACAGATGAGATGTTAAAAAGATCTGAGGTAAGGGGTTACAAAAAGGAGATCTTGGGTGCAAAAGAAAAGGCTAGATCACAACCAAGGGAAAATTTGCTCAAACCAAAAAATAAAAAGACAGTGGAGAGAGGGCAAATATTCCAGTCACATTTGTTTTTTTTGGTTTTTTTTACCAATTATTTTACCAGGTGACACACACTAAGCTGAAAGCTTGTTTGCAGGTGCAACCTGGGAGCACAAGGAAGTTAAGTGACTTGCTCAGGGTCACACAGTATGCACCTAGGGGGCTGACACAATACAGCAGTCAAGCTGGTCAAAAAGGGGCAGTTGTGAAAAAATGTTGGCCTATGCTCTTAAATGATGTCATTTTATCTCAAGAATTAGGTGAAAGCCCAAGGATTACTTTTTCAAAAGCAAAGAGTTTAAAAGACAAATTAGTTAGGATTAGATACATTTCACCTCCTGAGCCTGAGTACAGAATGTGGCTCCCCCCCACCACCTATTGGTATGTACAGATGTGGTAGGCGCAACATTTGTGTTTACTGTTGCCAGAAAAAAAAACTTGGAAATAAAGGTTGAAATATGCTCCTTTCTCAACTGTAACAGCACACATGTTTATTCACTGTGGTGTCCCTGTGGGTTGCTTTATATTGGAAGAACCATTCAACCTATGAAGCAGCGAATATTGGAACATATCAGGAATATCAGGGCGGAAATTTGAGGTAAGCCATTAATCAGTCGCTATATGGAATCACATAATAGTAGACATAATAGTAGACCTGATGGAACCAAATTCATGGCTACTGAACAGATTGAGAGAAACCCACATGGTGGAGACAGACTAAACAAACTCCTGCAAAGAGAAAGTTTTTGGATTTTCTCTTTAAATAGTATACAACTGTATGGTTTGAACAAAGAATGGGATTTAAAACCACTCTTAAAAAGGAAATGAATACTGATATTAATATAAATAATGCTTTTTTTCATTTTTCTTTTTTCCAGTTCATGCTCTAGAATCCTACGATGGTGGATCCACCTAAAAAATGGAAAAAGAAGGGCATAAGGTGTAATCACTAATCTTGGAGTGTTCAGGTTGGAGTGTTCAGGTTGCAGTATGAACAGAGGAATTGTTTGGAATTTGAACCATCAAAAAGTAAGACTGTTCACATTCTCAAGAATGCTGAATTTTTATTTTTGTCATCTTTATCACCAATGGATCAATTTGGATTTTTGTTGATGTAGCTATACTCAACATGAAACACTGAAAATTATTCAAATCTAAAATGCTTTGAATGAAGTAAAAATCAAAAGATAACAAAATGAGAATTTTAGATTTAAAATCCAAATGATAAAAAATGTCTTACTAATAAGCTTCAGTGTTGTGTTTTTTTGATCAAAAGTTGTTTCTTGATCTGATTTTGTATGTTTTTATGCACATTTTGTGGTTTTTCACAATGTTAGATATGGTGAGAAAATTATTTAAATTGTCTTCTGTAGTTGATATTTAGATAAAAATGGTGTTAAAAATATTTAAACACTTGATTAAATGTTAAAAAATTCATAAAAAGTAATAATCTATTAAAAATGAATTTTGAGACTTAAGGCTCAAAACCCACCAGAGCCACTTAAAATTTTAAAAAAAGTTCTACCAATTATCCAATAGGGGCAGTTAATCCTCTGGCAGAGTGGCTATAAAAGGAAGTATCTCATAGCATTATTCACCCCCTTAGGAAGACCACACATGTGGTCAAAGCGCTGGGATATAGTGCTTTTGTTGAATGCACTTATATTGGCTATAAATTGATTTTGAATGAGCAAGAAAGTGTAAATTGTGAATCCAGGCACCATGCAATAAAAACTCATTGTTTTTAGGAAAAGAAAAGCTTGAAGGTTGGTGTTTATTTGGAACTTCACCGGCACTTGAGTGCCGAGCGTTTTTGGATTTTGACTAAATACAGAGGAGCCTATCTCTGAAAAAATAGTAGAGAGCTTTAAACTCCACTAAGAAAGCTAGAAACAGCAAGGCAAACCATCAGAGAAATTGAAAAAAGACTAGAATGGCAATGCCCATCAGCATAAGTACGTGAATTGGGGCATTGTGTTGGTGATGATTAAAAAACTCATACGTGCTCTGCTGAACATAAACAGCATGCATGAGCAGCAACATCAACAGATAATTTTGAAGAGCTGTGACTTTTTGTACTTCTCTGGCAAGCATATACTTAAAGAGCCACTCTGCAATTCAGCTTGTACTTTCCTAAATAAGACGTTTCAGCTGTTACAATTTACTAGAGCATACATTTTTTCATGTTTAATGTTCTTTTCCATGATTTATAGCACATCTTGGTAGTCCATCTAAAAAAATCTGTATACAAAACATTTGAAAACATTTGCCTCTCCCCTGTTAACAACATAGTGCCTTGGGTTTATGACATCATAGTGCTCACCATGACAACAGACTGCGATGCCACAAACAGCAATTGTGTGGTTAGCAGCAGAGAGTCAAATACATTTTGAAAGACTCGGTAAAATAATTGCTGCATTATCTATGATATTTAGTAGACCAGCAGAGCAAGGGAAAGTAAAAAATATAACAAATAACTAGAAAAAAAAACACACGGGCCCAGATATTCAAAAGGTTGCGCCATGCGCCATGCGCAACAGGGTTGCGCATGCGTAAGTCCAAAATGCGCCATTCTGCGATATTCAGCAGGAGGCAGTTACGCCACTGGCAACAGGTTGCGCAAGAGAGCAATGCAAATGAATGCATGCTCAACAGGAGGGGGAGGATCCATGCATAACCTGCGCAACCCGATATTCAGTCGGGTTGCGCAGAGTTGTGCATGCGCAACCCCCAACCTGCGCCCGCACAAGCTTGAGCCAAAAAAGGCGTAAGTTGAGGGCCACCCACAGGTGAGCTGCTGCATTGCAGGGCGCAACACAGCAGCTGCCACCCCTGGCTGGCCCCCAACTCGCCTCCCTGTGCCTCTCAGTTCGGATCGCTGGCAGTACACGCATGTCTCTGACACATCTTCCCCACAGTTGATCGCTGGCAGAATATCGCATACGTCCCCCACATTTTCACAGCTCGAGTCGCTGGTGAATGTTTTCCTCTCATTGGTCTCCTGAAGAGATGAAGCCGATCACGTCACATAACTCCCCCAAACATCTTTCCTGCAGGTTCTTTCACCATTTTACGAGTTTTCCACCCGCCTCCCCGCCGGGTGGAGCATTACTGCTTGTTACCGCCGCCGCCGATCAGGTTACACGAGTTACGCGAGTTACAGCCACGGGCTGCAGTCTAGTTTCAGATATAGTCCAGATTGTGAATGATCATTCACAAATCTGACTGTCATGTACGGTATGGGCTGCACGCCCATTGGCTGTAGCTCTGCACCAATGGGCGCAGCCCCACCGACAGTCAGTCGGGCGGGCGGCGGGCAGGCAGGTGGATGCTGTGGCCCGCCGCCGTGGGGGAGCGGGTGGAGGGGCTTGGGTGGGTGGGGGGGGACACTAGACACCAGGAGATGCGTGGGGGAGTTAGGTAGGACATTCTGCCCGCGATCGGGCTTTACGGTCCACTGGACCACCAGGGAGTTATTCGGGTTGGGGGAGGGGTTACATTCTGCCTGCGATCGGGCACTGGGGTTCATATAGGTTCTGCCCGTGATCGGGCTGGGAGATGTGGGGGACATGTACGTGTTCTGCCCCCGATTGGGCTGTGGGAGATGTGGGGTGTCATGTAATTGTGATGCTCCATGATCGAGTTGCATTAGGCGTCGGTCCCGACGGCTGCTGCCTGGCAGGGTGGCCAGGAGCAAGTCCTCGGATCGGCGACCTACATGCAAATGGCATGCAATGGAGCTGATAAATAGATGCAAATGGCCCCCTGCGCTTTGCATAAATTATGGCCCCATTTGCATGTCACCTTTTGAATATCGGACATTTGAGCATGGCGCAATGGTACTGGCGCCACCGCAAGTTTACTGCTCAACTCTGCAACTTGCGGTAGCGCAAGTTCCATCAGCCAAGAAATATTGCTCTGGGTGATATTCAGCGAGTTGCTCAACAGCCGCAACTCCTTTGAATATCACCCCGGCCACACCCCTGCCCAACTATTTTGAGCAGCGCAAGGGCTTCCGCCTCAGACTGGCGCAGTTTGAATATCTGGGCCACGATGTTTAAACACAATTGGAGTATGTCTAGTGTTTTTAGGCTTTTTATTATACTAGAGAGTTGCTCATTAACATATGTGATTTATAAAAAAACAGGAAAATACCATCAAGATATTCAGCATGCCACCCTCTTCTTGCCATGGCATATGGAGCTGCTTATTCATTGTGCATCCACAAGATGGGTACACACTTCGTGCGCCTCCAGACGGGGCATTTTTGTCTTTTTTTTATTTCTGTGATAGACACAGTACCGCTGCATCTGGTGATGTCCCTGTCACATTGGGTGACCCTTCATCCTCCCAGTTCATGAATGCATCATAGTTTGACCACATACCAGCATGAGGAGGGCATGTGGGTCCCATGTACATACCTGGATGATGTCACTGGCAATCACTAGGGCCAATATGCAACTAGAAAATTATTATTTTTTTATTCTGTGATGGGCAGCTACCACTTCACCAACTCAGTAAACTCACTGAATTTAAAGCATGATCCACCATGACAGATGGCTGTGAGTTCCTGTGTGAAGTGCCCAGGTGACATATCAACATACTAAAATGCCAGCAGAGTAGGCTAATGGTCTATTGAGTCTGCTCAGGAGTCAATACCCCGAAGGGGTACCGTAACTATCTTCCTAGTTCCTCCCATGCTCCCCCCTTCCCCACCAAAGTCCCCTTCCCAGACAAACATCCCTCAGCTTCACTCACCTCCTATTCCTGTCCCCAGCCCCTCTTGAACCCCTTCACCATAGATACTGCCACCAGCACCTCAGGCAATGCATTCCATGGTACCACCACTTTTTCAGTGAAGTACCGCCTCCTCCTCTCCCCTCTGAGTCTTCCACCCTCCAACCTCCAACTGTGACCCCTGATGACTCCTACCTCCTTCATCTGAAGGATCCCATTTGGGCCTACCTTAATTACTCCCTTCAGGTACCTGAATACCTCAATCATATCCCCCCCGTCCCTCCTCTCCTCCAGCTAGAATAGGTTGAGCTCTCCAGCCTTTCCTCATATATCCTATCCCCCTGACCCCAGATCATCCTAGTTGCCCTCTTCTGAACTTGCTACAGGAGCAGGATGTTCTTCCTTAGGTGCAGATGTCAAAACTGCATGAAGTACTCGGGGTGTGGTCTAACCAGCTGTTTGTTGTATAGCAGAAGAATCGCCTCCCTGCTTCTTGAGGTAATTCTCTGGCAATACAGCCCAGCATTCTATTGGCCTTTGCTGTGGCCCTCCTGCATTGTTCAGAATTATTCATCTTGACATCCACCAGAACCCCCAGATCTTTTTCCCCAGCCAAGGCCTGCAGTATGCCCATCCCCATGGGTGACACCCTATCTGCAGTGCCAGACTGTGGCCAGCTGGGGAACATGCATGCCATTTTGGCAATGCATATGGCATAGTGCAGTGATGACAGAGCATCTGGCACTGCATAGTGACAGCAGTCTATGTGGAAAATTGTAGCATGATGTCAGCAGTGCACATGAGGCAGTGCAGCAGTGGCAGTGCATGTGGCACAGTGCAGTGATAACCTAAATGTGGTGAAGTGTAGTGTCGCAGTGCATGTAACACAGTGCAGTGTTGGCAGTGCATGCAACACAGTGCCATTTCAGCAGTGCACGTGACACAGCAATGTGTCAGCAGTACACATAGCACTGTCCAGTAATTGCACTGCATGTGTGTTATCAAGGCAAAGGTCAAGAAACATAGGCAGACCAGAAGAAGTTATAGCAGGCATTGCACATGGTGCAGGATAGTGTCAGTAGTGCACTTAGCACAGCACGGTGGCAGCAGTGCACATGACAATTACTGTCCACTCACCTCTGTTGCTGGCCACCATCCCACTCAATTATAGTCATTTGTGTTATACTTGCATTGATACAGTATCAATAAATGTACTTGTAAAGTAAGTGACTACTTGTCGGAGACAGAGGCTTCAGTGAAGAGTAAGTACTGGCTACTGGCTGCTGGCTGCTGACTGCTGTCGGGGGGGATGCACTACAATAGCAGAAAATAGTTTTTTGAGCTTGCCTGAGTTATGCCTCCCTTGATTTAAACAAATTCCCTGGTGCCATAGTTTATTTACCATTTGTTACAGCCTTCCTCCCCAGCATACCACACTCCATGCTGGTGGACAATCCATCAGTACCACAGACCAGCATATACATCCTTATCCAGGGACTACTTCTACCAGTCCCTTATACAGACCAGCCTTTTCAAGCTAAGCACCCTACATGGAGATAATTCTCCCCCCAGCATGCAGAACAACCACTACCCAGAGATGACCCACCCCCATGGACCACCCATCATGCCCACTGATCAGCCACCCTGTTGACGAATCTCCCTGCAGCTGGATCACACCCTTTCACCATCCCTGCAAGTGGACCAAGCTTCCTCCCACAAACCAGACTTCACAAAGCTGATCACTCTCCATGGACCACACCACAACCCCAGTACCTGTACTCCCCTAGCTGAACACCCTTTCTGCTGCAGGATTCCCCCTCCAGACCATATATTCCACCCATGGATAAGCAACCTACCCCATGCCAATGACTCTGTCCTCAGCTAGAACACCCCCAGCTGACTATCCTCTCTCACAATGAGCACCCTCTCTGGCCAACTACAGCCCCCAAATATGTATCCCCCCAGCCAACAATACTCCTTACACCTGGACTTTCCATCATCCCAGCCACCCAACCCCCCTACAGCTAAAACACCCCCTGGCCACCCTCCCTGCAGGTATACCACTATTCCTGCCCCTGAACCAGACTCCATCATGCAGAGCAACCTTTCTGCAGGTGGACCCCCTGAACCACACTGTCTACCCACAGACAAACCACCCACACCATGCCAGCTCCTCCACTTCCACTTAGAACACCCCCACCCATGACCTACCTGAAGCTGGACCTGCTTTCCCTAAGCTGAGCACCCTACCTGGGCAACTACAGCCCCTGGACTTGCACCCCACAGCCAACCACAATGCATACAGCTGGACTCCCCCTCCACACACACATACCATCCCTCCCCCATGGACCAGCCACACAACACTACCCTACAGCTGTAGCACTCTACCTGACCACCCTCCCTGCAACTATACCCCCATTCCTGTCCTTGTACCAGCCTCCTCCAAGCTGAACACCTTCCTGCAGCAGCCCCCCTCCAGAAATCACCTTGCCCACACACAGATCTCTCACCCTGCAGCTAGAACCCCCCCGCCCCACTTAGCCCATGACCCTACCTGCAGCATTGCCAGCCTCCCCAAATCTAAATACTATACCTGGACAACTAAAGCTCTGGAACCTGCCCCCCCCCAGCCAACCTGCCTCCCTACAGCTAGACTCCCCTATCACCATCATTCCTGCTCATGGACAAGCCGCCCAATCACAGAACTTGAAAAAATACTAGAATGGCAATACCTCCTCAAGAGGCAAGTAAAGCACACCACCATGTTGTGATTGGAAAGACACACTGCCTAAGACAGATTGTCACTAGTCTTTGTTAGCTTATAGCACCATGGTTGCTGCATTTGGAGAGCCTCAGGGGGTCACATACTAAGGAGGGGTCACATGTGAGTTTCTGCAAGTAGCTCTGCATTCTTTCCTTTGCCCCCAAGTGACTTACACAGTGTCACATTGTGAGTTTGCAGCATTGGTGTACTCAAATCTAGGTCCACAATAAACCTCATATACTACATATGGCAAGTCAGAGCACTGAACTGAGAAATGTGCTCATAGCCTTACTGTAGAATCCCTCAGCATCCACTCACTGTCACAAGATGGGGGAGATACTGATCAAACTGAAGGGATGATGGTCAGCTGGGGGGCTTGTCCAGGGTTTGGTCCAGATCCAGGGATAGTGCTCAACTTGGGGGAGGCTGGTCAGGAGGCTGGTAGAGTAAACCACCTTTCCTGAAGCTGGACCCATCCCCTGGACCACCATGCTTGCAGACAACCCACTAATGCCATGCTGACCATGTTCCCTCTAGTCTGAAAATTCCTCAGTGCCAACAACCCTACCAGCAGCTGGACTAGCCGCCCCCAAGCCTGAGCTGCGGACCCTCACTAGATCACTAAATCCCATGAACCTGCATCCCCCTCAAGCCAACCCCTCAATCCAATCACCCTCCAAACAGTGTTGGATTTAGAAGTACCTTTTCACCTAAAGACCAGATGGCCAACCTCCCAATAGCTGGCGCCTCCCCCAAACACTACCCTCCCTGCAACTTAACAATTCTTCTAATCCCAGGACAAGCCTCACCCAAGATGAACACCCTTCCTACATCTGGACCAACCTCCAATGCCAAAAACCTTCCTGCAGCTAGATTATCCCCATACCCCAGGAAAAACCTCTCTCAGACCACCCTACCTACAGCCGGACCACCCCAATAGACCTCACAACAGCCTCCCTCCCCAGCCAACCACACTCAAAGCCACTAGATAATCCTTCAGTTGCATGGACCAGCCTCCAACAAGCTGAGCAACTTCTCTGGACCACTCCACACCCTAGTACTTAATCCCCCCAGCTGTACCCCCCCCAATAACCACCCAACCTACCCATAGCCAGATGCCCCTCCAGCCAACCACACTACATATATTTATTTAGTTAGTTATTTACTGTACAGCTTCAATGCCTGGATTGATGGTGAACTCTTCCAGTTTGGTTAGGACTTCCTCCAACTTATGAACTTGTTGGGCTTCACACAGGCAGTTGCCTCTACAACCCATAATCATGGCCACTCTCTGAACCTGGTCTTCCTCCTGGAGAAGGAAAACCTCTGACTTGGTGATGGAACCAATGGGATAGTGCACACTATAAGGTTCAATTTTCAGGCTTCCCCCTATAGGCCTGCCCCTGTGGAGATGGTCCAGTACCGCCCTTTGAGGGGTGTGACCCCAGATGGCCTATTGGCAGAGCTGGACTTATCGAAATTAATGGGTGCAAGCGAAGGCTCAGAGAACCTGCTACAAGTTTATAACTAGGCTGTAGCAGGGGCTCAGGATGTCATAGCTCCTGTCCCAGTTTATCCTCTCACCCTTCAGCCTCAGTCCCCTTGGTTTGATGGGACCTTGAGGGAGTTGAGGCGAGTAGGATGAAGGTGGGAGCAGTGCTGGCAGAAATCGTGTCTTGATGCAGACAAACTTAGATTGATGGACCATTAAAGGGACTATCAATCGGCAATCTCTCGTAAGAAGGCAGAGTTCCTGTCTGGTAAGATTGCCGCAGCTTGGAATCAACTGGCTCAGCTCTTTTGAGCTGTGGACAGATTGTGCAATCCAGCCTGTCTGTAAGCTTGAAGAGCATTGTCACAAGAAAAGTGTGAGGAGTTTGCTTGCTTCTTTGCTGATGAGGTTGCTGACATCAGGTCCAAGATCCAATCAGCCCACTCTATGGTGAAGTAGCAATGGTCAGTGTGAGGTTGCTACTCCTTGGTGTAGTTGGATGCACTTTGAATGGCTGTAGATTGTGGATGTCATGCAGATTGTCCAGAGTTTGCTGCCAACCTGCTGTACTTTGGACCCAAGCCCAACTTGCCTCTAATGAGGTGCGTTGATGTCATTGGCCCGGTCCTAGAGGAGACAGTCTGGCACTTAGAGTTGGGTGAGTTTTCTGACTCTTTGAAGGAGACAGTGGTGACACCCCTCCTTAAGTAAACTTCTCTTGACCTGGACTGCCCTGCTAACTACAGACCTGTCTCTAACCTCTCCTTTGTGGGGAAGGTTATTGAGAAGGTGGTTGCACTGCAACTGGAGAATTATCTTACCATCCATGATATCTATGATCCTCTCCAGTCCTGATTTCAGAAGAGGCATATCACTGAGACTGCACTTATTCGGATCCTCAGTGACCTCCTGGTTGCGAGATATTAGAAGAGCTGTTCCATCTTGGTGGTTCTTGATCTCTCAGCAACCTTTGACATTGTGGACCATGGAGTGTTGTTGGAGCATCTGTGGTTCATCTGTGGCCTGTCTGGGACAGTTCTTGGGTGGTTCCATTCTTTCCTCACTGGCAGATGCCAGAGGATGATGTCAGGGATCTATTCCTCCAATTCATTCTCTCTGCCATGTGGGGTACCGCAGGGCACTGTGCTGTCCCCTATGTTGTTTGTGGTGCACATGCTGCCACTGGGGAACATTGTAAAGAGGTATGGGCTGGGGTTTCACTGCTACACAGATGATACCCAGCTATACCTGTCCTTTGTGCCTGATCAGGATAGTGTGGTCTCGGTGTTTAACAACTGCCTGGCTGAGATACAGGACCGGATGAATGCCAGCTGGCTGAAGTTGAATCCTGACAAGGCCGAGGTGTTGATGGTGGATCCGGGTCACAGGACAGAGAAGCTGGTGGCTGGCCATCTCTCTAGGCTTTGGCTTGGTGGAGGTCAGTTGCTGACCTCTGAATGGTCATGGAATCTGGGGGTAATATTTGATGATGAGCTTATGCTTCAGTCATAGGTGTTGGCGATCCTCAAGTCTTCCTTTTACCATGTTAGGAATATTGCCTGGATTAAGCACATTATTCTGTCCTGTGACCTTCTGCCATTGATCCACTCCTTTGTGGCCTCCAGTCTTGACTACTATAACTCCCTGCACCAAGGGCTTCCAGGGGTTGATATCCATCACCTGCAGCTGGTGCAGGACACAGCAGCCAGGTTGTTGTCTGGTTTATCTCAGTCCAGTCATATACCTGTGTTGCGTGAACTGCACTGGCTTCCAATTCAGGGGCAGATCACCTTCAAGGTTGGCTTGCTGACCTATAATGCCCTACACAGACAGGATCTGAGTTACCTACAAGAGATTCTGCAACCTCACTGCCCTTCCAACCACTTTGCTCTGCTGATGAGGGATTGCTAGAGGTTCCCAGGGTCTGGTTAAAGTCATCTGGGTCGTGGACATTTATATTTGTGGCCCCTACCCTGTGGAATTCTCTACCTCATCAGATACGAGAGTGCCTGACAGTGGAGAGCTTCAAGACCGCACTAAAAATGTATTTCTTTGGGCTGGCCTTCTGTGACAATATTTACAGAATCATACTATACTGTTGTGATGGATGTTTTTATCTGTGTATTTATGTATTTATTGTTAGAGTGCTATGATCTTTGGAATAGCACCTTTTTATAAATGAAGTTGATTCTTATTCATTTTTTTAACTCATCTTTAATGTTGAAACATAAACATATATACAAAACATAGTGGCCCAGATATTCAAATTGCTCCCAAAAAGTGTGCAATAGCAGGAGCAAGTGCAAGTCCATTGCGCCCATGCGCAAGGGGCGCGATATTCAAAAACTGAGCCAGCCAAACTGTGCCTACAGCCGACGACTGAATATCGCACCACCTGTGCCATAGTGTAACTAGGGAAGGGAAGCTGAGCAGATCTGATGTGCCATAGCGCAACAAGGAATATTCAGCTGAGCAGTCCAGAGGTGCCGTAGCGCAACCAGGGATGCCCCATAGCAGCAGGGTGGCAATGCAACTGCACAACCAGGGAGGTAGAGGCCCACCACCCATGCCACAGATGGGCACAGGAACACACAGCATAACAGACATCGTCCCTCTACACCCCATGAACTGCACAACTGGGGGAGGGCTGGAATAACCACTGGCCCATGGAGACAAGCAACCAACCCACAGCCGGGCCATGGTGCCCCATCACACCACCCGGCAAGCTGTGACTGGCACACAAGGAGGGCTGACCACCCCGTGCCACACCATCCCCCCAATGCAGAGCACACCCTGCACCGTGACCCCCAGACACCCTGCCCAGGAGCAGTGTCCACCACTGCAGGAAACCCCATGCATGCCACCACCCCCACTGTGACAGTGCAACCCTGTGCACCACCGAACCATGCAAGGAAGCCCCACCATGAGCACCCATCAGCGGGTGGCAGCACACAGCGATGCAACGACGGCATACATAGTGCCACCACGCACAGCCCCCCCCGAGGTACAGCTGAGAGACCAACCATGCGTCAGCACACGAGGTACCCCACACGGGACAGGGCATGCCCCGGACACCACTACCAGTGGTACAGCACCCTGTACACTCTCCCAATGATACACCCTGACCCAGCACTGGCCACATCAGCCAGCGCAGACACCCACAGTGGTGCGTGGAAGCATGCACCACACCGGATGCCACACAGTGCATGGACAGACACCCACCCATACCCAAGGGCACAACAAAACAGGGACGCAGTAGTGGGGCAACCAAGCCCCCAGCGTGGGCCCATGTAAACTGTGTACATGCAACCTGCAGTCCTCCATGGCACAGGAGTGCCAGCCACCTTGCGCAGGCACTGTGGACCTGTACGCCACCATCATTTGCCCAGAGCACAAGTCACAGACAGTGGTGCACATCCCCTGCAATGCACACAAGCCACAGCATGGAGGTGGGTCAACAACTGTGGAGGCCAGTGTCACCCGAGGCAGACATGCACCACACCAGTGACAGGAGGCAATCCAGCATTGTGATGGGTAGAGTAGCTGCCCTGCATGGACAGCCACCACTGACATGCCAGCAGACCGTGCAGGACACAGACATGCATGGGTGTCAGCTGCACAGGTCATGGACGGGCTGACAGGGGTGCCATGGACAGAGAGCATGCACCATGGACCACTGCACACAGTCATCAGTGCACAACACACACACCACAGACACTGACTGATAGCTACCCCCACACCATAGTCACCTCCCCACGGACACACACATACCCATGACTGCACCACCCCTGACGCCATGCACACCACTGCAACTGAGCACCTATAGCCCGCTGCAAATCAGAGACCACCACAGTATTCATATCAAAAGGTCTGTATTACAAAACAATATCAAAATGAACTATATACAACACTATATACAAAGTTGGGGGGGAAGGCCACAAACAAGGTGGGGTGGGTAGGGCAGGGGTGAACAAATGGGACAGGAAAGGAGGGGTGTGAGGGTGGGTCCAGGGGGGTTCGGGATATCAGGGATAGAGGGACTGTTAATGGGAGCCCCACTCCCCGCTCTGGCTGCTCCGCCGCCGGTGCCTCCTGCAGACCCCAATCTGGTCGATCCGTTGAAGGATTTCTAATGACGCCCTTGCCACAGTCAATATCTCCCTCAATGCCTCCCTGATCTCCATCAATTGGTGGACATCTAGGACAAGGGAGCACAGTAAATAGGTGTGAATGCACAGCCCCATACAGCCCACCCACTGTGTATGGCATACGGCCATGGGACATGCCTCTGTGATGTTGTGTGACCACCCACAGTGATCACGTCCACAAGACCTGCCCACCCAGGTGCATACAGCCATGCAGAATGCTGCACACACCCACTGGCCAAGTCATGCACAGCACCACCTTGGCCGTTTAGTGACATGACTATGTGGTGCGAAGTCAGTGGCACAGCCATGTACCCGGTGCACGCATGGACCACCATCGACGCACTCCCAGACATGCAATGCCACTGGACAGTGCTGACTGTAACAAGTTGCGTGCATGGCAGTGGTGTCAATGGATGGTGGCCATGCCCCGCTGCCCACCCTGTTACACAGCATGCAATAGTAATCATGGAAGTATGGCACTCACCATCATCATGCCGGTCCCTCAGGTGCTGTGGACCATCACCCCTCCTCGCGTCCCTGTCCTCTTGGTGGCACCACATTTCAAGGGCTAGACACCACTCCTCCAGCCCTGTGGTGCAAACATGGAGAGAGGAACATCAGTACAATCCTGTAGCAAAGCCCCTTGCCCCAGGTGTGGCCCTCCCACCCAGCCAGACCCACCCACCCCGCACCTGATAACACCACCACAGCCAACACCAGACAGTCCCTCCCCATGTGCTGGACACATACAACCATGATACCCATATGGAAGATAAAAGTGTGTTGACGTAACACCTACCTGGCCGTGGCACGTGCTCCTCCTGGCACGTGCCCGCAGGTGGGCAGCAGGTCTGGCTCCCCTGCCGCAGGTCGCCATACCTGTGGCGGCACTGCTCTGCTGTCCGCCCCCTTCCTGTGGCCTCCTCTAGTGCAGTGGCCACCTCTTCCCACACCTGGCTCCTGGACCTGTCCAAGGGTGCCTCCCCAAACAGTGGTCCATGGAGTGGCTCCACTATGGCCACTAGGTTGGCCAGTTCTACCTGGCTCCACTGTGCAGCCCTCCTCCGCGCCATTCTCCTAGCTCAGTTGGCCAAAATGGCACTCTGCAGCGTGGCTCCCCACGTGCAGATGCTGCTTGGAACAGTGCTGCCATTCCCTATCGCACTGTCACCGAACAGCGCGATAGTGGTGCACCCATGCCTGACGCATGGCACCTAAGGGGCAAAGGTCAGGCACAGGGTCAAGGGGCTCTGGCGCATGGACAGGCACAGCGCCATTGGAACACAATGCGTGTAGAGCGATTGGATGCCTGTGTGCTAACTCCAGTAGCAGCCTACCACGCTGTTGCCCCAGTGCGCCTATGATGGCCCAGTGCCACAGCGCCATGTAGGTGAACATCACTGTAGTGCCACTGGCACAATGGTGGCCATGCCCTGCATTGCTTCCCGTGCACAGCACGTCAGCAGCACGGCAGACGACTGTGTCAGCAACCCGGGCATGCGCAGTGAAGTGTGTACTGCGCATGTCACAGAACTGCACCCTTGGCTCAGCACGTACAACACAATTGTGCAAAGTGCAACAGTGCGATATTCAGTCATCATATGCAAAACAGCTAATCAGCCATTCAATGGCACAGCACTGCAATTTGCATCCACTTAAAGTTACGCCTCACCTCATTTGCATGGGTTGTACTATAAAAGTGCAACATTGGGCTGCACTGGCCATAGTCGATTACTGCAGTCTATTGGTGAGCTGCATGCTGTTTGGGAGCGTGGACTGTGGATTTAGGGACATGCACGGGACTGCACAGTCACAGGTAACAACTGTCATTCTTACAGGCTAAATAATGACCGAGCGAGTTGTGGGAGAGGAGGAACACAGTGGTGGGAGGAGGAGGAGGCCTAATTTCACCAAGGCTGAGAACGATGCCTGTTTGAGGCCTACCTGGATCAGGAGCTGCTTCTCAGTGGATGGCAGGGAACACCGCAAGCCCGTGCTGCTGCTTGGGAGGAGGTGGCACGTGCAGTGAACCTGCATGGCAGCCACCAGCACTCCGTGCCGGAGTGCAAGAAGAAGATGGGCACAGACAGAGGAGGATAAAGGAGAAGGTGGCTGCCATCAGGGCAGCATGAGCTGCGACAGGTGGGGGACAGCCGGAGATGATACACCTGACCCCACAGGAGGAGAGGGCTGCTGGAAGCATGCAGCGATGTGCCATTGAGGGTGTTCCGGGTGGTGGCTTCCAGATGGGTGGTAGCCCATCACTGCATGGTAGGTCATGGTCTGTCTATCGGGGGGCAGGGTAGGTCGCATGCAGTAATGTGACTTTGTTTTCCCGTACGGATCCTGAGCGTCTACATGGGTCAGCGGTGGTGGGCCTGTCCACTGAGGACAGTCAGCTGGAGATGGAGGAGAGCCCATCCACCTCCACAGGTATACGTGGCTCAGTGCACCAGTGGGCCCACCTGGCTGTCCATACTGATGTTGGAACAGGTGCGGAGGAGGCCCTGCCCATGTCCCAGCCTGCCAGCGTCCACGGATGCCAGCATGCTGTGACTCGGGCCGGTGCCGGGTCTGTCACCAATGATGATGTCGCTAACGGCATGGGCAGTGACACGTGTGTGCCACGGGATGGTCACACAGCAGGCAACATCGCGGCCACGGCTGTGGGTGGTTCTGCCATGGAGGCCTGTGTGTCAGCACAGTCCCAGCCTGTGCCTGTCAGCACCAGTGGGGCAGCACTGGTGTGTGTACAGGACAGTGGGACTGTTGTGGCCACTGCAGCAGCACCAGTGAGCCATGGGGAGCAGCAGCCAGAGGGGCAGCATCAGCAGTCGGCCAATGGGCTTTGGGGTACAGGGTCAAGGGGTGGCGTCTGTGCACCGCCTGTGGACATGCCCAGACCTGGTCCTGGTGTGCAGTGCCCACCCTCAAGGGGTGCTGAGCATCAGGGCCACGCACACCCTGAAGGACAGGATGCTGAGGAGGCAGATGACCTCTTGGATGAGCACACCCACCTACTGCAAGCATCAGTCCAGCAGCAGATGCGGCTTGTGATGTCGGTGGATGCACTGCGTGCAGCTCTGGAGTGGGCAGAGGAGCGTCACAGCAGAGACACCACTCTGATCCTGGCAGGGATGGACCGATTGTGGGAGGATGTGACCACTGCCATTGACAGGCAGACACAGGCATTCACTGCCGTCATGGCCACAATGGGCACACAGTCATGTGCCCATGCGTCGCAGATACCATGCAGTGCACTGTCCACCCTCCATTCCCGGCGTCGTGCGACACCCTCCCTGTCGACACCGGGTTCAGCTGTGGGCATCCCGAGCATGCCTGGTGCAGGCATGTTTGGTGTGCTGCAGACCCCTGTGCGAGCACGGTCGCATTCACGCAGTGGAACCCCTGGGGGACCATCAGTGCCACCCCATGAGGTCAGTGGTCGGCCTGTCAGTGCTGGCGGGTCTTGGCAGGGCCACCCACGCATCCATGGTGGCTGGGGCACTGTGTCGCATGACTGACCTGTCTCCCAACACGGCTACTGTCTGGTGCTGCCCTGTGTGCATTGTGTCCTTCAGCGGGCATTGCACGGTGGGTACCCAGCCCTGCACGTGGACACACAGTCCATCTGCACACCCTCCTGGCTGCTGTCTGCAGTTGCCTGTACATGATGATACCTGCATTGCGCTGTACACCAATGTGCAATGGTGCTCAGAATCTGACACACGCACATGAACAGGCAGTGGGCGTGGTGGTCTGTGGACATGTGTGTGGCTAGGGGGGGCATTCTGGGTCGGTGTACCTCCTAGCCTTTGTGCATGTTTGGTGCATTGTGTGTGTGTGCGTGTGTGTGTCCGTCCACGTGGCATGTTAGACCTCACCCATCCCTGGTTGTGTGTGTGGTTCCATGCCCTGCCACTTCCCTTGATGGCATGCACCCCTGGTGTGTGTCCACGCGTGTTTGTGGGTTGTGCCTTAGCCACTGTTGGCTGCACATGGCCCCATGACTTACCTGGATTGGCTGAAGTGCTCCTCCATGATGGTGTCCCAGTGCAGCTGTGCCAGCCGGAGCAGTTGAGGGTCCCCTCGCCCAAGGGGGGGCTGCCCATCACCATCGTCACTGGCGTCCTCATCGTCCCCATCGCTGTCTCCCTCTTCAACCTGTACGGCTATCCCACATTCATTGGCCATGTTGTGCAGGATGCAACAGGCCAGGAATAGCCCACAGGCCTTTGAGGGGCTGTACTGTAGGGCACCGCCGGAGGTGTCCAGGCAACAGAAACGTGCCTTCAGCATCCCAAACACCTGCTCTATGACATTGTGTGGTGGCGTGTGCCTCATTGTAGCTTTGCTGTGATGGGGTCGCGGGCCACCTGCAAGGTGTAAGCAGCCAGGGACGGAGTGGGTATCCATTGTCACCTGTGTGTAGAGGGTGGAGGTTAGTTTGGTGATCAGCATCGCTCTGTCCCGGGCCATGTAGGCCACTACCCATGTCACCTCTGACCATGCCCCCCCCAGGCCCTATGATTGTCCATGTGGTTTGCATACTCACCCACTATGTGGCCAGTGGGGATATCTTCACTCTTGAATCTGTGGCACAGTGCTGACTGGTGCCAGATGAAGGCATTGTGTGCTCCCCAGGGTGCGTGGCACAGACATTGATTATGCGCCCCCCTGGCATCGCACACCACCTGGCAGTTGATGCTGGCATAGCCCTTGCGATTGATGTATGCGGCCCCCTCGGGGCCAGGTGGTGAGCGGATGGCCACATGGGTGCAGTCTGTTGCCCCTAGCACACCAGGCATACGTGCTACCCTGTGGAACTCCTGTATGTTTGCAGTGCGCTCCGCCGGTGTGCTGGGGAAATGGATGTACTCCGCAGCATGTGGCAGCAGTGTGCTGAGGAATTGGGTGAGGTGGCATGACGTGGCTGACTGGGTTATGCCTGTGGTTTCCCCAGTTGGTCTCTGGAAGGTACCTGTGGTGAGCAAGCACATGCAAGCTGTCACTTTCGTCTCCACTGACAGGGCATGGCTCCGTCGTGTGGGTGCCTGTATCACATCGCTGCACAGCTCACAGAGCCGCCTCAGAATTGCCCAATTCAGGCGGTACCAGCCCACAATCTCAGTATCATTGACAGCTCAAAGCTGGTGTGGGCTCGGTACTGCCTGTTGGGGGCATACCGCCGACGGGCCCTTCCACAGTCACGCCCCCTGCTGCCCGCCTTCTCACCCCTCATTACAGCCTCCATTTGGAAGGTGGCACTGGCCATGTCCCTGGCTTGTGTTCACCCCCCGCAGCTGTTACTGTATCCCCCCCCCGCTGTCCTGACTGCTACTTCCCTGCACCGGGAACACCTGCCTGTGCTTGCCTCACTGCTGTGTGGTGTACTTCCCCCTTCTGCACTGTCTCCCCACACCTTCCCCTGTGGCTGTTGCTTCCAGGTGCCCTTTTCTGCCTGGCCCTGTGTGTCCCTGCTGCCCAGTTTTCCCTGCTATCTTTGGCTCTCATGTGGCTTCCCTGTAGCGTTCTTGTGCCTCTCCCTTGCTCCCTTTTATTTTGGCTCATTTCTGCTATGGCGCAACTTCCACTTGCTCCCCTATTGCGCATGGTGCAAGTTGTTAAATATCGCATTGCGCCATTTATGCATGGTTCCTTCCCCTTCAGTTGCGCATGCATTCATTATCATTGCGCTGTTGCTCAGCGTGATTTGGTGGGCGTAACTGTCTCCTGCTGAATATCGCAGAATGGTGCATTTTCTGACTTCCGCAGGTGCAACCCTATTGCACATGGCTCAACTCTTTTGAATATTTGGGCCAGTATCTTTACCTGTTGACATTCCTACACCATTTGGTAATACGCAGATCACAGTACAAGTTATATGTCTGGGCTCTCGACTCTTAAAGAACACAGTACTTTAATACACTGGTGCAAGCCACTTCTGTAAATTATACCAAACTTTATGATCTGTTATGGCATACACTCCGCCTTCCTTTAACTCTTCATTTTGCTTCCTTTTTCAGGGGTGCTGATATTTCAAATGACCTGAGTCATCATGCCTGCCTCAACCTAGCTAGTTATTCTTAAGATACCAAAATAAACTTAAACAGAACTAACACTGCACTGGTCATGGTAATGATTTCACTTCTTGCATATTTAACCCTAAGGGGTGAGATCCCAAGGGAAACTACTCCTGCCTGCATGAATAGGCGCAGCTTGAGGGGCCTGAGTTCTGTGAATAGGTGCCTCCACCCAGAAGGTTGGTTTAAGGGTAGCATAGTTGCTCTGGGTACAGCCCTCTGGGACACTGATACCCCCCCAACCCCTCTAGTGGCCTATACTGGTTAGCAAATAGACAATCACAATTAACACCAGAATGCAATGTTAGATCCACACATGCCACACTTACCACCAGGGCTGGATCAGCGGCACTGGCCCTGGAGACCCCCTGTAAAATAAGACCTGCAATGGAGAAAGGCAATAGCAACACAGTATACCCTCCACAAATGTAGACAATAGCCAGTTTAAATGCTGAAAGATCTGGATCTGATTTATTTAGGGAAAGTGAACAAGGGTGGGGCAGTAATCTAGTGTTTTATTTTAGATCTGATTTAGTCAGATTAAACATGCATGCCCTAAGAGTCCCTCTAGCACAGTCACACATACTCTGGGTTCCCGGTTGTCATGCAGGCTAGCCTGAAGCATTGCCCGGGGTAGGCTGGTGTTGCAGCTGTTGTTGGGGCCTTTAGGAAGGAAAAACACAACATGCTCTTTAACCCACAATTTGTATTCTGGAGTCGGATGGCTCAGTTCATAATGATTGGCCGAAACAATTAAATCAGGTGACACAGCAGGCCCAGTGGCACTGAGGACTGAGGTGCTGGACACCTTACCTCATGCTGCACTGGCAACCCATGTTCGGGAATGAGCATGGGTCACCGGGGGTTGGCGGGGAGCAGAAGGATAGAGCATCTGTTGGACTGCTCGCCTTCTCCGGGGAAGGGGAGTTTCACTTCCCGATGCCCGACTGCCCGCTGGCAGAGGCTGGGGGTCAGGCATGGGATGACAGCATTAGCGTGGAGTATGGGCAGATGCCTGGGGGAGAGATGTGTGGACGCATGTGCCCCTGCCTCCACTGGCATCATTGCACGCCCACGACTCCAGCGGAGGGGTGGGGGAGCGAACAGTGGAAAAAAGTATAGCACCTCTCACGCAGCTTGTTGGCCGTCCACAAGTATTCATCAGGATCTGGCACCCAAACTGGATCTGTGTGGGTGGGGAGTTAGGGGGCTCCCTGCCACTCCGCTGCAGTGGTAAGCCACATGCGGTTTCAGGGTGCCAGTGGTCCCGAGCGAGACGGACAGTGGCCAGATCCTCAGCAACGATGCAAAGTACAACGAGGACAGAGAGGTGGCCCAGGAGGATAAAGAGTCTCAAAAAAAAATAATAAATCGGGTGACACACTTTGATTTGAGATTAGTTGCAGGGAGCTACCCTGATGTTTACTCACGCTACCCAAACCAGGATGCAGGATTGATGAGATGAAGACCTCAGGATGGTATGCCGGTTTGCCAGGGGAAGCAGGGCCTACATGACGCACCATGGTGGTCAATCCTGTTCGATGGTGTTGAGCAGGGAGCCAAATCCCCAAGTGGGTCTTTCGTTGGATGAATCTCTGCAGTGTGAGCGGCAATCTAGGCCAAGATGATGAGTCCCAGACCAGGTGAACAGTTCAGAAGTCAGTCCGGTTAATTGATGGATACAGATTCCAGCTAGTGTGGCACATTCAACAAGGTGGGGAACCAAATCTCAACCCACTCTACACATTCAGCACAGTTATAGTAATAACTATTAAATACCACAGTTTGGATGACAGTCCGGTTGCAATTAAACAGTGTCTGTGCACAAACCGTACGCTCTATGGTTACTTTTAAGTCCTGACAGGCCAATCACTCAGAGGCAAATCATCAGTTAACACCAGGCGAAATTCATTCTGTCACAATTCAGGATTCTGGTCACAATAACAGAAATTTCAGATAAAGTCCGATATAGTATTGCAAACTCCTTCACTCAAGAATATGGTAGCAGGCAGGCCAGACACAGCCTTCCTGCTGATTCCGCCGTGTTACCATGCAGGAGCAGCTACTTGAATTACTTGTGCTGTTCACACTCTCAGCTCCAACTCTGCACTGACTCTTTGCTGCAGGCAGCTCTGGGCTTTCCCAATGATCCAAAACATTTGGTTGGTTGATCCATCTGTCTATCACAGCAAGGGTTCCCCCTCCAGGTCCATTCAGGCACCAAATAGTAAAAACTACAATTCCTACAGAAATTTACTCCCACAAAACCTCTGAAGTCAGTCTCCATTTTAAGGTCCCCCAAGGTACCAATTGGTCCAAGCTGGCAGTCCAGAACCAAAATGGTGGTGATTAGCAGAAAGTCCATGCTGCAAACGATGGCAGGTTAGGGAAATTACAATATTTTTATTACTAAAGCAGACGATCAGCAAACAATCATAGATCCTTGTATAGCTTCTTCTGCACAATTAGCAATGGCAGAATGAAGCAGCTGTAACACAGCCAGGGCGGGACTCGAGCCTGAAACTATTCGTTCCCCACCCAGTTTAATTATAACCCACAAAATAGATATCTCTTAAAGAGACAGGCACGGAAGCTAACGGCATTTGCATGCAAGCACTTGTAACTGTTAGAAAACAGAATACCAGCCTGGCAGTGGGCATTAGGCAAGCCCAGAAAGACATTTTAGGAACCCCCATTTGTAGGGGGGTTACATATATTTGTGTATACCTGCTCAGTTCCTTCAGTTCATTCTAGTACACTTTACAGGGTCCTTCCAACCCAATTCTATTCTCTTGCCATCTCCTGTGGGTATGGAATTAAGGGTGAGGGAGTCTGCCCTCCTCTATTTAACTGGGTGGTTCTGCTTCTTGTTCCCTAATGGCTAAACATCTGCTCCACCTCTCCCCGTGCCTATCTGGCTGCAACCTAAGCTCAGCTGTGAGGCTCTCCATCCTTTCCACGCTTTCTACTCTTTGTATCCACAACCCAAACTCTGAAGGGTTAGTTTTAACCAATTAGACGTTATCTCCTTAAGGGCTACTAAACTTAGAATTCTGAACAACTTCTGAGATTATGAGTCTCTCAACTCTTTCGCCTCCAGCCCTAAAAGCAGTTGTCTGAATTCTAAGGTGAGGTGCACTCCCCAGAGCTCAGAGAGTGTCTCCTGGATTCTGGACCAAAAGCTCCCAAGCCAGGGGCAGACCCAGAATATATGATGATGAGTGCTGTTGGCCACACCCTCTCCAGTATAGGGCTGAGTTAGTTGCAGCAAAGTGTCTGGTTATGGAAGGGGTGTGGAAAAATCTTGTCATAGTCTTCCATTTGAACTCCCTCCATCCAGGGGAGGCCGTGACCCTCCAACCCCTCTCCCAGGTTCTTTTACATAGTTCCATGAAGATTTCTATCCCCGCATCATCCTCCCACTTCCTTTTAAGGTCCCCCAGTATGAGGTCCCTCATACCCATAAGGGCTTCCTATGCCCCAGTTACTTTACCCTTTTGGGTCCCTAAGTTTGGAGGCCCAGTATAGGAAGTTTTCTTATGGGGTCAGCTCCCTTCCCCCTTTTAAAATTATCTGGTTAGCTTGTATGTAGTGCATGATCTGGCAGTATCTATGAAAGTCGGAGTTTGGGAGGGCGTATTTCACCTGTAACTTCTGGAAAGACATGATTGTCCCATTCTGCCACAATGAGCTACCTTGTCAGCTTACACTGATTCCATCTGCAATAAGTAGGGTCCATGAGGGCCGGAAGGAACTCTAGGTTCCCCATTAAGGAAGTTAGGGGTCCTACCTCGTTTGGTGTGCCTGTGAGGACTCTAGCAATAACTCTCATTGTTAGCCTAGTCCACAGATTCCAGATATCCTTCCATAACCAGGCCATAAAGGTGGCATGGAGCAGTGCAAAGAGGGGAAGGCTACCTGTTTCGGCAGCTTCTATTTCCCTCCACCTTGACTCCTCACCCTGCTTTAACCAGGTGACTACTGGGACCAATTGTGCTGCGCAGTAATATTGCTGGAGGTCCGGCATTGCCAGTCCACTTGTCTCTCTTGGCATGGATAAGACTGCAGCTGACAGTCTGCGTCTACCCCCTTTCCATATAAACTTCATTTTTGATTTATCATTTTCCAGAACAAAACCAGAATTTTTATCAGCAGGGCCTGGAATAGGAAATGAAAGCAGGGAGAATATTCATTTTGAATGTGTCTATTCTTCCCCCCTGGCTTCAAGGGCAAATTATCCCACCTATGCATATTTGCCTGTATCCCCCCCCCCCAGATCTTTGAGTAGTTTAAATTAGACAGTAAGTGTCTCTGTGGAGGTATTCTGACCCCAAGATATCGCACCACATTTTTTGCTGCCCGTCTGAATGGGAAGTTTGTCAATCCCCCTCTATCTATGTGGCCTTCGAGCTTGGCTGCCTCAGACTTCTCCATGATGATCTTAGCTCTTCAAGGAGCACAGACACCGAGGGCCGAGGTGATGTAAGGAAAAATAGTGGCGATTGTGTATAGGGAAATTTTATGTTCCCTGTCTCCCAGCTGGATTCCCCGCACCTCCTCATTGCCACTGCCAAAGGTTCAATGCACAAGGCAAAAAGGAGAGGAGAGGAGATAGTGGGCATCTTTGCCTTGTGCCTCTCTGCAGGTGAAATCTAGGGGGAGTTATTCCATTTACACACACTGTGGCTTGTGGGCCGGCATAGAGGGCACTTATGCTATCTTTGAACTTACTTCCCAGGCCATCACCTCCAAAGTTTTGAAAAGGAACCCCCAGTCTGCTCGGTCAAAGGCCTTCTCAGCATCCATGAAGACCACCACAGATGGTTCTTTTTTCTTTTGCTGTCAGTCCATCAGATTTATGAAGTGCCTTATGTTGTCATGGGTTAACCTGCCTTTTATGAATCCTATTTGATCCGGGTTGACTAGGGTATCCACTACCTCCTGTAGCCTCCTCGCCAGGATGGATGTAAAAAATCTTATGCTCCTCATTGAGTAGGGAGATAGGCTAATACAATACACAGAGGGTGGGATCTTTCCCTGCTTTGTGAATGACCAATATTTGAGCATATTACCAAGATGGTGGAGCTCCTCCCCCTCCTGCACCGCTCTGCCCACCTCCATCATATGCAGAGTCCGGTCCTTCACAAAGGCCTTGTAGAACTCAGTGGGGAGCCTGCCTGGGCCCAGCATCTTTCCTCCCTTCAAAGATTTGATAGGCTCAACCATTTCTTGGTGGGATATTGGAGCCTGCAGATTAGCCCTTTGGGGTGCTGCCAGCTTTGGAATTGTCAGTTAATCCAAAAAATGAATTCACCTTCCCTGTGAAGTCTCTGACCTCCTCACCCTGATATAATTTTTTATAAAAAGCTTGAAAGTGCTGTGAGATCTTCACGGGTCAGAGTCGTATGTTGCAGACTCTTTGTTGTGCCTAATTTTCAGCACTACCCTACCTACTGCCTCACTCCATAGTTGCCAAGCAAGTATTTTCCCTGCCCTTTTCCCTGCCTCATAATACCTCTGTGTAACCCTCAGGGGGCGCTATCCCAAGGGCTACTACCCCTGCCTGCTTTGCCACTAGCAGGTTGAGGGGTCTGGATCCAATGGCGGGTGCCTCCACCCAGAGGTCGGGGTTGGAACAGTCAAACACGACTTGGTCACAGTCCTCTGGGTCACTGCAACCCCCCTTTCCTTCTGCTAGTGTTCCACGAACACTTCTCACCCAATGGTTACGACTTACACTTACCTCCAAAGTTGAATGACCAACTTGGTGCTGAGGACCCCCTGTAAAATAAGATACAGTGACACAATAACCCATGCACAAGAGGGGGGCACAAATATACAGTTCAGACAGTGTACCTTGCAAACAACAAATCTGATTTATTGAAGGGGAAGTAACAAGGGTGGGGGAAATCAGGTTGATTAGCTTAACACTCTGCTATATCAGGGCACTGTGCACAGGCCAGACCTATAACTCACTGTCTCTGGGTAGCCAGGCAATAAGAGGCTAGCCTATTCGGTGCAGATGGTTGGTGCCCTGATGGAGAAAGCAAGTATTCGAGACCCAAATTGGTTAATCAGAGCCAGCAGGCTCAGTTCATGCAGCCAGTGGAGTGACCAGACAGATTTTGCCCTTGCTATAAACATCTAACAGGGAGCTACCCTGATTTAGTACTCAAGACTCCTGCAGAAAGATCCATCTCACACCACTTGCAGGACATAGCCTGTGATCCAAACACTTCTCCACACTTTATATGTAGAACAGAGGGATACCATACCAGGCAGTTGCTTTAGACTCCCAATGACTTTCACTGCACAAACCGGGTGACGCAACGCAGCTTCACTTGTCCTGACAGACCGAGTGCGATCGAAGCCGATTCTCCAGTCCTCTACAGGGTGAGTCTGGTAGGTAGCTGTAATCGTACAGCTTCCTCTGTCTGCACTCCTCCACTGATCTTGTCCGCTCCTTACAGTGATTCTGCTGCCCTACTTCTTGGCCTGCACAAGTGCTTCCCGCGCAAAAACTTGCACAGCGCAGGAGCCAGAGCTCCTTCTATCTTCACGATCACAAACGACTCAGCCTCTTTGGACAGTTGCAGGGCAGTTTCCATTCCCTCCACAGGGTTCCAGTTGGCTGCTTGGTTCTGCCAGTCACCCCATACGCCCTCTATTGGTGCAAAAAAGGCACCAGGGTCCAAACTACACTTCCCAGAAGCACCTACCATATATTCCCCTTGGTGGCAGGCTCCCCGTGAGAGTCCAAGTTCTGGCTGGCTCAAGCAGTCTTCATTTTAAGGTCCCCCTTCCCCAATTGGCCCATTTCAGTAGTTCAGGTCCAAAATGGCAGGGGCAAACACAGAGTCCCAGCTGCAATAAAGGCAGGTTAAACAAACTACAATTTTACTGTTACGCTACATACTTCCTAGCAAACAGGTACATCCTTCAATTAGGCTCCCTCTGCTCTCTTAGCGACTGCAGAAGCGGAGCGACTTGAAGAGCAGCTCGAGTGGGATTCGAGCAATAAACTCTCAGTCCCCCCTTGCAAACTAATAAAGCCTGCATGCAGGCAGCTCTTAAAAAGACAGTACCAGAGGCTCTAAAAGCGCTCACATTTAAACGGCATTACGCCGAACGCCAGTGAGGCAGAGAGCACTTAGGCAAACTCCGGGAAGGCTTTTAGGAACCCCCATTTGTAGGGGGGTTACACCCTTCCTGGCCTGGAAAGAACTTGGCATCCGCATCAAGTAGTTACCCTTAAATCACTTTAAGGCAAAACAGTTTAAACTGACAGCACATCAAACCTTTTGTTACATGCACTAGTACTGCATTACACAGTTTACTATTGGTTATACAATATTACACATACAGAGAACCTTTTTCTTTTTAAGTCAGATCATTACATCCTGCCCATGACATCTAGAAAGAGGGGGGCCCTTCCCTATCAGCTACCTGCGGGCTAACTGGGGCAGGGGTACCATACTTGGAGGGCAATACTAGCAGTCTGGAATCATCCCCCAGGGTTAGTTTGGGCAAGAAGCTCGGGGACATGTACACCCCTTTATGTACCACATTCAAAGGCAGATCCACAGGCTGGCCCAAAGACTCATAACTCAATCTCACTACAGGCTGTACTTCTCAGCCAGTCCTTCTAGGAGTCTCGGGGAAAATTTCTGAAGGCTCAGACTCCATTCCAGCCCTACTTGGGATGGCCGGGGAAACTTCTACAGGAGCAGGGGACCCAGAGTCCATGGTACCTTTGGGGACAGAGCCCTCTATTTCTGAACTCACTCCACCTGGCTCAGCTGGGGACATTTCTGGTACTGGCAGGGAACTATCAGGGCACTCAAAATATTCGTCTTGCTCTGGCATATCAACAGTTGCCTCCCCCACGTCACTTCCTTCGTCGGATAAATCAGACAGTTCAGCCAGTCCCAATGAGTTCATTATCTTCAGATTTAATACCACTCCCTTCTCCCTCTGGGAGCATTGGCTCCAGAGACTGGGGGCTCAGACAGTCCAGGAAGCCCAGCTTCATCCCCAGGGTTGATTAGAGGATTGCCCCTAAACAACTGACTCAGTTCATAAGAGGGGTAATATTCAGAATTACACTCACTGTCCTCAGACACAGACTGGCAATCAGCTTCAATGGAGGGGTGTGGAGAAGGCCTCTTTAGTTTGATTTCTGGGGAATCAATCATTCTTAGTATTTTTTTGGCAGTGGCTCTAGTCACAGGCCCAGAGCGGGGTACTGGGTGGTTCAGCCTCTATCAGGATCTGTCTAATTGGCAGCAGATGATTTCTGTGTATAGTTTTCACATCTTATGAGTCGTTCTCAGGCCGCACTTTGTATACAGATAAATCTTCCAATTTTCCTACAACAATATGAGGGAGGTGATGCCATCTGTCAGCAATCTTATGCTTGCCATGCAGTCCCAGATTCCTCAATAGCACTCTATCCCCATCTCTAAGCTCCATTGCTTTCACTTTTTTGTCATACCTTTCTTTGTTGGCTAAATTTCATTTTGCAGCCATGGTCTGGGCTAGTTGGTAGGCATGGTTTAGTTGAGCCTTCAGCTTCTGCACATACTGTAGATGATTAGCTGCTTGAACCCCATCAGGAGAAACTCCAAAACAGACATCTACTGGCAGTCTAGCCTCTCTCCCAAACATCAGTCGATATGGGGAAAATCCAGTGGCATCACTTTTGGTGCAGTTATAAGCATGTACTAGAGTGCTAATCTGCTGGCTCCATCGAGGCTTATCTTTAGGTTGCAGTGTGCCCAACATGCCAAGCAACATGCGGTTAAACCTTTCAGGTTGAGGATCTCCCTGGGGATGATAAGGAGTAGTTCTTGACTGTCACACCCCCCACAAGGATAGCATCTCTTTAATCAAGCAACTCTCAAAATCCCTACCCTGATTGCAATGGCTTCTTCGAGGGGCCCCATAGTGGACAAAGAAATTCTCAACAAGTACTTTAGCCACTGTGGTTGCTTTCTGGTCTTCAGTGGGGAAAGCTTGTGCATACCGGGTAAAGTGATCAGTAACTACCAATATATTGCTGATGTTTCTCTGATCTGGTTCTAGACTCAGGAAATCGATGCAGACCATTTCCATGGGGGCAATAGTAGTAATGTTAACCAGGGGGGCAGCCCTCTGAAGCAAAGTCTTTCTTTGTAAACATCGGCTACAAGTCCTGATATGCTGTTCCACATCGGCACCCATTTTGGGCCAATAAAGCCGGGACCTCACCAAATCAAGGGTTCTGTCTATGCTGAGGTGCCCCTTGTGATTGTGTAGGGACCTCAACAGCAGTTCTCTAAAAGCAATGGGCAGCGCCAGTTGTTGTTTGTCTACGCGTCCTTCTTTATCTATTGTTTCTCTGTATAATAGTCTATTAATCAGTTTCAACTTGGGACCTTCTTTGTACAACAGGGCAGTTCTCAAGTCAGTGGAACACAGTTTTGACACATCTCTCCCCACATGCTGAGCCTTCAGAGCAGTTTTTATCATGGGGTCTTGGGACTGAGCCAGCCGGAGACTATCATTATTGAACTGGGGCAACACACTAGTGTCTAATGCAGAGAAACGACAGTAGGCAGCAGGTATACAGTTCTCAGAGGGCCCCAAGCAATCCACCATGCAATCCACAGCATCAGGAGATACCTGTTCCTCCTTGTCAAATTTTTGGCAAAGTGCTCTAATGTCAGGTTCTGACAACCTGACCCAGTTGTCTTGGGGCACAGGCCTCCGGGAGAGAGCATCAGCATCTATGTGGTTCAGGCCCGCTCTGTATTCAACAGCATAGTCATAGGTAGACAACGCAGAAAGCCACCTATGGCCAGTGGCATCCAACTTGGCTAAGGTCTGCACATAGGTTACAGGATTGTTATCAGTCTTCACCAATATCTTAGCACCATACAAGTAGTCATGAAATTGATCAACAATGGCCCACTTCAAGGCCAGGAACACTAGCTTGTGCACTGGATAGTTATTTTCTGAAGGAGTGAGGCTCCTGCTGGCAAATGCTGCGGATCTTAGACCATTTGTGTGCTCTTGATATAACACAGCCCCCAATCCTTGTAGACTGGCATCAGTATGAAGAATGTACGGCCTGGCAGGATCAACATAGGCCAGTACCGGGGCATGGGTAAGTTGATATATAATATCATGGAAAGCTACCTCACAATCAGCAGTCCAGCGGGTTCCGAACACATCATTTGGACGGAAATATTTTTTCTCAGTCTCAGTGAGCACAACTTTCTTATACTTTTCGTGAGTTGGAGGATACTCTTGAGTAAGACTGAGTAGAGGGCAGATCACTGGAGAACAGTCTTTGATAAACCTTTTATAATAACCACAAAACCCCAGGAACCTCTGCAGCTCCTTCAAATTCTTTGGTGGAGGCCAGATAGTCAAAGCCTCCACTTTACTGGGGTCAGTCTCTATGCCTTCAGTGGAGACTATGTGCCCCACATATTTCACGGATGTTTGAAAGAATTGACACTTATCTATAGACAATTTGAGACCAAAGTCTTCCAGTCGATCCAGGACTTTGAACAACCTGCTTTCGTGTTCCTCCAAGGAGCTGCTAAACACTATGACATCATCCAGGTAGACTAGACACTCGAACAAGTTCATATCCCCCACAGCACGCTCCATCGGGCACTGGAAAGTAGCAGAAGCGCCTGAAATCCCCTGAGGCATCCTCATAAACTCGTAAAAACCTAGGGGACAAATGAAAGCAATCTTTTCTCGATCCTCCAGAGCCATCAGGATCTGGTAGTACCCACTGCGAAGGTCTAACACGGAGAACCATTTGCTACCATTTAGGCAATCCAAGGCGTCCTGGATGCATGGCATGGTATACTGGTCTGGTATAGTTCACCTGTTTAAAGTACGGTAATCCACACACATCCGGACAGCCCCATTCTTCTTCCTCACTACTACAATAGGTGAAGCATAGGGGCTTCTGGATTCCTGTATTACCCCAGCCGCGAGCATCTCCTGCAGGTGTCGTCTCACATCATCTATATCAGCAGGGGCCAGGCGTCACGATCGCTCATGGAAAGGTCGCTCATCCTGTAGCCGAATGTGGTGCTCAGTTCCTTGCACACATACTACATCCTACTCCTTCAAGGAAAACACCTGCTTCCTCTGAGCGAGCCTTTCACAAATCCTTTTCCATTCTGCTGGCAGTGGGGAATCACCGAAATCAAACAAATCAAGGGTCACTCAGTCACTCCTCCAAGAAGTCTTGTTGCTGGGCAGAACAGCAGTATCTGCACAGTGCACCATACCCAGAGTGCAACCTTGCTTCACTCAGATCTCTCGATCAGATACATTGTGCACTTGAACCATTACTCTTCTGACAAAAGCATGGGCTCTAGCAGGCAAAATGCTGGGTTTAACCAGCAACCCCTCTGGCAATTTTCCATCACCTGGTGCATCCAGCATCAATATTTTATTCTTAACATCCTTTTTAATCTGGACCTCTCCTTGTAGAACACACTGGGCATTTGGGGCTAGCAGCAAAGACGCTGGATCTTTCTTCCAGACAATGCACACTGGGCCTTCAGATTCCACCTGGCTGGCCTTTCTCTGGGTCTCATAGGCCTTCTGAATCAGGGCTGGAATTCTGAGAGCTCACCCAGTCCTGGACCTCTGTTTTTTGGAGCACAGCTGCATTAAATGACCAAACATATGAGCACTGGTTCTGATCAACAAGGGCACCCCATCATACAGTCCAGTGGGGGGACACACTAATGCCAAAGTCTCCACTTGTTTGGCCACCCCAGCCACAGAAGTAGGAAAAGATAACCAGATCCACATATACACAGAGTAGGGGTAGGCCTTATCGCTCAGTCACCAAACATGTAGTCCATCTAAAGGCTGCAGGGGCACCTCAGGCAAATGCTTCGGATACCAGTCCTGAAACATAATGGTCACTTGAGAACCACTGTCTAACGTAGCCCAGGTGGGTACTCTATTCACTCTCACTGTGTTTTTCCACCGAGGGACCCACCACATCAGACCATTCAGGGGGCATGGTTTTGGAAGTTACTTGGGCATTGGCCTGGGTGACAAAACTCTTTCGAGGAGGCCCTCCTTGGGGTCTGGTATAGGCCTCATGATGCCAGGCTACTAGCCTGCTGTTGACCCTCCTTAAGTTCTCTGGCGACCTGCACTCAGTCTGAAAGAGTCCATCCTCCCCACAATGGTAGCAGAACTTAGTATCTCAGGGGTCTTTGTGGGGAGAGAGATATCTCGCCTGCCGGGAGGCGTCAGGGGTTCTGGAGGGCTCCTCTTGACTAGGTCATTTGTTTCTAGCTAACTCAGGCTCCCCAAATTTGGAGGGGTTGGCAGCAGTTTGTTCCAATTCTCACACCATTTCCTGTAAATCTCTAATCTCGGCCTTCAAATCACTCTCCACCCGGGGATCAGTGGAAACGGCATGCAATCCCACTCCACCCTGGGCCTCTGGGGGCACAGGAAATGCATCAGGCCCCTTGTTCAATCCCCCTCGAGGGGTGGGTCTCATCTGGTTCACTGGGCTCAGGGTCTGGCATAGATTCACGACCCCTACATAGGGTTCCCACCCCTCTTCATCAGTCTCAACTTCTCGAATCTCTCATCAATTGGCAGTATTCGGAGGGCAGCCCATCGGTCATGTAGTTTGAGCTTCAACAATATCACACTGGAAAACCTGGCAGATTTCAAGATATGATCTAGGCGGACCTGATTTAAAGCAAGGGCAGTTACCCCCCCCCTTTTCTATAAGCTTTTTGCAGTGCCCTTTCTACTCTGGTAACAAAGGCTGACAGTTTCTCATTCCTCCACTGTTTAGCGGACTTGAACTTCCACAACAAGTTTTCCCCAGTTTCTGTACTCCCAAACACCCCTTCCAAGGCAGAAAGGTACTCTACTGCACTGGCTTTGGGGCTAGTAGCCTGCAAGAAATGGATGGCTTCCAAAGCTGAGCCCCTCAAGCTCTCCATCAGTCTCTTTCGTTTCTCCCCCTCAGAGCACTGCCACTCTTGCACTAAAGGGGTAGCATAGTCCATCCAAGTCTCCAAATCATCTTCTCCCAAGGGCACAGGCACAGTACCAGAAAAAAGTTCCAATCTCCGATAGTAGTCTAGCTGTATGGGGGGAACAACTATAGGTGGTGAAGCCAGGATGGAACTCTTGGAGGACCCAGGAGATGTACCGGGGGACAATTGGGGGGGTGGGATTACTGGAAAATTCTAACACCTGTAGTAATTCCTGAGTGGTCCTCCCTTCTGCAGCTAACAGTTTAAGCAATTTATCTTTGAAGCTATTGGTCTTGGGGGACACCCCTGGGGTGACTGAACCACTCCAGACATGAATGACTCTCCACCCCTTTGGAGCACCTTCTGGGTAAATCACTGGGGTCACCCTCTCTGGGTCTATAATTATACTGCATAAAAGCAGCACCTGTAATGTCTGGTTGAGTAGGTCGGCCATTCGCCCCTTCACCTCTACCTTGCCTAAACATTTAACACGCTCAACTGCAGAAACAAAGTCAGCGTTCTTTATCCCCAGAGGTACATCCAGTAGTAACACAATTTTCTGGGAATCCAACTCTTCAGCTTCACCCCACCCCATCAGTTTATGCACCATCATCTTAACAGGGTCTAACTTAATTTTAGTCATGATATCTCCCTCCAGTTTTTCCTTTGGTTTGGCCATGTTGGGGCAGTTCATCTATTCGGTCACTAGGGGACGCTAATCCAAGCAGTGCCTACAAAATGTAACCCTCAGGGAGCACTATCCCAAGGGCTACTACCCCTGCCTGCTTCGCCACTAGCAGGTTGAGGGGCCTGGATCCAATGGCGGGTGCCTCCACTCAGAGGTCGGGGTTGGAACAGTCAAACACGACTTGGTCACAGCCCTCTGGGTCACTGCAATCCCCCTTTCCGTCCACTAGCGGCCCATGAACACTTCTCACCCAATGGTTACGACTTACACTTATCCCCAAAGTGGAATGACCAACTTGGTGCTGAGGACCCCTGTAAAATAAGATACAGTGAGACAATAACCCATGCACAAGAGGAGGGCACAAATATACAGTTCAGACAGTGTACCTTGCAAACAACAAATCTGATTTATTGAAGGGGAAGTAACAAGGGCGGGGGAAATCAGGTTGATTAACTTAACACTCTACTATATTAGGGCACTGTGCACAGGCCAGACCTATAAGTCACTGTCTCTGGGTACCCAGGCAATAAGAGGCTAGCCTATTTGGTGCAGCTGGTTGGGACCCTGATGGAGAAAGCAAGTATTCAAGACCCAAATTGGTTAATCAGAGCCAGAAGGCTCAGTTCATGCAGCCAGTGGAGCGACCAGACAGATCTTGCCCTTGCTATAAACATCTTACAGGGAGCTACCCTGATTTAGTACTCACGACTTCTGCAGAAAGATCCCTCTCACACCACTTGCAGGACATAGCCTGTGATCCAAACACTTCTCCACACATTTATATGTAGAACAGAGGGATACCATACCAGACAGCTGCTTTAGACTCCCTATGACTTTCACTGCACAAACCAGGTGACACAACGCAGCTTCACTTGTCCTGACAGACCGAGTGAGATTGAAGCCGATTCTCCAGTCCTCTACAGGGTGAGTCTGGTAGGTAGCTATAATCATACAGCCTCCTCTGTCTGCGCTTCTCCACAGATCTTGTCCGCTCCTTATGGCGATTCTGCTGCCCTACTTCTTGGCCTGCACATGCACTTCCCGCATGAAAACTTGCACAGCGCAGGAGCCAGAGCTCCTTCTACCTTCACGATCACCAACGACTCTGCCCCTTTGGACAGTTGCAGAGCAGTTTCCTTTCACTCCACAGGGCTCCAGTTGGCTGCTTGGTTCTGCCAGTCACCCCATACGCCCTCTATTGGCGCAAAAAAGGTGCCAGGGTCCAAACTACTCTTCCCAGAAGCACCTACCATATATCACCCTTGGTGGCAGGCTCCCCGTGGGAGTCCAAGTTCTGGTTGGCTCAAGCGGTCTCCACTTTAAGGTCCCCATTCCCCAGTTGGCCCATTTCAGTAGTTCAGGTCCAAAATGGTGGGGCCAGACACACACATAGTCCCAGCTGCAATAAAGGCAGGTTAAACAAACTACAGTTTTACTGTTACGCTACATACTTCCCAGCAAATAGGTACATCCTTCAATTAGGCTCCCTCTGCTCTCTTAGTGACTGCAGAAGTGGAGCGATTTGAACAGCAGCTTGAGTGGGATTCGAGCAATAAACCCACAGTCCCCCCTTGCAAACTAATAAAGCCTGCACGCAGGCAGCTCTTAAAGAGACAGTACCAGAGGCTCTAAAAGCGCTCACATTTAAACAGCATTACGCCGAACACCAGTTAGGCAGAGAGCACTTAGGCAAACTCCGGGAAGGCTTTTAGGAATCCCTATTTGTAGGGGGGGTTACACCTGCCTTGAATATCACAGGACCCCTTCAATTTTATCATTTAGTAACTTGTTTAACCTGTTCATGTTCCTCTCAAGCTCCACCCAAACCCTATCATCTAGGGCTATTTTGTGTTCTGCCTCTAAATTGAATATTTTCTCTTCTAGTGTTGCCTATTCTTTCATTCTTTCCTTTTTTTACCACTGCAGCGAAAACTATGAGCTTTCCTGTTAGCACCACTTTAAACCCATCCCACCATATGGTGGCAGAATAGTCTGCTGGAGCATTATTCTCTTTGTATTCCTCAGGACAGTGCTTCACTAGAGTTTGGCATTTTTCCTTGTTTAGCAGAGACACATTCATCCTCCATGAAGAAGTTTTCAGGGAGAGGAAGAGGGATAGCCCCATGACCACTGCTCCTTGGACTAAAATGGACCTCAGAAGAATTTGTGTAGATGTAATGGCATGCACCCATTCTGTGGAGATAAAAAACAAGTCTATCCTGGAGTAAGCCTGGTGTAGAGCAGACCAGCAGGAGTAGTCCCTGATCCTAGGGGTTGTGTAACGCCAGGCTTCCAGTAGTCCAAGTTCCCTAGCCAGGCCACCCAAGAATTTTGCAGCTGGTCCTCTATTCCCTGGTCTTACCCCCAATCTGTCCACTGCAAGGTTAAATACCATATTGAAGTGACCCCCTATGATATACAGCTCCCCAAGGGGAGGGGCAAATCTAGATAGCACTTGTTTAAAAAATAACACTCTCTCCTTCTCTTGGTTTGGTGTATAAATGTTTAGCAGAGAGCAGGGCACACTCCCATATGTGCCCTCACCAATAAAAATCTTTCCACAGGATCTAAGTGGGATTCCCTAACCTCCAGAGAGCAATTCTTATGTATTAAGATTGCCACCTCCCATTTGTGGGGCTGCTGCAGGCAAGAGAAATGGTGGACCTGACCATCCCACCCTCTCTCAAGTTTTCCCACTTCTTCTGAAGATAAGTGGGTCTCCTGAAAGAATGCCACCTTTGCTCTGTTTTTTTAATCCGTTCAACACTCTAGTGCTCTTAATCGGGTTGTTCATTCCCCAAACATTGCAGGATATCATTTTTCCCTCCACCGTTATCGTCTGTGAGCAAGACTCCCTCTGTAATTCTTGTGAACATACATGGTAAGAATGAGCACTTATTAACCAACAGTGAACTTAACCATATAAAGACAACATTTTTACATATTGCTGCTGGGCATCTGTGCCACCCTACCCTCCTTTTTGGTGGACCCTGGAGGGCTAGATAAGGTCCCATAGACTGGGACCTTGCACTGTACATGCACTTTGGAGCTCTCTTCTCTGGACTTCCCTTTTGTGGGTAGCTCATAGTATCACACCTTCCCTAAAATTTCTTTCTGTGAAAATGGCACCTCAAGAAGTAATTTTGTTTACTATGTTTACTTACCTTTCTCTTACTTCCCTGTGGGGGTCTGTGCTACCTCTTCCATGGTGGATGTCTGAGGTCACCAGTTCATTGTCAGTTGAACGTTTATGAATAAATGTCACTTGCCCATTCTTATCCATGATGTATCAATCATGTGAGTCACACATCCCTCCCTCCCATGGCTGCTTCACCCTTAACTTGCCAGGCCTCACAAGTTGCTCCATTGTAGTAATATTTCCTTCCCCCCACCTCCTCCCCATGCAGTTGAGCATGCACGGGTCAGGAGGGGAAGAAGAGGGAATGCGTTCTTTATCAGGCCTGCTTAGCCTTGGCTTCTTTCTCCATGAGGTTGTCCAGCAAAAAAGAAACCTTAGCTACAGTAAGTAGAGACCTCTAAAAGGATGGTTTTACCTTTTCCTGGGAATTCATCCCCGCTGCAGAGTTCTCCTGCAGATCTGGTTCCCTTCTTGGGTGCTCGCTGAAAAATTCAGGGTCCGTAGGCTTCCCTACTTCCTCCAGTAGGCCCCAGGGACTCCCGGCCAACCACGCCAAGGCTTCATCTTTGGTTCTGCTATAACCTCGTTTGGGTTCCTGCAGGACAGTTTCCATGGCATTGTAGTCCCTTAAAGAAAACAGAGGAGCATATAGGTTTCATCAGTAACCTGTAAAAAAGAGGAAGGCACCATAGCAGCCACACTAGCCGGGGGCATCCTACTCACTCAAACTTTCAAAGAATTCTTTGCTCACCATTTTCCCCCAGGCCTGTGCCCACCAGGCAACAGATTCTCATAGCCCTGGAAGTATCCACCTCCCCCCGTTGATCTATTGATCCCCCCATACCCCACAAATCCAGCATTCTTTGCTGTAACCCCAAACCATATATTATGTCATTTCCTTTCTGCTCAGTTCTTTATTTCTTTATTATTGTTTTTTAAGTTAGTAATCCTTGGAGTGTCCACACTGCACTTGGATCAATGGTATCTGCACAGCTACTTCTGCATGAGGGATCCAGTCTCCACTTCAATAGAGAAAACCAGACACCCAGAACCATGTCCAAGTCTGTAAGTTTATCAGTTCTTTATTGGGCTCAAGTTATGGTAGTGGCTGGATGAGACTCTTTCCCTGGGTTGCTGGTCTGGTCTCCCCATTACCTGGAATTCCAACTTCTCCTGTTTGGTCCTCTGGCCTTCATCCACGGGTTGGGGTCGAGCAAATCCAATGAGGAGACATCTGGCCTCACATACAATTCAGTGAGTACCCCCAACTTCAGCAGAGTTGGCTTGGTTTCATTCAAGGTCTGGAAGAACACCAGCCCCTCCACTAAGAAAATCTTGATTTGAGCAGGGGCAATTAAGTACATCTTTGTGCCCTTCTCCCCCAGGTATTTTTTGATCGCTAGGGGCATTTGCCACTTCTGCTGAGTCATAGGAGTGAAGTCTTGGTCAAAATAAAATCAGTTGTTCCTGAAGTGTATTTCTTTTTTGGCCCAAGCTTTCTAATGGACCATGGTTTTGATCTGATAATCCAGAAATTTCATTACAATTGATTTCAGATTTGCTTTCAGATCCATTGATATTTTTTTAGCCAGGGCCCTGTGTACCCTAACAATTTTAGCCAGGGCCCTGTGTGCCCTGATAGTGTTCAAATCTGTTTCTGATGGTATATCCAGCAGCACCCTCAGGAATGACTCTAAGAACTTTTCCATAGAGCCTGTCTCAGTGTCCTCCGGTAGCCCATACAACTGAAGATTGTCCCACTTGGCTCTTACCTCCTGGTCATCAATTTTTTTCAGATATTTTGCTTTCTCTTTTCAGGAGGTGCCTTAAGATAGACTCAAGCTGCTCTACCAAGTTAGTTGCAGCCAATAGTCTTTTCTCCACACCTGCCGTTCGCTCTGCAACCTCCTATATTCCCTTGGTGTTATCTATTGTCGCTTTCTGCAGGCTAGACATGGTGCTGCTTATTTTGGAGAGCTCTTTAAATAGCCTTTTCACTGTGATCATGAAGTTTTCACTCCCTTCCTCATCGCTGTCCTCGCTGTGGGATCCAGATGCTGTTGAGACTGATCTGGCATCCGCTTGAGGCCCTTGTGCCACATGGCTCTGGGCAGCTCACCGGCTTTAAATATTCAATCATTGTTTCCTTTTGGTTTCGTTTTGGTGGCATTGTAGGTGAGTAATCTAAGCTATCTCCATTTTTTATTACCTGGGGATTGCTATCTGGGTAAAAACAATCAATTGTCTCCTCAGGAGTGTGGAGCTGACATGCTACACAGCTTCATACCAGGAAGGCGGAGCTGAAAGTCCCTTATTAATTTATTTTTATTTATGTATTTAAAAACTGGTGACCTGGAGAGGCACAATAAGCCAGGGCTCATTTCCATGTGTGATCTGGAGGGAAGGGATGTGTAAAGCAGTTACACAGAGAAACAAATGACAGCTACAGAAACAGTGGCTTGCAGTGCATAAGTTGAAGAGCAGTACAGAAAGTAGTGTCAAAACTGCAACATGTCATCCAGTAAATAGCATGCAGAATCAGCACACATTGAAAACTAAGCTAAAAATAACTGTGAGGAGCAACTCTGGAGATAGGATGCTGAGCCAGTACTTAGTATCTGGTAAGATAGGGTTAAGAAAGCAGGGATGGGACTGCCGGTGACGTCACCTAGATGGTAGCAGCTTAGAAGAATGGGCTCCGAACTTCCCAGATATTTTAAAGTATATTTTCACCTCATTTGCGCAGTAAAGTCCTAAAGTCTACAATCGTTGGCTGTTTTAATGTCAGCAAAACAAATTAAGCTGAAATGGTCGAGGCAAGACCAGAAAAGCAGTAAACTAAAGCAGCTTACACTCCACAAAGGTATGGAAGGCCTAGCGACTAAGATGAGAGTGCGGTCCCCTTCGCTATCATCGATTGACTTTGATGAGGAGGACTCCCAGGCCGAGGTACCCATGGAAATTGCTGTGGAAAAAATTTTAAAATCTGTACAAAAGATCGAAACATCGATCGCAGATCTCAAAATTGAAATCAAAAACATAAACAGGTAAGTTGGGGGAGTAGAAAAACAAGTGACACAGACATTGGAGAGACAAGACGTGTCAGACAGATTATTCATCTCCTACACAGAGAAAGGCAAATGCATACCCGACTGGAAGATTCAGAAAACAGAGCATGGTGAAACAATTTTCGAATTTATGGGATTAAGGAAGGAGAGGAAGAGGGCTATCCCTCCACAGCAGATTTTATCTAACATGTGCTGAAATCGATAATAACTATTCCTTCAGACTACTCCCTCACAATCGAGTGGGCTCACAGAGCTTTGGGGCCTAAGCCAACTGAAAAGCAGGCCAGACCATGATCCTGGGTAGTGAGAATGTTGAATTTCCAAGAGAAAGATTATATCTTAAAAGAAGCTTGGCGAGTAAAAAACCTCACGTTTTCAGGCAGACAAGTGTTTCTTGACCAAGATTTTTTACGGAGCTGCAATATAGATGGAACCAAGTCAGAGCAGTCATAAGAGAACTAAAAGAAAAGCATCAAATCAAAGCATAGATTAACTACCCGGCTAAACTGAAAATATACACAGGATCCTCATTTAAAGTATTCCTGACCTTGGTAGATGCAGTTCCTTTTCTGAAAGAGCGACAAATAGTGATTCCAAATTTGGATTGTGACCTCCTGGAGCAAAAACTGATAGAAGGGGCATGGGGCCTGGTGAGTTGTGGGAAGAAGAGAGGCCCCACCTGGTTGTGGCCCAAGTATCTGATGCCAGATCTCACGAGGATGCTGAATACAATAGATGATCAGGAAATAGAGAAATGAATAGATGAGTGAGAAAGGAGTCTACAAGTAAAAGCAGATCGAAGGGGACTCTGAGACGAAAGATGAAGAGATTTTCTGAAGAATGGGGTAATGAAGAGAGTGGACTTGGGAAAAGCTTCAGGAGGAATCAAGGGGACACAGATTACTTCTGGAAGGACTTCAGATAATCTAGAAAGTGACTTAATAGTGATATGAGGTTATATCATGCCAGAATGTAAAGTCAGTTGGGGAGGGGGGGCACCAATGTTAGGATGTTGCTAATTCACACTCTCTATTAAAAAGTTTTGTCTAGGAGTGTTAATACTGGGGGACTGCTGCCGTTTATTGTAACAGCTGGAGCGAATCCCTCATTAAGGGATAAGCGGGGTAGTGGCCTAGTGAGCCCACACATATAGGCTACTGGGAAAACAAAGAAGCAGTAGCGGAAGCGAGCAGTAGCACCTAGGAAGCAGAAAGAGGGAGAATGGTTTAAGAAGAGAGGCAAGCTCAACCAAGCAGCTGCCATGGTGTTAAAGAGTTATGTAAAGTTAATACATGTTAATCAATGGTTAGTTAACAGTTTAGTATGTTTACATATAAAAGCAGGATGGAGTTCTATGAGAAATATTCAAAGGGGATTCAGGAGGTGGAAAGAGACAAATCAAGATAATGGTTAATCTAAAGATAATACCATATAAAGTTAAAGAAATACATGCCCCGGTTAAACGTACGAAAATTTTAACTGAACTAAAATGACTGGGGTGTGATGTAGCTCTTATTCAAGAGACACATCTAAAGGAAATAGAGGGTTTTAAGTTATGACGGTCATGGGTGGGAGAGGTATATGCCTCGCCAAGTAGAGATGGAAGGAAGTCTGGAGTCACAATTCTGGTAAAAAGAGGGTGCCCCCTAGTGGTTAACCAGACAGACATAGATGGGGAGGGAAGGTATGTCAGAATATCTGGCACTGTCATAGATGTCCCTTTCCATATTGTGAATCTCTATGCCCAGAATGTCAAAGGGGACATTTTCTTTAAAGAAACTCTGGACAAACTGAGTATACTGCCACAGGGGCGAGTACTGATAGGAGGAGATTTTAACTGTGTGCCATGTCCATTCCAAGATAGATCATCAGGGTGTACCCAGACAAATAGGAAAGCAACAAAATGGCTTAAATATTTGTTAAGAAGTTTAGACTTAGTCTATGTGTGGCGATCATGTTTCCCCAAGACAAGGGACTATACTTACTATTCGACGGTTCAGAGGTCATATTCTAGGATCGACTTATTTCTTCTTCAGAGATCGTTCGTGTATATGGCCTCTGGATCTCGAATACACTCAATTACAAACTCAGACCATGCTTCAGTTGAGATAGTCCTGAAGGTGGAACAGGAAACAAGGCACCCTATCTGGAGACTGAATGTCTCTTTATTAACAGACAAATATATAATTAAAATGGTAGAAGAGAGATTTAAGGAGATTTTTTATGTGGAAGAAAACAAAGATTGCCAACCCATAATAAGATGGGATACAGCAAAAATAGTAGTCGGGGGTGAATTGATAAGCGTAGCCTCAAGAAATAAGAGGTTAGCTGGTCTTACTCAGGAAAGACTCCTACGAGAAGTTCAACAGAGGGGAAATGGAACATAAATAAGATCCGAAAGATGGGGAAAGGTTACAACAACTGGAATTAGCTAGAAAGAAATTAAATGAATATGAGGAAAAACAGGCAGGGAGATGAATAAGATGGCTAGGGTATAAGTACTCAGAGGTGGGACATAGGGCAGCTCATACACTAGCACTTAGACTAAAACAGCAGGAAGCAAATCGTACGATTAAGAAAATAATAATAGATGGGAAAACAGGAGAGTGATGAAGTAAACCAGAAGAAATTCCACAGGTCTTTAGGAATTTCTATCAGACACTATACACAGAGTCGACAGCTCCAGAGCAGGTAGCAGAAGAAATGCACCATTTTCTTAAAGATCTTATGTTGCAAAAATTAATCCAAGAAGACAGGGTGGGATTAGGAGCAAAAATTACCCAGAAAGAAGTAGTCCAAGTAATAAAAGAACTGCAGCAAGGGAAGTCACCTGGACCAGATGGTTTCAGCAGTGAAATATAAACAAAGTGTTGTGGTACTATTGCTCCCATCTTGACTGAAGTTTTTAATAACTGTCTAGAGGAGCAGACCCTCCCTCCAACATAGTACTCAGCAATCATAACGGTGATACCAAAAGAGGGGAAACCAAGCGATAGGTGTGCCTCCTACAGACCCATCTCCCTCCTGAATCAGGATTGTAAGATTTTGACTAAGATCTTGGCTAACAGGTTACAAAAGGTAATCACTAAGTTAATTCATACGGCTCAAACGGGGTTCATTCCGGGGAGGCATCTTGCAGTCAATGTCCAGAGACCACTGAATGTTATCACAGGAGCGAAAGAATTTAAAGACCAAGGAGTAGCCATTTTTTTTAGACACCGAAAAGGCGTTCGACCGCCTGAATTGGCAATTCTTGATTGCTGTTCTGGAGGAGATGGGTCTGGAGGATGGGTTCCTGAGCTGGATAAAACTACTCTATAATAGACCAACGGCAAGGGTGAAAGTAAATGAGGTGTTATCTACGCAGATCCAGATACTGAGAGGGATGAGACAGGGATGCCCCCTATCCCCATTACTATTTGCAATCAGCATTGAACCCTTGGTTCAGGCTATAATGAGACACCCTAAGATCACTGGTATACTGGTAGGAGGGGTCTTAAACAAAATATCACTTTATGCGGATGACGCATTAGTTTATGTGTCTAACCCAAAACAAGCCATACCTCACCTCCTAGCCCTGATACAAATATTTGGCAAAATGTCAGGATATAAAATAAATCAGGAGAAAACTGAAATAAAATTAATCTCGGGAGAATGGAACCAGGAATTAAAAGACAGGTTACCATTTAAACATACAAAAAAGCCAATTAGATATTTAGGAATTAAAATTCCACATGAGATGAAAGACCTGTACAAAGTAAACCATGGGGCTTTAAAAACACAGATCTCGAAAGATCTGGACAGATGGAAACCAATATCACTAGGATTTACCCAGAAAATAGACACTATTAGGATGAACATCCTGCCCCGTTGGTTATTTCTTTTTAGTACCCTCCCGATAGATATACCTTCCAAGGATTAGAAAGAGTTAGAGAAGGAAGTAGCTAACTTCATTTGGGCAGGAAAAAAACCCTGGATTAAGAAATGAGTGATGTCAATACCTAAAAAGGAAGGGGAAGGGGGCATGCCACACTTACAGACATATTATTACGCGGTGCAAATGATGCCGCTCTTGAAATTCCTAATACAGGATGAACCTCCAGATTGGGTGGAAATGGAAAGGAAAGCCCATATAAACATCCCAGTACAAGTTCTCCCATGGGCCATAACGAATGCAAACCTGACTGAGGTCAGGAATGGCTGGACGAGACAAACTCTTGCAGTTTGGCTTCAGATCTGACAAAAGTGGGAGCTACCTACACCAATATGGCAGAAAGTTCCACTTCAATCTGTACCCATTATAGTGGGAAAGAAAGAATTTGTTTCCCTTGAAGCGTGGACTGGAAAAGGTATATACACACTAGCCCATCTAGTGGAGGGGGAGGGGGTGAAACCCTTCATGAAGTTACAACAGGAATTCCAGTTGCAACAGAAAGACTTATTTAGGTTTTTTTCAGTGTAGAAATATAATAGTAGGAGATATAGGAGTGGTGGAAGTTAGTCACCCCTTAACTGAAGAAATAATTATGATACAAAACAGAGTTAATTTAAAAGATACTAAAGGGATAGTATCACAAATGTATGCTTTATTATGCCAAGGAGAAGGTAGGATATATAGGAAAATATCCAAGCAAAATGGGAAAAGGAGATGGGGTATAGAATCCCACCGACAAGATGGGGAGGTATGTGGGAGGGTATACAGAAAATTACTAGTCTACATATTTGGAGAGAATTCAGGTGGAAGGTGGGTACCCGATTTTTTAGAGTCCCAATAATCACTAAGCACTATGATAGACAAAATTCGGATAAATGTTGGAGAGATTGTGGAGAAGTGGGCTCATACTTCCATATCTTTTGGGGATGCCCAATATTAGTTGAGTACTGGACCCAGTTGAAAGAAATTATAATGAAAATGTTTGAACTACACTCCCTCACTTTGAGAACTTAGTTTTAGACCTCCCCCCAGTAGAACTTATAAGGAAAGGTAGTAAATACTTATACTATATCTATGTGGCAGTGGCTATGAAAGCAATTACACAGAAATGGCTTACACAGATTCCACCCTCAGTAGATACCTGGGAGCATAACATGGAAAGAACCAAACAGTTAGAAGGCATAGTAGCAAAAGTACAGCTAAAAACAGAAATGTTTAATGCCAGATGGCTACCCTATTATGAAAACATCCAAGAGCAAACCCAGACACTGGTACTGAGCCAATATTTAATGTAGGAAGGTGTCGAAGAGGATGAAAGATCGAGATATGATGAAACAAGATAATAAAACAAAAGGAAGGAAATTACGACAGTAATAGAAACTGTTGAAATGTAGGGCGTATTCCGTAAGTTGGCTTGGAAGGGAAAATATATATATATATATATATATATATATATATATATATATATATATATATATATATATATATATATATATATATATATAAATTAAATTAAAAAAAGAGAAAGGAGAAAAGGGGAAATTAACTCGTAGACACGTCCTGATGAATGTTATAAAGTTGATTTTATTGTATAAGATAGAATATTAGTTATTGATAAATTTCAAGTCTGCAATACAAGATAGGAGGACATCGTACAAAGAAGGGGAAGATTCCTGTAGATCTAAAGATTGATTACTGAAGAAAGAAGAGATCCGATGGAGTAAGAAAGGGAGGGCGGATAACAGATCAAAGATGGAAAAGTTAAAACCTTGGACTCTTCAGCTACATTAAGATAGATTCAGGAATGATTTAGATATGAAACAGAGAAATAAATTAACATGAGTTGGAATTTACATAAGAAGACTGTAATGATTATACAGATGATTTTAGACCATATCTGTTAAATGTCTTAAGAACTGAAGATGTACTTACCTGTAATGAATAAACTTTGTATCATGAATATTTTAAATAAAAAGATACAAGTTAAAAACCAAAAAAGAAAGCAGGGATGCAGGAACAAGAGGGAGGCAGATGAATTTTAAATTGGTGCCTAAGGGAGGGAAGGGGGGTGGGGAGAGATGGATGGAGGACAGTAGTTGATTCCATGGGGGGAGACAGTTTGTGAAGGCAGATATTCTGGCTGAGGAGTGTGAGTATTGAATGAAGAAGGCGTGTGGATCCCTGGAGCGCAACGAGTAGGAGCACGAGGGGATGGGGGAGATGAGATGGTAAAGGTAGGAGAAGAGGGGTCTAAACAAGAATTTAGAATGAGGGAGACACAGTGGATCGGGCAATGTGTGGAGAGTGGAAGAATGGATGGGGAGAAGTAAAGGGATCAGTGTGGAGTGCGAGAGGGACTGTTTAGGGCAAAGCAGCAGAAGACAATACAGATGGTGCCAATCTGATCAGGGAAGTAGATGTGGCAGTGCCATAGGCTACATAGTTGAGGACTGCAAGAACCATTTTGGTGACTAACTTCCAACAGACAAGTGGAGAGTGGCAGTCCTTACTGCAGCACAGGGCACTGAGCGTAGGTTGGAGTTTGGCCTGGGTGTCATTGATGTAAGCTGAGAAATTGAGCCTACTATCTAACCACACACCAAGGTACTTGAAGGCTGGAACAGCTTCAAGCAAGGAGTCGTCTACTGTAGCATGGAAAAAAGGGAGGGAAGAAATCTGGGCCAGTGTCTGGCAGGAACCAAAGGTCATAGACACAGATTTGTTGATGTGTTGACCTTTAGCTGGTTGACTTGGAACCAGCCCAGAACATTGTGCAAATCATGTTTGAAATGTCCACCAAAGCAGTTCTGGGACCTGAAGTGTAAATGACTGTGTCATCTGCATACATATGAATACATGAGTTGGCACAGGCAGAGGGGAGGTCATTGAGGAAAACTAAGAATAGGACCGGGCCCAGAATGGAGCCCCGTGGGAACTCAGCTGGGATAGGGAGTGGTGGGGAGTGTGTTCCTCCTACCAGTACCGACTCTTGAAGGCTCATAAAATAAGATTGGAATCAGTTGATGGCAGAGGCTGAGAGGCCAGCAGTCCTCAACTTATCCAGGAGGAGACAGTAGGATATCGAATCAAATGCTTTAGTCAGATTGATGAAAATGGCTGCAGTGAGGTGTCCATGGTCCATCCCTGAAAGCATGGAATCAGTGACCTTGAGTAGGGAGATGACAATGGAGTGATCTTTCCGAAAACCAGACTGGAAGGGGGAGAGGAAGCTGGAGGAGTGGAGGAAGTCAGCAAGCCATGAGTAGACCAGTTTCTCTTGCAACTTTTCAAGTGAAGGGAGGAGAGAGATAGGGCAGACAACAGCAGTGGAGAGATCACTCCCTTTGTGGAGAGGGAGAACCTTGGCAAACTTTCAAGATGAAGACACAGTGCACAGGGTGAAGGAGAGTTTTAGGAGGTGAGTGAGGGGAAGCAATGGATGGAGCTGACAGATGGAGAAGTTCAGGGTCCAAACCATCTGAACTAGATTTGGAAGGGTTGAGTGAAGACAGGGCAAGAACAGTCTCCTGGGCAGTGACAAGTAGAAAGTCAACACATAGGAGACAGTGGAGTAGGGAAGAGGGAGCAGAATTTGGGGAGATTGGAGAAGCCTGGAGGTGAGTGAGTAGGAAGAGCACAAGCAGTGAAAATCTAATTGAAGTGAGTGGCACCAGAGGTAGAGTTCGATACAGGTGAGCCATTAACCAAAAGGAAGGGGGAGTGGACAGGCCTAGGGGGTCATAGAGGAATTGAATCACCTTTCAGTCACCTTTCAGAATTTAACATGGGTGTTACTGTTATTCTGAAGATTGGAATTCAAGGCCAAGCACAGAAATTGGCAGTCTGGACAGCCTTAGTGCAGGCATTCCTGAGCCCCCCCATAGGAGAGGAGGTTAGTATGGACCAGAATATTTTGTACTTGGCCAAGGATTGGTCACAGGGCTTGTATAAACCATTAAGATTACAGGTGATCCAGGAGTGGAGAGACAGTTTTACCTTGAATTTCCATGCAGCTGGACCACCCTTCCTGCTACCAGACCAGCTTTCTACAAGCCGAATACCCTTTCTGGACCATTCCATAGACCCCAAATCTATATCTATATCCCACCCCAAGCTAACCATCCTCCCTGCTCCAACCCCCCCCCCCAGATTAGCCACCAACCCCCTTATGGTCATTCTTCCTGCAGCTGGAACCACTCCTCCAGCTGGACCACTATGCAACCTGCATCCTCCAACTGATCACCCTTACTGTAGCTGGGAATGCCACTCTCTCTACAACTGAGAACACCTCCTCCCCACCAGCCACCCTCCATGAACCAGGACCACACTACCAGACCCCAGACAAGCCTCCCTGTTGTGCAACGTCCCTGGAACTGGACCCCTCGCAGCTGCTGGACCAGCATTTCCTACCTGGGATCTTGTGCAATTTACACAAAGACTCAGGTGTGATCTCCCCATGTAGGACCCTGGACGCTCTCTGGATGGTTCCATGGGGCTTATAACACCAAATAAAATTGTGGCAGTTGTGCTCCCCTGCCTGTTTTCAATGTTCATGGGGGCTGCCTGGAAGAATGGATTATCAGGTGTGGCTCCTGCACCAGTTACAAGGGTTGGGTGCTTAACATGCCTTTAAACTTTCCCTGATTTTTAGAGACATCCCTTATCTTCCCCCAAAAAATTCCTCTCTCCTTCCTAAAATGATCATTTCTGTCCTTGAAAAGTATTAATTTGATGCACAAAATAATGACAAGCATTAGTGGTACGTTATTTTTCTCTATCAGAAAATGCTTTTAACAATAAGCCATCAAATGTAACAGGCTTTCTGAGCTTCTGTTCTAATTTTTTAAGATCTGTCACTGAATTTGGTCACCTGTACCCAATTCCCCGATTTGCAACACAGGAAGTTGAGAGGTATGGTTCTTAACCCCTTTAGTACCTTGTGCCATTCAGCATATGGCAAAGTAAACTAAAGTGTATGGCCATAAAGATATATTTTGTATGTCTTAATGGAATGGACACCAGAGCACTGTATCCCTGCTGTCCTTTCCAGGTCTGACTCACCAGATCTCAAAAAGAACCCTTAATCTCATAATCCAATGGGTCTGTAATGCAGCAGACATTACATGCCAGATTTTCAAAACTCAGCCCAGGCACTAAGAAGTGTTTGCCTGCACTAACCGAGTTTTGTACTTGATTTGTTGGTGGGGTCTATATTCAGACACCCCCACAGCATGGGCAAAACTTCTTAGCACCTGTGTGCTAAGTAACCACTGCACCCATGCAAATGAAAGGGTTGTCCTCTGTATAAGAGTGCAGCGGGGTATTGAGAGGTTTAAACAGACAGTAAATGCCACAGAAATGGGCACAAGTTACCACCTTTGAAAACCCCGACTTAATGGGGCACAAGGCCCTGGTGACGAACAAAGGTACTGTAGCTGCTGACCCCCACCTCCCAAACCACAACCCATGTAAACAGTGGATGCCCTGGTATCCAGTGGCACGCCCACCCTCTGACTGCAAGTCCCTATCATGTTGAGAATAGTCCTTGGTGTCTAGTGGCATCCCTGACCCCTCCATCCTCCAATTGTCTGCCGCCATGTAATTATAGAATTCCCTGGTGTCTAGAGGCACTCCCCACCCTCCAATTACCTGACACCATAGATGTGTAGGTTTCCCTGGTGTCCTGTAATATCTCCCACCTGCTGAGCACCCATCCAGGTAGCCCTCAGCGCCCCAGTTTCTAGCAGCTCCCCCCCCCACTGCCCACATTGAGCACACCCCCTCCACCCCCCTGTACCTCTCAGTCTGGTGCTATGCTGGGAATATGATACAGTGACTGGCACAGCCCTCCTATCACCACCTTGGCTGACCTCTATATGGAATGAAACGGAGCTTGCGTTCTGTGTACTGTATAGGGAGCGCATGTACTATGTACTTCTCGTTAACATGTGGAACCACAGACATAATGCAGGTTATGTTCCTAATCAGTATTTCAACTTGTGACCTCCTGATACAGTAGTTAGAATCTGATCTACTGTTTAACCAAGTTGTGGAGGATTCCAGTCTTATGCTTGCTCACAATTCATAGACCTTTTGTCGAAATACGTATGTATGACATTTACAAAACGTGTACATCAAAGTAGTTTTCACAACACATATAAAGCACTGTCCAAAATGATTATGATGTACCTGTTGTTTTCTACTGTAGAAAAGGAGCTTGATGACTGCACATTATATACCGTCTCCCTGACCACGTCAGACTAGAATGCATTTTAACTTGAGAAACCGGCCCGATTCAGATGGGTCATGCTACTGTTTAGTCTTAGCTGGCTGAACAGCAGCAAACTTGCCCATATAGGACTGTTTGCTAAAAAACCCCTAATGCAACACAACAGCACCATCCAATAGTATCATACAAGACAAAGCAGCTGCCCGTGGCATGACTTGTCATGTCTGGATGTGGTATGGTCATTCCTTGCAGGGTGATTACCAACTGGAATGGAGAGAAAAAACTGGACAGCGATTAACAGAATGTTAAACCTTGAATTCTCTCATCCAACAGGTCTGATACAGTTTTTGCATCCCTTTGCAGAAGTCTGAAGCCATTGCACTGCTCTACCAACATTAGATGGTGCTTCTGTGAATGGTAGTAGTGATACTACATATGCAGGAGATGGGGGTAGTTCTGGGCCTACGCTGGGGAAGAAGTTGGTGTACAAATGAAGTTACTCTAAGGTAAGCTTAACTGTAGATGAAATGCTGAAGGCTGAAACAACATCCCATTTTTATTAAGACTGTGTTCACAGTCCACCATCAAATTAAGACCATGTGCCAGTACCTTCACCCAGGAGACCACCTAAACATCTTCATGAGGCCTGTTTGACCATTGCAGCAGCACAAGACAGTACTGTATCATACTGTAAAAGGTATACATGCCCTTCTGGTGTCTCAGGTTCTACAGTTGCAGTTGATCAATATTTACACACATTTCTACACAAAAGTGCATGACTCATATATCCTGTATCCTGTAAGTACGTACAATCTACGTGATAAATCAACATTTCTGATTAAGCCTTTTCTTAACCAGTGGCTCTTTACAATTCTTTTGCTACTTTTCAGACCATATTGCTGAATCTAGAATGTTGAACCAGTCAGCCTTATTTTCTAAGCATGTGCCCCGATAATTAGGGGTCTGGGGAAATTCTCAACTCAGTCTTAAAAACCTGGAGTGTTGTGGCTTGATGTTTCATGTCTGGCTTTCTTGTGCTGTTATGTGTTAAACATCATCAGAGCACACAAAACCAAACATAATAATGCAAACATCTCTCCCCACCACTGCCCCAGCAGACTACTACGGGAATAAGAGCATGGAAAACATGCTTGTTTCCTGACATAATTAGCCAGAACTTGTTATTAGGAATTCCAGTTACCAATGTTCAGTTTTTCCTCTGGAATATAGCCAACTCTGACCAATATGTTTAGGGAAAAGCCACTATCGCTTATGTTTGCATTAAAGCTTTGTTATTCTCTCTGCTCTGTCCTGCTGGTAATGTAGATATCAAACAGCAGTGTCCAAGAGTCCAGCTCTGAAAGCATCCATTCCCTTATTGTAGTATGCCATGTGCAGGAACAGCCAGTAAAGCCAGGGGAGTGGAAAGACAGAATGTTTCAGACATTTGTGCACCACAGAAGGGCTAGTACAAGATAGTTTCATTTATGTTTTGTACTGGAAAGGCGTGTGAGCAAAAGTTGCCTATTTTCACAAGTGTCCAGTTTTGGACAAAACACAACAATTGATACAATAAAATACAGTTAGACAATCCATGAAAGCAATAAGGTCATACAACAAGCATTTGTCAGTGCCGAATGCTGTCTTGCTGGCATTGACATTGGTAGTGCAGGAAGTTATAGAGATGCATAATAGGAATGGCAGTGAAGTATTGAACTGATGCCAACCTCACCCCCACCCTGCAGAGGCTGACCATCACTGGGTTGTGCCTTTGGGTCATCAGCCATAACGCTCATTCCATTTCATCTCACCCTACCCTGCAGACACCAACAAGTGTCACAGTGTGCCTTGGGGTCTTTGGGCCTTATGCTCACCCCAATCCATAAGTAAATATGCTGAGACGGGTGCAGTATAGGAGAATGGGATGAACTTTGGGGCCTAAGAGTCCAAGGCACACCTTGATGCCTGTCAGTGGCTGCAGGCTGAGGGTGGAGGTGGAATGGCATGGGCATTACAGCCGAAAATTCCAAGTCATACCCCTGACGTCTGTCAGTCTCTACAGGGTGGGGCATTACAGCTGGAAACCCTAACACCTCAGGCGTTTTTTGGAATTTTTCACCAAATTTTCAACAAGGGCTTTTTGTGACCCTACCTCATGAACAGAGGCACTGTGATTTTGTTACTCTGTCCTGAACATTGATTTCCCACAATAACCATGCCATTGTGCGCCAGATGTGTGAAAACATATTTCAAGCAGGATGTGAAAAATGACAACTGTGCTGTTCATAAGGAGGTGTGAAAAAAATGGCAATGTTAAAAATCTGGAGTGAAAATATTGCAAATTCTCAAAATTACGAGTGTGCATGGAAACTGTGCAATGCACACTCATAACAGTCCTTTTTTGGAATTTTTTCACCAGATTTGCAACATAGGCTTTTTGAGAGCTCACCTTATGAACAGTGGCACTATCGTTTTGTTACTCCATCCTGAAATGTGGTTCCGAGCAGTGACCACGAAATCACCTTTTGGAACTGAATAACGAAATGACAGTGACCGATTTCATGAGGTGGGGTCCAAAAAACCCCATGTTGAAAATCTGGAGCCAAAAGTAAAAAAAAATGGCCAACACATCCACTTAAGTTGAAACCTCCCCCACTGATGCCATTATGTAGCTTACCGGCATTTCTTCAGTTTGCAGTCAGCTTTGAAGAGTGCAGATGTGTTCCCGCTCCACTGAAGATCATGGTGCCAACCTCTGGAGGTAAGTATGGGGTGCGGGGATGGGGGCAGGTGGGATGTGCAGAGGGTGGGTGCGGGTTGGGGAGGGGTGCCTCCAACAGCAAGGGAGCATTTTCTTTGTTTTAGGTACTTAAAAAAAAAAAAAAAAAAAGGAACACTGCAGACTGTTTTCTTTCTTTACAGGTGTAAGAAACAAATGTTGGTGGCACACAATGGGGTGGGGTGGGGGCAAGAACATGCCGACGCGGTTGGCTTCTGAACACTATGGAGGCACACTGGGGTGGGCTTCCAGTGTGCCACACAATCTTGGGGGGGGTTTTAAACATGCCAACAGGGGGGATTGGGCACCCCCAAAGTTGGCTTTCTAGGGATTGTGAGAGGCGGACAGTGCAAGCATCCGCCACGTTTATTGAAATGTTTCACCAGGCAAGGCACGTAGGGGAGGCGTGTCATCTCTGTCGCTGCATGGTGAGCTTGTCTCTGATTGCAGCAGCAAGTTTGTTTCAAGTTGGTGGCACTGCACAAAACTTGTGTCACGGCCAGCAAGCTCGCTAATTGACAAATGAGGGATGCATCTTCTAAATCGTGTACTGCATTTTCCAAAACTGACATACATCTGCATTTCTCCTGCTACCATCTCCTACTGCCACAAAATGTTGCTTGCACATGTGCAAGACAACATAAAAAAGAAAGATCATGAAACAATGAGCGTTCAGCAAAAGCTAAAACTAAAATTTTGTTACAAGTGCTAAAGAAAGGAAACGTGCTAGTGGGGAAAGCATTGAACATGGAATGAGGTCGACTGTGTTGAGAATATTGTCTGTCCCTGAGGTGGAGGAAGGCATCAGATGGCCTCTTTTAGATAGTTTGCAGAAGGAGGAGGAATTGGAAGGACAGGCCTAAGGTAGTGGGAAACAGTCAAGCTAAAGAACAGGAAAAGGACATGGAGAGGTGTTTCCTTAAGTTGTACTTGAACTATCTCCTCTTTTAACAGTGGACAAGGGAAAGGGGAAAGTTGTTGAGTTTAGTGCCCTTGTAGGAGAAGGTGTTTTGGCCATGGGCAGTGTGACAGAAAGGAATGGCAAAAGAAAGGGATGAAGAGCATCTAGTGGCCCAAGGGGGCAGAGGGATTAAATGCTGCTGTGGAGGGGGCCAAGGGATGGCTTATGAAAAAAAGGTGAAGATTTTGCTATTGAGTCTGTCTTCAAGGGGGAGCCAGTTAGATAGTTTGTAGAGCTCACAGTGGCGGGTGCATCTGGGGAGCCCAGTAACAAAGCAGATCATGTTATGATAGGTGGTACAGAGTTTGTTTTTATTACTCTGGGAGAAGGGTGGGTAGTATACGAGTGAGCCATAGTCAAACATAATGATACTGTATAGATTTGTCTGGGCATATTCCCAGCATGCAAGTGAAAATGTTAAATTTATTCATGTCCTCCACAAGCTTACATTTTTTTGTAATTTATAATGACAAAAACAACTTATACCTGGTGATGCCCAGCCAGAGTATCAGGGTCAACAATTCCATATTCTGACCCCCCCTCCAAAAAAAAAAACCTCAATATTCATGCACAACACAGGCAAGGTGACAGTAAACCTGGGGATGATATATTTCTAGTTCATGGCCTTATAATTGTTCTTTATTTTGTAAACCATGTTTTTATCTATATCTAATTTCTGATGCATTACTGTACAGTTGTACAAACTGTAAATGTCAATGAAAATCAGACAAATAAAACAGATGTTTCCCCCATAAAGGCTTAGTCAGCACTGAAGAAACTGTCAGAACGTCCATTTTATGTGGCTGTTGGGGGCCACATATAATACAGGGTCTCAGAATACGAAATTCTATCACTGTGTTTTGTTGTATGTACACTGAAACTCACCTGACTAGGGAGATGAATAGTAAATCCCCAGTATGTGTATGTAATTCACCAGTGGTATGGAGGTTTTTGCAGCACAACTACTGATTTGTCATTCTACAGGAAAAGTAGTGGTTCAGCATCTTTATTAACGTTAGTGACAATTCAGTCCTTCCGTTAAGCGGTGCAAAATGCTTTTCATTTGGGGTAACTTTCAGAATCATTTGCGATGACAGCCAGCAGAGTAAATATATAAGAAAAAACAATGTAGCAATAACATTTCCACTCTGTCTCTTCACCTCTTGGTTTCAGCCCACCACATAGATCTATTCCTGTGTCATTAGCAGTCCATTAAACATTGCCTGGGTGTGTTCAATAATTCTTCTGTTTTTCTTGAGGGGGCAGTGGAGTGTGAGCAACTATTTTTCAAATCAAGATCAAGAATTAGGAAGCAGTGATGATCAGAAGGCTGTGATGCCAAGCTGCCCCAGGATACACTGTGCCATAGATAGTAGGCATACTCCGTGTATAGTACACAGGATGTACACTGCTTGTCATTTCATACAGCAGCCAGCTAAGGTAGTAAAAGGAGGGCTGTACCAGTCATCATACTGGATACCGTGCATGACACCAGATGGTGAGGTAAGGGGGGGTGCATGGGAGGTGTGCTTGATGCAGGCAGAATTGTAGGTGGCCTCTAGTCACTGGGGCCCTGGGTAACACTGGATGGGTGCTCGGATGGGGGAGGCATTGAAGTCCAAGGAAAACTGACACACTTATGAGGATGGGTGATTGGAAGGTGGAGGGTGCCACAAGGCACTAGGGACAGCATGTCTAACATGGTTATAGCCGATCGGAGGGTGGGGGGGTGCCACTAGACATCAGTGGCAATCTCTGCGGCTCCAGCAACTGGCAAGCAGAAGATGGGTGGTGCCATTAGATACCAGGAATTTCCTATCTTTCCCCAGTCAGCTGATTGGAGGGTGCCACTGGACATGAGGGACAGCTGTATTAAGATAACGACTGGTGATCAGATAGTAAATGGTGTCACTAGACACCAGGGGCAACATTTTTTCATGGTGACCACTGATCAGAGGATAGTGGGTGCCACTAGACACCATGGAGAACTTACCACAGCAAAGGGCGATCAGCAGGTGGGGTGTGCCACTGGTCACCAGTGTAGCTATTTGTATGGCTGGGATAGCCATTCAGGGTGGATGGGGCCACTCACCACCATGCCTGGCATGGCAGGTGGCCACAGGAGGGGAGCAAGCCTGCTGCTGCTTCCCATGCAAATGAGCATATAATTGGCATGCATATGGCCTTCTATCGCCTTGCATGCCATATGATTTCATTTTCATGTTGTGGGCTGAATATAGAGCTGGGGGCTCCTGGCACTATCAGATCTGGGGGCACTGTTCTCTGCATGTCCCTATTGGTTGCATACAACCCAGATTCCTATTGGGGCAGTGCTAGTCAACAGTGCTGCACTGACATGGCCCTATATTTAGTTGGATAGCACCAGTGCACTAACAGACTGAATAACACATCTTCAGGGTTGTGGGCAAGTAAAGTGCAACCTTTTGAATTCTACTTTTTCCCATTACCAGAATATCTGGCCCAATGTATTTGCAGAAAGCAGTGCAAACACAGGGTACACTTTCTCTTGCTCTGAAATGCAGACTTTGACAGGAGACCATGTAGCAGGGCAGATGGAGGTTCCACAGCTCTGATATAGCTGCTGTTTGGAATGGTTAACAAATTATAAAACATATTAAATCATGGATCTGTTGTGTCCTTTTACAGATTTAAAAAAGTTATCTTATTTTTTAATCAGCTCGAGCCTTATTAAACATTTTTCTTTCTTTGATTGCTTTTTTTTTGTTTGTTTTTTTGCAGACACTGTTCTTGGACCATTGTTACTTTTCCAATTGTTGTTTCAGGATTTTTTTTTTAAATTATTATACTTTATTAGCTTTTAACATGTGAACATACCACAAACAAGAAATAATATAGCAGGAACATAGTACAATAAAGTTGCCAGTTGCCGCAACTACAAACCTTATATCTGTACAAAACACTATATAAGCAAAAAAGAGAAGTGACAGAATAAGAAAAAAAGAGTACTAACAACAATCCACGCCAATCCCACCCCCACAAGCTCTTCCCCTTACCTCCATGCCCCGCTCATCTAATCCAGAGCACTGCCAGATCCAGATAGGGTAAATCCTGCTGGGAAAGTCTCTGAAAGAAAAGGAGAAAGGGATAAGGGTGGTATACTAGGGCCCCAGAAGGCATACAAGGGTCACCCTAGATGGGGTACAACTATATATGAACAAAGCTCAAGTCCCAGAATAAGCAGCAGCCCTTGAAATAGAGACCTCTAAAGGACCCCAAAATGCTATACACTTATCAAGTAATTCCTGTCATTTAGCAATGTGTTTTTCCTCTGGTAAGGACTGCAAAATTTCCTATTGCCATTCAGCAAGTGATACTATACAGCCATCTGTCCAGTGGCGAAGGATAATCAATTTGGCCATTATACTAATTAGAGAGAGAGGCTTTATGAGGTCCAAATGGCTCATCAGGGAAATGTCCTATTAAACAAGCTTCAAGAGAAAATAATTGGTTTAGGGAAAGTAAGGGATCAAGATAGGTGATAACATTGGACCAAAAAGGGGCCACCTTGGGACACTCCCCCAAAATATATTTAAGGGATTCTCCTTCAGAACCACAATGTGTGCAATCTGAGGTGGGCAACTACATGTATTATACGAAATTGGGTATAACAATACCTGTCTTGCTTTATATATTGGTAGAGCTGATTTCAGAGAAACTGCCAATCCTGGGGTCCAAGCCACTGATTCAAAACATGGTGTCAATAAAATCCAGTTGCCAAAGAGCTTTGTTGGTCATTAGACTGGAAGTAAGCATAAAAGTTGGAAGGAAGGGAGGGAGGGAGAGAGAGAGAGAGAGGGATGGCTCCAGCCAACTGCATGTGCTTAAAGGGATGATAAACAAGGAAGGTAAACTTTTGCTGAATGGTTGCCTGAGAAGTGATCTTACCATCCTGTAGGAGGGACTCCATGGAGGAATTCCATTGAAAAGGGCAGACGCCCCAAGGGATTGGTCCGTGTGCAGTTTTAATGTTGGGGTTCCCGATATCCATCTTTCGGATGAGACGTTAAACCGAGGTCCCATCTGCCTGGATTGGTGGTAGTTCAGGTGGATGTTAAAGATCCCATGGCACTTATCGAAAAAGAGTAGGGGAATTTCCCCGGTGTCCTGGCCAAATTTCCCTCATTCACTAAAAATACCACCAACAGCTTAATCTGGTTCAAGGTCAGTTGGCATTCATCTGTATCCCCCTCCCCCAGGTCGTGCCTGAAAATAGGCAGGATTTGTCTAGTGCACTTACCCGGTCAACAAAAAATAAATAAATAAAATAAATATGGGTTGAGAGAGATGACAAAACCAGTCCTGCTGGAGGAATTGTCAAAGGTGAAGCATGGTTTGCACAGACCACTGCAGAGGAGTGTTACACAAATGGAGTGGAAGACTGTCAGGCTTAGAATATAAAAGACTAGATAACTGAATACCATGTTAGTGACATAATTGGGATTCTAATCAATGCCAGAGCAGGCAGTAGAAACCCACAGTTTCCCCTTCTATAACTTGGCTCCACCTAAACAGTTTGTTACTATGAAGAGCACAATAGTAAAGGAAAAATATCAGGCAGGGATAATCCTCCTTTGATCTTCAGTTGGGTGAGCTTAATGTAGACCCATTTCACTGCCTTCATCCAGCATAAAAATTCAGAGAGAAGGCCTTGAAGGCTGGAGAACCAAACCTTTGGGAGATACGGACCAATCATACTAAGGGGATAAAGAACTCTGGGCAAAACATTCATTTTAGTAATATGAGCGCTTCCCCACAGCGAAATAGGGAGGGTAACCCACCTCATAAAATATTTCTTAAGGCATTGGACAAGGGGCATGAGGTTGAGTTTAACCAGATCAGTAAGAATAGGTGTGATGTGGATTCCAAGATGGGTAACAGCCTCAGGAGCTCATCCTAAACCCATCTCTACAATCTGTTTCTTGGAAACTAGAGTATTTAAGGGCATCACTTGAGATTTATCCAAATTAAGGTAGAAGCCCGAAACCTTGGAGAACTCTTATTTCTTGTAGAACTGCTGGGAGAGATAATGCAGGGGATTCCAAATGCAACAAAAGAGCATATGCTGATAATTTATAGCTAGAACCCCCACACACACATGCACACACACACACACACGGATTCCCTGCACATTTGGATTGTTTTGTAGTCTCCACAGGACAGGCTCTAAATATAAATTAAAGAGGAATGGGAATAGGGGACAGCCCTGCCTAGTACCCTGCTGGAGATGCACCGGAGCTGACAGGATGCCATTATACCAAAGTCTAGCTGTTGGGGAATGAACCAGAACTTGGACCCAAGAACAAAAAGCAGCAGGGAAGTAAAACTTAACTGAGACTTGGAACTGAAAGGCCAAGATACCCTATCAAACACTTTCTCAGCATCCAAGGAGATCAAGACCATAGGGACCCTGCCCTCCCTGGATGCAGAAATCAAGTGCAACTGCTTATGAAAATGGCCACTGAACTGGTGTCCTGCCATGAATTCAGGCCTGTCCAGACCTGAAGCATTCTACTGGCCAATAATTTCACCAAGATTTTAAGATTGGTGTTTAGCAGGGATATAGGATGGTAACTGGTGAGGAGAAAAGGATATTTCTCTGACTTTAATATAAGGGATATCCAGGCCTGATTGAAAAAAGAATCAGTGAGACCAGAAGAAAGAAAGTGATTAAACAAACTCATAAGCAGAGGGGCAAGGATATCAATATAGACGGCATAAAAAAGATTAAGAAAGCTGTCTGGGCCAGGAGCCTTTCCCTTTGGAAGATTCTTGATAACTTGTTTTACTTCTGACTCTAGTATGGGGGCTGTTAAGATATCCTGCTGGTGACGTGTGAGAGTAGGCAAAGGAACAGAGTTGAGGTAGGCCTTAACAGATTGTGTAAGAAGTGAGGTGGCATCATCCTGGGAGTAAAGAGAGCTATAGACCTGGTAAAGAATATTCGCCATATCCCTCATATGCATAATCACCAGGTCCTGGGGTAAGGGCCGAAGCCCAGAAATAACTTGCGCTCAATCCAATTGCTTTAACTGAAGAACCAGAAGTCTTCACATATGTTCCCCAGCCTCATGGTTCCAAATTTAGTACACAGAAGGACATTTTCTGTGCTCTCTGCCAGGTGCTCATAGTATTGTTTCCGCAGGTGATTAAATCTGGGCCAGGAGTCGGGATCTTAGCATGAGGAAGTAAACAGCTCCAAGGCACAGATTTGGGAAAGGAGTTCTTCCACCCTTTGGGTGTGGTGTTTCTTGGCTACTATATTCAAACGTATACTTTCCCCATGCAGCACACATTTTAAAGCAGACCAAAGGGTTGCTAGATCCAATACCATAGTCTCATTATTGTGGAGGAAATCCACTAGGCGCCTCTTTTTTAATTTTTATTTTAGCCTTTGGTAACTGGGTAAGGCCCACTAGACACAAGTGTCTGTTTTCAGGGGTGACCTGGCAGCACTGGGCGGTTAAGTGACTTGCTCAGAGTCACACAGTATGCAACTGGAGGTTGTGAGAATCAAACTCAGGTCTGGTCTGCTGGATGTACCAAGCTCATTCACACCTCACTCCTCTAACCTCTAGGCTATACTACTTAATAGCATCATGCAACTCTGGACCTGTAGGGAGGGTGAGATGCAAGGCATCAGATCTTATCTGAGTCCCTTTGCCCCCATGGAAGAAAGTCCAGCACCACTGGGTCATGATCAGAGATGACCAAAAGTAAAATATCTGCCTGGATAAGACCAGGAAGGGCATCCTTGCTGATTAGAAAGCAATCGATATGAGAATGAGAGGAATGAGGTAGTGAGTAGAAAGTAAACTGTGTTGCAAAAGGGTAAAGGATTCTCCATGGGTCCACCAACCCAAGGATATCCATCAGTTCCCTCAATCCACTTTGACTGGCATGAGACCCTTCCTAAGCAAGTCAATTCCATTGAGTCAGATTGCTGTACAGTATTCCAATCTCCACCTATAAGGATGGGGAGGTGGGTAAAAGAACTAAGCCGGGCCATTAGGTCTGCAAAAAATGGGAAGAATCTTGATTAGGGCCATAAACTGACTTCAAGAGAACTTCTACAGAACCTATGTGGCCATGAAGAGACAGAAATCACCCATCCAGATCCCCCAGTTCTTGAATTAAGGAAAAATGGGAATCATTTGTATATTAGGATGGCAACCCCCCAGTCTCTTACTAACCCCCGACCCAATCACGATGGAACAAGGAAACATCCTCCTTAGAGAGATGAGTCTCCTTCAGAAACACAACCCCAGGATGATAGTTTTTCAAATGTTTCAACACCGTAGCTCATTTGCATTAATTCTGACCCCTTTTATATTCCATGATACAAATTTAACTACAAAGTCCATCTGACACATAATACGGTAAGTGGAATAATAACAAAGACTACAAGACACCTACAGTCATCGTCTCCATGTGTCTGGCAGTGCTTGAGCTCCCCCATCCCCTCAGACCCACAATCCACAATCCACAAAGGTTCATCCACCAACAACCATTACAACAAAAGATCTCAGATAGATTCCTAGCTTCCCCTGGTCCTAGTGACTGTCACTCCCAACACAACCAGTCCATGATGAGTAACATCATCTACACCAAGCCCCCCACATTTCACCCCACCACCCCCAAAAAAACCATAGAACAAACCCCTTGGAAAAACCAAAGGTTATTCAGAAGCTAGAGAACAACAAACAGAACATTCCATAACATGAATAACATCAGATAAATCAATCAGCAGGAGAACAATATGAATACACTGGCTGGTGAAAACTGTATAGAATGAAAAAGACTGCATGCCGCATTGTGACAAGAATAGAACAGTTGCTAGAGGCACAAACTGTGCCTCAGAGAGAGTGGGGGGAGGGACTGAACCCATTAGTCCCCTTAAAGGAGCAAGTTGGAACCCCTCTTTTCTGAGATACTGAACCCCCCCCCAAGACAGACGGATCTGTGTCGGGAAGCCAGGAGAACCAAAGAAGGCCTCCCTCCTCAAGAACAAGCATGTCACCGGGCGATACCTCCCCCCCCATCCTGAGAGCTATGACCTGTTCTCCTCCTCCATAAGTATGGAAAGTAGGCCAAGGTTAGGGATTGACTGATAAACCAAACTCCCAGGAAGCAGAGGACTGAGGACATCCTCTCATAAGTACTCACTACTACACACTGGACCAAGGACCCCCCAGGAAGCTAGAATCCCACTGCACACACAACCGGCCTTATGTTAAGAGATATACAGAATGGACCAAGGCATCCGGGACCATGGTATGACATCGTCACACCTCTTCTCAAAGGAAATATGCTCCAGGTACTAGGACAGGTGTCCCCTCCCAATTCAAAACCTCAGGTTTCCAGGTACCCTTCAAGGCTACTTCAGTGTGAGAGCTTGGGTGATGAACCCCTCACCAACTCTGAGCCTCAACACAAGAGAATACAGTGCAAAGACTTCCAACAATGAACAAGGTCTGCTTGGAAGGGGAGAGTGGGGCACTGGTCTCCCAACCCTGACACTGAGTCCAAAATAGAAAAAGGAAAGGAAAGAATGGTGGCTCATAAAATAGTGAAAGAAAATGCAGGGCACAAGAGGGACAACTGGTGACCTTTCAGATTCCCTTCAGAGAGGGGTATTGGTGACTGCCAACAAGAGAAGGGTCGGCCAACCAGCCAATGTAAGTCTCACCACAGAAGTCCTGATCAGGAAGTAGGTTTCAGAAGAGCATGTTGATGGAGCCACTGCAAGCTAACCATATCCCCCATGCCCCATAGCAAGTGGCCCCACAGCAAGCAGCCCTACTGGCAACAGTACGCAGACAGTAATCCCTCCCTAACTGCATCCTAGCCATTAGTGCAACAGGCAGCCTGCATAGGAATCCTCAGGCCCATCTCACTACTTCCCTATTCCCATGCCCCATCTGTCAAACTTGGAAACTACAGCAGCTCAAAAAGGAAGTTTGAGGAGGAAACAGGAAACACATGAGGGGTAGGATGATATGCCTCAAGGGCAGATAAAATTAGACCCCCATTTACTACAACCCCCATCTCAAAAAATAAGCAGAAACAACTGATATCCAACACCACCCAGGTATTCCAAACAAAAAAGGCATCCAGTTAACTAATTATAGCAACATGCAAGGCTACATCCATCTAGAATGTTCTATCAAAGAAAGTTTAAGCTGACACACATCAAAGCCTTCCACCCAACCAGGATAAACCATAGTCCAAAAAAATAACATTAGCCACAAAAATATCCAAACGGCTAACAGTAGATGGACCCCTCAGAATCTCTGCCTTGAAACAGTGGTCCTAAGTTAACAAGAAGCCATCTGAAACACATCATATAGAAACTTTAAAGAGGTTGGGGTACGTAGTAGGCAGCTCAACTCTGGCCTGAGCACTAGAATCAAAAGACTTAAGGGTACCCTTATACATGACCTGTAGTCTGGCCAGGTAACTCATTCAAAAACCGATTTGATCCACACTCAGTTTACAGACAATGTCACTGTATTCCACCTTTTTAAGGCGAATAAAGCAGGGTGGGTCTTGGGTCACCCTCACCTTATGATCTTCCCAAATCAGTTCCTCAGGGCCCTGATCTTAGATAGCAGGTGGACTTTATCCAAAAAGTTCAGAAACATAAAGATGAGTGGCCAAGGAGACACATTCAGTGGGGGTGTTGAACAGAGTGTCCTGTGGGCCCTTTCCACCACATAAGTAGGACCATTCAGGGAAGGACCAGCTACCCATTCACAGAATCTTTGGACAAAAAGGTTAGCATTGGACCCCTCTGCCCCCTCAGGAAGGCCAAGAATAAACAAATTATGTCTGCTGTGCACCTCCAAATCTTTGATATTTTCCTCAAATCTGGCCAATTTCTGGTGGAGGGATGCAGCTTCAGGCTCATGTCAGATGCACCATTCCTCTAAGGAACTAACTTGCACCTCTACATCTCCAACATGCTGTGAGAGCCATTCAGAGGGGAGACACAAGTTCTTTCGCTCCTCAGTGATCTTGTGTAGTGCTTCCTTCAGCGGTGAAATCTCCTGGATGAATCTTTCCTTCCGACAGGGGTTGTGGCACAGTCATGGATTTGGGAGCCATTGCAGCCTTATCAGACTAGCAGTGACTAGCAGTGACTTCAAGTGCTGTGACATCACAAGGAGGTTGGGATATTAGCTTTGAATATTGTCAAGCAATCTGAGGGAACTGTGGCTCGCTCTTATTCTGTCTCAGTGGTCTTACCCGGTCAACAAAATTCAAATAAATAAATAAATCTTTATCAGGGGAAACTGGATGAGTATGGTGCAGACAGTAATGTGACAACCATCTACTAGTTATGTATATAATGTTGATAAATATATGCCTCTTTGAATTTCTGCTTATGAGACATGGCCAGGTCAGCAGGCCCATAGGAAAGACTAGCTTTTAAAGGAACCTGACCCTCTGACCCCAAAGACCTTTGCTTGCTGGCACAGCTGGCTATTGTAAAACTAACCCATTGGATAAATTAAGTGCTTCCTTTTGACATCTACCAGTCATGCCTGTGTTAGCTGCTATGCACCAGGTTGTAACAGGTTGTAAAATTACATCTGCTTTGAACCTAGGAAACTAGCCATAAAAGACACCATCAGGAGAGAAGCCAGTTCTGGTGGATGCCTGTGACAATTCACACAGCTAAGAAAAATGTTTTTCAGGATGTTTTTCTGATGAGGAAAGAGACTGTGGAATTTAATATTGCTGTCTTTGCAGATTTCAAGCAAGTAGTGAAATTACACTCTTTTGGGTATACTTGGTCATGTTACAAATTAATTACTGGACTAGCAGTGACTTCAAGTGCTGTGACATTACAAGAAGGTTGGGATATTGACTTTGAATATTGCCAAGCAGGCTGAGGGAACTGTGGCTCACTCTTATTCCAACTTTGAAAGAGAACACACACTTGTGTTCTGGACTAAAGTGCATTTCTGTCAAGAATAGGTAATACCAAACTGAAAACTGAGTTAGAACTAGAAATTCAGTTACAAGACATTTTGTTTTTGTAATTTCCGTTTCTTTTGACTGTAAGCATTAATGTATATATGTTCTGTGTTTTGTCTTTATTTACTGTTTTTAATTGTAGTAAACATTTTTGGTTTCCTTAATTCTGCCTGAGTCTTTTCTCATTTTGAATGTGAATGCTGGGACATTGTTGAGAAGTCTGATAGAACTGTTAAGTGCTTATAGTGTGTTACCACATGAACTAAGGTAAGAAAAATACCTAGGTCTCAAATGAGTCAAAAGAGTGATTGTGAACCAGGTTGGGTGCCTGCTGGGTTAAGTATTGTACTACATTTACTTGAAGAATGTGTGATATTTGATCCTGCTAACTGGGCCTGCTAGCAAAAAGTGTTCATATTTGTCTTCCAGACTCAAGACTGGTAGGTGTTTTTGGACCCAAAACAGACAGAAGGGTTATCCTGTTTGTCTCCTGTTCACGTATTGCACTTTGAGGTTTGGCACTGTGGGAGTAGAGGGCCTGACCTGCAGAGTGTGTTTGTGACACAGACCTGCCATCTTCGTTTTGGCATTCATCACGGGTAAACAGAACAAAACTGAAACAGAAAACTGCTCACTGGAGGGACTAGACAAATCTGGGGAACTTTTAGCCATCTCACGTCAAGGAAAGAACTCCCAGGCGAGATAAATATAAAGTAAAACAGCAAGGTGTGAAGTGGAGTCAAGAAAGGAAGCTGCTAACTTGGTCAGACTCATCAAGACTCCCATTTCAGGATGTGTTAAAATAAGTTTTTGTTTTATGTAGTCAATTTTATTGTCTCTAATTTACTCCCAGTTATACTCCATCCGAGTGCTTCCAGGTCATCCATGTGAACATGCCTTGTACCCACTTTTACCAGGTTACCAGGGCTAACTGAAAGAGCTCCTAAATCCTTACTGCCCCAGCTGTCCACTCCACTCAGCTGATGAGAGGTTGTTAGAGGTTCCCAGGGTATGGTTAAAGACTTTTGTTTCCCAAGCTTTTATGTACACGGCCCACACTATGTGGAACTCTCTACTGCATCAGATTCGTGAGTGCCATACCGTAGAGAGCTTCAAGATGGCCTTAAAGACCCATCTGTTCCATTTTGCTTTTGGGAATACTATATAATAATTTGTCTTAATTATATTGGTATGTATTCTGAAATTGGATTGTTTCATTCTAGTGGTTTTAATGTGTTTTTATTGATAAATTTTGTATGGCGCTTTGATTCTTGAATTGCGCTATAGAAATAAAGATTATTATTATTATTACTACCAAAGAATAATAATAAAAACATAAAAAATAACATGAAAGAAGTTAGTTAGTTAGCTAGTTAGTTAGTTAGTATACAGCAATGATGTACGTGTCTGTCATGGGATACCAGCCTAGGGCTCTAGGTTCTCACTTGGATACTGAAGAGTAATAAAATATAAAAAGCAAAAAAAAAAATTGTCTAATAGTACACACAGTCACATTGTAAGTGTCTGTAGTGGGATTCAAATCTAAGCATCTAGGTTCTCCCCTGTCTGCACAAAGCGCTAGACAAAACATTTCATGCCTTTTAATTGCACTATCCCAAAGTGCTTTACAATCCAGGAGAGGGAGGGGAGACAGTATTTGTGCCACTAAGGCATACTTTCATTTGCTGTTATTTGCATACTCCTTTCCAGCGCTCCCAGGTCACCCCTGTAAACTGGCTGTGTGCTCAGTGGGCCTTACCTGGTTACCAAAGAATTATGAAAAAAAAAAGCATAAGAAATAGCATAGAAGAATTTATTAGTTAGTACACAGTGATGCTGTAGGCACTAGGTCAACACTGCAAACACCACAACAGAGTGATGAATGTAACCAGAAAATGGCATTTGCAATAACAGTGCCCTACCATAACAGTGACTGCAACAACAAAGCCAATGGTAGCGGTCCACAGATACACTGATCCCTACCACAGTTAACACCTAACATGTAAATTGAGTTTCACTCCCACACACGCCACCTCCCCCCAAAAAACTAAATATAATCAACTCCAGGGGTGATTACTACTCGGGGACGGGGAGTGGGGAGACATTTTGAGGGAAGGAATTACATCTATGAAGGGTGGGGGGAGAGCAAACTAAAAATAACACGGGGCACAGGGGCTAGCCAAACAAACAAAAAATGTCCAGGAGACCAGGAACAGAACACTGGTCTCCAGGACAACTCCCTGCCAAAGCTGCTCAGGGCCTTAACCTCCTCCACCATGGGATCAGCTCAGCAAGGTACCATGCTTCCTGTTACTTGTCCTCTCTTCCACTGTGACTAGACAGCTACAGGAGTAGCAGTAACTGCCTTGCACTACGCTATCCCTGCAGCTGTCTGGAAAGACACTATTCTGGAAATGTGATTTTTCCCTGCTGTATCTTGGAAATACTGTTTGCACTTGGAATGGATGCTGTAAGTGCCCATAACAGGTCACAACCCTAGGGTTCTAGGTTCTTTCCTGGTTACTGAAGATTAACAAAATAAAAAAAAAAAGCATAAACAATGTTGTCAGATAGTACACCCAACCCCATTGTAAATGTCCATAGTGAGATTCAAACCTAGACATTTAGGTTCTCACCAGTGTGCACCAAACATGAGACAAAACATTCAGTACCTCTTAATTACACAATCCCAAAGCATTTTACAATCCAGGAGAGTGAGGGAAGTGAAAATCTCTACGACTAAGGCATACCTTTCATTTGCTGTACTTCGATCTTATTTGTATACTCCTTCCCAGTGCCCCTATGGTCAGCCCTGTAAACCAGCTTCGTGCCCAGTGAGCATTACCTTGATTGCCAAATACTAAAAATTAAAAATAACATAAAAATAGCATAAAAGAATGTCTCAGTATACAGTGACACTCAGAATGGGATGCAAGCCTAGAGCACTAGGTTCTCACATGGTTACCAATGGATAAAAATTAAAAAAAGCAGAAAAAAATGTGTCGGCTAGTATACAACAGTTACACCCTACCACACTGTGAGTAAGTGTCCGTAGTGGGATTCAAGCTTAAGCCTTTACATTTTCACTTGTGTGCTCCATGCACTAGACAAAAGATTTAGTGCCTTGTTTTTGTATATAAATGTTTTATTGAAATTTAGTCCAGCAAAACATATAATGAAACAAACATGATCTCATTAATTGCCATAGCAACACTATCACAAACAAGGAGTCAGGAAGTCAGAATCGTACATTTTAAAAACAGCTTGGTAAAAATATTAAATAACAAATATTACAACAACTGTAAAAAGACAGTTACAGAAACAGAGGCAGATTTCATAAAGTTTATTTATTTATTAACTTTTGTTTGCCAGGTAAACGTAGTGAGCCAAAGGCCTGTTTTCCTGCGTGACCTGGGACCATAAAAATACAGTCATAATGTTACATGTAATAAAACACAGTTAACATAAATACAATACAAACTAACACAGTCAAAAACAATTACAACATAATTGATCAAGAAAATATTTCCTTAGTTCAGTTTCAAAATGTTGATGGCTAATATTATCCAAAAGTGACCCTGGAAGCTTATTCCAATTTTTAGCTGCTCTAAATGAAAAATAATTATCTCCCATTTTAGCTTTTGTTTTGGGCACCATAAAACCTAACCATGTCACTGGAATTAAGTTCTCTGTCATTATTTTTTAATGTGAAATGATGAATAAAGGGGAGAATTTTCTCTCTGGTGAAGGACCTTATCCATCAAACAATATGGGCTATACAAACTCCTCCTTAGGCTTGGTGGAAGTCAACCTGAATGCTTGTACAGTACACAATGATGAGTAGCATATGGTAAGTTACAGTTGTAGTTATAGAAAAAGTTTCTCAGTACTAAGGTATACCTGGGTTTACTGAGGCAGAGTGAGGCAGGATCACATTACAGTCAATGGAAATTGCCTAAGGGCACCTCGAGGTAGAAAACTTTAAGATAAATCTACATATACTGTGGAATGCTAAAGTCAAAATAGACAAGTCTTGCTTGTCCAAAACTGTAAAAAGAAAAGAGTTGTAATTTAACATAGGAAGTATATCATTTGCCATTGCCATCCTTGACTGTAGAGTAAGTGAGGATTGAAATTTGAATTGGACATCCAACTTTTGATTTATCTGTCAGCTTACAGAATTTATATGATTAGTAAAAGTTACATTTGAATCCAGCAGGACCTCCAAATACTTAAACTGGGTAACCTGTTCCTGTTTATTTCCAAAAGTATCAATTAATAAATCAGAAGCTTTAACCAATCTCTGTCTGGAACCAAATAGCATACTTTTGGTCTTTTTACAATTTAAGGATAACTGATATTTTTGTTAACCAGTTACCCAATACACACAAATACTGTTAATCTACTATTTATTGCTTCCATGGTGGCTGAGCAATAATATAAAATAATATCATCAGCATAAATAAATTTGTATGTTTCATTTTGGATTCGATGGTGTCAATAAACAAAGTGAAATGGTAAGGCCTAAGGGCAGCATCTTGGGGTACTCTCTGTTCCATCATCTTACAACTAGATAAGCTACCACTAAGGCTCACCTTCAAGGGCTGTCCAGATAAATAACTACGGAACCAGTCAAGCAGAGAATCTACCAGTCCAATGTTTCTCAGGCTCCTGGGCAGCAGGTGATGGTTAACTAAATCAAAGACCTTGAACAGGTCTATGAACACAGCATCAGTGAGTAAGCTATGATCCATGTCCACAGTGGTGTGATCCATGAACCTGGCCAAGGCTGTACCAATGCCATGACATTTATGTAATCCATGTTCCATGTTGCTCAAGAGCCCTGAGGCCAGCAGCTTGAAGGTATTCAACGATTTATTCATTTAGCAGTTTTTCAATGATTTTACCTAGTGATGGAAGCAGGTAGATTTAATAATTGCCCATATCCCCTGTGCCACTGGTTTTATAACTGGGTTTTACCACAGTCTGCTTCCAGTGATCAGGGAAACAGCCTTTAACAAAAGACAAATTAAAGTTAATGGATACGTAATATAATCAGCAACTAGTTTTAAAGGGACTCTGTCAACCCCCTTAGGTCTCAAAGTGTCCCTAGTTTAAAAAACACATTTTATTATTACCAACATTCTTTAAAGATTGCTGATGTAGCTGGTAGTTTGATTCTGACTCTTTTTTTTCTTAAAAAAATTAAAAACAGATTGCCCACCAAACTGGTGTTACTACACAAACACAGGTTTGTTTACATTCCTTGATCAGCTCCAACTGCTTCTTTCCTGGACTTGGTAACACACCCGACACAGTCTAGCCTCTCATGAAGCAGTGGGAGTTTAGGAGGCTACTGTCTCATGAATGACTGCACCGTTTGGGCGTGTTTCTAATGCTCAGGAAGTATGCAGTAAGGACAGATCCAGGATTGTAAACAAAACAGGGTTGTTTATAAATATACATTAGCATGCATTTCAGTTCTACTAAACAAGGAGACAGACAAAACAAACAGCAACATCAAAGGATTTTAGAGAAGGTAAGCAATCATGAAATGTAGGTTTTTAGCTAGAAATAATATGATAAAAAACAGGTTGACATTGGCCCTTTAAAAACCTTGGCTTCAGTTCACTAGCCCTTGGACTAGTGTCAGATATGTGCTGTAAAAATATGTGAACCTGGTGTAGTTTATGGTTGTAAAATAAAAAGTGGTAGGTACATCTGAATTTTCAGAAAAACAAATGCCCTTATTAGACATTTGGTCAAAAGATTGTGTATATTTAAACAGATCAAGAAATTTATCTAAAAAAAGCATTGCAAATCTCCTGTAGTTTTGTTAACTCATGACCATCTTTATAGAATACTTCAGCATGCCGGCCCACTGGCACAGCGGTGGGATTTCCACTTGCGACACCGGTGACCCAGGTTCGGGAATGGACCCGGATCGTCGGAGGGCCGGCCGGGGGGAGAAGGATGGAGCATCCATGGGCCTCTCTCCTTCTGCGGGGAGGCGAGGCGATCAGCGCACTAAGGACTCCTGGCAGAGGTCGGGAGATCTCAGGCGTCTGACGAGTACAGTTCTGGGAGGCTGGGCGGACGCTGGCGTCATTGCACGTCCCCGCCTCCATAATAAAAAATGGTGGAAAATGGAGGCAGGCAGGACCACTGTGTACATGAAGCCCTCCCCGGAGGACCTCATTACATCACCGTCGCTGCGGGTTCCCGACCAGACATTGGTTCCGTGGTCATTGTAGAAGGTGGCCGGGGCCCCGCCCTCTGGTGGATAAGCTGGGGGTGACTGAGGGTCCTTGGCAGCCGTAGACGGTGGTGGAGGTCTCCGGGGGCTGTGACCAGGGCTGATGGAATGATGGTGTCCTGCCAGGGGGAAAAAGATAAAATAATAAAAAAAAAGAATACTTCAGCATGTTCTTTGATTTTTGAATTTATAAGAGAACTGATTGATGACCAAAACTCTCTGGGACTGTATAATCCAGAGTTCTGTAGGTCATTGAAATACTTAGATTTAGTTTGCCTAATTTTTATTTTACATTCATTTCTAAGCTTCCTATAACTATTAAAATCTGTGTTAGTACTGGTTACTTTAAAACATTTCCAGGCTACATCCCTGAGTTTCATTAAACAGAATAAGTGGACCTTACCCATTTATTTACCATTCTTCTAACTCTTCTTACAATCTTTGGGAAATACTTATTTTGCAATTCCAGAAGGGAGATGGTGAAATAATCCACTACAATATATACATCTGATATTGCATTCAAGTAGGTCCAATAAACCTGTGGTATATCAGTTAACAATCCTTCACTTATCTCATTTGTGAATTTCTAATAGGAGATGAATCTGTATGTGGGGGGGGGGGGTTAGTCATTTTGCATTACCAAGTGCAATAAGTGGCCAAACCGTCACTTATCACATCAGAGAATACTCCGGCGCTTTTAAAATTAGCTGAATTATTTGTAAGTACCCAATCAAGAATAGTATGATTAAGAATCCCCATATTCATTCATTCAATTCATGTATAAATTGACATAGCCCAGCATTCATTAGAGTAGTCTCAGTTCTAGGAATTTTTTTTTTTTGCAGGTACCAATGTACAGTATATTAAAATCTCTCATAACCAAAAGGTCGCTCATGGATTTCATAGAAGAAACTAAGTGCAAAATATCCTTAAGTCCTATTCTACCAGTTTTAGTGGGTTGTAAACCATACAGTATTTCAATTTATAACAATTACCCCATTTCAGTTCCAACAATAGCCATTCACAATTTGTGATGGGTTTATATACAGGTCTTATTTCAATTAAATCAAACTCAGACTTATATAATACTAAAATACCCCCACCTTTCTTTTTTCCCTCCCTTATCTTTATGAAAGTGCTTATATAACCTTCAAGTACAACTAAATTGTCAGCTATGGAGGGTTTTAACCAAGATACAGTTAAACTGAAACTATCTGGATCATAATAAACCACCCAGGCCTCAATCTCTGACTTCTTTGACAAAAATCTTTTGACATTATGGTGGGCAAATCTAATACCACTCATCTGTCAACAGCAATTATTTAATAAATTATCTGGTACAGGGGGTCTGGGATTTGTCTCTGCATCAACTTCTAGAAGCAACACAGACCAGATTGTAATAGAAACAAAGATAGCTAAAGCAGTTTTGGTATTATCAGCTGGTTCAGCATAGATACCAATGCCATATACAGACCCTTTCTTTAAAACTACCCAGGCACTTTACATGTACAGGAATCTTGCATGTGGAGACAATTAAAGCATTTGAGTGGGAGAAGTCCTTAAATAATCAAGCATGATCATAATACTTGTCGTCATCATACCTTATACACATTAAACCCTGGTCAAGCAATTCTAACATCAATAAATAGTAAAGCATATATACACAAGAACCCCTCCCCATGTTTATTTATTTAATTTTGGTAACCAGGTAGGCCCACTGGGACTGTAACAGTCCCTATTTCAGGGGTGACCTGGAGTTAATTATATATAATGGAACTTAAGCAATTACAGTATTCACATTCAGTTAATTATACAGTTTACAGTGACCAGCAGCTTTTACATTTGGTAGTCCATTCTAGCTATTTCTGGTTACACACATTTTTAGTGTAGACATTTCAAGTCAAATTCAGTCTTACTATTAATAGTTGGTACGATAATTGCTAATTTGTGGTGTCAATACGGTGCAGCATTTCTAATTTTAGGAAAATTGATTTTAAAAATCAGATTTGTGGGGGAGGCGCTGACTTCATAATCAGAGTCATGCTGGGCAGGAGCGGGGGGGGGGGGGCTCTGAGGTGAGAAAGCCAAGACAGTAGATCAGGATATACTGCATTAAATAGTGCTGCGCTATAATTTATCATGGTAACAAGACCAGTACCTGGATTATTGCCTGGGGAAATATTGTAATATAGTATCATACTGAGTTATTGTGACACCCCCAATTTTTTAATAAGTAGAACAACACACTCCAGGGGGTGCAGTTTGCTGTCAACCACAATTTTCAGGTGGCAATGACAGAGTAAAAAGGTATTTTTGTACCACATCCTTCATACAGAGTGTAGCTCAAAACCGCTTCACAGTTGGGAGAGAACCCCAGTAAGAGAGATACAGAATTCTAAACACAGGGAAGACAAAAATCTAAAAAACAAAATATACAGCAATGTATGCACTCTGTAAAGTACAGTAAACTAAAGCAGTAGCAACATGTAGGCTGTACCTGCAAAAGTAACTGGCAGTCAGGAAGCCAAAAGAAGTCATCACACAAAGAAGGAAAGAACGTGTCCATAGCTACTAAAAACTACAAACATCAGCCACTGGGGGGGGGGGGTTATATACATTTCCATACATACTTACATACATTATTATACATGTATATACACACACGTGTATATATACACATACACTTATGCATATTATATATATGTATTAATTGCAAAAAACTCCATTAATGCATCAGCTATAGCTAAAAGGTTAAAAATGATTGTATAAAAACAGGCTAAATACCATGTGGTTACTTGATGACTAGGTCAAGGAGACTGAATAGTAAACACCTTTCAACCTAATATATTAGGAATATTACAACAGTCGTTTGCTTAACACACGCAGTTTGAACCCGTATCTGTCCTTGGATTAAATGCTGCAACTGAGTGTAAGCAACAATACCCGACATGGTGGGCATTATTGGGAAGGTCCATTATATCCCATAATGCCCACCCTGGAGGGTATTATTGCACTTAGAATATGGGCTAAAATTATTGCTATTATTTAAAGATTTAATTTGATAAAAGAAAGTGAAATATGCATACAAATGACAGAAATGGCAGCTTATGTAAAATAGTCCTTTTAATGCCTCTAAAGGGTGGTGCTACTGCTTATGAAAATGACTTTTTTGTATTACACTGCAGTGCAGTGTCTCTCTTATGTGGCTAGCGCTGCATATTTTTGTTACTTTTCAGTACCCCCAATGAGTTTTCTGATTGAGCTAGTGTTAAAGATTGTTCTTTATAGTAAAAAATAAAAATGGTTTTGTTTCCAGACTGTTAGTGGAGAGTGAGTGGCAGCAGTGGAGAGAGCATGGTGTACAGTAGTTTGGCATGATTGCAGAAGTTGGCTAGGCTGATGAACTCTGCTGCTGAAAAGAAAAGGTATTTTCATTTACTTTACAGCTCTGAAACATGTTGATGTGGCTGGGTATGATATATCTGTGCCCAGGTGGCAGATTTGTGTTTTCCATATCAGTGTTGTCCAGTATTTGAGCATGGTCAGACAGGGAGAGGAGCAGAACTTCTCTCAAATCAGTCCCAGAGATGGAGTCGTGCTGCTGGCTAACGTCAGTTGTGACGGGAGGTGTCAGTCAGAGGATGGAATGTCTGTGCTACTATAATAAGAAACCAAAAAGGAAGAACAGTTTTTTGTGTTGTTTTTCTTTTAAATATAATTCTGTGATAGCATGTGTAGGGATTGTTCTGAGGACTGGAGTGTGCTGTGGATCACTGTTTTGCTAATCAAGCTGAAAGAAATGGTGGCTATCGATTCCAATGGAACATGGGCACAGGAATATCAGGTGGTGATGGGTGCTGCCAGGAGGTACTTGTTATTTACCGGACGTTGTTAAAAAATAACAATATAGGTGACAGGATGTTTCAGCCAAACAGGATTTAGTTTTCTTGTTGCCCATTTTTTAATTAAGCAATAAGGCATGGCAGGGTGTGGTATATTATCGGATATCATCATGCCTCATGTGGTTGGGCACGAGGCCACAGGCCGAGTGCATACAACCATTTGAGAAGTGATGATATCCCATGATATACAACACCCTGGAGTGACTGATTGCTAGTATGAACTGAGTTTCAAGTTTTATAAATAAAAAAAATAAAAGAAACAGGTTTTAAAATGTTTTATGAATGGGTTTTGGGTGGTGTAGGGGTACATTTTGAAAAAATAGTTCTCAGACGGTAGAGAGCAAGAAGGCTGGTGGCACTGGAACTTTTTGAAGCCGTGATGATGTAGCCCGATATCATCACAGCTTCCAAGAGCTCTGGGACATTCAGATTCCTCTATTTACAATCCTCAGTTCATAATAAACAATAAGCCACCCTGCAATGAAAATATTATAACAGCCAGACCTTTTGGTTTCAGTCACCATAAAGTTTTGTAAGCAGCCTCCAACCATTGACTCCCGCCAGTGACTCACCGAACTCACACATGCAGCTGCTCTGCAGGCAGCCACTAGTGCAACTGCACTTTTGAACTTGTGGTCTCCACCCCTCTTGATGCACCTGGATCGCCTTCTTCCACCTGGTAGCTCCCCTTGCTTACCGGGACCTAGTGCACATTGTAATTTGCAGATGTTCCTGATGGCAGGCCCCCTTGAGTCATGAAGGGCATAGCAAAACTGAAAACAGCACCTGATGAATGGAAAAAGTGCTGAGGAGAACTGCAGCAGTAGTAGACAATCAGGAGAATTAGCATGGCAGCTTCAGTAGAAAGGATTCCTAAAGCAGCGTAACTGTGCATGACTCAATGCATCTGGACCACCTCCTCCCGCCGGTAGCCCCCTCACTTACTGGGACCGGGTGCATGTTGTAATTTATAGATGCTCCTGGTGGCAAGCATCCTCTAGCCACTCGAGGCACAACAAAGCTGAAAGCAGCATCTAATGAATGGAAAAAGTGCCAAGGAGAACTGCATCAGTGGTACACAGTCAGGAGAATTAGCATGGCGGCTTAAATAGAAAAGATTCCTAATGACGAGCAACTGCACTTTTAAACTTGCAGTCTCCACCCCTTTCAATGCACCTGGCCTGCCTCCTCCCACCTGGTAACCCCCTCACTTACCAGGACAAGGTGCACGTTGTAATTTGCAGATGTTCCTGCAGCAGGTGTCCTCCAGCCACAAGGGGCACAGCAAAGCTGAAAACAGCACCTGATGAATGGAAAAGGTACCGAGGAGAACTGCAGCAATAGTAAGTTACTGAATACCATCCTATATGTTTAATAACAGAGAGTAAGAACCATGGTAACAGCTCCAAAACTCCCTATCAGAAACCAAAGAAAGTATAGCTTTAGAGAAAAACCTGCAAAAGTCAACAATGATCTCACAAATAACTAAGTACCCTAAATCATTAACTAAAATCAATCTACATGGTAGCTATGTCCACCCCAAAGTGCGAAAACCAAGGTGCCCAAGCCACTTGAAATACTGGAAGTTTCCCTTTCTTCCAAATTAAAACCTGCAAAAATGAGGTCGAATTGGACATGGCCTGAAACCAACTTACTATATATAAGGAGAAGTGGAGGTCAATCTCCAGTGACAGATAAGGAGCCTCTTGACCTCCATTGTTGCAGAATATAAAAACAATTTATATTTTAAGGCCAACTGGTCAAGAACAAATGCATCTCCTAGGAGTGAGAAGCATGGAGTATGAGGTAGAGATATGTTAAAAGCACGCTTCACTGTTTGAATAATTCTTTCCCACTATTTCTTTAACAAAGGGCGGCCCTACAATATGTAATAAAGTGTCCCAGGATCAACAGAGCATCTCCGGCAAACATTAGAGGTGGCAAGGCCTATCTATACTAAATGATCTGGGGTCCTATACCCTCGACTAAGGATCTTCTTTTGTATAAGTTGCAGTCTGGGGTCCAGTAGGGCTCGATGCACCTCTTTCCAACTACCTGACCAACTAACCTCAGAAATAATAAACTGCATCTCTGTTGACCACTTAAGTCTGTGGGGCTCCCAGTTGGGTAGGTAGAGGTCCACACTAATTTATACATTTGACTAAACAAGCCCTTGAGGAGCTGTGTCCATTTTTGTACCTATTTAATATGGTCCATTGAGATGATTGTATAGTCTTTGGTGAACCAAGGCTGCAACACATGGCGCAATTGAAAATATATCCAAAGATCTTGGGAGGGTAAGGGGAAATCCTGTTGCAACTGATTGAAAGCTTTGAGAACTCCTATTTCTGGCTCCAGGAAGTCACCTACTATTTGGATCCCTGTGAAAATCCAAGAGGTACAACCTGAATTCTGGGGCTGTACCACAGAGGCTCATATGGACCAAAATGTCTAGATTTCCACTTAAGCATTTTCAAAAACCTCAACCAACACTGTATATTAAACTTAATAGGGAGGGTAAGCATAGTAATATCATATTTAGCACCCCCAAGTAAATTCAACAAGGGCATTTCCCCAACTAATGCTCGTTCAATATCTACCCAGAGTGGTGTATGTCTAAAAGGAGAAGGTATCCATTGAACTGCATGCTTTAGACCTATTCCCATAAGACATTCCTGAGACAAAGCCTTGTTTCACTCTCCCTGTGATCCAGGCGTCCTCAAGATCTTCCTACAAAAACATGGAACTTTCCCCTCTCATATAAAGTTGGAGAGCAACCTGTCTATTTTATTCCAGAAACTGAGAGGGATAGGCATGGGTAAATTACTTAAGCAATAAAATAGTTTAGGAAATGCCATCAGTTTTATAGCTGCCACTTTACCCGGAAAGGTCAGCTGTAATTTGGACCATCTATCAAAATCTGATTGCAAAGTGGCCACCACTGCTAGTATATTTTAGGAACACATATGTGGTACATCTCCAGAAATGTACATACTTAAATATCAGAGCCCCCTCAGGTGACCATTTTAATGATTTTCCCCCAATTGATGCTCAGTTAGGGTTACAGTTCTATAAAGATAAAAGCTCCATTTTAGTCCAGTTAACTTTTAGGCCAGAAAAGCTACTAAACAGATCCAACACCTCCTGTGGGTTTGGAAGGGAAACTTCCACCTTGGATAGTAACAAAAGCAAATAATCTGTGTACAGCAGAGAGGAAAAAGATTGGGAACCTATCCCAATACCATGAATTGCTTCATAATGCCTAATAGCCACATTTAAGGGTTCCATAGCAAGTAAAAATAATAAAGGGCTTAACAGGCAACCCTGCTTCATACCACGAAAAAGAGTGAAGGACTCCAATAGCACACCATTCGTTAGCACCCTGGCCTGCAAGGACATATATAAACAAAGCATCCAAGACTGAAAAAATCAGACCTACACCCACCGTTGAAAAGACATGAAATAGAAAGTTTCATTCAATGGACTCAAAAGCCTTTTTGGCATCAATCGCTACTGTGGCTGCAGAATCTTGTCCTCTAGTAGTCATTTGAATAAGATCCAAGACAGCTCAAAAGTTATCACTGCTCTGCCTACCCTTCATAAAGCCCAATTGTGACTGATGTATCAAATATGGAAGAGCTGTTTCTAGGTATGACGCTAAAAACTCAGCTAAAATTTTACAGTCAAAAAGAGGTCTATAATTAGCACAGGAAGTTGGGTCTTTATTCGTTTATGCAGGACAGTGATAGTGGTCATCTGCATTGAAGAGGACAGGGAACTAGTCTTTCCAATATAACAAAAAATGTCAAGACGATATGGTGCTAGGTCTTCCTGGAAGGCCTGGTAAAAATTCAAGCTAAGGCCATCTGGGAGAGGAAGCCTTACTGAGATTAAGCTGATGGATAGCTAGTTGAATCTCAGCAAGAGAGATATCAGCTTCCAAGGCCATTACAACATCCAGTGATACCGATAAACAGGGCAGTATGATTCTTGCAAAAAAAAAAGATTAATTATCATCCTGAGATTTTGATAATACTCTCGAAATAAAACAGATGCTTGTTTAGAGTCAGCCACTATACAATCACCACCCTGTTTTAAATGGGAAATCTGCATCTCCATAGCCTGTTAACTTAGACAATAAGCTTAAGGTTTTCTGGCCTTGTCTCCTGATTCCCAAGAGGCCTGTTGCAGGGAAAACAGGGCCCTCGAGGCCTGCTTGATGAAAAATGGTTTTTTGCATATATTTAAATTCGAAAAGCTCCTGAACCTGTGTGAAACTATCTGAAGGCTGTTGATAAATGGCATCCCACGGTGTTCTAATACAGGAGGTTAATGTGGAAATTTCTTTTTTTCTTGTCTTGTTCTCATCAGATGCAAAGGAGATAACCCTACCTCTAATACATGGTTTAAAGGTGTCCCATAGGGTGAATGGTGAAATGTCGGGGTCCATATTTGTTTCAAAGTAAAAACAAATTTCAGACTGTAATCATGCCTGAAATCCTTCTGAACATAAAAGAGCAGGATTGAAGTGCCAACGCAGGGATTTCGAGGAGCACCCAGCAGGCACCCAAACTAAACTAACAGGGGCATGATCCAATATTAAAATAGGAAGTATGGCAGCAACCAGGAAATAAGGCACCAGGGAAGGGCTACCCTGAAAGAAATCCAATCTACTGCAGGTGTGGAGCCTGTTTGACCTAAAAGTGTACCCACAGTCCCGGGGGTGAGAAAGCCTCCAGTAGTCAACCAGACTAAACTCCGTAAATAATTGGTTAGCACTAGCCTAGATCGTTGTATGAAGGAGTACCTTTAGCTAATGGATTTCTGTCAATGAAAGGGTCTAGAGCAAAATTAAGGTCTCCCCCACTTTAATTAACATAGTAGATTGATTCCTCTTTGAGATATGTTGAGTAATCTGTAAATAAAAATACAGAGTATCCACATTAGGTGCATAAATATTCACCAACAGCAGCTGTGTCCCAAAAATCTTCCTCACAATAAAAACAAAATGAACTTCCTTGTCAGCAATGATGCGATCCAATTGGAAAGGGCAACCCTTTTTAAAAAGAATTGAGACTCCATGGAGGCATGTAGCTGATGCATGCTTGATCCCCTGGGCCACTAGTGATCCCTGGGGTGATGCAAGGGGTCTGTCTGTACTCCACTCTATTCATGAAAGTGCAGATTGCTGGGCAAGGGGGGGCACAGACTACACCAACAGGCCCCAGACATTGCTAGCACATACCCCCCCAGGATGCCATCACGGGTTGCGATGGTGAAGTAGGAGCACAGGGTTCCCCCGCAACATGCCACACCAGCCCTTGGGTTCCTCATGGAGGGCCGGGGTGGCAGACTGGACATCCACCACAGCTCCATGCCATACCATGACTGCCTGTATACTGTGGCGCCCCATGGATGCAAGTGATCCAGTGGCAGACAGGGTCCAGACATTCCACTGGATACCCATCCATGTCCACAAAAGAGCCCCTGCAGACTGGCATGCCGGGTATGCAGGGCCATGTGGTGACCAAGAATATAGCAACCATGCATCATTCTGCAAGTGCAGGACTCCACGGGTGGCTTACATGACATGGAGTGGGCCCTAACCAAATATTTAAGGTGATTCAAATAAGGCACTTGCTAATCCAAATACAAGGTGGGTTTAAAACAGGACCAGTCCCAGAGGGATTTTTTGAATCCTTAGCCAAGGCAATATGGGAACTCAGTGTCTAGATTGTACTCATCACAATCTGACCAAGCATATGTAGGTCTTGTAGGGATTCCTAAATACTGGGAAGAACAACTCCCAGACCAGGTATCTGAGTGGCCCATTATCTGGCAGAATACTTACAGATATATTACCCAGGACTGCCTTAGGGTGATGCAATTTCAGTTTTTGAATAACTCATTCTGGATGCCAGTCAAGCTTCATAAAATGGGCCAGATTCCTAGCCCTGCTTGCAATAGATGTCATCAGGAGGAGGGTACCCTCCGTCGCATATTTTGGGAATGCCCACCAGTGATGACTCTATGGCACAAGATTAAATCCAAGGTGGATCTGTTGCTCGGCATTGAGGAATACTTCACACTGGACATTTGCTTAATCATGGATTATAACAGAATAAAGGTGAAGTCTAGAAGGTATTATATGGCTGCCATATCCTCCTCGCTCAAAAAAGGTTGTATTAAGTCACTGATTTGATGACCTCCTGTTAAGCTACCTCGAGTGGCTCTGTAAACTCCTATTCAGTCTGAGCATGGAGAAAATGGGAGCCAGCATGAAAAATTGCCTTCCAAGGTACTCCACAACATGGGAGACCTTGCACACTCTGTATCTACTCCAAACAAGTGACACATCTTCCTGATGATATAAGAGTAACTACTTGATCTTAGGATTAACCTAGTACAATAGTATAAAGGCAAAGGTGCCTCTACAATGACTTGTACTGATGATTGTATGCAAGATGGAGGGATATGGGAGGGAGGGAGTGGGAGGGGAGGAGTAAGTTGTGTACTAATTATATTATTTGTATTCTGATGTCATTGTATTATGTGCAACTTGCTTTGTAATTGTGAAATAATAAACTTGAATTTAAAAAAAGGATTCCACGGGTGAGATACTTGCCTCTGGCACATTATTCCCACCACTTGGAGAATCCCCCCATTATGCCAACAGATTCCAAATGTAAGAATATGAATAAAAACAGGTTCTAGAATAGGATACCGTATCTTTGTTCCATTAAACCCCCCAATCATAGATATAAAAACCAAAAATAAAACTATTTAGTGCCTATTAATTGTACCATTCCAAAGTGCATTACAATCAAGAAGAGGGAGCGGCAAGAGAATATCTCTTCTACTAAGATGTACTGCTTGCTAATCACATCACAGAAATACCCACAGAAGAGATCTTAGAAGATTTCATCAGCTCTGAGTCAGAGTTGGATGATTTTACTGATCCAGAGTCTGAGAGTGACTATTGCCGAGCAATACCCTCTCTGATGATACAGTATCAAGTGATGCTGATGAGGATGGTCCAGTGCGGTGCAGCCTAGAGGCCACATCTAAGTCTACACATGGATGCAAGCACACGTGTTCCCAGCAGCAAACACCAGCCCAAACCGAAAAAGACAAAGCTGAATAAAATGCACTGGCATGATTCGCAGCCCAGGCAGGCACCCACACATAAAAAGCAGAAGTGTACAGATCTGCGTAAGCTTGTGCAGGTATTGGATCCTGAGTTATTGCCCAAGACAGAGGCCCCATGTTAGCCTCTGACGGAGCTAGAGATTACTATGCAGGTGGAGGAGTGTCACAAACTGCAAGCATAAGCTAAAGCACCTGCCTGATATTGTGACCCTACTACACCAAGAAGACCCTGTGCTTGATATGGAGGCTGTAATGCAGGCTGGGGGAAGTCACAAAAAATGCAAATATAAGCAACTGTCCCAGGCAGAGACATTGCCAAAGTCTGAAAAAGAACTAGTTTTTGGGCCTGCATCTGCAACTCGGGTAAAGTGCAAAAAGCCAAGGAATTTTCAGACCCCAAGATTCTACCTGACCAAGAAACTTATTTTGAGCCTTCAACTCAGGGCACTAATAAAAAACAAAGCAAAGGTATTTGCTCAAGCCTGAGATGTTGCTTGAGCCTCAAAACTTTTCAATCAACGTGCCCCCTTGGAGCCTGCATTTTGTCATCATATGGTGCCTGCAGTGCAGGAGGGAGGTAGTGATGCCATTATATAAAACCATGGTCAGGCCTCACATGGAGTACTGTGTGCCATTCTGGTGGCCGCATCTTTGTAAGGATATTAGCAGGCTGGAGATGGTCCAGAGAAGGGTGAATAAGATGAGAACAGAGCTTGCAACACAAGACTTATGAGGAAAAATTAAGGGACCTCAATATGTACTCAATGGAAGAGAGGAGGGAAAGAGGGGACATGATAGAAACATTCAAGTACCTCAAGGGTATAAACAAGGTACAAAAGGGAGACATTTTTCCAATACAGGAGGAGCACAAGAAAGGGGGAGCATGACATGAAATTGGGAGGTGGGAGGTTAAGCGAGAATGTGAGGAAATTCTTCACAGAGAAGGGTGGTGGATGCATGGAATGGTCTGTCTTAGGAGGTGGTGGGAGCGAGCACAGTGGATGGATTCAAGGATGCTTGGGACAGACACAGGGGAACCACAGAGGTACAGCAGCGGTTGGGTCGGTAGCAGTACTCCAGTACAAGGGCTTTCAGGCAGACTAGATGGTCCAGGCAGTCCTTATCTGCCAACAATTTCTGTTTCTATGATGGTAGGTGCAAGAAGCACCAAAAAGTGCAAGAATCTGACTGAGCCCGAAGTACAGCCCCAGACTATGTAAGAGCCTCAGCCAAGAAAAAGCGCAAACTAAAGTGCAAGCAGTTGCCTGAGCTTGACACACTCCTGGGGTCAGAAACTCAGCCCAGACAAGGTACCCTGCTTGCGGGTGACTCCCTGGCTGAGCCTGACTCTGCCTGTGTATCATTCCCTATCTGAGCATGATAACCTGCCTGATCATGACACTGCCTGAGACTGGCACTCTGCCCAAATCTGTCATCTTACCCAAGGGAGACACACACAGCTTACGCATGATACACTGTCTGAGTCTGACACTTTGCTAGAATATGAGTCCTTACCCATCTGTAGTACCACTACCTCAAATGAATCTGGTCCCCTGACAATGCCTGACTTTGAAATCGCTGTCCCTGTGCTAGCTACAGACCATAGCAGGCACCTCTGTGATTACACTCCTGTTCACCAATGGAATTCTCCAAATAAAAACAAAAAATGTATTCTTCCATTTACTGTAATACTGGTGTCCATGATGACACAAAGGAGTGTACACCCATACATTATTTTTAGTTACTTTGTGGCAATTAAATAGTGTTTCATATAGGGGTGCAAACAAATGTATATACAGATCAGCTTTGGGATCAATATAGAGCAAAGCTGAAACCGTATGCAAGGGCTCACCAGTGGAGTCCTACAGACTTAGAGGAAATGAAAAGGTTCTGGAGTTTACATTGGAAATGGAATAGTGAAAAAAAAAACACCATCAGTATGTATTTGTCAACACACTGCTCATTGTAACCCCCAGTTTCCAGCTGTAATGAGTAGGAACTAGTTTCAGCTTCTGCTCAGGTTTATACACTACAGTGACAACACTCAAGCTTTGCCAAGGGACCATCCAGAGAATGGCAAACTTTTTAAATTAAGACTAATTATCGAGCATCTCTTTAAAATGTTTTCTGAGAGATGTATATGCCATCCCAAAACATCTTGGATGTATCCCTTCTTTATTTTTTTGTTCAACTATTTCAGAATCTACACAGGAAAGGATACCACATAGGGTGCTCCAGAATGCTCCCCATGTCTGAACAAAAATGAGAAAATTGTGTGGGGCCTAATTCTTCCCTTGCCATGCTCTGGCTACAACCCATATGTAGATCATTTCTACACTGGACGCCCTCTCTTTAATGTCTTGTATTAGTTTGTTACAGTAGCTTGTGGCATGAGCAGGTCCAACTGGCAGGGATTCCCCAAAGAGTTGGCAGGAAGGAAACAGAAATGTGGAGGGACCAATGTTTTCCAAAGTGATGAACCGCTGGCTGTAAAATTCTCAACTAAAAAGAGATGCATACCTCTTAAATACAATAAATGATGAATCCACTGCAGCTATTATGGTTTGCAGTCAGGCCAAACTGATAAACAAGCCTCAGTGTGCCCTAGATTATAAAAAAACACATGTCAGATGTGGACAAAACAGAACAGATGTTTGAGCCTTATGGTGCCACTCAAAAAACTATGGCATGGTACAAGAAATTAGCTGTTCATTACATTTTCATTTTTAATTTTTATACTGGAAGGCATGTGAAAAGTACTGCCCGTTTTCATAAGCGTCCAGTTAGTGGATATACATACATTAGTCAGCAGGAATAAAAGTACAAGTACAAAATAATGCTGAAAGTGGATACTTTACAGGAGCTTTAACAGAGAAATAAATTATAGGGGCGTCGAAGGCGTGACAGGAAGGAGACTTGTTTCAACTGGCTATGTACATTGCTTTTATTTTGTACTGGGAAAAGGCATCTGGTCCTTTAAAATCCTTCTTAGATTTCCAAACTGATGTTATCTTGAATCTCTTATTTGATTCAACAGAAATACCTGAAATGGAAAGGAAAGAGTGTAAATAGACTGACTGAGAGACATTTCTACAGAGCAAATCCGCCTACTGAAATGAAAGGAATTTTAAGACTCCAAAAGAGGTGTAGAGTCTGCGACAAAATGGCATCAGAAGAAGCATGAGCTATTACTGTCCACAATGTCCCGCAGAGACAAGCGTGTGCCTGGATGAAATACAACACCAAGCTCATTAACTGGAATGATTAACTGATATGTACAATCTCTCAAGCTGTATAGGAAGAGACGGTCAAAGCTATCACTAGGTCAATAGCATTTTGGGACAGGTTATTATTTTCTTATCTCAGCACCCACAAACATGATTATTATTATTTTTTGGTGATCAGATAATGCCCACTAGGAAAATGATTGTTTTTAGGGGCAACCTCATAAGCACTGAAGAGGTTAAGTGACTTACTCAGAGAGGTTGACTGAAAGAAACCCAGGTCTACTTGATGTACCTAACTCATTCACAGCTTGTTACTCTAACCTCTAGGCTATACTACTAACTCTTTGTCAAAGGGATTGCAGACTATTGTTTATAATTGCAGAAGACATATACAGTTTCTGTTTAGCTTACATTTTGTGGCATTTTACAACAAGCAAATACAAGTCTTTCCATCCAGAAACAATTCTAGTTGATGTTTGCATAGTAAAAATGAAAACTAATATAATTCATATTGAGTTTTATAATGTCAGGCAAACAATTTTTTCCTATGAGTTTACTGAGTTGATATTTGGCTTAATAACCCATGAATTATTACAGCGAATATGTGCTCTGTCTATTAAAATTGAGCACTCACTCATTGGCCCTTCTTCTGAGTGTGGGAGGGCTGAAAAGTTCAGAGAACATAGTGGCTCTGTATCTTCGTTAATGTGGAGCTGCTGCAGCAAGACTCCTCACCTTCACCTAATCATTTTTATGTTCGATTGCGAACATGCACAAGAAACATGTTGTGACAGCTTGCTGGAGTAGCAGGTTGTGGAGGTGTGGCAGTATTGTGGCCAGTGCCACCACTGCTTTTTGGGGCTCATCTTTGTGGCACAAATGCATGGGCATGCTGTCTATGACAGCAGCTCAGAAGCAGGCCTCCAACTTGAAAGAAATTTGCCACTGCAATGAGGGAGCGCCACATCATTGCAGGGCATGCCTTGCCTGGTGTAAAATTTCAATAAACATGGCAGAGACTGTCGCCATCCGCCTTTCAAAGCCAACATTGGGGGTGCCCAATCTCCCAGTCAGCATGTCCCCTTCCCCATTCATTTGCCATTGGAGGAGCCCAATCCTCATCAGTTTAATGTCCCCCTTGTTGGAATTTGTCTGCCGAGGGGGTTGCCCAATCCCCCTCGGCATCATGACCCCCCAAACACAGACATGTTTTCTTTGCCGATGGGTGGGCAGAATCTCCATCGGCCTCAGTCCCCCTTCCCAAAAACACAGATGGCACACCAGGAGCTCACCCCAGTGTGCCCAACATTTGTCAGAATTCACCTGTGATAAAGAAAATGGTCCCGCAAGGTCCGGTGTTTCTTTTTTTCTACCTGAAATGGGAAAACGGTCCTTCATTGTCTGCAGTACCCCCCTCTCCCCAACCCACACCCATCATCTGTGCACCCTACCTCCTCACTCCCCCTCTCACCCCATACTTACCTCCGGAGCCCAGCGTGATGATCTTCGGTGGAGTGGGACCACGTCTGCATGCTTCAAAGCCAACTGCGAACTAAAGAAATGCCGGTAAGCTGTACAATGGCATAAATAGGGGAGGGGGGTCAACTTAGTTGGACATCTGTCATTTTTGTGACTTTTGGCTCAAAAATTTCAACATGGGGTTCTTGGAACCCCACCTCATGAACCCAGTCACAGCCATTTTGTTATTCAATCCCAAAAGGTGATTTCATGGTCCGTACACAGAATCATCTTTCAGGACCAAGTAACAAAACAACAGTGTCGCTGTTCATGAGGTAGGCTCCCAAAAAGCCTAAGTTGCAAATCTGGTGAAAAAAAAAATCCAAAAAATGACTGTTATGAGCGTGCATAGTGCAGTTCCCATGCACACTCGTAACTTCAAGAACTTCTTAATATTTTCACTCCAGATGTTCAACATTTCCATTTTTTCACACCTCCTTATGAACAGTACAGCTGTCATTTTTCACATCCTGCCCAAAATGTGTTTTTGCACATCTGGCGCACAATGGCGTGGTCGCTGTGTGAAATCAATGTTTGGGACAGATTAAGAAAATCACACTGCCACTCATGAGTGTAGGTCCCAAAATGCCTATGTTGAAAATCTGGTGTAAAAATACCCAAAATAATTGCATTACGGGTGTGCATTGTGCAGTTTCTATGCATTCTCATGACCACCAATTTTTTTATAGATTTTCAACATTAGCATTTTTTACACCTCCTCATGAACAGTACAGCTATCATTTTTCACATCCTGTTTGAAATGTGTTTTTGCACCTGTGGTGACAAATGGCGCAGTCGCTGTGCAAAATCATCTTTTGGCTAACGAACTGATAGTGTCACTGTTCATGCGGTGGGGTCACAAAAAGCCAATGTTGAAAACTTGGAGTGAAAATACCAAGACATGCCCAGGGCATTAGGGTTTCCGACAATAGTGCCCTACCCTGTAAGGACTGACAGGTGTCATGGGTGTGATTTGGGATTGTCAACAGTAATGCTCACTCTATTCCAACCCCACCCCCACCCTGCAGCCAGTGACAAGCATTGATGTGTGCCTTGGACTCTTTGGCTCCAAATTTCACCCAATTCTCCTATACTATACCCATTTCAGCATATTTCATTATGAAATGAGGTGAGTGTAAAGCCTGAACACCCCAAGGCACACCTCGACACTTGTCAGTGTCTACAGGGTAGGGTGAGCTGAAATGGCGTGAGCATTATGGGGGATGACTCAAAGGCACACCCCAATGCCTGTCCATCTCTGCAAGGTGGGGGGTGGGGATGGCATTCATTCAATACTTCACTGCCATTCCTATTCTGCATCTGTCTCAATCCTGCACTTCCAATGCTAATGCCAGCAAGCAAACATTCGGCATTGACAAATGCTTGTTTATATATCTGGTTAATCCTGCCTTTTATTTAAAAAAAGTTATATCTGGTTGATCCTGCTGTTCACCAGCTTGAACGGGTCCATGCCTGACTGTTTACACTCACAGATAGGTGTAATCCCGATTGTGTGTAAGTAGTCTGACAGACCTGTTCCTTTTTGTACTCCTGAAGCTGGTGAACAGCAGGATCAACCAGATATATATTTTTTCTTAAAAACGTTAGTAAGTAGTAAAATAATTTTCAGCATAAAATGTGATCAAGGATGGAACTTATTTATTTCTTACAGATTCGGATTAACACCTTTGAGCAAGGGCTCATTTACAAAGGTTCCATGTCAAATCAGAGACATTAAAATACAAAAAACAACACAATAGTTACAGCTATTTACAGGCAGTTTAGAATAGCATGTACAAGCAATACATGGGAAGCAGGTGGTTACATTGTTCCAACTACAGAGTATAAGTGCAAAATATTAACAGCACTGCTTGTATGCAGTACATTGTTTGGCAAAAATTTGGTGTAATGACTTAGGTCAGTAAAGTCAAAGGGTGCAAGTAGAAAAATAATTGTAGATGATAAGCAGCCTAAGATGGATTTGTCAGGGAGGAAGGGAGGGTGGGAAAGGCGAAGATAGAGGTAAGGGACAGATCCTGTAAGGATATAGAGTAAGAAGAAAATATTAAGCAGCCTAAAAGTGGCCTTGTAAGAGGGGGGTGGGGTGGGCGGTGCATGTGGCAGGGGAAAGCGAGGGTGGGGGAGCTCTGGGAAGCATGGGCACGGCAGTGGGAAAGTGGGAAGACAGCAGGGAGCCCAAAATCTGGGGTATGATCAGTTATCAAGTCGTCCATGGGTGAGGCAACTTTAAGCAGAGCAGCAACATACATTCACACTGTCAAGGTAGGTGTGGAGCCCCGTTTCGAACAGACTAAGCTTACTGCATTCGATTAGACTGGTGGGAAGGTAATTTTTATTTTTTTCTACTTTTTCATTTGCAGATTATACTGCATAGCCACTAGAGTATAACAACTCAATTAATTTGCTGCTACTGGCAACTGTCACTGTCCACCTCTTCTCACAGTTACATTACCTCTGTCACTGCCAGTTATCTTCTCCATACGGTTGATTAGTATACACTGTTCTATTCATGCTCCACTGATCCTTACAATATGCCCACCCTTTCTTCACCACTTCCCCTCCTTCTAATTCTTCTAACAATTTTATCTACTTCAGCTCCACACTCTCCTGAGTCCAGTAAACCACTCTCACCTTTCCCCCTCTGCTCTCCTAACCCTTACATTTACCCTTGCCATAACTCCTACACCCCCTCAAGTACTCTGTTCTCACTTCCCTCACCTCCCCTTGCTACTCTATTCTCATCCCCTAGCCACCTAGCTTTCCTTCACCTTCTTATTTTCATCTCACCTAGCCACCACCCCACCCAAATACTTCCCAAATCCTCAGCCCATCACAAATGCCATAAACTCCACTCACTCATAATAGCAGTCATCTTACTCGCATCAGGAAATGTTTATCCTAATCCTGGTCCTGCTACACACATCCCTGCCAGTTGCAATCCTTCCACTAATGTACCAACATCCCCATCCCCCTTTGCCCTCTCCAAGGGCCTGAAAATCCTCCACTTTAATATCTACAGTCTTGTGTCAAAAATTGACCTTTTACATCCTGTGGTAATCTGTCTCACACCTGATATACTAATTTTAACGGAAACTTGGTGAAACGCTAAAATACCTGATCTCGCCATTAATTTCCCAGGTTATTCCATAATCAGGCAGGATAGTACTGGCAGGGGTGGTGAAGTAGCCATGTATATCCTGTCCTCACTTCAGTTCTCAACCATTCTATTGTCCTCAATACATGCCACCTATGAAGCACTTGTAGTAAACATTACCTTGCCTTTTTCCTCCCCTATCTTCATAACTAGCATCTACTGTCGACCTGGTTCCAAGTCATCCAATACTTTGGATCTCATTACCTCTATAACCTCCCTCTCACATAAAGGCGAGCTATACATCCTGGGTGATGTAAACCAAAACTGGCCATCACCAACAACTGCCAAGACACAAAATGACATCATGGCCCTCAATCTCTCCCATCTCATCCTGGAACCCACCCGCCTAAATCATAAAACTATTAACCACTCCCTGATAGTTGAGTCATTAAATCAGGCATCCTCCCAGATGCCCTCAGTGATCATCACCCACTCTTCATTGTCAGGAAAGTCCATAGACCTAAACCACCTCACAAAATTCTGCAACTCCATTCCTTCAGCTCCTTAGACCTTAATCCTCTTCTTAATGATCTGGCCATCTCCAATTGACCAAGCCCTCACTTATTTTAAAGATAAATTTCTAACTACATGGAACTCCTATGCTCCTTTCAAATGCACTAGAGTTCATGGCAACCATTACCTGGGTGTCCCCTCAGTTACTGACCTGTCTCAGGGAAAGGGACAAAGCATGGAGGAAACATAAGGCTTCCCAGCTTCCCCTAGACCATGCCAGGTATGGCATGTTAAGAAATGCCTGCACAAAAGCCACCAGACTTGCCAAGTCTGAATATTTTAAATAATCTTTTCTCAAAAACATTGATTCTCCCTCCAAATTCTGGAAAGTGGTCCATGCCCAATTCTCCACCCTTCACATCCACCTCCCCTTGTGCTTAAAATAAACAACTCATTGGTCTCCAAACCATGTGCAGTGGCTCAAGAGTTTAACTCCTATTATACCTCCTGCGTCACAGCACTTGTAAAGTCACTCCCCTGTAACCTCCCCCTCCTCATCCTCCCACACCCAGTACTCAACCCCTCCATGCCCATCCTTCCTCCTCTTTTTCTGCGGTCTCCCCAGAAGAAACACTGATGGCCCTTCTCTGTCTTAATCCTTCCAAAGGCTCATTGCCGGATGATCTTGATCCTAAACTCCTCTACCTTTCAGCTTCTGCTATAGCTTACCCTCTCTCTTTGATCTTAAATGTTTCCTTCTCATCCTCATCTGTCCCCTCATCCTGGAAACATGCTGTGGTCCTCCCTCTCCAAAAGGATGACAGCCCCTCTTCCCCTGAAATTTTCGCTCAATCTCCCTACTCCCTGCCCTTGCAAAACTCCAAACACACCTGATTCTCTCTCAGCTAACCTCCTTCCTTGATGGCGCTTCCTTTTTTACCCCATTCCAATCTGTTTTTTGGAAGAACCACTCCACTACCACCTCCCTACTCAAGCTCACTGACTCCATTTTCACTGGGATGGATAATGGCCTCATTACCTCTGCCATCTTTGTCGACCTCACCAAGACATTTGATACAGTTTCCCATGCCCTACTTCCTGACTCCCTTATGGCTGCTGAGTTGTCTACATCTGCCCAAAACTGTTTTAGAGCTTAACTCTTAGGCAGAACACAATCAGTCAAGATCAAGGATACAATCTCTCGCCCCCCCCCCCATTTCCACTGGAGTCCCATAAGTCTCAGTGCTTTGGCCCATTCTCTTCTCCATCTTCCTAAATGACTTGCCCTCAGTATGCTCTCCCTCCACCTCTATCCATATGTATGCTGAACTGTCCTGTTCTCATCTGGCAAATGCCTTGCTGAAGTTGCAGCTACCCTTCAGCTTGACTTCCACCAGGCTCAGTTATGGTTTGCCTCACATCAACTATTCCTAAATGCCAAAAAAACTGTCTCCATGACCATCGGCACTAGGCAGAGACTCTCTAGGCTCCACCTCCTCATATAATATATATTTTAAGCAATATTTATCATGTGTTTATGGAAATCATAATAAATAAAATGTATTTGTATGTTCATTACTAGGCTTGAAGGCATTCTCCTGGAGAAGCCTATTATTCATTAGTGAAATGTAAAGGATCATAGCCATTTGAATATTGATTGAAAAGAAAAAAGGAAAAAAGATTTTGAAAGACAGCTGTCTTTGGTTCTTTTTGGCACCCACCACCCACCTTTCTGTTCAACTTGAACTATTTCAGTGCATAGGGGAGGCTGTACTCTATACTCAGTCTCATTTCTCATAGAACCTTTTTTGATTTTCTCATAAAACCAATTTTCTTGCCACATGTGCAGTCAAAAAGCATGCCTCTTAGCCGGCCAAGTGGTGCTGAGGGTTGAGGCACTGAATGCCACACCTTGCGCCATGTCAGTGACTCGGGTTCGGGAACAAGCCGGGCCACGGGATCAGCGGGGGAGAGGATTGAGCATCCAGAGGACTGCTCTCCTCTCTCAGGGGGAAGGAGACTTGTCATTCCACTCACTGACTGCCCTTTGGCCATCGCCAGAGGCAATACAAGTTGGGAGGCACGTTTCCAATGTACTTACATCGATAGGGAGTGGGGATGGGAGAAAAGTGGGAAGAAAGTAGAGTCCTGGCAGGCACTCAGTGATGGCCACTGCACCCAAGGGATGACTCCAGCTTCTGGATTGGGTCTCCAGGGGGATGTGTAATGTGCCACCTCCTTCCTGGCTCTGGCATGGTGGGGCAATCCATGGGGGGAAATAGTGGAATTGGCAAGTGCAATTGCAGGCGGGTCAGGAGAGAGCAGCCCTGTGTCCCTCCATCAGGAGGGCCAAAGCCACCTGCCAGTAAGTTTCCTAGGAGGAGGATAAATTGCATATGGAAAGAAAAAAAAAAACACTCCTCTTGTTTATAGGACAGAGTGACACACCCTGTCCTATAAATAAGAGGTGTGCTCGATGTTTATACATATGGTGGATGACCGAGGAGGTGTGAGGAGGGCTGTGCCAGTCACCATATGAAGCCACAGCAACAATGCCCTGGCAACCATGAGTCAGGGGATCCTGGTGCTGTGGGGAGGAACCACTGGACATCAGGGAGGGGTTGTATGAACTGCCAGCAATCGGGATGGTAAACAGGGATATCACAATGGGTGTTTACTCACCTGGTAAAGGTGATTGTGTTAGCTAATATCCATGGCACTCCAGGCATTACATCATGGGTTTCAACCCACCTGATAGGCTAGTGATGCACATTTGATCCAGGATCAAATTTCTTAGTACACATTGGTTCCAGAAGCCCCGTTCCTCAGGTCAATTCTTCCATAGCTGTAATAGAGCTTTAATCTACTCCCTTATACTTTAAACCATATATTATATATATATATATATATATATATATAAAAAGTACATGGTAAACTAAGTGTACTTTAATCAAGTTTTAATGCCCTTTGTAGCAATTCTAACACTTGGCCACCTATTGTAATGGAAGACACACTAATTCATAAAACGTACTATCTCAGTCAATGATCATATCACTTATCATAGAACAATCAGTCTCTAAGTAAAACATAGTTCCAGAGCATGTTAGCAAGATCCATGTAGACTATGGTTTGGTCCTGGTGTGTTCTCAGTGATCACACTGAGGGAGTGCCCTGGAGTGCCATGGATATTGGCTAACGCAATCACCTTTACCAGGTGAATAAATACCCATTGTGCTATGCTGGTATCCATGTCACTCCAGACATTACATCATGTGTTACCATAAGAAGCAGTATCAGCAGTCTGTCAGGGTGATTAAGGTTTTCAATACCAGGATCCGCAGTGGCTTACACCCTTGTAACAAATATCACTCTCTCTTTTATAGTGATTCAAGTCTGTAGTGTCTGGCAAAGTTATGAATGGAGGTCCATGTAGCCACCTTGTAAATGACTTCTGTGGATACAGAGGCTCTTTCTGCCCTAGAGGCGGACATTGCTCTGGTTTAATGGGTTTTTATTGCAGTTGGTGGGGTTAAGCCCCTTGATGTGTATGCCTGTATGATAGTCTTTTTCAGCCAGCTGGCAATGGTTGTTTTGGATGCAGCCATGCCTTGTCTGTGGCCATTGGCTACGATGAAAAGTCTCTTGGACTTATGAATGGTTTGTGTTCTGGTGATGTATTGGGCCAATGAGCTCCCCACATCTAGTGGGTGTGTGGACAGAGTGTCTGCGCTTTGTGATTGTTCCTTAAATGTAGGTAGCTCAATGGGTTGCTCCTTGTGGAATCTGGCAGCAATCTTAGGTTGAAAACACAGTATCATCCTCAAGGTCAACCCTTCTTGAATGAAGACAGTATGTGGTTCCCTGCAGGATATGGCTCCCAGTTCGCTGATTCGGTGTGCTGAACAGATAGCTACAAGGAAGCAGGTTTTAGACCTGTCCAGTATAGCTGGGCTACATGGGTGGGTTCAAAAGGAGGTTCTTTTAGGGACTCCAGAACCACAGGTAGATCCCATGGGGTCACTGTGGCATGTTGTCGAGGGCAAATGGTTTAAGCTGCCCTGAGGAACTGTATGGCATTGGGGTGAGCTCCCAGCAGGGTGCATCCAATGCAACCTATGGCCGCTTCTATGGCTGAGAGTTGTACCCGTAGTGAGGAAGGGGATAACCCCCTGTCCAGTCCCTTCTGCAGGTACAGCAGGATCACTGATATGTCAACTGACATAGGATCCACTGGTATCTTACTGCACCAGTTTGCAAAGATGTTCCACTGCCTGCCTTAGGTGGACGTAGTGGATTGTTTTCTGGATTGCAATATTGTTGAAATGACCAATTCATGATACCCTGCCTTTAGCAATTTCTGCCTCTCAGGAGCCAAGTCGATAGTTTGAATGTGTGTGGAGCTGGGTGGACCATTGGGCCCTGGATGAGCATGTCCCTGCAATACAGGAGTGTCCACCTGCCCAGTGTCATGGCCATGGCTGCTGTAAACCAAGCCCTCCATGGCCAGTAAGGAGCTATGAGAATTGTTAGACTCTGGGATAGTCTGATCTTCATCAGAACTTGGGGGATTAGTAGGATTGGTGGGAAGACGTAGGACTGGTCCTGATCCCAGACCTGTGATAGTGTGTCTACTCCCTGTGCTTATTTCTTGCTGTATCTGGAGAAGTATGCATGGACTTGGGCATTTGCCTTGGAGGCCATTAGCTCTATCGGGATGTGGCCCCATCATTGATGTATCATCTTGAAGATTTCTGGGTGGAGTTGCCACTCCCCCAGGTGGACCTGTTGCCGGCTGAGCCAGTCTGCTCTTACATTCAGTTTCCCCACCAGATGGATGGCATGGATGTGGGTGAGGTGGGATTGGGCCCAGAGCAACACCTTTGTTGCCTCCCTGATCATGGCCTTGCTTCTCGTTCCCCCCTGCTTTGCTGTGTAGCCTACTGTCACCTTGTTGTCTGACCTGATCAACACTGACCAGCTGACTAGCCTGTCACGAAATGCCAGTAGGGCATTGTAGACCACCCTCATCTCCAGGATGTTGATGGACAATCTGGACTCTGAGTCTGTCCGTCGACCTTGGGCTGTGGAGTCACTCAGGCATGCTCCACAGCCTACAAGGCTGGCGTCAGTCTCCACTGTGGCTTTGGATGTCTGTTCCAAGGGAGAACCTTTTGAGAGATGCTGTCTCATCGTCCACCACCGTAATAATGCTCTGACTGACTCCAGGAGGTGTACAGTAATAGACAAGTTGTGTCTCGATGGGGAACCCTGTGCCAGTATGCATTTTTGTAAAGGGTGCATATTCCATCTGGCCCAGGGTACCAGATCAATGCAAGAAGCCATGCATCTGAGTACCTGGGCCGCTTGACTCATGGTTGGTCGTTTGTATGACCTGAGGGTTTGGACCAGTTTGATGACTGTCTGAATCCGTTTGAGGAATGACCTCACCTTCCCCTTGAGCATGTCTATTTGTGCGCCAGATGTTCTGTCTGTTGGGATGGTGGGAGGGAACTCTTGGCTCAGTTGACCACCCAACTGTGTTATGCCAGTAATTCTAGTACCATCTCTGTGTTCCTCTGCGACTGTAATCTGCTGTGAAAGCGTATCAGCCAATCATCCAAATATGGTATATCTATGCCTAGCTCCCTGAGACAGGTGGCTAGAACAATAGACACTTTTGTGAACACTCTTGGGGCTGAAGCAAGACAGAAGGGTAATGCCTGGTACTGGAAGTGTTGACCCAAGACATGGAAGCGGAGGAACCATCGATGACTTGGTCTGATGGGTATGTGTAAGTAGGCATCCTTCAAATCTATGGAGGTTAGGTAATTGCCTACCATCACGCTCCTTAAGGTAGACCTGAGTGTCTCCATTTTGAAATTCTGAGGGGCCATGAACGGAGTTAGGAATTTGAGGTCTGGAATGGGACACAACTCCCCCATCTTTTTGGGTACAAGGAAGAAAATGGGGTAGACTTCCATACTAGTTCGTTGATTGGAATGGTTTGGATGGTCTGATTCTGGATCAGGTCTCTTAGTATGTCCTGAACCTGATGGGCCGTGGTTCTTTTCTTCACTATGGGGGAAGAGGACCAGTCTGTTTGTGTCTGGTCTGCTTGAAAACTCTATAGAATAATTCTGGGATACCACCTCTAGTACCCATCTGTCTGAGGCGGTTGTTTGTCAAGTCTGGTAGAATAGTGATAATCTGACCGACCAGTTGGTACTCTGGTAGTAGAGTCTCCTCCGAGTTGAGGTTTGAATTGTAGTCACTTTATTTGACTTGTTTCCTCTTCCTCTGCCTCCAAAGCAGGAGTTCTTTCCTTGAACGGTAGAGAAGTTGCCCTGAGTGAACCCTCTGTTGATATTTTGATTAAACTGTCCTCTCCCTCAAAAGGAATTTTTTGGGCTGAAGTTCTGTTTTTGGTTCTGCTGGAACCTGTTGTTGCCCCAAAATCTGCATCAGGCAGCTGGCAGATAGGTGGTTCTTTGTTTTGACTTTTAGGTCCTTCCCCTCCTCCTTTTGCTTAAGGAATTCCTTGAGGCTTTCTCCAAAGACATGGTCTTCTTTGAAGGGAAGGATTTGCAGTAGTGACTTAGCCGCCTCCCAAAGTTTTAGCCATAGGGCTCGTCTTGCTCTATTTGTGAGTGCAGAAGCTTTAGCTTCCAGTTTGAGAGTATCAAGGGCCATGCCCCCAAGGCATTTGGCTGTGTCTAAGGTGCACTCCAGTAACTCAGATTCTCTAGATTTGGGGTCATTGTGTAGACATGTGGGGCATTGAGGGACGGTATTGTGGGATAGCAGCATGGCACTGCATGATGTGCATTTTCTGGCCTTCACCATCTGAAAGACAAGAGAAGGAAAGGTTAGGACAATGACCCAGAATATTTCTGAACAGTATAAAGGGCTACCAATGTGTGGCGCTCTTGCATAGTCAAATTACGTGTGAATACAAGGTAATATGAGGTATTATGGTCCGCAGTAGGCCACATGCTGCAGTTCAGCATAAAGAATTACCAAAATGGCTACAATAATCGCGCATGCACTGTGCGCGATTCAGATATAAGGAATTACCAAAATGGCCTATAGAATCACGCATGTGCAGTGCACAGTTCGTCAGAAATGGTGGTGGCTCAAAAAGGAAATCCAGTGCCCAAAATGGAGGCCATTCCCAAGGCTGAGAGCAGGCCAAACAGCCTAGCTAGTGAAAAGGATGCCAAATGTACCTGAGTTAAGAGGTACTGATTATTGAGTAGATGTGCTTGCGACACCCATTGTGTTGCTGCCCCTTGTTTTCCCTCCTCCTTATTTCTTAAACGTAGCCCATATACAATGATTTATTTTCTGGAGTAATGCTATTGCCCCAGTACAACTCGCCTGGGAGGGAGCCATACAAGACAAGGTGTCCGATTCACGTAAGGAGGAGAGGGATCCTGCCAGGCTGCTGTATAAGGGGCCTGGTAGGGAAATCTTAAATCCTTTCTGATTCTTTTGTCCCACAAGAAAGGATCTATGTAGCAGGGGAGGACAGATCACTACAGGGTAGGGACCTGAACCTTTGGACAGCATGCACCATAGATTATGGAAGGGGTTAGCTTGGTGAGCCATGAAGGCCACGAGGTCTGCTGGAGAACCCCCTCCTCCAACTTGGCAGGTGGCATGCACATGGTCTGAGTGCTCTCCTTTCCATTGCAAGTGAAGAACTCCTACTACTCGCTCTGATTTTTTGAGTGCCTCCTTGTGTCTGCGGTAGTGCGAATCTCCGCTTATAAGAGGAGCTCCATGATGGAACACACCGAAGATGGGATTGGTTGGAAGCTTGGCACAATCATTCAAAATGAGCAAAAATGCATGCAAACTCTGCAAGGATGAAACACTGCAAAACCTACCAGATACGCCCCCGAGAGTGTAAGCACATCCACTGCAGCAATACAACTTATAGAACAAACGAGCAGATTGTTTAACTCCTTAAGTAAATATTAACCTGCTACTTCTGTAAGAACAAACAAAAACAATAACTGGGCTGTTTAAAGACAAATCAGTCCTACTATTACAGAGTAGACTGGTCTTGCCAAGGGCTAGGATTCTGCCCCATCTAACATAAGAAAGGCCAAACTGACCACACACAAGCCCATGGATTAAACTGAAAATATTTTCTTTACATGAAATCCACTTAGTGGAAACAAAATAACTGTTCAAGCAATTTAATTTACAATGAAAACATTAACCCTAAGACGCTCAGAATAAATACAGTAATTCTCTGTGGTTTAAAGTCAGGAGGCCTACCTTCAGGCAATTGTAGACAAAGGGACTTCTGGTGTGTTTCCTGCCTTATCAGATGCAAAGGGAGAACTGAGGAACAGGTTTCTGGGACCAAGGTGTACTAAGAAATGTGATCCTGAGTCACATGTGCATCACTAGCCTATCAGGTGGGTTGAAACCCATGATGTAATGTCTGGAGTGCCATGGATACCAGCATAACACAATGTACAATGGGGTAGAGATCTGAAGGGGTGGGATTAAGACTAACACCAGGGCTATTCAACATGTTGACAGTGCAGGGATCAGAGAGAGGGGTGTTACCACTAGCACCATGGCTATTCTACATGTTAGTTCTGCAGGAAGAATGGCAGCATTCTGCTAGATGTAGGGGTGCAGAATCAGGGATGGCTAACCCCCATTCATTGAGAAAAACAACAAAATGATACTGTACACCACAGGCTAAAAAAAAAAACTAAAAAAAGTGAACTTGTGAAGGAACAACTCATAGGCTCCAAATTCGGCGGCTGAATTTTTATAAACAGTTATTAAACACGTTCCTACAAGTAGGTCAGTCACCTGGGAGAACTCCTCAGCACTTCACCAATAAGGCTTCATCAGGGGCTTGCCACAAAGACTTTACAGCACATGCTGGGGCACCTTCTCCCTGGTGACTGACTTACTGTGCTTGTAGGAACATGTTTAATAACTGTCAATAAAAATTCAGCTGTCAAATTTGAAGCCTGAGTTGTTCCTTCACAAGTTTGCTTTTCTTTTTGTTTTTTTAGACTATTATGTGCAGTATCTTTTTGTTGTTTTTGTCTCTTCTGCATGTTGGTAGGGCAGGGGGTTATCACTAGCACCAGGGATGGTTGTCATTTAAAGTATAGGCCAGCAATCAGCAGTGGGGGGGGATACCACTAGTACCAAGGATATGTATACATGGCTGGCACTTGTCAATGGGGGGGTGGCACATGCTAGCTTGCCTTGCTACTCTTGCAAATGAGCGCATAAAGGGATGCAGATGGCCTCTTAGCACCTTGCATGCCCAGTGGGTTCATTTGCATAGGTCCCATTGAACATTGGATATTATACTCCAGTGTTATCCATTCTAGTGGTGTATTTTATTTTGTTTTAATTTATTGAAATGTTTCACCAGGAGGGCACACTGAACAACAAGTTGCTCATCTCATGGTACGACCTGTGGGGAAGGGGTTACATAGGGTTGTGAAGGATGATCAATTACAATAGTATGCGAGTAGTAAAAACAATACAACATTGTAAGATTATGCAACAGCTGGAACACAAGGTATTGTACAATAGCAGTGGAAAATTGGATAAATTACAATACATGTCCAAAATCATGCAAAATAACATGTAAATGTACAAAACAGTAGTAATGCAACAGAAAAATTATAGTGTATGAGTATACCAGGAGCAGGCTCAAGGTAGTACGCAAGTGCTGTTGTAGTAAAAAGGACTGGGTAGGTTGTGCACACAGGTGATTCAGAAAGGCAGATGGAGAAGAGAGGAGGAGAGGCAAGAACTGAATATGAGAAGAAGAGGTAGTCATTTCCTGATTCCCCCTTAAGAATGTTGAGAATCCTGCCAGGAGGGGGGTCAGGGTAGGAAGACAGAAACTGGGGATAGGTATTAAGGAGGGTTAAAGCAGGAACAGCTGAGGGAGAGGTAATTGTGTAGGGCAGAGGTAAGGGAGTAGTTGGAGGAGGAGTGTCGTATTTTGGGGGGAGGGAATTCCAGATTTTAGGAAAGCGATGGGTGAAACCACTCTGACCAATGAGGGTGGAGCAGTGAAGGACCATTAAGATGTGGGTGTCATTAGATCTGAGAGAGTGGTTGGGGGGGGGGAGATGGACTGGTGAGAGAGGATGAGAGATAGGAGAGGAGCACTCTGAACCAGAATTTGGAGGTTAGTTTGGCACAGTGTGAGATGCATCTGTGAGATAGTGGAAGGAAGGTTAGAAAGTGATAGAGTTCACAGTGGTGGGAGCAGGAAGGGAAGTCTAGAGCAAAGCAGCAGAAGGAGTTAAAGAGAGTGTCCAACTTGGTCAGGAAAGATTTGGGAGGAGCACCACAGACTAAGTCACAGTAGTTAAAGATGGGAGTATCATCTTCTGTACAATTTCATGCCTTGCAGTCAGTGCGATGCAGCTTTGATTACTGTACAGAGCACCAAGCTTGGGGCACAGTTTCTTCAGGATAGCATTGATATGCACAGAAAAATTGAGGTGCTGGCCCAACCAAACCCCCAGATATCTAAATGAGGCGATGTCCTACAGGATGGTCCCATCAAGGGTGTGGATGGTGGGTAGGGCCAGGAGCCTAAAGAGTCTCTGCCTGGTGCCAAAAGGTAATTGAGACTGTCTTTTTGGCATTTAGAAAGAGCTGGTAAGAAGCAAACCAGAGCTGAACTGGATTGAAGTCATGCTGTAAGCTGGTTTCCACAGCAGCATGAATTTTGCCGGAACTGTATAAGACAGTATAGTCAGCGTACATGTGGACAGATGAGGACGAGCAGGCTGTGGGAAGATCATTAAGGAAAATGGAGAAGAGTAAGGGACCGAGCACTGAGCCCTGAGGGACACCAGTATTGATGGGGAGTGGAGGGGAGATGGAATCAAGGATTCTCACCGATTGGATCCTGCCAATGAGGTAGGATTTAAACCAGTTGGTGGCTGATGGAGCAAGGCCAGCTGAGAGGGAATCAAGAAGCAGGGGATGGGAAACAGTGTCAAAAGCTTTGGCTAGGTTGACAAAGATGGCCGAGGTGATCAGGCCATCGTCCATCCCTGAAAGGATGGAGTCAGTAAGACTGAGGAGGGAGGTGGTTATTGAGTGGTTCTTCTAAAAATCAGATTGGAAGGGGGTCAGGAAGGAGGAATTGGAGAGGAAAGGTGATAGTTGAGAACGAACTAAATGTTCTTTAAATTTGGCAAGGGTAGGAAGGAGGGAAATGGGGCAATAGTTGTAAGGAGTAGATGTGTCATCACCTTTGGGGAGAGGAAGGACTACAGCATGTTTCCAGGATAAGAATACTTGAGCAGAAATAAAGGAGAGCTTAAGGATTAAGGAGATAGGATAAGCAATTGCAGGAGCAGAAAGGTAGAGAAGTTTAGGATCGAGCACATCTGATGAGGAGCCTTTGGAGGGGTTCAGGGATAGGAGGGCACTAAGATCTTCATCAGAGGAGATAGTAGAAAAGGAAAAAGGGGAGGAGTAGGCACTGGCTGAGGTGAAGGGCTGAAATTAGTAGGTGGCTAGGGGAAGAGGGAATTTAGAAAAGAGATGGCACACAGGGTGTAGTAGGCATTGAATTCATTGGCCACAGAGCCAGGGTCAGAAACTAGGGAGTTATTTATTTTGAGAACTGGAGGGGGAGGAGGGGAGAAAGAGAGACTAGGGCATGAACTACCCACCAGAATTTAAATATAGAGTTAATGTTAGTCAGGAATGAGGAGTTGAAATAATCAGTCTTAGACAGTCTAGTAGCTTTAGTACATGAATTGCATAGCATTCTGTACTTGGCATAGTTATTTGGATGTTTAGTAGATTTGTGTTTTCACCAGACCCAATCATGCTCCCTGGAGCAGGCCAGAAGTTCGAGGGTGATCCGGGGAGATGAAGTGCACAGACTCTGGTCCTTTTGAAAGGAGCAAAGACATTCAAGGTGGCAATGAATTTATCCTTAAAATAGTCAAGGGCTTGGTCAACAGAAATGGCAGTGGAGAGGGGGGCCCAGTTGATGGAAGAAAGTGCTGAACTGAGTGGGGTAAGGTCTAAGGATTTAAAGGACCAGAGCTGTATGATTTTAGGAGGAGGTTTGGGGCAATGGACCTTACGTACAATGAAAATGAAGTTGTGATCACTAAGGGCATCAGGAAGGAGACCAGATTTAGTGACACAGTGTGGGTGGGTTGTGAGTGCCCAGTCAAGAAGGGTGCGGTTTTGTGTTTTGGAATTAGGGCATGTGGGCTCAAGTATAAGTTGAGTGAGATTTAGAGCAGTGATATCATTGTGTAGCTTGTTTAACTTGGGAGACAACCAATTTAGATTCACATCACCCATTATGAACAGTTCACTAGATTGCGAGAGGGAGGTGATATTGGCTAAGAGTTCAGTCATGACCAAGAGTTGAATGCTTGGGCGGCAATACATGCCAGCCACAAAGATTGGGATTGAGAAAGGAAGAGTAATGCAGGTGGCAAGGGCTTAATAGGTAGCTGGGATAGAGGTATCTAGGGAGGTAGCAAACTACAGTGAGGACAAGATATACCTGGCCACTTCCCATCCACAACCTGATCGATCTTGTCTGGAGAGGGAATACCCAGGGATAACAATGGCATTGTCAGGGATGCTTTTTTGAGCGATGTCTCAGTAATAATTAGGATGTCAGGGGTGTGTGAAATCATTAGAGTTTGTAGGAGGTCAATTTTAGGTAGCAGGCTGCAGATATTCAGGTGGAGGAGCCTCAACCCGTTAGGAAGGGTTGTAGTGGAAGTGGGGATTGGAGACATGTTGTTTGGGTAAGGAGTCAGGGCAGGAGAAGCAGTAGAACCAGGGCTGGGGTGGATGTTCCCAGATGAAAGAAGGAGGAGGGCAAGGATTAATAGTGTAGTTCTGGACTTTTGTAATTAGAGTAGGAAATACGGGAGGGAGGGGTGGAGAGAAGAAGATAAAGAAATGAAGAAAGGCAAAGTGACTAGGAATGGAAAACGGAGATGCTGGAGAGTAGTAGGGAAAGTGGGGTCTGTTTACAAGAGGAGCAATATGGGTGATTGACAGGATGAAGGAGGTATCTGGAAGGGAAGTGGAGGGAGAAGTGGCTATTGGTGAAGAGGGGGAGACTGGGAAAAGGGTAAGAACCAGGAAGGGTGTGAGTAGGAGGAAGATGGAAACCATTCTGGGTTGGGTGGCAGAGGCTTTCTACAGACTTGCAGATTCAGATCACACCAAATGAATGTTAGGATGAAGATAATTTGCTTTAGATATGAATGACACAGGACTAGAACTGTTAAGGGAGAGCAGTGGGAAGACGACTGCAACCTACACGTCTTGTTACCGTTTTAGTGACTTTACAATATAATCTGCAAATGGACAAAAAAACACAGTTAAAATTATACTTTAAACTGAAGAAATTCAGCACTGAGTATTAAAACAGTCCTGATATCAGAGGCAATACTGGATTAGGAGAAAAACAAGTTAAATAAACTGGCCTATGGTAGTGACATACTCCAGTCAGGAGGAATCTGAACATGCCTGGCAGGATGAGGAACCAACCAAGGAGCTTGTGGTCCACTGATGACCAATAAGAGCTGTCCCAAGAGAAAGGCAATTGTCCTTAGAACATTTACGGAGACAGCCACGCAGCCTTGAGTTCCCAGAATGCTCTCCAGGCTGTACCTGCAAGCAATGGCTCAGGGAGCATGGCAGCATGTTTTTCTCACCATGGAGGCATATAGATCCCCATCTGAGGCACTGTTAATCCCAAATGGATATGAGAGGATGCCTGAAGGAGAATGGACAAGCTGGGGTTAGATATAGCTCCGAAAACAATGGGAAGCTTCCTGCTTTACAATTCACAAAAAAAGCTTTGTCACAAATAATGGAAGTTTATTTATTTATTTAGCTTTTGTTGACCGGGTAAGTGCACTAGACAAATCCTGCCTATTTTCAGGCACGACCCGGGGGAGGGGGATACAGATGAATGCCAACTGACCATGAACTAGATTAAGCTGTTGGTGGTATTTTTAGTGAATGAGGGAAATTTGGCCAGGACACCGGTGAAATTCCCCTTCTCTTTTCGATAAGTGCCATGGGATCTTTAACATCCACCTGAACTACCACCAATCCAGGCAGATGGGACCTCGGTTTAATGTCTCATCCAAAAGACGGCACCTCAGACGTGCAGCACCCCTCTCATGCTGCACTACAGTGTCAGTACTGGGATATTAACCCAAGTGCCAGATGTGGGAACTGAACCCACAGCCCTCTGATCTCCCGGCCTCAGAGGCGAGTGTACTACCTACTGAGCCACTGACACTGCTAATTTAAATTGTGGGGAAGGCGTCAGACAGCAAGCTACGTGCCAGTTGGGTCTGCCAAGAGGAGAAACAAAATACACTGAAATTGGGGGTGGACTGGAGAAATTAACTGAAATTGACTTTTCACAGAAATACCCACTGTGGTAGTAGAGGCTCAGAACTGTTCAAGTTCTATCACAGAATTAGGTATACAGTCTAGCCCTCTAAACTTCATAGCTCAATCACATACAAGTACAGTAAAATTACACTTTAAACTGAAGAAATTCAGCACCGAGAATTAAAACAGTCCAGATATCAGAGGCAATACTAGATTAGGGGAAAAAAGGTTAATTAACTGGCCGATGGTGGTGACATAGTCCAGTCAGGAAGCATTTGAATATTCCTGGCTGGATGTGGAGCCAGCCAAGGAGCTTGTGGTCCACTGATGACCAATAAGAGCTTTTCCAAAAGAAAGGCAATTGTCCTTAGAAAATTTACAGACAGCCACGCAGCCTTGAGTTCCCGGAACGCTGTCCAGGCTGTACCTGTAAGCAATGGCTCAAGGAGAGTGGCAGCAGGCTATTCTCACCATGGAGGCATGCAGACCCCCATCTGAGGTGCTGTTAGCCCAAAGGGCTATGAGAGGACACCTGTGTACTTGGTTTACCTATGCAGAATCAACAACACTGTTGCTGAAGTTCAGCATAGCGAGATCCACAGTGTCGACATGTGAATTTTCACCTGACATTGGTCTGTTTCTATCGGGGGGCTGCATCCCCCCAACTAATGACTATCAACTCCAAGTCAGAGTTGATTTGGGAGGGGGTGACACATGGTGAAAGGATGAAATTTTGCCTTTGGGTCCCTCATAACGACAATCTCAAAAACTGTAGAGATTGTCACTGTGAGGGATTTCACCATGTGGATTTCGCCATACTGTCAGCATACGGGCATACCCCAGGTGCAGCCCTATCAGGCCATCTCTGTCTTCCACAACTGGCAGAATGTCGCTGCCAGCTGGGTTACAAACAAGCTGCCTCCCCGGAGACTGTTCCCAGTAAGCCCAGCTTCAGGCACAGCCCATCGGGCCTTCTCTGTCTTCCATGACCAGCGTAAGGTCGCCACTGGCAGGGTACAAACTAGCTACCTCCCCGAGGACTTTTCCCTGCAAGCCAAGCTTCAGGTGCAGCCCAATCGGGCCATCTGTGTCTTCTGCAAGTGGCAGAAGGTCACCACAGGCCAGGCTACAAACAAGCCACCTCCCCACAAGGCCAGCTTTAGGTGCAGCCCATTGGGTCATCTCTGTCTTCCACGACTGGCGGAAGGTCGCCGCCGGCTGGGCTACAAACATGCCACCTCCCCGGGGACTTTTCCCCATAAGCCCAGTCTCAGGTGCAGCCCCATCGGGCCATCTCTGTCTTCTATGACTGGCAGAAGGTTGCCGCTGGCTGGGCTACAAACAAGCTCCCTTCCCGAGGACTTTTCCCCGCAAGCTCAGCTTCAGGTGCAGACCCATCGGGCCATCTTTGTCTTCCACAACTGGCGGAAGGTCGCTGCCAGCCATGCTATAAACAAGCTGCCTCCCCAAGGACTTTTGCCTGCAAGCCCAACTTCAGGTACAACATTTTCGACACCAGTTCCTATGCCGGGAAAGTGATTGGCACAGAGCCGTCAGATGAATAAGCCAATTGACTGACTCCAGTTTCGGCAAGGCTCTGATTGGTTGGCTCACTTGCTAGCTGTACAGGGACACTCAGCAAGGCTTCTCTCAGCTTTTTGTACTGTGAGACACCTGGACAAGGATTTTTCTATCAGCCCTAGCTCTCTCTCTCGATCAGTTTCTGTTACTGCCTACTATTAACTGTTGTGGGGAAACTATTACATTATTTGGAAGTGTAATAGCTGGGAAATGTAAATTTAGTGCTGGTGGCATTTTTTTCTTTTAATTTCTATGTTTATATCTGCCTAGAAAATGTACCAGGCCTTGTGCTAGATAGATCTGTTCTGGGAATAGCTGTTAACTGGTTTGCCTGTACTACTAAATTACCCCTGCCTTATCCCCCAGTTAACAACTGTCTACGAGACTGGGGCAGGTCTTCCCCTGTACCAGTCTCACTTTCTCTAAATCTCTACTCCGTTCTTCCCTTATCTCCTGCTGCTATTGAAATCCCAGCCCTATCACCTTGCCCTAGCTAATTGTAATTTTTTTAGTCTCTGTATACTTTAGCCCTACTCCTGCCATGTTCTGTGAATTGATACGGACCACTGGCACTTTAAGTTTGAATTTTGGGCACCAAGTCTAAGGTCTCCCGTTGTGTGGTTGGACCCCTACCCATCTACTGTTTTGTCTAATTTTTCTTTGTCCTGTTGCTATCAGCCACTTACATTTAGACACCAAGCAATGGACTCCTGCTGTGTTGTCTGAGCTCCCTTCCCAGCTCCTGTACTAATCTGCTGTATATCTCAGCACTAATCCCCTAATCCCCACCCTGCCATCAAGCTCCCTGCTAGCCTTTGTATTTGGGGCTATAATACTGACTGCTTTCCCTCTTTCTTTCCAGGTGCAGACCCATTGGGCCATCTCTGTCTTCCACGACCGGCAGAAGGTCACCACTGGCTGGGCTACAAACAAGTCACCTCCTTGAGGACTTTTCCCAGAAGCCCAGCTTGAGGTACAGCATCTTTGGCACCAGCTCCTATGCTGGAAAGTGACTGGCACAGAGCCACTGGAGGGATAAGCCAATTAGCTGAATCTAGTTTCGTCAAGGCTCTGATTGGTTGGTTGGCTCACGGGCTAGCTGTACAGGGACACTTAGCAAGGCTTCTCTCGGTTTTTTGCACTGTGAGACACCCAGACAAGGATTTTTCTAGTTAGCCCTAGCTCTTTCTTGACCATTTTTTCCCCCCACCCTCCACCCCTCCACCCCACCCCCTTCCTAGGCCACCTTAAATACATGTTTATCCCACCTTCTTCCATGTACATATCCCTTATTGGCTAGCAGTGCTGATAGCGGATCTGCTTAAAGGGAAACATCTAACTTTGTTCGATCTGCACTATCTGTTATTACCTTTTGGCCACCCATTCTCTAAGCTGAATTGATTTTTATTTTCAATAGTTGCTGTAGCCTGCCACTTGTTATCCCACTTCTGACCTAGCACTAGGTAAGTTATTCACTGGCTACTCTACCTCAACGTACTGGTAGAACTCAAGAGCAGCTATAGTTTGCCACCTTCTTCTCTCCTGAAATAGTATTTTCCGTAGGGCTGGCAAAACCAGAAATCCAGTGCGATGGTCCACCTATATCCACACCTTGCACAAGACTGTCACAGTTCTAGTTGTCCATTCACCTTGTATTTCCAGATCCTCCCAGTAATCGCCAATTGAATACCCCTAGAAACTGGCTATCTTTGGGTGTTGTCCCCTACCCAAATCCACATCTGAAACAAGGATGACCACCAAAATCTTGTTCATGCTGGCCCTCTGCCTGTTTCTTCCATTCCTGGACAGACTCACAATTGACATAAAACTGGACCAAAATCAACATGCTAGCATGGCCCAAATTACTTCACTTACTCAGATAAGCTTATCTCATCAGACAGGTGCATTGAGATCACCCTGGCACTCCTTCCAAGATTCCATACTCACTCCGTTGCCACATCAGTAACTAAAAGGTAGCATCTAAATGGCTATCAAATCCCTCTTTTTCTGTCCAGCAAATCATGGTACCTTATATTAGCTCTCATGCTATCTGGTGATGTTGAGTCAACCTGAGTACACTGCCAGCCAAGTAACAATAAACAATATGCTCATGACACGAAAGGTCTACGTACTGTACACATCAATGTCAGAAGCCTCCCCACAACCATGCAGAACGTGAAGCATGGGTCACCAACTATAGTCCTGATCTATGTTTATCGGAGACCTAGTTAAAGTCCTCAGTCCCTGATGCCTGCTGCCTGCTCCCAAACTACAACTTTCTCAGGCAGAATAGACCTCCCCAAAATGAGCTGGGGGAGTGGTGATCTACTTCAAAAACCACCTCAACCTATCCATACTGGCTAATAACTACACCTCCTCATGTGAATCACTACATGCCATCCGGAACCTAGGGGCAAAGAAGCGTCACCTCATTTGTGCCTCTAATCCTCCCAAAGGGGGGATTTCTGGCCTGAAGGAATTACTGGACCTCTCTGCCTCAATAGCTGGGCAAAATGAGCTCCTCCTTCTTGGAGACATGAACATGAATTGGCTAAGCAAATCCCACGATGATCTGCAATCCCTGGTACAGAGTTACAATCTACAGCAGATCATACATGACCCTACGAGAGAGTCAGTAACTACTGATTCCAGCACCCTCATTGGCTGGGTCATGACAAATCACTTAGACTGGGTAGTGACTACCGGTACCTTGCCGGATATGATAAGTGACCACTACCCTGTTTTCTGTGTATGGAGTCACTCTGCATCTCCATATCTCCCCCACGCTACATATCTTTCAGAAACTATGCTAATTTAAATCAGTCCCATTATTTTATAAGATATCTCTCTGATTGATTGTTCCCCTGTCTACCAGTCACAGCATATGGATGATGCACTCAGCTTCTTTCTAAATGAGTTTATATCACTCCAAGTAAAACACATCCCTCACATCACTTGCCACATAAGAAGTCAGCAATCAAAATACTGTAGTTAGACAAGGACCTCCTCGCATCACTCAAGGCCAGAGAAAAATGCTGGAAAAAGTTTAAAATCTCTGGCCTCCAAGCAGATTTTCACTCTTATAGGGAACAACAGACGAAATTCAAAAAATAAATCAGACTTGCAAAAAGCCAATACTGTAAGGGATTATTGGTGGGTGTGGCCAGTGATCCCAGAAAATTTTGATAACACAATAAAACCTTCCTCAGCTCCAAGCAAACACAATCTATCAATGACATGATACTGGATGGAGTGCACTGTACAGACTCACACACAATTGCTAATGCATTCAATAATCACTTCTCAGACCTCTCCAAATATACAACTACTTTCCCTACCATGGACTCCATTCCTGACACCTCCACCCTGAAACTTGCGCCAGTGGGGCAGCCATTCTATTTTAAAGCTGTCTCCGTGAAGGATGTCCTCAAACTCTTCAATGCCATATCTAACAGAAGTATTACTTTTCTTATTAAAATTGCTAGAATTTGTCTTGAAATGTAATGTTTTCCACTTTAATCAGGAGCTGTTTTTGCAAATTAAGGGGACAGTGATGGGGGCTACGTGAGCCCCATGAGTAGCGAATTTAAATATGGGTATATGGGAAAATGAATTTGTACTAGATTGTAGGAAAAAACAATTTTTTGATGAAATATTGTTATGAAAATGTTACATTGATTACTTATTATTCATATGGGATGGGAATATGGAGGAATTAAAGGAGTTCATTAAGTTTCTAGAAAGTATGAATACTAATCTGAGGTTTTCATATGAAGCATTGTTGGCACAGATTTGTTTCTTAGATATAGAAATCTCAAAGGGGGGATGACATTAGGATTTTTACAAATATTTATAGGAAGCCAACAGATGGAAATGCATTTTACACACTGAGAGCTGTCAACCAAGGCATATTATTAGGAATTTGCCCAAAGGACAATTTTTATGTTGGCTCACGCTTGCGCAGCAGCCAACATATTGCATTCATAGCAGATTTGGAGGTGCAGTAACTGTGGGCGAATACAGGGCACACATCAGTAGGTGCGTCCCTCATTCCTCAAACAGGCAGCTGCAGGCGCTGATACCAGCAACATGTAAAGTGGCCACCAGATCTAAGGGAAGGTCCGCTGCAATGAGAGCCAAGCTCGTCATGCAGCGGCACCTCCCCACATGCCTTTCCTGGTGAAGCATTCTACTAAACATTGCGGCAGTGACTGCCTCCACCGCCTGCCACAATGCCAACTTCAGAGGTGCCCAATCCCCCTGTCAGCATGCCCTGCCCAGTTCATGTGCCGATGGGGTAGCCACTCCCGTCAACAATCCCCATGGCTCTAGCCCCTTCGGGATGTGCTGACAGGGTGCTCAATTCAATCAGTTAGCCCGCCTAACACACAGGTGCACACTGAGGCCCACCCAGCGTGCCAAATCCCTAAAAAAAAAAAAAAAATCCTGTGATGTTTTTTTTTGTAACCTATAAAAGAAGAAAAAGTCCCTTGTGTTCTGCCCTGCTCCCTCCCTCAACCTGCACCCACCCTCTGCACACCTTGCCTCCCCACACCCCTCTCACTTCATACTTACCTCCGGAGCCTGGTGCGGCGATCTTCGGTGGATAGGGAACACGTCTGCACTTTTCAAAGCCGATCGCAAACTGAAGAAATGCTGGTAAGTTGTATAATGGCATAAATAGGGTTTTTTCAACTTTGTGCATATCTTGGGAATTTTGACACCAAATTTTCAACATGGGGTTATTGTGGCCCTCCTCATGAATTGAGTCACTGTCATGGCATTATGGGGTCCCGAAGGGTGATTTCGTGGTCACTGCGTGGAATCACCTTTTGGGACCAATTAATGGAATGATAGTGCCACTGTTCATGAGGTGGGCTCTCAAAAAGCCTATGTTGCAAATTTGATGAAAAAAATCTGAACAATTATTGTTTTATGAGTGTGCGTTGCACAGTTTCCATGCACGCTCATAACTTCATGAATCTGTAATATTTTCACTCCAGATTTTCAACATTGACATTTTTCCACACCTCCTTATGAACAATGCAGCTTTCATTTTATATATCCTGGCTGAAATGTGTTTTCGCACTTCCGGGGCAGAATAGCATGGTCACTGTGCAAAATCAGTTTTCGGGACAGTTTGAGAAAATGACAGTGACACTGTTCATGAGCAGAGGTCCTAAAATGGGTATGTTGAAAATTTGGTTATGAAAGTCCATAAAATGACTGTTACAAGCATGTGTTGCACAGTTTCCACGCACTCTTGTAACTTCTCAAATTTGCAATATTTTCATGCCAGATTTTCAACACTGGCATTTTTTCACACCTCCTTATGAACAGTACAGCTGTCATTTTGCACATCCTGCCCAAAATGTGTTTTCGCACCTGTGGCGCAGAATGGCAAGATCGCAGTGGGACATCAACTTTTGGGACAGATAAAATCTCAGTGCCACTGTTCATGAGGGGAGGTCCCAAAATGCCTATGTTAAAAATGTTTCTCTTCAGGGTGGGGGTGAGGTTGGCGTCAGTTCAATACTTCACTGCCATTCCTATTATGCATCTCTAACTCTTGCACTTCCAATGCCAATGTCAGCTAGACAACATTCGGCATTGACAAATGCTTGTTAAGAGTGAGATGGAATTGTAGTAGTAGGGCAACTTTTGAAGAGGGACTGATGCACTGTGCACTAGGCTTGAACAAAGGGGATATAGCAATAAAGATGTAATGGAGGGTGAAATGTATGCAGCAAATCAAGATAGAGAAATGTTACTGAATGAAAAAGAAAAAAAGGGTGAAGCACTGGATTTGAACAGGTTCAATTTTGTGATTACATATTCAGCATAGGCAGATGCGATCACAAAAGTCATTAAAAAACATTGGAATGCATTGGCTAGCGATTCAGGCTTAAAGAATATACCTTCTGTACCTCTGCATATTGCATTTAAAAGGGCCCCAACACTAGGTGATAGAATTACACATAGCCATTTTGTAAATCAGAATCTAAAATGTACATGGCTTTTAAAAAGGTTTAACTGGGTGTTTTCCCAGTAAAAATTGTAATGTGTGTACACACATTAAACAGGGTAAAGATTTTATAGTGCAACATAATGGGCAAAGTTACAGAATTCGGCAGCTAATAACATGAGATTCTGAGGGCATCATATACATGGCTCTTTGTAGCTGTGGTGCCTATTATATTGGGAAAACTATTAACTTTGAAAATTTGAGATAGAGAGCATGTAAGGGCAATTGAAAAAAAGAGAATTGACATACGCTACAGCTGCACATGCAGCAAAATATGCAAATAAGGAGGAACATAGATTTACATTTCTGGGCATAGATAAGGCTTGCCCAAAACCTCGTGGAGGCAATTTTAATGATCTGTTGCTTATTTGTGAAGCATTCTGGATCATTAATTTAGATGCTACAAAAGGGAAAGGTCTCAATGCAGGTTTTGAATTAAAGTCATTTTTGAAAAAGAGGTCTGGAAATAAAAATAAAAAGAAGAATGGCCTCTGATAAGAACCAAAAAGGTTTTGAATAAAGGCTTTGAATAAAGGCAATATTTAACAAATTGTGTATGGATATGAGCTGCTATGGATATAAATTGGATTTATTTATCCCCATATGTATAATATTGTTGCTAGTCCCTTTCTTTTCCCTTCCCTTCCGCCCACCTTCTTTTAAGCGTACAGTTTTTTGACACTGATGAAATGTACATGATTTAGTATGGTTGAATATTATTCATATGTTTTAGATGATATATATTTATATAGATGTGGTTAGGGCAGCCCGGTGGTGCTGAGTATTGAGGCGCTGGATGCCACACTTTGCACCAGGCCGGCGACCCGGGTTCAGGAATGGACTCAGGTCACTCAGGGGCTGGTGGGGAAGGCAAGGACTGAGCAACACAACTCTCCTTCCTTGGGGTGGGGGGTCTGTGCTGTGAATGGCACAGCTAAGGGGGCTCGCCCATGCCCAGGGTACTTGGTTTGCCTCCACAGAGGTGGAACAGCTGCTGCACCATTGCAGGTGCGGGCACAAAGGGGCAAAAAGGAGAAAAATCCACAGTGGCAGCATGATGCCCGACTCCCGCAGGCACAGCTTCTGGGCCAGGCAAAAGGTAAGCCCTGATAATTCTGGGGGACGGAGCTGGGGGGGAGGGTCAGGCAGAAGGGGGCTGTTGGGGGGGGTGTAGAAACAGCAGCTGTGATAAAAAATAGAAGTGGTTGGATGTGTGTCACTATGATGTTATGGGCATTAAGGATGATTGGAATTAATTAGGTCTTGACCTATGACGTGCTTTAATTGTGTGTGAGGTCATCATGACATTTTTTGAAATGTTTGAATTTAAACAGTCATTTTAGATGGAATCTTTGAGAAAGGATGTAAGGGCATCTGAAACGCATCAGGCGAGTCCTCCATTATTTGTTTTATGTAAGTAACATTTTTATTTAAGACCAGTGCCCTTGTTATGTGTGGCTGTGTGTACTCTGCCTTTTACAGTTGTATAATAGAGACAATATTGAAGGAGGGGCTTGTCAAGTTCTTGGAAGATAATGGTCTGCAAGATGGTAAACCACATGGGTTCATGTCAGGCAGATCATGTCAAATGAACTTTAAGATAGAGTTCTTTGACTGGGTCACTAGAACAGTAGACAAGGGCCAGGAAGCGGATATACAGTGAAGCCCGCCAGGATGAAGTGCAGTGTCACAGGTTTACTGCATGACAAAAGGGATTAACTCCCACTGAAATTGCATTGTTTGCTGCAGTAATTGTAATGCAGAACTCTGCAGTGCTGGGCTTCATCCTGGTGGGCTTCGCTGCAATCTGTCTGAACTTCAGTAAGACCTTTGACTCTGTGTCACATAGAAGACTGATAATGAAGCTGAAGGACCTTGTGGTAGGGGAAAGGTTGGTTAGATTGGCTGATCAGTGGCTGAGTGGCAGGGCACAGAGGGTGGTATTGGGGGGGGTCTTCAGTACAAGGAAGGTCACAAGTGGGGTTCCACAGGGGTCAGTGTTAGGACCAGTGCTGTTTAACATCTTTATCAGCGACATAGGGGAAGACATTTGGGGAAAAATGTGTGTGTTCGCAGACAACACCATGCTATGTCAGAGGGTGGACAAACAGGATGGGATAAGGGAACTGAGGGAGAACTGATTTGTGGCCAGACTGGAGAGATGGTCAGGGATATGGCAGCTTAGGTTTAACTCTAAGTGCAAGGTGATGTACATAGAGGCAAAGAACCTGAGAACAGAGTACTACATTGTAAAGGTTCAGGTCACACCATCAGAAGAAGAAAAGGAGCTGGGGGTGATCATTACAAGGGACTTGAAACACTGAGCTAAATGTTAAAAGGCACTTGCATAGGCAAACAGGATGCTGCAATGTATTGCAAGGGGTTTCAGCAGTAGAAACAGTGAGGTTGTTCTGCCACTATACAGGTCTTTGGTAAGACCACATTTAGAATACAGAGTAAGATATTGGCATCCACACCTGAAGAAGGACATGCAATTGCTGGAGAGAGTTCAGAGGAGAGTGTCTAGAATGACAGAGGGACAGCAGGATAGATCACATGAGGAGAGGCTGAGGAACCTGGGATGTATATGCTGGAAGAGAGGAGGCAGAGGGGGAATATGATAGAGACATTCAAATGCTTGAAAGGAATAAACAGGGTAGAAAATGAGGGTCTGTTCAACAGAAGGGCCAACACCACCACCAAAGGGCACAACCTAAAACTGGTGGGGGGAAGGTTCAAGAGGGACATGAGGAAGCACTTCATTACTGAGAGAGTGGTGACATCAAGGAATGAGCTGACAATGGAGGTGGTGGAGACAAAGTCAGTGGGTGCCTTGCCAAGAGCATGGGATAAGCACAAAGGCATGTCATGTAGTAGTGTCAGGGAAAGAACAAATATCGGGGGGGAGAGGTGGGGTCGGGATCATAAGTGTAAAGTTAGGGCCAAACTCAATCACTAGTATCATGAGCAAACATGATAGACCAAGAGGTCTCCTTCTACTGATTATTTTCTTATGTTCTCATGACAACTTTGTGAATGAAAGCTTACAGTACACACTGCAAGCCATTGGATAACAGTGTCAACCAGTGGGACTATAATGCATACAGTAAGCTGTCATTCAGTGACAGCTCAGTCGGTGGGCAGCCATGGAGGTGTGTGGTGGTCTGTGCTGCCCGCCAGCTTCATGGCCATGCTGGGGAGGAGCAAGGTGGGACGTAGGTTCCTGACTGGGTGAGGGGGTTGGGGGTCCACTAGACTACTAGAGATTGGGTTTACAGTTTATCATTGTGCCAGTTGGGGATGTGGTGGGGGGAACACTACACTTTGGGAAGCAGGTGGGACTAACTACAATACACTGCACAGGGATCCTGTTCCTGGTTCGATTATGGAATGTGCATCAAACCGGAATCCAGGACCAGTGGTGCCTTTGTATTTCACTTTGCTCCAGGTTCGCGGATGGGAGGGGAGGTACCACTAGACTACCAGGGACTATGATTTGGGGATTTTTTTGGTACAATCATTTTACGGGGATGAGAGGGGGGACCACTAGACTACCAGATAATTGGAGGTACAATATGTATGAACATTTGCAGTGATCGTCTTGGGGAAGGATAGGGGGTACCACTAGACTACCAGGGAAATGTGGATAAATATTTCATACTATACAAGTGGGGTTAAATGATTGTGGGGGGCAGCTAGCCACCCAGGGGATTGTGGCTGCTGTGCAGTTGTGAGTAGTACAGCAGCCTGTCTGTGGGTGGCTACCAGTTAGGCATGTTTTTTACATGCCTAACGCTTTACGTCACATCTCCAAGATGTGCAGGCAGATGCGCCACACATCATAGCTGAATATAGGAATGTGTCGCATATTCATGGACATGCCCCCTGGAGATATGCTGCATACAGTACATTATTGCTGCACTTCTGCGCAGTCGGTGATGCACGGTGCATCTCCACCTTTTGAATATCATGCTGCGGCACATTTCTTGAGATGTGCCAGTGCATCTCCTTTGAAAATGTCCCCTAGTATTTTGTGCAATTTTAGAAAATATATATTTTTCCCATAGTATCATGATGTCCTGAATTTCTACAGGACATGGACTCAATGCTGTGCATTTTCTATTATAGGACAATTATTTTCCCTTTTGAACTTCACTTAGCACCGTATGTCTTTCATATCTATTTTAACCAAAACTTTGTCATAAAGGGACATAAATGTGGTATCATTGTAACTGGTACTCTCTGCAGAATCCACAAATGTGATATTTGTGTGTGTACCTGCAACCTATGTTATGTTGACATTTGGTTTGCTAAAGAGGGGAAATTATGCAAATTATAATTTATCATAGTTCTATCAAATGTAAAGAAGGATTATGGGAAGCAAATATTTGGACAGAGTTCAATGTTACACATTTTTGAAACCAGAATTCTGAATAGTTTCAGAGAACATATACTTTTACTATGGCACTGTGGTGTACTGAATGGCTACAGGCCAGAGAATCAATGTTGTGCATTTGCCACTATTTGCCCAATTTTCTCCTTTAAAATACACTTAGCACCATATATGCTTCAATCCTGTTTCAGCAAAACCTTTGTGGCACAGGAACATACATGTGGTATTGTTGTGACTGGTACGCCCTACAGAATCCACAAAGTGGTATTTTGGTTTACTAAAGTTGGAAAACTATTCAAATTCCATAAATTTTAATTGTAAAAGAGGATTATGGGTAGCAGATATTTGGACAGCAGGCAATGTTACCCAAGTTTAAAACTAATATTTTGAGCAGTTTCAGAAAATGTATACATTTCCTGTGACACCATGATGAACTGAATGTCTATGGGTGTAACAAGGGGTAAAGAAATGTGTCCCAATTTTGCAGGCAAACCTCATTTTGGTCTAAAACATAATGTATTTGTGTAACAAATAATGGCCTATATAATTGAATCATATTAAAACTTGTAAAGCTACAAGTTTAACTTAACCACAAGTCGTAATATTAAAGTGTATTTTAATATTTGTATTGACCATATGAGTAATAGAAAACAGGTGTTTTAAGTGTCTGCAAAAATAGAAACACAGGGATAGAGTTCAAGTTACCCTTCTGACTATAGACTAAAAAGCTTGTATGCACATTCTTAAGTGCAAACCTATTTCTTCCTCCTAAGATCTTAGTAACTGGTAATGATAATTATTATTAGCCTTATATAGTAATATAATTTACACTATCAATACATTTGTGCTGACTAAAAGATTAGCTAAAAAGAGAATTGCCTTTTAAGTTAATGTTTGTACTTGTCTTGGACCAATCATAGACAACCATAGAAATTGAGAATACTGTCTTCCACTATATAAGCAAGCCACTATACACTGTTAGTTTTAAGAAAGAAGACTGAAGAAAGCACCACCTGTAATCTCTCGCTGTGATTATTGTTATAATCATTAAATTCTTCCACCATCAGCCTCATCTCCGTTCATCTCCTTTCTAAGTATTTGTAATAGATAATTTACTACCTATAATTTTTTGCCCACCTTTACATTTGGTGCTGTGACTCGGATCGCTGGTGCTGCATGTTGAGGAGGCTGCCTAACTACTGGTTGGTTAGTCTGCAAGCCCTAATAAGAAGGTGACGACGCTCACAGAAGGTGCTAATGGCTTAAAAGGGAGAGAAAATGGTGCACACAGTTTTAGGCACTTGTTAATCAGGCGATGTATGCTTTGTATGCTTCTCAAATTGTTTAAATATAAAGTAATGCTTAACTCTGTAGGAACTCATGGGGCAGAGTAGGTAAGTGAAGGTGCTGGGACTTGCAAGCCGGACCTCACAGGGGAGCTGTAAGACATAGCTAGATGGACTGGGGCACCAGTGCATGGGTGCACCCGGCTGTAAAGGCTAGGCAGGCACAAAGATGAAAAATGAGTATGGAAACAATAATAGGTCGTTTTCTAGGAAAACACCTAAAGGGGAAAGCATACAAACCAGTGCCTGATGATCAACAGGCACAATTGTATTTTATGAGTATGGAAACATTGATAGGTTGTTTCTAGGGGAAACACCTAAAGGGGGGAGCATACAAACCATGATTAACAGGCACAGCAGTATTTTAATTAAAAAATAAAAAAGAGAAACTACCAAATACTGTACAAAGTCTGTAATAATATAGCCAAGTGGTAATTCGTTAACACATGAGACTTTAAAAAAGAAAAGAAAGCTGCATGAGCTGTAAGATGTAATAATCCAGCAACAGTCAAAAATAGATAGTTTAGAAATGCAAATAAGTCAAGAGCCAAAATCCCTGCAAGAGAAAAACTAATATAGTTAGTTTGTAAAGGTACAGGGAGACCTTTGTTTTTTAGATAGGGATGATTCTCTTTTATTAATTGCAATATAAACTATAACACAGTTTCTGTAGCACATTTGTAAGATGTGAATGTCTTAAAATCTAAAAACAGGCACTTTACAGTGTGCTAACTCCTGTATAGGAGCAGTTAAAATGTAGGAGTAAAAAGTCAGGTATTGGCAAGTCATACTAACTTAATGCCCAAAGACCTTGCCTCTTCTAATGTTAGAGTTTGATTCTAAATACTCTCAGTATGCTGTGGGGTGGACTAGAGAAAAGGCTAAGCCACTTGTTGTTCTGTGATTGTTACCATAACCAAACAAACCACCCAGAGTTGTTTGGCATGATTAATAATGTTATCAGTAACACTAGCGTTTCTGAAGGACAAAAGATTCTTATTAAAAATGATGTTGGCATACTTTTAAATATGGTATAAGTGTCCTTGGATAAAAAATGTTTAAGTTAATTATATAAAAAGTTGTTTTCATTTACTGTGCAATGTAACATTAAGATATTTTTAATATCAGTAGTGTTCAAGGCCACTACAAAAATAACTGGGTTTGAGCGACCCTTGCATGCACACTATGTGACCTTTTGACCTTCTTATGTTGCAGCCAACACAGTCAATCAACATTTAACTGTAAGCAAAACTTCTTTTATAAACTCAGCTGACATTTTGTCATGTTTAGGATAAGAAAACCCAGGGACGCTTGGCTTCTTTTATCCTATGGAAATAATCTTGTATTACAGTAGTTGAGCTGTCTCTCAGAAGCTCGGGGGGAGGGGGTAAGCTACCCTTCCTTCCTTCCAGTGTAATGTCTACAAAGGTTGCAAGGTACATTGCTATCTCCCCATAGGGGTAAATACCAAAAAAAAAAAATGTGTATTTGATTCTTCTTCAAAAACATATGCTTCAAGAATCAGTTAAGCTGGAGTGGGAGTTGTGTATGTATTTCCATGTATTCATTCTTTTAATTGTCTTTTATGCATTATGCTCAATACTAAAATTGTTCTGTTGTATAAATCAAGTCATTATTACCTCTGCAAGTGTAATGTTTTAGCAAAATTACATCTATTTGTGAAACTTTAAATCAACTGAAAAGGTCTAGTCAGTTTAAACTGTACTATCAAGCTTGTTGTTTCTACTTACTATGAAGTTAAGGCTGGGGTAGGGGCAATCCCCTAACTTCAGCAAGAAGATTTCTTCTTCAATTGATCTTCAAGCAAGATATCCATTTTCTTCATTGCTGTTTGTTCCATACATGGCTGGTACTTTATGCAGAACTATTACTTTTTTATGGACTGTTAATCTGTGTGCCAGGGTGTAATCAACTACCACAACACAAATGCCATGCCAGTGTGTGTGTGTGGGGCTACTCAATGCACAATCTAATGCACCCCTGGCCAGTGCAGTGTGTCTGCTAATCAGCCAGCCAGCAATATGAACACTGACTTTTCTAAATTAGTGTGTGGACATACTTAACAGCTGGTCTAGCAGCTGTGCCTCAAAGCTCAAGACTGGATCACAGCAAAGCTACATGGACTAAAAATAGAAAAATGTGTCTTGTTATAAACAGAGCCACACCAAAGGACAATGGTGTTTGTGTTAACTCTGTCCTACTGTTTTTGGGGTGATAATAGTGTTTGTAACTATGCTGGTGTAAGCAACTCATTATGTTTTGTAGTCTCAAATGCCATATACTTAACTGTAACACCAATTGAATGTCCAAATGTGACAATAAGGCCAAAGAGTGGACTTACATCAACACCTATTGATCAAATGCTTGTGAATAATGTACAGTCATTTTTAAATTGAAAAGATACTCATTTGATACAAATTCATAAGGCACAAGTAGTTGTAAATGAATTGCTCAGTGAGAGTGATAATGAGCACTTAATTTATAGCTATGGAGGGGGACCCTTAGGAGGCCTGTCTTTTAAAGTTTTACATGTGTTGCAAAGTGATCTTAGTGTTCTTGGTAATTATAGGCCTGTGCTTAAGACTTACTATTTATAATGTACATAGTGAGATGTACATGCTCTGAGGAGTTGTATTGTTGCACATAAAATAATTAGGCAATATTGGGCCAAGGGGGGCTTGTAACAAGGGATAAAGAAATGTGTCCCAATTTTGCAGGCAAACCTCATTTTGGTCTAAAACATAATGTATTTGTGTAACAAATAATGGTCTATATATTTGAATCATATTAAAACTTGTAAAGCTACAAGTTTAACTAAACCACAAGTCATAATATTAAAGTGTATTTTAATATTTGTATTGACCATATGAGTAACAGAAAACAGGTGTTTTAAGTGTCTGCAAAAATAGAAACACAGGGATAGAGTTCGTTACCCTTCTGACTATAGACTAAAAAGCTTGTATGCACATTCTTAAGTGCAAACCTATTTCTTCCTCCTAAGATCTTAGTAACTGGTAATGATTATTATTAGCCTTATATAGTAATATAATTTACACTATCAATACATTTGTGCTGACTAAAAGATTAGCTAAAAAGAATTGCCTTTTAAGTTAATGTTTGTACTTGTCTTGGACCAATCATAGACAACCATAGAAATTGAGAATACTGTCTTCCACTATATAAGCAAGCCACTATACACTGTTAGTTTGAAGAATGAAGAATTAAGAATGAAGAATGAAGAAAGCACCACCTGTAATCTCTCGCTGTGATTATTGTTATTAAATTCTTCCACCATCAGCCTCATCTCCGTTCATCTCCTTTCTAAGTATTTATAATAGATAATTTACTACCTATAATTTTTTGCCCACCTTTACAATGGGGTACAGAATCAATGTTGTGCATTTCCCATAATGATCCCAAGTTTTTCCTATTTAAGTACACTTAGCACTCTATATGTTTTATAACTAGTTCAACAAAATGTTTGTAGTATGTAGATGTGGTACTACTGTAACCAATACTCTCAACAAAATCCAAAAATGCAGTGTTTGTTTACCTGCAGCCTATGTTACATAGACATTTGGTTTGCTAATATGTGAAAAATATGCAAATTTCCATCATTTTTCATAGTTTTACCAAACATAGAGGAGGATTAAGGGTAGCTAACATCTGGATAGTGGGTATTGTTACCATTTTTAAAACCAATGTTTTGTGCAGTTTCAGAAAATATTATTTTTCATATGGTACCATACTGTCCTGAATGTCTACAGGTCAGGGAAGCAATGCTGTTCGTTCGCCATTATGGATTCACAAGTTTCCCCTTTAAAATACATTTAGTAACTATGTGTTTAGGGCTTAGAAGAAAAATGGGTAGCAAACATTTGGGTAGTGGGCTATGTTATCCATGTTTAAAACTGGTATTTTGTGTAGTTTCAGAAAATATTTACTTTTCCTATAGTAACATGACATAGTGCATGGTGCAGTGCTGTTGTATATTGAGATCCATACATTTGAAAGTCGTTCTGCAGCAGTAGTGACATAGCTGCTAAAGCAGAATGACTTTTCACTCTGCATTAATAGCTGCATTGCAATGCAAGCATCCCCATCAATGCTGTTTATAGGATGAAGGTGGTTGAAGCATCACACGCATGAGCTGTCCAGAGGGTGGATAGTGGTGAAGTGTGGGGTTTACAGTGGAGAGACAGTTTGTTGAAAACACAAAAAGTAAGTGAGTCTGGTCTTTTTACTATCATACCCTATATAGAACAGTGTATGAGAGTCCAAATACACAACAGCACCATTCTTAAACCTCTTGGTTACCATGATGACAAAGGGACCTCTGAGCTTCACTCTTGAGATCCTCATCATCATGATAACCACATGCTATAAGAATGGCATGGCTGTGTATGGGCTCTCATACACTATCCTATATGTTCTGGGTTTTACATGCCAGAGAAGCAATGCTGTGCATTTTCCATTATGGTTCCAAACATACCTCCTGCAGACTAAACTTAGCACCTTATGTATTTATGGCTTATTTCTGACAGACATTTGTGGTAAATTATGTGGTACCCCAGGAATGGACACACACTGCAGAATCTAAAAATGCATAGTTTTGTAGTATTATTCTGTATTTTATTATATTAGAGCTCCACAACTACAGTGTATTTATGTGTGACAATAATTGGAATAAAATGTATACTTGGGGTAGGATTTTCAGAAATGCGCCAGAAGTAGGCACAGGAGCGGCACAGCGCAGGTACACTACACAGGTGCGCAGCCAACATGATATTCAAAGGCTGAACACCAAGACAAGTGACAGCACAAGACGGCTGAATATCACAGGAATGCACCATAACGCAACTAGGGCTGCACCAGGGAGCAAGGTAGCTGTGGCTAAACTGTGGACTAAAATATTCTACTAGAAAAATAGTTGCAAGATTACACAATAAACAATTGGAGATTATGAAAGCAAAAACAAATAAAAGAATGAACTACTTCACTATAAGAGCTCCTAAAATATGGAATAGATTACCTCAGGAAATAGTTGATTCACCCAACATTATGATTTTTAAAAATAAATTGGACAAATGGTTAGCCAATCAGGGATGTACTCAATGATCCACACATGTGGAGGACAAATCACGATGGGTAAACCGCCTTCTTTTGTCCCATACTACCAAAGTACCAAAGCAGATGCCATCGCGCAACTAGGGTTGCACAATGGAGCAAGACAGGAAGTGCAGGAGCATAGCATGGGCAGTGCAAGGGACAGAGGCACATGGGCCATGGGACAAGGCCCCTGGCACAGTGTGGAGCAGGCCACAAGAGCAGGACACACTGCCACCACAGTGCAGGGGATGACCGGAGGGTGGCAAGGCAGGCACATGGCCGCATGCCCTGACCACGCATCCCACTGCAGCATATGGAGGTCGTGTGAAACCAATGGCTACCAGCAGGCAGCCATGGGCAACACTCACAGGACGACACAGGACATGGCACTGGGACCAAAGCAGACAACACACAAGCCAACAGCACACACCACACCGGCCACACAGCCCAGCAGGGAACATATGCATGCCACAGAGCACACACACACACAGGCCACTGTGAGCAGACCACCTGACACAAACCCCAGGCAACCACAAATGTACCACACAGCCACCATGCACACCACTGCAGCATGGCACCAATGCCATCTGTAAAGCAGACACGGACACAGATGGCTAGCAAAATATAACTGTATTTAAACAACAAGCAATGAATCAAAACTATGTACAGTTGAACAGGAATAGGAGTCAGGGAATGGGGAGGACACATTCAGGAATGTGGGCTGGGGAAGGGGGAGGGGAGACAGGGGACATGGTAGGCTTGGAACAATGGAGGAATGGGAGGGGTGTCAGTGGAAGGGAGGGTAAAGCAGGCCAACTGGCCCCTTGGAAGGTCCTTGATTATTGGTGTCTCTGCCACCTCCTCCTCTGTGGCCAGAACATGGCCTGGAAAATTATGCATGCCACCACAAGGGTGGCTGTGGCGACCCGCAGGATCCGCTCCAGCAGCCTTGTATGGGCATCCACCAGTTGGACTCCTAGGACAAAGGAGGGGACATGGATGAGTGCATGCCCACACAACCATAGTCCACCCACTGTGCGCAGCAGACAATGTTGGCATGTGCCCTGCAGGGGGCACACAGCCAACCACAGTGTGCGTGCCCACACAAGCTGCCATCCTGACCAACCACAGTCATGCACAGCACTGCACACCACCACCAACCAGGCGCAGCATGCCACAGCCATGGCATCCAAGTGAATGGCCATTGCGTGGGGCTGACAGTGGCCTGGCTGGGACTCAGATGCACCCACAGCCCACCCACAGCGGCCACACACACACATGCTCTGGGTGCAGCATGGTGCAATGGATTATGCTGGTGAGGCATGGTATGTAATTGCCATGTGCACGGGGGGATGTGGCCCACCTCTACCCCACACAACAAAATACACCACCAAGATGCCTACCTGCAAGCTGTGGCCTGACTGGCACCTAACCACCTGCACCACCTGGCTGGCCAGCAACCCTCCATTGCACACCACCCCTGGCCTTCTGCTGTCTGGCAGCGGCACCCGCCATCTGGGCTCTTCGCCAATCTTCAGAGCCTAGTAGGAAGACCGTGTGAGATAAACATCTGCACCAGGCAGCAAGACATTGGCCCCCCCAGCACAGTAAACCCCATGACCCCATGCAGTGGCAGTGCTGAGGCATGGCACACCAGCTGTGCGCTGCCATATTCAGCGGCATTCCTGGCCACTGCCCCCCACCCACAACAGCATGATGACACCCGCTAGCAACCCACACAACACCTACATGGCATGGACAGGGATAAATGCACTCACCTGGCCGTGGCACAGCGCCCCTCCAGACAAGTGCCTGCAGTGACCTGAACCAGTCAGGATCCCTTCTCTGCAGGTCACTGTACCTGTGGCAGCACTGCTCCCCACTATGGCATGACCCTGTTGCCTCCTCTAGCTCCTCAGCCACCCCCTGCCACACCTCAGTGCTCAGCTGGTTCAGGGGTACCTGCCCATAGAGGGCACCAATATGTGGCTCCACCAAGGCCACCAAGTTCACAAGCTCTACCTGTGTCCAGTTTGGCACTCTCAGTGTGTTCCTGTGTGGCATGGCTCTATCGGGAACTGTAGCAGCATAATGGCACCGGGAAGTGCATGAGATGCACGTGCGAAGGATGCGCGATATGCCTGGTGATGCACTGGCATCCCCATCACACATTGGCAGGGTATGCACGATACACATGGGGCAATGCTGACATGTGCCATAGTCACCAAGGGATCAAGGTACACACATAGGGGTCAAAGGGTGACACACGCACCGTGCGCGGCAGCACGACAGGGCATGGATAGCATGGTGCGCTATAGGGTCCAGTGTGCCCCATGGGCCATGCGCCAATGGCGCACATGCATGACTGGGTGTACGGAGCATGTGCACCACATGCCCAATAGCAGCTGAGCGCCATGCCGCCTGTAACACATCATGCATGGGAAGCGCCACCGACGTACGCGACATCAGTGTGCACATGCGCTGTACCATGCAGACTGCACACATCACACAGATGCGCCATGACATGTGCATGAGCAGCCCCACTGCACAATGCACAATTCTGCGATATTTAGTGGGCATATGCAGATGAGCTGATCAGCATATCGGTGGTGCATTGAAGGCATTTGCATACCATTACAGTTGCGCATTCTCTCATTTGCATGTGATGCACTATAAAGGCGCCATGTGGAGGCACAGGCACCAGACCAGTATTGCAACCTTCACAGGTAGGACGCCAGGCACTGGGCATGTCAGATCTGGGGGGGGCCCTCGTGTGTGGCAACCCAGCACTGACCTCATGTCCCCACCAACAGCAACAGCATGTCGGAGCAAGAGGAAGTTGAGGAGCAGGGGCCTGCATGGAAGCACATGCCCAATTTCACAAGGGAGGAGTGCAATGCCCTATATGAAGCCTACCTTGACCAGGAGCCCCTCCTGAGTGGCTCCACAGGCACCCAGCAAACCAGGGCGGAAACATGGGCGGGTGTAGCCAGGGCCGTGAACCTGCAGGGCGTCCATCAGAAGTCGGTGCAGGAATGCAAGAAGAAGGTGGGCATGGACCACAGGTGGATCAAGGAGAAGGTGGCAGCCATCCAGGCCGCATGTGCTTCCACAGGCAGTGGACAGCCTGAGGAGCCACAGCTGACACTGCGGGATGAGCTTGTGGTGGAGACAATGTGGCACAGTGCCACTTGAGGGTGTTCCCAGTGGTGGATTCCAGATGGAGGGTAGCCCTTCCCAGCATGGTAGGTACAGCGGTGCAAGGGGATGTGGGTAAGGGGTGCACAGGGGTGGGGGTGTGTGGTGGCGGCACTGACATGTATTTGTTCCCTTACAGATCCAGGGAACCTGCGTGCAGATGCAGGGGTGGCGGTGCCCACCCTCGGTGATGTCGGGGACCTGGAGGAGCGCCCATCCACCTCCACCATGGTCCGTGGCCCAGACCACTGCCAGAGCCACCATATTGTCCACACGGATGCCTGTGGTGTGGGCTCAGACGAGACCCAGGCTGTGTTTCAGCGGGATGCCAGCCATGGCGCCATGGTCCAGTATGCTGAGACAGTGATCGGGGCGGGGTCCACGTCCGATGACGACATGGCCGCTACCCAGGACAGTGGTGATGCTATATAGGGGGAGGCACCCCTACCACACATGGGACATGGTAGCACCAATGGTGCATGGGAGGCACTGGCAGACCCGCCAGATGTACCACCCACTGATGTGGTGGCCACTGTACCTGCAACACAGTAAGGCCCATCTGGTGATGGGAGTGCAGTCTCCCAGGTGACGTCATGCACACAGCGGCCGGAGGAGCAGTGGTGGCAGCAGGACAGTGCTGAGGGTGGACTGGGTGCAGTGTCCGCTGCCAGTGCACCACAGACAGGCAGGGCCATGAGGGTCCTGCTGTGCAGGCCCCCACCTGTGCGCGGGCTGTGCCACAGGGCCACACAACCCCTGCTGGTTGGCACAATGCCCAAGCCCCCCAGGGCGCTGACCCGCTTGATGAGCACACCTGTCTGCTCAGGGCATCCGTGGAGCAACAGATGCAGGTCATGGCAGGGGTGCGTGCACTCCGCACTGAGCTGTGCCAGTCCACAGGTAGGCGTGACCAGGACTTTCAGCAGCTCCTGGCCGAGGCAACACACATGCAGGAGGACATGACCGCAAGCCAGGATCAGCTCACTGCTGCAGTCATGGCCGGCCTGGCACCACTGGTTACCCTGGTGCAGGGCCATCTGTGGCAGTCACCATGGAGTGCATTCTCCATGCCTCGGTGCTGGCATCATGTGACCCCAGCATTGTCATCTCCAGGATCAGCTGTGGGCATCCCGGGCACACCTGGAGTGGGACTGTTCGGGGGCCTTCAGACACCTGCGAGGGCCCGGTCGCATTTTCATAGCAATATGCCTGGGAGTACCTCTGTGAAACCCCCTGTGGCCGCCGCACAGCCTGCATCTGCTGGATGGTCTAGGTGGGGCCGTCCATGTGTCTGTGGTGGCCTTGCACCTGCGCAGAGGACATGATACACTGCCCTACCTGTCCATTGCCTGCCGCAGCCCTGTATGCATGGAGGTGTAGTATGTGCATGTACGTACCACATGTCATGCCCGCCTTGTGCACACCCTCCCAGCCACTGTGGCATGTGCATGATGATGCCATAATGGCACCAGCCACCACAGTGCACCGGTGTTCAGCATCTGACACACACCCACTGGGGGTCTCAGGGTGTCTGTGTGTGCCCATGTGACTGTGCCTGTGTTGGTGTGGGTGTGTGGGGCTGTGTGGGTGGGGTCCACTGTTCTGCCAGGGGTGCTTCCATGGTGACCTGTCCCTTGTCTGTCATCACCCCCCTCTGGCCATGTCTGTCGTGGGGCCCTGCCAGTCATTCCTGTTTACCGTGCCCCAGTCCCTGTGACTTGTGTGTGTACCTGTTCACCTACCTGCATGTACCATAGTGCTCCTCTGCAATGGTGTCCCTGTGCCACTGGGCCATCCTGCGCAGCTGGGGCTCCCATCATCAGGGGGGCTGCCCCACACTGTTGGCCCTAGCATCCGCGTCGTCCCCACTGCTGTTCCCCTCTTTGACCTCGACAGCTATTCCACGGTCAGTGGCCATGTTGTGTAGCACACAGCAGGCCAGGAATAGGCCACAGGCCTTCGAGGCACTGTACTGTAGGGCACCACCGGACCTGTGCAGCCAACGGAATCATGACTTCAGCAGTATAAACACATGCTTGATGATGTTCTGTGTGCTGGCGTATGCCTCATTGTATCTCCTGTGCTGGGGTCGATGGGCACCGGTACAGGTTGAGCAGCCAGGACCTGAGTGGGTATCCATTGTTACCTGTGGGGGAACATTTAGCAGTGTCAGTGGCTCAGTAGGTAGCACACTCGCCTTTGAGGCCAGGAGATCAGAGGGCTGTGGGTTCAGTTCCCACATCTGGCTCTTGGGTTAATATCCCAGTACTGACACTGTAATGCAGCATGAGAGGGGTGCTGCATTTCTGAGGTGCCGTCTTTCGGATGAGACGTTAAACCGAGGTCCCATCTGCCTGGATTGGTGGTAGTTCAGGTGGATGTTAAAGATCCCATGGCACTTATCGAAAAGAGTAGGGGAAGTTCCCCGGTGTCCTGGCTAAATTTCCCTCATTCACTAAAAATACAACCAACAGCTTAATCTGGTTCAAGGTCAGTTGCCGTTCATCTGTATCCCCCTCCCCCCGGGTCGTGCCTGAAAATAGGCAGGATTTGTCTAGTGCACTTACCCGGTCAACAAAAGCTAAATAAATAAATAAAACATGTTGGGTTAGCACGTTAGTCAGTGTGGCTGCCCCCCTCCTACACAGCTAAACCCTCTGCACCCCATGTATTGTATCACCCCCCCATGCCCTGCCCTATTGTGCAGGGCTACCCTTTCCTGCTGCATACTCACCTGCTAGGTGGCTGGTGGAGATGTCCCCACTCTCAAACCTGTGGCACAGTGCAGACTGGTGCCAGATGAAGGCATTGTGTGCTCCCTCAGGGTGTGTGGCATAGACATTGATTATGCTCCCCTTGGCATCGCACACCGCCTGTCAGTTGACACTGGGGTAGCCCTTCCTGTTGATGTAGGCCACCCCCTCTGGCCCCAGTGGTGTGCGGATGCCTATCTGAGTGCAGTTAATGGCCCCTAGCATGCCATGCATACGTGCAACCCTGTGGAACTCCTTCATGTTTGCTGTACGCTCTGCCTGTGTGCTGGGGAAGTGGATGAATTCCGCAGCACGTGGCAGCAGTGCATTGAGGAATTGTGTGAGGAGCCGTAACGCGGCCAACTGGGTTATGCCTGTGGTGTCCCTTGTTGGTCTCTGGAAGGTGCCCGTGGTGAGCAGGCACATCACGGCCGTGACCTTGGTCTCCACTGACAGGACGTTGCTCCGTCTCATGTGTGCCTGCACCTCATCACTGCACAGCTCACACAGCTGCCTCAGAATCAGCTGGTTCAGGCGGTACTGGCCCACGATCTCAGTGTCGCTGTACTGTTTGAAGGTGGTGTGGGCACGGTACCACCTGTTCTGGGCATACTGCTGCTGGGCCCTTCCATGGCCACGCCGCTCAGCCGCCTGCCTCCTCACACCCCTCATTACCGCCTCCATCTGGAATATTACACTGGCCATGGCCCAGCCTGTCCAACCCCCCCCTTCCGCAGCTGTCTGCCTGGGCTTCCCCGGCTTTATGCTGCTACTTGGACCCCTGTACTAGGCACACTTCTGTGTTGGGGACCCACACACATAGTCTGGCCTGCCCACGGGCTCAGTTTGGGTCACGCACTCTGTCCCACTTCCCGTTGCATCTCCTGCCTCTGTGACTGTCCTGCACCCCTGCTGCTGTCCTGTCTGGCCAATGACCCTCGCTCTGTCACTGTCTTACACTGTCCCTGTCCCTCACTCTGTCTATCACTCTTTCTCCCTCTCTCACCCCTGCTCCCCTTAGTGCAAGCCACAGTCCCCTGCTTGCTCCATCCTTTTATAGGCTCAACTTTGCTCCACACATGTCCCCGTTTCCCTGTGCTTGCGCCATCAGCCTGCTGCTGAATATCGCATTGCACTGTTTATTCATGGCTACGCCCCCTGCACTTGCACTTGCATTCATTAGGGTTGTGCATTGGCACACTGCGATTTGCGCAGCACATTGTCGCCCACTGAATATCGCTCTTTGGTGCATATCCGCTGTTGTGCTGGCGTATCTCACTTGTGCCTTGTGCAACCGCTTAGAATATCCCACTCCTAAAGTATTTTCTTTTTCCCCCTTTAGAACTATATGTATCTTGCACAGTTGCATATATTTATTTAGGCTTCACAGAGGACAACTTAGAAATGGAGCATTTTATCTATTTTTTGGTAAATGTATGTACAATCCAATACAAAGGATGTACTGTGGATAGCCCAGAATATCACAAATCAGCCTTGGACACTCATCATTAGCGCAAGAATTATTTTCAAATAAATATACAAAAATATATATATAGACTGCTGCTCTTAACAGACAGGTTTAATGCTGTACATTTCAAAGATATTAAGCGTTTGTATGGTTATTTATAGTGACGGCTTTTTAGTCTGGCCAAAATTTCAAGCTGTTTGCATCCAAAATAAAAATTGTGAAATTATCACCACACAATATTCACCTTGCAAACCCATTTCAGTGGGAATAATTTACAAATCTTTGCATAATTAGTTAGCCTTATGCCAGGAGAAAGTACAGTTATGTAAGAACTTACCATAACAGTAGATCTTCAAGAGAGACTCTTGCAGTAGGTATTCACAGATAGGACTAAGCCACCAGGCATCAGGACCCCATGGAAAACTTCTAGCTGGCTGGCAGGGACCGCCCCCATGTCAGGTGACCAGCGTCAGATGATGATGGTATAAAGGGGCAGTCCCCCACACCCACCTTCCAGTTCTTTCCCACCAAAGGCCAAAAGAGGCAAGATGAGAGAGAAGAGGATATGCCCCCATAGAAAGGAAGAAAAAAGTCTTAGGGAGATGGAGGGCGGGAAGGTGATACCTACTGCAAGAGTCTCCCTCAAAGATCTACTGTTATGGTAAGTTCTTACGTAACTGTACTATCTTACTTCGAGAGGGCTCTTACAGTAGGTAGTCACAGATAGGATTGAGTCCCAAACAGTCTGGAACAGAGAAAACCAGGAGGACGATTGTCATCCACAATATAAACCTCAGGGCTGAGCAGGTCTCATGAAAGGAGACCATGCAGAACAGCAAACCTGAAGTCTGCTCTACGGCAAGAGGCAATGTCCAAAGTGTAGTGTTTCGTGAAGGTATGGACCGAAGTCCAGGTTGCAGCTGCGCAGATGTCTGCCGTGGACACATTCCTGAAATAAGCAGTAGAGGCAGCTACTCCCCTAGTGGAGTGACCTCTGACCTGACCCGGAAGGGTCTTATTGTACTTGCCATAACAGAAAGTGATACAATTGGACAACCATTCGGAAAGGCATTGCTTGGAAACAGCATTGCCTTTGCATTTGCATTTGTGAGCAAAAGAAACAAAAAGCTGATCAGTCTTCCTGAGATCCTTAGTCTGATTGGTGTAGTATCTCAGGATTCTGTGAACATCCAGAGTATATAAGAGGTACTCCCCTTGATTGGAGTGTTGCGTAAAGAAAGCCGGTAACTCAATGGATTGATTCAGCATAGATTCAACCACCACCTTTGGGAGAAACTTAGGTTTGGTGCATAGGGCCACACGATCCTTGTGGAAAATTGGATACAGGATTTTACACATCAAGGCTTGGAGCTCGGAAATACGCCGAGCAGAAGTGACAGCCACTAGGAAGTGTATTATAAGAAAGGAACTTTAAGTCTGCTTCCACTGCAGGCTCAAAGGGAGGCAGTGTGAGCTTCTCCAGGATAAAATTCAAGTCCCATGGAGGGGCAGAATTGTGGATGGGGGGGGGTCTCAGGTGGAGAACCCCTTTAAGAAAAGTCTAAGAGACTTACAACTGAGCAAAAGTCCTGTCTCCAAAGGGTATGTGGTAGGCAAAGATAGCTGCCGTATGGACTTTTGAAGAGGAATAGCTGAGACCCATGTCAAAGAGATGATACATGTAATCCAGGACTTTGTTGGCTGGGCATCAAAAAGGCTCTAATTCTTTAGAAAATGCCCAGATGGAAAACTGTTTCCACTTCATAGCGTAGGTGAACCTGGTGGAAGGCTTCCTTGCCTCCACCAAAATGTCAGCTACTAAAGGAGAGACTCCAAAGCAGGCTTTAGCTACATCTGCAGGAGCCACGCATGGAAATGCAGGGATTTGAGGCCTGGGTGTACATGGGTCCCCTGATCCTGGGTCAACAAGTGCTGTGACAGAGGAAGAGGAAGAGGAGTTTCCTTGGAAAACTGTTACAAAAGAGAGAACCAAACTTGTCTGGGCCAGAAGGGAACAATGAGAATTATCTGAGCCCCTTCTGATCTGAGTTTGTTCAGGACTTTCGGAATTAAAAGAATGGGAGAGAAGGCATAAACAAATCTGTCCCTCCAACAGAGAGACAGAGTGTCCTGCCAGAAAATGTCTTGCCCTGGAGCGAGTGAGCAAAAGGTGGGAAGTTTTACATTCTGGGGGGATGGGAAGAGGTCTATCTGATGTGTCTCCCACAGCCAAGAGATGTTGTTTATGACCTGTTGGTCTAACTCTCATTCAAGAGCCCTGGCCGAGGATCGATTGAGTTCGTCTGCCAGGGTGTTTTCCATTACCGGAATGTGAACTGCAGTCAGGTGAATGTCCTGCTGAGCTGCCCAATGCCAGACTCTCATCGCCTCCCAGTACAGGGGATAGGAATGTGTTCCTTCCTATTTGTTGAGGTACCAGACTACACACATGTTGTCGGATTGGATGAGAAGATGACTGGGACAAATGAAGGGAAGAAGAGCCTGTAGGGCATATAGGACTACTCCCAATTCAAGCACATTTATGTGCAGTTTCTGCTTGAACAGGGACCAGCTGCCCTGAGTCCTGTGAGACCCTAGGTGGGCACCCCAGCCCTCCCCTGATGCATCCATTGTCAACGTCTGGGAAGGAGGAATAATGCAGAATGGAACCCCCAGACACAGGTTATCCTGAACCATCCATCAGTGCAAGTCCCTGCTCATGGGATCCGACACTAGCACCTCTTGGTCTAGATCATCCATGGTTTGGTCCTGTGACTGAAGCGTCCACTGAGAGATCCTCATATGGAGTCGGAATGGCAGCCACCATGAGCCTGAGGAGGCAGAGGACTGACCTGGCTCTGACCCATCTGTGACTGGACAGAAGATGAGCCTGATTCTGAAGGGTCTCAACCCTGTTTGGAGACAAAAAGGCTTTGCTTATGGCCGTATCCAGTATCGCCCCTATAAATTGGAGGCATTGGCAAGGGACCAAGTGGGACTTGGCCTGGTTGATGGTGATACCCAGGCTGGTAAAAACCTTCAGGGTAAGGGAAAGGGAGTGCAGAAGTTCTTTCCTGAATGGGGCCACCAGGAGTCAATCATCCAGGTACAGGAAGACCTGCACACCCTGGGTATGCAGGTGGGCCGCTACCACTGACAGGCATTTGGTAAATACTCGGGGGCTGAGGAGAGACCAAATGGGAGGGCCTTGAACTGGTAGTGATCTCCCTGAAAGCAGAAACAGAGGTATTTGTGGTAGAAAGGGCATATGGGGATATGTAGATACACATCTTGCATATCCAGAGCACATAGCCACTGTCCCAGCCAGAGTAAGGGTAGGAGGCTCTGCAAGGAAAGCATTCTGAAGCACTTGTACTCCATGAACATGTTCAGGGAGCTGAGGTCTAGGATTGGCCTCAAGTATCCCATCTTCTTTGGAACTAGAAAGAAATTGGAATAGTAACCCGTCCCCCAAAGATGAGTGGGGGCTTGCTCTATCGCCACCTTCGACAGAAGGGATAGGATTTCTTCTTAAACCAGATGAAGATGTTGCAGGGAGTGAGACAACTGAGGGAGTGGTTTTCAAGGAAGTTTCTGTAGAAACTCTATCGAATGTCCAGCTGATATTAACTAGAGCACCCAAGCATCCGATGTTATCCTCTCCCACACCAATAGTTGAGAGGAGAATCTCCCCCCCACTGGTTCCTCTGGAATGGCCAGAAGCAGAGGGAGAGGCAGGAAGTCAGGAGGTCTGGGGCAGCACAGTGGCCAAGGCTCCTGTGGACTTTTTGCTGGGGGGGATTCTTGGTTGCTGGAGGGGCCCGACATTTGTTGGCATGCTTTCCTTGATTGGGCTTTTGTTTTTGTCAGGTTTGACGACAAAAAGAAAGTCGCTGCCCCTGAGGGGGCCTGTACAAAGTCTGGACCGACTTAAGTGCAGTGCCCTTCCCCTGCAGTTCAGTTATGATGTCCTTGACATCACCCCTGAACAGCACCAAACCCCTGAAGGGAGCATCCTGTATAGCAGACTGTACTTCAGGGACCAATCCTGACACACAGAGCCAGGCGTGACACCGTAAGCCTACAGCAAAAGCCGAACTCCTGCCAGCTGTGTCCACTGCATTGTAGGTGGCATGAAGCATGTGTCTACAGGCCAAATGAGTGGAACAGACCAGATCTCCCCGTTCCTTCTTAGTCTGTGAATCAGGAAGGGAGTCCAGCTTGAATTCCACCTGGCTAAGGATGGACTTCTGCAAATCCCCCATGTGGCCAATGTAGTTGAGGGCCCTGATGCCTAGGGTTGAAGAGGAGTAAATCTTCTTCCCACACTGATCCAGAGGTCAGGATTCCTTGTCAGGCGGGGACGAGTTCAGGAGTTTGGGGTTGGCGGAGCAGCCGTGGGCGTCACTGATCACAACTGAATCCGCCTTGGGGTGAAGACTAAGGAAGTCTTTACCCTCCGGAGCCTGGTATAGCCTATCCACCTTCCTCGGAAGGGGGACTAGCACGGATGGTTGTTTCCTGAAAGTGGAAACAAGATCAGTGTGAGGCTCTGTCCAGGGTGGAATCAGTGTGGGAGCGGTGTCAGGCAGATCCAAATGAGCAGCAAGCTTCTTATGCTGTGGGTCTGGCTCCACTGATTGCCACTGATATGTCTCCTGGATCATTCTCAAGAGCTCCTGAAAAGAAAGGTCCTCTGGAGGGGACTTCAGAGGGTCCCTCGGCCTTGGGCATTCTGGAGTATGGGGCTCGTCTCCATGTTCGGAGTGGTCTGACTCAGATTCTGAGTCAGATGGCCCTGAGGTAGAAGAAGAAGACTCCTTCCTGGGAGCCCCCAAGGGTGCATGCCCTCCCAGTCCCAGGAGCCAGATGGTTCTCCTCTGGCATTGGCTAAAGGGGAGGAGATCTCCCATCTTTGACATAGAGGATCTGGCATAGAGACTGATGTCAGAAGATGATTCTCAACCTCCTTGGTGAGCAAGCCTTGGCCTCAGACCACCAGGAGGCCAAGGTCTCCTTCAGGTCCGCCAGCAGCTGCAAAGTGGGTGGTGGAGGAGGAGGGGGGGCTCAGATACAGGTAGTGAGGGTACCCATAATAAGAGTATCTGTTACCTGACAGTGGGAAGCCCGGCGTCGAATAGTGAGTCATCGAGTACTGTGGCATCAGATATTGTGGAGCTGGGTACTGCAGCACTGGGTATTGTGGTGTCAGGTACCCTGGGACAGGGACTCTGACAGAGCAGAAGGTCCTGGGAAAGGCCCTACTGGTGGACTGAACAGTGGAAAAGTTGGTCTGGTGGGCATCGGGCCCGGCGTAGGAAGACTGCCGAATGGGTCCGACAATCCTGAAGGAGCAGGTCCTCTGTCAGACAAAGGAATGCTGGAGGGTAGCGTCGGGTCAGCCAGCGTTGGGGCCAGTGTCTGAGGGTCCGGTGTCTGCGGGTCCAGCATAGGAGGGGGGAACCCAGATGGCAGCATCTCTAGGTCCTCAGTCTCAGCCAGGGAAGGAGGGTTGAAATCCCTGGGTGGGATCTGAAGGGATGCGGGGACCTCAGTGGGCAACAGGTGCATCCATTGTAGAGAGCCTAAGGCATCAGGCATGATGACAGGGTCTGACACAGGCAGGTCTACTGGGCAGTCATCGGAGGGGCTGACGGCCATCTTATCAGCAGCTTCTGGGCGGATGTCAGGTGAGCCAGCGTCTGACTTATTGGACTCCCTGTCCAAGGAAGGCCATGAAGGAGGGGCAGCCTTATCGGAAGGGTGGTGGGTTGAGTGATCACCCAAGGAAGTGAGCGACTTATCAGCCCTGTCCTCGCAGGCTTCGGTGAGACCCTCATCTGACTTACCTGACCTGCTTGGACTGGACAGCTACGATGGGAGAGCGGCCTTGCTGGGAGCGGAGGCCTCCTTTACCCAGGAGGTTCCCAAGGTGCCCGAGCGCGAGTGCAATGGGGGGGGGGCGACGCCTTCTTGGTAGCCACCAAGATGGCCATTGAGGAGCAATCCCCTGGAGGGGATGATACCTGTAAGGCCATGACTCCAGCCAAAGTCGTGGCTGCTGTGGATGAAGAATCCTGCTCCCGGTGATTCTCCTTCTCACACTTTTTTTTGTGACCTTCTGGGGAGGTTGACGCCTGCCTACGTTTCTTCAACTCCTTCTCCAAGGATGCCATTTTCTTGTTAAGAAGATGGGCTTCTGGGGACTGCTGCCTTTGCTTGCGGGTAACCGAGTTGAATTTCTGGCAGTGCAGCATTCCTCTAAGCGGTGGTCCGGGCCTAGGCAGAAGAGGCACAAGGCATGGCCTTCCTTGTGTGGAAGCTGGGAACCACATGAGTCGCACTTATTTTTATGCGATTCGAAGGGCATTGGAAACAACATACACAGTGAATGGTATGAGGAAAAAAAGAAGAAAATCAAGAAACAGGGTTGAAAAGGTTGAGACTTTGAACTGACAAAGGTATTGATGAGCGCTGTTCTACTGCAAGGAACTTACACAAGCTGATGGCAAGAAAGAACTGAAAGGCAGGCGTGGGGGACTGCCCCTTTATACCGACGTCATCTGATGCCAGTCACCTGACATGGGGGTGATCTCCCACCAGAGACTGCTAGCTAGAAATTTTCCGTGGGTCCTGACACCTGGTGGCTTAGTCCTATCTGTGAATACCTACAGCAAGAGCCCTCTTGAAGTAAGATTTTTATTTTATTTTTTTTTATTGCCTGGTCTCCCCCCTCCCCCACCGCCCATACCAGGTGGAGGCTTTGGCTCCCCACCCCACTCGCCACCCCCCATGCCTGGGTGGGGTCATTGGGTGGTTGCCCCCTTCCCAAAGGTAAACAGTCTCTTGCCCCTTGCTTACTCCCCAGAGTGGGGCCATGAGTGCAGGATGACCTGATAAAAGTAGATTGCAGCAGGAGTGACTGTGGAGGTGGGGGCATCAAGAATGAGGCTGGATTTTTGTAGGCTGAGATCCCTGGGGTGGTGACATGCAATGATGACCAGTATCTGCCCTGACCTCTTACGTGAGGTGCTAGCAGTGGTGGTACCCCAAGCCTCCTCTAGAGATCCGCAGAGTGCCAGACATTCTTCCCCCTTCCCCTGGAGAAGAACAGCAGTCCCTGGGATGCTCATTCCTTCTCCCTCTAGTCAGCAATGTAACTCCTGAGTCCATTTCTGAACCCAGGATGTTGGTGTCGGAAGCGGACACCTTGCCACTGTGCTGGCATGCTGGCATATGGCAGGAGACTTTAAAAATACATTGCTTTTATACCTAATCTGGTTTTCACTTAGGAAAAAAAACATAAAGAAATCTGAGGTGCATTTTGCCCATTTACTTATGCCGAATCAACAACATCATTGTCAAAGTTTGGCATAGCAAGATTCCCACTGTCGATAGACAAAATTTCACCTGTTCAACATTGGAGTGTTTCTCTTGGGGGGCTGTGTCCCCTGAATACCCCATGCACGGGGCTGCGCACTTGTGCCCCCCTTTTAAAGATTATCAACTCAGAGTGGGAGTTGACTTGAAGGGAGGGCAACACATGGGGAAAGGGTGAAATTTTGCCCTCAGGTCCCTCACAGCAACAATTTTGAAACCTGTTGAAATTGTTACTGTGGAGGATTTTGCTGCAAATGTTTCGTTGTTCAGTCACAACACCCATATGGCCATTTTTTTTACCTTTTATATCCCTGCAGGGGGAGGGCCTCAAACAACTGGTACAACAACCCACAAGAGACATGGCTATCCTAGATCTAGTACTGACTAATGAGGAAAGGACCACAGATCTCCAGGTAGAAGGTCACCTGGAGGCCAGTGACCATCACATGGTATGGTTCAGTTTGACCACTAGAACTAAATCATCCCATTCCAAGGCAACAATATGGGACTTCAGAGTTGCTGACTTTGATAAGATGGCCAACAGAGTTAAGTTAGCCCTGGCAAGAAGAAATACAGGTGAGGTTGTACAGGCAAAGTGGGCAAGCATTAAGGATTCAATACTTGAAGCAACATCCCATTGTGTTGGAAAGAAAGGCAAGAGCAAAAGAAGGAGAAAACCACTTTGGTTCTCAAAAACAGTAGCAGAAAAGGTCAGAGCCAAAAGGTTGGCCCTCAGGAAATATAAGGGAATGTAGTGGGACGAAGATAGAGAAGCATACCAAACTTTCATAAGGGAAGCAGGGAAGGCAGTAAGGCAGGCAAAGGCCCAAGCCAAAGAAACACTAACACAAACAGTAAAAGAAGGGGATGAGACTGTCTATAGATACATTAGTAAAAGAGAAAAGTCCAGAGGGGGCATTGTTAAGATTAAAGGGGATAAGGGGGAGTGTGTGGAGGAGGACCAAGGAAAAGCATCTATCCTAAATAGATATATCTGCTCAGTATTTACTGAGGAGAAGGTAAGGCAGGGCCCACAGCTCAGCACCATGGACACAGGGGGAATGAAGGTGTGCACTAGTCCCTTCACAAAAGAAAGGGACCTACAAGAGCTCGCTAAGCTAAGGGTGGACAAGGCAATGGGACCTGATGCCATAGAGCCCAGGGTACTATAGGAGCTAAGGGTGGAACTAGCAGAGCCATTAGCAGAACTGTTCAGTGAGTCTCTGAGCACAGGAGAGGTCCCAGAAGACTGGAGAAGGGCTCATGGGATCCTGCCCAACAGGAGTGGCAGCAGGGAGGAGGCAGGGAACTATAGACTAATCAGTCTTACCTCAGTAGTGAGCAAGATTATGCAGGCACGCTTTAACAAAAGGATAGTACAACACCTGGAATCCATAGGAGCACAGGATCCAAGACAGTATGGGTTTACAAAAGGAAGGTCCTGTCAAACTAGTCTCATAGATTTTTTTGACTGGGTAACCAGAGTGGTGGACCAAGGGGATGCAGTTGATGTTGCCTACCTTGACTTCAGCAAAGCTTTCAATACTGTTAAACATAGAAGATTGATTAATAAGCTGGGTGGGCTTGGGGTGGGTCAGAAGTTGGTCCACTGGGCAGCAAACTGGTTGGCAGGCAGAAAACAGAGAGTGGTGGTAAATGGTGTGCAGTCAGAAGAGATGCAAGTCACAAGTGGAGTACCTCAAGGATCAGTCCTGGGGCCAGTCCTCTGCAATATCTTCATCAGGGACATTGCAGATGGACTGGATGGTAAGGTTTTGTCTGTTTGCAGATGACACCAAGATTTGCAACACAGTAGATGATCCAGATGGGGTGGGCAGAATAAGGAGAGATCTGGATAAACTGGCAAAATGGTCGTAAGAGTGGCATCTGGGGTTTAATGCAAAGAAGTGCAAGATCATGCACATAGGGAAGAGAAACCCTGAAGCCACTTATAGGTCGGGAGGAGAGGTGCTGGCAATCACAAGGAAAGAAAGAGACTTGGGCATCATCATCACAGATTATCTGAAATCATCCAAGCAGACTACTAAAGCAGTAGGTAAGGTTAGAGGGATGTTGGAGTGTATTAGTAGGGGTATTTCAAGTCGTAAGTGGGAGGTAATAATCCCTCTTTACAAGACACTGGTTAGGCCCCATCTGGAGTGCTGCGTGCAGTACTGGAGGCTGCACCTGCACAAGTACATTAACAAAATGGAGGCAGTCCAGAGAAGGGCAAACAAAATGGTGCAGGGACTGCATCAGAAAACATATGAGGACAGATTAACAGAGCTCAATATGTGTACCCTAGAGCAAAGGAGGGAGAGATGTGATATGATCGAAACATTCAGACATCTTAAGGGCATTAACAAGGTGAAAAAGTCTAACATGTTTCAATAAAAGAAAAATAGCAGGACAAGAGGACACAGCATGAGATTAGAGGGAGGCTGATTAAGGGGGAATGTGAGGAAGTTCTTTTTCACAGAAAGGGTGGTGGATACATAGAACAGCCTATCTCAGGAAGTGGGAGATAAGAATACATTGCAGGGCTTCAAAACAGGCATGGGATAGGCATAAGGGAGCAATACAGATTTGTATGAATAGATTTGCCATTGACAGTGTTCAGGCCTATGGCACATTCATAAGGTAGAAAAATGAGCAGACTGGATAGGCCTTGTGGTCCTTGTCTGCCATCAACTTCTATGTTTCTATGTTTCTTATTTGTTAGAAATTAGACCACCATTGCTGTAACGTGGTTCTGCTTGTACAGATGTTTTTGTTGTGTATATAGTACAGGTATAGAGAAGTTCAGCAACGTATAGCTTTGCATGTTTTTCAGTTAAATAGTAAGTTTTTTGTGGTCTTATTTGCAACATTTCTAACTAAAATAGCATTTTGTTTACATTTCAGGCAGTGTTTCCTAGTCACATGACCAGATGACAAACAATTACTACCTATGAAAAGATCAGAATATGCCAATAAAATACATTAATGGTTTCCCTACCTTTCCTTGAAGGGAAAATATGGACATTTTAATTTTAAATAATGTAGTGAAAAAATTACAGAAATTGCCTGGCACAGGGGTATAAAATACCCCAGGCAGCATAAGGGTTAAAGTGTGCGTTTCTGTGTGTGTGTGTGTATGTAGAATAGACAAAAGCAGCACATCACATGGGAACTTTGCATTGGTGCAGGTACGGGCAGCACACCTGAGACAAGTTGAAAGATAGAAATCTGCACACTAATCACCTTAAATGAAGATGTCGGAACCATAACTGAGTGGAAAGAAAAGAAAATGAGTTTATTGCTCTAAACTGTTGAGGATGCATTTGCCCCAACACTTTGATCTCACCAGGTCTTCTTTAGCAGTTTATCTTTTTTTTTTTTTTTTGCAGTAGTGCTGCAGGTTTGGTTCTACCAAAGAACAGAACACCTTGAACTTTGGGTGTTCTACTCTTTCAGACAGTGGTGAAGGTTTAGGGTAAATAGGTGGATTTTTGGTTCATCTGGTTCAACCTGGCCCAAATGATGCAGACCTGTTGTCATGCCAGATGAGCTGCGAGCCACAGTTCACTCCTGAAACAGTTAAACTTTACTGTGACTGTGAGTCACAGGCTAATCCAGCCTCTTTTTCGACACAGCTGCACAGTTCAACCATGTAAGCCAATGGGAGAGCTTACTAATACACTTGGCAACGGGTTAATACTGTAGGTAGCTCAGGCAGAGTGATTCTTTCATTCTAGTTAGATTAGCTAGGAAATTCAATTCTTTCACTACTCTCGCCAAAAAAGTTCGGTTTAGACAGTTGGTTGACCAGTAGGGCTACAACTTGGGGTAGGGAGGAAAAGGAAGAAAACAAGCATTTGTCAATGCCAAATGTTTGCTTGCTGGCATTAGTAGTGAAGTGCAAGAGTTAGACAGATGCAGTATAGGAATGGCATTGAAGTATTGAACTGATGCCAGCTCCACCCTCACCCTGCAGAGATGGACAGGCATTGAGGTGTGCCTTTGGGTTGTCACCCATGATGGTCATGATATTTCACCTCACCCTGCCCTTCAGACACTGACAAGTGTCAAGGTGTGCCTTGGGGTGTTTGGGCTTTACATTTGCCTCATTCCATAAGGAAATACACTGAAATGGGCACAATATAGGAAACTGGGGTGAACTCTAGGACAAAGGGTCCAAGGTGCACCTTGATGCCTGTCACTGGGTGGAGGGTGGGGGTGGGGGGTGAAATGGCATGAGCATTACTGTCGATAGCCCCAAGTCACACCCCTAACAACTGTCAGTCCCTACAGGGTAGGCCGTTATGGTAGAAAATCCTAACTCCCTGGGCATTTCCTGGTATTTTTAATCCAAATTTTCCACATGGGCTTTTTGTGATCCCGCCACATGAACAGTGACACTATCAGTTTGTTAGGTGAAAAGTGATTTTGCACAGTGACTGCGCCATTTGGTGCCATAGGTTCGAAAACACATTTCGAACAGGATGTGAAAAGTGACAGGTGTACTGTTCATGAGGAGGTGTGAAAAATGGCATTGTTGAAACTCTGGAGTGAAAATATAAAAAAAATGGTGAAGTCATAAGCGTGTGTAGAAACTGCTCAAAGTACACCCTTAATGTAATTAGTTTGAGGATTTTTTACTGCAGATTTTCAACATAGGCATTTTGGGACCTTCGCTCCCAAACAGTGTCACTAATTTTCTTAATCTGTCTCAAAACACTAATTTCCCACAGCAACAGCGCTATTCTGTGCTGGAAGTGTGAAAACACATTTGGCCAGGGTGTGAAAATGACAGCTATACTGTTCATAAGGAGGTGTGGAAAAATGTCAATGTTGAAAATCTAGACTGAAAATATGACAAATTCATGAACTTACGAGGGTGCATGGAAATTCCACAATGCACACACATAACACAGTCATTTTATGGACTTTTGTCACCAAATTTTCAACATAGCCATTTTAACACCTCTGCTCATGAACAGTGTCACTGTGATTTTCTTAATGTGTCCCAAACATTGATTTCGCAAACAGATCACACCAAAGTGCGCTACATGTGCGAAAACACATTTTGAGCGAGATGTGAAAAATGACAGCTGTACTGTTTATAAGGAGGTGTGGTAAAATGGCAATGTTGAAAATCTGGAGTGATAATATTACAAATTCTCAAAGTTACAAGCGTGCATAGGAGTTGGGCAATGCACGCTTATAAAACAGTCATTTTTGGGAATTTTTCATCAACTTTTCAACATAGGGTTTTTGGGGCCTACCTCATGAACTGTGACACTGTCCTTTCATAAATCAGTCCTGATAGGTGATTCCATGCAGTGACCACGAAATCACTTTTTGGGGCCAAATAACAAAATGACAGTGACTGAGTTCATGAGGTGGGATACCAAGAACCCCATATTGAAAATTTGGTGAAAAATTCCCCAAAATGCCCAAGATATGCACCAAAGTTTAAAAAAAACATTTATGCCATTATACAGCTTACGTCATCAGTTTGTGGTCAGCTTTGAAGAGTGCAGACTTGTTCCCGGTCCACCGAAGATCGTCGCACCAGCCTCCGGAGGAAAGTGTGGGGTGAGGTGGGAGTGTGAGGGTGGGGCACTCAGAGGGTGGGCGTGGGTTGGGGAAGGGGGCAAGAAAGTCAGCGAGGGACCGTTTTGTCTTACAGGGGATTTTTTTTTTTTGAAAGACGACGCGAGACTTTTGCCACGCTGGGGTGGGCTCCCAGTGTGGCAGCTGGAAGGTTGTTTGGGGGGCTCAGTGGAGCCAACAGGGGATTGGGCATCCCCGGTCGGCTATACAGACTGTTGCCATGCTGGGGTGGGCTTCCAGCGTGGCACCTGGAAGTATGTTGGAGGGGCAGTGGAGCTGACGAGGATTGGGCACCCCCATCAGCCATATGAAATTTTGCCATGCTGGGATGGGCTCCTAGCATGGCACCTGAAAGTCTGTTGGGGGCAGCAGAGCCGGCGGATTGGGCACCCCCATCGGCCATACAGTGTGTGCGGGGGGGGGAGCACATGAGCACGCTGGGGCGGGCTCCCAGCATGCTATTTGGGTGTTTGTTGGGCAGGTGTTGGGCGAGGAGACAGAGCTGTCTATGACAGCTGTTCCAATGCAGTGCCAACGTGTAGACACTTTGCATACTGCTGACGGCAGTACACAAATTGCCTACACATTACCACCACTGATTGTAGTGGTGTTTTGCTTAGAACTGTACACCATTGCATCTGAACTGCTGTAATAGACAGCTCAGACATTTATTGGTGCGGTGAGGCTGCACCTGCGACAAGGAGCAGGGCATTGGAAGCGAGGTGGCACACCTACGAAACTTCGTAAGGTGGCACTATGTTTCTTGCACATGTGTGCAAGCAAACATAAAAATTGCAGCAGCAGCAGCATTGCTGCTTGCAAACTGGCAGCAGATCTCTGTGACCAGGAGCCTGCCTGATACCCTGGTGGGACTGAAGGAGGAGGAGTGTGATTTCGGCCTAGCAGTGGGCAGATGGTGCACATGAGGTGGCAGTCTGCTAGTGTCCATTTTTTGTTGCAGAACTAACATTTTAGCAGGGCATTACAACCCCTGACAGAAGCCTGATGTGATTTTTTGGGGAGAGTTACTCTGTTAGGAATTTAACTGGGCTGAGTAGTAAGTGTGAGCCAACTGGCAGCAGGACAGTACCTGGTCACAGGTAGCTGGCACCTTGGTGGCATCCCATATAACAATTTCAATCTTTCTTGAGTCAATTTAAATTCTTTTTATGGCAATTTTTTTAGTCATTAGTCTTTCTCCTCCTAAGTACTAAAGCAGCTTTTTACAGTGCCTCTGGGTAATACAATCTAGGCAGTGGGCAGCAAGTATGTTCCAGCTGATCTGGCAGTGTACCACTGCCCTGCCCCTGGCAGGTGGCACCTTGGTGGCATTACTAAAAGAAAATATTCCTCCCACCTCTTCCTGAGTCCTGAAGCAGCCATTTGCAATGTGATCTGGGAAGTGGGTAGCAACTGTGTGACAGCTGGCAGCATGCCAGTGCCCATCCCTTAATAGGGGGCTTCTAGGTGGAATCTCATTACAAAAATGAAACAAAAAAATAAATAGTTCCTTCCTGTTCCAGCTCCTCCTCCTTCTGAGTCCAGAAGCAGCCTTCTGCAGTGTGATCTGGGAAGTGGGCAGCAGCTGTGTGCCAGCTGGCAGCAATGCCAGTGCCCATTCCCTAGTAAGGGGCTTCTAGATGGAACCCCAATACGAAAAATACAAAAAAAAATGTTCCTTCCTTCTCCTCCTCCTCCTCCTTCTTCTGAGTCCTGAAGCAGCCTTTTGTAGTGTGATGTGATCTGGCAGTAAGCAGCAAGTGTGTGTCAGCTGGCAGAATGCCAGTGCCCAGCCCCTAGTAAGTAGCAACTTAATGGCACTCTACAAAACAAGTAAAAGAAACAGTAGTTCCTTCCTCCTCCTCCTCCTCGTTAGTCCTGAAGCAGTCTTTCATGATCTGGGCAGTGGGCAGCAAGTGTGTGTCTGCTGGCAGCATGCCCATACCCAGCTCCTTGTAGGTGGCACCTTGGTGGCATCCTATAAAAAAAGTAAAAGAAAATGTTTTATTCCTCTTCCTCCTCTTGCAGTGTGATCTGGGCAGGGAGCAGCAAGTGTGTGTCTGTTGGCAGAATGCCAGTTCCGAGTCCCTGGAAGGTGACACCTTAGTGGCATCTCATAAAACAGTAAAAGAAAAAATAGTTCTTCCCTCTTCCTCCTCCTGGGCATTGAATCTACCTTTTGCAGTGTGATCCGGGCAGTGGGCAGCAAATGTGTGCCAGATGGCAGTGAGCTGGTGAAGTTTGATCTGGGTAGTGGTCAGCAAGTGGAGAACTGGTGGAGGAAGAGGAGGAAGGTGATGTGGAAGCAGACCACAGTAGTGTGCCCATTAAGCAACGGCTAACGCTGCCAGTAGCAAAGACCAAAACTGTGATGTCGGTGGTGTGGGATTTCTTTAGAGTGGGCAAAGAATCACAGTCACATGTAGAGTGACTTTTATGCAAAGACTGGCTGAGCTGGAGTAAGTAGGGAAAAAGGCTGAGTACATCTACCATGAAAAAGCATTTGCTAAAGTCCCACAGATTTTAGTATGAGAAGACATGCTAATCTGGTCTCTGTATGTACGGCACAAAACAAGAACAGGAACACAAATAGACTAGAAGAATAATATTCATCAATTGCACTGATGAGCCAGGTGGAGGAGAGGGAAGAAGGTGGATCTACATGTGCTTTCACCACTAAACATCACAAGAGTCACAAATTAGTGTCCCCAAGTCAACCTGTTACTGCTGTTGCTCCTGCTCCTGCTGCAACCACCAGAATGACAGCCATTGATGACAAACCACTATGGGATTAACTGTCTGACTATGGCTTGATGAAAAAGCTTGGCAGATCACTTTCTGAAAGTGGTGCCTGAGGTGCCAACAAACAAAATGGTGCAGGATACACTAAGATAGACCAAAACTCGGTATCCCAATGCTTAAGATACCAAGTTTATGGTACCGAAATCAGAAATCCCAGATGACTTGGATGCCCAATACAATGTCGGGCATCCTGCTACCATAAACACCTTCAATATGGGGGGCTTTGCCCCCACTACCCCATGTTGGGGGGCTTCGCACCCCCCATAACTAGTATAACAAACTCCAAGGGGTAGCAGACCTCACAGTAAAAATATATTAGTTACAGGGGCAAAATTCCTAAAAATCTGTAGCCCGGACCAGAACATGAGCCTCCCAGGGTACACTGGCCAAGATGTCAGTGGTTTAGCCCTCCACACACCACCAGGGCAGCTCAGCCAGCTTCTGGATCTGATGCTTCTTTCTGCAGCATCACCTGGGGAAAGGTAGCAATCCATCACGTCCGCTACCTTACCCCCTCCCTGAACACCATTGGCCATGAAGCCACCGAGATTAAGAGTATCTGGATACTACACCCGTTGGGCAATACTGCCCGGGGAAGGTGAGTGTGGGGATAGTGAGCCATGGGGTGTTATAAGGATACCATGGTGCAGGTTCGCCTGGATGAGAATACAGTATGCTACTTGAAGAAGAAGAGAAGCCTCTATTGTACTGGTATCCCCCCCAAAAAAAAGATAATTAGTCACTCTTTTACACAGGTAGCTGTTGAGCATGGGTGTAGGCAGGCATACTCACTGTACACACATTTGTGTACAGTTTTGTTGAGTGCCTGTCACAAACCATATACCTTTCTGTTAACATTTTCATTCTAATCTGTAGTATTTGGGTTAGTGTAGGCCACTGAGGAGTGTCTCTGTTTAAACTTCTGTTGTTTAGGAGACAGATACATGTATAACCTCTTTAGAGATAAGAGGAATCATCTGACAACAACCTGACTTATTTGGAGGGGGGTACCATTTGGAGAGGATGTGTACGTTTTTTAATGGGGGGGTGTAACTGTTGGAGATTGTGTGTACAAAATGGAAATTTCTGGCTACACTCCTGCTGTTGAGTACCTCAGTTGCTCACTTGCCAGTACATACTCAGACAGAATTTTCAATGCTGCAGGCAATATTGTCATCAAAAGGTCAAGGAGAACATGCTTTTTAACCCAAAATGCAGAGATGCTCAGTTTTTAAAAACATTAACCTGTCCCATTTTCCCAAAACCTTTTTGCCATGGTTCATGGCGGATTAATCTCCTACATTTCTAGCTGGGCCAACAGAGAAGGATGATGAGGTCAATGGGAAGGGCTGCTGTGTCCATTACTAGGTTTACTAGACTTTAATAAGACATAAGAAGGTGTATGCCCATCAAGAATGTCTCCCACAGGTGAGTGGGTGTTTATTAATTTGAGCCAGACAACCAATTTAAATGTTTGTCGAGAAGGGATTTAAACTGGGTGAATTCATTGGTTTCTACAACTTCCTGGGGCATTTTTTTCCAAGCTTTTGCAGCATGAATAGTGAAACATAGAAACATAGACTTTGATGGCAGATAAGGACCACTTGGCCCACTTAGTCTGCACATTTCCCTACCTACAGGATAAGCTGCAGATCCTAGTTAACCAACAGCCTATTTCTTCCTACCCCCACAAGAATTGCCTTATGTCTGTCCCATGCATTCTTGAATTTCCCCACAGTGTTAGACCCCACAACCTCCTCAGGAAGGCTGTTCCATGCATCCACCACCCTCTCTGTAAAAAAAATACTCCCTCACATTGCCCTGAGTCGCCCCCCCCATTCTTCAAAGCTAAAGTCTCTTTTATTTGTGGCTCCAGGGACTACAAGTTAGAGTATTGCTCCTTGTGTTCACTTTCTTGGCTGCAAATTGTAGACCACACTGGAATGTTAGATCTGGATTATGTATGATCTTAAATAGTTACAATAAATCACCTCTAAGGCATCCATTTTCAATATTAATCAACCCTGTTTTAGATAGCCTTTTATGATTTTGGAGATGTTTTATGTTAGGGATTATTTTGGTAACTCTATGTTGTACTTATTCCAGTAATTGTTTTTGATTATTATTCTATTTTTTGCACCCCAGAGTCTGGCCGGTGGCTATGGCCCTCCTTCGGAGGGACTCATCCTCCAGCCCCATGTGTCTCTACTCATGCAGACCACTGGTAGTTCCCCCATGGCTTGCCCTCCATGGCTGGCCAGGGAGGAGATTGCCAGCCATATCTCCCCTCCAGAGCACAATCCAGAATCTGGGGGTGGCACAGGGATGTGAGGCCATCATGGAGTTTGCCAGCTCCCTTTTTCCACCTTTTTACTTCCGTCCCCTCTCCTCTGACATAGAGACATGATATGGGCCACCTGACCCTTACTGCTCTCCAGTCACTGCCAGAGGGCAGTCAATGAATGGGATGACAAACCTCCCCTCCCAAGAGAGGAGAGCATTCCTCCAGATGCTGGATCCTCCCTCACCCCTGCTGACCATTGGCGGTCCAGGCTCATTCCTGAACCCGGGACGCTGGCATGGTGCAAGGTGTAGCGACCAGCACCTCAACCTCCAGCGCCATCAGGCTGGTTTTGTTCCAATAAATGTACGTCTTGTTTGAGGTAGGGGTTCCAAAATAGTGAGCAGAAATCAAGATGGAGCCTAATGAATGTCTGGTATAGTGGAATAATGCACTGTTCACTTTTATCGATAAAAGAACATCTGATGTTGTTTAATAAGATGTTTGTGTTTTTTGTTTTTTTTTATAGTGATCAGAGGATGTTAAGTTGTTATTTATAAATACCCCAAGGTCCCTTTCTTTTGCAAAATATTTTATCAGAGTCCTGGCCCGGTGGCAATTGTAGTTAGGCTTATTTCTAACCAGATGAAGAACTGGACACTTTTCTACATTTAATATAATTTTATTTTTGATTGTCCATTGTTCAATTTTTTTGAGATCCTCAGTCAGAGACAGTTGTTTTTCTAGTGTATCAACCTCCCCTCCTATCTTTGTGTCATTAGCAAACTCAACTATTTGATTTGTGATATTATAATTAATATCATGAATGAATGGGTTGAACAGTGTTCAGTCCAAGACTGACCCTTTAGATACTCTGCTGGTCACTACCCCTGTTGTTGAAAGTTGACCTCCAAACATAACCTTTTGAGTCCTGTTTGCTAACCAGTTTTGTATCCATCTGACTAATGTGTAGCTCAAACCAAGAGCAGAAAGTTTGTCGATCAAATCTTGATGAGAGACCTTATTGAAAGTTTTTCTAAAGTAGAGCAATATGATGTCAACCGGTGTTTTATTATCGAGGCTTGCCTCTACTTGGTTATAGAAGGAGATCAAACTAGTGAAGTAAGAGTGTTCTGATGTGAATCCATGTCAGTGAATGTTATGAAAACACAACGAAGTCAAATCTTCAGTTTTATGTTTGACTAATAGCTCCATTGTTTTATTGATGACAGATGTTAAACTAATGGGCTGGGAGTTAGTAATTAAACTTCTAGAGCCCTTTGTAAGATGAGGATAACTACAGAGCTTTTCCAATCTGATAGGATCTCACCAGAAGCTATAGATTAATTAAATAATAAAGAAAATAGAATAAGCAGACTAGGTGTGTATTCAACAGTTAATGTAGGATTTATTTTGTCAGGGTAAGATGATGAATTGGTATTTAATTTGTTAATAGCCACAGTAATCTCATCGAGTGAAAAGAAGGCGTTTTAATAGGAATATCCATCAAGTGTTGTTTGAGTATTGCGGGCTGGTTGTATACCGAACAGAACTAACTATTAAACATATTAGCTAGCTCATGAGCATCTGTTTTTATTTTGCTATTATCAGTAATTGGGCCTATTTCACTGTATTGCTTCCTTTTGAACTTGACATAAGAGTAAAATGCTTTATTATTGTTCCTAGTGTGGACTATTTTAAATTCAGTTTTATTTTTCTCTGTTTGTATTTGTTTTTTGAGATTTTGTAAGGTAAGTTTATATTTGTTGTAGTTTGCATTGGTGTTATTACTTTTTAGATTTTTATAACCTTTCTTTAAGTTTAATTAGTTTTTTACTTTAGTGGTCAGCCATTGAGGGATCCCTTCTTTTTTGTTAAATTTAACAATTTTGGGGACATATTTGGATTCAATATTTGCTAGATTGTTTTTTAATCCAGTCCATATGCCTTCCATGTAGGTATTACCCATTTGTAGTCCCCAATTTACGGTGTTCAGGGCATATTTTATTTGGACAGAGTCACCTTTGTTATAGTCATTAATTATGGACATTCATTTGGTTTCTGATGTTAATTTCATTGTAAATGATGCCATGTAATAGTCATTTCCTCCAAGAGGGCACCTAATTTTTATTTATGTTAGTTTATTTTGCATATTGGTAAGTATTAGGTTCAAAATGTTTTGTCCCCTTGTAGGGTCCTGAATTTTCTGTTCAAGGCCTATTGAAGCTACAACATCTGCAAATGCGCATTCATAAGGGTTGGAGCCAATAAGTAGTACTCAGTCACTATCAGAGTAATTGAAATTACCTACTATAATACATTCCTCCATTTCTGTAATTTGAGTGATCTAGTTAATAAGGGAATTATCATAATCTAGTAAGGAATTAGGAGGCGTAGTAATTTCCAGCTATTACATAGAAACATAGAAACATGGACCTTGATGGCAGATAAGGAGATAGGGACTGCTTGGCCCACCTAGTTTGCCCGTTCCCTATGTATTGGATAAGCTGCAGATTCTAGTTAACCAACAGCCTACTTCCTCCTACCCTTCACTATAGTTGCCTTATGTCTCTCCCATGCATTCTTGAATTCCCCCACTGTTTTTGATCCCATAACCTCCTCAGAAAGGTGGTTCCATGCGTCCACCACCCTCTCCATGAAAAAATACTTTCTGATGTTGCCCCTTAACCATCCCCCCTCTAGCTTCAAACTGTGCTCCCTTCTTCTTGTACATCTATTTCTTCCAAATATACTCCTGTCTTGGACTTTGTTGATTCCCTTGAAATACTTGAATGTTTCTATCATGTCCCCCCTCTCCCTCCTTTCCTCAAGGATATACATATTAAGCTTCTTAAGTCTCTCCTCATATGGCTTCTGTTGCAGACCCTGTACCATTTTAGTTGCCCTCCTCAGGACTGCCTACATCCTGTCTATGTCCTTACAGAGATAGGGTCTCCAGAATTGCATGCAGTACTGTAAATAGGGTCTCACCAACTGTCAGTACAGAAGGATAATAACTTCCTGTTTTCTACTGGTGATGCCTCTCCCTATGCATCCCAGTATCCCTCCAGACCTCCTCACTTCCTTCTTACATTGTTTGCCTACTTTATGGTAATCTGATATGACTACCCCGAGGTCCCTTCCCATTGTTGTTGTTGTTAGTGCCCTTCCCCATTGTGTACTCTTCCCCTGGGTTTTTGTTTCCCAGGTGCATTACTTTGCACTCTTTTGCATTGAATCTAAGCTGCCATATTTTTGACCATTCCTCCAACCTTGCCAAGTCCCTTTTCATCCTTTCCACCCCCCCCTTGTGTATCAGCCCTGTTTCAGATTTTTGTATAGTCTACAAAGAGGAATACTTTTCCTTCCAGACCCTCTGCAATGTCTCCTATAAAGAGATTAAAGAGGACTGGTCCCAGTACTGAACCCTGTGGTACCCCACTAGTAACCACCTTCTCTTCAGGGTGTACTCTGTTTACTATTGCCCTCTGCATCCTGTTGGTCAGCTAATTTGTTACCCAGGCTATCGCCCTGAGACCCTCTCCCAGGGTGGCTAACTTGTTTATTAATCTTTTGTGTGAGACTGTGTCAAATGCCTTGCTAAAGTCTAGGTAGGCCATATCTACAGCCCGTCCCTGGTTTACTATTTTGGTCACCCAGTCAGAGAAATCTATTAGATTCGTCTGACATGGTCTTCCTGCTGTGAATCCATGCTCCCTCAAGTCCTGTGCCCCTCTGGTCTCTAGGTACTCAACAATTCTCTCTTTCAGAAGTGATTCCATCATTTTCCCTACCACAGTGGTTAAACTACCAGGTCTGTAGCTCCCTGCTTCTGCCTTGTTCCCACTTTTGTGAAGGGGAATCACATCTACCTTCCTCCAATCCTTACATACCACACCATCCTTCCATGATTAGTTAAAAAGAGTAGTCAGTAACGTCACTAGATCTCTCCTTAATTGTTTTAGAATTCTGGGGTGAATCCCATCAGGCCCCATTGCATTGTCTATCTTGAATTTTAGGAGTTCTCTCAGGACCCTTTCTTCTGTAAATGGACTGTTATCTACCCCTCTGTCTAGAGTGCTTCTGCTGCTTGGTTTAGGTACCAACCCCCCATATTTTGTGAATACTGAGTAAAAGTACTCGTTCAGTATCTCTGATTTTCCACTGTTGTCCTCTACCCACCTCCCCTTCCCTTTATTAAGTCTCACTATCCCTTCCTTGGTCTTCCTTCACTCCCTGATGTACCTATAAAATGTTTTATCCCCCTTCTCAGCAGAGTTGGCTATCTTTTCCTTGGTGTGGGTCTTCATGATTCTGACTGCCTTCCTGCTGCCTTCTGCTTTAACTGATACAGTTCTCTGTCCTGCTCATTCTGTGATTCCTTATATTTCCTGAATGCTATATTTTTCTCCCTAACCCTTCCCACCACCTCTTTTGAGAACCATAGTGTTTTTTTTACTTTGTTTTGTTTATTTTCTGCACACAAAGACTTTGTCTGTGATGGCAGTTTTGATTGTCTCCCATTGTTCTTCTACCCCTCCTTCTTGCCCATTTGCTAGTATATTCTTTAGGCACTTACCCATTTTGCCAAAATCAGCCATCCTAAAGTCCAGTACTTTTGTTTTTGTATGACTGGACTCTACAGATGTGTGCACCATACTGGAGGTTGCTAGTTCCCAGATGGCTACTCACTTTTAAATATGTGATCCTCTGACTATCTCTATTTGAGATTACCAGATCTAAGATTGCTCCCTCCAGAGTGGGTTCCAACACTAGCTGTCAGAGGCATGCCCCTCTGCAGGGCATCGAGAATGACCCTGCACTCGAATGAGGCTACAGCACATTGCTCCAGTTAACATCTGGCATATTTAGGTTCCCTATCAACAAATCTCCCCCTTTGTCTACCATTCTAAAGATGCCTTCTAAAATTTCTTTGTCCATCTCCTCCTCCTGAGATGAGGGTCTATGTACAATCCCCATGCAGATTGTGGTGCCATTACCTGTCTCCATGGTGACCTATAGTGCCTTATCTCTTCCCTGCTTACCCTTTAGTTCTGTTGCTTTGATCCCTTCTCTTACATAGAAAGCTACTCCTCCTCCTTTTTTACCTTCCCTGTCCCTCCTGTAGATTGCATACCCTGGTATGTTTACATCCCTGTCCAGTCATAGTTCTCTGTGTACCATGTTTCTGTGACTGCCACAACATCCATGTGTCCCTATTCCATCAAGACTGCTAAATCAGGAAGCTTGTTACCCAGACTATAGGCATTGGTACTCATCACCCTCTACTTGTTTATGGTCTTAGCTCTTTAGTTTAGTTTTGGTTTGTTGTTCAGAGGATGAATTTGTACCCATAAGCTATCCAGCTGCTCAAGTGCTTGGCTTGATGGAGTTATTTGAAGGCATTGAATATTATTTGCAATGTAAATGCAGACCCCACCCTGCCATTTCAATTATTATAGAATAACCTATATCCTAGGATTCCACCAAGCCATTCACTAGAGTTGTCCCACCATGTTTCAATGACCGCGGCTACATAGATTTGGTCTGTATGCATTATGGCTTGGAGTTCAGAAACTTTGATGAGGTTAAAACTTAAGGCATTAGTGTACAATATATTACATTCTGTTTTATTACTTATTTGAAGATTTACAGATTTTCTCATTGCAATGTGATAGCTCGAATCCCCCACAGGTATTAGTTTAATGTTTTGGTAATATGAGAGCAGATCTTCTTTTGTAGGACACAGTTTCCCTGTTTGCTAAGATGGAGACTATCCCAACAGTATAGGTTATCATTGTCACTGAAATTCTCTGTTAGCCAGACAGGCATAGTTGTTATTAGTCCATTTATGTAGCCATTCATTTAATTCTTTAATCCTGCTATTTCTTGCAATTCCAGTTCTAGGTATGGGCAAGATCTCTGATTTGCAAATAGAACAGCCTTTTCCTTTCAAATGTGTTGCCTACATCTGTTGCAACTAGGTTATGCCTTGTATTATCCCACATACACCTTGTACTGTATTCCTGGTCTATTATACTCTGATACTGCTATTTTACACTAACATGTAGATTTAGACACCCATCGTATAAGTATGAGAGCCATAAATGTGCTTTGCAGCTAATATTTGCTAATATTTACATCTTTTGTAGGATTAGATCATGCATGATTATTATACCTCACTATAGTGCGTTATGTTTTTCTTTTACATATATTCCATGTATAATCTACTTAATTACTGCTATGATGACTCTGAGGAATCATCAGTGATTACTTTATATACTATTTATATAGATATATATTGTCTTATAATCATATGTAGTAGTGGCCAGTTAACACTTCTCTTTGTCTAAGCAAGCAAGCTAACAGACAAACCTTTGTTATGTCTTATACTCCGGCAAGAAATGCCATGTGTAGTTTGAACCTGTCAGCATTTTTTCTGTCCAAGTTTCATGCAAATGAAAGCATATTCTTTGTCTCATGTTATACTCATTAATAATTCTGTCTCCTACGTCATTATCTAGTGGAGAATGTCTTGTACACTCTTACTGATAGTATAAGAAATGTTTCTCATATCCGTAACTATGGGGTCATTTCTGTTGCTATAGTGTTATCTGTAGTATATAGCTTTGTGTAACCTAGCTCCACACAGAGAGAATGAGAGATCTTGGAGAGTGAGAGATCTTAGAATTCTGGAGATTATGTACATTCTTCAGGAGAGTGGTGAGAAACTCATCTCCCTTGCGATTTTCTGTGTCACATGCTTGGTGTAAGTAGTATAATAAATCTTTATCAGTACTCCTGTTTGTCTATGAATGTTTCTTGGCAGACACTGAAGACATAAAAATCTGTATTATTAGTATTATTATTATTTACTCTACAAACTAAGATTGCTGAGATAACATAAATGGTGATGGCGAAAGGTGTCTGGGTGTTTGCCAAAGTTACATTTTAATTTCCTCTGTAAATTAAAACACTGGGTGAGAAATCTCCAGTGACAAGCAGCTGAGAGTGTCTCCTGTTTAAATTTTTGGTCAGCTGTGTACCACAGTGCAGACAAAATAATCTCTTGCCAGATATTCAAATTCTTGGTAATGAATTGTTTTATTTATTTTTTTTTCTTCTTGTTTCTCTGTGGAAACACACAGCTGTAAAGGGATCCAAACAGACAGAAAGATTGCTTTCATTTGTGGTTTCAAATCCTAATGGGTCTTTACTCATCTAGGAGTCCACATACCCCAAATGCTGTTTGTGTCCTGTCATGAACTTTGGTTGCAAACAAAGGGTTTTTTGGTGCCAGGGGCTCCCCTAGCCCCGTGAAAGGGCTCACCTAGCCTGGTGGCACCAGACCCTCATACGTGAGCATGCCCCCCGATTGGGGCTGCCAGAGGTGGAATTAAAACTGGCCAGAGGGGTCGGGCACACCGAGCCAATTCATATGTGGGGACCCTGGCATTTTACATGGAGTTCTCCCCTGAAGCTGCAGGACATGCAGTAATGTAGTGGAGGAAACTCCTACATCTGTCCCAGCTCCACCCCTGTAGCAGCTAAGTGTACTGCCCTCCAGCCTCTGCCAGAGATCAAATGGATGCCAAAGCTACATTGCCCCCCTCCCCACAGAAGGAGCAGTCCTGCAGATGCATAATCCTTCTCCCCCTGCCAACCCCCGGCAGTACCTGTCAGTTCCCAAACACGGGTCACCAGCATGGTGCAAGGTGTGACGTCTACTGCCTCAACCCTTAGTGCCACTGGGCTGACTACAAACAAAGGTTTTGATCCACAGACAGCTAAGGGTTCCTCATGCTGTAAGACATCTATAAATATCAGTACTGAGCTGAGGCTGGATGCCTCAACATACCTAACTGCCTACGGTGATTGGAATGATTTTGCTGATGTAGGAAAATCCAGTGATATATCTTTCAGGGATATAATTGCTCACTATAGGGAATTGAAACAAGGTACCAAAAGAGTTGATCCTGAAGGATTATTAATTGCAATGTGCTTACATGCTTTGATGCTGTTCTAAATAAACTATCTGTTTTGGAATCTGAGACTGTTGCTTGCAAAATGGAGAACACTGCTTGGAAGCAAGAAATCAGTCTGAAAAAAGGCTTCCCATGGAGAAAGGATAGAAGGACTGCAGGGTCAGCTGCAGTCTCTCTGTCAAGAAAATGAGTTTCTCTTTAATGACGTAAGCAGCCAAGAACAGCATGCCTTTGAAGATAACTGTGAAAAGGCAAAACTAAAATGTTTTCAAATGAATGGTGTTCTGCTAATAACACTGATTCCTTACATTTTGAAAACAAGAAACTTAGGGATAAAACGACTGAAGTAATTACTTAAAGAGTTAACGTGCTGGTATTTCAACACCAGATCAAGACTGACCAGAGTGATACATTATGTTTTCATTACAGCAGACTTGAACTGAAAGCTTTCAAGACATACTGTGACATAGCTTTTCTTGATAACAGGCAAGTTTTACAAGATGAGAATGTTTTGCGATCTGAAAACAAGGCACTTTACAGCATGTTAACTCCTGTATCTGAGCAGTTAGAATGTAGGAGTAAAAAGTCAGATATGGCAAACTTGCACCATCAACCAGAGGTATTGGCAGGGCATACCAACTTAATGCCCTAGACCTTGCCTCTTCTGATGTTGAAGAGTTAGATTTTGAACACTTACTGTATGCTGTGGGGTAGACTAGAACAAAGGCTAACCACTTGTTTTTCTATGCTTCACAAAATGGAGCATTGTTAGAGTCTCAAAATGGTGGACACACATGTCATCAGGTTGCGTCCCCATACCATCCCCAAGATGGGCACTCATGGTCATGTGATGGTGGTCATAACACAGTATCCCAAGATGCCTATAAGGTAATCCAACATGGCTGACCATCACATCACAGAGGTTGGACCATGCAGTCGCAGGTACCTGTGATTGCTGCCATAACCAAACAAAACATACCAGAGGTTTTTGGCATGATTTGTAATGCTATCGGTAAGACTAGTGTTTCGGAGGGACAGAAGATTCTCATTAAAATTGATGCTGACGTACTTTTGAATGAGGCTGGTACACAGCCTGTCATGAAGTCAGCGTCTGACACTGCAGCAGCAGTTGCTGTGAGCAATGTTTACTGTATTACAGCATCCTTAGTTAAGGAAAAAATTGCTGTTAATTATGTGAAATGTTGGGATTCTTCCCTATGTAATTTAACATCAGCTTTCCCTGAGACGACTGAATGTGCTACCATCCAGCAACATTCCGGTGGGGAACCCCACTTTAGGTTTGATGGGGGAGGAGATGACCTTGATTCTGAAAGCCCCTTGGCTGTGATATTTTCAGCATCATAAGCCACATTTGGTGGGAGGGTTACAGGTTAGATTTCTTAACCTGGGCTGACAGCTGTTTCGATATTACTGTACTTTCTCCACCCCTGAGGGCTACTGAACTACAATCCATAGCTGGAGAACTATGTGCAGCTTGCACACCACTTTTCTTCACTGTACAGGCACTCCTGATAGTGCCATCACTGCCATCACATGATGCAGAACCCCTTCCACCAATGACACCTGGATCATCCCATACTGTGGCTGCAATAGCAGGCACAAGCCAAGAACAGTCTGGCGTATTCCCAGCACAGGCAATAGCAGACACAAGCCAGGAACAGGCTGGGTTATTCCCAGCACAGACAATGACAGGCATGTCTGGCAAGAAGGTGCAAGAGATAGCAATCTCTGCAGTTTTAGCCCAAATGTACAATGGACACATCAGACCCATTGCTTATGCATCCCAGATGCTCTCCCCAGTGGAGCTGAAATGCAACCTTTGTGGAAGGAATCTTTTGGCTACATACTGGGCAGTGAGATACTTTATGTACATCATTGGACATGCACCCATTGTGCTGCATCCCAGTCATTTGCTAACTAACTTTCTGTTGTCAGACAGAGTAAAAGATGACTGTATAATGCCAGACTTACTCAATTGTCTCTCATTTTACAGGATCATGACATCCCTGTCCTTCCTATCAAAACACCATCCTTGTTGGTTCATGACCTACAATTTGCAGGAGAGGCCCACGATTGTTCACTTCAACCCCATGACCTACCTGTCCCAGGGCCCTTTCTGACAGAACCTCAGAAAGTGTTAAAAGACTCCACTGTGTGTCATGTGTTGGCTGATGACTCAGCTACACATATCAATGAGGGTCAGACAGCAGGGTTTGGAATTCATATTGTACATCCTAATGTTGACAGAATGTGCATCATCATTTATGTATGATTCACAGGCATTGTTAAAACACGCCTGGCAAATAAAATGAAAAGCAAGAAAGCAAAGAGTCTAATTATTACTACAAATGTTTGTGGATGGTTTGGAGATCTGGTAAGTCCTTGAGTGAAACAGGTTGTGATAATAAGGAATAAAAATATTTTTTTCCTTACATAACATACCAGCATTCCATGAGAGGGTTAAGTTCTGCACACTTTAAAACATGGCCTTGATCTAATTACAAAAGCACTGCAGAAACTGTTTTTTTTGTTGTTGTTGTTGTTTTATTACATATTCTAATGTTTCTGATTCTCTCTAACTGACTTTCTTTGGAAGAAAACAAACTCCCAATACTCTAATATTACCTCTGTGAAATACAGAGACTTGCTTGCATACATCACAACCCTAACTTAACCAGTTTAAATACAAACTGTATCTTCATAAGGTTCAAGCATATCGTAAATGTGAACCTTATGCTCCCAAAGAAGGACCCTCATTTGAGGGCTATGTATAGGTTCCTTAATAAAGGAACTGAAGGAATAACTTCCAGAAATAGCCCTTATAAGAACATGAAAATGACCTTCACTTATCCAGTGATGTCCTATGCATTTGTTATCACTGCCATAATGCTCATGAAAAGTTATGGGTAGTTCCTGAACACCAGATGGTAGATTTTATCTACTGTACCAAGTACATAATACTCCAACTAAACACTAAACAGAGTGACATCCTCTGTCTAGTGACCACATAAGAGAAATTATGTAAAACGCTGCATTAGAAACTGTTTAATCTGTGAACAGAACAATCATATACCAACTAGGAAAAATACATCGTTACCCCAGAGGTAATCAAGCCCCTGGAGCAACATCCAGATTGACTACATTGGTCCTGTGTCAACCACTAAGAACAGCATTAGGTTTGCACTAGTGATCACCGACCTATTTTCCAAATGGGTTGTAGCTAGCCCAACACCGGGCAACACAGCCAAAGTGATTGCAAATGTCTTGGTAAACCTGCTATTTACCAGGTGAGGTTTACCTCTAAAGGTAAATTTCTGATTACAGGGAGCCAACTTTATAGCCAAAGTAATGCAGAATATCATGGAATTGTTATGGGTAAAACAAAAGTTCCATATCCCTTACCACCCACAGTCATCAGGACAGGTGGAATGGGCTAACGGGCAGATCAAAGTTATGTTATCCAAACTTGTTCAGAAAAAAACCCAAAAAGGACAGGGATTCATTATTGTCTTTACTCCTTATGGTGAGAGGAACACCCTCTGCAGGTACACAGTTCCCCATTTGAAATCATGACCAGACGGTCCATGGCACTCCTAGAACATTTACTGCCACTGCTGATGCAGCACCAGCATATAAATATGTTAAACAACTCAAACAGAATATCCAGAAGATACACTTGTTTGCTGCACAATGTATGGGCAAGGCCCAACAATAGGCCTTACCCCATTGTAGACAAACTCAGTCCAGCAGTCTACCAAGTTAGACTACCTCACAATAACAGTCATTGATAAATGGCTACATATCAATCAAATGAACTTGTTTAAAAGAGATTAAATTACTTTCCATACCCCAATTGGCGGAATAGTACTAAACTAACTATGTTTTCCTTTTCTCTTTCCTTTTAAGTTCCAGAGAGAAAGAGATGCTTGCTTTTATGCTTATTGTTCTTTTTAGAAGTATGGGTCATCTTACAAGCCCAAACTGCACATCGTATTACAGATAAGAACTAATAACCTAATCCTAATCAGCTTGTTGAGGCCAAGTACCTCACAAGTCCACATGATTTAATTGCATCCTGTGGAATTCACACTAAAATCCTAAAAGACATGCTCATTGTCCAGAAGTGTAGTGAGGCCCTACTGAATGTTATGATCATTGCTTTGGATCTATTCTAGCAGCTAGACTTGATCTTGACCCCGTTCATATTTTATTGATAATCAGGAATTAGGCATCCAAAATTATATGGCAATAAAAGCCATTAAACCTTAAGGTTTTACCCTCTGATGCCCCATAATTTGTGACACCAAATACTGGGTGCCCAAAATAGAACCCTAGCCCACCCAATGGTCTAATAGCCACTTCCCAAGCAGGTACCCTAGTTAATAATGTGCAGTTCATGCACATCCCAGTGATTTTTAATATCACCCTTTAGAACTCGGAATGATTTGTTATATGTTTCACAACAAACATTTCCTTTTTTTTTTTTGTTAATGATGTGATTGGATACCCTGGCAGTATACCAGGTACTTATTAATGACCCCCTATGCAGGAACTGATAGCACCACACACACACACACACACACACAGGATTTTCACATCCTGACTGCTAGTGGTACATCTTATAATAGTAAACCTATCCAAATGCACTAAATGTTTTGTTTTTGTTCTTCTTATTTAAAAAAAAACAACAACAAAAAACACAGGTTTGGCATCAGGCCTATTTGGCTCTGACATATTTATTTAAAATATGGCTGATAAAGCCATTATTCGAACACATATGTTAAAAGTTCATGATAGTATAAAATATAATATCATACCCCCCCATTGCATGATATACATGGCCATGCTCATTAAAAGCAATTGACATGTACAATATTAAGGATATTGTAAAGAGGTTTGACCTGGCAAATGCTAATGTTAATGAATTAATTTTGCTTACATTAAGGAAGCAGATGAGCATCACATAGCTAGGGAAGTCCTTTGCACTGCCTATGACTATTATGTTCTTACAACCCTTTGGTTATCTCTTCCGGGATCTGGAATTAGGACATATCCTTGATCTCATACATGACAGACGTATTGATCTGTGGTATTGCCACATTATGCACTTCTATTGCATGTGTTAACAACTGTTTATTTGAATCTAGCACTATTCCCTTGTCAATGGCAAGGAACCTTGGGTATGTCACCACACACACTCACACCAGTATTGCTAACTGTTTAGAAACTTATTCCTGCACAATCCAGGAAGCCATGTTTGTGACTCTCACAGTGTCACTACTGCATTTTCATCCAGCAACATCCATCGCTGATCATCTGGCAACCATCCATTCTATTGGTCAAATCGATGGGAACTTTTGTTGCGAAAAGGTTGAAACTGCCTCCTTTCCTTATTTACCATGAAGTCTTGGAATCATGACTGACTCTGAATTTTGACAGTCGTATCTGAAAGGATCACCACCTTTTATGCAGATGTGACATCTTCCAACTTGTCTTACCAACTTGTGAATACAGGCCTAATAACTGAAATTAGGCTTCCACTTCTGAACTTTCAAATACAGTGTATTCAGTCCAGCCAATTCAGATTCTACAATCAAGCTTATTGTTATGCATACTATGAAGCAAACCTGGGGTGGGGGCAATCCCCTAACTTCAGCAAGAAGACTTTTCTTCATTTGATCTACAATAAAGAAATTCATTTTCTTCACTGCTTGTTTTTCCAAGCCTGGCTGGCACCTTATACAAACTGAGTACTGTTATAAACTTTTACACTTTGTGCAGCTGTGGGATCATCTTCAACTGAACACTGTTGCTATTCCATTGTAAAACTCAATGTGCAATCTAATGCACCCCCAGCTGAAGCCTCTGAAAATACTGCTGCCTCCTGAACATTTGGATCTACCTTTGGAAAATCTGAATGCATCAAATCTGAACTATGAATCTTCATTTAACACTTGAAGAAACCCTGGATTTATCCCTGTAACTGTTCATAGTGTATGCCTTGTGAACATTGACATTCCATGTCCTGTTCAACTTACCAACTGAAAAATGCCATCCTCCAAGGAGGTATATTCTGCTGACATGGAACACTGTGTGGTGACCATCTATACATTCTTCTGACATGGACTACAAGTTATGCAAAGTAAACTTTTCTAACTTCAGTTTTTACTCACTAAACAGGTTGTAGGTTTTAATGTAATTACACCTGTTCCAATCTTTTAACCAGATACCATTAAGTCTAGTCCTAACTATCTTGATGCTCTATCTCAATTTTTACTTATTTTTAATATCAAGACAGGCAACTTAAGTTTGTCTCTCCAATCTCTTCCCAATAGGACAGATACACTCCTGATACATACCAGTAATTACTGATTGTTTTGATATGGGAAACCCCCATTGTGAAGCTTTATTCCAAATGCTTATAGTAATACAAGGTTTACTAACATTTTCCCTTATAATTACATTTTGTTGTTTAAGGAAAACTGTGAAACACCACCGTGACCAGTTAAAATTCCTCTATCATGCTCGTGCCTCATGCCTGTAGACAAATGGTGCCTAACCATTGTATTTTTGTTGTATTACATAGAAACATAGACTTTGATGGCAGATAGGGACCACATGGCCCATGTAGTCTGCCCATTTCCCTACCTACTGGATAAGCTGCAGATCTTAGTTAACCAACAGCCTATTTCTTCCTACCCCCCCACAAGAATTGCCTTATGTCCATCCCATGCATTCTTGAATTCTCCCACAGTTTTAGACTCCACAACCTTCTCAGAAAGGTGGTTCCATGTGTCCACCACCCTCTCTGTAAAAAAAATATTTCCTCACATTGCCTCTGAGCCGTCCTCCCCATCTTCAAATTGTGTTCCTTTGTTCTTGCAAATCTCTTTTTCTGAATGATGCTATCCTCTTGGACTTTGTTGATTCCACTGAGGTATTTAAAACTTTCTATCATGTCCCTCCCTTTCTCTCCTTTTCTCAAGGTTTTGCCACATTTGCAGTTAAGGCAACAAAGAGGGGACAGTTGTGCCTGGGTTATGCCCTCTATTATCCCACATACACCTTATACTGTATTCCTGGTCTGTTATACTGTGATACTGCTATTTTGTACTAGCATGTAGAGTCAGGCACCCATCACATCAGCATGAGTGCCAGGAATGTGCTTTGCTTCTATTATTTGTTAATGTTTACATCCTTTATAGGATTAGATCATGCATGATTATTAAACCTCACTATAATGCTTTATGTTTGTCTTTTACATATATTTCAAACATAATCTACTTAATTACTAATATGATGACTCTGAGGGATTATCAGTGATTACTATATATATATATATATATATATATATATATATATATATACTCATATAATCATATGTAGTAGTGGTCAGTCAGCACTTCTCTTTTTCTAAGCAAGCAAGCAGACAGAGAGAAAACCTTTGTTATGTCTTATACATAGGCAAGAAATGCCAATTGTAGTTTGAACCCATCAGCATTTCTTTTGTCCAAGCTTTATGAAAATGGAAGCATATTTTTTCTCATATTATACTCATTAGTAATTCTGTCTCCTAAGACATTATCCAATAGAAAATGTCTTATACAATCTTGTTGATAGTATAAGACCAATATATAATGTTTCTCACATCCATAACTATGAGGTAATCTCTGTTGCTATACTGTTATCTGTAGTATATAGGTTTGTGTAACCTAGCTCCACATGGAGAGAATGCAAGCTCTTGGAGAGTGAGAGATCTTAGAATTCTGGAGATTATGTACATTCTTCAGGAGAGTGGTGAAAACTCCATCTCCCTTGTGATTTTCTGTGTCACATGCTTGGCATAAGTAGTATAATAAACCTTTATTAGTACTCCTACTTGTTTATAAATGTTTCTTGGCAGACACCGAAGACATAAGAATCTGTATTATTAGGATTATTATTTACTCTACAAACTAAGATTGTTTAGACAACAAGTTGATATAATCTTTCATGATTTTGTCATTATTGTGTTTATTAATGTTATTGGTGCTAACATGTACAACAACCAGGGGGTTAACACCAGAATCTTGTAAGATGTTGTCTAACCTGCAAGCAAAGTCTGAAATGCAAGCAGCTCTGAAGGTGCTGCATGTTCTATTGTCTTATCCTGACCACACACTGCCCTGTTGAGGTATTTAATGAAAGAGTCAAACAAAACATAGATCTGCCTGGGTAAGGGATCCCCAGAATTTTCTGTTTACGAAGGATTCAATGAGGCAGATGTTGCGTTGTTTGAACTCAGAGAACACGATAAAGCTTGAAGGAAACACAAAGTAACTAATCATCCTAGTGACTTTATTACATACTGTAAACTCTGAAACATGTGCACCAAATCTACCAGGTTTGCCAAGGCTGAGTATTTCAACTCCACATTACACACAGACTTAAACTATCCTTCCACCTTTTGGAAAGTTGTTCACACCCTCTTCTCTCCTCCCACTCAGCCTCCCACACCCTCTTCTCTCCTCCTACTCACCCCCTCTCCCCGTCCTTAAAATAAACAACCTCCTTATAGTGGATCATGCTTCAGTAGTGGAAGAATTTAATTCATACTTCACATCTTGTGCATCGGCTTTACAAGCCTCCCTCCCCACCTGCCTAACTATGCATTCCCCCCTCCAACACTGACAAATGCTACCCCACCAAATTCACATCATTTTTCATTCTCTTTGGTCTCATCTGCCAACACCCTTACTGGCCTTCTAACAATCAACCCATCAAAAGGCAGTTCCCCAACAAGCTTGACTCCAAGCTCCTCTATCTTTCTGCCCCAGCTATTGCATGCCATCTTTCAGAAATCTTAAACCTCTCCTTCAGGACAGCTATGGCCCCCATGTCCTGGAAGAATGCTGTTGTCTTCCCATTCCCCAAAGGTGGTGACTCTACTTTCCCTAGCAATTATCACCCTATTTCCTTGCTTTCCTCCCTCGCTAAACTCCAGGAGCACTTAGTTCTCTCCCAAATCTCCTCCTTTCTCTCTGACTCTAATTTCTTCAACCCTTTCCAATCTGGATTTTGAAAAAATCATTCTATCACTACCTCCCTACTCAGGCTTACTGATTTAGTCCTCACTGGAATGTACAATAGCCTGATCACCTCCACCATCTTTTGTCAACCTCACCAAGGCTTTTGACATGGTTTCCCACACACTGCTCCTTCAAGCACTGTCCTCAGCTGAGCTCTCACTTTCCCCTACTAACTGGTTCATGGCCTATCTCACAGGTCATACTCAATCAGTTAGGATACAGAGTCAAGCTCCTTTTCTCCCCAAATTCACACTGGAGTACCTCAGGGCTCAGTGCTATGGCTTCTCCATATTTTTAAATGACCTCCCATCAGTCTGCTCCTCCTCATTTATACACATCTACGCTAAGGATACAGTCTTGTTCACCTCTGGCCAGTAACCTTCTGAAGTGGAAACCAGACTACAGCTCAACTTTAATAAGCTCCAGCACTGGCTTGCAACTCATCAACTCTTCCTAAATGCCAAGAAAATAGTCTCCATGACCTTTGGCACAAGGCAGAGACTTGCTAGACTCCCTGTTCTGCCTACCTTTCACACACTGGATGGTACACTGCTTGAGGACATCTCCTTTTTAGATACATTGGGTTTTGACTGAGCCAACACCTCACTTTCTCTGGTCATATTGACACCATCCTGAAAAAAGCTTCACCCCAAGCTTGGTGCATTATACAGGAACTGTAATTGCATTCATCTTATGGTCAGGTGTGAGGCTGTCCAAAAGATGATTCTTCCTATTTTTTGACTACTGTGATGTAATCTGCAGTGCCACTCCCAATCCATCTAATCCAAATTGAACCCCCTTTTCAATTCTTTCTATGGCTTTGCCCTAGACTATTCTATATGTAATCATCACTGTGATCTTTATCACTCTTTGTCTTTCCTTCTCTTGCTAACAGGTGCCTCTCACACTGTGACAAACCTTCAATTTAGGGTAAAAACAAAACAAAACAAACAAACAAAAAAAGTTAGTGTGTTTGTCTGAGTTGGCTGAAGTGAATTGTTATCTGTGCAGTCATCTAGGTGTTTGTCTCAGGTGGCTGAAGGGAATTGTTATCTGTGCAATTAACTTAAGTATAGAAAGAGCTGTGAAGTGGGTGAGTGGCTTAGCTTGAAGGAAGCCAGGTTAAAGACAGATTTAAAAACTGCCCTAGATAGCTTCTGCCAGAAAACAGGTAGGGAACTCCAAGAAAAAGGAGCTGCTATTATAACTATACTTCTCTACTGGGACTATATTGCCCTCCTTCCCTCCCTTCCCCCCCACCCTAAGCCAGTTCTACTTTTATAGGCACAGGATTTTGGGAGCAGGAAGTGAGTGATCACACAGCCACAAAAGACTCACCATCCTAGAAGGAAAAGAGTAGCTCTCAGTCCCTCCCCCCCCTCCAGCTGCTGGATGTCTGACTCTGAGCAAGTAAGAAGACTACTGAGAAATATAGGAACTTCTTGTCTCAGAAAAGAAGATCAGGAGCTTAAAGTGCAGAGGCAGTAAGTAAGTAGGGAGAAAAATAAACAGAGGAAAGAGTAAGTATTCCAAACAACAGTTAAGGGGATAGCAATATGACATGATGGTAGTGGTGCAGTGCAGTGGCTGTGGAGCAGCATTCTTCTGGAGACATTCTGGAGGATGCGGTGCTGTCCCATATGCAGGCACCTCTCTGAGCTGAGGGAGGAGGTTGCTCATCTCCAGGCTGAGTTGGCCAGGATTTGGGGGACCTCATCTTCCACCCAGGGACCCCCAGGGCCACTGCTGTTGCCTCAGAGGTTGCCAAGAAAGAGGAGTGGTTAGACCACAGTGGGCTCAGGGAGAGTGAAGGTGGTGGAACAGAGGACATTCTTCCAGTTGTACCACTCCACAACTCATATGCTGTTCTGGCAAAGTGTGGTTCCTCTATGGAGGTACCCGCAGGGGAGACCAAGGAGGATGCTGGGAACCTCCACAAAGGAGACCCACATGAGGGTGGCATGGAACCCCACAGGGGAAGGAAACAACTCCTGGTGGGGGACTCCATTGTTAGGAGGGTAGAACTGGGGGAGGAAGGGAGAGGGAGGTAAGGTGCCTGCCTGGCACCATGGCTTGGAGGGACAGGGAGTGAAGCCTCAGGATCGCTGGAACAGCTGCATAGGAGAGGGAACTTGATGTCATTGTCCACCTAGGTACAAATGACCTGGCTATGAAAGGGATCAGAACAGTGCAGGAAGAGTTTGTGGAGTTCAAGAGGGGACTTAGACAAGTAGCACGCATGGTAACCTTCTCGGAGGTGCTGCCTGTGTATGGCATAGGGTGTTCCACACCATGGGATTCAATCAGTGGTTGAAAAACTGGTGCAGAGCTCAGGGATTTGGCTTTATTGGGGACTGGGGGTCCACCTGGAGTGATGCAGGCCTATACTGGTGTGATGGCCTGCATCTGTCCATGAGGGGAATCAGGATCCTAGGTGGTAGGTTTAAATGCTTCATTGGCAAGCATTTAAACTAGCCAAGGGAGGAGGCACTGGAAAGGAACAGGGAAATCCCAGCCCCCCCAACAAATCAGGGTAGTAAGTGAGGTAAACACCAAGACAGAGATGTTGATAGGGGGAAGGGCAGGGGTAAATGGAGAAACTTACAAAGGCAATAAGGACAGGGATGGGGCAAAAAGGGGTCAGGCCATCAAGAAATGGAGGGTAATGAGTACCAATGCCCACAGTCTGGGCAACAAGCTCCCTGAAATTGTGGCCTTGATGGAAGAGGGATGCCTGGATATCGTAGCAGTCACAGAAACATGGTGCACAGAGAACCATGACTGAAATGTTAACATACCAGGGTACATAACCTACAGGAGAGACAGGGATGGTAGAAGAGAGGGAGGAGTAGCTCTCTATGTAAGGGAAGGGATAAAAGCAATGGAACAAAAGAGTAAACAGGGAAGAGAGGAGGCACTGTGGGTCACCTTAGAGAGTGGAAATGGCACCACAATCCACACAGGAGTTGTATACAGACCCCAATGTCACAGAAAGGGAATGATCAAGGATATGATAGAAGGCATCCTTAGGATGGCAGAGAAAGGGGAGATACTGTGGATGAGGGACCTGAATGTGCCAGATGTTAACTGGAGCACCTTTGCTGCAGCCACATCCAAGGGCAGGGCCATTTTTGATTCCCTACAGGTGGCATGCCTCAGACAGCTAGTTTTGGAACCCACTCATGAGGGAGCAATCTTAGACCTCGTACTCTCTAATGGGGACGGTGAGAGGATCTCCTGTCTAGAAGTGGGTAGCCATCTGGGAACAAGCAACCACCAAACAGTGTGGTTCACGATAAACTCAGCTACAGAGTCAAGCCATACAAAAGTGAATGTACTGGACTTCAGGATGGCTGACTTTGGCAAGGTGTGAGAGTGCCTTAGAAAAGCACTAGCAAACAGGCTAGAAGGAGGGGTGTAGCAACAATGGAGAAACGTCAAAACTACAATCACAGAGGCAACAAGCCTTTGTGTGAGGCAAATAAACAAATCAAAATGAAAGAAAAAAAAAAGCACTATGGTTCTCAAAAGAGGTGGCGAGGAAGGCTAGGGAAAAAAGATAGCATTTAGGAAGTATAAAGAAACACAGAAGGAACAGGACAGAGAACTGTACCAGTTAAGGCAGAAGAAAACAGGTAGGAAAGTCTGAATAGCAAAGGCCCAAACTGAGGAAAAGATAGCCAACTCGGTTAAGAAGGGGGATAAAACCTTTTATATGTACATCAGGGAGTGCAGAAAGACAAAGGGAGGGATAGTAAGGCTGAATAGAAAGGATGGTGGGTGGGCGGAGAGGGACAGTGAAAAAGCAGGGATCCTGCACGAATACTTCTGCTCAGTATTCACAAAATAGGAGGAGGGAGAGGTGCCTAATCCAATTTACAGAAGCACTCTGGATATGGGGGTCGATCCCAGTCCTTTCACAGAAGAAAGGGTTCTGAAAGAACTCCTAAAACTGAAGGTGGACAAAGCAATGGGGCCTGATGGAATTCACCCAAGAATTCTAAAAGAATTAAGGGGAAAACTAGTGACACCACTGACTACCCTTTTTAACAAAGCATGGGAGGATGGTGTGGTACCTGAGGATAGGAGGAAGGTGGATGTGATCCCCCTTCACAAAAGTGGGAGTAAGACAGAGGCAGGAAACTACAGACCTGTCAGTTTGACCTCTGTGGTAGAAAAAATGATGGAATCACTTCTGAAGGAAAGAATTGTTGAATACCTAGAGGAAAGTGGGGCACAGGACCCAAGGCAGCATGGGTTCAAAGCAGGAAGGTCATGTCAGACAAATCTAATTGATTTCTTTTACTGGGTGATCAAAGTATTAGACCAGGGAGGGGCTGTGGACATGGCCTACCTAGACTTTAGCAAGGCATTTTGACACAGTCCCACACGAAAGATTAATAATCAAATTAACCAGCCTGGGAGTGGGTCCCAGGGTGGTAGCCTGGGTAAAACATTGGCTAGACAACAGGACACAGAAGGTAATTGTAAATAGAGTCCACTCTGAAGAAAGAGGGGTTACTAGTCGGGTACCGCAGGGTTCAGTTCTGGGTCCAGTCCTTCTTAATGTCTTTATAAGTGACATTGCAGAGGGACTGGAAGGAAAAGTATGCCTCTTTGCAGATGATGCAAAGATCTGCAACAGGTCTGATACACACGGAGGTGTGGAAAGGATGAGAAGGGACTTGGCAAGGTTGGAGGAATGGTCAGAAGTATGGCAGCATGGATTCAATGCAAAGAAGTGCAAAGTAATGCAACTGGGAAACAAAAACCCAGGAGAAGATTACACAATGGGGATGGAGGTAGTAACAACAAGAAAATTGGAATGGGACCTGGGGGTAATCATATCAGATGACCTTAAGGTTCGCAAGCAATGTGAGAAGGCAGTAGGGAGGGCTGGGGGGATACTGGGATGTATAGGGAGAGGCATGACCAACAGAAAACAGGAAGTTGTTATCCCTCTGTACAGACAGTTGGTAAGACCACATCTGGAGTACTGCGTCCAGTTCTGGAGACCCCATCTCTGCAAGGACATAGACAGGATGTAGGCAGTCCAGAGGAGGGCAACTAAAATGGTGCAGGGTCTGCAAGAGAAGCCATACGAGGAGAGACTAAAGGAGCTTAATATGCATACCCTTGAGGAAAAGAGGGAGGGGGGGGCCATGACAGAAACTTTTAAGTACCTCAGTGGAATCAACAAAGTCCAAGAGGGTAGCATCTTTCAGAAAAAGAGATGTGCAAGAACAAGGGGACACAATTTGAAGATAGAGGGGGGAAGGCTCAGGGGCAATGTGAGGAAGTATTTTTTCACAGAGAGGGTGGTGGACACATGGAACAGCCTTCCTGATGAGGTTGTGGGATCCAAAACTGTGGGAGAATTCAAGAATGCATGGGACAGACATAAGGCAATTCTTGTGTGGGGTAGGAAGAAATAGGCTGTTGGTTAACTAGGATCTGCAGCTTATCCTGTATGTAGGGAAATGGGCAGACTACGTGGACCAAGTGGTCCTTATCTGCTGTCAAAGCCTATGTTTCTATCTCTAAATACTGGGTAGGCTCTCTTCCACAGTACATATCCTCCTCTCTCTCTCGCTGTCTCTCTACACCTCCCCATCATACTCACGTTTTAAGATCCTCTGACCCTCACACCTTTCTGATCCCCTGCTGTTCTACACTTGTTGGGCAGTCTGCTTTCATTCATCACTTCCCACAAATTTGGAATGCCCTCCCCTCACAAATTCAACACTCCTCTTCCCCTCATTCCCTCACCTCCTCCTCCCTGCATAACTTCCTCTCCTCAAACAACACTTGGTATTACCAACCTCAATCTGCTCTCCTCCTGCCCTCGCACCTCTCCCCTAACCTGGACTGTACATATTTCTATTCAACAGACTATAACTTAATTCTTTCAATAGCAATCTTGCAAAACAAACCTGCACTTCATTATGTTCAATTTAATTTTTTATCTGTCTTCCCAGTTATACAGTATGTTTAAATCCTGTATTTACTGCTATTGCTGTAATCCATGTACTGTCTTTATGTAATTTATCTCTATGACACGATTATACTGAATAATGATATGCTGTACATATGCATGTTTGTATGTATCCCTTCCAGTTCTCTTCTCCCCAGGTCGCACCGGGAGATGAGCAACTTGTTGCTCAGTGTACCTTCCCAGTGAAACATTTCAATAAATAAATGAAATAAATGTACAGGGTCACCTCCTACCAACTGCTCTTTAGATGCTATGTTATTTTTTTTAATCATATATATGCTTTTTAGCCACTGAGCATATTTATGAGCTGAAAGGTTGTATGCTTACCCTTATTCAAAAAATGTCCACGTGGGGCTGAGTAAGTTAATGTTTAAATTTTTGATAGGCCTACACTGGTCACATGCACAACTTTTGGAGCTACATTGCCACTGATGTGCAACACTGATCCATGGCAGAACCGGACACACTGTCCTTGTGTGGTACTGTCCCAATGGGTGCACACATTTCGGAACCAGTAGCTCACATTGTAAGATGCTGCACTGTTGTCTTCAGTCACTGTTTAATGTTTAGTGAATTTTTGAAAGGCCTACACAGGCTAAATAAATATTTTTGGGGACAACATTGCCCATGTGAAACTATGGCAAAATCTGATGCCTTGTCCATCTGCATCACTATCCCAATGGATACACAATTTTTGGAACCAGTAGCTCACACTGTGGGATGCTGCACTGTTGTCTTCAGTCAGTCTTTAATGTTTGTAAGTAGTAAGTAAAGTAAAAATATTTTATTCATGAGTTCATGAACAAGTATAATCTTGATTGAGCCGAGGCTCATTTACATTGAGGTCCCATTGCACACTTTCAAAATCAGACTACAGGTTAAGATAACAAAATAGGCTTAGTCTATACATAGGTTTAAACTACATTTTACATATACATATCCATGAGCAATGCAAAGGTCAGGGGCAGGGCTTAGGCAGTGCCAAGCATCCCACCACCCAGCAACAATTAATTCGCTGTACAACATAGACGTGTATAACACTTTTTTCCCACCATTCCTTTATTTCCTTCCACTCATTCTTGTCCCCTATTATTTTTAAATTAGGAGGTAAGTTGTTCCATTCCATTGCTCCTTTATAGAAAAACAGAAGCTCTCCCTAGCCTAGCCGAATCAGCCTCCCTGTATGTACTTCGTACTGCCATTCTAAATTGTATCGTTTTGTTGAATCATTCCCTGGTATTGTATCTTGTCTTGTACTCTCCCTGGTCGTGCCTGAAAATAGTCACCTGCTGGCTAGTGCACCTACCCAGTAAACAAAAGCTAAATAAATAAGTTACATTTCAATACCATGGTATCTATCCCCAAAGCAGATCTCACTGAACCACACTTTTTTCAAATTACAATATTATCCACTATGTAGCTGGTGCCTGTCCTCTTATAGCTTTATTCATAAATGCTAGAATGTGGCAATGTTTCCTTTCCACTGATTTGTGCTACCCCAATAGTGCATATATGTAACAACTATGCGTTAACCTAGGTGCTCCAATTATGTATATTGAGCAAGTCTGTTGTAACAGGCATCCAGTCCCCATAGCTCCTTTTATTTAGCTGCAAAGAGGATATCCCCATAATTAAGTATTGGTATAGTTAAGTAGTAAGGCACAGCAGGGAATGGGTTACAGGGGATTTACCCACGCCTTGTGTGGTGTGTCACGAGGTGTAGCCAAGTTACTTAACCACACAAGAAGTGGGTAAATCACCCAAGAACTCACACCCTGGAGTGCCTTATTGTGATTATACAATGGACCCATGTGTTAAATAAATTTTAAATGTGTTTAATTAAGTTTTTTATAAATGCAATTCCTCAGCCATGGGTTACGCAGGATTTACCAACAGTCATGTGACATGCTTTGCAGGATTTTCACACACCATTGTATAATCATAGTATTAACCACTCTTTCCCTGATTTCTTTAGTCATGCACCACCTAGCCCTATAAAGGGCTCCTAGTCACTTCCCAATATTTTTAAGTGTTTGTTTTATATGAACATAAGTTCAAATTGCTGTCCAGCCTCATCCCCAGACAATGATATGATGTGTAAATTACAATGTCATCTGCATTTAAATAAAATGATATTGAAGGATCTACAAACCTTAAATCATTTATATACAAATTAAAAAGTAGCAGGCCTAAAATGGAGCCCTGTGGAACTCCATTTTTTATTGACAGTAAGCTAGATGGCAAATTCCCTAATGTTACCATCTGTTGCCTTCCACTAAAGTATGACTGGAACCATTTGTTACTGTTCCCAGTTATAACCATTAAGTCTAGCCTAGACAGGGCAGACTGCATGTTGCTTACTACCTTTACCAGGGTTGTAGCAGTTCCATGTTTCTGCTTAAACCCTCTAATTGATCTGAGACCAACGTTTTAAAGATCTTTGATAACTGTGAAAGAAGAGAAATTGGATGGTAATTCCCCTTTTTCTGTTTTATTTCCTGATTTAAAAATTGGGAGTACTTTAGATTTCTTCCATTCATCTGGAAATTCTGCCAGGACCAGTGACTGTTTAAAAATTTGTGCTAAAGGAAAAACTATTCAAACAACATGAAGTCTTGCTATATTCTGACATAAGCAGTGAGTCCCAACATTCTAATTGCCCCGGAGATGAAAGAGTTAAACTTTCCATGCCCGGCATGGAACGCTGAGCTCGAGCTCAGTTGAGACTCTGTCTGTTGTTCTTTAAACTCAAACCGTCAGATTCTTTACTCTGCCTCACTGAACAGTCGCTTCAGAGATTTCTCCTTCTGCTCGGTTCATTTTGTCGGTTAAAGTACCGTTTTCTCGGTTTTCAACCGAAATTAAACTGTAAACTGTCGGTTCAGTCTCTGTCTGTGGTATTTGTGAGTACAAGATAGGTTATTTTACTCTGTTCTGTGTGGAACTTGTAAACGGTTCATTGGTTCAGTTTGAACCGATCAAGTTGTTAGAAAATCTTAAATTGTACTTTTACAGTGTGGTTACTGGTTCTTATCGGTTCTAAAAAAAATGGATTTTATTACGTTTTTTTCCACGACCCGTGACACGGTTAGGAACCGATAAGAGGGTCTTGCCTGGCGGATTGCTATAAAAGGGTAAGTTTGGATAGGACTGGCACTATGTCTGAGAAATCCCAAAGAAAAACCGGGCCCACTGGGTTTCAACACTGTAGTGTGTTCGGGGAAGTCTTTGCCAAGGCTGAGCCCACACCACCTGTGTTTATTGTCTGGGGTTTGACCACCTCAATGCAGACTGCCAGATTTGTAAAAATTTTCCTGCAGCTACCCTGGAAAAGAGAGTTGGTAGGCTCAGGGAAAGGGAGGCCAAAAAGTCTGCTGAACTGGATGGCCAGCCCAGTTCGGTTCAAACTGAACCAGAAGGAGTGACCTCTGACCAGGGTGAGACTTCTTTGGGCAAAAGGAGATCCGACTCTGAGGAATCGGTTCCAGCAAAAAAGACTAGAAAATCAGCTGGTGTGGAGCCAAAACTTTCCTCTCCAACCGCTGAAGAAATAGCCAAAGTGATCAAAATTTTCCAGTCGCTTTCCCTGGTTCCAACCAAACCGGCACCATCAGGTAGGCGCTCGGGTCGGCCGGTTCCACCGGTTCAAGAGTATGATTTAGAGGAGTATTATGAACTGGAGGAGGGGGAAGAGGAGTATGAGGAGAGTGAATGTGGATTTGAAAGTCTGGATGTGCCCATTGACCCAGACATCTCCCCAGAGAGACCTTCAGGAGTGTCTCCTCCTAGGCTTTCTGAGTCCCCTTCTCATTTTATGTTTTACAAAAAAGTGGCTGAAACCCTCCAGCTCCCTATGGAGAAAGCTGTGGATGATCAAGAGGAGCCTGACTTTGTGGAAATGATGGATATCCCAGAGTCTAGGAGGCTATCTATTCTCTTGCATAAATCTTTTGGGAAGCAGACATTTAAAATTCTAAAAACTCCTAACACTATACCTCCTGTGGATAAGAGAATGGACAAGAGGTACACATTGTCAGTCTCTGATACGGAGTTCCTTACACAACAATGCAGCCATGTTGAGGTACTGCAGGCTGCAGCCTGTGACAAGGCAAATATTCCCTTGGCTTCACACCCCCCAGACAAGGACTCCAGGAGGATTGATGCCATGGCAAGGAAACAATACATGGCAGCATCCTTGGGACTCAGACAGGCAAATTATCTGGCTTATGTAGCTAGATATCAGAAATCCAGATGGGACACTGTTATGGCTTTAGCAAAACAGGTCCCTGGCCAGCTTGCCAAGGAGCTGGAGCAGGTGGCTGCTGATGGTATTGAGGCATCCAAGGTGCAATTCCATGCTGCAGTGGACTCAAATGATGTGTCATCAAGAGTCATGGCTACATCTGTGGCACTTCAAAGAATGGCTTGGCTCAGATGTACTAGCCTGTCACAGGATACCCAGACTAAGGCCATGGATTTTCCTGTTGTGGGTAATTCTCTGTTTGGGGAGCAGACAGAGAATTACATGAAGAAAATGGACGAGTATAGGATCACCTACAGGAGTGCCCAGGTCAAGGAAAGGCAGGCCACTCTTCAAAGGCAGCTTCCCAGGGGCAGGGGCAGGCCTTTTCATAGGTCTTTTTACCAAGCCCAGACCTCCTCTTCTGCTTATGCCCAGAGGGGGTTCTTTAGAGGGAGAGGCAGACGGGGTACTAGCAGGCCTGCTTCCACCCCTCAGCCCAAAACCCCTGCCAAGCAGGCACCTTGATGGGGTTGCCAGGGCCGATTCTTAGCTACTTGTAGGGGGCAGGCTGGCTTACTTTGTCCAGGACTGGGAGTCTCTTACATCAGACAAATGGGTCCTGGAAGTAGTAAGCCAGTGATTGGTTCTCAGCTTCAAAAAGTTTCCAAAGATGAGAACCAGATCCTTTCCACCTGCAAATCCATCAGAGGCACTTGCCTTAGAGGCAGAGGTCTCTTCCCTCCTAGCTCTCAGAGCTGTGGAAAGGTTCTACCCCTACACCAGGGCAAAGGATTGTATTCCAGGTACTTCCTTACCCCAAAAAAGACAGGAGAATGGCGGCCCATCCTGGATCTCAGATACTTAAACAAGCACCTTTTAAAACCAAAATTCAAAATGGTGACTCTGGGAATTATTCTACCCTCTCTAAGGCCAGGGGACTGGCTAGTGTCCCTGGACCTCAAGGATGCCTACTTCCATATTCTTATCAGAAGCTCCCATCGAAAGTACCTCAAGTTTGAGCTGCCCTCAGGCCATTACCAGTTCAGAGCAATGCCCTTTGGCCTCACCTCTGCTCCAAGGGTATTCACAAAATGCCTGGCAGTAGTAGTTGCTTCTCTAAGAAGGCAGAAAATTGCCATCTTCCCTTACCTGGAAGACTGGCTCATAGTAGGCCAGTCCCCAGACCAAGTCAAGCTACACTTACAGATGACAGCAACTGCTCACTTCTTTGGGTTTCCTTCTAAATCTTCCAAAGTCAGTTCTAGAGCCTGTCCAGCTCCTTATCTTCATAGGCGCAGAGCTAGACACAGAGAAGGCCAGAGCCTTCCTTCCCCTGGACAGGGCAAGGACCCTGGTCTCTCTGGCCTCCTCTTTCACCCTGCAGGTGTCTCGACCAGCAAGGCATTTTCACAGCCCCTGGGGCACATGGCTGCTTCTACAGCAGTAGTGCAGGGAGCAAGATTTCAGATGAGGGACATTCAGTTCCATTTGAGAGCCTTTTGGTCTCAAAGGAAGGACCCTCTGACCAAATTGATCCCAGTAACTCGAACCCTGATCCAGGCCCTACAGTGGTGGCAGGATCAGAACAATCTGAGACAAGGGGTTCCCTTTGTCACTCAGTCTCACTCTTTAATCCTTACTACAGATGCCTCCCTCTTGGGATGGGGGGCTCACATGGGCAACCTCATCACCCAGGGGTTGTGGTCTCCTCAGGAATCTCTGCTCCACATCAATCTGTTGGAACTCAGAGCAGTATTTCTAGTACTTCAAGCTTTTTCCAAATCTGTTCAGAACAAAGTTGTACAGGTCAGAACAGACAACACCACCACAATGTGGTACATCAACAAGCAAGGAGGCACTCGGTCTATGGCCTTGTGCACCAAAGCAATGAAGTTGTGATCTCTGGCTTACTCCCTGATCACCTCCCTCACAGCAGTTCACCTCCCAGGCAAGGACAATGTCCTGGCAGATGCTCTCAACAGGATTTCCCAGGGCTATCACGAATGGTCACTGGACCCCCTGGCCTCGGAGGTGATATTTTCCAGATGGGGCACCCCACAGATAGATCTTTTTGCAGTCCCAGACAATCACCAACTTCCCCTTTTTTGCTACAGGCCACCAGTGTTGGGCTCAGTCCCCCTGGATGCCTTAGTTCTCAATTGGGAAGGGAAGTTTCTCTATGCTTTCCCCCCCTTCCCTCTCCTGTTCAAATTGCTAGTCAAAATCAGATCTCAACCCTGCAAGATGACCCTGATTGCTCCAGACTGGGCCAGACAGCCCTGGTATCCACTCCTACTGTCCTTAGCAGTCCATCTTCCCCTGTGTCTTCCCAGGAATTACAACCTGTTAACCTGTGCTCAGGGGAGGGTTTGGTACCCGAACCTCAAATCTCTCAATCTCAAGGCCTGGCTAAACACAGCATCTCCATAGTCAAAAAGAGGAAGGATTGTCCTGATGAGGAGGATCTGTCAAACAGGGAGGGAGAGGGCATCTTTATTTCTGTACAGTGCCACCCAGTTTGGGGTAGAGCTTGGAAGGAATGTGGTTTATGTGATTGGAAAAATCAAGGTGAATGTTGAGCCAAACTCCTAGGGACTATGTCTAAAGTAGTGCCATCAAGAGTGGGGGAAAAAGTGGAAGGTTGAGTCTGGCTAGTTTTTGGAGGTGTACCAAAGTTCATTGAGACTGTTTTAGTTGTGTTTACTTTTAGCTGGTTGTTATGGAACCAATTCAGGGTGCAATTAAAATCAGTTGGTAGTAGAATACCGCAGAGGCTGAAAGGCCTATTGTCTGCATAGAGGTGAATATGAAAGTGACAGCACACTAGGGGGAGATCATTTAGGCAGATGGAAAAGAGGGTGGGACCCAGGATAAAGCCATGGGGTACACCTGCTAGGATTGGGGGGAGTATCACCAGTCTGGATGCATTTTAAAATTATAGTAAGTTCAGAATACCTCAAATGTGTGCCTTCCTCTTCACAAAGCTTGCTGTTAAAGAACTGCTGACACTTCAAATAAATCTTTGAAAAACATAACATTTAGGTACAATTCAGCTTGCATTCCATATTTATTCTATATATTTCTCATCCCTGTTGTTTATTACTGAGGAAATCTGCATGAATGCATCTGCCTCTACAACTTACTTCCTACTTCAGGTCATAATGTTTTCATACAAATGTCCTTAGTAATAAATTATGGGGAGGAGAAATACTGAACTAATGTGAAACAGATGCTGACATTTTTCTACATTTCATATTTTGTTAAAGTTCTTCCGAAGCCGTCAGCTGCTCTTTAAATAAATATAAAGGTTTTTCACATTAATTGCTATAGATTTTTGCTTCAAAATGCCGTTGAATGTGTTGCAAACATTCTCAATGTAGAGGGCGTTTGTGAAGTAAAATGAGGAACAGTCTCATACTGTTGGTCAGTTGAGAGGTGTGGCTGAAACAACAAAGATAAAGCATGGCTAAACCACATGTACTATGGGGGCTGTTCTCCATGGTGCAGAATGTTTATGCACAGTGTGTTGGAGGCACATACACACTATTGCCACTGTGCTCCCTGTGTCCGATTCTCCACGGAGGGGCAGGACAGATGTGTGCCGCATCCCCTGGCTCACCTCTGATCATGAGGGGTGGTGCAGGGAGCATGCCTGTGCTCTGCACCATTCTTGACAATGCGGTGTGCCAGGTTGGGGGGGCAAGCAAGACCAACAGGCACCAGATATAGCTGGTATGCCCCCCATGAGAGGCCACCACTGGCCACGGCGGTGAAGTAGGGGAACAGAGACCCCTCCAACATGCTGCCCTAGCCCTTGGGGTCATCATGGAGGGCCAGGGGTGTCCAACTGGTTACTCACCCACCCCAGTGCCATGGCTGAACCACAGCCACCTGTATGCTGAGGCACCCCATGGGCGCAAGTGTCCTGTGGTGAATCAGGTCCAGGCAACCCATCTGATGCCTGCCTGTGTCTGTGGAAGGGACCCCATGCACTGGCATGCCAGGGGGCAGGGCCTAGGATGGGGGCTGTGTGGTGGCTGAGAATATAGCCACTGTGCATCATTCTGTGGGTGGGATACGAACCTCCAGTGAGTTATTCCAGCCAGTTGGAGAATCTGCCCATATGCGTGAGGAAGCAGGTTGCCAGAGAAACAAATTTGGCATGGCTCTGGTATCTGAGGCAATCCCAACTGACCAGTAGGGAAGAACAGTGCTACAAAGAATCTGTCCCTTCTTGCTTTCTCCCTACTACACCGAGCATAGGTCAGAAGTGGGCATAAACTCAAGAACAGCAGGATTTTTATCACCATTAGAGAACAAGGGATCATAGCCAATGTGGTTAGCCACAGAAACAAATGAACAGATAAACTCTCTAGGAGCAAAGATCTTGTTTTCACAAACTACATCTGCAACAAATAATGGAGAAATACAGAGGTGATGTGAAATATAAGCCGAATATAGTCTTTAGATAATGGGCTAAAGAATTCAAGGAATCTAATTGGCTGGCAGGGGTTCATTAACTAACAGTGAGAGCCTTGTTAATAAAAAGTACCAGCCTGTAGTGCCCCTCACCCACTAAAATATATCCCAGTGCCCACCCTGCTCCATAACTGGCTAAACATACTCTGTTTAAATTTCAAATCACCACCATTTTTCTGTCTCGATTAGCAAGAGATAATCTCCCCATCTGTCATAACACTCTTTTTTTCGAAACTAGTTTTTTTGTTTTCTTTCTGTTTTTTTTAACATTCACACCAGCTCACCATCTTTCCTCCACCCTGCCTCTCTTGTTACTTGCAGTCCTTTTCTTTGCTATACCATACAACTCTTTTCCTTGTTCTCACACTCCCATGGCTCGGAACCCTGCTCCTGCGGCACAAACAGTCACAGCAGTTCAACATTTAGCACAAGTAGGAACATAAAAAAGGTGTTTCTCTTAGTTGTGGTCCATACTTTAGAAAACAGAAAAGAAAGAAATTATGTCTCCCAACCCCAGCAGCAGCAGCTTCCCAAGTGCTCTCCCATTACCTTTTTTATACGCTCGCTCCATGAACCTCTGCTCACCTTGCCACCCGCTACCACCTCTCCTCAGCCCACCAACACATCTCCTCAATTCCAGAATGCATACCCCACCTCAACAAAAGCCTTCATTGACTTTAAAAAAAAAAAAAAGTAACTCAAATTGTGGGTGTGGGTGGGGTGGGAGTAACCATGACAACCTGCTCAAAACTATAGGATTTCAAAAGACAGGGGAGAAAAAAGCAGGCAGAAGGACTGCTCTATTACAAAGTGAATCACTTAACAGTTTCATCATTTAAACTTAAAAATATATACATATTTTCAAATAAATATGATACAGTGCCAATTTTCTAAGTGCAATAATACCCAACAGGGTGGACAGTATTGGGCAATACCGGACCTTCCAGGGGCTATAAGGCCTGCAGTGTCGAGCATCATTATGCCCCTGGGCAGTTCAGTATTGCCCAATTCTGCCCACCCTGTTGGGTATTATTGCTTGCACATATTACGTTTTATTAACATTATCATGTAGGCATATATATTTTTTATTTAACCAGGAGAGACACACTAATCTGAAGCTTGTTTACAGGTGTGACATGGGAGCACAAGGAAGTAAAGTGAATGGCTCAGGGTCACACTCACAAAGTATGGAAGTTGGGGCTGTGGGATTCAAATCCAGGGCTGGATTCACAAAGCTTTCTGAAGGTGCAAAACCTTACCTAGGTCCCCAAAACTGCCATAGCTATGGGAAAGGGGGAGGATTGTTCTAAGTGCTATTCACAGAAACCTCCACAGCTGTGGAAAAAAACACTGTGGACTGTGGAAAAAATTGCTGCTGCGGAAGTCCCTGAGGAAAAAAGGTGTAAGATAAGTAAGGTACTGCCCTGAAAGGTTATTCTCTGCCAATTTTTTTTCCACAGTTGCAGAAAAAATGTTACACGCAGTGGAATGAAGTGTAACTCTCCCTCAGCAACTGGCAGTAGTACCCCAACAATTGGAATCAATTAAGGTGGAGGTGAGGCACAGGTAATAGTATCCCAGATAGCAGTGGCTGATGTTACAGCAACAAAAGCACACGATGTCATAATAGGGCAACAGGCAGCAACCAACAGACCCAGTGCAGCCCATGACGAAACCCCATAGGCATAGAGCCTGACCAGCCTGTGGTGAGTGCTACCCCTGCAGGCAACAGGAATGCCCCAGGGAGGGATGACCAGCGGTGACAATCGGCCACTGTGGTGCCACGGTATTGTTGGTACCTGTGGTGCTGCAGTGGTCCCATTTGAGAGACTGGTTGCAGGTCTCTTTGCGGGTGCTGTCAGCCTCATACTATGGCAGCAGTGTTAATGTCTGCTGCTTCAGCTACTTGATTGTACCATTGCTGTACCTCCTCAGCTATTTCCAAAGCTGCAAATCCACTGCTGCGGATTGGCAGCACTTGCACAATTCACGCAGATGCTGGAATTCCGCGGCTATAGGACAATTTGCAGAATTCCACAGCTGTGTGACTTTTCTTTCAGAGTTGGCACACCAGAGCTTATTAGTGCTGCAAGCCATTTCTCTCACAGCTGCGGGGTTTTGCTGTTCTTGAGGATTCTGCTCAAGGGGCAGGATTCTCAAAGAAAACCAAAACTCCCGCAGCTGCAGGGAAAAAGGCCTGCAGCACTGTGAAAAAGCAGTTGTGGGATATTCTCAAAAAAAGTTGTGCAGGTACAGAATTCCGTAAAAATCCCCACAGCTGCGGAAATTCAGCACCTGCGGAAATTCAGCAAGTGCTGTGAATCCACAGCTGCAGATCCACAGCTCGGAAAATGGTTTAGGAGGCATAGCTCCAGTGAATCTAATTAGCTGGAGCAGCAGACTTTAACATTGCAGCCATAGCATGAAGCTGAAAGCACCCACACAGAGACCAGCAACCAGTACCTCAACTGGGACCACTACAGCACCACAGGCACTAGCACTACCATGGCACCACAGTGGCTGACTGTCACTACTGGTCGTCCCTCCCTGGTGTGTTCCTTTGCCTGTGGGGGTAGCACTCACTACAGGCTGGTCTAGCGTAGTATCATATCATGCTTCCCCATCAGAATTTGCTTCCCGTCAGCATAATCTGATAGCAGCGTAATGTCAAATTGTGCTTCCCCATTAAATTTTGCTACTCAGATGATAGATTAGTACAGTGAAGTAAAACACATTGTCAGTTGTTGCAGTTATGGATTTTGAACTGTAAACTGCTTATAGCAGACACTGAACAATGTAATACGTCATTTAAATTTTAATGATATGCAAAAGATATGTAAATGAGCAATTTATAAAGAAAAACACTGTCACAGTGGGATTGCAAATGCAAAAGAATATACAAAAACTTTTTTTTAAACCTAGTTAAGAAGGTTATTAATTGTATTTAGTTGACATCTCAAAATTACGTGCACATCAATCACACTGAGCTAACCGCTTTCGTATATTGTAATCATCAGGGTGTGCTGCCCTCAACCAAACAGGACCCAGCCACAGGACAAACAAAAAAACTACCCTTTACTTAGAGAAAAATCATTAACAGTTTGTTTTCATTAAGTTTCAGTTTCACTATGTGTTGGACACCCCATTCCCTCAAAGTACCCACAGGTAGCAAAATCTGATGGCTAGTCACACCTGTCAGATTTTTCTACCCTCAGTCAAAGTATCATCCCAGGACACCAGAATGACAACACAGGAACCCTAATATTACTACCCAAGCTTTATTTAAACTTTCCTTTAATTAATTTTCAGTTTTACTGTACATTGGGCACCCCATTACCTGAAAATACCCCCAGGAAGCAAAATGTGACAGCTATTTGCATCTGTCAGATTTTGCCACACTCAGTGAAAATATCACCCAGAACATCACAGTGACAAAGCAGCAGCCCTTATATCACAGTCCAAGCTTCATTTCAAATTTCATTTAATTAGGTTTTAGGTTTAATGCATATTGAGCACCCCATTCCCCCTCAAAATACCCCTAGGTAGAAAAATCTGACAGCTATTTTGCTACCTTTAGTCTAATATAAACCTAGGACACCTGCATAGCAAAGCAGGATCCTTGTATCACTGGATAAGTTTTTTCAAACTTTCTTTTAATTCATTTTCAGTTTAATTGTATATTAGGTAACCCATTCCCTCAAAACACTCCAGGTAGAAAAATCTGACAGCTATTCGCATCTGTCATATTTTGCTTCCCCTCAGTCAAAGTATCACCCAGAACACAAGAATGACAAAGCAGGAGCCCTTATATCACTGCTGAAGCATTATTTAAACTTTATTTTAATTCATTTTCAGTTTTACAGTATATTAGGCACCCCATTCCGTCTAACTACCCCCAGGTAGTAAAATCTGACAGCTATTAGCACCTGTCAGAGTTTGCTACCCTCATTCTAACGGAAACCCAGCACACCATAATAACAAAGCAGGAGCCTTTGTATCGCTGGGAAATCTTTGTTTCTACTTTCTTTTAATTAATTTTTAGTTTTTCTGTGTATTCAGCACCCCATTACCAGAAAATACCCCCAGGTAGCAAAAACTGACAGCTATTTGCACCTGTCAGGTGTTGTTTCCCTCACTCAACGTATCACCCAGGATAGCATCATGACAAAGCAGGAGCCCTCATATCACTGTCCAAGCTTTATTTTAATTTACTTTCAATTAATTTTCAGTTTTACTGTATATTGGACACTTATTTCCTCAAAATGCCCCATAAGTAGCAAAATCTGACAGCTATTTGCACCTCTCCGATTGTGTTACCCTCGGTCTAAGTAGAACCAGTAGCGGAGCCAGGTTTGGGATAATTTGGGAGCCAGGGAGGGCCATTCAGTCAGTGAGAGGCTCCACAATGGGCACTAAACAGTGAATTAAGATGGTGGCAGGGTGCCACAACTCACACTGGGGCAGCCAGGAGGGGCGACCACCCCCCCAGCATCCCCTCTGGCTCCCCCACTGAGTAGAACCCAGGACACCAGAATGACAGAGCAGAAGCCCTTATATCATCGCACAAGCTTTATTTAAACTTTCTTTTAATTAATGTTCTGTCTTACTGTTTATTGGGCACCCCAATCCCCAAAATACCCCCAGGTAGCAAAATCTAACAGCTACTCACACCTGTCAGATTTTGCTACCATCACTCTAACTAGAAGCCAGGACACCAGACAGGCAATGCAAATACCATTTTATCCCTGCACAAGCTTTATTAAAACTTTCTTTTAATTAATTTTCAGTTTTGCTGTATATTGGGTTCCCTCAAAATACCACCCCAGGTAGCAATATTTTACAGCTATTAGCACCTGCCAGATTTTGCTACCCAGTTAGGGTTGCCACCTTTTGGGCAGCCCAAATCAGGACAAAAGCATGTGACATGGCTTTGGGCTACCCAAGTGATAACAAATGCGCATGGAAACATGCGTGCTGTGGCAGACGTATGACACAGGATGCCAGGGTGTTTGGGATGCTGTGTCATGTGTCCACACCATGATGTGTGCCTTAACTCTGTATTCCTTGCATATTTTCCATTGCATAACCTTAAAACTTCAGTTAATGTTCATAAACTGTGGTAAGTTCAAATCAGGACCCACACAATGCAATACTACAAGAAACGGATTTTACTAAAAATAGTTTAACCACCAAGTTACTTTTCAAACAACAACAGGTACATGTTCTAGATGTACATTTCAAAAAAAGTAAAGTTTCAAACAGTAAAAAACAGAAAATAATAAAAATCTTATATTCACCACTTACAACAGCTCCAACCCCCCCCACACACACATACCAGCTCAATAGCTCTCCCTCTCAAAATAGCTCAGCATTTTATTTCTTAGCTTTAAAACTATATTTTGCATTTGATTTAACAGCCTGCAAAAGGGATTTGTTCCACATAATGTTTGAATGAAATTCATCACATTTCATATGGTAGTTTATTGTGACCATCAGTTCGGCTTTTATAAATTCCACCCTGCAACAGTTTCTTACATCGGTCCGCTTGTTTTTTTAGGAGAGAAAACACTCTCAGCAAAAGCATTTGAAGGTGGGATACTCATGATACATACAATTACAGGACACAGAGCAGGCAGGTCTGATGCATCCATACAAATCTTTTGCCACTTTTTCCCTGTGGATAGTTCCAGTCTACTCAAGTCTGGCATGACGGGCCTGATGGCTGAATATATAGTCTTGAAACAGTCTGTCTGTATCTATCTATGGATTCCTGCAGAGAAAGGGCAGCAACAACATCCAACAAATCACCAAAGGCAAAGGGTTCCTTCAAAGACAAGCAATACATTTTCTTTAGGTAGTTATTGTCACTGAAGTCAAACCATGGCTCTAAGTATTTGACAGCAGTTTCAAGGAAAAGGATAAAATCTTCCTCCAGCCTTTTACAGGAGAGTGTGTCCATATCCTTCATGAATGCCCCAAGCTTTCCCCCAAAAAACTTGTCTGTCACTCAAGCTTCAAGTTTTTGCCTAAGTGAAGCCATCACAGCAAAGGTTTCCATAGCTGTCAGTTGGACCCTTCCTAGGATGGGTATATGTTCACTAAAACTAACCAGAACTGCACTAAGGAAATATAGGTAGCACTGGCACGGTCGGAAGTGTACCCTTCCCTTGTTCATTGTTAGCAAAGTATTGCCAGATTTGGCGATATGCGCCCTCTCCTTGCAACAGAAAATAAGACTGCAACGCTGCAAGATTTTTCACTATTCTGTCAATTGCTGGCAGCAATGACAGCCATCTGGTTGGCACATGCCTCAGAAGGGACTCGTATTCCATGCCACAAAAATCAAAAAACTCTTTTTTAAATCTTGTGTTCTTGAAGCAGAGCTAGAGAAATGGCTAAACATTTTTAGGATGAACACCTCCATGTCATATGTCAGTTTTGCTGCTGCCTTCTTTGCAGCATTGTGAAGGATGTGAGCAGGACAATTTGCCTTTTGAAGAGATGGGTAGTTCCCTTTCAGTCTGGTATACACTCCTGCTCACTTTCCATAGTTCACACTGGCATTGTCCGCACCATATGCAGACACAGAGGTCCATGGCAAGGAATGCCTTTGAAAAATAGATGAAATCTGGCAGTAATGTCTTGAGCAGATTCATCAGGGTCTTCATAGAAGTCCAGAAGAGCATTAACAACACCTTTCTCCTTTTTGAAATACCTTACTACCAGTGGGAATAATTTTACGCTGCCCTTGTTGGAAGCATCTGATGCTATTGAAAATGACACCCTGGGACTTTGCAAGTCTTTTAGAAGACATTCCAGAGAATGTGGTCCCAGAACATTCTCCACAATAGCTTCAGCCCTTGTTCTGCCACAGGCAAGTTTTTTGGCAGTCTTTGAGTCCCAATACAGCTGGCTGGCCAGCTTCAGTCCACAGTCCAAGGAATTATAAGAGATGTAGTGCCACACTGCATGGAATACCACAGCTGCTTCTGCTGCAGTAACATTCAGCACTGTTCCATCCAGATTAGTAGTTCTGGTCCACTTAGTCATCAGATGGCTATGCTTGGCTTGTTGGATGGTGTTCTTGTGTTGCTCAGTGCTCTCATGCCTAGTTAGGTCATTTCATCCACCATGTGACACCAAGATTTCTCATCTACAATATCTGCAGGAAGCTTTAATGTCACTGCAGTTCTTTACCAGGTTGTACTCTGTCTTCCACACACCTTGCCACTTGTAGAGTTGCTTATTGTTTGAAGATGCAGTCAGCGCAGGTCGTTTCATTCTTTAAGCCCTGTTACTTACCTATGCAGTTAACATAAATGTTGCAGTATGCTTTAAGTAGATAATCAACACACATTAACTGATGTAATATGGCTCATATCTTCATTGGAGGCACTATCGCATGTGTGCCAGTCGTCGAAAGCACAGTGCAATTTCAATACACAGCAGCCAAACAAAGCACCAAAAGAGAGCCTTTATGACTACAGGTTATATAACATGCAATCCATCACCAGAACAGCTAAACAGGCAGTCAAAAGCATGGGAAAATTTGTATTCCACTCATGCTGCACCTTGGCCTTGGTTTTGAAAGCAAAATGTAACACATACACCACAGCCAAACAAAGCCTGACCTGCCGAAAAGAATGACTAAACAGGGTTAACAATTCACAATTTAAAAATGACATTGCTCATTAACCATGGAAGTAGAGAACAGCATTCAAAGCCTCTGCAAAATATTTTTCCCATGTGTCTTGGGCCTTGCATTTGGTTATTTGCAACCAAATTTAGAAATTGAGATAGTCAGCTGGACGTCTGGAGTAATATACATCCAGCAGACTTTGGTTTGAATAATCCCCCCAGCTACCAAAATGACAGAAAATATTACAGCAAGGCTCCACAAAAGCTGGCCGTGACAACAACCAAAACAGCTTAAAAAGCAAAACACCAAATTCTAATAGTAGCCACAGTTACCACTACAACTATGAGATTAAGAAGGTGTAGTTCAAACATTTAGAGCATTTCAAATATTGCTCCGATAGCACCTGTGAATGGCTCAAAGCACACGTTTGGATCAAACACCGTCTCCAATTAAGCAAAGACATGTGTATCCAACAGACTCAGACACTGCAGTACTGAGTCAACCAAAGAGATCTACCACATGAGACTACATGTGCCCCATTTCATGCAAATCTGTTCCAACGGTTAAGGAAGGGAGAAAGTCAAAGAAGAATCTTGAAATGTCATGTATTTTCTCCTACAACATTAATGACCATGACTGTGTTGATCAAATTGTGTTGTTCACAATAAAATTATGTTAACAAATCTAGCTTGTCTTATTTTAAATATTTTCCCATTTGTCTTTATATGATTTAAATATGGGGGTGAGTGTGGGCCTGGGGGTGACTGCATGTAGGCTCCAACAAACAGATGAGATGCAAAACGCATCAAGGTTTTTTTTTAACAGTACGTGCTGACTGCTATAACATTATATATCCTAATGCAATATACTGTATGTTTTTAACTATATAGAGTTTTTTTAAGTCATTAAATACATCTGAGTGTACTTCCTGGTATCCTTCTAGCAGGGGTACTGCCTTAGTAGCAGTTGTTAGGAACTGTGGGACTGTAAAGGTCTTACCCTGGTCCCAATGCTCCTTGCTAACTACTTAGAAGCTAAGCAGCTTGCTGTGGGGCACATGAGCACGCATAGCAGCCTAAAAACAGCTGGAAATTGCTGTATTTTAGTTATTTGCACTATTTCTGCATTCGTGCCAAAACCAGAAGTACACGGGCATTGACTTCCATTTTTTTGGCTTTAAAACCATCCCTCTAGTGAGCAGGGTACAGAGTGCATATCTATGCTGGAGTATAACGAACCTCTGGTGAGAGGTGGTATCCTAATGCAATATACTATATGTTTTGAACTGTGTAGTTTTTTTTTTAAGTCATTAAATACATCTGAGTGTACTTCCTGGTATCCTTCTAGCAGGGGTACTGCCTTAGTAGCAGTTGCTAGGAACTGTGGGACTGTGGAGGTCTTACCCAGTTCCAATACTCCTTGCTAACTACTTAGGCACTAAGCAGCTTGCTGTGGGGTACAGGAGCAAATATAGCAACCTAATATGGCTGGAAATTGCTTTTAGCAGCAGCAGACTGTTGTATTTTAGTTATTTGCACTATTTCTGTGTTGTGCCAAAACCAGAATTACACGGCCATTGACTTCCAGTTTTTTAGCTTTAATGCAATCCCCTCTAGCAAGCAGGGTGAGCGCACGTGGGGCAGTGCATGGAGATGCATGCAGAGACAAGGATGTCCTGTGCATATCTGCTGTGTCCGCTGGAGACGCTGGTATAGCGGGCCGCCACAGCACTTCAAGAGAGAGCACCTAATAGGTAAAATGAATATACACTTGGCTGAAAAATGGAGGGGGAATATACCAAATGCGGGCAACGTTTGATGTACTGTGAAGGGAATATTGGGTCAGACTTTGTCTGTGATAAATGCCTCCTTATAGCTACACTACAGGAGGAAATAGTACAGCTGCTAAGCACTAAACAAGTATCTGCAGAAGTAAGGGAACTACAGAGTTTCATTGATCAAATGGAAGAACAATTATATCCTTTCCATTATCCCACTTCTCTCTCTCCGTTCCTGCCTCCACTCTTCCACGTGAAGAGGAACAACCTACCCCCACTGACAATGAGGGCTGGGCCTTCATAACTAAACAATCTAAAAAGAGAAAAGGTGGCCAAATTTACAACAGTGCACCAGTTGAAACATACCATATATTCAGTTCCAATAAGAAAGGTGGCAGATTAAACAACCAGCAAGTTCAAGGAATTTCAGAGAAAGCATTCATAACTTGGGTGTTTTAACCTAGAAACAGATGGAAAAAAGGTTAACAGTGCCCCTTTAACTATTTTCTGCCACAGCTAACACGGCACTACAATCAAGCAATACCACTGGAAAAAGTGTTAAAACTCCAAAACCACAGAGGCTTAAGCCAAGAAAGTGCAGATTTAATTGTTATCAGAATGTACCCTGCTCTTTCTTCCAAGCGACCACTGCAGTGTGCTTCACAATAAGCACAACCATGGAGACAAGCCATACAAAAACAAGGATATGGGACTTGACAAAATGGGTGCATACCTGAGGAATGCACTAGCAAATGGCCAAAAAGGAGGGGTGGAAGAAAAATGGATTAAAATCAAAACTGCCATTATAGAGGCAACAAGCCTTTGAGTGAAACAAATAAAGAAAACAAAGTGGAGTAAAAAAACACTATGGTTCTCTATAGAGGTGGCAGGGAAGGTTAAGGAGAAAAAGGCTGCATTCAAAAAGTATAAGGAATCACAGAAGGAGCACGACAGGGAACTGTATCAATTAAAGCAGAAAGAAGTGGGGAAGGCAGTCAGAATAGCAAAGGCCCACACCGAGGGAAAAAATAGCCAATTCAGTTAAGAAGGGGGATAAAACCTTTTGTAGGTACATTAGGGAGCATAGAAAGGTTAAGGGAGGAATAGTGAAGATTAATAAAGGAGAGGGGAGGTGGGCAGAGGGAGACAGTGAAAAAGCAGAGATACTGAATGAATACTTTTGCTCAGTATTCACAAAAGAAGGTGAGGAGGAGTTACCTAAACCAGACAATAGAAGCACTCTGGTTAGGGGGGTTGACACCAGTCCATTTATAGAAGAAAGAGTCCTGAAAGAACTCCTAAAACTCAAGGTGGACAAAGCAATGGAGCCTGACGGGATTCACTCCAGAATCCTAAAAGAACTAAGGGAGGACCTAGTGACACCACTGACTACACTTTTTAACAAATCATGGGAGGATGGGGTGGTACCTGAGGACTGGAGGAGGGCAGATGTGATTCCCCTTCACAAAAGTGGGAGCAAGGCAGAAGAAGGAAACTACAGACCTCTAAGCTTGACCTCAGTGGTAGGGAAAATGATGGAATCACTTCTGAAAGAAAGAACTGTTGAGTACCTAGAGGCCAGCGGGGCACAGGACCCAAAGCAGCATGGATTTACAGCAGGAAGGTAATGTCAGATGTATCTAATTGATTTCTTTGACTGGGTGACTAAAGTAATAGACCAAGGAGGGGCTGTGGATATGGCCTACCTAGACTTTAGCAAGGCATTTGACACAGTCCTGCACAAAACATTAATAATCAAGTTATCCAGCCCGGGAGTAGGTCCCAGGGTGGTAGCCTGGGTAGAAAACTGGCTGCACAACAGGACACAGAAAGTAATAGTGAATGGAACACATTCTGAAGAAAGGGGGGTTACTAGTGGAGTACCTCAGGGCTCAGTACTGGGTCCAGTCCTCTTTAACATCTTTATCGGAGACATTGCAGAGGGTCTGGAAGGAAATGTGTGCCTCTTTGCAGATGATACAATGATCTGTAACAGAGTTGATACACAAGGGGGGGTAGAAAGGATGAGAAGGGACTTGGCAAGATTGAAGGAATGGTCAGACATATGGCAACTTAGATTCAATGCAAAGAAGTGCAAAGTAATGCACCTGGGAAACAAAAACCCAGGAGAAGAGTACACAATAGCAGGGGAGGTACTAATAACAACAAAAATGGAAAGGAACCTGGGGGTAGTCATAACAGATGACCTAAAGGTGGGTAAGCAATGTGAGAAGTCAATAAGGAGAGCCAGGGGGATACTGGGATGCATAGGAAGGGGCATCACAAGTAGAAAAAGGGAAGTGGTAATCCCTCTGTACAGACAGTTGGTGAGACCCTATCTGGAATACTCTGTGCAGTTTTGGAGATCATATCTATGCAAGGACATAGACAGGATGGAAGCAGTCCAGAGGAGGGCAACTAATATGGTGCAGGGTCCGCATCAGAAACCATATGAAGAGAGACTGACAGAGCTTAAAATGTATACCCTTGATGAAAGGAGGGACGGTGGGGACATGTTAGAAACATTTAAGTACTTGAAGGGAATCCACAAAGTCCAGGAGGGCAGTATCTTGCAGAAAAAGAGATGTGTAAGAACAAGGGGGCACAATTTAAAGATAAAGGGGGGACGGCTCAGGGGCAATGTGAGGAAATTTTCTTTCACGGAGAGAATGGTGGATGCATGAAACTGCCTTCCTGGGGAGGTTGTTGGGTCTAAAACAGTGGGGGAATTCAAACATGCATGAGACAGACATAAGGCAATTGTAGTGGGGGTGGCAGGAAGTGGGCTGTAGGTTAACTAGAATCTGCAACTTATCCAGTAGGTTGGAAAATGGGCAGACTGGGTGGGCCAAGTGATCCTTATCTGCCATCAAAGTCTATGTTTCTGTTCCACCTCTGTGCTAATCCATCTCAGGAATATTATTATCTTTTTTTTTTTTTTTTAATTTAGTTATTTAACCAGGTGAGACACACTAAGCTGAAAGCTTTTTTACAGGTGCAACCTGGGAGCACAGGGAAGTTAAGTAACTTGCTCAAGGTCACACAGTATGCAAGTGGAAGCTGTGGGATTCAAACCCAGGTCTGGTCTGCTGGATGTCACCAGATTTGCAGCTCAGAGCCTTAAACCACTGTGCTATACTGCCTCCCTTTGAATATGTGGTAAGACACTCTGCTAGCTCCTGTCCATGTAACTACAGGGGCTAGCTGAGTGTTTCACAGATTCCTGAGATAGATTAGCAGCGTTGCACACATTGCAATGCAAGTTTTGTACTATTTTATATTTGAGTGCCCTTGTAAACTTGGTTTGCCTACTGCTACATGAAAGAGAGATTTCCCCTGGCAGGCTGCATGATGATTAATTATAATCTCAACATTAATGCTGAAGATTGGAAGTTACAGTTATGATAGCATTATAGCATGTTTGTCAGGCTGATGCAAACTGCATAAATTCTCTGCCAGCCCAGAGACAACATACGAACATACGAAATTTGCCAGCAGATAAAGGCCTAGAGGTCTATCAAGTCTGCTCGAATGTGCAGCTAGCACCCCTTATTCTGCAGCTGCCCCTACCTTCCACCCTTCCACTACATTGACCCTCCCCATTGTCCTGCCCCATCCCCTTTTGAAGCAGTCCACTGTTCTACTGGATATCACTTCTGCAGGTAACGCATTCCACCCAGCTACTACCCTCTCTGTAAAAAAGTGTCTCCTCGTCTCCCTCCTGAACCTTCCTCCCTCCCTCCAGTCTCATATCATGGCACCTGGTGTCCCTCCCCTTCCTTACTTTGAACAGCCCCTCTGTACCCATCTTATTTATTCCTTTCATATACTTAAAGGTTTCAATCATGTCCCCCCGTCCCTCCTCTCCTCCAGAGAGTACATGTTCAATTCCCTCAGCCTCCTCTCATATGATGAGTCCCCCAGCTCCTTGATCATTTTTGTCGCCCTGTGCTGCACCCTCTCCAGTAACTTAATGTTCCTCTGCAGACATGGGCGCAAGTACTGCACGCAGTACTCCAGGTGCGGTCTAACCAGTGGCCTATACAGTGGCAGAATCAACTCCTCCCTCCTCGAGGATATACCCCTTGCAATGTAACCTAGCATTTTGTTGGCCTTTGCAACTGCCTTCCTACATTGTACCGAGTTGTTCATTGACCCTGTAATGAGTACCCCCAGATCCTTCTCCTCCTCTTTCTGGGCTAGCTGCACTCCCCTCAGCTGGTAACTCCTCCTTGGGTTTTTCATCCCAAAATGCAGCACCTTGCACTTTTTGACATTAAACCCCAGCTGCCAGGTGTCTGACCAGGTTTCAAGCTTTGCCAGATCATCCTGCAACCCCTGCCATCCCCCTAGGTCATCCACCACCACTCCTACCTTGGTATCATCAGCAAACAGACTGATCTTGCTCTTGATGTGCAGTGATATGTCTGCAATGAATATCCCAAACAACATTGATCCCAACACCAAGCCCCGTGGAACACCGCTCATCACTACCCTTGGGTGTGAGTGCTCCCCACCCACCACCACCCTCTGTTGCCTTCTCTGAAGCCAGTTCCCTACCCATTTCACAAGCTTTGCACCTGCCCTGTGCCTTCTAACTTACTTTCTAACCTTCCATGCGGCACCTAGTTGAATGCCTTACTGAAGTCCAGATACAGGACATCCACTGCATGGCCCCTGTCCAGTTGCCTAGTTACCCAGTCATAGAACTCCACCAGGTTGGTTTGGCAGGATCTGCCATGTATGAAGCCATGCTGTCTGCTGTTCTGTAGTCAGTTGACCTCTGGGAGGGCCATCAGCCTCTCCTTCAGGATAGTCTCCATTAGCGTACCCATGATGGATATGAGGCTCACTGGTCAGTAGTTCCCCGGTTCATCCTTGGGCCCACTCTTGTGGAGAGACACCACATGAGAAATCCTCCAGTCCTGAGGCACACACCCAAGTGTAGTGGGAGGCACAATAGGTCTGCCAGGTCCTGGGCGACCTCTGCTAGCTCCTTTAGTACTCTGGGGTGGATGCTATCTGGGCCTGGCACCTTGTCCACCCTCAGTGCCTTCAAACCTTCTCGAACTCTGCCCTCCATTATTTCCCCGTCTGTCACACCCCCGTTTCTGCCTTTCCTTACCCCTTGTGTGTCACCCTCCTCTTCTCCTTAGTAAATACCAAGCAGAAGTAATCATTTAGTGCTTCTGCCTTATTGCACCCTGCTTCCACCCAACTCCCCTCCTTCCTAATCCTTACTATATGGTCCTTACAGTTCATTTTCTCCCTGATGTACCTAAAGAAGTCATTCTCCCTTTCTTAATGCCTTGTGCCAGCCTAAGCTCCGTAGATGCCTTGGATCCCTTTACTGCCTGAGTCACCTCCTTCGATTCCGTCAAGTACTCCTCCCTGTCTTCCCCCCTCCCTGTTTTCTTGTACCTTCTAATGGCAACTCTTTTCCTCTTTACCTTTTCTATGACCTCCTTGCTCAAACAGCTCAGTTTCTTAGCCCTAGCCTTCTTGCTCCGGGCCTTGCTGCAGGTTTAGGTTGCATCCACTATCCCCAGCTTTATGAGCTCCCTCCTCTGGTTAGTGTCCATACTAGGTTGAATTCTGGCCAGGTACCCTTTACCACTTCCCCCATCCTCCCAAAGTCGGCCCTCCTCAACTCCAGCACTCTTGTGCCAGATTCCACTCCTACCTTGCCCATATCCAATGTGAGCCACACTGAGTTGTGGTCACTCCCTAACAGCGGTTCTTCCACCGTAACTTCTCTCACAAAGTCCCCATTTGCCAGCACAAGGTCAAAGATATTCCCTAACCTGGTTAGTTCACTGACCATTTGCAGCAGGAAACTGCCCTGAAAGGCATCCAGCAGTACCTGATCCGTTCTGTTCCTGGTTGTTGGGGTACTCCAGTCCAGTCCTGGTATGTTGAAGTCCCCCACAATCACCACACTACCCTTCTCACAGGTCCTCCTGATCTGTCACACTAGTTCCCTGTCTAACTCCTCCATCTGAGATGGCGGCCTGTACACCACTCCCATTCTGAGAATCCTATTCCTGGAATCCTGGATTTGATCCAAATTGACTCCGTACTACCCCCCTCCCCTTCCTCCTTTACACACTTCAGTCCTTCCTTCACATATAGTGCCACACCCCTCCTTTCCCAATCACCTTGTCCCTATGAAATAACCTGTACCCCGGTACAGACAGGTCCCAGTCATTGTATTGGGTGGTCCACGTTTCTGTGATGGCTGCAAAGTCCACCTCTCCCTCTGTCATGAGCACCTGTAACTCTGCAGTTTTTCTCCCAAGGCTCCTAGCATTAAGGGTAACCACCTTCCACCTTCCCCCCCCCTTCCATCCTGCCCTCCTTTCCCAGCATCAATAATAGTACTTGCTATTTGTCCATTGTCACTGTTATGCGGGGTAAGCTCATATGGTTTCCCAACCTGTGGTCTCTGCATGTCTCTTGCCCACTTGCCACCCCCCGTTCCTAGTTTAAATTCCCAACTTCCTCTATGTACTCCTCCATCCTCTGTTTCAACACTTTCTTTTCTTCCTTCCTCACTCAAGTGTAGTCCGTCCTTGGCATAGAGACTACTGTCCTCTAAGGTTCCTCCCCAACCCCCAACAGCCCATACCCTTTAGCACAACACCAGGTTCTTAGCCATCCATTAAATTCTCTATTCTCAGCTTTCTTGTTGTGCTTGCCTTGGGCACTGGAAGTATCTCTAAAAAAGTTACTGATCTTCCTGCCCCCTCACATAATTGTCCTAGTTCCACAAACCTCCTCTGGACTATATCTACTGTCATGTCAGCCAGGTCATTCGTCTCAAGATGTATAATTAAATGAGGCTTGTCCTACCCCTTCTAGCATATTTCAGAACAGATTGTCCCACTCTTTCCACTGTCATTCCTGGCATGGCCTCCACCCAAATGTGACTATGCCTCTCCCCTTGCTACTCCCACCTGACTCCTCTAGTATTGAGTCCCCAGCACTAAGATTCTACCCCTTTTACTCCCTGCTTGCTTCCCATTCATCTCCATCTCTCATTTCCAGCTCCTCTTCTTCCTCCTGCACATAATTTCCCCCATTTGCCCCTGTTGCAATTCTCCCAGCAGAACTTCCCACAGCACCGGTTTGGTCCAGGCATTTATCAATTACCCCTCCAATTGCATCAGTTCCCTTCTCCTTCTTCCTCTCTAGCAATAAAAAACTATTTTCTGAAGACCCTTCACAAATGCCCACTCCTTCTCTCTTCATAGTGGCCTGTTCTCTCCTTTACACTCCATGACTTTTGCCACTTCTTCTCCTCCCCTCACAAGTCCCTATCTCCTCCTACCATTTGTCTTTTGTCTCCTGACCTGGTTTCCCTGGCAATCGTTCTTCCTGGCCTGGGCCCCTTTGTCTCCACTTCGCTTCTTCTGACCCTCTCCTCACCACTGTTGGCTCAAATCACCCTTCCTCATATCCTCTCCTTCCCTCTTCCAGCATTGGGCTAAACCCACCCCCAGTGTGCCTTGCTTGTCTTAGTTCCTCCTACAGACCCTCGATCTCCTTTCTAAGTTTCTCTATGTGGTTGCACACTAAACATCCCCCCACACTCCAGGCAATTTTTAGAAAGATTGGTGCACTGCAGTTGTTGCAGCCTACCACCCTACCCATTGCTGCTGTTGCCCTCCAATGACCCCACCACCCTTCCAGATGAAGCATACCAAACACTCTCCCAAGTCTCCCCTCTCCCCCTCTATCAGTGCAAAACATTATTTTCTTAATTTCCCTTACCCACTTTGTTGTACATGTTTAGAGAGATTGAGCAACTGCTTTTTACTTTCCTAGCCTTCCTAGCCTTCCTATCCACACCCAAAAAGAGACTTTAAGTAACTATTGCACAACCTTCTTCAAATTCCTATTCCTCCTTTCCACAATGCAAATAGCAATGAAAGAAAGCTCCTTGATTTGCAGTTACTTCTTTTCCACTGAGATAGCAGTGACCTCTTCAGTTGCTGCTGTTCCTTTCCTGGATATCTGCTTCTACTATGACAGGTGCCTGTCCTTTGCCCGCTTGAGGAAGTGATATCAGAACCCCTGGTATAAAGGAAATCATGGACCTGGGGCGGGTGGGATGAGGGGCTGGAGGGTGGGCCAGCCCAAGTCTTCCAGGAACAATCAGGTAGCTGATGCCCCTGGTCAGACCATTAGCACCCTTCCCCCACTATGCACTAAACTTTGCAGCTAGTGAAGTCAGCAAAAAGGAATCACAGTTCAACTCAAAGCCCCAAAAAATAGGTTTGCTACCAAAAGAAACAGGTCTCCAGTTCAAGCAGCAACGCATCAGAATAGGCTTGAATTTAGAAGGTATTGGTCTTCAATTCAAAGAAACTGCCCCTATTAAATCACACCAGATAGGTTTTAAATCAGAAGAAATAGGCCTCCATAAACACAGCCTGCCACACAGTGAAACATCAAACAAATGAGACCCACTTATAGCCACCAAAACAGGTTTCAGAATTCCAACAGCCCCAAAACAATACCCTGCTAGCCCCTTAGAAGTAGTAAGAAAGAAAATAAATAACCTTCTACCAAGTAAAATCCACAAGAAACAATGTAAAAACAGTAAGAAGCTACTATACTGGAACTGATCTGATCTGATCCCTTCACCTTCTGGATACTTCTCTACAGCACAACAGCATTGTACAAACTGCTACTGTTGTCTCTTTCTGTTTGCCCCCATATGTATTTGCCTCTTATCTATGGCTGATAAAAAAAAAAGCCAAACATAAGACACAAGGATATGTGCAGCAAGTGCCAGCAACAGTTAGTTACAGGAGAGTGTTTTCTTGCAGGGGTGGGGACCATGTAGAAGCCTGGAGCTAACAACATTCAAAACAAACAAGATGATTATTTCTTTTAAAAGCTGGGCTCACAGAAAAAAATGGCAGAGATCCAAAAACTTTGAAATAAGCCATGAAGACATTTAACTATGTTATAAAAGGTTATTCTGATGTGTTCTGTTATCCCAGCTTTTTGCAGAAATTGTTTGTTCTGAATGTTGGCAAGTCAGCTCACCAGCAGCCCAAGAGACAAGTTTCCATGGTTACAATCACACATACCCACATTACTGTACATTATAAAAAGGGTCTCAGAAATGCTGCAGTCTAATTGGCTGTTAGGATTCCAAAAGCCTTACATTAATCCTGTCATGTACAGCCTGATCACCATGGCACATGGATTCTTCCTGTCAGCATTCCATCCTTTAGCACTGCTGAATAACTGGAATGCTGCATTCTGATTTTGAATCAGCATTCTTAAACTGTTGGTGGAAGAACTATTTTGTTAAAAAATCTCTCTTTAAATGAGGATAATATTAAAAAATTATACTTTTAACACTTTTCTTTTGAATATGTTTTATATTAGCAATAGACATTCCCAGTTAGATTAACAGTGAGTTAATACACCCTAGGATGTGGCACTCGGTTGCACCTCGTGCCACATTACACCCCTAGGGGGTGATTAACAGACTATTAATCTAACCCCTGGTCATGTCTTATTGCTTAAATAATGAACATACTGGCTAGAAAATAAGGACACATACCTGACTGCAGAAGTCACTCTGAGTAGTCCCTTGCTCCAGGTATTGAAATCCTCAGGCCAGACTCAGCAGTAACCCTGTCTTACTCTCAACTCAGCCTCTAAGGCCGATACCAAGCTGCCTGTCTGACTGTCATGCCCCTCAGATGCCCCTTTTGCTTTGCTGGCTTGCCCACTAATTAAAATTTACAGCAGAGTAGAGCTCTTTTAATGTCAATTTGTGTCAGACACAGTGGGAGCCAAGCTCAGCAGTGGTGTTATTGGTGTTAGGGCAGCACCTTCTGACTAACAGACTCCTGACACTGCTACTCAGCTCCTGTTCTGGGTGGCCAGGTACTGTAAAAATCATTGCTGCTCTCAGGTCTTCTCTTCAGGTGTCAGCTGCAGACTAGTGCTTCTTTCTTTGTCTGGGCTTCTCTGGCTCTTTTTGTAGGCAGTCAATGTTCCAATCTCAATCTCTCTTCTGCTCCACTGCTCTTAAGTGAGAGACTGGGTGTTTAAAAGTGGCATTTAAACATGTCGCCACCCCAATAACCACACCTACTGATCACTCAGAAGCCAGCAGTCATCATGGACATCACACAGCGCAGACCTGATTGAGATCTGAGCTTACCTATGTATGTGACATGGAACATCCCTGAATGGCTAGCACTGCTGGTTGAACCCCCCCCCCCCCAACAAACAAAGCCCTCGAAAAACACAAAGGCAAACAACAAGCCACAGAACTTGGAGTCACACAGTCTTCTTCAGATGCCAGACAGGCAGCAGGCAGCGTGCATGATGGTTGGCAGTAGTGGACTGGTGGGCCAGGCTACAGTTTGTGTTCGCATCTTCTTTTCACCAAATGTACCAGTGGCTTTGACTACTTGAGCAGCATGTGCAGAGTTGCAGTAACCAGGAGGAGTGCAAGGGAAAGCGATAACTGGGCAGCAACAGGTATGGGATTTTTTTTAACAGCAGAAAGCCTGACATTTGGCATCCCATGGCTTGGGGGTGTGGAAGATGGGACAGCATCTTAAAAAAGTGGGACTGTCCCATAGGAAAAGGGATGGGTGGCAACCATAGCTACCCTCAGTCTAAGTAAAACCCAGGACACCATAATGAGAAAGCTAGAGCCCTTATTTAACTGGCTAATCTTTTTTTTTCTACTTTCTTTTAATTCATTTTCAGTTTTACTGTATATTGGGTATCCCATTCCCTCAAAATACCCCCCAGGTAGCAAAATCTGACAGCTTTTCGCATCTGTCAGATTTTGCTACCACAGTCAAAGTTTCACACAGCACACCAGACTGAACAAGCATTTGTCAATTTTGTGAATGTTGTCTCGTTGGCATTGGCATTGGTAGTGCAAGAGATGCATAATAGGAATGGTAGTGAAGTAGTGCAGTGATGCGAAACTCATCCCCACCCTGCAGAGATTGACAGGCATTGCGGTGTGCCTTTGGGTCATCAGCTATAACGCTCATGCCATTTTACCTCACCCTACCCTGTAAACAGTGACAAGTGTTGTGGTGTGCTTTGGGGTCTTTGGGCATTATACTTACCCCATTCCATAAGGAAATACACTGAGGTGGGTGCAGTATAGGAGAATGAGGTGAACTCTGTGGCTGAACACTGCAAGGCACACCACAATGCCTGTCACTGGCTTCAGGGTGGGGGTGGGAGTGGAATGACATCAGCATTACAGTCAATGATCAAGTCACACCCCTGAAGCCTGTCAGTCTCTACAGGGTGGGGTGCTACAGTTGGAAACCCTAACACCATAGGCGTGTCTCGGTATTTTCACTCCAAATTTTCAACATGGGCTTTTTGTGACCCCACCTCATGAAGAGCGGCACAATCAGTTTGTTAGCTGAAAGGTGGTTTTGCACAGTGACTATGACGTTTGGAGACACAGTGACGAAAAATGTGGGGCAGGGTGTGGAAAATGGCAACTGTATTGTTCATGAGGAGGCATAAAAAATGGCAACATTGAAAATCTGGAGTGAAAATATGAAAAATTGGTGGTGTCAAGAGCATGCGTAGAAACTGCACAACACACGTCCTTAACCCAATTATTTTGGGGAATTTTTTAGCCACATTTTCAACATAGGTATTTTGGGACCTCCTCTCATGAACAGTGGCACTGTGATTTTGTTAATCTATCCCAAAAGTTGATTTCCCACAGTGACCACGCCATTGTGTGCCACAGCTGTGGAAACACATTTTGGTCAGGCTGTGAAAAATAACAGCTGTATTATTGATAAAGAGGTGCGAAAAATGCCAGTGTTGAAAATCTGGCATGAAAATATTACAAACTTGCAAAGTTACAAGGATGCATAGAAGCTGTTTAACGCATGCTTGGAACACAGTCATTTTATGGACTTTCAGCACCAAATTTTTAACAAGGGCATTTTAGGACCTCTGCTCATGAACAGTGTCACCGTCATTTTCTCAAATTGTTTTGAAAACTGATTTCACTCAGCAACCACACTGTTCTGCTCTGGATGTGCAAAAACACATTTTGGCCAGGATATGCAAAATGACAGCTGTACTGTTCATCAGGAGGTGTGGAAAAATGCCAATTTTGAAAATCTGGAGTGAAAATATTACGAATTCACAAAGTTACAAGTGCGCATGGAAACAGCGCAACGCACACTCATAAAACAACCATTTTGGGGATTTTTTTTCACCAAATTTGCAACATAGGCTTTTTGAGAGCCCCCCTCATGAACAGTTGCACTGCCATTTTGTTACTTGGTCCCAAAAGGTGATTCTGCACAGTGACTGTAAAATCAACTTTTGGGACCGAATAATGCCATGACAGTGACTGAATTCATGAGGAGGGATCCCAATAACCCCATGTTGAAACTTTGGTGCAAACATTCCAAAAAATGCCCTAGATATGCACCAAAGTTGAAAAAAAACCTATTTATGCCATTTTACAGCTTATCTGCATTTCTTCAGTCTGTCGGCTTTGAAGAGTGCAGACGTGTTCCCGGTCCACCGAAGATCGTCGCACCAGATTTCTGAGGTAAGTATGGGGTGAGGGATGGGTGTGGGGATGCAGGGTGCACAGAGGGTGGGCATGGGTTGTGGGAGGGGGAAGGGAGACAGTGAGGGACCATTTTCTTCTTTCACATGGTTAAAAAAAACATTGCAGGATGTTTTTATCTTTCAGGAAATTTGGCACGCTGGGGTGGGCTCCCAGCATGCCACCTAAGTGTTTTTTATTGGGGGATGCTGTAGTCAACAGGGGATGGGCCCCCCCATCAGCACACAATGAAAGTGGGGGGCAAGAGTCAAGGGGAACTGAGCACCCACCTTGACACATAACAAATGGGGCGTGCATTATGCTGATGGGGAGTGGGTGCACCTATCGGCACATACATTGGGGCAGGGCATGCCGACATGGGGATTGTGCACCTCCCAAAGTCAGCATTATGGCAGGCAGTGTGCTGCCATGATAAATTTATTTTCACCAGGGAAAGTACGTCGGAAGGTCTGTTGCATATGACGAGCTTTGCTCACATTACAGTGGACCTTTCCTTAGATGTGCTCACTACATTATGTATGCATGGTGTGGCGCTGGCATGCAGGCTTATTGGGGAAAGAAGGATGAACCTACTGATGCATGCCCTGCATTCGCCCAACAGTGATTGCACCTCCAAAGCTGCTACTACCGCAATATGTTGGCTGCATACAGTGGCGTGAAAAAGTATTTGCCCCCTTCCTGATTTTCTCTATTATTGCATATTTGTCACACTGGATGTTTTCAGGTCTTTAGACAAAATATAATATTAGATAAAGGGAACCTGAGTGAACAAATAACACTTTTTTTTTTCACTTATTTCATTTATTTAATGAAAAAAGTTAACCAACACCAACTGGCACTGTGTGAAAAAGTAATTGCCCCCTAGTTAAATCAACCCAATTAAAGGGATAATTAGAGTCAGCTGATTGAACACAGCCAGGCTTGATTACAGCCAGCCCTGCTCAATATAAACCTCACTTATTTTGGCCCTTACCATCAGAGTCACGTTGCCAGCACAAAGATTCAACAAGCACATTATGCCATGATCAAAGGAAGTTCCTGAAAGATCAGAAAAAATTTGTTGCCCCTTTTAGTCTGGAAAGGGTTACAAAGCTATTTCTAAGGCTCTGGGACTCCATCGAACCACAGTGAGAGCCATAATCTCCAGATGGAGAACACTTGAACAGTAGTGAACCTTCCCAGGAGTGGGTGGCCTGCCAAAATTACTCCAAGGGCGCAGTGTAAAATCATCCAAGAAGTCTCAAAGGATCCTAAAACAACATCCAAAGAACTGCAGGCTTCTCTTGCCTCAGCCAAGGTCAGTGTTCATGACTCCACAATCAGAAAGAGACTGGGCAAAATGGGCTTCATGTGAGAGCAGCAAGGTGGAAACCACTGCTAACTAAGAAGAACATAAATGCTTGTCTCTCAGTTGCCAAGAAGCACCTGGATGATCCACAAGCCTTTTGGGAAAATGTTCTATGGACAGATGAGTCCAAAGTGGAACTTTTGGACAACATGGATCCCATAATGTCTCAAAAGCAAACACAGCATTCCACAGTAAGAACACCATACCAACAGTCAAACATGGTGGTGGTAGTGTGATGGTGTGGGATGCTTTGCTGCCTAAGGACCTGGATGACTTGCCATAATTAAAGGAACCATGAATTCTGCTCTGTACCAGAAAATTCTTAAGGAGAATGTCCAGTCATCCTTCCGTCAGCTGAAGCTGAAGCGTAGTTGGGTCATGCAGCAAGACAATGATCCAAAACACAAAAGCAAGTCCACATCAGAATGGCTAAAAAGAAGTAAAATTAAAGTTTTGGAGTGGCCTAGTCAAAGTCCAGACTTAAACCCAATAGAGATGCTGTGGCAGGACCTGAAACGAGCAGTTCATGCTCGAAAACCTACCAAATGTTACTGAATTAAAGCAGTTCTGCGAGGAAGAGTGGGTTAAAATTCCTCCACAACGATGTGAAAGACTGATATTGAATTATAGGAAGTGTTTGGTTGCAGTCATTGCAGCTAAATGTGGCATAACCAGTTATTAAGTGTAAGGGGGCAATTACTTTTTCACACAGTGCCAGTTGGTGTTGGTTAACTTTTTTTCATTAAATAAGTGAAATAAAAAAAACAAGTGTTATTTGTTCACTCAGGTTCCCTTTATCTAATATTACATTTTCTCTAAAGACCTGAAAACATCCAGTGTGACAAATATGCAATAATAGAGAAAATCAGGAAGGGGGCAAATACTTTTTCACGCCACTGTATGTGCGAGCCAACATAAAAATCAGGACCCTTTTATCACTGCCCAAGATTTATTTCAACTTTCATTTCATTCCTTTTCAGTTTTATTGTATGTTGGGCACCCCGTTCCCTCAAAATACTCCTAGGAAGCAAAATCTGACAGATATTCATATCTGACAGATTTTGCTACCCTCAGTCTAAGTAGAGCTCAGGACAGCAGCAAAACTAAGCAGGAGCCCTTATATTACTGCACAGGCTTTATTTAAATGTTCTTTTAATTAATTAATATTCAGTTTTTCTGCATATCGGGTACCCCATTCCCTCAAAATACCCCCAGATTTTGCTTCCCTCACTCAAAGTGTCACCCAGGACATTAGAATGACAAAGCAGTAGCCGCCATTATATCTCTGCACAAGCTTTGTTAAAAATTCATTAATTAATTTTCAGTTTTACTGTATATTGCACTTCCCATTCCCTTAAAATACACCCAGGTAGCAAAATATGACAGCTGTTCGTACTTGTCAGATTTTGCTTCTCTCACACAGTATCACCCAGTACATGATAATGACAAAGCAGAAGCCCTTATATCACTGCATAAACTTTATTTAAACTCTCTTTTAATTAATTTTTAGTTTTACTGTATATTTGAACCCCATTCCCTCAAAATACCCCAAGGAAGCAAAATTTTACAGCTATTTGCACCTGTCAGATTTTGCTACCCTCAATCAAAGTATCACCTAGGACACCAGAATGACAAAGCAGAAGCCAGCATACCACTGCACAAACTTTATTTTAACTTTCTTTTAATTAATTTTCATTTTTACTGTATATTGTCCACCCCATTCACTCAAAATACCCCAAGGAAGCAAAATTTTACAGCTATTTGCTCCTGTCAGATTTTCCAAACCTCAGTCTAACTAAACCCACGACACCATAATGATAAAGCAGGAGCCCATATATCACTGGATCATTTTTTTTTCCAACTTTCCATTAATTACTTTTCAGTTTTGTCACCATATTGGACACTCCATTCTCTCAAAATACCCCTAGGTAGCAAATCTGACAGCTATTTGTGCCTGTCAGATTTTGCTACCCTCAGTCTAAATAGAACTCAGGAGAGCAGCATGACAACACAGGAACTCTTATATCCCTGCACAAGCTTTATTTAAACTTTCCTTTAAATAATTTTTAGTTTTTCTGTATATTGGGTGTCCTAGTCCCTCAAAATACCCCAAGCAGCAAACTCTTACAGGTAGCAAAATTTTATAGCTATTTATACCCATCAAATTTTCCTACCCTCAGTCTAATTAAATTCCAGGACATAATAATGACAAAGCAGGAGCCGTTATATAACTAGATTAGAAGTCAGGACAGCAGCATGACAAAACAGGAGTGTTTATATCACTGCACAAGCTTTATTTAAACTTTCATTTAATTAATTTTTAGTTTTACTGTATTTTGGATGTCCCATTCCCTCAAAGTACCTTTAGGTAGCAAAATCTGACAGCTATTTTCACCTGTCAGATTTTGCAACCCTCACACAAAGTATCACCCAGGACACAAGAATGACAAAGCAGGAGCCATTATTTCACTGCACAAGCTTTATTTAAACTTTCTTTTAATTAATTTTCAGTTTTACTGTGTATTGGGCTCCCAATTTCTTTAAAAGACAGCCAGGTAGCAAAACCTTACACCTATTCGCACCTGTCAGATTTTGCTTCCCTCATGCATAGTATCACCCAAGACATGGGAATGACAAAGCAGGAGCCAATATATCACTGCACAAGCTTTATTTAAACTTTCCTTTAATTAATTTTTAGTTTTACTGTATTTTGGGATCCCATTCCCTAAAAATGCCCCGAAGTAGCAATATTTTACAGCTATTTGCACTTGTCAGATTTTGCTACCCTAAATCAAAGTATCACCCAGGACAACAGAATGATAAAGCAGGAGCCAGTATATCACTGCACAAGGTTTATTTAAGCTTTCTTTTAATTTTGAGTTTTACTGTGTATTGAGCACCCCATTCCCTCATAAACACACCCTGGTAGCACAATTTGACAGCTATTTGCACCTGTCAGATTTTGCTACCCTGAGTATAATTAAAAGCTAGGACTCCATAATGACAAAGCAGGAGCCCTTATATCACTAGATAATATTTTTTCAACTTTCTTTTAATTAATGTTCAGTTTTATTGTATATTGTGCACCCCCCATTCCCTCAAAATACCCCTAGGTAGCAAAATATGACAGCTGTTCGCAGCTATCAGACTTTGCTGCCCTCAGCCAAAGCACCACAAAATAGACCAACATGACAAAGCAGGAGCCCTCATCTCACTGCCCAAGCATGATTTCAACTTTCATTTAATTACTGATTAGTTTTACTGTATATTGGGCACCCCATTCCCTATACAGCTATTCGCACCTGTCAGATTTTGCTTCCCTTACTCAAAGTGTCATCCAGAACACCAGAAAGGCAAAGCCGAAACCCTTCTATCACTTCCTAAGCTTCATTTAAACTTTATTTTCCTTAATTTCCAGTTTTACTGTACATTGGGCCCCCTAGTTCATCAAAACACCCCTAGGAAGAAAAATCTGACAGCTATTAGCACCTATCAGATTTTGCTACTCTCAGTCTAAGCAGAGTTCAGAACATAGAAACATAGACTTTTATGGCAGATAAGGACTGCTTGGCCCACCTAGTCTACCCATTTCCCTACCTACTGGATGAGCTTCAGATCCTAGTTAACCAACAGCCTTTTTCTTCATACCCCCCCCACAAGAATTACCTTATTTCTCTCCCATGCATTCTTGAATTCTCCCATAGTTTTAGACCCCACAACCTCCTCAGAAAGGCTGTTCCACGTGTCTGCCACCCTCTTTGTGAAAAAATACTTCCTCACATTGCCCCTGAGCTGTCCCCCTCTCTATCTTCAAATTGTGTCCACCTTGTTCTTGCACATCTCTTTTTCTGAAAGATGCTACCCTCTTGGACTTTGTTGATTGCACTGAGGTACTTAAAAGTTTCTATTATGTCCCCCCTCCCCCGTTTCCTCAAGAATATACATATTAAGCTTTTTTAGTCTCTTTTCATATGGCTTCTCTTGCAGACCCTGCATCATTTTAGTTGCCCTCCTCTGGACTGCCTCCATCCTGTCTTTGTCCTTGCAGAGATAGGGTCTCCAGAACTGGACACAGTACTTCAGATGGGGTCTCACCAACTGTCTGTACTAAGGGATAACAACTTCTGTTTTCTGCTGGTGATGCCTCTCTCTATACATCCCAGTATCCCTCCAGCCCTCCCTACTGCCTTCTCACATTGCTTGCCAACCTTAAGGTAATCTGATATGAGTATTCCCCAGGTCTCTTTCCATTTTTATTTTTGTTACCACCCTCCCCCCCCCATTTTGTAATCTTCCCCTGGGTTTTTGTTTCCTAGGTGCATTATTTCGCACTTCTTTGCATTGTATGCAAGCTGCCATACTTCTGACCATTCCTCCAACCTTGCCAAGTCCCTTCTCATCTTTTCCACGCCTCCATGTGTATCAACCCTATTGCAGATTTTTGTGTCATCTGCAAAGAGGCATACTTTTCCTTCCAGTCCCTCTGCAATGTCACTTATAAAGACATTAAAAAAGACTGGACCCAGTACTGAGCCCTGCAGTACCCCACTAGTAATGCCCCTTTAATCAGAGTGGACTCCATTTACAATTACCTTCTGTGTCCTGTTGTCCAGCTAATGTTTTACCCAGCTACCACCCTGGGACCCACTCCCAGGCTGGTTAATTTGTTTATTAATCTTTTGTGTGGGACTGTGTCAAATACCTTTGCTAAAGTCTACATAGGCCATCTCCACAGCCCCTCCCTGGTCTACTACTTTGGTCACTCAGTCAAAGAAATCAATTAGATTCATCTGACATGACCTTCCTTCTGTGATCCCATGCTGCATTGGGTCCTGTGCCCCACTGGCCTGTAGGTACTCAACAATTATTTCCTTCAGAAGTGATTAAATCACTTTCTCTACCACAGAGGTCAAACTGACAGGTCTATAGTTTCCTGCCTCTGTCTTGCTCCCACTTTTGTGAAGGGGAATCACATCTGCCTTCCTCAAGTCCTCAGGTACCAAACCATCCTCCCATGATTTATTAAAAAGGGTAGTCAGTCGTGTCACTAGTTCTCCCCTTAATTCTTTTAGAATTCTGGGTGAATGCAGTCAGGCCCCATTGCTTTCTCCACCTTCAGTTTTAGGAGTTCTTTCAGATCCCATTCTTCTGTGAAAGGACTGGGATCAACCCCCCTATCCAGAGTGCTTCTGTTAATTGGATTAGGTACCTCCCACTCATCCTCTTTTGTGAATACTTAGCAGAAGTATTCATTCAGTATCCCTGCTTTTTCACTGTCTCTCTCTGCCCTCCCACTGTCCATTCTATTTCACCTCACTATCCCTCCCTTTGTCTTTCCACACTTCTTGATGTACCTATAAAAAGTTTTAACTGCCTTCTTAACTGAGTTGGCTATCTTTTCCTCAGTTTGGGCCTTTGCTATTCTGACTTCCCTTCCTGCTTCCTTCTGCCTTAACTGGCACAGTTCTCTGTCCTGCTCCTTCTGTGTTTCCTTATACTTCCTTAATTATACTTTTTTCTCCCTAACCTTCTTCACCACCTCTTTTGAGAACCATAGTGCCTTTTTCTTTTGTTTTGATTTATTTATTTATTTTATTTATTGAATTTTGATGACCGGGTAGGCCCACTGAGCCCCAAAGGTCCCTTTTTCAGGGGCAACCCAGGAGATAGAAACAGTACAATACAGTCAGGTAGTACAGGGTGCAGAGAAAGTAGACATGAAATTCAAGTTTACAATAAAGGCAATATTTCAATATATTGAACATAAGTGCAACAATTGAGGGAGTTGAGGCATGCTTTTGGAGTCATTTTGGGTGAGAAAAGGAGAGGGACTGGTGTAGGATGTGGGACCGGGGGTGTTTATTTGCTTCACACAAAGGCTTGTTGCCTCTGTGATAGCAGTTTTGATATTTTCCCATTGTTGCTCATCCCCTCCTTCTAGCCTGTTTGCTAGTGCTTCTCTAAGGCACTCTCCATTCTTGCCAAAGTCAGCCCTCCTGAAGTCCAGTACCCTCACTTTTGTATGGCTTGACTCTGTAGCTGAGTTTATCGTGAACCACGCTTTTTGGTGGTCATTTGTTCCCAGATGGCTACCCATTTCTATATCTGAGATCCTCTCACTGTCCTCATTTGAGAGTATGAAGTCCAAGATTGCTCCCTCATGAGTGGGTTCCAAAACTAGCTGTCTGAGGCATGCCCCTGTAGGGCATCGAGAATGGCCCTGCTCATGGATGTGGCTGCAGCAAAGATGTTCCAGTTAACATCTGGCATGTTCAGATCCCCCATCAACAGTATCTCCCCTTTCTCTGCCATCCTATGGATGCCTTCTATCATATTTTTGTCCATTCCCTCCCCCTGAGATGAAGGTCTGTATACAACCCCTGTGTGGATTGTGGTGCCATTTCCAGTCTCTAAGGTAACCCACAGTGCCTCCTCTCCTCCCTGTTTACTATTTTGTTCCATTGCTTTTATCCCTTCCCTTACATAGAGAGCTACTCCTCCCCCTCTTCTTCCCTCCCTGTCTCTCCTGTAGGTTGTGTATCCTGGTATGTTAACATCCTAGTCACGGTTCTCTGTGTACCATGTTTCTGTGACTGCTATAATATTCAGGCATCCCTCTTCCATCAAGGCCACCAGTTCAGGGAGCCTGTGTCCCAGACTACAGGCAGTGGTACTCATTACCCTCCATTTCTTGATGGTCTAACCCCAGGGCAGTAGCATGAAAAAGCAGAAGCAATTATATCACTGCATAAGCTTCATTTATCCTTTCTTTTCATTAATTTTCAGTTTTACTGTATAGTGAGTACCCCATTCCCTCAAAATCCACCCCCCCCGGTAGAAAAATCTTATAGCTATTTACACCTGTCAGATTTTGCTACCTTCTGTATAAATAAAACCCAGGACACCATAATGATAAAGCAGGAGCCTTTATATAACTGGATAATCTTTTTCTACTTTCTTTTAATTGATTTTCAGTTTTACTGTATATTGGACTCCCCATTCCCTCAAAATACCCCCAGGTAACAAAATCTGACAGCTTTTCATATCTGTCAGATTTTGCTTCTCGCAATCAAAGTTTCACATAACACACCAGAATGACAAATCAGGGCCCTTATATGACTGTCCAAGCTTTATTTAAACTTTCCTTTCATTCTTTTTTCAATTTAACTGTATGTTGGGCACCCCATTCTCTCAAAACAACCCTAGGAAGCAAAATCTGACAGATATTGCATCTGAGAGATTTTGCTACCCTCAGTCTAAGCAGAGCTCAGGAAAGCAGCATGACTAAGCTAAAGCCCTTATATCACTGCAAAAGCTTTATTTAAATGTTCTTTTAATTAATTTTCCATTTTACTGTACATTGGTCACCCCATTCCCTGAAAATACCCACATGTAGCAAAATCTGACAGCTATGCACTCCTGTCAGATTTTGCTTACCACACACAGAGTGTCACCCAGGACACAAGAAAGACAAAGTAGGAACCCTTGTATAAGTACCTAGCTTTATTTAAACTTTCTTTTAATTAATTTCCAGTTTTACTGTATATTTGACCCCTATTCCCTCAAAATACATCTAGGAAACAAAATGGCAGCTATTCGCACCTGTCAAATTTTGCTACCCACAGTCTAAGTAGAAATGAGGAGAGCAGCATGACAAAGCAGGAGCCCTTATATCCCTGCACAAGCTTTATTTAAACTTTCCTTTAAATAATGTTTAGTTTTGCTGTATATTGGGTATCCCATTCCCTCAGAGTACCTACGGGTAGCAAAATCTGACAGCTATTTGCACCTGTCAGATTTTTCTACCCTCAGCCAAAGCATCACAAAACAGACCAAAATGACAAAGCAGGAGCCTTATATCACTGCCCAAGCTTTATTTCAACTTTCATTTAATTACTTTTTTTGTTTTACTGTATGTTGGGCAGCCCATTCCTTTAAAACACAATCTGGTAGCAAAATCTGATAGCTATTCACACCTGTCAAATGTTGGCACCCTCAGTCTAATTAAAACCCTGGACACCATAATGACAAAGCAGGAGCCCTTACATCACAAGATAATCTTTTTTTCTACTTTATTTTAATACATTTTCACTTTTACTGTGCATTGGGCACCCCATTCCCTGACAATACCCCTAGGTAGCAAAATCTGACTGCTATTTGCACCTGTCCGATTTTTCTTCTGTAACCCCCACACCCCTGCCTTTTTGTAAACGACAGGTGGTTTACTGTTTAAGCTGACAATAGTACCAGGTGGGGACTGGGTTCGTGGAGGACTAGGTTACTAAGCACAAGGGGCCTAGGTTTTGCTACTCTGCACAGGGGCACCCAAGTAAATCCAAACACAGGAAGCAATAACTATAATGTCCAATACCAGGAATGGGATTCTGAAGTGAGGCTTTTATTCACATCCAAACTGAACAAACAAAGCATAGACGGACCCCCACGGGGCTACATTCCTGGTAATGCAGATAAGAGATACAGAACACTTCTTCAACACTTCAGCCTTCAGGCTCCGGACCCATCAGGCACACAGCCCTGACTTGCACGCAGCTTTGGGTACACAGCCTGACTTTTACACTATTTGGGTTTTTTTCTGGCTTGGCTCCCCTGCCAGCCACTCAAACCCGGTCCATATGACAGTGGACCACATTTTTCTGGTGGCTCCCCAAACCACCTTAGGGCCTTCGACTCCTTAAGGGAAATTTCCTTTCAATCCCACGTCTGGGTACTTTCCTCAGCACTGGCCAAGTGCCTGAGGCAAAGTAAAAGGGCCACAGAACAAATCCATAGAGGTGAACCTGGTTACTAAAGGTGGGGGGTCTCCCACCTCCAGCTCCCACAATCCATACCCGGCCATTTCTCTGGACATTAAAAAACTCTTTTTAAAAGCTTGGCAATGCAGATTAAAGGGTAAACGTATAGCACATTTCCTCTACATGTCTTGACTTTCCCTTTGTACTAAACTCAAACATACTTAAATATCTCTTCCTGAAAAGCTTGACAGTGTAGATTAAAGGGTAAATGTATATCACATCTCCTCTACATGTCTTGGCTTTCCCCTTGTGATGGACTTGAACGTACTTTTACTTTGGCTAAGCCTATTCCTCTAGGCCTCCCACTAATTCAACAGTCCAATCCCCACATTAAAACAGTTCAGGTGAAACACAGGCCCTTTGACAAGAGCAGAACTCACCCTTTGGTTGCAGGTGCCCCACAGGCGAATCTTGACAGCTTCTGGTGCCACAACACATTTCAGAAAAATGAGGCAGCTTCTTCCCTAGCCGGAACCAGGAGGCTGCACCTGGAATAACAGGCAACCCTTCCACCCCATCCCCTCAGGGATAGGGCACAGAGACCAGTATCAGCGGTCCCCACCACTTCAAGAACAGCTTACTGTGTTCCTCTTTAGGTGGAAACACACACTTTTCCCAAAAAGTAGCTCTATGTCAGAGCTTAGGCTCCACGAGCCTGTGCACAGACTGCTGTACTCCTCTCTTTAAGATTGCTCACACACAACTGCTGCTGCTCACTGTTCAAAAACTCCCAACATTCTAACCTAACTCCCATCTGCAGATTTCAATGTGGCTCATGCAGCTGCGATAGTTCTATGGTGATGTCATCCCCCAGTCTCAGCTGAGACTGAGAACAGAGTGAGACAGTGTGAAATCCATTTAACTGGAATTTCACAAGCTGCCTTCCCTGCCTACCACTAGGTCTTACTGGGATTCTAGTAACCCCGGATAACAGGGGGGTTACACTTCCCTCACTCAAAGTATCACCCAGGACACCACAGTGACAAAGCAGAAGCCCTTATATCACTGCACAAGTGTTACTTCACTTTTCTTTCATTTAATGTTTGGTTTTACTCTTTATTGGGCATCCCATTACCTCAAAATACCCCAAGGTAGCAAACTCTGACATCTATTTTCACCTGTCAGATTTTGCCACCCTCTGTCTAACTAAAACCAAGGACACCATAGTGACAAAGCAGGAGCTCTTATATCACTGGATAATCTTTTTTCCTATTTTCTTTTAATAAATTTTCAGTTTTACTGTATATTGTATACCCCATTCCCTCAAAATACCCCCAGGTGTCATGTGGCTTGGCTCTCACTGCAAATGGCAGGTTGAATCCCTCGCGCTGTTACCCGGGGCTAATCATTGCAGATTTATACCACCCTACCACACAGAAAAGCTTGGTGTAGCGGATTGAAATAACCATAACATACCTGGGCATAAGGCAAGTCTTTTTGGAAATGCTGCTCATCCAATGAGGGCTTTACTCTGGCACTTTTAGTAACTCAGCATGGCACATAGCGGGGGCCCATTCTCATTGGCAGGCCTGGACGAACAACAAATCAGCGGGATGTTCGCTGCACTCATGCAACGTATGTTGGAGGTTACAGCAGCATCTAATAATACTGCAATGTCCAGTCAGCAAATAGACAAAAGAATTAATATGGCAGAAACCAAGGTTCTAGCTAACACTGAGGCTATTGATTCCCTCACTGTGACTGTCCGGGAGCAAGACCGAATTATACACTCCCTGCAGGCAAAAATGGATGACATTGAGAATAGGAGTCGATGTATCTATCTTCACCTTCTAGGATTTCCAGGATGTGCAGAAAGGTGGAATGCCCTGGGATTTTTATATGATGTCCTGCCTGAGCTTCTAAAACATGACTTACCCCCAGGCTTTACTACAGAGAGAGCGCACAGAATATTGACTCCCTTACCTAAGCCAGGTGAGAGACCCAGGTCCACAATGGCCAGGATACTAAATTTTGTAGATAAGGACTGGATCTCCAACTGAGCACATGAGTTGGGGACTTTACTATGGAGAGGACACAAAATATTAATTTTCCAGGACTAGTCACACGAGTTGGCGCTTCGTCGGAAGGCATACACAGAAGCCCGACATCTTATGCACTCACTAGGTATCAGCTTCTCTCTTCGTTACCCTGCTGTAATGCATCTGGATGTCAATGGCATGATTGTCTTTTTCTCCACTCCTGAGGCCCTCATGGACTACCTGCATCGGAACTGACCTACCACAGTGAACAAGAACTATCCTGAGCCACCTGTTAGGCTGCCTGATGTGACTCCAAAGCAAGGCCTAGTGAGTGACGCATCTCTTATTCAGGCAGACCATAGTAATGGCTTCCAATTTACAGGAGGCACTTCAGTCCTACCTGCCCGATCCCATAAGAGGCAATAATCGGGTTAGCATACTAAAAGATGCCACCCTCAGGAGCATCTTACCAAAGAAGTCCAGCCCAAATTCCAGAGCTTAGATCCTTCAGACACCATGACCAGCACCTTTGCCTAACCTGAACAGATATGCTCTCCTGCTTGAAGAGAAGCAGCCAGACACAGAGGACTTCCCTGCATACCCAGAACAGGAGACTGTGCCCAAGGCCTCCATCCTGGAAGATGAGATAAAAGCATGGACTGCAGCTTTTATCTCGGGCACAGCTTCCACTCCGGTTCTGCTAGCCACTGATCAAGAAGTCATAAGCCCAGAGAATTGACCTTCACAGACTACAGCAGCAGAGACAGCCCTTTAATTAACATCAGTGCAGGAGAAAACTTAGATTAGTGCCTAAATGTTTTTTTTATCCTCATGGCCAGGGCATGGCATAGTCTAGGTCTGGCTCCCAATTTAATATACATTTCCACATGAATGTAAATGGAAGGTCTCTGCCCTTGACACTAGCTAACAATGGGTTTGTCCATGCCCTGATCCTGTTGTTATACAAGTCAAGTTTATGGACCCATATTGTAGTATGTGTTTTTGACAACATGTCAATTATGTTTTAACGTATACTAGCCAAGGTAAACCTTGACCATCAATTCCCCATAGCTAATCTACTGTGCTCTGGAGGGGGGTGACCAGCCCTTATTGACTGCCTGCTTTTCTAATGGCACACTGTGAACAGGGCTAATGGTTAGTCATTTCAGACCTTACCTCACCCATGATTAAGTCCCATGCCACTAAGCACTAAAACCTGGACAAGGGAGAAGTGGGTTGGTGTATCCCAAAAACAGGGCTTTCCCCAGGACAGTGTGGTGGATGCAGGCCTAGCCAAAGCCACTGGTATCACACACCTCTATTCTTAATATAAGTGTAGCTGCCTAGTGCAGCATAAGGTTGCACCCCCCCCATTTAGCCTGGGTAGATTGGATCTTGAAGGGTGCCTTACCCTCTATCCGCCTTTTTCCCATCTACTCTGTCCATAGTGCACAGTTGCACTGTAGACATAAATAGTTGGATGTTTTTCTTTATTTCTTATACTGTTGTACACACACTGTCCCTAAGGTATAATAAGAAATCAGTTAAGATAGTTATGCCATTGCAGACTTTTTTCAAAGGTAATGACGTAGCCTACATGCAGGTACAATGCTTTCACATGCAGCCAATCTCTGGGAGGCCCCCTTTTTCAAATACTTACATTATCCTGTACTTAATTTTTTCCTCCCCTTGGAATATGAATGATATAACTTATGTCACATGGAATGTTAGGGGGCTTAACTCCCCATCCAAACGTAAAAAAGAACTAACGCATTTGAAAAGGGGGAAAACCCAGATAGCCTTTGTACAAGAAACTAAATTAACTAAGCAAGACCATACATATCTAGTCAAAGACTGGGTAGGGAAAGAAATCCTAGCTAGTGCACCTACTAAAAAAAGGGGGGTTGTAATACTCCTTCACAAATCCATTCTATGGTCCATACTGCAAAGCAAAGCTGATCCACAAGGCAGATGGGTTAGAGCCCTTGTGGATACCCCGATTGGTCATATTTTATTAGTAAACATATATACCCATAATGAGGACAACCCCTTCTTCTTGCTGAACCTTTCCAGCAGGATCGAAGGTATGCTAGAGGAACATGCCCCTATAATAACTGGAGGAGATTTCAACCTCACCCTAGAGCCAATACTGGATAGATGCAACCAGAGGAAAAAAACGCATATCAAAAATGTCCAAGCAGTGCAAAGACTCACTGATGAGCTTAAACTGGTCAACACCTGGTGAATCTTCCACCCCACAGACCGCGATTACACTTTTCTGTCCAGAGTACATGGTACCTTTAGCAGATTACATTTCTGTCTCATTTCGCACTCCCTAACCCAGAATGCTCTCAATTCTACTATTCTCCTTGCAGTCATATCAGACCATGCTCCAGTTCAACTGGCACTTTCCTTAGGCCCCTCTGTGCATTGCTCTCCCACATGGAGGCTTGACTCTCTTCTCATGCAGCATCCTAAATTTGTGACCTGGGCCAAAAAAGAGACAGCATTATTTAAGCAAAAAAACACTGTCTCTGACACATCAGCTAAAAACACTTGGGAAACATACAAAGCAAATATGAGAGGGAAAATCGTAAGTTATGCCGCCCACAGGAGACAGGACAGGGAAAGGGAGATGATGCAACTGGAAAGCGCTTTGGCAACTGTGGAACATAATTTCAATCAAATGCCTTCTCCCTCCCCACATTCTACCCTAGGCCATCAAGTTCTGACACTCCGGCAACAACTAAATTAACTGATCTCCAGGAAGAACGACCTGGCGCTGCTCCAGATCTGACATACGTATTTGGAACAGGGTGATAAAAATGGGAAAATATTAGCATACCAATTGTGCAGACAGCAAACCAGTAGGTGCATAGCTGGACTCAAAGACTCCCAGACTGGGACTGTAAAAACCAGCCCCCAGGATGTGACTAGCATAATGGGGCGATTCTGTTCCCAGCTATATGCCTCCTCAAGAAAAGGAGCCCCCCCCCGAGGTCTTTGGTTTTCTAGAGTCTATACAACTTCCAAGGCTGTCCTCCGAACAGAGGGACTCTTTAGAGGGGCCACTCAAATCAGTGGAGATTGCAATGGCTTTGAAGTCCCTCAAAGTGGGTAAAGCTCCCAGAGGTGATGGCTTCCTAGTGGAATTTCTGCAGGCTGTGACACCACTGATCACCCCTTTACTTTCCCAAGTGTATGCAAAGTCGGAAGACCAAGGTATCTTACCTTGCACACTACGGGAGGCTATAATCACAGTGCTTCCCAAGAAAGGGAAAGATTCCATGGAGGCGGCCAGCTACTGACTTATATCCCTAATAAGCTCAGATAGTACAGTGTATGCTAAGGCCCTGGCAAACAGGTTAAACCCAATCTTACCCTCTCTGATTCACCCATCACAGGTAGGGTTTGTAAAAGGTAGGTATAGTGCAGATCACCTCCGTACCCTTATTAATCTTATCCACCAGGCCAGAGCTTTGAAGTCCCTGGCCACTGCCCTGGCCGTGGACTTCAAAAAAGCATTCAACTCTGTGGAATGGGATTATTTGATAGCTGTCCTTCAATAATTTGGTTTTGGCCCACAGTTTCAATCTGCCATAAAGACTCTATACACCTCCCCTCTAGCTAGAGTGCTATCCAACTCTAACCTGTCCAAACCTTTCAATCTCCACAGAGGTACCAGACAAGGCTGCCCCCTCTCCACCCTTCTATTTGTACTGGCAGTTGAACCTCTTGCAGCTGCAATCTGACAGGACTCCTTAATCACGGGCATCAGCATACGGCACTCCCAATACTCCACACTTTTGTATGCTGACGACCTGTTGGTCCCTCTGGAGAGGTGCAGCATTCCATTCCTTTCCTCCATTGCTCAATCTTTTAAATCATTTCACATCTGTATCTGGCCTGAAAGTTAACCCCTCTAAAACAGAAGTTCTGCCTATTAATGACTTATGTTGCTCACAATCCTTGCCTAATTCAGACCTTAAATGGTCGCCAAATATCATTGCATATTTAGACATTAAAGTAGGTCCCAGGATTGATAAGTGGTGGAATAATAACCTGGGCCCCTTAATTTCTGATTGCAAATGGGAATTTGACCACTGGACTAGGCTTCATCTGTATATGCCAGGCAAAATAGCCACCTTTAAAATGTCTATGGCCCCAACATTTTTTCATTTGTTTTCCCATATCTCCATACATCCCCTCACACACTGGCTCCAAAAAATAGACAAAACAATAGTCTCCTTTCTCTGGGGCACTACTAGACCTTGTTACAGCTGAAACATGCTTTGTGCTCACTGGAAGCGGGGAGGATGGGGGCTACCATGGATGGAAGGTTACAAGATGGCCTACCAATGCTCCCAGACCCTGCAGTGGTTTCAAACTGCTTCACAGATCACTCCACAATGGTTAGAAATAGAACAGAATATTGCTGATACACCTATCCTGGCACCCCTGTTAAGTCCAGGGCTAGCCCCACATCTCAACTTCCACCCAACACTGAGCTCCTCTCACAAATACTGGAAAAGTCTCCACAAGAAAATAGACTCCCGAGTTCTCCCGCTCCTACTTACCCCATCTAGCAGAACCCATAAGTCACAATTGACAAACACCAAGTGCTATGGCCTACCTGGAAAGAGGCAGGTATTTTGTTTGTGGGTGATCTTTTGGATTTGGAATCCCAAGCCATTGACACCTTCTCAAACCTGTGTGACCAGTGGTCTCTACCAAAAACAGGTATTTAGAAATACTTCCAGATCAGGGATGTGCTAAGACCTGTCCTCATAAAGTTCAAAGTCGAGGTACAACCCCCTTCCCCTATTTATACATGGCTAAAGGCCCCAAGTGGGAAAGCTGGTCTGATCTACGCAACACTCAGAGATACCCTACCGAACTCCTCTCTCATCTTCAAAGCCAAATGGGAGCAAATGATGCAAACTCAGATCTCAGACAGCCAATGGGAACAGTGCTGGCGAACAAGACATCTAGTGCATAGAGATGCCTGAAGCCGGTTAATTCACAAGATACTACATTCTTGGTATAGAACCCCAGAGGTACTTAAAAAGGCTAAGATTATACCACATGATAACTGCTGGAGATGCCAGCAGCCAGGGGCCACTTTTCATCATATCCTGTGGCAGTGTCCCATGATCACCCCAGTCTGGGAAAAAACAATCTCAGAAGCTAGTGAGTTCCTCACAGTACCTATCCCTCTCTATGCCCCCCTCCTATTACTTGGCATGAAATCTGAAGCCCCTTTTCTTACATCCCTACAGTGTTGCTGGATAATGTTGCTAAGTATGCAAGTAAAATGCACCCTTCTGAGAAACTGGAGAAGCTCTTATGTTCCCTCCAGGGTTGACATATTTTCTGCCCTCACTCAATTATATGAGATGGACAGATGCTCACATGTCACATCAGGATGGATAGAAAGCTTTCAAGAATCCTGGGCTCCATATGTGGCATAGCTGTCTGCCAGAGCTGGCACAGGTTGATAGATGCATAGAATCATGGTAGTGTTTCCTTGGTGTAAGATGTATAGTTTGCCTTTGACTCTTCTTGACATTTTATGATACTGTCTGTTAGTCTGATAATAAGACAGTGTGTGGTTAGTGTTAGCTGTAGAATATGTCTTTATATATATATATATATATATATATATATTATGGTACATGGTAGTGCTACCATAGTTAGCGTTGAGGAGCCCTTTTAAGGTTAAGGGGTCAAACTGTGCACCTTAATAACTTTGCCACTGTTCAACAGATTTGCCTGAAATTTGGAATGCATGATCAAAAACCATGCATCTTGGGATCTGCCAACTTTTGTATCAATCGGATATACGGCTGCGGAGTTATTAAGTGTGATCTGCACATGCGTTCACACTTTTGGGTGATTTCTTTGCTCGCACCTACAGGTCGCACGGTTTGCACGAGCAATCTGAAAACTTCAGGAAACATGTGGCCAGGGTGCCCTGTGTGCCTTTAAAAGATTTCGTGAAAAAATATTAAACGGTTTTAAAGTTATTCAAAAAACAAATTCCCATTACAAGTCAATGGAAAAGTTAACAAAAAGTTTGAAAGTGTCATAAATGCAGTTCTTACTTTTGCAAATGGCCCTTTTACTTTCGCAAATCTGCCATTTTGTTTTTAGTTGGTGATCAGAAAAATGCTTGGCATTTAAATTTGGGACCCTCTAGCAAAGTAATTATTTTTGTATTCACCTAGTTGGACCCGAAGGATGCTAGGCATGTCTTTATTTTGGGGTAAAACACCCCAGAAATATGTTTTTCAAATTTCTGGAAAAAGTACTTTCGCAAAGTACTTTCACACTTGTGACAGTGTTGCATAAATTTGTGAAAGCTTTCTCAAAGTTTGACAGTACTTTTCCAGGCTATAGCAAACTGACAGCAATTCTTTGCCACCCTGCTGCAAAAGAATGGTTTGGTCTTTTGGGCTGAAATTTGGAGGGAACACAGCCAACACTTTTTACAGATGTGCCTTTCACTGTTCGGGTGAAAAAATATTACAGTGCAGCAAAGATTTGGAACTCCAAAGTTGACACTTTTTCCCACAAGATAACACTACGATGCCCGCCATATTACAGGAATCCTTTGCCACCTTGCTGCAAAATAAAGGTTTGGTCTTTTGGGCTGAAATTTGGAGGGAAGAAAGCCAACATCCCACTGATATGCCTTTTCATGGTTTGGTGAAAAACTATTACAGGGCGGCACAGTTACGGCACTCCGAAATTGACACTTTTTCCTATTGGATAACATTACTGCAACTGTCGCGCTTTTTGGGGCCCGTATCTCGTAAACAGTGCGAGATACGGACTTTTCGTTGCAAAATTGCTTAGCCTCATAAAACTAGCCAGGAAAGTCATAATTCATATCAAATTTACATTTTTTTTCTACGTCGTACGGTTCCTGAGATATAAGCAATTTAATATTCCAAGTCCTCATTTTCTGCTCCGAGGCCCATTGTTATGCATACATTCTTCGTTTTCACTGTGTTTTCCAATGCATTTTTTGGGGAAAATAAGGGTGTGCCCTTTCGTTACTGTGCCAGTTAATGTTTCCAGTTGTGTTTCCATTACCGTTTGCAGTACCATTACCGTCTACGACACCGTGTGCGTTATGGTTTGCGTTTTCGTTTGCGCTTACATTTGCATTTCTGTGTCGTTTGGCATTATTGTTGCTGTTACCATTACCTGTTTCATTTGCAATTGCAGTACTGTGCACATGCGTTACAGTTTGTACTTCCATACGCGCTTGTGTTTCTGTTTCGTTTCTGTTTTCTTTGGCATTATTTTTGCTATTACTGTTACCATTTGCGTTTACAATTGCGGTACCATGACCATGCATGTAATGGTTTGCGTTTCTGTATCCACTTGCTTTTGCATTTCTCTTTCCTTTGGCATTATTATTGCTGTTACCATTACCATTTGCGTTAACAATTGTGGTACTGTGCCCCCGCATGTTTCGGTTTGCGTTTCCGTACGCGTTTCTGTTCCCGTGTTTGTTTCTCTTTCATTTGGCATTATTCTTCATGCTAACTTTACCATTTGCATTTACAATTGTGGTACCATGCCTGTGCATGTTACGGTTTGCGTTTACTTGTGCGCTTGCGTTCGCATTTCCATTTCTGTCCCCTTTCACATTCTTTTTGCTGTGACACTTAATATTTCCATTTAAAATACTGCTGCCATCACTGTTCACATTATAAGTTGTGTTTTCGTATGCACTTCAATGTCCGTTTCTGTCACTGTTCGCTCCGGCATCACTTTGAGCTTGTGCTTCTATTAGCGTTTCCTTTACCATTTAAGTTTCCGTTACCATGTGCGCTACTGTTTGCACTTCTGTTTGCATTGCTGTTCCTGTTCCTATGTCACAAGACATCACATGGTGGGAGCGCGAGGCCCTTTCACTATTTCTTGTCATTATTATCGAAAAGAAGGGAAATTAGAGGCAAAAAACTCTATTTAATGCAATCGTTAGGGTTATTCCACAGTGACAAAAGTGAGGAAATTTGGCATTAGGGTTGGCCTTGACCCCCAACCCCACCCCCAACTGGCATCAGGGTGCTCATTGGTTATTGGTCCTAACTCTCACGGTCATGTAAACCTTGTGACCTGTAGCGCACGAGTAAAGAATGCAGAAAAAGAAAATGTGCCGGAATGTTGCTTAATAACTCCACAGCCGTATGTCCAATAAGTACGAAAGTTGGCAGATCCCTAAGATCTATGGTTGTGCCCCATGCCTACCAAATTTCAGGCACATCCGTTGAATGGTGGCAAAGTTATTAAGGTGAAAATTTCACCATTTAACTTTAAATGGGGTACTCAGCCTAACTATATTAGCGCTACCCTACTACCATAATATATATATATATATATATATATATATATATATATATATATATATTCATGGCAAAAAAAATCTGTTTAATGCATCAGTTAGGGTTGTTCCACAGTGATAAAGTGAAATTCGATGTTGGGGTTGAACCCCCGTTGGACCCACCCCACCTGCCCCCAGGTGGCATCAGGGTGTGCACTGGGGTCATTGACCCTAACTCTCATCCCATCACATGTGTAAAGCTGGGTGGTGAACTATGGGAGAATGGGGTGAGAGTTAGGACCAACAACCCAATGCACACCCTGATGCTGGCTGCAGGGCCGGGTGGAGGTGGATCAAGGGGGGGGTTTCAACCCTAACATCGAATTTCCTCACTTTTGTCACTGTGGAACAACCCCTAACTGATGCATTAAATGGAGGTTTTTTGCCATGAATTTCCCTTCATTTTGAGAATGAGGACTATAAATAGTGAATGGAATGTGGTGGTGGGAGCATGGAGCCCTTCAGGCCCTGTGCTCGCACCATGTGATTTTTTTGTGGCATAGTAATGGTAATAGCAATGCAAATACAAGCAGTAACAGTTATGCACATGGTGATGCAAACATAAATTGTAGAGCAAGCATTAATAAAAACGCAGGTACCAAGTGACACCAAAGTGAAAAGTGATGCAAAAAGAGACACAAGTGCATATTGAAACACAACTGGAAATGTGCACAGTCATGGTACTGCTATTGTAAATGCAAATGATAACTGTGACAGCAACAATAACACAAAAAGGAAACAGACACGCAAACGCGTACAGAAACACAAACCATAATGCACACGGTCACAGTACTGCAATTGTAAACAGAAATGGTAATGGTAAAAGCAACAATAATGCCAAAGGAAACAGAAACACAAAGGCAAATGCAAGCGCATATGGAAATGTGAACCGTAACGTGCATGGCCACGGGAATGCAATTGGAAACGTAAATGGTAACGGTAAAACAATGATGACGCAAATTGAGAGACAAATGCAAACGAAAAGGGAAGGGTGGCCACCAACAGAAATGGTAATGCACATGGTGATGCCAAGCGAAAGACAAACACAAACAGTAGTGGAGACACAAATATTAACAGTAATGCAAACGGAAACACAAAGGGTAACGTGCACGGTGGCGTACACAGGAACACTAACGCAAATGGGCAGGGAAACACAAGTGTAATGCCTACGTGGAACAGTAACTGGAGTGCACACCATATTTTTTCCCAAAAGCGCCATTAAGAAACACAGTGAAAACAAAGAATGTATGCATAATAATGGGCCTCGGAGCAGAAAATGAGCAGTTGTAATACTAAAATGATATCTCAGTAACCGTATGACGTAAAAAAAAAAAAAAAAAAAAACATGATTCATGGGTTTCCTGGCTAGGTTTTCACTGCATGCTTAGACCACAGGGCTACACATGCTCATGACAAAAAATCCATATCTTGCACCGTTTCCAAGATACAAGCCTCAAAAAGCACGGCGGACGCCACCATGTTAGTCTATGGGGAAAATGTCAACTTCGGAGTACCATAACTTTGCTTCCATACAATATTTTGTCACAAAACTAGCGAAAGGCACATCTCTGAGATGTTGGCTGTGATCCCTCCAAATTTCAGCCTAAAAGACCAAACCATTTTTTTGCAGCAGGGTGGCAAAGAATTCCTGTAATTTCTGCCACAGTCTAGAAAAGTATTGTCATGATTTATGACACCTTTTTGCAAAAATTTGCGAAACTGTAACAAGTGCGACACTACTTTGCAACACTACTTTTCCCCCAAATTTGGAAAACATATTTCTGGAGTGTTTAACCCCAAAATAAAGACATGGCTAGCACCCTGAGGGTCCAACTAGGTGAACAAAAAAAGAATTGTGTTCCAAGGGGTCCCAATTTTAAAAGCCAAGCATTTTTCTGATCAGTAACTGAAAACAAAATGGCAGATTTGCTACATTACTAGGGTCATTTGCGACACTAAAAAGTGCATTTGCGAAAGTGTCAAAATGTTTGTTAACTTTTCCCATTGACTTATAATGGGAACTTGTTTATTGAATAACTTTTGAACTATTTAATATTTTTTCACGAAATCTTCAAAAGGTACATCGTTCCATGATGTTTTTGGACCGGTCGTGTAAACTGTGCGACCTGTAGGTGCGAGCAAAGAGTGCACAAAAAAAAAGAAAATGTGCCCCGGAATGTTGCTTAATAACTCCACAGCTGTAAATCTGATCAGTACGAAAGCTGGCAGATCCCAAGATCTATGGCTATGCCCCGTGCCTAACAAATTTCAGGCACATCCGTTGAATGGTGGCAAAGTTATTAAAGTGAAAATTTCACCATTTAACTTTAAATGGGGTACTCAACCCTATTTGCACCTGTCAGATTTTGCTTCCCTCACTCAAAGTATAACCCAAAACACCATAATGACAAAGTAGGAGCCCTTGTATAACTGGATAATCTATTTTTGCTACTCTTTTTAATTAATTTTCAGTTGTACTGTGCTATTGGGTACCCAATTCCCTCAAAATACTTTCAGAGAGCAAAATCTGAGAGCTATTTGAAACTGTCAGATTTTGCTACCATGAGTCTAAGTAGAACTCAGGACAGCACCATGACAAAGCAGGAGCCCTTATATCACTACACAAGCTTTATTTAAACTATCTTTTAATTCATTTTTATGTTTGCTTGCACGCATGTGCAAGAAACATAGTGCCATCATTTGAGTTTTTCAGAGGTGTGCCAGCATCTTCCAATTCAGTCAGTGTGTTTGCAGGCATGGTCACAGTTCTCCAATCACTGCTAAAGCTGTCTGCGACAGCAGTTGAAAATGCAGTGGCATACAGTTGAAAGAGGAAGCTATGCTTCAGTGAGCAGCTCCTCCCCCCCCCACACACACACAGATCAACTGTGTCAGTTGCCTGATAGAATGGTGTAGTCTTGTCAAGCTTAGAGAGACAAGCCACACATCCTTAATTTAATAAACTGTTCCCTGCTAAAGCAGGACCACCAAAATGTGTGGGTGCCTAACAGTCCTTACACATGCCAGCTCTCCAAAGCACACCTTCATGGACCCCATGGGTTCTAATCCTCCAGAAAAAAATACCTCAGCATTTGAGTGAAAACTCAGACTTCTTTTGTATGTGTAATTCCAAGCATTTTCTCTTACTAGACTCTGTCAATGTGAACTCCTAAGCTGCTAAAACCTATGCAGATGAACTTGAGCATACTGTACTACCTGCAGCTGAAGCAAAGAACAGCTAGAATGCAGAGAAGAACATGCTGCTATGCATTTCAGCAGCAGCCAGTGGGGAGGTTTTCATGACTGAAGCACTTTAATGCACCTTTAGTGCTGTCATATACACACCCCTGTGTGGTAATTCACTAAACTGCACACTTAGTCTGGTAATGCAGCTTTAAAATATTTTTTTCTCTGAATTGCCGTGAGCTGGCATTTAGATAGAATCACAGCCCTTTCTCAAATCAGATGCTCAATGAAGTCACATCACCTTGTGACCCTAAACATCTTAGGGTTGGACATGTGCCTAACAAAATAGCGAAAACTAGGTATAGAAAAAGAAACAAATTCAACCATAGCTCACAATCAAATCCACCCTTTTCTCTGGTGAATCAGGCAGCCCTAACAGCCCACCTTCTGGGTTTGCACTCCTCCACCCGCACAACATATGGTCGAATGGGTGTTGTTGCATTTATTTCATAATTTCCTGATCCTGTTGCTAACACCATACTGATACAGTAATACTTTTTATGGCTCGAAAACTGCTTGACATTACCTGAATTATAAATGGCATCCCTGTTTGACGTTGTGGTGCGGAATATGGTGGTGCTCAAATTTTAAGCCTAGTATTACATGCAGATATGTTGTTATTGACTCATGTCACTTACCATTTTATACATCTATTGAGTTTTTCAATTCACTTTTGCTGACAAATGTTGATCGCAGGGATTCTGGTGTCACAATTCAGTTCAGCGACGTGTAACATCTTAGTGCAGATGCTAAGTAACTGTTTTAAAATGCTGAAAAAGTTAACAGCGATGAAAGTGCATGAACTTCTTTCTTCCGTGTCTGGATTTGTAGTGGTGTTATTGGCAAGTGCATGTCCCTTTGCTCCAGAACTATCAGTGAGATGTCTATTCTGTGCAATGGACAGTGACTGAATGTTATCAGCTGACAGTTTTCATTTCATTATCAACAGATAAATATTCAGGGCTTTGCAAATGCAACTTTGCTGGTAGCACAGTTTCGTGCCCCCAAGTGTCTCATCAGTTAGTGGTCATATCTTAACCGATGATCACAAAAAGTATGAAAAAGATTTGCAGCTGAGTAATGTAAATGCCAATCCACCTAAGCACCTTTAGGTTGCAAACATAATTTAAATGTACAGGGATTCTGGACAGGTGTATCACTCCTTGGCACAGCAATGGTTAATAAGTTTAAGCACATTCTCAGGACATTGTTTCACTTGCCCCCTCTCCTCACTACGATCCTGGTCACCTAAAATAAACCTGATATTTTAGTATCTGTTTTACATTTTGGCTCAGTTAGGCAATCAACGCTGTAAGAACATAAACGGACATATAAATGGGGACTATAAGAACATGCTGTGGGTGCTTCTCCCTTAGTCCAGCTGTGCAACATCAGCCTGAAGCTCAGGTAGAGCTTACTGTCTACCACTTTGTTCACCCCCCCATGTACCTGTACCATTTCACATTCTCCCTTGCCTTAGTCCAGCTGTGCTACATGAGCCTGAAGCTCTGGTAGGGCTTACTGTCTACCACTTTGTTCGCCCCCATGTATCGCTGTGCTCCATCAGCCTGAGCTCTGGTAGGCTTACTGTCTACCACTTTGTTCACCCCCCCATGTACCTGCACCATTTCACATCCTCCCTTGATCTACAGTGAGTGGATCCCTCATTCATACGTCACATATGCACGCACAAAAAAAAAAAGTCTTCAAAAATTAAGATACATTTATTATGTTTGTTATGTTTGCTTGCACGCATGTGCAAGAAACATAGTGCCATCATCCGAGATTTCGGAGGTGTGTGACCCGTTCTTCCAATTCAATAAGTGTGTTTGGCAGGCACGGCCCCTGTAAGCCAATGCATACTGGAGCTGTCTATGGCAAGCTCCAAAATGCAGTGGCATACAGTTCAAAGGGGGAGCTATGCTTCAGTGAGCAGTGATAAGATATCACTTGCTCATGCGCAGCTCCTCCCCCACTCACACGCAGGCGTGTGCCCCCCCGCACGCATGCATACACTGTATAGCCAATGGGGGTGCTCAATCCCCCTTGCTGCACTCCCCCCGCCGCTCAAAGCCTTCCAAATGCCATGCTGGGTGCCCACCCAAGCATGGCAACTCATGATATAGCCGGGGTGCCAACCTCTGCCGGGCCCACTGTCCTCACCCCTAGTACTGGTGCCACGCTGGGAGCCCACCCCAGCATGGCAATCGATGCTTTGGGGCGATGGGGTGCCCAATCCCCCATCGGCTGAATGCCCCCAACTGTCCTTGTGCCATGCTGGGAGCCCACCCCAGCGTGGCAAATGTCCTGCGTCATCATTGGAAACAAAAAGAACACCTGCAAAGAAAAAACGGTCCCATGTAGTCTCCCTGGCCCCCCTCCCACAACCCGCACCCACCCACAGCACACCCTGCCTCCCCACACCCCTCACCCCATACTTACCTCTGGACCTCGGCGCAACGATCTTCGGTGGACTGGGAACACGTCTGCACTCTTCAAAGCCAACCGCGAACTGAGGAAATGCCGGTAAGCTGTATAATGGGCTAGACAGGGGGTTTTCAACTTTGTTGCATATCTCAGGCATTTTTTTGGAATTTTTGCAGCAAATTTTCAACATGGGGTTTTTGGGACCCCTTCTCATGAATGATGTCACTGTCATGGCGTTATTCGGGCCCAAAGGGTGATTTCGCAGTCACTGCGTGAAATCACCTTTCGGGACTGATTAATGAAATGACACTGCCAGTGTTCATAAGGCAGGCTCTCAAAAAGCCTATTTTGAAAATTTGGTGGAAAAATTTCAAAAAACGACTGTTTTACTAGCGATGCATTGTGCAGTTCATGCACGCTCGAAGTTCGCAAATTTTCAATATTTTCATCCAGATTTTCAACATTGACATTTTACCACACCTTCTTATAAGTAGTACAGCTGTTATTTTCATCTCACCCAAAGCGCTGTTTCCCATGTAGCGCACAATGGCACAGTCGGTGTGCTAAATCAATGTATGGGACAAATTAAAAAATCACAGTGACACTGTTCATGAGCAGAGGTCTTAAATGGCTATGTTGGAAAATTTGGTGAAAAAATTCCAAAATGACTGTTTTATGAGCGTGCATTGTGCAGTTCCTCACGACGTCAGAAGTTCGCAAATTTTCAATGTTATACTCCAGATTTTCAACATTGCCATTTTTATTACACTCCTTATGAACAGTACAGCTGCCATTTTTCTATATGCTGCCCAAAATGTTGTCACACATGTAGCACACAATGGTGCTGTTGGTGTGTGAAAGCAATGTTTGGGACAGATTAAGAAAATCACAGTTACACTGTTCATGAGCAGAGGTCTTAAAATGGCTATATTGAAAATTTGGTGACAAAAGTCCATAAAATGACTGTGTTATGAGTGAGCATTGCACAGTTTCCACGCACCCTGGTAAGTTCATGACTTTGTAATATTTTAAGTCCAGATTTTCACCAGTGGCATTTTTCCACACTGCCTTATTTACAGTACAGCTGTCATTTTTCACAACATGGCCGAAGTGTGTTCACACTTTCAGCGCAGAGATGCATGGTTGCTGTGGGAAATTATTGTTCGGGACAGATAAAGAAAATCACAGTGACACTGTTCATGATCAGAGGCACCAAAATGCCTGAGTTGACAATCTGCTGTAAAAAAAATCCCCAACCTAATTATATTACGGGTGTGCGTTGCACAGTTTCTATGTACACTCATGAGTTCATCAGTTTTTTAAATATTTTTACTGCAGATTTACAACATTGCCATTTTTTACACCTCCCCATGAACAGTACAGCTGTCATTTTTTACATCCTGCTCAGAATGTTTTTGCACCTTTGGTGCTAAATGCCGCAGTCGCTGTGCATAAGCAGCTTTCGGCTAAGAAACTGATATTCCCCTGTTCGAGATGGGGTCAAACAAAACCATGTTGAACATTTGGAGGAAAATACCAACGAATGCCTGAGGTATTAGGGTTTCCAACCATAACGCCCAACCCCAGAGAATGACAGGCATCAGGGTGTGACTTGGGATTCTTGCCTGTAATGCTCATACCATTCCACACCCTGCAGCCAGTGAGAAGCATTGAGGTATGCCTGGACTCTTCAACCCCAAAGTTCACCCCATTCTCCTATATCGCACCCATCCCACTGTATTTCCTAATGGAATGGGGTGCCCTAGGACCAAAGACCCCAAGGAACACCGTGACACTTGTCAGTGTCTGCAGGGTGGGGTGTACTGAAATGGTGTGGCCGTTATGGCTGACGACCCAAAGGCACACCCCAATGCCTGTCACTCTCTGCAGGGTGGTGGTGGGGTTGGCTTCAGTTCAATACTTCACTGCCATTACTATTACGCATCTCTGTAACTTCTACACTACCACTGCCAATGCCAGCAAGCAAACATTCGGCATTGACAAATGCTTGTTAGTTTTACAGTATATTGGGAATCCCATTCTCTCAAAGCATTTACGGGAAGCAAATTCTGACAGCTATTCGCTCCTGTCACATTTTGCTACCCTTAGTCAAAGTATCACTCAAGACACCAGAAGGACAAAACGGAAGCCAGTATATCACTGCACAAGCTATGTTTAAACTTTCTTTTAATTAATTTTCAGTTTTACTGTGTATTGGGCACCCCATTACATCAAAATACACCCATGTAGAAAAATCTTACAGCTATTTGCACCTGTCAGATTTTGCTACCCTCTGTCTTATTAAAACCCAGGACAACATAATGACAAAGCAGGAACCCTTATATAACTGGATAATCTTTTTTCAAGTTTCGTTTAATTAATTTTCAGTTTTACTGCATATTGGGTTCCCATTACCTCAAAATAGCCTAGGTAGCAAAATTGGACAACGTTTTGCTTCTGCCAGTTTTTGCTACGCGCAGACAGAGTTTCAAACAATACACCAGAATGATAAATTATGACCCTTATATCACTGCCCAAGCTTTATTTCAACTTTCATTTCATTCCTTTTCAGTTTTATTATGTGTTGTGCAGCCCATTCTCTCAAAATACCACAGGAAGCAAAATCTGACAGATATACACATCTGACAGATTTTGCCACTCTCAGTCTAAGTGGAGCTCAGAACAGCAGCATGACAAAGCAGGAACCAGTATATCACTGCACAAGCTTTATTTAAATGTTCTTTTAATTAATTTTCAGTTCTACTGTATATTGGAAACAGCAATCCCTGAAAATGCCCCAGGTAGCAAAATCTGACTGCTATTCGCACCGGTCAGATTTTGTTTCCCTCACTCAGAGTGTCATCCAGGATACCAGAAAGGCAAAGCAAGAGCCCTTGTATCACTACTTAAGCTTTAGTTATACTTTCGCTTGATTAATTACCAGTCTTACTGTGTATTGGGCACCCTATTCTCTCAAAATACCCCTAGGAAGCAAAATCTGACAGCTATTTGCACCTGTCAGATTTTGCTACCCTCAGTCTAACTAAAACTAAAGAAAGCAGCATGACAAAGCAGGAGCCCTTATATCACTGCAGAAGCTTTATTTAAACTTTCCTTTAAGTAATTTTTAGTTTTATTGTATATTGGGCATCCCATTCCCTCAAGATACTGACAGGCAGCAAGATCTGACAGCTATTCGCACCTGTCAGATTTTGCTACCCTCAATCTAAGTAGAACTCAGGAGAGCAGCACGACAACACAGAGGCTCTTATATCACTGCACAACCTTCATATAAACTATTTCTTTAATTCATTTTTAGTTTTACTGTATATTGGGTATCCCATTCCCTCAGAGTACCTACGGGTAGCAAAATCATAGAGTTATCTGCACCTGTCAGATTTTGCTACACTCAGTCAAAGTGTCACCAGAACAGAATGATAAAGCAGGAGCCAGTATATCACTGCACAAGCTTTATTTAAATGTTCTTTTAATTAATGTTCAATTCTACTGTATATTGGGAACTGCAATCCCTGAAAATACCACAGGTAGCAAAATCAGACAGCTATTTGCACCCGACTGATTTTCTTTCCCTCACTGAAAGTGCCACCCAGGACACCAGAAAGACAAACCAGGAACCCCTGTATCACCACCTAAGCTTTATTTATACTCTCTGTTAATTAATTTACAGTTTTACTGTGTATTCAGCACCCTCTTCCCTCAAAACACGCCTAGGAAGCAAAATCTGACAACTATTCGTACCTGTCCGATTTTGCTACCCTCAGTCTAAGTAGAACTTAAAAGAGCAGCTTAAGAAAGCAAGAGATGTTATATCACTGCACAAGCTGTATTTAAACTTTCCTTTAAATCATTTTTAATTTTACTGTACAGTAGACATGCCATTCCTTCAAGATACCTACAGGTAGCAAAATCTGATGACTATTTGCACCTGTCAGATTCTGCTACACTTAGTCAAAGTATCACCCAGGACACTAGAATGACAAAGTAGGAGTCCTTATATCACTGCGTATGATTTATTTAAACTTTCTTTTAATTCATTTTCAGTTTTACTGTATACTGGTTACCCATTCCCTCAAAATACCCCCCAGGGAGCAAAATTGTACAACTATTTGCACCTGTCAGATTTCGCTACCCTCAGTATAACTAAAACTCAGGACACCATAATAACAAAGCAGGACCCCTTTTATATAACTGGATAACCATTTTTTCTACTTTCTTTTAATTAATTTTCAGTTTTACTGTATATTGTACACCCCTTTCCCTCAAAATACCCCCAGGTAGCAAATAATGGCAGCTAATCACATCCGTCAGATTTTTCTACTATCCGTCTAATTAAAAAACAGGACACCAGATTGACAAACATGGAGCTCTTATATCACTGCACAAGCCTTATTTAAACTTTCTTTTCATTAATTTTTAATGTTACTGTTTATTGGGTACCCCATTCCCTCAAAATGGCCTCCAGGTAGCAAAATCGTACGGCTATTAGCACCTGCCAGATTTTGCTACCCTCAGTCTAACTAAAACCCAGGACTCCATAATGACAAAGCAGGAGCCCTTATAGCACTGGATAATCTTTTTTTTTTATTCTCATTTAATTAGTTTTTAGTTCTACTGTATATTGGGCTAACCATTATCTCAAAATACCCCAGGCAGCAAAATCAGATAGCTTTTTCAATCTGTCAGATTTTCATACCCGCAGTCAAAGTTTCAAACAATACACCAGAATGACAAATTAGGACCCTTATGTCACTGCCCAAGCTTTATTTCAACTTTCATTTCATTCCTTTTCAGTTTTACAATATGTTGGGCACCCCATTCTTACAAAATACCCAGAGAAAGCAAAATCTGACAGATATTTGCATCTGACAGATTTTGCTACCCTCGGTCTAAGTGGAGCTCAGGACAGCAGCATGACAAAGCAGGAGCCCTTATATCACTGCACAAACTTTATTTAAATGTTCTTTTATTTAATTTACAGTTCTGCTGTATATTGGGAAACGCAATCTCTGAAAATACCCCAGGTAGCAAAATCTGACAGCTATTCGCACCGGTCAGATTTTGTTTCCCTCACTCAGTGTCACCCAGGACATCAGAAAGGCAAAGCAGGAACCCTTGTATCACTACCTAAGCTTTATTAATACTTTCTTTTAATTAATTGTGCTCCCAGATCGCTCCTGTAAAAAAGCTTTCAGCTTAGTGTGCTATACCTGGTTAAACAGCTAAAAAAAAAATAAAATAAAATAAATTTCCAGTCTTACTGTGTATTGGCACCCTATTCCCACAAAATACCCCTAGGAAGTTAAATTTGACAGCTATTCGCACCTGTCAGATTTTCATGCCCTCAGTCCAAGCACAAGTTAGGAGAGCAGCAGGACAAAACAGGAGACCTTACACCACAGCACAAGATTCATTTAAATGTTCCTTTAAATAATTTTTAGTTTTATTATATATTGGGCATCCAATTCCCTCAAGATACCTACAGGTAGCAAAATCTGACAGCTATTCACACCTGTCAGATTTTGCTACCCTCAGTATAACTAAAACCCACTACACCATAATGACAAAGCAGCAGCTCTAATATAATGGATTCATCTTTCTTTCTACTTTCTTTTAATTAATTTTCAGTTTTACTGTATATTGGGCTCTCCATTCCCTCAAAACTCCCACAAGTAGCAAAATCTGACAGCTTTTTGCATCTGCCAGATTTTGCTACCTGCAGTCAAAGTTTCACACAACACACCAGAATGACAAATCAGGACACTTATATGACTTCTCAAGCTCTATTTCAACTTTCATTTCATTCCTTTTCAGTTTTACTGTATTTTGGGCATTCTTTTCTCTCAAAATACCCCTAAGAAGCAAAATCTGACAGATATCACATCTGAAAGATTTTGCTACCCTCAGTCAAAGTATCACCCAGGACACCAGAATGACCAACCAGGAGCCCTGATATCACTGCACAAGCTTTATTTAAACTTTCATTTAATTAATTTTCAGTTTTACTGAGTATTGGGTACCCCATTCCCTCAAAATATCCCCCCCAGGCAGCAAAATCTTTTAGTTATTTGCACCTGTCAGACTTTACTACCTTCAGTATAATTAAAACCCATGACACCTTAATGACAAAGTAGGAGCCCTTACATAGCTGGATAATCTTTTTTTCTATTTTCTTTTCATTCATTTTCAGTTTTACTGTATATTGGAGTCCCCACTCCCTAAAAATACCCCCAGGTAGCAACATCAGACAGCTTTTTGCATCTGAGAGGTTTTGCTACCCTCAGTCTAAGTAGAGCTCAGGACAGCAGCATGACTAAGCAGGAGTCCTTATATAACTGCACAGGCTTTATTTAAATGTTATTTTGATTAATTTTAAGTTTTACTGTATATTGGGCACCCCATTCCCTGAAAATACCTCCAGGTAGCAAAATCTGACAGCTATTCACTCCTGTCAGATTTAGCTTCAGTCACTCAAAATGTCACCCAGGACACCAGAAAGAGAAAGCAGTAACCATTGTATCACTACCTAAGCTTTATTTAAACTTTGATTTAATTTCCAGTTTTACTGTGTATTGGGCTCCCTTTTCACTCAAAATACCTCTAGGAAACAAAATCTTACAGCTATTCTCACCTGTCAGATTTTGCTACCCTCAGTATAATTAAAAGCCAGGACACCATAATGACAAAGCAGGAGCCCTTATATAACCGGATATTTTTTTTTTCTACTTTCTTTTAATTAATTTTCAGTTTTACTGTATATTGTGCGCCCCACTCCCCCAAATACCCCCAGGTAGCAAAATATGACAGCTATTAGCATATGTAAGATTTTGATACCCTCAGCCAAAGCATCACAAAACAGATTAAAATGACAGAGCAGGAGCACATATTTCACTGCCCAAGCTTTATTTCAACTTTCATTTAATTACTTTTTAGTTTTACTGTATATTGAGCAGCCAATTCCCTCAAAACACAATCTGGTAGTAAAATCTGTCAGCTATTCACACCTCTCAGATTTCGCTACCCTCAGTCTGAGTAGAACTTAGGAGAGCAGCATAACAAAGTACGAGCACTTGTATAACTGCACAAGCTTTATTTAAACTTTATTTTAATAAATTTTTAGTTTTACTGTATATTTGGTATCCCATTCCCTTAAAGTACCTACAGGTAACGAAATATGACAGCTATTCGCACCCTTCACATTTTGCTACCCTCAGTCAAAGTATGACCCAGGACACCAGAATGACAAAGCAGGAGCCAGTATATCACTGCACAAGCTTTGCGTAAACTTTCTTTTAATTAATTTTCAGGTTTACTATATATTGGGTACCCATTCCCTGAAAATACACCCAAAGTACCAAAATCTAACAGCTATTTGCACTTGTCAGATTTTGATTCCCTCACTCAAAGTGTCACCCAGAACATGAGAATGACAAAGCTGGAGCCCTTATATCACTGGGCAAGCTTTATTTAAAGGGACACTGTCAACCTGTTTCTCATCATATTATTTCTAGCTGAAACCCCACATTTTATAATTGCTCACCCTCTCTAAAATTCATTGATGTTGCTGTTTACAATGTCCACATCTTTGCTTAGTAGAAATGAAATGCATGGCAATGCATATTTATAAACAATCTTGCTTTTGTTTACAATCCTGGTTCTGTTCTTACTGCATGCTTCCTAAGCATAAGAAACACACACAGACAGTGCAGTCACTCATAAGGCAGTAGCATCCTAATATCTCAATGCATCTTGAGGAGCTAGCCTGTTTTGTGGGTGTTCCCAAGTCCAGGAAAGATGCATCTGGAGTTGATCAAGGAATGTAAACAAACCTATTTTGCTGTGATAACACCAGTATGGTGGGCAGTCTGTTTTTCACTTTTTTTAAAGAAAATAAGAGTCAGACTCAAACTACCAGCTACATCAACCATCTTTACAGAATTCTGGCAACCATAAAATATGTTTTTAAACTATGGACACTTTGAGACCTAAGGGGGTTGACAGTGTCCCTTTAAACTTTCTTTTAATTAATTTTCAGTTTAACTGTGTATTGGGCTCCCCATTCCATCAAAATACACACAGGTAGCAACATTTGACAGCTTTTTGCACCTGTCAGATTTTCCTACCCTCAGTCTGCCTAAAACCCAGGACTCCATAATGACAAAGCAGGAGCCCTTATATCACTAGGTATTCTTTTTTTCAGCTTTCTTTTAATTAAGTTTCAGTTTTACTGTATATTGTGCAGCCCATTCCCTCAAAATACTCCCAGGCAGTAAAATATGACAGCTATTCGCATCTGTCAGATTTTACTACATGCTGCCAAAGCATCACAAAACAGACAAAAATGACAGAGCAGGAGCCCTTATATCACTGCCCAAGCTTTATTTCAACTTCCATTTAAGTACATTTTAGCTTTACTATATATTGGGCACCCCATTCCCTCAAAATACCCCAGGTAGCAAACTCTGACAGCTATTTGCACCTGTCAGATTTTGCTTCCCTCACTCAAAGTATAACCCAGGACACCATAATAACAAAGCAGGAGCCGTTATATACCTGGATAATCTATTTTTGCTACTCTTTTTTAATTAATTTTCAGTCGTATTGTGCTATTGGGTACCCAATTCCCTCAAAATACTTCCAGAGATCAAAATCTGAGAGTTATTTGAATCTGTCAGATTTTGCTACCATGAGTCTAAGTAGAACTCAGGACAGCATCACGACAAAGCAGGGGCCCTTATATCACTACACAAGCTTTATTTAAACTTTCTTTTAATTCATTTTTGGTTTTACAGTATATTGGGAATCCTATTCTCTGAAAGCATTTATGGGAAGCAAAATCTAACAGCTATTTGCTCCTGTCACATTTTGCTACCCTTAGTCAAAGTATCACTCAGGACACCAAAATGACAAAACAGGAGCCAGTATATCACTGCACGAGCTATGTTTAAAAACTTTCTTTTAATTTATTTTCAACTTTACTGCATATTGGGCATCTCATTTCCTGAAAATACACCCAGGTAGAAAAATCTTACAGCTATTTGCACCTGTCAGATTTTGCTACCCTCTGTCTTATTAAAACCCAGGACAACATAATGACAAAGCAGGAGCCCTTATATAACTGGATAATCTTTTTTCAACTTTCATTAATTAATTTTCAGTTTCACTGCATATTGGGTTCCCATTACCTCAAAATAGCTCAGGTAGCAAAATCTGACAGCTATTCGCACCTGTCAGATTTTGTTTCTCTCACTCAGAGTGTCATCCAGGACACCAGAAAGACAAAGCAAGAACCCTTGTATCAATACCTAAGCTTTATTTATACTTTCACTTGATTAATTTCCAGTCTTACTGTGTATTGGCACCCAATTCTCTCAAAATACACCTAGGAAGCAAAATATGACAGCTATTTGCACCTGTCAGATTTTGCTACCCTCAGTCTAACTAAAACTAAGGAAAGCAGCATGACAAAGCAGGAGCCCTTATATCACTGCACAACCTTTATTTAAACTTTCCTTTAATTAATGTTTAGTTTTACTGTATATTGGGTATCCCATTCCCTCAGAGTACCTACGGGTAGCAAAATCATAGAGTTATCTGCACCTGTCAGATTTTGCTACACTCAGTCAAAGTGTCACCAGAACAGAATGATAAAGCTGGAGCCAGTATATCACTGCACAAGCATTATTTAAATGTTCTTTTAATTAATGTTCAGTTCTGCTGTATATTGGGAACTGCAATCCCTGAAAATACCACAGGTAGCAAAATCAGACAGCTATTCGCACCTGACTGATTTTCTTTCGCTCACTGAAAGTGCCACCCAGGACACCAGAAAGACAAACCAGGAACCCCTGTATCACCACCTAAGCTTTATTTATACTTTTTTTTTATTATTTTCCAGTTTTACTGTGTATTTAGCACACTATTTCCTAAAAACACGCCTAGGAAGCAAAATCTGACAGCTATTCGCACCTGTCCGATTTTGCTACCCTCAGTCTAAGTAGAACTTAAAAGAGCATCATCACAAAGTAAGTGACCTTATATCACTGCACAAGCTTTGTTTAAACTTTCCTTTAAATAAGTTTTAGTTTTACTGTAGACTAGACATGCCATTCCTTCAAGATACCTACAGGTAGCAAAATCTGGTGGCTATTTGCACCTGTCAGATTCTGCTACCCTCAGTCAGAGTATCACCCAGGACTCAAGAATGACAAAGTAGGAGTCCTTATATCACTGCGTACGATTTATTTAAACTTTCTTTTAATTCATTTCCAGTTTTACTGTATACTGGGTACCCATTCCCTCAAAATACCCCCCAGGGAGCAAAATTGTACAACTATTTGCACCTGTCAGATTTTGCTACCCTCAGTATAACTAAAACCCAGGACACCATAATAACAAAGCAGGGCCCCTTTTATATAACTGGATAACCATTTTTTCTACTTTCTTTTAATTAATTTTCAGTTTTACTGTATATTGGACACTCCTTTCCCTCAAAATACCCCCAGGTAGCAAATAATGACAGCTAATCACATCTGTCTGATTTTTCTACTATCCGTCTAATTAAAAAACAGGACACCAGATTGACAAACATGGAGCTCTTATATCACTGCACAAGCCTTATTTTAGCTTTCTTTTCATTAATTTTTAATGTTACTGTTTATTGGGCACCCCATTCCCTCAAAATGGCCCCCAGGAAGCAAAATCGTACCGCTATTTGCACCTCCCAGATTTTGCTACCCTCAGTCTAATTAAAATCCAGGACACCATAATGACAAAGCAGGAGCCCTTATAGCACTGGATAACCTTTTTTTTTTTTACACTCATTTAATTCGTTTTCAGTTCTACTGTATATTGGGCTAACCATTATCTCAAAATACCCCAGGCAGCAAAATCAGATAGCTTTTTCAATCTGTCAGATTTTCATACCCGCAGTCAAAGTTTCAAACAATACACCAGAATGACAAATTAGGACCTTTATGTCACTGCCCAAGCTTTATTTCAACTTTCATTTCATTCCTTTTCAGTTTTACAATATGTTGGGTACCCCATTCTTACAAAATACCCCTAGAAAGCAAAATCTGACAGATATTTGCATCTGACAGATTTTGCTACCCTCGGTCTAAGTGGAGCTCAGGACAGCAGCATGACAAAGCAGGAACCATTATATCACTGCACAACCTTTATTTAAACTTTCTTTTAATTAATTTTTAGTTTTATTGTATATTGGGTTTCATATTCCCTCAAGATACTAACAGGCAGCAAGATCTGACAGCAATTTGCACCTGTCAGATTTTGCTACCTTCAGTCTAAGTAGAACTCAGGAGACCAGCATGACAAAGCAGGAGCCCTTATATCACTGCACAACCTTTATTTAAACTTTCTTTTAATTAATTTTTAGTTTTACTGCATATTGGGTATACCATTCCCTCAGAGTACCTATGGGTAGCAAAATCATAGAGTTATCTGCACCTGTCAGATTTTGCTACCCTCAGTCAGAGTATCACGCAGGACACCAGAATGACAAAGCAGGAGCACTTATATCGCTGTGTAAGATTTATTTAAACTTTTTTAAATCAATTTTCTGTTTGACTGTAAATTGGATACCCCATTCCTTCAAAATACCCCCCCAATGAGGTAGCAAAATCTTAAAGCTATTTGCACCTGCCAGATTTTGATGCCCTCAGTCTTATTAAAACCCAGGACACCAGAATGATGAAGCAGGCGCCCTTATATAACTGTTTCATCTTTTTTTTCTTCTTTCTTTTCATTAATTTTCTGTTTTACTATATATTGGGCTCCCCATTGACTCAAAATACCTGCAGGTAGCAAAATCTGTCAGCCATTTGCACCTGTCAGATTCTGCTACCCTCAGTCAAAGTATCTCCCAGGACGCCAGAATGACAAAGCAGGAGCCCTTATATCACTTCACAAGCTTTACGTAAACTTTCTTTTAATTAATTTTCAGTTTTACTGTATACTGGGAACTCCATTCCCTCAAAATACCCCAAGATAACAAAATCTGACAGCTATTCGCACCTGTCAGATTTTGCTTCCTTCACTCAAACTATCACCCACGACACAAGAATGCCAAAGCAAGAGCCAGTAACACATGAAGTGGGCACATGAGGAAGGGGTGCCATCCGTTATGGTGACACCTTCCCCACGCAATCCACTCACGGCGACAGACAGGTAGGGTGACTGGATGAGGGGGTCGGCGAACTAGGCGACAGGATGTCGCTATACGTACACATGTGAATGGTGGGAGCGAGCACAGCGAGCATGAGCTGGGAGTGGGTGGAGAGGCCGTAGGGAGTGGCACTGCAGTTGCCGGTCGAGCTGTGTCATGGCGCTGGGGATTTACTAGTGGTTTGGGTGGCTGAGGTACTAGGTTCGGGCACTGGTGCGAGTTTTATTGCACCCGGCCTGAACCTTTTTATTTTTACTGCTTTCACCCCCCTCAACATGCACCCCCTGGAGTTGAGAATCCTTAAGTAGGGGGATGCGGGGCAAATCCCCCCATGAAGGGGCGATGTGGGGGGGGCACATCCCCCCCCCAAAGAAAGCAGTAAAAATATGTCCTGGTGCCATTGTGTTGATGCGCCAGGGTTGTCAGAGTGACAAAAATGTGTTCAGCACTCTGACTAAGAGATAATGGTGATCGCCTTTAGGCGTTCGCCGTTGTCACATAGACCCACAGAAGCCCTCATATCACTCTAAAGCTTTATTTCAAGTTTCATTTAATTACTTTTTCATTTTACTGTAGATTGGGTATCCCATTCCCTCAAAAAAAAACCTAGTTAGCAAAATCTGACAGCTATCCGCATCTGTCAGATTTTGCTACCCTCTGTCAAAGAGCCATACAACACTCCAGAATGACAAATCAGATCCCTTACTGTATATCACTGCCCAAGATATATTTAAATTTTCATTGCATTCCTTTTTAGTTTTTCAGCATGTGGTTTCCCCATTCCCTCAAAATATCCCTAGGATGCAAAATCTGACAGCTATTCGCACCTGTCAGATTTTGTTACCCTCATACTAATTATCACCAAGAGCACAAGAATGACAAAGCAGCAGCCCTTATATCACTGCATAAGCTTTATTTAAATTTCCTACTGTTACTGATAGTTTAGCTGTCCTGCATAGCACCCATCACACCCCCACTTCCTCCTCTGCCCGGTGTGACCCCACTGAGCACTTACCCCCATGTCCCCTCTTTATCCCTCCACCTTCCTGCTTTCTCTTCACAAATATTAATCCCCCGATATTCATCCCCTCCCCCCGGTTTCCCTCTCACCTCAGCCCCCCACTTTAAAACCCTTTCCCTTATCCCTCTCTCCCCCCACATTACCCAGCCCTGCCCTATCACCTACTTACGTAACCCTGGGTAGATTCCTATCCAATCCCACCCCTATGACTACTCAACCCCTTATTCTGTCACCCCTTTGTCTATGCCCCCACCCTCCCCCTGCTCTCATCTATTCTGTCCTCCCCCTCCTTTGGTCACCACCACTTCTGACCCTCCATAACTCTACCTGCACACTCTAAAGCTCAGCTACCACTATAAATAGCTTGTCCACCTTAGTATGCCCTTAGTACTGTTGCAATAAAGTTGACCTCTCCTACCTGTTGTATTTTAACTGTACAGGTACTTGCTTAAATCTGTATCTGTATGTCCCATAATGTACTTGCCTGCTGTATACACTCCTATCTGTTTTGTAATGTCTATGTACCTTGTCTATTTCCTTACTATGTGGAACCTTTATAAAGGAGCTTTTAACTCAAAGATGTTGTCTGAGATTCCAATAAATAAATAATGTTCAGTTTTACTGTATATTGGATACCCCATTCCCTCAAAATACCCTCCTGAGGTAGCAACATTTTATAGTTATTTGCACCTGTCAGATTTTGATGCCTTCAGTCTTACTAAAACCCAGGACACCATAATGACAAAGCAGGAGCCCTTATATAACTGGATAATCTTTTTTTTTCTACTTTCTTTTCATTCATTTTCAGTTTTACTGTATATTGGGCTCCCCATTGACTCAAAAGGGTCACTGTCAAAATCACACATGCAATATTGCGCGTGTTATTTCAGCGCTTACATTTTAGCGCAACAGCATAATAGCTAATGCAAATTATAGTGTGTAATTTAATAGCGCATTGATGAAATTGAAGCGTACTGAACGAAATATGGTCCATAGCTTTAATTAACACAAGAAAAGCAATCGCTCAGAGATGGATGTTAGTGGATCCGTCTTCCATTAGCCTATGTGCGAACAATGTAAAGCTCTGTCTCAAGTTAGAAAGAGCACAGCCGAATGATAAGATCCAGGAGTTTTATAAAATATGGGAACCTATAGACAAAGCTATTGATCTTGAGTTACGGCCAGATTGAACAGGTTATTCAAGCTGAGTGTTAAGGAGTAGATAGGCAAAGAGGTATTCTACTCATCCCTCTGAAACTATTCATTTGCTACTACAGATTTCCTCTGTTCTTGTCAGAGACAGTTTTGAAGCCTGAGGAACAGACGTTGGGTTTGTCTGACCTACTCCCTTGGTGTTCCCCGTTAGACAGATGTTTGTTTGTTTGTTTGTTTAAAATTTATTTTTATACAGGTTAATCTGATTGGGGAAAAATCCCCATTTACAACAAATACCTGTGGAATTTACAATAAAGACAAACAATACAAAGTGAGACAAAATACAAAATCACAATTACCTAAAAACAACTACAACAGACATATAAATGATTATACAATTCCAATTTAAAAGTATGCAGATCAGAAATTTCAATCATGTGGTGAGGTAACTTATTCCATATCCCCTAAACTATTTTGTAACACCATATCCCCATAAGATTCATAATTTGTATCATGGGCAACTTTTAGTAGTCCTCCTAAAAGTATGTGAGTATTTAGAATCTGAATCTTGACATATCAAATTATGTAGAGGATGCACTTTTGAATGTATCAAACCATGACATATAGTAAGCCATATATATTCTCTTCGAGCTATTGGATGCAACCAGCTAAGTTCCTGATAAACTACACAATGATGAACTTGAAATCCATAATTTAAAATATATTTCCCCAATCTATAATAAGTCTGGTCCAGTTTGTGTAAACATTTTTTATAAGAATGCATATATAATGGTAAGCCATAATCTAACACCGGCAACAACAGTTGTTTTACTAATTTAATCTTAACGTCACTAGTCAAACATCCTGACACTCTTCTTAATGCCCCCAACCTTTGATTAACTTTTTTTATTTGTGACAAAATATGGTCTGAAAAAGAAAAGCGGTAATCAACCAAGACTCCCAAATAATTATAGGTTTTAACCCCTTGTACCGTTTTCCCATCCAAAAATCTAATTTTGAAGTCAGTTAATTCTTTATTTGGTTTAGGTCCTACAGAAAAAATCATACTCTGAGTCTTCCCAGTACTTATCAAAAGACCAGAATTTCTAATCCAAGTTTCAATATTAGAGAAGTATGTCTGGAGTCGCTGCCTCAGATCCCCAGGACTTTTAGCAGATGCAACCAATACTATGTCATCTGCATACAGTCTGACTTCAGTGCCAACTACATAATCAGGAAGATCATTAATATAAATATTAAATAACATAGGGCCCAAAATTGACCCCTGAGGCACACCACGACTCAAATCCAGGAGATCCGAGACAGCGGCCCCACAGACCACCCTTTGTTTTCGATTAGTCAAGTAGGACCTAAACCACTGTAATGAATTATGATATACCCCCAAGTTTTGCAATCTAGACAGTAATGTTTCATGATGGACCAGATCAAAAGCTTTACTTAGGTCCACAAACACTGCCCCAGTTTGGTTTCCTGGTTCAATGATGTTGCCACCAGGTTACCAAAATCAAGAAGGAGCAGTATTTGTGGACCTACCTCTGAATCCATGCTGGAAATTTCATTAACAACCCCAAATGATCAAGGTACTGGACAAGCTGATTATTTATCAGCTTCTCCAGCACCTTAGACAAGAGATTGAAGCAAAGTAATTGGTCTATAGTTAGATGGGGCTGTGGTGTCACCACCCTTATGAATAGGAATAATTTCACCCATTTTCCAACAGTCAGGAACAACTGAGGACTGTATACTCCAATTATAAAAGTAAGTGATTATAGGAGCTATAACATCAGACCCCATTCAGGAATTTGGGATCAATATTATCAATCCCAGCACGTTTTGATACTTTTGGATTCTCAATTCCTAGCTACATCCTGTATCCTTATATTCTTCAAATTAAAGCCCTCATTATTCAAGGGGAAAATATCAGAGTGTATGCTCACCTGAGCAACACTCCCTAGATTAGATATCTTTAAATCTGGTAAATCTCTAAAATAATGATTCAACAAATTAGCCACTTCTAAAGGATTATCAACCAAACTATCTCCCACTATTAAATTAATTAAAGTCTGAGATTTCACTGGAGTTCTTAAATTGGAAATAACCTTCCAGAATTTATTTGGGTCATGCAAATTAACAAAAGAACTCTGGAAGTATTCTTTTTTTGCCAGTTTTACTTTATATTTACATTTATTTCTCCATTTTTAAAAGTTCCCAATCCCCTCCAATTTAGATTTTTGGTTTTTCCATATTCTATTTTAATCGTAAAGAGTTTTCAATTTATCATTAAGCCATAGCGGATTTTTAATATTACTCTTTTTATTTTAGGAGCATGAATTTGAATTATGTAAAGGAAAGAATCCGTAAATTCTTGGATGGCTAAGTCCAAATCAGGAATCAAAAATATCCTCGACCAATCAAAATTTCTTAGACTGTCCGTAAACGATGACTCGTTAAAGTGCCTAAAATCACGTACCCAAAGCTCATAGTCATTGTTACACATAACATTTTGAATTAATAAATGACATTGGATTGGATTATGATCCCCCATATTCAAAGGTAATACCTTACAGCTCTCAATCTTCAAATCATGTGAAACAAAAAACAAGTCTAATATGGTTCCAGTTGTTCTATTATTTAGACTTCTAGTTGGATATTGTACCAATTGTTGTAAGCCTAATATTTCAAAACTAGATCTAAGTTTATTACCTCTTGTTTGTCCCCAGGCTGCATTAAAATCTCCAGTTAATACTACACTTTGATCTTTCAAAATTTCAAAAGAAAGTCAACTAGTATGTCAAAATTGCTTAATTTAGTTTTAGGGGTGATAAAATACTCCAATTGTTAATTTCAGTTTTAACAACCTAACTACTAAACAATCAATCCCTTCCACATTTTTCCCAAATAATATTTGATATGGACCTAAAGAATTCCTTAAATAAAACAATACACCCCCAACCCTTTTGCCCCTGTCCTGCCTTACCAGATTATACCCTACCAATTCCACTTCCTCATTAAGGATGCCGGAATGCAACCACGTCTCTGAAATAGCTAAAACGTCACAAGTTAAATCAGATACCCAAACCCTATATTCATCCATTTTACAAACAAGACTTCTTACATTTTCATGAATAATTGTTACCCCTAATTGCTTTTTAGGTCCAGGGTTAACCTCAACATCACCACACTGTATCAGGAGGACAGAAAAAAATAAACCCAAAATCTTATTCTCCACCACATTAAAATATATTTTCCTTATTTTTAATAATCCCATACATAACCTCTGAGAATTTGTAAATGAGTTTCACCTCCTAACTAAAGTATGGTGATCCTGGACATAGCCCCCCGTAATCATAAATACTGATCCTTTACATATAATATTATCTTTTGCATCTAATGAATATGGACTAGTTAACCATAGTCCCACTAAAACCCAACCCCCCAAAATGCTAAACAAATGCATTATTCAAGCTTACAATCCCTAAACAATAATTTACTCAAACATAAAATGTAAGCTTATTGTCCATTACGATGCTCGCGCCATGGCGCTCGCGCCCGTGGGTGGCACGGGCTTTTGAGATGTTAATTGCACGGTCTTCTATTTTTTATATCCTGTGCTTTATAGCCCATAAGATTGGGGTGACTCCCAGCTTCTGCTGTCTCTCAAAGTATGGCATGATGAATAATTTAGTCTTCAAGAGGGCAGAGGCACTCTTCAACTTGGAATACAGGTTTTAAAGTGTGACACTCATCCAGCTAAAACCCTTGCTAAAAAGGGGTAGAAGATTGGTGTGATTACTCATTGTACTACACACATTTATATTCTTGCTGATCTGTACATGGTTGAAACTGAACAGCTAAGCAGACTTCCCTCAAAATTAAATTCTCAATTAGTGCATCCCATCCTGTATCAGTTTTGATGAGAAGATGTGCTGCTCTTGTTAGAAAATACATGTTTGGGTTTATATATGAGGACTTAACTAAACTTCATTTTTGTTTGTCAAATACATTATCTCGCATAGCTTAAAATGTTTACTTTGTACTTTCTCTGCCCTCTTATTCTTCAGAAGAATGGAGCAATTATATTTATATATATTCCGTGGCAGCTGCACGATATTCTTTCATTAGGTACTATATTGCTAACAACGCTATAGTTGCAACGCTATTATGTATGCACTATTTTGCTCCACACCCTATTTCGGTAGCGCTATTATGACCGGATCCCGACTGTAATACTCCCAAGAGGTAGCAAAATCTGACAGCTTTCCGCATCTCTCAGGTTTTGCTCCCCTCAGTCAAAGCATCACACAAACAGACCAGAATGACAAGGCAGGAGCCTTTGTATCACTACCCAAGCTTTATTTCAACTTCCATTTAATTACATTTCAGTTTTACTGTGTATTGGGCTCCCCATTCCCTCAAAATACCCCCTTGGTAGCAAAATCATACAGCTATTCACACCTATCAGATTTTCTTACCTTCAGTCTAATTAAAACCCAGGACACCATAATGACAAAGCAGGAGCCCTTAAATCACTGGGTAATCTTTTTTTTTTGGCTTTCATTTAATTAATTTGCAGTTTTACTGTGTATTGGGCAACTCCCAAAAATAACCCCAGGTAGCAACATCTGACCGCTATTTACACCTGTCAGATTTTATTTCCCTCACACAAAATATGACTCAGGACACCAGAATGACAAAGCAGGCACCCTCACATCACTGCTCAAGCTCTATTTCAACATTTATTGAATTACTTTTTAGTTTTACTGTATATTGGGCATCCATTCCCTCAAAATACTCCTAGGTAGCAAAATCTGACAGCTATTTGCAGTTGTCAGATTTTGCTACCGTCAGTCAAAGTATTACCTGGAACACAAGAATGACAAAGCAGGAGACTTATATTATTGCCCAAACTTTATTTTAGCTTTCTTTACATTACTTCTCAGATTTCCAAACACGGGGTACCCAATTCCCAAAATGTACCGCTAAATAGCAAAATCTGACAACCACTCGCACCTGTCAGATTCTGTTACCATGTAGGAGCCCTTATATCACTGGATAATCTCTTTTTCTACTTTTTTTTTAATTTATTTTCAGTTTTACTGTGTACTCGGCATCCCATTCCCTCAAAGTACTCCAGGATAGCAAAATCTAACAGCTATTCGCATCTGTCAGATTTTGCTTCCCTCACTCAAAGTATCACCTAGCACACCAGAATGACAAAGCAGGAGCCCTCATATCACTGGCCAAGCTTTATTTATTTTTTTATATTACTTTATTTTTCTCACTGGGGGGGGGGTCCCAGTCAGCCTTAGTGCCCCCGCAACCTTTTGTTCCAGCCACCATCCAACCTGTGCCTTGCTCCTACTGAGGGCAACCACTCAATTATCCCACAGCTTGCCCCCTACAGTGGGACAATGGGGGTCGACCAACTCCAACACCAAACCAGATCTGCTCTTGGTGGTCCCCTTGGAGTAGGCACAGGACATCCTGGCTGGCCATCAAGCCACAACAACTGGGCACTCCCCCTTTTTCCTTGTTCTGGAGGCAAGGTGTACAATGCTGACAAGAGGCGTACTGTGCACACTTCTGCACACAGCACGCCCGCTGGCTGCCCCACCTACCACCCCGTTCTACAAAGCTGGACATGCTGACACTTGGCCTCCGCTAGGTGTCAGGCTACACTGGTCACTGTGCCCCAACCCACCCTGGGAGAGGAGATCAGTCCATTGGATGCTCTATCCACTCCACCCCTGCCAACTCCCAGCAACCCAAGGTCACTCCCGGACCCAGGTCGCTGGCATGGCATGAGTTAAGGTGACCAGCAACTCAGCCCTCAGTGCCACCAGGCCGGACTGCTTTATTTTTTTGTTTAGATTTTATTAAGTTTGTTCAGATACATGAAATACACATGACATACATAATCAACCAAAACACACACAGAAAAAATAAAGACAATCACAAGTTAATATGATTACTACCACTGCCTCCAATAAAAGAATTGAAATAAATTATCACCAGCAAAAAAAAAAAGGGTAACAACCCAAGAAAAATAAATAAAAATGACAGACTTTTGAGGGTCTTATTTTTCAGATGCATGCCTTTTAAATTAATTTGGTCTAAATTGTTGCACTCCAGCAATTTATTAAGTAATTAATATCAAATATGAAATACAAGATACTGGGGGGAGCCTCATCTTATGCTCTGACCCATTACCATTTCCCATTCATACAGACCGGAAAAGCCGCACAGATCTTCGATCCTCCTTTCAAGTTGCCGCCCAAGACCTTAACTGAAACCACAAGGGGCAACTATAAGGCATATCTGGTGAGTGTCTCTAAAACATTAACGTGCTCCTTCTCAGCCTGAAAATGGAAGAAGGGAAGCCAGCAGGCCCTGAATTTATCTTTCTGAAGGCAAACTCTGCCCGTGAGTTCCTCCATATCCAAAATGGCCAAACAAATGTTGTACTAGGCCTCTACGGTGGGAACATCCGGGGTGAGCCATCGATGAGAAATAGCCTTAAGAGCCGAGGCCAATAGAATATTATACAAATACTGTTGGGACTTAGTTTGGATTCTCTGGGGTTATACCCCCAAGACCCAGTTCACTGGGTCCCTTGGGAGGTCCTCCCCATAAACGTTGCCAAATTTACCAGAATCTGTTGCCAGAAGGTCTAAAGTCTGGGGCAAGCCTAAAACATGTGTGTATGCATTCCTTTGTCTCTACAGCCTTGCCATAATGTTTTGTAATTACTGGGGTATGAAGTGGATTACTATCTTCCACTGAAATTCCCTCCAAAAATTAGAAGTCGTAGTAAAATGAACAGCGTGCCATACCTTTGCCCACTCTGAGTCCTCCAACTCCCTCCTAAGCTCCCCACTCCAAGTTTGCTTGATATTGCCTAAGGAATCTTGCTATGGGATTGAGAACTGAATAATTAGTCTCAAGATCGAGCCTCGAGATGTCAGGGAGGAGGCCTCTCGAAGTATCATATCAGTAATGGGATTGTTACTGGGGAAACGGCCTGTTTTCTTCACCTTATACTTTTCTAGTAAGAAATGTCTGTGATATTCGCTGATAAGACTTAAGATTTTCTCCTGTGAACATTTGACCCACCCTCACCAGGCCCCTCTTTGTCCACCTCCCAAAACCCAAATCCCATTTAAGGGGTGCAAAGTCTAAACAGGTCTTAATAGGGGTATCACCACATAGCTCCAATTCAAGTCCTAATCTCCTATTCATTTCTAACCAAGCACTTTTAATAGTACCTGTCCATGGGTTATTTAATAGGAGATGTGAGGCTCCCTGTTGGTCCATCAGTACCAAATCTCTGATGTCTCCCAGCAAAGAATGAGGTCTTTCGATCTCCACCCAGAGAGGAGATTCTTCCTGCAGTAGTGCGGAGACCAATGGGCGAATCTGAGCCACCCAATAATACTTTCTAAAATGTGGGAGACCCAATCCCCATCTCTCCTTAGGTTTAGTCAGAATGTCCCACCTCACCCTTGGCCATCCACCTGACCAGACAAACTTAGAAAACGAAGATTTAAAAGACCTCCAAAAAGTATCTGGAGGTTTAAGGGGAAGGGATTGAAAAAGGGAAAGAAAGTGAGGGAGTACAGTCATCCACACACTATCAATTCATCCCATCAGGGAAAAAGGGAGCTCACCCCATCTGCCCAGGTCTGCCAGTACCACTTGAAGGAGCCTAAAGTGATTAACAATATAAAACTTATGAGTGTCTCTAGGGATCCATATGCCTAAATATTTAATACTTTCTCTTGACCATTTATAATTGCCTATCACCAGAAGATTTCCCTTCAGGGTCCAGCCTAAAGGCAATAATTCAGTTTTAGATTTGTTAATTTTAAAGCCAGAGACCCTACCAAAAACTTGTAGCATAGAGTTAACCAGGGAAATTTGGTTTACTGGGTCCTCAATATATAGGAAGGTATCGTCTGCAAAAGGAGAGACTCTTATTTCCACACCTCATACCCTGATACCTTTATATGTCTCCGGTTGCCTAATGAGGGCAGCCAATGGTTGCATACAAATGGTGAAAAGCAATAGGGAGAGAGGGCATCCCTGTCTGGTACCCCTTTCAATCTTTATTTTGTTTGACATAACCCCATTAACCCTCACCCTTGCCCAAGGGTTTCTATATAGACTAGCTATCCAGCATCTAAACTTGTCCCCCAAACCCAAATTTGAGCAAGGTTTGGTCCAGAAATACCCAATCCAGGTGGTCGAATGCCTTCTCTGCACAGAGGGACATCACTGTCCGAAGAGTCTCATGCGGGAGCACTCCCCCCCCCCCGAGGCAGACATGCAGTTAAGAGTCTAATATCATCCTGGATATGTCTCTCAGGTATAAAGCCTGTCTGATCCTCATGGGCCAAGTTCAGGATAAAATTTTGAAGATAAGACCCCACAATTTTGGCAAAGATTTTTGCATCCTGGTTAATCAATGAAATCAGCTGGTAACTCCCACAATCCATTGAATCCTTGCCTGGCTTGGGCAGGAGAGTAACCACTGCCTCCCCCCAAGAGGTCAGGGTTGCCCCCTCCTCATGGGTGACATTACAAACCTTAGTTAGCAAAGGGGTTAGGTAGGTGAGAAAATGTTGGTAAAACTTGTCTGTAAAACAGTCAGGTCCGGGGGCTTTTCCTCTATTGAGAGATCTGATAACCACTCTTACCTCAGTCTCTGTGATAACAGCCTCTAGTCTAAGTTTTTGGGACTCATCCAGAGTTGGGAGGGAGACCCTTTGAACGAAATCCTCCACCATTCTAAAATGATCTGGGTCCCTATCTTGAGCATATAACTTGGTGTAATAGGTACAAAATTCCTCCTCAATCTGGGTTGGGCTGAATAAATCAAACTGTGAGTTGAGGGCCCTGATATGGGAAATATATCTTTCTGCCTCTTGCTTTCTCAGGTGCAAGGTCAAAAGGCGACTTGCCTTCCCTTCTGTTTCATAATATCTCTGCTTTATATATCTGACAGAGTTCTCCATTTTCCTTTTCATCTCTACATTATACAGTTCCCTCGCATCCTTTAATTTTAACAAGGTAGCGGGGCGTTTGTGTCTTTTATGCTCCCTTTCCAATCCCATAATTTCTTCCAGCAATTTTTCTAACTTTGCTTAATGGCTTCTGTATTTATCGGAAGCATAACTGATAATTCAACCCCTAAGAGCTGCTTTTAAGCCATCCCAAATAAACCTAATGTGGATGTCCTCCTCCCGATTCTCTTTTATATAATATTGGATTGTTTCTCTTATCTGGTCCACAAAAGGTTTATCATTCAGCAGACCTGGATCAACTCTGCAGGCCCCCCTACTATCCACACCCAGCCACTTGACCTTCACACTGATCATTGCATAGTCTGAGAAGATGACTGGGTGAATGACCATGCCAGTCAGACACTGGGCACTCACCATTTGTGTGTAGAACCTGTCAAGCCTTGAATAGGAGTTAGAGGACTCAGAGTAAAAAGTAAAATCATGGGCATCAGGGTTCTGGAGTCTCCATGGATCCACTAGGCCCCCTTCAGAAATCAGAGATCTGAGCAGCCTAGGACTGGAGACCTCCCCTCCCCATGTGACTGGACTCTTATCCAACACAGGGTTTTCAACGCAATTCCAATCTCCCACAAGAACAATGTGACCACTGGAGAGGGAGGCCACCAATGCAAAAAGGTGGTGAAAAAAGGTACTCGATGGCAGGGTTGGGGCATACACAGAGGCAACATGCAATGGGTGACCTATATATTCCCCCGATATTAAAATGAATCGCCAAAGTCTTCCACCTGAATTTCATGTACTTTGAAAGGGAGACCCCTTCTAATCAGGGCTACCACACCAGATCTAGAGGCACCCATCTGAGAATCAGAGTACACCGACCCAACCCACATTCTCTTCAACTTGGAGTGTTCCACCTGGGAAAGTTTAGTTTCTTGTAGGAAGTCAGATTGCATTTCAATCTGCCCAGTTCTTGAAGGATTCTGACTCATTTAACTACACCATTGATACCTTTAACATTATTAGAAATAATCCTAAGAGATGTCATGATGAGGACTTAAAACAACGAAATACCCACATTTTCCTCCCCTTCCATAATTAAGTTTACAGAGAATAACTCTTATATTAAAAAATGTAGGCATGCATAGACATCCACCCAAATATACACAAACACATAAACATAAAAAAAATCTAATAATAAAAAAATAAATAAAGCAGGAACCTAATACTGGGCTAAACCCAACCAGTTTGACCCTTGTTACGGGCCTAAAACTTAAAATAGCTAAAGGTAATAGTTGCATCACTAGATACCTAGAAGCTCATCAGAGCTTGTGCTCTGAGGCAAAGACTGCAGAGGCCTCAGTAGACTAAAGGGACAAGTGCCCTTAGGATTAGTACTCAAGCATTAAGTTATGCTAGGGGATGAACACCCACTAGATCCAGGAGCCCAGACCCTCTCCTATTTCTTGCAATCTGGTGAGTCTGGCAGTCAAGGTAGCGCACCCCTGGCTACTCTCCAAAATAAAATTAACTTGAGATAGGTCGCCAAGCCAATAAGTGAAAAAAAAAACAGGGGGCAACCCCCATTCCTTTTCCACAAATCCACAAATCTTTCCCTTCAGCTATATGTAACTCCCTTGCAAACGGGGGTTCTTAATGTGCCCTATGCCCGGTTGATAGTCTGCATAAAGCCGCCGGAATGGGGGTCAGTTGAGTGCTTTTTAAGGCCTCCATGAGCTGTCCCTTTAAGGGCTGCCTTTTGCAGTTGAAATCTGTTAAAATGGGAAGGGGTTCAAGTGTTGTTATGATCGACTCCCGCCCGTGCTGCCAAGTGAGCGCTCCATTCTGCCATCGCTAATAGAGCAGGGGGAGTCCTGATAAAGGACGTAGGTGGTTGCTTAAAATAAGCTGTAAAAATAATGATAAGGTAGTTGTTCTGACCTGCTTTGCTTTGCAGCACAGAGGGTTTTGATTGCCTCCTCCATTTTGGTCCCGAACTGTGAAATTGGACCAATCAGCACTTTGGAATCCCTCAGAGTTGACTGACCAATAGAGGAGCTATTTAGAGGGAACAAGGCATTATGAACTATGGCGCTCGTTCTGCACTAATGGGAGCCGTGAGAAGTGACTGGCAGGTTCGGCCCACCAATGACAACGGGTCACGCCCGAACTAAGAGGAGTGCTGGGTGTTGCCAGTGTCAGAATCGTTGTAGCTAGTGAGGAGTGAGGAGCTGTGTGCTTCTGCACTGAGAAGTGTTCGTGCAGGAAGCGCGGGAAGGCCTAAGTCGGCCGTTTTTCCTGCGAGGAGTTTCATCTTGAAATCTGTCGATGGGCGGTCAGAGGAGGCTGTGCTCTGTACAGCTACCCACCAGGCTTGATCTGTAGTAGGACTGGAGAACATTGCTGAATTGCGCTCGGTCTGTGGGAGGAGTAAAAAAAGCTGCCATTGCAGAGCTGGAGTGACTGTGAAAGCTGAAGAGCCTGGGAGCAGCTGCCTGGTGTGGTACCCTTCTGCTATTGCTGTTTACCATATAAATGTGTGAGTAGTTCAAGTTAATCCTGCTGCCAGTGAGGGATTCTGCCTGGATTGCGATAACCATATAAATGTGTAAAGAGACTTGTGAGTTCAAGTTAATTCTGCTGCCAGTGAGGGATTCTGCCTGGATTGAGATAACCATATAAATGTGTAAAGAGACTTGTGAGTTCAAGTTAATCCTGCTGCCAGTGAGGGATTCTGCCTGGATTGCGATAACCATATAAATGTGTAAAGAGACTTGTGAGTTCAAGTTAATCCTGCTGCCAGTGAGGGATTCTGCCTGGAGTGTGATAACCATATAAATGTGTAAAGAGACTTGTGAGTTCAAGTTAATCCTGCTGCCAGTGAGGGATTCTGCCTGGATTGAGATAACCATATAAATGTGTACAGAGACTTGTGAAGTTCAGGCTCAGCCCTGTTAGTGTTGGAAGAACCGGGATTGGCTGGAGGTTGTGAGTACTAAATCAGGGTAGCTCCCTGTTAAGTGTGCGATCAGTGTTTTCCAATCGTATTGCTGTACTTTTGACTGCCTAAACGAACTTTCCTTCCCTGCTGTCTTGCTCAGGATTACAGTGTCTATCTGTGTTAAGGGCCCCAACCAGCTGCCACGTTTGGACTAGCCATTAGGGCTTGGGTACCCAGGGACAGTGACTCGTAGGGATAGGCCTGTGCACAGAGCTCTAGGTAATTAAGTATGATGATAAACCAATTAGCCTGATTCCCCCCATCCTTGTTACCCCCCCTTAATAAATCAGATTTGTGTGTTGCAACTACACCCTGGCTGGTTTGTGCATCCTTGTTGAACTGCTGTATAGCGACTGTGATATAACTATCTTATTTCGCAGGGGGTCCTTGGAGTGAGCTGAGAGATACTACCGGGGGGTAAGTGTATTGGTGAAAAGCCTTGCAGGTACCCAGTGTGAGCCACTAGCAGGGAAAAAGGGGGGGTTGCAGTAACCCAGAGGGCTGTGACCGAAGCAATCTCGACAGTATTAACCCCGACCTCTGGGTGGAGGCACCCGCCAATGGATCTGGGCCCCTCACCTGGTCTCTGTGGAGGCAGGCAGGAGTAGTAGCCCTAAGGGTAGCACCCCCTGGGGGTTACAAATTGGAGGCACCACTGGGATTAGCGTCCCCTAGTGGCTCAGTGAGACGATACCCCAAAGATGGAAAAAATGGAAGGGGATATGTTGAAAAAGATTAAGCTGGGACCCATCAAAACCATGGTACACAAACTAATGGGTTGGGGTGAAGCAGAAGAGCTAGATTCCCAAAAGATTGTATTATTGTTAGATGTGCCTTTGGGTACCTCGGCCGCTGATATTGTCTCTGTTGCAGAATGAGTAAAGTGTTTGGGTAAGGTTGAAGTGAAAGGGCGTATGGCTGATTTGCTTGACCAGACATTGCAGGTGCTACACCTATGCAGTGTGGCTATCGACCCTGAGAAGGTACCTCCTGTACTTTACTCCGGAGGGTGCATCCCAGGGGTGGAGGCTAATCCATATCCAAAGTGGGTCAGTCACTCCTGGGGGGTCTCCTCAAATGAACAGCTTTAAAGATAAACTGCTTAAATTGTTAGCTGTGGAAGGGAGGACTATCCAGGAGTTGCTACAAGCCTTGGATCTGTCCAGAGATACTAGCCCTCGGGGTTCTCCGGGCGCCTCCCCTGGCCCGCCCAAAAGCTCCGTGCTGGCTTCTTTGCCCTTGGCAGTCCCATCCATACAGCTTGATTCCTACCTTAAGTTAAAGCTTTTCTCTGGCATGGTACCAGTGCCTCTCGGGGAGGATGACCTGGAGGCGTGGATGGACTATGCCACCCCTTTAGTCCAGGAGTGGCAATGTTCCGAGGGGGAGAAAAGGAAGAGGCTGATGGAGAGTTTGCGGGGTCCTGCCTTAGAAGCCATTAGTTTCTTCCAGGCCACTCATCCAGAAGCCACTGCTGCAGAGTATCTCTCTGCTTTAGAAGGGGTTTTTGGGAGTATGGAGACTGGTGAAGATTTATTATGGAAATTCAGGTCTGCTAAGCAGTGGAAAAATGAAAAATTGTCTGTTTTTGTTACTAGAGTGGAGTGGGCATTGCAGAAGGCTTGTAGAAAAGGGGGACTCACTGCTGCAGCCCTGAATCAGGTTTGGCTAGAACATATTTTAAAGTCTGCCAGATTCTCTAGCGTAACTCTATTAAAACTTAAGCTGCATGATCAGCGGGCCACCCCGCCTGAATATTGTCAATTGATGAAGGAAATTCGAGAAGTGGAAACTGATGAAGAGGGGTGGGAACCCTGTGTGGGGGCAGTGAACCCTAGTGGGACCCCTGAGTCTAATACTCCTGAGAAGACTGGCTCGCCTGGAGGGTCCGAGGGGTCCCCAGATTTCCCAGGTACGGTGGGGATGCGGGTTGTTTCTTCTGACCCCTACATGGAGGGTGAGTTGAGGGCTGAGATCAGGAATTTACGGGACTTGGTGAGGGACTTAAAGCAGTCTACTGTGTACCCTACTCGGCCCGGGACCCCTGAGTTATGTAGAGCCCCAAATCCTAGCCCTAGAGAGCTTCCTCCCTCCCCTCAAGGCCCCCCTCAGGATAGTGGTCCCCGGGACCCTAAGTTTTGTTATCACTGTGGGGAAGATGGGCATTTCCAGCCTGACTGCCAGAGGCCGGAGAATTTAAGGAAAGTTAACAGCAGACTGATCGCTCGATACCGCCAGACCCAGTCTCAGGCCCCCAAGAAAAGTTGTGTGACTCAGGCCCATGCCCGCTGGGCTAACAATGTTGCTACCCCCAACTGGTCTGATGTGGTCGGGCCATCTATGGAGACCCAGGTGCGGGTGAATGGAATTCCCACTAGAGCTGTATTGGACAGTGGCTCTCAGGTGACCATCATGTTTCAGGACTGGTACCAAGCACACTTATCAGAAGTGCCCCTGCAGCCTCTAACTGGTCTACATGTTTGGGGGTTGAGCGACAAGGCTTATCCGTATTTGGGGTACATCTGTGTATGGTTATCTTTCCCTGCAACTGTGAATGGAACAGATGAGCAAGTGGAAACCTTGGTCTTGGTCTGCCCACCCACTGGACTGTATGATACAGTGCCCCTGTTGATTGGAGCGAATGCGCACATGTTTGGACGATTGGCCCAGTTGTGTTCAGAGAAGCAAGCATTTCAGACTGGGCGAGTTTTGGGTGCACCTGCTGTAATTCAAACGGTCAGGGCCACTCAGAAGAAGGGTAGGCTGGAGGCACCTGAAGGCCCCGTGGGAGTGGTATGGAAGAAGGATCCAGCCCCTGTAGTGCTTGCCCCAAATGCACAGTGTGTTCTGCATGGAGAGGTACGATTAAAGACAGATGTCAAGAATAAGTTGTTGATGTTGGATGCGCCTATGGAGGGAGAACTACCTGAGGGGTTGTTGCTCAAACCCAGCATTCTGCCGGCAAGGGCCCATGCCTACATTAAAACGGTGATGGTTCAAGTGCACAACATGTCTGATAAAGAGATTCGAATAAAAAGAGGGTGTACCCTGGCTAGCGTCCATTGTGCGGATACTGCTGTCCTACCAAATAAAAAGAGTTCCTGGATGGGTGATAGAGTTGCTCCTGATCTGTTTGACTTTGGTGACTCTCCGCTGCCGACTGAGTGGAACCGCAGGGTCAGTGAGAGGCTTGCCGAGAGGAACCAGGTTTTCTCCCTGAAAGAGTGGGATGTGGGATGTGTACAAGGGGCTGAGCATCACATTCGATTGCACGACGAAAGACCTTTCCGAGAGAGATCCCGACGTTTGGCTCCCGCTGACATAGATGATGTACGGTGACATTTGCAAGAAATGTTGGCTGCTGGTGTAATCCAAGAGTCTAGAAGCCCGTATGCCTCCCCCATTGTAGTAGTAAGGAAGAAAAATGGGCAGTTCGGATGTGTGTGGACTATCGTACTTTGAATAGGTGGACCATTCCGGATCAATATACCATGCCACGCATACAAGATGACTTGGATTGTCTGAATGGTAGTAAGTGGTTCTCTGTATTGGATCTTCAGAGCAGATACTACCAGATCCCGATGGCCCCAGATGATCGGGAGAAGACTGCTTTCATTTGCCCGTTAGGTTTCTATGAATTTATTCGGATGCCTAAAGGAATTTCGGGTGCCCCAGCCACTTTTCAGCGCTTGATGGAATGGGCGGTGGGGGACATGAACCTACTCGAGTGTTTGATCTATCTAGATGATGTCATAGTGTTTGGCTGATCCTTGGAAGAACATGAGCAACGATTATTCAAGGTCCTGGATCGATTGGAGGATTGCGGCCTCAAGTTGTCTATCGACAAGTGTCAATTCTTCCAGACTTCTGTGAAATATGTGGGCCACATAGTGTCCACTGAGGGCATAGAGACTGATCCTAGCAAGGTGGAGGCATTGACCACTTGGCCGCAACCTAGAAATTTGAGAGAGCTGCAACAATTCCTGGAGTTTTGTGGCTACTATAGGCGGTTTGTTAGAGACTATTCACGAGTGATTCGCCCTCTCCTTAATCTCACCCAGGGGTATCTGCCTACTCATAAAAAATATAAGAAGGGTGTGCACACCGACTTAGAAAAGAAGTGTTTTCGGCCAAACGATATGTTCGGGGATTGATGGACTGCTGAGTGTGAGGAAGCTTTCCATGACATCATATATCAACTTACCCACACACCCGTGTTGGCCTATGCTGACCCAGCTAAGCCTTACACTCTTCATATTGATGCCAGTCTGCAAGGATTGGGGGCTGTATTATACCAGGAGCACTCGAATGGGCTGAGACCTGTAGTGTTTGCCAGTAGAAGTCTGACGCCATCAGAGAAGAATTACCCCGTGCACAAATTAGAGTTTCTGGCTCTGAAGTGGGCCATTGTTGATCAGTTCCACGACTATTTGTATGGTGCCAAGATATTAGTAAAGACTGATAACAATCCTCTGACCTATGTACAAACCTCAGCCAAATTGGATGCCACTGGGCATAGGTGGCTCTCTGCCTTGGCCACCTATGATTATGCTGTAGAATACCGGGCGGGCTTAAACCATATAGATGCAGATGCTCTTTCTCGGAGGCCTGCGTCCCAGACTGAATGGGTCCGGTTGTCTGAGCCTGACATAAGAGCCCTATGCCAGAAATTTGATAAAGAAGAACAGGTGTCTCCGGACATGGTGGACTGTGTAGTAGATTGTTTGGGGCCGCCAGAGAACTGTATACCTGCTGCCTACTGCCATTTCTCTGCATTGGACACCAGCTCTCTGCCTCAACTCAACAATGATGATCTCCAACAGGCTCAATCCTGTGACCCTATGATAAGAACAGCCATAGAGGTTTTGTGGGCTGGAAGGGATGTATCCAAACTACGTTCCACCGACTTGCGGACTACCTTGTTGTATAAAGAAGGGCCCAAATTAAAGCTGATCAACCAACTACTATAAATAGAGACTGTGAGTAAGGAAGGCAGGGTGCAACGACAACAACTGGTGCTGCCCTCAGCTTTCAGAGAACTAGTTCTAAGGTCATTGCATAATCAGATGGGGCACCTGGGCATAGATCGAACACTTGATTTGGTACGGGCTCGATTCTATTGGCCAAAGATGAGTGCGGATGTGGAACAGTATGTCAAGACCTGTGGTCGTTGTTTGCAGAGGAAAGCGTTACCTCAGAGGGCTACTCCCTTGGTCAACATTACTACTAGTGCTCCTATGGAACTGGTCTGTATTGATTTCCTGAGTTTAGAGCCTGATCTGAGAAGTGTTAGCAACATATTAGTGGTCACTGATCATTTTACCCGGTATGCACAGGCTTTCCTGACCAAGGATCAGAAAGCAATTACAGTGGCTAAGATACTTGTTGAGAATTTTTTCGTCCACTATGGGGCTCCACAGCGGATTCATTCTGACCAGGGAAGGGACTTTGAAAGTCGCTTGATTAAGGAGATGCTGTCTTTGTGGGGGGTACTCAAATCATGAACTACACCCTACCACCCGCAGGGGGACCCTCAGCCTGAAAGGTTCAATCGTACATTGCTTGACATGCTGGGCACTTTACAATCAAAAGATAAATTGAGATGGAGTCAACAGATTAGCACTCTAGTACACGCCTACATTTGTACAAAAAGTGATGCCACAGGGTTCTCCCCATATTGACTGATGTTTAGAAGCAGGGGTGTAGCCAGACAATATACAAACGTACACCAGGACCATGTTTGTTGCCTCATTTGGCACAATAAATACAACTTTTGTATCTCATGACAGTGGTTGTTGCCATGCATGGGTAAATACAAATGCCATGCATTGCTCCCTACGACACCCACATACCAGCCCAGAGCCTGTAAAGTTGTATTGTCCATGGGATGCAAAGACAGTATTAGTGACCAGTCCTTCTAGTTTCGACTCCTATGAATAAAATTACAGAAAGGTTCAGCATTTTCTTTGTTAGATTTCATGGAAAAAGGAAGCAGTTCAGACCCTACTTGCTACCCCCTTAAATAAAACTGCACACCATGGAGTACTTGGAGTATGCCTGGCTACACCCATGTTTAGAAGAGAGGCTAGATTGCCAGTGGACGTGTGTTTTGGGGTTTCCCCTGTTGGGGTGCGAGCAGAAAACCATCTACAGTATGTACAGAAATTAAAGGCCCAGTTAGATCATGCCTACCAGCTGGTCCAGACCATGGCTGCTAAACGAAATCTGGCTAACAAGGAGAGATATGACAGAAAAGTGAAAACAGTAGAGTTGAGAAAAGGGGATAGTGTTGTTGAGAAATCTAGGACTGCATGGCAAACATAAAATTGCTGACCGATGGCATCACCTCCCTCATATTGTTGTGGGACAGCTGGCAGACCTACCTGTGCATAAAGTGCGGCCTGAAAACAATTCAAAAGATGTGAAAACCATACACAGACATCATCTGCTGCCCATTGGGCAGATCTTGATTGAAGTTGAACCTTCCTCTACCCCTCCTTCCAGGCCCGTGACTAGATCTGTTCCAAAGAGAGGAACCAAGCCCATGGAGCCTTCAACAAGTCCACCAAGGGAGCCTTGTCCACCCCCCCCTTGCAGAAGGAGATGGTCCACACTCAGTGTCAGAAGACAGCAAAGATGATGTTGAATACTATCCCTCTTATGAACTAAGCCAATTGTTTCGGGGCAATCCCCTCCTTAACTCGGGGACTGAAGCTAGCCCATCTGTGTTGATTGAGCCCCCTACTTTGTCCCTGGAGGAATTGCCGCCAGAAGATGAATGGGGTAGCAGACAAACTCAAGGGGCTGAGTCCTTAGGCTGGGCTGAACTGTCTGGCCTGGCTGAGTTATCTGAATTTTCAGAAGAAGAGAGTGAAGTGGGGGAACAAGTCCGGGATAAGCCAGAACCGGAAGAGTATCTTGAATGCCCTGATGGTTCCCCTTTAGTAACGGGACAGCCCCTAGATGAGCCCAGTTGGGTGGGTTCAGGGATAGAAGGTCAAGCCCCTGATAGTATTATGAGTATCGAGCCTGATCCCCTTGAAGGGATCCCTGTTGCTAATGTCTCTGACATGGGAGTGGAGTCAGGGCCTGGTTCAGAATCCCCTGAGACCCCTAGACGATCTGGCTGACAAATTTGGCCCATAATAAAGTTAAGCTATGAATCTTTAGGTCAGCCAGTGGACCTGCCCTTAAATGTGGTCCACAAAGGGGTGTATGTGTCCCCAAGGTCTTTGCCTAAGTTAGCCTTGGGGGATAACTCCAGACTATTAGTACAGCCTTTCAAGTGTGGTGCCCTTTTCCCGGAGGACCCATTAGTAGCTAACCAAAGAGGGAGCCCCTCAGTCCCGGAGTCACAGGTGGGGCCCTATGACCTGATTTAAGAGAGTGTAAGATTTTATATGTATGATGTGTATACACTATAGTGCATTGTAGATCTAATATTTATGTATGTAAGGTAAAATGTGATATGGTGTTACTTGGGATGTTCACCTACTCTGCCTCAAGGGTGATTACTTGGCGTGGGCCTTAAGCTTTTTCCAAACCAGGGAGGTGTAACCCCACACAGCGGGAGTTCTTAATGTGTCACTATGCCCGGTTGATAGTTGGCATAAAGGAGTTAATCCTGCTGCCAGTGAGGGATTCTGCCTGGATTACGATAACCATATAAATGTGTAAAGAGACTTGTGAGTTCAAGTTAATCCTGCTGCCAGTGAGGGATTCTGCCTGGATTGCGATAACCATATAAATGTGTAAAGAGACTTGTGAGTTCAAGTTAATCCTGCTGCCAGTGAGGGATTCTGCCTGGATTGAGATAACCATATAAATGTGTAAAGAGACTTGTGAGTTCAAGTTAATCCTGCTGCCAGTGAGGGATTCTGCCTGGATTGAGATAACCATATAAATGTGTACAGAGACTTGTGAAGTTCAGGCTCAGCCCTGTTAGTGTTGGAAGAACCGGGATTGGCTGGAGGTTGTGAGTACTAAATCAGGGTAGCTCCCTGTTAAGTGTGCGATCAGTGTTTTCCAATCGTATTGCTGTACTTTTGACTGCCTAAACGAACTTTGCTTCCCTGCTGTCTTGCTCAGGATTACGGTGTCTATCTGTGTTAAGGGCCCCAACCAGCTGCCACGTTTGGACTAGCCATTAGGGCTTGGGTACCCAGGGACAGTGACTCGTAGGCCTGTGCACAAAGCTCTAGGTAATTAAGTATGATGATAAACCAATTAGCCTGATTTCCCCCCCCCTTAATAAATCAGATTTGTGTGTTGCAATTACACCCTGGCTGGTTTATGCATCCCTGTTGAACTGCTGTATAGCGACTGTGATATAACTGTATCTTATTTCGCAGGGGGTCCCTGGAGTGAGCTGAGAGATACTACCCGGGGGGTAAGTGTATTGTTGAAAAGCCTTGTAGGTACCCAGTGTGAGCCACTAGCATGGAAAAAGGGGGGGTTGCAGTAACCCAGAGGGCTGTGACCGAAGCAATCTCGACAGTATTAACCCCGACCTCTGGGTGGAGGCACCCGCCAAAGGATCTGGGCCCCTCACCCAGTCTCTGTGGAGGCAGGCAGGGGTAGTAGCCCTAAGGGTAGCGGCCCCTGGGGGTTACACATATAAGAAAAAAGGGGGGAATCCACCCAAGAGAGGGTTGTAGGAGAGCTGGAGGTATTAACAACTACACCCAGCACCACCAGGCATATGTCTAGATGTGCAGCTGCTGACATGATCTCCTGTTAAGCGACCATCCCCCAAAAAAACTAGGGTAGGAGAGAGGAATCCACCCTGCTCCTTGAACCCAGATATGGGGAAACTGAAAACTGATTTGCTCTTTATGGGGTGATGAAGCAGAAGGGCCAAAACATTAATAATAACCTTTAACATTTTTAACCAGTGCAGCAGATCATCTTCAGCCCATAAAGTAACTCAACCCAACTCCTGCAATGCTTGGGGGGCTTCCCTATTCTAACTAGTTACCCCATAAATTAGGGCAAAGAAGAAAAAAATTAACAGGGTTCAAACACTATTTTAAAAATAGACCAGACACTAAGTCTGGAGGTGGAGTCAGTATCTATGTTAAAGACAATATTCCATCATTCCAATCTCCTATTGAATATAATACTGAGAGCGTTTGGGTTTATATCCAACCCATAGGCATCCCCCAAATTTTGGTAGGTACTTGTTACCGTGCCCCCTCACTTGATAGTTTACAGAATGCAAAATTACTAGAAGACATAACTCAGTTCACTCAGTAAGGGTCAGTTCTCCTTTTAGGAGACTTTAATTTTCAAATATTAACTGGGATACATTAATGGGCTCCAATAACAATGAAAAAGTTTCCTTACTACTATAATCGATTTGGGTTTGTTTCAACTAGTTAAAGAACCCACGAGGGCACATTTTTAGACCTAGTCTTAACCAGTCATGATATTCCGGTTAGTAATCTATATTTATCTGATCCCTTGGGTAACAGTGATCATAAATCTATATTCCTTTCCATATCTGTTTCTTGTCATACGCCACCCATAAATAAAACAATTAAACATTATGATATGGCCAATTTCGATAAAATAAATACCTACTTAGATAATATTGACTGGGAAAACGTCTTAGCACCCCTCAATACCTTTGAGGCGTGGGAATTTTTAATGACACAGATACTCACAGTTGAGCAGAAATATGTTCCTAATAAATGTACTTATAACCATAAAGGAAAAATACCTTTATGGTTTAATTCCTCTATTAAAAAACAAATACGACGTAAGCATACATTGTTTGCACGTCTGAAAAATAGTAACTTACTCTCGAGTAATAATAATGAGTTACTTCTACAATACAGAGAATCAGTAAGATTACTCAAAAATTAATAGTAACAACAAAGAAACTTAGAATTTCGTATAGCACATACAAAGGATACATAAATCTTTATATGCCTATTTAAATAGTAAGAAAGGAAACCATAAAAAAATTGGCCCCCTTATGTTCGAAAATAAAATAATAAATTCTGATTCTGTTATAGCCTCTACATTAAACAACTATTTCATTTCAGTATTTACCCAAGATCCCTCAAAATCCATAACGATCATTTCACCCCTATTTGGTAATGAGAAATTTGTCCAACAAAAGGACATCTATAACCTATTGTTATCTCTTAAGAAAACTACCAGTCTGGGACCGGATGGAATTCACCCAAAATTCCTCTTAGGTACTATAGATAAAATTACTCTCCCCTTATCAATTATTTTCAATAAATCTCTATGTGTATCTGAAGTTCCTGCTGATTGGCGTAAGGCCATAGTGACTCCTATTCATAAACAAGGTTCCTATTCCTTAGTTAACAATTATCGTCCTATAAGTTTAACTTCCATTCCTGTAAATTGCTTGAAAGAGTAATCAAATCATTATTGGAGAAGGAATAATATCCCTTAATCTTACAGATGTTACACAACACGGATTTAGAACAGGTTTCTCATGCACTACTAATTTATTATCATTTTACAACTTTATTAGTCTTAACCTTGATTTAAATATCCCTTCTGATGTTATTCTGTTAGACTTCAGCAAGGCTTTTGACAAAGTGTCTCATAATACACTCATTTCTAAACTACTCAAATTAGGTTTTCAACAAATATTGTGTTATGGATAAAAACTGGCTGACTGGCAGGTCGTAGAGGTGTGGGTTAATGGCTCTTTGTCTGACTGTGGCTATGTGAGAGTGGGGTGCCACAGGGCTCGGTTTAGGTCCGACTTTGTTTGGTATTTTTATCAGCGATATGGAAATCCAGTCGACTAATCTACTGATGAAATTTGCCGATGATACCAAACTTGGTGGAGCAGTAAATAATGTGAAAACAGACAAACATTACTCAATGACCTTTCAAAAATCGAGCAGTGGCACGCACAAATAAAATGGAGTTTAACACATCCAAATGTGCTGTTCTGCACTTTGGTAAAACAACCCCCAACAAGAATATTCGTTGAATAATTCTGTTATTAAAACCTCTTGTTTTGAAAAAGATTTGGGGATTCTAGTAAATAACAAGTTGACTCAAGTGTCTCACTGTAATAAAATTGCAAATCAAGCAAATTCACTTTTTCGTAGAATACAAAATATTTTCATTTCTAGAACTGAGCAATGTATTCTCCCACTTTATAGATCACACATTAGACCCTATATGGACTATGGTTCTCCATTTTGGAGTCCATATCTTCGTGGAGATGTGGATAGGTTGGAGAAGATTCAAAGAAAAGTTACAAAATCTATTCCACACTTAGCTCATGAAGATTATAATACTAGACTTCATAAAACAGGTCTGCACTCGCTTAAATTAAGAAGAACACGGGGCGACCTACTTCAACTTTTCAAGATTATCCAAAATCCTATTTTAATGAAACAAGGTGGTATTTCCTTCGCAAATAGGAAAACTGGTTCTAGACTTAATAATAGACAGCTTAATATTGCTAAATGTAAAACTAATAATAGACAAAAATTTTTTTCAATAAGAACTCCGAGACTATGGAATACTCTTCCCCAGGACATTGTAGTCTCTCCCTCATTTTCGATTTTTAAATCTAAACTGGATAAGTGGTTGACCGAACAAGGTCATCTACAATAATCCACTTATGTGGAGGACAACACTTATAGGCAATTGCCTTCTTTTGTCCCATAAACCAAGTAAACCAAGTAAACCAAGTAAACATCGGGGGCCACTATGCTATGCTATGCAGGCCAGGGGGGTAAAACCCACACTGTACCTCCACACTACTACAGCACAATGCATCATAATCAGAATTCTGAGTGCAACATTTGCACAATCAAATTACAGTTCAATAAGATATAAAGGGAGAACAGTAAACTTGAGGTCCAAAAAGTACAAAAGGAACATAAAAACGCTTATCTCCAGTTTAGATCAATGTACGTCGAGGGGAAGTAAAAATCTCTGGGGGGAGCATCCCATAGCTGGACCAGAGTAGCTGTGTCACTTCAGAAGGACCCCTCAAGAAACCTCCCCCCATCCAACCTCGGGGCCCATTCTAATAAATGAAAACATCTCCTAAATTTAAAGTTATACTCATCCAAATTCAAGTAGCTATCCATATTCTGGTAGCTGACTGCATAATCCTGCAATAACCGACAAGTCCTTAATCCTGGGATTCTCCATATAATGAGTCCATTCTAGGCACTTTGACTGTCCAAGATAAAAAAAAAGGCTGATCTGTGATTTTAGTAGAGATCCTGGGGTCTTCTTGGATTGAAGCCATCTGGAAATATCCGCATGGAGTGGCAGCAAGGCATCCCCACGTCTCCCCATTCACTTCCTGGAACCAGGGGGCCACGGATCAGAGCAATTCCTCTAACTCCTGCTCAGCTTGTTCCTCTTTGGTATCAGGCACAGGAATTCCCAACTCTGTAAGGTAAGGGGAAGCTGTTAGCAAGGATTCAAAAACATTTGCTCCCTCCTTATCTTGCACCCATAACTCTCTCCGGCTAGCTGTTACATCATCCGTTCTGTCCCTTGTAGACTATGGTCTACCAGTATATGGTGCTGCCGACACCACTGCACTCAACAAAATTCACCTAACCCTGAATAAAGCGTGCAGATTGATTACTGGTGCCCCCAGGCTCACACACACCTGTCAGCTGTATGTCGATGCTAACCTGCTTACCCTGGATGAACGGATCCAATACCAAACCTGTCTCCTCACCAAAAAAACCCTACACGGGCTCTCCCCGGGGTAATGGCATCCATCCACCAGAGCCCTCCCACTATTGCAACACGGTCTTCCTACAAGACCACTCTAAAGGTCCCCAGATCAAGAACCAGCCGTGGCCAGAGGTCCTTCTGCTATAGAGCCCCAACCTGGTTTAACTCTCTCCTGCCACCATCACCAATGCCATCACCATCTCCAAGTTCAAAACCACACTTGAACCACATCTTCAGCACTCAGAACTGCTCCTGTCTCTGAACATAGCCTCCACCTCTGCTTCTCTTGACAATGCCCCGGGCAGCTCTCCACCTAACCATCCCTCCACCACTTCCCTGTACACCATGCCTATGTTTAACCTGGCCAGTGCCAGCTGTTTCAGTGTTTACCTACCAGATTGCTCACTTGATACCAACTTGTGTAACACCTGTTATCAATTACATATCCTGTACCCAATTGTATTTGTCTGACCACAATGTGTGCGCCTCTGTTGAGCGCCTATTGTTTTGCCAAATCTTTGCTATGTAACCAAAAACACAATGGCCCAGATATTCAAAAGGGTTGCCATGCAAGAACAGGGTTTATGCAAAGCAACCCAAAATGCGCCATTCTGCACAATATTCAAAGGGGCCAGTTGCGCCACGGAAAACATGCTGAGCAACAGCGCAATGGAAATGAAGGCATGCGCAACCGAAGCGCGGTCCATGCATAAAGTGCGCAATGACATTCAAACACCTGCGTAATGCGCAAAGAGTGCTGGAGCTGGAAGGCGTGAGACCGGATTTGAGCCAAAATAAAAGGCTCAAGGAAGCGCGAAGAACCCTAGCAGGCCGCAAACTGGGAGGAGAGAGACAGCGAGAGAGAGAGAGAGAGAGAGACAGGAGCTGAAGGGCAGAGAGGACAGTGGGTCCAGGAGGACAGAGAGGCCAGTGGGGGTGCCGGTGCAGTGGAAGCAGCAGTGGGGGCAGCGGGGTAACACAGGAACAGCGGCCGGGGGCAGAAGCCAGGGAGATGGACAGTGTCAGCTTCCACATGGAAGCTGTAATGAGAGGTGAGACACCATGCTGCAGGGGGCCGTGGCCGCGGAGGGGCCCGTGTTGGGTATACCCCGACAGGCGTATCGATGCCGCATCAGCTCGAGCTGTACACAGACGCCGAGATTGTGGCCCGTACCGCCGAGCAGGGCAATACTGAGACAGTTCAGCGAAGCTGTGCAGTGATGTGATGCAGGCACCCTCACGACGGAGTCATGCTCTGTCCGTGGAGACCAAGGTGACAGCCTGCATGTGCCTGCTCGCCACGGGCACCTTCCAGAGGCCGACAGGGGACACCACAGGCATTACACAGTCTGCCATGTCACGCATCCTCACCCAATTCCTCAGCGCACTGCTGCCTCATGCTGCGGAGTACATCCATTTCCCCAGCACCGCGGCAGAGCGTACAACAAACATGCAGGAGTTCCACAGGGTAGCACATATGCCTGGCGTGCTAGGGGCCATAGACTGCACCCATGTGGCCATTCGCACGCCACCTGGCCCCGATGGCCATGCTTATCGGAACGAAGGGCTTTTCCAGTGTCAACTGCCGGTGGTGTGTGATGCCACTCACGACATCAATGTCTGTGCCACACACCTGACGGAGCACATGATGCCTTCATATGGCACCAGTCTGCACTGTGCCATCGATTCAGAGTGGGAACATCCCCACGGGTCATCTAGTGGGTGAGTACACATGTATGGAATGCAAACTCTGTGCAAGGGTGGAATGACACAGGTGCCATGGTAGTGGCACACAAGGATATGGGCAATATGGACCTGACATGACATTGATCTCCACTATCTCCACACAGGTGACTGCGGATACCCACTCCGTCCCTGGCTGCTCACACCATACCGGCCCACGACCCCAAGCGCAGCTTCCGGTTTCAATAGGCACATGCCGCAACCACGTATCATAAGGCGGGTGTTTGGGATGCTCAAGGCACGCTTCCGATGCCTGGACACCTCCGGCGGAGCCCTACAGTACAGCCCCCAAAAGGTCTGTGGATATTCTGGCCTGTTGCATCCTGCACAATATGGCCAAAGACCATGGATAGCCTGCACAGGTCCAAGAGGGGACAGCGAGCGGAACGCCCAGTGGCGCCGGTGAGTGGGTGATGAGCAGCCCCCTAGGACGGAGGGACCCCGACTGACCCGGCAGGCCCAGCTGCACCGGACACCATTGCAGAAGAGCACTACCAACACAGGTAAGTCAAGGGACATGCAGGCAACACTGTCCATGCGCAAACCACAGGCACACAGGGAACACACCGCATGAAGGTCAGGGGAGTTGAAGGGTCCAGGCATACCAACACACCATCAGAGAGGGTGAGCACTCATATGGACACACACACACACCAGGCAGCGTACAGGGGCAGCAGCACAGCACTGCGGAAATGACATTGCCAACACACAGCACCACCAACCACCCCCACCACCTGGACTGTCCACGACGTGTGTGTCGGACCTGGGCAACCTTGCACCTGGTGTACAGTCAATGCAGGCATCATCATGCACACGCACCTGTGGACAGCAGTTGGGAGAGTGTGCAGGTGGTCCGTGTGTCAGCTTGGTGAGCAGAGCACCCAGCAGTGCACTGCCCACCATGACACACATTGCACACAGGGCAGCACCAGACAGGGCCTGCATTGGGAGACAGCTCAGTCAGGTAGCACTGTCCCACGGCCACCACGGATGCGTGGGCAGCCCCGCCATGGCCTAGCAGCACTGGCAGGCTGAGCAGGGGCCACATCGGGTGGCGCTGGTGCACCACCAGGGGTCCCAGTGCGTGACCGCGACCTTGCCCGCACAGGGGTCTGCATCCTGCCAAACAAACTTGCACCAGGGGTGCTCGGGATGCCCATAGCAGAACCCGGCGTCGACAGGCCTGGTGTCGCACGATGCCGGGAACGGGGAGTGGAGTGCGCACTGTGTGGGGTGTGTGGTACAGGGGCACCTGACAGTGTGGCCAATGCGTCACCACAGAGACCACTGCCTGGGTCAGCCTGTCAATGGCAGCGGTCACATCCGTCCGCATAAGGACCAGCTCGGCTCAGTCCCAAGCACACTCCCTGCTATGCCGCTCCACGGACACAGACAGTGCCTCCACGGACCTTGCAACCTGCCCCTGCAGCTGTACCGACTCCTGCAGCAGGTGGGTGTGCGCGTCCAATGGGTACTGTGCCCCAATGGCATCGTCACCCCCAGGGTGTGGACGGTCCTGGTGCACAGCACCCCTTGAGGGTGGGCGCTGTTCGCCAGGACCAGGTATGGGTGGATCAAAGGGCGGTGGACATGTGCCACTGCTTGACACTGTCCCCCAGACCTGGTGTGCAACTGCTGCCGCCTCCAACTGCTGAGCCCCAGGTCCACCTGTTCCACCTCTGTGCTGTCAACAGTGCCAGACACCTGCACAGCCACTGATGCTGCCCCACCAGTGCTGACAGGCACAGCCTGGGACTGTGCCAGCATGCTGGTACACAGGTGTGAACCAGGAAGGCCCAGGGGCACGTGCTGGCCTGCCATGTGTCCGTCGTGGGACACACACCTATCACTGGCCATTGCAGGCCTGCTATCATCAATGGTGCAGGTGCGTGCCACTGCCATAGGCACAGCATGCTGGCATACCTGCATGCCAGACTGCTGTGACACAGGCTGTGCACCCTGCACCCGTATCACTGGCGCCAGAGTTGTTGGCCCAGCCTGCATGCTGCTGCAGTGCCTGCAGGCTGGTGGCAGAGGTGGATGGTCCTCCTCCACGTCCAGCAGGTCTGCCTCACTGTCTGGACCCACCACCACCACCGTCTCCTGCAGACCGAACAGGATCTGTAACAGAAAGAGAGTACATGTGAGTGCATGTGAACAGCCCCCCAACAACATCACCATGTCATACCGTGCAGTGATGGGCTTCCACCTGTCTGGAATCCTCCACTGGAGCCCACAATGGCACTCGGCTGCATGGCCGCGACCAGTGTCTCCTCTGTAGGGGTCAGCTGCAACACCACTGGTGGGCCCCCACCAGTGCCAGCACATGCCACCCTGAAGGCTGCCACCTTCTCCTTCAGCCTCCTGCGGTCAGTCCCCATCTTCTTCCAGCATTCCTGCACGGAGCGCTGGTGGCTTCCGTGCAGGTTGACGGCCTGAGCTACCCCCTCCCATGCAGCTGCACGCTCCTGAGGGGTGCCCCTCCGTCCACTCAATACTGGCTCATCCTCCAGGTAGGCCTGGAAGAGGGCCTCGGTCTCTGCCGTGGTGAAGTTCAGCCTCCTCCTACGCCCGCTGTCCACACCCTCAGCCTGGCTCTGGTCAGTCATGGTGATCTGTATGGGTGGAAGTGGACACCTGTCACTGTGCAGTCCACAGCATTTCCCCATAAGCATAGCTGCCGGCCGGGGGGCAAAGCCCCCCGTTTCCTCTCCATGGCAGATACTGATAGAAAGGGTGCCTTTGTCCCTTTCTAGTGCCCTTTCATGCTCAGCCCCTCAACCTTTATCATCCTCCAGCACCCCTGCCCATGAGCATTGTCCTGAGCATCACACAGCATGTAACTCACCTCTCACCTGCAGCAACCAAATCTGGCCAGCACAACCCACTGTTGCAATTTTTATAACGCAACACATGCAAATGAGGTGTGGCGCAACTTTAATGACATGCTAATCGCGCCACTGCGCCTTTGAATGGCTGAGCGAATGATTTGCATATGTCGGCTGAATATCGCGTATTTGCGCTTAGCACAATATGGAAGGTCCGGCTGAGCCGATGGCGCATGTTTGTGGCTGCGTGCTACACTGCATTGCGCATGCCCAGACAGGTTACGCATGCGTCGATCGCACTGCAGACCTGCTGAGCGCGATAGGCGATTCAGGCCATGGCCACCATTGTGCCAGTGGCGCTACAGCACTGGGCACTATATGGCGCTGTGGCACTTCTGCGCGATAGTCCACTGTGGCACTGGTGCTCTGCTTGGCAGTCGCGCAGGATGCCTATACGTCCTACGGCGCTGTGCGTAGCCTTGCGTTATTGCCGTGACCTTGTGTATGCCCTCTGACCCCTGGCGCTGTTGGCATGCCATGTGTACGTCCCTATTGTGCTGTCTGGTGACAGCGCCATGTAAAGTGACGGCACTGTTCGAACAGCGCGATTGGAGCCTGTGCTGGTCTATTGCGCAACAACTCCATGTGGGGTTACGGCGCAGCGGGGCGCCATATTGCCTGCTGTAAAGTTGGTGCCATGGCTAGGAGGAGGGCGGTGTCCTGGAGCCAGCTTGAAGTGGCCAACCTGGTGGCCCTGGTGGAGCCCCACTGTGAGGCACTGTATGGTGAGGCCCCCTCACCATGCCTAGGACCCATGTGTGGCAGCAAGTGGCCACTGACCTGGTGAGTCACTGGCGGGGCGATCTGCTGAGCAGTGCCGGCACGGTGCAGTGACCTCCGCCCGGAAAAACTTGAACTGTTGACGCAGCTGCGTTCACGTGCCAGGTGGGCGCTGGTGCTGACCAGGTGAGTGTACCATCTATGCACCTATATTCTCTGTAGGTGTGTGTGTGCTTGGGTGGCTGTGCATAGGTGTTCAGTGTGTGCAGCTGTGCGATGGATGGTTATGGCTGTGTGGCAGGCACTGGGGCAGGGGCACTGGGGCAGGGGCACTCTGCTTTTGAGTCACACTGATGTTTGTCTCAACATATGTCTCCCACAGGCCGGATTGTGAGGACACAGGACCAGGGTGATGTGGGCTATGCCAGGGCCCCGTGCCAGGGGTGTTAGCCACAGCAGCAGCGCCAGACCCAGCTGCTGGAGGAGTGTGAGTATCATTACTTCATGGATGCTATTGCATGCTGGGGGCAAGACCACCAGCCATGGACACAACCAAAGGGGAGGTCATAGTTCCACTATACAAAACACTAGTGAGTCCCCACACTGGAGTACAGTGTACAGTTCCGGAGACCATACCTCATGATGGACATGGACTGGGTGGAGAGGGTTCAGAGGAGGGCGACATGGATGGTGCATGGATTGCATCACAAGTCCTATGCAGACAGGTTGACGGAACTGAACATGTACTCCCTGGAGGGGAGGAGGGTGTGGGGATATGATGGGGACATACAAGTATCCTACAGGGGAACAGAGTGCAGGAAAACAATATTTGTAAGCGTAAAGGATGTTCCAGGACTAGAGGGCATGGGATGCAGTTGGAGGGGGGTCGTTTAAGAGGAAACATGAGAAAGTATTTCTTCACAGGATGGGTGGTGGACAAGTGGAACACCCTGCCAGAGGAAGTGGTGGGGGCTGACTTGGTCACGGGATTTATGAATGCATGGGTTAGCCATAAAGGAATTCTGGAGGTCAGGGGTGAGGGGGAACGGACTTATAGGACAACAGAGTGAACGTACAAGGTCAAATGGACAGACTGGGTGTCCCATAGGCCCTTATCTGCCGACACTGTCTATGTATCCATGTATGTAGGCATGACACAGGTGACCTGCATCACAGTGCAGCATCACGGCACGTCTGTGTATGCATCACAGGTGGTCCAGGCATGCACTGGGCACATAGCTGTGTAACTGGCATCGCACCATGTTGCCACATCACTTGCCAGCCTAGTTTGTACTGTGATTGACATGGGCAGTGTGTGGGCGGTGGTGCGATAGCTGGTGCCGCCTGTTTGTGATGGCCATGTGCATGTTCACTGTGGGGGTGCATGCCATCACAGGTGCGGACATTGGGTTATATGGCTTGCAGGTTGGGTGGTGTTCAGGGTTGTGGTCAGTCTCAGCCATTGACTGTGTTCCCATTTTCCTAGGCCTCGAGGTACTCAGGAGGATTGAGAGGGGTATTCGCACCTCACCCAGGTGTCACAGGAGAACCAGGCGATACTGCAGGCCACACAGCCATGGTTCCAGGAGGCGGAGGCACAGGACGGGACACCAGCAGGGGAAGACCGGCAGCCAGCTGAGCCATAGGCCACATTCCTTCCCACTTCCCATCCCTATCACCCTGCCTTCCTCTCAAGGTTTTATTCCTCCCTTGAACACCCCTGCCTTTTTACCCGCCCCCACTTGTACATAGTTTCACCTGTTTATGTTTATATGTTGATCTTTTAAATATACATTTCTATTTTGATAGTCTGCTGTGTTGGTCTCTGATTTGCAACTGGCTATGGGTGCTCCGTGCAGGGTGTACATGCCATCTGGGCTGGTATGGTCCTGGGTATATGTGTGTGTGTGTGTGTGTGTGTGTGTGTGTGTGTGTGTGTGTGTGTGTGTGTCCTGGGAGGTATCACCAGCATGGCATTGACTTTCTGTTGGTCTTGTTGCTTCTGCCACCCACTGCTGGGTGCACAGGGTGGGTCTGGCTGGTATGCTTCTCTGCAGCATGGGGTTGACGTGTGGCAGGGGATGCATGGTGTTTCCTGCAGTGCCAGTCACTGCACATGAGCGTGTCTTGGGGTCACGGTGCATGGTGTGCTGTGCGTATGGGGGCTGATGTGCATGTGGTTGTCAACCCCTGTGTGTGCGTACTCTCTGCCTGCCAGTGGTTGTGCTGGGGTGTCATGGCTCTGCTAGCATTGTTGGCTTGTCCCCATGGGCACGTGGATCATCCGTCCCACCCCAGTGATGCTGTGCTTGGGGTGTGCCAGTGTGGTGTGGGTTCTGCAGTGTGTTCCTGTGCCCATGTGGCATGGCTGGTGGTGGGCCCCAGCCTGCCTCCCGGATGTGCAGTTCCATTGCTCTGGGGGCTGTGCTTGTGCTATGGCAGCTCTGGAATGCTCAGCTGAGCTTCCATGGTTGTGCCATAGCGCAGCATTTTGGCTCAGCTTCTCCTTCCTGGTTGCTGGCGATGGCGCAGTATGTGCGATATTGAGACGTTGGTTGCTTGCGCAATTTGCTCTGCTCCATGTTTGAATATCGCACCTGTTGCGCATTTGCGCAACTGGTTTGCGCTTGGTCCTACTGTTGCGCCAGTTTTCAGCGCAGTTTGAATATCCAGGCCAATGTATGTCTTTATGTGACGAAGTACCTTTGGAAACGAGCCTCTGGCTCAAAGGTTGTAAACTGATTCTTAAATAAATAAATAAATAAAATAAATAACTTTGTGGGGTTTCTCAGATAAGCTTTGCATCCTTTTCCTCTCAAGGCTTTCACTACCACTAAAATTCACTTTCTTCTCACCAGCATAAGAGGGGGATAATCCTGATCCATGTAGATTTTCTGACCATCAAGACTGAGATCACATTTTGCCCATGCTAGCTTAAGGATTTTTTCTTTAGTCATGTACAATATCTCAAGAATTTAACTATTACTGACCTGAGGGGAGCACCTTGTTTGGGTTTCAGTGCTATGACACAGTGAACACATGCAATGTCCAAGTTAAAGTCTTCCCCCAGGTCAAGTTCTTTTTTGAGCCAGGAATCCACAAAATCCTCCATACTAGGGGGTTCCACCTTCTCCGACATACCAAAAATCATCAGGTTATTTTGGCAAGCCCTTGCCTCTGCATCTTCTACCCATACGGTTAACTCCCTCTCTCTCCTGTGAAGATATGTGAGTGATCTCCCAAAGGCCATGTGCTCGCCCTGTAAGCTTTCCATATGGGCCTCCACGGCTGAAGTGCGGGATTCCAGTGTCTTGAAGTCTTTTTGAATGCCAGAAATTCTAGCATCTATGCGGTGAAGGATCTTCAACATGTGATTCCCATCTGCTTTTGTAAATGTGGAAGCCACATCTGAGCTCAAGCTGACTCATCCCCTGAGGCCGTAATTGCCGAGGACCGAAAAAACACCAGGCTGGTAGTCCTCTGCGGTTCTGTCTCTGTGGAGGTGCTTCTACTTGCTACAGAGGATCTTTTTATGGCATGCCCCATGGTGCCCGCTGATGAAATACAAATAGTTGCCTGATTAAGTGGGGTATAACATTCAATGGCATCCAATTCTTTAGAAATTATTTGCCTGAGGCGCCGGAGCTCAGCCCTAGACCGCCATCCATTGTATGATGCCACCGGAAGTCCCTCAAGCTTTATTTTAATTTTCATTTAATTACTTTTTAGTTTTACTGTAGATTTGGTACCTCATTCCCTCAAAATACCCCTTTTTAGCAAACTCTGACAGTTATTCGCATTTGTCAGATTTTGCTACCCACTGTCAAAGTTCCATACAACACACCAGAATGACTAATTGGGACCCTTATATCACTGCCCAAGATTTATTTACATTTTTGTTCAATTCCTTTTCAGTTTTATTGTATATTGGGCACCCCATTCCCTCAAAATACCCCTAGGAAGCAAAATCTGACAACTATTCGAACATGTCAGATTTTGCTACCCTGAGTGTAAATTGAGCTCAGGACAGCAGAATGACAAAGCAGGAGCCCTTATATCACTGCATGTGTTTTATTTAGACATTCTTATAATTAATTTTCAGTTTTGCTGTATATTATGCACACCATGCCCTGAAAATATCCTAGGTAGCAAAATCTGAAAGCTGTTCGCACTTGTCAGATTTTGCTGTCCTCAGTCTAAGTAGAACCCAGAAGACCAGAATAACAAAGCTGATGCCTGGATTCAATATGGCTGCCACTTGGTGAGCTGTTTTATTTCAGCTTGTGCTCGTGTTTGGACAAAAAGTGTTTTCTAGCTATTCCAGAGGATTCTTAGTTGTCTAATGGATAAAGAAACAGAAGGAGAGAGGCTCCTCATCCTCTGGAGAGCATTTGTTTATCCAATATGGTCCTCTGGATAAGTTTTTTAAAATTGGAATACTGAGCCTGGGAAGTGAAGAGGCACAGGCTGGGGCTGTGGTGAGTCTGTGAGCTCCTCCCCGATGGCAGCTTCAACACCGGAAGAACCTCAGCAACCCGTTCATCAGCAACAGAGCATTTCAGGAGTAGAAAGCAACAAAAATGTATTATTGTCAGGAGCTGAACTTTTACAAGTAATTACTACCGAACAGAGAGCTGATTCTAAGGAAGCAGGAGTGTTTGCAGAGATGCATGGCCAAGACCGGGAAATACAGATGATCTGGGCTCTTGAGAATGTTAGCTTGTAGATGGCGAAGCTTGATGCTTGATTTGCCAGTATGGAATCATCTCTTCAGTTGCTGCATAACAAAATAAAGGAGCTGGAGTTTGAATCCCACAGAGCAACAGAGGAAGTGGAGAAGCTTAAGAAGTGTATTGAGGTGTGTGAGAATTAAACAACAGCAATAGATGCTAAAGTGACTGCTAATATTGTTGGGCAAAGTGCAGTTAATCGGAAACTTGAAGCATTAGAAAACGTTAACAGATATAAGAACGTAAGGTTCCTGGGGATTCCAAGTTTGTGTGATTCTGATTTTTCTGAAACTAGAGAGTTAATTAAAAATGTTTTACAGGAGACCTTTCAATTACCAGAGCACAATCCACCGATAATAATTAAAGCTTATAGAGTTGCAACTAAAACGAAACCAAATGATGTTAAACCTCCTATTTTAGTTCAGTTTGCATTTGAGACTGATTGAGAATTAATCTTGAAGATAGATAATTTGCGCAAGAACTTGGAATACCACGGAAATAAATATTCTATCTTTCCGGATTATGCTATTGCTACCCAGGAGAGAAGACTTTGTTTTCTTTATTTAAAGGAGGAAGTTCTGGCTATTGGGGCAAGTTTTGTGTTACAGTCCCCTGATAAAGTTAAAATTGTCTATCAGGGACAAACCTACATATTGTTTGACCCAGATCAACTGACGGATTTTTTAAGATCACAAAATAAAGAACACAAATCTATGGACTCAATGAATTCAGGCTATTTTTATTTATTTAGTTAGTTTTTGGTGACCGGGTAAGTGCACTAGACAAACCCTGCCTATTTTTAGGCACGACCTGGGGAGGGGGATACAGATGAATGCCAACTGCCTTTGAACCAGACTAAGCTGTTGCTACTAAGACTTAATAGCTGCTGCCACCCACATTGATACCAGATTTGAAAATGTAGAATCAAGCACTTAAGTACTCAAATAATTGAGACCAGGAATCCTTTGCCTTTTTTTTGAGATCCATCAAAAGTTTCTGTTAACTGATGTTAAATTAACATAACATGAATGGTAATGATTGGATTGCTAAGGCTAAATAAATCTTTATTTTGTTTCCCAACTTTTTCTAACAGCCACCAAGTGTGATAATGATATAACAATTCTAAATTTGTGACTGAATCCTCAAGATGGGAACTGTAACATAATATATGTGCTATGAAGCAGTGTGTATGTATATATATATATAAAAGACAAAGAACCTCTGTGCGTAAACACTGAGGCAAGGGTTACCCCAAAGGGCATTTGGCTGGAAGCCTGTTTCAAGAAATACAAAATCACATGCTCATATCAAAGCACATGAAGTATGTATCATTACAGAATGTTATGCTGTCCAGCATAACATTCTGTGGTGATTTGCATATGCAGCCCATGATGCTTTGCATTGTGGGGCATGTGTGATTTTGATTTTATATATATATATATATTTATATGTTTAAAAATCTCTAGAAAAAAAGACAGAAGCCCTTATATCACTGCACAAGTTTTATTTAAACTTCCTTTTAATTAATTTAAAGTCTTACTGTTTACTGGGCTCCCATTTCCTCAAAATACCCCCAGGCAGCAAAATCTGACAGCTACTGTATTTGCTCCTGTCAGATTTTGCTACCCTCAGTCTAATTAAAACCCAGGACACCATAACGACAAAGCAGAAGCCTTTATATCACTGGATAATCTTTTTTTCTACTTTCTTTTAATCAATTTTCAGTTTTATTGTATATTGTGTACCCCATTCCATCAAAATACCCCCATTTGCAAAATATGACAGCTATTTGTACCTGTTAGATTTTGCTTTCCTCAGTCAAACTGTCATCCAGGACACCAGAAAGACAAAGCAGGAACCCTTGTATCACTACTTAAGCTTTATTTAAACTTTCTTTTAATTACTTTTTACTTTTACTGAATGCTATCTAGGATGCAGAATAGCGGCCACACTGGGCTTGCCGTCATGATAGGAGAAAGCAGTTTAGCTTCAGCAGTGATTTTTTACTTTTAATTTGAAAATTTAGTTGTTTTGTATTATTTTTTGAGTTAGTGAGGGTTAATTTAGTCAGGGACTGTAAGTGAGACAGTTAGAATTTATCAACATTTTTGGGTGTAGCTTAGAGCAGCAAAAAATAAGTGCGAGCCTGATCGCCAGTGCTCTCTTGTTAGTCCCTTTGAAAATGCTATTATTGATCTGGTTACTGAGCTGGTGAAGGAGAAGAGGAAAAATGAAAAAAGGAACTGATACTTAGTGTCGGTTGGTTCTGGGGTTGGTATGGAGAATGTTTAGAGCCTGCATTTGTGGCCCGGCAGCGTGCAGGAGGAGAGGTGGCTGCTGCAGGGAGTGTTCGAGGAACTGTTTTGTTTGTTCGACTGTTTGGATGGTGCAGTGACTGGGACATACTGCATCGGAAGACCACCGAGTGGAAATTGGTGCAGACCGCTGTGGGACCCTGTGTTAGTAGCAGAGGACTGGAGAACTGTAGGGAGTGGGGGCTTGAGGTTCTTCACAGCCACCTTCTGGAAGGGGGTAAAGACACCAGGTTCCAAGATGGGAGGTCAGAAAGGAGAGCCAGCCATAGGGCTGGGTCTGGATCTGAATCCTCCTAGGTGCTCAGTCTCAATCTGGTGTTGATCAGGTGGTCCCTTGAGGTCTGTAGCTTGTGGGATTATTTGGGCTCCCCCCTCCTCCTCCTAGATGGTGGGTTTGTGAGAACTTGCCATGAACTTTCTGGGCCTGCTTGCAGAGACTGAGGACTCTACGGTGAGCTTAGGAGGAAGAACTCCTTGTGGGCTCCTTACTTGGTCAGTTTTGCTAATGAACCCCTCTTTGGACACTTGCTGCTTTGGTTTGAGACATTTTTCTTCTCTTCTCCTTTTGTCTGGCTCTAGATAACAGTTATCTTAAAGCAGTGAAAGTTCTTTTGTTTTTTATACATTTATACTGTTGTTTCCAGAGGGCTCAGTTAAGAGCTGGTGGCCTCTTGGATGTTGTACTTTACTTAACCCTCGGAAGTGAGAGTTTGTGGGGGCGTTTATTTTTACAAACTGTCGTGAAGAGACTAAACAGATTGCTTCATGGACTCTTTATGAATTATTGATTTATTATTTTTATAGTGTGTTGGGTTTTATTTTAGGGGGTGGGGTTGTTGTTTTTATGAAATAGGGGAATTTTGCTATTGTTAATAGTTTTGTGGGAATATAGTTATTTTTATTGGAATCACTGCTAACGTAGTGTTGGCAGCATGTGTTGGGATCATTCTTCAGTAGGCAGGCGTTATTCCCCTCCAGGTTGAGGGACCTATACCCCTTTTATAGCCCAACATTGCAGCCCATGGTATATATGCACTGTCATGCTCTGGGGATTGCTCGGAAGGGTCAGAGGGATTGGGCTCCTGGACCTGGCAGAGAAGGGGTGCAGGTTGGGCTGATTGGGGTTGTGGGATCAAGGAGGCACCCCAGGGCAAAATGGATAGAGGAAAAGGGGCCTCCCTGCCTGGTTCCCATACTTGAGGATGACATGGGTAGTGGGCAAGTAGCCCACTCTTCCATGGCCTCTCATCCAACCTAGTCGGTGTTATGCAATGCCAGGTCAATATAGAACAAGACAGCAATTATTGCTGATATTGTTGAGACATCTGACCTGGTTTGCATCACTGAGACCTGGCTGGATGAGAATGCTGGTCTGGTATTGGAGTTGGCAGTTCCAGCCACATACTCTGTGATACATCGCCCAAGACTGGATCATAGGGGCAGGTGTGTAGCCATCTGTTTTAAGATGGAACTGGGCCTTGTAGAAGTTCCAGTGGGGACCACCAGATACTTTGAGTGTATCATGGGAGCAGGTGTGGGCAGCAGGATTCTTCTCATCTACCGTCCATCCAGAGATGGGAAAGTTTTCCTGCAGGAAGTTGCGGACTTCATGGTTAATATGGTGTTGGAATCCCCCAGGTGGTTGGTCCTGGGGGATTTCAATGTCTGGGTCAACGATGAACTCTCGCACTTTGGTCAGAACTTCCTCCAACTGATGATTTTGTTGGGCTTCACACAGGTAGTTACTACTGCAACCCATATTCAGGGTCATTCCCTGAACCTAGTGTTCCTCCTGGGGATGGAGGCTGCTGACTTAGTGGTGGAACCAGTTGGATGGTCGGACAATCACTCTATAGGGTTAAGTTTTGCAGCTCCCCTTGTGAGACCCACCCCTTTGGAGATGGTCCAGTATCGCCCTTTGAGGGATATTACCCCTGGGGGTCTGATGGCAGTGCTGGACCTATCGAGTAGGCAATTGGGATGCTCAGATCTGGGAGACCTAGTAGTGTACTATAATAGTATGGTGCTGAGGGCCCTGGATTCCATAGCTCCTGTTGAAGTTTGCCCCTCCCTCTCCGTCCTCGGTCCCCCTGGTTTGACGGGACTTTGAGGGAGTTCAGGAGCGTGGGACAAAGGTTGTAACGTTGTTGGCAGAAATCTGTCCTGGAGGAGGACAGACTTAGGTTGATCACCCATTATTCAGACTATCAATCATAAATCTCCCATAATAAGGCAGAGTTCCTGTCCAGGGAGATTGCTGCAGCAAAAAATTGACCAGCTCAGCTCTTTCAAACTGTCGACAGGCTATGCAATCCAGCCTGACAGCTTTTTCACAATTAAAGTGTGACAAGTTTGCTCAATTCTTTGCAGATAAGGTGTCCTCCATCAGGTCAGAGATCTGCTTGACTCTTTCAAATGAATACGCTGGCAGTTGATGCAAGGGAACAGGGATCCATTCTGTCTGGACAGATTTCAACCAGCCAGTGAGCATGGATATCATGAAGATTGTTCGGAGCTTGCAACCAGCTCACTGTAGTTTGGATCCTAGTCCAACTCACCTCCTTGTGGGGTGTACGGATGCCATCAGACTGGTCCTTGCTGAGATAGTCTGGTGCTCACTGGACCAGAGGGTGTTTCCAGACCCCCTGAAGGAGGCTATGGCGACACCCCTTTTAAAGAAATCTTCCTGTGACCCAGGCTGTCATGAGAACTACAGACCAGTTTCTAACCTGCCCTTTTTGGGCAAGGTTACTGAGAAGGTAGTCGTGTTGCAGCTTGAGAACTTTCTTACCACCCACAAAGTCTATGATCCTCTCCAGTCCGGTTTCAGGAAGAGGCATAGTACCAGGAAACACAACTGAGATGTGCCAGCATACAATAACGGTATATTTGAAAGATATGCCATAACATGTGATTGCGCAATTCCGACTAAATATCCCAACAATGCATGATCAGGCAACCGAAGATGTATGACAGAGGTACTAACAACAACAAAAATGGAAAACGGCCTGAGGGTAATCATATCAGATTATATTAAGGTAGGCAAGCAATGTGAAAAAGCAGTAAGAAGAGCTGGGGGGATACTGGGATGCATGGGGAGAGGCATCACAAGTAGAAAACCGGAAGTGGTTTCCCCTCCATACAGACAGTTGGTGAGACCCCATCTGGAGTACTGCATGCAGTTTTGGAGACCCCATCTCTGCAAGGACAAAGACAGGATGGAGGTCATCCAGAAGAGGGCAACTAAAATGGTGCAGGGTCTGCATCAGAAGCCATATGAAAAGAGACTAAGACAGCTTAATTTGTATACCCTTGAGGAAAATAGGGACGTGGGGACATGACAGAAACTGTCAAGTACCTCAAGGGAATCAACAAAGTCCAGAATGTAGCATCTTTCAGAAAAAGAGATGTGCAAGAACAAGGGGTCACAATTTAAACATAGAGGGGGCACAGCTCAGGGGCAACATGAGGAAATATTTTTTCACAGAGAGTGGTGGACATATGGAACCACCTTTCTGAGGAGGTTGTGGGAAGAAAAACAGTGGAAGAATTCAAGAATGCATGGGACAGTCATAAGACAATTATAGTGGGGGGTAGGAGGAAGTAGGCTGTTGGTAAACTAGAATCTACAGCTTATCCAGTAGGTAGGGAATTGGGCAGACTGGGTGGGCCAAGCAGTCCTTATCTGCTGTTAAAGTCTAGGGCAAATAAAATGGTGCTGAGTCTGCACCAGAAGCCATATGAAAATAAATTAAAGGAGCTCAATATGTATACCGACGAGGAAAGGAGGGAGAGGGAGAACATGATAGAAACTTTAAGTACCTCAAGGGAATAAACAACGTCCAAGAGGGTAGCATCTTTCAGAAAAAGAGATGTGTAAGGACAAGGGGGCACAATTTGATGATAGAGGAAAAATGGCTCAAGGGCAATGTGAGCAAGTATTTTTTCACAGAGAGGGTCGTGAATGCATGGAATGGCCTTTCTGAGGAAGTCGTAGGGTCAAAAACAGTGGGGGAATTCAAGGATACATGGGATAGACACAAGGCAATTCTGCTGGGGGTAAGAAATAGGATGTTGGTTAACTAGGATCTGCAGCTTATTCAATAGGTAGGGAAATGGGCAGACTGGGTGGGCCGAGTGGTCCTTATCTGCCATCAAAGTCTATGTTCCTATGTTATGTTTATGGCTAGTAGGGAGAAAGTGTCACAGCACCCAGGTTCTGTGTCAACTGCAGAGAAAGTTAGACAAGACATTTTCATGGCTACACAGTGAGAGTTATGCCAACGTATTATGAACAGGGGAGGAGAGGGAGCAGGATCTTGAAGTATGTCACTGCATCCAACAGATATTTCCTTCTACCTGTGCAAGTGAAATCACAGCACAGCATTGCCAGTATATAAGGGAAAGTGGAAATTGTTTAACCAGGCAAATTACACTAAGCCAGAGCTTGTTTTCAGCTGCGACCTGGGAGCACAATGAAGTTAAGTGACTTGCTCAGAGTCACACAATATGCAAGTTCTCCCCTACTGACAAACAGTGCTTACCAGAAACCTTCAGGCATCCTCCATTCCATCACTGGAAGTGCCTCATGTCCTCACCGCCATGAGCAAACAAGCTTTCTCTTTTGCTGCCCCCTTGCTCTGGAACACACTCCCCCCGTCTATTTGCTTGTCACTCACACATCTAGCTTTCAAGCATGCCATGAAAGCATGGCTTTTCTTGTCAGTGGTCTGCCACTGTTCCTAACTGCAAGGATAGTATTTTTGGATCTCTCCTCTGACCTAAGCATTTAGTCTATACCTGCATCCCCACTATGACTACCCTTTTCCTCCTGCCCCTCCTTTGTATCCCCCTCTACTACCCTCCTTTTTTATTTCCTTTCTTTTCTACTAATAAATAATAATAAATCTTTATTTATATCAGGCCTTTCTTATAACCAAGGAGCCTTACAAAAATCATACATATGACAAAATAAACACAAACCTAAAACTTCTGAATTCATAAAATACCATAAAATATCATTGTCAAGTATATGCCTTTAACCATAGATAGGTCTTTAAGGCCTTTCTGAATTCCTCCATGCATGCACACTGCCGAAGCGGATGGGGTAGAGAATTCCAAAGGGCAGGGGCTGCATACATAAAAGCATGGGCCCCTGAAGATTTTAGAAAAACCTTCGGAATCTCTAGCAACCCCTCGTCTACTGAGCGGAGTGATTGCCTAGGGCAGTAAGGTACCAGAAGCACTTTCAAGTAGTCCGGGCCCAGTCCATGTAGGGCTTTGTAAGTCAGAAGACCAACTTTAAAGGTGATCCGCCACTGAATTGGTAGCCAGTGTAGATCGCTCAGCACTGGAGAAATATGACAGGTACAGGCAGTACCAGTTAATAACTGGGCCGCAGCACACTGCACTAGCTGCAAGCAGTGGATATCAACCCCAGGAAGCCCTAGATAAAAGGAGTTGCAGTAATCAAGAAGTGAGGTCACAAAGGCATGGACCAATGTAGGCAGATCACCGGACAGAACTAGATGCTTAATCCTGGAGATTTTTTTTAATTTTTTATTTATTTATCAAGTCTAGGATTAAAATACCTTTGAGCCTTGGCTCTTTTACAAAGGTTCCACGTCAGAGAAATACAAATTATGGGGAACATCAAGACAGACATTACAACAATGTGGACATTGCAAACAAAGTAGAGTGGAGATGTTCCTCAGATGGTAAAAGGATGATTTGACAGCTGCTGACACCTGCAATCATAGTGTTGACTCGTCATAAAATATCACCCCCAGGTTCCACACCCATTCAGAGGTAGGGAGCGGAACACCTACCAGGAAATTCCTGAGGGTAAACTAGCACCCGTCCCCTCTATCTGGCAACCCGGGTCCACAACCATCACCTCCATCTTCTCCGAGTTCAACCTCAACCAGTTTGAATTCATCCAGTCCTGGATTTCAGTGAAACAATTGTTAAACACCGAGAGAGCTCTATCCTAGTTTGGTGCAACAGATAGATAGAGCTGGGTATCATCAACATAGCAATGAAACCTCAGCCCATACCTTCTTACAATATCTCCGAGGGGTAGCATGTACACTGTGAACAACATGAGGGACAACACCAAGCCCTGAGGAACCCCACAAGACAGAGAGACTGGGCAGGAGGAATTAATCCCTGATACCACCCTCTGGGTTCTGCCTGTGAGGAAAGATCTAAAGCACCTGAGGACTGTACCAGACAGGCCACAGATGAACCTTAGGCGTTCAAGAAGTATCCCATGATCCACAGTGTCAAAAGCTGAAGAGAGATCGAGAAAAACCAAGATGGAGCAGCTCTTTTGATCTCTTGCCATCAGAAGATCATTGAGCACCCGAACCAGTGCTGTCTCGTTACTATGCCTCTTTCAAAAACCAGACTGAAGTGGTTCATAGATGTCATGGAACCAGTGCTGATTGTTGTTTCAATTTAGTTACCAAAAATTGCTTTGTTTCTTTGATCTCTGCCTATATTGTGAATCAACCCTCGAACTTTTCCTGTATCTCACCCAATTGTTCCTGCTTGTACCATGTTACAACATGATTTTGCTGTGTCATTATTACCTTGTACATTTGTATCTTATATATTGTTTTTGAACCTCTGTTATACTTGTATTTTTGGTTGCCACATTTCTGTGGCCCAAGTCATGACTGACAACGGTCCTCTGGATCAGTGCACCTACCTGGTTATCAAAGATATAAATAAATAAAATAAAATAAAATAAAGAAGGGGATGATGGGATTCAAACCCAAGTCTCCAGGTTTGAAGCTCAGTGTCTTGAACCACTATGCTTTACTGCCTCCAAACTGCCACCACATAAGATCACAGCACTTCCTCTCTTTCTTTCTCTGACCCATCTCGCCCTCTCTGGCACCTTTTTCCTCCCTCTGCAGCTCAGCTACCAACCTTCCATACCCAGTTCCATTCTCCATGCCCTGCCAACTCCATTCCTCATGCTCCCCCCCCCCATTCCCATGCACCACCTCCAGACTCAGTTCCCCTTGCTGGTCCTAAACTGTAAGAGGCCACAGGGCATGTAAGGTGGCCATTGCTGCCAGTAAAAGTGAGAGTGAAGCCAGACAGAGCAAGCGGTTCAGCCTGCTGCCTCCATTCAAACTCCCCCCAATTCACCTTGCTGGTCCTGGATTGCAACAGAGCCCTCTGCATGTGAAGTGAGCATTGCTGCCAGCGAGAGACAGTGACAAAGCAAAGCTGAGGAGAGTGAGTAATCGGGCCTGTTGCTAAAGATCCCTTAGGACACTGTGGGAAAGTGGCAAGAATCAGGCTGAGGATACCTCCAAGGTGTTCCTGCAAAATGTGAGTGTTCAGTTTTTCAGCAGTGTGTGCTCAGGGCCCCTGGAGCCAATACTAATAAACACTTGCTTAATTTAAACCATCCTGGGATGATATAACAGCGGTATATCCCCAATTATCACTGTGACTGGGTGCTTTATACTTAATAATAAACAGCAGGGAAGGAGAGAGGGAAGGGGCAGCAGTGCTCCTATTTTCCAAATAACCCACCCAATGCCATACATTCCACTCACTTTCCTGATGGCTTCCCTGATGTGCCCACAGAGTACTGCCCCTGCTATACATCCCATCCACCTCCCAAATCGCTTCGCTGAACTGGCCTCACAGTCTGACCACTACTGTACCTCCCCACCACCTCCATGAACACTTCCCTTCTGTACCCATGCACTGCCACCCCACCATACACCCCCCACACTTTCCCAATCTCTTTTACCAATGTGTCCTCATTGCTTCACCACTACCATAATCCACCCACCTCCCTGATCACTTCCATCATGTCCCAGCACAGTCCCCATCTATCCCACCCACCTCCCCAAGTGCTTCTCTTGTGTGCCTGCAGTTCTGCGCCTGCCATATATCCCACCCACATCCCTGATTCCTTACCTGGTATGCCTGCAGAGTCCCACTCCTTCCATACATCATACCCACCTCCTCAATCACTTCAGTGGTACACTCATACAGTCCCACCCCAACACACATTCCCCCTCAGTCCCACCCCAACATATATTCCCCCACATCCCAAACACTTACACAGTGTGCCTGCACAGTCTCACCCCAGTCATATACCCTGCCCATCCTCCCTGATCACTTCACCAGTTTGCCTGCACAATTCCACACCTGCCATATATCCCGTCCACATCTCATATCACTGCCCCGTTGTGCCCACATGGTCCCAACCCAGCTATATATCCTGCCCTTCTTCCCAGTTGCTTCTACACTGTACCCACACAGTCAAACCTCTGCCATACATCCCCCACCTCCTCGATCTCTTCTTTGATGTGTCCACACAGTCCTATTACTGCCATACATCCATCCCACCCACCTCATTGATCACTTCTCTGCTGTGCCCACACAATAACACCCCTGCCATATATCATTCCCACCTCTTCAATCTCATCACTGATGTTTCATCATGGCTCCGCCCCTGACATACAACCCACCTACCTCCCTGATCTCTTTCTCAGTCTGTCTGCACAATCCCACATCAGCCATGTATCCCACCTATCTCCCTGATCACTTGCCTGGTGTGCCAGCACAGTCTCTCTCCTGCCATATTTCCCACCCACCTCCCCTATCATTTATCCCCATGTGTCCACACAGTCCTAGACCTGCCATAATACTGCCAAACTCCACAATGTGCCAGCATAATCCCATTCCAGCCATATATCTCCCACATCTCCCCAATCACTACCTTGCTGTGATCACACAGAACCAACATTGCCATATACCCCCCCATCTCTCCAATTTCTTCTCCAATGTGCCTGCACAGCTCTACCTCTGCTATGCATCACCAATCACTTCTGTCATGTGCATGCACAGTCTCATCATTATTATATGTCCTACTCACATCTTCAATCATTTCCCTGGTGTGCTAGCATAGTCCACCTTTGCCATATATCTAGCCCACCTCACCAACTGCTTCACCAGTCTCTCTGCACTGTCTCACCTATCATGTATCCTACCCACCTCCCCATCACTTCCTTGGTGTGCGTGCATAATCCCAACATTGACATATGCCCTGCCCACTTCCCTGATCGCATCCTTGCTGTGCTAATATAGTCCCACCCCTGCCATATATCCAACCCATCTCCCTGACTGCTTCCTTAATGTGCCAGTATGGTACCATCCCTGTTATATATCCTGCCCACCCTCAAATGTTTCAATGGTGTGCCACCACAGTACCACCCCTGCCACATATACCATCCACTGCCCTGATCACTTCCACAGCTGCCTGCACAGTCCCACCCATCATATATAACTACCCCTTCCACAATCACTTCCTTGGTCTGCCCACATAGTCCCACCTCTGCCAAATATGCTTCCTACCTCTGGATTGCTTCTGCAGTGTATCGTTTCACCTCTGCCATACATCCTACCCATGTCACCTATTATTACCAAGTTGTGCCAGCAGTCTCACCCCTGTCATATACCCCCCCACTCTCTGATTGCTTCTACAGTTTGCCCTTAGAGACCCACTGTTGCCATATATACTGCCCACCTCCCAGATCGCTTCCTCAGTCTGCCCCAACAGTCCCACCCCTGAAAAATTGCAACCCACCTCTGGACTGCTTGCCATAGTGTACCCAAACACAGTCCCAAATCTGCCATACACCCCAACTTCCTCCTCTTCAATCACTCTCAGGGTGTGCCTGCACAGTCCATCCCCTGCCCTGCATCCCACCCACCTCCCCAATCACTTCTTCAGTCTGCCCACACAATCCCACTCCTGCCATACAGCCCACCTGCATCCTGCATCCCCATCATTTCCTGGGGGTGCCTGCACAGTCCCACCCTTGCAATATATACAGCCCACCTTCCCAATCGCTTCACCAGACTGCCCACACTGTCACTCCCCTTCCATGTATACTACCCACCTCCCCAATATTCCTGCAATGTTCCATCCCCACCATACATCCCACCAACCTCCCTGATCACTTCTTTGGTGTACCAACACCTGTTATATATCCCCACTGTTGCTATAAGTTGTTGTGATGAGGTGGGTATTAGCAGGGAGCATAGGGGTTTGTGGCAGGGTGCCGGGGGCTTAACAGAGGTGAGAATGATCTGGTTGGTTTGAAGTAGTAGGTGCCCTGGGAGTAAACAGGACCTTGAGAGAGGTTCAACATGTTTGGTCTCCATTCCCAAAGTTCCCATTAGACCACATGGGCAGGCAACTAAAGGGCCTACAGCCTTCACTGATTCCCTCTGGACGGTGTTACGCAATGTGAGATCCATGAGGAACAAGATCACAATTATAGCAGACTTTGATTTCCTCAGTCAATCTGGCATACATCTTGGATACCTGGCTGGGAGATGATGCAGGGCTAGCATAGGAGGTATCAGTCTTGGCCAGGTACTCTGTAGTGTACTGTCCAAGAGGGGATCATGGCGGGGTAGCCATCTGTTTTAGATTCAGCTTGAATTTCTGCGTAGATCTGGTTGGTTGCACCTCATTGTTTGAATGTATGGCAGTGCATGGGGGTTCAGGTGCAAGTTGCAGAATTCTCCTGGTTTAGCATCCTCTGGGATCATGTGGAGAATTTCTGTAGGAGGTGCCTGACTTCATTGCCGGCAGGGTACTGGAGTCACGCAGATGATTTATTCTGGGTTACTTCAATGCCTGGGTCAATGATGAATCCTCACAGCTTGGATTTGACTTCCTCCAGCTGATGACATTCCTGAACCTTGTACAGGCAGTTGCCTCTGTGACCCACCAGCAAGGTCACACCTTGGACTTGGTATTCTCACTGGGTCTCACTGATCTTGAGATTGATCATGCTGTTTGGTCCGACCATTGTACGGTGAAGTTCTCATTTGGGGCTCCCAGTGATAGTTCCTCCTCAGTTGAGATGATCAGCTATCACCCATTAAGAGAATTTTCCCCAGAGGGACTGATTATGGTGGTTGATTTTTCCAGTGTTAGTGCTGTTATTACAGGTGACTTGGGTGCTTGATGCCATCACACCAGTCTGTATACGACCCAGGTCCACTCACCTGAGACCACCGTGGTATGATGGGGCTTTCAAACTGATGAAAACCATGGGTCAAAAGTTGGAGCATTGCTGGCATAGGACTCAGCTAGAGGAGGATAGACTGACTTTGAGGAGTCACTATGCTGATTACCAAAGGGTTCCTGTCCAGGGAGATTGCTGCATGGAAAAGCAGACCAGTTTAGCTCTTTCAGACTGTGGACAGGCTTCTTCATCCTGTCTGTCTAAAGCCGAAAAGAGCTTTTTCAGTAACATTTTGCAAAGAGTTTGCTCTGTTTTTCTCTGACAGGCTATCTTCTGGTTGTGTAGGGATCTCACCAGACCTGCAGGGTGGGTTCTGGCTGGAGCAAGTGGACTTCTATTGTCTGGGAAGAGTTTCAGTCGGTGGAAGTAGCTGAGGTCTCCAAGGTGATTTCAAAGCTGCGGCCCAGTTGTTGTGAACTAGACCCTAGCCCAATGCGTCTCCTAGTGGGCTGCATTGTGGTTATCAGTCCCAGTATTCACCAGGATAGTTAGGCGTTTGCTTTCAGAGAGGGTTCCCCCCTCCCGACGCCTTGAAGGAGGTGCTGATGAGGAGTTGCCTCCCCCCCACCTTGAAGGAGGTGCTAGTGAAGCCCTCGCTGAAAAAACAATCTCTCTCAGCTCTGCCATCCTGGCGAATTATAGACCAATCTCCAACCTCCCATTCTTAACGAAGGTTGTTGAGAAGATAGTGGCTCTGCAGCTTGAGGAACATTTGAAGACCTATGACATCTATGAGCCATTCCAGTCCAGGTTTAGGATGAGACATAGCACAGAGACAACACTAGTCCGAGCATAATGATCTCCTCGTGGTAAGAGATTGAGAGAAACGATCAATTCTCATTCTCCTTGATCTGTCATCAGTATACTGTGGACCACACTGTGTTGTCGGATTGCCTTAAGAGAGTTTTTTGGACTCATTGGTATGGTCATCAACTGGTATAAGTCCTTTCTCTCAGGTTGGAGGCAGAAGATAGTGATGGGGAATTTCTCCTCCTCCCCGATGCCTCTGACCTGTGGAGTTCTTCAGGGTTTGATCCTTTACTGATGTTGTTCTCCATATACAGTACGTGCTACAGTTCTTCAGGGTTTAATCCTTTACTGATGTTGTTCTCAATATACGTGCTACTTCTGAGAAAGATCATCAAACAATACAGCCTGGGTTTTCACTGCAATGCAGATGATACCCACCTGTACATGTATTTTGCCGTTGAAGTGTAGAATAAATGCCTTGCCGAGATCCATTACTGGATGAACTCTAACTGGTTGAGACTGGAGCTGGACAAGACAGAGGTATTAGTAACTGCCAGGTCATGGGTGTGATGGGGACACCTCTGGGATGACAACAGGTTTGGTCATGTGGTCAATGCCATTGATGGTGTCCTCTAGAGTGAGAAATCTGAGCATGACCTCCACAAGAAGACATTTGAAACTCAGGTGTCGGATGTCAACAAAAGTGTTTTTTACCATCTGAGGAACAGCACCTAGACTAAACCCCTAATTGTGACATCTAGACTTGACTGCTGCAATGCTTTGTATCTCGGGGTCAGTGGAGGGAACCTCCACCAGCTGCAGCTAGTGCAGAATGCAGCGGTCAGGCTGCTGACAGGACAACCTAGGTCCTGTCATGTGAACTTGGTCCTGTGGGGTCTGCACTGGCTGTCAGTCAGGTGGTGGGTTCTCTTCAAGGTGGGCTTGCTCACCTATAGGGCCCTATACAGATTGTGTCCCGGTTACCTGTCAGACTTCCTTTCTCTAGCTGCCCAGGCTCACTCCCTTCATTCATCCACCCAGGGTCTCCTGTTGGTTCTGAGAACCAGGCTGAAAACCATGGGTGATCAATCATTTGGAGTGGCAAGCCCGGTCCTCTGGAACTCACTGCCACAATCTTTGAGGGAGGCCCCTATGGTGGAGACATTCAGGGGTGGTCTAAAGGCTCATTTGTTTAATCTAGCCAATCCTGAAAATGCTTTTTAGTATATATAATGGTTTTATATTGTTGATGAATATTTAAATTAAAATGTTTTAATAACCCTGTATAAATATGATTTTATTGTACAGTGCACAGTGCCTCTGGGATTTGGTGCCTAATTAAATGAACATTACTTACTTACCCATACCCCTGCTCACTTCCCCGATCTGTCCCAAATAATTCACCCCAGCCACATATCCTGTTATACTTCAAAATTGCTTATCTGCTGTTTCCACACAGCCGCTGCCGAATATCCCGCCACCTCCCTGATGACTTCTACAATGTACCCACACTGTCCCACCCCTGTCAGACATCCATTTCATCCATCTGCTTGAATACTTCAGCATTGTGCCTGCATGGCTCCATCCCTGCCATACATCACACCCACCACCTCCATCTGCCCACATTGTTCTACCCCGCCATATATCCCGCCTATCTTGGCAACTGCTTCGAAGGTGTGCCCACAAAGTCCCACCCCTACTGAATATCCCATCCATTTCCCCAATTGCTTTAATGGTGTGCACATAGTCACACCCCATCATAAATCCCCCACCTCCTTGTTCGCTTCCACAGTGTGCCTGCAAAATCTTACCCAGCTCCCTGATCACTTACCTAGTGTGCCAGCACAGTGCCACCCTGTTATATATACTGCCAAATTAAAAAAATTGCTTCCCTGGTGGTCGACACAGTGCCACCCTACCATATATCCAACTCACCTCGCTGGTCTGCTAACACAATCCCATCCCTGCCATACTGTATATTCCACCCACTTCCCAATTACTTCCCATCTGTCCATACAATCTCACCCCTTCTGTATATTCTGCCCATCTCCCTGATCACTTCCCTGCTTTGCCTGCACATTCTCACCCCTGCCATATATCCCCACACTTCCTCGATTGATCCTCCAGTGTGCCTGTACAGTCCCAGGCCACTCCTGCCACATATCCCACCCACCTCCCCAATTTCTTCCCTGGTGTGCCAGCACTGTCCCACCCCTGCTATATATCCTGCCAACCTTACAAATGCTTTCCCAAACTGCCCTCACAATCCCCCCACCATATACCCCACCCATCTCCCCCATCACTTACCTGGTGTGCCTGCATGGTCCCACTCCTGTCATAGATCCTGCCTTCCTCCCTAATCCCTTCCCTGGTGGGCCATCACTGTCCCACCCCTGCTATATATCCTGCCAACCTCACAATCGCTTTCCCAATCTGCCTGCACAAACCTCCCCCCACCATATATCCCACCGAGCTCCGCTATCACTTCCCTGGTGTGCCAGCACAGTCTCACCCCAGCAATAGATCTTGTCTTCCTCCCTGAACCCTTTTCTGCTGCGCCTGGGTGTGCCTGCACAGTCCCACCCCTTCCATTTCTCCCGTCCAAATCTCCAGTCACTTCATCAGTATGTCAGCACAGTACCAGCCTTGCAATATAGCCCCCCCATAATCCCATCACTTCCTCAGTCTGCCTGCATTGTCTTAACCCTGCCATGTCTCCTACCAACCTCTCAGAACAGTTCCTTGGTGTTCCTGCATAGTCCCACCTCTACCATACATCTTCCCAACTCACAGATCACTTTTTTGGTATGCCAATAACAGGGCTGTGCCAAGAACGATAAGGGCCCCCCTTCAAAATATTTAGTGGGGCCCACCTCCCCACCAATAAATGTAAAATAACCATTAGCATATATGAAATTTTCATAGCGTGAGTTTTTTTTGTATCAGTCCTGCTGAGCATACATAGTTTGTCCATGCTGCACCCCTGTCCCCCTTGCTGGCACCATGATCAAAGAACTGAACAACATAATTTGTTCCTGCTCCTCCTGGGGACGCCAGCACCAAGATTAGATGTTTTGAGTAATGAGCCCTATTGCTTCTTTGTTCAATACCCCCCAACCATGTGAAACAAGTTGGAATCTTCTGACACCACTGCTGAAAGACCCAGTTTCAAATGGATAAGCAATTTCCAAAGTGAACTTGCAAGTTTGTGAGAAAAGGTGTTCTTAACGCTGACCTCTGAGGCAATGGGCCCCCTAACATTGTGGGCCCTACTGCAACTGCAGCTATTGTACACCTGTAGTCACTGCCCAGGTCAGTAAAGTATCTGCCCTGCCATATATCTTGCTTACCTCCCTAATCACTTCTCTGGTCTGTCCACACAATCCAAACCATGCAATACATCCCACCCTCTCCCCCAATCGCATCCCTGGTGTTTGGCACAATCTGACTCCTGCCATATATCCTGCACCTCCTTGATCTCTACTCTGATGTGCCCACACAGTCAAACCCCTGCCATATATTCATTTCATCCACCTCCCTAACTGGTTTAATGTTGTGCTGCATGACTCCATCCCTGCCATACATCCCACCCAACCTCTCCTGCTGTGCAAGCACAGTGATACCTCAACTCTATACCCCACTCACCTCCCCGACCATTTCAATGGTGTGCCAGCAAAGTCTCACTCCTGTTGAATATCCAACAGTGTAAACAGTCCCACCCCTGCAACATATCCCCCTCCTCCCTGTTTGCTTCCACAGTGTGCCATCATAATCTCATCCACCTCCTAGATCGCTTTTCTGGTGTGCCAGCACAACCCCATCCATACCATATCTCTGACCTTCACAATCTGCTGTGCTTGCTGTTCCAGCTTAGTCCAACCCTTGCCATATTCCACTCACCTCCCTGATCACTTCCTTTGTGTGCCCGCACAATCCCACACTTCCAATGAAATACAAAGAAGACACTCATGGGTTTATTCAATGAGTCGGGTCAGCTAAACCCCAAAACATGAGATCAATACCAAAAAGGTTACTCAATGAACTCAGACCCAGATAGTGAAGAATAAAACTTTGTATGCACTGAAAAGCTTAAACTATCAGCTGGTAGAAAAATCCAGACATTGTCCCTATACAAGCAATATGTAAAAGGGATCAAAAAATTGGGAATAGCTAGCAGTCTAAATCACACCCCCACCTCCCCATCGCTTCCCCGGTATGCCTGCAGCCCTACTCCAAATTCATGCAAGCATTCTAATTAGTGCCAGTGAAAGGTAAGGGGTTAACAATACTGACCAGCTGCTGAAAGTAACATTATCAGTTTCAGTTTTCAGATGGTCATTGTGCCTATAATAACTATATTATATTATATACTAGGGGAGGAACAGTCAGGGTGCTGTGAAGGAAGGAGGAGGGGGCCACTAGAGGGCATGGGTGGAAGCTGGAGGGGGGAAGATTCAGGGGAGAAAGGAGGAGGTGCTACTTCACTGAGAGGGTGTTGGAGCCATGGAATGCACTGCCTAGGGGGCTGGTGGAGGAAGAGACGGTGGAGAGGTTCAAGAGGGGCTGGGACAGAGACAGGGGAAGGGTTCTGGAAGCAAAATCCAATGCAGCAAGAATATCTGGAACTGGGAAGGGAGAAGCCAGAGAAGGCGAGGGGGGCAGCAAGGTCAGCACCCAGGGTGGGGGCTGACCAATTGAGCAGACTCGAAAGACCATTAGGCCTATTCTGCTGGCATTTTAGTATGTTAGTATGTTAGTAACTAAATATGCATGGACAAGAAAATCATCCTTCAAAACAAAAGACCTACACACAATAGTGACATCACTCACACAGCCTTTCTCAGAATGATTACGGTCCACTTCCATACCCATGGATCATGATTCTCAACTAATCCTTTTTTGGTGATGTCTTGGGGTCAGTAAAGAACTAGAGCCAGAGACTGCTTTTTCGGAACAAAGGCATCACTCTTAACTGCCCCTCATTTCGAGAGAAATCCCTCATTTTAACCCATGGAAGTACTCTGTCTCACATAATCTTCTATATCTGAGAGGTGCTGCCCACACAGAAGACATACTGTAAGCTCAAAAAACTGTAGTAAAGCAACATTTCTTAACATTTTCATATGCCACAGACAAATAACATTTTGATCAAATAAAAACAAGGGTTTCCATGGTGCGTTAACTTTATATTTTCACTTTTGATGATGTGTCCCTCATTTTGAGGTTCAGTGTCCTACTTTGTCCCTCATTTGGAGTGCATCTGTCCCTCAAGTCATAAAATGACAAAAGCTGTGACTGCTGTGAGGCAAAGACAAGGGTCCACTCCATCTTAAACATGATCATTTTTTAAAGTTTTGTTTCAGTGTGCTTGATCAGTGAATAAATTCAGCACCCCCCCCGAATAATTTAATCATATCAGCCAGAGACTCCATTCTAAGAATACTGTGGGTCAATTACAATGTGAACACCCACGGACACAACTATTCTATTTTTTATTGCATGTCTGTGGTCGGTAGATAATGCAAATAAGCAGCCCCATTAATCAGAGACTCGGAGACCCAAACCTGGCTAGTGGTTAGAGAGCTTGACACAGGACAGCGCAGTAAACTTGAGCGAGAAGCTGGAAATTTTTGCTACCCTCTGAGCTCGCAACTGTGCATGCATATTCAAATACACAAGCGCAGACTAGGGTAGAAAATTCTGACAGGTAGCATGATTTGATACTACAACAGCTCTATTGCCTGTGGAGCTCCATCATGGGCTGCACTGGGTCTGGTGGTTGTTGCCTGTTGCCATTTCATGGCAATGTGTGCTATTGTTGCTGTAACAACAGCCATTGCAATACCCACTGGGATGCTACTACCTGTGCCTCACCTCCACCACAATGGATTTCAATTGTTGGGGCACTACTGCAGTTTGCTAAGGGAGAGTTACACATCACTCCAAAGTGTGTAACATTTTTTCCGCAACTGTGGAAAAAAACTGACTTAGAATAGCCTTTGAGGGGTCTTGCCTTGCGTATCTCACACCTTGTTTTACTCAGAAACTTCCACAGCTGCACTTTTTTCCACAGTCCCTAGTGATTTTTCCCCACAACTGTGGAGGTTTTTGTGAATAACATTTAGAGCAATCTCTCCTTTTTCAGTTTGTCATTTGCGCAGGCACAGATGAACTCTTTGCTATAAGGTGCTCTACAGGGGTGTGCCCAACGGAGAGGTCTATTTCTACGGGCAGGTCAACAGCAGGTGAATCAGTTGGCAGGCTGGCGATGACTCACGTTCAGCTGCTTGGGCTGAGCAGGACAACTTTTCAAAGGACGGAGCCTCCACAATAGTGGTACAGCTCGGTCCTTTGAAGTTGCATTCCTGCATGGCATTCCTGGTTGCATATTCACATTGCTGTAGCATACAGCAGTGTGAACGTGCTGAGCCCAGGCCTTCCTCCTCACAGTTAAAAAATTAAAAAATGATGGAGGTGTCACAAATCCACTCAGCGGGTCAGGCTCTCTACTCTCAAAGTGCCAACCTCTGAGCGCAGACTTGTGAACAGTTTAACAGAACAAGGTAACCCACTTGTCTGTTTCAGAGTTTGGATCAACCTTTGGTCTCCAGTCTTGGACGGATTCAAACTGTGAACCTCTTGCTAGCATACCCAATGCACAGGCTCAGATATTTCTGTCTTCGGGGGCCAGATATCTTTGACTACGGGCACCTAACCAGGTGTACAGAAATGAACCCTTAAAAACTTTAATAAAGACCTCAGATTTAAACGCTTCTCTTTCCAGTTTGATATCACCATTCAAGCTTATGCCTAGTGTCTGCTATAACCATATATACTTTTCTTGCAAATGAAAGAAAATCAAAGACAGACAAAGTAAACTCTAAAAAGAGTTTTACTAAAATAGATAAAAATACATACAACACAAAATTCAGAACTGTTATATCACAAGACATACAAATCTTATAAAAGAACAAGGTTTTAAACAGTGCAATTCCTACTACAGCAGTTATATTTGTTTCTCTAAACACCTGCTTGAAGTGCTCCAAATATGTTTCTTTGTCAGAGTCTAGATAGAAGAGTTTTTGAAGGAAAACAGAATTAATGTTTAAAAGCTGGTTTCCCCCACCTATTTTGCATGAGGTCACCTAGCTCTTCCCTGTTAGAATATATAAAACATATATCTCTATATAAAAACAGGATGTCTTTTTCAAGTATTAAATTCTGCAATTCTCAGCATGACTCATGTCCTTCAAATTACATTTATGTGATCCCATGATAAGCTTCCCCCTTCCAGGACATGAAAGCATCTTTATGATTTTGCACCAGTTTACAAAACCTGGTTTCCTCCTCTTGAAATGTCATAAACGGGATGCTGATTTCCCTTTTAGCAGCTAAAGTTATAATTAACTTAGAAAAGTCTGTACTTAGCTTCTGGTCTGCCATGTAACATCTTGTATCTAAAACCCATGTGTGTATGATCTCACATGCTGTTTCAGCATTTTCTCATGGCTTTCATCTTTCAGCTGAAACCTGGGGGGGGTGAGTAAGGTCACTCCAAGAGCACCAGATTTCTCAACATCTCTCATGACAGACAGTCCATAACCCATTTTTATTTCACAAAAAAATGATAGTGATCAGAACCAGCTGTCCAAGTGCATGGGTGTAGGCAGGCATACTTCAAGCACTCCATGGTGTGCAATTTTATTTAAGGGGGGTAGCAAGTAGGCTCTGAACTGCTTCCTTTTTCCATAAAAACTAACAAAGCAAATACTGAACCTTTCTGTAATTTTATTCATAGGAGACCAAACTAGAAGGACTGGTCACTAATACTCTCTTTGCATTCCAAGAACAATACAACTTTACAGGCTCTGGGCTGGTATGTGGGTGTCTTAGGGAACAATGCATGGCATTTGTATATTGTCTGGCTACACCTGGGGGGGTAGCAGTGAGTCCACTTGTTGTGCAGATATGAAATCCCTGGCTACACCCCTGTCCAAGCGTTACATTCCTCCCCATCTAACTGAATTTGGAAGCTCTATCCCCTGCATGGGATGAGCTTCCCAAATCAGTTCACTCCTCATAGACCCTAGACAGACCATCTGAGTTCTGATTTTGTTTTCCAGCCCTATGTACAATTGTCTGATCATACCCTTGCAAAGCAAGACTCCATTTTAGCAATCTACTATTATTTTTCCCCATCTGTGTCAGCCAAACCAAGGGGTTGTGGTCAGTATGCACCACAAAATGCTGCCCATACAAGTATGGCTCCAGCTTCTTTAGGGCCCACACTATGGCAAGACATTCTTTTTCCACTGTGGAGTATGCCTGCCCCCTGGGAAGTAACTTTTTACTCAGCTAGGCTATTGGGTGATTCCTCCCTTGACTGGATGTCTGACTCAGTACTGCCCCAATACCCACGTCTGAGGCATCAGTCTGAACTATAAAGGTTTCTCTATAGTCAGGACTTGTCAAAACAGGAGCACTGCACAGTGCCTCCTTTAGTTTGGTAAAGGTTTCCTCACAGGCTGGGCCCCAGGTAATTTTCTTTGGCATCCTTTTCTTTGTCAGGTCAGATAGGAGAGTAGCCAGGACACTGTAATTCGGTACAAATTTTCTAGAGTACCCTGCTATCCCGAGAAAACTCCTGACCTGCTTCTGAGTTTCTGGTCTGGGCCATGCATGGATCACCTCTATCTTTATTTGGTTAGGATGGAGCTGTTCCCGACCTACCACATGCCCGAGGTATAACACTTCTCCCATGGCCACCTGGCACTTCTCAGCTTTGACAGTGAGCCCAGCCCTCTGAATCCTGCTCAGCATTTCCCTAAGGTGGGATAGGTGTTCCTCCCAGCTGGTACTATAGATGACAATGTCATCCAGGTACACCACAGCATACTCCTCATCACCATTTAACACCTGGCTCACCAACCTTTGGAAATTGCCCCGGGCATTCTTCATTCTGAAAGACATTACTTTAAACTCAAATAAGCCTATCGGAGTGATGAAGACCAACTTCTCCCTAGCTCTGTCTGTCAACTCTACCTGCCAATACCCCTTTGTCAGGTCAATGGTCATAAGGTAGTTTGCCCCCTCAACTTGGCCAGGAGTTTATCCATCTGGGGCATCAGGTGGGCGTCTGACTTTGTGACTGCATTCAGTCCATGATAGTCCATGTAGAAATGAGTAGAGCCATCTGGCTTAGGCAGAAGGACTACAGGTGAGGCCCAGGGGCTGTGGGATCTCTGGATTACCCCTAAATCCAGCATCTCCACCACTTCCCTCCTAATGTTCTTTTGGACAGCCTCTGACACCCAATATGCTGTCCACTGTATGGGCGTCTGTGTCCCTGTCTCCACATCATGTGTTGCTAAGGTGGTTAGTCCAGGCTTGGCGCTAAACAATGGGGCAAAGTCTGCTAAAATCTCCCTTACTTTCTGGATCTAGTCCGGAGCCAGCTGGGCAGACAATTTTACTGTCTTCACAGAGGACTCCCTCTTGCTTTCCTCCAGCAAGTCTAGAAGGGGATCTCCTTCATCTGTCCCCTTCCCATGACTACACACTGCAAACACCATGTCAGCCCTATTTGCATATGGCTTCATCATGTTGACATGGTACATCGTTTCTGTCAGTCTTTTGTCTGGTAACTCCACAATGTAGTTCACATCATTTACCTTCCTAACCACTTTGTATGGTCCTGCCCACTCAGCCAGCAGCTTGTCTTTCCAGACCGGAATAAGGACCATGACTTCCTGACCCACCATGTACAAGTGAGCTCTGGCTCTGCGGTCATACCGCACTTTTTGTTTCTGTTGGGCAGCTGCCAGATTGCTCTGGGCTGTGCCCATAAGCTCCTTCCAGCCTTTCCTCCAAACCTAAGGAAGTAATCCACAAAGGAGTTCCTGGTGGTGTGCTTGCTCTCTCCCAGTCCCTTCTTGATCAAGTCTAGGGCCCACATACCTGGTTCAATATAAGAGTTGAAGGGGGAAATCCTGTCGACTCTTGGGGCACCTCCCTGTATGCAAACAACAGGTGGGAAAGGTATTTCTCCCAGTCCATCCCATACTGTTCAGCAAACACCTGGAGCTTTGACTTTAGGGTACCATTGAATCTTTCCATAAGCTCACTGGCTTGAGGGTGATATGGTGTTGTGCATCTCTGCACCACCCCACACTTCTCCCATAAACATTTCATCAGGTCCGACATGAAGGAACCCCCTTGATCGGTAATAACTTCCTGCTGAAACCCAACATGGAAGAAAATCCCAAGTAAGGCATCTGTCACTTTGTCTGTCCTCAGAGAGGACAGGGCGACTGCCTCTGAGTACCGGGTGGCATAATCCACCACAGTTAGGATGAATCTCTTTCCTGAGGAGCTGGGGGTATTTAAAGGCCCCACAATATTCATTCCCACTCTCTGGAATGGCTCCTCTACTATGGGCAATGGAATCAGGGCGGCTTGGGTTTTCTTGCCCACCTTCCCTATTGCTTGGCACCGGTGACAAGACCTACAATACTCCTTCACCTGCTGGGTGAAGTTAGGGCAGAAGAAATTCTGGGCCGACCGCTGCATTGTGCGCATTATTCCCAGATGACCAGACAAGGGAATATCATGTGCAATCTTGAGCAATTGCTCATGATACCCCTTGGGAATAACAAGCTGCCTGCCTAGAATCCCTCCCTCTGTCTGTACTGCCTGAGTATACATAAGTCCATTTTCCCAATAAACCTTATGTCTGCCATCACCTCCCTGTGCACTGTCAGAGTCTGACCAAGCCCTCAGCTTCTCTAAACTAGGGTCACTTCTCTGAGCAGCTGCGAACCCCTCACACATTCTCGAGGCATGGGACAGGTCCCCTTCAGTAGCTAAACTAGGGTCCCTAGAACTAGCGTCTGGGCACTCAGGATCACTGTTAATTCCAACCCTCTGACAATGGGTAACCCCTTCCTCTTCGGAGTAACCCTCTGTAGCTGTGTGGTTACTTGCTACTAGGGAAATTTCTACCCCCTCTTCATTAATCTCCATATCAGGAGACACAGGCCGGGGAACCATCTTCTCGGTGGTTTCCACAATGGCTTTTGTAGGGGTTCAGGGAACTACAATTTTCCTTTGCCGCTTGGCTGTGAGTAACTGCACATACCATCCCCTGTTTTAGATTGTTGCCCAGGATCACATCCACAGCTAACATTTTGGCTACAGCCACCTGTTGCACAGTTCCCCCTGTTTCACCCCAATCTAAGAGAACACTAGTGAGGGGCAATGTTTTCGCCTTACCAGTGAAGTCCTGTACAGTGACATATTTATTGGGTATAAGCTGACCAGGCTCTACCAGATCCCCCTTACCAAGGTCAAGGATGCCCCTGTGTATCCCTTTAACCTTGCATCTGTACACCATTCACTATGACTGGGTGCATGTGTTCCCTCATGTTCACTGGCATGCTTCCAGGGACACACAAACAACCTACTTCTTTTCTAGCACCTCGTTGTGTATTATTGCTTGCCTTTTGGGACACTGTCTGGCAATATCAGTTCTTTACACAACCAACATTCATTTCTTTCTCTCAGAGAAATCTTTTTCTGAAAACCTGGGGCTAACTGGTTTTGGTGGAGGCAGTGAGGGTTTTAGCTGCCCTAAAGGTGCACTTTTCCCTTTCTATGCTGCCATGCCCACGCCATTCGCTCTCAGAGCAGGTCTGCTCTTGGCATAGTGGTCCGAGAGTTCAGCAGCCTCTTGCACTGTTTTGGAATCTCGGTCCTCTAGCCAGGTTTTTAGCTCTGCTGGGCATGCCCAATAAAACTGTTCTAATAAAATCACATTTTTAATTTTATCAACAGAGTTTGCCTCAATTCCTTCCCACCAACATTTTAAAAACTGGTGTTATTTCATGGCTAGCTCCTCATAGCTCATGTCAGGGCTTCTCCTGAGCTTACGGAATTTAGCTCTGTATGATTCAGCAGTTAATTCAAACTTTTTTTAACAGTGCAGCTTTCAGTTTGCTGTAATTATTACTGTCCTCATTGTCCATTTGACCCAATGCATCCCGAGCTTTCCCAGTAAGTAGTGGGTATAGCTAGAAGCTCCAGGACTCTCTAGGAATTTTAGCCTGAAAACAAACTTTTTCAAAACAATTTGAAAAAGCATCCATATCCTCCCCCTCTTTAAATCTGACTATTAATTTGGAATTCAATTTGTAACCCAGTCCTGCAGTCCCAATTAAACTCTGGTGCTGCTGGTTGGAGTCGTAGCTTCTCCAGTTCGTGTTGCCTCTGGTGCTCCTCTCTCTTCTCCTCTGCAGCTCGCTGCCGCTCATGCTCCTCACGGTCTGCATATCTCTATTCTCACTCTGCCTCTTGGCATTCTTGCTGCACCTCTTGTTGTTCCAGCTTTCTCTTCTCCTGGAACTCCAGGTCCATCCTGCACAACTCAGTTTGCATCCTGAGTACCTCTGGATTCAGGATACTGGTGACCTTCCCCTGCTGCTGTTGTGGCCTTTCACTGACAGTGGCCCTGTTGCCTCCTCATCGGATCTGGACACTGCACTGGCAGCTAGCCCTGCCACACTCGAGGTTTGGTCCTTTTCAGTCACAGTCCGTGACTCACTGCTCTGGGTATCTGCTACCATCAGGGCATCTATAAGGTTCTGCTTTTTGACTGTCACCTTGAACGGGACTCCTCTGTCCCCACACAACTGCTTTATGTAATCTACAGTGTGCCTGCTGTAGTCAGGAGCCATCTTCCCCTAACTACGGCTACTCTGACTTGCATTTTAGAAAAAAAAAATAAAATGGGTAGGAACTTGTCTGTTTGCCAAGTGGTATAGTTCTGTTTCCTTTTTAAAGTAAAACTCTGCCTTTTTCGTTCTTTACAAGTGAGCTTATGGTCTCAAGCTGACACAGAACAATGAAAGCTTGTGATACCAAAATTATGCCACCACTGCCAACCAATCTGTCACAAACCCACTCAGCAGGTCAGGCCCTCTACTCTCAAAGTGCCAATCTCCAAGTACAGTCTTATGAACAGTTTAACAGAACAAGGTAGCCAACTTGTCTGTTTTGTGAGTTCGGATCAACCTTTGGTCTCCAGTCTTGGAGGGATTCAAACTGTGAACCTTTTTGCTAGCATACCCAAAGCACAGGCTCAGATATTTCTGTCTTCTGGGGGCCAGATATCTTTGCCTACAGGCACCTAACCAGGTGTACAGAAATGAACCCTTAAAAACTTTAATAAAGAGACATCAGATTTAAAATACTTCTCCTTCCAGTTTGGTATCACCATTCAAGCTTATGCCTAGTGTCTGCTATAACCACATACACTTTTCTTGCAAATGGTAGAAGATCAAAGACAGACTAAGTAAGCTCTAAAAAGAGTTTTACTGAAATACATAAAAATATGTAAAACACAAAATACAGAACTATTATATCACAAGACATACAAATCTTATAAAAGAACAAGGTTTTAAACAGTGCAATTCCTACTACAGTAATTAGATTTGTCTTTCTCTAAATACCTGCTTAAAGTGCTCCAGAGATGTTTCTTTGTCAGAGTCTAGACATAAGTGTTTTTGAAGGAAAACAGAATTAATGTTTAAAAGCTGATTTTCCCCACTTATTTTGCATGAGGTCACCTAGCTCCTCCCTGACAGAATATAAAAAAAATCTACAGTATATAAAAAGAGGATGTCTATTTCAAGTATTAAATGATGCAATCCTCAGCATGACTCATGTCCTTCAAATGACATTTCTTTGATCTCATGATAAGCTTCCCCCTTCCAGGACATGAAAGCATCTTTATGATTTCACACCAGTTTACTAAACCTGGTTTCCTCCTCTTGAAATGTTATAAAAGGGATGCTGATTTCCCTTTTAGCAGCTAAAACTATAATTAACTTAGAAAAGTCTGTAATTAACTTCTGGCCTGCCATGCAACATCTTGAATTTAAAACCTCTGTGTGTATGATCTCACATGCTGTTTCAGTATTTTCTCATGGCTTTCATCTTTCAGCTGAAACCTTTGGGGGTGAACGAGGTCACTCCAAAAGCACCAGATTTCTCAGCATCTCTCATGACAGACAGTCCATAACCCATTTTTATTTTACAAAAAGATGAGACAGTGATCAGAACCAGCTGTCCAATAGTGGTGCGGCTCGGTCCTTTGAAGTTGCATTCCTGGTTTCACATTCACATTGCTGTAGCATAGAGCAGTGTGAATATACTGAGCCCAGGCCGTCCCCCTCTCAGTTAAAGAAAAATGATGGGGGAACCCAATCCCCCCATCGGCATGCCCCTTCTCAATTCATTTGCCAATGGGGGAGCCCACTCCCCATCAGCTTAATGTCTTCCCCAATTTGTTGTGTGCTGAGGGGGGGTGCCTAATCCTCCTCGGCTCTTGTCTCCCCCCCAACACTTGGTATGTGCTGAAGGGGGTGCCCAGTCCCCTGTCAGCTACAGTCCCCCCACAAATACTCAGGTGGCATGCTGGGAGCCCACCCCAGCGTGCCAAATGTCCCTGTAAAAAAATTAAAAACTTCCTGCAAGGTTTTAAAATTGTTTTAAAACCTGTAAAATTGAAAATTATCCCTCGATGAGTCCAGTGGCCCCTCCAACCCACTCCCACCCTCTGCACACCCACCTCCCCACAACCCCCCTCAACCCATACTTACTTCTGGAGCCAGGTGCGATGATCTTTGGTGGACCGGGAACATGTCTGCGCTCTTCAAAGCCAATTATGAACTGAAGAAATGCTGGTAAGCTGTAAAATCGCACAAATAAGGTTTTCTCAACTTTGGTGCATATCTCGGGCATTTTTTGGATTTTTTTCACCAAATTTACTTAGGCTTAGGATTTTTGAGAGCCCACCTCATGAAGAGGGGCATTGTCATTTTGTTAATCAGTCATGAAAGGTGATTTCATGGTCACTGCATGGAATCACCTTTCAGGACCAATTAACAAAACAACAGTGCTACTGTTCATGAGGTGGGTTCTCAAAAAGCCTGTATTGCAAATTTGGTGAAAAAAATCCAGACAATTACTGTTCTATGAGCATGCATTGCGCAGTTTCCAGGCACGCTCATAACTTCACAAATTTTTTATATTTTCACTCCAGATTTTCAACATTGGTATTTTTTTTTTACATCTCCTCATGTACAGCTGTCATTTTCAACATCCTGGCTGAAATACATTTTCGCACTTCTGCACATAATAGCGTGGTCATTATGGGAAATCAGTGTTTGGGACAGATTCCGAAAATCACAGTTCATGAGCGGAGGTCTCAAAATACCTATGTTGAAAATTTGGGCTGAAATAGGTTTTTGCACTTCCAGCGTAGAATAGCATGGTCATTGTGGGAAATTGGTGTTTGGGACAGATTATGAAAATCACAGTGACACTGTTCTTGAGTGGAGGTCTCAAAATACCTATGTTGAAAATTTGATGACAAAAGTCCATATAATTGTGTTACAAGTGTGCATTGTGCAGTTTCCAAGCATAAATATAACTTTGTGAATTTGTAATATTTTCACTCCAAATTTTCAGCATTGGCAGTTTTTTACACCTCCTTATATATGGTACAGCTGTAATTTTTCACATCCTGAACGAAATTTGTTTTTGTACTTCTGGCACAGAATAGTGCATTGTCGCTTTGGGAAATCAGTGTCTGGGACAGATTAAGAAAATCACAGTCACACTGTTCATAAGTGAAGGTCCCAAAATGCCTATGTTGAAAATTTGGTGACAAAAGTTCATAAAATTACTATTTTATGGGTGTGCATTGCACAGTTTCCACACACAGTCGTAACGTTGAGGATTTATAATGCATTCACTCAAGAGTTTCAACATTGTCAGTTTTCCACACCTCCTTATGAACAGTACAGCTGTCATAATTCACATCCTGCCCGAAATGTGTTTTTGCACATCCGGTGCACAATGGCGCAGTCACTGTGGGAAATCAACATTCTGGACAGAGTAAGAAAATCATAGAGACAGTGTTCATGAGTAGAGGTCACAAAATGCATATGTTGAAATGTTGGCTATATTATTCCACTAAATGAATATTACGAGCATGCATTGTACAGTTTCCATGTATGCTCATATGTTCAAGCATTTTTTATATTTTCACTCCAGATGTTCAACACTGCCTTCTCTTCACACTTCCCTATGAATGGTACTGCTGCAATTTTTCACATGCTGCTCAAACTGTGTTTTCACACATCTGGTGCAGAATGGCACAGTTACTGTCAGAAATCAATGTTTGGAACAGATTCACAAAATCATAGTGCCACTATGCTTTCATGAGGTGGGGGTCAAAAAAGGCCATGTTGAAAATCTGTAGTGCAAATACCAACAAACGCCCAGGAGTTAGGATTTCTAACCATAACTCCCCAGCCCCGCTAACCCAACCCATGGTGGGTCTCCAGTGCCCTCATCTTCTCTGAACCGCAGACACATCTTCACTCTTCAAAGCAAGATCATGAATTGAGGAAACAGGTATGCATGTCACTGTATTGCAAGGGGATTGTGAACTTAGTGGCAGAACTTGCTCTTTCTGTTGGGAACTGTAGTCCTACCAGTCTGTGCCTAGCAACATCAATTCCAAACTAGAACTTCGACACTGACAACTGCTTGTTTTCCGTAGCTACGGCAGTTTTGGGGACCTAGGGAAGGTTTTTGCGCCTTCAGGAACCTTTGTGAATCCAGCCTGCGCCCCAAGGTCTCCAGGTCAGAGCCTCAAATCACTGTGCTAATTTGCTCTTTAATTTATAAAATGAGAACAATTCATGTGGGTGCCACTGCCTTCCCCTTCAGTAAGCTTGCTGTTACATAAATATCGTTCACATTAATTGCTAACTATGGATTTTTGCTTTAAAATGTCATTGAACGTGTTATAGGCACTCTCAATGTTGGACTAAGGGGACTTTTGTGCAGCAAAATTAAGAACTGGCATCACAGTGAAGGGTGATAGAGAGGTAGGGGTAAACAAGGTAAAAGCAGCTAAAGCAACGCATTACTCTTCTGGCAGTAACTTGAGAAAAAGTGCAGGAGGCGGTATCTGAGTCAATCCCTATTTGGGTGCGTAGCAAAGAACAACGCTAGAAAGAATCTATCCTGTTTCTGTGGCGAAGGACATCGACGATGATTCCTTGTTATTTGAGGGTGTCTGAAATCCTGTTGTTCTTGGATTTATGCCTGTTGCTGACCTGCTCTCAAGGTAAGAACTCGTCTGTACCGCCATTTTTCCGGACAGAAATAAATGGTCTTCAGCGTCCTGGTATTCTCATCAGTGGAGATGAGACCTCTCATCAACCTATGCTGTTGATTTCATAACACTAAAGCTCATCTTGGTTATTTAATGATGTAAATGAGACGTAACTAACCTACAAAATCGAACACGAGAGCTGGAAGCTCCCTACGGTGTATTTCACATCATCACTGTATTGTTTGTGAGAAGGTGATTTTTTTCTGTGTAGAAATAAAAGTAAACTTGAGACTCAAGTACAGCAGAATGGTTGCGCTTATGGATCACTTCGTACTTAGACGGGTGCCACTGGAACGAATGTGGGAACAGTGTACTAGGATAATTCTTTAATTCAGAGTTATTACAGAAATGTAGAAAACGGATCCGTTCTGACTCGGATATGAGAAATTGTTTTTGTTACTTTTTGAGCAGGTATGCTCCCACTTTTCGACTACCTACACTACATTATAACAGTAAGTTTCATGCAGATCACCTTTCTGTTTGCAAGTTTTATTCCTTACCCAAGGCGCAAAACTCCGTAGCTATGGAAACAGAGGAGCACTTGCACTGAGTGCTATTCACAAAACCCTTCGCAGCTGCGGCGGGGAGGGGAATGTGGAAAAAAGTGCAGCTGCGAAAGTCCCTGGGGGGGGGGGGGAGTGTGAAATAAGTTAAGGCACATCCCCTGAAAGACTATTTATGGCCATTCTTTCCCCGTATTTGCATAAAAAAATGTTACACACAGTGGAATGAGGTGTAACCCTCCCTCAGCAAACTGCAGTAGTGCCTCAACAATAGGAATCAATTAAGGTGGAGGTGAGGCACAGGTAATAGTATCTCAGTGAGTATAGCAGTGGCTGATGTTACAACAACAGCACACATTGCCATGATTGGCAACAAGCAACAACCACCAGACCCAGTGCAGTCCATGATGGAGCCCCACAGGCAGTAGAGCCTGATCAGCCTGCAGCCAGTGCTACCCCTGCAGACAACAGGAACACCCGGGGGGGTGGGGGCAACCAGCAGTGGCAGTCAGCCACTGTGGTGCCATGGTATTGCTGACATCTGTGCTGCTGCTGCAGTGGTCCTAGTTGAGGGACTGGTTGCTGGGTGCTTTCAGCTTCATGCTGTGGTAGCAATGTTAAAGTCTGCTGCTCCAGCTAATTAGGTTCACTGTTGCTGTGCCTCCTAAGCTATTTCTGCAGTTGAGGATTTTCAGCACTTGCTCAATTTCCACAGCTGCTGAATTTCCACAGCTGTGGAGGATTTTACAGAATTCCTCACCTGCTCAAATTTTATGAATATCATGCAACTGCACTTCTGCAGTGCTACAGGCCTTCTTCCCGTAGCTGCAGGATTTTTGGCTTTCTTTCTGAATCCTGCCTGGAGTTTCTCACCATAAGGGATCTATAGCTCACACTTTGATATTAACGCCATGGGGAATTGTGGCACTGTGTATTTATTTTATTTATTTAGGAAATCGGAATTACAACCCTTTGAGTCATAGACTCGTTTACAAAGGCTCCACATCAGAATAAAACACAGACATTCATACAGTGCATACATAGAATAAATGTGGGTAAGTAATCATACAGAGTATAAATACAATGAGCATGGGTTAATGCCTATACATTTGGTAGCTAAAACAGGGCAGAGCTATCAACATATTTAGCTAATAAGCGGTTAAGACCTAGACAATTGGTAGCTAAAGCAATGCATGATATGAGTTGGTAGTAAGCTGCCTCAGTGAGGCCTTGTCTTAGTATGCAATAATACCCAACAGGATAGGCAGTATTGGGCAATACTGGACTGCATACTGGACTGCCCAGGGGTGTAATGAGGCCCCATGCCACAGGCGGAGGGCCTTATAGCCCCTGGAAGGTCTGGTATGGCCCATACCGCCCAACCTGGAGGGTATTATTGCGCTAAGAAAAGGGCAACTGTATTACATATGTTTTAAAAATATATGTTTTTTAAATGTTAAGATTTTTAGCTGTTACAATTATTCTGTGATAAAATAGTTCCTCTGCCTGGCCCTACTGTGTAGTTTTCAATTTGGAGTTGGTTGGCATGCCCCCCCCCCCCAAAGAGGCAGTATGGCGCAGTGGTTTAAGGCTCTGAGCTGCAAATCTGGAGACCTGAGTTTGACTCCCACAGCCCCCACTTGCATACTGTGTGACCCTGAGCAAGTCACTTAACTTCCTCGTGCTCCCAGGTTGCACCTGCAAACAAGCTTTCAGCTTAGTGTGTCTCACCTGGTAAAATAATTGGTTAAAAAAACACACACACAGACACTGAGTGGTTAAGACTGCTTTTGTTTAAAGTTTTTTTTATTATTATTTATTATTTTATTTTGTGTTTTTTGTTTGTTTTCCCCATTGGTTCCACCCAGATTTTGATCGCGATCCACTGGAACTGAAAAGCAGCTGCTACCTGGTTTCATGCATAGCTGGAGACCAGCAAGTGTCTAGCACTAACTTAGGAACACATCAGATAAGAGCCAGGAGAGTGGTAAAAAAAAAATTAGGGATATGAAGAAAATCAAAGCAGGAGAAGGGTACATTTAGCAGTCCTGCTTGTGTGTCATAGTTTGCGTAATTTAACACTACGAGTGTTAGCAGAGGAAGGTGCTGCAATGTATCCTGTAGGTGCCAGGGGAGAAATGATGATTTTTATTATTATGCATCTCCCTTAAGTTGGGTAAACTGATAACAGATGCTTTATATTTAAACAGAATAAACTGTTTGTGGTGTCTGAGCTCTTTCGATACTGATATGTTCTTATGGAAGAGGCATGATGGCGAAAGGCAGATGGATGAGCTGAACAACTTCTAAGGAGGCTCAGAATTCTCATCGTGATGTCTGCCACCAGTTTTGCTTTTATTTTTTAACTTCATTTATGTGGAAACTGATCGATTGGTTTAAGTTATGTGGAGGTCGCTACTTTGTAAAATGTGGTGGTAGCTGGATAGTGTGGTATAGGAACCGTTGGGACTCTGCATGCTACTCTTGCCCATTGAGTGATGCGTGCTGTCAGCTTGGGGCTTAAAATTTAGCAGCCGGCTTTTTGGATCTAGATATAAACATGAATCTACACAGTTGTTTTGCCATGGTAGTACTACCTAGAATGTATTTTTTGAAATGTTAGGCTTGCACTTGATTCCAGCTTACAAATATTGTATGAGGTGGGGATGTTAAAGGCTGTGTACCAACTAGCTGACTGGACTGCATAATAGATATGATATTATTAATTTTAACACATTGGGTTCTAAATGAAAGGCAGCTGGAGAACCATAAGAGTGGACAATGAGAGACCCCAATTTGTTGTAATGTGTTAAGCAGGAGGAGATGAGAAACCATGTCAAAGGCCTTTTGAGAGGTCTATAAACACGGCCCCTGTAAGGTGCTCCTTGTCAAGCGTGGAGTGCAGAGAGTTAGCAAATTCTGTGAGGGTGGTCATTGTGCTATGACCAGCTCTGAAACCATGTTGCTTCCTGCACAAGAGGTTGTGTGCAAGGAGGTATTCAGTGAGCTGATTGGCCATGATCTTTTCAAGAGCTTTAGAGAGTGGGGGGAGAATCGAGATGGGCTGGTAGTTGTTTGGGAGGGAACTGTTACCACATTTCAATATTGGTGTTATCACTGCCATTTTCCATGAGGTTGGGAACTGGTCCAGGTGCAGGGACAGATTTAGATGATCCATGAGTGGGGAGATAACTGAGTCTAGTGCGAGGTATAGGATATGCACATTGAAGGTGTCTTTGCAATAATTGGAGCTCTGGAGGGCTTTGAACAAGTAGGCTTTTGCTTCTGTAGGTGGCTGGGGTGGTTCTACAGTGCTCTGCTTGGCCTTGCAGATTGACCAGGTACACTTATTGTGGGCAGCATTATAGGCCTGCCTGTCGCTTAGCAAACTGGAGGCAGTGGCATGATGCTAGAGGTTGTCACACATTTTGAACTGTTGTAGGAGTTCTGGGATGATCCAGGTGGCACTGTGTTTCTTAGTGGTCACTTTGATGGTTGGTGCAAAAGCATCACAGACAATATTAAAGGTGGTGGTGAAGTAGTGCAATGCATCATCTATGTGCTGGGCTTAGGAAATCAGGGATCAGTGCCAGTTAATTAGATATTGCTGAATTTGGCTATACCTCCTGGACATAGTTGATGATGAAAGGTGATATTTGATGGTGGTTTAGGTAGCTGACAGGACCAGCTGAAGATAATTAGGGAGTGGTCGCTTCAGGCGTTGGGTAGGACACCCAGGTCAGTAATATGGTGGGGATGATTAGTGAGCAGGGTATCTATTAGGGTGTGGATTCCATTAGTGGTGTTGGCCCTGGTAGGCTGAGATATCAGTTGGGTCATATTTAATGCAGCAAAAGTATCTTTGGCATGTGTTGATGAGCTCACCAGCCAGTTTATGTTGAGATCCCCAACTAGGATTTGTTGAATTTTGTGGGGTTGGCTGGCTAGATAGTCAGAGAGCACTTTACAGGCAGGGAATTGGTTGTGGGGTGGGATGTAGGTGACAGTGAGAGTAAGAGGAGAACGGTTTGGGTCAGAGGAGAGTTTTATTGAGAGGGCTTGGGCACCATGGTCTAGGGAGGGTGTAGGCAGGGCTTGGTAATGCAGTGAGTCATTTACATAGAAGGCACAGCCACCGCCTCTCTTGCCGTTATGATCAAGCCTAATGAGAGAGTAGCCAGGAATAGAGACAAATGAGTCTGAGGTCTTGGCTGTCAGCCAGGTTTCTGTTAAAGCCAGAATGTCTGGCTGGTGCTGTGCTGTCCAGCAGTGCAGGGGTGCCCTTTTTGTAGACAAGCTGCAGATATTCATAGCAGCTATTCAAAGCCCCGTGGGTGACCGCAGTTGGGGGGTGCTGCTGGGCCAGCATTGGGGTGAGCTTTGCCAGACAATAGAAGAAGCAAGTTCAAGATCCTGACAAGGGCCATGAATTGGTGGTGTTTTGCTGGATAGTGGTAGCTGGCAAGCTTAGAAAGTGATGAGCAGGGAATGGGCAATTGTGTGAGGACTGGGATGGCCAGGTGGAGGAACAGACAAGGACGACTCAAGGCACAGAGAGGTGAGTGGAGGAGTAGAGGGGAGGGGTGTGGGAGGGCTATGGGGAGAGACAGGGTGACGGAGAGGCTATGAGGGGTGAGGTGGTCCCCCAGCAGCAAAGGTGTGTACATACCAGAGACAACTGGGGATTTGTTGCTGAGCAGGGTAAACGTGGTTAGCAACAGTAGTATGGTTAGCTTGTGTGGGTAGATGTTGTGAGGGAGTACAGTAGTGGTAGATGTGACCATGGGCAGGTATGAGTGGGCCTTGTTGACACCCAACATTGTGGCAGACAAAGTGGCGCAGTGGTAGGGTTGCTGCCTTTGGAACTAAAGGCACCTGGTTTGAACCCTGGTTTAGATGCCACGCTGTATGCCTAGTGATAGCCTGGGAGATGGTGCAAGGGACACTACAGAGAGGGGCAAAAGGCAGAGAATTTAGGTACTAATGACGCAGGACAGAAGTGTTAGAGGGAAGCAGTGGCAAGAGGATTGCAACCTACATGTCTTGTTGCCCTCTAGTGGCTTTACAGTATAATCTGCAAATGGAGAAAACAAAAAACTTTAAACTGAAGAAATTCAGCACTGAGTATTAAAGGGAAGCAATGGAAAAGATAAAGCTTTCCTCAGACACCGCAGAAACTCTGTTAGTGCTTTCAGACAGTAACAACTTTAGTTAATGATTTAGAACAGCTACCCACAACTTCCACTTCTAGTTGCTGGCAGCAGCCTTTTCATGAGCAGCAGTGAGTTTCCTGAGCTCACTGTATGCTAATATGCCTGTTTGACCTCAGCTATTGGTTGGTAGGACATATTAGCATAAAGTGAGCTCAGGAAGCTCGCTGCTACTCATGAAATGGTGGCTGCCAGCAATAGAAAGTGAAAGTTGAAGGCCACTGTTTAAATCACTAAAAAATCAATTAGTTATTTATTAAAAAATTTTACCATCTGAAAGCACTAATCAGGCATTTTTGTAGTGCCTGGGTAAAGCTGAGCCTTTTCCACTGTTTCTCTTTAACATGGACCAGATATCAGAGGCAGTACTGGATATGGGGGGGAGAAAAAGGTTAAATAAGCTGGCCGATGGTAGTGACATAGTCCAGTCAGGAGGAATTTGGAAATGCCTGGCCGGATGAGGAACCAAGCAAGGAGCTTGTGTTCCACAGGCAGCCAATGCACCATTGTCATAGATCCATGGGCTTTTCTTACTCTGTCACTATATCTGTGTCTCACGCGAAGCCTCTCTGCTAGAGCTTACACTGGGAAAGGCAGGACTGTGTCAGCTTGCTGCAGGAGGCAAGGGCCTAGACACAGACATATACACACACACACAGCTCAGCCCAAAAGTCTGTGTTGCATTTTGCAACTGTGTAGGTGTGTAAGCTTGTTAATCATGGTTGAATAGTGCACTACAGTATTCAACTGTGAATAGGACGAGGATGATACAGTGGTAACCCCTGTATTGCTACTTTGAACCCTGCTACCCCCACAGGCATCCTAGCTGATCACTAGCCCGATATATAATAAAAATTATAGCTGGTGGTCTAGGGCGGCCCCCCACCTGATTGCCGGCCTAATTGACAATCAAAAATATCCCTGGTGATGTACCAGAGCACTCTCTGTATCCCCAATCTCCCCTTATACTATAAGAAAATGTTTTCTCTGGTGGTCTAGTGGACTCAACCCCCCGCCCTGGCAAGTTGTGACCAACCACTCTGCCCTGATTCCATCCCAAATCCATGTTGGGGGGCAGGGGGTCCACTAGATCACCAAAGATATTCTTAATTATCTATAGAGTTAGTGATCATTGGGGGTGACACTAGACCACCAGGAATAACATTAGATCTTCAAGAGGATCTCTTGCAGCCAGCCAACACTGGTAGGACTTAGCCACCAGGCACTATGGACACACAGAAACTTTCTAGCTAGCAGTCTACCACAGGAGACCACCTACCACCAACATCAGTCTCTGACGTGGCCCTATCCTATAAAGGTGGGAAGTCCCCCACAGCCTCCTCAGTTTACCTGATGGAGACCCCAACTGAGGGGGCTGGTGGCAGACAAAGAAGGTAAAACAGAAAAAGTGTGAGTGGAACAGAAGAACAGCAAAGACAGATGGTGAAAAGAGGGCAGGAAGCAGGGCCTGCTGCAAGAACTTCTTTTGAAGATCTGTTGTTTTGGTAAGTACTTTTGCAGCTATACTGTCTTACTTCAAGGAAGTCTCTTGCAACAGTAGGACCAAGTCCCAAGCAGTACCTGGAAAACAGCACCAGGAGGAGGAAAAATGTCCACAACCACTGGCTTATGAGAGAAGGCCCTGGAGAACTGCAAAGCCAAAACTGGTCTGTGCTGAGAGGTGATGTCCAAACTGTTATGCTTGGTGAAGGTTTGGACAGAACTCTGAGTCAGCTGCACAGATGTCTGCAGTGAACACATTTCTGAAACAAGCCATGGAAGTGGCCATTCCCCTGTTGGAATTGCCCTTAACCCTTCCTGGAAGGTTCTTGCACTTCTGGTAGGATTAAATAATACAATTGGCTAACCACTTAGACAAGCACTGTCTGAAAACAGGAGCACCCTCTCTGTTGGGTTGCAAATGAAACAAACAACTGGTCAGACTTCCTTGAAGCCTTAGTGTGGTGTGCATAGTACCACAATATTCTATGCACAGATAAAATATGGAGCAAAGCCTTCCCTCGATTAGAGTACAGTACTCAGGATAATAAACCAGAAAGTGGATTGATTGTATCAACATAAACTTTGACACCACCTTGGGAAGACACTTAGAATTAGTGTGCAAAAACACTCCATCTTTGTGGAAAACCAAATAAGGCTCTTTACACAAGAGCCTGAAGCTCGGAAATCCTTTGAGCAGAAATAAAAGCAAAGAAAAAAGAGCACCAACCACAACAAAAAGCACAGCTCACAACTCACAGAAGGTTCAAAAAGCGGTAACATAAGGTCTTCTATGGAATGGTCTCTTGCACTAAGTCATTACTTCTGGGAGTTCACAGCAGGTGTCGCTATCACACGGCAGCTTCTTTCAGCAGTCTCCACACCAGGAACCACACACACGACCTCACTTCCTGGGCTGTGCCTATAAAAGTGGGTGGTTTCTGGCACTCACCGTTCATTTTACCACCAGCTTCAGCTCACACAGCAGCTAGAACAATCTTCTGCATGCAGGCCTCTGAAGAGAACTGAACTTTCATCTTTATAGTGTGGGGTGCCTAGGCTTTATACATGGCACTGTTTTTTCCTCTATCCCACCAGAGACTTGACTTGATAACCAAAACAGACGACATGGAGGATAAGAAGCTTTTATTTGTTCCCATCGATGGTACGTTCATTCCTCTTCGGGAGGCTTCAGGGTTAATTCCCATAGACAGGATGTTCATTCCCCATCAACAGAGGCTTACACACTGTTTCACATCGATGGGAGGTTCATTCCCCATTGATGGAGGCCTTCTACATACTTCTCCTAGACAGGAAGTTAATTCCCTGTCCACAAAGGCTTTCTACATGATTATCATCAACGGGACGTTCATTCCCCATCAACAGAGGCTTACACAGTATTCTCTGTCAATGGAGGACTCCTTCATATGTCTCATAAATGGGATGTTCATTCCCCATCGATGGAGGCTTTCTACATGATTATCATCAATGGGATGTTCATTCTCCATCAACAGAGGCTTCCTATATGTTTGTCGTTGACGAGACGTTCATTCCCCATCGACGGAGGCTTCCTATATGTTTGTTGTCAATGGGACATTCATTCCCCATCAATGGAGGCCTTCTGTATGTTTGTCATCGACTGGATGCTCATTTCCCATCGAAGAAGGCTTCCTGCATGTTTATTGTCGATGAGATGTTCATTCCTCATTGACAGAGGCCTCCTATATGTTTCTCACTGATGGGATGTCCATTCCCCCATCGACTGAGGCCTTCCACATATTTCTTTTCAGCAACAGCCTCCCCCATTGATGGAGCATCTGGATTTTACAGTCTCATCGATGGGGCACACTCCCCCATCAACAGAGGCCCTTACACTGCCTCCTCCATCGATGAGGCACAGGGCCTTTCACACGCTCATCAACGGGGCTAACCCTCCACCCATCGACGGAACCTTGTATTCTACTATGGAACAGCTTCACTCATCAATGGAACCTGCATCATACTCCTCTCATTACTAGGGAGTGCTTACATCATCGACAAAGCTTCTATATCTATACTCTCACATCAATGGGCCACTTTCCAAAGTCGACAAATCAGGTTTTTAATCATGAAATTATACCTTCAGAAGTTATTTCTCCATCAACGGAGATTATTATTTCAACGCCCACTACTTGGGGGGAGCCCAAACTGGATGGCACAGATGCCTTATTTCTATTGCATATACCCACTGGGATACCTCACTACATACTATGGGGGTCACACCTCATGAAAGAAGGAGGCAAACTAATATTTAAAAAAAATGTTTTATACGCCTGCTCACCACAGGAGTGTATGATTATGAGGCCCACTACTGTCATAAACATCAATCATAATGAGCCCATATGTTGAACTTATTGACATACTGTTCTACAGATACCTACCATTGAGCATGTTATTTATAACATTTCATGATATTTGGGCTCAGCCTTACATTGGAGCCACATAAGATGACAAGGCTTACCTTTCCAGGGCTATCTAATACCCTTGTCGATTCTAATTTTCATGAAGATTATTACCCAGATTCTCTGAATATTCAGATACTGAATTATATGGACCATATGGCTACATACTGGCATAATCTGGGTATTTTTCACCTCCTTCACCTAACAATGAACACATCCTGCCCATACTATGTCACAGACATTGCTATATGACATCAGACCTAACTTTTAAAGAAACTATACCAAGGAGGTGTATGTCCTTAATAATGGACAATTTTAAGTGGTGACCAAGTACGGGTCACTTAAACCATCACATCTGGTTCCTGCTTGCATCATATAATGTCTTTTCATGGGGTACTTTATCTCCAACCTGAACCAGGGCTGACACAAAACATTAAACACAAATTTATTCACAGGGTGCGTGGCACAAACCCCACTGCACAATTTTGTATTTAATTACTTGCCTTGGATGCTGCCCCGGCAGCTCATGCCTACCCACCATCCAGGCCATTGCTCGGATATCTGTTTACCCAACAGAATAAATTAAAGGGATCACCATACTAACCTTTCATGTTAAAACCTGGGAAGTCTGCATTCCCTAGCATACTGCTTATGGAGTCCCTTGTAATTGAGATTACTAATACAGGATAAGATGACAAAAAACTTTTCTTACTGATTTTAACAGTTTTTAATCCCAAACTGGGTACATTTACATAATTTGACTAAAAACATCTCTTGCTGACTAACAGCTACTAAGTTGCAATACTAAATGGATACTTTGTCTCATTTGTGAATTTGTAGCAAACATCTCTTTGCAGTTCTCCTGATTGCTACTTAAGTAGCCAATGCATTCCAAAGTGGATACATTTACATCATCTATAATGATATGGCTGCCATTGCTTAATGCTGCCCTGACATGCTACACAGTAGCGCTCCTAAATGGACACATTTGTATCATTTTGGGTTCCTGTGAAACTCTCAGAGCCCCATATGATTTCAACAAATATGTGGCTGCATACCTCAGCAATTTGTTCATTTATATCAGAAACTGGATAACCAGAATATCCGCGCCCCCCCCCGATACATATTGTAAGTGTAATCTCTTATTCAGACCTTGTTTACCATAGGTTCTGTCTTTTTTTCAACTACAAGCCACTGGGACCTACCGGTCACTCCATTATATGGCTGAATCTATCACATGATGTATTACTATATGAGATACAGCATACCCTGATCGGGTGTTGCTCAGCCTAGATCCTCAGAAAAAAAACTACTACCAGCCAATTTGGCTTGATTCAGCATTCAGCAATGATTTTATCACTGACATTATAACGCGATTGCCTACACACAAAGTCTGAATCTTTATCAGGCATTATACTGGAATACTGCCTTTAGAACATTATCGGTCATCTGACCGCACCACTCTATAAGGCACAATGCCATAGCTGGCCTCCCCACTGGCATATAACTTCTTGGGGAATCTCCCAGAAGTAATGACTTAGTGCAAGAGACCATTTCATGGAAGATAGATCAGTTACTTAAGACCTTACCATAACAGTAGATCTTCTTCTAGGAATGTCTCTTGCAGTAAGTAGCTTCCCTCCCTCCGTCCCCATGCTTTGAGTAATAGGGAAATCACTAATAGGGTTGGGATGCTCTGGCACCTTAGTTCCCCCAAGGTCCCTCACTATTGCGAGCTGAAACCAGTGGGGAATGGTGAGTGCCAGGAACCACCCACTTTTATAGGCACAGCCCAGGAAGTGAGGTCATGTGTGGGTGATTCCTAGTATGGAAACTGCTGGAAGAAGCTGCCATGTGATAGCAACACCTGCTGGGAGCTCCCAGAAGTAATGACTTACTGCAAGAAACATTCCTAGAAGATTTAATGTTACGGTAAGGTTTTACGTAACTGATGTTTTCTCCAACTTAAAATTGAGGTCCCATGGAGGGATATTACAGTGTGAAAAAGATTACAGCTTAGGTTCTTTGCATGGTATGCTGGACAAAGATAACAAGTAGTAATAAATGTTTATTGAGCTGGCCCAGTGACGTAGAGGGTTGAGGCGATGGTGCCTTACCTTGACTCATACCGGCAACCTGGGTTCAGGAACGGACTCGGAGTGCTGAGAGTTGGCAGGGATGGAGAGGATTGAGCATCCAGAGGACTGCTCTCCTCTCCTGGGGTGGGATCAGAGAACACATTGCCCAGCAATAGCCCCCAGTGGAGACTGGAGGTGCTGCCTGAGTATGCACCAAGGGGACAGGAAAACCAGGAAAAAATAGCACCCGAAGTGAGCAGCTTGATGGCCATCTACAGTTTTGCCATGGCACCCATCTGGATCTGTGCTCCGCAGGGAGTTGGGGGCTCCCCGTGGCCCCGCTGCAGGGTGGGAAGCCACAGGAGTCTGGGTGTCCATGGCAGAGGCAGTCGGCAACTGGAACTCCCCAAATGGGGATGCAGCTCAGGCAGCCAAGGAGTGGAAAAAATAGTAAAATAAATAAATAAATGTTTATTACATACTCTCACCATAACAAGTGAAGCAAAGCAAACACAAGGGGAGCCAATTTCCCACCATTCCTCGAAGATGGTCTTTCTCTCTCTCAGAGGAACTGATGTGCATACAAATATGAGTTCAGATATGATAAACATACAGCATTGGTTAAGGCATGTAAATAAGGTGGCTCCCTTGGGCAATTACATAGGAAATTAAGTTGCAAAGTAAGGAAGAATCTCTGAATCTCTAAACATTGGAAATTCATAGTCTGCAATCTGGTATCAGTTTCACTGGAGACAGTGAGTCTGAGAACACATGCAGTGCCATCAGAAAAGCATACAATGTGTCACAGTAGTGGAAAACTGCAGAATATGAGTGATTGAGTATAGCAAAATGTATGGCAGAAACATAGCATATAGATAAATGCATTTCAGACAGATATAAGCATAGCAAATATAAATAAAGAACACTAATATAAGTAATAAAAGAAGATAAACATTATAAGACTGTGTAAGGTACTAATACTGTGTATAAAGTTACGGTTACATGTGGGCCACTTGGTGGTGTATAACCCAGGCATAACAGTCCCCTCCTTCTTCCCTTGCTCACAGGGCAACACAACAAAAAGAAGAAGGTTAGGTGTAGTAATGGTATATCTGAATGTGTCAATAAGCCTGAGGCACAAGTATTGTAAAACAACAGCAGCCATGCAAGATCATGGATAAAAGTACTCCTCAGACAGCAAACGTGTAGTAGTGGATGAGTCAAAACAAGATATCAATTACTATCCAGCTTTAAAACATTGATTTGAACATCTGCTTTTCAAAGCACATAAAAAGTCATAATGTAAATAAACTACAATTCTGTAGTACACAGATAATGCGACTGTGAAAGTAGACCTATTTAGGAGGCAACACGGGTAATCACAGATGGTCAGATCATAAAATACATAACAGAAACTAGGTATGTCAACACCACAGTGGCTATGTGTATAAGAAAAATTGTTGATGTGTATCATCACAGAACATCATTCATAAAAACAGTGTTGAAGTCATTGTCCATTCATAAAGAACAGTCTGTACTGACAGTGTCAAAAAGCAGATAATGGCAATGTATGTTATTGATTGAAGTATCTAATAACAATGTCCTTAAAGAGGAACCAGTCCATAAGGTTTGAGTTCATAACCACAAAGCAGTGTAGTTATATTGGAAATGTCATTCATTGAAAGTTAATAACCCATAGTGCATACATGGCACATGGAGTTGTGCAGACATTTACCAGCACAGTAAGAAAGGTAAAGTTCATGTAGCTGGTTGGCTGGCTTGGAAAAGCCCTAGGCAAGGATTGCATGAATGTTTCAATGGAAGAGCCATACCCCCACAAGCATAGCTGTTTGTAAAACTAGCACATTTAGCATAAATACTGACATTTCATAAAGTACATAATTCATGAAAGAGCAACAAAGAGCACAGTTCGTATGAGGTGCCAGCCAAATATGGAAAACCAGCCATGAAGAAAAGATGCATGTGTTGCTTGAAGATCTTACCAGGACCTCTCTGTAGAAACCTAAAACTTGTAAAACATTGTTAAAACTTCATTTTAAAACACACAAATAGTTGTTAAAAGGAAAATGATATGGTTATTAGCAATGCCTTTAATTATGGTGTGGTGTAACATAGGCAAGTGATGGAGGTGCAGGTCAAGGTCCAGTAATAAGAATAAATCATTTATTCATCTGTGAATACACCCTGTTTCCAAGTCTTAGAAAAGGCTGTGACAGTAGGGGAAAGAAAACATAGTTTTCCTGCTTATGACATCATGTGTGGCCATTTTATGAGCTGATATAAAACATAAAAATGATGCCAGAGTAGCTTCAGAAAACACAGTTAAAGACCCCGATAATGGGCAATAGTGACAAATAGGCATAGCATATGCTGAATTAGGCACAGTGGCTCCCAACGTCAGATATTTCCACACACATCAAAATCCAGAATGGCACATTCAAAAACATATTCCACAACACTACATCGCAGATGATGATTAACCTGGAATAAGGAAACAAAGATTCTCTTAATTTAAGCTCAAAAGAATAAAACTAAGAGACACAATTGGAGTAAAAGACAGAACTCCGGCATCATTATAGTTAATGAAGCTTGTATCAATAAACCATAGCATTCATTACTGAGTACAGTAATGTTTCTGCAGTTATTTTTTTAAACAACCTCCAAGCAGTCATTAACAGAACTGCAGAAAACCGCATGACCTCTTGAAGATGGCTGCCGGGCTGGGTGTGCCGCTGGCTGCTTAGTAGTCTCCCTGTTTATAGTTTAATTGTTTCCTCTCATTTCCCTGCTGTTTTTTGCTGCTTCTGTTTTTACTTTTGGCTCATTTTTACCTCTGTTTTTCTGCTCGCTTTATGGCTGGTGAAGTATACGCCAAGCTTGCCTTTTTTTTTTGGCTCGTTCGAACTATCTGAGTTGCTTGGTGCTTTGCTGGGTGATTTGCCACCTCTCCGTTTGTCCTATAGTTGGTGAAGTACACGCCGAGTTTGACAGCACTATTGGGCATTGAGGTGTTAATCGGATGCCCTTGAAATTAACATTGGGGTTGTTTTACTGGCTCTGGTATTGTTTGGCACTCAGAGGTCGGACTTGCCTTTCACTACTGGATTTGCCTTCGGTGTGTGGTGATTAATTACTAGACTTGTGGTAGTGAATTTGGCGGTGATAGTAGCTCAATTTAGAGGCGGGTGGGGTTGGCCCGATCTGTTGAATGGGCTGTGCGTTTGAGGCAGTGTGGGGGTCAAGACTCTGATTTGCTGGATGGAGCACTGATCCCTAGGGATCTCCATTGGACCTACTGGTTTGCAGGTTCTGACGGGGACCCATGGTAACTGTTACAGTTTGTGCCAGCCACCTGTTCAGAATTTTGGGGCTTGCCCCCTGACTTCAGAGCGACTGGTTTGAAAAAGATCATTGGGATTTCCTTGCTACTTTGGGCCACAGTCAGACTTCTAATTTTACTTTTGTCAGCAGTGAGAGTGCCGAACAGTACTTCCCTAGACTCTGGTAGTGAGAGTACCTGAGGATTGAGGAACATTGGTCATTTTTATTTACTGTATCATCTGCCAGCTTTGTTTATTTTCACTGACTCGAGTTTATAATTTTGATGTTTTAGTTTATGTATTCTTAGTGTAATATTGTTTGTTCACTCCCTGAGGCTATGAGAGGGCCCTGGGGTGGTGAAATTTTGTTAGTCGGTTTTATTTTATTTTTAAAAAGTATGCTAGTAGAGAAGTTTGTGTAAGGGTTATTTATTTATTTGGGTTGGGTTTAGAGGGTATTTATTTGATTTTAAGTAAGATTTTGTTTATTTTGTTTTATTTTATAATATTTTGTGCATTTTGTGGTATATAATTATAGGGCCAGCCTGTAATTCAAGGGGGCAGGGATTCCTATAAAATACCGACATGCCCAGCCCTCTCTGCTTAATGTTCTCAGTTTCCTCCACCCTCCCCTCCTCCTCCTTCTCCTTCTCCAGTGCTCTTCCCATCTAAGGACCTTCAACTATCAGATACTCAAGATGGGAACGAGTAAGGCCAAAACAAATATATGTACAAACAAGTGACACCAAGCACAATTCATAAACATTATTCCCGCACAGTGAATTGGATTGTTGAGAGGTGTTGCTTGGTTACGTGAATGTGTTGGAGGCCTGTCGCCATGGTTGTGCGCTATTCAACCTCTGATCTCCATGCTCTATGTTCTGAACATCTCCACCAGAGGACAGTGCTCCAATAATGGGCATCCAAGATGCTGGACTGTACATCTGTGGCAAAACCAGAACCCCAGAGCCAGGAATGGCATTGCAGGCAGACACTAGCTGCTGCTCCCATGCCTGAGGAGTCTAAGGCATCATAGACAGCCTTTAGAACACAACTGCCAATGTCAGAGCCTGACTCAAGAAGCTGGGTGAGCTTTGTCTTAGAGGAATCCTCCTGCAATGCCTGCACAAGGTCCCTGGCCTGGTCCCAGAGGACATTCTGTTTTTTTAACCATGTGGGCCAGGTGATTAATGACCTGGATAACCATGGTGGTGGGTGCAAAATCGCATTTACCCAAGTGATTCAGCTGCCCAGACTCCATATCAGGGGAAGGACACTAAGGTACTTGGGTCTTTTAGCATGGTCATGTGTTGCATTAATGACTATGGAGTTGGGCTTAGGGTGACACCCCCCACCCCCAGAAAGGGCTTGTCTGCAGGGGTATGGTAGAGCCTGTTCACCATCTTGGGTAAAGAAAGGATAGAGGATGGGTGATTCCAAGCTGCCCTGGTGATATCATTGTAAGAGTCAACCAGGGGTAGCACCACCACAGGAAGAGCATCCCACTGCCTCAAGTAAGTAACCATCTGGCACCTCTTGTGATCCTGATCCTCCATCTCCCAGCCTATGATGGTCTGGATGTGGCACATGATGTCCATGAATGATGGATCTTTGGGGGAGGAGATGACAACTTAGAAACTACTTTGGATGATTCCTCAGCCTCTGTAGATTCCCCCTGGTGAAGAGGAAGACTCCACGCAGTAACAGTCTTCTTTATATGTCACTTCCTGATTGCACTCAGGTGTTGAGCACTCCATGAAATAGCCAGTAATTACATCATGTTGACAGCCTGAGAACACTGATATCCAGGGGCTGCCAGTGCTAGATTGTCCCTGGGGTGGAGGGTCTTCCTCAAGATATCTGGGGAAGCTGGAGGCGGGCTGAGGAGCAGGGGTCTGCTTCTGAACAAAGGCCAGCCATGCAGAAAATGGAACACTGCAATCCACTAGGAAAGCAAAATTATAAACCAGTGGTAGGTACAAGCTGGCATCAGGTACAGTGGTGGGTACACAGGTGAAGGACTAGCTGAAGCCAGTTAAGAGACTCACACTGGCCATGGGGATGTCACAGGCGTAGGCTGTGGAGGAGTCTGGTCCAAATGCCGAGGCAGCGGCAGGGCCAGTGATGATCCAGCAAGCATCAGTCAAGAATGCCCAGGTGAAGGGAAGGCTGGTTAAACAGGCACCTGGGGGGACGGAGACTATCCAGGCAAAGGCAGAAGCAATGTCACAGTAGAAGTTGTGGCAGTAGCCTGCTGTGGGCACTGACTGGGTTGACATATAGTCCCACAGAGAAAACCAATGCAGGCAGTGCCCTGGCTGGGGAGGGGGTTGGGGATCAAGGAACCAATGCCAGAGGCACCAACACTGGCCAAGTCTCCTGGCTGACAGCCCATGGAGGAAAAGGGCTTGAACTTCAGGGGCTGGAGATGAAGTCCCCTGCCCCAAAGAGCTGCCGCTGATAGTAGTTATAAGGCAGACAGCTGTGCCACCAGTAGCACGGAGGAGGAAAGGACTGACAGGGCAGGCGGAGTAGTCTCACCACAGGAGGGTGACCCAAGGCAGTCAAAGGTTTGTGTGATGACCACAAGCAGGAAGCAGACTGGTCCTGGTGTTTGTTTCTATGTTTGTGCTCCCCACCAGATTTTTCCCAGAATTGTGACAAGGAAGAAGCCCTGGAGTATTGTGCTGGCAAGGCCAAAGAGCTCCTGGCCTGCAGCTCCTTTTCCATCGTAACCAGCTTCTGTTTGATAAGATGACTCTCCAGAATTGTAAGATGTCACTGAGTGTCCTGGTTAAATTTCTGGCATATCTGATAGGCTTAAGTGTCATGGCTGGGTCCTAAACAGCGAATGCACACAGACTAGCCATCTTTTTTCAGGAATTTGTTTGTTGCAGGCACATTTAGTGGAGTGGTCAGAAGATGAGGCTGGTGGAGAAGACAAATCTGAAGGCTGAAACACTTAAAATTTGATGTTTACTACTGGAATAAAAGGAAAAAAAAAAGTGCATCAAGTGTGAGTAATGGCGGTCAATTGTTGCTGCAGAGTCCACTAGGTCCGACGTGCACTGATCGACAGTGACAAAGAACTGAGGAGGGTGGGGGGTGATGGCCCATCTTTTAGGATAGGCAGACATCAGAGGCCAGTATTGTGGTGGGCAATCCCGTGGCAAACTGCTGGCTAGAAAGTTTTCCAAGCAGTCCTGGTGCTGAGTAGCTAAGTCCTACCAATATTAGCCTGCTGCAAGAGCATTCCTCAGATTAACGACTTACTCTTTTATACTCTGATTGGTGATCTGAGGGGGTGGAGTGGGGGCACTGGTACCAGAGAAATATTATTTATGGAACAGGTATGCATGGGTGATGGGAGTGACCATTGACACCAGGTTATCTGATTTTTTTTATACTCTGGGTGGCGATTGTGAGAGGGGTTTGGTGGGGGGGGGGGAGGAACCATTGGACACCATAGTAAACAATTTTTTAATACTTTGGCCAGGATGGAGGTTAGCAGTCACCCTTCTCCATTGCTGGCTAATGTAAATGGGCCCATAATGGGCAAGTAAATTGTACCTTGCAATCCTAATGGGCTAATTTACATGGCCAGTTTTGTGAATTCTGAATAGCTTACCTGCACTATTCATTGTGGGGCCATTCTCTGAGATGTCTGTCAAGGTGGCATTAGCAGGGTTAGAGTTAGCAGTATGGGTGAGTTGCTGTATGCCTTACCTTGCACTACACAGGCAACCCGAGTTCGGGAAGACCCTCGGGTCATCAGGGAGCCAGCGTGGGGGAGGGAACAGGATTGGGCAGCCACTAGGCAGCTCTCCCCTCCTGGGATGGTTGCTTCTCTCCCTGTAGTTCTACTCCCATTGGGCAGCGGTCCAGTGGGGCGCATAGGCAAGAGGGGGCAGCAGTAAAAGCCAGGTGTGAGGCGGAAGGGGCTGAGCCGGTACATGACGTGCGCACCTCAACAATTGCACAAGTACATGCCAGAAGAAAATGGGGACAAAACAGAAAAGAAAAGGAAAAAAAAAAAAAGGAAGAAAAAAACTACTAATAAAAAGAGGTAGCAGTACAGGGATTAGCGCTACATAATCCTGGACCTATTTGTTTGTTGTAACTACGGACATTGCATGGGGGTTGGGGAGCAGTGTCCAAGACTGCTTCATGGTTAATTCCTTTGTGATTTTTATTAAGTCCCATTTGATTTTCTCCAAGTCCTATTCATCCTAATAATAATAATAATAATAATAATAATCCTATTGAACTGACACCAGATCCACAAATATGGAGCCTATGCACAAATGGGCAGAGTGGTTACGCACTGCTGATCCATGGTGCATAGCCACTCCTCTCCCCACACAGGATGCATGAAACAGAGTGAGCAACCCCTATGCACCTGATCCCTTGGCTGCAGGGACAGCAGTGCACCAGGGGTGGACGGGGGGGGGGGCAGACCAGCATTATGCGGCATGCGTGAAGGCATGTAGTGCTGTGCACCAGGGAGCGTAGGATGACACCCATTATGCCAAGGGAGACCCTGCCACAAGTGCTCTACACACCCAGCCCTACACACAGCAGAAAACTGCACATGCCCCTACAGGAGTTAGGGACACCCCCAATACAACTGGCTACTCACCCAAGCCAGAGGCCAAGTCTCCCCCTCCATGGCGGGAGACACACCCTGCCCCACCACAACCTGGCAGCCTGATCACAATGCATGGCCCAACCCCCAGCCCCGACATGTGGCTGCCAGGCCCCCACTGGCAGGATACATACCCCATTCCAAAGGATGTCATCCCTTGCCCTGGCAGTAGCACCACTGATGCCACCACCCCCAAAAAGTGTCAGGCCAGTCATCTGCAGTGCATGCCCCCCCAAAACAACAGGGCTGCCCCGTCTCAGCAATGTGCACTAATCCCCCTCAATGCACACAGGTGTCCCAACCAACATATTGCAAAGTCCACCCCACCCCCATGTTGGTGGTCAGTGGGCCCCCCGCAGCACAGACAGTCCCCCTGCCCCCGTACTTTCCCACGGGTGCTGCTGCCAGAATTGACTAGTGGCACAGCCCTCCTATGTCACTTTGGCCACTGGCCATCCGAGTGCTGCTGGGAGTGTGCTGCCTATCTATAGGGACAACTCCCAGCAGTATTTGGACAGTCAGTAGCAGAGAAGATGTGTGGAGGGCTGTGCTGCTGGCTGTCCAGGACAGCGCACCAATGGGGCGGGTATAAGGGAGGGGGTGTCTGTACCTGGGGATGGGGGGCAGTGATCACTAATGATGAAATGGGGCCTTCAGGACCAAGTTGGGGGGGGGGTTGTGCAGTACTGTGCACTGCCCAGGCACAGCCACACTGCTCTGGGGAGGGGGGAGCTTTGCTGCAGACCATGATGAGGAGGTGCAGGAGTATTGCACTGCACTGGGGCTTGATGTGTTGGGTGGAGGGAGATTATGGCAATATAGTAGCAGGGTTGGGGTAGAACAGCACTCTGGTGAGGTTGGGTGATTGGCAGAATCAGTGATGGGGTGTCACTGTGTTGGGGCAGGGGAGCACTCGGCCATATGAGACAAGCCAGCCATGTGTTGGAGGGTGGATCAATGACACTGCAGTGTCCATGATGCTCAGCTCAGGGGGCTGTACGCAGTTGTGCAGCTCCAGGTGCCTGCAGAGGCTATTCCCACATCTCCCCTTGCAAGTGATCCACTGTGGGACCCAGGACAGGCATTCTGGCTGGGTCCACTACTCCCCCTTGCACACCAGGGAGTGGCTCATGGACAGGTGGAAGCCATTGGTGAATACTGGCTGGTTCACACTGCTTTGCAGGTGTAGAGCTATGCAGGCAGGATATGCGCCTCCAGCGTGTAATTCCCATCTGGTCATGCATAGGCCCAATGATGAATCGGCAGCAGTAATCTCATCGGTTGGTTCACTGAAACTGTAGTAAGTACTTGCCTAATAACATTTCTACCTAACCTACAGATAAATGGAGAACTGCTAAATCCAAACTGAATATTAATCCCAGGTCATGCCAGAAAATAGGTATTAACTTGTCTAGTGTGCTTATTTGCTTGACGAAACACAAAGTACACACAGTACGTTATTTTGCAGGAAAATGTAAAATAATCAGATATCAAAAAACGTTTGAGTAGAAACTATAGATTGTACACAGTTATGAAAACAGGATCATAGCTCACTGTGATAATTTAAATAAATGAAGTCTTTATGTGATCTATAACCACGTCCTGGGTGGAAGCATTGCCCAAATGATTTTACTAGGAAAACACCTACAATTAAAATATCAAAAACCTGCGCACATAATCCTCAGCCATAAAGGGGGAAAAGGCAAAACAAATGAAAGTCCTTGTAGTATAATTTGCTGGTGCTCACTTTATTATCCATTACCAGCCTTTGTAACCACTTGCCTTTGCCGCCAAGTGCTGTTTGAAACAGAAGACACCCGCTGGCACATAACGTCGGGGTCATGTGACACGCAGATGCTGCTGGGACCCTTGCGTGTATGGGAATTAGCTACGACCCTGCAGAAAAGGGTATGTGAGGGTTGACCCCCCCCAATTAAAAAAAGAAAAATGTATACGGGCCAGAAAAAGAAACTACTGACTGCAGAAACCGAGGGTGTCCGGGGGGTGGGGCTGAGACCCCCCCCAAAAAAAACAATAGAAGAAAATACTAATTTGTGAAATATACTGGCTGGAAAACAGCTGCCAACTGCACAAATAATAAAGGACAGAACAGTTTGTACGGTTTTGTGACTGTGAGAGAGGGGGTCCTTATTTACAGGCATAGAACTAGAAGGAGAAGACTAGAATAGCAATGCCTATCAGTGCTGCCAAGCGCCAGGACGTAAAGTGCACCGCCATCTTGTGGATGTCAAAACTCAGAATGCACTCATTGACATCCACAGGATTGTACCAGAGTGGTTCATTAAAATTGAATTATTCAAATATCTAAGTTGTAAAGAATGCTGACTGGGGAAGGAACAATCCGGAATGTGCAAATAGTAAAAACTCTCACTGCTGCAGCTTCAAGATATATATGTTTATAATCGTAACACGCTCTTTGACATCCACATTATTGTGGCAGAGTGCTGCATTAAAATATAATTTGCCAAATGTCGAAGTTTTAAAGAATGAAAACTTGGGTTATTCTTGAGAGAGTGGAATCTGGGGAACATGCAAATACTGTAGTAAAAGTTTTCGCTGTCAGTGCTGCAGCCTGATGAGAGAGATAGATATATACAGATACATACATACACATATATTATTTAATCACAGTGCCCATCTATCTGCTGCTCGCTGACTGGTACATTTAATGGGTACAATAGCAAAAGCTTGCCAGTGAAACAGATGCACTCTGTAGCAGTTGCAGGGCCCCTTGCAGTAGATGTTGCCACTACAGCCAACGCTGATCACAAAATACCAAATAGGCATGATTGGCAAAATTAGGCACACTTCATTTGAAAGCTGTATGTGAAATTACAAAAAAAAAAAAGAAAATCATGATTCTTAAATCATTCAAAGGGACCAGCCCAGTGGCACTGAGGGTTCAGGTGCTGGATGCTACACCTCGCACCATGCTGATGACCTGCATTTGGATATGGTGGAAATGGACTGTGGTTGCTGGGGATCAGCTGGGGGGGGATCTGGATTGCGCATCCAAGGGACTGCTCTCCTTTGTCAGGGAGGGAGGGCTTGTTGGTCCGTCCTCTGACTACCAACAGGTAGAGCCTTTGTGATAGCACAGGCTGTGGTAGCATGGAAGAGAGGCACTGTAGGTTAGGGATGTTTGCATGCCTACACATGCATGAGTCACGTCAGCCACAGTAGGGATGGGAGAAAAGTGGAAAATGGGAGCAAGGCTTTCAGTGATGCTCTGCATGTTTGCCTGTGGACCAGCACTGCCATCCTGACACTGTTATCAACAGAACACATGGCACCATGCATTGTTAGTGCACGTGGCACCACAAAGTGTCATCACTACAGATGCCTCAGTGCCAAGTCGGCATTGTATGTGCCACAGTTTGGTGTCTGCCTTGCACATGGCACAGTGCAGTGTTGGCAGTGTGGGCAGAGCACATGCCACAGTGTGGCATGTACTGCTGCCACAGTGCAGTGCTTCATGCACAGCAGTATGCCACATGATGTGCTGTCGCTGCTCTGTACCACATGGTTTGTTGTCACTGCGTTGCACCATGTACACTGCCGTGACTGTGCCATGCCACATACACTGCCATCACTGCAGTGTTTCACATATATGGGTGTCATTGCAATAAGCTGCATGTACCTCCTGCACTGTGCCATGTGCACCAGCATTATTGTGCTGTGCCACATACTCTGCTGCAATTGTCATGTGCCATGCTCTGCTGTAATTGCACTGTGTGACATGAACTAGAAGAAAAAGACTAGAATGGCAGAGCCTATCAGCACTGCAGAGCAGCAGTACATAAAATATGCCACCATTTCGTGGATGTCAAATCTCAGAAAGCTTTCATTGACATCCACAAGATTTTCTGGAAGTGCTGCATTTAAATGTAATTTTTTAGCACCCCAAGCCCTAACCGTATCTATATGGGGTGTTAGTGCGTAGACCGGACTCCGTGGCAAATAATAATGCTGACAGCTTGCACTTTCATTACATTACTATGGCCATATATGTCTTTTTAACTGCAGTCAATGCACTGTCTATCTATGGAAATAAACGTGGCTATAAACATTACTCACTGGAGTTCAATAAATGGAGTTCATCTAAAGTCATTTCAAGTTTTTATATACTGTTATTATTATTATTATATTTAATTGAGCATTCAGTTGGGCAGCGCTCTGGCTAAGAAGCTATGTTAAAAAAATACGAGTTTTCTGCATTTGGGCAGGTGGTGTGGTGTGGTGTGCATGCATAAAGCTGGCAATAAAACCTCAGGGCACGACATTGAAAACCTAGTGCAGACAACTGTCCATCCCCCCCTCCTGTACCCTGACCCATTGACCCTATGGATGTTCTGGTGTCCAGTAGCAGCACTCCACACACTCTGGCCATTGCCATCATAATTTAAATTTCTTGGTCCCTTGGCACCCTCTGTTGCCCTCAATTGTCCTGTGCCTTTATGCCAACAATATCTCTAGTGTCATTCCCCATCTTCCTGTCGCCCACCACCATATTAATACTGACTCCTGCGGTGTGTAGTGGCAGCACTCAATTACTGATGCCATGGCCCAATGTGCTGAGTTAATCCCTTGTGTTAACTGTGACCACTCTCCCACTAGACACCCATCCCAGTGCCTCCCAGATGGCTAGTAGCCCCCTCCCTGCCCTGAGCACATCATCCAGCCCCCGCCATAGACACCAGTGTCTAACTAAGCATGTCAGGCAGGGGTACTGGAGGGCAGTGGGTGCCAATACACACCAGGGGCAATGTCATGGTTACCGGGACTGGTGACTGCTGGCCAAGGGTGACCACTAGAGACCAGGTACATCTGTAGTAATATGGCGGCTGTTTCTTTTCTGTAGTCCACATGCTGTTTGTGACAACATATGTAGAACTCTAAAATAGATAAGTGCAAATCCTCGATTGATATATAAAGTTCTCAATACTGATTGCCCTAGTGTCCACTGGTACCCCCCCACCCTCTGATTACTACAGATGTCATTGATGTCTAGTGTTCCCCATGACCAGCGATCACCTGTCCCCATAACCGATTGTCCGAAGTGTGTATTGGCACCTGCCCAACATTCTTAGTTAGTCCCTGGTGTCAAGTGGGGCCCTATACTATAGGCTGTATGCGTGCTCCGTGTCATCACATATGGCGGCTAGCTAAAGAGGTGAGAGTAGAGCTGTGCAACAACTGCTGAGGTATGGGTGGGAGGCTGGATAATGTGCTCGGTGCAGGGGAGTGTGGGGAAGGGGCCACTAGCCACCAGGGAGGCACAGTGGCACCAGGATGGGTGTCTAGTGGGAGAGGGGTCAGAGTAGACACAAGGGAGTAGCTCAGCATATTAGGCTGTGGCATCAGAGGGCGAGTAGTGCCACTACACACCACAGCAATTGGCACTACAGCATCATTAATACTGATTACCCTGGTGTCCACTGGTCCCCTCCACCCCCCGATTGCCTGCTGCTATGTTTCTACAGATGTACCTGGTCTCTAATGGTCACCCCTGATCTATGGTCACCAGTCCCTGTAACCATGACTGCGTTCCTGGTGTGTACTCATTCCCTGCCCTCAGATATCACCCTGTGGGGTCTAATTGCCAGCGTTTGCATGCATGGGTAACACAACCTGTTCAAGTTCACAAAACTTTTTTTTTTTTAAACGGGCAAGTCCCATTATGCACAAATACCTGTTTTCAGTGACGACCTGGGAGCACTAGGGAGGTTACATGACTTGCTCAGAGTCTCACAGTATGCAACTGGAGGTTGTTGGACTCAAACCAACCCCCTTTCTGAATGTACCAAGCTCAATTACAGCCCCCACTTGCATACTATGTGACACTGAGCAAGTCGCTTTCCTTCCTTGTGCTCCAGGTCACATCAGGAAACAAGTTCCAGCTTAGTGTGCCTTTTCTGGCTAAACAATTTCCCCTTCCCTCTAGGCTATACTGTCATATCTTCTTAGCCAGAGCACTGCCTCATTGACCAGGGCTCTCAGTAGGATTTTTCTGTTGAGGAGTCTTGGACTTTCTTGAAAAAACAAAATGGGTCCGGACCGAAAATCTGGGAGTTTTCATGAAATTTTTGGGGGTCCCAATTGAAATTAATGAAATGAGTCTGGAAAGTGCATTTCAGTATTTTTTATTTATATACCCATTTTTTTTTTAGTAACCCCCCTACAAATGGGGGTTCCTGAAAAGTCTTCCTTGAGCTTGCCTAAATGCTCACTGCCAGGCTGGTGTTATACGTTTTAGCAGTTTAAATGTATTGCCAGAGAGTGCCTGTATAGCCTCTGTGTACTGTCTCTTTAAGAGCTTCCTGGATTGCAGTCATAATTAATCTAAAAGGGAGCTCTGTTAGAAGATGTGCTTGTTTGCTGAAATTTGTTAGAGTAGTAATAATATTGCAGTTTGTTCAATCTGCCTTCTTTGCAGCATGGACAGTTCTGTTTGTTTCCATCATCTTGGTCCAGGACTGCTGAAATTTGCCAATCAGTACATTTGGGACTCTAAAATTGAGCCTGCCTACAGGGGCTTGGTGGGGTCAAAACTTGTAGGAATTGAAGTTTTGGTCTTTTTGCACCTAAAATAACCTCGGAGGAGGAGCCCTTGTTGTGATGGACAGACAGATTAGCCAACCAAATGTTTTGGATCTTGGGGAGAGTCCCAAATTGCTTGCAGTTTCAGTTAGATCTAAGTTGGGAAGTGAAGAAGTAACAGCTCAGGGTAGTTCGAGCATCAGTCCATAGTGGATTCGGGCGGGAGAACTGTGGAAAGGCCTGAGTTTTGGCCTGCATGCCTGCCTGCTGTCCCTGAGAGGGAACTTGTGCCTTTTTCCAAATGAATCCAAATTTGGAGAGTGAATTAAGCCACTGAATTGTGACCAGGCTCCTACCTGAAGAAGACCAAAGATTTGCTGAATGTGATCGGCCTGTCTGGACTTCCAGCCACCTCTGAACTCCTGGATTGTGCAGAGACTCTATGATTGCAACCGGAAAGCCTTTTGCCTGGTACAGTGGAATTTCCTTACATGTGAATGTGTTGTGTGCTTATAGTGGGTCATGATTTAGTTCCCCACTGTGGTTTCAATTGTATTCTGCTTGCTGGAGGCTGCATTATAATTTCCTTACGTGTAAATGTGCTGTGTGCTGCTAGTGGGTCATGATTTGGTTCCCCACTGTGGTTTGAACTGTATTCTGCTTGCTAGAAGCCGCATCCAGCCCCACGGAATGAATCCAAAATCATCTCCATTGGGCCTGGGCCTTGCCACACTGGCCCAGCCTGACTGCCCGTTGCACAGAGAAAGCCATCGACGAGAGACCTGCCTGGGGATCAGCCGCCTGCTCAACACTTGAACAGGAATAATGCCTCGGTGATTTGTGTGGGCCCTGCTTCTTCGGGTACTCCAGCTTAACAACCTGCAGTCTCTATTTCATCCTGCCTGTGTCCAGTATTGGGTATCTTGAGTAAAAATCAGGGTAGCTCCCTGGAAACAACAGCCGAATCTAAAGTGTTGTCATCTGATTGTCTTGTTGCTTTTTCTTTCATGAACTGTGCATTCTGGCTCCAGATTACAAGTAGTGTGTGTTGTGCATGTTGCTTTCTTCCATCACAGGGCCCCAACCAGCTGCAGCATTCCTGGCTAGCCCACCATTTCCCTACCTCGGTACCCAGAGTGTGTGACTGTGTGGGGACTTAAAGCGCATGCATAACTGTTTGATTTATATAGCCTTTAAGCCAATCAGCCTGATTACGCCCCTTCCTTGTATCAAGTCCCCTGAATAAATCAGATCTGACTTTTTTGCTGCGTTTAACCTGACTGTGGTTCCAGTTTGTGCCAAGAGTACTGTACTGTTGATATTTACTGTGCATAACCTTATTTTGCAGGGGGAACCCAGGGTCGAGCCTGAGGAACCAGCCCTGGTGGTAAGTGCAAACAGTGTGGGGACTGGTATGATGTACAAGGGGTACTGTGAAAGTGATTATCGTACATTGCTCAGGCCACTAGAAGGAAAAGAGAGTTGGGTTACGGTGTCCCGGAGGGCTGTGCCCAGGTTAGTTTGACCACTACCAACCCTGACCTCCGGGTGGAGGCATCCATTTCAGAACTCTGGCCCCTTAACCTGCTACTAGTCATGCAGGCAGGGGTAGTAGCCCTTTTGACAGCGCCACCTGGGGGTTACATTTATATTCGTGAGTCATTATGTTGCTAATATAATGCCAAAAAGTATTTTTTTTTTTCAGCAGTGTTTTGCATTCCTTCTGCAAAGGTACTAGATAGCTAAAAAGTAACCACAGCAATAAATGATCACATAAAAATAACGAATCACCTCTGTGACTGTTGGTGTTGTTCTTTCATTAACAATTAGAAAAATACACTTATAGTGTTGCAGTTCTGGTGCAGTGAATTGGGAATTCTGCTGCTGCAGTTGAGTGCAGTGGCCTGATTATTATTTGCCAAACTGCTACAAACAAAGTTTGCCATTAGATTAGGTACTGATAGTAAGAAGATGTAAACATTATGACTAACAGTCATTGCTGACAGTCACCTATGTCTCTTAGTCTCTCACCTCCTGCCCAGAATACTTCTCTGTTGTTCTCTCCTGCACATTGACATTTTAGTTGCAATTATAATCTTAATGAGCCCACCCCCATTTCAGACTCCCTGGCAGTTTTCATTTTTTCATTTCATTTTTATTAAATGGGTTAGACCATTGAGTAAAACTCATTTAAAATGGTGACCCTTGGTTATACAAAATTATAGTTACAACAATTACAAAATTACAGTGCCCACTCACCAAACATTGTAGAAACCTCCCTCCTGGATCCCACCCACCAGTGATGACTCTGGCTTAGAAGACACAATCTAAAACATGATTGTGTGCTTGCTGCCCCTTAGTGCAATTTTTTTTAACTGGCTAAACTAAACTGGCTCCACCACCTGTCCAAACTTCATGTTCGCTTCACAATCTCGTGGTGCCATTTGTGTGGCAAATAATTAATGTTTTGTGTCTTGACCTGGCATATAAGTGATTATCTCTTCGACTACACTCTCCTGCCCACAACTTCTCCTTAAACACCCTCCTGCACAAAACTTCTCCCTGCTACTCTCCTGCATAAAATCTTCTTAAATTGTAAGAATACCTGCCTGTTCCAAAGACATGGATTTGACTGAGTGACTAAAAGGCCCCACCCACCCCACCCTTTTTAGCCTTGACAGCTGATATGCTGTTAAGGAGAGATAGTGGCATAATTTGGTGAATATGACTACTCAGTCTGCAATGTTTCTGCTGTCTGTGTGTACGAGTCATGGGTACTTCTATGCTGGCAGGCAATTTCTCCAAACTCCTCCGACCCAATTAACGTCTTCATACAACCCTCCTCCTGCACATTTCTTACTCACCCCACCCACAACCTACCTTGGCTCATCAGGTAGTCTCCTGGATCTGTCCGGTTTAAGATGGTGGCACAATCTAATCTGCTTGGTGGCAAGAAAACTGCACAGTATGCTTTTAGTGAACTTCTTTTTTCATGGCACAGATTGACGTTTTTTTCTGTGGTAATTTCCTAGCACCACCTACCCATAACTTCTCCCAACACCTCCTGATCATTTAACTTCTCCTTACACCTCCTGCCCATAACTTCTCCTAACACCCTCCTGCCCATAACTTCTGTCACCCTCCTGCACATTTCTTTTTTGTGTGTGGCAGCTAAAAGAGAGAGTGCCAGTATTCATGACTGGATAGCACAGCGGGGTGACTAAAAAACTCCCCCATCCCCACTAACCCCACCCACGATTACCTTGGCTCAGCAGGTCCCCCAAATCTGGCTAGTGTGTGGCACAATCAGGTGGTGCCTTGGTTGAATTATTTGCACGCCACACTGCAGTCTGCTTATTTCTGTTTGAATTTCTTTTTTTCATGGCATGCCATGTTTTCTGTGGCAATATCTTCTTCTAACACACTCCTGCCCATAACTTCTCCCGTAACCCAACACTTCTCCCCCTGTACATTTCTTAACTGTTTTGTGTGTGTATTGTTGATGATAGTGGAAGCCACTGTTGCAGACAGACTGTGGAAAGAGCAGAAGGGTTAGGTACTGTAACTACATTGACAATATAATCTCAGACTGTCCCCCACTAAAAAAAAGAAAATACAGGGACTGCATTGGGGCAATAATAGTTTACCCCCCCCCCCATACACACACACACGATCATCTCAGCTTTTTAGGCTGTGATCCTCTCCCAACGAAAACAAAATATGATATTGAATTTAGCAGAATGGAGTAATGGCCATCCACCCACCACCCCCCAAGCCCCGGGAAATTGAAATCTTGATCCGTTCCCCCAGACAGGACACCCTCCAAAAGTAGCACTGACCTTAAGGGGCTAAATTTAAAAATGGTATTGTCCCCCCGTTTGAACAAAACTCCAGTGCCTAAGTTCCTCCATCGTCCTGTCTCTGGGTCAAACTCAGTCAGATTGTTTGAAACTAAAAAAAAATATTAAAGACCACTATTAAAGCATTTTAAAATTTAAAATAATTATTTTATGTGCAGTCTTATGGCCTTAAATTTCTTAACTGCTGGATGAAGGTCATAGTCTTCAAGTTCAGCTCCTTCTTGGGCCATCTATATGAGTTTACTCACATTGTCTGCCTTTAGGGAACATCTGCCTTTTGTTTTTAGTTTGTTTTGTACAGAAAATCCTCTTTCACATGCCACTGATGTAACAGGTGGCACAAGTAAAATATTGGCCATTGTGACAAAATCTGGGAAAACATCTGAATAGTTCTCAATTAATCTTGACAGACACTACTGAGCAAAGTCGGTCCTTTTTTACTTTCGCTTGCGCGCATGCGCAAGGAACGTCTTGGGAGAGTAGCACACTTTGGAGGTGTGCCTCTCCCTTTCAATCCAGTGCTCCATTGAGCAGGCGTGGCAGTCCTGCACCAATGGGTGCAGGAGCTGTGTATGACAGCGGTGGTCTTCGCTTCAAAGAATACCACCGCTGTCATACAGAGCACCGCGTCACGCCGCCCAAAATCTTTGGTGCCACGCTGGGACTCCACCCCAGCGTGGCAAACATCCCAAGTTGTTTGCTGACAGGGGTGCCCAATCCTCCGTCGGCTCCATGGCCCCCCCAAGCCATCCTTCTGCCACGCTGGGAGCCCACCCCAGCATGGCAAACGTCCTGTGCTGTTTGCCGACAGGCTGCCCAATCCCCCGTCGGCTTCTTGGCCTCCCCAGCCATCCTTCTGCCATGCTGAGAGCCCACCCCAGCATGGCAAACGTCCCACATAGTCTTTTTTTTTCACCTGTAAACCAAAAACGGTCCCGCGGCACTTCTCCCAGTCCCCTCCCACAACCCACACCCACCCACTCGCACCCACCTCCCACACCCCTACCCCATACTTACCTCTGAGCTCGGTGCAATGATCCTCGGTGGACCAGGAACACGTCTGTGCTCTTCAAAGCCGACCGCGAACTGAGGAAATGCCGGTAAGCTGTATAATGGGCTAAATAGAGGGTTTTCAACTTTATTGCGTATCTCAGGCATTTTTTGGAATTTTTGCACCAAATTTTCAACATGGGGTTTTTGGGACCCCTTCTCATGAATTATGTCACTGTCATGGCGTTAGTGGGGCTCAAGGTGATTTCACAGTTACTGCGTGAAATCACTCTTTCAGGCCTGAATAATGCCATGACAGTGACATCATTCATGAGAAGGGGTCCCAGAACCCCATGGTTGATACCTTAGCAAAAATTCTAAACATGACTGCTTTTAATGAGTCTGTGTTGCTCAGTTCCTATGCACGCCAGAAGTTTATGGATTTTCAATATTTCCACTCCAGATTTTCAACATTGGCATTTTACCACACTTCCTCATGAGCAGTACAGCTGTCATTTTTCACATCCTGCCCAAAACATGTTTCCGCCCATGTAGCGCACAATGGCCCAGTTGGTGTGCGAACTCAATGTATGGGACACATTAAGAAAATCACAGTGACACTGTTCATGAGCAGAGGTCTTAAAATAGCTGTGTTGAAAATTTGGTGAAAAAATTCCTAAAAATGACTGTTTTACGAGTGTTCCTTGCGCAGCTCCTATGCACGCTTGTAAGTTTGCGAATTTTCAATATTTTCACTCCGTATTTTCAACATTGCCATTTTACCACACCTCCTTATGAGCAGTGCAGCTGTCATTTTTCACATCTTGCCCAAAGCGTGTTTCCCCATGTAGCGCACAATGGCACAGTCGTGTGCGAACTCAGTGTATGGGACACATTAAGAAAATCACAGTGTCACTGTTCGGAGCAGAGATCTTAAAATGGCTATGCTGAAAATTTGGTGAAAATTCCTACAAATAGCGCTATTTTACGGTGCATTGGCACGGTTCCCTCGCCGCGCTTCATTAAGTTTGCAAATTTTCAATATTTCCACTCCAGATTTTCAACATTGCCATTTTACCACACCTCCTTATGAGCAGTACAGCTGTCATTTTTCACATCCTGCCCAAAACGTGTTTCCGCCCATGTAGTGCACAATGATGCAGTCGGTGTGCGAAATCAATGTATGGGACACAGTAAGAAAATCACAGTGACACTGTTCATTAGCAGAAGTTTTAAAATGCCAATGTTGAAAATTTGGTGAACAAATTCCTAACAATGACTGTTTTACAAGCGAGCATTGCACAGTTCCCACACACACTCGTAGGTTTGCGAATTTTCAATATTTCCATTCCAGATTTTCAACATTGCCATTTTACCACACTTCCTTATGAGCAGTACAGCTGTCATTTTTCACATCCTGCCCAAAACGTGTTTCCGCCTATGTAGCGCACAATGGGGGTAACAAAAAGGTCATGCTGAAAATTTATTGTGCAAATACCAGCAATCGCACAGGGCATTAGGGTAAAGCATTCACGCGTGCCAAACACCACTGCAAATACCTGCAAGCGAACGTTCGGCATTGACAAATGCTTGTTAGATTTCAAAATAAGTTTGAATTGTCTGTAATCTTTCTCAGCCCTGTCTTGGTCAATAAGTGCTGGCAGTGTTTCTTCTTTGAAGGTTGTTTCTTTGAAATAAGAGCAAACATCCTTGAGTTCCTGAAGTCCATGGTCCATTATGTTGGAGTCGTCTGCAAGACACTTTGGATTTAGAAAACATTTAAGTTATGCAGCAAGTACATAGAAGTTGTCTCAAATCTTGTGTGAATGTTTTCGGTGAGTTGCGTCAGACATCCCTGAGATGCCGTCTGGAACTGAATTCGTATTGCTGGCTTGTTATCCACTTTTTGATCCTGCCACATGCCAAGATGTCGGTCAAGTTTCTGAAACGTCTTTTGTAGCTCTACCCAATTCTGCTTTTTAAACTGTTGCAATCTAGTAACTGTGGGTTTTACCATGCTGCTTGCCTCAGAAATGTCAACACTGTCCCTCTGCATGACTAAAGACAGCTTATTCACCATATCTAATGTAACTCCTAGGTGGCCCTGTTCCAAGGGTTACTAACCCTGCCTGCATAACCAGATGCAGGTTGAGGGGCCTGAGTGCTGAGAACGGGTGCCTTCACCCAGAGGACAGGGTTATGGTAGCGTAGCTGACCTGGGTACAGCCCTACAGGACACTGTTATACCCCTCTTTACCCTCTAGTGGCCTAGACAATGAACAGCACACACAGATACAATAACCCCCAAACAGCAGATATATCCCCACTCTGATTGCACTTACAACCAGGGCTGATTCCACCAGTTTGGCCCTAGAGACCTTCTTTAAAATAAGGTTAGTCTCAGCAAGCAATAACAGTACAGTGCTATTTGTACAGAAGTGTACCACAGACAAGTTAAATGCAAAAAGATTCAGATCTGATTTATTCAGGGGGAATGAACAAGGGAGGGGCAAAATCTGGCTGATTGGTTTTGCAACTGATTTAATCAGGCTATAATGTATGCACTTTAGAGTCCCTCAACAGTCACACACACACTCCTGGGAACCCAGTGGATGGTGAAGACTAGTCTGACGCATTGCCCAGGGTAGGCTGCACAAGACCCCTGGGGACAGACTCCATTTTAGGGTCCCCAAAGGTACTGACTGGTTCACAGTACCAGTCCAGGACCAAGATGGTGGTGACTTACAGAACTGTCCATGCTGCAAAGAAGGCAGGTTAGACAAACTACGATATTATTACTATTATAATAATCAGCAAATAAGTACAGCTTCTAGCAGAGCTCCCTCTGCACAATTAGCGATGGCAGAATGGAGCAATTATCTGGCAGCCCAGGCGAGACTCGAGCATAGAAACACTCAGCATCCAGACAGATTAATTATGCACTGCAATATAGGCAGCTCTTAAAGAGCCAGGAGATGGAGGCTATTAAGGAACTCTCACACAATAGCTTTTAAACGGTTAGGACACAGGACACCAGCCTGGCAGTGGGCATTTAGGCACACCCAAGGGATATTTTTGGGAATCCCCATTTGTAGGGGGTTTACATGAAGATATCCATGAAAAAAGAAGTACATAAGATAATGCAGACTGATTTCAGTTTTGTGTGAAGGCTCTTTGCTTCTTGGGTACCTTTTGCAGCATCATTCTCTAGGGCTTGTAAAAGTGCCGGGTATGATCTGTGAATTGCTTGAACTGCAGTATGCAGCGACAACCACCCAAAATGTGCAGGTTCTTTTAGGGACAGATATCTGATATTTTCATCATTGAGTGTTTCCTGGATGAAATGCAAGGCATTGTTCCGTACTGCAGAGTTGCTTTAGTATCTGTACACATTTTTGATGGTTACTTGATATTCATTGGGTTTACCTATATTGCTTCGACAGTGCTAGTGCCGACATCCCCTACAGCGACAGCTACAATGCCGACTGTCGGCATTGTAGCCACGGGATGTCGTTGCACAAGTCGAGGTTGTGCCCCCCACCCCCGATCTCTAGGATTCTAACCCAAGTCGGAGTTGGACCGGGGCAAACACCCAGCGATGCAGTGCCGACGCCGTTATTGCATTATCATCACCATGACGGCAGGTTTTGCCCGATTCCTGTCACTGTAATGGTCTTCACGGTGCCGGAGTTGCTGCGGTGACGGCATACCTATTCATTGAATACAGGGTTGTCCTGACATGTTTAACCAGCTGCCAGTTTCAGTCTGTGGGCAACACAATGAATCTGAATCAGCCTTGGGTTAACTTGCTGTCTTAACTTTGCACTCACCCCATTGTGTATTCCAGTCATGATGCTGGCACAGTCACTTGCTAATGTGATGATCTTAATAGGATCAACTGCATTAGCAGAACACACTTTGCAGTTCTCCCACAATTGTGTCTTCCCTCCCATCAGGTATTGCAATACAGTCTGTGAAATGAATTTTGGGCTCTGCATTGTGTATGGATTTCACAAAAATGTTCAGTTTTTTGTGAATGGTAACATCAGTGGTTTCATCCATTATTACCCCAAGGAACTGAGAACCTAAGTGAGCTTTGATTTCTTCCTGTAGGACTTTGTTTATGGAGTCAAGCATGTCATACCTTGCATCCCAACCAGAGGAGATTGTGCCACTCTTTTGCAAGGCTGGACAGACATTTCGTTTCTGTGGATGACAAACACCCCCATTAGTAGAGTCAGTCCACAAACAACAGCTACCCTGTGCCCCGGCCCAAAAGACTCCATTCCTCACCTGTAGAGCTAGTAGTGTTTCAAACTGGTTGAGGGTTTGCCCTTGTTTGGTAAGGTAGTACACTGTCATCAACTGAGCAACTTTACTGTCATCGTTTGCCTCAGGACCAGAGATCTGCTTCTCAAAAGCCACTGGCAGAGACAGTTTTTCTGCTGCTTTCTTTCTAGTGTGCACCAGCAGATGTTCTCCGTTTCTTTCTTTCATGTCTGTAGAAAGCAGACACTTGCAGATTGGTTGTGCCAGTTGTGGCAAATGGATTCTTGTTGCTGCCACCTTTTTACACCAACTGCAGTTACCAACAATATTCACCATGCCAGGGTAGGCAAGGAGGGGGAGGTACGTGCCAGAGTAGGTTGGGTAGGGGTGGCAGATATGTAGGTGGTCCAGGGTATGTGGAGACTCAGTGCCATGATGGGTGGTCAGGGGGAGGTGCAGGGGCTATGGGGGTATAAATGCATGGAAGCACATGTGCTAAAAGGGTTGTGTATGTATGTGGAGGGTGCAGTGGCAGGTGGTGGTGGGGTGGGACAGGTACATGGGACTACATGTGTATGGAAATGTGACAAGCAAAAGACTGGGTGTGCACATAAATGTTAGGAGAGTAGGGGGAGGTACATGGATGGTGTTGGGGTAGGTATATGGGTGATCATAGGTACAGTATATGGAGAGACACTGCCAGGGTTGGAGAGGTTGGTGTAGGCACATATGTGATCTCAGGTATGTGTTGACACCATGCCAAGGAAGGTAGGAAGGGTAGGTACATGGGTGGGTGTGGGCCATGCTGACAGTTCAGATGGACTTACTGTGGCTGTCGAAGGAACTTGAGGGCTTTCACACAGTAATGAATGTTCAATGGAAATAAGAAAGGACAAGGTGGTGATTTGCAAATTAAATGAGAGAGACATTTAAAAAAATATTTCAAGAACTAAAAGATTTACTAGCACAGTGAATGTCCATTGGAAACGCAGATGGCATGCAGCAAGACTGCAGGGAGGGAGCCTAGATCGGCAGATGCAGGGTCTTTTGGCAAAGGAGGCCTATCAATTATTGTATCTAAGTTGTTGTTTTTGTATTATACTGTTGACGTTTCTGTATTCTCAATTTTGTACTCTCCTGGGACGTGCCTGAAAATAGGCAGATTTCTTGCTTAGTGCACTTATCTGGTTACCAAAAGCTAATAAATAAATAAAACATGTTGTGAAAGTTGGGGAGATGCTGGCTGCGGTGGAATGCATGCACACCTTACATTAAGACCCACCCCAGTTAATCAGTGTCTCGCCCACCCTCACTATCCCAGGTGTGTTCCTGCCTGCGCTGCTACCTGTGGTGACAAACGTGGCATTTTTTTGTTTCAGATTTTCTCCCCTATTCCTCCACAGATGAAAGTGTCACATAGAATGCTCAATTATCTTCTTCTCCGTTGGCACTCTGGTGACCCAGGCTCATTAATCAACCCAGGTCACCAGCACCACAAGTGGTAGTGTTACCAATGCACCAGTGATTTGTCTTAAAGAGGTACATCTTGCCCTGTATTCCTTCTCCTATGCTGCATAGAAACACATTATTTATTTATTTAAAAGTTGATGACCAAAAAAGGTGCACTGAGCCGGAGCTCATTGCCAGGCACAACCCAGGGTAGAGGTACAAAGGACACAAAATCATAGTATCGAACATCAGTATAAAAGAAAAAAAAAATAAATAAAGACATGAGAATACAGGAATACTTAAAACATACAGACCCGGATATTCAAAGGGGTTGCACCGGCACAACCCCACATTGCACCCCAGTGAGATATTGAGAAGGCTGCCTGGCACAGCGCAAATCCTGATGCACCAAGGTACAGTGTAATCATATGTGGCACAGATGCAGGGGGCATGCCCGTGCATATGCGGCATATCCTGATATTCAGCCCAGTATGTGTGGCGCATATGCTGGCACAGCCATGCATTGAACTGCATGGGGGGGCCTGTGAAATGTTGGGAAAAAATCCTGGCCACCCCCAGGTGAGCTACTGAATTGCAGGGCACAACACAGCAGCTGCCAGCTGTGGGTGGCCACCCGCCCACCCATCACACCTTTCACAAGCACCCACATTCCCCTGGTAGTCTAGTAGTACCCCCTTCCTCCCAATGCCACAAAATGTCATAGTGAACACACCCTGGTGGGCTAGTGGACTCCCCTTCCACCTGAGTCCCCGATCACCGCTAGACGACAAACAGTCATCTCCCTGGTAGTCTAGTGGTACCCCCCTTCCTCCCGATGCCACGAAATGTCATAGTGAACACACCCTGGTGGGCTAGTGGACTCCCCTTCCACCTGAGTACCCGATCACCGCTAGATGACAAACAGTCATCTCCCTGGTAGTCTAGTGGTACCCCCCTTCCTCCCGATGCCACGAAATGTCATAATGAACACACCCTGGTGGGCTAGTGGACTCCCCTTCCACCTGAGTCCCCGATCACCGCTAGATGACAAACAGTCATCTCCCTGGTAGTCTAGTGACCCCTCCCTGAGTCCTTGAGTCCCCAATAACTGTACGAAATAACCATCCCTGGTGGTCTGGTGGTCTAGTGGTCTCCCACTCCCACCTGATTCCCTGAGAAATGTATAAATGACCGTCCCTGGTGGTCTAGTGGAACACCCCAGCCCGTTGCTGTGATTGCAGTAAGACCTCGTAATACAATTCCCTGGTGATCGAGTGGCACCCTCCACCCACATAGACCCCGTGCCCAACCCTCCATCATCGATGAACAGCTGCAACCCATGCCTGAATGAAAGGTACAGTATGGGCTGTAAGCCCATTGGTTCTTCTGTGACCAATGGGCTTGCAGGGCATAAGCCACTAGACAGTCCAAAATATGTGAATGACTTCATTCAAATATTTGGGACTGTCTAGTACAGTGTGCCTGCAAGCCCATTGGTCCACACTGAGGATCAATGGGCTTACAGCCCATACTGTACCTGTCATTCATCGGGGTGGCCAGGCAGTATGCGGCCAGGTTGCAGTGCGCCACGATGATGGGGAGGAGGGGAGGGGTGGGCATGGGAGTCGTGTGGGTGGGAGGGTGGGGGTGCCACTGGATCACCAGTGAATTGTATTACAGGGTCTTACTGCGACCGCGGCAACGGGTAGGGAGTTTCCACCACACCACCAGGGATGGTCATTTGTACATTTCTGGAGGAATCGGGTGGGAGGGTGATCCTAGACCACTAGGAATGGTCATTTGTACATATCTTGGGGAATCGGGTGGGGGGGGAACACTAACCCACCAGGGATGGTCTTTTCTTACAGTTATCGGGGGAATCAGGGACTGGAGGGCCACTAGACTACCAGGGATTGTGTGTTCTGCTATGGTGCAGGGGATGCCCCTGCATCCCCACTGCACACATCATGCTGTGCAGGGCGCCAGGCACAAGTCGCCGGGCTGCCCTGAGCAAGGCATGCAAATGGGACCGTAATGACATGCAAATGGCCCCATTTGTACCTTGCATGTATTACGGCCTTATTTGCATGCCCACGCTAAATATCATGGGTGATGTGCCTAGCGCAACTGCACTTGTGCTGGTGCATCCCTGTGCTCCCTATCTCTGGCTTGCGCCGGTGCAGTGTCACTGCGCCATTCACAGTGTGTGCCATATTCAATCGTGCTGTGCCATGCTGCATCAGCATTGAATATCACCTGGCCCTGGCACCGGTGCATCACAGCTGTGCTGCACCCAGGTTTGCGCCACTGCCTGGCACAGTCTGACTATCTGGGTCACAGAGTATTACAACTTGTATAGCAGTTTGCATGAGCATATATAGAAAAGAGATGCATAGTGCACTAAATACACAGTGAACTGCAGCATGTTCTGGAAGTTAGGCCTTGAAGCATACCTTTCAGTGGACAGTGATTTATTGCTCGTAGTGATAAGCAAGCTCCGTAACTAGGCTAGGGGCACAGAGGCAGCCGAAAGTGCACAAGTAAGTGCTACCAGGAATAAGACCGAGAGCAGGAGTGGCCTTAGTTTAGTGGTGGGCCAGGGTGACAAGGGTATGAAGTGGTTAAGAAGGGTGGAAACAATGGCAAGGAGGGAAGGGGAGGTGCCCGAAGTGCTTTTTGATGGAGAGGGTAGTAGGCAAGCTGTGTATGGTAAGGGGAAGAGAGTTCCAGAGGGCAGGAAGCCAATGGGTGAAGGCCGTTTTTAGTCCCAAAAAGCGCAGGTAGTAGCCTTTACTAGGAGCAGGGGCTAATAAGAAGGTGAGGTGGGGGGGAGGGAGTTGAACCAGAACTTAGCGATAAAGGTAGCACAATGTGCCAGGCGCTGATCAGAGAGGGAAGGTAGGGAGATGGATTGGTAGAGGAGACAGTGATGAGTGTGTTGCGGGAGGCTGGATGCTGTTCTGCAAAAGATGTGAAAAAAAACGGGTCCAGTTTAACAAGGGATGTGTGAGGTGCTGAGCTATAGACTATATCTGCATAGCTGAATGAGGGGAAGATGAGCTTAGAAATTAGCTCCGTCCTGAAATGGAGGGAGAGGCTGTCCTTATGCCTGTAAAGTATTCCTAGTTTTGGTCGTAATTTGCTGTAGATCAAGTTCAGGTGTAAGGAGAAGTCCAATATGAGAGCCAACCAAATGCCCAGGTATTTGAAAGAGTCAGCTACTGTAATAAAGGAACCATCAAGGGTGTAGTTGGAGGGGTTGCTGCCATTTTGGCTATTTTTTGGGCAGTCCTGAAGGTTGCAGTAACTGTTGTCTTAGTGTTGTGTTTGAGTGATTTGTCATCGAGACACTTTAGGGTGTTCAGGAAGTCGGTTTGGAGGATGGGCTCAATTAGGGCAAGAGAGGGACCTGAAGCAAAAATCACGGTGTTGTCAGCATACATTTACACGTGAGAGGCAGAGCAGGTTGATGGGAGATTGTTCATGAATATTGAGAATAGAGTGGGTCCAAGGATCGACACCTGTGAGACACCAGCCAGGATAGGGAGTGGAGCAGATTTTGTTTCTCCTAACTGGACGAATTGAAGCCTATCTGATAGGTAGGCCTTGAACCACTTGATGGAGGTTGGGGAGAGCCCAATAGCTGTAAAGTTGTCAGGAAGTAATTTGTGAGCAACAGACTCAAAGACCTTGGCAAGGTCTGTTAACATGGCAAGCATAAGATGGCCCTTGTCCATTGCAGAGTGGATGGTGAGATGGAGAAGAGAGGAGGATGTGGAATGAAGGTGACGGAAATCAGATTGGAAAGGTGTTAGAATATTCTTAGAGGTGAGGAATGAGTTTAATCCTTTTGAGATACGGGATTCCAGGATTTTGGAGGGGGGGGAGGAGTGAAATAGGTCTCTAGCTGCCAGGGAAGGATGGATCACCCCTTTTATGAAGCGGGATGACTTTAGCTACTTTCCGGGCCTTGGGTAGAGAGCGTGTGGAGAGGGACAGGTTGAAAATATGGGTGATAGGGAGAACTGTGGCAAGGGCAGAGATTTTTTAGGAGGATGAGTTTAATCCCATCTGGACCCTATTTGGAGGAGTTCAAAGCTTTGAGGGCACGAAACACCTCTGAAGGAGGCCAAATTGAAAAGGACTCGACCGAGGACCAGTATCATAATCCAACAACATCTCTGCTAACAACTACAATTGATAACCACCTAGAACTGAATCTAGGGAAGGCAAATGCTGCACCAATCAGGAGCAATGTCTACCATTACGCAGCATCCACACACTGTGTCCTTAGTGATGTCGCTAACTCAGCATGTGCAGTCTAGTAAGATGCTGTGAGAGAAACTGTGGAGCACTCAAATTACAGAAGTCTCTCACAGTGTCACTATGTATTGCTGAAGTGCTGTTGTTTGGTAGCATGCTTGACAAGTTTGTCCTCTGCGCACTCGCTAAAACAAAAAACAGTGGCAGTATTTACTTTCTTCATCGCTTACCTCTAAAGTTGAACTCTCATCCAGTAGCATTTTTTTCCAGCAGCACCATTATGCTGTGTGTCCGTTTATGTTTATTTAGGTCTCCTGCATATGTGAAGCTTGCCCTCATGTTGCAGAGTTCAACTTTGTAGGCAAGCAATGCATGAATTAAGTACGGTCGCAGTTATTCATCTTAGTGACTGCATAGAAGAAGACCTTATCAAGGATACTAACAAACAATTATACTTCAGAAACACACAGGGAGAGCCAGCCTTTCTGTGCAGTAGTTGGATTTCTGCCTGCGACACTGGCAACCCAAGTTCAGGAACAGACTCAGGTCGCTGGAGGGCCAGCCTGGGGAGAAGGATAGCGCATCCCAGGGATGGCTCACCCTCTCTGGGGGGAAGGCTGGGATGCAGCCCAGCACTTGCTTGCCCCTAGCAGAGGCCAGGAGCATAGCAGAACGTCAGGGTCTGGATGATTGAGGCAGTGGTGGACATCGGCATATGCCCTAATATCTGTGGCACGCCACTTCCCGGGGAGAAAACCAGGAAAGATTTCTATCTGGTCATCTGGATGACAGTCCCTGGATGCCCCCCACTGCCACCAGCTCCCTCCAACTGACCCCACCTCAGTGGCACCCGGGCCAATTGAAGAGTGCGTTGGATGCCCCCACCAGTGCCTTCCCTCTCGGAGGAGGGGTACCCATCTGGTGAACGGATACACAGGGTTACCCGGGGGGGGTCACGATATGAGGCAGGAGGCCAGTGTTGGGGGAGAGTGGGCAGATGGGGGACCTAGGGAGACCCGAAGTAGTGGTCAAACAGGAGAGAAGGAGGGTACATTTAAAAAAAAAAAAAATTACAAAGGGACTAGCCAGCCTGTGATACTGAAGGTTGAGGCATCTCTGCCTTACCTCATGCTATGCCAGCGACCCGGGTTCAGGAAAGACCTAGGGTCATCTGGGTGTCAGCAGGGAGGGAAAGTGGAGCAGGATCGAGCTTAGTGGCTCTCCTTTCCTGGGATGGGAGGTCATCCTCCTGTAGTTCTGCCATTAGCAGGTGGAAGTCCAGTGGCGGCACAGGTAGGTGTTAGCGACTAGTAGGGTGGGGCATTCCATAGTGCACAGCATGGGCATGTCTTCATATGCACACGCTCACAACAGGGATGGCCGCATGACCAGGTGTAACAAGGGGGGGGCGATAAATAAAATAATGAAAGAAGAAAAGAAATGCACAGCGACAGAGCGAGAGTCGTGCATAGCCACAGCTAAGAGCGCAGTTCTGCCTGCAACTTGCTATGACAGCTGTTAGGGCAATAGAGATTTTTAACCCCCTCCCCCCAAAAAAAGTGAAAAAGAGACTGTATAAAGGCACATGGGGTTTTGTATTTCCACATACACAAAAGAGGCTCCCATTTCATACACAGACTCATATAAATGTATTCTCCTAGTTACTGCCTCACATCTGTGAAGAATATAACTCTGGGTGGCGTGGGCATTGTGAGTAAACATGGTGCTAGGAGAAGAAAAAAAGCAATAGGATCATTATTAAAGTTTATGTTTTTACTGAGCATGGTAAAAGTATGCCAAAATGAAGAGGTTTTACTTGGGAAGATGTAATACAAGGACACTGGAAACTGCAGAGATGGCACATTTATCTGTGGACCCATGCTACCACCCTAACCACCATTGGCTGAACTTGACTATGTCTTAGGTGGTGGTAAGAAGATGGCCCTTCCTCCCCTGACTCCACCACAGGGGTATTTTATGGTGGTACTCCACCGTGAGTTAGGCCCCAGGGGAGGCAGGGGTTGGTCCATAGGGAGATGAACAGGACTGAGAAGTCTTCCCACCCCCCCAAATATCCAAGGAGATAAACCAATATGGGGAAAAACAATCATACAGAACATAAGGAACTGCAAAGTGCATTTTTTTTGTTGTTGTTAAATCAAGCTTTTTGGTCCCTGTCACTTTCTCCCACCAACTGGTGATGAGGACACTATTCACCTTTTTCTTTTGTTACAGTTTTCACCCCTGATCCCCTTCCTGAGGCCCCAGCACACAGCCATGCGAGCATGTGGAGGCATGCTTCACACCCCGTGGCGCCAGCTCAGCCCCTTCCACCTCCTGATACCTTTATCACCCCCTCTCAGCCTACACTATCCACCGGACCATCACCTGGTGGGAGTGGAACTACAGGGAGGGGCACCAACCCACCCTCACCACTCTCAGGAGAGTACAGCTTAATCCTCCTCAGTCCCCCCCACCACCATACTGGCACCCCGACAACCCGAGGTTTTTCCAGAACCTGGATCACTGGCGTAGTGCAATGTAAGGCATCCAGTGCCTCAACCCTCTGTGCTACTGGGATGGTAGGCAAGGTGTAATTTTTATTTAAAAAAATGTTTGGGCTGTCGACTGGCCACCATCTGTCCAACCTCATCCTCCATTTCTTGGGAATTACACACCCCCACTGGAGTGCACCCTTGCTTACCCCCAAGGGTGAGTCATCGAGGTGGGGTTCTGCATGAATGGAGACTGATTTGTGATCTGGGGGTGGTGCCTCAGTTGACAGCATGTGGTCTGATGGAGGGCAGATATCCTCCTGCATGGACATATGATTTTTTTTCATCCCCGAGGGAGAAGTGGCATGTAGTGACATATGGGCAAGCAGAGTGCCGGACACCAGGCACACATTCCGAAGATCTCGATCAATTGCTGTCAGATCTCCAATCTCCACCAAGGGACGGTCAAACGGCTGGAAGCTTCCTGTGCCCCCAGAGAGCAGTCATCTGTCTTACTTCCCAGCTAGTCTCTCTGACATCAGTGTCTCGCTTCCAAACCAGGAATGTCGGCGTTGCAAGTGGAAGCTCTACTGCTGCAGTGCTGGGATGGTAAAGTTCAATTCTGAAGCACTTGGCAGTGCTCTTCATTCATTTTTATTGCCAATATGTGGCAAAAACCAAACAATAAATGAAGACAAATTACACAAATTAATTTTGGGTAGCATTTTAATTTGTACTTCTTACCATATTTTGTTGTTTGCATTAAAATGTGCTTTTACTCATCTCCATTCAAAACTAAGAAGTACAGTACTCGCTATGAAATAAATCTTCTCTGGATCCCTGCGTGGTTGGCATTGCACGTAATACAGTGAAGTGTCTACATTGCATGTGGTAAAGTGTGGTGTTGGTATCACCATGGCACAACACAGTGTCGGTATGCCACATGGCAATGTTGTGTTGGCATTGCACATCGCTAGTTAAGTGGCAGCCCACCACCTGACACAGTGCTGTCAGCACCGCAGTGTGCCATGTGGTCTGCCATCACTGTTCTGTAACACTTGGCTTGTCATTACTGAGCTGCGCCATGGGCATGGTCATCACTGCGCTATGCCAGTTGCACTGCTGTTACTACGCTGTGCCAGGAAACTGCTTAATATGTATGGCTGTTACCACATTGTACACTATGTACTGCCAGCACTGTACTGTGCCATGTGCACTGCCATTCCTGTGCCACATTGTCTGTTGTCACTGCGTTGTGCCATATGCACAGCAGTAACTGCACTGTGGCACATGCATTGCCACCACTGGTGCCCAGAAGGTTGGCGCAATCCCTGCATAGGGAGGTGCAGGCCCTGCATCGGGAAGGGTGTGTGTGTGTGTGTGTGTGTGTGTGTTTGTGCAGGCTCCTGAGTAGGAAGGTGGGTGCAGGCCCTTGCATAGGGCATTGGGTTGCAGGCTGCTGTGTGAGAAGTGAGGTCCAGTCCCCTGAGTGGGGAGGATTAGGAGGTTGCCTGCCCCCCTGTGTGAAGAGCCACATGGGATGCCAGCACTGCACTGTGCCATGTGCAATGCCAACAGTGCGCTTTGACACACAAATACTGCTCCACATGAAATGCACTATACTGTTTCATGTGCACTGCTGACACTACACTGTGGCACATGCAGTGCTGACACATAAGCAGCTTGTGGGTGCGCTACATGTGGACACGTGTGTGGCATGCCCATTGTCAGTGCTGTCCACTTCACCGCCAAAAGGAAAAAGTGAAAATGGCAGCCAGGTTGAACAGCTTGATGGCCGTCTGCCTAATGCACCGTCTCAGAGGGTGCCACTTGTACTGGGTTCAGTCAAATTCACTTGTTCCTGAAGTGGGTTCATAAGAAGAGTATGTTGAAAATTTGGGGCAAAAATCTTAAAAAAACAACAAAGTTATGAGCCTGCCTTGAAATTTACAAACGCAGGCTCGTAACTTTTATAAGTTTCAGTATTTTAACCCCAGATTTTAAAAATAGCCATTTCTTCAGAGAACCTCATGAATGTGACAGCTGCTATTTTTCATATCCTGGCCCAAATGTGTTTTCATAGCTGTGGCATGAAATGACGTCTCGGTGGCACTGTATGACGTTTTGGCATGGATTTGAAAATCTTCCCCTGCCAGGTCCATTAGTTGAGATAATATGAAGGAGAGCCTGATAATTTGGTGTACACATACAGTGAAATGCATAGGTTATGACTGAATGTTACACTACGGACATACGCAGAAGCCAGCAGAAGAACACCATTTGGTTTATCAAGTCTGCTCGTACTGAAGGGTCCAAAGCTTGAGCTAATGTCTCTTTCCTCCCATCCTCCCTACCCATAATCTTTACTTTCCCCTATTTATATCCCAGCCTCTCTTAAAGCTACCCACTGTCCTCAATGAGGTGACCTCTTCTGGCAGCACATGCCAAGCACCCACCAACCTCTCTGTGAAGAAGTGCTTCCTGACCTCCATCTTAAACCTCCCACCCTCCAGCTTAAGACTGTGCCCCCTCATGTTATGGTTGCCACTCAGCTTAAAGAGACTCTCCTTATCAACCTTTTTTATCCCTTTCAAGCACTTGAAGGTCCCAATCATGTTCTCTCCTCCCTCTCCCTCTCCCTCTCTCCCCTTCCCTCTCCTTTCCCCTCCTCTCTCTCTCTCTCCTGTCTTCCAGGAGTACATGTTCAGTGCCCTCAACCTCTCCTCATATGCCTTACCCTCCGCCAACCGTCTCACATCCCTGCTTGTTTTCAAACCAGGGGCATTGGTGACACAAGAAGAAGTTCTACCAATGTTCCAGCATGCTCGAAAAGTACAATTGTGAAGTGCTCTTTAATTTCACCTGGCAACGTGTTGCAAAACCAAAATAAAGACAAATGACAAATTCATATTTGTAGCATTTTAATATTTGTATTCCTTACTCACCATATTTTGTTATTTGGTTTTATTCACCTTTGTTCAAAACTGAAGCTTACAGTACTCGCTCTGAAAATTTATTTTTCTAGGATCGTGGATATGTTGTTCATCCACACTCTTTGGCATGTCCCTTTCCCCTTTAAGGATCACCGGAAGTCTTCAAGCTGGCTCCTCCCACCCACCTGGGTGGTATATACCTCGGCTCTGCCCCATGACGCCAGAACCTTCCTTTCCATTGGAAGATTCAGGTTGCCTCCCTCATGCTCATGCATTTTGTAGGCCCTGGCTTTCAAACCTTTGGTTTTACCGAAAATTGGCATCTCTCAAGTTAGTGATCACCTTTTCGCGGCTTCAATTATGGAAGAGAAATCTTCCTCCGGATTTTGCCGATGCTCCTTCGGCCAGAAGACGTCTCATACTGATCCCTACTCCACGTGCGTCTACTGTCCCGGTGTCTGCCTTGACACCTCGCCCTGCAGTCTATGCTTGGCCTTCCATCCCAAATTTCTGGACGACCGTCTTGCACATTTGTAGCTGGGGAGACCGTAGAAGAGGAACCCTCCAGTGAAATCAAAAGAGGCTAGGTAGGCAGTTTCCATGGCCATGGGAGCCGCAGAGCAATTGGAGTGCATGCAAGCATTCGAGGAAGAAGCGGCTCGCTCTTCTTGGAGCTTCCTTGTTCCACTCAACCTGGGCTCCACCTTCTCGGGTTCCTTCAAGGAATTGTACCAGTTTCTCCCTACCAAGGGCGAGGCGCCTGTGGGCCTGCACTCTTCCTGTTCGTGTAATTGGGATAAGGACCCGAGCAAGTCTTCGTCCTGATGAAGGCACTCTTGGGACCGAGAGAGATCCCAGGAGCATGCGGTCTCGACCTCAGTGGAGATCGCCTCTTCGGCCGCTTGCTTCTCGGACCTTCCATCTGGCCTGCCAACTGAGGATGTGGTCGATGAGGTCGAGATCGTTCTTGACCCAATAGATCCCCTGTCACCGACCCTGGTTGACGACTCCTTAGAAAGGACTCCGATCCTTGTCTTCCCCGATGAGGAGACCCAGCCTTCTGGAGTCCCCATTGAGGACCTGGTCCTGGACTCCGGGAAGTCACCGGTCCCGCCAGTGTCTCCCAACCGACCAAGTTGGCCTGCCCAATCTCGGTCGAGGTCTAGGACTCCCTCATCTGATAGGCCGAGGAAGGGCCACAAGCGCTGTAAAAAGAGGCCACGCCATTGGTCGTCCTCTTCCTCCTTGGATGAGGAGAGGCTCCGACGGAAGCTCTGGCGGCGCTATGGGGACCTCATGTGGCAACAGCTGATCCTGTCTGGGCATAAGCCTACCACGACTTCCTCCTCGGCCATCACTTGGCTTTTGCCCCCTAGGCCAAAGCCGACTCCTTTGGAACTGATCAAACTGGTTCCCCTGCCCACAGTGCCAGCAAGACCACCGGTTCGGCCTATTACAGTCTCCACCTATCGTGGTGGAACCACTGCCCAAGCAACCTGTGGGAGGGGTGCCTTCCAAGCAAGATAGACTGGACACTGGGCTTCCCCGGCGATTGTTGGTCATGGTCACCCCAGACTGCCCTCGGCAAGTTGAGGGTGACATGGGTGGTAGACCATTGTATCCGTATTTTTTAGATTTGGATGTCACTGGTCTTCATTCACATCCAGGGGATGATGATTGGACCACTGGCCTAGAGACAGAGGAAGGTCCCTCATCCTTCCAAGGTATTCTCTGCCTCATGTCTGAGTCGACAGGGATGCCCCTGGAATTCATCCAGAAAAAGGGGGAGTACCCTCTCACCGATATTCTCAAGAGAGGAGATACACCAACGGAGGCCTTTCCTGTGGCTGAGGCCATTGTTGGACCGGCCTTAGAACTTTGGCAGCATCCTGCCTGTTGTCCAGCTCCATCTGCCCACATGGCCCGCAAGTACGTGGTGCCCATGGGGTCCCTTGCGGGGTTCACAGAGCACCCTTTGGCCGAGAGCATGGTGACTGCCTCTGTGTTCAGGTGTACTGGCAGTTCTGCCAACAATGACTGACCTCCTGATAAAGAGTCCAAGCTCTTGGACCATTCAGCTAGGAAGGTCTACGTGGCTTCCTCCTTGGCCCTTCGTCAGGCAAGTTCGCCCGTTATCATGGCACACTTCTCTCATGCCCTGCTAGGGTCATTAGACAGGGTCCTTCCACATCTCCCTGTGGACATGCAGACCATGGTCAAGCAAGTCCGGGACCAAGTATGAGCTGTTGCCAAACAGCAGTTCCAGATGGCCCTGGACCTTGGGGACTCTTGTGCCTGTTTGATGGCTGCTGCAGTTGCCTCTCGTTGCAGGGCTTGGCTGAGGCTCTCCTCCTTCCTGGTGGATACCCAGCATAAGTTAGCTGATGTGCCCTTCCTTGGGACCGACTTGTTCAGCCCAGAAGTGGCTGGTCACCTTCAGCGTATCAAGCAGTCCATTGCCACCTTGTATGCCACCTCTGCCAAGAGTTCTTTGGGCAAGAACCAGCAGAGAAAAAAGAAATGGCCCTTTCTGCATTCTGCCCCTGTGGCTCAGCAGTCCTCCTTTCAAGGCTGACAGCAGCATCGGCTGACAGCAGCACCAGCAACAGCAGCAGGCTCAAGCTTGGCACCCTCGGCCCAAGCAGGGTCCCCAACAGGCCTGTAAAGGGGGCCAAGGTTCCAGTCCTGGATCCTCCTCCTCCTCCAAGTCTGCTTAGTGATGGGGTGGGGGCTGCCACCCCCACTCCCGTCATGCTACTCTGGGTCCTCCTGTAGGGGGGACTGCTCTGCTACTTTCTTTCAGCCTGGTCTGTTGTCACCATGGACAGGTGGGTTCTGGAAGTGGGTGGTCAATGACTGCCTCTGGAATTCGAGCAGTACCCTCCAAGACAAGCCAGCACCCCTCGATAGGAACGAGTATCAGCTCAGACCCAGTTGGCTCTCAGAAACAACATCAATCAGCTCCTACTCAAGGAGGCAGTAGCTCCAGTGGCAGATTCTCCAGCAGACCCAGGCTTTGTTTCCAGGTACCTCCTGGTGCCCAAGCAGATGGGGGGGCTGGCACCCCATTCTACATCTGCATGACCTGAATCAATATCTCAGGCCATGCACCTTCTGGATGGTCACTCTGTCCAAGATCATACCATCCTTGGAGCAAAACATGTGGTTCTGTTCACTGGATCTGCAGGACACGTTCTTTCATGTCCCAACCTGTCCATCCGATCAGTGGTTCCTCTGCTTCAGGGTCGAAGAGACCCTGTATGCATTCCGAGCCATGCTGTTTGGCCTGTCATCGGTGCCACAGGTCTTCACCAAATGCATTGCAGTGGTGGCGGCCCATCTCCGGCATCAGGGGGTCAAAATTTACCCCTGCCTCAATGATTGGCTCCTAGTGGGTTCCACCCAATGGGAGGTGGAGAGGTCCAGGGCTCTCCAGATCTGCTCTCAGTTCGGCCTCCTGATCAATGAGGCCAAGTCAGAACTCATGCCTTCCCAGGTGATGGGCTTCATCAAGGCAGAGCTCGACTCTTGTCAAGCCAGAGCTCTGCTCCTAGCAGACAAGGCAGAGGTTCTTTCCTCTTTTGCCCAATCATTTCTGGTTGGACACTTGCACCCTGCCTGAGACTTTCTGCACCTTCTGGGTTACATGGTGGTGTGCAATTCAGTGGTCCATTGGGCCAGTTGCACATGCGCCTCCTCCAATGGGAGCTGGCCGCCCAGTGGACTCAGCACCATGGTTATTTCGACCAGCTGGTCACTGTAACCCAGAAGATATGGGACGCTCTCCAATGGTGTACCACCCCAGACCAGTTGCAGGAAGGGATCCCATTTGTCCACCCAGAGCCGATGGTTGTCCTCACAACCAATGCCCCTCTCACGGGCTGGGGAGCCCACATGGGGGACAGAAGGGTCCATGGGCTCTGGACCCCTGAGGAGTCCTGATGCCACATCAACCTGTTGGAGCTCAGAGCAGTCAGACTGGCACTGTCAGCTTTCGCTCCTCAGCTCTGGGGTCAAGTGGTTCAAGTCCAGATGGACAATACCACGACCATGTACTACCTCAACAAACAGGGCAGCATGCACTCGCATCTGCTGTGCAAGGAGGCGATCCGCATCTGGACCCTCGTGGGCTAGTTAGAGGCAGATCTCCTAGCCATCCATGTGGCAGGAGCCTCAAACCATCTGGTGAATGTTCTCAGCCACTTAGGCAACATCCCACGAGTGGTCTCTTCATCCAGAGGTAGCTTACAGCCTGTTCTTCCACTGGGGCAAACCGATGGTGGACCTGTTTGCCTCCAGGGAAAACACCAAGCTGAGGCTGTTTCATGCCCACTCCCTCAGCAGGGCTCGCTGCAGGGGGATGCCTTCTCAAGGCCGTAGACCCCAGGCCTTTTCTGTGCCTTCCCTCTATTTCCCTTGATCCACAAGGTGCTTCTCAAGGTGAGGAGGGACAAGGCGAGGGTGATCCTGGTAGCCCCAGACTGGCCGCGCCAGTTCTAGTACCTAGATCTCAACATCATCAGCTGCAGGCACCTGGAGTGGCTTTGCACATACTGGATCTGATATCTCTCAATCAGGGGAAGGTATTCCATCTAGACCTTCAATTCCTGCACCTCACAGCCTGGTACCTGAGTGGCTAGAGTTCCAGGCTTTGGGTCTTTCTGGAGATGTCTACACCGTGGTGGAAGTATCCAGAAAGGAATCGACCAGGAAATGTTATGCCTTCAAATGGAAAAGGTTTTCCATTTGGTGTCAGTGCAAGGGCCTGGATCCTTTATCATGTCCAGTGGCTAACATTCTCAACTACCTTTGGTCTCTCTCCAAAGGAGGTCTGTGGTCATTCACCCTTAGAATGCACCTGGCAGGCATCTCTGCTTACCGGGTGTGGACCAGTCAGCCAACATTGGTGCAGGAGGCAGTGGTCAGGCTACTTTCAAAGGCCTGGATCACATATCCCCTCTGGTGTATGAACCTCCACCTCCATGGGATCTACTGCTGGTACTGGCAAAGCTCATGGGCAAGCCATTCGGACCAATGCACAAGTGTGCCTTGTCACACTTGTCGTGGAAGGTGGCCTTCCTGGCGGCTATCATGTCTGCCAGAAGGACGGGAGATCTACAGGTGCTTTTGGTGGACTCTCCTTCTCTGGTCTTCCATAGGGGCCAGGTTGTCCTGCGCCCCCACCCAAAATTCCTTCCGAAGGTGGTGTCAGAGTTTCACCTTAACCAGGTGTTGACTCTGCCAGTATACTACCCCAATTACACTTCGGAGGCCGGGTTCAGGCTCCATACCTTGAACCTGAGACGTGCTCTCTGCTATTACAAGGAGAGGACAGCGGAGATTCGGGGAGAGGTTCGCCAGCTATTTGTCACCTACGCTGAAGCTGCTTCTGGCACACCTGCAGCAAAGCAGACTGTTGCAAGGTGGATTACATCATGCATAGGTCTGTGCTGTCAGTTGGCAGACAAGGAGCCTCCCAGAGGGATAAGAGCTCGTTCTGCCCGCTGTATCGGTGGCTGCTTCTAGGGACATCCCTATTCAAGAGATCTACTGGGCTGCTACCTGGAAGTCAGCAAACACCTTCATCACCCACTACCACATCGACCTTGAGTCATGCCAGGATGCTGGTTTTGGGGCCTCAGTTCTCCAGTCTCTGTTCCCTAAGTAGGGTGTGTGTGCCTTGCCTCCCTTCTCCTGGAGAACTGCTAGGAGTCTGCCAAAGAATGTGTATGAACAACATATCCACGATCCTAGAAAAACAGGTTACTCATCGGTAACAGTAGTTCTAGGAGTGGTATATGTTATTCATCCACATAGACCCACCAGACCTCCCTGGCTGTGGAAGCACACAACCTGGCTTCCAGCGGGCTAAGATCTGGTGTCATGGGGTGCAGCCAAGGTATATACCACCCGTGTGGGTGGGAGGAGCCAGCTTGAAGACTTCCGGTGATCCTTAAAGGGGAAAGGGACATGCCGAAGAGTGTGGATGAACAACATATACCACTCCTAGAACTACTGTTACGGGTGAGTAACCTGTTTATCTGGAGCCTTGTGTGGCACAGCACAGTGTTGGCATTGCATGTGACACATGAAGTGTCTGTATTGCATGTGGCAATGTGTGATGTTGGCATCACCATGGCACAGCACAGTGCCAGTATGCCACATGGCAGTGTTGTGTTGCCATTGCATGTGACACAGCGAAGTGCCTGCAGTGCATGTGGCACAGCTCACTGATAGCATTGCACAGTGTAATGTCTGCATGTCATGTGGCACAACACAGTGTCTGCACAGCACATGGCACAATGTGTTGTCAGCAGTGTACACGGCACCCTGCAGTGTTGGCAGTGCAGGTGGCACTACAAAGTGGCAGCCTGCCACCTGTGTCAGCACTGCATGTGGCATATTGTGGTTTCTGCATGGCATGTGGCACAGTGCAGTGTTGGCAGAGCACACACCACAATGCGGCAACACCACTGTGCATAACACAGCACAGAGCCAGCACAGCACAATGCAACATGTACTGATGCCACAGTGCAGTACTATATGCACAGCAGACACCACACTGTGCCACGTGGTTTGCCATCACTGTTCTGTAACATGTGGCTTGTCAGTACTGAACTGCACCATGGACATGGCCATCACTGTGCTATGCCAGTTGCACTGCTGTTATTGTACTGTGCTGTGTGCACGTCCATCACTATGCTGTGCCATGTGCATTGCCATCACTTAACTGTTTCATATGTATGGCTGTCACGGCACTGTAAACCATGTGCTACCAGTACTGCACTGTACCATGTGCACTGCTGTTACTGTACTGCACCACATTAATTGTTGTCGCATGCACTGCTGTAACTGCATTGGGCCACATGCACTGCCACCGCTGGTACCTAGAAGGTTGGTACAAGCCCTGCATAGGGAGGTGCGGGCCCTGTGTCAGTAAGGGGTGGTGCAGGCCCTAGAGTAGGGAGGTGGATAGAGGCTGCTGCATAGGGAGAGGGATTGTAGGCTCCTGTGTAAGAAGTGAGGTGCAGTACCATGTGCAGTGCCATCACTAAGCTGTGCCACATGCACTTCCAGCACTGAACTGTTCCCTATGCACAGGCATTGTGTGGTATCAGCATCGCACTTGACATTGCACGGTGTTGGTGGTATATATGGCACAGCATGGTGTCAGCAGTGCACATGGCCCAGTGCAGTGTTATGGTGCATATAACACAGCATTGTGTCAGTATAGTACTTGGTGCAGTGCAGTATCAGCAGTGCCATGGGCCACAGAATGGTGTTGGTGCCTGAGGCCCAGTGCAGTGCTGTAGGGCACGTGGCACAGCATGGTGTCTATCTCCTAAAGTTCTAGGACAACAGTGGCTGTTGGAGTAGCAGCAACAGGAGGGGCGCAGATGCAGTGCTTCAGAGTTGGAAACCTGCTGATCTAGCAGCTGGAGCTCGGTTCACTGAACCTAGGCCAGCTAATGATAATTGGGACCTTGCCTGTACAGTTGATATGGCTCCTCTGCCCCCACCCAGCCCAAAGTTAGTCATTTTTGTTTGCTTCAGGGTTTTTTTTGTGTGATTTATTTATCTCTCCTCCTTGCCCCTGGTCGGCCACTCCTTCAGGTCCCTGTCAAGGTCTTCCCTGTCTGCTTCCCCGTCCTCTCACTAGCCTCTTACCTCACATTATGGCTCCTCCTGGGTAATCCGGTGTATCCCTTTCGCTGGATGGGTCCCCCCTCCTCTGAGGGGGAAGACACTGGTGACAGAATCCAACACACTAACTCACATTGGCCCACGGTGCCACTGAGGCAGGACCAGCTATTGAGGCTCGGCGGCAGCAAGAGACCGGAGGAACCGTCATCCGGTCAGCCAGGGCAGTTTCCTGGGTTTTCTTCCTAGGAGTTGCATGCCACTTGATGTCAAGGCATATGCCAACATCCACCACTTCCAGCTATTCCAACTCAGGCAGCCGTGCTGTGCTGCTGGCCTCCGCCAGGAGCCAGCAGGCGCCGAAGTGCTTCCCCACCCTCCCCCCGGAGGAGGCGAGCCATCCTGGGATGCTCCTTTCCTTCTCCCCCAGCTGGCCCTCCAGTGAGTTTGCTTTGTTTTAAACTTGCAGGATGTAAGATGCTGCTCCTGCTTCTCTCCTGTTGCTGTAGCTAACTGTAGCAGTCCAATGAAATGCTTTAGACACAAAAAATGTTTGCAGGGGAGTACTAAAGAAAAATGTCAGTGAGCAAATAAGCAGCAAAAAAGAAACCGAACATACCACACTATTCAATCACAGGTAGACCTCTACATTACCATTCAAGAAAACAAGCATTTGTCAATGCCAAATGTTGCTTACTTGTATGTGCTGTGTAGGTATCTGGAAGTTAGTGGAGTGCAAATATTGAAAATTTGCAAACGTGCGAGCGTGCATAGGAACTGCGCAACACAGGCTCGTAAAACAGTCATTTTTAGGAATTTTTTCACCAAAGTTTTCAACATAGGCTTTTTGAGAGCCTACCTTATGAACACTGGCAGTGTTGTTTCGTTAATTGGTGCCAAAAGGTGATTTCGCACATTGACCGTGAAATCACCCTTTGGGCCCGATTAATGCCATGACAGTGAGAGCATTCATGAAAAGGGGTTCCAAAAACCCCATGTTGAAAATTTGCTGCAAAAATTCCAAAAAATGCCTGAGATATGCAGCAAAGTTGAAAAAACCCTATTTATTACATTATACAGCTTAGCGGCATTTTCTCAGTTCGCGGTCGGCTTTGAAGAGTGCAGACATGTTCCTGGTCCACGAGATCATCTTGCCAGAGTCGGAGGCAAGTATGGGGTTGAGGTGGTGTGGGGAGGCAGGGTGCGCAGTGGGTGGGCGTGGGTGGGGACAGTGACAGCGAGGGACCATTTTTGTGTTTCAGGTTTTTTTTTTTTAAAGGACAACAACGCGGGACATTTGCCATGCCGGGGTGGGCTCCCAGCGTGGCACAAGGACGGCTGTTTGGGGGTTTGTGGAGCTGATGGGGGATTGGGCACCCTCCCGTCGGTGATAGCATCTGTTGCCATGCTGGGGTGGGCTCCCAGCGTGGCACCCTGTACTCTCTGGGGGGGAGACAGTGGAGCAGATGGGGGATTGAGCACCCCCGTCGGCTATACGATGTGCAGCCATGCTGGGGTGGGCACCCAGCATGGCATGTGAAAGCCTCTGTTGGGGGGAGCACAGCATATGGCAAGGATTAGGCATCCCCGTCCTGACTACACAGCTGTGCGTGGGGGGTGAGCATTACGGTATGGTGTGTGTGTGTGTGTGTGTGTGTGTGTGTGTGTGTGTGTAGGGGAGCACGCGGGCAGGCGATATCTTATCGCTGCTCGCTGAAGTGTAGCTCCCCTTTCAGCTATGCTCCACTGCATTTTCGACTGCTGTCATAGACAGCTCCAGCAGCCATTGGAGAACTGCCGCCGCACCTGCAAACACATTGACTGAATTGGAAGAGGGCTGCCACACCTCCGAAACCTCGGATGATGGCACTATGTTTCTTGCACATGCGTGCAAGCAACATAAAAAGGAATTGTGCTAATGCAAATGACTACCTGCTGAGAGCAGTCAGTAAAGATAGACAAGATCAGTTGTTGCCCAGCAACTGGGAAAGAGGAAATCAGGATGGGAGTCTTAGTTGTTTCACCAACTTTAATCTACAATCTATAAAGGTGGCAAACTTTATCAGTAATAGTTGGCATGTACTGCAGATAGATCCATCCTTTTGCAAGCACACCAAAGATCCTCCTAGAATCTTCTATAAGCATGCACAGGATTGCAAACAGTTTCCATCCCCTAGAAAAAATTGATTTGACATGGTCACCCATTCCCTGCTGGGGCAATTATAACAGGCAGTTGTGTACAGTGTGCACGTGTATTTGTTGCTGGTATTTCAAATGATTTTGTAATCAGATGTTGGATGTCTCATTCCACAAATAGTGTGATGTGCATAGTGAAATGTACTTGCCAACCCATTATGTGGGAAAAACTGCCCACAAATTTAAAATAAGACTGGGGAACATACTGTATTAGCAAAATCAACAGAGTACAAAAAATATTTTAGCATGTCATATTGCAGAAAAGAGGACTGTCATGTAGTTTTCCTTCATAGTTATAGAAAGGGCATGATTAGGTAGGGATGGGAACCTGGACAGCCTCATGCTGGGGTGAAAGTCATGTGGGTTTTCAATTTAAAAGAATGTCAAGTCCCAGACTTAAATGATAGTGTAGAGTTGGTACTGTTCCTGAAATAAATACATGTGGTATGGGTTAGGATGTGCATTCAACAACTTTCCAGTATTTTGTTACTGAAGTTTTTTTTTTTTGCTTGCACTAAAAAAGCTCAGTGATTTTCAGCTGATTCATTTTTTTAGCCAGTACTCAGGGTCAGTGCATACTACCTGAGGTTTTCATTGTGACATAGATATCTGAATTTTTTCCAGATCAGTTTGTAGGGGTATCATTTCTTTCGGGTACTGATTTTCTTTTCTGGAGATTAGATCTGCAAACTAGCTAGTGTGAGTTTTAGTTTCTCACACTATGCATTACAGACACTTTATATATATATATATATATGTGTGTGTATATGTATATATATATATATATATATATATATATATATATATATTGACTTGCAGGGGGCACCTTACAACTGCTGACTTTAATGAACAACATAACCTATTCCAGTATTCCATGATCTGGGGCAGAAGGCAACATCTCACCCTCTTTACCCCTCCTTTTTACCTACCCACTTCCCTTCTAGGACACATAGGCAGTGCCCCCTTCCATCAGTTCCCCTTCCCATAACTCTACTCCCCATCCTTCCGTCTCTTCAACTTTCCCCTGCTGGGCAGCAGTGTGGGTGTGGAAACTGCACCCCCATGCTGCCTCTGGGCAAGACAAAATAATAATTCATACAGAACACCTCCCTTGGACAGAGGGGAGTGTCTTGGACTCTCCATATCCTGTGGGATGACTGAGACTGTAGTATTGACTGTGGCTCTAACCTTACTTATTTGCTTTTGTTAACCGAGTAAGCACACTAGACAGCCAAGTGCCTATTTTCAGGTGTGACCCGGGAGATTACAAAGTACATTACTTGGTACATACATGAGCATGAGGCAAATAGAAGTGGAGGCTTACATTACATAGAATTAGCACAACAGGGACTTTACAAGCATCAGATTTCATCAGGCAAATAGTAGTGAAGAGTTAATATGAAGCAAATCAGAACACAGGGACACCGTAAGACAACAATGCCATAAACAGGGATTACAATACTGTCCTTGTCAATTGCCTTCTAATGAACTCATCCAAGGTAGCAATATGCAACTGTAGAGACACGTTACATTAAAATATATTTTTTAAATGTAAGGTGTCAATACAGTTACACATTGCTACCTATAATTTGTAATGCATTAATACAATTTCTTATCACCGTACTGTACAGAGAGGCAGATCACTGAAGATTGACATTAAAACAAAATGAGAGAGTCAGGTCACAATGTAATATGCACATACAAGACACGTATGTTAGAAGTCAGTTGACAAGGTGAGGACCCGAACAGAAATTCAGACAAAAAGGAATTGAATGTTGGTCAGACATGAAATACAGAGACACGCTACAAGTATATCACAGCAACAGTAGCTCCTGCGCAGTGGGATCCGTTCCTTACATTATGGCAAGACGTACAAGACTGTAATATTGCTTTTCTTTTTCAGCATGATTTTTCCCTCCAGCATTTATAGGAAAGTCTATTTGCTTTAATATGTAATACCCTGACCCATTAGATTATTACCCAAAATGATACATCTGCTACAATTGTATGTTGGCCAGCTTCAGATCTGACTGCTCCTACTGAGGATGTGAGAAGATCAAATATTTTTCTGAGAAACTGTGGAAGGATAGCATCAAACTTACTGATATTTTTGTGACCCCAGATTTCAGTAGAGGGCTTGCTGAATTATTTTACTGCTGCAAGCTCTTATGGGACCTTTAATTTCATATCTCCATGATTGATCTGTTATAAGAACTAATTTGGACCTTAGCAGTTCTGCTTAATTGATTTTTAATATTTTTGATTTGTGAATTCTGTTTGAAGGATTTAGTTAGTGTTTAAATCACATAGTACAGTTTCTTGGAACCAGTTCATGCAATTGTCCAGGCTGTGTGTGGGTGCTGATGTACGATATGGCCACTACTACACATTCAGTCACTTCACTACCAGTCTAGCATTGCTTGCAAATCGTTTTGGGATACACTGTGTCTGAAAAGCACTATATGTTAATGCTGATTCTTTTTTCATCCATATAGTTTTATCAAATTTAGTTTTCTTTTTGTTATTTATAACTTCTTATTTTTTTAATATTCATTATGAATTTAAGTTCTCTTGTTTACTTGTTTAACATGTTAGTTTTTGGTTTTTTTTAAAGGGGTGTGGGATGGTGTGTACAAAGTGGGAAGTCGGGTGGATATGCGGATGAGATTGGCAGTGGACTATTTCTAGCTTGCCCGGGAAGCTCAGGGTGGACGGTAAGGTATATTTTGGGGACATTTTGTGGGAAGATCAAGACTGGCAATGTACAGTGCACATGAATTGCACACTTTTTTTTTGTAAAAAAAACGATCATCTATTGTACCTACTATTTATCCTCGTGACCAGTTTTTGCTGCTGGCTTACCTCATCTCCTGCTTTCCCTGACGTATTAACTGTTGTAGTCTCTAATTTTCCTTAAACATCATTTTCCACAAAGGGGGAGGAGTACATCTATTATTCCATTTATGCTGCTTTGGTACAACCCCCACTATATTTGATACTTTATATAATATGTTTCCTGTATCTCGCCTACTATTGTTGTTAAAAGTTAGAGTGATTATGGTTCCATTGTCTGGATCATTAAGAGATGGTCAGTAGTTAATGGCAGGCAGTGCTCTGCCAGAAAATGTAATGATGCACCCTTTGGAGCCAGGGAATTGTTAATTCTTAATATTTTAGTTTTCCTTATCAAGTCGATTTGACTTCCTGGTGTGATAAAATCTTACGAGATCTTTTTACAGCCGCCTTATACTGTACAGTATGTATCACCTTTTTTTTAATTTTCTTCTCCTACTTCTTTAGTTTTATTGTTTGGTCTGTTGAAACCACACTTCTTATTCAATTCTTTTTTTCATGATCATGACGCAAAGTTCATACATCACCTAAGAAACCCCCCCACACACACACACACACGCACTCACACCTCATCCACGATAAAAATAAAATAAACACAGACAAGGATGTCAGCAGTCAGAATATGTATTTTATAGAGGGGATTTATACAGGAGAACAGGATTTCTTTCGTCTAAAATCCATGTAATTTACAGTCTACAACCACCAGGAAATTACTTGAACAACCAAATTATATCCTTTTTCTACTTAGTTTTTTGTGATTGTTCTTTGTGTGATCTTTCTAAAATCTGTTTATAAACCTCTTGAAATCATGTACAGTGTAGTGGCAGTGACAGTGAACAGAGGGATGCAAATGCTGTTCACCTCATTCATTGGTGACATTACCTAGAAGACACATTTCATATTTTGTCGGACTTCGAATGCGCTTCCTCTCACTATGCATCTCTTGTACAGTGATACATAATGGTATCCTCAGCTCGCAGATTGTTCATTTGTAGGCATACCTCTCTTTTGGAGTGGTCCTGGGTGATAAATCTGCTCTTCATCGAAATAGGATAGCCAGAAGTACCATCATTTTTACTGACTCCCATCAAGTCCAGTCCCCTCCTAGGAGTCTGCTGGACCCAGTGCATCCAGTGATTGTCAAGTGTGAACCCAGAGGTTCTGCATGTCAGTTGAAGAGCCTCACCTTGCCTTTTAATGTCCCCTCCAGATATCGGTCACCACAACTTGGCAACAGGCTCCTGTAAACCAAAGTAAGTCATTATTAATTTACCAAATTAATGTATTAAGCCATACTATGCTTTGAATCTTAGTGGAAGCAGTTGCAGCGTCAGGAGTGCAAGTACCACAGAGAAGAAAAGTAAATCATTTAAAAAGCAACAACTTTTGTTAAGATTAGCAATTTTTATTACTAGCCCTCAATTATTATATGGCTCTTTCATTGCTGGGATCTGCCAGATCATGCTACACCAATCCGGAATTGCAGCCTGGATAAAAATAACAGGAAGTAAAAGGCTAATCGGACTACTGGCAAATGTAATGACAGGCCCCCATAAAAAAGCATCTCACAACCAAAAAATATATTTAAATAAGCGATCGGTTTATTCAGTTATACAACGTGATACTTTGTTGAGGCTAACTCAGAACAGTGCCACTTGGTGTATTAAAACAGACATTTAATAGGATAGGATTATCAGAACAGCGCCACCTGGTGCGTTACAACAGACATTTCATAGGCTTCAATTAATTAGGCTCTTAATGCATACCGCAGACAACTCTACTGCTCTGCCACATTGATGAGGTAACGCTTGGTATAACATAGCCATGCTGGGGTGGGCACCCAGTGTGGCATGTGGAACTCTGTTTGGGGGGGTGCAGCACAGCCGATGGGGGATTGGGCACCGCCGTCAGCTATACAGTGTGTGCGTGGGGGGGCGGCATGCAGTATCGTGCGTGTGTGTGTGTGTGTGTATAAGGGGGCGTGCATGAGCAGGCGATAGCTGTATTGCTGCAAAATTAAGCTCCCCCTTTCAACTGTACTTCACTGCATTTTCAACTGCTGTCATAGACAGCTTCAGCAGCCATTGGAGAAATGCCACTGCATCTGCAAACACACTGACTGAATTGGAAGAGGGCTGCCACACCTCTGAAAACTCGGATGATGGCACTATGTTTCTTGCACATGCATGCAAGCAACATGAAAATGCCAAAGGTTTAGTTATAACAAGAGTCCCGGAAGAATGTATCACAGCTGAATGGGACCTCAGAAACAGACAGTGATTTCAGTAGTGAATATCAACTGCAGGGTTTGAATTTAAGACTTGTTAAAAAACAAAAAAAAACAGAAAAATCACAGATTAATAGTCAGTGAAGTGTACTCCATGGTTCAGTCACAGTTCACAAACAGAACTCACAATGATCCACAACCCTGAGCCAAGTAACAGTTAAAGTGTGAAACGGCAGCCATAAAACAGAAAATAAGATATTTCCCTTCTGTGTCTTATTAAACTCTACAAAGTATTTATAGGTCTCTATCATATCCCCTCCATCCCTTTTTTTTTTCCAGGGTGTATCTATTGAGGTCCTTCAGTCTCTCATTGTACTGTTGGACTTCTGATGCAGGCCCTGCACCAATTTAGTTGTTATCTTCTGGACAGCCTCCACTCTGTCTGTGTTCTTCCTGAGATGGGGTCTTCAAACTGGACATGGTACTCCAAGTTGGGTCTCACCAGTGATTGATACAATGGCAACACCATGCCCCTCCTGCTAGTGATACCTCTAGTGCCACTGTGGAGGAGAAGAATCTAGAGGTCATAGTGAAGGGGAGCATGAACTACTCTGCTCAGTGCAGGAAGGCTGTGGCTAAGGCCAGTAGGATGCTGGGGTGAATTCTGCAGGGGTTCTCATACAGACACAAGGATGTGATCCTACCCCTGTACAGATTCTTGGTCAGGTCGCATTTGGAGTACTGTGTGCAGTACTGGCAGCCATACCTAATGAGCGCCATCAAGTGGCTCAAGGTGGTGCAGTAGGATGACAAAAATAATACAGGGGATGGAAGGCAGAACCTACGAAGCAAGACTGAGACACCTGAGTTTGTACATCCTGGAGGAGAGAAGAGATTGGGGGGATATGATTGAAACTTTCAGATACTTGAGGGGGATCAACAAACCAAGCACAGAGGGGTTGTTTAAGCTGAGGAAGCACAAGGACATGAGGAGGCACAGGTTAAGACTTGAGGGTGACAGATTCAGGAGGAAGATAAGGCATTATTTCACTGAGAGGGTGGTGCCAAAATGGAGTGCTGTACCAGAAGAGGTGGCGGCATGCAGGATGGTGGGCAGTTTCAAAACAGCATGGGACAGGACAAAGGGGTGCTGGGTATCAGATTTCAGGAGAGTGGACTTCAGGAAAATGGGTGAAATGCTAAGGAGACATCTTACATGCATCAGAGCAGAAATGGGGGTGGACCAAAGGAGGTCCATCATTAAGGAAGGAATACTGGTTTCCACACATGAGTGTGTTCGGTTCAGGGGGAAGAACACAAGGGTCACAGCACCCAGCTGGTTCAGTTCTGGGTTGCCCAGGCAGTAAGAGAAAAGAGGTTGGCCTGCAGAAAATTCAGGAAGACCAAGAGAGAGGTGGATAGGGAAAATTACGTAAGGTTGGCTAGTGAGGTAAGTAAGGAAGTCCGGCGAGCAAAGGCAGAGAAGGAGCTGTAGATAGTGGAAGTATTTAAGAAGGGGGAGAAGGCTTTCTTTCAATATATAGGTGAGAAATGGGACAAAAAGGAAGGGATTGTTAGGCTTAAGAAATCGGTGGAGTGGTGGAGGATAATGGAGGAAAAGCAGAGATACTAAATGAATACTTCTGTTTCATCTTCACTAGGGAGGATGGACAAGTGCCTTTAGGAGGGAAAAGAGAAGCGGGGGGGGGGAACACAGATGCAGTGATACAGGAGGATAGAGTGAGGGAAGGGTTGCTTGCATTAAAGGTGGACAAATTGCCAGGCCTGGACAGAATGCATCCAAGGGTACTTAACTAAAGGAATTGACTGAGGAGCTGGTAGGGCCACTGACAGACCTATTTAATAGTTCACTATAGCCAGGTGTGGTACTGCAGGATTGGAGAGCAGCACATTTAGTGCCCCTCCACAAACGCGGTCCCAAGGATAATCGAATGAATTGCAGACCAGTCAGTCTCACCTCCATTGTGGGCAAGCTCGTGGAGACCATACTAAAGAAGAGATTGGTGGAATATGTAGTGGAGCATGGTCTCCACAATTCGAGGCAGCATGGGTTCATGTGGGGAGTGGGGTGGATCATGTCATACAAATCTGACTGACTTCTTTGACTGTGTCACTAAGCTAGTGGTCAGAGGCCAAGCAGCAGACATCCTCTATCTTAATTTCAGCAAGGCCTTTGACTCTGTATTAAAATAAGAAATACATGGCCTGCTGTTGTACTGGCAAGGTGCCTGTGTGTGGCGCCAACAACCTGGATTCAGGAATGGACTCGGGAGTCTGAGGGCTGGCCAGATGGAGAAGGATCACTCTGGAGCCGATTCCCCTACTCTTAAGTCCTCTCCATGGCCCTTGGATCCCTCAAGCAACAGTTGAAATTCCAACCCTAAACCAGCTATTCCTGTTACACTTCCTCCTGACACCTCCCTGGCCAAGTATCACCCATGCTAGTAAGACGTGTTGCCTTGGCCCATCCAGTTATTTTTTTTAAATCTGTTTGCCCTGTGCCAACTGGCTTCCATTCACCGGTCCCCCCAGTCCCATAACACCAATGTCCTCTGGAACTTACCTGTCCAGCTCTTCTCCCAAGGCTTGCCCCACAGGGAGCAGGATCAAGTTTACTGAGACGTAACCTGGAATACCAGGTGCAGGGCATGTGGGAGACCAGTGTCATCCCACCAGTTGACATTTTTCCACTTTTCTCCTCACCCCCCCCCCCAGTATGGAGGAAATGGTGTGCAGTGATGGCAATAGTGCTGCACACATTTCCGCATGCAGCATATCAGCTGTCTGCCCTGCCTCCAGCCACCCCTTCAGTCTCCGCTTGCTGACCTAGCCACTGCTAGGGGCCAGGCACTGGTCCACCATTCCATGGAGGAAAGCAGTCACTGGCATCTTAAGTCCCCCGGCCAACATTCTGACTCCCTAGCTCACTTCTGAACTCATTTCACAAAGGTCACAAGCAGTACCCCCACTACTGCAGCACTGGGCCAGCCTTCCTCTTCCTTTCAGTTACAGAATGGCAGTGCATCAGCATGGAGCACTTGAAGCTCACTGCTATATCGTAGATGTCAAGACCCAGAAGTGACCTAGTGACAGCATGTCTTTTGTTGTGCACTCAGCAGCATTTTAATAGTAAATAAAAAAAAATGTAAATAAATTACAAACCTGCAATGTTCGTTGCTGTCAAGCAGAACAATCCACCCTCCCTCCCTCCTTTCAGCTAGACTACCCACAACACACCATACCACTTGACTACCCTTCAAGACCATGGCCAGCCTCTGCCCCTCAACCAGCCTATGTGTGGCTTGAATAGTGCATTGCCATCCAGACGTGCCTGTGCATGCTTCCATGCACAGGACGCCAATGGCTGCTACTACTCTGTTCCACACATTGTGGTCCCAGCTGCCTGTACCTTCAGCCACCACTAGTGGTCAGGAAAAAGCCAGGGCCAGTGTCCCTCTGTCCTCAGAGAAGAGCTGTCCTGTGGATGCTGAATCCTCTTCTTCCCGGCCTACCCCCAAGGGTTTGCTTCCGAATCCATGTCGTTGGCATGGTGGCAAGTGAGGCTTGGTGCCTCAGCCCTCTGTGCTACTGGGTTGGCTATACTCAGATATTGGCAAGGCAATTTTATTTCTACAGCACCCAATCCCAGAGGTTCTGGGCACTTAACATTAAAACAAAAGATAAAATGGGTACAAAAACAGGTAAAAACACATAATACAGTAGAGTCATAAATATCATCTCTAACAATCATACAGGAGTGTGGTGTACATATGTTATGGAACACATACAAACAAGTGTGAGAAAGAATAAGTGCCTCATACCATTCCGATTGCACTAAACAGCTGTGCCACTGAGACAACTGGAACCTGGGATGTCCCTTGGCACATTACTGTTTCTCTCATGCACAACCCAGTGGCACAAGTCCCAGCTGAGGCACTTATTGTTTCTCACCCCAGTTTGTATGTGTTCCATAAAATATGCACTTCACACTTGTTCTTTCTCACCCTTGTTCATACATATCACACTAGAATTATAAATATCTTGAGATGAATTAATAAACAACATGCTTAAACAACACCAATCAGAATATGTCCTTCGGAAAGGGCAGGGGTAAAAAGGTGAGCTTTGAGACCCCTTTTAAAAACCTTGACCAAAGGGGCCTTCCTAATAGATGGAGGTTGAGCATTCCACAGGACTGGATGCTAAAAGCCCTGTTGCTGGAAGTTCTCAGCCTAGTCCTGGGAACCTCAAGGAGGCCCCTGGTCGGGCTGGCGTGGTGACGCTGAGGGCTGAGACACTGAACACCACACCTCGTGCCACACCAGCGACCTGTGATCAGGAGCGACTTTGGGAGCCAGGGGTCGGCTGGGAGGGAGGAGGATTGAGCGTCCCAGGATCTGCTTTCCTTCTCCTGGGTTGGTGGGTGGGTAGGGGTGCTGGCTCCTAGTGGTGGCTGGGGGTTAGGGCAGCTCGTGGTCTGCTGGAGGGTTGATGCAGGCTGATGCCAGATGCGCTGTGTGTGGACGCATGCATGGAAGATCCTTAGATCATTGCACGCCTGTGTCGTGGGAGGGGGAAACAAAGAAAAATCCTCCTCTTGTCTATGAAGGTGGTCCGCTAGCATTGCAGCAGGCTCACCCAAGTCAGCTTCCCTGGTGTTCACCTGGCCTTCCACGATGAGCGGAGTAAGTCCCCATCGTGACACGGCTGGGAGGGGTGGAGCATAAGGGTTGAGCTCTGGCTGCAGCTGGAGCAGGGGCCAAGAAAAGACAGCCTGAAGGGAGGGGACTATAGTTACAACCCTCACCCAATGAGGAGTCAGAAAATTATAAGTAAAAAAAAAAGGCCCCTAGTCGAGTAGCACAAGAGGTGGGCTGGGCGGGGTGTAAAGGCTCTGCTAGGTAGCCAGAGCCTAGCCTGTGGGGTATGCTTCCACTTGTCAGGGAATATGCCAGATCGGAGAGATGTGTTAAATAGCTTGGTAATAGGAAGGGACAATTCTTCCAGGGTGAGCACTAGTGTCTTCATGTCTAACATGTTGCTTCTGACTCTGGTTTTGCCTAGTATTCTTTTGACATATTTGATTGTCTGGTATCTAGTTATTTGTCTTAAGTAGAACAGCAGTTGTCCTGGTTTGAGAGTTAGGGTAGAGTTTGTTTTGGAGGGAGCTGTGGTATGAGGAGATTTGAGATATTCAGGAGGTAATACGAAGCTGTGGTCCATGAAGGCGTTGTTGAAGGCATTGGCCAGTTCGACAGGTTGTTGCAGAGGACCAGAGGGGGCTGCAGTGAGGTCTGGCAGTGTTCTGGATTCTTTGCTAGTCAGATCTTTGATGTTGTTCCAGAACTCCCTACCATTCCCCCAACTTTATTCAATCTGCTCTTTGTAGTATGAGGCCTTTACATGTCTCCCTAACCTGGTACACTGATTTCTAGCAGCTTTGTAGGCTGCAAAGTTTGCTTGACTGATGCTCTTGCTTTGTACCAGAGATTGTCGTGGTTTCATTTTTTTTGTGAAAGGGCTAGTAAGCCAGGGGTTTGTGGCTTCTTTGTCTTTGGTAGTTGAGTAGGAGGCAAATAGGTCACATGCATGATTGAAGATGGATATGAGGTAATCGAGGACTGCACTGGCATCATTACAGTCATCTCAGGGGTCCAGTCTACTCTTAAGCAGCATTTCAACTGACCCAGTTGACCTTTCTTAAGGAACTGGTTATTGAAAACCAAGGGAGGGTCTTTGGGGACTTTGTCCAGTAACAGACTACCGGTGAGTGATCACTTAAGGTATGCAAAAATGACTAGGGTTAAGGGCGAATGGAAGGGAGAAATAGCTAGGGGAAGGAGAGGGACATGGAAGGAGTTGTCAAGCACTGGTATATCTGCTGCTGCCAAGCTAGCCATGTGGTATGGTGTAGTGTGGGAGGCTAGCTTTGGTAGTGCAGGTATTGGTTCGAGTCTGGAAGCGGGTTATGTTTTGCTGTAGCTGAGGCTGCGGCACATAATTTTGTGAGATATGGGTTTTGCCCCTTCCCGACATGCATCCCCTGGAGGTTGAGAGAATCCCAACTCTCCCAGTTCAGAGGTGCGGGGGAAGGGGCATAGTCCCCCACCAAAAATACTGTATTTAGAACCGGAAGTTGGGTCGTTGTAGAGTGTATATTGCCAATTTGCTTTTCAGTGACATACACTTGCCATAATAGCAATCGCTGTTTTGTAGTCACTGATGTAACATGGAACCATCCTGAGCCATCATGCCATAGCAGTTGCTTACAAAAAGAAAATGTATCCATATTCTAACCATGTCATTCCTTTTCAAGCTACACAATTCAGATGGTGGAAATTTCTGTCTCTCAGATGTATAAATAGTCCTTAGTACTCAAGTAATTATTGTAACCACTGCTTCTAGAGAGCTATATTTTTGTTGCATCTGTAATGCACATCTGGCCTGCCAGATATAGTACTTCAGCAGGCAATACTAATCTGTAATTCAGACTTGTATTAATTCCAAGAGCCATAATATATCCCCCAAAACCACAATGGAGTAGTCAACCCTATTCATTAAAGGGTCATTCCATGTTTTACTCAACATATCCCAGAATGATTTTATATAAGGACACTTCAATAAAAGATGTGACTTAGCTTCTGGAGTATTCAGATAGCCTTCTGTGGGGAAATTTATGTATTTAATGTTCTCATGTATAAAAGAATCCCAAACTGCCATCCACCCATGTATTCCTATCCAAGTAATGCCCCACGTCTCTTTAGGTATTCTGTGATTTGTTAATTGATCAAGAGCCATTTTCACCTGTCCAGCCAGACAGTATTTCATTTTTGGACAAAGTATGTAGACAGAATATACCTATTTAATTGTTTCCTGGTCAGGTATAATATATTGTCTGGAGTTATCATACACAGCTTAATTTTCATCAGAACACTAAAAATATTAGGTGGAAGTAAATAAAAATAATCTCTTGGTCTATTCATCCATTTCCCAGTCCTCCACTCTAAATACCAAGGTAGTACTCAGTCTCTCACTGGGGTACCGTAGATGTTCCTTGTCCTCCTAAAACTGGTGTAACCCCCCTGCAAATGGGGGTTCCCAAAAGACTTCCAGGAGCTTGCTTGAATACTCCAAGCCTGAATGGTGTTTGGCGTTTAAGCCATTTATCTGTGAATGTTTTTAGAGCCTCTGGTGCTGTCTCTTTAAGAGCTGTCTGCTTGCAGACATAATTAGTTTGTATGAGGGGGACTGTATGTTTCTCTGCTTGAGTACCACTCGAGCTGCTGCCAATTCACTCCATTTTTGCAGTCACTAGGAGTGCAAAGGGAACCTATCTGAAAGATGTAACTGTTTGCCAGAAATCATTTAGAGTAATAATGAAAATACAGTTTGTCTAACCTGCTTTCTTTGCAGTCAGAACTGTGTTTGCCTAGTTCCCATTCTAGTTTTGAACTGCTGAACTGGACCAATCAGTGTGGGTTAAGGTAGCTCTAAAATGGTGCCTTGGACGAATCAAATTTGGACTCATAATCTGAGCCAGCCACAAGAGGATTGTATGGGCTGTGACTCTGGGAGATGTAGTTTGGACTTGGCCCTTTTTGGACCAACAGGGGCAGTCTATTGTGGTGACAGCCAATCAGCCAAGAACTGGGAGGAACTCAAAGAGTACCGAGTTTTGTCTGCTGGAGTTTCAGTTGAGCTCTGGCAGTGAAGAGGAAGGAGCCCTGTGCTTTTTCGTGTGCAGTTTTAGTGGAAGCGTGTGTAAGGCCTCAAGTTCCGGTCTGCAGCTTGTGTAACTGCTTGTTAGGACTGAATCCATCCTGTGAAGAGAATCAAAGGATATCTGAAGAGTAGAAACTAGGCTTACCCTGTAGAAGACTGGAGAAATTGCTGAATTGCACTCGGTCTGTCAGAACTGAATCTGCTGTGTTCTCCCGGGTTTTGTGCAGTAATTGCGATCGGGATAGAGAAGCAGCCTGCCTGGTATAGTACTTTCTTTTACCATATAAATGTGTGAGGAGGCTTGTGTAGCTCAAGTGAATCCTGCTGCCATTAAGGACCTTTGCCTGTTACTGTTTACCATATAAATGTGAGGGGGCTTGTGTAACTCAAGTGAATCCTGCTGCCATTAAAGGACTTTTGCCTGTTGCAGTTTGTCATATAAATGTGTGAGGAGTTTCGTGGAGCTCAAGAGTAGCCCTGCTGACGTTGAAGGACCCTATCTTGTTTGGAGGTTGTGAGTACTAATTCAGGGTCGCTCCCTGTTGAATTGCCACATTGAATCCAAATGGAATTACTGTACTGCTGACTGTTTAACTAATTTTTCTTTTCTCTGTGTGAAAGGGCCCCTACCAGCTGCCACAGTTTGGACTAGCCACTAGGGCTTGGGTACCCAGGGACAGTAACTGGTAGGGATAGGCCTGTGCACAGAGCCATAGGTAGATGAGTAAAGTGATAAGCTAATTAACCTGATTTCCTTCATCCTTGTTATATCCCCTAAATAAATCAGAGCTGCTTGTTTCAGCAAAGTTATACTGCCTGAGGTATTTGTCTATGTTAAAGTATTGTACTGTGATTGTTGCACTGTATCTTCTTATTTTACAGGGGTCCAGTGCCTGAACCAGTCCTGGGGTAAGTGTATACTGTGAAGGTAATTCTGATATACTGTGGGGGCCACTAGTGGGAAGAAAGGGGGGTTGCAGTGTCCCAGAGGGCTGTGACCAAGTTAGTTTAACTATTGCAAACCCTGACCTCTGGGTGGAGGCACCTGCCATCGGATCCAGGCCCCTCAACCTGTTAGTGGCAAATCAGGCAGGGGTAGTAGCCCCTGGGATAGCGCCATCTAGGGGTTACACTGGCATAAAATTATCATGCAAAATCATATTTGTCCCTCCATCTCTGTAGCCATACAAGTAACATTTCTTTCAACAGGGTTAGGAATACTGCCTCAGTGCTCCTGAAAAAAATACTAATACAAGTGTGTCCTGAAGGACACAGGATGAGGAAACACTACACTGACATAAAGAAGTTAGGATATCAAAAGTATCTTGATGAGAAACACACTTCTCCTTTTTGATAATGGCCTGTTATTCCACAAAGCTAATTTTCTTTCTGCTTTAAACACATTATTATTCCAATTAGTAAAGACCATATCTCCTGGCCCAAATTTAATTCCTAGAATTTTTAAAAGTCAACATAGAAAAATAGAAATTGACAGAGATAAAGATTGCCTGGCTTACCTAGTACACTCACTTTCCCTGCTGCAATACTGCAGATCCTACTTGATCTCCGGCTTTTACCCTCCCTTTCCTATTGCTAGGGTTCCCTTGAGCCTATTCCATGCATTCTTGAATTCCCCTACTGCTTTTGCCCCCATCACCTCTGCTGAGAGGGTGCTCCATGCATTTGCCACCCTTCCTCTGAAAAAAATACTTCCTCATGTTACCCCCGAGTCTACTCCCCCAACCTCATATCATGACCCCTGGTTCTTGAATGTCTTTTTTTCCTGAAAAATGCTACACTCTTCTACCTTACTTATGCCACTGAGGTATTTGAAGGTCTTTATCATATCCCCCTCTCTCCCTTCTTCCAGGGTATACATATTGAGGTCCATTAGTCTTTCCTTATATGACTTTTGGTACAGATTCAGCACCATTTTTGTTGACCTTCTCTGAACTGCCTCTACTCTGTCCTTCTTAAGATGCAGTCTCCAGAACTGGGCACAGTACTCTACATGGTGTCTCACCAATTTGATTTGTACAATGGTGTCACTGCCTCCTTTTTTCTGCTAGTATATATAGTTATTTATTTATTTGAGAAGTCGGATTTACAACCTTTGAGTCATGGACTCATTTACAAAGACACCTCGTCGCAGGGAGGGTAGACGTGAATACATTGTAAGCACAACAGTGGTAACATACAGGTGCAATACAGATAACAATAAGAACACATTTACAACAGTGGATTACAGATAAAGTTGCATACAGTAAGTTACAATCGAAATACAATGTTACAATAATAGAAGGTACAGCCCTAGATGTACTACGGAGGAACACCTATGAGGAATAATAGTGGGTGGGGAAAAAAAGGGATGGAGTGGGGAAACAGCAGTCCAGCGGACAATTTCAGGGCTGAGGGCCAGGTGGGAAGGACCCCATCATTACATTAATTAGGGGCAATTACAGCTTTGGGCATCAAAAAGGAGGTTACAGAGAGTGACTTTGAAAGGTCCAATTTTGGGAAGATTAGTAAGAAAGGGCAGGAGGGAGTTGAACCATGTGGGGACGTGGTAGTAGAAGGACCTCTCCATGTGTACCCCAGCATCCCAGTGTCTCTCCCCACAGACTTTTCACAATGCTTGGTCACCTTTAGGTCATCAGATATGATTACTCCCAGGTCCCTTCCCTGTTTGGTAGTTGTCAGCACCCCCCTCCCCATCATGTACTCCTCCCCTGGGTTTCTGTGCCTCAAATGCATGATTTTACACTTCTTTGCATTGAGTCTTAGCTACCACACTCTTGACCACTCCTCAAGCCTGCTCAGGTCCCTCCTCATTTTTTTCCACCCTCCTACAGTGTCAACCCTATTGCAGATCTTGGTGTCATCTGCAAAGAGGCATACCTTCCCTTACAGCCCCTTTGTAATATCACTTATGAAGACAATGAAGAAGACTGGCCCCAGAACTAATTCTTGGGCACCCCGCTGGTCACCCTCCTCTCCTTGGAATGAACTGTTTCCCACCACCCTCTGTGTTCTATCCCTCTCCTGCTTTTGACCCACTTTACCACTTTGGGACCACTCCCAGGCTGCCGAGCTTGTTTACAAGCCTCTTATGTGGAACGTTGTTGAAGGCTTTACTGAAATCCAGGTAGGCCACTTCCACCACCCGTCCCTGATCTAATTCCCTGGTCATCTAGTCAAATAAATCTATCAGATTTGTTTGACTTGACATTCCTGCTGTGAATCCATGCTGCCTAGCATCCTGTGACCACTGGATTTAATATCTACTACAATCCATTCCTTTAGCAGTGATTCCATTAATGTTCCCACTACTGAAGTCAGGTTGACTGGCCTGTAATTGCCATCCTTCTCCCTGTTCCCACTTTTGTAGAGAGGGACATCTGCCCACCTGCATTCCTCGGGAACCACTCCCATTTCCAGCGATTTATTTGAACAGGACTGTCAGTGATGCTGCGAGCACCTCTCTAAGCTCCATTAATATATTCTTGTGTGCATCCCATCTGACCCCATTGCCTTGTCCACTCTCAGTTCTGTGAGTTCCTTTAGGACTCTTCTATGTGTAAATGGACTGGTGTCCACTTCCCTTCCATCGATGCTCCTGTCGTCTAACTGAGGTCCTACACTTTCCCCTTCTTCTGTAAATGCTTGAACAAAAATATTTGTTCAGGATTTCTGCTTTCTCCTGGTCTCCCTCTGCATTCTCCCCTCCTTCTCCTTTTAGCTTAACAATCCCATCCCTGGTCTTACTTTTTCAGTAATGTACCTGAAGAATGTCTTGTTCCATTTTGTGACTGCCTGGGTTGTTTCTCCTCCATTTGCGCTCCTGATTGCTTTGCCTGCCTCCATCTGTTTTTCTAGATCGACTTCCCTGCCCTCCTCCCTCTGTGTTTCCTTGTACCTTTTGAATGCCAGTCTTTTCAATCTTACCTTCCTGGCCATATCCTTTGAGGACCATAGTGTCTTTTGTTTCCTCTTGCTTTTGCTTAATTGCCTAATGTAAAGGTTTTTTGCCTCCTCTGTGGCCCCTTTTAAATTTATCTTCCTGTTCATCTTCACTCCCCCATCCTCTTTCTTAAGACATTTCCCTATCTTTTCATAGTCAGCCCTTCTGATGTCTAGGACCTGCACTTTTATGTGATTTGACTCTGCCACTGTTTCCACATTGAACCACACCATATGGTGATCATTGGACCCCAGGTGGCTACCCACCATGACACATGCAACTCTGCTTTATGGCACTCCATCATACCAATTCCTGACACTCTGTCTCTCAACTAGTAACCACAAAGATTCCCAAGTACTGTACCAGCACTTTAATCATAATTTACTTCTTTTTTTGCTGTTAAATTTGTTATTATTTCAATTTTTTTACAATAATGATAACCCTTATTCTAGACAGGATTTTACCAATGAGTTGTTGGTTACATATACAACTCAACACAGGAGCAGAAAAAGAGGCAATGTTACATATGACCTGTACTTACCCAACTATATACGATTCTTATCCTAAAGTAATGGAGAGGCAAGGCTTCCATGCTCCACACTCATACCTCATGACAAGGGAAAAAAATATTATATGTCTCGGGTGCTATCCAGGCTTCTGGCACCCTAGTTAAAGAAACAAGCAAACACAAAGAATCACTATTCTATATATTATTAGGTACATTGCATATGAGTAAGGAGGCATTGTATTGCCTCCTATACATACAGCCTTGGTTTGCCAAGTTTGACAGTTCCGGTTACATAGTCCTGTTACCTTAGTCAAGATCCTGGTTGTACAATTCAGCCCACACTGGTCTTAGGGGTAGCATATCTAACAAAGGGGGTCCAACACTCCTCATATACTGCAAGAGAGTTACTGATCAAGTGGGAGAGTTTGTCCATAGTAGCAATGTGAACCATGTAGGCGAGGAGTTCTTGAGTACTAGGTATCAGTGTGGTCCGCCATCTACATGCAAGAAGCCCCTTTGCCTGCATGGCCCACAGGGCTAACCATCGGTGTTCCAGTTTCTTTAAATGAGGAGCTTCTGATTTCATACCCAATAGAAGTAAGGAGGGGGACCGAGGAATACACTTTTTTAACACTTTGGCTCCTACTTCATAAATGTTATCCCACACCGGTTGTATCATTGGGCACGACCAAAGAATATGAACTAGGTCCCCAGGGTGGGACTTATATCTCCAACATAGATTAGACCTTATCACCCCAGCCTTCTGTAACACTACCGGTGTGCAGGACCAGGAGTGTAGAATTTTATTTTGTATTAACTTACTTCTTGCATCTGTAAAATGTTTTTGAGCCCACTTTCAGCATTCCTTCCATTGTGCATCAGTAATTTCCAATTTTAAAGCCTTTTCCCATTTCTGTTTAGACTTTTCACTTTGGCAGGGTATTAATTCCCAGAGAACATCATAGATTGAGCTGGCCAGCCCTTTTTTTGTGTTATCCAGGAAGGCGTACTTAAGGTGCCTCTTTTTGCCACCTGCGTCAGATATCTTTGGGCTGCACTACGTATTTGTAAATACTTCCAAAAATCGGAGGTCGGAATTGACCATCTGACCTGCAGGTTAGCAAACGAGTCCACTACCAGGGAGGTCAGGACTAGTATATCTTCCAACCTGGTAAGGCCCTTTTCTACCCAGCTCTTCCAGTACACAGCTTTTTTATCTATACACTGGTTTCTGTTTCCCCATAGCAGAGTTAATTTAATAGGCGCCAAGTCTGCCTTCAACTTCCTCCTTACTATCTCCCAACATTGCAAAGTGGCCCCTAACGTGGGATGATTCTTTACATTTTTGGGGGGATTATTATAGATAAGCAATGACAGAGAGATTCTTTGACTTACAGCGTGCTCTATGTCCACCCATTGCGCTGAGGGGAGGAACCTAATCCTAACCAGCGTATTGACTGTGCCAAATGAAATGACCACTTATAACCTGTAAACCAAGGAAGACACCACACCCCTACATTCCAGTGCGCCCGAAGCTTATTCCTACTATACCTGGGGGTTTCCCTTCCCATAGAAAACCCTATTGCCTTATCTATCTTCTGAATCCAGACTTGTGGTAGTACAAGAGGGATATGTGCTAGGAGATAAAAAAAAATTGGGGGGGCCAAGATCATCTTAATTGTGGCTATTTTGCCCGCTAGGGTTAGATGAAGTTTGGTCCACGTGGACATATCTTCTTGTATTTCCACCAAAAGAGGGCGGAGATTATATTCCCATAGTTTCGAGAGATCGGCAGAGAAACGAATACCTAAATATGTGATATTTTCCCTGGCCCACTTCAAGCCCGTATCCCCTAATACTGAAGATTGACATCTGGAGTTAAGAGGAAAAATTTCAGTTTTGGTGGCATTTAATCTAAGTCCAGAAATTCCCTTAAAGTGGCACAGGGTAGCAAGTATGGAGGGTAACGCCTCATCTGCATCCACCACTAGGACCAGGAGGTCATCAGCATATAAAAGGGTGGTGTATTCTGTGTTTCCAGCCACTATCCCTTTTATAGATTGACTGCCCCGAAGGTACACTGCTAAGGGCTCTACAGCCAACACAAATAGAAGGGGGGAGAGAGGGCAACCTTGCCTAGTACCACGCGCCAACTTGAAGGGAGGAGATAAGGTAGAGTTGGTCAGTAGTCTAGCCATTGGGGCAGTGTACAGGGCTTTTACCTAGGATTGAAAGCGAGGGCTTATTCCCAGTTTGCCCAATACCTCATGTAGATAATCCCACTCCAGGGAATCGAACGCCTTTTCGAAATCTATAGCTACCGCTGCCGCTGGGGTGTGTAGTTGAGATACAATATAGGCCAAATTGGTCAAGGTTCTAAGATGATCTGCACTGTACCTACCAGGGACAAAACCTACTTGAGAGGGGTGTATTAACTGTGGTAACAGGGAACCCAGTCGTAGTGCTAGTGCTTTGGTAAATATTTTACTATCTACATTTAAGAGTGAGAGTGGGCGGTAGCTACCAGGGGAAGTGGGATCTTTCCCTTTTTTGGGCAATATGGTGATGACTGCTTCACGTAACGTGGGCGGAAATATCCCTTGCACCTCTGCCTCAGCATAAACTTGTTGAAGTATTGGAGTAATAATGTCTGCTAAAGCCTGCCAGAATTCCACTGAGTAGCCATCCCCTCCTGGGGCTTTCCCTGGTTTGAGAGAGTAAAGCCTTTTTTATTTCTTCTATGGTTAACGGGGCATCCAGTAGCTCGGCCTGCTGTGAGGTTATAGAGGGGGGAGTTCCATTGTTTGTAGAAGATCCTGAATTGCCTGGGAGTCTGCCTGTCTGGATGAAGCATACAGGGATTGATAGTATTCTGCCATAACTGCATTTAACTCTCCACTGTTAGTGCGCATCAATCCTGCAGTATCTCTCAGCCCAGCTATATATCGGTCCATTTGCTGTTTCTTTAACCTATATGCTAACACCTTCCCCCCTTTCTCTCCTCCTTCCCAGTATTTGCGCTTCAGTTTCAGTATTGATAATTCAGTCCTCCTTGATAAAAGAGACTTTATCTCCATTTCAAGACCTACTATCTTTCTACGAAGAAAATCGTGCCTCGCTTTCCCTTTTTGCTCCTTATGCTGTCTCTGCACTTCTTTGAGCTCTTCCTCTAAGTTCTTTAATTTTTGTTCCCTGTCTCTCCTTCTTGTCCCTGCATAGGCAATAATCCCACCTCTCATGGTGGCTTTAAAAGCTTCCCACCTGACCCCAGCTGTGGTATCCTGTGCAGGGTTTCTAAAAAAAAATTTCTGAGCCTCCTCCTTAGCCCATTCTAGGAACTTTACATCCTTCATTAACAAGGGGTCTAACCTCCAAGATGTTGAGATGAGGGGAAAGGGGCCCCGTGTTACAGACAAATGCACCGGGACATGGTCCGATATTATAATAGGAAGTATATTAGACTCCCTAGCTGCCTGCGTAATCTGTGGGGATGTTAAGAAAAAATCAATACGGCTATAGGAGTTAAAATGAATAATCTTTCCCCCTTGGATTCAGTGTCCACCAAATATCTGGCAGGCCTTGGTCACCCATCCAGTTTATCAGGGCTCTCCTACCCTTCCCATGAGTGGCGTCTTCCTTTTTACGAGTTTTGTCCACCATAGGGTCTGGTACTAAATTGAAATCCCCTCCAAAAATGGTGGGCATATTATTTTAATTCATGTCTAAAAGCACTTGGGAGGTTTGGTGGAAAAAGGCTGCATCGTCCTCATTTGGCCCATAAATGTTCCCCAGTACTATAGACCCTGTGGGAGTCTGAAATGTACATATCACCCATCTGCCCTGCGGGTCCGCCCTGGAAGTACTAAGAGACCAGTGTAGCTGCTTATGTATTAAAATAGCTACTCCTGCTTTTTGTAGCAGCTGAGGTATGGATCTCAGTACCCACCCAGTCCCTTTTAAGTAACCCATGGCCCTTCCCATCAAGTTTGGTCTCCTGGAGGAAAACCACTTGGGCTTTAATCTTTTTCAGATATGACATTACCTTCTTCCTCTTCACCGGCGTATTCGTAGCCCTCACATTCCAAGTTATACAGGTCAGTTCAGCCATATTCATACCCTTGAAAAGCAATGAAATGTGAAACGCCAGGTTCGAACCGCTGGTGAAGATGGGAGGACACCACCTTGCCACATACCAGTACTCATGGCCCTGCCCAGATTGGGGTTCCAGACCTTGTGACATTATTAATCCCCCTTTACCTTGTACAACCAGTCTACCAATATCTTTGTACGTACCCCTGACCATCCTTGACATCCAGGTTAAGCTGTAAACCATGTCAAACAAGTACCACCCTAAAATTCTAAACACAATCACACAAAACAACCACACACCGAACCTATTTACATGTTGCACTTCCGTGCTCCGTTGGAGCCATCCTGCGTATTGGATCATTTGCCTCCCGAGGAGAGGCCTGATCTGCAGAATAGTTCCCGGGGATGTAGCAGTCTGGGCATAACTCGACCCAGCGCTACCCTGCATATCAAAGATCATAGTAGTCAAAAGAAAAAATGGAGGGGGGGGGGAGCTGCGTGCCAAGACGTACCTCCAGGATCCAGACTGCATCCTTTGAATACCTTCTACAGCCTAGCAGTCAGTCGACTATTATACCACCAGGCAAGGGTTATCCAATACGGGGAAATTCCATCTGTGCACTTCATGATGTTGTATCCCTTTCCTTAGCATTACTGAGATATCTATAATGTGTCACACAGAGAGGGCCCTTAAAAAAAAAAAAAACCTTGGTCGAGAATCCCCTAAGCGTGTCTTGTATCCCACTCGGCTACCAGCCCTTGTACCAATCATAACCTGGATCTACCTTCCAAGCCCAGCCATATAACATCGGCTGACTGGTCTTCTGTTTTAAGATACCCAGGTCCTTGTACCTCTTGTCCCCCACCACCGTAGAATACAAAAGTGCCTATACAATGCTTCGCATTGCCTCTAACATACCCCAGATTCAGTTTGCATATACAGCTTATATTTCGTTTAGTTACTGCCCCTGCCCACCCCCATATGAATTACCCACAGAGAGTTGACTCCAGCCCTGAGATCAGTATACCCTGGAAGGGTCAAAGTCTCAGTGTCTCGTGATCTCATGGGCCTAGATTTTAAACAAGCCATAGGCAGCACCCCAACCCAGGTAGTAACCGCTCTACCCGGATACCTCCTACTGCCCAATACTTAAACAGAGACATTACTTATCTAATTAGCATCTGAGGTTACTGCTCCCCTCTTGAACTCTGATGATTCGATGTCGATGCTTCAATGGCCTGGTCTCCTTTGTGGCCTTTGGATGCTGTGCCTGGGGAGTGCTGCTCCTTCTGTGGCTCCTCGTCGGGTTACCTCCAAACCCACCTTATTTCTCGTGATACAGCTGACCTGGGGATCTTCTTTTGCCCTGGAGATTTCTTCCTCAAGGTGCGCATTGGGGGGAGGAGAGGGAGATCTCAATACTTCATAGGGATTACGTGTCATGTAGCGCACCAGGGCAGTACTTTCACTGCGTTGTTCCTCCCGATCTGCTGTTTCAATATTCAAGCTGGTTCTGATGTGGGGGTGATCTCTTCGCCTATGATTATCTCTTGCTGTTCTCTTTCTACTCAGGCGAGGAAGGCCAGTGGCTAATTCAGACTGCATTTCAGGATCTGTCACCATCTCTTCTAGTTCCGAGGGGTCTGGGAAAGTGGTGAGACTAGATGGTTCACATAGGTGCTTATGCAAGGAGTCCTCCAGGGTTACTGGGGTTTCAAAAAAGAGTGGAGTCCCATTGTGTACCATCCGCATAGTGGAGGGGTACCTTAGGGAATAGTGATTCCCCAGTTTTTGCATCTTATCATGTAAAGGAGTGTACTCTCTTCTTTGCATGACAGCTCCTGGAAAATCCTGATATATTGATATGGGGTGCCTACAGCTGGGCAACTCCACCTCTCACAACCTTGTGTGTAAAGCCTGCCATGTGTTAAGTAAACAGTTTAAACAGAATGGCCCTTGGTTTACCTCCTTTCACTGGCGCTAGGACAGTAGCTCTATGTGCCCATTCTATCTCTAAATGAAATTCTGAGCGCAGCCCGAGGATCTCAGGGAGAGCTTGTTGAAGGAACAGGGCAGTATCTCTCTTCTCCACACCCTCCAGGAAGCCTATTGCCTGCAGATTATTCATTGTACTTCGATTTTCCAAGTCATCAACGTTGGCCATCAGCATGTTAATCTTCCCCTGCTGATCTCTCTGCATTCCTTTAATGACCTCAATTTCGGATTCTTGCGTCACCGTTTTCTGTTCAACTATTACCATCTGCCCTGTTGAATGTTTAATTGCTTCTGTAGTTTGATGTGACACCTCCGTTACTTCATCCATCCTGTGCAGTAACTTTTCAAATACTATTGATATATGCCAGATCGAGCCCTGAGCCCGGCGCCTCCGCCATTTTGCATGCTGCAAAATTGAAAAGGGGGTTTTCTAGTTATTTCATTGTCGGTATTTAAATTCTAAAGTCATGCACCAGAGTTCTTTTAACTTAATACCCGATTCTTTTGATCGATTTAACTCTTCATAGATGCGTGTTGTCGGATATAAACGTCCACACGCAGCAGCTCTAAAATTTAAGCTGCCATTCGGTTCGACAGCTAAGCCACGCCCCCTCATAATTTACTTTGACCCTGCTATTCTAGAAAACTGCTGCAATGTCTTCTGATCTTTATCACCCAAAACATTATCTTTTAGAATACACAGGTCACCTGCATACACCAGTACCTTAAATTCTTGAATATTGACAGGCAGCAGTATTCCTCTAATTTCATGATTTTGTTGTAGCACCAGGATTAAAGGATCCAGAGTAAAAATATATAACAAAGAGCTCAAAAGACACCTTTGCCTAACACCTCTCCTACTATTTACCACAGGACCCAAACTGTAATTTACATATGGGGCCACCACCACCCATCTATAGAAAGTCATTACCCATTCTCTAGTTAGGAGACTGAAAAAAATAATTTCATTGAAAGGCAAAGGAAATTTGAGGGCAAGAATGTAATTGAAACATGGAAATGAATAAATGACTTATTTGGTAAGAAAAGTACTACTAGATTGCAGTGTCCCAACACCCTGACTTGATTGGTATCTGATCCAGATTTGATTGGTCAATAATTTAACAATTTCTTTATTGGTCTAAGTAAATATGCCCCTACATGTAAAGCATGAAATGAGTTTATCTTCTCCAAAGTTTTATTTCAGATTCTTTCAGCCAGTTGAGGTTTTGAGTTATTTGCTGAAGATGGATCCCCGTCCCTTCTTTGGTCGAGATGAGATCAACTGTAGGCTCATGAGAATCACTGCTAATATTTTGTGCTTTCCTATCTCATCTGTCTTTAATTTATCCCTCTGTTCTTCTACTTTTCCTACTATTTGGAAGGAATCGGTTGTAGCCCCAATATTTAAATCTGAGGATGCTTACAACATCCAAAACTATCATCCTATATCTCTCTTGGCTCCCCTATCAAAAGTATTAAAAAGAGTAATCTTTGATGAAATGCTTGAATATCGTACAAAATATGACATCCTTGCACCTGAACAACATGGATTCAGACTGGGTTGTAGCACAACGACGGCCTTGGTGGGGTTCACGGCCGCTGTTCAGATAGCACTTAATAAGGGCCATCTTACAAGTGCAGTGTTTATGGACCTCACCAAAGCCTTTGATCTGGTTGACCATAGTTTTTTATTGGCATCATTAAGTGGTTTAGGATTTTCTGAGGACGTTGTTGGTTGGTTTAGGAGTTATCTGAGTTTGTGTACTCAGAAGACAAAAAGTCATGGTCGGTATTCACTTTCTGCTTTAGTTTCACTGGGTGTGCTTCAAGGGTCAATTCTGGGTCCTCTTCTCTTTAGACTTTTCTTGAATTCCCTTCCTTCAGTTTGCATTCAGTCACAGATTTTTTTATACACAAATGACGCAGTGATCCTCATGAGCACAGCTGATCTCAAAATGGTACAGTCCAGGTTGTCATATGAGTTTTTAGCTGTTCACGATTGTTTTCTTTTTGAAGAACAGGCTTGTACTAAATGAAAAAAAACTAATTATGGTTTTCCATAAAACTAAGAGTAGAGTAAAACAAAACACTACTCCATCTTTGGTTACAGCTGTAGGGGCGGAAATAGAGTAAGTATAACAGTTCAAATACCTTGGTTTTATTGTTGACGAGGGATTAACTTTTGAACCTCTTATTTGTAATATAACAGAAGTCTTACATCAAAGACTGAGAGCCCTTTATTGCCTTAACACATTTCTGGTCCCTTCTGCAAGGAAAATGTTGGCACAAAATTTTCTAATTCCTTTAATAGATTATGGATTATTATTTTACCGCACAGCCAAATCAGGATTATTGTTGAGAGTTAGGGTAAATCTAATTGCTAGATTCTCCACTCAGTTGCCAGCAAGGATCCATTATTGTACCCTTTTAAAGGCTGCTGGATTATTGCCCCTTGAGTGTCGATATAAATCGCAGTGTGGTAAACTGGCCAGAAAAGTGACTTTGAATATGGTCCCTCCCTTCCTAGCTTCTATTTTTACTAGACACCATAATACAGTTTCTATTAGGATGTATACATTATTTTCAATCCCATGGGTGATGACTTTGACAGGTCAAAGGTCATTTGAAATTAAAATGTTATTTATATGGAAAACTGATTGCAAATCTTCATCTTAATGCTTAATTGTAATGTTTTGTAGATGTCTTTTAAGACTGTGTAGAAACCATGTTTGACTTTTTATTTTTGGTCTGTCATACGTAATCATTGTTGATGTATACTGATCGAAGATGTAAATGGATCTTTGATCCATGGACACTCCATGGCCTGTACCGTTTTGAGATCAGCTGCGCTCATGAGGATCACTGCGTCATTTGTGTATAAAAAAATATGTGTCTGAAAGCAAACTGAAGGAAGGGAATTCAAGAAAAGTCTAAAGAGAAAATGACCCAAAACAAACAAATAAGCCTGTTATACTATACATCTTTAATATTCCAGCCAGAAAGGATTGTGGAACTTCATCAAATGCTTTCTCCTGATCTATCGATAATAAAAATCCTTCAGTGAGACCTATCTGTCCTCTGTCCCATATTTCTCTTAATAAACTCAGGTTTTCTAAAATATTCCTCCGCTTTATGGCACAGAATTGTATATCAGCAGGGACTATCAATGCAGCCTCAGATAAACACTGAGCCAAAATCCTGGGTAAAATTTAAAAATGAGAGTTCAGTAGGCTTAGTTGTCTCCAGCTTTTAAACATTGTAGAAAATTATCACTGTGAGGAGGCCATGATTTTGGTTACCCTTGATATGATATTGAATCACTGTACTCTAACGTCCCCCATGAGGGGGTGTTGAATGCAGTCTCTTACTTTTTGAATTAAAATTCTTCTACAGCTTTACCTTCTGTTGAATTTTTACTTAAATTGTTAGAATTGGTACTTAAGTTTAACATCATCACCTCTGATAAAGCCATATATAGGCAAATTAAAGGCACTGTGATGGGACAACATGTGCCCATTCAGTGGCCAATTTGTATGTGGGTTTGTGGGAGCAACATAATGTCCTTAATGCATCTAAAAATCCATGTTTTTACTGTATGCATATATGGAAATGATACATTGATGATGTGATATTATTCTGAACAGGAACTAAGCAAGAGTTGCATGATTTTGTAGTTTTTCTGCATTCAATGGTTGAGAATTTAAAATGTTCCTGTACTGCTAATAAAGAGCAGATTGCCAATCTGGATATTCAGATTGTGCAAGAGTCTAATGGAAATTTGAGTTCTGATATCTACAGAAAAAGTGTGGATGGCAGTACTGTTCTTGTAGCCTTGAGCTGCCATCCATCACATACATTGGCCAGCATTCTGAAAGAAGAATTTTTATGTACTAAAAGAAATTGCAGCACCAATGCAAGTTTTCAAAAGGGTGCTGATATTTTGGAAAAACAGCTTGTTGAAAGGGGTTTACAGTGGCAGTAGTATTAGAAAAGCTAGAATGAGTGTTGAAATTTTATGTAGAAATACTTTGTTACAGGAAGAAGACAGAGATGCTAATAGTGAAAATAGGATCAGTGTAGTGACTACATACTTTGCACATGTGTTGCCTTTTTCTAACATTATTTCTAAACATTGGAGTATGTCAACAGCAGAGGAAAATCTACAAGGGGTTGCAGCACAACTCCCTAGGTTCTCATATAAGAAGGTGAGAAGTTTAAAAGACTGCTTAGTACATAGTCATTAAATAGATGGAAAAAAATACAGTCCGACATTGTTTTCAAGACCGGTTGGATGTTTTAGGTGTCAGAATTGCATGTATTGCAATGTGGTCTTGACCAGTAAAACTTTTACATCATACAACAACAATAGGGTTTTTTTCAATCAGTCAGATGACAAACTGTCACACAAGTGGAGTTATTTATTTGGCCACATGCTCTTGCAGAGCTTTTTACGTGGGGAAGACTGAAAGAAGTTGTAAAGTGAGGGTGGGGGAACACCAGAGGGCCATTCATATCAAAGATTTGACATATGCCACAGCAGCTCATGTTGTGACTCATCAACAAGATGATTTTGAATATTGTTTTAGCTATATAGCAATACAGAAAGTGTGCCCAAATCCAAGAGGGGGAGATTTTAGGAATTTCATTCTGAGAAGGGAAACTTTTTGGATTATTAAATTGAAATCGAACGTAAGTCGTGATTTAAACTGTGGCTTTGACATTAAATAATTTTTGGCAATTAGAAGATGAAATAGAATATTTACATGTGTTTTTGTTTTGAATTATTTAATGTTTCCATTTTTCTATTTTTGTAGTTAAATTGTTTATTGAATTTTTGTACATATTAATGAATACAGTACAGGGTATTGTACACAAATAGAAAAGTACATTATATGATATATGATGCAGGTAGTAGTATGTTAGCATATTATAACAACGGTTAACATTATGATGATTGTGTAGCCTACAATCAACAAGAGAATACTTTATATATCAGATGAGTATATAAATGATTAGAAGTCTGTACTGTAAATCAAAAAAAAAGGTAATAAAAGAAAATCAAGTTAAGATGTTCAACAATCTTATAATCAACAGAAGAGCTGCATAAAAAGTCTATCATAAAGAGATGTTTATATTTGAGTTAATATCAGGTTAAGGAATCTGATGGTGCATATCACCTTTGTGTTTGAAGAAAGTTTAAATAATCTTGCCAACAAAGATGGAATTCACTTAATCGGTCCTGTGCCAGGTATGAAAGTCACTCCAATGAGGAAGTGTAGGTTAAACTATTCAGAATATCAGTCAAAGTAGGTATTAACTGAGACTTCCAATGCATTAAAATCAGTCTTTTCACTTGCATAAATAGGATATGTAGCCATCTATGTTGATACTTGGTTAATTTTATATCTTATTTATAACTCCTAGTAGATAATATTTGGGTTCAAATGGGATAGTGTGGCCAATTATTTTAGAGACTAGGTTGTGAATAGAGTGCCATAATTTAGATATTGGTTTACATGACCAGAGTATATGTAAAAGGTCACCCTTTGACAAGTTGCAGCACCAACATTTATTATTAGGTAGTAAACCTATATTATACAGATAGGAAGGGGTTCTATACCATAAATGCAAAATTTTATACTGAATAAGCATGCTACGTATATCTTTAAAGGTGTTGTGGCAAAGTTTCCAGCAATCATCCCATTGGGAGTCGGATATGTCATCATTTAATACCAGGCTCCAACTATTCCTGGCTAGGAGAGGTTGGTTCGGTAATACGTCTCTGATTTGTTTATAAATTTTACTGATTAAGCCAGAGGAAGTATTAATCCATGAGTTAATGTATGTGGAGGTTGGGAGTGGTCTGCTGATTTGTTGAATAATAGGGGATATAGCAGAACGAATCTGAAGATATTTCCAGAATTCTTGTCTAGGAATGTTCCATTTTGTTTGTAGGTTACTGAAGGAGTTTAGTGTATTGCCATTGTCAGTCAGGATGTATAGAAAGAATATATTCTTATGTTTCCAAGAATTACAATATATTGGTTTGTTCCCTAAAGTGATTTTCGGGTTTCCCCCAAATAGGTGTATAAGATATAGGAGTAGGATCGGACTTAAGCCATTTATGCATTCTAAACCAATAATGGATAGACGTGTTGATTGTAGGATGTTTTCTTAACATAGAAGTAGAAGTGTGATATATAAAGCTGGTAGGGATCTGTCCTGAGGAAAGGGAAGCTTCCATGTCAAGCCATAAAGGTGTATTATTGTTAGGCTTAGAAAACCATTTAATAGTTTGTGAGGCTCTGAATGCCCAGAGGTAAGCCATAAACCAGGGAAGACCAAAACCACCGTGAGACCAATGCGAGCGTAGTTTAATACGGTTAAACCTTGGTATGTGGCCTTCCCATAAAAAGTCTCCTATGATTTTGTCAATATTATGAAGGAGAAGAGGAGAAATTTTAAGTGGGATGCTAGCAAACAAATAAAGAATTTTAGGTGTAATGTTCATTTTTATAGCAGCTATTTTACCGGGAAGGGACAGTTTTAAATTTTTCCATTTGGATAAATTCGTTTTGATGTCTGCAAGTAAAGGAGGGAGACTGACTTCCCAGATTTTATCTAGATTGGGCAAAATTTTTATCCCTAAGTAAGTAATACCTTGTGGGGCCCAGCAAAATCCAAGAGTATTGTTCATGGAAGGAATGCAATACTTATTTAGTGGTAGTACCTCAGTTTTTTGGTAATTAACTGTTAGCCCAGATAGTTTGGAGAACAAATTAAGTATACGGTTAAGTGAATGTGCAGATGGTTCTAAATTTTTTAGCAAAATGAGCATATCATCAGCATATGACAATGATGTATATTGCGTGTGCCCAATGGATATACCTTTAATATCATTACTCTGCCTTAGAAAGGTAGCTAGAGTTTCAAGAGTTAGGATAAAGAGAGTTGGGGAGAGTGGGCATCCTTGCCTGGTGCCCCTAGCTAATTTAAAAGGTTGAGATAATGTGGAATTAGTAAGAACCCTAGCTTGGGGATTAGTATAAAGAAGTTTTATCCAAGAACAAAAGAGGTTACTAAAACCAAAACGCGATAACACAAGATAGAGAAAGTTCCAGTCTAAAGAATCAAAAGCTTTTTCAAAATTCACAGCAATGACTGCAGCTAGAGAATTCAGAGATTTGGCTTTATATATTAGGTTAATTAGGGAGCGAAGATGGTCAGAGCCCATTCTTCCTTTGACAAAACCCACTTGTGATCGATGAATTAATTTAGGGATATGTGGTTCTATACGGTTTGCCAAGATCTTGGCAAAGATCTTGCCGTCTGTATTGAGTAGGGATATAGGACGGTAATTCAACGGAAGGGTAACGTCCTTGTCTTTTTTTGGGAGGATTGTAATAATTACATCAGTCATAGTGTGAGGTAGATAGCCTTTCTTGGAAGATTCATGAAATACGTTGCATAATAAGGGACATAACTGATCAGCCAAGAGCTTGTAAATTCGACAGGAAAACCGTCTCCACCAGGAGATCGTCCAGATTTAAGAGAGAAGAGTGCCTTATTTACTTCTTCAGTAGTAAAAGGTGTATCTAGAGAGTATTTTACCTCTTGAGAGAGACAAGGAAGTGCTAAGTTGTCAAGAAAGGAAGTAATGTCTGTCGATGATGCTGGGGATGAAGAGGAATATAGGTTTTTATAAAAGGATGCCATAATCTCATTAATAGAAGCTTCATTTGTTTGAATTTCTCCTGCCTGATCCTTTAAGGTGGCAACGTGTCATTCTATTTGTTGCATTCTAAGTCTGTAGGCAAGTATTTTACTCCCTTTTCCCTCCAATATTTATGTTTTATTCTTAATAATGCTATTTCTGTTTTAGAAATTAACTCGTTGATTTGCATACGTAGTTGTAGGATCTCGTAGTGCAGAGGAGAGGAGGGATCGGGACGGGGATTAGCCGAGTATAACGCTTGTTTTGCTTTTAGTAGGTTTTCAATATTATTAAGCTGTTGTTCCCTGAGTTTCTTCCTATGTACCGCAAAACTAATTATTTTACCACATAGGGTAGCTTTAAGCGCCTCCCATGTAGTACTCATAGAAGTATCTCTTGGGTCATTATAAGCGATGAATTCTTCTATTTGTATTTTAATCCAGGTTAAAATTTCAGGATCTTTGAGTAGTAAGGGGTCTAATCGCCAGGAAGGTGGTTTTAGTGGGGGAGAACCCCAAGTAATTAAAAGTTTAACCGGAGAATGATCAGATATAAGTAAGGGAAGAATATTTGTTTCTATTACATTAGTTGTAATTGTAGGAGAGGTTAACCAGTAATCTATTCTACTATAAGATTGATGGCGGGGAGAATAGAATGTATAATCCCTATCTCTGGGATGAAGAGTCCTCCAAATGTCTGATAAGCCCAGATCCTTCTTTAATTGTGACACTATATTTAAACTTTTAGGGTGACTATCTTGTGAACTGTTACTCCTATCCATATATGCATCAAAAGTAAAGTTAAAGTCCCCCCCGATCAACAAAGGAGAGTTGACCAAATTTAATGAAATTAAGAGTTGAATTAACTTATGGAAAAATTGTGGGTCATCAGAGTTAGGGGCATATATGTTGACTATAGATAATGGACCTGAAGGGGTATCAAAAGTTGTAACCAGCCACCTACCATCCGAATCCTTCACAATATTAGAAGGTTTTCATTTTAGGTTTTTATGAATTAACGTAGTGACACCCCTTTTTTTGGAGGAGGCAGAGGCTGCATAAACCTGACCGACCCAGTCACATTTTAGTCTAGAGTTGTCTGCATCCAAAAGCTTAGTTTCTTGCAATAATGCAATTTGAACTTTGTGCTTTCTGAGATGATTGAGTACTTGTTTGCGTTTGCTTGGCGCATTGAGTCCCTTGACATTCCAAGCATATAATGTTAGATTAGCCGTCATACATTAGATTGTTCAGTCTATAGTGGAATAGATATAAGGTCAAAGGACTCCAATAGCCAAGCAACTTTAACAAGGGTATGTAGATCAAATTAATATATTAATTGTAAATAAACTGTTGGCAAAACTAACCAACACCATCAGAAAAAAGGCATGTCAAGTCTTTCAGATTAACTTGCTTGCAGCTCTCTACTAACAGTATAACCATGATACTAATAAGTATCTGAACTATATAACAGTAGAACAATAAAGTCATTTGAGATGAGCAGAGAAGAGAGGTCAGTCCAGGTAAGGAAATGAAATAGGGACCAAGACCATGTCTCTGTTCTCTAGGACGTAGCTTAACAGTTGAGACAGGATAACACCGAGTAAGGTATAATCCAATCTGCCCTATTAATGAAATATCTGGCCAAGACTTGTATAACAATACTAAAATATTTGCAGTTTTAAGCAGTATCGAACCTTAAAGTAGAGTAGTAGAAATATATTTATCGTACTCTTATAGGTCTAGAGGTAATTAAGTCACAGTAGCATTAACAAGTCTACCATCATCACTAATACAAAGGGAACGAATAGCGAACTAAGTATATTACTACAGCAAAGAGGGGAATTACGGAGGTAATGACAACATTACAAGATTATAGAGTATAATGTCTGTAGTGGCTAAATAATGGGAGTTGTAGCGTGCTGGGGTAATGTATTAATATGTACATATAATGTTAACTAAATTCTGTATTAAGATTAGTTTTATCCGATAGTATGCAAATATTGGGATATAGTTTGCCAAATAGACATTAGACATAGCTAAGCAGATGTAATAACATTGTTTTGTAAATATGTCTGTTGTATTTAGGGTAAATATTGTCATTTGTCCAGCAGAGGGAATGCCTTCATTAGATAAACAGTGATAGAAAAAAAAATGCAACGCTATAAAGCTCAAGTGTTAATAACGCAACGGAGAACATCGTTCTGTTAACAATCAGGTTATCCCGAGGGAAATTACCCCAGTTTCCATCTAGCTGGATCCCTACAACAATCGGAGCCGAACCTAATAAACAGACCAGAGCCCACCTCAAGATTATAATGGGCTCTGCCCTACAAATACCATCGAATGTTTAAGCTTTACTCTAAGGTTAAGGCACCTTGAAATTATAATGTGTACTTCAGCGTCAACATTGAGCGGTAGATTGCAAATTAAGACACCGTCTTAAGTACACCAGTCTGTTTGCAATCAGGTCCTATAGCCATGCACTAAAAGAAAATTACTACTCAGCTGCACAATATTAGTAGGAGTGTGCACTTGCTAAACTGATACACAAATTTTTTTTTATGTAGACGTGGGGAGGTCATAATCTTAAAAGTGTATCAGACTGCATGATTGAAGCACAATAATCAGCCACTCGTCGTCATCCTACACACAAAGGCTCTATCAGAATGCCTTTCAGAATAGATTTAGTCAGTGACTATTTAAAGATTTTGAGGCTCTGATCAGTCACCTTGAATGTTTTAAGGGTGTAGTATCCCCTTTATTTTTGCCCTTTCCGCGATGCTTTTTTTTTGGAGGGTTCATTCACTTTGAGAGGTGATCTGTCTCCATTACTGATCCAAGAGGTTTCCACCAGATTACAGTCCGTATCGATTCCCGAGGAGATGTTCGTTTCTGAAGCTGGATTTACATTCATAGTAAGTGAGTCTTGCAATAGCGCATATTTATTGTGCACAGGGATATTAGGAATAATTTGATCGGTACCAGTGGATTTTGGTGCAGTGCGATATGTGTTATCAGGGCTGCAGCATCGAGTTTTTGAATGACTTGTGCCAAATGTTAGCTTTTCTTGAACACGATTGGATTGCCTTCTTGAAGGCACATCGGGAGAATCAAAAATAGCAGATTCCTTCTTCAAAGATATTGTACTGGGGAGCTTATCAGTGTTGATGACACTCATGGATTCAGCTGTAGAATGAATCGATCGGGCTGTTAGATCTTTATGTTGAGCAGCCGTATGGTTATTTAGGAAGGACATTAGAGACTCCGGGGAGTGAAAATCCTGATAAGTATTTCCAGTAAAGATCCTCATTATCGCTGGGTATCTAAGTGAAAAACTGAGCCCTATCCAGTGCATTATCTGTCTAGCTGGCATAAAGGCTTTCCTTTTTACAGATAATTCCTTTGAAAAATCGTGGTATATGTAAATATTATGTCCCTGCCAGGTAAGTTGACCGGTTTCTCTTGATTTCTGTAAAATAAGCTCTATGTTAGCATAATTGAGAAACCTGGTGATAATTGGCCTAGGTCTTTGTTCTGCAGAAGGTTTAGGGCCTAGTGATCGGTGCGAGCATTCTATAATTAGGTCATCGCCGGTTTGGAGTTTAAGTATTTGCGGTAGCGCTTGAAGTAGAAATATTGTGGTATTTTTGGCCTCTACTTCTTCGGGGAATCCAAATATTCGGAGATTATTTCTTCGGTTCCTGTTCTCCATGTTGTCTATCTTAGTTTGTAGTTCTTTAATTGCTCAATCTTGAGATCTAATAGTTGCTTTTAGCTCCTGTAATGAATCTTCATTAAGGCGAGTTTTATTTTCTGTAGAAGAAAGCCGAGAGTCGATAGTTTTCAATGTCTGAGTATTTTGTTGAGTAGCAATTTTTAGGTCGTTCATATCTGCAGATAACTTAGTAAACATTGCTTCAATCTTTCCAAGAGTGTTCGGCTGCATGTCAGAGTTAGCCATTGTATAAGACTTGCAGTCGGCCTCCCAAGATCTATAGGAGTACTGAAGTCAATAAGGCAGATCTTATGATAAAATAGCTTTGCAAATAAGCTATAGTATTGTTTATCTACTTGTCCTCACTGATAGAGTGTTTGCTCTGGCTTAGATGGCTGAAGATGATGTTAGATTGTTGTAGTTGATAAGGAGCTCAAGATAGACATCCATCTTGCTCGGTGTCAGGCCACGCCCCTTTCAATGTTTCCATTTTTCTTTCTCTTCACTGTTTGGAATATTGTACATGAATTTAAATCCCCCCCCCTTCCTCTAGTTCCCTTTCTTTATTCTTTGTGTATTTGCAGGTTCCTTGTGCCTTTAAGGCACATCATTATCTTACTTATTTATGAGTCTCTAGTTAGTGGTCGTAGTTGATATTGTGCAATGTCATTGGCTTGTTTTAACTTTTGTCATAATGACATCATGTATCTGTATGTGTAAATGAATTGCAGTGTAACTTTATTTTAGCCTTTGAGAAAGGGTCATTGTGACCAGAAAAAATGTCAGGAATGCCATTTGCACAATAAATTATTTGTTTTTTATACTGCAGCATCAGTTTCATTGGTGGTGGTGAGTGCCTGGTTGCACTGTTTTGCAATGTTTTGATTTACCAGTTGCACCCCAGCCATGTGCGAGCCCTTATGTGTGTTTTTACACTTCCATTGTGGGGAAGCTGATGGAGACAATGCTTAAGGAAAGGCTGGTGACCTTTATGGAAGACTTTCTACTAAATTCTGAAAGATGGGAATAAACCTGTTATGGCAGGAGATGTATACAAATGGGCTGTTAAGCCTTCTGTACATCTACATTATCCTAGTATGAATGCTAGTATAAGACAGTTGGCTCCAGGGCAGTCACCAGCATGTGTTTGTCTCCAGAAAATTCTGCCAGATGAACCTAGTTGAGTATTATGACTGGGTCCTGAGAGAATTGGATGAGGGTGATGCGGTGGATGTCTTATATTTGGACTTCAGTAAGGAATTCAATTCAGTGCTGCATTGAAGGTTAGGAGGGAAGTTGAGATATGTGGGGTGGGGACTAAGATGGTTAAATAGATTGAGAATTGGCTGCAGGGGAGACAGCAGAGGGTAGGGGTGTGCTGGGGGGACTGTCATCTCCAAGGGCTGTGATGAGCTGGGTGCCGCAAGGATCGGTACTGGGGCCAGTGCTGTTTGGAATATTCATAGTGGACATCTTGTATGGCATCAGGAATAAGATCAGTCTATTCACTGATGATACCAAATTGGGGGTGGTGGTGGGCGATATAGCAGGTTGGCAAGGGCTGCAGGATGACCTGACCAAATTGGTGGAGGGGTCAGAAGTGTGGCAGTTGGGGTTCAGTGCACTAAAAGTGCAGAGTTCTGCACTTTGGAGCAAAGAACCCAGGGAGGGGTTACCAGCTGGGTTGGGTGCAGCTAGGTTCCATCGAAGAGGAGAAGTATCTAGAGGTGGTTATAACGAGGAAGATGAACAATATAGAGCAATGCACTGTAGGAGGATGGCAATGAAAGCCAAGAGGATGCTGGGTTGTGTTGTGAGAGGGATCCCCTCCAGGAGCAGGGAGGTGATCCGCATCTCTACAGGGCACTGGTCAGGCCACACCTGGAGTACTGCGTGCAATTCTGGCACCCATATCTGAAGAAGGATGTGAAATTACTGGAAGGGGTACAACGCAGGGCAACAAAGATGATTCAGGGATTGGAGGACAGACCATATGAGGAGAGGCTGAGTGAGTTGAACATATGCTCCTTGGAGGAGAGAAGGGATCGGCAGGACATGATTGAGACCTTTAAGTACATAAAGGGGATAAACAAGGCAGGTACTGAAGGGATACTCAGGCTGAGGAGGGGGAGGGACATGAGAGGGCATGGCCTTAGATTGGAGGGGGGAAGATTTAGGACGGAAATGAGGAGACACTTTTTCACGGGGGAAGGTCATGACAGAGTGGAATGCTCTACTGGAGGAAGTGGTAGCCTGTAAGACAGTGGGTAGATTCAAAAGGGGATGGGACAAGGTGAAAGGGGGTAATTGGGAAGAGGAGGTGAGCATGGGCAGCTGCAAACTGAGGGTGTTAGCTGCACATTCAAGCAGACTTGATAGACCAGGTGGTCTATTTCTGCTGGCAAGTTCATATGTTCGTATGTAATATTTGTGTTTCAATTCTTCCTCATGCTAGTCTAGTCTGTGGTGCTATTGCTGCAGTTTGTTCTACAGTGTACACGTCATTGGTCAGGCCCTCATCACTTTCCACTCCCTCATAGTGCCCTAGATCCTGGTGCCTAACACCTAAAAAAAGAACAAAACATTTATTAGTAGCTCAGTGCTTAGCACATCATAGTGCTGGCTAACTCAGCTGAAGCAGAAAGCAGTAATTTTTTTCTGTGAAGTCTGTGGCACTGGCACACATAATTAATTGTTCTGGTGACAGGGTGTTGTTTGGTGACACTGATTTCATACGCTGTGCAAGCATCCACATTTCCCAGTTTATAAGTGAATTTGTTAAGCTTTAGTTTCTCAACATCTGGAGCAACAAGTAAACCCAGTTCAAAATGTGAAAAAAATAGATGATGGCTTCAAAAAGGATCAAAAGTATAACAGAGAAAAAAGGGTTGTGCATTTACATCCCAACTGGAAAAAAGAATATCCATGGCGGGATTTCAACGAAGAAAAATTGTTGATTTATTTTATTTGTACTGTGAGACCTATACCTAAGTTTATGATTCGCAGTCTAAAATGGTGAAAGGGTCAGGTGATTTAAAAACAGACCCATAAAGAGGCATACTGTAATAAGGGAACATGAGTAATGCACAAAGCATTACTTAAAAGATATGACTCCAAAGCCAGTACCATCTATCAGAAACTACTCTGGGCCAGTCTTTTAAAAAAAGACCCAAGACACCAAGAGAACTTAATAAAACTGACGCTGCGATTCTGAGCATGGCGCTTTATTAAGCTGGTAATGCACATTCTCAGAATCATGGATTCATTTTCTTAATACAAAATAATATAGGTTCCAGCATTCATTTTACAGTAGGTCTCACTTTGGACTACTCTGTTTTGTACCAAGTAAAGGATACGCCTCTTTGTACAGGTACAACCCAAAAACCATAACTTGTTTATGAACTAGTTTCTCCATTGCTCCGTGTGACCATAGCTTAGGGACATGCTGAGCCTATATTTCGGGCGAGACAACAGAACTGTAATTTTTAGTATAATAGTACATTTCAAGCTATTCTGTGTGCATATGGGGTTAGTTACATATTTTACAATGTTAAACCTTGTAGCAGGCAACATTACTGTCAGCCTTTCAAAACTGTTCCCAAAGGCTGACCCGTGTCCCTTTAATCTTGGTGAGTGGACAGAAGTCATAATTGGACTGAAGTTACTTTTGCCAGACATTATTGGTATTCATCATGTTGTGCACAAATCTAGAGCTTACTATTTTGGATGCCAAACCAAAATTTTAAATACATGACCAAATCTGAAGATTGTTTGAAAGGCATTTTAAGTTTTTAATTTTGGTCTCTAAAATGCAGGAAAGAACTTAAAGCACAAAAATTCTAGATGAACAAATGGCACATTTCACTGCTGTAAAGGAAGTTTTTCCTTTATTATTTGGTGACCAGGTAAGGCCTACTAGGAACAATGCCTGATTTCTGGGGCAACCTGGGAGCACTGGGACGTTAAGTGACTTGCTCAGAATCACACAGTATGCAAGTGGAGGTTATGGGATCCAAAACCAGGTCCGTTGAATGTACCAAGCTCATTCATAGCTTATTACTCTAACCTCTAGGATATACTGCCATTCCAGGTGTCATCGTGGCTCAGTTGATATCACATCCACCTCTAGTACAGAAGGTCACGGGTTCTCATCCCTCACTGGGATTGGACTCGTACCTAAAATACTGGCACCCGAGTGCAGTATTAGGGTGTGCTGTCCTTCAGATGAGATGTTAAACCAAGGTCTCTTCTACCCATTCTGGTGCTGTCTTGGTGGGTGTCCAGGTGGAAGTAAAAGAACCCAAGACACTTTTTGCATGAAGAGTAAGGAATTTTCCCTGATGTCCTGGCCAACATTCCCTTTCCCATAAAACTAGTTCATGCAGTTGTCCAGGCTGTGTGTGGTTGTTGATGTGCGATACGGCGGCCACTACACATTCAGTCACTTACACTGCCAGTATAGCATTGCTTGTAAAGCACTTTGGGATACATTGTGTAAGAAAAGTGCTATACAAATGCTGATTCTTGTTCTTCTAAGTAAGGTGGTTAGTCAGCAAAGACAGAGCAGTTGTTGCATTAGAAAAAAAAAACTTAAAATTGTGGCAGTGCATCTTGAGCACAGATTTGTAGGTGGGAACAGTGTGGGCAATGCAAACAAAGCTAAGAGCTACCACAGCGAACTGACTTCTATTCACTTTGTTAGAGTTCTAGATTTCTTATCAAACTTCTTGCCAGTTGTTGCTAGAAAGTCATCAGCTTTTCAGTTGCAAAACATGAGATACCAAACTATATTGGGAAATCATTTCTGCATTTAGAAATATAAGGTTTGCCTAGTTCAAAAGATAATTTCAGGAATTGCAGTGTGTCATTAAACTCCTCATAGTCAGCATTGCTGTGCTGTGGTGCCTCTCAAGCAGCCTGTTGTTGCAACCTGTTCAACTTTGAGCTTAGAAACATAAGGCGCTTTTACACACAGGTTTCTGTAATGGAATGACTGTTATGGAAACAGTATTTCGTTACATCCCTAGTGTGTAAAGTGCATCTGTTCCGTTCCCTTCGTGAATGTTCATGCAAACCGCAATCTCTGCTTTTTGCGGTTTGCACCGATGTGTTCCGTTTCGACTGGCTGTGTAAAATAGCCATTCCAGTACTGCCTATAGAGGGGCAAACTCTGTGGGGGAGCCGAAATAAATGGAGGCAGGGGTTGCCAGAATACTTGTGAAGTGTAAAGGGAACACTGAAAGCAACAGAGTACAACGGCACTACACAGGTAACGCTCGATCAGTTTCTAAACCCTGTGTGTAAAAGCGCCTATAGAAACATAGAATCTGATAGCAGATGAGGGATGCTTAGCCCTCCCAGTCTGCCCATTTTTTTTCTACCTTCATTTTTGCTGCAGACTGACTTATCTACAGCGATGCCCCCCTTACCACTGGCTGTCAGTTCAGTGGCGGATCACCTCAAAGTCAGATTACTGACTTTTAAAGCCCTACACGATCTGGGCCCTGATTACCTGAAAGAACTCCTGATCCCTTATCAGCCTGTAAGATCGCTCCACTCAGCTGACGAGGGGTTGCTAGAGATTCCAAAGGTGATGTTAAAATCTGCTGGGGCCCGGCTTTATGTTTGCAGCCCCTTCTCTTTGGAATTCTGTACCCCATCGTACTAGGGAGTGTACGACTGTGGGGAGTTTTAAACAGGTTCTGAAATCCTTTCTGTGGGAAAAGGCATATGGTTTTACTGCTCATTGATTTGCCTTTGTGTGTTTTTTAATATTGCTTTTTGTACTTCTGTTTTTGTACTCCTGTAATTTTATCTTATGTATTTTATTGAAATGCGCCTTGACATTTGAAAGGTGCAATATAAATAAAAATATTATTATTATTATATTATACCCTTGTGCATGCCCCAGTCGTTTTGAACCCCACTGTTTTTGCCCCACTACCTCAGCTTGGTTACTACCTTAGCTAGATGGCTGTTCCAGGAATCAACGACCCTTTCTGCGATTAAATATTGTACAGTTTGAATGCTTCTTGTTACACCACCCCATAGCTCTGGCAGATAATAATACCTAGACACTGTGACTACATAAACCTGAATATTAGCAGGCCTGCAAAAAACGGCACCTCATAGCCATGAAATGTTGTCTAAACTTTTTATTGTGAAAAAAGGCAAAACATAGTAGGCAACTTGCATTAAATATGCAAGGTGAAGATGCTGTGTGACTTCTTGCCAGTTGTTTCTAGAGGGTCAAAAACACTCCAATTGCAAGACATGAGATACAAAACCATATTGAGAAATATTTTCTGCATTTAGAAACACAAGGCTGCCCAGTTCACAAGACCCTTCCATAAATTGCAGAGTGTCACTGAACTAGTCATATTAATCATTGCTGTGCTCTGGTGCCCCTTTAGCAACCTGCTGTTGGGACCTGTTCAGCTTTGTGCTTAGAAGCATAGAAACATGGACTCTGTTAGCAGATAAAGGATGCTTAGCCCACCCAATCTGCCCATTTTTTTTCTACCTTCATTACTGCTGCAGACTGATTCATTTACAGTGATATATTCCCTCCTCTTACTACTATGATTCCCTTGTGCTTATCTCAGGCATTTTTTAACTCCACCACTGTTTTTCCCCCATTACCTCAGCTAGAAGGTTGTTCCAGGAATCCACCACCCTTTCTGCGAAGAAATATTGCTCAACTTGAAAGTTTCTTGTTTTGTTTAGACAAGCTTTCCCTCTGGAATGTGGTCATTCGCCCAGTCTCTGACGTAATAGGAACAGCTACTGTAATTTTATTATAACGTTGTAAAACTTGTAACTCTGACGTGGAACCTTTTCTCCTAAACAAATAAATCAATCAATAAACAAACACTGGGCTGGCCTCCCAGCATAGCTGTAGTGCTACTGCTACTGACATTGGTGACCCGGGTTTGGAAACAACCTTGGGTAGTCAGGGGCCGGCCAGTGGGAGGGGGTTGAGCATCCCAGAGGCACTCACCTCCTCTGGGGGGGGGGGTCCCATCATCTGCCATAATCTGCCACCTGGTGACCACAGGTGGCATCGATTGGTAGATGGAGAGCGAGGTGGGGACCAAAGATGTGCTGAATGCGATCAGCCTGTTAGGACTTCCAGCTACCTCTGAATTTCCAGATTGTGCAGAGACTCCATAATTGCAACCGGAGAACCATTTGCCTGGTACAGTGAATTTCTTACATGTGAATGTGCTGTGTGCTTATAGTGGGTTGTGATTTGGTTCCCCACAGTGTGTCTGAACTGTGTTTTGCATGCTGGAGGCTGTATCCAGCTCCATGGACTGAATCCGTATCCATTTCCATTTGCCTGGGCCCTGCTACACTGGCCCAGCCAGAATACCTGCTACGCAGAGAAAGTCATCAATGAGATGAGATGAGGGGACCAGTCCCCTGCTCAATGCCTTGAACAGGAAAAATGCCTCGGTGATTCATGTGGGCCCTGCTTCTCCGGGCACTCCAGCTCAACAGCCTGCAGTCTTGATTTCATCCTGCCTGTGTCCGGTATTGGGTATCGTGAGTAAACATCAGGATAGCTCCCTGCAACAACAGCTAAATCTAAAAGTGTTGTCATCTGATTGTCTTGTTGCCTTTTCTTTTATGAACTGAGACCTCTGGCTCCAGATTACAAATTGTGTGTGTTGTGCATGTTGCTTTCTTCCATCAGAGGGCCCCAACCAGCTGTAATGTTCCTGGCTAGCCCACCATTTTCCTACTGGGTACCCAGAGTGTGTGACTGTACAGGGACTCTGAACTGCAAGCATAACTATCTGATTAATACAGCTTTTAAGCAAATCAACCTGATTACGCCCCACCTTTGTTCAAGTCCCCTGAATAAATCAGATTTAACTTTGTTTGCATTTAACCTGACTGTGGTTCCAGTTTGTGCCAAGAGTATTGTACTGTTTTTTTGCTGTGCTTAACCTTGTTTTACAGGGGGTCCCCAGGGTCAAGCTAGAGGAACCAGCCCTGGTGGTAAGTGCAAACAGTGTGGGTAATTGTCTGGTGAATAGGGCTATTGTGAAAGTAATTTTAATTTATTTATTTAGCTTTTGTTGACCGGGTATGTACACTAGACAAGTATTATGCCTATTTTCAGGAATTACCTGGGAGGATACAACATAGGGATACAGAAAGAATGCAAGTACATCATGACAATATAATAACATATAGGAGTAGTAACATTGTCCAAGGGAGTAATGGGTCATAATATAACTTATAACTTTATAGATAGGCACCCCCAAGGTGAGTAGGTCACAGACAACTTCTAACAAATTATAAACACATTAGAGAACATGTAAGTTAAGGCAAGACCAGGGTACATAGGTGTAGACACTTATGCCCATGACCAGGGTACATAGATGTAGACAATTTTTCCCACAGTCAAGTACCCGGGTAATTGATAGAATCATGGGAACAGCAAGAAGTTTCAGGCAGCTTCAATAGGAGGCAGCTCGGGTCAGGTTTGACAACAGTTGATAATTACTCTAGGGAGGCTTAGGGCAGTCACACACACTGAGGCTAATTTCAGGAAGCCCCACAGGGAATTGGAAAAACTCTGATAGGAAGGGGCCGAGCGGATATCCACGGGAAGGGAGTTCCAGAGTCGGCACACATACGGCAAAGTCCCTATCCCCCATGAGGGTATGGGTGGAGGGGACTTTGAGCATCCCTGAGGCCTGGGACCTAAGATGGTAGGGAGTCATGTCCATTTGTGGCAGAAGCTGGGCCAGCCCCGGGGGATGCCAGTTCTGCTCACTTTCCCTATGAGGCATCCCACCGCGAAGTCAAGGAACCTGGCTGGAGAGAGCCAGCAGAGTTTATCGTATAGTTCACAGCGATGGGTGAGATGGGGGGCAGCCAGGGCAAACGACAGATGTTGTTATGTTCTGTGCCACCGAGTGAGATGAGTCTTGGGGGAGTGAGCGAATTGGTGCAGACCATAGCTAAGGGAGGGAAGAAGTACACCTCTTGCAAGGGCAAGTCTGGCCACTGGTGCAAGGTTGTACTTGGCCCTGTAGGCCAGACCCAGCTTACAGTTCACTGCCCTGCAGATGTTTAGAATGTGACTCCCCATGTCAAGTTGGGGGTCAGTTATGACCCCTAAGTATTTGACAGAGTTCACTACTGGAAGGGAGAGTCTGTGAGGACTGGGAACATTTAGCAAGGCTGACGAGGCTTTGATTTTGGCTGTGGAGCCGAAAAGCATGGCCTGTGTTTTTTTTTCAGGTTCAGGACCAGTTTGTGGTTAGTAACCCAGGTCAGGACATTGTTGAAGTCCTCGGACAAGCACTGGTTTAGCGTAGCGGTGTCCTGGGAGTGAGCCATTATCACCAGGTTGTCTGTGTATAGGGTGGCTCTGCAATTGTTTGTCACCATTGGTAGTTGATTGATAAAGAGCGAGAAGATGAGGGGGCCCAGTACCAAACCCTGAGGGACACCAGAGGTCACCGGTTGGGGCTCGGAGAGGACTTTATTGAAGCAGGTCCGCTGCTGTCCACCATGCAGATAGCCCATAAGCCATTTCATGGCATGGGGGGAGAGGCCAAGTGACCACAACTGCGAGCAACGCATCATCAACAAGGTCAAAGGCTTTGGACAGGTCGATAAATATGGCTCCAGAGAGTTTGCCCTGGTCCATTGCTGTACTGATGCTTGATGTGACTGAGGTCAAGGCTGAAGTGGTGCTGTGCCCCTTTCGAAAACAATGCTGGGCCAGGGACAACAGCTTATGAGACTGGATATACTCCGAGAGCTACTCAGCCACTACCTTTTCAAGGAGCTTGCTAAGGGATGAGAGAATAGCAATCGGACGATAGTTGTCCGGTAATTTAGAATTTTTATATTGTATATAGTTCAGGCCACTAGAAGGGAAAGGGGGGGTTACAGTGTCCCGAAGGGCTGTGCCCAGATTAGCTTGACCACTAGCATCCCTGACCTCTGGGTGGAGGCACACATTTCATGACCCAGGCCCCTTAACCTGCTACTAGCTAAGCAGGCAGGGGTAGTAGCCCTTGGGATAGCGCCACCTAGGGGTTACATCTTGGAGGCTTACTGCTGGCATTTTGTGCCTTCTAGTGGCCAAAAATTATGAATTATTATTGTTAAAGATTAATGGCTATCCCAGTAGAAATGGCTGTACACCAGTTGGTGGGGTGGTGTACAGGGCAAGAAAGCGACCTCCAAAATGCTCTGCTTATACTTGACATTCCCTTGGGTACCAGTAAGGACACTGTAGAGGGAGCACTCTCCAAAGTTGAATGTTTAAAAATCCCTGTGGTGGTGGGTTGACAGGCTGATTTGATCGCCCAAACTTTCATAGCCTTGGTAGAGTGTAGTGACCTCGTGGACAGCTCTGAAGTGCCACAGACTATTGCCTCAGAAGGGGTCCTAGCTGCCTGGAGAGTGATTACGAAAGACAGTAAAGACCTTGGGGAGGATGAGCTCCCACTATTATCTGAGACTTTTGAGGAGAAATTTGCTAAATTGTTGCTGGAGGAAGGGAAAACCGTAGAGGACTTTAAGAAACTATTCCTGCCACCTGGGGGTGTTCCTTCTGCAACACCCCTTCCCACTCCAGCACCTGTTACTGCCCCGCCTTCTGTGCCTGTGCCAATGCTGGCCCCTATATCTGTACCCTCCATAAGTCATGACTCCTACCAAAGGCTGAGAATCTTCTCGGGCACCCTCCCCACCCCACTGGGGGAGGATGACTGGGAGACCTGGATTGACTGTGTTGCCCCCTTGGTCCCCTAGTGGCAGTGTGCAGAGGCTGAGAAGCATAAAAGAATCATATCAAGTTTGAGGGGCCCCGCCTTTGAAGCCATTACATTTTTGAGGTCCGCTAACCCTGATGCATCTGCTCAGAACTTGAAGGCAATTTTGTGAGCATTGAGTCTGGGGAGACTTTGATGTGGAAATTCCAAGGTACCAAACAAAGGAAGGGGGAAGTTTGTCTGTGTATGTTACTCGCTTAGAAAGAGCTCTGCAGAAAGCTTACCAGAAAGGTGGGGTAGCCACCAGTGATTTGAACCATGTGAGATTGGGGCACATACTGCAACATGCCAAGCATTCTAAACTGCAGATCATCCAGTTAACTCATTCACACCACAAGAGCTCATTCAGACTTCCACCACTTGTGCCCTGTATACTTTTAATACTGCATCCTGGGCCTTTCTAAGCAAAATCAATCCATAATCCGCATACCACAAACAAATGTGAATTCCTCTTGAACCGTAAGTGCTACACACAAAGTATGAGTGGCAAAGTTGTTCAGCACAACATTACCTTTCCAATGGTGCTATACAATCATTTGTAATCGATTTGGTTTTAATTTTATACTAGCTGAAATACCCAACAACTGTGTTTTTTTTCAGATTTTTTCAAGGTGCTTAGGTGAGGCTTGAGAGACAAATGTCAGCCATGCACACCATACCTTAAACAAATGTGAATAACTCTTAAAGTATACATGGTAGATGCAAAGTATCAGCAGCAAAATTGTTCAGCACAAAATTACATTTCTAACGCTGCTATGCAATCAATTGTAATCCAGTTAGTTTTTATTTTATGCTAGCTGAAATACCAAACAACTGTGTTTTCTTTTCAGATTTATTCAAGGTGCTTAGGTGAGGCTTGAGAGACAAATGTCAGCCATGCACACCATACCTTAAACAAATGTGAATAACTCTTAAAGTATACATGGTAGATGCAAAGTATCAGCAGCAAAATTGTTCAGCACAAAATTACATTTCTAACGCTGCTATGCAATCAATTGTAATCCAGTTAGTTTTTATTTTATGCTAGCTGAAATACCAAACAACTGTGTTTTCTTTTCAGATTTATTCAAGGTGCTTGGCTGTGGCCTGAGACAGAGTTGTCAGCCATGCACACAATACCTTAAACAAATGCAAATAACTCCTAAAGTATACATGATAGACACAAAGTATCGGCAGCAAAATTGTTCAGCACATAATTACCTTTCTAATGGTGCTATGCAATCAATTCTAAGCAAATTGGCTTGTTCAACATTTAGGTAAAAACTGCTGACTTCTTCAGATGTTTCCAGGCCTGAGTGTAAGTCAGCTGAGTACATCTACAGGCGTTATTGGCCTGAGTGGCTGTGCTTTCAGACGCCACCTACAGGCGTATCTAGGCCTGAATGAGTTAAGGCTCCAGGATAGGAGAGGTAACCCACCTGACTACTGTGACTTGATAAAAGAACTCTGTGAGGTAGACGGTGAAGATGGAGATTGTAATTATGAGGTGAGTACAGCCCAAGTGATCATGGCACTGGAAGGCCCTTCCGAAATGGAAACCACTACGAGTGTCTTGCTGTGGGCTAAACGGTGGGGGGAGGAGTTGCTGAAGGAAGTCAGAAAAGTGCAGCCAGGTGCGTTCGAAGAGGTATCCCCTGCTGACATAGACCCTGGCCCCTGTCAGGACGTGACTGTTATGGGGATGGGGGTGCACCCCTAGGCACCCTCTACTGAGGGTGGCTTCTCAGCTGAGCTCAAGGAATTGACTGCCACCCTAAAGGAACTGTTGAGATATGGTCCACTACCAGCAGAAGTCAGATCACAATCTCCCATCAATGCTTCAGCATCCCCTGCTACGTTCTCACCAAGGATGCCCCGAGAGCCTGTCATTTGTCACAATTGCGGCAAGGATGGCCATATGAAGAGGGAATGCCTGTCTCAGAAGGACTTAGAGAAAGTGATGAACTGGTTTCAAGGAGTGTTTCGGAAAATAAGTCAGTGTTCAGGGGTTGCACGAAATGACTGCAGTGAAGGCTTAGACCATCCTAACTCAAACCCCTCTGTGGCTAAATCATTTGTCCAGGCACCTACTGTTGTCCCTCTAGACTGGTCCAAAAAAGTGGGCCCTTCAATGAAGACTACTGTGGCTGTGAATGATATTTCTAATCGGGCTGTGCTTGACAGTGGGTCGCAAGTGACCATAGTATTTCAGGACTGGTATGACAAACACTTATCTGATGTGCCATTATAATCCCTGGACGGCTTACATGTGTGGGGGCTGAGTGACAAGTCGTATCCCTACTTAGGATATGTCCACCTCTGGTTGTCTTTTCCTGCAACTGTTACTGGTGTAGAGGAGCAAGTAGAGACACTTGCCCTAGTGTGTTCCCCCACCAGACTATATGATGGGGTTCCCCTGTTAATTGGAACAAATGCCCACATGTTTGGGAGACTAGCCTAACTCTGCCATGAGAAACAAGGGCAACTGACTGGACAGGCCATAAGAATTCCAGCTATAGTAAAAATGGCATGTGACTTGCAACAGAAACCCAATGAAGAGGACCCAGATGAGCCAGTGGGGCTAGTGTGGTAAAAGGAACCTGACTCCTTGGTATTGACCCCCAATACCCAGTGCACAATCCATGGAGAAGTCCACCTAAAGAGAAACGTAAAGAACAAAATTTTTAATGTTGGATGCACCAGGTGATGGAAAGTTGCCAGAAGGATTATTGGTTAAACCCAGCATCTTACATGCCCATGCCTATGCACGACGAGAGATGGTCCAGATTCAAAATGTGTCAGAGCTGGTGGTCCGGGTGAACAGAGGGTGCACTCTAGCTACAGTACACTGCACGGACACTGCAGAATTGCACAATAACAAGTACTCTGGCCAAAAGGAGAGAGCGACCCCAGACTTATTTGACTTTGGTGATTCCCCCACTGCCAGCTGAATGGAAGACAAGGATTAGCAAGTAACTCACCCAGAGACACAAAGTGTTTTCATTAAAAGAATGGGATGTGGGGTGTGTCTAGGGTGCAGAACATCATATACGCCTGCATTATGACCGACCATTTCAAGAGAGATTTTAACGCCTCACCCCCAGCGGACATTGATAATGTTATCTGGCTCCAGTGAGAGTCCCAATTCTGGTTGGCCCAAGCAGTCTCCATTTTGGGGCTTCCTTAACCCAACTGGCACAGCACAGCAGTTCAAGTCCAAAATGGAGGGCAACACACACAGAGTCCCAGCTGCAATAAAGGCAGGTTAGACAAACTGCAATTTCACTAATGCTTTAAAGGATTAGAGACAAACAGTTACATCTTTCAGATGGGCTCTCTTTGCACAATCAGGGAATGCAAAATGGAGTGATTACACCGCAGCTCAGGCGGGATTCGAGCAGGGAAACAGCAGTCCCCCTCCATCAGCACTAATTATGTCTGCAAGCAGACAGCTCTTAAAGAAACCACATGTGGAGGCTCTACAAGCACTCACAGTTCATTTAACGTGCCTAACCATTGTAACGCCAGCAGGCAGGGGAAATACTTAGGCAAGCTCCTAGAGGTTTTTAGGAACCCCCATTTGTAGGGGGGTTACACAAGTACTTATAGTACATGCAAGTTGTAGCTTATGTAACGTGATGGGTGGATTTTTGATTTTCATGTATGTATCTTGTGTTTTGAAAATACAATAACATTTTGAACTTAAAAAAAATATATATACCATTTCTATTGATTTCCCATTACAATTAGGCAAACTTATTAATTCTTACCATTAAATCTTTTTGCAAAATTGTTTAATTTTTTTGGGTTTTTGTTATTAAATTGCCATTAATTTGTAAAATACTGTTTGCTTACAGCAATAAATGCCTAAGATATGACCCCATTAATCTGTGCTGTCAGTAGTCAGCCAACACTCCACCATTCATAGAAATGTAGAAATTGACAGCAGATAAGGACTGCTAGGCCCAGTCAGTCTGCCCATTTTCCCTGCAGACTGCAAAAGCAGCAGACCCTACTTGATCTCCAGCTTTACCTTTTCGTTCCCATTGCTTGGGTTCTCCTATGCCTGTCCCATGCATGTTTGAACTCCCCCAATGTGTTTGCTCTCACCACCATTGCTGGGAGTCTATTATATGCATCCACAACCCTTTCTGTGAAGAAATACTTCCCTACATTACCCATTAGTCTTTCCCCTTCCAACTTCATGTCATGCCCCCTCATTCCTGGATATCTACTTTTCTGAAAGATGCTACTCTCCAGTACCTATATATGTCTTTTAGGTATTTGTAGGTTTCTGTCATATCTCCCCTGTCTCTCCTCTCCTCCATGGTATACATATTGAGGTCTCCCAGTCTCTCCTCACATGACTTTTGGTGCAGGCCCTGCACCATCTTTTTTGCCCTTCTCTGAACTGCCTCCACCCTGTCTATGTCCTAACAGAGATGCAGCTTCCAGAACTGGACACAGTACTCCAAATGAGGCCTCACCAATGATCTGTACAGAGGCATCACCATCTCCTTTCTTCTGCTGGTGGCACCTCTCCTTCTGCACCCCAGCATCCTGCTGACCCTCCCCACAGCCTTGTCTCATTATTTGGCCACCTTTAGGTCATTAGGTATGATTACCCCCAAATTCCTGTCCTGTTTGCTGACCATCAGTGTATCACCCTGTAATGTAATCCTCCCCTGGATTCTTGTGCTCCAAATGCATGATTTTGCACTTTTTTTTTTCCCTCCGGTCGTTCCTCTGGGTTTGCCACTCCTTCCGGCTGCACATTGCCACTCGTGACCCCCTCGTCCTGTCCCCCCTCCCTCACCTCACATCGCAGCCGACTCAGGGGTGGCCTGGCATATCCCTTTGCCGAGTGGGTCCCCCTCCTCCGAGGGGAAAGACACCGGGGTGGGGGTGGGCCCCAGCATACTAGGCGTCAGTCCCTGGGCACTGCTGAGGTGGGATCGGAGGGCACAGGATCCCTCGGGTCATTGAGAGCGGGCAGCCATCATCCGGCAAACCCAGAGGCTGGTATTTCCGCTTTTCTCTGGGGGCGTGGTGTGCCACGAACGTCAAGGCATAGCCGACATTCACCACGCCCCCCCCAACGTCCAGGCTCGCTGCGACTGGACCCCCGGCCTCCGCCAGGGGTACCATGCAGTGGTCCTGATTACCCTCACACCCCCTGGAGTAGGTGAGCAGTCATGGGACGCTCAGACCTACTCCACCCCAACTCGGCTCTCCAGCGACCAATCCATTCTAACCCGGGTCGCCGGTGATCGCGTTGAATCCAACCGCTGCGCTTGACGAGCCGGCTGATTTTGCACTTTTTTGCATTGAACCTCAGTTGCCACATTCTAGACCATTCCTTCACTTTACCTAGATCCCTCTTAATTTTTTCCACTCCTCCTGGAGTGTCCATCCTGTTGTAGATCTTAAGTGTCATCTGCAAAGAGGCACACCTTCTCTTCCCGCCCGTCCGTAATGTCACTTATGAAGACATTAAACAGGACTGGCCCCAGAACTGATCCCTGTGGCACCCCACTGGTCGCCCTCCTTTCCTCAGATTGCACTCCATTTATGACACTCTCTACATTCTATCAATCAACCACTCCTAACTCAGTTTGCCACCTTGTGACCCACTTCCAGGCTGCCCAGCTTATTTTCCAGTCTTCTGTGTGGAACGGAATTGAAGGCCTTATTGAAATCCAGGTAGGCCACATCCACCACACACCTCCCCCCGATCCTTGTCCCAAGTCGCAAAGTCAGAGAATCATAGAATCACAGAAACTTGGCAGCAGAAGAGGACCCCATTGGCCCATCATGGCTGTCCCATACTCCTCCCCCTTCCCACTAGCCACAATTAGATTTGTTTGACATATCCTTCCCGCTGTGTATCCATGCAGTCTCAGATGTGCTTTGCTGGATTCATGGTGCTCCACAATCCTTTCTTTAAGTAGGGATTCCATAATTTTCCCCCACTATTGAGGTGAGGCTGACTGATCTGTGGTTTCCAGCCTCCTTCCTATTCCCAAGTTTGTGAAGAGGGACTAATTTGCCCTCCCCCAGTCCTCCGGAACCACTCCCGTATCAAATGACTCATTGAACAGTGCTGCCAGTGGTGTTGCTAGCAAGTCCCATGATTCATTTCTAGGATGTTTCCAGTCTAGTCCCACTGCCTTGTCCACTTTCAGTTTTGTGAGTTCTTTAGGACTCTCTCTTCTGTAAATGGATTGGAGTCCATCTCCCTCCCATATTTGTTAATGTTACCAAACTGTGGACCCTCACCCTCTCCGTCTTCCATGAATACAGTACAAAAATATTTGTTCAGTATTGATGCTTTTTTCAGGTCCCCTCCCACACACTTCCCTTCCCCTTTAAGCCTTACTATTCCACCCCTATTTTTTTCTTCTTTCACTAATGTACCTATAAAAAGTCTTGTCCCCCCTTTTTTTGTTTTGGGCTATGCAGATTCTCTTAATGCATATTTAGTGCTCCATATGTGTTTCTTCATGACTGTTTTGGCTTACTTACTTTCAATGTGTCATTCAGTATTGAGCATATACACTATGGCCATGCTCAGCATTCTTCCTGAAGCATGCACCATACCTCACGTGTTGTCACTGAAATGAGGAACATGGACGCTCAAAATGAGGGACACTAACCATCATAATGAGGGACATACTGAAATATGGAGATACCTCAGAACACAATGGAAACCATTATATTTACTTCTACAGATATTAGCACCTGAGAATTAATTACAACCATAAAGCAGGAGCAGCTTTAGGTAGGGCAGAGGGGGGAAGTTGCTTCCCCCCTGCATTTGCGCCTAGGTTGTTCTTATGGTTTGGCAATAATAATGACATTAAAGCTGGATTTAATCTTTTGCACAATAAGTCCCCCTTCTGTTTGCACTCATGCCATGGCTGTGCCCCTGACTTGATTGTGTCTGTGTTGTGTTGTCCACTTTCTCCACCTATTAACGATGGTGCTGTCATGTGTGACATGAAGGAGCTCCGTGCAAGCAAGAGTGGGCAAGTTGTGCGAGTGTGACACTGTCTTTCCCACCACAGAGTAAACAAGCTTCACACTACAGCTTTGGTGAGTCAGTGAGCACTGAGCTCTTGATAGCAGCATTGTGGCAGCACATTTTTGTTGGTTTACTCTTCGTGAGTCTCCGTCTCACTTGGTCATTGAAGGGGCAGAGGTGGAACTAGAAGCTAGCTCAATGACTACCTACCTACCTACACTACTAGGCTCACCTCACAATAAAAACAGCGCAGGTCCCCTGCAGCAGCAAGCTATGCCTAGCAGCAATAGCAATGGTGGTGTGGGTGGCCTTCACAGGCCTTGATAAGCATGGCACAGCAGCAGCCAAGCAAGAACACAGGTTGGGTGGGTTCAGTTGGTGAGGTGACTCAGTCACGAACCATGGTCATGACCCAGGACGGTTGGTTACAACATCCAGCTTCTGGCAGAAGGACTGATGAGGAGCAGGCTGAAAACTGGGTTGGTGGCTTGCTGGGCCAGGCCACAGGTTCCGGCCGGATGGCTGGGTAAGGAACCGTAAATCATTTTTTATAGGGGAATTGGAGAAGGAGGAAGGAAGGAAGGAAGGAAATATTAATATGCTTGTCACCTTTCTGCACCTTTGTGTGACTTCGTGATCTGTGTGGGATAGGTATTGGATAGAATGGAGTCAGAGAGATCGAGTTCGGGGTTAAGTGTTCTTTTTTGGGGTTCAGAATGTCAACCAGGAAAAAAAAAAGTTAGTAACTGGGTGGGTTTAAGTCTGTATCTGATGCACTGCTCTGGGGCATGGGCTTGAAGTCTGTGTGAGAGAATGATAAAATGTGCTAAATGCCTAAAATAAAAAAATTCTGAGTGTTGGAAGGGACTGGCCAACTGAGTGAAGTAAAAAAAGACAGCTGAGCGAGTGGTGAGAGACACCTGAGAGCTGGTACGGTGGTTGAAGCCTGAAGGTCAACTAATTAGCATTTGTTAATGTTTTGTAAGATTTATAGCTGAAATGAAGGCTGCAAGCTAGTGTGTGGTGTGCCTTGAGCAGATACTATAAGGTTGCTGTTGTTGATTGTAGTGAAATGTGCCAGGTGGGCTCACCCAGTCTATCGAGCTGAACATTGAAGCTAGAATCAACTGCATGTTCAGGCAGGCAGGCAGCTGATGCCTGCTCAAACGTGTGCACACAGAGTGGCTGTGTAAACACATGGAGGTTCTTGATGGGTGGTTACAGTTACAGTTTCAGATTTTGCCCCCTCAGATTGATGAATCTTACACATTTGAATGTTTCCTGTTTTGCATACCACTTTTCAGAAATGACAAATAAGTTTTACTTTTTAGAGACATTCCAGATGTTCCAGAGCTTGCTATCTAGGTGCTAACTGGCACCTGGCCTCCACTGGCTGTTGCCCCCCAACCAGTTGAAATCTGAAATGGCACCCCTGCCATAAAGTCTAAAGTTACAGGACATCTGCTGTGTGAGCAATATGTTTTCAATGAGGGAAGGATGAGGGACAGAGCAGTTTTCAGGGGTAAAATTAGGGATTTCCCTCACAATCAGGGACAGTTGAGAGGGAGGGTATGCACAGACTACTGGAGCCCCACTGTAGTCAGGCATATCCCCTGCCACCCATGTGGATTTGATCTCCACACCAATGTGTTCAGGCAGGCACGTTATGACATAGGGCAAGGGAGAGTGTGGGGGCACACCCCATCAAATTTATTTATTTCAATTTTGTTAACCGAGTGGATCCTCTGAAACAATGGAGTCCTTTTTTCAGGGATTACCCAGGGTTAATTACATGGAAATAGTTGGCAGTTACAAAGCTATTTGTACACACAGAACATCTGGTATTACAAAAATAAATATTTTTACATGCATTGACAAAATTATGAATTACACACCACCAAGTGTTATTACAGAAATGAATGTATACAGTGACTAATTTAGTTTTTTCCACATGAAAGGTATATAATCATAGAGACTATTAAGGTCAGATGGATTGGTAATGAGACACAGGTGGAAATGTTATCAGTGATTGCAGCTGCAGATGTTTAGTTCAGGTAGATGAGCTTTCAGGCCTTGAATCCATCTAGAGGGGAGCAGTCTTTAAAGCCCTGTCCATACTAGTGACTCTATAATATTACAGAGGGCTAAACTGGTCTGAAACCATTATCAAACTGGTAACGTTATAGCAGGTGTTTTCTGAGCCATTACAAAAACCACTTAGGAGGTGGTTTCAACAACGGTTCCAAAAATGGTTTCACTGCTGTAGTGTTTTTGGTGACAATGTGGATGCATGAGCATGTAGCTCCAACTTTGCCCTCAGTGCAGCATGAACTGCACTGTGGGATAGGGAGTTGACCATTAAGGCAATGCTTCACTTGGTGTGTGGACGGACTGTAATGGTTTCCAAAATGGTTCACAAGTAATGTCTGCACACTGTAACATTACCTGTTTGAACCATTTTGGAAACATTATAGATTTCTGGGTGGTATTGTAAACAGAGCCTTAGACTGTTTGAGAGGGCATTCCATAGGGGAAGTATTGCAGAGGCAAATGACCTGTCACCTGCAGCAGTCTTTGTTCATGGGACTAATAGCTGGGGGCGGTTGGAAGATCTGAGTGGCCATTTGCTAGGTTTGGCTGTTAGTAGATCTTTTAGGATAGGAGGAGCCTCATTAAAGTGAAACTTATAAGCAAAGTTGGTGGTATGCTAGTTTCCATTCAAATATAGGTCATCTAAGTGTATTCAGGATGTTGCAGTGGTGCTCCCACAACAAAGTGGCCTTGTTAGTCAAACAGTCTCCTTCATTAATCTCCAGCTTGCCATTATAATGTATAAAATAGTTTTGAAAAATAACCCCATTCATTTCAAAGGGGTGTGACCCTGCACTCTGTCTGATTGACATTATCTCTTAAAGACTCCTGCTTCTGGCTCCCTAGTACTCAGGTAAGAGACTCTCAGCTTATACCTATACTTGGTGGGTTGCCTGTAATGTAGTGATTGTACCTGTTACAGTGTGTGTGGGGGTGGGGGGGGGAGCTGGCCATGTAGGTGGGTGGGTGCTGAGTTATTGCTACTTTTGTGTTTGCCCCTTAAAGTCTGTTTGCATGGAAGCATTAAAAACTATGGCGAGAAAACAGGAGTACAGGCTGGGCAAAAGTGATTAAGTAGTTCTGCAGGTCAGTGTGTATATGGGATGGGAAGAACTACATGTATTTCTAATGGCATGTGAGCTACAGGTTCAGCTGTGCAGCTGAGATGGGGACATGAAAACTAAAAAATATGGCAGTGGCTATAAGCATGCCATATGCATGCAGATTTGTACTGAAGTGCAAGCATGCTGTATATATGCAGATAGCAGAGTTGTTAAGGGCACTAAGCTTCAAATCTGGAGACCTAGGTTTGTATCTCATCAACCCTCACTTGTATACTGTGTGATCCTGAGCACCTGGAAACAAGCTCCAGCTTAGTGTGCCTTTCCTGGCATAAAATGTTTCCCCTTATATGTATGTTATAAGTGACCAATTGCTTGTTGCACGCATGCCACGTGCATGCAGTCTGTTCCAGTTTAACATAAAAAACATACCTGCAGCACACTTGCTTGAACATTCAGTGAGTTCCAATTTAACATAAAAAACATGTTTACAACACACATTTCACATAATTATTTCTGTAAAACACACCTGGCAATGAAACAAAACTACACTAATTTGTTAATGATACTGTAAACTACATCTACCAGCATATAATATTTCAAGAAGTACACCAGCAGAGCCAGTGGAAAAAAGTCTGGGGTGCTAGTGGATATTCTCAGGCACTAGACCGGCCTGCTAGTGGCTGCTTGATCCCCCCACAGATTTGGTGTTCTTTCAGAAAAAAAAGTTGTCTTTCTTTCAGATTTTGAATTTTCAGAACTGGCCTACAGGAAAAGATTGCAACATTCGGCAATGATGAGCTAACTGAACTTATGCCTGTCACAGAGGTTTGGGTCAGGAAGCATACACAGACCAGGAGAAATGGTAAAATCCTCAAATAGTGTTTTATTATTACTATTAACAATAGAGAAAAAAAAAACCAAAAAGAAATGTACAGACTGGTTTTCAGCATAGACCGTCCAAATACAAAAGTCCACTTTCTGAGTTCAGAACTGAAGTCTGCAGTCAATCAGCTCTCTGTTGTATCTGAACTCCAAGTCTCCCGCTTAGAAAGACAGGTTCTCCAATTGCTTTTAAAGAATAGACTTAACAATATAAGAAATCTGATTGGCTGGCAGGGGTACATTAACTTACAGTGAGATCCCTGTAAGTTAAAAGTCCCAACCGTGCCCTACCATTCTCTTCCAAGCCTACCCTCCCACAACCCTTCCTATACCCTGTGCCCTGTTTGTCTTGACAAAGCCTGCTGGCTGATATCAATGTACTGTATGCATTTTCCTGTGCCTGAAACTGATTAACATACTGTGTCTGTCTTGTTTTACACTGACTGTCCATTATGATTTTTGTACCTCTTATTTACACTTTATTGTACTGTACTTTACTGTCCTCTTCAATCTGTTGTCCTTCGAACATGAAACCTTTGTAAAAGAGCTCTTAGCAGAAAGGTATATTTAATCCAAGACATAAATAAATAAATAAATAAATGCCAACCCTGTGAAGGATCAAGGTGCCTATCCTCCTCTGTCATTGGAGAAAGCACCTCCTTTTATTTTGAAATCGCCGCCATTTTTTCCCCTCACTTAGCGAAAGAGCCAGCGAGAAACGCCACCCTCATTCTGTCCTTAGCCAAGACACAATACCCAGTAACTGTAATAAAAAAAAAATCACAGCAGGACATCACTTCTTTCCTCTAAAAATCACATCACTTACACATTGGAGGCACTCTGCTCTCCTCCCGTCATTTGTAACTTCAGAGAGTTCTTCAGACCGTGCCATAAATTTTCCGGTGACATCATGACTTTGCCTCCTTCATAATGCCATCTGCCCACAAACCAGGCTGCAAACTCACCTATACCTAAATTTATTTTTTCCTCAGCTCTGTATTCTCCCATAACCGCTGATGTGGTTTCAAGTTAAAAGAAAGAACTGCTCACAGTTGCAACAGGCACAGCTTTGGAATTGGGGTGCATGAAACCACACACCACTATCTTTCCTGCCATGCTATACCATACTTCCTGTGCTATACTTCCTGCTTCTCTGTGGCAGTGCCACAAAGTTTGCACTTTCTGAGTTGGGGGAACACCAGTTTTCCATGATGAACAGAAAACATTTTTTTAAAAAGATGAGAGTCTACAACAAACCCATCATCATGTTCTACAGGTGGAGGGGGAGAGAAAAACAGAATGGCTCTATGGTGGGGGGGCAGAATAGAGAACAGCACAGAAAAGGATTCCTTTACAACCTAAGCACTTTAACTTCATTTCTACTCTATTTTCTAATTTTTTTTTTTTTAGTTTTGCTAAATTTCATTAAAAACCTCCACAGGTAGCCCATTTTCTAAGTGCAATAATACCTTCCAGGGTGGGCAGTATGGTCAATACTGGACCTTCCAAGGGCTATAAGGCCCTCCACTTGTGGTGTCAGGCCTCATTACGTCCCTGGGTGGTCTGGTATTGCCCAGTACTGCCCAGCATGGAGGGTATTATTGCTTTTGTAGCATACAGAACCTTGTCAGATTCGAGCTCCCAGAGTATTGTGATCCAGATACAAGCTGGCCTCTTTGCTAATAAACTCAAAGAGCTATTTCTCTAATTTCAACGGTAATAACAGTATCTAGTTTACAAATCATGGAACCCAGTTTCATACGTATTGTTATCACAATGTGTAAGCAAGGTAGAGACAGCAAAAAGGGAAAGGGAAAGGACAGCAAGTAAAGGCAAGAGCTGACTGCACAGTCAGTAGAAAAGATAGAGTTAGTACTTATGAAAATAAATAAAATTTGCACTCCCCACCACATATTGATGCTGACAGCGCAAGTATATTTTTAAAAGGCTTTATTTAAAGCTAGTTACATAGCAAGGAAATTAAATGCCTGGCTGACACATTTCTGATCTTACTTTGTTTTCATATGATCTTTCTAACTTGTGCACCACAGCTTAGTGCGAACTCCAGTGTTTGTTTTACAGAGACAGTACTGTACTCAGAATCCTTGCTTCAGACTCTTTCTCTACATAACACAAATGAGACGGGGCCAAACCAACCCTGTCACAATGTCCAGCAGCCTGTTCACTTCTCATTTCTCTGAAGCAGATAAAGACTGTGCCATTGATAAGTGGCTGCAGCTTACATTGTACCTGACTCGATCCAGAACCAGTTTTCTCACATCAGTGTACCAGCTGGTTTACAAATCCAACTGTCTGAGCATGGTGATAATGCGAAGGGTCCCATTTAAAAGCTTATTGAAATACTGCTCACTATTTCTCCTTCTCCTAGTGAATGTAAAAGAGTACTGTCCAAAGCAAATCTTGTTATAAACAAATAACAACCCTGACCCAGCAGTCTTTTGAGAATCGGCTGCTGATCATGAGTGCTGGCCCACCAGTCTGAGTTTGCTCCCTTACCATCAATTGAGTATTGGCTCGACAGTAGCCTTGGTACTATCCATTTCTCTGGTCAGAAGTGCCCCTCAAAACAAACCAAAGAAGCTGAGCCAGAAGCAAGCTGCAGTAGTGTTGTTATTCTCTCGTAAGATTTCCTTCATTGAATTCTCTGATTGATGGTACGTCTCTCTCCACTATTCCTCATCTGACCATGTCTGGTCACAAATGTCTCTCAGACTAAAGAAGCGGAGCCTGAAGCATGCTGAATATAGAGAATACAGGATGGGTAATCATGCAGAACCAGTGTGTTCTGCCACTGAGGGGTCTGATTCCTTATGACCTCGAGAGCGAATCTTGAGAGGTCCTTGGGAATCAGACCCTGAGGTGGCAGAACACACGGTTCTGCATGGAGTTACCCATCCTGTATTTTTTTTTATAGTGTATGGTGCCCGTCAAATTATTTTTAAAACGTTTAGGCTTCCAGACTGTATTTAAATCATGGATAAAGAAATTTGTCTCTCCCTTCACTAAGAGACGGAGTTGGGAGGTTGCTAGGGACTGGGCATCCTAAGGTAACAGTGCACATGCCCATTGGTTGCCGCTCTGCTGTGGGCGTGATTAAGAAAACAAAAACATGGTGGCCAGACCTCTTGCTTAGCGAGAAAAATAACTGTCGTGAGGGAGAGAAAACTGTAAGTAAAGTACAATATCTGGTTGATCCTGCATTTAAATGAACAGTGCCCATTTCAGAAAACCGCTGCTTTAGTTTTTCAGGCAGTTGTGAATAATGTTGACACGCGGCGGTTTTCTGTTCATTATTTCAACCCGCGGCTTGAGTTTTCAAATCTAAATGAATGGAACGCTGTTCTGCATATACGGTCAGTACAGCGTTCCATTAATTTTGATGACTATGGCTGAACAGCATTTTTGAAAGGCTGGATTTCTGGTGAGAACAACGTTTCACCATACACTATAATATTCTCTCATAAGCACTGTCCTATAGTCTCTGACTTATGATTATTAATTGCTGTCTAGCTGACATGTTTCTAGACTTTCCTCATGTTTTGTCTTTTCTGCCTTTCCCCCTCTGGCTTCTCAACCCTGTTGATTCCGGGATCCGGTCAAAATAGCATGTGCAAAATAGCATGAGTGAATTGCGCTCAGTCAAAATAGTGCAATATCATTAGCGCTTGTGACAGTATAATGCGAGTCAAAATAGCGTCATTACCAAATTTGAACCAGACCTACTTGACCCGCTTTCAACCCACTCCACCACAGCCACAGCCACAGAAAACCTAAGGGGGAAGCTGGAAAAGATGCAACCAGTAAAACCAAGGCAAGGCAAGTAACTGCCAAATTTCTCTGATTCCAGCTCTGTACCCCTGGGAGTCTAACTGCTCTGTCTAGGGAAAGACCAAGTGTGCGTTAGTCACAGGGCCGATCAGTGTATCCAAAAATCAGCCCCCGAGGTAGAAGGTATGTAGAAAGACTGAAGGAGGCACTCCTGACCCTGCTAGAACATGCGCCTCCATGCTTCCTCCGCTGCTACCGTTTGAGAAAGTAAAATAAAATAAGGGAGAAAGAGGTAGGAAGCAAAACAAGTAGAACTAGGTGCTAGTGGATAATTTCTATTTAGTTTGTTGACAGTTTACTGACAGTTGTGGCACTATAGCAGAGACGCGGTTATTGTACCGCACTACTATTGATAGACGCTATTTAGTACGCGCTATATTTGCACACGCGATATTGCATGTGCGATTTTGACAGTGATCCGTTGATTCCTATAAGAAAAGAGAAAAAAAAAAAGATTTGGTAAAATACTGTAGTTAGGTGAAAAAATGTGACTTACTAACAACTGCAACAGAGTCATGGAATAAAGGAAACACAAATCCCAGACTTATGACTTACCCAAAATTTATCAACTCCTGGGATACCAAGAGGAACAGGCTGAGAGTCTGTTAAGTCTTAGAAGAAAGCAGGGCGACAGAATTAGGATGGTGTTGGGGTCTGAGTATGCTGCCAAGAGGCAGTCGGTATAGGGTGTAGAGACAGACTGTAGAAAACAAAGAAATGTAACAATGGGCAGAGCAGCTTAGAATTTGATATGAGAGAACTATAAACAGGAAAAGTACCACACAAAAGAACCCTGTAATTAATCAGGAGTAGTATTTAACGGAAACAAAAAGTAGTATTCTCAGTTGAGTACCAAAAGCCTTATTTTGGCATTCTGGTATTCTGGCAAGAATCAAGTTGTTTACCCAGGATAGCCAGCTAAACTGCAGCATCTTGTTTTCAGTGGGGTCCTGTGTGTGTCCATTTCAGCAGCTTGGTAGAATGGAGTGTAACCCCCTATAAATGGGGGTTCTTGAAAAGTCTTCCTTGAGCTTGCCTAGATGCTCACTGCTTGGCTGATGTTCTGTATTTTAGCAGTTTAAATGTATTGCCAGAGAGTGCCTGTATAGCCTCTGTGTACTGTCTCTCTTTAAGAGCTGCCTGGATTGCAGTTATAAGTAATCTGAGAGGGAGCTCTGTTGAAAGATATAACTATTTGCTGAAAATCATTTAGAATGTTAATGATAATGTAGTTTGTCTAACCTGCCTTCTTTGCAGCAAGGACCGTCTTGTTTATCCCCACCATTTGGCCTGGGACTGTGAATTGAACCAATCAGTTCTGGTGGGACCTAAAATGAAGCCAGACAACAGGATCTGTCTGAAGTCAAAATCTGTAGGAATTGTAGTTCTGAGCTTTTGGTGCCTTTTTGCAACTGAAGGGGGAACTCTTGCTTTGACTGACAGCTGAATCAGCCAACCAAACCTTTTGGATCTGAGGGAAATCCCCAAGCTGCCTGCTGTTTAAGGCAGATCTAAGTTAGGATCTGAAGAAGCAAGATCCTTGAGACAATCTCTGTGGAAAGGCCTGAGATTTGGCCTGCATGTCTTCCTGCTGCCCTGAGAGGGGAAAGAGAGTTGTTTTCGGAATGAATCAGAGTTGTGTGACTAAAGTAAGCTACTGAAGTGGGCCAGGCTCAACCTGAAGAAGACCAAAGAGTTTGCTGAATGCGATCGACCTGTCAGGAGTTCCAGCTACCCCTAAGCTCCCAGTGTGTGCAGAGACTTTGCGATTGTGACGGGGGAGCGTTTTGCCTGATAGAGTAAAATTCCCTTACATGTAAATGTGCTCTGAGCTGCTAGTGGGTCGTGAGTTAGTTCCCCACTATGTGAACTGTGTTCTGCTTGCTGGAAGCTGTATCCAGCCCAAAATGGACTGCATCCGAATTTGTCTCCATGTGGTCTGGGCCTTGCCAGACTGGCCCAGCCAAACTATCCGCTGCACAGAAAAGCCATTGACAAGGGACCTGCCTGGGGATCATCGCCCTGCTCCACGCTTGAACAGGAATGATGCCTCGGCAACTCGTGTTGGCCCTGCTTCTCCAGGCTTTCCAAATCAACCACCTGCAGTCTCGATTTTCGTCTATCCTGTGTCCAGTCTTGGGTATCATGAGTAAATACCAGCATAGCCTCATGCAACAACAGCTTAATCTGAGTGTGTCATCTGATTGTCTTGTTGTTTCTTTTCCTTTTACGAACTGAGTCCTCTGGCTCTGGATTACAAATAGTGTGTACGGTGCATTTTGTGTTTTCCATCACAGGGCCCCAACCAGCTGCGATGCCGGCCAACAACGGGCAACAGTCCACCTAGGGGTTACATCTTGGAGGCTCACCACTGGGATTTTGTGTCTTCTAGTGGCTGAAATTATGAATTATTGTCAAACATAAATGACTACCCCAACAGAAGTGGCTGTGCACCAGTTGGTGGGGTGGTGTACAGGGCAGGAGATTGACCTAGACTTTAAACAGAAACTCGCTGTGATGAGTAAAGAAAAAAGTAAGTGATATTTTGTTTGCTGGTCCCACTGTCCTGTCTCTGCTACACAAGTGAGTAAGTAAGTAAATCTTTATTTCTTCAGTGCCCAGTCCCTGAGGTTCTGGGTGCTTTACAAAGTGGCATAACAGACTTACCAAAATTACCTACACGAAATACATACAAGATCGATAAAATAAATACAAACAATTTAAAATTAATAAATAGTGTAAGATCAATGCTGTAGCTAACTAAAGAGGTATGATTTCAGACCCTTCTTAAAAGACTGCACTACTTCTGGTGATGAGCCTGCAGCAGTAAGTCTGGTTTCCCCGGAACTGTGTTCTCAAACATCTTTTATTAGCTATCCTTGTCAGTAAAATTTACTTTCAGAAGCTGACTGAAATTCTTCTGGGGCTCTACATTATCAGAATCAAGCGGTTTAGGATTTTGGATTTCTTTGTTATTTATAAAAATGGATACAGTGATGAAGACACGCATGCGGCATACATTGCTTCACACCCCAGACAGAGCAGTCAGCTCCACACACTCTAAACAGGCCTCCAGCCAGAGCACTTCGTCTCCCTCAAACACTAATTTGTTGACAAAAGTCAAGTTTCTTGAGGAAATATCTGATCTAAAGAATGCCGTTAAACTGCTTGTGGATGAATCAAAATCTGTAAAACAAGCCATTGAAAAAATAAATCTGCACCTTACCGATTCAGAGGCTAGAGTGTCTTTGATAGAAGATTGGAGGAACATAGTAGAACCTGAATTTCATTTCATTAGGCATAAGTTATCCAAATTCGAAACGAAACTCAAAGACGTAGAAGATAGGTCTCGTAGAAACAACACTGTGGTACATGGGCTTCTGGAAAATTCTGAAGGCTTGCATCCCATTCATTTTGTGCAATTACTTTGTGAGAACATTGCTGGAAAGTTCCCCCTATTAAGCTCAGGACATTACCTCTTTTTCAGTGAGCAGACTGGATGGGCCTTGCTGTCCTTATCTGCCGTCAACTTCTGTGTTTCTATGTTTCAAGGGTTCCATTTATCGAGGGAAAGGTGGAATTAAGTTATTTTCACAAACCTCATCAAACGAAGAAAATCATTTGAAAGTCAAGTTTTTTTTTTTTAATTATGTATTTTATGCACCCAACTGCCTCCTCTCTCCACTCTCTCAAACATCCTCTTTGTGCACCATCCAGTCCCATCGTGGTCTGCCCCTAAAGTACATGGTTCCATTAGCCTAGGTGCCCAGTTAACCCCCCTGGGTTAGGGTGAGGAGGAACCACCCTGTGCTTACCTCCCAGACCCATGCATACTGTGTCATGGATCCAGTAATGTGGAGTTTGCACCGATGAGCTGAAGACGTGCAGTGAGGTGTCATTGCCTAGGAGAGACTGAGGGGATTTTCCTTGTTCGTCTCCCTAGACGTCGGCGTGCAGTGAGAGCCAATGAGCTAGGAGGTGTGCTGAGACGTGCCTCCTGCTCCGCCTCTCTGCCGACAGCTGCCCAATGCCCTTGCTGCTACCCCCAACTACCACACCTTCCAACCGGGCTCCCCCAGATGGCAGTATTGCGGCAGGGCATGCTAATGCTTCGGAGAAGGAGAGCAGCCACTGGGCTTTCCATCCTTCTCTTCCCCGGCCGACCCCTGGTAGCCCATGTTCATTCCTGAACACGGGTCACTGGCATGGCATGAGGTACGGTGACCAGCACCTCAGCCTTCAGCACTACCGGGCCGGCCCTAGTCAAGGTTGTTTTGATTATACTCACACTTTCAAAAATTTACTTTATTACTCATAAGATGAACCAGCTTTTTTTTTTTAAATATTCTCATTGCTAAGTGCCATGATAAATTCACTTTAGTTGATACAAATTGATTTACTTGGGATACATGTTTCTTGAAGCTGTTTTATTCAGATGTAGGGGAAAAGTGAACTCAGGGCATTGCTTAACTGATTAATATTCAGTTCAACTCTGTTTTCCAAAATCTTTATCCATGAGAATGAATCTTCGAAAATTAACTATGTTTTGAACGAGATTTATTTTTCAAAGATCCACTCATTCAAACATGTTGTAATTCTAATATGTTTTCAAAGGTTTAGGTACTTCTGAATGGTGATTTATCTCTAATGACTCGTTTCATTGTTATAGAAAGTTGTATTTAGATGTGAACTGAACATATTTATCCCTGTGCTGTCTCATTCGTTTCCTGGGGCTGGTTTTGTAGCTGGTTATGCAGTTTGCATTGTTGCTTAGAAATCAGCTTGAGAGAGGTGAGATCCAAGAAACAAATGACAAATGAATGACTCTGCCCATTTAATTAGACCTTTGAGGTAGTGAGTGAAATCTATTAAAATGTGGGTTACATTTTGTTGTAGGGGAACAACAGATGATAGTGGAAAAGGTTGGGCGAAAATTTCTTTTTTTTTCTCAGCTCTATACAAACACTTTATTTACCCTGGATTAATGGGTAGGGAAGGAACTACTTTCATATAAAAGGAAACATATCTCGCTAAATAGAGGTTCTTCCTTTTAACCTGTAATTTGGTCTGATGCATACCCTTGAAAGTTGGAATACCCGTTAAATATGGGCTAATTCTAGATTTAACAGCTATCAAATAAGTATATGAGTCTTATGGCTCAATTTCATTTATTGGATGCATACTTCTCCTCCAAAGGGTAGCATCTAAGTAGTTTTACCCACTCAGACCCCGTAATGTCAAGGCTTGGATCCTATTATTACTCATAGTAGTGGAAGCAATGCTGAACCTGGGATCCGGGTTCAGGAATGAATGTCTTTATATTAAAAATCCCTGCTAGATAGGGGTGCACTAGACATTCTTTTACTCTTCTTACATAGCTTATGGAAACAGAGAATGTGCTAGGAGAACACAGATATGAGAGTATCTCTTATTAATAAGGGGAAAGGTTTGACATTTTGATACCCCTGTCTATATATTTTAGAACCAAAGCTGCTTATTTCTCCTTTGATATGCATCCCACTAAATAGGAATCTTAATAAACACTATGGTTTCTATTTGTTCTTTCTCTCTACTATAACTAGGTTCCAAGATGTGTAAAGGCCTGGTACCCTTCCCCAAGGTCCTGTACCCCATCCAACTCAGCTCCATCTCAAAGTTGAGAATCATAAGTAGGGGGTGCAGGGGGCACAGCTCCCTACATGGGAGTGCAGGGGGCACAGCACCCTGCAAAACAAGAAGCTTTATCTCTCACAGACTAACCTGACCGTGAAAGCCATGGCCGATGTAGGGTGTTAGGGAAACATTGCATCAACAAGAAGTTGTCAATGCAGTGTCATGAATCCCTATTTCACAGCTCTTACCTCACTTTAAGAGAATTCTTTAATTTATAACCGATATATATGATTTATGCCCCTAGATAAGATATGGATTTATTATAATAATTATAATTAATAAGATTTCTATTCAGGGATGTTCACTTTCATCTGTCTGTAAACAAGTTAAACATTAACTGGTTAATTCTGGTTCAGTATAACTAGCTAGACTGATTTGTGGGTCTCTCTGACCCCACTTTCTCCCCTTATTCTAATTTTCTGCATTTACTGTACTCTTCTTACTCCAGCAAATGTCCATAAAATTTCATGAGTCATGGAGTAAATACCATTTTAGAGCCTGTTAGATTTTTGTATATAGAAAGTTTATATACTTCCAGTAAACTGTTGGTTATATACCTGTCCACAGGCTACAGTCTTATTATGGCTTATTGGCTGGAAATTAAGAGTTGAGGGTCAATGTATAGAAATAATATTTTCAAGATGGTTATAAGCTGTTACATATATTATTACTTATATTTAGACTGATGGTTAAGGTTTCTTGTTTAGCTAAATAGGGTTGCTACTTTGCACCTTTTAGTTACTTTGTGTAATAGGAGGTTGGGGCAGGGGAGCTTTTGCAGGGTTCAGCATGGTTCTAGTTTTGGGCATTCAGTCTTTGGGATTGGGGTTTTTTAATAGCACTAGATTTAGTTAAGACATATTGTATTGGATTGTTTACTTATTTTAGATGTGATATAATGTGGGAGGGGGAGGGATTTACAAATAGATTGGAAGAACTGCAAACAGTTTAAGAAGAAGTATAGAAATTACTTTACAAAACCCTTATACATTTCTACAATATCACACTATGTCAGTGATACTTTAGGTGGCCTCCCGGAATGTTAAAGTCTTACACCTAAGGGTTAAAGGGAAAGGGAACTTTGTTTAACCAGGAGTAGTAGCACACTAAGCCAAAGCTTGTTTCCACATGTGACCTGGGAGCACAAGGAAGTTAAGTGACATGCTCAGGATCACATAGTAGGAACCTAGGTGGCTATGGGATTCAAACCCGGGTCTCCAGATCTGCAGTTCAGAGCATTAACCCATTGCACTATATTGCCTCAAGAAGAATGCAGGTCCTCCTCTATCTCAACTCACTTGGATACAATCTAATTTTTCTACAAAAGACCCACTTACTAACAAATAAGACCTTCTTAAATAATACAGTTATAGTCAAGTATTTGAAGCAGAAAAATACTCAACAAAAAGTGGGGTTGCTGTTTTGGTGAATATATTTCTAAATTTCTCCTCTACTCAAATAATTCAGGAGCTAGAGAGAGAATATATTATTCTGTTAGGAAAATATAACCATCCAGATATTATTATAGGGACTGTTTACGGCCGTAATATCAATATAGCTTTATTCTTATCTAAACTTTTAACTGCCTTATCTCTCTTTTGATCATATAGGATATCGATTGGAGGGGATTGGAATATCCCATCAGATCATTTGTTAGACAGATCTAACCCATCTACCTTTTCACTACATTCAGATATCCAGGCAATAAATTAGTTTTTAAATGTCTGTAATCTATCAGATCCTTGAAGAACCCTTCATCTGAATTTAAAAACTTCTCGTTTTACTCCCCAGTTCATAAATCATATTCACAAATAGATTTCTTCCTGACATCCAAAGCTTGTATGAATGTTGTTCAGGGCTCACAGATTTTAGGAAGATTTCTATCTGATCACTCTTTTAAAGATATCTATCTATATATATATATATATATATATATATATATATATATATATATATATATCTCCTTACCAATATTATACCCCAGGAAAGATATTAGAAGACTAAACAACTCCTTACTTAGGCAGGAATATATATTTTATTACATTAATCTTGCAATCAGTAATTTCTGGAAAGAGAACCTTGATATGATAGATAGGATAGATATAATTTGGGCAGCTTTGGAAAGCTGTATTTGATGTGATTTTATTAGATTTGCCTCAAAGCATAAGAAACAACATTTAGAAAATGTAAATTTTCTCTCAAAAAGAATAGAAGTATTAGAAAATAAAAAACAATCTTTGTTGACAGAGTCAGAAAATAAAGAATTGCAGCAACATAAAAACTAGTATTTTTTTGCTCTCAAAAGAGAGGGCGGAATTTATTATTTTACAAACAAAAGCAAGGTATATTGACTTAGGAGAGAAGCCCAGTAAATTATTGGCTAATAGACTTAAACATCAAGAAAAATCTAAACTTATTGAATCAATAGTCTCCAGTGACTTGGGAGAAGTCAAAACTGACCCCGGGGAGATCTTAGAAGAATTTTACAAGTTTTATTCATTATTATATGGTCTGATGAATAATCTCTCTTCAACCACAGAAACAGATGAATATTTAGGCAAATTTTCCTACCCCACTATTGCCCAATGTCAGGCTGTCAACTTAACTAAGCACATACAGCAAAAGGAGATAGAAGACACGATTGGTGGGTTAGCTGTTAACAAATCCTTATGGCAAATTTTTATAAAGTATTTAAGAAATCACTTATTCCATTGCTACAACATTTTTATAACTTTATACTTGAGGATGGAGTCAAAGACAGTTTGCTCCTTGAGACACTAATAATTTTAATACCCAGGCCTAATAAATCAAGCAGCAGACTAGGTAGTTATAGACCTTTTTCTCTGATTAATTATGACATCAAAACCCTAACTTCCATCTTAGCACAGAGAATTAAAAAAAAAAATTGGCACCCCCTAATTTCTAGAGAACAAGTAGGGTTTAATCTCTAACAGACAAGCTTCTGGCCATATTAGAAAAATTTCTCATATTTTCTCTGTGTCTATCGATTCCAATTCTCCAATGGCATTGGTGGTGTTAGACGCAGAGAAAGCATTTGATAGAGTGCACCATGAATTTTTATTTTGTACTCTTCTTCAATTTGGTTTACCTTTCAAATTTATAACCTGGTTAAAAATTCTATAGTATTCTTCCTCGGCTAGATTAAGTTGCAGTGGTATAATATCAGACAGAATTAAACTGCAATGTGGAACTCATCAAGGTTGCCCTTTGTCTCCCATTCTATTTAATCTCTACATGGAACCTCTACTTTTTCTTCTTAAATATGAATTCCCAGATTGTAGGCATTAAATTCGGAAATCTCCAGTGCAAAATTTCTGCATTTGCAGACAACATCTTACTTCACATAGCTAAACCAGAAATTTCAATAAAAGCAGCTCTAACTACTACAAAAGAAGAAATACAGTTCCTTTTCCAACTACATATTGAACATTGGTAAAACTGAGGCCATGCCTTTTAATTCTTCTTTCTTTAAGAATGAGATACTGAAATTGGGTTTTACCTGGGCTCCCCAGAAATTGAAATACCTAGGTATTTACTTAATGCCGGATACATCCCAATCAATAAAGTTAAACCTGGACAACTTACTCACTACAGTAAAACAATTTAAAAAGATGGCATTATCTCCCCTTGTCACTCTGGGACAGAGTTAATGTCATAAAAATGAATATTTTCCCTAGGCTAGTCCACCCCCTCAATGTGTATAATATTTGATACCCTTAAAATGGTTTAACAGATTAAAATTAAGAATTTATTAAATTAATTTGGGGAGGCAAAACCTCAAGTATAGCAAGGAAGAAGCTTATTCTTCTCAAGAAACCGGGTGGAATTAAGTTACCAAATTGCCTTTTTATATTATCTGGCCTCACATGTTAACAAATAACTGTTTATAAAATGGCTTTATCCTCACAGCAGTTTTGGGAGCTATCGCCCAATATGACTTGACCTTGAACTAAATTTGATGAGAAAGAATAAAGTCAGTCTGGAAGCCTTATTGTACACACCATTTAGGTTATTACCTAGTAATCTGAAACATTAAATAATTGGGGCTTATGTTAAAATGCATCACCAAATTACATAATTATTAGGCCTTCCAAGTCCCAAGAGCCTAGCTCAGCCTGTTTTTGAGAATCCAAACTTCAGAATAAATGGGAACACCATCCCCAATAACTGGTTTTCTGGAAAACTAAATCTTACTGTGAGTTCTTTTATTAGGAATAATTCATATGTTCTGCTACAAATAGTTTTGGACAATGAGAACCTTCAAACAAGGTATCTTCCTAAATTATTATTAATTATAATAGCCTTGAAAACCCATTTTAGACCTATCCCATTATATTTTACTCCTATAGACTTAGTGAAAGATATGAAATCCAAACGTTTAAAGTCTCAACCTATTGCTAACTTATACCAATTACTACTCACTTGCAAATTTGATGCTGACCCTACTATCTCTTCTTATTGGAACAAAGAGACAGGTATCAGCAACCAATCCTGGCCTGCTTTGTGGAAAAATATTTATCATTTCATACCTCTAGATAATCTTAGGTTAATTCAATACAAACTTCTCCACAATGCGTATTTGACCCCTCAAAAAATGCATAAATTTGCTATTCTGAAATTCGACAGATGTAGTAAATGCAGTCTTGCTGAGGGACCCACTTGGCACATTTTATGGGAATGCTCAAAATCTCAATATATTTGGGATTTAATTAAAACAAAATTTAGTAGAAAACTATCACTGTTATACACTTTTAACTTTGAGATCTGCATTTTAGGCAACCTTAATAGGGTAAACGTACTAAGTGATAGAGCTATTATAACAATGATAGCTATTTTTACAAAAAAGCCTATTGTTACACACTGGGCTGACAACCAGGTCTTAAGCATGAGAAAATGGTACCTGATATTGTACTTAACCTACAGATTACTAGATTGATTGATTTATTCCACAATAATACCATTCTTTTATAACAAATGGGGAAGGCTTTACTCCTTATTGACTTAATTGGTTAATACAATACCAGTTTCTTGGGACAATATTTCTAGATGCTTAGGCTTACATCTTTAGCTTAGTATTGTACCCTTTTTTTTCCTTTTAGGCCTGGGACCTCCTCTACTTCATATTTCTTCCAAGCTCCCTACATGATGAACATCTTACATGGTTCGGGTGCTGGTGTGGGTTAGGGAAGTGGGTATGTGCAAGAATGATTATTGTAACCAGCCTAAGTTACCTGTATTGTGTATTTTGGGGTCTTTTTTTGTTTACTCTTTGGTTGTTTGTTCTGGGTTGTATTTTCACATAAATTTTGAAATAAAGGAAAAAAGAAAGCCTCCACTGATGAACCTCCCTCAGAGATCTGGGGAGCAAGTTCCAGAGGGTGGGCCGGCAACCTTAAACACATGGTCTCATGAGGTTTTCAGCCTTGCCTTCAGAACCACCATCACAAAGGTGGGCTGCAGCTTCGAGATTCACCCCAAATAATAAGAGTGCCTCTGCCTACACAGGGCCCACCACTGCAGGGCTGATCTTGCCCCACTGGGGAGATCTTGGACTAAATCGAGAGTACCCATTGAGAAAAGAACTGAGCAAACTCATCATACAAAGTGACCATAAATGCTGTTTTCAGTTGCAGACAGTCAGGGTGAAGTAGCCTGTTCACTGTCCGAGAGAGCAGAGCTAGTCTGTTCCTCACTGCTGCAATCTCCCAAGACAGGAACTCTGCCTTCTTACACTTGATTGCCCTTTGATATTCACCGTAGTGAACTCTCAAAGCCAGTTTATCCTCCTTGGACTGGGTCCTCTGCCAGCAGTGCTCCAACTTCAAGTCTTTGGTCTTCATCTCTTTGAGAGACCCATCAAACCAGCTGGGATCTCAAGCGAGAAAACCTGGGTTGTATACATACTGGTGTGATGGCATGGAGTGCCGTGGAGACAGCACTGTTACAGGCTGTCACTGCCTTGCTTGCACCAGCCACACATGCAGCACTCACTCCAGAAAAGACCATCATTGCCAAAAGTCCCTCACGGGACAGTCCCCACAATGGATGATAGTGGACCATCTTAACAGGGGAAGGACTATCAGGAGGGGCCCCAAATGAGAACTCCACTGTGCAGTGATCAGATCAAGTGACCGGATCAATCCTGAGGTAAGAATACCAAGTCCAAGGCATGGTCGTGGTGTTGAGTTGCAGGAGCAACCACTTGTGCAAGGCCCAGTGGTGTCATTATCTGGAGGAAGTCATAGCCAAAATACAAGAGTTTGTTATTGATCCAGGCATTACAGTAATCCAGAATCAACCATCTGGGTGACTCCAACACCCTATCAATGATCCTGCAGGAATTCAAAGCTGACATTTTCTATAAGTACAAATCCCAGAGTCCCCAAATCCAAGGCAAGTCACAGAGGACTGTACTTAGCACTGGGAGACTAGTGGGACCAACAAACATTTGATGTGAGCTTACAAAATCTCTAAAATGCACTGCAAGCTATTGTACCTCCCACTGCTGTAGCCCTGCTTTGATGCAAACTGCAGGGGATTCTGGGATTTGTGGTTGTAGAAAATGTTCGCATGGAAGTCGGCAGAACCAGTCTGATATAACTATACTGCTATAAACAATAAGTTAAAAAAAATGTTTGTTCACAAAGCACAAATTTGGACCCACCCCACACTCAGGTGTGGGGCTTTTACTGCTGACTGTTCCCCTTTAAGTAAACTCCAGTTTGTGCTTACATGTAAGTCAGTCCATCTAGGAGATTATTCTTTTTTATTTTTTTCCCTAAAAAAAAATGTTATTAGGCTTTTCCATTTAACAACAACTGGTACAACAATCTAAGTGCAAAAATGACCCACCACAAAGAACAATAAAATAAACAGTTGAAGTAAACAGGAAAGGCACATTGCATACTACATCACCTTACATAATCCCCCATCTATTACCATCTGGGTACATCCATCTCATAGGCTACAGATGCACATGTGACCAGATGATTTAAAATCTGATCTGCCTAGGTCCACTTCCTTGCCACAGGACTCCAGTTCCTTAATGTGCATCGCAGAGGCTAAAAGCATATTGCCTAGCTCCATAGGTATCAACAGTTACAGTAAGGAATCACAACATTTTTATTGAGTTAGCTCGATTAAGCCTTTTCCTTAAGGGTATTTACTCTTTGCAGTAACTCTCTGCGATGCCTGTCCAGTACTTTGGTTTTATTCACTCATTATTACTAGGTTAACTAGTGAGGAGAGCCTTCCTTTAAAAAAAAAAAGAGTAAAGAGACCTCCTTTATACTGGATGTTACCAGGAGTTTGTTCTAGTTATGGTCAGCATGAATGTCTAAAAGTGAGTATACTTTCTGAAACATGAGCTTTCCTCTGAGTGTTCTACATTGTACTGCACTGAAGCATATGATTTACTATGAGTCTTAACTTGTACTACATGCATTCTAGGTATTCCCAGGTAGTATCTCCAGACTAGGTTAGCAAACGTGTGTTCTGCACCAAGGAACCAGCCTAGGGCATATAATACCTTGTTTGAAAAAATAAATAAATAATTAACTGGAAGTGGCATGGTTCAGCGTACCGGACGGAAATCAAATATGGTGCCTCTGTGCCTTCCATGCCCAGGATTTGCCCAACAAACAGTACTCAAACCCTTTTATGAGCGGTTCAAGCCCTCCTTACATGGGCAGGGTCCCCTTGCGAGCAGACACTGCTAAACCATGAGGCACATCCAGAGAAGAAAAACCTGCCCAATTTATTATTTCCTGCAGTGGAAACAGGGGAAGGGTACTGACCTGCCAGCTCTCTCACTCTCCAGGATGGTCACTTGATCCACCTGACTGCTGAGAACCTCACTCGGCATAAACACTCCTTTACCCTCCCCGGAGCTGCTGTCCAATGACCCCATGCCTCCAGACCCTGCCCCCATCCTATATGCCACTCCACATGGACCGTAGCCATCTTGTTGACCCTACAATCCCTAGAGTGGACATCTTCACTCGCGCTTCTCCAGCACCACCATGCGCATGCAGCGTTGATGTCCTGGGCCTTGGAACAATCCAAGGTATACACACAATAAGAACAAAGCTGGAAGCTCATTTCAATCAAAAATAAAGAGACCAAATGGACAAATAGCTATATCAACAGTATGACCAAAGAGTTCTATGAGCCCAATAACAGAGGGATGTGAGCACTGGGGAGGGGGGGGGGACTGGATCAGGGGAGCAGAAAGGGAAGAAAAAAACAATATGCTCCAAAGGAGCCAAAGCCTGGAAGGTAATTCAACTGTGCAGTATATGGGTATGACCAAAAGGTACAGCAAAGGGAGTTTCAACCATTAAGCTGTAACTGGAGGGTCATCTGTGGAAATTTACCTAAGACGGGCTGACAGATACTCTGGTAAGCAGGAAACTTGCTTGAGCAGATTAGAACATAATGAGCCCACTCACCAAGTATATTGAAAAATGATTTCTTTTTTATTTAATATTTACGCAGTTTAAAACAGTGTCGTCACTGTCATACATTTTGGATTATTAGTATTCATCAGTGGTACACTTGTTTTGTTGCCCTAAAATATAATAAATTAAAAAATAGAAATATTTTTATATATGTTATTTTCATATTTATGAAACATTTCATTCATTAAACCTGAACACACACTTACACGTGACCCCTTTCAATTCATCTGTTTCTTTTTTAGATGCATCTGTATGTATAAAAATGGCATACATATATACACCCATTTCAGAATTTGATACACATTAAATAATTAGAAAATGTTTCATGTATAATTTTTTTATAGTAAATGTTCCTACTTTCAAAAATACTGCATTCTCCTCATGTTCAGTATGTTTGTTTTTCTTGTCAGTTCTTTTCTATACGTATTCATAAAACAAAGATATTTTGTTTCTTAGTTAATTTTAAACATTTCTGTAGTTGGTACGTTTTGACCAAAAATAGGTGCATTCTCCATTACTCTTATTTATACTTGCACTGTCCCTTTAAATTTCATTGACTATTAGTTTTTATATATTGCATCTTCTCTCAGTGGCTCTTAGTAGTTCTTATTAAAAGTTGCACTGTCTCTTTAAATCTCATTAAATCTCCCTGAAATGGATGCATATATGTAAGTAATTTTTATACATACAGACACATCTAAAAAAGAAACAGATTAATTGAAAGGGGTCACGTTTAAGTGTGTGTTCAGGTTTAACGAATGGGATGTTTCATAAATATGAAAATAACATATAAAAATGTTTCTATTTTTTAATTTAATTTAATTTAGAGTAACAGAACAAGTGTGCCACTGATGAAGGATAATAATCCAAAATGTATGACAGCAACTACACTGTTTTAAACTGCGTAAATATTAAATAAAAAAGAAATAATCTTTTGATATGCTTGGTGAGTGGGTTCACTGTGTTCCAGTCTGCTCAAGATTGTTTAGCTATGCCATGATTGGAATTGGGCTACTCCCTTTAAACTAATTAATTTTTGTTTAAACTGAGGTTGGCTGGACTAGAACAACACAAGAAGCAGGAAACTTGCTCAGAATTTGGTGGGAGGTTTTCTCTTAACAGGCAGTAAGAGACAAGAGATGAAACCGTTCCATGTAGGATGGAGGATCAGGGGATATCCAGTATCTAAGCAATGTTCTTTTAGCAGCTACTAGAGCACCACTCAACCAGAGAAGCTGAGGTTTAGTCAAAGAGGAGTTCATGTGGGGCAAACTGAGGGGGGCCAGCTGTGAACCCTGTATTCCTAAATTTGGAAGGAATAGAGAGTAAGTCGCCCATACCCTACTGCAGAAACAATTACTACTAGGCCATGACCAGAGAATATGAGTTAGTGAAGTTTGGGGATAATTACACCTCCAACAGTCACTATTATTCAAAAGGCCTGCCCTGTAAAGCCATTGGGGGGTTTGATAAGCACGGTGCAAGATCTTAAACTGGAGAGACTTAGTCTGTAACTCCCTAGAGGACTGGTATGTATTGTTTCACACTTGGGCTCACTCTGAGGAAGGAATTATGAGGCCAAGCTCCAACTTCCATTCATCCTTTGGGCCCACTGGAGAGGAAGGGGGACAGGCTTGGGTCCAAAAATCCTTGAGCTTAGCAGTCAAGTGCTGATGGCCATCCAGGGTGGTGACCCACTTATCAAGCGCCTGCAGCTGGGGAAGTACAAGGTCTCAGGAAAACTTCTATTTAATGAGGTCATGGACTTGCAAATATTTCCAAAAATGGGTCCGAGGTAAACCATATTTAGATTGAAGAGTAGCAAAGGTGTAAAAGCAGCCTATCGTAGAGTCAAAAAGCTCTTGAGCAACAGCGATACCCCATCCTATCACTCCTTCTAATAGACAGGCTTGTCATCTGTAGGTAGACCAGAGTTATGCCAAAGGGGTCTAGTCAGAGAAGTTCAAGGGTCCCAGCCCAGTTGGCTAACATAACAGCTCCAGATGTATTTAGTATATCGTAAACAAGAGGAAATTTCAGAATGAAGGGGCCACTGTGGAAAGATCAAGGCTAGTACTAATGGGATCCTGCCTTGAGCCAGTTCCAGAGGGATCTACCCTAGGTAAGGGCGAGGCTGGTCAAGAGGTATAACTGAGTACTGCCTGGCGGAGAATGGTAAAACCATGGAATAGCTTCATGTTAGGAAGACCAAGACTCCCTTCCTTCAAGGGTCACTGTAAGGTCTTGTACTTTTATTTGGGGTTTTTGCCATCCCATATAAACACTGAAATTTTTGATGCAGGCTTCTGGAACAAGTCTACAGGGAGAACAAGGGGTAGATTGGCTAAAATGTACTGTATTTTGGGAAGGACAACCAGTTTCAGCGCTTTAACTTTATTTCAGAGAGAGAGAGAGAGAGAGAGAGAGAGAAAGAGGGATGTCCAGTACAGTTTGTTAGATTCTAAAGTATCCAACATTTTCTGGGCATTAGTTAAACATGTGGCCAATATCATTGTCTTGAGAGTGATGCCTAAACAGACAACATCTCTGGGTACTGACTGGTAGGGGTATACCGAAAACATATCTGCTGTACAAGTGGCATTAAGCGATGATAGATGATATTTTGCACCATTCAACTTATTGCCAGATAAAGATGAGTAGTGGGAAGTGGTTTCCTGTAATGCGGGCTGTGAGGAACCAAGATTAGCTAAGGTAAAGGGTAACATCATCAGCATATAGGGCAAGTTTATGGATGGAGTCTTCCACTGTAGTACCGGGGAAATGAGCATCAGCCCTGATTTCAGTAACCTGGAGCTCCACTGCTAGAAGAAAAAGAAAGAGGGGAAGGGACACCCCTGCCTGGTTCCTCTTCAAAGGGGAAAATATGGAGATATGACTGAATTAGTTAGGACAGCAGCAGTGGGTGCAGTATACTAAAGCCTCACCAGTGAGGTAAAGTGGAGAGGAAAGCCAAATCTGCCAGAGTATCAAACAGGTATGCCCACTACACCCTGTCGAATGCCTTTTCGGCATTGAGGGAAAGGGTGGCAGTGTGCTGAGAGAAGGTGCGAGTTTCCCATATCAGGTCCAAAGTCCGATCGATGTTATCAGACCCCAGCCTCCCGAGACCGAAACCCACTTGATCAAGAGTGAATTAAAAAGGGCATTGCAGGTTCCATCCAGTTAGCTATAATTTTTGTAATAATGTTTGTGTCAGCAGTGATTAGGGAAATCAGCAGAAAGTGAGAATGTAAGACATTGTCCTTGCCTTTTTTAGGGATAAGGGTAATCACTGAATACGATGGCCAACCTTGGGGCCAAAAGATATGCAAAGGTAGCATAAAATTCGGATGGGAAATCATCAAGGCCGGGTGATTTGCCTTGTGCCATGCTCCAGATGGCTTGGGTAACCTCCTCAGTTTGAATAGGGGCCACAAGTTTGGGGAGAAAATGTTCTGGGACTGTGGGAAAGTGTAAACCAGCATAAAAGGCAAAGTATTGGTCAAAGGTCGGACTGACCTCAGAAGCATAAAGGAACCTATAGTAATCCTGAAAGGCCTGATTTATGTCCTTTGGGGCCATCTCCATGGCCTGAGCTCAGTATCTAGATGGTAACAGTTTCCCCTGGACGCTCCCCTGCCTCTCTGTATTTTTGATTCAGTTTATATAAGGCACATTCAGTTTGGTACTGTAAGATGTCTTCTATCTCAGTTTTTAATTGAGTTATTAGAGCTTTAATATGGGAACATCCAAGGTGATTCTGGGCCACAGAAAGTTCTAGTGCTTTTAACTCTGCTTCACGGGCATTTAAGGGTAGAGTCACGGCATTTCTCAAGATGAGCAGTATGAGGTATCTATTTACCCCAGATAACTACTTTAGGGGTCTCCCAAAGAATGTCATGGAAACAACCAGAGGGATCATTAAAATAATATTCTTAAGTAGTATGTCTTTACCAAGAACAGGTATCCTCCTGGAGTAGTAGGGAGATATTAAGGTTCCATGTATTATGTCTGCCCATAGAGACATCCCAAGCAAGGGAAAGTATCACTGGTGCATGGTCAGAGACCCAAGATACTTCCCAGAGAAACTCACTCAAACCCTAGAAAGCAAATCCTCCGAAGAGGTAAGGATGATGTCAGTCTGACTATATGAGTCATGAGGGGTGGAGTAGTAGGTAAAATCTGTGTCAGGCAGGTGGAGAGTCCGCATACCTGTACGTCATAAAGGCAAAAGTCCCATATAAAAACAGACATCTGGGGCACTAAAAGAGATTCATAGTGGAGGCCTGTGTGGTCCCATTGGGGGGCTTAGTTCACCACCAAGTATGATGGAAGCAGGGGCTTCTGGGATCTCAGCTAGGATGGTTTGGTAAAACTGGAGATCCATTAGGGACATACAAACTACTCAGCACAATAGAAAGGCCTAAATAGCTACCAGATACAAGCCAAAAATGATCCCCATGGTCCTTAAACTCCCAAGATATACCCAGAGATAAATTATTTTTGCATAGAATTGCTACTCCTCTCTGCTGGGAAGAATAGGCACTATAATAATATTGGCCAACCCGCATACAGCTCAGCAGTTGGAGCCCCCCTCCACCAAATGCATCTCTTGCAGGAGAGCTATGCCACAGTGCATGTCCTAGTAGAACTGAAGGCCAGTGCCATGCTTTCTTGGGGTCATTGAGGCCCCTTACATTCCACAACACAATTCTCAGGTGATTGACACTAGTCTTGGTTGAAACAGGGAGATACATCACGCAAGTCACTGTACATCGAGAAACACACACCCAAGTCCCCCATCACCCTGCCCTCCCCACAAAGCTCCAAACAAATATTGCACAAGAGGCTACATAGAATTACCCAGCAGAAATACATGAGAAAAATATACATGAGTGAAACTACATACATTCCATAGACAAGTAACAGTAAAAATAGAAAGAAACAAAATGAAAGGCTCAAGCTGGGAAGACTTATTGGGGAAGGGAACAAAACAAGAAAAAAAAAAAAGGCTAAACCAAGTGATCTCACTCCCAGTTGAGGCACGCTGGTCACTTCCCTAGCGGAAGATATTGGGGGGCTAGTAAGCCATCACTGGATCCCGGAGACCACAAAAACCAAAGGGGGAACCCTACCAGCCCCACCTTCCCTTCCCCATCTGACCCAATGGGGCAAAACAACTGGCATAATAAGTGTGAAAAGAGAAGTAACAAGATGGGGTATAGCGGAACCTTGCTCATGAAGTAGTCTGAAGGGGCTGTTACACAACAGGCAGTGGAATGCAAAGTCAGAAAAGCCTGGAGCGCTTATGTCCCACAGCATCAGCTGATGCTAAGATTGGGGAAGGGGTTGCCCACAGGTGGCACACTGCAGAATAGAAATCAGTAGGGGAAGGAAACTATAGGTATGAACAAGGCACAATACTTGGCCAAAGGCAGAAAAACAGTGTAGGGGAAGGAATGTGCCCCCTAACCTCTAAGAAAAAACACCATTTTAACAGTTTTAATTAAGGATGAAAAAGATGCAGAACAGTAACAAATACCAGTTCAAACATGCATAACATCCCAGAAATAGCAAAACCTATAAAACATAGCAGAACAGCCAAAAAGATATGCATATGTTACAAAGTTGTAACCCCCCCCAAAAAAAATCCTTCCTAATACAGGAAAAGGCTCTCATAGGATAATATAAAGACAAAACAGCAGCCTGCAAATGGGGAAATGAGTTCAAAGGAAAACTGTATATGCTAATTAAACAATGAGAGCTAAGCTGCAGATATGGACCAGCTCCCACACACGGCAAAAACCAGAGCTGCCTAGAGCCAGGGATCAGGATAAAGACAGTAAAAGGGGGAAAACAAAAAGGGATGCAGAGGTTAGCCATCTAAAGAAAGAATGCAGTGGCATAAGGAAACAGACTAGGCAGCATCATATAGAGCCCTGCAGGAGATGTCCTGCCACGTACAAGAAAAGAGTTGGAAAAATACATGTTTGCACATTCTATGACCCCAGTCTCACTCCAAACACTAGCCAGGATCCACATAACAGGCAGAACAGTCCAGAGCACCTGTGCCCCAAATGAGAGCAGTGAATTGGCAGGCAGATAAACTGAAGGACTGCATGAGGAGAAAACACGTCCAGCATTCCAGCTCCATCAATATAACATATAGCAAAGGAAGGGAGGGAGGACGGGCACGGAAAGGAGCAGCTTCAAAAAGTCCTTGTATCAGGTAGGAAATGTTGCAGTCCCAGTTCCAGTGATCCACACATGTATCAAAGTCCAGATCCACAGCCCTAAATTAACAGTCACCCAAGGGAACAAAGTACATAAGTGAGACTACCGAAAGTTAACATCACTTGCTAGGTTGGTGGTAATAGGCCAAAGTGGCAACAGCAGGCTGGCTGAGAAAAAACAGGCAGCATCCTTGAGATGGCAAACATAAAGCTCATCAAACAGGATAGTAAAGTACATCACCCGGTAGTGTCAGACGTTAGAAGAGGCTAGAGCTCCTAAGAAGGTCATGCAGCCACAGTGGCAGAAGCTTGGATTTCTTCTGGAGCACTAATGTCCATTTGATCTTTGGTAGCCAGTTGTGAAGTAGACAGGCAATCAGAAGGGTGAACTGGCCCAAGATGCATTTGCAGGTACTGAGCAGCTTCCTTGAGGTTTTAAAATTGCAGCACAAGATCATTGAGGGTAAATACCAGTATAGCAGGGTAATGAAGAGCACAATTGTTCCCTTGATTACGTACACAAGTTACATTTTGTCAAAGGCTTGGCGCCACTGCAAATCACCCCTGGGATAGTCAAGGCAAAAGGAGGAATAGGACTCTCTGACCTCAGTCTCTGTCTAAGCTCACGTGCTTCAGCAATAATAAGCTTCTTGCCCTGATACCACAACATTTTTTTTTCCATCATGTTATATTTTCCCCCCTAGCAGACACTGACCTGTCTTAATCCAGCCACCGGTCCAGCTCCACCTCTGACCCTGAAGTTACACACCCAGCTGGCATATGCAGCTCTACCTTCGAGAGGGGCACCCCCTAGTGCCCCCCTGCTAGACGAGGAACCATTACTGGCACATGCCATCCATGCATCTTCAGCCAGTGGAGTGTGGCCATCAAGCTGCCGCGATCTGTGCTGCTCCGGTTTTCTGGTTTTCTTGGCCCCAGGAGTACAAGCGTGCAGTGACGTCGGGGCACATATGTACCAACGCCTGCTGCACTCCATGTTTCTGTGCTAACTCTAGCAGTGCCCTGGTCATCACCAGGGGCCGCTGCAAGTGATGGCTCCCTGGATCCCTCCCGGGGATAGGAGAGCAGTCTGCCAGATGCTCAATCCTTATCCCTCCCCGCCGACCCCTGATGGCTTGGGCCAGAGTCTGAAACCGGGTCGCCAGCATGGTGCAAGGTGTGGTGTCCAGCGCCTCAGCCCTCAGCGCCACCAAGCCTAGCATACCACAACAGTTTAAAGATAAAGGGAAGGGGTCTCATGGAAGAGCGGATAGCCTGGGATCAGCGGATCTGGTGAGCTTGCTCAGTTTCAAAGTCATAATCTTCCAGTGATAACTGAAACCATTTAAGTAAGTTCTCCTGGAGGAACATAATAGGATTCCTGCCCTCTGTGCCTTCAGGGAGACCTGTGATGAGAAGTACAGAAACATAGACTTTGACAGCAGATGAGGACCGCTTGGTCCACCCAGTCTTCCCATTTCCCTACCCATTGGATAAGCTGCAGATCCTAGTTAACCACCATCCTACTTCCTCCTACCCCTCCCCTACTAGAATTGCCTTGTGTCTGTCACATGCATTCTTGAATTCCCCCACTGTTTTGACCCCACAACCTCCTCAGGAAGGCCGTTCCATGCTTCCACCACCCTCTGTGAGAAAAGATACTTCCTCACATTGCCCCTGAGTCATTCCCCCTCTATCTTCAGATTGTGCCCCCATTTTCTTACACATCTCTTTTTCTGAAAGATGCTACCCACTTGGACTTTGTTGATTCCCTGAAGGAACTAGAAGGGGACAGTATCAGATATGTTTCAGTACAGTAGCTGCTTCTTGTTTTTACAGGGTTTCTTGTGGGTTTTACTTGGTAGAAGGTTATTTCTTTTCTTTTCTTTCTTACTACTTCTAAGGGACTAGCAGGGTATTGTTTTTGGGGATGTTGGAAGTTTGAAAACTGGTTTGGTGGCTGTAAGTGGGCTCATTTGTTGGATGTTTCACTGTGTAACAGGCTGCGCTGGTGGAGGACTATTTCTTCCGATTTAAAACCTATTTGGTGGGATTTGCTTGGGGCTGGTTATTTGAATTGGAGACCTATATCTGTTGATTTCAAGCCTATTTTGATGTGTTGTTAGTGAAGCTGATTGAATTGGAGACCTGTTTCCTTGGGTAGCAGACATATTTTGGGGGCTTTGAGTTGAATTTTGATTCCTTTTTGCTGACTTCACTAGCTGCAAAGGTTAGTGCATAGTGCGGGAAGGGTGTTAATGGTCTGACTAGGTCTCATTCCGCTAATTGACTGGAGGCAGAGCTAAATCAGGTTTGTGGTGTTACTTGCTTTGTCTTCTCCGAAGCAACTAGAAGTGGACAGGATCAGATGTGTTTCAGTACAGTAGCTGCTTCTTATTTTTACAGGGTTTGTTGTGGATTTTACTTGGTAGAAGGTTATTTCTTTTCTTTCTTACTACTTCTAAGGGGCTAGCAGGGTATTGTTTTTGGGGATGTTGGAAGTTTGAAAACTGGTTTGGTGGCTGTATGTGAGCTCATTTGTTGGATGTTTCACTGTGTAACAGGCTGCGCTGGTGGAGGCCTATTTCTTCTGATTTAAAACCTATTTGGTGGGATTTGCTTGGGGTTGGTTATTTGGTTGCAGGGCCTGGAGGGGCAGACACAGGGCTGATACACTCTTTCGAGAGTGGGTGTAGGCCCTAATCCACCTCCCACACCCTCCCTCCCAAAGCTTTGCTTATTTATAGGGGAACACCTGTCCTGCAATTGGAGGAAAAGACCTGCAGGTGCAGCTCATGTAGTTCTAGCCACTGGGAGTTGGATTTAAAGGCTGGGAGAGAGGAGTTTAGGGAGTTGTTCACTTCCCTTATAGGTTTACTATGTTGTACTGCACCTAGTAACAGGGTTACCAGTTTACTGTGGGACTGTATCTAGGATTAGTGGGTGACCTGATTAGTCAGTAGGGGTGTATCTTTGACTAGTGGGGAACGGTAGCTCACCCGAGGAAACCTACTTGGAGGGGGATGGGACCACACATCATTAGGGCCAGTATCTTTGGGAGGGTGGTGGGGTGCACAGGGTGTGGCGCAGCCATGATACTGGACTGGGATTGGATGTTCGGTGGTTGCCCAGTGTGCTACCAGCTGGCACAGCTTAGGGATGAGGTTGCGGGGATTAGGAGACAGCTGAGGGAAGGGGGGAGGTATGGTTGGGGAAGAGGGCAGGGGATCTCCCAAGGTGTTTCATCAAGCACTAGGTGTGGGGGCATAGGGAAAGGAGTGCAGGAGAATACTCTGGGGTCACATAGGGACCCTGGCAGAGGGGGCCCAAAAGGAGGACACTACCAAGGAAGCAGGCAGGTAACTGGGGACCCTCACAAAGGGGGGTCAGAGGGACAACATTCTCAGGGAAGTAGGCAGATGGCTGGGGCTGGACAGAAGGAAGCAAGGTGGGGAGGTGGATCGGACCTCACGCTCAGTAACTGCTTCATTCTCTTCTTTTGCTTGAGGATGATGGGGGGTGATGTGAGCCATGACAGGGGTGGTTAGAGATGGAAAGTAAGTGGGGGGCAGGAGGCGGGGCCAGATAGCTGGAGGAACGGGGAACCTGGAATGCAGGAAAATGGGGGCAGTGGATCAGAGCAGGAGGGCAGGGGAAGAGGGAGGAAAACGCAAGGAGAAGGACTAGTTGGGAGGAAAGGACAAGGAGAAGGACCAGAAGTACAAGGAGGATATAGTAAAGGGAGCTGAGGGTGTGGGTCACGGGAGCATGACAATCAAGGAGGGACTGAATGGAGACAGGAGGGAAGGGAGGATGAGCCAGGCTAGTTTAGCGGATGAGGGAGAAGGACCAGTTGTGAGCAGGGAGGGTGGAGTTAACGAGGCACAGAAGGATACTCGGGAGGAAGAGGAGAGGCATAGGATCTGAGAGGAGGGAGTGGCCAGGGTAAATGAGGGGGTAGCATGTGGCACCCAGATAGGGGGAGGAACAAGAAGCTGGCTGGGTGGAGGGGCCAGTAGAGAGGATGAGGGACATGGAAGGGGGGGAAATGGAGGAAAAAGAGTGGTCAGAGTGCTCCTGTTGGGGGATTCTATGATAGGGGTATAAAATGGGATAGGGAGTGGGATGCCTGGCCAGTTAGAACAAAATGCTTCCCTGGACTAACGGTGCACAGGGCCAAGCATGAGGTATATCAGCTGGCAAAGGATTGTGGGGGTTCCCTGGACATACTGGTCCACCTGGGTACAAATGACGTGGAGGGCAATGGCGAGCTAGAGATACAGGTAAGGTTCAGGGAGCTTGCCAGGGTCTGTCATGAGATAGGGTGCATGATTTCCTCCTTGGAAATCCTGCCGGTGCCAAGGGCTAGTGGGGAACACAAAAGGAAGATTAGGGAGATAAACCAGTGGCTCAGGGATTGACGTGAGGCCAGAGGGTATGGGTTGATGGGGGATTGTGGGGAGACCTGAGAGGATAAGGAGCTATATGCTAGAGATAGGCTCCATCTCAATTTGGAGTGCAGGGGAATCCTTAAGTTGAAAATAGAGGGGTTCATTGGTGAAAAGTAGGGTTTAAACTTGTGAAGGGGGGAGGGATGGGAGAAAAGGCTGTCGAGGGGGGTCCGATAAAGGAGGGACTCTGTCTCTAGCCACCTGGGGAGATGGAGGAATGCGGGAAAAGGCTGACTGGTAAAGTGCAGACTAGGGGAAATAGTATCCCCATGGGAACACAAGCAGGAAAAATGGAAGTATAGGGAAAGGGTGGAAGATAATCCTGCTAAATGCCAGGCGCTTGGGCAATAAAATGCCTGAGCTCCAGGCGATGCTAACTGAGGGAGCAGTGGATGTGACAGTGGTCACTGAAACCTGGGCCACCGCAGGACACGACTGGGACCTGAACCTGGAGGGTTACACTATGTTCAGGAAGGACAGGGAGGAGGGGTAGCAATAATAGTCAAAAATTGCATTGGCATGGGAGAGTAGAGGAGGTGGAGGGAACCATGGAGGCGATTTGGGTCACCTTGATAACAAGGGGGGGGGCAAGAGAGTAAAAATAAGAGTGGTGTATAGACCCCCTGCACTGGCGGAGGAGCAGAAGGAGAGTCTTGTCGCAGATGTTGGGAAACACTGCAGATTGGGCAGGGGAAGGGTGGTGTTGTTGGGGGACTTAAACATGTCAGGAACAGACTGGGAGACTATGACATCCTTGGTGGCCAGGGAACAGAGGTTGTTGGATGTCTTTCAAGACGCGTTCCTAACTCAGCAGGTGGGGGAACCAACCAGGGAGGCTTGGGTACTGGATGTGGTCCTGGCAGGCAGTGACCAGATTGGGGGCCTGGATGTAAGGGGCCCATTGGTGGGGAGTGACCATGCCACGGTCCGGTTCTGCCTGGACCTAGGAGGGGTAGAAGGCTGCACAAAGATGGAGGTAACTGACTTCAGGGGGGGTTAGTTTTAAGGAAATGGGAAGGATCCTTAAGGAGCATTTGGATGTGATTGGGTCAGACATGGATGCTGACAGTAGGTGGAAAATAATCAGGAGAGGGGTGCAGGATGCTACCAGCACCTGTGCCAGAGTAACACAGAAATGCGGTAGGGCCTGAAAACCCTGCTGGTGGATCAGGGAGGTCCAGGAGGTGGTGTGGGGAAAGAAGGCAGCCTATAGGCAATTCAGATTCTCAAGGAGTGAAAGGGATTGAGAGGAAAATGAACTGATGGCTAGAAGGGCTACTAGGGTGGTGAGGGCGGCTAAGGCAAGGAAGGAGCAGAACCTGGCCAGGAAAATTAGGAGAGGGAACAAGGGGTTCTTTAGATACAGTGGGGAAAAACGAAGGGTGAAGGGGCAGATTAGCAGGATTAAAACAGGGGAGAGATGGCCACAAGACCTAGGGAAGCAGGCTGAGGTACTAAATGAGTACCTCACCTCAGTTTTCACCAAGGAAAATGGGGGTGCTGCATTATACATGGGAGGAGACAGTGATACTGAGGAGGGGGGACCCTTACCGATCGGCGGGTCTGAGGAGAGGGGGAGGCATCACTGGCAGGAGGAGGGAAAGCTAAGCAGGGAGAAGAGGTAGCAGAGGTGGAAATCACAGCAGAGAGAGTGAGGGAAGCCCTCAGGTCCCTTAAGATGGAGAAAGCACCAGGGCAGGATAAATTACATCCCAGAGTGCTGAAGGAACTTGCGGATGTCCTGTGAAACCCCTGGTGGAGCTTTTCACCATCTCTCTGAGGACAGGGTGGGTGCCCCAGGACTGGAAGGTGGCGCATATAGTGCCTATCCACAAGGGGGGGATCAAGGGAGGTGGCAGGGAACTACAGGCCTCTCAGCCTGACATCGGTGGTGGGCAAGGTGATGGAGGGCATTGTCAAGGAGAGGCTGGGGGGACCTGGAAAAGTCAGGGTGCCTGGATGATAGACAGCATGGATTTGTCCCAGGGAAATCGTGTCAGACAAACCTTGTGAAGTTCTATGACTGGGTGATGAGTGCCTTGGACCTGGGTAGACCAGTGGATGTCCTCTTTCTAGACTTCAGCAAGGCATTTGACTCTGTTCCTCACAAAGGCCTGTTGGATAAGCTGGGAGAAATGGGGGTGGGGAACCAGATGATCAGATGGATAGACAATTGGCTCTAGGACCAGACCCAGAGGGTCATAGTTGGGGGGATAGTCTCATCCCGGGCCCCTCCTGTTCAACGCCTATGTCTCTGACATAAGGACAGGTATCAAGAGTGAGATGAGTCTTTTGCAGATGACTCAAAACTGGGGGCAGTGGTGGATAGGAAGGAGGGAGGGAGGGAGGGTGGCCCTACAGGGGACCTGGAGGCTCGAAGATGGTCTAGAAAGTGGGAAGCTGAGGTTCAATGCAGGGAAATGCAAGGTACTGCACCTGGGGCCATTAACCCGGGCCAAGTGTACACCCGGGGGGGGGATGCTACAAGTCTCGATGGCTGAGAGGGACCTGGGGGTGGTGGTGGTGGATGTCAAGATGAACAACTCAGAGACTTGTAGGAGTGCAGCAGCTAAGGCCAATAGGATGCTGGGATGCATCACTAGGGGGATCACCTCCAGAAGGAGGGAAGTGATACTCCCTCTGTATAACTGCTTGGTGAGGCCACACCTCGAGTACTGCATGCAGTTTTGGAGGCCACACTTAAAGAGGGACATTAAACTCCTGCAGAGGGTCCAGAGGAGGGCAACCAAAATAATTTGGGGCTTGGGGGACAGGACCTATGGGGAGAGGCTTGAAGAGCTAAATATGTACACATTGGAAGAGAGAAGGGACCGGGGGACATGATAGAGGTCTTCAGGTACATGAAGGGGGTAAATAGGGGAGGAGCAGTTAGGGTGCTTCAAAGGATGGAGGAGGGGGCAACTAGAGGGCATGGGTGGAAGCTGGAGGGGGGAAGATTCAGGGGAGACAGGAGCAGATGCTACTTCACTGAGAGGGTGGTGGAGCCATGTAATGCGCTGCCCAGGGGCCTGGTGGAGGCAGAGACGGTGGATGGGTTCAAGAGGGGGTGGGACAGGTACAGGGGAAGGGTTCTGGAAGCAAAATCCAGCACAGCGAGAATATCCGGAATTGGAAAGGGAGAAGCCAGAGAAGGCGAGGGGAGCAGCAAGGTCAGCTCCCAGGATGGGGGCTGACCAAACGAGCAGACACGAAAGACCATTAGGCCTATTCTGCTGGCATTTTAGTATATTAGTTTGTTAGTATGTTAGTACTTGAAAGTTTCTGTCATGTCCCCACTCTTCCTCCTTTCCTTGAGGGTATACATGTTAAGCTCCTTAAGTCTCTCTTTGAATGGTTTCTGGTGCAGACCCTGCACCATTTTAGTTGCCCTCCTCTGGACTGCCTCCATCTTGTTTATGTCCTTGCAGAGATGGGGTCTCCAGACCAGCATGCAGTACTCCAAATGGGGTCTCACCAATTGTCTGTACAGAGGATGACAACTCCCGTTTTCTATAGGTGATGCCTCTCCCTATGCATCCCAGTATCCACCCAGCCATCATTATTGCCTTCTCACATTGCTTGTGTAACTCCCTTGTTCTCAGGGGTTACTAGAATCCCAGTTATAACCAATGGCAGGCAGGGAAAGGTAGCTAGTGAAATGTCAGTTAAACGGGTTTCACACTGTCATGCTATAGTTTTCAGTCTCAGCTGAACTGGAGGATGATGCAGTCTTAGAACTCTCACAGCAGCATAAGCCACAGTCTTTGTCAGTTCTAGGAGATAGCTTTAGAATGTTCAGTTAGAGTGTAGTCAGTCCTGAGTAGGAGTTCCAGGAGGAGGCTTCAGCTTACTGTGCAGCTCCTCACCTAGCTCTGACAGAGAGCTACCTCTTTGAGTAGTTTGTTCCCACCCTAGAAGAAGTACATAGAAGACAGGGACAGAAGTGATGGAGACCTTGCCAAGTGGGTTTTTCTTTGCCCCATCCCCAGGAGGGATGGGACAGTTTTCAGCATTCAGGGGCAATCCCCCTCAATCCAGTCTGTCTGTTGAAGCTGCCTTTGTACGACTTCAGAACTGTGAGTACTACTTTTAAGTAAGCCTTGGAGTGGCACCTGCAATACCTATGGTGAATTTCTCTGACAAAGGGACCCTGTCACCTAGACTGTTTCTGTTTCAAAAGTGTCTGCCTACATTTGGAGTCTAGTGAGAGACTGTCCAAGTACAGAACTTTTAACTTTCTGACACCTTAGAGGTGTGTCATGTAGTATGTTAAGTGTAAAAACATTTCACGATAGCATCTACAAGTTTCTGTGAAGGTGTTATTAACCAGATGAATGGCCGAGTATAAACTTGGAAGCAAAAAGGTGGGAGATCTCCCATCTCGAGTAACCAGTTTACCTCTCCGGGTTCAGTTTGGGCACCAGTACAATTTTCAGTCAGTGCATTTGGCCAGTGCCTGATGGAAATAGTTACCCAGACGTGGGTTTTGGATTCTTTGTTCTCAGTTCACCTTAGTACAGAGGGGGCTGGAAGATTTTGAGCCTGTATGTGCTCTTTTGTGGCCATGTGCACCACTAGTATTCCTTATGAAATATGGGAAAGTATCCTAGTACTGGCCATGTGTGCCTAGTCAAGGGGAAATGTACCAGTAACTAGCCATGTGTGCTAACCTGCATTTCAGAACCTGAGAGTTCACTGTCACAGGTATGCTAAATGGGATTTCAGGAATTTCTGTACGTCAGTAATCTGCATTACCAGCATGAGTAACTCTGTAGGGGTCCATCTTCACTTTGTAAATATTCCTACGTTTTGTGTGTGAATAAAAGCCACACTTTATAATCCCAACGTGGTTTAGACAGTGTTGTTATGACTTCCTTTGTGTCTGGATTTACTCCGGTGCCCCTGACCAGAAGTGCAACCCTAGCACAATTATGAGCAAACATTTTCTCCCAGGGACCTGGGTTGCTGGCCATGGTAAATGGTCCCACCAGGTGTGTGCCAGGTAGTTTGCCACACTTTTTTGCCTGCCTGCGATAGCAGGCTTAGAAAAGAAATAGAAAGAAGTGTACATGTTTATGTAAACCCCCCTCCCTCTCTTTTGCCCCTAGACACTATGTGGTGAGAGGAGCAGCCCTGCTAGTTAAACAAGGGGGCTGGTGGGGGTTACACTTCTCTACATTTAGGTCATCTGATATGACTACCTCCGGTCCCTTTCCATTTTTGTTGTTGTTAGTACCCCCTTCCCCCCCCACTGTGTACTCTTTCCCCTGGGTTTTTGTTTCCCATGTGCATTACTTTGCACTTCATTGCAATGAATCTAAGCTACCATACTTTTGACCATTCCTCCAACCTTGCCAAGTCCCTTCTCATCCTTTCTAACCTCCCTTGTGTATCAACCCTGCTGCAGATGTTTTTGTCGTCTGCAAACTTTTCCTTCCTGTCCCTCTGCAATGTCACCATCAATGACATTAAAGAGGACTGGTCCCAGTACTGAACTCTGTGGTACCCTACTAGTAACCCCCCTTTCTTCAGAGTGGACTCCGTTTATTATTACCCTCTGCATACTGTTGTCCAGCCAATTTTTTTCTCAGGCTACCATCCTGAAACCTACTGCCAGGCTGGTTAACGCGTTAATCTTTTGTGTGGGACTGTGTCAAATGCCTTGCTAAAGTCTAGGTAGGCCATGTCCACAGACCCTCCCTGGACTACTATTTTGGTCACCCAGCTAAAGAAATATATTAGATTTGTCTGATATGACATTCCCACTGTGAATCCATGCTGCCTTGGGTGCAGCGCCCCTCTGGCCTCTAGGTACTCAACAATTCTTTCTTTCAGAAGTAAGTCCTTCATTTTCCCTACTACTGGGGTCAAACTAACAGGTCTGTAGTTTCCTGCCTCTACCTTGCTCCCACTTTTGTGAAGGGGAATCACATCCACCCTCTTCCAGTCCTCAGGTGCCATACCATCCTCCCGTGATTTGTTAAAAAGGGTAGTCAGTGGTGTCAGTAGTTCTCCCCTTAATTCTTTTAGAATTCTGGAGTGAATTCCATCTGGCCCCATTGCTTTGTCCACCTTCAGTTTTAGGAGTTCTTTCAGGACCCTTTATTGTGTGAATGGACTGGTATCGACCTCCCTAACCAGAGTGCTTCTACTGTTTTGTTTAGGTGCCTCTCCCTCCTCTTCTTTTGTGAATACTGAGCAGATGTATTCGTTCAGTATCCCTGCTTTTCCACTGTCACTTTCTGCCCACCACCTTCCCCTTTATTAAGCCTCACTATCCCTCCCTGGGCCTTTGTTTGCTCTGTAGTGTACTTATAAAAGTTTTTATCCCCCTTCTTAACTGAGTCGGCTGTCCTTTCCTCAGTTTGGGCCTTTGCTATTCTGACTGCCTTCGCTGCTTCCTTCTGCTTTAACTGATACTGTCCTCTGTCCTGCTACCCACTTCTAAATCTAAGATACTCGTTCTGTCCCCATTTGAGAGTACCAGGTCTAAGATTGCTTCCTCCTGAGTGGGTTCCAACACTAGCTGTCTGAGGCATGCCCCCTGTAGGGCATCAAGAATGGCCCTGCTCTTCAGTGTGGCTGCAGCAAAGGTGCTCTAGTTACTATCTGGCATATTCAGGTTCCCCCATCAACAACATTGCCCCTTTTTCTGCCATTCTAAGGATGCCTTCTATCATTTCCTTGTTCATTGCCTCCCCCAAGACAGGGGCCTGTATACAGCCCCTGTATGGATTGTGGTGCCATTTCCTGTCTCCAGGTTTAACACACAGTGCCTCCTCTCCTCCCTGTTCACCCTTTAGTTCCATTGCTTTGATCCCTTTGCTTGTGTAGAGAGCTACTCCTCCTCTTTTACCCTCCCTGTCCCTCCTCTAGATTGTGTACTCTGGTATGTCGACTTCCTAGTCATGGTTCTGTATGTACCATGTTTCTTTGACTGCCGCTATAGTTAGGTATCCCTCTCCCATGAAGTCAACTAGTTCAGGGAGCTTGTTACCAAAACTACGGGTGTTGGTACTCATCACCATCCATTTTTTGATGGCCTTACCCCTTTCAGTCCATTCCTGTCCTTACTGCCTTTGCCTTTGTCTCCATTTACCCCTGCCCTGCTCCCTATCAACTTCTCTACTTTGGTGTTTACCTTGCTAACTACCCTGTTTTGTTGGGAGGGGGCCGGGATTTCCTTGCTCCTTTTCAGTGCCTCCCCCTTGGCTAGCTTAAATGCTTGCCAATGAAGCATTTGAACTTATCACCTAGGATCCTGGTTCCCCTCCCAGAAAGATGCAGACCATCACACCAGTATAGGACTGTATCCCTCTAGGTGGACCCCTAGTCCCCAATGAAGCCAAAACCCTGAGCTTCACACCAGTTTCCAGCCATTGATTGAATCCTGTGGTGCAGAATACCCTAGCCTCACCCATGCCATAGATAGGCAGCCCCTCTGAGAAGGCTACCATGCATGCTACTTGTCTAGGGCCCCTCCTCAACTCCACAAACTCCTGCTGCAGTGCTTTGATCCCATTCCCAGCCAAGCCATTTGTCCCTAGGTGGACAATGACATCCAGCTCCCTCTTCCGTGCAGCTGCTTCCTTGACCCTGAGGATTTGTTTCCTGTCCTCCAAGCCATGGTGCCGGGCAGGCATCTTACTGCTCTTTCCCCTCCCCCTCTCTCTCTCTCTCTCTCTATATATATATATATATATATATATATCTATATATCTATATCTCATATTATATATATATATATATATAATTTAAATTTTTGGTAACCAGGTAAGGTCCATTAGGCCCAAGGCTTGTTTTCTGGGGTGACCTGGGAGCACTGGGAGGTTACTTGACTTGCTTAGTGTCACACAGTATGCAAATGAAGCTTTTAGGAATCAAACCCAGGTCTGTTGGATGTACCAATCTCATACACAGCTCATTACATGTTATGCATCTAATCTATGCTGCCAGCATAATTCATGAATATTCATGATAAAATGGCACAAGCGTTCCCTCACCTAAAGCAAGCACACATCCATTGTGCCACCTGAAGAGGGCAGAGGAGATTCCTCTGTCTCCATTGGCCCTACAAGTCCTCAGGTTTGGCAGTCAGACAAGAGATTTGGGCCTTTGCAGCTTGGATATGCTCCACAGCTTCTGCCAGTGAGTGTTCAGTTTTTTTTCAACCCAAGCAGTAAATGCCAAAAGGCTAGCTTTCGTATCAGTCATTGTAGCTCAGATGGCTTCAACGGAAAAGGCTGTTTGCTCAATTAATAGCACCTGCCTCACAGTGTCCAGGGGTTTAGCATTGCTGTCCCTTGTAGCTGCCATCTTGGGATCCAGTAACTGACTTCAGGGAGGTGAGTTAGCGATTAAGTTTTGTATGTTTCAGTAGAGTGAGTTGGTTGGCACTCAGCACATCCCTGGCTTGCATAGTGTTTCAGCTTCCCGATCCAGATAAAACAAAAGTGCTCCACTAGGTAAAAGTAGCAAATGGAGGGAGAAACATGGAGGGCAGCACAGAGCTACAAGATCAGGCAGCCATTTCCTCCAGATGCTTGGATATTCTTCATTTTAGAGTTGGAAACCCTTTATCTCACATGAAGGAGACATTCAACAGTATCTGCAATTAATCTTTTGTGTTCTGTTAATACCAAACTGTTAAAGCTAGAGAACTACTTTTTACAATGTTTGGGCTTAAATCTCCATGTTGAATAGTGTCCAGTGTTTTAAGGGCCAGTGTATCCACATTAGAGTGCTGAAACAAAGATCTAGAGTTGTGCTTATTAGCATTCTACCATGATTGGTGGACTTGCATTAAAGAAGGAGCTTAACGAAAAAGTTGAAAAAAAAGGAAAGAGGCGGAGGGGAAACCGAGACAGACAGACAGAAAGCTAAAGTATGCTGGACTGTGCTGTCACCACCTTGTTTTTGTTGATCTGTTTCTCCCTGTTGTTCCCTCAATCCCCCATCTCAGTGATACTTTCATCAAGGATGTACCCCTTCTGCCAGTGGAAGGGTAGGCAAGCAGCAGCCTTCACAAATGTCAGTTATTAATTAATGCATTTATTTTGAGTTTGGTAAGCAGGAAAGGCACCCTGAGCAGAGGCTGGTTTCCAAGTGTGACCCAGGGGAAGGGAAGGAGAACAGTATAAGCAGCAAAACACTATTAAGCAGGAGTCCAAAAAACACAGCAATCAATAAGGTGCAAAATACAGTGGTAATAACACATCGAGGTAAAAGGCAACAAGTCTGAGCATTGGAGTCAAATGAGGATTATCAGGGAGCTGGGGGGACAGGTAGAAATTCAATGAGGCTAAGCCCTCAGAGGGGAGAAGGATAATGGGGAGTGTGAGGGCAAGCGGTATAAGGTAGGGTGACAGTGGGAGAGAGAAGGGGAGAGAGCTGGGATGGGGGAGGAACAGGAGCAAGTAGTGGGGGGGTTGGCTTTAGCAAGCGCTTAAGAATAAGTAGGCATGGGGCATAGCAAAGAAGAGGAGGAAGCAGGTTCCACTGGGAGGGGAGACAGTAAGAGAAAGCCGCCTGACCAGCGCTAGAGTGAGGGTGAGGGATCGAGAAGGAAAGGGAGTCTCTTGAGTTAAGGGGATAGGAGGAGGGAGCTGAGGGGGATGGTAGAAAGGTTAGGTAGGAGGGGGGTGTTACAAACCAGTATTTGCCAATAAAAGGAGCAGTGGGAGAGGCAGCATAAGGGTAAGGGGCAATAGAGGGAGCAGTGATGTGTACAAGGGGAGAGTTGGTTGAAAAGTGACAGAAGGCATTTCAGAGGGTGTAAAGCCTGATGAGACTAGAGGGAGGGGCTGCACTGTAGACTACGTCTGTGTAGTCAAAAATGGGGAGGATCATTTTGACAAGCAGATCCTTGCGAACTTCGCAGGAGACACAGACCTCGTTTCAGTAGAGGATGCCTAGTTTGGGTCATAGCTTTGTGTGGGTAGTGTCAGTGTGTGCTGAGAAGTTTAAATTACTGTTGAGCCACACACTAAGGTATTTGTAGGTGTGGACTACTTTCAACTGGGTACTATCAAGGGTGGAGAAGATGAGCAGAAGGGACAATTTGGCTAGCTTTTGGCTGGTGCCAAAGGTCATGGATACTGTTTTCTTGTTATTTGGTTGAGCTGATTGGCCTGGAATCAGTGAAGTATGTTACGGAAATTGAGTTGGAGGGAGGAAGCTACCGAGGATGTGGAGGGATCAGATGCAGAGAGGACAGTGTCATTGGCATACATATGAATATGGGATGAGACACAGATGGATGGAAGGTCATTTAGAAAAATGGAGAATAGTATGGGGCCCAGGATAGAACCCTGAGGGACTTTGGCAAGGATAGGGGGAGGAATAGGGCACCACCCACCTGCAGTGTTTGTTGGCGATTAATCAGGTAAGAGTGAAACAATGGAACTGCGAAGGAGGAAAGGCCAGCTGAGGACAGCTTGTTGAAGAGGATAGTGTAGGATACTGAGTCAAATGCCTTGGCTAGATCAATATAGATGGCAGCAGGGATGAGACCCTGGCTCATCCCTATGAGAACAGAGTCAGTGACATGGAAAAGGGAGGAGATTGTGGAGTGTTTTTTTTTTTTTCTGAAACCAGACTGATGAGGGAATAGGAAGGAAGAGGAGTCAAGGAAATAGTCTAATCCTGAGTGGACTAGCGACTCCTGTGGTTTGCCAAGGGAAGGAAGGAGAAAGATAGGTCTATAGCTTCTAGAAGAAGTTGGATTACCTCTTTTATGGAGAAGGAGTGCCTTGGAAGTTTTCTAGATGAGAGGTACAGCACATAGAAGGAGAGGTTCAGGAGATGGATGAATGGGTTGAGAACAGTGGGGGTACATACATGGAGAAGTTTGGAGTCTAAACCATTGAATTTGAGTGGTTGAGAGAATTGAGGGCAGGGAAAACTTATTGAGGGAGACATGGGGGAGTGAAACCAGCAGATGAGGAGAGCTAGGTGGGGGGAGTGATAGAGGGTTGAGAGGGGCAGCACATGTGGTAAAGAAATTGTTGAAGAGAGAGGCAACAGAAAGGTGGTCAGGGACCAGTGAGCCATCTATTTAAAGAGAGGGGAAGGGAGGCTGGGGTGGTAGATCGAAGAGGGAGTAGATAACTTTCTAGAAGTTGGAAAGGGAGTTTAGGCTGGATGCAGGTTTGAGTTGAAGTAATGGGCCTTAGCAGCTGTAATAGCCTTGGTGCAGGAGTTTTTTTGGGACCTGTAGGGCTGGTGGTCAGAATGAGAGGCCTTAAAGTGTACCCAAACAAGGTCCCCAGTTTATCATAACTCCAGGAGGCCAGGCGTAGTCCAGGAGTGATGGGTGCATTTCACTCTAGTTCTGGTGGGGGCATGGGTGTTCCAGGAGTGAGTGAGTATGTCAGTGAAGAGCACTAGGGCAGTTTCAATGTCTTGGGAAGAATAGACTGGGGACCAGTTAGCAGTGGCAAGATCGCTCAAAAGACCATTTGTGCTGAAGGATCTTGGGGGTCTGTACCAAATATATTTTAGGGATGATTTCTAGGGGCAGGTTTTTAAATGCCTCCTGCTTTATGTATATCAACAACCTTAAAAGCTCATGAACTTGATCTAGCTGATTTGATGGCCTCAGAAATAGAACAGGTCTGGGTAAATATGCAAACCAAAACTAAACAAGCATTTGTCAATGCCGAATGTTTGCTTGCTGGCATTGGCACTGGTAGTGTAGGAGTTACAGAGCTGCATAATAGGAATGGCAGTGAAGTATTGAACTGAAGCCAACCCCACCACCACCCTACAGATACTGACAGGCATTGGGGTGTGCCTTTGGGTCGTCAGGCGTAACGGCTATGGCATTTCACCACAACCTACCCTGCAGACACCGACAGGTGTCACGGTGTGCCTTGGGGTCTTTGGCCCTTATGTTGACCCCATTCTACTAGGAAACATGGTGAGATGGGTGCAGTATAGGAGAATGGGGTGAACTTTGAGGCCGCAGAGTCCAAGGCACAACTCGATGCCTCTCACTAGCTGCAGGGTGTGGGTGGGGGTGGAATGGTTTGAGCATTACAGACGACAATCCCAAGTCACACCCCTGAGGCCTGTCAGTCTCTACAGGGAACACCACAGACATTCATTGGTATTTTCGCTCCAAATTTTCAACATTGTTTTTTTATGACCCCCACCTTATGAACAGTGCAATATCAGTTCGTTAGCTGAAAGCTGATTTTGCACAGTGACTATGCCATTTGGCGCCACAGTTGTGAAAACACATTTCGAACAGGATGTGAATAATGACAGCTGTACTGTTCATGGGGAGATGTAAAAAAATGGCAATATTGAAAATCTGGAGTTAAAATGTCAGAAAAACTGGTGAAGTCATGAGTGAGCATAGAAACTGCACAATGCACACCCATAATGTAATTAGTTTGGGGATTTTTTACAGCAGATTGTTAACACAGGCATTTTGGGCCTCCACTCATAAACAGTGTCATGGTGATTTTCTTAATCTGTCCCAAACAGTGATTTCCCACAGTGACCATGCATTTATTCGCTGGAAGTGCGAAAACACATTTTGGCCATGGTGTGAAAAATGACAGCTGTACTGTTCATAAGGGAATGTGGAAAAATGCCAGTGGTGGAAATCTGGACTGAAAATATTACAAATTCATGAACTTATGAGGGTGCGTGGAAACTGCGCAATGCTCGCTCGTAATACAGTCATTTTATGAACTTTTGTCACCAAATTTTTAACATAGCCATTTTAAGACCTCTGCTCATGAACAATGTCACTTTGATTTTTCTTAATCTGTCCCAAGCATTGATTTCGCACACCAACTGCGCCATTGTGCACTACATGCGCGGAAACACATTTTGGATGAGAAATGAAAAATGACAACTAAAATAGTCTCTGTTCATTTGTGTGCTGTGGAGGAGCTGCCAACCATTGAATTATGTAGAGCAGACACTTGGTAAAAAGCTATGAGGGAATTATTTTGAAACTATTTACAGGATGTTTAAAAAAAATCCCCCTTTTAAAACAGCAATTAAAAGCAGGTGAATTCAGGTAGCTGCTGTACTGTTGCTGTCTTTTGACATGACAACAATGCCTTCACATGTGCGCACTGATTTCATTTATATATCCTGCATTATCCTAAGTTATTTAATTGCTGTTTTTTTCAAATTCAGTGGCATAGTTGAAACCATTGTCACACAGGCTAGAACATCCCTTGTAAGTTTACTCATGTAAGCTTCAGAAGAAGACCTTGTTGGGCCAAACACTTAGACACTTTGTTCTTTTTGTAACATCCATGTATGTTGGTTCAGTAAAAGGCAACAAACCATTTGCTTCAGTATAATTTTTTTGAATGCACTGCATTAAAATAAGAATTATATTGTAAGACCCTGGCAGACTACATACAGCAGGGCTCCCAGATCTATAGGTAGTCATTTACAGGGAAATTGTTCCCATTGACTTGCATTGGTTACAGGGGCATCAGGCATAAGCCCTCTTATTCAGGATTTCATGACAAGTTGAATTCTTTTGGGGAACAATTGCAGTGACTGAAGTGAATATAGGTTCACTAGGAGATAGTGAGTGTGTGTGTGTGTGTGTGGGAGAGAGAGAGAGGGAGAGGGAGAGAGAGAGAGAGAGAGAGAAGGGAAAAAAAGGGGGTGAGAGAGAGAGAGAGAGAGACAACATCTCCTTAAAGCTATGTATCTCCCCCACCCACATTATGGTGATGTGGGGTGGGTTAGGGTGTATTGTTTGTATGAAGAGGAGGAGAGAAATTACATTTTTATCTCTTTTTCAGATTCCTTAGACACTTGTGGTACATCAAGTTGTTACATTCTCAGTGTGTATTGACATCAGTACATATCAGGCTATGTGATCTTAATTCCTTGAGGTTCCTCGACTAGAGTTTTTTGTTTGAACTAATATTATCAATTTATATTTAAATTATCATTTATATAGTCCTGAGGTTTTGAAATTTCTTGGGCCTTATATCTAGCTGAGAGAGTACAGCTGGGTGACAGGTCCAGCTAGGTTTACACATCACACAGTGTACACTTATGTCTTTAAGACAACTTTACTGGTAAATTCTTGTCTATAATGCAGACATTGAAACTTCATGAGCCCTATAACAATCTTAGTTTGTCTTTAATCTGGGTGGGGGTAGCCTTTCAGTAATCACATCCTTATACTAACTGTGACACTCATAGCTTGATTTAGGAGTTATCTGCTTCAGCAGTGTTATCTTATGTCAATTAAATTTATATGCAGTAGGATTCTTTGTATGTGTGTTCCACCAAGCACATTTAACCCAAGGTTGCTTCTGGCTGAAGGCAGTATAGTACTGTTAAACTTCTCTGACATCATCTTCTGTTGTTTTTTTTTTATTATTTAAATGAGTATTTTAAACCAATGGGGATTTTTTTCTGTTTTTCTCTGCATTATCTAGCTGATATAAGTATTGTATTTTCTAAACAACTGCCATGAGCTTCTGAAGAAGGACCGGTTGGTCCGAAAGCTAGAGCACTTTGTTCTTGTTGTTACATGTATATTGGTCCATTAAAAGGTAAATAATCATTTGCTTCAGGGGCATCAGAGCAATTCTGCTTCATGTGAAATAATGAAATGTACAGGAGGGAGGAAAATTTGCACTAGAGTTACAGGAAAATGCAAAATCAGTGTGATAGCACTTCTACTGTGTCCTCTAAAGTCCATCATTTGTTTTTTGTTTTTAGGTTCACTTGCGCGCATGCGCAAGGAACGTCTTGGGAGAATAGGACACTTTGGAGGTGTGCCTGCCCTGTGCAGTCCCCTGCTCTGTTGAGCAGGCGTGGTGGTCCTGCACCAATCACTGCGGTGCTGTGTATGACAGCGGTGGTCTTCTCTTCAAAGAAAACCACCACTGTGTGCTTGCAGCGCATCACGCCCCAAATCTTTGCTGCCATGCTGGGAGCCCACCCCAGCATAGCAAATGTCCTGCATCGTCTGCCGACGGGGGTGCCCAATCCCCTGTCTGCTCCACCTCCCCCCAAACAGCTTTCTCTGCTGCCACGCTAGGAGCCCACCCCAGCGTGGCAAACATCCTGCGTCGTCTGCCGACGGGGGTGCCCAATCCCCCATCGGCTCCACAGCCCCCAGCCATCCTTCTCTGCCACGCTGGGGAGCCCACCCCCAGCATGGCAAACGCCCCTGGCCATCAATTATAGAAAAAGAAAACCTGTAAATTAAAACAGTCCCACGAGTCTCCCCGCCTCCTCCCACAACCCGCACCCACCCACTGCGACCCGCCTCCCCACCCCACCCCACCTTACTTACCTCCAGAGCTCGGCGCGACGATCATCGCTGGACCGGGAACACGTCTGCACTCTTCAAAGCCGACCGCGAACTGAGGAAATGCCAGTAAGCTGTATAATGGGCTAGATGGGTCTTTTTCAACTTTGTTGCATATCTTAGGCATTTTTTGGAATTTTTGCACCAAATTTTCAACATGGGGTTTTTGGGACCCTTCTCATGAATTCTGTCACTGTCATGGCGTTATTCAGGCCCGAAGGGTGATTTTGCAGTCACTGCGCGAAATCACCTTTTGGGCCTGATTAATGAAACAACAGTGCCAGCGTTCATAAGGTGGGCTCTCAAAAAGCCTATTTTGAAAATTTGGTGGAAAATTCTAAAATGCTGCTTCGTTCTGCGATCGCTATGTAGTTTCTACGCAGGCTCTTAAGTTCACAAATGTTCAATATTTTCACTCCAGATTTTCAACATTGTGATTTTATTATACCTCCTTATGAGTAGTACAGCTGTCATTTTTCACATCTCACCCAAAACGTGTTTCCACCCATGTAGCGCACAATGGCGCAGTCGGTGTGCAAAATCAATGTATGGGACACATTAAGAAAATCACAGTGACACTGTTCATGAGCAGAGGTCTTAAAATGGCTGTGTTGAAAATTTGGTGAAAAAATTCCTAAAAATGACTGTTTTACGAGTGTGTGTTGCACAGTTCCTATGCACGCTCGTAAGTTTGCGAATTTTCAATATTTTCACTCCAGATTTTCAACATTGCCATTTTACCACACCTCCTTATGAACAGTACAGCTGTCATATTTCACATCCTGCCCAAAACGTGTTTCCGCCCATGTAGCGCACAATGGTGCAGTCGGTGTGCGAAATCAATGTATGGGACACATTAAGAAAATCACAGTGACACTGTTCATTAGCAGAGGTCTTAAAATGGCTATGTTGAAAATTTGGTGAAAAAATTCCTAAAAATGACTGTTTTACGAGTGTGCATTGCGCAGTTCCTATGCACGCTCGTAAGTTCGCAAATTTTCAATATTTGCACTCCAATGACTTCCAAATACCTAAACAGCACATAGAAGCAAGCAACATTCAGCATTGACAAATGCTTGTACTTCTTTGCCACTGATTTTTTTAAGCCATGTCCAAGTGCCAAATACCACTGCAAATACCTGCAAGCGAACGTTCGGCATTGACAAATGCTTGTTTTCATAGTGTAATAGACCAATAACATGCCTTTCCCTGATTTGAAAGGAAGTGTGAATTACTAAGTATCTGAATGTGCTAGTGTGAACTAGCCTTCATGCTTTGCCCAAGAGAAGTGGAGGTGGAGGGTTGAAACAAAGAGAGTGGATGAGGCAATGTGCAGTGTATCTGGCACAACTTCTGAAATCCATGTAACTCTTCTCAATTCAGTAAGCACCATTGGCTTTGTTTGAGAGTTGTGAGGGGGATGAGTGTGGGAATGCAGACACATGGCTGACATACAGCATCTTTTGTTTCTGCAGTCACATAAAAATGCCAGCTCATGGCCATTCAGAGAAAAAAAAATATTTTGAAGCTGCATTACCAGACTAAGTGTGCAGTTTAGTGAATTACCACACGGGTGTGTATATGACAGCACTAAAAGGTGCATTAAAGTGCTTCAGTCATGAAAACCTCCCCCACTGGCTGCTGCTAAAATGCATAGCAGTATGTTCTCCTTTGTGCATTCTGGCTGTTCTTTGCTTCAGCTGCAGTTAGTACAGTATGCTGAAGTTCGTTTGCATAGGTTTTAGTAGTGGGGAGTTCACACTGACAGAGTCTAGTAAGAGAAAACGCTTGGAATTACACATACAACGAAGTCTGAGTGTTCAGGTACTGAGTGCTGAGGTATTTTTTTTCTGGAGGATTAGAACCCATGGAGTCCATGAAGATGTGCTTTGGAGAGCTGGTGTGAGTAAGGACTGTTAGGCACCCACACATTTTGGTGGTCCTGCTGTGGCAGGGAACAGTTTATTAAAGTAATGATGTGTGGCTTGTCTCTCTAAGCTAGAGAAGACTACAGCAATCTATCAGGTAACCAACACAGTTGATCTGTGTGTGTGTGTGGGGGGGGAGGAGCTGCTCAGTGAAGCGTAGCTTCCTCTTTCAACTGTATGCCACTGCATTTTCAACTGCTGTCATAGACAGCTCCAGCAGTGATTGGAGAACTGTGACCACGCCTGCAAACACACTGACTGAATTGGAAGATGCTGACACACCTCTGAAAAACTCAGATGATGGCACTATGTTTCTTGCACATGCCTGCAAGCAAACATAAAAACTAACAGCTGGACTATGCTATTGAGTACTTAACCTTAATTTAAGTGAAAATACATGCACCCTAGACAAGACTGAAAATATTGATATTGTAGGCAACTGCATTATGATGGGAGACTTCCACTTCCCGAAAATAAATTGGAAAGATAATATGGGCACAAACACAACAGAAAACAGAATGATAGACTTTGCCTTGAATAACAATCTAGAACAAATAGTAACAAAGGGAACCAGGAAAGACAGTATCGTGGACCTAGTTTTCAGTGACCTCTAAAAATGTCTAAGTGACTTAAATATAATTAATCCTTTTTTAAGGTAGTGATCATAATATAACTTTCGCAATAAACAATACATGGGTACAAACAAAAGGTATACGAAGATCAGAAACTACAAAAATGGAGATTACAGTAAAATGAATGCTGTACTAAAAGAATGAAAGTGGAAGGATGAAATGACTGGATTATCAGTGACTGACACCTGGAATATTTTATACAATAAATTACTTTACTGTATAGAACAATACATACCACAAATTATAAAATATGACAACAAAGGAAGAATCCCAAACTGGTTTAATAACAAAATAAAAAAAAAAGATAAAAAAAAAAAAGCAAAGAGCTTACAGAAAATATAGCATAGCTAAATCGGCTGGAAGGAAGGAAATTTATAAAAATGAAGGAAAAAATGTAAACACTATATACAGATAGCTAAAGCAGAAGTGGAATTGAAATTAGCCAGTTTTTTTTTTTATTTCAGATCTCGGATTAACCATTTCAGCTCAGAGCTCTTTACATAGGTTCCACGTTAGTACATTTAGAACAAGTAGGTGATCATACAGATGATTGAGACAAACAAGGCAATAGAATTAGAAACATTTAGGTACATTTGGTCTTTAAACAAAGGAATGCAAAAAATACAGCGAAAACTAAAACTGGAATAAATAAACACCGTCGGATACATACAGGAACAGACTAAATAACTGTGCCCAACAGGGAGCCTGTTAGTTGTCAGCAACACGAGGGGGTTAGCGCATAGAAGTGCTGGAGAGGTGGGGTGGGGGGGTTGAACCCCAAGTGGAGGGTGTCTGAGAGAGAGAGAGAGAGATCTGTTTGGCAGAAGGGCAGATGGTCGGAGATGCCTTTGCTAGGTACTAGCGATGGCAGACACATTTAAATTCCCATATTAAATGGTTATTTAGGTTCTTTTTGAAGGTCTACAGAGTGGGCAGGCTAATAATGTTCTCATGGAGGGAGCTGAACCATAACGGTGCCCGATAGGCAAAGGACCTTTGTCCTTGAGATGTCTGACATTTTGGAGTCAGGAAGGACTGCAGTTCTGAATTTCAGGTGGGCCTGGGATTAGTGCTAGGAACTAGGAGTTGTTGGACCCCGGCTGGGAGCTGACCAAGGCAGATCTTTTTGGCCAGAAGGCAAGATTGATATTTTAAGTGACCAAAGAGTGTTAGCCAGTGAGCCTTTGCATAGAGATTGCAGGTGTGGGTTAGTTGGTGTGCCCCTAAGGTAAGCCTGAAGGCATTGTTAAGGGCAGTTTTTATACATCAGAGGGCAGTATCTGTGGCAGAGCCATATATCAGCAGTCCATAGTCCACTAGGGAACCCACTGAACTGTGGATCACTATGCTGAGGGCTTCAGGGGTCAGACTCTGCCTGTGGCGATAAACTAGCCCTAAGCGTTTGTTGACTGCTTTAGCTGTGATGTGCATGTGGAGGGCATAGGAGAGTGAGCTGTCAAGAGTGATTCCGAGATATTTGAAGTGATTGAACACATTCAAGAGGAACACCACCATTATCACATATTGATAGAGGGTAGTTTCTGTGCTTGTTCTTAAGGCTGGTGAACAACATGGTTTTTGTTTGTTTGTAGTTCATTGTCAATTTATGATTTTTGAACCATGGCTCAGTGCTAGTGAAATCACGTTGTAGCTGTTGCTCAAGAGCAGTGAGGTCAGAGCCATTAGAAAAGATAATTGCATCATCCGTGTAGAGGAGGATATGGCACTGACTGGCTAGGGGGAGGCAATTCAGAAAAAGGCTAAAGAGGAGGGGCCCAGTATTGACCCCTGTGGAACACCTGAGCACACAGGCTTGGTGTCAGAGAGAAAGGTATCTATCCTGACTTGCCGTGAATGGCAGTGTAAGTAGCGGTGGAACCATGCAGCTGCCTCAGGGCAAAGCCTATGGCAGCAAGTTGGTCAACTAGGAATAATGGATAACAAAGGATAACAAGAAACAATTTTATAATTATGTGGGAAGCTTTAAGGGAGGCCAGAAATGGATAGGTCCACTTCATGAAAGAGATAAAGTTATTGAGGATGAAACACAAATGGCCAATAAATTTAATGTATATATTTTCTAGTGTCTATCAGGATAAAGATGTGATAAAGAATAAAACAGAACAAAACTACTGTGAAGTACACACTCATAATTTGGTACCTATAGCTAAAAAAGAAGTATTCACAAAATGGAAAAAATTAGATATCAATAAATCCGGAGGTCCAGATAATTTGCATCCAAGATTTGTATATGAAATTGCTGAAGTACTTGCTGGACCACTTTCTTTATTATATAACTTGTCCCTGGATCAAGATAATGTTATTACTTTTTTTTATTTATTTTTTTAATATATATAAGGTACCTTTTTCCACGCATCCAATGACCCGACGGGCTATGACCCCTCCCTCGGAGGGGTATGTCCTCTGGCCCTTGATCGTTTTGCATGGCCACCCATGGAGTTCTACTGCAGATTCCCCCATGGTGGTGGGGCCAAGACGAGAAGTGCCAGTGTGCCGCCACCCCCCCCAGTAGCAGTAATCCAGAATTGGGCTCAGCCTGAAAGGAACGATCAGGCCATCACAGGTTCAGCTGGGTCCTGGTTTTTCCTCCATTTTCTTCCACACCCTGTGCCTGTGCAATGGGCAGGGAGGCTGTCTCTGCCTCTGCAGAGGCAACCAGTTGCCCTGGACATGGACCAACCTCTTGTGTGGCTGTGCATCTGTGCCAACATCCCTCCCCCTCCCCAAGGAAGGAGAGCAGTCCTCTGGATGCTCAATCCTTCCTCCCCCAGCCACTCCCGAGTGACCCAAGTCTGTTCCTGAACCCAGGTCACCGGCATGGCATGATGTGTGGCATCCAGCGCCTCAACCTTCAGTGCCACTGGGCCAGCAGATAATGTTATTTGTGAATGGAGACAGGCATATGTAACCCAGTATATTAAAAAAGGGAGATACAAAAAGATGTGGCAAACTTGACCCAGTATATTAAAAAAAGGGAGATAAAAAAGATGTGGCAAACTATCTCCCAATCAGCATAACATCAATTGTAGGAAAGATTATGGAGGCTTTCATAAAAGAATGAATTGATGCACATGTAAAGTCACATGATCATGTTGACATAACACAGCATGGTTTCGTACCACAGAGATCCTGTGTTATCTTACTAGACTTTTTTGAACAAGTAAGTAAAGCCCTTGATCAGGGACTGCTGGTGGACATTCTTTATTTGGATTATGCTAAGGCCTTCGATTCTGTTTCACACGCTGAATTAATTAAAACGCTAGTGGATTTGGATCTTGATAGGAACCTTATTTCCTGGGTGGAATTGTGGTTTCATCTAAGATAACAGAGTGTGCAGTAGGGGTTACCTTTCAGATTGGGGAAATGTCGCTGGTGGAGTTCCCCCAGGGATCAGTACTGGAACTACATTATTTAATGTCTTTGTATCTAGTATGAATACATCAAATAATACATAGCTCTGCAAATATGCAGACGATACCAAACTAGGTGCTATAATTAATAACACAGAGTCTGCAATAAACTTTCAAGCTCAAATAACTTCACTGGAAAATTATGCTAAACTGCATAAATTAAGTTTTAATGAAAAGTGTAAAGTTATGCACTTGGGTCATAATAATATCAGAGCAGAATACAGAATTAATAATAAAATAATTTCAACCACAGAGAATGAAAAGGACTTGGGTGTTACAGTTACCAGTACTCTTTAAGTTTGAAAATCAAGCAAAGGAAGTGGTTAAGAGAGCAAATATGATAGTAGGTAACATTTTCAGAAATATAAGAATTAGAAAATGAGAAATTATTATCCCTCTGTACACATCACTCGTTAGACCAGTCCTGGAATATGGAGCCCCTTTTTGTTCCCCTCAAAACACGGGAACTAGTATTTTCCTTGAGAAAATCCAGAGAAGAGTTACGAAAAGGTCCATAGACTAAAAGAAATGATCTGCAAGGATAGACTGGCAGATATGGGTTTGTACTCCCTGGCATACAGAAGACTAAGAGGAGACTTATGCTATTTGTATAAAGCCTTTCATAACAAGGTTATATGGGTATCATCTGGTTTAGAAAAAAGGGTCAGAAATAAAAATTCCAGATTCTACAATTTTCAACTTAAGGGAGAATTGTACTGAACAACTAAATGGGGGCAGTGGTTCAGCCAATCAGTGGTGGAACACTGGAATACTCTACCAGTATGGGTGGTTACTAGCACAAGTATGGAATCCTTCTAAAAGGCTTTGAAAATCATATGGGACAGGATTAAAAAACCTTCACCACCATTAGATGGTGAGCCATAATGGCCCCAAGTTACACGACTCGTAACTGCATCTACGAACATATGATCAGCCAGCTGGAGGTAGATGAATCTCGGCGGCCCACTAGCCTCCAGCTTGGGAGCTGAGTGTCTTTCCTCTGTGATACACCTAACCCCCAACCAGCAGTAAACAGGAATTGTGGGGTTCCAACTTGTACCCTGGCCTTCCATGCACTGACACTGTAATACCCTATGTGAGAAGACATTTTGTTCAACAGTAAAATGATCCATAAGAGACACCACAGTAGTGAAAGCATTATTACCTTGAGTACTACATCTGGTAAAGGTCGCTGCAGTACAGAACAGACATTGAAAAGATTGAGATAACCCAGTGATGGGGCACCTAGCCGATCACTAGCTTAGAGGGCATGAGCTATAGAGAGTGATTAGACATACTGTACTCGTATTATTGGTTTAGGGAAGAGAGGTCTGAGATGGGACATGATAATGGTATTCAGAATACTAAACGGATTAGCCAGGGTAGAGTACAGAAGGGTTACATGCTTGAGTAGGGGTAGTATTCCTGTAATAATCTTGGAGATATCTTCAACTCAGCTTGGGTATACTTGTGGTGGTAGTCTGCTTTGCAAGCTGTCCTAACCATCAGTAAATATATTGTAATTTAACAGTCCTTGAGTATGTGCCTTTATTTTGTTTGGCAGTTTTGGATATAGTCACTACTAGGCTACAGGATGGGTAGACAAAATGGACCATAAGCTCCTGCCATCATTGTACTACTACCATATGTCACTATTTCACTTTAATTTTGCTGTCGTCAATGCAACATTTACTGAAGAGCTTGCATAAGAGGCTTTTCTCTTTGACCCATTACCTGTATGCTTTATTTGTGCTTCTACTGGGTAACAGGTCAGCTGTACTATGGCTGCTCTATGATAACTCACAACATCTTCTCACTGAACAATACTGGGAATGGTACTGGTGATTTTGTTCTCCAAGGGTGGTTGCTACTGAACTCTGTATGGATCTCAGTTTCCTTACAAGATATTACAGAAAAAATAATGTTTAATATTTATGGTAGCTTCGTCCAAAACACAATGCAAGTTTTATTCAGCTTTCTGTACATGCGGTAAATTGCACACAACTCAAAATCATAAGATTATTCTGGGTTAAAGGTACTGCTGTGCTGCTTCCTTGCCCTCTAGTTCTTTCTCTGCCTATGCAAAACAACATTATTTTATCGCCACAAGATAAAGATCTACATTGTATATACATAATGCTATTCAAGCATCTAGGACTGCAAACTCAGCCCTTCGTACTTTCTCAAGTATTGCTTTAGTAAGCAGCTGCAGATAAAAACCTGCTGCATGTGTATATTTTTTCTGTACTGTGGGAGCCACTGACTTTGTTTTCTATCAGCTTTTGTCATGCCCACTCTTTCTGTCTATAGAGGTTTTTCTTCTTGGCTGTATCTAACAGGGATATACCCTGTTCTGGCCTTTTGACCTGTGTCTCCCCCCAGGTCCTACCAGTATGACATCTGTCACAAGTCTCATCTCAGTAGCAGGAACTTCAGGGAGAGGGCCATCAGGACCCAGGGGATGCTGAGGGAGAACAGGCTGTCATAAAGATAGACAGGTCCCCCCTCCACACACACTTTTATTGTTTGGGACCTCTCTCCATCCATGTTGTTGGCAAACCTAACAAGAGGCCCCAGTTACAGACAGCAGTGTCGTGTGGAGGGAGTAAGCTCTGTGGTGGGCCCACAGCAGGGGTTGTTGCCACACTGGTGCTGAATGTCATCCATTCCCAGCTGCATTTCACTGCTGAATGGCAACTACCATAGTTCGGCCGGCTTCTGGATGTGGTATCCTGACTTTGCTCCTGGGTATGGCAGTGCAGTATGCTGCTTCTAGGCCATTGGCATGACTGGTTGTACCCATTCTGTCTGTGTACTGTGTGTTGACAGTCCAGATGTGTTGACATGCTTATAGCAGTCCCATTTACTTTGTTTTATTTATCTCTCTTTCAAAATCACAGTTGAAAATGCTGAGAAGCTACTAAAAGTAATGAGAGAGTCTATGTTGCTTGTCAAAGTTGTAAGCATAGTCTGTAGTGAGCTACAATAGGAGGGATTTGAGTTTTCGATTACACTGTGTGAGTTAATGTGATTTGCAGTACTTGTTCTTGGGATATGATTAGCCATGATGCTTGCAAGGTGAAACACCCATTCTAGTGCTCTCCTGTGTCCTCCGAACAATAAAAAGATTTGGCAAGTGAGAATCATTAGTGGACCAAGAAACTATTGCCCTGTTCACACTGCAGCATTATGGTCAGTTTCAGTGCTTCCCCTCCTGACTCGATTCCTGTGTGTTTAACAGCCCCTCTCAGCTACAATGGGAAACATGCTGAAGAAGGGTCACAAGTCCAAGGGACAGTTGGCAGCTGCCAAAGGAAGCTAGGATGGTCTTCCTTGCATCAGATCAAACTGTGAAGCCATCCACACCACTGCTTAAACTGCTCACTATGGAATATGTCCCCAGTTTTGCAGGGTCTTCAGGAGAGGCTAGGTGACTGATTTGCCATAATTGGGTACGTGTCCACAAGGCTGCATTTGCACTGAAACAGCCCGAGCACTCAGGTTGCTGCTGTGCGAATGCGCTCATGTATACAAGCCATATCATTCCTAAACAGTCTGGTAGCTTCCACTCAAAGAACAGCATGGTAGAAGATAAAGAAACAGTTCATTCAAAGAGAGACAATAGAAGGGATTTGAAAGTAGAAAGAGAAAAAAGGAAAAATAATACAGTTAAAAGGGAAATTTAGAATGAAGGCAAGCAACCAACTGCAACCAGCTTGGAAAAGAAAGTTAATACATAGTTGTCTCAAGATAAAAGGATAAACTGGGTTCTTGGCTCTCAGCTTTTAGCATAATGAGAACCAGACTTTAAGGAGTGAAGCTTTCAGGCATGTAAAGAAAGGATTATATGTAAAGAAATCATATTGCTCATATACTCTGTACATATTGACTCTGTAAATAATTGTCTCTTTATTTATTGTATAATGTACACAAACTCCGGGCACACTGACTGAACAAAGTGGCGTTCCCAAAACAGACAAACTAAAAAGAAAGAAAGTAGCTGCACTTCAATAGAAGAAAACGCTCCTCAGAAACAAATATTGCAGCTGAATAGACACAATTTATTAAAGTGGGCTGCAAGCATAGTAGCGGCACAAAACTCTCCAGCACTTTGAACACGAATGGTTCTTTTTAAAGGTGGGTTATTTATTGTATACCCTGTATTGTTTGCATTACATTTTTTCTAAAGATCCATGTACCCCCTGTTACAGGACACAACTTGAAATAAGCTTAGTTGGGCTCTGTTTGCTAACTCAGAAAAAATATATTTCAGATAAAATAACTACATTGAGATAAATACCTAAAAGTGTCTATCTGTTCTGAGGCAACTTAGTGGGGCTTGAGTGTAATGCTGCTAGGTGTTAAAATGCTACAAAGAAATTCACTTTTGCCAATACAAATTTGGCCAGTAGTGAAGAATTGCCACTTGCACCCTACTGTTCCTTTTTACAATGTTTTCTGGTAGTTCCAACCATCTTAACTACCAGCTGTTTTCTGGAGTTGGCTGGTAGTGTGTGTGGCATCTCCCATCCTCTTCTTTGCTTGCCCCGCCTGCTGGTGGCTGACTCCGTGGTCTGTGACTCACTTTGTGGTCTTCAGTCACAGAAACAGAATCAGAAAAAACATCTGGTAATCACACTTTGAGGGAACACTGTAATTCAGTTATATTTTTGGCAGCATACAAGCAGAGATGACGCAAAGGCCACGTGCAGTTGAGGCAGCAGAAGTGGTGTGTAGTTGTGGAGGTGATATGCAAGGGGGCTACCTTGTGGAGAGAATATAAAAAAGCACGTAGACTAGAAATGGAAAAACAAAAGCACAGAAAATGTCAGAAACACAGATAGTACAAAGAAAAACAATTTCAAAGCCGTAGCTGAAACAGCCAAATAGTCTAAGACAGAGTGAGGCCTGAGAGAGAGAGGCCAGACCACAGGGAGAAAGGAATGGGACCGCAGAGCTAGGAGAAGAGCTGGAAAAAATTGTCAGCTGTAGTAGAAAGGAAATTACTTGGGAAGAGGCACTAGGCTATGAAAAAACTGGCACCTAAAATAAGAGGATTTGTTTTGAAAAGTATTATTTTGGCCCCAGCCAGGAATATTGTTGTGTTGTATTATTGTCATGTTAATTTGAAAATTACCAATAAACACTGATGTACAGAAATGGAAAATTATTATTTTGAAGGTGATATTGGAGGAAAGGATATTAATCAAACAGAAGTTTGTCACTTGAGGCTTCCAGGTTGCCAGTTTTAGCCAGGACAGGTCATAGGAAGATGCCACTTTAAATTTTTTTCAAAATTTAAGAGATGAACTTCAGGGAAAACACTGACTGCAAAACAAATTAGAGCATTGAGGAAACTGATGTATTAGGATCTGTACACGGGCATAGAGAAAACTTTATAACATCTGCAATTTATCTTCATAAGTTTGTCTGTAGGTTCCTGGTGTCTAGTTGTGACAGCCATAATATTTGCAATCAGTGTTGATATTTCTATATTTGTAACAGCTGGGGTTTGCAATCTTGGCATACTGTTCACTTTGCACTACTCCTATACACTGCTTCCACTGGCATCAGCCATGTATGTCGTGAGAAACGTAGTAAATTATCATGGTGGGCAGAGGGTCTCTTGGGTTTCTTCAAAATATAGCTTTTGTTTGGCTTAAAATGCCTTCAGTGGGGAATTTGGTATTTGGTGGGATGTTTTGTTCTACTGTTCAGCATACCTCTCAGCTATGTGCTATGATTTTTTTATTCTCAGATTTATCCTTGCTCTGCAAAGGTTTATAGATGTTCTTAAATAACGTTAGAGCTATTGTTTGATACACAAACTATCAAATCATGGAACTAACCTGATAGAAATATTCATTAACACTAAATATATACGGGGCCACTATTTGTACATATATTATTCTTTAAAATAAGAAAGGGCTACACATTCTGGCTATTTGCTCTGAATTTTGAAGCCCAGTACTATGAGCTTTAATGATGAGAGATTGAGAGATATGCCGTTATTCTACAAAGTTTGGTTCTACTTTGAAAACAGTATCTTAACTCAGCAGGCCACGAAGTTTGCCCTTGTATTTCCAAGGTGAACACCCTGGCTGGGTACCAGTATATGTGATGCAATGCAGGACGTCAGCAGCTGAAGCAAATAAAATGCTTGGCAGTATTGCAAGGGGGATCATGAGCAGGCAGGAGGAGGTTAAGTTGCCACTGTACAGAGCCTTGGTGCGGCCACAGCTGGGGTATGGTGTGCAGCACTGGAGACCCTACATGAGAAAGGATATAAACCTGCTTGCGGCAGTTCAGAGGAGAGTGACAAAAATGGTCCAAGGACAGCAGGGCAAGTCATATGAGGACAGGCTAAATTACCTCATCATGTACTCGCTCGAAGAGAGGAGGGGAGCATGATTGAAACGTTCAAGTACCTAAAAGGTATCAACAAGGTGGACACAGGGGACCACTTCTGTCATAGTGGGAAAAGAACCACAAAGGGAAACTGCTATAAGCTGGTAGGGGGGAGGTTTTGGAAGGAGTTTAGGAGACATTTCTTCATGGAATAAGAGGTGACTGGGTGGAATGAACTTCCAGTGGAGGTTGTCTCTGGATGGATTCAAGAGGGGGTAGAGGTGTGCGAAGTTAGGAAAATTCACTCGGCTTAAAAGTTTGCAGAATTCCACTTTTCCGTGAAGTTTGCCATGCTGCGAAGTATGTCTTTGAAGACCATTGGTGGATTTGTGAAATTTCGAAGTTGAAAACTTTGAAACACTTTAAAGTTAAAAGTAGAGTGTCCTAGATCCACGAAGCTGGAACTTCGCCGTAGAAGTTCAGCATAAGAAGCAAAGACTACAAAAATCATTCTCCTCCTGACTGCAAATTTAACCAGAGTGATTGTTGTATGTCCCTGTGTGCACACCTGTGCTAGGAAATACATTACCATCCTCCTGACTGTGATTTAATCAGACTAGTTAAGTGTTCCTGCGTGCACACCTATGCTAGGAAAAAAAATCACTGTCCTCCTGACTGCGAATTTAACCAGAGTGATTGCTGTGTGTCCTTGCGTGCACAAAAAAAGTCACTGTCCTCCTGACTGCGATTTAACCAGAGTGATTGTTGGTGTCCCTGCATACACACCTGGTCTAGGGAAAAAAATCACTGTCCTCCTGACTGCAATTTAACCAGAGTGATTGTTGTATCCCTGTCAGCATACCTTTATTTAGAAAAACAAAAATCACTGTCCTCCTGACCCTGCCGCCTCCACCCACCTCGAGAGTCTGGGGTGTCTCAGGACTCGTCTGTCGAAAGGGAGGACATTGATCAGTTTCTTGTGAAAGGGGCAAAAGCCTGTGTCCTAAATGCCCTGGCCAGTCAAGGTTACATGTCCAAGTACTTCCTGCTTCCAAAAACAGAATGGGGGGCTGGCACCCAATACTGGATCTACACAATCTCAACCATACATACAGAAACGTAAGTTCTGGATGATTCCTCTGAGACAGATTATATAATCCTTGGAGCAGAACATGTAGTTTTGCTCCCTGGACATCCAGGATGCTTTCTTCGACCTTCCCGTCCATGGCTCCCACTGCCAGTACCTCTGTTTCTGAGTAGAAGGGGTGCCATACCTGTTCCAGGTCATGCCCTTTGGCCTCTGCTTGCTCTCTCTCTCTCTCTCCCTTCCCTCTGCTTCTGGGGTCTTCACCAAATGCATGGCACTGAAGGAAGCCCACCTGTCACACCTGGGGTCAGACTGTACCCCTACTTGGACAACTGGCTGGTAGCAAGTCCATCTAGAGAGGCTGTGGAGAGACCCACAACCTCTCTGGATGGACTTGTTACCAGCCAGAGAGGCCGTGGGGAGATCCACAGACTTAGCTTTCCAGATCTGCCGAGAATTGGGCCTATTGGTCAACCCAGACAAGTCTGAACTGGTACCGATGCAGGTGAGGTTCACTGTAGCAGAACTAGACTTCCGGAGGACCAGGCACTGAATCTTACCTCCTTTGCCCAGTCATTTCAGGTTTGGCTCTTGCACCCTGCCTAGTATTTCCTACAGATTGCTGGGGTACAGTGGCATTCTTTACCAGTGCGGTGTGCTGTGTCTGCTGGTGAATGTGCCACCTTCAGTAGGAGCTGGGTTGTCAGTGGTCCCAGCACTTGGACCAACTGGTCGCTGTGACCCAGCTGATGTGGGACACCATCCAGTGGTGTCTTGTCCTGGAACATCTGGAGGAAAAAATCCCATTTGTCTGTCCAGAGTCAGCTGTCATGCTGTTGATGGATATGTCTCTGGTGGGTGGGGAGCACACCTGGGAGACCACAGGGTCCACAGGTTCTGGTAACCCAGGGAGTACCGCCATCACATAAGCCTTCTGGGGCTCTGTGTAGTGCGCTTCATTATGAAATAATTTGTTTTGCTAGTCAGGGGTCAGATTGTTCAGTTTCAGATGGACAACACCACAACCATATTTTACCAGAACAGATGGTGGCACACGCTCCCTTCATGTTGGGATGCACTCCGCTCCTGGACCTTCGTACACAGCCTGGGCACCAACCTCCTGGCAGTTCCTGTCACAGGAGAGAAAAATCAGCTGGCAGAAGCTCTCAGCTGGGTAGGAGAGATGTTGCACAAGCAGTTTCTGAATCAGGAAGTGGTGAACTACCTGTTCTTCCTTTGGGGCTGACCCTCAGTGGACCTGTTTGCCTTCTGGGAGAATACCAAACTGAAGTTGTTTTATGCCAACCCCCCACAAACTGGAATGCTGATGGGGAATGCTTTTATGAGGCCCTGGACCTCAGGCCTTGTGTATGCCTTTCCTTCCATCCTTCTAATCCACAGACAGTCAAGGCACATATGATTCTGATAGCTCCAGATGGCCTCAGTTGTTCTGGTACCCAGATCTCCTCAGTCTCTGTAGCAGGTCTCTGTGGCAACTGTCTTTCCACCCAGACTTGCTGACCAGACATCAGGGGATGGTCCTGCACCCGGACCTTCAGTCCCTGCACTTCATGGCTTGGTTGCTGAGTAACTAGAGTTCCAGGCCTTGTTTCTTTCTGAGGATGTCCTCCACATGGTGGAGGCCTCAGGAAAGAGTTGACTGGTAAGTGCTATGCCTTTGAATGGAAGAGATTTTCCATTTGGCATCAGGGCAAAAAGCTTGATCCCTTGCCTGCCCTGTAGCTAGCATCCTGAACTTCCTCTGGCCCCAGTTGGGACTGCGAGTGACAACCCTTAAGGTGCACCTGCCTGCCATCTCTGCTTAACGGGTACAGGTCAGTATACTAGTGGCGACCCAGGTGAAGGTGGTTGGGCACAATTTTAAGGGTCTTGACCACTTGTCCCTTACAGTGCATGAACCTCCTTCGCTGTGGGACTTACTGCTGGTTCTGGCTGTGCTCATAGACAACTCTTTCGAGCCAACACACAGGCATGAGTTGTCACACCTGTCATGGAAGACAGCCTTCCTGGTGGCAGTTACATCTGCCAGAAGGATTGGTGAGCTCTAGGTGCTCTCACTGGACTCTCCTTATGTGGTCTTCCACAGGGACAAAGTCATCCTGTTCCCTAACCTGAAGTTCCTCCTGAAGGTGGTGTCAGAATTTCACCTTAACCAGATGATTATCTTACTGATATAGTTCACCAACCCATCTTCAAAGGTTGACCACAGGCTCCATACCCTGGACATGCGGAGAGTGCTCTCCTGCTGTATGGAGCGTATGGCTAGAGCTCGAAGACAGTCTCACCAGCTGTTTGTCACCTACACTAAAGCTGTGCCTGGCAGACCAGCAACAAATTGAATGATTGAAAGGTAGATCACAGCTTGCATTGACCTCTGCTATAGATTGGCAAGTCAGGAGCCTCCCATAGGGATTAGTTCTCATTCCATCAGACATACCCCTGCCTCAGTGGCTGCTTCCAGTGATGTCCCATACAGAAGATATTTAGGTCTGCCACCTCTGGCTGCCATCTGGAAGTCAGCACATACTTTCATTTCCCATTACCACATCTACCTTGAGTCATACCGGAATGTAAGTTTTGGGAGCTCAGTTCTCCAGTCTGTGTTCACCAACTAGGGGTGCACACCTTGCCCCTCCTCCCAGAGAACTGCTAGGAGTCTGCCAGAGTGTGAAAAAGTGAACCATATTCATGCCCCTAGAAGAATAGGTTACTGACCTATAACTGTAGGTCTAGGAGTGGTTTATAGTTCACATCCACACAACCCCCCCCCCCCAACACCTCCCCTCGCAAGTGGCACCTGATCCTGCTTCCAGTGTGTGAAATTTAACATCATGGGGTAGACTCGGGGGGGGTTATGCCATGCCAGGTGTGGGAGGAGCTTAGCTTAAAGACATTCCAGCCAATAACATTATTCCAGTGGAACTGTCAGAGTGTGAATGTGAAGCATATACCACTCCTAGAACTATGGTTACATGTTAGTAACCTATTTCTGTCTAGTAAAGCTAATCATAACAGACTGTTATTCCCCTTTCTACTGTTATCCCCAATTCCGTACTCCATCTGGGTGCTGCTTAATTGCTTTACTTGATAAACGTGTATCCTCAATAAGTATAATTTGAAGGTGTTGATGAATAACTAAATTCTTTGTGGTATACTCCAGACTTTTTTCAATGTAATATACTTTATTAAACATTTTAAGGTAACAGACATCAATGTAATGGTGTGTGTCACACTACAACAGCTCTCCCCCCCCCCACAGCATCAAATCTACCCATTCCAAGATGGAAAGTCATGACCGCTCATCAGAAAGACCAGGTAGAACATTATATTGAGTCCACTAATGGTCAGGTCTTGTCGAATCAACTAAATTGCAACCTATTCTTGTAACCCATCCCTCCATCCCTCCCTCCCTCCCCTCCCTTCTCAGATCCCCTACAGAAAACAAAATAAAATTAATGGTTTGCCCAGATTATCTCTAGATATTTATCAGACAGATGGAGGCTAGGGCCTTGGGGGTATACTCCAGACTTAATTAGTGTGTTCATTTGTTTGCATGTAAGTGCACTGTTATCTGCTGTTTTCCCTGGGATGTACCCAGGTCTCACTTGGCCATTTTAGTTTTCAGTACCACTATGCAGACAGGTCCCCTTCTTTGAACACCAAACTGCTGCCCGAGCAGAGTGCTGAAAGACCTAGTAGACCTCATTTCTGCTAGTTCCCGCTTTGACAGCTTTTACTTTATTGAACTCATAAAGTCTTCATTTTCTTGAATAGAGAAGCCTTTTATAGTTTACTGGTGTTATGCAGGAGAGGAGGAAGGCACAGTAAAGAACATTAATGGATGGAGGGAGAAAGGGTAGCCAAATGTCCAGTTGCAAACCATACTACAGCCCTATCCTGACATTTAGTCACTGTAATTCAACACTTATCTTAATATTTGCTGCCTCCTGTTCACCACTTCTCATCCGCGGGGGTTGCATCGCCTAGAGCTTGTTATCTACCAGCTGTTCATCAGCACTTCCCATCATCAGGTATTTAATCAAGTTAAAGTATAATCCTGACCCTTTTAATTTTAGAGATCATAAGAAATACAGGTACAGAAATGCAGTGCATGCAAGTATGAAACATATATACTGTCTTTGTCCTTTCTGAATATTAAACGGAGGGCTGCATTTAGAAGATACCACTTAACACTACTGTCCTTGGGTGCAGAGGGCCAGGAGTTTCATATAGTGCTAGCAGAGGTAAATTTGTAGGTTGCTGGGCTGTTTGCAACAAGATTGGTGTGAACTCTGTTGCCACCTCCATATCTACCACTGTGATGATATCAGCCCAGGTTTTTTAGACTACTGTTTTGGCCATATGTATAGTATTTCAAGTCAACAATAAAACATATGCCAAGGCATCCTCTGGAACCAAGGAGTACTCCACAGAGTTGGGGTGGAAGATAGCCTCCTTTGGAGGAGTCAGGAAAAGCAACAAGAAGGAAAAAAAAGGCAGTGTCAGTGCCCTAGATCCATTACTGTGGCTCCTGCTGTGGTGAGTAGTGGAGTATTCCTGGAATACAAATCTTTTTGCTTGTATATAGGATTGCTGGGTGGCTTTTTGGCATTTGCTGTTTTGGCTTTTGCTATTCAGGCCCACCATCTGTTGTTGCTTTTGGACTGTTGGGGTGGTGCTGTTTGTGTGATAGCAGCTGACAGGGAGGTAGAGGGAGAATCAATCACTGGGTCCTCAGGTAAGTTTCCAAGTTGTGAAGTTTGATTATTTAATGGAGGAGGAGGAGGTCAATTTATTCTTAGAAATGCTGAGGCTTCATTAGGTGTCAGGAATGTTTGCCAGGCTCTGTTACAACATTCTTAAAGCTAAGCAGGGTACTTGAGAGAGTACAATCGTTATTCCTAAAGCAGCTAACTCTTCTTACTTGAGTTTCTATACCCAACTGTTTTATAGTTTACCATTTTAAAGCTTAACATTAGAACTGCTAGTGCTAGAAATGTATTTTGTTTTTGAAATTAAAGTATGGACTCAGTTCAACATGGTTGCTTCATATCCACATACCTTCGGTGTATCTATACACTAAAAATGCAGTTTTTCTGTACTAGTACGCTAATAGTACACTTACAGAACTGCATATCAAGGGAAAATCTTTTTTAAAAAATGTAACAGTTTCATATTTTGTTATACTAATTATTAAATAGCTGGTGTACTGCCTTAGCCTAATATTAGATTTTAAAATGTGGAAAGGTCCGTGGACTGATATATCAGTCCAAAATGCCTATACGTTCTAATTTTGTTGGGAACCTAAGGGTTAAAAGCAGCCAAACACTACCTTTTATATCTGAGGTACTTTTTCTTTTCCCTTTGTTTAATTAGAAGACTGTTTACCCAGTGTTAGTAGGTATGCTGTGTGGAACAGCTTTTAGCCTGGCAGCTGACAGATCTTGCTCTACTGCCCCACACTATATCATTAGCACTGTGACCTCACTGACTGTGACATCACTGTTACTTAGGAACAGCAAGTGAGTGACTGCTGGGTCATTCACCTGTGATGTCACTGTCAGTGAGATCATAATGCTGATGATATCGTGTGGAGCAGTAGAGTTAGATATGTCAGCTGCCAGGCTAAGAACTGTTCCACTCATCGAGCACAATATTATCACATAGAATACTTTCTGATGAAGAAAAGGAAAAAGAAAAATATTTCAGAAATAAAAGGTTACTCCCAACTACTACTTAAAATTTTTGCTATTTTCCTGTCTGCCTGTTTTGGCTCTAGTAGCTCTTTAATATCAAGTATTTTTTCATATTATGTATACTACATGACTATATAAACAATAGGAATGTACATATAAAGAAACTGTGTTTATGTAAACAGCAGGAATTTTCATATAAATAGTAATTTGCTGACTATTGTTAGGGAATTTGATTGTATTGCAACAGCCTATCTGGTTCTCCCTGAGGTCGCCATGCTGGAAAGCTGTGCATGCGCAGTAGGGGCCTGAGTCGGGACATAGCCCAACAGCCCACACATGCACAGTGCAGGGATTGTTCTACATCTCTCTCCCGCTGCATACTAATCTTGTGTCTTTGTTCTGCTCCCCCTTATAGGCCGAGCCCCTTCCCAGCACACTGCCGATCGCGGCAGCGCCAGGACGCCGAGCGCTCCCTGCAGGAGCTGACTGCCTGCATCACCTGCCCTTCGGAAGGCCTCTGAGGTAAAGGATACCTCCTGTACCTGCTGGACTCCTGTGTGGGGTGCTAGCCCGATGATGCTGCGCATCGTCTGCCTCACCCACCCACCCAGGGGCATCCCTCAATTCATTGGCCCACCCCTATGACATCACTTCCTGCTCACCAAAATACTAAGTCCCCACTTTCCTATTTGCAGGTTATACCTGCTAGCCACTAGAGGGACCCTGTGTTCCCTCTTCAAACTCCACTTCTCAAATAGCCCCTTCTCTCCATTTCTGGGTCCACCTGCCCCATTTCTCCTCTCCTACCCCCAGGCCTCTGCTACCCTGTACCCACCTCCATCACATCCAACCCTGTAGCTAGCCATCTCTTGGATCCCACAGTCCCCCACAAGCCTACATCTATTGACCACTAGGAGTTGCTATTTAGCACCCCATTTCGGGCCCAAACACTGCCTGTGGCCAGCACCTGGATCGTAGCACACAGCTGCTACCCAGGTCCATCTCCAAATACCCCAGGAGTCTTGAACCTGGTACCTTGTACACCAGAGGCGATGTCACTACCACTGAACCAAAGTGGCACTAATGCTTACTGGTAGACAACTATCTATTTCATTCTACCTTGCCTGCTGAGCTCCTTAACATAATGCCTGCTCACCTCCTATTGATATGCCTCTCTATCATCCTTATTCTGAAACCACTGTCCCACCCATCTGTCACAGTGTTGCCACAGTTTCACCTAACTGATGCCCCCCCATGCACACTGGCACTACCCGCCTCTTGTATCCTAGAGTTGGCACATTCCCACCCTACACTCATGATGTGCTCCAGCTCACCATACCCACCCTCCAGTCACCACCCAGCTCCCCCCCCCAGCTCCTACTGGAGGCTTATCATTCTAGCCTTTCCAGCCTGTGCTACCCTGCCTACTCCCTGTGCCCTGAGGCTCCCCTCCTCTTCCACTCATGTCCATTGCAAACACACTTTCCACTGCCCCCTGGCCAGGGCAGTAGTTATTCTACTACTCCTGACAGGTAATATACATCCCAACCCAGGCCCAGCTCACAACAGCTCACCTGCAGGATCTCCTGGGCTTCACGTTGCGACAATGAATAGCTGTAGCCTTCTGAAAAAATTTGACTCACTCCAGTGTTGAGTTCCATTCCATAAACCTGATATTATTACCCTGGTGGAAACCTGGCTATCAAGATCCATCCCTGACTCCTTTATCTCTCTCCCAGGTTACTCCCTTTACCGGGAGGACTGGGTTGGAAGACGGGGGTGGGGTTGCGCTATCTACACCAGAGACTCTCTCACTGGACTAGCCCTCCCTGCCCCTGCTCTCGAATTTGGGGCGCAAGCTCTAACCCTAAAACTGACCCCGGATCCCTCTGGGGCCCCCTGTATCTTACTACAGCCAATTTACCCCCTAAAAATCTTCACTGGTCTCGTTAACGGAGTATCTTACTTCTCTGCAGCACTCATCTGACCAAATCCTAGTGGGTGATCTAAACATTAACTGGCTTAGCTCTTCATCTTCTATTACCTGTGACTCCTCTGCAGCTATTGATCTGACTCAACTCATTTCTCAACCTACAAGAGTGAATTCTAAGAGGGGCTCAAGTGCACTTGTAGATGTGGTCATCACCAACCGTCCTAAATAAATCTACGATATCCAAGTCCTTCCTGACTCACTTAGTGACCACTCTCCTATACTTTTCCGCTGGACAACCTCCATACCCAAACCCACAGCACAGCCCACCCTACGGCAATGCCTTAGACCAGGTGGTCTGAAAAGCCTTAAGCAACTTCTGGCCCAAAGTAATTGGTCTCCCATACAGTATGTCCTTGATATTGATACGGTGCTAACCTTTTTCACCCAAAACATTCAACAAAGCCCGTGACATTTTCACATCTCTAACAGTACTTCTTTCCAAAGTGCAGCATGCACCCTGGGTTACCCCTGCCCTGGTTCAACTATTTAAGCACAGGGACAATTTATAGCACCTGGCCACTGAAACTGGCCGGCCGGCTGACAGACAGGCGTATGCTGCTGAAAGAAACAAATGCACCTGGGCTATCAGAAAGGCTAAGGATGATCACTATCAGTCCTCGCTCACCTTCTCTTGAGGGAATGCAAGAACCTTCTGGGACAATTTCAAACAACTAAATGGGAGCACATGCCTCCCCCACACTCCCAGATCAACATTGATGGCACTGTCTCTACCGACCCAGCCCTTATAGACAACTTCCTCAATACATCATTCACGGACCTTAGCCCAGTCTTCCTTAGTGACATTTTTTTGACCCTCCCCCCCCAACTACCTGCCCCTGTCCTCATACGCCCTAGCTTCCACTTACGCCGGGTTACTGCCCAAGAAGTCAGACCTCACCTAATTAATGCCCTAAAGAGCAATAGTACTGGCAGTGACTCCTTGGACCCCTGTATCCTCCGCGGGTTCTGGATCTGGTCCTCGCCCCACTCACTAGTCTCCTCAATAAACCCCTCTGCCTAGGGCAATTTCCCACAGCTTGGAAAGTTGCTACAGTCACACCCATACACAAGGGTTGCGACAGGTCCCTAGCCAGGCATTACCAGCCTATCTCCATTCTCTCACCCCTCTCCAAAGCCCTAGAAAAAGTGGTGGCTACTCAAATTATGGATTACCTAACCAAATACAACATCCTCTGCCCTGAACAGCATGGTTTCCATACAGGTCACAGTACCAGCACTGCCCTCCTAGAGTTTTCAAATTTTCTGCACTCTTCTCTGGACTTGGGCTCTCTGGCTGGGGCAGTGTTCATAGATCTATCAAAAGCCTTCAACACTGTTTCCCATCCCTTCCTACTGGATGCCCTCAGCCACACTGGCTTTGCCACTGGGCCTGTCTCCTTGTGCTCCAGCTACCTGTCTGCCTGCTCTCAGCATGTTAAAATTAATGGGACACTCTCCAATGCATGTCCTATCTGCTCTGGTGTTCCCCAGGGCTCCATCCTTGGACCCTTGCTCTTTTCACTATACCTCAATACCCTGCCAGGTGCATGTACTGGAAATTTTTTGCTGTATGCAGATGATGCCGTCACCTTTGCCTCTGACCGAAACCCTATTGTCCTCCAGGACACCTTGCAAATATCTTATAATGATGCTGAAGCCTGGTTCAAAGAGCATAGACTTGTAATAAATCTCAAAAAAACAAAAACATGCTCTTCGCCCACCCCCAAAAAAAAGCCAGCAATTTCCTACTCCATGTCCTCTCTAGCACCAAGTTTCCGCTCGAGGAAGTCTACTCGCATAAGTACCTTGGGATCTCCATTGACCCTGCTATCACCTTCCATGACCACATCGCTGCCCTAGCCTCAGCTTCCAATATTCGGCTAGGTATCCTATACCGCTACAAAAATTGTCTCCCCCCTGACGCTCTCCGACTCGCGGTCACATCCTCTATACTGTCCCTTGTGGATTATGGATTACCAGTTTATGGTGCTGCAGACCAGACCGCCCTCAACAAAATCTGCCGCACACTAAATAAGGCCTGTAGGCTAATTACAGGGGCTCCCAGGTTAAGACATACCTGCCAACTACATGTAAAGGCTATACTGCTCGACCTAGATGAACGTCTCAGATATCAAACCTGCCTCATAACAAAAAAAAACTCTCCTTGGACTATCCCCACCAGGGTTGACAGCCTCCATCCACCAAGCAAAACCCCTAGTACAAACACAAACCTCCTGCAAAACCACACTGTTAGTTCCCAGGGCAAGAACCACACACGGTTAAAGGGCCTGTTGCTACAGAGCCCCATCCTGGTACAACACACTCCCCACCTCTAACTCTGATGCCCCCATGATCTCCAGTTTCAAAACCTCCTTGAAATTACACAATTTCGCACTGCATAGCTGTGACTGTTACTAGTTGTTCTTGCTCAAATGCTCTGACAAAGCTCCTGAGTGGCTGCACCCAACCTACTACAAACCACATCCCATAGCCCTATCAATTATCACCTCCTCCTGTCTCTGCACCCCTCTGCATGTATGCTCATACCACTGTTTGTCTATGAAGTACTAAATATCAGTACCAACCTGTGCTCTGCTAATCCTATAATTTTAAAATTGCAACCAAGATATGACAGCATGTATTACCAATTGTTGTAATCCACAATGATGTAACAAAATTGTTGTACTGTATTTGTCCTCTTTGTGATGAGGTACCTTTGAAAATGAGCCTCTGGCACAAAGGTTTGTAAACTGATGAACAAATAAATAAATAAATTACACATCATAAGATACTAGTGGTAGTCTATCAAGGAGAACCACAACCTTTTGTTCTAGTTCTTTGACTGTGTGGATGTGGTCTGTGATACACTCTCGATCTCCCTGGCCAGACTGGACACCCTCTGCAACTCCTTCTGCTGTTCTGTGAACACCCTCCACCCCAATACTCATCACTGATCACTTTATTCATCTTTAGCTATTCTCCCTCCATCCTCATGTCATCAAATACACTGTGCCTCATATGCAAATACTGGTTTTGATCCATTCCCTCTTGTTTCTTGTCACTCCTTTCCATAATCACCTTTGCCTCCTGCTCCCTCTGATCTAGAGGAGTCTCACACTTTGCCTTTCCTCATCCACTCCTCTGCTGAGCAGTCTGTCTTTTCCTATCATCTCCTATCACTAGGGAACCATTTACCTCTTCCCTCCACTTCACAGCTCCCCTGCCTATCCCAGGTATCAGCTGAAACTTTCCTTCCCCTGCTTCTGTTTTCCTGTACTTGACTGTTCTCCTAATACAGTATTTGTTCTCGGTGTAGGAGTAGCTGAAATGCCTTATTTTGTTGCTTTTATCTTGATTGCTCATTTAGCACTTACTCCTGTAATTTATTCATGTTCTTTGTTTTCTCTTGATTGTAACTGTGAATTGTTTCTTTGTTGTGTCTTTTTATATCCCTGTTCCCTTCCTACAAGTTACACCTGGAAATGAGCTTCAGCTCAGTGGGCCTTTCCCAATCACCCATTTTCAAATAATTACATACATTTTTCCATGTTAGAGTGCCCTTTTCCTACAGTTTTCTAAGATGTCCCTTTTTTCTATTTTTGAACTAGCTTTAGCATTATTTTTACATTTGAAATAAATTAGAGTTGTTTTTTTTTAAAGTTGGCAGTCTCCAGGTTTCCATCCCTGTTCTCAGCTGGTTCTGCACACTTAGGGCTAGAGTCATAAAAGAAATATCACAATAGTAAAAACACACTATGTCAGGTATCAGTGTGCTGTTTCATACCTCATGATTCAGGAAATAGCCACAGGAGGATCAAGAACAACAATTTATTTATTGATTTTATATATATTCTAGGATTACAAGTACCTTTGAGCCAAGGCTCTTTATAAAGCTTCCATGTCAGAAATAATAAACAACAAGGAAGCAACAGTGAAATAACAGTAAACAATTAATGTACAACAGTCTTTTCGAAGGGGTCAATTATAGGAAGAGTAAGGTGTAGAGGAGGAGGAGGAGAATGTGTGGGTAGTTAACAGAGACAGTTATCGTGTAAAATGGTGAACACAGCTAGGGCATGTGCCACAAGGAATGGGTAGGGTCAGGCACCGGGGTGGCAGAGAAACAGGGATGAGAGGGAGGATGAAGATGCAGCTGGAGGCATTTGTCCAAAAATAAATGGGAAGCAGTGATAGAAGAAGGGGCAGGGTGGGGGTAAGTGCTATAATGGGGCAAGGAAGACTAATGGGGTGGTATGAAGACCTGAGATTTGAAGTGGTGCCTCAGAAGCTGGGGGGAAGGGGACTGGGGGGACCAGGGGTTATGCAGTATATAAGGTAGGATTAAAGCTGTGTAGGTCATCAGCTAGGAGAGGCAGTCACAGGAGCTAGAGGCAATGAGATGGGCCCGGAGCCTAGTTTTGAACAGACCTAGTGCTGAGGCAGAGGAGATGGTGTGGCTGAGATCATTCATCCATAGAGGAGCCCTACAGGTGAAGGAAGGTTGGCCCTGCCTAGTTCAACAGCGAAACTTGTAGAATCTGGGTTGTCAATCTCCTGGTGTTCTGTCGGTTGGGGTTTTGATGTAACAAGGCAGTAACAATGGGGTGTGAGGCCAAGGTTGATTTTCCTGCCATAGCACATGTGAGATACTTTATATGGTTGGAGAGTTGGAGCCATCACATTGTTCATAAAAGCATAGGTGTGGGTGGTAGGTGGGCACCAGTTGTGAGTCGGCATGCTTTGTTAAGTGCAGTTGTTATCACGTCGGAGGGTGGGCGTCATGGTGGAGCCAAAGATAACAAGGCCATAATCAATAATTGACACCACAGAGCTCTGGATGGAAATCGTCAGGGCCTCTGGGGTGAGGACTGCCTGTGCTTGCAGAGTAATCAAGGTGTGTTGGCAGCTTTAGCCACACTGTCAGTGTGAGCCGTATAGGAGAGATTGGGGTCAAGCAGAATCCCTAGGTATTTGAATGAGTAAACTTGTTGAAGGACTGTCCCTGCTTGGTGGAGATAGCAAAGGGGTGTTGCTTGTAATGGTTATGTGAACTGCAGAATAGCAATGACTTGGTTTTCTTGTGATTGAGGACTAGTTTATGATTGGAGAACCATGTTTCAATGGCACTGAATCTGAGTTGGAGGCTGTGTTGTAGTGGTGAAAGGTCCTTGTGCTTAGAAAAGACAACAGCATCATCCACATAGAGGATGATTTGTTCCAAGCAAGATTGTGGTAGGGAGTTTAAAAAGAGGCTGAAAAGGAGAGGGCCCAGTATGGACCCTTGAGGGACTCCGGAGCGGACATACAAGATGTCTGAGATAGCATTGGCAATGTTTACTCTTTGTGAGCGGTTGTCAAGGTAGCTTCTGAACCAGTGGGCTGAGTCCAGTGCGAGGCCAGCAAGGAGTAGTTGGTCATACAGCAGCTGATGATGGACCGTGTCAAATGCCTTTGAGAGGTCAATGAAGACAGCCCCAGTAAGAAGACCTTTATCAAGGGAACCATGCACTGCACTGGTAAATTCAAGCAGGGCAGTGGTGGTACTATGTCCTTTTCTAAAACTGTGCTGTTGTGTGCACAGAGTATTATATTGTCCAAATAATCAGTGAACTGGTCCGCAACAATATGCTCTAGGGCCTTGGACTGTGGTGGCAATATGGAGATCGGGCAGTAGAGTGGCTGGTCTTATCCCCACTTTTGTGGACTGGTGCCACAGTGGCAGTTTTCCATATTTCAGGGAATGTACTAGTGTGGAGAGAGGTTAAGAATTTTAGTTAGAGGACTAAGGACCTCGTCAAGTGTAAGTGATAGCAGCTTAAGGTCCAGGGTGTCGACTGCTGATTCTGGAAGTGGAGATGGCTGAGGGATGTGGAGGTGAGCTTCATTCATCTTAATCTCCCTGAAGTAAAAATGAGGGTGGTTTGATAGAGTGCAGGGTGTGTTAGAGGAGGTGTGAGTGACTGTGAAGAAATCAGGTGATAGAACAGTATTGAGGTCAGTAAAAGCCGTGTTAAAGGTATTTGCAATGATCATGGGATGAAGGGTAGTGGACCCTTCAATAATTAACATGGCCGGAGGGGACTTCGATTGTTTCTCAGTAATGTCCTTGATATTGTCTCAGAAAGCACAGCCATTTCCCCAGGTATTGGTGAGGATGTCCTTATAATATGAGCTTTTTGTGAGATGAATGGATTTTCTGCAGGCATTATGGGCATGTTTGTGTTTTTGGATGTCAGATTGTTTGCCTGTGGCTTTAGCCATTGCCCACAGGTGGTCCCTAGATTTCAGCTGGGAAAGGAGTTCTGCAGTTAACCAAGGGTTTCACGGGGCTTTTGTTTTCCATTTTGAAGAAGCGTAAGAGGTCACAGCCTTATTGAAGGCAGTGATGAAGTAGTCAAGGAGTGGTTAACATCCATCACCATGTAGATGGGCAGCCAGTCTTGCAAGGATAGGTACTGTTTGAGATGGGTAAGTTGATCACGGGGACGACTCTGCTGGTAATGATTATAGGAACTGGCTTTAGAAATTTGTTGGACCATCACATATAACTGGGAAAGCGGTCACTGAGAGAGTCTGGGAGAGCGGAGTGCAGAGACCCTGGTAGGGTGATTGGTGAGAACCCAGTCCAGCAGGGGTACTGGTGACAGTTTTGTAATTTATCTAGGTTGGTGTGGTGACCAATTGTGAGAGGCTGGCAGCTGCGAGGGCATGCTTATGAGTGTAAACATCAGATTCGAGCCAGTTTATATTGAAATCACTAAGCAGAATGTGTTCAGAGCCAGGAGGTTGGGAGCTGACGAAGTTAAAAACTTCTTTGATGCCAAGATCTTGATCTCGAGGTGAGATATATACAGAGACGATGGTGAGGGCTTTTTGATTAGGACCTAGAAGAATTTTAATGGGTAGAAGCTGGTCCGAGGAGACAGGGACGAGGGTTGGAATAAGGTACCCAGGAGATTATCCTTAATGTAGATGGCACAGCCCCCTCCCCTTTTAGAGACACAGTTTAGTCTGAAAACATTGTAGCCCCTCAAAGATAATTGCCAGTTCAGGAACTTTTGGTGTCAGCCATGTTTCAACTACAGCAAGGATGTCAGGATTATGTTGGCTGATAAAGGCTTGGAGTGCATCAAGCTGTGGTAACAGGCTGCAGATGTTAATGGTTATGATGGTGAGGACCCTGCCTTTTCAGAAGGCTTGAACGCCTTGGCCAGGGTTAAGATGGATGCTGCCCAGATCAGTAGGAGAAGTAGGAGGAGCTTATTTAACAGAGGTAATAGGTTCATGCAGTGATAATTTGTGTTTCCATTTAGCATATGGGCAGTAGGTAGAGGCCATATGACAGCCCCGATGATATGCAATGTGGTACAGTAGGGATAGGCTGGCATTAAGACCAATCTTAGTGGTGTTAAGAAGCAGCCAGATATTTCCAAGTGGAGGCCCATGGGGAGGACTTGTCGAGAAGTGGAGCATTCCCAAGGTGCTGCTGGTATTGATTAAGTATAGTGAGTATGGGGTGGGGGTACCAGACAGGGGCATAGCTACAAGGGTGTAGGGGGTGCAGTGGCACCTGGGCCCATGAGGTTTGAGGGGCCCAAATCATAATTTTGATGTTTATTCAAAACTGGGGAGGGGCCCTATAGCATCGCCTTAGACCCAGGCCTGTGGGAATTTGCTACGCTACTGGTGCCAGGGGCCTGTGAGAGAGAACAAGGGAGGAAGGACAAGGAGGGATAGAAGGGGAAGTAGCAGGTTAGGGAGGGAACTCATAGCTGGTGTAAGGCGAAAGAAAAAAAGGAAACAGGCAGGGAGAGGTAGTGAAAAGAGAGCTGAGAGTGAGCAGGAATGGTGACGATGGGGTATGTGAGCAGCTGGGGAGAGAGAGCAGCATAGGCTGGAGCTATGCGGGACAGAAAGGAAGAGAAAAGGCAAGCAAGTGTTGTAGGCCAGTGGCCAGTTAGCGAGGATATAACAGCACTCCAGCCAGCTGTGGAAGTAACACATGCTAACTACAGGGGTCCATTAGCTGAAGGATAGCAGGAAGGACACCATGGCCACTGAGAGCAAAAACAGAGCCAGCAGGGTTGGCACAGCAGCATAACATGCACACATGGTGTGGTTCATGAGGGATGCAGGTGCTGCAGCACACAAAACTGCTGCAAATGGAACTGCCTTCACTAGTGTGGCCATGATTAGTATATCAGCCCACCCCGGACACTGTAGCATAGTATTCAGGAAGCAGACAGCACATCATTTCCCTCTGTGCTAAATAGGGAGGGGTGTTCCAGGCATCCTGTAAATTGCACATGACTGCACCTGGATACAATAATGCCACAACATGGCAGTTGTAGATGCTGCATACATACGGTTCATGCATGCTGCAGTGACAAACATGTTGCCGACGCTGATTACAGTACAGGCAACATGCAGCCTGGTATTACAGCGCCAGGCATTACGTCTCCCGGGAGTTACAGTACCAAAGTGCCCTCCCGGGAAACATTCAGCTTTTACAGGGGTCATTGCTCCCCACTCCCAGTAAAACCTCCTCTGGGGTGGCCATACCCTGGAGTAAGCAGAAATGTAGTGGGTGCAAAGTGCGACATGAGTGAGGGGCAATCTAAAATCAAGATAGCACCTGTCACTGTTACCCTTGTTGTGGTGCCCTAATTGTGGCACCAAAATTCATTTGCAGTGCTAATGGCCTATCCCTACATACTGGCAGAAGCCCATGAAGAGGAGAAAAGGGATGCAAAGGTTAATTTTAATTGTATTTATTTAGATCAGAATAGTTCACCTGAGATGCATCCAGGCATTAGGCACTCTGGACCACAACATCCTCCTGTCCAGACTGGAAATTGTGGGAGTAGTAGATGGTGCTGTGGACTGGTTTGGTTTCCACCTGAGGGTGAAATCAACTGGTAGTAATAAATTAGTTTAAATCAAAACTAGCTCTACTAGTGTCTGGTGTGCCTGATGGCTCCATCTTGAGGCCTGTTAGTTCTCTCTTTTTATTTGTATAATATATTTATAGATTCTCAGAAAAATACGAATTCATAACTTTATATTCGTACAAGCTGACAAATTAAATGCTACAAATAGACAAACCAACACAAAATATAATCTAACACATATACTAAAAAACTATAAAAACTCATTTAATATTTACATGGACTCACTTACCTTAAATAACTCACGCATAAAGTTTTCTGTGGATGACACAATAATATATATGGAATGAACTATTCCAAAACAAATGGAGAGTATGCTACAGGTGTTTCATGACTTACAGGTATTTTTTCTGTACTTGGAGACTAACGCTCAATGCAAAAAAAAAAAAAAAAGCAGAACTCAAGTACTGTATTTTAGTAGAGCAAAAAGAATTTTGAAGGATTTGCCTGCAACTATTTTACAAATCAAAATTCTGAATCAAATAATATTACAAGTTCAGATGTATAGATATCTGGATGTTTGGCTGGATGATAAGATCAAATGGAATAGTCATTTTGACAATCAGGTAAAATTTGGGTAGATGCCTAGGTGCAATGGATAGAATAAAGCATTTTGTGAACAAAGTGAAGGGGAGATTGTTTAACCAGAAGAGGCATACTAATCTTGAGCTTGTTTCCAGGTGGGACCTGGAAGCACAAAAATGTGTTAGTTGTGTTGCCATATTGGTCCTTGTGACAAAAGATCCAGAAAAAAAGAGATGATTTAATACCTTTTATTGGACCAAAATATATGTTATAAAAGAAAACGGGTGCTTTGGCTTTCAGACTACATTAGGTCCTTCATCAGAAGTTTATGCAAGTTAAGTGACTTGCTCAGGGTCACACAGTATGCAAGTGGGGGCAGATAGAATTCAAATCCAAGTCTCCAGGTTTGCAGTTCAGTGCCATTAACTACTATGCTATACTGGTTAGGAAGCAGATGGTAAATACTGTGGTTTTACCTATTTTTGACTATGATTATCTATTGTTTGCAGGGGCGTCAGGGATGGAGCTGTCAAAACTAGAAGTTACGTACAGTAGAACAGGTTTACCTACTTCATCCTTGTTGCCCCTCATAGGATTCACAGATACAAACTTTACTAAGAGCTGGGGTGGTTGAGATTGGAAGAGCGTAAGAGAGCTTATCGTCTCACCTGGAGTATACGTACAAGGGTTACAGGACCAAGGTCCTCGGATATCCGCTACATGACTTACAATAAAGAAGTATCAAAAGGAGAAGTGGGGAGCCATGGGGGGGGTGGAGCAAGATGGTGCCTGTTAGAGCACAGTGATGAGAGTTCGGTGCAGCGGGCAATTTGTATCCACCACCAGCTACGTGTTTCTTCTATTTTTTTTCTGTTGCTGCTAAATCTCTATGTATGCTGTGAAGTAATGTATCTGTGTCTCTTGGCTTGTACAGACATTTGCAACGAAAGAGGTGTGATAAATATAAATGCAGTTGGAAATTAAATTATGCTCTGTGTATCATTATGTTACGTGCTAAAGTGATAAAGCAAGACGTTGGAAATGTGGGTGGTGAATGTGTGTGCCTTGGGGTATGAGAACTGGAATACGCTCTGGTTGAATCAGAGAAAAAGAAAAGAAAAGATCCAGTGTTTTACCTGTTCCCAGGGGACCTTTGATGGTGACCAATAGCACCGATACTTTCTTTGTTCTCTCTTTTGGACAGTGTGGTGCTAGATGCTGTTATTCTTGGGGGAGATCCTAGGCCACTGCTGTGAGTTGTGGGAAGTTTCAATGCCGGGGTCGATTGGAGACATCGAAGTGGACTGAGTCTGAGCTACTAAAGAAAACAAATGGTTGGATTTAAAATTTTTGTTTACCCTGAGATGTTCTGTCACAGGACTTGGTAGCACTTCCTAATTTAAAATAAACATCTCCTTAAAGGGGGAGACAATTGAATCATGCAAAAGAGAAACAGTTATAGTATTTTATGAAGAGAGCCCTTAACTTGGTATTAGTGTGGACAGTGTGAACATCGATGCTGAATATTTTGGTATGCTGGTTAAATTGCACCTCTTAAATCGTTAGTAAGGAACCCTTTTAAAAAAAAAACATTTAGCAGCATAAATTGGTCAGTAAGACTGAAGCAAAAGCTAACAAGTGATGTGATAAATCAGGACTTTTTCAACCTAAAGAATGATAATATTTGTACACGCCTCTGAATAAATGAATTGCATTAGTATGGAAAAGGCACTGAATTAACAAAGCTCTGCAAGACTGTACCAGTGGAGACTGCGTGAGCACCGAAAGTGTGTTCAGAGTGAGTAAGTGCAAATTCTGTAAGTCTGAAAAGCAAGCTGGAATTGATAACAGTGTATCCTTACCCCAGCCTGTGGGGGGTGGGGTTGGGTGAGAAGACTGATGTCCTACTATAAAACCTGATGTGAAAAACAGTTCTGTTCGAAAGCTCTGAAAGTCGGTACTGAAGGGGACTGCGTGAGCACTAAAAGGGACTTTCAGTTAAACTAGAGAGTTTAAAAGCAGTAATCAAATAATGGAATGAGTAAAGATTAAAAGTTTGAATGATAAATCTGAAGGTACAGTATTGCTTCCCACTCTATTAAGGTGTTGGGGGGCTGAGAGACTGATATTGTATTGAAGCTATCTAATCAAAAAAAGCTCTGTAAGGCAGTACTGGGGGGCTGCATGAGCACCAGAGTGGACTTTGCAGAACTGTACAGCAGCTGCAAATTTTCATTATTGCTTTCCTGCCCAAGACTGTGGGGGAGTGAGAAGATTGAGGCACTGCTGAAAATTCTGGAGGTAAAAAATAGTAACCATGTAAAGCTCTGTAAGGGGACTGCATGAGCACTACAACTGACATTTGCTATATTAAAGAATTTAAAGGTCATTAACAATAAGTGAATTGTATCGAGACCTGAGAATGAGGAGGGAGATTTATTTCTCCCCTACCCCAAGATACTGAAAGGGGTTATGTGAATTATTAAAGGAATTAAAGGAGGAAGGTGCAGAATGAGTAAGAAAGACATGACTGACTTGAAGGACTTTTAGGAAATCTGGTGATAAAAGTAAAATAAACCTGAAATAGATACAGAAAATCCAAAATACAAAGTGAAGAGAAATACACTGAGGAAATCAACTGTATTAACTAAAGACAATAAAGTACCTGATTTGTGGGCCAAAAAAAGAAACTTAGAAGATATGGAAGAGTTGAATGAGGACATGGAGCAGACTCATTTAGGGAAGGCTAACCCAGCAGGTACCATACTAGAAAGGAAAAAATGATTTAGACTCGACCAGCTCAAAAAGAGTCTGTGGGGTTGCTTCACAAAGTGAAGAACTTTTAACCTCTTTTCAAATTCCTACTGATTTTGAATGTATGTATGTTCATGGTGGTCAGACGGGAGCTATTCCAAAGGGCAAAGAAGAAACTAAAGTGAGTAACATGGACAAGTGGAAGAACAAGTTAATTCTAAAGCAGAACACCAATACAAACAACTGTTGGAAGAAATTAAGCAGGGTTTTAAGGGTATACTGTACAAGTAAAAATGGATGGAATCAGAACAGAAATAGTGGAAATGAAAGGTGAAATTAAATACATTAATACTAGAATATCAGAAATGGAGAAAATAATTTTGGATGTGAAAGATTTTTTGCCACAATTAGAACCCAAATTATTGGAGCACAATAAACAGCTTAAAGAAATGAAACAAAAAATTGATAATCTGGAATGGTGTTAATGGCAAAATAATCTAAAATTTTTAAATGTACCAGAGGGTTTGTGAAGGACAGAATATGCATAGATCATTTTGAGGAATGGGTAAACACTGCCCTTAAAGATGAAATATCTGATGGTTACAGAATTGAGCTAGATAGAGCCCATCAAATGCCAGGATATAAACCTAATAACAACCAAGTACAGAGATTTCCCAGAATAATAATGGCATGTTTTTTTAAGATATCAAGATAAGGAAAGGGTGTTAATATATGTACATAGAAATGGATTTACAATCGATGGAAGACAACTTTTGGTGTTTCCAGACTCTGGGCCTGAATTATATAAACATAAAAAGATGTTTAACCCACTTAAAGAGGTACTATGGAAAAAACATATTTTATTTCAACACAGCTACCCTAATACATTAAGGATAGCATTTGAAGGGAAGTATAACAGTTTTAAATCTGTGGAACCAGCTGAGATTTTTGCTAAAGAGATGTTGGGTATAATAATTAAAAACAACTCACAAAATGTATACCTATAAAACCACCAGAACAAAGTATAATTAACCATGATCAAAATGAGACAGTAATTGCTGAAGAAACTGTTTAAGAGTTGGAGAAGAACAAAGAGTTGCAGAACATTGAAAAAGAGGCGAAAACCATGTACATTTGGACTATCAAGACTCTATAAGAGAGAGAAAGAAATGGAAGATACTATTTCTTAAGAATGGTGCTAGAGTGACATTTTGACTAGTATAGTTAAGTGTCTTGGACAAAACTATTAGTAAAATTTCAGCTAGAGGTGGCTAATGATGTTGATTTGCACCATGATAACAGTATTTTTATCTTGCAACTAAGTTATGGGAGGGGTATTGAGGAGTACTGCTAGTTGGCAGTGCTCTTCAATGGAGCATTCAATTTTGAATGAGGGGGATAGTGGGGGTAAAGAGACCAATTATATTAGTATTGTGCTTTTGAGGGTGGAATAGGGTGTACTGACCAGGTGAAAATAAAAGTTGTTAAAATTCAATATGCTTCATACTCAGGAAAGACAAATCTAAATGATAAGATAAAGATTTTTTGTTTCAATAAGTATATATTTTATATAAATTAAACTATACCTTCACCAGATTGTGGATGGAAAATAAAACTTGAAAATGGTGAACCATATTAAAGTAATGTCATGGAACAATAATGGATTTAGTAATCCTATAAAAGGAAAAAGATATTTAATTATATAAAAAAATCTGGATGTGGTAGGTTTACAAGTGACCCACTTAATAGAGAAAGAAGTCTTCAAGGTAAATTAGATATGGGGAGGACTAGCAATCCACTCCTTATTTACTGCTAAATCGAGAGGAGGTTCCATCCTCTTCAGGAAAGGCCTAAATATTAGTATTAATAATCAGTTTCTGGATGAAAAAGGTTGCTTTGTATTAACTAAGATAAAAGTAAAGAATAATTACTTAACATTGTCATCATTATATTTGCCAAATGATGAGGCTAAAATTACTTTAGGAGAATTTTTTTTTAAAACTAGCAGAGTACCCACAACCATACTTAATAGGTGGCAATTTTAATTTGATTCTTCATCAACAATTAGACACTACAGCAAAGAAAAGAGAGTATAAAGGTAGTGATGTAGAGACTCTGCGGAACAGGATGGACCATCTCGGCTTAATCGACTTATGGAGAAATATCTATCCTAGTAATAAAGAATATTCACATTTCGCTGCTAGATATAAGACTTATTCTAGGATAGATATGTTTGTGGGATCGCAGTTATTGCTGAATGATGTTATGGAGGTGGAATATAAATTGATACTTATATTGGATCATGCCCCACTTTGTCTTACAATAGCATCCAGGAACACCACCACCACAAGTAAACATTGGAGATTAGACTCAATTTTGTTAAAATAAGAGCTTTTTATAAATAAAATAAAAGAAGAATCTGAGAATTATTTTATAAATAATGAGGATTCGGAGGTATCAAATGAAATAGTATGGGATGCTTATAAAGCCTTTATATGGGCAGTAATTATTTAGTATGCAGCTAAAATAAAAAACAAAAAAGGCAAGATTGGACCAGCTGGAAATGGAAATTTGATAATTCAGAGTATGTATTCACCATCAAATTCTAATATATATATTTGAAAAGGTTGAGAAATTTAAACTGAGTATTATCTTATTTAATAATTAAAAATGGAAAGATTAATGTTATTCTCTAGACTAAAAACTATTTGAATATAGACAGAGTGGTAAATTATTGGCATATATGACTGAAAAGGAAAAAGTGAGAAATATTCTAGAAACAAGAAATAATGGTCATATATCTAATTCTGAAAAAGAGATAAATTTAGAGTTTGAACAGTATTATAGAAACTTATATACATAACAAGGGAACTCTGTTACAACTCATAAAAATGTTTCGGGTATTCTGCATATTAGTCTGGACAAGCAAACATTTTTTGATCAAGATATATCAAAACAGGAGGTAGTAAATGCTATTAGAGAATTAAAACTTGGAAAAACTCCACACTTGGATGGGACAGGAATAGATTTTTATAAAACCTTTATTAAGGATATTAGCCCCAGACTAGTTAAACTTTATAATGGGTTCCAGGGAAGACTCCCTCCTTTGACGAAGCCCTAATTATCGTCATCCCTAAGAAAGGTAAGGAGAGGACATTGTGTAAATCTTATCGCCCAATTTCGCTTTTAAATGCAGGCTATAAGATCTACGCAAAAATATTAGCAATAAGACCTGAAAAAATCTTACCAAATCTGATTAAAAAGGATCAAATGGGCTTCGTCAGGGGAAGAAAGGGTCAAAATAATATTATAAATGCATTCAGTTTTATGCACAGTGCTAAAGAAGTTAATGCTGTGGTGGTGTCCCTGGATGCAGAGACGGCCTTTGATGAGGTCGAATTTCCATATATTTTTGAAATTCTTAAACAGGCCAAAGTGGGGCCTTGATATATGGGATGGATCAAAGCTATATATTCTTCATCAAGGGCAAAAATCATGATGAATGGTGTGACTTCCTTAGCATTTACTCTTTTTAGAGACACCAGGCAGGGGTGTCCTCTCTCTCTCCTTTATTGTTCGCATTAATAATAGAATCACTCGCTAATATTATTAGAAATCATAAATAGAAGGATTTCATTAAAAAGAAAATTGAGTTTTAAAACTTTCCTCATTTGCAGATTATATATTGCTTTATCTTAAAATCCTGAATATGAAATGAACATCATAATGCAGATAATAAAGTAGTATGGTAAATATTCGGATACTCAATCCAGTTGGGAAAAATCAGAAGCTTTATTCGTACATCCAGAAAAAAATATTGATATTGAGAACTTTCCTACAACAATAAAAGATGAGAGTTTGACATATTTGGGAATAAAAATAACTAACAGTTGGAATAAGTTAATAGATATAAATCTGAGACCCCTAATGGAGGAAGTACAGAGGGACTTATACAAATGGCAAAATCTTCCCTTATCCTTATTGGGGTGAGTGCAGTTAGTAAAAATGAATGTATTACCCAGATTGTTACATGTATTCCAGCAACTCCATTGATGATTCCGAACAATATTTTTAAGAGACTGGACCAGATTATTGCCAAATTCCTATGGAAAGGGGGCAAAGCTAGATTAAGTAAAAACAAGTTGACTATAGAGTATTTACAACTAGGGCTCAAATTGCCTAATTTACAACAATATCATTGGGCAGCAATATTAGAACCTTTAAAAGAATTTTAGACTATGAAGCCTCCTTCGTGGGTGTTTTTCAAGTTTCAAAATCCTACACCAATTAAACTGTTGCATATACTGTCTTCCAAAGGTAGTGAGAAACAAAGTAGTAATATTTTCTTTGTGCAGACTATCAAAGTCTGGCATAAAGTTTTGTATGTATTGGGGGGGGAAATAAGATCTATAGAACTACCCCTTTATATCAAAACAAGTTTCATCATTACTTTGATACACCTATATTAAAAAGATGGAATACTAGGGTATATTGAATATTGGAGATCTTTATATGGGAACGAATTTGAAATCCTTTTCTCAATTACAGGAAGCATACGGTATTCATAAAAATATGTTCTGTTCCTATTTACAGATTAGAAGTGTTCTTACAGAAATAACCAGAAATGGGAATTTGATGTTAGAGAACCATATGTTAGAAAACTTGATTGAGGCAACAGATAGGAAAAACATTATCTCAAAAATATACATATTATTTAAAGGTAGTAGGAATAATATGGATACTGTTTTTAAAAATAAATGGGAAAAGGATTTGAACATTTCTGTATCAAATAAACAATGGGACAAAATGTGTAAGACCTGGAATAGTGCATTAAGTAACAGATTAAATCAGATACAATTCTGTATATTACATAGGATGTATTATTCACCCTAATTATTAAATACATTTGAGGCATCCATTTCCCCCTTTTTGTTCATTTAATTTATTTATTTAACAGACTTTAGGATTACAATCTTTGAGTCAGGGACTAATTTAAAAAGGCTCAGCATCAGAAAAAAACAAATACAGACGCTTAATGCATATAGACATAGAATGGCAGCTAAAGGTTACAGTTTTTTCAGTTATACAATATTGCAGAATCAAGGTCAGCTATACATTGCATTGAGCATGTTACTGAGAGCTGTATTTTACAGTTTTCAAGAGAACAATAAGTTTGCTGATAGAGGAGAGTAACAGGTTTGATATTTACAGTGAAGTAGAGAATAGACAGATATCTTGTGAGTGAAGCCAAAGGAGGCATTGTTAATAAGGTAATGTCTGGTAGCCCTATTAGTAGGAGCTCAGTGGCAGGGGTCCAGTAAGATGATAGATAGATGACCCATCACTAGCTGGTATATTTGCAGCCAGAAGTGAGATGGGCTCTTTGAGGGCTGACTTGAAAGATTCTAATTTGTAGATGGAGGAGACATTGGAGGGAGTTCCTTTTACCAGACTGGGGCCCTGTGTGGGAATGACCTTTGGGCTAAGGAGGTTCTAACCCTCGGATGGACCACACCCATCGGGTTGGCAGTCGGGTGTTCACTGAGGTGTGGAGGATGGAGAGAGGCAGAAATCCAAGGGGTATGCCCAGGTGTATATTCCTTTGTGAGGATACATGTTTGATAAAATAGCTTTTCATCTTGGGTGGTGAGATTTGTCAGCATATAGGGTACAAGTATGGGTATGCTTGTATGCCCCGGAGAGGCACACTTTGTTTATGGCTAGGAATTTTGTTATGGGCTGTGCGGTCAGCAGCCAAGTAGATAATGAGCCCATAACTGATGAGGTAGAGGACTGAGGAGGTGACAGCCAGATTACGGCTTCCAGAGGTAGGCAATCCTTGTGCTGATGCAGTAGGCCCTACAGACATTTATGGCTGATGATAGAGTGTCAATGGCTGAATGAAAGGAGAGGCTGGAATCAAATGTAAGGCCCAGGTATTTATATGTATTGACCTGTTCTAGAGGAAGGAGAAAATGTTAGAGGATTGTTAGCTGTGCATTGTTGGCCTTATTCTGTTGGTGGGCGAAGAACATAGTCTTTGTCTTTTTTACATTGACCACAAGTCTTTGATCTATGAACCAGTTTTCAATCTGGTTAAATGCGTGCTTGAGGGAGGACTACAATACTGTAGGATCTGGGTGCGAGGCAAAAAGAACCACATCATCCGCATAGAGTTGTAGGTTGCAGGAGCAGGTATTGGGCAAGGTGTTTAGATAGATGCTGAATAACAGAGGGCCGAGGATGAAGCCCTGTGGAACCCCAGAGTGGACTGTAAGGGTGGTTGAGAGGGTGTTGTGTATTTTGGTACATTGTGATCTAGTGTGAGGTAACTGGTAAACCAGGAGACGGGTCCTGAGACAGACCCATGTGGCGGAGTGTGCTTAAGAGTAAGGGGTGGGAAACTGTATCAAAGACCTTTGACAGGTCGATGAAGACAGCTCCAGCTAGGTGTTTTCCATCTAGGGCAGAGTGAGAGCCGTAGTTGTACAGTGCCTAGATCTGAAGTCATGCTGCTCCCTGCAAAGTTGGTTATGAGCAAGCAGGTACTCAGTGAGTTGGGTGGCTATAATATTTTCGAGGGCTTTCGAGTGGTGGGAGAATGGATATGGAACGGTAGTTGGCTGGGAGGTGCTGTCACCACTCTTCAGTATTGGAGTGACTGTGGCCATCTTCCAGGCTGCTGGGAACTGCCCCAGACTTAGGGAGTGGTTAATGAGGTCAGTCAGTGGGAGAGGACTGTATCTAGTACTAGATGTAGGATTTCTCATATCAAAAGAATCTTTGCAATAGCAAGAGCCACTGGTGCATTATTGAGATAAGGCCTTGCCTCATTCATAGAGATCATCCTGAGATGGAAGAGGGATGCTGGGTGTTAGGGGTGGAGTTGCAGGAGTGGGGTCGAAGAGTTATTTGGGAGTACTGTACTAAGGTCAGAGAATGATGAGTTGAAGCAGTTGGTGATAGCCAGCGGGTCGGTGGTGGGGACATTTTGACAGTTAGTGGAGGGGGGCTGGGATTTGCCATTGAGTTCCTTGATATTGTCCCAGAACAACTGAGCACCGAGGAGGAGGCAGGAGTCATTTTGTAGTAGCCCGATTTGGCCTGTTTTATGGTCCAAGTGCATCTGTTACGAACCGCTATAGGCTTGCCTGTCCACCTGTGTGCCAGATGCGACTGCTTTATGCCAGAGATTATCTCTGTGCTTTAGCAGTTGAAGCAGTGCAGGCGTGACGCATGGGGCATTACGTTTCTTGCATTGCACTTTTGCTAGTGGGGCAAAGACGTCAAATGCTTTATTAAAAGAGCAGGTGAAATAATCAAGGGCTTCATCTATAGTAGGGGCCCAGGAGATGGGGGACCAATCCCATTGAGTTAAGTATTTTCTTAGTTTTGTGAGGCCTCCGGGTCAGAGATGCCACTAGGCAATATAGTTTGGTTTAAGTTTCTGCTGAAGACACAACTAGGAAAAGAGGATGGGTGAGTGCTCGCTTAGGGAGTCTGGAAGGACCACCAGTTCAGACATTCTGTAGGGATGGTTGGTGAGGAGAAGGTCGAGCAGGGTGCTAGAGCCATTAGTGGGGTTCACCCTGGTAGGTTGGCTGACCAGCTGGGTCAGGTCCAGTGTAGCGAAGGTGTCCTTGGTGTGGGAAGCTGAGCTGGCAAGCCAGTTCACATTAAAGTCTTTAACTATGATGTGTTCCATTTTGGGGGAGCTGGAGATGTAGTTAGCAAGGGATTGTATAGCAGGACATTTGTTTCTTGGGGGGACATAGGCAACAGTAGGAGTTACAGGGGCTCTGGAGAAATCTGGAATAAGTTTTAATGATAAGGCTGGGGCACCATGGACTAGTGGAGGTGTTGGAAGGGCATGGCATATCATGGAGTCACAGATGTACACCACAACCCCCTCCCCCATTTGCCCACTCTGTTGGCTTTGTGAAGGGTGAAGCCAGGAAGGGCAACCAAGGAGTCAGGTGTTTTTTTGGAGATCCAGGTTTCTGTGAAGTCTAGTACATCTGGCTGATGTTGCAGTATCTAGCAATGGAGAGTTGCCATCTTTTTGGGAAAGCTGCAGATGTTCATTGCAGCTATTCTAAGCCCATGGTGTGAGAGGTTAGGGTTGGGTGAGGCGGGGCCCAGGTTAGGATGAACATTTCCTGAAATTAGTGAGAGTACAGTAAAGACTGTGATGAGAGCAAAAGATTGTTGCCTTACTGTCAAGGATAGCTGCCACCTAGTTATAGTGCGGGTAGTGCATGGGATAGCCAGGGTGATGAGGGTTGGAAAGGATAGGAATGTGATCTGGCATGGAGGATGATGGTGGCACATGACTGCAGGGAGATATGTGTGGGGAGATGAGGGATACGTGACAGGCAGTGGCAGTGTTGGTGGCAGTCAGTGATGGTTCTTGGGGTGGGAGGTGTGGGAAGAAGGCCCTGAGGGCAGGGGTGAGGGTCCAAGAGTAGGATAGTAAGAGTGATCAGTAGGAGCCTGGACGGTCTGTGTGACAATGGGTGCCCAGCAAGTGGTGATAAGGGGCAGTGGCCCAGTGTTGCAATAACGGGGCACTCCAATACCATAATTGTGGTGGTCTCTATGGCATAGCAGTAGGGTGATGGACTGTGGTTTGTTAGGGTATAGTAATTTGCTTTAGGTAAGAAGGACAAAGGATGAGAAGTTTTAAGGAGAGCCGTGGGAAGAGGAATGCAACCTTCAAGAGTTGTTGCCCTCTAGTGGCTTTGCAGTATAATTTGCAAAATGGAAAGGTAGACACTTAAAAAATATAGATTGTAAATAGGGTTGTGGAGAAGTGGCAAATGCGACTCATGTTTTGGCTTTGTGTCCGTATATACAAGAGTTTTGGAAAAGGGTTATTGAGATTCTGACTAGATCATTGGACATAAATTTGAGGTTTAGAGCAGAAATATGTTTACTGGACATTATGACATTTTAATATATACCCTTAAATAGGAGAGCTGTGACCCATACTGCATTTGTGACTGTTAAAGCAGTATAACTAGGATGTAGATATCTCCACGATACAACTACGGAGAAATCTATTTTAGAGACTATGAGTTTAGAAAGAGGTTGTTATTATACAAAAATCAGTTAAACAAGTAAAAAGAAAATGGCTGCCAGTACTAAAAGCTGTAGAATTGGGTAATTTTTGAGACCCTTAGGCTGTTTCCTTTGACAGGAGGAGGTATTTGGCAATAATGCTGGAATTAGTTAAACTAAAGGTTAAATCTGCTGGTTGTGGTAGAGATATATTAATTGAGATAAATTATCAGTTAATTGTTAAATCGTATCTGTTTTATGTAAGCATATGGTCTAATGGTTGTCATTTTGGTCAGTAGGGGTGTAAGGATAGAGTTGTAGTAATTGTTTTTGTATCATGATGTAATATGTCTTGATTACATATTTATGAAAATTAATAAAAATATATTTTAAAAAAGTATCTAAAGTTCACTTAGCTCAGCAGGTAGGGTTGAATTTTTGGAAGGCTATGCCTGTAATTCAGCAGGATGAGTCACTAGCCATGCCCCCTTCCTGAGCTATATAAGCAGCTCCTCCCAGCCTCCTTCTGAAGCATTTTTTTCTTTGTGGCTGGAGGCTCTGCCTGACCTTTCCCTGGGCTCTGTCTACCCCATCTGCTACATTTGTCTCCTGCCTTCTCTCATGCTTGGATTTCTGCTGGCTGCTTGTGATGTGCTCTCCGCCTGGTTGTGCTTCTTCTGCTGTAGGTCAGTATTTACTTCTGTTTGTGATCTGTTTGTGCTTCCTTCTCAGTTGTTTGTTTTGCTCCCTCCCTCTTTGCATGTTTGCTTTTGTTTCTTTTAGGCTTTTCCTGTTTTTCTAGTGTCTCATTTATTTTCTACTTGGCAATCCTTAGTTTACCTGCAATTGTTATCTGTATGCTTCATCTCAAACTGTTTTTCCTGCCTTTGGTGTCTCCTTGCTTTCCACCTTGAATGTTTGCTCCTGGTCCAGACTTCATTCTACTAGCTGCCACTCCCTGCTGTGCTGTGTTGCTCAGTGTTCTCTGTTGTGCTAGGTTGTTTCTCAGCTTCTTTGCTCAATTCATTCAGTCAGCCAAAATCAGTTCATTCATTATTGCTGTTCAGTGTGCTCTGATCAGTTCATTCAGTGTTTGCTCTAACAGGCAGCTACTACTTCCAACTTTCAAATTTGTGCTGCTCAAGTATATTCACATTGCTGTATTACTGTACTTAATTTAATTATTCTGAGCCTTTTAGTAATATTTTTGCTTCAGCTGTTCACATTACTCTGGCCTTTTACTATTCATATGGTTCTGTCCTTAACTAGGACCTTGACTGTAAAAGCACTTCTATGTTTTACTATCCATATGGCTCTGTCTTTAACTAGGACCTTGACTGTGAAAGCACCTCTATGTTTTAGGGGTCCTACCCTACCAACTTTACAGTTGCTGTTTAGTCTCATGGTGCTCAACATGTGGCTTTCCTGTTATTCCCACAGCAGAGGACTGTGACATCACAGCAGGGCATCGCGACTCGAAGTAGCAAGAGCATGCTTTCTTGTAAGTTATATAATTTGTCCTGCTCCTTTGCCTGCATAGCTTTTCAGTTATCCCTGCATAAACACATTACCTCGTAGCCTACATAACTTTCAAGAATACTTACTGCCTTGCAAATACTCCTTACTAGAATAACCTAACTCTGCCTTAATGACATTTCAGGTATGGTATTCATGCCAATCATATCAATTCATCATTCATGTTGAAACCATAGCAATCACCCAAACTCATCAGTTCATTTAAGGTAAACCTCACTGAGTCAATCAAAGGTATAACAGCCTTTCACTATCTAAAAATCTACTTCCTGTGTCAGCATCAATTTGGCTTCCTTAGTGAAATTGGTTGGTTTGCTTCCTGCTAGCTGCTCATACTATTAAATGGCTCACATTGCAGCCTCCTACCCCTCCCAGGCCACTGGCTTCGCCCTGCCTCCTCATCACTAGCTTGGTACCTAATCTACAGCCACTGGCTTCACCTGGCTTCACCCGACCTCCTCATCAATCACTTGTTACCAAATCTACAGCCACTGGCTTCACTCGGCTTCTTCGTGTCTGGAACATAGAAGTTGAGTCATGCTCTCACTCATGGAGTGGAGGCATACCAATCCTGACCATTGCCTTTTCTGGCTCAGTGCTTGCTCTGCAGCTGACAGTCTTGCTCTGCACCCATGAAGCCTGCATCCTGAGCATGTGAAACTTGGTGTGTGGACCTTCTCATCTGGCCCATAGTGGAAATATCCTCACTCCGGGCAGAACTTACATCATGTAACTCATTGGCAATATCTCTTGATATTGAATTTAAGACTTCGGCTGCGAGGGGTGGGGCCTCATCAGTCACGGGGCCCTTTAGATTGGCAAGCAGGTTCAGAGGCCCCTTCTAAGCTATTCTCCCTATGACTGCATCTGGTTCACATGGTTTGTTCTTAGATTGGTAGGCCGTCTGAGTGCCTCAGCGGTTATTACTCTCCTCATCTTGCCTTGAAGGTGGCACCAGTTATGTATCCACATTGCAGAGGTATCTCGCAACCCTGCAAGGTGTTCCCGTTAGAGGGGTAGCGTGAGAGTTGTCCCCCAAATTGGAATATTTTCCACCCCTGTATTAGCCTTCTAAATTGCAGAAGCTGAGCCATCACTAACCAAAATACCCTAAAGCCTAGTGGGAAGGTGACCTAGGCTTTGGATCCCCAGAGGTTTCTTACTTTAAAGGAAAACTACACCCAAAACTTGAAAAAATATATGTTGTGCAGAGTGTTTTAATTTGTATGTGAGGTTCTCGTGTTTCCTTCCCTCTGACTGGTATTAGGGTTTTTTCCCAAATTAGCTTGCTAGCTTTATACAACAGCGGAACCTACCAGAGAAAACTAGGGATTATACTTTTAACAGCTAACTATGTTATGACCTTTGACATGAAGGAGAGGAAAAAAGCCCTTTTAAAGGAAAACTACACTCAAAACTTGAAAAAATAGTGTTTTAATTTGTATGTGAAGTTCTAGTGTTTTCTTCCCTCTGACTGGTATTAGGAGTTTTTCTTAAATTAGCTTGCTAGCTTTATACTAGTTTTACAACCCCTGGGGATCTTCATACCTGATAGTGTAATTGTATTTCTTGTTCCCACAGTGCATCTTGTCTCATGTGACTGTGATGTAAGAGAGACCAACATTCAGCACACACATGCCAAACAAACTAAATATCTTGGAAGCTTTACAAGCTGCGTAAAAATTACTAGCAGCAAAGTTTTTCAGGACAGTAAAACCTTTAGGAAGAGGGTGGTCACCAAGCTGAATTCTACAGATTTTAAAATATAACCATCTCTATTGTTGAGAACTGATTGTAATGCAATGCTTTCTGCTGAATTTATGGGCTGTGCTACATCACCATCACATGTAACAAGATGCATTGTAGGACAAAGAAATGCAATAAAACTATTTGATATGCAGATCTCCAGGGGTCATAAAACTACCCTAAAGCTAGCAAGCTAATTTAAGAAAAACTCCTAATACCAGTCAGAGGGAAGAAAACACTAGAACTTCACATACAAATTAAAACACTATTTTTTCAAGTTTTGAGTGTAGTTTTCCTTTAAAAGGGCTTTTTTCCTCTCCTTCATGTCAAAGGTCATAACATAGTTAGCTGTTAAAAGTATAATCCCTAGTTTTCTCTGGTAGGTTCCGCTGTTGGATAGAGATGGATGGTGGCCCTACTCGCCATTCCCTGTCTCCTTAGGAAGCCCTTACGTCATCAGTGCAATCCATTTTAATTAGTGCAATCCTCACAGCCTGTGCATCTTATTTGTCTTTCTTCAGCTATCTTGCTGGTGTCAAGCTGCTTCTCAACCTCATAGTCAACATTTACTGCTTAATACTCTTTTTGGGACTCCTTTCTAAGGTACCTTTAGCCAAGATAATCTTTTCCGTGGCACCTCTTGGGGTGGAACCCTCTTTGAGGGTTTCTTGCCTTTGATACCCCTACAGGGTGGTAAATCCCTGTGGAATAGCGTGCGAATGGCCAAACAGTTATCACAGTTGCACAAGTGTTACAGTACTCTGGTTGCATACGCCCATTGAAATGCCTCCTAAAAGAAATATGGAGGTGGGTAGATCCCATTTTTATAGTATGGGCCCAAAATTCTGGAATTCTGGAATGCCATTTCATTATAGTTAAGATCTGTGGATGGCAATATTAGTAGGAGTAAAATAAAAAAAAGGTATGCTGAACAAACAAAAGAAGCCTTCTCCTGTTCTTTAGTAAGAGATATTGTCTGATCTTACCTTTTCAGAGCCACATACAGATACTTCATTCACTTTGTATGGCTCGTGAGGATCTACTGTGTAGTTTAGTGTTGACTTTTGTAGTATATCAATTAATGTGCATGGGGTATGGATATTTATCAATTAACACCAAACCTGAACACTGGATGGAATTAATTGTGATGAATGGTCTTGTACGGTAGTTTTAGAAACACAAAACAGAAATTGTCAACAGGTAAGAACTTCTAGGCCCATCCAATCTGCCCATAAGCCCTTCACTTGTTTCCTCTAAGACTACCTGGTCATTGGCTTTCCCCCACTTCTTCCCACCTGTGAGGTTCCCTTATGCCTGTCCCAGGCATGTTTAAATCCTTCCACTATGCTCGTTCTCACCACCTCCTGTGGCAGACTGTTCCATGTGTCCACCACCCGCTTTGTGAAGAAAAACGTCCTTACATTTCCCCTCAGTTTGCCGCCTTCCAATTTCATATCATGCCCCCTTGTTGTTGTACTTCTCCTATATTGGAAGATGTCTTTCCCTGCATCTTTTTTATGCCCCTCCACTTGTGATACCTCTGACTATGTGCCCCAGCATACCACTGGCCCTCTCTGTAGCTTTTGTACTCTGCTTAGACACCTTTAGGTTGTCTGAAATGATAAGCCCCAGGTCTCTTTCTTCCATGGTGATAGTGAGCAACTACCCCGCCCTCCATCCGAGCTGGCAGTATAGTCTAGAGGTTAGAGGAATGAAGTGTGAACAAGCTTGATACATCCAGCAGACCAGACCAGAGTTTGATTCTCACAACCTCCACTTGCATATTGTGTGACTCTGAGCAAGTCACTTAACTGCCCAGTGGTCCCAGGTCACCCCTGAAAACAGGCACTTGTGCCTAGTGGGCCTTACCCAGTTACCAAACACTAAAATAAAAAAAAAATCCTGTAGCTCTCCCCAGAGTTCCTCATCCCATGTGCATTATTTTGCACTTGTTTGCATTGACCTCAGTTGCCACACCTCTGACCATTTTTCAAGCTTCCCCAGGTCCCTTCTTATTCTGTCCACCCCATCTGGGGTATCCACCCTGTTGCATATTTTGGTGTCACCTGCAAACAGACAGATATTTCCATCCAATCCTTCCGCAATGCTGCTAATGAAGATGTTGAACAAGCACTGATCCTTGAGGTTCCCCACTGGTCACCACCTCTCCCTGGATTGGATCGCATTTACCACCACTCTTTGTCTCCTGTCCATTAGCCAGTTCCTAACCCAGCTAACTACCTTGTACTCCATGCCCAAACTACCCATCTTATTAACGAGTCTTTCATGCGGGCCAGTAAAATGAAGCATATATCCTTGCTCAGTCTTAGTCCTAGATCCTAACAGCTTTGCAGGTCAGGCTGTGAAAACTCAATTTTGTATATGTAGAAACATAGACGTTGATGGCAGAGTGAGGCCACTAGGTCCATCTAGTCTGCCCATTTGTTTTAGACCTGTTTTGACACTCTAGTTGCCCTTTGTAGTCAGGATCCCTTGTATCTATCCCATGCATTCCTGAATCCCCCCACAGTGTTGACCTCCACAACCTCTTGGGGCAGACTATTCCAGGCGTCCACCACTCTTTCTGTGAAGAAAACTTCCTGGTGTTGGTAGAGAACCTTGCAGCCTGAGGTCATGTCCCTTGGTCCTGGTGGCCCTGGAGCCCTTCTTGAAATGAGAAAGTTCCGGTGCCTATACCTTGTTAATGCCTTTTATGTACTTGAATGTTTCAATCATGTCCCCTGTCTCACTTCTCTGCTCTAGGGAGCACATATTCCATTCCCTAAGTCTGTCCTCATAGGACATGTACTACAGACCCTGAATCATTTTTGTCACCTTTGTACGGTTTCCACCTGGTCAATATCCTTCCTGAGGTAAGGCCTCCAGCATTGGACTCCATATTCCAGGTGAGGACTGACCAGCGATCTTTTCAGTAGTAGTACCACCTCTCTCTCCTGGTCGTGATTCCTCTCCTGATGCAGCCTAGCATTCTGTTGGCCTTCAGTGTTGCCTTCTCACACTGCTTATTAACCTTCAAGTCATCCGAGATTATGATTCCCAGATCTCATTCCTTGTTTGAAGCTGCCAGTATTTTGCCTCCTAGGTAATCCTCTTTTTCTTGGATTTTTCTTTCCTTTGTGCATAACCTTGCACTTTTTGGTGTTAAATTTCAACTGCCACACTCCTAACCATTCTTCTAGTTTCTTGAGGCCAGCTTCCATCTTGCTCCCTCCGTTTGAGGTGTCCACCCTGTTACATACCTTGGTGTCTTCTGTGAGCAGACACACGTTCCCTTACAGTCCCTGCAGTAAAAACATTGAAGAGCAGAGGACCCAGCACTGGACTCTGGGGCACCTCTGTGTCACCCTGCCTTCTGTCAATTGTGTTCCATTAACCTGTACACTCTGGGTTCAGCCTTGTAACTAATTTTGTACCCATCTGACTACTTCTGGATCAACCCGTGTGGTCAAGCCTCTTTACCAGCCTTCTGTGTGGAACTGAGTCAAAGGCCTTATTAAAGTCTAGATAAACCTACTGACCCACCGTTGTCCACTATTTTTGTAGTGTAGTCAAAAACCTCTAGCGGATTTGACTGGCATGACTTACCTGCTGTGAAACCATGCTGTTTAGGGTCTTGTTGGCCGCTAGTTTTGAGGAATGCTGTGATCCTCTGTTTGAGTAGTGTCTCCATTAGTTTCCCTGCTATAGATGTGAGGCTCCCCAGTCTGTGATACATTGTAATGTGTTATGTTTTTACATGTGTTATGAGGAATATGTGAATAATGTTGTAAATGTGATGTATAATAAGGATCTCACTCAAAATGAGCCTTGCTCAATTGAGTATCCAACTCATACAATGATCAACATTTTACTATATTACTAATAGATACCACATCTTGTCCTGCCTGTACCCATTTCCACAGCTGGGCCTGGAGCTCTGGGAGGTTAAGGGACTTGGCCAAGCTCACACAGTGATAACTCCTGCCCCACAACTCCCAGATTAAAAATTATCTGTTAAAGCTACAAGGTATTTTTTTTGTTTTGTTTTTAATTCAGATCTAGGATTACAAATACCTTTGAGCCAAGGCTCTTTTACAAAGGTTCCACATCAGAGAAATACAGGAGGGGAGCAAAACATTTTAAAGGAAACAAAACATTTCACAGAATGGTAACACTGTAGTGGCTACAGACAGTTTAAGTATTAGGACTTTCAGTATGACCATGGGGGGGTGAAGAGGGAAGACGAAGAAGCAGCCAGTGGAATTTGTCAAAACAAGAATTAATCGGGAAGTGCTAATTTTATTGGGGGGAGAGGAGGAGGATATAGTACTATAGGGGAAGGAATAAGGAAGGAAGTGAGGGACGGTAGAAAAGAGTGAAAGGAAAAGTGCATTTGGGGTACATGATTACAGAGTGTGGCAGTTAGGACTGGTGTGCGGTGGGGATGCTACAAGCTGGCTTCAAAAGTGATTCCTCAGCTTTGGGTGAATCAGTCACAAGTGCTGGAGGTAGTGAGATGGTGCCGAGAGTGGTTTTGAACATCCCAAGAGTGTCTGGAGATAGTGTGGCTGAGATCATTTAGTCACAGTGGAGCTTTGTAGGCAATGGAGGTTCCAAAAGTGCGATGGTTGGAGACCTTCAGAGCTGACATTTTGATCTCCTGGAGCTCTGATGTCTGGAGCTTTCGGGTAACAGGGCTAGGATGCCAGGGGTGTGCCAGGTCAAGGTCAGGTGGAATTTCTTCACGATAGTACAAGTGAAATTCTTGATATGGTTAGATAGTTGGAGCCATTCGGTTTGTGCATACAGGTCACAGGTGTGGATAAGACCATGGGCACCAGTAATAAGTTGACAGGCCTTGTTTAAGGCAACTGATATCCACCCGAGGGTAGTCGTCATGGCAGAGCTGTAAATAATGAGACCATAGTCGATGACTGAGACCACAGAGCTCTGTTTAGCTGTATGAGTGTAATACCTGCTGCAGTGATAGCTGACTGTACTCGAAAAGTAGTGTATAGTTTGAAGATTGGCCGGAGTGGGATTTTTTAGCTTTAGTTTTGACATTTTTTTAAATAAAATAAATAGCCAGTTAGTTTGATAGTGATACTGGGTGTTTAACAGGTCAAAGAAGGCTTTAAAAGCAGCCAGATAGTGTCAAAATGACCCTCAAATTGTACCAGCATGCATCTAAAACAAGGGCTAGACAGGCATACTCACTGTGCACATTCTTGTACAGTTTTGTTGAGCGTCTGTGCAAAACTATATGCCTTTCTGTTAACACTATCAATTTAATCTGTAGTATCAGAGTTTTAAATAAGCTTGGAAAATTGATTAGCAGTTTTGCAAGTGAAAGTGCTAATCAGTCGTGAAAATGAATAGCAAATGCCTTGATTTGATTAGCAAAATCAAAAAATCCTTAAATATTGTAATCTAAATACATTTGTAACCCCTAGATGGCGCTATCCCAGGAGCTACTACCCCTGCCTGATTTGCCACTAACAAGTTGAGGGGCCTGGATCCAATGGCGGGTGCCTCCACCCAGAGGTCAGGGTTTGCAATAGTTAAACTTACTTGGTCACAGCCCTCTGGGACACTGCAACCCCCCCTTTCTTCCCACTAGTGGCCCACACAATATATCAGAATTACCTTCACAGTATACACTTACCCCCAGGGCTGGTTTAGGCACTGGGACCTCCTGTAAAATAAGATACAGTGCAACAATCACAGTACAATACTTTAACATAGACAAATACCTCAGGCAGTATAACTTTGCTGAAACAAGCAGCTCGGATTTATTTAGGGGGAATATAACAAGGACAGGGGGAAATCAGGTTAATTAGCTTATCACTTTACTCATCTACCTATGGCTCTGTGCACAGGCCTCCTACCAGTTACTGTCCCTGGGTACCCAAGCCCTAGTGGCTGGTCCAAACCGTGGCAGCTGGTAGGGCCCTTTCCCACAGAGAAAAGAAAATTAGTTTAAACAGTCAGCAGTACAGTGATTCCATTTGATTCAATGTGGCAATTCAACAGGAGTGACGCTGAATTAGTACTCACGACCTCCAAACAAGATAGGGTCCTTCAATGTCAGCAGGGCTACTCTTGAGCTCCACGAGACTCCTCACACATTTATATGGCAAACTGCAACAGGCAAAAGTCCTTTAATGGCAGCAGGATTCACTTGAGCTAACCAAGCCTCCTCACACATTTATATGGTGAACAGTAACAGGCAAAAGTCCTTTAATGGCAGCAGGATTCACTTGAGGTACACAAGCCTCTTCACACATTTATATGGTAAAACAGAAAGTACTATACCAGGCAGGCTGCTTCTCTATCCCGATCGCAATTACTGCACAATACCGGGAGAACACAGCAGATTCAGTTCCTGACAGACCGAGTGCAATTCTGCAATTTCTCCAGTCTTCTACAGGGTGAGCCTGGTTTCTACTCTTCAGATATCCTTTGATTCTCTTTCACAGGACGGATTCAGTCCTAACAAGCAGTTACACAAGCTGCAGACCGGAACTCTGGGCCTTACACACGTTCCGACTAAAACTGCACACTGAAAAAGCACAGGGCTCCTTCCTTCTTCACTGCCAGAGCTCAACTGAAACTCCAACAGACAAAACCTGGCACTTCCTTTGAGTTCCTCCCAGTTCTTGACTGGATTGGCTGTCACTCACAATAGACTGCTCCTGTTGGTCCAAAAGGCCAACTCTAAACTACATCTCCCAGAGTCACTGCCCATACAATCCTCTTGTGGCTGGCTCAGATTAGAGTCCAAGTTCTGATTCGTCTCAAGGCACCATTTTAGAGCTAGCTTACCCCACACTGATTGGTCCAGTTCAGCAGTTCAAAACCAGAATGGGGAACTAGGCAGACACAGTTCTGACTGCAAAGAAAGCAGGTTAGACAAACTGTAATTTCATTATTACTCTAAATGGTTTCTGGCAAACAGTTACATCTTTCAGACAGGTTCCCTTTACACTCCTAGTGACTGCAAAAATGGAGTGAATTGGCAGCAGCTCGAGTGGTACTCAATCAAAGAAACACACAGTCCCCCATACAAATTAATTATGTCTGCAAGCAGACAGCTCTTAAAGAGACAGTACCAGAGGTTCTAAAAACACTCACTGATAAATGGCTTAAACGCCAAACACCATTCAGGCTTGGAGCATTCAAGCAAGCTCCTGGAAGTCTTTTGGGAACCCCCATTTGCAGGGGGGTTACACATTTTTTTTAAATCAATTCTGTCTTGCCTTCATCTGTTTCAGTACCCCCAAAACACACACAGACACACACACACCCATATCCATCTGAGTACCACACCCTCCCCACCCTTGTCCCCTCTGCCAGAACCACTAAAACCCTCCTCCCACCCATCTCAGTGGCTAACCACCAACCCCCATCCATGGGGTACCTGCCAAAAACCCCACCCATTTCAGCCTCCCCAGCCATGGCCCCTTTACCAAACACTTAAAGCTCCAAGTCACCAGACACAGTGACATAAATACTGCTGCTTTTATTGTTAGCAGTGTTAAACCCATTGTCTGTACTTGTTTTTATTTCCTGACAAATTATGTATTTCTGAATTTACAGCACCTTCTCTGTGTTGGCAGCAAGCATCTTTTCTATAAGGACAGAGGAAGAACAAATCAGTTTTGAGGGAGTGAATTAAGGGAAATCCCTCATGATCAAGGAGAGGTACTCTGTAGCCCCTAACCCACTTTACCAGCATTCTCCCCCCACCACCCTTCCCCACCCACGTCCCACAGACTCTCACCCCATAAGGTACCTCATTAGTTTGAACACCGCCTAGTCATCATCCAGACCCCAAAATAAATGCTGGCAGTCGCCTCCATAGTTAACTGTATTGATTAAATTATTCACCTGTAGTGCTGTCTGTAGCATCCTCAGTCTCACTGCAGCGGCCCTGAATGCTGGTAGTCTCTTGCAGTAGTGCATTGCAAACCCATCACAATGCACTACTGGGAGTACTTCCAGCATTCGGGCCACGCAGTGAGACAGAATACTACAGACAGCTCTGCTAGATGGATAACTTAATAAATATAGTTAACTACAGAACGACTGCCAGCATTTATTTTGGGGCCGCAGCAGTGAGACTGGGTGGCATTCTTAACTAATGAGGTACCTTATGGGTGAATGTCTGTGGGGACATGATGGGGAAGGGAGGTGGGGCTGAGATGGGTGGGGGTCACAGAATGCATAGCACTTTGCAATGCTGATGAGAATGGATTGCTCTGAAGAGCCAGATCGCACCCCAAATTGCGATGCGATACCGCTATTTAAAACCCTGAGTATTTGAGTTAGTGTGCCCAATTGAATAGTGTCTCTGTTTAAACTTCTGTTGTTTAGGAGAAAGATCTGTGTATAACCCTTTAGAGATTACAGGAGTCATCTGTCAACAACCTGATTTGTTTGTAAAGGTGGCAGCATTTGGAGAAGCTTTGTACATTTTTTTAAAAGGTGGGACAGCAGTTGAAGACTGTGTGTACAAAACAGAAATTGCTGGCTATACCCCTGATCTAAAACCTAATAGCTTCTATGGGCCTAGTTGACTCCAGACCCCCAGCCTGTGGGGGTTGGGGGAGAAGGTGGTTTGTGTGGTGCTTACACTACTGCAGGCTTCTGCTTAGTAGTGCCTGTGATGTCATCTTCTGCAGCCCAGAAAGCAAGCTACTTTATGTAGCGGGGTTATCATGGTTGCACCATCCTTTTATGTTTGCTTGTATGCGCAAGAAACATGTTGTGACAGCGTGAGGAGAGAAGCTGGTTGTGGAGGTGCCACACTGTAGAAGCCAGTGCCGCCCTGCATTTGGCGGGCTTGGCCCTACTTATCCAATGCAGCGCACGCTGCTGCCGACACTAGTTCACCAAGTGTCTCACCCACTTGAAAAATTGGCCACTGCAATGAGGGAGCACCCCATCATTGCAGAGAGGCTTGCTCTACCGAGACATTTCTGTTCACTCCCACTCACCCATTGCCCATTGTGGGAGCAGGAGGCAAGTAAGCTCTTCCACTTCCTCCATTGCCTGTTGTCCACCCAACTCTCTCCATTCCCCATCCAGGCACCGCATTATAAGTAAACCCTCCGCTCCTTCCCACTGCATGCTGCCCTCCCTTCTCCCTAAGTTCCCCATCCAGGCAACTGGAGTGCAAGTGAACCCTCCACCCCCACTGCGTGCTGTCTTCCCTGCTTCCTCCGCTCCCGTCCCGGCAACTGAGTACAAGTAAACCCTCCCACTGCGTGCTGGCCTCCCCGCTCCCTCAGTTCCCCATCTGGGCAACTGGAGTGCAAGTGAACCCTCCCGCTCCCTCCCATGGCGTGCTGCCCACCCCACTCCCTCCATTCCCACATACCTGGGTGAGTCAGGCTGGGATGTGGCTCATCTCAGAAGCTGTCCAAAACCTAGAGCTGACCACAAGCTGAGTCATGGTATGGGAGGAAAGAAAAAACTTTATTGTTTACAATTTGCGGTGGGAACTTGTCATTGTCTCACAGAGAGATAAGTCAACCTAAGTGTTGGAGGAGGCCGCCTAAAGACAGGTTGCCAGCCAGTGAATGATTGTGAGGTAATAAACATAATGTACTGAATTTTTTTTTTTTACTGTCAACGTAAAAATGGAATAGACATTTTTTCAGTAATGGCAAATTCTGCTATGTTGACTATTGAAGTCAGTAGTGCTAAAATGGTTCAATCATCAGAGAGGGTGTGCATCTCCTGTTTTACCTACATTACACAGACATGCACTTGTGTGAGAAATAACCTGAGAGAGTGTTAGAAATTGGAAATAGAAAAGCCGAACCGGGGAAGGGAGTGGCAAGTCAAGTGGCTTAGATATTGCTGCTGCTGAGCCCTTCTGTAGTTGTTGTTCCACCTAGCTGTGATGCCAGCAGTCGGACTTGGGTAAGTGCTTCTTATGATGGTGACCTCTAGTACCTAAGCTCTATGAAATGTGTAAATAAACTCCAAAAACCAATTTAAGTTAAATATATATATTTGTTGTAATCTGTTCGCGAGAGCATGAATAAACCAAATTACCCAGCTATACCCCACCACTGTCTCTAGGACTCCCTTACTATCACATTCATGAAAATTGCTTTGCTACTTCTCTTATTCAGTCTGAATTGAAAACACAATATAACAAAAATCAAATTAGAAAGACAAGTGTAACTGTGGCAAGTATCGTAAAGGTTGCTATGATAGGTGGTTGATCTCACCCTCTATGAATAGGTTTGTTGCAACTTCATGACATGTTAAACTAACAAACAAAAAGACTTTCACATTGACATATTATTGTGCAGTACTATTGCACATGATTTGTGTTGTAAGTAACTTTTATACACGTGAAAACATTTTTACAGTTGGGTAGTAGCCTTCAATGTGATATTTAGGCAACTTAAATGTCAAAATCTACAGTTGGAGGCAGGATTCAAACCACGAAATCAAGGGCAGTTTTATAATATTTAGCTTGATGATAGCAGACATTTAATAAAGTCATATGTTCTAGTTGTTAACAGGAAAAAAGGGGGATACTTCATTTAGCAGCTCAGCTAGCTTACTTTTTTGTCCTCCCCAATCCCTGTCTTCAAACCATAGTCAGGCAGCTGCTGGATGAGTCCCTCCATCTGTCTTCGGATTTTTTTTTCTTCTAATAGTCACAAACCCTGGACACTCCATCCAGTCTAGGTGTAAACATAATGTGAGAACCATGGGAGAGACTTTAACTACTACTGCTTGCTACCGTGAAGCTCGTTTTGTCAGATCCAATAATGTGGCAAACAAGTTCTTTAACTTGCTTTATTATTCCCTTGAGCCATACTGTAGTTTCTACAGACTGTTTTGGGGGTGCTGATTAAAAATAAAATCTTTCAAAGAAAAACTCTTACCTGCTATCACACAGGGTGTTAGCTGACCTACAGTGCTCTGTTTAAGATTAATCAACTCTGCTCCCCTGCTCCCTGCACAACAGACTTTGTTATTTTATTTATTAGATCATCGGTTTACAGACCTTTGAGTCATAGACTCATTTACAAAGGCACCTTGTCAAAAGAGCAATACATCACAGCAAACAAAAAAGTACAGTACATAACGCTTAGATTAAAAAAGCAACCAGTGTTACAGGCATTCACTGGTGGTACACGCCTGGTAATGGGTAGATCACAGTAGTCATAATATGGGTACACGAGTACCACATTGGGTAGCAACCAGAGATATTTTATTACCTTAGTCAGCAGATGTTGCATGAGACTTCAGGTATATATAGCAAAAGTAGAAAGGGCAGACCCAGCCTAGGGGTGAGGGTAAGGGGCAGGTGGGGGATTATGTGCAGTTGCAGCAGCGAGTGCTTGTCAGATGGCTTCTGAGGGAGACCTTGAAAGGACCAAACTTAGTGGAGTCAGCTATGTTGGCTGGGAGGGAATTGAACCAGGAGGGAGCCCAATAGCAAAAGGATCTCTGGGCCATAGAGGTCCTTACCCTGGGGACAATAAGGGAGGTTTTGACAGTGCTGTGGGTGGTGAGTGAGGGGGAGGCATGTTGCACGGAGGTGACAGCCCCGGGGGTGGGGGGGGGAGCCCTAGTAGGGTCTTTTTTACAAGAAGGCAGGTTTGGAAGCAGAGTTTTTCTTCAAGGTTGAGCAGGTTGGTGGTGGAGTACAGCAGTCATGTATGGGTATGCCTAGTGGCTCCCAGCATTAGCCTGCAGGCCTTGTTTATAGAGAGCTGGATTCTTGCAAGCACAGCGTTGTCAGCTACAGTATAGATAGGCAGCCCATAGTCGATTAGTGACAGGAGAGAGGAGGTAATTGCCAATCTAAAGGCCTCTTGTGGTATGTAGTCCCTATGGCAGTATAACAGTCCAGTCCTGACATCGGTGGCAGCAGAAAGGACATTGATATGGGAATGGAAGGAGAGTGCCGAATCAAGGGTAACGCCCAGATACTTGTAGGAGGAAACCTGCTCAATGGGGTTTAGTGTACTAAGCACTTAGTATCATGAGAGGGGCACCACTGGCTTTACTTTGGCGATGTGAGAAGAGCATAACTTTGGTCTTTTTTAGGTTCAGGACTAGCCATCGTGATGTGAACCAATGCTCAGCTCTATCAAAAGCTTGTTGGAGGGTGGCCTGGAGTGTGTTGGGGTTAGCGGCAAAGAGCACAGCATCATCTGCGTAGAGGAAGATCTTACTTGGGCAGGCCAAGGGGAAGGGGTTGAGGTAGAGACTGAAGAGGAGAGGGCCTAAAATGGAGCCCTGGGGAACCCCAGAGCGGACAGGTCGTGTGTCAGATAGGGTGCTACTGATTTTTAAACAGAGAATTCTGGCAGAGAGGTAGCTGGTGGACCATGCGAGGGGGCCATGGGAGAAACCAGTGCATCTGAGGGAGTCAAACAGGAGAGGATGGCAAACCATGTAAAAGGCCTTGGAGAGGTCAATGAACACGGTACCGGCAGGACTTCTAGCATCAAGAGCAGAGTGCAGGAAGTTGGAGAATTCAAGTAGCATTGTTGTGGTACTGTGACCTGCGTGAAAGCCATGCTGTTCAGGGCACAGGATATTGTGCATGGCCAGGTATTCGGCAAGCTGGTTGGCAACTACTTTTTCAACGGTCTTAGAGAATAGTGGGAGGATGGAGATAGGTTGATAGCTACCTGGGGTCTCTCGATCGCCGCTCTTTAGGATGGGAGTGATGATGGCGGTTTTCCATGTGCTAGGAAACTGCCCCAGTCACAGAGAGTGGTTCAATAGCTCGATAAGTGGGACCAGGATAGCATCCAACATCAGACAAAGTAGCCATGTCCAGTAGGTTAGTGCCGGAGTTGTTACTACTAACGGCTTTTTGTAGAAGGGGTCTAGCCTCCAACAGGGAGATGGTACTGAGGTAGAAAGGAGGTCTCTGGAGAGTGGGCAGAGGTGCTACTGGGATGACATCAAAGAAGTTACTGGGCAAGACTGAACTCCAGTCTGAGGAAGTGTGGTTTAGGCAGTCTGCAATGCCAAGTGGGTCAGAGCAGACAGTTTCATTAAAGGAGAGTCGAGAGGAGGGTGGGGAGCGGAGTTTCCCATTCAGCTCCTGTATACTATCTCAAAAATTTCTAGCTGACCCCAGGAGGAGACAAGAGCAGGTTGGTAGTACTGGGCTTTGGCCTGCCGAATGGCCCAAGTACACTTATGGTGCTCAGCGCTGTATGCTTGCCTATCAGCTGGCTCCGCCAGATTCCATGGCAATGTGCCATGTTGTCTCATTTAAGTTTATGAAGGAGGGAGGAAAACCCAGGGCATGTTTTGCTTTTTGGTGTGATTTCTAGCAATGGGGCATAGAGGTCACAGGCAGTGTTAAAAGTGTGAGTGAAAAAATGCAATGCCTCATCTGTGGATGGTGCAAGCCTGATTTGGGACCAATCCAGTTGTGAGAGGTACAGTTTAAGGTGACGCAGGCTGCCTGTGAGTAGGCGATGTTGCCTGGTGGTTTGTGGTGCAGGATTGCTGTTGGCAGCTGACCAAGAAAATATGACCAGGGAGTTGTCACTAAGAGAGCTGGGAAGTACACTGATATCGAGCACCCTCTGGGATAGTTGGTAATGGTGATATCCGGAAGGGTGCTGGAGCCAGTAGAAGGGTTGAATCTAGTTGGGGTGGTGACAAGCTGGGACATGTCAAGGGTGGCAAAGGTATCTCTGGTTTGGGAGGCCATGGCAGAGAGCCAGTTGATATTTAGGTCACCAACAATTATCTGGGCCATTTTGGGCGGTAGGCCAGAGAGGTAGTCAGCAAGCACCTGAATGGTAAGGGCTTGCTTTCTTGGGGGAATACAGGCAATGGTGAGAAAGAGTGGACCCTTACCAGGGTTGGGGGAGATTTTTAGTGTGAGGGCTTACACCCCGTTATCAAGCTTGGGTGGTGGAAGTGCATGTCCAATGAGGGAGTCACGCATGTAGACAGCACAATCACCTCTACGCTTACCCACCCAATTTTTCCTGAAAAGGGTATAACCAGGGAGGGAGACGAAGGAGTCAGGGGTGGATTTGGATAACCAGGTTTCGACGAGTGCGACAATGTCCGGTTGGTGCTGAGTAACCCAGCACTGTAGTGCAGCAAGGCTACAAATATTCGTATAAGCTATGCAGAGTCCTTGAGCCTGTCCAGGCTTGTTCATAATGCTGGGCATGGGGCCAGGGTTTGGATGAATTTTACCTGATAGAAGCAACAGGAGGGTGATTAGGTGCACCAAAGCGTGGTAGTGATTATGGCATCTCCCCATGTGACTGGACACAGGGCCAGGTGCTGGAGAGCAAGTGGTGGGTAGAGTACGAAGGGCGGGAAAGGCACCAAGGAGAAGAGACCAAGGTATGAGTGGGAAGTAAGAGGAAGCAGGGGTGGAAATGTGGAGGGATACCGGGGGGGGGAGGTGATCGAGCATCAGGGGGGTCTGGTAGATGTGTTGCAAATAGGAGGGGAGGGTACTATGTGTAGATGGTGATGGTCCTAAATTCCTAAATAAGGTGAGGCTGGTGTAGGAGGTAGGAGGAGGACCATAGTCAGTGTCGATGCACTTGATCCCAGATGCATTGAGGATGATAAGTTATTTGAGCACGAGAGAGGATCGCCCCATAAGAAGTTACAGAAAGGAGAGCCCTTTAAGGAGTTGCTGTAATTGACTAGTGTGAGGCCTCAGTGGGTGGGGATCACTGGGGAAGTGTACTTAATAAAGGAGGGAGGAAGGGGTCGGGGTGGGTGAACAAATTGTCCAGAGACCAGTACAGCAAGGCAGTGGCGAAGCTGTGTTTTGAAAAAGGTGACTTGTATGCTTTCTTTCTCAATGGGGATCTGCAGCATCCAATTGGGAAGCAGCCACAGTCCCCAGGAGCCAGTCCAATTATGGGAATTGAAGCCTCACAGCTCCAAGCTAGGAGCTGACCAAACGTACCTGCTTTCCTTGGTCAGGAGGTAGAAGGCTGGATGCAGAGGTTTGGCCGCCAGCAGGTAGTAGCGCCATGGCCACTCGGCTGAAGTGGAGAGCCTGGTTTGGGCTTGTGGCTAAAATAGATCAGAAAAAAAGGCTGGACATTCATTAAAAAGTCAAAGACAAAGGTCAAGTAAATTGGTGAGAGGGCCCTGGACAATTTAGTGCTCAGGGCAGAAGTAGATGCAGATAGTGGGAGAGAAAATGTTCATGCAGAGAGGTCTGGTCAAAGGTGTCAGGTGCGAATTTAGCAAAACAAAAGGCTCATTCAGAATGTTGGGGAGGGGGGCCTTGAATGAGACCAGGGAGAACTGGAAAGGAGGCATGTGGTGGAGAGGACTCTGGGTTGTCTGGAATGGGTAGAAAGGTGGCCCCAAATGCCAGACAATATTTAGAGAATGTGCTGGTTTAGGAGGGTGTCAGGAGAGGGAATCAGGGATCTAGTAGGTGGCAGAGAAACATTGTGGGGAATAGAGAGAAAACAATACAAGAGAAAAAAGCATGAGAAAGAGGGAAGCAAAGGCAGTGGATGAATGAGAGGAACTGTGATGGAAGAAGAGTGGCAGAACAAACAGCAGTCAGTAGTCAGTTCTAGCTATTCTACAGTACTGGGCAATTTAGCAGAAAAAAATTCAGTAGTGCAAGCAGTAAGCTATATAGACATCAGGCAGTCAGTTAAATTTTGCTTCAACTCTACTATACTCTGCTAGGCAATTCCTACTTAAACAGTGCAATAGTTTAAAGGTAAAATGTTTAAGCAGTAGAAATATTCAGCAGTGCAAGACATAAGCTATATAGAAGTCAGATCTAGCTAATGCAGCAGTCTAAACCACAGAAATTTCCAAGAAAAGAGACAAAAAAAAATATGTATATATATATTTCCACATGAGCAGTAAATTCAGCAGAACAAATTGTCCAGAGAGCAGTACAGCAAGACAGACTGTGTTTTGAAAAATGTGCCTTGTATGCTTTCTTACTCATTGGGGATCTGCAGCATCCAATCGGGAAGCAGCCACAGTCCCTAGAAGTCAGTCCAATTACGGGGATTGAAGCATGACAGCTCCGAGCTAGGAGCTGACCAAACGTACCTGCTTTCCTTGATCAGGGGGTGTCGGGCTGGATGCAGAGGTCTGGCCACCAGCAAGTAGCAGTGCCAGGGCCACTCGGCTGAAGTGGAGAGCCTAGTTTGGGCCTGAGGCTGCTTTCCTTGTTTGGGGGTGGCAGGCTGGATGCAGAGGTCCAGCCGCCAGCAGGTAGCAGCGCCAGGGTCACTTGGCTGAAGTGGAGAGCCTGGTTTGGGCTTGTGACTGCTTTCCTTGGTCAGGGAGTGGCGAGCTGGATGCAGATGTCCAGCCGCCAGCAGGTGGCAGCTCCAGGGCCACTCGGCTGAAGTGGAGAGCCTGGTTTGGGCTTGTGGCTGCTTTCCTTGGTCGAGGGTGGCGGGCTGGATGCAGAGGTCCGGCCACCAGCAGGTAGCAGTGCCAGGACCACTTGGCTGAAGTGGAGAGCCTGGTTTGGGTTTGTGATTGCTTTCCTTGGTCGGGGTGGCGGCTGGATGCAGAGGTCCGCCGCCAGCAGGTAGCAGCGTCAGGGCCACTTGGCTGAAGTGGGAGAGCCTGATGGGCTTGTGACTGCTTTCCTTGGTCAGGGGTGGCAGGCTGGATGCAGATGTCCAGTCACCAGCAGACAGCAGTGCTAGGGCCACTTGGCTGAAGTTATCATTTGCTGCTGCACTCTTGTTGCTGGCTGGTGCAGTCCAGCTACTGAGCTGCAATCATAATTTACAGAACATCTGGCTGAGTAACAAAAATTGCAGGTTTTGAAGACTTTAGTCTGCAGAATTACCATTTTGATGCCTTGCTAACACTTCTCAGCCCAGTCAGTGCTCAACTCAAATCTGTCTGTGAAATAAAAGCATGGTGGGGATGGGGTTAAAGTAAGCCTACAAAGTCTGCAGGCTACCATACCAGTTCATCCGACTGTATCTCACACTGAGAGCCAGACACAGCAGATCCAGAGTTTTTGATCACTTAATTAAAAAAAAGTCATAATTATAGGAGAAGAAATCTGTGCTGCTAGCTGCCTGAAATAAATTGTATTTATTGTATTTATTTGATATATCAGTTTACAAGCTTTGAACCACAGGCTTATTTCCAAAGGTACCTCGTCACATGCAAGACGGAAGTTAATACAGACGGGGTATAACAACAGTTACATAGAGCATGTGCTACAGACATTTGTCACTGACATTATTTACAGTATTTACAGTAAGTACAAGATGTAGATATTTTCAGACATTATTTACAATATTTGAAGGATGATATTTACATCATCACAGCATTGAGACATTATTAGCTTGAGAAAGCATCTAAACAGAGTAGTCAGTCCTATTCATGGGTTTAGTATTAACTGACATAGGTTGCAATCCATAATGGACTTTGTCAGAGAATTAGGATCAGAGAGGGTAAGAGAGTGAAATGTTAGTTGCAGTTACAGGAGCGATATTGAAGAGATGGTTGGGAAGAGTGGTTTTGAAGTGGGCAATCTTGGGTGCACTAGTGATGGCGTTTGGGAGTGCATTAAACCATGTGGGGGCCCTGGAGTGGAAAGATCTCTGGGCAATGGAGGTTTTTAACCTGGGCACAACCAGTGGTGTTTTCTCTGAGTTGCGGATGGAGATAGTGGGGGTGGCAGGATGAAGAGAGGCGGAGACCCTGGGGGGGGGGAGAGAGAGAGTCCAATGTTATGGTATCATATGTAGAATTTGATGGGAGTTAGTGACCAGTTGACCCATCCAGGCTGCCCATTTCCATTACATGCAAATTAATTTTAATAATTACTGGAGAATTAGCTGAAAATGTTTTATCTGAGCTTTTTCTGTCTAGCTGGCTCATGGGGGTAGTAAACCATAGCTCTTTGGCTGCTCTGCCTCAGTATCTGTGTAGTGGCAAGCAAAACACTGCAAGTATGTAGCTCTTTCTGGTCACTAGACTCATTCAAGGTAAATTTTTATTATTTATTTAGTTTTTGTTTACAGGATAAGTGCACTAGTACCAACAGTTTTACTCGGATACATTGCAATTTGCTAAAAATAAAATGCAGTCCTGTTTTTAATACCTGATGTTGTAACATTAATATGAATTTTCCATGATACTGTGTTGTAATGGACTTGTTGATTTATAAGTAAGCATTAATCACAGATGAAGGTGGCATCTAATGGTGAGTTAATGCATGGTTGGACTGTTGTGGCACGAGGCCGGTGGCCCAGGGCGTACAACGGTCCAACCATGCATTGACTCCCCATTAGATGCCACCTTCATCGGTGATTAATGCGTTTGTAACATGGCTTGTGCAATACAAGTGTCATGTGGATATTTTTTGCTTTATCACACACACACACACACACATCACCACTAGGATTTCTGTACCTTGCTGCTTTTTAGTTTATATGTTGCCGCTTCTAAAGTCTCTCTATGCCACAATGTGCATGTACGTTGCCCTGCCGCATCGACTTACATAGTGTATACTACATTTTCACATTGCACAACTTTGGTTTATGTTACAACTTATGCATAAAATAATGTTATGCCTTACTAACCACCCATTTCCATTCAGCTGTTCTACTGATCTGCATGCCTTTTCCAGTGATATTCCTGGGCTGCTGCATTGTGGGAGGTACTTCTTGGCTGCGTAGTTTACTCTGCCCAAGGACACAGACGGGTTCTCTCAACTCCCAGTGCACAGGTCTGCTCCTCTTTCCGACCAACAGGTGGCACTTGTCCAACACCACTGCACTTTCCCCTTTTCCTAGACGACTTTTTTCCCCATGTTCTATTTCTCCTATCCCATTCCCCTCTGACTATTCCTATTTCCATCGGGTACTTGCTAGACTGCAACCAGTGCAGTTTCAGCTTCTAAATCTTGTGCGTTTCCCTGCACATTGCTCAGCACACTACAACTCAATTGGACGCCTGCTCCACACACTACATATCTGACCAATAGGTGGCGCTTTTCAGAGATTACCACACTTGTGCTGAGTCTATATATCCTGTTCCTTGTGTTTCGTCCCCACTACTGCCTTTTGCTCTCCTGCTACTACTCAGCTGTCACTCGGTCCCTCCGACCGTTACAGCACACTTCCTGTATCTTTGCTCTCTCTGTCCAAGTCCACACTTCCCGCCCCCTGCGACACACCACTGTACTGCCTGCTTCACACTCCACAGTGTGTCTTCATACCGCCACCTGTTGGTCAACGTTTCTGAAATGTATCCAGTGGTTGCTTGCTTCTTCCCAGGCGCACATGACATTTGCCGCACTCGTCCACGTTACTTCACTATATTCGTTTGCGCACTCCCGATGGCAACACAGCATTATCGTGCCATAATGCCGTGTTGTTCTGGGGCCAGCTGACCCAGTTCAGCCAATTGATTTGCCTTATTCCCACCTTCTCATTTTGCCCATGTTACAAGGTATGTTAAAATACTTTATCTTTACATTGTATAAATTGAATAAGAAACAGTATTGAACATAATGTGTATGTTTATGGGATGCATTTGTTTAACATTTTTATGTAATGCACACTGCAAATGAGACAGAGGAGTTTACTTGTCTAGATACTGACAATTCATTTGCAGCGGAAAGGAAAAAGTAACAGTCATTGGTACAATATCCTCCAAGGAGATGTTTCCACAATTCCAGCTAATATGCATTGTTAAAATGTTGCAGGTTGATTACATCACTTAATGAATCTACAGACATCATAGTTACCATACAAACCATGTAGTTGTGTTACAGAACAATTTGACAGGCTAATATTTGTATTTGCATTACCCCTTGGCTCGGCTCATAATTTGGCTCTAAGAGCCAAGCCAGACCTTTGGCTCGGCTTTTCCTTAAAAAAAATCAAGACTTGTCCAGTTCTACATTCCTGGCATGTAATTAGGCCCTCCCACTCCCTCCGTTCCCAGTTCTGGACCCTCCCGCTCCCTCCCACTGCATGTTGTCCATCCCGCTGCCTCTGTTACTGGTCCATGAAGGCTGGAGTATTACTAATTACATTTTGTTATGTTTTACTCATTGCCTAATCTGTAGTAGACATATGAGAGCCAAAGAATGGGGTTTGGATCTATCAGACATTATTCTTAGCTCCCAGAGCTAACCTTTAAATTCTAATCAAAATAGCTCCAGATGTGTTCAGATCAAAGGTACTCTGCACTGTGTGCATCACAGCTGTGCCCAGTGTTGAATGAGGACCTGGTGTCAGCAAACCAGGAGTACTGTATAAATCGGAACACAAGGCCTCATACTTTCTCTTTATTGCTCATTCTCTGTCATTGTGATGCAGTATGTTCTAGTCAGAGAAAGTCCATTTTGCAACTACTTACATTCTTTGAGAAGGAATCTCCCAAATGGTTTGAATCAAGGAGCATCAAGACTGAAGCTATCATAAACACTTCATGCAATGACTCGTATAAGGTTGAAAGTGAATGGACAAGTTTATGGTAACTCCAAATGGGGGATTGCCTAACCCCCCCCACTCCCATTTCTCACCAGTCATCACTCCATTGGCCACTACCCAAATTTAATTTCTGGTTACCAGGAAGGAGCCCCCCCCCCCCCAGTTGACTCCAATCAAGACTGACAGCTTGCCAGGCTATGACAATCCGGAGCCAAAATGTTTCACAGTTTCTACCCCCGACATTGCCTCTCCCCTCAAAACATCTATAATAAAAACTTACTCCAGGGCACCATCCCAGAGAGATAGAAAATTGACCAGGTTGTCCTCGTACACCAATAAAGGCCTAAAGAACTACTTGAGAACTATCAACCCATCTAGCTACTTATCTCCGTAGCTAAGATCCAGGTGAAGTTGGTTTATAACCAGCTCAATTCCATCACCTCTTACTGATATCCAACATAGTTTTATTAAAAATCATGGTGCTGTCACTGTTCTTGTCCAATTGAGTACAGATATCCTGGATGCAGTGGATGGAGGGCAGGCTCTTCACAGAGCTTACCAAGGCATTTGACCTGGTAAACCCTGACCTCCTGTTAATAAAGCATAGGCAGGTGGCTCTGGACAACCATGCTTGTACAAGTAGAAGTAGTAGTAGTAGTAGTAGTAGAACATTTTTATTTTTATACAGGAATAATATATGTCATTTGATAAAATAATCCAGTTTTCAAGACAGTCCTGTGCAAGTTTTCCAAGTTTCATATAATCACACCAATTTCAAACAATCAATACAAATTATAAAACACAAAATCACAAAACACACACATCTAGACAATATTAAAAATTAAATCAAACACATTCACAAAAATATACATAATGCATCTTTAACCCCTTAAGAAATTTTTTTTTCAATTTTCTCTAATCGCAATGAAGGAGGAAGTGTATTCCAACACATTGCTGCTTGTGACGCCAAGGTTCTGTCCCCAAATTTATTCTTACGCTTATCTGGATCTATTATATTTTGATACAAAGCCCTAACTGAATGTTTCCTAAGAGCAGAATCTTTATCTGCCAATATTTTTGATATATTATGATTCAAATGAATTGTCCTATATTTATATATAAATAAGGACCAACTATACCTATATTCTAGGTCAAGAGGTAACCAGTTTAACTTAGTCAACAATTCACAATGATGAGTCCTAAAATTACAATGTAAGACATATTTGCTACCCTTTATACTGCAATTTATCCAATTTAATCAAAATTGTTTAGGTGCAGCCCTATAGATAACTTCTCCATATTTTATTACTGGAAGTATAAGCTGTTCAGCAATCCGTTTTCTATCTTGCAGTTTTAAGGACTTAGATGTTCTCTTCAGAGCTCCCAATTTTTTATGTGTTTTTGTAATAACAGACTCTATGTGACTCTTAAAGGTCAATAAAGAGTCAATATTAACTCCTAAATAACAATAATTTGAAACTTGTTCTATCAAAGTTTGATTCAATGATGTGATCTGTACATCTGAGACACCCTGTTTTTTAGTACCAAAACACATTAATTTTGTCTTATTTACATTCATAATCAATTGTGACTTGGTGAACCACCCTGGACCCTAGTGAAGTCAGCCTGTAGGTCTCTCTGGAGATCCACCAAACCGCTACCAGAGGCCACCAAAATCAGATCATCTGCATACATTCTAATAGCTGTATGTCGGATCACTGATGGTAAATCATTGTTGAATATCAAAATAACAAGGGTCCCAAAATGGACCCCTGTGGAACTCCCCTTTAATAATCCTAGGTTAGTAGAGATGGTTCTCTAGCTGTACTCTCTGGAATCGGTCCACAGATATGACTTAAAACCATACTAGTGGATCACCAGAGAAACCCAAACAGACCAACCTCTCAGACAAAATGGAGTGGCTCACCAAGTCAAATGCTTTTGACAAATCAATATAGATGGCTGCTGTATCCTTACCTTTGTTCAAAGATGTACATATCAGATCATTAAATTCGACCAAAGCCAATGTAGTTGAAAAACCCTTCCTAAAACCTGATTGATATCTTGTTAATAAATCATATTTTTCTAAATAAACTCCCATTTGTTGGTTTACCAACCTTTCTAAACATTTGGATAATACAGGTAAGATAGTAATTGGACGATAATTGTTAGAGATGTCTTATCTCCAGTTTTATAAATAGGTACTATCTTCCTGTCTTCCATAAAGTAGGAAATGTCCTCTTGTAAACTCCAATTAAATATAGCTAGAATCGTATAAAGCTATATGGGGCAGCTATTTTAAAAACGCCCTTCTAAATTATTCCAGACCTGCAGATTTATATGGGTTTATTCTAGATAATTTCTTAGTAACTTCCCGTAATGTTAACCGTTTGAATCTAAAGGGAGGATGTTGATTTGGGTAATGTTCTTCACACCTAATGTCAGTTACTATTGGAGTATCTCCTATTAATCCTAAATTGGGTAAATCAACAAAATAACCATTTAAAATATTTGATACCTCCCCTGGGTCTTCTATTATATCTTCATTTGTTCTCAATTTTAATTTTATTTGTCCATTTTGCCCTCCAGGATTTGACAAGTTTTTTATAATTGTCCAGAATTTTTTAGGATTCATATTGTAATTTAATTTACTACGATAGTAAATTTTTTTTGCCCTTTTTGTTAATTTTTGACGCTCATTTCTTTTAATTCTAAATAAATCCCAGTCACAGCTTTCTTTTGTCTTTTTGGCTTTCTTCCAGATTCTATTTTTAACTCTAATCATTTTTTGCAATTTTTCTGTTATCCATGGAAATCTTGGCAAATTTCTATGTTTTTTTGTTATTATAGGTGCATGAAAATCACAAATGTTTTGAAAAGTATTGGTAAAATATTCAATACTAAGATCCAATTCTGGTATTAATAAACACCTCTCCCATCTTTCTAATCTAATACTCTCTAAAAATTTAACTCTGAAAATGTCTCATGTCACGAGACCAATTTTGTTTCGGAAACTCTCCAAGTCCTCCCTTAGGATGTATAATAAGAGTAGTCCAAACAGGATTATGATCACTAAAATGAGGGGATAAAATTCCCTGATCTTTTACTTGAAGAGTTTGAGAAACAAAAATTAGATCCAATATTGATCCATTTTTTGTAGTATTTATATATCTTGTGGGTAGATTAATCAATTGAATAAGTCCCATTTCAGTTGTGATTTCCTTTAGTTTTTTTCCTCTATCATTAGCCCAGTCACAATTAAAATCGCCCATTAATACAACAGGTTTACCTTTTATACAATCCCCTATTTTTTGTAAAACCCCATCTACAGTTTTTAATTTTGTTCGAGGGGGAGAATAAATCACAGCTACTACTAAATTTCAGTGAACAATAGAGATGACTATATAATCTATATTTCCTTCATTTCCTGCCATCATTATTTCAGCATACCCCAAAGCATTTTTAATAAAACACATTACCCTCCTTTACCTTTTCTATCTTGCCTAAAAGTCTGATATGCTGGCACACCCAATTCAGTTGTACTTATTTTATCATTTAACCAAGTTTCACTCAAACCCAATATACATGGATTATGTGAGTCTATAATGGTTGCCAGCAGATCAGTCTTATTAGAAATACTACAGGCATTGTCATGTAAAACAGTAATTTCATTTTCAACATTAGGTCCTGGATTCATCTCAACATCACCCCCCAAGATCAAAACCAAATAACATGCATCCATAAAAGTATCAGGTGACTTATTGAAACTTGGAGGTAAGCCCTTTAACTTAATACCTGCTCGCAAGTACTTATTCCAACAATTAGTAAAAACATTTCTTCTATTTAAAAGTAAATACCCTTCTAAATTGGGATGGGTCTTTACAACAAATGGCCAAACTGTTTTGGTTATTCCTAATTCAGACTCACTAAATATTGCACCTGTAAAAGTCAGTCCCAAAATAAGGTAACCTAACATTTTTACTAAATACATTTTTTTAATTTATTAAAAAGGAACAACAGTATTCCAGGCAATATTTGAAATCCTTTAGCAGGCAGAAAACCACCACCACCTTTTTACTACCTTTTACACCTACCTGCAAAAAGCAGGCAAATATACCAGGAGCTGTGTTAATTTACAGAACAAATCCTTTACTACTTAATTTTAATTTGGAGTGGCTAGCTCACTCACCTTCCCAGCCCAGCGTTCGCTGGTGAACAGCGCAAACTTTTAAACCTCAGGTCCCACCTCTGCAACTCTCTGATAGGTTCCCCCAGCAGTCCATCAAGGTTTTCAATCAGCTGTGCCTTGGTAAATTTCAGCACGTAGATGTTCTTAGCGTTTGCAGTCCACAAAGCAGAATTCAAATAAAAAGAGCTGCTGTGCATTCAGTAAGAGGGAATAAGCTGGAAATATTCACCTCTTTGATGGTATTCAGTGCTCTCAAACAGCGCGAACTTTTAAACCTCAGGTCCCACCTCTGCAACTCTCTGATAGGTTCCCCCAGCAGTCCATCAAGGTTTTCAATCAGCTGTGCCTTGGTAAATTTCAGCGCGTAGATGTTCTTAGCGTTTGCAGTCCTAAGCAAATTCAAATAAAAGAGCTGCTGTGCATTCAGTAAGAGGAATAAGCTGGAAATATTCACCTCTTTGATGGTATTCAGTGCTCTCAAACAGCGCGAACTTTTAAACCTCAGGTCCCACCTCTGCAACTCTCTGATAGGTTCCCCCAGCAGTCCATCAAGGTTTTCATTCAGTAAGAGGGAATAAGCTGGAAATATTCACCTCTTTGATTACCAAGGGAAGTGAAGGCACACAAGCTGCAAGATTTCTAAAATGCTTTTTTCAAGGAAATGTATGCAGAACTTAGATAAAAATTAATAATGCAGCTCAATTACAATGGTACAGAGCAAGGTAAAAACCCAGCGCTTCGACTCCTAACCGGAGTTTTCCTTAGGGGTGCAAGAAACACGATCAAGTGACCCTTATATACCAGAATTAATTAATCAAAAGGGAAGGAGCCCCATTACTAACAAATAAGTGATCAGTGAAACAGTTATAACTGGTTTTGTAATTATGTTTATATAACACTTAAATCGTCAGTGCTGAAGGACAATACATATTTATAATAAAGCAAATCACATCTACATATTCAAACAATAGAAAATCCTCAATATCTATACTTTTAAGCTATTTGTTTATAGTTTAGCTTATTTAATAGATTACAAGACAAATTATTAGGAAACCCCAAGCTTAAAAAAACTCAAGTAATATACATCAAGGACCCCCCCAGTAAACCAGTCTCCTGACAATCTATTCATATTTTGGGGTACTAGAATAATATCTATGCTAGATCCATGGTGAAAAGAACATCTAAAATATTTCTGGTAACCCAAAATTCAAAATCGGCTTCAAAATGTAATAAATATTTAATAATGTCGGTATGTGCTAGTTATGTATAGTTTTACCAGCTATGTAGGTTACAAAAAATATTCTCAAGAAAAAAAAAAAACACAAGGCCTGAAAGTTCTGAAATGCTTAAGGTAAACTTCACTTTACTGATGATCCCCTAGAGAATCAGTCTTATAACAGTCCATTCACTGTTCTGGGGTATTCAAAGACAAGTAAACGGACCTGAATTAGATCCTGAGCTGCCAATGTGCCATAGTGTACTGAGCTTGCAGTGCCATGTTTGATAATATGTTACACATTTTGCTCATTTGCTACATATCTTGTCACACATTTCTGGGAAGAAAGGTTGAGAGGTATGCTAGTCCCTCCCACTCCTTCTGTTTCCAGTCCAAGCTTTTAACTAGACCCTCCCACCCCCCACCCATTACATGCTGTCTACCCACTCCCTTCATTCCCAGTCCTGGCATGTAATTAGACGCCCCCACTCCCGCCCACTGCATGTTGTCAAACCCATTCCCTCCGTTCCTGGTGCTGCCACATATTAGACCCTCCTGCTCCCTCCTACTGCATGCTGTCCACCCTGCTGCTTCCATTCCCAGTCCTGGCATGTAATTATATTCTCTTGCTCCTCCCACTGCATGCTGTCAGCCCCACTGCCTCCGTCTCCCGATCCTGGCATGCAATATTAGACCTTCCCGCTCCCTCCCACTGCGTGCTGTCCACCCCGCTCTCTCCGTTCCTGGTCCCAGCATGTAATTAGACCCTCCCGCTCGCTCCCACTGCATGCTGTCTACCCCGCTCCCCACATTCCAAGTCCCAGCTTATAATTAGACCCTCCTACTCCTTCCGACTATGTGCTGTCCACCCCGCCCTCCATTCCCAATCCCAGCAACCTGATTAGAGAAAGGAGGAGCTAGGAGTTGTGCATGCTACACATGAACTCGGAGCCTTGGTCAGTTTGCAGGGCAGCATGTGTCAGAGGTCCATTTTAAATGATAAAATGTTTTCTTTGTAAAGCTGCAGCAGCTCAGTGTGGTTGGTAATTGGTGTACAATTCAAATCTGAGAGCCTGAGTAATGGGGGGGGGGTTACTGGCAAGATTAACAAAGATAGTCTCAGCATAATATGAGGTACTGCTGCACTGAAAGTGAACACGTAGAAGCACACTTTGTTGCGAGTATTCCGTGTTTACTGTGCTTTTGTAGAAACAGCGAGTCACAGAAGTGAAGCGTGCTGCCAGTGAGAAATGCAGCCCAAGTACAGAGCACTAATATATGCAGCGCATGGCCACAGAGGTGCCTCTACTGTCAGTATGTGTTTGAACTTGACAGCGTGGTATGGTGTGAGGCAGAGACAAATGGTGGTTGCATATTGATTGCATCATGAGCAAGGTTCAGAGAGAAGGACCAAGGAGAGTTACAGCTCTTCTTACCTCGCTCACCCAGTTCAGTACATATTTAAAAATTCTTTGTGTAAAAGTCACGTTATGCAGGGTAATGTGCAGTCAATCAGGAAATGCTGGTACTCTTGACAGTAGCGGTGGCAGGCAGCAGTTTTTAAATGTGGTACAAAAAATTGGAAACAAAAAGTTGATTCTGATGTTGTGTGGCAATGGGAGCATGAGTTGTTTGCAGAATGTGTGAGTGAGAGTGCGTGTGTGTGCGCGCGCGCATGTGGTGTGCGTGTGTGTGTGTGTGTGTGTGTGTGTGTGTGTGTGTGTGTGTTGGGGTTGAGGTGGCTCAACACTCGCTAAAGGAGGAAAAAATTGGCTGACATCCTTTTTTTAACATTCTGCTCGGGTGCTGATTTGGGTTCCGGCAGGTTGGAACTGATCTTGTTTTCCCCCAGTCTGTGCTGGCACTTAAATGTACTCCTTGCCATGGAACTCAGACACTCAGAGGCTATGACAGTTTCAAACCATTTTCTAAACTATTTTACATAGCATTAAATGCTGCAGCTGCATAGATGGCAGGGGGCAATCATAACATACCCTAAGGGTCATGTTTTTGCAACTTATTTCAGATGCATACTTTGATGGTATCTAATACTTGGTGCATGGGACTTGCATTACAAACTCAGGAATTTTCAATCCCTGTATCAAAGGGATGTCCATAAGACCACTATTTATTTGGTCTAGTGTGTATCATTATTGGGACCACTTGAGTGCATCTTGGGGCATCTTACATCTGTGTCCTAATGAAAACTGGACAAAAGGACAAGGTACTCCACAAGCACCTATTTTCATTGCTGCACATCTACATGTGGGCTCTGTTTCCACATTTGAAAATCCTGCCCTTGTCTTTTTATTATGTTTGCTTGTGCACTTGTGCAAAAAACATTATGTGGCAGCTTAGGAGAGAAGCGGGTTGTGGAGGTGTGGCACTGTGGGAGCCAGTGCTGCCACTGCATTTGCGGGCTTGGCCCTCTTTATCCAATGCGATGGCACGCGGCTGCTGACACCAGTTCAGCAAGTATACCACTAACTTAGAAGAAATTGGCGACTGCAATGAGGGAGTGCCCCGTTGTTGCAGGGCGTGCCTGAAAGACACTGGTCGCTTCAATGAGGGAGCGCCTCATCATTGCAGGGTGTGACTTGCCTGCCGAGACATTTCTGTTCACCCCATTCCCTCCATTCCCCATGAAGGCACCCGCGCTGTAAGTAAACCCTCTCACTGCATACTGTCTGCCCCGTTCCCTCCATTCCCTGTCCCGGCACCAGAGTGCAAGTAAACCCTCCCGCTTCCTCCCACTGCGTGCTGTCCTCCCCACTCCCTGCATTCCCCATGCAGGTAGCCGCATTGTAAGTAAACCCTCCTCCCACTGCATACTGTATGCCCGCTCCCTCTGTTACCTGTCCTGGCACCCGGTGCAAGTAAACCCTCCTGCTTGCTTCCCACTGCATGCTGTCTGCCACGCTCCCTCCGTTCCCTGTCCTGGCACCAGAGTGCAAGTAAACCCTCCCACTGCATGCTGTCTGCCCCATTTCCTCTGTTCCCTGTCCTGGCAACCAGAGTGCAAGTGAACCCTCCCGCTTTCTCCCACTGCATGTTGTCCATTCCACTCCCTCCATTTTCCATCCCAGCAACCAGTGTGCAAATAAACCCTCCCTCACACTGTGTGCTGTCCGCCCTGCTCCCCACATTCCTGGTCCTGGCATGTAGTAGACCCTTCCACTCTCCCACTGCATACTGTCCACCCAACTCCCTCTGTTCACTGTCCCGACAACATGATTACGGAGAGGGAGGGCCAGGAGTTGTGTGCACTGCACATGAACTCGGAGCCTCAGTCAGTTCACAGGGCAGCATGTGTCGGAGAACTAAACAGGGAGAGTGTGGCACAGGTTATCGGTTCGTTGTTGCATTGTGCAATGCACAGAGTTCCTGAGTCCCACCATCACCCTAGTGAAGTTGACTCCACTGATCACTAGACTGCAAGAAGAGGGACAGACACAAGAGAGAAAGAGAGATGGAGAAGAACTGTCGGGAGACAGAACAATTGGGGCCAGACTGGCCAGTGGAAGAGTGGCACCGGAGAGTGAGAATGCCTGACCAAGCAGGACATGACGATAGATGGACATGGGTGAGCACTGAAGTGAGTGACTGAACTTTGGGATGGGTGACACGGGGCTGCTGGATTTCAATTTTGTGGCACTTTCTGTGGACTGTACCTGTTGATTTACCCTACAAATATTGAAAAGGTTTAATCATTTTGAGGTGTCAGTAAGTGCCTGAGAAAGAGAAAGCAGATTGCACCATAGTCATTGTATGGATGGTACTGGTGCCCCTGTTTAGGTGTGACTGTGAGAGAGTGAGAAAGGAAAACTACACAGTCAGCACTCAAAGCTCTGAGCTGAGTGTTTCCCTATACCACTTTAATTTTCACCCCTTTACCTTCTTTTCCTAACTGCAGTTCTGAGAGAGAGAGAGAGAGAGAGAGTGAGTTTTCAGCACCACTATTTTGATGTGGCAAGTAGGCCGGGCTGCTCGAAACCCATCCAACTCTAGTGGTGATATGCAATGCCAGATCAGTTAAGAATAAGACTGCAATTGTAGCAGATCTTTTTGGAACAACTGATCTGGCCTGCATCACCAAGACCTGGCTGGATGAAAATGCTGGCCCCATGTTGAAGGCTGCAGTTCTGTCTGGGTACTCGGTGATTCACCGCTTGAGATTGGACCACGGGAGGGGATAACGGTCTCTTTCAAAACTGAGTTGGGCCTCACTAGTGTACCAGTTGAGGAGACCGAATCTTTTAAGTGTACTGTGGTAGCAGGTGTAGTTTGTAGGATAGCTCTTGTCTACTGTCCACCTGGGGATGAGCGATTCCTACAGGAAGTAGCGATTTGTAGTTGACATGAATTTCAGTCACCCAGACTGATGGTTCTGGGTGACTTTAATGACTGGGTCGATGAAGAACTCTCCAATTTGGTCAGCACTTCCTCCAATTAATGACATCGCTGGGCCTCACACAAATTGTTAACCTCTGCTACCTATAAATATGGTCACTCTCAATTTGATTTTCCTCCTGGGGATTGAAGCCTCCGATTTGGGGTGAAAGCTGTTATTTAGTCTGATCACTACACTGTGAGGTTCAACTTTGCTCCCTCTGTAGGTCTACCCCTGTGGAGATGGTCAGTTACGCCGTTTACAGGATGTGAGCCCTGAGAGGCCTAGCAGCGGTGATTGACCTCTTGGAGTTTCCTGTGCAGACTCAGAATCCAGAGACTTTGGTGCTGGCGTATAACAAGGCCATCTCCATGGCCCTGGATTAGATTGCTCCAGTTCGTGTTCGCCCTCTCCCTTTGCCCTCGGGCCTCTTGGTTTGATGGGACCCTGAGGGAGTTGCAGCAACTGGGACGAAGGGTAGAATAGTGCTGGTGGAAATATGCCCTGCAAGACGACCACCTTAGATTGGTAGAGCATTATCAAGTCTACCAATCAGCGACATCCCATAAGAAGGCAGAATTCCTGTCGGGGGAGATTGTTGCCATTCAGAACCGACTGGCTCAGCTCTTACAAACTGTGGACAGGCTGTGCAAACTAGCCTTTCTGCAGATCTGAAGAGCCTTTTCACAAGTGGAATGTGATGAGCTTGCTCAGTTCTTCACGAATAAGGTGGCTGACATCAGGGCAGAGATTCTCTTGACTCGCTCTGTGGGGATGCTGTTGATCGGTGCCTGGTCACCTCACCTCATGCTTCCTGGAGTACCTTTGACTATCCAGAGTGCATGGATGTTATGCAGATTGTAGAGTATGCGCCCTATGGGCTGTAGTTTGAATCACAGCCCAAATTCTCCGATTATGGATTGTTGTGATATTATCAGCCCGGTCCTGGTACAGATAGTCTGGTGCTTCCTTGATACGGGTGAGTTTCCAAGCTCTCTGAAGGTGGCAGTGGTGACACCCCTCCTGAAGAAGGCTTCTTTGGACCCGGACTCTCTGGCCAACTACAGACCAATCTCAAACCTCCCCTTTATAGGGAAGGTTATTGAGAAAGTAGTGACGGTACAGTTGGAGAACCACTGGACCATCCATAACATCTACAAACCTCTCCAATCTGGTTTTCAGAAGAGGCACAGTACTGAGACTGCACTGGTTAGGGTGCTTAATGATCTCCTGATGGCAAGGGATCAGAGAAGCCGCTCCATCTTGGTGCCCCTTGATCTCTCTTCAGCTTTTGACACTGTGGACCATAGGGTGCTGCTTGGGTGCCTGAGATCCATCCGTGGCCTGACTAGTACAGTCCTCAGGAGGTTTACATCCTTCCTCACTGGCAGAACTCAGAGAGTGGTGTCTGGGATTTATTCCTCTGACCCACTCTCTTTGTCATGTGGGGTCCCTCAGGGCTCAGTGTTGTCCCCCATGTTGTTTGCAGTTTATATGCTGCCTCTTGGAGACATTGTAAGATGGTATGGGCTGAGGTTTCACTGCTATGCTGATGATACCCAGCTCTACCTGTCTTTTGCACCTGACCAGGATAGTGCTTTCTCAATATTTACAACTGCCTTACTGAAATCCAGGATTGGATGAATTCTGGCTGGCTAAAGTTGAACGCAGGAAAGACCAAGGCAATGGTTGTGGATCCAGGTCACTGGACAGAGGGGATGAGGGATGGTCAGCCCTCTGGACTTTGTCGGGGGGGGCTCCCAGATCCTTGCCTCTGAATGGGTGCGAGACCTGGGGATGGTGCTTGATGACCAGCTGACACTACAATCTCAGTCAGGTGTTGGCAGTCGTCAAGTCTTCCTTTTATCATCTTACGAACATTGCCAGGATCAAGCACCTTGTTCCATCCGGTGACCTGCCTGCACTGGTCCATGCCTTTGTGACCTTGTGCCTTGATTATTGCAACTCCCTGTACTTAGGGCTGCCTGGGGTTGATATCCACCACCTGCAGCTAGTGCAGAATGCTGCAACATGGTTGCTGATGGGGACTTCTCGATCTTCTCACATTACCCCTGTGCTGCGCCATCTGCACTGGCTGCCAACTTGGTGGTGGATCACCTTTAAAGCCGGATTATTGACTTATAAAGCCCTACACAGACTTGGCCCTGACTACTTGAAAGAACTCCTTGTACCTTAGTGCCCTGGGTGACAGCTCCATTCGGCTGACGAGGGGTTGCTGGAATTCTGTGGGTGTCTTTAAATCTTCTGGGGCCTGTGCATTTATGTACGTGGACCCTACCCTCTGCAATTCTTTACCCCATCAGCTGCGGGAGTGCATGATTGTGGGAGGATTTAAACAGGCATTGAAAATGTTTTTATGGCATCAGGCCTTTAATGGAATGGACTGAAGGGACCCCGACAGATTATTTATTATTATTGTGATTGCTGATTTTATTATTGTTTTAACCTTACTGTACAGCACCTTGATACCTTGAAAGGCGTCTAATTTAAATAAAGGTTATTATTATTATTATTTATTATTATTATTATTATTATTGTTGTCAGGGCATGATGCCTACCAGTTAGATTCTGATGCGAGTTTGTCCATTTGTAGTGCACTGCAGCAGCAAGTCACTTCTGTCAGATGGGCATGCGTGGGGTACTTCTGTATTTGCACAGTGAGCAAGCAACACAACTGCAGGTTCACCAAACAATAAATGAAGTGTGTCAATGAGAAACCAGCACTCCAAACAGCAGTGGATTCAGTTCAAAATTAATTTTACTGAGTAGTTTTATGAAACAAAGTATTACAAACCCGTAAGCTCAGTACTGCACACAGTGCGAAAGTGCTGAATTGCAGCCCCACAGATCGTGCGCTCTGCTGAGCCAGGCGTGCTGAGGCAGAGCATACACATGTGTGGGGTTGCAGTTAGCCTGTAACCCTGCAAATGGGGTTCCCAAAAGATTTCAGGAGCTTGCTTGAATGCTCCAAGCCTGAATGGTGTTTGGCTTAAGCCATTTATCTGTGAGTGTTTTAGAGCATCTGGTACTGTCTCTTTAAGAGCTGTCCGCTTGCAGACATAATTAGTTTATATGGGGACTGTGTGTTTCTCTGAGTACCACTTGAGCTGCTGCCAATTCACTCCATTTTGCAGTCACTAGGAGTGCAAAGGGAACCTATCTGAAAGATGTAACTGTTTGCCAGAAATCATTTAGAGTAATAATGAAAATACAGTTTGTCTAACCTGCTTCTTTGCAGTCAGAACTGTGTTTGCCTAGTTCCTCATTCTAGTTTTGAACTGCAGAACTGGACCAATCAGTGTGGGTTAAGGTAGCTCTAAAATGGTGCCTTGGGCGAATCAGAACTTGGACTCGTAATCTGAGCCAGCCACAAGAGGATTGTATGGGCAGTGACTCTGGGAGATGTAGTTTGGACTTCAGCGCCTTTTGGACCAACAGGGGCAGTCTATTGTGGTGACAGCCAATCCAGCCAAGAACTGGGAGGAACTCAAAGGCAGTGCCGGTTTTGTCTGCTGGAGTTTCAGTTGAGCTCTGGCAGTGAAGAGGAAGGAGCCCTGTGCTTTTCGATTGTGCAGTTTTAGTCGGGAAGCGTGTATAAGGCCCGAGTTCCGGTCTGCAGCTTGTGTAACTGCTTGTTAGGACTGACTCCGTCTTGTGAAGAGAAATCAAAGAATATCTGAAGAGTAGAAACCAGGCTCACCCTGTAGAAGACTGGAGAAATTGCTGAATTGCTTTCAGTCTGTCAGGAACCAGATCTGCTGTGTTCTCCCGGGTATTGTGCAGTAGTGCGATCGGGATAGAGAAGCAGCCTGCCTGGTATAGTACTTTCTTTTTACCATATAAATGTGTGAGGAGGCTTGTGTAACTCAAGTGAATCCTGCTGCCATTAAAGGATTTTTGCCTGTTGCAGTTTGTCATATAAATGTGTGAGGAGTCTCGTGGAGCTCAAGAGTAGCCCTGCTGACATTGAAGGACCCTATCTTGTTTGGAGGTCGTGAGTACTAATTCAGGGGCGCTCCCTGTTGAATTGCCACATTGAATCCAAATGGAATTACTGTATTGCTGACTTTTTAACTAATTTTTCTTTTCTCTGTGTGAAAGGGCCCTACCAGCTGCCACGGTTTGGACTAGCCACTAGGGCTTGGGTACCCAGGGACAGTAACTGGTAGGGATAGGCCTATGCACAGAGCCATAAATAGAATGAGTAAAGTGATAAGCAAATTAACCTGATTTCCCCCTGTCCTTGTTATATCCCCCTAAATAAATCAGAGCTGCTTGTTTCAGCAAAGTTATACCGCCTGAGGTATTTGTCTATGTTAAAGTATTGTACTGTGATTGTTGCACTGTATCTTCTTATTTTACAGGGGGTCCCAGTGCCTGAACCAGTTCTGGGGGTAAGTGTATACTGTGAAGGTAATTCTGATATACTGTGTGGGCCACTAGTGGGAAGAAAGGGGGGTTGCAGTGTCCCAGAGGGCTGTGACCAAGTTAGTTTAACTATTGCAAACCCTGACCTCTGGGTGGAGGCACCCGCCATCGGATCCAGGCCCCTCAACCTGTTAGTGGCAAATCAGGCAGGAATAGTAGCCCCTGGGATAGCGCCATCTAGGGGTTCCACACTTTTGGCACTTTATTTGTGTGCAATTCCTGAGCTTACTGTTTGTAATACTTTGTTTTATAAAACTTCTCAGTAAAATGAATTTTGAACTGAATATTCTACTGTTTTGGAGTGCTGGTTTCTCATTGGCACAACTGCAGGTGTTTGTGGCACCAGGAGCCCAGGTAGCAGTCATCTGTGACCACTAAAATTACTTTACAGAGGTGCCAGGTACGAAACTGAGTAAGCAAATCAGTTTCTAAACATGGCTGGAAAAATAAAGTTTTAGCATCAGCTGTGTAATGTACCTGCAGCAGTTTAGGAGCAGAAGTCTCAACAATGTTAGGGGAAAGCAACAACTAAAGGCAGAAAAGCAAAGCAGAGACTGAGAGAATGTGACAGCACACAGACTTGTGGCATGCAGTGATAAAACAGGACTCATTGGACAGCGGTAAACTGAAATTCAATTCTGTTGTGAAACCACCCCACTTCCACAGTGTTAGGACTTTCACAGCCTTTGCTAGGGCAGGGGTCCAGAACTCTGTGAACAAGGAAACACAATTACAGTCTCCAGGACTATTAGTCCCTCATTTTCACCAGCACTAAACATATAATGCTTTGGGTAAGTCTGCATTGTACCAGCACACACTGTATTGGAGTGGTGGACTGAAACAAGTGCTGTCAGTCCTTCACTTATTGCCGGCACTAAATGTACCACAGTGTGCTCTGTATCGGACTCGAAGTGTATATAACACTAGATAAACAGAGCTGTTCCTTGTGCTATAGTGTACCTGGCATAAAAATGTTGACAGTGATGACAGGAGGCCAATGGTCCATCCATTCTGCACTAACAGCCTATCATCGCCAAGACTTTTTGTCAGTATGGGGTATTTATCACGCCTTTGCTCCCTGACTTACTCCCCTGAGTAAACTGTTAGCCCGTAACTCTGTCCCAGCCATGCTTGAAACCAACAAGGGCTTTGTGCCCACTACATCTGCAGAGAGAGAGAGAGAGAGAGATGCACCAATAGAAAGCTCTGATGTTTTTTATTTAGCTTTTGTTGACCGGGTAAGTACACTAGACAAATCCTGCCTATTTTCAGGCACGACCCAGGAGGGGGATACAGATGAATGCCAACTGACCTTGAACCAGATGAAGTTGTAGGTATTTTAGTGAATGAGGGAAATTTGACCAGACACCGGGAAATTCTACCTTTTTTCGATAAGTGCCATGGGATCTTTAACATCCACCTGAACTACCACCAATCCAAGCAGATGGGACCTCGGCGTAACGTCTCATCCGAAAGATGGCAGCTCAGAAGTGCAGCACCCCTCTCATGCTGCACTACAGTGTCAGTACTGGGATATTAACCCAAGTGCCAGATGTGGGAACTGAACCCACAGCCCTCTGATCTCCCAGCCTCAGAGGTAAGCATGTTACCTACTGAGCCACTGACACTGCAAGTTGAGGCAGGGTCTTTTCTGCTTCAATTTTTGTGGCCATTTTACCCCGGTTGCTGCCTTTTTCTAGGTTGCAGCTCTCTGAACGTGTGTGAGTGCAGTGTTGCAATTACATAAATACAATTCTACAGTGGTGGGAGTTGAAAAAATAGGTTGAGGTTTCTTCATTCAGTTGCAGTCATAAATTTTAAACTGGCTGAAAAAAATCAGTCACAATGAGTTGCAAATCAAGCCAGCCTGGTGCCACAGTGGGCTGAGGCGCTGGTGCCTTACCTCAAAAGCACACGGTGCCCCATGTTCGGGAACAAGCACAGGCCACCAGGGGTCGGCAGGGGATGAGAAAGATTGAGTGCCCAATGGCTGCTTCCTTTTCTGGGGTGGGTGGTCTGCAAGCCTCACTGCAATACCGCCAGCCGGGGGAAGTTGAGTGGTAGGTGCAGTATAGAAGTAGCAGCTGTGGGAGGATGGACGTCAGATGAGGACAGGAGCAAGGGGCACATCTCAGCATGCCCTTGGCTCCTTACCCTCCTAGCATGCTGATGCCCTAGGGGGTGGGGAAAAAGGCACCAGGAGGAAAAGTGCCTGCATTGGCGCTGGTAGATGGGCTTGGAGCCGCCGATTGAGGAGGTCTGGGGCCGAGAGGCATAAGGTGCACGCCATCGTAGGTCTGGAGAAGATTAGGGGACTCCCTCACCCTGACCAGGGGGTCATTCATATATCAAAGATACCTAGAATGTGGCACCCATATGCGCAGATGACTCTTGAGGGCCCTGACACAGGATACCACAGGAGCCCCGAAGAGAGGGGCTAATGCAGGCACAGGTAGGTGACAAAATAAAAATAAATAATGGGTTGCAAGTCAGACATAGTTGGTTATTCAACTGTCTCTGGGATCTAAACCCTCCCTCCCTCTCCCTCCCAGTGGCTGCTGTCCACCCTGCTCCTTCTATTCCTCGTTCAGGCACCTGCACTGTGAGTAAACCCTTCCGCTCCCTCCCATTGCGTGCTGTCTGCCCCACTCCCTCTGTTCCCTGTCCTGGCACCAGGAGTGCAAGTAAACCCTCCCGCTCCCTTCCACTGTGTGCTGTCCGCCCCGTTCCCTCAGTTCCCCATCCTGGCAGCTGGACTGCAAGTAAACCCTCCTGCTCTCTCCCAGTGCGTGCTGTCCACTCCGCTTCCTCTGTTCCCTGTTCTGGCACCTGGAGTGAAAGTAAACTCTCCAGCTCCCTCCCACTGCATGCTGTTTGTCCCGTTCCCTCTGTTCCCCATCCCGGCACCTGGAGTGCATATAAACCCTCTCCCTCCCATTGAGCACTATCCACCCCGCTTTCTAATGCCCAAAACATATATAAATTAGGTGCAGACCTGCCTAGTTATTGGTAGTTGCTTAACTATATCTTTTTGCATATTCTTTTGCCTTCTTTTCTCTGTTAATGTTATTATATGATATGAAATTAAAGACCATTGTAGCATGGTCTTGTACAGTGGCTAACAATTACTGTACAGCACTTCTTTTTTATTCCATTTGTCACCTAAATCTTTTAGGAGCCTTGACTTTAGCCCCCATAGAAAGTGAAGTCATTTTTATGTTGTCTTGCGCGTGTGCAGTAAACACACTGTGGTAGCTTGGAATAGCAGGTTTTGGAGGTGCGGTCATGTTGTGCCCAGTGGCACCACTGCTTTCTAAGCTGGGCTCTGAGGCAGAAATGAAATGGCACACTGTCTATGACAAAAGTGCAAAAGCCTACCACCAACTTGAAATAATTTCGCTGCTGCAATAAGGGAGTGACCTGTCATTGCAAGGTGTGTCTTGCCTGGTGTAACTTTTCAATAAACATGGCAGGTGTCTGTTTGCTGCCCACTGCTTACACTCCTTAGGAATATTAAGCAGACTTTGGGGGTGCCCAGTCCCCCTGTTGGCATATGTGCCTCCTTTAGTGTTATGGTCTGCGAGGGGGTGCCCAGTCCCCCTCGGCATCATGCCCCCAAACACAGACATGCTTGACAGCAGGGGTGCCCAATCCCCCTGTGAGCATGTTAACCCTCCCATTGCATTGGCATTTTCCTGGCACAGCCCAACCCCAATTGTGTGCCACACTGGGAGGCCACCCCAGTGTGGCTAACATGAACCCCGCAAAACCAAATGTGCCATGCTAGGAGCCACCTAATGTGGCCAAAACCTGTCAAAAAGCAGAAAACAGTCCACAGTGCTGTTTCTTTATTGTTACCTGAAACAAAGGAAATGGTACCTCGCTGTCGGGGTCCCTCCCTCAGCCCGCACCCACACACCCTCTGTGAACCCTGCATCCCCACCCCACTAACCCTACACTTACCTCCGGGCACCACACAATGATCTTCAGTGGACCTGCAACATGTCTGCACTCTTTAAAGCCAACTGTGAACTGAAGAAATGCTGGTAAGCTGTATAATGGCATAATTTTTTTTTTTTTTCCAACTTGGGTGGATATCTCTGCCATTTTTGTGAATTTCTGCTCCAAATTTTTAACATAGGGCTCTTGGAACTCCTCTTCATGAATTCAGTGACTGTCATTTCATTATTGTGTCCTGAAAGGTGCTGAAACAATTCTAAAAAATGACTGTTATGAGCATGCATCGTGTAGTTTTCAAGCACACTCATAACTTAAAGAATTTTTAATATTTTTACGCCTAATTTTCAACATTGCCATTTTTTCTCACCTTCTTATGAACAGTACAGCTGTTGTTCACATCCTGCCCAAAATGTGTTTTCGCACATCTGGCACACAATGACATGGTTGAAGTGGGAAATCAATGTGACACTGTTCATGAGCGGAAGCCCCAAAATGCCTATTTTGACAATTTGGTGACAAAATTCCACAAAATGCCTATGTTATGAGCGTGCATCACGCAGTTTCCATGCACACTCAAAAGTTTGAGAATTTTTAATGTTTTCACTCCAGATTTTTAACATTGCCATGTTTGCATGCCTTCTTAAGAACAATGCAGTTGTCATTTCTCAAATTCTGCCCAAAATGTAGTTTTGCACAACTAGTGCAGAATGGCGTGATCACTGTGAGACATCAATATTCAGGACAGATTAACAAAAATCACAGTGCCATTGTTCATGAGCAGAGGTTCCAAGTGCTTTCATGAGCTGGGATGACAAAAAGCCCATGTTGAAAATTTGAAGTGCCAATACCAATAAATGCCCAGGGCATGGGGGTTTCTAACCATAACATCCCACCCTGTAGAGACTGACTGGCATCCAGGGTGTGACTTTGGATTTCCAGCTGTAATACACATGCCATTCCACCCCCACCTCCACCCTGCAGCCACTGACAGACATTGAGGTGTACCTTGGACTCTTCAGTCCCAGAGTTCACCCCATTCTCATATACTGCACCCATTTCAGCGTATTTCCTTATGGAATGGGGTGACTGTAAATCCGAACACCCCAAGGCACACCTCAACATTTGTAGGTATCTGCATGATACAGTGAGGTAAAATGGCGTGAATGTGAGGCGATGACCCAAAGGCACACCCCAATGCATGTCCATCTCTGCAGTGTAGGGGTGGGGTAGGCATCACTTCAGTACTTCACTGCCCTTCCTATTCTGCATCTGTTGACCTCATGCACTTCCAATACTAATATCAGCAAGCAAACATTCGGCATTGACAAATGCTTGTTATCCTCCTGTCCTCCTGCCCCCAACTCTCGGAGTTATTATGGATGCACCCTCTCCTTTATTCTCCAGCCCAACACCCCAAATATCAGCATTACCATGGCTGCAGTCTCCCCTTCATTCTCCTGTTCCCCCACCCCAGCTACTCTAGTTATCATGGCTGCACTCTCCCCTTTATTCTCCTGCACCCAACTCTTAGTATAGGTATTATCATAGCTGCATCTTCCCCTTTATCCTTCTCTCCCCAGCTTTATGTGTTGGATGTTATCATGGCTTCACCCCTCCTTATCATCCTGTCCCCCACTGTAACTTTTGGGGTTATCACGGCTGCAGCCTTCCCTTTATCCTCCGTCTCCCACTCTAACTATCATAATTCTCATGGCTGCACCTCCACCCCCTATCCTCCATTCCACCTGTCAAGGTATATGACTCTGCCATCCCCTTTATCCTCCTGTCTCTCACCCCAACTATCCGGTTATCGTGACTGCACCCTTCCCTTTATCCTCCTGTCCTCCACCCCACCTGTCAGGGTTATCATGGTTGTACCCTCCTCTTTACCTTCCTGTCCTCACCTAGCTTTTGGAGTTATCATGGCTGCACCATCCCTTTATCCTCTTTTTCCCCAGTGGCCATATCTTCTCCTTTATCCTCCTCTCCCTCCTCTTAACTATAGGATATCATGGCCATATCCTCCCTTTATCCTCCTGTCACCTGCTCCGACTGTCAGGGTTGTCATGGCTGCACCCTCCCATCTTCTCCTTTCCCCCAGTCTGTTGGGGTTGTCATTACTATATTCCCTCTTTTTCTTTCTGTTTCCCACTCTAACTATAGGGATTATCATGGTCACACCCTTACCTTTATCCTCTTGTCCTCACTCTAACTATAGGGTTATCATTGCCACCCATTCCCATTATCCTCTTGTCAGGGTTGTCATGGCTGCATCCGCTCCTTTCCTCCTTTCCCACTCTAACAATGGGTTGTCATCACTGCACCCTCCCTGGTTCACACATACCGGCGTGTCTGCAGTGTGGACGACGTACTTGAGGGCGCAAGCACCATGTCACCCTCTGTGATCGCAGGTGAACATTGCACCGCCACACAGGTACAGTGCCCACAGACCATCAGATTAAACACTTACCCCCAAACAGTATAATGTCCTCTGGATCAGGCATACCGTGAAGAGCAGATGAATTTTGGCACACCCAACAAGATGTCAGTGTGAGACGCTCTAAAATCTAGAATACCCCTGTCACTCATGACCTTGTTGCGGCACAAACATTACAGTGCCCTAATCATGGTGCCCTTACAACGGCTTACCCTTCCCCTTTATTCTTCTGCCTCCCATCCCAACTGTCGGAGTTACCATGGCTGCACCTTCCCTTTATTCTCCTGTCCCCCACCCCAACTGTTGGAGATACCATGGTTGCACCATCCCTTTATCCTGCTGTCCCATTCCAGCTATCTTGGCTATCATGGCTGCACCCACCCTTTATCCTCCTGTCCCCAGTTCTAACTATCAAGGTTGTCATTGCACACCCTCCCTTTTATCCTGCTGTCCCTCTATAGGGGTTATCATGGCCACACCATCCCCTTTATTCTTCTGTTTCTGAACCCATCTATCCTGATTATCATGGCTGTACCCTCTACTTTATTCTTAGGGATGTCACTGCCACAGCCTCCCTTTATTCTTTTGTTTCTTCTCCCAACTATCCTGATAATTTGACTGCACCTCTACTTTATTCTCCTGTCCCCACCCCACCTATTGGGGTGTCATTCACACAGCCTTCCTGTTTATGCTCCTGTTCCCTACTCTAATGTGGTTATCAAGGCTGCACCTCTCCTTATCCTCCCATCCCTCACTCTAAATATCAGGGTTGTCATGGCAGCATCATACATTTATTCTCCTGTCCCCACCCTAACTATTGGAGTTGTCATGGCTGGACTCTTACTCTGTCCAATAAGGCAGGTGGGCAGCTGCCTTCACAACTGACCAAAGTACCACTTCTTAGTCAGCCGGCAGAGGGTACATTACACTTTAAATTAAACTTGTTGTGCAGCCTTTTGGGAACCCATTCTCTTGTAAATGCAGTGAGTTGTTAACTAGATGCTTTGTTTTACCCTCAGCTGTCTAATATGACTTTCAACTGAAACATAATCTACCTTCCTGGGTAACTAATCTCTATGCAAATTGCCACTTTAAAAAAAAATGCAAAGCAACCTATTGGTGCACATTTGAGGAAATAGTTTTGCCTCATTTGTTTTGTGGTTTGATAAGCTATAAAGGCTTTTTATTATGTTTATGTGTCTGGCTGTCTGTATCAGAAATTGATACACTGGGAAGCAAGGTGTTTCTTTACATTTAATCTGTGTGACAAAGGGGGACTAGAACTTGTGACCTGCTAGAGGTCTCAGAAACCACGTGGCAGACTAACTGGACCTTGGGTCCCCTTCTGCCATCTTTTTCTATGTTCCTGTGGGTAGACCTCTGGTTTTCGATCAATGTATTAGCTGCTACTAATGCAGGGTGGGATGCACCAGGTTATCAGGTATCACTAGGCAATTACTGTGAACCCCTATTTTTGTGGTGTGTGTTGCAATTATGGTGATTGCCAAACATTCCACGAAATTGGAAAATTCCACAAACTCACACTTGTGCACACTAAAAATGGACATTTTTGCAGTGTAAAAAATTTAACAAGTATCCAGTGGATAAGCGCAAAACTTCACAGATAAGTGAAGAGGAGAACTGTTTAGAAAGTGTGTCCCTCATGTTAAAAATGATGGCCACTAAAAGCATATTTGGCTACTAGACTTTGAAATGTAGTGGGCCACTGGGCATTAGCCCTGCAAGAGTTTTGCCCCACCCTGCATCAAACATCTAATGAATGTGTGTTATTTGGCAGCAGTTAGTAATGTTCCTAGTTAAAGAAATGAAAGCCTTGCCTCCAAGTGAGTCATATTTGACCATACCTGAATAAACACTGATGTGGAAAACTGTGTTTTAGATTGCTTTCCTTTTATGGGCAGCATTCTGCACAGTTCTCTTAATGGAACCAGTAATTTAGAGTTTTTACTATGTCACGGTTTGTGTCAAGAGTGCTAAGCTTAAGTTGCTGTCCTATCAGAACCATGCTTGCAGTTCTACTCTCATACCATGACCCTAACTAAATATCCAGCTCAGTGGTTCCTTGAAGAGAACTATAACATAATGCTGCCTATAGAAACAAAACAATGTGAAAAGTAGTTTTCCAGATCTGTTTGTATTCAGGTACAGTTACACATGGATCATTTAGGCTTACGGATATCATTCCTGTAAATGGGGACATTATAAATAGCTGCCAATTAGAAATCATTTCCTGTCCTCGTTAAGTTTTACAGCCACTAGACAGCAAGGCTAATGACTGAGATAATACACTAGCCCTACAGACTTTTTCATTGGCCCAGCTGGTGCATATATTGAAATGTTGCCTTCTTCAATATAAGCCCACAAGGCTAGCTAAAGAAAAATCATACTAGCCCGATACAAAATCTGCCAGCATTTGGCTAGTGGCCAGTGCCAGCTTTGACCCCTGTTTTGTTAACAGTTTGCTATGAGTTTTGTCATTTGGCTAAAATGTTCAGAACATTCACTTCAAGCAAGTGGCATGCAGGGTGACATTTGTCGAAGTGTTATCTGCATAGAGCTGGTGACAGGAAAGGACATTTTGCACTAAGGTTTTTAACAGTTGGTGGATGGCATGAAGCATGGGGTTCATTGGGGACTGGGGGCCAAACTGAGAAAATATGGGACTCTGTAGGGGAGATAGCCTGCATCCTTCCAGGAGAGAGAGCACAGACCTTAGAGGGTAGTTTATATGCTACTTGAATATGTGTTTCAACTAGCTGGGGGGGCCATAGAAATAAGGGAGGCAATAATTGCCCCTCCAGATGGGCACGAGGTCAGAATGTCACACGACATTATGCCGCATGGCAAAATCGCACTGCCAATATAGCACGATTTTGCCAATGTAGCATTCCTCTCTTTTCTTGGGGCTCCGCACCTACACCCCCATTATAGGGCTTGCACCCTCCCGACCCCCCAATAAAGATTCCCAACTCCCGGGGGGGGGGGTTCAAGTTGAGTTGTGCATAAAGTTGAAAAAAATTTAAGTTTCTGGGACTGAGAATCAAACCTAGTCCCAGAAGCACTGCCAAGGTTCCCTTCTGCTGTGACTCAGTTCATTGAGCCACAGCAGCTGGTCAGCGAAATCCACTCCCAGCAGAGGTCTCATCCTCTGCCTGCCTGGGAGAGTGCAAATGGTGCAATACTGCATACAGCAGTATACACGGTATCGTACCATTCGCTAACAGGTACAGCACTGTACCAGATTAGCCATAATGTCGTACGCTATTAAGCATGCAACATTATGACCCGGTACACTCCAGATGATGAAGCAGCAGAAAGGGAGGGACCAAGGGCAATGGAATAAGCTCCCTCGGGGCAGGGATGCAAGAAGCCAGGGGTGGGAATAAGGCAGAGGACAATGAGGATATAAATCTGGGAAGCAAAAAAGAACGAGTAAAGGAGACAGGTAACAGAGAAGGTAACAAGGGAGGAAGTGGGTCAGGGAGAGCATCAGGGAACAGCATAGGCAGGGGTAAGCAGAGAAGCAGGTAGGGAGGACGTAAGATATGAAGAGCCATGTGCACCAGTACAAGGAGTCTGGAAACAATTTTGTCATAATGGAGCTGTAGTGCACTGACAGCAATGACTGGACATGACCATACCATGCTACCTCGGTTCAGGAGAGACAGGGAAGGGAAGAGGGATGCCTGTATAAGGGAGGGCATCAAGGCCATGGAAATGCAGGACACCTGGAGGAAAAACTGGTGGTCCTGTGGGTCATCCTGGAGACAGGCACTGGGGCCATTGTCCATACAGGGCTGGTATACAGACCTCCAGCACAGAGAGGAGCTGGACAAAGCAGTTGGAAAAGCTGTCATCAGAATAGCAAGTAAGGGGAGGTGCTGCGGTTGGTGACTTCTGTCTCAGATGTGGACTGGAGCTTCCGACTGCAAAGCCATCCTGACCCTTTACAAGAGGCTTTTCTGAGGCAGCTAGTCAGTGAAGCCAGTACGGATGGGGCAGGGCTGGACCTGGTGCTTACAAACAGGGATGACATTGCTGATGTCACACTGGGCAGTCCCATGGGTATCAGTGATCACTGTATAGTGTATTTTAACATTAAGATGGGAACAGAGGCAAACCACATGAGTGTGAGGGTCCTGAACTTTAAGATGTCTGAACTGGGAGACTGTCTTATGAACATACTAACATACGAAATTTGCCAGCAGATAAAGGCCTAGAGGTCTATCAAGTCTGCTCGAATGTGCAGCTAGCACCCCTTATTCTGCAGCTGCCCCTCCCTTCCACCCTTCCCCTTCATTAACCCTCCCCCTTGTCCTGTCCCATCCTCGCTTGAAGCAGTCCACTGTTCTACTACATACCACTTCAGCAGGTAATGCATTCCACCCAGCCACCACCCTCTCTGTAAAAAAGTGTCTCCTCATCTCCCTCCTGAACCTTCCTCACTCCAGTCTCATATCATGGCCCCTGGTGTCCCTCCCCTCCCTTACTTTGAACAGCCCCTCTGTACCTGTCTTGTTTATTCCTTTCATGTATTTAAAGGTTTCAATCATGTCACCCCGGTCTCTCCTCTCCTCCACTGAGTACATGTTCAACTGCTTCAACCTCCTCTCGTATGACAAGTCCCTCAGCCCCTTGATCATCTTTGTCACTCTGTGCTGCACCCTCTCCAGTAACTTAATGTCCCTCTTCAGATACGAACGCCAGTACTGCACGTAGTACTCCAGGTGTGGTCTAACTAATGACCTATATAGTGGCAGAATCACCTCCTCCCTCCTCGAGGATATACCCTTGCAATACAACCCAGCATTTTGTTGGCCTTTGCAGCTGCCTTCCTTCATTGTGCGAGTTGTTCATTGACCCTGTAATGAGCACACCCAGATCCTTCTCCTCCTCTGTCTGGGCTAGCTGCACTCCCCCTAGCTGGTAACTCCTCCTTGGGTTCTTCATCCCAAATGCAGCACCTGCACTTTTTGCATTAAAGCCCAGTTGCCAGGTGTCTGACCAGGTTTCAAGCTTTGCCAGATCATCCTGCAACCCTGCCATCCCCTTGGTCATCCACCACCGCGCCTACCTTGGTATCATCAGCAAACAGACTGATCTTGCTCTTGATGTCCCATGATATGTCTGCAATGAATATCCCAAACAACACTGGTCCCAACACCGAGCCCTGTGGAACACCTCGTCACTGCCCTTGGGTGTGAGAGCCCACCCACCACCACCCTCTGTTGCCTTCCTGCAGCCCGTTTCCTACCCATCTCACCAGCTTTGCACCCGTTCCTGTGCCTACTAATTTCCTTCCCAGCCTTCCATGTGGTACTGAGTCGAATGCCTTACTGAAGTGCAGATACAGGACATCCACTGTATGGCCCCTGTCCAGTTGCCTAGTTACCCAGTCATAGAACTCGACCAGGTTGGTTTGGCAGGATCTGCCATGTATGAAGCCATGCTGTCTGCTGTCCTGTAGTCCTTTGACCTCTAGGAGGGCCGCCAGCCTCTCCTTCAGGATAGTCTCCATTAGCTTACCCACAATGGATGTGAGGCTCACTGGTCTGTAGTTTCCCAGGTTTTGAAGGGTGGGATTGCCAAAGAGGAACACAAATACAGTGGGGAAAAATAAAGGAGAGAATAATAAAAGCAACCAGCCTCTGTGTGACGGAAGTGAGCAAAAGCAGAAAGAAAAAGAGATGGTTGTGGTTCTCTAGGGAAGTGATGAAGGAAAAGTGGAATTCAGGAGATAAGGAAATGTAGAAGAAGTAAAACAGGGAGGTGCACCTAGTAGACAGAGGCAAACCGAAAAGGCGTTGCTGGGAACAAAGGCACATAGAGAAGAAAGGATAACCAAGAGGGTAGCTATAGCAATGACTTTTTTCAGGCACATAAGTGAGGAGAGGAAGGTAAAGGAAGGATAATGAAGATGGGGGGATATGCAGAAAAGGACCAAGAAAAATCAGACATTCTGAATAGATACTTCTGCTCAGTCTTCAGAGTTGAGGGGGTGACCACCAAAGAGAAGCAGGAATGGGGGTGAGATGGCACAAGTCCATTTTCAGAGGTAAGAGTCTTGAAGAGACTTGCAGCTTTGAAAGTGGACAAGGCTATGCCATTGAAGGGGATATACCTAATGGTACTAAAGAAACTCAGGCAGGTCCTAGCTGCCCCACTAATAGCCTTATTCAACTGCTCTCTAAAAGCTAGCATGGTGCTGGTAGACTGGAGGAAAGCAAACATGGTCCCTCTACATTAAGGCAGCAGCAGAGAGGAGGCAAACCACTATAGGCATCTCTTCCCTTTCTAGGCTCACTGACTCTGTCCTTTCTCGCGTGGACCAGGGACTGATAACCTCTGCCATCTTTGCCGACCTGTCCAAAGCCTTTGTTATAGTTGCCCACCCCATCCTTCTGGACAAGCTAAAAGATGCTGGGTTCTCCTCCTTCTCAGAGTGGTTTCACTCAAACTTTAAGAGTAGGACCCAAGCTGTCTGTATTGGTGATGCCCTCTCCTCTCCTCTCCCCTTCCCTCCTTTCCTCTCTTCTACTCAACCTCCCTATCACCTGCTCCTCTGTGTCCATTCATATGTATGCATATGACATGGTTCTCTATGCCGCTGATTCCTCTGCCTTGGAACTAACTATCTGAATCTAAATTTATTTCAACAACACCACCCAGTACTGGTTTCAGAACTAACTATCCAAATCCAACTTGATTTCAGCAACACACAGTACTGGTTTCAGATCTAACTACCCAAATCCAACTTGATTTCAGCAACATCTAGCACTGGGTTCTGGCCAGTCAGCTGTCCCTCAGTGCTGGAAAATGGTCTCTATGAACCTTGGTGCTAGCAGAGATTTGCCAAGCTCTTCCTTCCCCCTTCATCCATACCCTTGATGGTTTTGTGATTGAGGATGCCTCCCTACTTTAAATACATTGGGGTATGGTTTGATTGTCATCTTGACTCCACCAGAATCTGCATCCTAAACTCAGGACGCTTTACAGGAACAAAGTAGGTATCCTACTTCCTGCTCAGAGAGAGAGAATCATAGCATCGTAGAACTTGACAGCAGTAAGGGACCTTCTGGCCCATCAAGTCTGCTCCCCCACCCCCACTAGTCCTCTGCCATGGAATGCCACAAAGATGATTCTGCCTATCATCAGTTATGGTGACATTGTATTCAGCACTGCTCCCAAGTCCAGACTTCTCATGCTGGATCCCTTCATTCACTCCTTCTGCCACCTTGCCCAGAATTGCCTCCCCAAAACCCACCATTGTTCCCCTGTTTTGCTCCCTCTCCTTGCCCTCCATTAATTAGAGATGGGCGAAGTTGGCTAAATTAACTCCATGAATTAATCCACATATTTAGCGCAATTCATGAAGTGCAGATTGATCTGTGAAGTGCAGAATTTTGACACAGATGGCAGAATTCCACCTGCAAAGTGAGGAATTTCACCTGTGAATGGCAGAATGTCACTGCTTGTGGGTGAAATTCTGCCATTTGCAAGCCAAATTCCACATTTTGCGGGAGGAGTTCTGCAGTTTGCATGGAAAACTTTCACGATTTCAGGTGAAGTCAAAGTTGCTGAAGGTGAGGAAACTACAAAACTCCACGAATGCAAATTTCAGCCTCTGCGGCAACTTTGCTGGTGAATTAAAACTTTGGCACATCTTCTCTGCCGGTACCCAGGTGCCTCGCTCATTGTGTCACCTTCACCTTCAAAATCTGGCTAGGCTCCCTCATCCCCCTTCTTCCGCCCTCCCTATCCTCTGCTCCCTCCACCTCCTACTCACTTTGCAGATCTGACGCCCACTGTTTCACCCTCACCCTTATAAAATCCTCAGCTGCTTAAACTGCTTTTTCCTTCCTCTTCCCCAAACTTTGGAGCATCCTCCCCATAACTATTTTCAGTGCTGTCTCTTCCCTATCTCTAAAGTTTCTCCATTGAGACTTCACTACTCACTTCTGCAGTTGCCTCTAATCCTAAACTAGTACCACTCCTCCTTCCTGCATATTACTTTCTCCCCTACTGCCCTGATTTATCATTCCACTATCACTTCTTGGACTTGTCCGCACTGTACTTGCAGTCTCCCATCCCTTCCTCACGTTGCTACCAGTAGCACTTTGCTGGACTGTTATTGCTATGCTGTGATTTGCACTTGAACACTGCATCTTATTAATTGTCTACTGTGTACTTATTATTATTATTATTATTATAATTGTTACTTTATTGATATAACTTATTCAGTGCACTCTTCTTGTCTCCTTCTCCTCAGGACACATTTGGAAAAGAGCTGTTTTATCTCAGAATGTTTTTCTAGGTGAAATTCTTGTAATAAATAAATGAATGATTAAATAAATAAATAAAACAGGCCAGTCAGTCTCACATCCAGAGGTGGGCAAATTAATGGAAATGCTGCTAAAGGAAAGGTTGCAGAGTATATTGAATCCAGTGGCTGCCAAAACCACATGCAACATGGATTCATGGGGGCAGGTCGTACCAGACAAAACTGATTGATTTGTTTGGACTGGGTGACCAAGGAAATGGATCAGGAAGGGCAGTGAACATGCTCTATCTGGATTTTGGCAAGGCCTTCGACACTGTGCCAGACATAAAACTGATAAATTGAGCAGCCTGGGGTGGGGTCCAAGTTGGAAAGTAGAGTAGAAACTGGTTAAAAGAATGGAGAAATAGGATGGTGGTTAACAACACTCACTCTAATGACGGAAGAGTGACCAGCAGGGTGTGGCAAGGTTCAGTACAGAGACTGGCCCTCTAGAGTCTTCATAAGCAACATTGCAGAAAAATTGGAATGGGTGGTATTCCTCTTTGCAGATGACACAAAAATCTATAATAGGCTAAACACTCAGGAGGGCGTGGAGAAAACACATAGGGATCTTCAGAAACTCAACAGTGGTCAAGAGCATGGCAGTTATGGTTCAATACCAAAAAGTGCAAAATCATGCACCTGGGGTGTAGGAACACAAAAGCTAAGTATGGGGTAGGGGGTTCGGACAGTCACTAAGCAGGAAAGGGACCTAGGGATTGATATATCTGATGACCTCAAAGTGGCAGGGCAGTATGACAAAGCAGTGAGTATGGCCAGTGGGATGCTGGGATGTATAGGGAGAGGTACAGTACCTTCACGGGAGGAGGGAGGTGGTGTTGCCATAATCACTCTCTGGTGAGACCACTGGATTATTTTGTCCAGTTCTGCAGGCCGTATCTTAGATATGACACAGTGGAGGCAGTCTAGGATAGGCCAACTAAAATGGTGCAGGGGTTGCATCAAAAGCCCTGTGAGGAGAGATTGAGAGATCTCAATGTGTACACCCTGGAAGAAAGGAGAGTAAAAGGACATTCTACAAGTACCCCACAGGGGTAAACAGGGTGCAGGAGGGAATTTCTTTAAATGAGACAGAGCACCAGGACCAGAAGGCATGCAGTGAAATTGGGTGGAAGGGAGATAAGAGGAAGTACTACTTCACTGAAAGAGTTGCAGACACCTGTAACAGACTGTTGGTAGAATTGGAGGAGGCAAAATCAGAAAGGGGCTTCAAACATGTGTGAGATAGACATGGGGAATAGTAGTAAATAGGCAGGGAGGAGGGTCACTAAAGACCAGGTAGGGACTGTGGAGATGGACTTGGCAGAAAGCATTGGGGTGGGCCAAGTGGTCCTTTTCTGCTGATAAATGCTGTGTTTCTATGAACTTACTTGTCAAAAATGCAATATGTTTTCTGGCTTACAGCTTAAGCAGATGTAATAGAGTCTAAATTTGAATGACACAAATATCATTGTTGGAATATTTCTGGAGTTATTGTATGTAGGGATTTTGTGCATCTTTTTGTCAGTGTGTTGGATCTATTAGTCCATAGCAGGTGGGATCTTTATTTCAGTATATCAGTCTGATCCATAACAAAATTATTAGAGAAAAGAGTTTTCTAAGAAGGAATTTCTGGAAGCCTCATGGGCAGAAGAAATATAGCTATTTGAATAGAAATAGGTGAAGGAGGTATGCTGCCCTTCCCCGTTTTCATGCCAGCTTGCTTTGAATTTCCTCTGTATTTTTAACATTCCAGTGACTGATTGCAGCAAGTCCAGGCCAGTTTATTGAAAGGCTCATTACGAGTTACTCAAGCAGCGTGCAATCCTGCTGGGGCCTGTTGATGATTAGTGTGCACTTTTACCTGTTCTGCTTCTGGTGGTCAGGTGGGGTGGGTTAAAACACTATTAAGTTCAGGCATGCATGATGTAGTCAGGAATTCAAAGATCAGTGCCAACCAACTCTTCTTATTCTTTATTTTTTTTGCAGGAGCCTCATTTCATCGGAATGTTAGAGGTTGCAAAGTTCCATTTCAGTATAATTCTAGGGTTTGCAAAAGCTCCTTCACCCACCAGGTTTATAAGTAAATGCTAGGAAAAGTTTATTTTAGGGGTTGCAATGAATATCAGAGGGTTGCAAAAATCATAGGAGTCTCATCTGCAGCTCCTGCTACCCTGCCTGTGCTTTTTGTTGTTGAACATTTGATGTGATTTAACGGAGTTTCCAGTACAACCAGAGTGCAGCCAAACTGAGCAGGGTAAATATCACAGTCCATAACTTAGTAAACATCACGTATCAGATGGCAACCCACTTTCCAATTTTATAGCCAGGTAAAACACTTGGTCAGCTTCAGTTACACACAAGTTGCTTACAATACTTAGTCCATGTTGGGGTTCAAGAATGCATGGGATAGACCGGCCCGGTGGCGCTGAGGGTTGAGGCGCTGGAAGCCACACCTTGCGCCGCGCCGGCAACCCGAGTTCAGGAGCGAGCCCAGGTGCCGGGGGTCGGCAGGGATGGGAGGAGATTGAGCGCCCGCTGGGCTGCTCTCCTCCCCCAAGGGGGTGGGTTAGGAGCGGTCCGGCATTCCAGTGGCCCCTGATGGAGACTGGGGGGCACTGCAGAACATGGACTGCATGTATAGAGTGGCGGGCGTCGGCAGAGTTGCCATGTGTGCCAGACGTCAGTAGGTAGCACACTCGCCTCTGAGGCCGGGAGATCAGAGGGCTGTGGGTTCAGTTCCCACATCTGGCACTTGGGTTAATATCCCAGTACTGACACTGTAGTGCAGCATGATAGGGGTGCTGCACTTCTGAGGTGCTGTCTTTCGGATGAGACATTAAACCGAGGTCCCATCTGCCTGGATTGGTGGTAGTTCAGGTGGATGTTAAAGATCCCATGGCACTTATCGAAAAGAGTAGGGGAATTTCCCCGGTGTCCTGGCCAAGTTTCCCTCATTCATTCAAAATACCACCAACAGCTTAATCTGGTTCAAGGTCAGTTGGCATTCATCTGTATCCCCCTCCCCCGGGTCGCGCCTGAAAATAGGCAGGATTTGTCTAGTGCACTTACCCGGTCAACAAAAACTAAATAAATAAATAAAAATTAAAAGGACCAGCATAAAGGGAAAAAGACCCATCCGGCCCGGATAGGTGATGGCTCCGCAGTGTCCACCTACCACACGCCCAACGCTGGACCTCTACCTCTGCCCCTTTGATCGCCCATGGGGCTTTCCCCCACTGGCTCCGCAGTAGAGAGTAATGCCTGTGAGGTAGGTGGAGGTTACAGCGGGCGGTAGAGTGGGGGAGGAGGCGGGCCTGAGAGAGTTCCGATGTTCGGGGGTGATAAACAGAAGTGTAAAAAAAGAATGCATGGGATAGGCATAGGGGATCTTAGTAAAAGAAATGGGAGAGGAAAAGAGAGCTGAAGGTCAAGTAGGGTCAATAGTGATATTGTAGGTAGGTAGGAGGAAAATTGAGCAGACTGGGTGGCCAAGCAGTCCTTATCTGCCAACAAAGTCTGTGTTTCTATCTTCTAATACATAGAACATCAACCACATGCCGTTGAGAACATACCCATGGTCACCCATCCCCTCTTCTGTATCTGCACCCCCCAGAGAGAGACATACTTTATGATGATAATGCTGTTTAACTTACCACCCACCCTTTCTATGTGAGTGTGTTGCAGGGGGTGGGTGCCTAAATGGAAAAACAACACAGTGACCAAGACAGATCTTGGTTAATGAATATAGTAAAACTGTTTAATCTGTAAGCACAGTGAAAAGTAACAACCCTAACTCAGGCACTTTGCATCCTAACAATGACACATTGTCAAGGGTGTGCTAACAAACTGGCATTATTAGGACATGAAGTTCCGGGGGTCGGGGGGCTGTTACTTTCCATTGTGTTTTGGCATTAAAAGTGTTTTTTTTTCCTAGGACAGCCATACAACTGCCATTGTGGGGCACTGTTGCATCCTTGGGCAGTCTTACACTATTTAAAGAGAGATTTATTTAATTATTGGATTGTAAAACTTTTGAGTTGAAAGCTCATTTACAAATGTTCCACATCATAACTACAACAATCAGACAAACAGTACAAATAAGAGAATCAAAAAATTTGTCATACAGAGGAGTAGGCATATCTTATCTGTGTCAATCGTCATCATTCATCACTATTTGGGTTATAGCCCTCCGGAGCTAGGACCCCGCAGGGGACTGTTTTTTTGTGTGTGGGCAGAGCCGACACAGAAGTGCTGCCTCGAAATGACGTACTATATGGTGCTCACGGGTTGGCCATTAACTGCTGTCGGTTCCACTCTAATCTCAGTTTTTCTTCTCCTGCCTTCGAGTAAGGACCTCGTGAGGAGAACTTTTTCAAGCAACTGCGTAGTTCTTGCGGCCTAGTTTTCACATTAGATCTCAGTTCTGTTTCGCCCAATTCATTATTTGACGCCGCTGTTTACTTATAAGACTGTTCTTTTTATTGGTATTATCAGAGACCTCGAGTACTGTGTTTTTGTTTAATTTTACACCAGTCATTCTCATTCTGGGGTGAAAAAGTCATCGAAGGTGGAGCAGCCTCCCATGCTTCGGTGCCCCTCCGGCCGCCAATGTTCTGTCACGGACCAGCATGACTGTTGTCTCTCCTGCCTCGGTCCGGCCCATGACATGGACATCTGCAACACCCATTTCTCGATGGACTGCCGTATTCTCGAGTTGCATGCATTGAAAGTAGGGCATAAGCTGGCAACTTTCGGGGGATGGACTTGCAGTCAGCTGGCCAAGGCCAGGACACTTGACCCTTCCTCTGGGTCCCATGGAGGAGGGGGCTCCAGCTCTTTCAGCCTTGCCACAGCAGGGGCTCCTTCCATGGTGCAGGACGCCCAGTCCGTCCCTTCCTGGGGTCGGGTGGGAGGCACCGCTTTGGCAGTCACCTCATTTGAGGCAAGAGCTCCCTCAGTGTCGTCTCCTGGGGCCTGTGGGCCCAAGCCAGCACCGTCCTTGATGCTGTCTATTGGTGCCATTTTGGGTTCTGGTGCCGCTTTTAGTGCCGGAAGCCCGGGCAGCACCAGAGGCAGTGCCAGGCTGTCCTCAGCCCCGTTCTCATTCCTGGCACCATTCATGGTGCCAGGGATGGTAGCAGTTCTGTGGGAGGTGTTTGCATTGTTCTTGGGGCCGTTCCTGGTCTTGATGTCATGCGTGGTGCCAGGGCTGGAGATGGTGCCGCCTCCAACTCCAGCGCCATTCATGGTGCTGGGGAAGTGGAGGGTGCCATGGTCAATGCTGCCTCTGACTTCAGTACCATTTGCAGTGCTGTGAAGGAGGTCAGCGCCGCCTCTGGCACTGGTGCCGTTTGTGGCACCAGGGATGCGTGCGGTGCCGCAGCTGGTGTCACTTCCAACTTTGGTGCCTGTTCGCAGCACCGAGTGGGAGCATGGTGCCTGCTGTGATGCCGTGCCTGGCTCTGGTACCGTTTGTGGTGCCAAGGCTGAGGTTGGTATCATTCGTGGCCCAGGAACTGGTAGCGATCAGATTGGGGGGTGGGCTGGCATGGGGCATCTGTGTCCACTTCCTTGGAAGGGGACTCTGGGTCTGATCCAGACTGACTCCTGGACTCTTCAGAGTCCTCTGACCCCCTCAGTATCCACCACTTCGGCCCCCACTTGGCCTCCCTCTATGGGGTGGACAGTTCCTCATGATTCTGAGGTCAGTGGCACTGACCAGCCAGCAGTGGTCCAGGTGGCCGCTGCTGTGCAGTCCGAGGTTGGGGGTTTGTCTGTCCCTTCAGCTAGGACACCCCCTTCCTTGATGTACCTGGACAGTCCAAGTTTGGGACAGCCCACGGCACCCAAGGAGGAGGAGGGTGCTGCACCCTGGGTGGACTCTTTGGAGTCTGTCCGGCATTGCCAGCTACCTAGGCTGGTGGTTTTGAGGCAGAGGGCTCTTTCAGAGTCCAAGAGGTTGAGGGGCCTGGGCTCAGTGCAGCAGCCTCTCTTTGGGACCCATCTGGGTTCTGGGAGGAGTCGTAGGGCGGATCCTTGTCCTTTCCCTTCTCTCTCCTTGAGAGGGACCTGTACTTTAGAGGCCAGGCACCGTCCTTCTGGACTCGCATGGTCCCAGTCACCTCATGGGGGGATTCTTCCTTTCAGCACAGTCACAGCCATTCTGACCTGGTTGAACAGCTGCAGGCTGCTGGGGTCTCGGATCTCCTCCCAGTTGGAAGCCTCCGCTGGGCCCCACTGCCTGGGCAATGGATGTTCTCTTCCTGCGGGGAGTTTGGCCCCATTCCTCTGTCTCCATCCCTTTCTGGTCCTAAGGGGCCTCTGACCTTGGAGCAATTTAGGGGCTTGGCTGCACATTTCCCGTCTTACATTAGGGCCATGGATGAGCAGGTGTTCCCTCATGCTCCCGTGCAGCCTCACCCTAAATATCTGGACTCCTATGCATCCTCATCCCCCTCTTCAGGAGGAGAGGAACTCTCTGTCCACATTTCCCCTGTGTCTGATCTCTTTACATATCAGTGCTTCCTCACGAGGTTGATAGATGATCTCCGTATTACCCCTTCTTTAGAAAGCAATCCTGAGCATGTAACGCGCACCTTCCTAGGTGAGTATAGTGCAGCTGACCTGGTGGCTCCCACCTGGCCTGTCCCCTTCTGGGAAGTATCACTGCGGATCTGGCAGTGTCCCTTTTCCACAGTTCCAGCCCCAAGGGATTTCTGCAAGCAGTATTGAGCTCCTCCAGAGTCTCCAGGATGCATGCCTCACCACCCCTCAGGTTTGACACAGCTGGACACTCCTTCTGGGCTTTGCACCCTCACCGTGACCGGACCCCAGACTCAGACTCTGTGGATTTTGATTTCTGGGGGAGGAGGACCTTCTACTCGGCATGGATCCTTATGTCCATTGCTTCACATCAGGCCCACTATGCATCCTATGACAGGTTCTTGTGGTCCACGCTAGGTCAACTCCTAGCTTTGATACCTGGTTTGGAGGTAACCAGACAAGACATCGCCCTCTCTGCTGAGGCCTGGAGCTAACAAGGCATGAAGCAAGGGTGTTCTACAACAACAACAAGGTGGCTTCCACGATTGCAGGGACAGTGATCTGCACTAGGCAGATGGCATGGCTTTGTCTATCCCGGTGGACACCCTTGGCTCAATGTAGGGTGATTTCCTCCACCTACTGGAGAACCCATCTATTCTCCCGTAGAGTGAGATGGCAACTTTTGGGGCACTTTTCTTCCCCCACTGGGGGTTCCCCGTCTCACCCAGACCAGTCTCAGGCCTCCCCCAACCCATAGTTCTCCCTCAGTGTCTCCCCCACTGGAGGCTGAGGATTTAGTCTCTTAGGGTTGTATTGGGCCCCCTTGGAGGCACTCAGTACTCACCCACATAGTGATGAATGGTGAAGATTGACACAGATAAGATATGAAATTATGTACCAACTCTAATTCTTGATCTTTCAATTTCTGTGTATCTTCACCATTCATTAAATCTCCACACGTCCCCTTGGGCCTCAGTCTCTGGGTTTCTCCTCCCTCTGCGTGTCTCCCTGTCTTCAGCTCTCCCTTCTCTCCTTCCCTTGTGGCCAGGAGGGAGGGGACCCTGGAGACGTACAGGAAGGAGTTCATCCCTTGGGATCTTGGATAGTGATGGGTGGGAGGGGGTCTCTTCCCTCTTATCGCTTGCAGCCTCCCTGCCCCTTGTTAGAGGTGGGGTGGTGGGACTGGGACCTCCTCTTTCCCCCTCTCCTTCAGTTTTGTTTCTGTCTTCTGCTGTCCTTCGGAACTAATCCCTTAGAGTTATTATAATTTGGGGGGCAGGGGGTTCTTCTCCTGAAGTGCCCCTCCTATCTTTTGGGATGGGGGAGGACAAGTTTTTGGCTCCTGGCTCCACAAGCTGTACCTTAAAACCTTGTAGCTAACCCCTCCACGTTGGTCGTTTGTCTGCCAGGAGTTCTCTCGGTCTTTGACTCAGTAAAACCTTGCTTGCCTTGGCCAGGTTTTGCCTCCTTAGCAATCTACTCCTCATGGGCAAACTGGCTGACCCTTCGGTTCAGTCTACTTTTCCCTTAAAACTCAGGGCCCATATCCGAAGAGCCGAATGACACCGTCCTCTTCTCCTCTCAATGTTTTTACCTCTTTTTCCTTCTTCCTTCTCCTCCCTTTCAACCTTTTTCCCCAGAGACTGTGGCCCCTCGCAATCCCTAAAATTTCCTCTAATTTCTTATTCTGTCTTCTCCGTCGTTTATTCCTCCTTTGATTTTTATATCCTTTCCTTTTCTCTGTCCTTTGGGCTCTCTTTCCCCACCCCTCCACCCCTGTTTTTCTTCCTCACTCTCTGGTGTTACAGAACTGAGGTTGGGGCGGAACCAACAGCAGTTAATGGCCAACCCGAAAGCACCACGTAGTATGTTGGCCTTGAGGATGGCACTGCCCTGCTCGGCTCTGCACACACAAAATTTAAAAGTCTCCTGGGATCCTAGCTCTGGAGGGCTATAACCCATAGTGATGAATGATGAAGATGCACAGAAAGCTCAAGAATTACGATAGAGTACGGAATTTCATATTTTGCTGAATATGATAAGCAGGAGTAAATTAGTCTGAGCTGACCTTGTCTGGTTTCAAAAATACAAGAGAACATCAGATAAACTGGAGCACAGAGAGTCAAACAAAGCGAGCAGCATTTGCACATTATTACAGTGTTTAAAGCAGGAGAATCAGTCAAAGTGGACCTAGTCTGGTTAAGGAGTGAGTTAAAGGTGGGGAGAAGGTAAGACATAGAGCAACAGGAGGGTAGTGAAGGGGTGGAGAGGTGTGCAGTGATGGAGGGGTGACAGGGGTGTAGGAAAGGAGATGGTGGCCGGGAGGGATAGGGGCGTGTGGAGCCGGTGACAGGCAGGGTAGGGGTAGGTGGGACGATGATGTAGGGAGGAGGTGGGGTAATGCTAATTAGGACTGGCTGTCACTGCTGCAAAATGCAGTTAGGTGTTGGAGAAGTTCTCTTTAAAACACCTTTCTTAGCACAGCAGAAACAGTATGCTATTTGCTTCCTGAATGCTATTCTACAGTGTTCTAGAGTGTGACAGATATGCTAATCATGACTTGCTAGTGAAGACAGTTCCATTTGCAGCAGTTTTGTGTTCTGCAGTGCTTGCATCCCTCATGAATTACACTATGTGTACTGTACATATTATGTTACTGTGTTTCATACTATGTCTTTGTTCTCAGTGGCAGTGTCCTGCCCTGCTATTCTCTAGCTGATGGACCCTTCAGTTAGCATGTGTTACTTCCACAGTGTTGGGCTGGAATGCTGTGAGGTATGAAATTGCACAGACGCACACTACCTGAAACAGCATGCATTTAACATGTGGTATTTTGTTCATGAATCTAGCCCATTGAGTTCTATTTTTTTTTTTTAGTCTGCAAGCATTACATGTTGGTATTTTTGTTCTTCTTTCTGAACAGTTTAGGTATATGTCTCCCCCTAATCTGGGGCTTACCTGAATGGGGCTACAGCCCTGTTTTATCCCAATGAGTGCTGGTTTCTGCTTGCAGTCCCCTAGACTGGAAATTGGAACCAGAGAGCTTCTGTGGTCCTCGCGGCAGCAGTCGCTGAATCTCCCCGTTTTCGGCACCATGGAAATAGGGGCCGAAGTTTGTGTTGCTGTTTTATGCCTTTGGGTGCCAGGGGAATATTCTGCCAGTCCAGGTGTATCTGTGAGCCGGACCAGCATGTAAACAAGTATGGCCATCCATGGTGAGTTCAGTGCATGTTTGGCCCTAGGTCTTAAAGGAACTGTGGCTCCAAAAATGTATTGGGTATGTTCACTGCTTTTAAAAGTGATTCTCAGCTCCAGGGCAGGCAGTGGAGTTGGGGGTTCAAGTAACTGAGGCGTCCGGTGTGAACTTAGTGGTGTCTGCCCCTTAAGAGGGATGATATATAAAAAATTGGGGCTGCACGGCAAGCAGCAGAATGTAAATAATAATGGTGGCACCCAGTATTCTTCCTGCAGCAGGGACCGCTGGGAATAGGTGAAAGGGCACCATGGAAAGCCCAGAAACAGACTGAGCAATTAGGAGGGGAGTTGAGGGCTGCTATAAGAAGAAGCAGAGCCCAGGAAAAAGAGGTATCCCAGTTATATCCCAGGGCACAGTGGTTATTCATCTGAGAGGGAAACTGTCAAAGGGGTTGCACCAGCCTGCCTCGGTGCACTAAGGCCCATTGAGCACAAAAGAGTATTTAGGCAAAGTGTGTTTGAGACCAGTTAAGCAGCAGAGAAGCAATTGGACTGCTTAGCTGTTTCCCTGTGGAAAAGAGCGGGACTGAAGTTCACTAATTTGGCAGCCTGCAACCTATTGGGACTGTTTGAATTGTATAGCTTGGAAGAAACATTGCTTGAGCTGGGCTCGAGACTGCGTAGGAGCCCAGCTTTGTCCCAGTTCCAGGAGAAGCTGTGCATCCAGTGGATGTCCAAGCTGACGTCAAGCCTATCAGTGCACCCTGGACCGATGAAAGTCCCTTGGGGCAAAGACGATGAAAGGCCACCAGCGGCTAAGATGATGAAAGGCCCCCAGAGGTGAAGACAATGAGAGGCCTGTTAGGCAAATGCACAGAGAGAATGTTTGCTGTTGTCAGAGTGGCACCACTAATTTGAGTCCCTTTCCAACACTCCTGGAGGCTTCTGGAATTGTAAGTACTTTTGGGCTTTGGCCCTGAGAAGTTCTTCTGCAATCTAGCTATTTAGTTAGTTCAAATGGGGTGAAGTCCTGGGTAGAACTTGCTGATCTACAGGAGAAGCCCAGGCAAAAGAGTGGAAAGTCACTGTTGTGTTTGTGTGAATTACTATTGGGGTCCCTTACAAAGTACTGCAAGTTACTATTAAAACTGTTGTTTTCAGCCGGCCTGGTGGCCCCTGAGGTTGAGGCACTGGATGGCCACTTTGCACCATGCTGGCGACCTGGATTGAAGCGTGCCCGGGCTGTCAGGGGTCGGCAGGGAGGGATAGGATTGAGCATTCAGAGGACTGCTCTCCTGTCCTGGAGAGGGCTGAGGGTTCCCACCGCTCTGCAGTGGCCCCCGATGATGATCGGGGGCACTATGAGAGCTGGTGCCATTGGGGGTGGAGAGCGGTGGACAATGGCACATTGTGCCTTAGATGTCATTTCACGTCTGCACTCCAGGGGTCTAAGGAGGCAAATGGCTGGGCACGACTGTGCAGCTTGATGGCCGTGCTCTGCCCTGCCCAGAGGACTGTTGTGGAATTGCGTAGGGGGGTCCGGGCCCAGCATGGCTCAGAGTGGCATGGGGAGGCCCTCTGGCAGAATGGTGCGAGGCTACACCAGATCCCCCATCATACAAGTGAGCCTGCTGCTCTCCAGGCAGGCAGAGCCGGTGGTTGGATGCCCCTGCCAGTTACACTGCAGTAGGGCGTAAAATAGAAATAAGATAACAAAAAACTGTTTTTTTAACTGTATCCCCAATTCCTTGGTGCACCAACAGTGCACCCTGTTGTTGGCCACCAGCAACTCAGTGAGTTACCCATGGCAACAGACTGTCGCCATCAGTGCTGCTGTTTGAGGGGGATTGTCAGATGCACCCGTGCGTGGTACTGAGATTGTGTGGGGAACAACTGTTGCACAATACCATTGGCTTTTTGCTATTTTATTCATTCTACCCCGTAGTAAATCTGAGGTTAGTTTGTTTTATAATACTGGCTCATGGTTATTGCTTGTTTGTATTACAACTGTTTGGGGAAACATCACTGTGTGTGGGAAGGAACAAATCCTTATTCCTGGTGGGGGGAGGGGTGGTAACCTTGTGTGTTATCCACCAGGTACCACATACCATTACCCAGGTGGAGGCAGTGTGCCATTCTGCCTTCAGTGTGCATGATTAGTGAACCTGGCATGCCCTCAGGAGGTGTCTATAGTGAAGACTCTGAGGGCCCAAGAACCATCATTTGATAAGTTGGGGTCTGTTACATAAGATTGCTCACCATTCTAGAATTTGCTGATAACTGATTGAATTTTTTTCCTGCATCCATTTTCTTTCCTGCTGCACAGTGTTGCTATGCAACAATTTAACAGTCAGTAGGAGAGGTGGAAGAAGTGGAACCAGTGGAACCCCCACCCCCTACAGGTGGGGGTATCTGGATTGCCTGCCAGGGAGCTGCTTTGCCTTCCCACTGGTCCAGTCAGTCCTGGGGTCCCCTTGCATATATCCTGACAACCCCCGGGACTCATTTTCCTGGAGGTGGATCGGACGAGTCATAGATAGTTAAAATCCACCCATGCAGCGGTACAAATAAAAGCTACTGCACAGCCCTCTGTATGAATGTGTGAGCTAGCGGCTGGTACTACTGTAGTAGGTAGTGCTATTGTGCTTTGAACAGAGGCCACTCCTGTGGCTCCACAGAGTTTCCCCTCTGTGTGCTGTGGCCCCAGAGATGTTAGTTGGGGCTCAGAGACATGCAGAAGGGGCAAGGAACCAAAATGTAAACTGCAGTTTGGTGCTAAACTGCGCCTGCTACTTTAAATTTCATTTCCACTGCCAGCAATGCCCAGCGCCAAGGGGGGATGTAAATTAGAGGGTGCAGTAGGCAGGGAGAGCCTTTTGGAACTTTAATTCCACCACCAGGCAGTAAAGAAAAAGCATAGCTACCAAACCATGGGGACTAGTAATAGTAAAAGTATGGCAGGACCTTATTTTTTTGATTTTGGTAACCGGGTGGGCCCACTGGAACCATAACAGTCCCTTTTTCAGGGCCAACCCATAATTAGTTACAGAGAGGGATGCAAAAAACATTTTACAGAGTACAAAAAGTGATAGTTTCCAGTACAACATACAGTACTCAGGGACATCAGTAATACAGTAAATACTATAGTGCATTTCTGCAGTAGTGTAGACTAAGGAATAGCTTTAAAGTGGGACTGCATATAAAATGCTGGGACTGCGGCCATCTTGTGATCCTCTGACCCCGCTGCCCACCAGTCAGCTGTCTAAGGAGCTTCACAAGACAGAGCAATGGCTCCTGGGAAGAGGGCGAGTACTGTGCACATGGTGCCCAAACAGCAAACCAGTTAGGCATTGAGGGGACTTGATGCTTATTCATTTTTAAAGATAGCTGTGGCAACCAATCAGAATCTGCCATTCTTCTTCAGACCCCAGGGACAGTTACAGCTCAGGGCAGTCTGTCTGAAGTTTTCTATGAGTCAGAAGGACTAGGACTATGTTGGAGGAAAAGTTTGAAAGTCTGCCTAAGGCTTCCACAGCCAAATGCAAGGAGACTTTCCAAGACGCTTTCTACCATATGAAAAGTCAGAGCAGAAGTTTGAGAGTGTTTACAACTGAAACACTGCAGCATCCTGAGAAAAGACCTCAGCCTGTGAGGAAGGTTGGATGGTGTTCCTAATGAGAGCCTGAAAGTGTCTTGGTGTCAAGCAGCCAGAGTCAGGAAGCACCAGCAGAAAGATCCCATTGTCTGGGGAAAGGCAGTTTGATGTAGAAAGCTGCTTTGCAGTTTGGAGCTGCAGTTTGGAAACTGCCTAGAGACTGTTGCCACTTTTAGCCCTAGGGAGTGAGCTGTTTTTTCCTAGAGATATCCACTGCTTCCAACAGTAGAGAAAGAAAGACTGTGATCTTCTGAGCTCCAGGACAGAAGCTACTGGCGGCAGGGACGATCAGGGGAATCTGGCAGATAGTGCTACTGCTAAGCACTACTCATAGTCTCTACCCAGAGGCATGTTGGCCCTGGTCCCAGTACTGGCCTGTTCCAGCATCTGATCCAGCTTGCAACCAGCCCTGAAGCAGTCAGTCATCCTGAGCCTTTAACCAGCCCTGAAGCTGTCAAGCAACCAAAGCCTACAACCAGCCCTAAAGCTGACAAGCAACCAGAGCCTACAACCAGCCATGAAGCTGTCAAGTGACCAGAGCCTATAACCAGCTGAGATTGGGAAACTGTCAAGCAACCAGAGTCTACAACCAGTCCTGAAGCTGTCAAGCAAACCAGAGCCTACAACCAGCCCTGAAGATGTCAAGCAGCCAGAGCCTACAACCAGCCCTGAAGCTGTCAAGCAACCAGAGCTTACAACCAGCCTGTAAGCTGTCAAGTGACCAGAGCCTATAACCAGCCGTGAATGTGACAAGCTGCAAGAGGCTGTCACCACAAGCAAGCCGCAAATCTGTATGTGCAGCTCCAGGCCCCCCAGCTCAACCTGCTGCACTTGCAACCATTGCTAGACCCAGTGAACTGAACATCAGAACCATAAGTAAAACAGGGCCAGCCCCTGATCTGGGGATTTACATTAAAGTTTTCCTGACCGGTTACAGCTTATTTAAAAGTACACCAATGCCAGCCAACCCACAAACAACATACTGGCCTGTAATTTTTAATTGGTACCTGGATAGACATTTTAGGGGCACTGGTGCCAGTGGGGGAGGTAGGCTTATGTGTTCCTGTTGGGGGGTGGACACTGTTATTATTTATGGGTTTACCAGTTCATCAAATATTACAACTGCTATTTATATCTGCATTCCCATTTCCCCATTTAATAAATCTTTTGCTGCTGTTGGTTAAAACTGTCTGTGAGCATATTATTAGCTACAGTAATTAACTGCATGCAAAGTAGAATGTTGCAGTTGTTTATGGTAATCTGTGTGTAGGATAACTGGAAGGGGAAGGAGGTAGGTACAGCTTCCTAGGGGGTTGAACTATGCAAACAACTGGCCTACTGTATTTTTCTCTGGGTGGAGGTGCGAGCATTACATCTTTTTATCTGGAAAAGAACTGTCCATTACCATCAGAGCAGAGCCCAGGACCCCAACAGTTGGGGCCACCAAACATGGTAGTAGCCCATTGGCAGACAGTGCCTAGTTACACAAAAAGCTGGTTTATCCTTTGAGAAGTAATTGAATCACACATTTCAGAAAAAAAAAAAAAAAAAAACTTTGTCTAATGCTGTTAACAGATGTATGAGGAAAACTATTTTTTGATTGTGTGATCATGGGTCCTCCATGCTCTGAAAATGTGTATCTGCAGGAAAACTTGTGTCCGGGCATGTGGAAGCATTGTACAAGGAATGGTGCTCTCCCAGTGTATAATGCTTACATCCGAGAAAGATGTAGGAACCTCACAGTGATTCCCAAACAGAAGACTAGATGAATAAAGGAACAAATCAGTGGGTCGGAAATTCACAAAGATGCATTGAACAAGGCAGCCCATGCAGGTAATTTATCAATACAGTGCACTGAAATATAGAAACATAGACTCTGACGGCAGATAAGGACCACTTGGCCCACCTAGTCTGCCCATTTCCCTACCTACTGGATAAGTTGCAGATTCTAGTTACCCAACTGCCTACTTCCTGCAACCCCTCACTATAATTGCCTTGTGTCTGTCCCATGCATGTTTGAATTACCCCACTGTTTTAGACCCTATGACTTCCTCAGGAAGGCTGTTCCATGTATCCACCACTCTCTCCATGAAAAAAAAATTTCTCACATTACCCCTGAGCCGTCCCCCATCTATTTTTAAATTGTGCCCCCTTGTTCTTACACATCTCTTTTTCTGAAAGATGCTACCCTCCTGGACTTTGTTGATTCCCTTGAGGTACTTGAATGTTTCTATCATGTCCCCCATCCCTCCTTTCATCAAGAGTATACATGTTAAGCTGTCTCAGACTCTCTTCATATGGTTTCTGCTAAAGACCCTGCACCATTTTAGTTGCCCTTCTCTGGACTGCTTCCATCCTGTCTATGTCCTTGCGTAGATGAGGTCTCTAGAACTGCACACAGTTCTCCAGATGGGGTCTCACCCACTGTCTGTGTGGAGGGATAACCACTTCCCTTTTTCTTCATTTGTGATGCCCCTTCCTATGCTTCCCAGTATCCCCCTGGCTCTCCTTACCGACTTTTCACATTGCTTACCCACTTTTAGGTCATCTGATATGACTACTCCCAGGCCTCCTTCCATTTTTGTTGTTGTTAGTACCTCCCCTGCTATTGTGTACTCTTCTCCTGGGTTTTTGTTTCCCAGGTGCATTACTTTGCACTTCTTTACATTGAATCTAAGTTGCCATATGTCTGACCATTCCTCCAACCTTGTTAAGTCCCTTCTCATCTTTTCTACCCCCTCTTGTGTATCAGCTCTGTTACAGATGTTTGTGTCATCTGCAAAGAGGCATACCTTTCCCTCCAGACCCTCTGCAATGTCACCTATAAAGATGTTAGAGAGGACTGGACTCAGTACTGAGCCCTGAGGTACTCCACTAGTAACCCCCCTTTTCTTCAGAATGTGTTCCATTCACTATTACCTCCTGTGTCCAGTTGTGCAGCCAGTTTGCTACCCAGGCTACCACCCTGGGACCTACACCCAGGCTGGCTAACTTGATGATTAATCTTTTGTGCAGGACTGTGTCAAATGCCTTGCTAAAGTCTAGGTAGACCATATCCACAGCCCCTCCCTGGTCTATTACTTTGGTTACCCAGTCAAATAAATCGATTAGATTCGTCTGACATGACCTTCCTGCTGTAAATCCATGCTGCTTTGGGTCTTGTGCCCCCGCTGGCCTGTAGGTACTCAACAATTCTTTCTTTCAGAAGTGATTCCATAATTTTCCCTACCACTGAGGTCAAACTTACAGGTCTGTAGTTTCCTGCTTCTGCCTTGCTCCCGCTTTTGTGAAGGGGAATCACATCTGCCATTCTCCAGTCCTCGGGCACAGCCCATCCTGCCACGATTTGTTAAAAAGCGGTGGTGGTGGTGTCACTAGGTCCTCCCTTGTCTGCTTTTGGATCCTGGGTGAATCCTGTCATGCCCCATGTTTTGTCCACCTTGAGTTTTAGGAGTTCTTTCTAGACTTTTTTTTGTGAATGGACTGGTGTCAAGCCCCCCTACTCAGAATGCTTCTATTGTCTGGTTTAGGTAACTCCTCCTCATCTTCTTTTGTGAATACTGAGCAAAAGTATTCATTCAGTATCTCTGCCTTTTCACTGTCTCCCTCTGCCCACTTCCCCTCTCCTTTATTAATCTTCACTATCCCTCCCTTAAACTTTCTATGTTCCCTAATGTACCTATAAAAGGTTTTATCCCCCTTCTTAACTGAGTTGGCTGTTTGTTTTTTCCTCGGTTTGGGCCTTTGCTAGTCTGACTGCCTTCCCCACTTCTTTCTGCTTTAATTGATACAGTTCCCCGTCCTGCTCCTTCTGTGATTCCTTATACTTTTTGAATGCAGCCTTTTTCTTCTTAACCTTCCCTGCCATCTCTTTTGAGAACCATAGTGGTTTTTTACTCTACTTTGTTTTCTTTATTTGTTTCACACAAAGGCTTGTTGCCTCTAATGGCAGTTTTGATTTTTCTCCATTGTTCTTCCACCCCTCATTTTTGGTCATTTGCTAGTGCATTTTTCAGGTATTCACCCATTTTGCCAAAGTCAGCCCTTCTAAAGTCCAGTATCCTTGTTTTTGTATGGCTTATCTCCATGGTTGTGTTCATTGTGAAGCACACTGTGAGGCAGTGGTCGCTTGTTCCCAGATGTCTACTGACTTCTAAATTTGTGATCCTCTCTCCATTTGAGAGTACCAGGTCTAGTATTGCTCCCTCCCGGGTGGGTTCCAACACTAGATATCTAAGGCCTGCCCCCTGCAGGGCATCGAGAATGACCCTGCTCTTGGATGTGGCTGCAGTACATGTTATCCAGTTAACTGAACCCATGAATCTCCCTGGAATAGCACAATAATCATTGTGAGGAAGTTTGTGTTTATCACAAACAGGCTCACAGAATTGAAAGTGTAGTGATGGTGGCAAACTTGGAAAGCGAGTGTGCGGGCAAGCTGGAGAACAAGTGAGCAGGAAGCTGTTGAAGGGACTAGTGGTACAAGAATCTGCAAATTGCAAACTTTTGCCAATTTTATTAGGGATTATAAACATACAATAGACACCGTACTTCATAGTCAAGCAGCACTTAGCCTAGTTACTGTAACATGACTGGCTGGTAATCAAGTATAAAGCATTGCACTTTACTGCTTAGGACATTCATTCAGAATCACAGGACTACAGTACAAACATTTGAAATGAAGTTCAGCAGGATGAAAGTGTAGTGCTTTTTGCTCTCGCCCATTCCATGACATTAGGGACCGTGTGCTGATCCACCCTCACCACGTAGTGAGAAATTGTGGTGAAGGCTGACAGAGCCAGAGAAAAGGCTCAGAAATTCATAGATTACCTGGGCTCAGTGCTTCATTCCTGCTGTCACAACATTGCAACTTGCCTTGCAGGAAACAGTCCATTTTAAAATTAACTGTAAAGTTCAAAAACTGAGTGGTGCTAAACCATGCACCAAATAAAACGGTGCCTATTTTGCATTACTAATACAGTATATTAACAAATACCATTTCAAGAGCAGAGCCCAACTTGGCAACTGTAGGGAGATTCCCCTCCACCCTACAGTCCAGTCTAGAAAGCACTGTGTAAGATCTGTACATAGGGCTAGATTTTCAAAGGGTGGCACAGGCTTAAGTCAAACCCTGTGCCACAGTACTTTGTTCCCACAACTTCTCAATTCCTTTGTGCTGCAACAGCACCCAATTTTCAATGTTTGGACGCAGTTGTGGCAGTTGCCTGCAAGCTCTGTAAAAACAGTCCCTGATATTGTTCACAAGCTAGACCGCAAGAAGATAGCGCGAGTTGCATCAAGTGCTGCACGGGATAGAAAATCCCATTAGATGGCTGCAGGCATGGTGTGCCACATCTCTGGTGCACTCAGGACTTCTGGCAATCTTGCCTATCTGAAAATGTGACCCATAATGTGTATTATAAGTCTAATTAATTAGTCATGAAGTAACTAACATTACTGATTGCCTGCCCTGCTGATCTGAAATTCCCTGGAAGTGCCCGGCATGGTAGCCACACAGATGTTTGCGCCTTCATCACATTCGTCGCAATGGCATTTGTTACCACAATCTGTGGAATAAAACAGAATTTGTCAGCATTTTTACCACCAAATGCTTAACAAAACAGGTACTACTTACACCTGCAGGATGCCTCCCCAAACACCAAAACACAGTAAGAAGCACTATGCGACAGCCATAAGCACACAGAAGACATATGGCACTGTCACCAGTCTCAAAGAAACACACAAATACTCAAAAAAGGTTCCATCCTTGGAACATGCCAGTATTCTGGCCCTGGGCAATTAGGGTGCCAGTTGGCAATGTCGCAGATCACTTGTTTTGCATGCCCCACACCCCACGCTACTTAAAGATCCTTACTCCAGGGGGAGGACCTTGGTGAGGGGGTGGCAAATCCTGCATTTGGTGCCCTGATTGCCTGGCACCGTAATGCCTGCACTCTGAGCACCTTAAGAGCGGAAAAAAAATCACTCCCAAAAAGGACATTACTGCAATTACACTTATAATTGCAAAAATGACCTCAGAGCCTGTCATTTCCTGTTGATTAATTGCAAGCTAGGTGGGAAGAAGCTTTTGGCTCACGGCTGTACCTTTGGGCCCCCTGCCCCCCCCAGCCAATTGTTAATCTCCAGGAAATGACCAGCTCTTCAGTCATTATTGCTTAAATGGAATTACTAGGACCTACAAATGAGCTACAGTACTATAACTAGTAGTCTCAGGGCAAAAACGGCACCACTTGCAGTGTCGGCTTCAGATATCCTCGCTGAGTTCAGGTTGTTCCTCCATTCTTTGGGAGATATGGTTTCCCATGAATGGTGTGGCTGGAGCTGGGTCAGTGAAAATGTGGACTTTATTTGCCTATGGCTATACCACCTTAAATGTGTCTAATCTCATCTGATCTTGGAAGCTAAGCAGAGTCAAGCCTGGTTAGTATTTGGACTTTATTTCTGACCTGAACCTGTGGTCGGGTTGGAAACAGCTACACCCAAATATCCTGTTCCATAAGCTCCTCTTTGATTAACTGAAGTTCCTGTATACGTACCTGGGTTTATGCAGGTCTGTCCGAGAGGAAGGCGATTTTACTCCCTTCCTTAGTAATGTCTCCTCAGGCATGAGCAGCCTGTATAAGCAGAATGTGTGCCTCCATGCTGGAAAGGGTTAAAAAGGCCATCAGTCATCGCTGGGAGTCATTGCAATCCTCATGCACAAGAAACAATGTGGCAAACGCCCTAAGAATTTTAACTCCTGAGTGCACTTGCAATATCTGCATTAGGGTTGTCAGATCTAGTTCGGCACAGATTCGAACCCTTCTTGAACCCTGGTGTCAGAGTTCTAATTTAGAACTCGAACGCTAAAGGGTTCGCAAAAGGGTTTGAGTTATTATAGTTTTCTCCAGTTACATGGACATGGCTAACTAAAGGTATCCGGTCAAAATAGCGCATCTGTAATAGCGTTGGCCAAAATAGTACATTACAACGTGTTGTAATTATAGCACATTACACATAAAGCGCTATGTAGAAATAGCACTGCAATGAGAGTGTGATCATTTATTTGTGTCAAAACTTAACCTTTGAATTCTCGGAATGGAAAGGGTGCATTTCGCAGGAAAAGCATCATTTTATTACAGTGCCACTGAGTTTGAGTGAATGCGAACAATAAGGAAAGACACTTCATCAGACAGAACTGCATGCATAAACTAACAGTGTGATATGTGTGTAAGAGCAAAGCCACCTGTCCAGTTGAAACTTCTAAGGCTGTTGAATCTGTAACCATGCTCCTTTACATTTAAAAAAAAAAGTGTCAAAATAATGTATTTTAAATTCATGTTTACAGTCTTTCCTCCTGAGAAAGCAGCCTTCACTCTACTGTACTATGTTGTCCACTTCAGGGAGGAAGTGACTAACTACCTGCAGTGATCTGTACCTGTTATCAGCCTTACAGACAGACTTCAACCACTTCTACATTTCTGAGGTGTACAAGCGATCCGCTCCGAAACCAGAGTTAATGTTCGCCATTTCCTTTCCACCAACCCTGAGTCTTGTTGGTTCATCGAGTCTTGTGCCCTTACACCAAGCCCTGTATTTTCGCCCTCCCGTTTCAATCTGTCTGACAGCCACTTAGGAAAGGGTGCACAGCAGGCAGAATAACCTCCGATTTTTGTCAAAAACAAAAAAAACAAAAAAACATAAGTTTAAAGAATTGGGTTTGGGCACGAATATCTGTAATGAATTAAGTTGAAAGCATGTTGCTTTATTTATTGAATATAGGTTACAATGTATAGAGTAAGGAATATATCTGCATGGATGGGGACAATTTTGTCTAATGTGAGGGTGGGAGGAAGTCACTGACCACCAATGATAAGGAACAAGTGGCAGCTGGTCAGCCTTAGGCTTTCAGCAGAATTAAAATGCATGTAGAAATAGCACTGCAAGCTGTGCCATCTATTTAATTGTGGTATTGCCTCGGCACTAAATGATAGCACTTTTTTTTCTGTAAGCGCTAATATGGATGCGCTTAAATGACTAGCGCTAATATTGACACTAACTCCTAATTAAATAGCCCTGGATTTACTACCTGTACAGAGTAGACCCTCCAACTGTACTGATCTGGCTGGCTTTCTTATGTGGTACTGGATCCTGAGGAGCTCTCTGTTTGTACCGAAGTTCAGCTGCCAGGAAGTAACTTTAATTTTGCACTGTATTCCCGAATTCTTTCTCTGCAGTGAGTGCAAAGCCTGATTTGGCATCTGTCCATCCCCATGGCAACCGGCACTATGGCATGCGCCAGTGACCCCTGAAAGCAGCTGCTGCAACCTTGTGTTTCCCATGATGACACACTACTACTGGCGGGAGTGTTTGAATATTACTCGTGTGTGTCCAGGAGTCACAACTGCATCTCGATCGGATCCGGCGGTGAGACACTCTGCTTGCTCCGTCCACTTTTGTAGTAGCGCTTTTTATCACACAGCTGTGTGTTTTATTGTGTTTATGTTGCCACACAAGATTTGAATGAACTCCACAATCGGTCTGGTCATCCGTCGATCATAGAGACCAGAGCCCGGTTATTATAAGCGACAGCCCAGCATAAGAGTTATTGTTCTGTTATTGTCTGCCCAGTTTTTCCACTCGACCAAAGACAATGCAAGCATCCAGTACAAAGAGGAGTTGCTGTTTGCACATTATTTACAGTACTGAAATGTGTCAGCGTTAAACTCATGTACAAGCCTTAATCTACAGTAGATAAGAATACAGCTCTTTTTCTTTTAACCGTTTGACATGAGAAGAGTCAATCAGAGGAAAGGTGGTAGCTTTTTCAATATTGGAAGTGCAAGGCAGGCAAAAGATTTGCAAAAACTTGACTGGAGACTGCCTTCTTATATTATTGAAAGTTTGAGTGTGATCCAGTTATTAATGTTATAATTGACATTCAGAGGGTTCCCATTAATCTGCAGTTCGGTTGAGTAGCATTTTGGAGCTCTAAGTGAGCTGCAGTTCTAACAATAGGTGTAAAAGAAACAGCCAGAAAGTATTTTAGGTGCTTGCTGTTGGGAGGCAGGGCTACAAAAGGTAGCAAACAGTGAGTGAGACAGAGAGATACGGTCAGTATTAGCCTTGCAGCAAAAGCTTCATGTGCTGGAGTAGTGTGGTAAGGAATTATTCCAACCATGGGCCCTGCTCACAAGATATTTAGGAACAGATGGGATAAAGTACGTCTTGTGAATAAGGCCCATGTTTGTTTGTGAGGAACTTGGTAGGGGGTGATTGTTGGAAAAGACCAGGCTTAGGAACTGAAAGGGGGGTTCCCTGATCCATTCCTGTCAAGCTGCCCGAAAATGAAAAAATCCAGTAAAAAATGTGTTGAGGAGAGGCAGAAACTCAGTTTCCAACTTCCCAGAAAAGACTTTTACAACAAGAAGCAGGTGATAGGAAATGCTGAATGCTGTGTGCAAGGCTAGGTGTGGGAAAGAGGATGGCCCACAGGAGGCAGACGCCAGATAGAGCCTGTCAAGAAATCTGTTGGTTGTGGGAATGCCAAAAGTGATTTGTATAGGCTTGCCTTGTGTAATATTGTTTGTAGATTAAGGTGTCTAGCATACACTTTTAAGTTTGAAAGGAGAGCAGATCACGATCCTGGTTTCAACCCGGAATTTCACAGCTGCAAGTCTGAATTGATGTACCTGTACCTATTTTTATCTGTCAAATGTTGGAGGGTCTGCCTGTATTACACATACCATGCTTGTCTGCATAAGGCCTGGTGTAACCCCTAGATGGCACTATCCCAGGGGCTACTACCCCTGCCTGATTTGCCACTAACAGGTTGAGGGGCCTGGATCCGATGGCGGGTGCCTCCACCCAGAGGTCAGGGTTTGCAATAGTTAAACTTGGTCACAGCCCTCTGGGACACTGCAACCCCCCTTTCTTCCCACTAGTGGCCCACACAGTATATCAGAATTACCTTCACAGTATACACTTACCCCCAGAACTGGTTCAGGCACTGGGACCCCCTGTAAAATAAGAAGATACAGTGCAACAATCATAGTACAATACTTTAACATAGACAAATACCTCAGGCAGTATAACTTTGCTGAAACAAGCAGCTCTGATTTATTTAGGGGGATATAACAAGGACAGGGGGAAATCAGGTTAATTAGCTTATCACTTTACTCATCTACCTATGGCTCTGTGCACAGGCCTATCCCTACCAGTTACTGTCCCTGGGTACCCAAGCTCTAGTGGCTAGTCCAAACCGTGGCAGCTGGTAGGGGCCCTTTCACACAGAGAAAAGAAAAATTAGTTAAAAAGTCAGCAATACAGTAATTCCATTTGGATTCAATGTGGCAATTCAACAGGGAGCGACCCTGAATTAGTACTCATAACCTCCAAACAAGATAGGGTCCTTCAATGTCAGGAGGGCTACTCTTGAGCTCCGAGACTCCTCACACATTATATGACAAACTGCAACAGGCAAAAATCCTTTAATGGCAGCAGGATTCACTTGAGTTACACAAGCCTCCTCACACATTTATATGGTAAACAGAAAGTACTATACCAGGCAGGCTGCTTCTCTATCCCGATCGCAATTATTGCACAATACCGGGAGAACACACAGCAGATTCAGTTCCTGACAGACTGAGCAATTCAGCAATTTCTCCAGTCTTCTACAGGGTGAGCCTGGTTTCTCTTCAGATATCCTTTGATTCTCTTCACAGGACGGATTCAGTCCTAACAAGCAGTTACACAAGCTGCAGACCAGAACTCGGGGCCTTACACGTGTTTACCGACTAAATCTGCACACCGAAAAAGGACAGGGCTCCTTCCGTCTTCACTGCCAGAGCTCAACTGAAACTCCAGCAGACAAAACCGGGCACTTCCTTTGAGTTCCTCCCAGTTCTTGACTGGATTGGCTGTCACTCACAATAGACTGCCCCCGTTGGTCCAAAAAGGCGCCGAAGTCCAAACTACATCTCCCAGAGTCACTGCCCATACAATCCTCTTGTGGCTATCTCAGATTACGAGTCCAAGTTCTGATTCGTCCAAGGCACCATTTTAGAGCTACCTTAACCCACACTGATTGGTCCAGTTCAGCAGTTCAAAACTAGAATGGGGAACTAGGCAAACACAGTTCTGACTGCAAAGAAAGCAGGTTAGACAAACTGTATTTTCATTATTACTCTAAATAATTTCTGGCAAACAGTTACATCTTTCAGATAGGTTCCCCTTGTACTCCTAGTGACTGCAAAAATGGAGTGAATTGGCAGCAGCTCGAGTGGTACTCAAGCAGAGAAACACACAGTCCCCCCCATATAAACTAATTATGTCTGCAAGCAGACAGCTCTTAAAGAGACAGTACCAGAGGCTCTAAAAACACTCACAGATAAATGGCTTAAACGCCAAACACCATTCAGGCTTGGAGCATTCAAGCAAGCTCCTGGAAGTCTTTTGGGAACCCCCATTTGCAGGGGGGTTACATCGGGATTTTGTGTCAAACAGCAAATCAGCTGCCTCAGAGCGCATGCACATGCATGTCCGTTGTTGGGGGTTTACTGACAAGTGTCTATTTACTACACTGGCACCAATTGCCATTGAGATTTGTGGTGTTTTAAGCCATGCATCAGAGTGCATCCGTTCCAGTAATGAAACCAGTGAAAAAGCAAGTTCGGTGGCTGATCAGCGACTTCACCAAGTATTTAGGTGGGCAGCAAGTTGGCATTGGGCTGCAAAGCCTGCACAATAAATGAATATGCACGCTTACGTTAAGCTTCCATTCATTCTTTACAAACTATTATGGTTGGTTTTTTTGGTTTGTGCCCATTATTTTGTGTGTGTGTGGGGGGGGTGCTGTGGCCCCTGACATTTGTTCTAATCTTTAAATACATGCCAGAAATGTTTCCATGTTGGAAGGAGAGAGAGAGAGAGAAAAATCCCAGTACAAAAATAAATAAATATATCTGTGTGTCACTGTGTTGTGTGACTACATCTCCTACGTGGTGTACTTGCCAGTCCATCATCCTGTTGCGTGCCTTTGACTGCACTGTACCCTATCCAGTGTGTCAGCATGTGCAGCCCAGATCCCATTTTTGTGGTATCTGTTACTACATGCCAGAAATAGTTTCTGGCAGGACTTTGGGAGGAACAGATTTAATTTTTCTCTCAGTTTCATGTGCATTTCACTGTTCTCTTCATCATTGGCAGCACAATTAAAAAGTAGGGTTAGAGTTCTAAAAAGTTCTAAAGATTAGAACCCTAGAACTTTTCCAAAAGTTCTAGACTAGAACTAAAACCCAGAACTTCAAAGGGTTCCGACAACCCTAATCTGCATGTCAGTAAATACAAGATGTTCCACTGCATGTAACATTTCAGTTTCACTGGCAAATCATGACAGGAAGCCTACAAGTTTTCAGTCTTTGTCTTTAGATAGAGCAAGTCTCTCACCATCAGAGGAGTGTTGTCTTTCTGCCGCTTTGCTTCTCAGGCCAGGTCTGTAATTGCTGAGGCATTGCCAATGATCCATTTGTGGTAATTGCACAGTTTCGCTTCTACAGCAGCAAGACCCTTGTTCTCCTTCCCAGTTGCCTGAATTGTTGTGAGCATGACGAGGAGTTGTGATGCCTGGATGTCTGCTACAGACATTCTGCTAGGCCATGCAGGACCAGATCCCTTGGTGTGTGCCATCAGCAAAATATAGGTGCCCAGATTTTGTGCCACATGTTTTAGTCCCTTTTTGGTCCCATTCTGTCTGTGACCACTACTGGAGTCAAATCCAGCCAAAGAGGATGCAGGTTCAGCACAGTGAAGTAGGTAACATCACTTACGAAATATTCGATAATCAGGGCACTAAAGAAAAGTTCTCACCATATTGGCTGCACCACAGCACCCCAAAGACTCTGTAAATTGCAAAGATTTATCCTCTTTAAAGTTTAATATGAAATTGTGGTACAGAATGAGGTACAAGTTCACAGTGGAATGTAATGGGGGAATATACTGAGTTTACAAAATGGGAAGGGAAGCTCCTGTGTCTTAATTGGTCATTAACTGTCATTAGAAACATGTAATGCATGTCTAAAAAGAAGTGCTGGCCAGGTGGACACAGGACGAGAAGGAAATTGATGAGCCAGTAGAATTTTTAAAAACTGTCAGACACCATTTTTTTCCCCTTAATTAGTCCACATAAGCAGACTTGGTAACACACATAGGAAAATGAGGGTACTGGGTCATAATCTTGCATGCTAAATAGTGTACAACATTATGGCTTACCCACTACAGTGCTGCACCAGTGAGCGAATGGTGCAATACTGTGTATACTGCTGTACGTGGTATTGCACCACTCTCACTCTCCCAGGCAGAGGAAAAGACCTCTGCTGGGAGTGGGTTCCACCAACTAGCTGCTGTGGCTCAATGGACTGAGACCCAACAGCAGGGAACTCAAACAGTGCTTCTGGGACTGGGTTTGATTCCCAGTCCCTTATTTTACAACTTTGTGCATGCCCGGCTTAGACCCACGAGTTGAGGGAGCATAGTGGGGGGGGACAAAGCCCCCACAGAAAAATAGATATGCTGATGGCAAGAGTTGCACTGTATTGGCAGTGCGATCTTGCCATGCAGCATTGTAATATGAAGATTATGACCCTGTGCCAAAACGAATACTGTCACTAGGGAGAGTCTACTGCATAAACTCTACTAAATAAACAAAGATGCAAGTTGTGTTGTTGTTTTGTGTAGTGTTTAGTGGGATGTGCTTCAAAGTTTGTGCCACAATCTGGACTGCAGCTGTGGGGCTCGGTGCCCCCCGCTATCTCAGCAAGTGTGACCTTTGTAGTTAAAAATAAAAGGGAGAAGTCATATATATATATATAGCCACAAGCCCAAGTCTGGCTCTCCACTTCAGCTGAGTAGCCCTGGCACTGCTACCTGCTGGCAGCCAGACCTCTGCATCCAGCCCGCCACCCCCTGATCATGGAAAGCAGCCACAAGCCCAAACCAGGCTCTCCACTTCAGCCGAGTCGCTCTGGCACTGCTACCTGCTGGCAGTCGGACCTCTGCATCCAGCCAGCCACCCCCGACCAAGGAAAGCAGGTACATTCGGCCAGCTTCTAGCTCGGAGCTGTCAGACTTCAATCCCCATAATTTGACTGGCTCCTGGGGACTGTGGCTTCTTCCCAATTGGATGCTGTAGATCCCCATTGAGAAAGAAAGCACACAAGGCACCTTTTTCAAAACACAGCTCTGCCACTGCCTTGCTGTACTGCTCCCTGGACAGTTTTTCACCCACCCCCTACCCCCTCCTCCCTCCTTTACAAAGTACAGTTACCCAGTGATCCCCACCCCCTGAGGCCTCACACTAGTCAATTACAGCAACTCCTTAAAGGGGCTCTCCTTTCAGTAACTTCTTAAAGGGGTGATCCTCTCTCGTGCTCAAATAACTTATCATCCTCAATGTGTCTGGGATCAAGCGCATTGACTCTGACTATGGTCCTCCTCCTACTTCCTACACCAGCCCCACCTCACTTAGGACCATCACCCTCTACACATAGTACCCCCTTTTATCTGCAGCACCTGTACCAGACCCACCCGATGCTCACCAACCCCCGTACCGCCCCACACTTCTACCCCACTGCCTCTACTTTCCACTCATTCCTTGGTCTCTTCTCCTCAATGCTTTTCCCACCCTTGTACCTCTACCCACCCCTTGCACCTCAGCACTCAGCCCCGTGTTCAGTCACAAGGGGAGATGCCACAATCACTACTATGCTTTGGTGCGTCTAATCACCCTCCTGTTGCTTCTATCAGGTAACATTCATCCAAACCCTGGCCCCGTGCAAAACCTTATGAACAAGCCTGCCCAGGCTCAAGAACTCTGCATAGTTTCTATGAATATTTGAAGCCTCCTTAAGAAGGCTGCTACATTCCAGTGCTGGGTTACTCAGCACTAACTGGACATTGTCGCACTCATCAAAACCTGGCTATCCAAAGCCACCCCTGACTCCTTCGTCTCCCTCCCTGGTTACACCCTTTTCAGGGAAGAGCGGGTGGGTAAGCATGGAGGTGGTTGTGCTGTCTACATTCGTGACTCCTTCCTTGGACATGCACTTCCACCACCAAAGCTTGATAACAGGACGCAAGCCCTCACACTAAAAATCTCCCTCAACCCTGGTAAGGGTCCACTCTTTCTCACTATTGCCTATATTCCCCCAGAAAGAAAGACTCACCATTCAGGCGCTTGCGGACTACCTTTCTGGCCTACCAAGCAAAATGGCCCAGATAATTGTTAGTGACCTGAATATCAACTGAGCGTCTGCCACGGCCTCCCAAACCAGAGATATCTTTGCTGCCCTTGACATGTCTCAGCTTATCACCACCCCAACTAGATTCAACCCCTTTACTGGCTCCAGCACCCTCCTGGATATCACCATTGCCAACTGCCCCCAGAGGGTGCTCGATATCAGTGTATTTCCCAACTCACTTAGTGACCACTCCCTGGTCATATTCTCTTGGTCTGCTGCCAACAGCAAACCTGTACCATAAACCACCCAGCAATGTCGCCTACTCCCAGGTGGCCTCCGTTGCCTTAAACTGTACCTCTCACAACTGGATTGGTCCCCAATTAGGCTTGCACCGTCCATAGACGAGGCACTGGATTTTTTAACTCGCACTTTTAACACTGCCTGTGACCTCTATGACCTCTTTGCAGAAATCGCATGAAAGAGCAAAGCATACCGTGGGTTACCCCCTCCCTCCTTCACAAATGTAAAATGAGATACAACCTATGTCACATTGCCGTGGAATCTGGCTAGCCAGCTGATAGGCAAGAGTACAACACTGAGTGCAATAAGTGTACTTGGTCCATTCAACAGGCGAAAGCCCAGTACTACCAATCCGCTCTTGTCTCCTCCTGGGGGTCTGCTAGAAACTTTTGGGATAATGTAAAGGAGTTCAATGGGAAATCCCGCTCCTCACCCTCCTATCAACTTTCCTTTAATGGAACTGTCTGCTCTGACCCCCCTTGGTATTGCAGACTGCCTAAACCACACTTTCTCAGACCCGAGTTCAGGCTTGCCCAATAATTTCTTTGACCCCATCCCAGTAGCACCCCTGCCCACTCTCCAGAGACCTCCTTTCTACTTGTGTACTATCTCCCCATTGGAGGCTAGACCCTTCTGCAAAAAGTCATTAGTAGTAACAACCCCTGCACTGACCTACTCGACACTAGGCTACGTCATCTGACGTTGGATGCTATCCTGGTCCCACTTACCGAGCTGCTCAACCACTCTCTGTGTATGGGGCAGTTCTCCAGCACATAGAAAACTGCCATCATCACTCCCATCCTAAAGAGCGGCAATCGAGTGATCCCGGGTAACTATCGACCTATCTCCATCCTCCCCTGACTTTCTAAGGACCTTGTAAAAGTAGTTGCCAACCAGCTTGCTGAATACCTGGCCATGCACAATATCATGTGCCCTGAACAGAATGGCTTTCATGCAGGTCACAGCACCATTACCGCGCTACTTGAATTCTTCAACTTCCTGCACTCTGCTCTTGATGCCGGAAGTCCTGTTGGTGCTGTGTACATTAACCTCTCCAAGGCCTTTGACATGGTTTGTCATCTCCTCCTGCTTGACTCCCACAGATGCCTTGGTTTCTCCCCTGGCTCCCATGCATGATCCACCAGCTACCTCTTTGCCAGAACTCAATGTGTAAAAATCAATAGCACCCTGACACATGACCTGTCTGCTGTGTGGTTCCCCAGGGCTCTATTTTAGGACCTCTCCTCTTCAGTCTCTACCTCAAGTCCCTCCCCTTGTCCTGCCCAAGTAAGATCCTCCTCTATGTGGATGACGCTGTGCTGTTTGCCTCTGACCCCAACACACTCCAGGCCACCCTCCAACAAGATTTTGGTAGAGCTGAGCATTGGTTCACATCACGAAGGTTAGTCCTGAACCTAAAAAAGAACAAAGCTATGCTTTTCTCACATCGCCAAAGGAAAGACAGTGGTGCCCCTCTCGTGATACTGCCTAGCACACCAAACCCCATTGAGCAGGTTTCCTCCTACAAGTATCTGGGCATTACCTTTGATTCAGCATTCTCCTTCCATTTCCATATCAATGACCTTTCTGCTGCCACTAATGTCAGGATTGAACTGTTATACCGCCATAGGGACTACCTGCCACAAGATGCCCTTGGATTGGCAATCACCTCCTCTGTCCTGTCGCTAATCTACTGTAGGCTGCCCATCTATGCTGCAGCCGAAAACAGTGCGCTTGCAAGATTCTATCTCTCTATAAACAGGCTAATGCTGGGAGCCCCTAGCCCCCCTAGCTTTGGGGGGGACGGCTCAGGGGTAATGTGAGGAAGTATATTTTCACTGAGAGGGTTGTGGATGCATGGAACAGCCTCCCTGAGGAGGTCATGGAGTCAAGAACAGTGGGGGACTTAAAGAATGCATGGGACAGGCATAAGGCAACCCTAGTGGTGGGTAAGAGGAAGTAAGCTGCTGGTTAACTAGGATCTGCAACTTATCTGTTAGATAGGAAAACGGGCAGACTAGGTGGGCCAAGTGGTCCTTATCTGCCATCAAATTCTATGTTTCCCTAGGGTGCACCTGTACGTGCCTGCTGTACTCCACCACCAACTTGCTCAAACTTGAAGAAAGACTCTGCTTCCAAACCTGCCTTCTTGTAAAAAAGACCCTGCTAGGGCTGTCCCCACCGGGGTTGCCACCTCCCTGCAGCGTGCTTTCCCCACTGTCTCCAACTGCAGCACTGTCAATACCTCCCTTATTGTCCCCAGGGTAAGGACCTCTATGGCCCAGAGATCCTTTTGCTATCGGGCTTCTTCCTGGTTCAGTTCCCTCCCAGCCAACATAACTGACTCCACTAAGCTTGGTCCTTTCAAGGTCTCCCTCAGAAGCCATCTGACAAGCACTCGCTGCTGCAGCTGCACATAATCCCACACCTGAATCTTACCCTCACCCCTAGGCTGGGTCTGCCCCCTTCTACTTTTCCTGTATATGCCTGGGGTCTCGGCAACATCTGCTGACTAATGTAATAAAATATCTCTGGTTGCTACCTGACATGGTACTCGTGCACCTATATTATGACTCCTGTGCTCTATCTATTGCCAAGCATGTACCACCAATGAATGCCTGTAACATTGGTTGCTTTTTTAATCCAAGTGTTATGTACTGTACAGTTTTGTTTGCTGTGATGTACTGCTCTATTGACAAGGTGACTTTGTAAATGAGTCTTTGACTCAAAGGTCTGTAAACCGATCTAATAAATAAAAATAAAAAAATAAAAATAAAATAAATGCCTAAGTGTTTTCTAACACTTATTTCCAGCTTCCAGTCTCACCAAGACATAATCAGTCCTGAAGTGCTGACCATGTCAGTTGACGTTAGCCCATGACACTTTCAAAAAGCATGTGCTCCCAATCCACACAGTCAGCTGCTTGCCCACTTGTTACAGTACTCGCTCAGCAGTTAACTCCTGCTGGCCAATGAAATTTTTTTTTTTTTTTAATTCAAAATCAGTCACACACTTCTTTTGTTTATTCTTGCTAGTGCTGGCTGCACTCCCGTCTAACGATCATTGCAGACCCTCTTTACAACCATAACTTTGATAATTCCTATCATTGGTTGATTACGCCGATTTCCTCTAAAGCCAATACCCCAACTCTTACATGGCTAAACTGGACACACTCTACCATCGAGTACTGAGGTTTCTAACAGGACTCCCCTTCGACATGCATCACTGCACCCTATATGCAGCAGTGGGGTGGACAGCATTAAAGTTCAGGTGCCACAGAAACGCCACTCTCTGGATCTATAGAGCCATCTCTAATAAGCTGCCTTACTGTATCTCCTGCTGTCTTTCCCTGAGTATAATTGGGAAATACGCATTAAGAAGTTACTCAGCTATTACACTTAAAGTACCCAAACAAAATCCCGCTTCCGCAGGGCAGCCATAAGCTTCGTGCTACGTACTTTATGGAACGATCTACAAAAAACCCTCAAATTAAACAATCTAATCGGTATAAATGCCTTCAAGACACTTTATTTCTGCACAATCAGAGAAGTATGTAACTGCTTCACTCACTCAGACCCAGTACCAGTGTCTGCACTGGTATATAGCCACGCCTAGACCCAATTTTTAGTACTGACCCCCCAGCTTGCTCCTCACCAGCCTAATTGTTCTCTCTCTTATCCCTCTGTCTTATCAACACTAGGCCCATCCATCCCCTTATTCTTCCTTTCCCAACCTCGCATAGGAGTTCACTACCCTGGGTTGTGACATCCTACCATGCCCCGTACTTTATAGCATTCAATCCCGGGGCTCACACATACTCGTTTTCTCCATCCACCTTCTCTACATCCAGCTTTACCAACTCCTTTCTGTGCACCGTGCCCTCCTAGCCTTTTTCCCCCTACCTCCCTCCCTTCACCTCTACCTGGTGTATATTTTTATTTTTGGTTTTTTCTTCCGTTACTTCCTCCTGCAACCTTAGATAACCTGCTTTATCTTCCTATAGACACTTCTATGTATGTAAATACCGTGTAATCTGTACAATATCTGTATAATTCTATGTACATATGAACTTCTTTTTCTTCCTCTCTGTAAAGAGTATTATCTGTTGCCTTGTAAATACCTGTGTTGACCTGCATATACAATTGTTCATGCTCCACCCAGGTCCATCTTGCAAATGAGCTTCTACTCAACAATGAATGCCTGGTTAAATAAAGACCTGATTGATTGATTGAATTCATTTTCCTCACTGAGCTCTCTATTAAACCTCTTGTGCTTTTCCTACCTGTCCAGCTGCTCCTACACTCACAGTCATTAGGACCAACCAAACTACTGAATCAAAAGTGTTGCATCCTATGAACCTTAGGCAGCATATTAAAAAGTGAAATAAATAGCTTCATCTGCCAGTCCTGGTGCCCTGAGCTCAGCTGTTCTCCAGATTCTTCCTAGCATTACCGCTTTCAGCTGCTTTGTCTGTTTCTTGTGTCCATTTTCCACACAAACCACAGACGGAATTAAAAAAAATAAGAGATGTTGAACTGCCACATCTTCGATCACTTGGTTTATGTGTTTAGAGGTGGGAGGTTAAAACTGCTGACTTTTACTGACAAAAACAAAACTACTGGGCAAAAACTAAGGCAAAAAAAAACATCAATTTTTTCAAGTTAGAGGGACTAATTTATTACTGTCTGAACATTCCAGTGTAACCCCTGCAAATGGGGGTTCCCAAAAGACTTCAGGAGCTTGCTTGAATGCTCCAAGCCTGAATGGTGTTTGGCATTTAAGCCATTTATCAGTGAGTGTTTTAGAGCCTCTGGTACTGTCTCTTTAAGAGCTGTCTGCTTGCAGACATAATTAGTTTGTATGGGGGGACTGTGTGCTTCTCTGAGTACCACTCACTTGCTGCCAATTCACTTCATTTTGCAGTCACTAGGAGTGCAAAGGAACCTATCTGAAAGATGTAACTGTTTGCCAGAAATTATTTAGAGTAATAATGAAATTACAGTTTGTCTAACCTGCTTTCTTTGCAGTCAGAACTGGTCTGCTAGTTCCCTATTCTAGTTTTGAACTGCTGAACTGGACCAATCAGTGTGGGGTAAGCTAGCTCTAAAATGGTGCCTTGGACGAATCAGAACTTGGACTCATAATCTGAGCCAGCCACAAGAGGATTGTATGGGCAGTGACTCTGGGAGATGTAGTTTAGACTTCAGTGCCTTTTTGGACCAACAGCAGCAGTCTATTGTGAGTGACAGCCAATCCAGTCAAGAACTGGGAGGAACTCAAAGGAAGTGCCCGGTTTTGTCGGTTGGAGTTTCAGTTGAGCTTTGGCAGTGAAGAAGGAAGGAGCCCTGAGCTTTTAGTGTGCAGTTTTAGTCAAAAACGTGTATAAGGCCCAGAGTTCCGGTCTGCAGCTTGTGTAACAGCTTGTTAGACTGAATCCGTCCTGTGAAGAGAATCAAAGGATATCTGAAGAGTAGAAACCAGGCTCACCCTGTAGAAGACTGGAGGAATTGCTGAAAATTGCACTCGGTCTGTCAGGAACTGAATCTGCTGTGTGTTCTCCCGGGTATTGTGCAGTAATTGCGATCGGGATACAGATGCAGCCTGCCTGGTATAGTGCTTTCTTTTATATGGATGTGTGAAGAGGTTTGTGTACCTCAAGTGAGCCCTGCTGACATTGAAGGACCCTATCTTATTTGGAGGTCATGAGTACTAATTCAGGGTCGCTCCCTGTTGAATTGCCACATTAAATCTAAATGGAATTACTGTACTGCTGACTGTTTAATTCTCCTTTTCTCTGTGTGAAAGGGCCCCTACCAGCTGCCACGGTTTGGACTAGCCACTAGGGCTTGGGTACCCAGGAACAGTAACTGATAGGGATAGGCCTGTGCACAGAGCCATAGGTAGATTATTAGAGTGATAAGCTAATTAACCTGATTTCCCCCTGTCCTTGTTATATCCCCCTAAATAAATCAGAGCTGCTTATTTCAGCAAAGTTATACTGCCTGAGGTATTTGTCTATGTTAAAGTACTGTACTGTGATTGTTGCACTGTATCTCATTTCACAGGAGGTCCCAGTGCCGGAACCAGACCTGGGGTAAGTGTATACTGTGAAGGTAATTCTGATATATTGTGTGGGCCACTAGTGGGAAGAAAGGGGTTGCAGTGTCCCAGAGGGCTGTGACCAAGTTAGTTTAACTATTGCAAACCCTGACCTCTGGGTGGAGGCACCCGCCATTGGATCCAGGCCCCTCAACCTGTTAGTGGCAAATCAGGCAGGGTAGAAGCCCTGGGATAGCGCCATCTAGGGGTTACATCTTGGAGGCTCACGCTAGGATTGTGTGTCCTCTAGTGGCCATATTCACGAACCACTGTTAAGAAAAAAATGGGTACCCGACAGAAGTGGCTGTGCACTGGCTGGTGGAGGGTGTACTGGGAGGAGATCGACCCCCAAAATGCTATGCTTATCCTGGACATCCCCCTGGGTATCAATACGGACACTGTGCAGGGAGTACTTTCCAAGGTGGAAGGTTTACAAAACCCTGTGGTGGTGGGTCGGCATGCTAATCTGCTCACCCACACTTTCCTGGCCCTAGTAGAGTTTAAGGATCCCATTGATAGCTCCAAAGTGCCACAGACCATTACCCCAGAGGGAGCCCTCACTGCTTGGAGAGTGATAACTAAGGACAGTAAAGACCCGGGGGGGAATCAGCCTCACCACTATCTGAAACTTTTGAGGAGAAATTTGCTGAATGGTTGCTGGGAGAGGGAAAACTGTAGAGGACTTGAAAAACTATTCTTGCCACCTGAGGTGTTCTCCCCAACACCCTCTCCTGCTCCAGTGCCCGTAATGGTGGCTGAACCAATGCAGACTCCTATTTCTGCACCTGCCATTAGTCACGACTTCACCGAAGGTTGAGGATCTTCTCTGGCACCTCCCACACCAAGGGAGGATGACTGGGAGACCTGGATAGACTATGTTGCCCCCAGTGCTAGAATGGCAATGCTCGGAAGGCGAAAAGCGAAGAGGGTTAGTGAGAGCCCCGAGGTCCTGCCCTGGCTACCATCTGTGCTAAACGGGCCAGTAACCCTGAAGCGACTGCACAGGCCTATCTTGAGGCCTTGGAGAATGTGTATGGGAGCCCAGATTCTGATGAGGACCTATGGTGGAGAGTAAGAAATGCACAACAGTACCAAGGGAGTTGTTGTCTGTGTATGTCTCTCGGTTGGAAAAATTGTTGCAAGAATGCCTCAGAAAGGGTAGTTTGCCAGCGATTGAACTGGACCGAACCAGACTGGACAGAATCCTTAAGTCTGCCCCTTCTCAGAACTCCTGTTGCTTCAGTTACCTGGCAAATCGACTGGAATCCCCACCCTCCTATGATGAGTTAATGAGATAAATTGAGGAGTTGAGAAAAGGCGACCTCGGAGGTACCTGCACCAACAGCTGTGGCTACGACCGGTGACTGAGGTGACCCATCAAGTGAAGTTCAGGGTAGAGGTTGACAGTCAATGAGTGCTCTGACAAGGAAAAGATATGCCACAATGGGGCGAACTGTTGAGAGATCCGGGAATTCAAAAACAGTCCTTTATGAAGGCCACGCCTGCAAGCACGGGCCCTGACCTATATCCGACTGCATCTGCTATGGGGTGGGGTACCACCCATGTATCTCCTGCTGATAACAGCTCCAAACTCAATTCCTTGACCATGGAAGTGGAGAAACTGACGAGATGTCTCCAAATGCTTATCAACGCCGAGACAGAGATGGCACCCAGGTTTCCAGTTAGTAATACCCCCGCCCTGGCTCCCAGTGTGGCGCCTCGGCCAGCTCAAACTCCAGAAAGTTTGTTTTGCTATAATTGTGGGAAAGATGGGCACATGAAAAGGGAATGCCAGTCCCCAAAAGACACTGACAAAGTTGCATATAGGCTACAAGGAGAGCTGAGAACAAATCAGTGGTTAAGAGGTGCACTACATGATCCCAGTGAGGGCACCAAAATGATAATTCATGTCCTTTTGTGGCAAGGTCAGTTGCCCAGGCCCCCACTACCGCTCTCCAGACTGGTCCACAATAGTGGGTCCCTCCATGGAGACCACCGTGAAGGTGAATGGAGGTCTACAAGAGCTGTATTAGACAGTGGCTCCTAAGTGACAATTATGTTCCAGGATTGGTATCAGAAGCATTTGTCAGATGTACCCTTACAACCATTAGAAGGACTGCATGTATGGGGGTTAAGTGAGAAGGCCTACCCCTATTCCGTATATCCGACTTGGCTGTCTTTCCCCACCTCCGTGGCTGGAGGGCTTAACAAGTAGAGACCCTAGCCTTAGTGTGTCCCCCACTGGACTGTATGATGGTGTCCCTTTGTTGATTGGAACAAATGCTCATATGTTCGGAAGGCTGGCACAGTTGTGTTATGAAAAACAGGGGTCAAAGACTAGTAGAGCTTTAAGAGTTCCGGCTTTAATTAAGAAGGCCTATGAGGCACAAAGAGATGCTGAAAAAACAGAACCAGAGGAACCGGTCGGAATTGTATGGAAGAAGGATCCTGAGTCTCTGATCCTGGCGCCAAATGCCCAGTGTACCTTACAGGGAGAGGTCCGTATCAGAAAGGATGTTAAGAATAAATATTAATGTTGGATGCACCAGGCGATGGAAAATTGCCAGAGGGACTGCTGGTCAAGCCTAGTATTTTGCCCGCTAGAGCCCATGCTTATGCCAGAAGGGTAATGGTCCAAGTTCATAATGTGTCTGAAAGAGAGATTCGAGTAAACAGAGGTTGCATCCTGGCTAATGTGCATTGTGCAGACACTGCAGTGCTATCCAGCAGCAACAGTTCAAGGAAGAATGACAGAGTAACGCCTGACTTGTTTGATTTCGGCGACTCCCCGCTGCCAGCTGAATGGAAAGTGAGGATCAGTGAGAAGCTTGCCCAGAGAGACCAGGTGTTTTCTTTAAAGGAATGGGATGTAGGATGCGTGCAAGGAGCTGAGCACAATATCCGGCTGCATGACGAGACCATTTCGTGAGAGGTCCTCGGCGCCTGGCACCTGCTGACATAGATGATGTGAGACGGCATCTGCAAGAGATGTTAGCTGCTGGTGTAATACAAGAATCCAGAAGCCCTTATGCTTCCCCATTGTGGTAGTGAGGGAAAAGAATGGAACAGTAAGGATGTGTGGATTATCGCACCTTAAACCGCGGACTATCCTGATCAGTACACAATGCCCCGTGATTCAGGATGCTTTGACTGCCTAAACGGAAGCAAGTGGTTCTCTGTGCTGGATCTCCGCAGTGAGTACTACCAGATCCCGATGGCCCCAGAGGACTGTGAGAAGACGGCCTTTATCTGTCCGCTTGGTTTCTATGAATTCATGAGGATGCCTCAAGGATTTCAGGTGCCCCAGCCACTTTTCAACGATTGATGGAGCGTGCAGTGGGGACAGGAACTTACTAGAGTGCCTGGTATACCTAGATGATGTTATTGTGTTTGGCAGCTCACTGGAGGAACATGAGAGCAGATTATTTAAGGTATTGGACCGACTGGAGGACTTTGGCCTTAAACTGTCCATTGATAAGTGTCAATTCTTTCAAACATCAGTAAAGTATGTGGGACACATAGTATCCACCGAGGAATAGAGACCGACCCAAGTAAAGTTGAGGCCTTGACCACCTGGCCACAGCCCAAAATCTAAAAAGAACTGCAAAGATTCCTGGGATTCTGTGGTTATTATCGGCGCTTCATCAAGGACTATTCAAGAGTGATCCGCCTTTACTTAACCTTACTCAAGGGTATCCCCAACCCACACAAAAATACCAAAAGTCAGCGTCCCTCAAGACTGAAAGAGTGTATTTTCATCCGAGTGAAGTATTTGGGCCCGCTGGACTCCTGATTGTGAGACTGCTTTTCATGAGATCATATATCAACTTACCCATGCTCCAGTGGTGGCCTATGCGATCCAAGAAAACCTTACATCCTGCACACTGATGCTAGCTTGCAAGGGTTGGGGCTGTGTTGTACCAAGAGCACGAGAATGGCCTGAGACCAGTGGCCTTTGCCAGTAGAAGCTGACCCCATCCGAAAAGAACTATCCTGTACATAAGTTAGAGTTCCTAGCTTTGAAGTGGGCTATTGTTGACCAATTCCATGAGTACTTGTATGGGCTAAAATACTAGTAAAACTGACAATAATCCTTTGACCTATGTGCAGACCTCAGCTAAGTTGGATGCCACTGGCCATAGCTGGCTTTCTGCATTATCTACATATGACTATGCTCTGAATACCGAGCAGGTCTGAACCACATAGATGCTGATGCTCTCTCCAGAGGCCTGTTCCCCAGAATGATTGGGTCGATTGGCAGAACCTGACATTCGGGCACTCTGCCGGAAGTTTGACAGGGAGGAACAAATGTCCACGGACGAGTGGACTGCATGGTGGATTGCTTGGGAGCCTCTGAGAATTGCATACCTGCTGCTTATTGCCACTTTTCTGCAATAGACATTGGTGCACTGCCTCAGCTGGACAACGACAGTATTTGGCGGCTCAATCCGCATCCCATGATCAAAGCAGCTTTAGAAGCCCTCTATGCAGGAAAGATGTGTCCAAATTACGCCTCCACTGATTTGAGAACTGCATCTGTTATAAAAGAAGGTCCTAAGTTGAAACTGATCAATAAACTGTTATACAGAGAAACAGTAGACAGAGGGACAAGTAGACAAACAACAACTAGTGCTACCCACTGCCTTCGAGACTCAGTACTGAGGTCCTTGCACAACCACATGGGGCACCTTGGTATAGACAGAACACTTGACTTGGTGAAATCCAGATTCTATTGGCCTAAGATGGGGGCTGATGTGGAGCAACACATTCGAACTTGTAGTCACTGCTTACAGAGGAAAGCTTTGCCCCAGAGGGCTGCCCCCTTGTTAACATCACCACCAGTGCACCCATGGAGCTGGTCTGTATTGATTTTCTGAGTTGGAGTCAGATCAAAGAAATATCAGTAATGTGCTGGTGGTCACTGTCCATTTCTGAGATATGCCCAAGATTTCCCACCAAAGACCAGAAAGCATCCACTGTGGCCAAGTACTTGTAGAAAACTTTTTTGTTCACTATGGGGGCTCCACAAGAATCCATTCTGATCAAGGGAGAGACTTTGAGAGTCGTCTGATCAAGAGATGCTTTCTCTGTGGGGAGTGCGAAAGTCCAGAACCACTCCTTACCACCCCAGGGGACCCACAGCCTGAACGTTTCAACCGCACTTTGCTAGATATGCTAGGCACCCTGCACCCAAAGGACAAGCCTAGATGGAGCCAACAAATTAGCACCCTGGTACATGCTTATAACTGCACCAAAGTGATGCCACTGGTTCTCCCCTACCGCCTGATGTTTGGAAGAGAAGCTCGACTACCAGTAGATGTGTGTTTTGGGGTCTCCTGATGGGGTTCAAGCTGACAACTATTTACAGTATGTGTAAAGTTAAAGGCCCAGCTAACTCATGCGTACCAACTGGCTCAAACCATGGCTGCCAAAAGAAATCTGGCCAACAAAGAAAGGTATGATAAAAGGTGAAAGCACAGGAACTCCAGGAGGGAGATTGGGTATTGCTAAGAAATCTGGGACTGCATGGCAAGCACAAGATTGCTGACAGATGGCACCATCTCCTCACATTGTAGTGGGCAAACTAGATGATCTGCCAGTGTACAAAGTAAGGCCTGAGAATAATTCAAAAGATGTAAAACAATGCATAGAAATCATTTACTGCCCATTGGACAAATCTTAATTGAGTCTGAGCCCTAGAAGATGCCCCTCTGGACCAGTGACTAGAGCTGCTGCTAAGAAAAGATCAAGAAAGTCTGCACCTACAGAAGCAAAGTTAAAGTGTTCCCCTGCACAAGTCCCAGTTGAGCATGACTGTCAGTCCATATCAGAAGAAAGTGAGAGTGACTTTGAATACTATCCTTCTTACGAACTGAGTCAATTATTTCAGGGCAATCCCCTAGTCAATACTGGAGATGAAGCTGGGCCTTCTGGACTGTCTAAGCCCCCAGCTTCATCCCTGGAGCCAATGCTCCCAGAAAGTGAAGTGCAAAGCATCAGATCAGATGAAATGGAATCATTGTGCATGGTTGAACTCTTTGAGCTTTCAGGGGAGGAAAATGATAGATTGGGGCAGACTGGTGATACACCAGAACAAGAAGAGTATTTTGAGTGCCCCGACAGTCCACTGCCAGTGTCCGAAAGCTCTCCATGCGAGCCAAATGTTGTGGACTCAGAAACTGTAACTCCTGGAGCTGAAAGTGCCCCAAGTTCTAGCCTCTCTACCCCCATGGAGACTCCCCTGACAAGTGAGGACAATGCTGAAAATGAGGCTCAGAGTGCAGAGACTGTAACAGTTCCCCTTAGAAAGACTGGTCGAGCTGTAAAGCCTGTGGTGCACCTCAGTTATGATTTTCTTGGGAGGCCTGTGGACTTGCCTCTCAATGTTGTCCATAAAGGAGTGTATGTGTCCCCGAGCTCATTGCCCAAACTGAGCGTCAGTGCTAACTCCAAGTTACTTGTGTTGCCCTCTAAGTATGGTGCCCTTGCCCCATCCAGCCCCAAGGTAACTGAAAGGGAAGGGCCCCCTCTTTTCAGGTTTCATGTACAAGAGGTAATAACTTGAGTTATGGTACAATGTGTATGTAATACTGTGTAAAGAGTGACGTACTGCAATGTTTCAGAAATGTGTTCTTGGTAAAATGATATATTGACTGATTATTACATGTGCGAGCCTAATGCAAATGTATATGGTTGCAGTTGAAACTTATGGGGGTACTTACTTGATGCGGACGTCAAGCTTTCCCAGGCCAGGAAGGGTGTAACCCCCCTGCAAATGGGGTTCCAAAAGACTTCAGGAGCTTGTTTGAATGCTCCAAGCCTGAATGGTGTTTGGCGCTAAGCTTCATTTATCAGTGAGTGTTTTAGAGCCTCTGGTACTGTCTCTTTAAGAGCTGTCTGCTTGCAGACATAATTAGTTTGTATGGGGGACTGTGTGCTTCTCTGTTTGAGTACCACTCGAACTGCTGCCAATTCACTCCATTTTTGCAGTCACTAGAGTGCAAAGGAACCTATCTGAAAGATGTAACTGTTTGCCAGAAATCATTTACAGTAATAATGAAATACAGTTTGTCTAACCTGCTTTCTTTGCAGTCAGAACTGTGTCTGCCTAGTTCCCATTCTGGTTTTGAACTGCTGAACTGGACCAATCAATGTGGGGTAAGCTAGCTCTAAAATGGTGCCTTGGGACGAATCAGAACTTGGACTCATAATCTGAGCCAGCCACAAGAGGATTGTATTAGACAGTGACTCTGGGAGATGTAATTTAGACTTGGCCCTTTTTGGGACCAACAGCAGCAGTCTATTGTGAGGACAGCCAATCCAGTCAAGAACTGGGAGGAACTCAAAGGAAGTGCCCAGTTTGTCTGTTGGAGTTTCAGTTTAGCTCTGGAGTGAAGAAGAAGAAACCCTGTGCTCCTTCAGTGCACAGTTTCAGTCAAAACGTGTAAGGCCCAGAGTTCGGTCTGCAGCTTGTGTAACTGCTTGTTAGACTGAATCCGTCCTGTGAAAAGAATCAAAGGATCTCTGAAGAGTAGAAACCAGGCTCACCCTGTAGAAGACTGGAGAAATCGTTGAATTGCACTCGGTCTGTCCAGGAACTGAATCTGTGTGTGTTCTCCTGGGTATTGTGCAGTAGTGCGATCGGATAGAGAAGCAGCCTGCCTGGTATAGTACTTTCTTTTTTACCATATAAATGTGGAAGAGTCTCTTGGAGCTCAACAGTAGCCCTGCTGATATTGAAGGACCCTATCTTATTTGGAGGTCGTGAGTACTAATTCAGGTCGCTCCTGTTGAATTGCCACATTAAACCAAATGGAATTACTGTACTGCTGACTGTTTAATTTTCCTTTTCTCTGTGTGAAAGGGCCCTACCAGCTGCAGGTTTGGACTAGCCACTAGGGCTTGGGTACCGAGGGACAGTAACTGATAGGGATAGGCCTGTGCACAGAGCCATAGGTAGATGATTAGAGTGATAAGCTAATTAACCTGATTTCCCTGTCCTTGTTATATCCCCAAATAAATCAGAGCTGCTTGTTTCAGCAAAGTTATACTGCCTGAGGTATTTGTCATGTTAAAGTACTGTACTGTGGTTGTTGCACTGTATCTTATTTCACAGGAGGTCCCAGTGCCGGAACCAGTCCTGGGGTAAGTGTATACTGTGAAGGTAATTCTGATATATTGTGTGGGCCACTAGTGGGAAGAAAGGGGGGTTGCAGTGTCCCAGAGGGCTGTGACCAAGTTAGTTTAACTATTGCAAACCCTGACCTCTGGGTGGAGGCACCCGCCATTGGATCCAGGCCCCTCAACCTGTTAGTGGCAAATCAGGCAGGGGTAGTAGCCCCTGGGATAGCGCCATCTAGGGGTTACACTTAGTTATTCGTATGTGTATACATCAGTTTGTGTGGCATAGATGTATGTGTATTTGTGTGTCTGTGCATGTCGGAGTGTTTGGTTGGTGTGTGTGTGTGTGTGTGTGTGTGTGTGTGTGCACGCGTGTGTGTATGTGTATATGCTACTCTATATATGTAGCCTAGGGTTTCCAGTGATGATAGTTACTGAATATGAGAGACCGTCAAAACAGCGATTCATAGTCAGCACTTTCCTCCTGGGCTACCCTGGAAGGATAGCGACCCTACTCAAATGTGAGAGTAGTACAGGGCGACAGGAAGGGGGAATAGCTAGGGGTAGGGGAGGGACAGGGAAGGGGTTTTGGGGGACTGATGTGCCTGCTGCTGTCAAGCTGGCCATGTGGTGTGGTGGTGTGGGTGGCTGGCTCAGGTGCAGCAGGTACAGGGACCAGGTGAGGGAAAATGTTGCCACTGCCTGTGGCCGTGACACTTAATTTTTTCCATTTTGGGGGTTTTGCCCCCTTCCCGACATACAGCTCCACCCCATCTGTTCCCCGCTACTGGTACAGCAGCAGGAATAAGCAGCAGGTTCAGTCAGTGAGCAACTCGTGGTTACTACAGCGTGCTTCAGTGTGGGTAGACTCAGTGGGTGTCATGTAGGGGGTATGCTGGAAAATGAAATGCTGCTGATATGGTAGACTGAGGAGGTATATGAAGTAATTACTGTCTCTCAGGGTTCCCTTTTAATATTTTTCTTCATCTGATATCTAAGATGTGTGCCCTTTGAACATTTTCTTATGGGAGTGCTTCCGCAAACCAGTTATGACAAATGTTAATGTGAGAAAGAAATCACTCAGCCCACTATATGATTCAAACAGTTTTAATTATAGTCTGTTTTTGATATTCCATGTTCATTCAGTTTATAATTAAGATGTTTCAAAAGGATTCTTTAGATTACAAATGCATTAACGTTTCAGGACAAACCAAAACAAATGAAATAAAAGACATCTTAGTTTAACAATGTACATAGCTCGCATGTAAGCAATAACTGACGACAGGGTGGGTGGTTATAGGAGATTAATCAACACCTCGGGTGTATTTTGAGGCACAAGCCTGCAGGCTGAGTGTCCTCACAGCACCTGGGGTGTTAATTAATCCCCAATAACTACCCACCCTGGAGTGGGTTATTACGCTTATAACATGGGATATGTTTAAACAACAACAAATATTTAGAAAGTTTTTTGTTTGCTGTTTAAACAGCACAAAGGGTACTGTATCCTGCCACCTTATAAAATAGTCCATCACAACACATGTATACTGCATTGCTGTTATGAACACAGAAATGCCAGAAAACAGTATTTCCATAATTTCTGACATTTCCTACTCATAACATGCATGGCAGTACTCTCTGGAATGAGGGTGTCAAAACTGTGGCTTTTTTTGGATTCCTGCAATTTACAGAGAGAGAGAGACACCACACACACACACACTGAGGAGACTCCAGCAAGTTTGAATTAAACACAGTGGCCCAGATATTCAAAAGGGTTGTGCATGGCGCAACAGTGTTGCATCATGCACAACCCACTGATGCACTCTGGCGCGATATTAAAGAGAAAAGTGCGGCGCAACTCCGATGCACGGGCGCATCAGTAATGTATGCAAGACAGGTGGGGGTGTGCCCATGCCTAACCTGCACAGCCCGGGATGTGCAGAACCATGCATGTGCAACCCCTACCTGCGCCAGCACAAAGTTAAGCCAAAGAAAAAAAAGGAACAACTGATGGACACCCACAGGTGAGCTGCCGCAGTGCAGGGCGCAACACGGCAGCTGCCACCTGTGGGTGGCCACCCGAGTTCCGGCTGTATCTGGTGGTGCCCCCCCATGCCCGATCATGAGCATTTGTAAAATAAGATGTCCAATATCCCTGGTGGTCCTGTGGAACACTTTCTGCCCGATCACAGGCATCTGTAGTAATAAAAGAAACCCCACCCCCGTCCAATATCCCTGGTGGTCCAGTGGACCACAATCTGCCCGATCGCGGGCATCTGTAGTAATAAAAGAAACCCCCCCCATCAGATATCCCTGGTGGTCTAGTGGTGCCCTCCCCACCCACTCACTGAGCCCCACCACCTACTCCCCTCCCGGTCAGCCGGCGGGTGGCAGCACTGACACCTGCCACCCGCCGACTGAAAGCTTGGAATGGCTGCCGCGCTTGGTTCTGGCGTGAGCCAATGGGCATGCAGCCCATACCGTACTACACATTCCAGATTTGTGATTTATTTGGAATGTGTAATACGGTATGGACTACACGCCATTGGCTCACGCTGTGAACCAGTGGGCATACAGCCCTACCGAGCTGTCAGTCAGCGGGCGGTGAGGCTGCAGGTGGTGGGGTGCTGCCGCCCGCCGCTGACCGGGGAGGGAAGGGTGGTGAGGCTCAGTGGGGGTTACCACTAGACCACTAGGATATTGGATGGGGGTTCTTTTATTACTACAGATGCCTGCGATTAGGCAGAGGAAGTCCAATGGACCACCAGAGATATAAGAACGGGGGTTCTTTATTCAATCAGATGCTCTCAATCAGGCAGAGCGGTCTACTGGACCACCAAGGATATTGATGGCTTTATTTTACACAGATCTCGATCGGGCTGCAGGGTGCTGGGTCTAACGGCTGCTGCCTGGCAGGGCGCCAGGCGCAGTCGTTGGGGATCGCGCAACCTGCATGCAATGAATATAATGACATGCAAATGGCCCTATGTGTGCTTGCATAAATTATGGCCCCATTTGCGTGTCAACTTTTGAATATCGCTGGTGCTGTGCATGGCAATGGAACATCGATGCTATATCTCCATGCACAATGGGGTAGCCTAGGTGCGATATTCAGTGCTGCTGAGCCATGGTGCAGCCCCTTGAATATCATTAGTCCACGCCCTGGCGCGAGTTTGAATATCTGGGCCAGTGCGTGTTTACTTCTCTCTGATTTACACACTCTGTGGCTGTGTCTCTCGCTGTCTTGGCTCAGTAAAAATAAATGACAGGTGACACTGTCTGTAGCTGCCACTCTCTGTTTCTCCCTGAACTGGTACCAAACCATGCTGTCTCCCAGCTGCTCACTATCTCCAGTTACAGAGTCAAGGAACGTACCTACCACCACATGAGGAACACTTGACAGGACTACAAGGAACTCAGACAGACACACATACAGAGAAGACACTGCAGCATTACTAAGTTTTAATTACAGAGCGTGTTGGTGTCGGTGTCACTCTCTCACTCAAGTGTTTTACCATTAACAAATGGACTGCCTGTGTTCCTTGTTGTAGACGTTAATGAATGGCAACCAAGTTGTTATGGTTATGGTCCACAAGTGCTGAATGACATGTGCACTGCAGCATACTGTCATGCTCCTGAGGACAGGGAGTACATACTAGGATGGGGGCAAGGGGATGCGCTGTCATGAGGCACAGTTATACGACTCTTGGTCCACTGCTCCTGACGACAGACACTCACATTCGCAGATTATGGCACCATTGCTATACAGTGTGTGTCTCCTGCTGTGTCTGTCTGTCTCACTCACCGGACTGCATTCCCGCCATATCTCCGAACCACCTTTATGCCCTGCTGCTGCAGACACAGCTGGAGCGAGAGAGAGACAGAGAGTTGCAGGATGTTTCAATTAAATTCCCTTGCTGTGGCTCTTTCTCCCTGCTACACGTGGTTAAGCTACACACAGCAAGAGACCCCTGGTAAGCTGCTCTATCTCTCGCTGTCTATCCTTGCTGCATCTCATTCTCTTTTTCTTTCTCTCTCTCTCTCTCTCTGTCTCTCAGCATTCTTCAGCCTTGCACAGTCAGCAAAATAGTTGGGGCTGCACTTTGCACTGGGTACCTGGAGGTCCACAGGATGGGTGGGTAGGTAGCCACACAGCAGCAAGGAAAAATCCTGACAATGCTGTGTGCTGTTCCCAAACATTAAGGAGGTCAATATGTGACATAAATGCTGCTCCATTTACAGTGGACCTCAGTAGGGAGACAAATAGGAACACAACACACTCACACAGCATACACCACAGCAACTTTTTACTGAGCCACTCACTTTCTGAACGAATATAAGTGACTGCCATTTGCGATTGAGTTTTCCCCACAGAAAACAAGTGCAGGTCTGCCCCAGGATCTCTCTTCTTTGCCCTTGCACAACTAGCTGTGCATGTATGCTGGATTAATCATCAGTCACCTGATGGCTCTGTACCAATCAGGTACCTATCTTTCTCTTTTTTTTTTTTTTTATAGAGGTGTTTATCCCCTTCTAACTGACCCCCCTAGCCCCGTCACCCTGGACTCACCGGGACTTACCCAGAGCTGGCCTGGTCACTGGGTGCAGAACCTGCAAGAGGTCGGTCATCATCCTGCAGCTGGGAGTGTTTTTCCACCATTTTTCCCCTTCCCCATTGCTGGGGCACACATGCAGGACATGCACACGTGGGAGCGTGCGTGTGTCCGCAGAAGTTCCATAGCACCCTCCTTCCATAGTGCCTACAGTCCCGCACTACCCTCAGCCAACACCTGAACAGTCATTTGGTGAAAGTGCTAATCTTCCCTCCCTGGGAGAGGAGAGCAGTCTTCCGGATGCTCGATACTCTCCCTTCCCTGCCAGCACCCAGCAGCCTATACTCATTCATGAACACAGGTCGCCGGCATGGCACGGTGTGGCGTCCAGCACCTCAACCTTCAGCGCCACCGGGCCGGCCCTGGTACCTGTCTTTCTCAATCCCATGTTATAACTTCTTTTAATGCCCCAATTTTTGTCCATTTCAAAATGTGCATGATATTACTGAAAAGTTGTCCATATTAAATTTTCATTCCGTTCAGGGGCCTGGTATTCAGTAAGGCACAAAGCACAGCGTAAATGTTTGCACTGCATTTTGCAAGTGCCCAGGGGGTCTCAGGACAGTATATTCAGTTGGCTGCTATCTGACTGAATATAAGGCTATTTCGGTGCAGCGCTTATTTAAGTAGCATTGCTCCAGCATGGCTTCTGAAGTTGGCCTTAAGAGGTGATAGCACTGGAGCACTAGCAGCAATTTTCAGAGGTGCAAATCCAAATGAGCCCACTAGGCATGCAAGGCACTAAGGGTCCATTTTCATAGGTAGTGGAGACAGGTAGTGTGGTGCCCCCCTCCCGCATCCATGACATATGTAGCAACCCCCCATTGCCAACCTGTCATGTCCAGAATAAATCCCTGGTGCTAGTGCCCCCCATTGCCATCCTGTCATATCCAAAAGAAATCACTTGAGCTAGTGATGCCCCCCCAATCACCAGTCCTTAATGTAAAAAAAAAAAAAAAGAATCCCTGGTGGTAGTGATTCCCCCCTCCCACTAATCTCCAGTCCCTCATTGAAGAGAACAGTCCCTGATGCTATTGGTCTGCCTCCCACCAATCACCAACCTTTAATTTAAAAAAAAAAAACACCTCCTGAGCTAGCCCGGTGGCACTGAGGGTTGAGGCATTGGATGCCATACCTTGTGCTATGCCAGTGACCTGGGTTCAGGAACAAGCCTGGGCAACCAGGATTGGAAGGTGAGAGAAAGAACTGAGCATCCGGAGGATGACTCTTCTCTCTTGGGGACGGAGGGATAGCTGTCCCGTCCATTGATCATCCTCTAGCAATGGCTGGGGGGAGATATGGGTTGGAAAGCTTGAGTCGATGTACAAGTTGGAGGGGAGGGGGGTAGGGAGAAAAACAGAAAAAATGGAGCTGGCAGGCTCCATGATGCCCCCCTCAGCACCTGTCCCGACACCTAGAATCTGGATATGTGTTCTGTGGGGGCTGACACTGCTCGCCCCAGCCATGTCACGGGAGTTCAACCCATGGGGGATCACCGGAGATAGTTGGGGTGGGAAAAAGGTGGGGCCTGAGACCAAGTCCCTCCGAGGGAGGGACCAGAGATGCCTGCCAGGCTCTCCAGAGGTTAAAAAAACAAACAGAAAAAAAAACCCTTCCTGGTGTACAGTAGTCTACCCTACCAGGCACGGTCCACAGTACCACGGAGTTGCAGTTCCCTTCTCCCTGGCATCTAGCCCCCCCAGCAGTGGCAGCAAACACTCATCCCCGGTCTTTGTACCAGTATCCTTGGTGAAGTGGGTGCATAGGGGTTACACTGGAACAGCCCTCCTCACCCTCCTCAGCTGGCCACCATATGTCCAGCATGCAGAGCATGCATCTTATTTATAGGACGGGGTGCGACACCTGTCCTATAAATAAGAGAGCATGCTTCTGCCTGGACATATGGCCAGTCCAAGGAGATGTAAAGAGGCTGTGCTGGTCACCATATGCACCCACAGCACTAAGGACACTGGTAAGGGGACTGGGGGTGGTGCTCAGTGCCATGGTAGGGGGCTGTTAGATGCCAGTAGGTAGGGTATTGTGACTCATGATATTGTGGATCAGTGCCAGGGGGAGACTACTGGACACCAGGGAGGGTTTTTTTTTTTTGTTTTTTTTTTATGTTCAAGTTCGAGCTGGCAATCGGTGGGATGGGGGGAAGGAGGTGTCACTAGCACCAGGGATTGTTTCTTTCAGTAAAGGGCAGGTGATTGGAGAGTGGGGGGGGGGCACTAGCACCAGGGATTGTTTCTTTGAGTGAGTGGTTGGTGAACAGAGGGGGGGGGGGCACTAGCACCAGGGAGTTTATGTTCAATACAGGCTTGCAATTGCGGATGCCATGAACCACAGGGGTGGATATGCTCCCCAACTGGCCAACCAGCTGGTTGGCTGCATTACCTCAGGCAGCCACCAGGGTTTCATGGAGTAAAAGGAGGTTTTCTTTGGTGGTATTTGCGCAGTGCAAAAGGACCTTGCAGGACCCTATTGCACCGGGTAGATCCACTGAATATTGACTAGCGCCGATATTCCTGTCCCTGCCCTACCATTTGCATATCCCTCTTTTTGGTTTGCATGGGAACTACCCTTTTTGTTGGCACAACAGAGGCTTTTCAGATATTGGGCTCCTGTGTAAAACCTGGTTTGAGTGGATAAACACCAGGTAGCACACACGCAAACTTTTGCATATCAGGCCCTATGTCTCTTATTGTGAGTTTGTAGTGTAAATATCCACCATGATTCATGTCTGAGCAAAAAGCAATCCCAGTCCCCACCTTTTCTTGGTTTTTGCACTTTTTCCAATGCCCATAAATTTAAATGCTAAGACATGATGGTAATATTCATTAAGATGTTCTGCTAATTGTGATTTTCCATTGTTTCTCCTAATATTGCTTTTTTGTTCAGAAATTCAAGTTTTAAGAGGTCCTGTTGTCTTTCCAGTGTAATACCAGGAGCAGAAAGAGATGATACAGAAAATGACATTATCAGTATTACAAGTTATCAGATCCCTAATTTCAAACTTCCGATCCTGACATGTACTTCTGAAGAATTTAAATTTGCATCAACTACTACAGTGTACATAGTCTCCACAGTTGTAAAACCCTTTTATCCCTCTGTTTAACAGTGTTGTCAACAGAGGTTCTGGGGTCCAGTGTTGAGTTTTTACCATGTTATTTTTAATATTAGTGATTCTTTTTGCTGTTATCTATGTTCTGTCCTTGCAAAGTACACTTCCTTGATTAGTGTATTGTGAAATATTCCAGTTATTCAAAATGACTTTATTTTAATGTCAGGAAAGAAATCTGAATAAGTGGTTGTCCTTGAGATTCTTTCTATATTTTCTTGTTTTGGTTTATCCTGCAAAAGTTCATGTCGTCTTGTTAATTTTGTTTTCTCCAAAGCTTGATCCAAAATTATTGTGCTATACCCTCTTTTCTGACATCTATTTTTTAAGCAGTTACATTGGCTCAGTAGCTCTCTTCTGTACCACTCTTCCTTTTTATTCCTAACATTTGACAGAAAGGTATGCTTTTACGTTAAGCACGGCATGCGCGAGGAACATTTTTATTAAGTAGCACACTTGGAGGTGTTTCTCTCCATCAATGCACTGCTCCTTGAGCAGGCATGGCGATCCTGCATCAATGGGTGCAGGAGCTCATGATGATAGCGGTGTTCCTCTGCTTCAAAGGAAAGCACCACTGCCACACTGAGCACCACCGCTGTCCCCTCCATCACGGCGCTCCATCCGCGCGTGTCACGCCGCCCCCAAAGCTTTCCTGCCAAGCTGGGGCCCACCCCAGCGTGTGATAGCGTTGTTGCTAGCGGGTGCTCAATCCGTCGGCTCCACGGCCCCCAAGCCATCCTGCTGCCGCTGGGAGCCCACCCCAGCGTGGCAAATGTTCTTGTTTGACCGACGGGGAGCCCAATCCCCGTCGGCTCCTCGGCCCCCTGCGTAGTTTGCTGATGGGGTGTCCCATCCCAGTCTGCTCCTCTGCCCCCCACATCTTCTGCCACGCTGGGAGCCCACCCCAGCATGACAAATGTCCCACGTCATCTTTTTTTTTAAACCTGTAAATAAAACGGTCCTGTGGCGCATCTCCAGCCCCTCCCACAACCCGCACCCAACCACTGAGCACCCAGCCTCCCCCACCCCCCACCCCATACTCTCCGACTCCAGCGCGAGCGATCTTCAGTGGACGGGAACACATCTGCACTCTTCAAAGCCGACTGCAGAACTGAGGAAATGCCGGTATGCTGTATAATGGACTACATAGGGGGTTTCAACTATTGCATATCTCAGTCATTTTTTGGAATTTTGCACCACATTTTCAACATGGGTTTTGGGACCCTTCTCCGAATGATGTCACTGTCATGGCGTTATTCGGGCCCATAGGGTGATTTCACAGGCACTGCACGAAATCACCCTTCGGCCTCGAATAATGCCATGACAGTGACATCATGCATGAGAAGGGGTCCCAAAAACCCCATGTTGAAAATTTGGTGCAAAAATTCATAAAAATGACTGTTTTATGAGCGTGCGTTGTGCAGTTCCTACGCATGCTCGTACGTTTGCGAATTTTCAATTTTTTCACTCCAGATTTTCAACATTGCCATTTTACCACACCTCCTTATGAGCACTGCAGCTGTCATTTTTCACATCTTGCCCAAAACGTGTTTCTGCCCATGTAGTGCACAATGGCACAGTTGGTGTGCAAACTCTGTGTATGGGACACATTAAGAAAATCAAAGTGTCACTGTTCATGAGCAGAGATCTTAAAATGGCTATGTTGAAAATTTGGCAAAAAAATTCCTACAAATAACTGTTTTACGAGCGTTCGTTGTGCAGTTCCTATGCACACTTGTAAGTTTGCGAATTTCCAATATTTCCACTCCAGATTTTCAACATTGGCATTTTACCACGCTTCCTTATGAGCAGTACAGCCGTCATTTTTCACATCCTGTCCAAAACATGTTATGTAGCGCACAATGGGGGTAACAAAAAGGTCATGCTGACAATTTATTGTGCAAATACCAGCAATCGCTTCAGGGCATTAGGTAAGCACCATCATGCCAAACACCACTGCAAATACCTGCAAGTGAATGTTCAGCATTGACAAATGCTTATCTTAAGTGCTGGAGGCTGGTAACTTGTAGCCTGTAAAATAGTACTTTTATTAGATGGTGTCCTGTAAGATCAGTGATTTTATTATTTTCTACCAGAATCATGAGGTCCAGAAATGTAATCTTCTTTTTACAATTCAGAGGAAACCTCAAATATGGTGTCCTTGTGTTTAAATAATCAAAGAAAGCATTAAGCTCTTTTTATGTTACCCAAAATAATAAAAGTATCATCGACGAAGCATTTATAGAAAAGCAGCAAAGACATATGTGGATTTACTGTATTGTTAATATGACTCATTTCAATATGTGCCATAAAGATGTTTGCATAAGTGGGGGCCATCATGGCCACCGTAACTATTCCCTATAACTGGAGGTAACTTTTATCTTCACACATGAAGTAATTATTCCTTTGTACCACATCTGTAAACGTTAATAGATAGTCTTTGTCATGTACACTGATTCTCTTTGTGACAAAGTGTAATCTAGGGCTTGTAAACCATCTCAGTGTAGTACACTGGTATAAATATTGTTCACACCAGTGTGACCAGCCAACATTATTGCATATTTATGTTCTTTCGATTTCTGTAATCCTCTGTTTTAAGGTTTCAAATGGAATGTTGGGGACAATTTTTATAGGTTTCTGTCATTCAGTTGGGTTAGGCATTCTTGTTTATAATCCTTATAATTCATAATCACAATCCCACTCCCCCTTGTCCACTGGTTTGATTATAATTGGATTTATCCTGCTTCAAATTACTCAGTGCTCCATTCTCAGATCTAGTTAAATGTGTAACCCCTAGATGGCGCTATCCCAGAGGCTACTACCCCTGCCTGATTTGCCACTAACAGGTTGAGGGGCCTGGATCCAATGGCGGGTGCCTCCACCCAGAGGTCAGGGTTTGCAATAGTTAAACTAACTTGGTCACAGCCCTCTGGGACACTGCAACCCCCCTTTCTTCCCACTAGTGGCCCACACAATATATCAAATTACCTTCACAGTATACACTTACCCCAGGTCTGGTTCCGGCACTGGGACCTCCTGTGAAATGAGATACAGTGCAACAATCACAGTACAGTACTTTAACATAGACAAATACCTCAGGCAGTATAACTTTGCTGAAACAAGCAGCTCTGATTTATTTAGGGGATATAACAAGGACAGGGAAATCAGGTTAATTAGCTTATCACTCTAATAATCTACCTGGCTCTGTGCACAGGCCTATCCCTATCAGTTACTGTCCTGGGTACCCAAGCCCTAGTGGCTAGTCCAAACCGTGGCAGCTTGAGGGCCCTTTCACACAGAAAAGGAGAATTAAACAGTCAGCAGTACAGTAATTCCATTTGGATTTAATGTGGCAATTCAACAGGGAGCGACCCTGAATTAGTACTCCCGACCTCCAAATAAGATAGGGTCCTTCAATGTCAGCAGGGCTCACTTGAGGTACACAAACCTCTTCACACATCCATATAAAAGAAGCACTATACCAGGCAGGCTGCATCTGTATCCCAATGTAATTACTGCACAATACCGGAAGAACACACAGCAGATTCAGTTCCTGACAGACCGAGTGCAATTTTCAGCAATTCCTCCAGTCTTCTACAGGGTGAGCCTGGTTTCTACTCTTCAGAGATCCTTTGATTCTTTTCACAGGATGGATTCAGTCCCTAACAAGCTGTTACACAAGCTGCAGACGGAACTCTGGGCCTTACACGTTTTGACTAAAACTGCACACTGAAAAGCACAGGGCTCCTTCCTTCTTCACTGCCAAAGCTCAACTGAAACTCCAACCGACAAAACCGGGCACTTCCTTTGAGTTCCTCCCAGTTCTTGACTGGATTGGCTGTCACTCACAATAGACGCTGCTGTTGGTCCAAAAGGCACTGAAGTCTAAACTACATCTCCCAGAGACTGCCCATACAATCCTCTTGTGGCTGGCTCAGATTATGAGTCCAAGTTCTGATTCAGTCAAGGCACCATTTTAGAGCTAGCTTACCCCACACTGATTGGTCCAGTTCAGCAGTTCAAAACTAGAATGGGGAACTAGCAGACACAGTTCTGACTGCAAAGAAAGCAGGTTAGACAAACTGTAATTTCATTATTACTCTATATAATTTCTGGCAAACAGTTACATCTTTCAGATAGGTTCCCTTTGCACTCCTAGTGACTGCAAAAATGAAGTGAATTGGCAGCAGCTTGAGTGGTACTCAATCAGAGAAACACACAGTCCCCCATACAAACTAATTAAGTCTGCAAGCAGACAGCTCTTAAAGAGACAGTACCAGGTTCTAAAACACTCACTGATAAATGGCTTAAATGCCAAACACCATTCAGGCTTGGAGCATTCAAGCAAGCTCCTGGAAGTCTTTTGGGAACCCCCATTTGCAGGGGGGTTACAAATGATATGTTGGTTTAGTGTTGTTATTCTGTCTGTCGCTGTTCACTTTTACAATATAGGCCCCCATGTTTAGGAGAGTTGTTCCTGATGGATCAAAGATGGATTTAATTCCTGAAGCCAAAGTAAATATCATTCTTTCACCTTGTCTGGGTCTTATTGTATCATCTTATTAGTTTCAAAGTAATGTTTCATCTTTGGTTTTCTATAAAATATTTCACAATCCCATTGTAATTCAGTTATCCAAGTTATCCAATTTTTGAGTTATAAAATTAAGACCCTTACTAAGTACTTTAATCTCATCTGAAGTGAATACTTTGTGAAATAAGTCGAATATTGTTAATTATGACTTGTTCTGGAGCATGTTTTATGTATCTTTTCTTTTTCTTCCCTTCCTCGGACTGTGCTTCCTGAGTCTTTTCCTGTGTCCTTTTGTCCTGCTGCAGAAGGACAGGGTTGATCTAATCTTGATAAAAAATCCTGATCATCTCGCTATGTCCCTAGTGCTCATTTTGATCTGTAATACATTTAATTGTAATAATAATCCCTTGCCTGGTACTGTATCTGTTTCTGTACTGGTCCCTGTGTGGGCTAAACCCAACAATTAGGTCTGTAGAAAAGGGGACATTGTTTATTTCTGGAATACCATGACCTCGATCTACTGAGTCTCACATTTCTAGGTTCATGACTATCCAAATCTGAGGTGGGAACTGTGGTTTCAGGGTCATTCAAATTATATGTTGTCCGATATTCAGACTTTTTCCATGAATAAACCGTACCTATTTTGTAATCACTATATCCCTTCTGAACTTGTATAGTTTAATACCTTTAACGTGGTTATCATAATGTTGATGTGATTTCTGTATTTGTTCCACTAAAACTTTAGTTGACTTGTTTTAATGGTACCTTTAATTTGAGTTTCTGGTGTTTAAATTTCCTCTAATAACTTGGCTTGCTTTGTGGTTATGGTTTTGATTAATAAGTAGCATAAAAGAGGAGGTAGCAAAGGAACAGGGATTGATTAGTGCGCACAGTAAAGGGTAGCACGATGCAAGGGGAGAGGTAATTAACATGCAGTTAAGGTTGGCGCTGGTACAGAGGGCATTCTGTATTATAGCTATTTCAGGCAGACACAAGCAGAGCAGGGGGTGCCCTGCCTGAGTGGTTAAAATAAAATTAAAAAAAAGGCATTTCTTAATGCCAAATGTTTGATTGCATGCTGTTGCACTGGTTACTGCTTGTACAGTACACACTGGAGCAATTCAAAGTTTGTTCCTGAACTCATGTCACCAGCATGGTAGAGGTGAGGCATTTGGTGTCTCTGCCCTCTATGCCACTGAGTTGGCTTTTGTTTTACATTTTGGCCCCAAATTTTCAACACTGTTTTTATGACACCATCTTATGTCACAACAGGTGGAATTTTTTAAATCCTGTTTGAAAGGTGACTTTGTGAAGCAAATGTAAAAATGTACTGGAGGAGATTTATAAAATGCTGCCTGTCATTTTCATGAGGTGGGTTAACGAAAGCTATGTTGAGCATTGGGTGCCGAAATCTGCACACATTGCAAAGTTTTGAATAAACACTGAAAACATTTACCATGACATCATAGCTGTATTGTTTTGTGACATTTTGACCTCAAGTTTTCAACACAGTCTTTTTATGACCCCTCCTTTTGAGCATGTTGGCCAGGATTTGAAAATTTATACCTGTCATGTTCATGAGGTGGTGTGACTAATATGCTGAAATTTGGGGCTCCGAATATTGACAGTTACCAAAGCTATGAGTGAGCACTGAGAATTGTCTTAACTTTTTTTTAAAACATTTTGACTCCAAATTTTCAAGTTATATGTTCCAGTTCAAAATGCATTGAAGTAACATTGACAGCAGCTTACCTGCTTTCCTTAGTTCCCAGTCTGGCGTTGAAGAGTGATGTTATATTTCTTGTGCTAGAGGACTGTGGCATTGGACTCCCAGTAGGTAAATAAGGGGTAGGGATATGTGTGTGTGGTGGTGGGTGCTGAGTTAGGGGGCCAGTTGGAGGGAGCGCAATGGCTGTGGGGGTGGCAGTGGCATCGGACATTATTGAACCATTTATTTTTTACAAAACAGTAAATAAATAAAGGCAACAAGTTTTTTTATTTTTTTTATTTCAGGTACCGAAAGGAGATTTGGGCACTCCAGTGTTAGGTTCATATTTATGGGGGCATGGGAAATGATGGGGCAATGGAAGGGATACTTGGCAAAGGGAGAGATATTTTTAAAAGGGGCTTGGGCATGGGAAGCAAACAGGGAGGTGGGATGAACACCTGACAGAGGTGGGCTTATTTAAAAGTGTTATAGCAGGCAACGGGGAGGTGGACAGGATACTTGGCGGAGGGTGGAATTTTAAAAGGGGCAAACGAAAGTTGAGCAGGGGTTAGATGCAGCCATTTGTATTGCAGCAGGAGAAAAAGGTGCAGGCTGATCATGATGCCAGACAGCTGCTTGCTGGGCAGCATCATACAGAACAAAGCAAAGAGCTGCCCTGTGATGTGGGGCATGTCTTTTCTTTCAATCTCACAAAGTTTCTGCCTGGCAAGCCCAGAAGAGTGTCATGACTGGCTGGCTGATGATTGATCTAACACTGTTGAGCCCACTGCAGGCTATCCTGCATTGGACTGACAGTGGCACACCTCTCAGATCCACCATCACAGCAGTATGGTTGCTTTCGGCATGCGTAAGTGTGAATATAAAGTGGGAAGCTTTGTAGTGGCCTTTCCCTAGTCTAATGCCGGTCTGAAAGTCCTGCAGTTTTTTGCCTGGTCATCAGGGAGCAGGATTCTGTGAGAACTGAAACCGGGACTGAGCTTCACTGAGACAGGGCAGCAAATGGAGCACCACTGAACTGGGACTTCATGCACTGGCACAAGCAGAGAGGGAAGCAGGAGTTCCTGAAGGCCCTTCAAAAGCTCTGTGGCAGTAGGACTTGATAAAATGCGGTGGGAATTCAGCTTTGAGTTTTGGCCATCAGGAGCAACTACCCTCATCAGAGCAGGTATGCAGCAGGGTAGGCTCCATGGCAGCGGACAACTTTCTGTGAGTGAGCCCAGTGTCAATTTAAATAAAAAAAGAGAAAAGGAGCTTCTCACCCAAGAAGATCTCCTCTGCAGTAGAGAGGTTTGTCCCAAGGGAGCACTGAATGGCAGAGACAATCCCACTGGATACAGGGCATGACCACCTTGGGAATGGCAATGCTGTGCAAAGCAAGTGGCAGCCTTCCAGTAGCATGATTGCAGAGGCACTGATATGGGAGGGAATAAACATGTTTGTAAAGAAACACAACTGCCAGACAGGGAATATGGATGAAATAAAAAACACATGGCTAGCAAGCATTGGAGAAATGGGATGTAGCTGGAAACCCAACTTTCTGGCAGGTGTGACTGGATACACTTTTTTTATTGAAAGAGAGGAAGCAATTTGGCAAGCACCCTGTCGGGCAACTTTATCATTCAGACAGCAAGTTTTAAGGTATTTTAAAAGGTTTAGTGGCAGCAGTTAGAGTGCTGACAGTGGGAATCAAAAAAGTCAGGTTAGCTTACACTGGGCACATGTGTACTGGCGCCTTGGCCATAGTGGTCATAGTATGGTCATGCTGGTGGGAGAAAAAGGTGAAGCAGAAGGCAAGCTGGCAGGGAGAGAGAGAGAATCCATGAGGAATGCACTATGGCTTCCAAACAAGTGGTGATCAGTAGCGAGAGAAGCAAATGAGCAGGGAATGTTTTCTGAGCTGAGTAACATTTTCTGGTGGCCATGGCCTATGTACGTATCTGCCAGCCTAAAGTAAGGCATGATGATCAACTTGGACATGACAAGGCCATGTGGGAGGAAATTGGGCTCCATTTTACACACAGACAGGCAAGCCAGAAATCTGAGTAGGAACTAGTAGTAGGTTTGATCAACAGATGGAAGGACTCCTTGAAGAGTACAGCAAGAATAGGGTAGTGCTTCTATGTTCCACAGTGTGTGTGTGCATTCATGCTCAGCCACCAGCCATTTTGAGCATAACATGGCTATTAGGTGGACCTACAGACGTGAGGGAGATACAGCAACTCAACTCATCTTTATTTGTAAAAAGGCACCACTCATAATTATCATGGCACTTGTTCAGTCATTTAAAACACTCAGTTAAAAATCAATAAATACTAAAATATAATCAATAAAACAGTTCATCCAAGCTCTGGAAAGTCAGGATTAAATATGTGCACTTTTAATGCAGATTGAAAACTCTCTACCATCAGGCACCCCCTTATCCAGTGAGGTAGAGAGTTCCACAGGGTCAGGGCCACAAATGGAAAAGCCCTAGCACTCAAGGTCTTCAAACAGATGATGGGAACCTCTAACAGTCCTTCGATGGCGGAGCAGGGTGGGTGGGGGTAGGGACACAGAAGTTCTTTCACATAACACAGTCCTTGTCCATGTAGGGCTTTATAGGTCAGCAAGCTAACCTTGAAGGTGATTCGCCACTGAATAGACCACCAGTACAGGCCACGGAGCACAGGCATGATTTGGCATGATCTTAGCAAATCCATCAGTAGCCTGGCTGCCGCATTCTGCACCTGCTGTAAGTGGCGGATATCAGCCCCCTGTAACCCTAGGTATAGGGAGTTGCAGTAGTCAAGATGGGAGGGCACAAAGGCATGGACTAATGTTGAAAGGTCATCTGGAGGACCAGGTGCTTAATCTGAGTGATATTCCTCAGGTGGGAAAATGAGGTCTTGACGACAGATGACACTTGAGATCTAAGTGTCAATCCATTGTCAAAAATAATGCTCAGATTTCTCACTGGATCAGAGGTCATCAGATGGCTGCTTCCAAGCCAAAACCTGGAAGGCAGATCAGGCAAAAGCCTGCTACCCAATGACCAGGGTCCACAACTAGTACCTCGGTCTTATCAAGGTTCAACCTCAGCCAGCTGGCACTCATCCAGCCCTGGATTTCAACAAGGCAGTTGTTAAATGTCAAGATGGCACTATCCTGCTCAGGCACAAAGGACATGTATAGCTGAGTATCATCTGTGTAACAGCGAAAACTCAGTCCATACTGCCTAACAATGTCTCCCAATGGCAGCATATACACCGCAAACAACATGGGTGATAAAATAAAGCCCTGTGGTACCCCACAAGGCAGGGAGATTGGGTTGGAGGAATAAATCCCCAACACCACTCTCTGAAACCTGCCAGTGAGAAAAGAGTGGAACCACCTGAGGGCTATACCACTACACAGTGTGCATCTAGGATTAAGAGGAAATGCTCTGATCACTCTCTATCCCTATCCCTTGGAGCCCTAGTCAAATTAATCTTCTACCTCCTTTTATGCATTGGCACCATTGAGATTAATCCTGGCCCCATTGTCAATTTATCTTCCCTTCTGAGCTGACTACCATAAAAGGACTAAGCTTCATACACTTCAATGCTTGCAGCCTCCTAAAAAGTTCATCTTAATACAGGCTTGGGTGGCACATACTCTTCCAGACTTCCTGGTCATCTCTGAATCTTGGCTCAGGCCTACAACAAAAGACAGTGTTGTAAACCTTCCTAATTACCAGCTCTTCAGAGCAGATCGCCTCTTCCAGGGGTGGTGGGGTGGCCATATACATTAGACACCATCTCTGCAACCTGCCTCATCAACACATCTGAGCCAAATGAATTTGAATGTTTATCAATCAAAATTTGCCTTCCTAATTAGTCTCCATTTAAACTGATTGGATGCTAAGGCCCCTCTGCAGGCCTTAAACTGCTTTCTCACCTAGGGTCAATTCTCAACCAAGGCCCTGAAGATACCGTCATCCTTGGTGATTTGAATTTAAACTGGTTGTCTAATGTATCTGCACCTTTGATAACCTTTTGTGACACCTATGGATTCACACAGCTGATTAAAGACCAACTAGGATTAACCGAAGAAATTCCAGCAACAGCTCACTCCTGGATATTATGTTGGTAAACAAGCCTCACTTATACTCACATGCAGGAGTACTGCCAAGTGATGTGAGGACCATTACCCTATAGCTGGCATAAGATCCACACTCAAACCACCAAATCCTGCAGAATTTATCCTCAAAAGGTCAAAAAGAATTTCAATATCTCAGGTTACCTCCATGACCTGAGTACTACAATATATTGGCAAGATTTCTATCTTACAACCTCTGTTGAAACAGCACTCCAGACTTTAAAGGATATTATCACCAATGTTCTCAATATTCATGCACCTATCACCAGTATCAGAACTAAGGTAAAATCTGCCCTTGGTTCACCTCTGAGCTTAAAGCAGCCTTGAGAACCAGAGACAAGCTGTGGAAAAGGCAAGAAAACAAAGGACACCAGTGATTGGCTAAATTTCAGAAAAGCAAGGAATTCATGTACAAAAAAATAAGAACTGCCAAAACTGCCTACTATACAGCTGAATTGGATGCCTCCTACAATAACCCATCCAGACTCTGAGGTATAATAAAAGGACTTCTGGGCCAGAATTCTACTCCTGCCTTAACCACAAATTGCTACTAAATGACACAGAAATTACAGGTAAACAAGAAATCTTAAATACCTTCAATGTTCACTTCACCACTGCTGGCCTAGCATTTGACTCATCACCTGCAAATATCCTGAGATCTTCCTTGAACCTGCAAACTACTGTGGGACAAATGGCCACTTCAACTTTTCCTTCATCCCAATATCCGTGAAAGAAGTGGAAGATCTCTCTCTAATTTAGACACAACTAAAGTGCAGGTGCAGACTCCTGGATCCCTATTTCCTGAAAATTGCTTCACATGTCTTATCTGCCCCTTACTCATCTCTTCAATCTTTCCTAACTACTGGATCCATTCCATCTACTTGGAAAACAGCTCAAGTAGTTCCATTACTCAAATCTGGTGATACTAGGATCTCAACAATTACAGACCTATCTCCATCCTACCAGTACTATCTAAGATGCTCGAAAACTAGTAAACTCAGTTAAGGGACTATCTGGATAACAATAACCTTCTAAATTCTGCACAATCTGGATTTAGATCAAAGCATATACCATTACTGCCTTAGCCAAAGGTAACCAACGATTGGCAGACTAATTTGGACAAAAAATTTTACCTGTGTTGTGTTTCTGGATTTGAGTAAAGCCTTTGACACAGTGGATCATGACTTATTACTCACCTCCCTTAACTCATTAGGCCTGGATTCCTATCACTCAACTGGTTTAAGGATTACCTTTCAGATAGGTACGCAACTGGTTAGAAATGGAAATTACCTATCCACCTCAAAACCTCTGCTAAGGGTGTACCACAAGGCTCTATTCTTGGCCCTATCCTCTTTGCTATTTATATAAACAATATTGATGCCAACCTCACTCAATCTAACATTCATCTGTTTGCTGATGATACTGTATTGTATGTCAGCAATCCTCACCTTCCAAAGCCTGTGAACTTCTACAATCCAATTCTCCATTCTGCAGCACAATCTACTTGACAAAAACTACTTCTAAATGCAAAAAACAAAGCTATGTTCTTTACCACAAAGAGCTGTACTACCACTACCCCAGCATCCAACACCCTACATATATCCACACTTACTTGAGAGAAACTTGAATTTGTTGATAACTTCAAATACCTTGGAGTCTGGATAGATAACAGGCTTGACTATTCTGTCCATATTGAAGAGTTACTTAAAAGCTAAGACAGAGGCTCGGACTATTTTTAGAATAAAACATTACCTAAACAGTGATTCCAAAAAGGTTAATTCAGGCCTCATTCCTATCCCTCATTGATTATGCTGATTTTCTCTACTGCCATTGTTCAAGTCATCTCTTACATAAGCTGGACACCCTGTATCACAGGTCCATAAGATTTATTACTGACCTTCCTCCAACACCCATCATTGCTCCCTTTATATGGCAGTCAACTGGACATCATTGCAACACAGAAGAAATAGGAATGCTGTTATCTGGATACTCAAAGCGTTAACAGGCAAACTACCGACCTATATCACTGATTGCTTTACCCAAATTACAACCAGGCCATACACCTTAAGGATCAGTAAACTCATCACATTAAAGGTCCCCAATGCCTGCACCGGTATGGGAGGGCTGCTTTCAGCTATTCCTTAGCAGCTGCATGGAACTCTCTCCAAAATCCATGAAGCTAGATAGCCTACTACCTCTGGCATCCTTCAAAAGATTGTTCTCATGCCTTTTTCCAGAGCTCTGCAATTGCTTTTATAAAGCATAATCCCCACCAATCTGACCCAACTAAACCTCCCTTTTCTATCCATTATATTAACTCAATTTCTTTCTTCCGAATCACCTATTATATTCACTTAAAACTAGTTTAGACCATATAACTTATATTTTAGGACTGCTATACCTTTGTCTCTTTTTTCCTACAGGCTAAATGGTTCTATTGTTACTTGTATATATGTAAATTGTTGTATATAATCATTTCATGCCATTGTATTGCTATTTATTCTATTCTTGTCTATGTAATAATACTTGTATCCTCATTTGTATGACCACTCAGGTCCATCTTGTAAATGAGCTCTGCTCAATGATGTTCGCCTGAATAAATAAAGATTTTGATTGATTTTTGATTGATTGATTGATACCAGACAGACCACAGATCAACTGCACACACTCTAATAACACAACATGGTCCATGGCAAGGGCAGGACAGCCTTAGGAGCAGGCCTCACAGGGAAGTAAATAAGTAAAGATAAATCTCTCTCTCTCTCTCTCTCTCTATATATATATATATATATATATATATATATATATAATGCCTTTTAAAATCAAGGTGCTTTACATGGTATAAACCATAAATGGATAAGAGGAAGCAGATAAGCACAGTCAAAGAAAAAGAAAAGAGAAGCAAAACTGTGGCCATTTAAGGCAGAATAGCCAGGGCACAGTATGAAGGAATACAGCATTCGAAGGGAGCTAGCATCTGATAGAAGTCCTGTTGTGAGGGACAGATAAGGGAGTGCTCAAAGGGGGAGCATCAGGAGGAAGCCGGGTTGCCACAGTAAGGCCACCCCCCTGTGATCTGTCATTGAGGCACAAGTCAGGAAGCATAGGAAAAACCCCGGGTAGTTTTAGAATTTGCAAGCAGTGTTTATTAGTACTAGCAGTAACATAAAATAAAATTGTTCAGAATAACTATTTACAAAGGCAGAATAAACAGGGAAGATCCATCTGAGTTTTCCTTCAATCTCTGTCTCCCAAAACATTGCATCTCTCTCTCTCTCATAAGTTTTTGCAACCCCCTTCTTAACAAGCATCCTGATTTTTTTTCTAAAATGTTCTTGTATGTTTCAGACAGGTGCAGCAAGAACACAATGTCCCAGAACTGAGACCCCTTCTCCACAGCTTCTGAAAAAGGGCTTAAAAACTGCTCTCTAGTTAACCTTTTCAGTTCCCAATAGCTTTCTGCAATCATCTCAAACTATAATTATATACATTTCAACAGTAACACTATGTCATTTCTAAACAAAGGGATCCCAATATCAGTTTCATTTTCACATAATGATTTGCATATATTTTTATACCAGCAGACATGCAAGGGAGGAAAAGACAGAAAGATCAAGTGAAGTCAGAGACAGCGAGAGGCACAGAATTGTAAGACTGTCAGGGTGATCAAATCTTAGGTCTCACAGGAAAATCTGGTTGCAACCAGACCGACAAGAGACAGGAGAGGAAAGAACAGAACAAATCCCTGCATTCAAATTCTCCATAACAACCTGGACAGGGTTCTAGTCAACCCTGTCACTTTGTCCCATATAAAAAGATTTAGAATTACAATTAAGAAGTGGGGAAGAAAGTGAACATTAGTGTAAGGATAATGGCAAGAGATTAATTGATGCTTGTTTACACAGTGTGGCCTCATGAGAACTGAGAGCTAGTACTGTATATACAGGGACAGGCTGTCTGTGTTTCTGTTTTTCAGCTGGTAAGTAGTGAAAAAGATGCTAGGAAAAGGTAAGGCAATGCAGAAGAGCGGCACTGTGGAGTTTGAAAAGCAACTGGCAGTGCTGATGCAAGCAAGAATAGAGCCCTGGTGGGAGGCTTGTTTCCTGGACTTATAAGGGGAGTTTGGAAATGTAATGGGGGAAGGGTCTTTGGAACTTCCTGCTCAGTTTACCCCTCCAGCAGAGCTAACACTGCAGGCAGATCCAGCAGATCACAGAACAATACCACGGAAGTCAGCAGCTATGAAACAGAGGAAAAATGTGCACCATCACCGTGGTAGATGGCTAACAAACCAGAAAACAGGAAGCTGGTTGCCAAGAAGATAGCACCCAAATTCCAAAGGTGTGGCTTAAAGGAGGAGATTCTCTCAAAGATCTACTGTTATGATAAGTTCTTACATAACTATTCTTTCCACTGACCAGCAGTAAAGCATCGTCAGTCAAAATGGATTCTGTAGTGTCCATTGTTTTGTTAGTTCTGTTGTTTCCATAGTCTCTCCAGTTCTTCACTTTCTTCCTTTGGCATTTCCTTAGATACAGGCCTATCATCCAAGGGTACATCTGGTGTTGGTTCAGAGTCCAAGATTGTAAGTGTGGGCTCTGCATGAGGCACATTTGATATGTTATTTTTTTCCATTTGAACCCCTGAACAGTGTGGTGAGATCCCGGCCTTATAGAATAGTACACCCCTCCTTCTGATTCAGTCTGAATCTTGCAGTTTTACTTGAGCATCAGCTGTGGGTGGAACAATGTCTGATTGCCTTGTCTTTTGCTTTGCATTTTGTTTGTGCATAGCAGATTAAGTAGTTGGGAGTTTGGAGGTTCTACAGAGCACAGAGTCCACTACATCACTGGGGCCAGCTGTCCATCAGGCAACATATGGTGTCAATGGATTGTCCATTTCATTTTCATTTTCATGTTTTAGTGTAAGTGAAATGGGCACAGCCCTTTTATAGTCACGCCAGACATAAAATGTTTTAACAACAATAGTAAACAAATAATTGACAAAGTATAGACAATAATAAATATCAACAAGAACATTTAAAATTTGCAAAATATGACTTAATCAAAAAAACGTTAAAATGCATAACAAACCAGTCAGTGTTGACTCTCCTTCAGGATGAATCTTGTATAGGCGGGGGGTGTCAGACCATTCCCCATTCATATTAGACATCTCCCTAGCCCAACCTCAGAAACAGACATTTTGGAGGTTAAATCTTTCCCTCCTGAATGACCCTGAGGTACAAGAACAAATACCGGATTTGATTAAACAGGTAACTCGGGATCATGCGGAGATGGAAGTGAGTAGTAAAATCTTATGGGACACGGAGAAAGCGATGGTAAGACGGGAAACTTATTGCTATTGCAGTAGCACGTAGAAAACAGACAGGAGAAGCAGCACAAATCAGAAATTAAAATTCAGGACTTGGAGAAGCAACAACAAGTGAAAATAGACATGAAATGAGAGAAAGAGCAACAAACACTAAAGAAAGAGTTAAATCAGCTTTTAGACCACAAAACTGAACATAGTTTACAGTTTTTAAAGCAAAAAATATTATGAAGGAGGTCCACACTCACCAAGATTATTAGCTTTACGTCTGAGAGCTAGGAAAACAAGGGCATACATAATGAAAATAACACACCCCCACACTAGGGATAGGACTAGTCATATAAAGGAAATAGCAAAGGCCTTTTGTACATATTATGTAACCCCCAGGTGGCGCTATCCCAAGGGCTACTACTCTGCCTGCTTGACTGCTGACAGGTTGAGGGCTTAGGTTCTATGACAGGTGCCTCCACCCAGAGGTCAGAGTTTGTAGTGGTTAGACTAGCTTGATCACAGCCTCTGGGACACTGTGACCCCTTTGGTTCCCTCTAGTGGCTCATAGAGTACACAGGAGTTACAGCCCCAATACCCCATGTATGCACACTGTTCCCTCATAAAGCACCACTTACCCTTGTGACTGATTCTGCAGCACGTCTCTGAGGACCCCCTGTAAAATAAGGTTAAACAACATACACAGCAAAATACAATACTGTTTCCATAAGTACCAACACCACAGACAGTATATAGTAAAACAACAACAAATCTGATTTATTTAGGGGACAGTAACACGAGAGGGGGAAATCAGGTTAATTGGTGGCATTAAATCACAGTACTGTGCACACATACAGGGTCTGAAAAGTCACACTCTGGGTACCCAGGTTGGGGGTGGGGGGCTAGCCAGGTCCATTGCCCGGGGTTGGCTGGCAGGTGCAGATGGATAGGGCCCTGTAGGAGAAAATATATGCGCAACACCCAGTTGTAATCTGGAGCCAGATGGCTCAGTCCATGAAGCAGTGAAACAACAAGAATTAGATGACACACTTGTGATTGCAAACAGGCTGCAGGGGAATATCCTGATTTGTACTTACAATACTCAAGCTGAGAACTGGATGGTGGATGTTCTTCTGGATTGTCAGAAACAACATGGTATGGAAACAAGGTGCTTGTGACTGGACTCCACTGGAGTTTATAGCAAATGGATTTAGTCAGAGACAAGCTGGCGTTTGCTTCCAGCTTCAACACAGAGCACACAGCACAGGGGATTGGAAATAGCGATTCCCCACAAGCACTATGCACATTCATATATCGAAGGAAAGCACTATACCAGGCAGGCTGCTCCTTGATCCCGATCGCACTTACTGCAAAGTACCCGGGAGCCCACACAGCAGCTTCAGTTCCTGACAGACCGAGTGCGATTCAGCAATTTCTCCAGTCTTCTACAAGGTGAGCCTGGTTTCCACTCTTCTGGTACTTCTTTCTCCTCACAACTTGGATTCAGTCCAAACTGGCACTCACAATGGCTGCAGGCCGAAACTCAGGGCCTCACACGCGCTTCCTGCATGAAACTATACACCGCAGAAGCACAGAGCTCCTTCTCTCTTCACAGTCACAACTGATCTAATCTTTCCAGTCACAGAGCAGGGCATTTCCTTTAGCTCCACACCATTCTGTTTGCTGGTTCGGCTGTCACTCACAATAAGACTCCCTCTGTTGGTGGAAAAAGGTGCCAGGGTTAAAACTACATTTTCCAGAGTCACTGTCCATACAATCCCCTTGTGGCTGGCTCAAAATTGAGAGTCCAAGTTCCGATTCGTCCACAGGCTCCATTTTAGGGTCTCCCTATCATCCTGATTGGTCCAAGTCAACTATTCAGAACCAAAATGAAAGAGCTACACTGAAACAGTTTGTGCTGAAATGAAGACAGGTTAGATAAACTGCATTTTCTCTGTCACTCTAAATTATTTCTGGCAAATAGTTATATCTTTTAACAAGGCTCCCTCTGCACATGTAGCAATGGCAGAAATGGGCGAACTGACAGCAGCCGGGCAGGATTTGGGCATTAGAACACACAGTCCCCCATACAAACTAATTAAGTCTGCAAGCAGACAGCTCTTAAAGAGACAGTACATGGGGCCCAAATACCACTCACTTGGAATCACATTTAAACAGCTCAGACACTGAACACCGCTCAGACTTGGAGCATTCAGGCAAGCTCCTGGAAGACTTTTGGGAACCCTCATTTGCAGGGGGGTTACATTATATGGCCCTCTATTCTCAACAGTGAAGACCTGATGTCCAGCACCTAACACAATATCTGCAACACCTGCATTTACCCAAAATTTCAGGCCACCAAAATCAGACCCTGCAGAACCCAATTTCAGAAGCAGAAATCCAATTTGCAATAAGCCACAGTAAGACCAGTAAATGTCCAGGAACAGATGGGTTACCGGGGGGAATTTTATAAAAAATTCACAGGTGAAGTTATGCCCCTGTTAAGGGCCACCTTTCAAGAAGTCATAGGAGAGGAGGCACTGGTATCCCCCTCCTGGGGGCAAGCTGTAATTTTGGTGATACCCAGGCCCAGCAAGGACCCCACCCTGTGTGAATCTTACAGACCCATCTCAATATTAAATACGGACTACAAATTATTTTCCACAATAATAGTGAAAAGACTAGAACAAATCCTCCCAACTGTCATCCACAGGGATCAAACAGGATGTGTCGGGGAGCTAAGCTGCACACTATGCCCGGCATACCCTCCATATAATAGACTGCCTGAACAGCACTAAAACATAAGCTGTTATAGTTAGTCTTGATGCAGCAAAAGCAATTGATAAAGCAGACTGGGAATTTCTGTATCATGTCCTTGCCAGGTTTGGGTTTTCACAGGAATTTCTAAGCATAATTGAAAGAATACATTCAGATCCTGGGCCTATGTTAGAGTGAATGGTACTTGCTCCCAAGTGGTTATTTTGGAAAGAGGACACAAGGCAGGATTGCCCTCGAACCTCTTGCTATTCTTGACCTTCATAGAGCCCTGGCCCAATAGCTTAGACTAAACCCTGCAGTACAGGGAGTGATGGTGGGAGGAAGGGAACATAAGATAGCCTTGTACGCGGACGATGTTCTGCTGTACTTGACTACTCCAGAAACCTCTGTGCCAAAGGTCTTTCAGGAGATGGAAACATTTGCAAATAAATCAGGCTACACACTCTATTCAACAAAAATGGAAATTTTACAATTTTGCTATTCCCCTTCCACCTGCATTAGACAAGGATTCCTGATGAAATGGGACTTGACCATGCTAAGATATCGGGCAATACTGAGGGCAACAGCTGATTATATATATATATATATATATATATATATATATATATATATATATATATATATATAAAGATAATTACATTCCTTTAATAAAACAGATGGAGGAAGACCTCCATAAATGGCTAATTCTCCCACTGCCAATGTATGCAAAACTCCAAGCAGTCAAAATGACCCTATTGTCAAGATTTTTATATGTTTCCAGTGTGCACTCACACCTTAACTACCAGCTGGTTTTGAGAAATCCGGAGAAAGATCTTGAAGTTTGTATGGGCTAATAAAAAACTGGAAGGCTATGGGGTGGGGGGCCTACTAGATATTTACGACTATTGGTTAGCGACGCAGGTCAGATGAGCATTATTGTGGGGAGGACAAAAGCAGGAGGCAAATTGGTTAGATATAGAAAGGGAGATGGGAACAGAGCATCCTATTATGTCCTGGTTACTGGATCCCCACAGAGAAGGTCTGAATTACAGATTCCTTATAGGGCAGCCCAGATAACAATATAAGCCTGGGATCAGTTTAGAAAGTATCCAGGAGTGAAGGTTGACCTCTGGGAATACATGGTTTGTGGGAGCAGAAGACTTCCCTCCAGGAAGAGAAGATTAGTGGTACACAAGACAAGCTAGACAGGGAATACAGTACCCAGCACAATTAATGAGAGGAGGCAATATTTTGACATTTAGAGAGGGTGCAGCAGCTTTTGGGTGGAGGGACAGAGATCTGTTGCATTACCATCAAATAAGGACACATACACAAACTAAACTAAGGCACTCAGTAAAGATCACACCAGATGACTTAGCTACCACACTTAATAGTCTGCTAACATTAAAGGCCTCCCAAGGGAGCCATCACATTGATTTATGCTTTCTTGAGTGCTCACAGATCTGGCACAGCAGACTACATCAGAGAGAAATGGGAGGGAGAGGGAGATTTTAAACTCACAAAAAAGGAATGGCAGAGGGTCAGGGGAAGGTCGATGTCACTATGGAGGGAATACGTGTGGAAAGTACAGATTAGATACTTTATAACCTCACAAGTACAATTCAAGTGGGACTCAGGGGAAACCCTGGGATGCTGGAGACAGTGTGGGGAGGGCGAGCCAATCATACCCACATATTTTTCACATGTCCCAGACTTGACAGGTTTAAACAAGAAATAAAAGGGAGCTTGACCATTTGTTTGACACTGTGGGATTGTTAACATTGCAGCATCTGGTAGTAGGCCTTTCCTGATGGAGGTGCGAGGCCTAACTCACTGTATTTATGGTACATTTGTGTGGTGGCATATAACAAGGCAGTAACCAGCAGATGGCTGGCACTGGACCCACTATGATTACAGAGTGGACAACACTCATAAAAGAAATACAAACCATGGAACAACTAACCCATTGGGTACAAAATAGACTTGAGAGATTTACTGAATGCTGGTCTAGTTAGTTTTTGATTATGGAGTCATAGCATATAACAGATGGATAAATTCCCTCTGGTCTCTATGCTGGTCTTGAAAGTTGTGTATAGTAACAGTGAATGAAATATAGTATGACTACCCTAGATGGTCCACAATTTGAGAGAGCCGAGTTACAGAGGTTTTATTTCCTTTTCCTTTTATTCTCCTGTTGGTTAACAGTTTAAAATGTGGTGTTTGTACAGATGAATGAACCCCAATTGTAAGGGTAATGACCTATGCAAACTACTGTAAATGGATGAGAAAGCTATAATTAAGTATAAAAAAAAAAATCTTGTATAGGTGCGTATCTCACAACTCTTCCCTTACAGAGTATGGGGTAGTTGCCCATCGGCCACCAATTTGGTGCTTCCTGGCAGTCCCAAAATCTTTAACAGAACATGGTCTTCTGGCAGCAGTCGTGTGCTTCCTCCCATTTGTTATAGCTATCTTTATTGGCTTTGCTATGTGTCCACGGCCAACTTGTAGGCAGCATTTAACTGGTCTTTCATTCTTTTACATACTGAACATAATTCTCTGGCCTATGCCCATCAGCAGAGGCAGCAAAATATAAGCCCACAGAAAGTCAGGCTTCCTGGCCAAACATCAAGCAATACAGAAAGAAAGGCATCACTTTTGGTGTGGTAGTTCAATGGACTAGGGCTCTGATGTGTTTGAATGTGTAGTGGTGCTTGGTTGAACCATTCGAGCTGATCACCTTGGGGTGACTTGATTATCCTCTGGAAGCTTCTTTCACTAGATAGCTTTCGAAATTTTTACTTTGGTCAGAATGGATTCATAGTGGGGCTCAGTAGAGTGCAAAGAACTTTTCTACTAGGGCTTTTGGGACAGTTGTTGCCTTTTGAGCCTTTGTCAGATAAGCTTGGGTGTACCTTGGAAAATGATCTGTGACTACTAAGATGTTTGCAGTGTTCTTGGAGTCTGGTTCTAGGCTGTGGAAGCACATGCATACCAAGTTAATGGATGCACTAGAGGGGCTGTCCTCTGTGGCAAAGGTTTACGTCGCACACATCTGTTGCTGGTTTTGCAATGGTGTTCCATATCACTCCCCACACATAGCCAATAGAAGCGAGCACAAGTAATGCCCAAAGTTTACTCACTTAATAAGAGTTCCATATCATCATGCAGGGCGTGCAACACAGCTCTTTTGAACTAGGAATACAAGACTAATTGCAGTTTTGGGAACCTTACGATCCTTGAATTTCTTGGTACAGCAAATTGTTTTTGATTTATAGCTTGGCAAAATTATGAATGGGTCACTGTGTGGATTGTGGTTACTTCTCCTACCTTGTTGGCTCAAACAAGACTGAGGGGCCTAGGTTCCGATTTTCCTAAATGGAGCAGTTCATAGCCAAACATTTTAAGTTTTATGCGGAGCCTCCACCCAGAGAAAAAATTAGGTGGGCCTGGTGTCAGAGACATGCAGCACTCTTGGATGTACTATTTACCTGCCTCCCCCAGTGTTCCCCTACACTTGAAAAATCACAATGTGTTCTTAAAATCAGCAAAAATGCAATTAGTGACTTTCTATTAATAATATGCTGGTAACCGCCCCCCCCTCCCAGAAATGGGGGTTCCCGAAAAGTCTTCCTTGAGCTTGCTTAAATGCTCACTGCCAGGCTGGTGTCCTGTGTTTTAGCAGTTTAAATGTATTGCCAGAGAGTGCCTGTATAGCTTCTGTGTACTGTCACTTTAAGAGCTGCCTGGATTGCAGTCATAATTAATCTGAGAGGGAGCTCTGTTAGAAGAGGTACTTGTTTGATGATCATTTGTTAGAGTAGTAATAATATTGCAGTTTGTTCTAACATGCCTTCTTTGCAGCACAAACAGTTCTGTTTGTTTCCATCATCTTGGTCCTGGACTGTCAGAATGGGCCAGTCGGTACATTTGGGACTCTAAAATGGAACCTGTCTATAGTTGGCTTGGTGGGACCAAAACTTGTAGGAATAGTAGTTTTGGGCTTTTGGTGCCTAATATAACCTGGAGGGTGAGCCCTTGTTGTGACTGACAGACAGATCAGCCAACTTAACCTTTTGGATCTTGGTTAAAGTTCCTCACTGCTTACAGTTTCAGTTAGATCTGAGTTGGAAAGTGAAGAAGTAACAGCTCGAGATAGTTTGAGCAGCAATCCATAGTGCATTCGCGTGGGAGAACTGTGGAAAGGCCTGAGTTTGGCCTGCATGCCAGCCTGCTGTGCCTGAGAGGGGACTTGTGTTTTTTCGGACTGAATCCGAATTTAGAGAGCGAATTAAGCCACTGAATTGTGACCATGTTTTTAACCTGAAGAAGACCAAGGGTTTGCTGATTGCAATTGGCCTGTCAGGACTTCCAGCTACCTCTGAACTCCTGGATTGTGCAGAGACTTGTACTTTATGTAATCGGACAGCCATTTGCCTGATACAGTGGAATTTCCTTACATGTGCTATGTGCTTATAGTGGGTCGTGATTTGCTTCCCCACTGTGTGTCTGAACTGTGTTTTGCTTACTGGAGGCTGTATCCAGCTCCACGGACTGAATCTGTATCCATTTCTGTTTGCCTGGGTCCTGCTACACTGGCCCAGCCAGAATACCTGCCACGCAGAGAAAGTCATCGACGAGAGACCGTCCAAGGGATCAGCCCCCTGCTCAACGCCTTGAACAAGAACAACGCTTTGGTGATTTGTGTGTTCCCTACTTCCCCAGGCACTCCAGCTCAACAGCCTGCAGTCTCGATTTTGACCTGCCTCTGTCCAGTATCCGGTATCATGAGTAAACATCAGGATAGCTCCCTGAAACAACAGCTAAATCTAAAAGTTGTCATCTGATTGTTTTGTTGCTTTTCTTTCACAAACTGAGTCCTCTGGCTCTGGACAACAATAGTGTGTGTTGTGCATGTTGCTTTCTTCCATCACAGGGCCCCAACCAGCTGCAATGTTCCTGGCTAGCCCACTGTTTTCCTACCTGGGTACCCAGAGTGTGTGACTGCGTAGGGACTCTGAACTGCATGCGTAACTGTCTGATTAATATAGCTTTTAAGCAAATCAACCTGATTATGCCCCTTCCTTGTTCAAGAATCAGATTTAATTTTGTTTGCATTTAAACTAACTGTGGTTCCAGTTTGTGCCAAAAGTATTGTATTTTTGCTATTTGCTGTACTTAACCTTGTTTTACAGGGGGTCCCCAGGGTCAAGCTAGAGGAACCAACCCTGGTGGTAAGTGCAAACAGTATGGGTAATTGGCTGGTGAATAAGGGTCATTGTGAAAGTAATTATTGTATATTGTTCAGGCCACTAGATGGGACGGGGGGGGGTCACGGTGTCCCGGAGGGCTGTGCCCAGGTTAGCTTGACCACTAACAACCCTGACCTCCTGGTGGAGGCACCCATTTCATTACCCAGGCCCTTTAACCTGCCATGCAGGCAGGGGAAGTAGCCCTTGGGGTAGCGCTACCTGGGGGGTTACATGCTCATGAGACAAAATGTAAAATACTAATCAAAAATGTATTGAGGATTGTGAATATTCACATGGGATGGGAATACAAAGCAACTCTCTCTCTAACACTTGTGAAAGCTGCAGTACTAAGGCCATAGGTGTCTGACTAGGCATAGCATGATAACATATTTCAAACAGCAGTAGTGCTCCCCCCCCCCCCCCGACAGTGCAATGCAGTGGCAGATAAGACTGTAAAATGTTTAGTATTACCAGCCCACCTGTACTGGGGCAGTACCTGTGTCCCACTGGTACCAGTTTAAACCCTTTTAAACCTTCGGGCGCTACCTGTGTTTGACTGGTCACCCAGCCGGAGGAACAGTGTAGGCCAGTTGACATTGCAGCTGGTTGGCTAGCAGTGGTGCCCTTTGAATCAGAAATCACTCATGCTCTTGACACTTACAGGTTAGTAGATGTGGCACCCTGCCGGAGTAGCATGCTTTTGCCTTCTTTCATTGGATCAGTCCCTTTATCAAGAAGTGTCAGTCACACACGATCGGCAATCACAAAATTCATTTTCTGTAATCTGAATAAGTTGTAGAAACATTTACATTACCTCCTGTAGGTTGGCTGTGGAAGCCCTGGAAGGCTTCTCCGAGTTGGCGCTGACCAGCAGCACCCCCTCCCCCGAATCTTTGAGAGTTCACTTCCAACCACCCTGCTCTGGATGTGCCCTCAATCTTTCCCTGGGTGCAGGCTGCTTCAGAGTAGAACAAACAGCTGTCAGTCTCTAGAATTAGTATGCAGAATGTTTACTCGATGCCCTTTCACTGGTGGATAGGGCACCAAGCATACTGTACAGCCACTCTCCCAGCATCCCTCTGAGCTCACATGCTGAGGCGCTTGACCTCAGTTGGCTGTGACTGAGATCAGGGTTGACAAATTGATGTATTCCTCCCAGGAAGAAGCATGGCTTTAGATTAAAATCTCTTTTACTAAGGCTTCTGTTTTAGTTTACATGTACTGACCCTCCTAGATGGTAGTAATAGTAGTTTTTATTTATTTGTGGTGCCCTTTTCCAATGACCCAGGTGCCATTACATAGGATTTAAAGCACTATCTAATATGAATATAATATCTTAACATGCTCACATAACATAATATCATTCCTTACAAATGTCCAGACTCCAACTAGCAATTAGAAATCTCCAAATGGTTGTCAAAATAGAAAGGTTTTTAAATCGCTTCTGAAATCTCCAGAGAGGGGCCCTCCTCAAAGACCCAGGCGACTAATTCCAGAGAGCCGGAGAAGCCACATCCAATGCCCAGTCCCCTGGAAGATTTAACTTAGCTCTGGGAACTTCCAGGAGGCCCTCCTCTGTTGAGTGGAGAGAGTGTCTCGGGCATAAAAATGAAAGAGCTCCAAGAGGTAGCTCAGACCCAGCCCTGTAGGGCTTTATAGGTCGATCAGCAGATCTGTTTTAAAGGAGATTCACCACTGCTCCAGAAGCTCATGCAGTTCATGCAGCATCAGTGAAATATGAAAGTTCGACAATCAGCACTTCAGTCTTTCCCAGGTTCAAACTCAATCAGCTTTATGCCATCTATGTCTGAATTTCAGACAAGCACTCTTTTGGATGAGACGTTAAACCGAGGTCCCATCTGCCTGGATTGGTGGTAGTTCAGGTGGTTGTTAAAGATCCCATGGCACTTATTGAAAAGAGTAGGGGAATTTCTCCGGTGTCCTGGCCATATTTCCCTCATTCACTAAAAATACCACCAACTGCTTAATCTAGTTCAAAGTCAGTTGGCATTCATCTGTATCCCCCTCCCCTGGTGTGCCTGAAATAGGCAGGATTTGTCTAGTGCACTTACCTGGTCAACAAAACTAAATAAATAAATAAAATAAAATACATAAGAAAACAAGAACATGTTGGTAGAAGACGGTATGATCCATCTAGTCTGGCCAGATTACCTACCCCCTCATTCTGTTCACTTTCCAAGACCACCGTAGTACTTTTGCATGCTAGCTTAAAAGCAGTGACTGGTTTGGCCTCCACAGCTTTTGTTTGGTGGTAAGCTATTCCAAGAGTCCACCACCCTCTTCATCCATACTTCCAGGCATGAAAGACAGATAGTGCTAGGTGTCATCAGCATTGCAATGAAACCCAAGCCCATACCATCTTATAACCTGACCAGGACAGCATATACATTGCATATACCCTAGGTGAGGGGACTGAACCTTGGGGCACTCCTCAGGACAGGGCCATTGGGTATGAGTAATAATTTTCCAGTACCACTCTCTGGGTCCTGCTCTAGAGAAAAGACTCAGACAAGTTGATGACTTTGCTGGTGAGTCCTGCATATTCCCTCAGTCGGTCCAAAAGAAGCCCATGACCGACGGTGTCAAACGCCGATGAGAGATCAAAGAGAATAAGAATTGATCACTCTCCCCAATCCCTCGCTCTAAGCAGGTCATTCAGCACCCATATTAACGCATTCTCTGTACTGTGTAGTGCCCTAAATCCAGACTGGAGAGGCTTGTAGATGTTAAAGGTATAAAGGCAAACCTGAGCTGCCATGCAACTACCTTCTCAGTAATAATTAGTAGGTATAATAATGCTGTACTTTAGTAGTTTGCATTAATTGGGGCTTTCTCTGTCCAGTCATGAGTTCCATTACTCTTGCCCCAGGTAGAGCAGTTCTCTTCCTAACGCTTGGCAGCCACACTGTCCAAAAGCACAGTGATGCCACACTTGTAGTGTCTTTTGTTCTGCTCCCCTGTCCCCAAACCCCCTTATGCCCTAATTTGTGTTCTTGGGGCTACAGAACACTGGGAGGTCTGCTGTGTTGGCCATGGGTTGGGACAGTGAGATGCAGTCCTTTACAGGGTGGGTGTGCTGAGTGCCAAGGAAAAGACAGTCAAGCTGGCAGCTTGCAAGACCGATCAGGTGCAGTCAGCTTGCATGTTGGAGTAGGCAGCTGCTTGAACATGTACACAGGAGCTGTACAAAGGTTCAAAACCACTGAGAAAGTTGCGGCTAGACAATCCTCACTCCTGCAGTCCCTCACCAGGCTGGAGTTCCTGCTGCCAGAGACAGCACTGAAATGGCAGGTGGTCCTGGGTAGCAGAGAGGCAGGTAAGCCCCCACCATTTTGGCAGTGTGTGTTACAGTTGCATTGTGTGCAGTGTGACCACAATATTTTCAAAAAATATAGTACGCCTTGTTTTCTGCAACAATTCCCCACCACATTTTTATTAAAAAGTATTGCTGAGCAAAATGACTCCAACAGAAGAAATTTCTAAGAAAGAGGATGTGGTTCAGTAAGGATTAACCTACCACAGAGCATGGGTTTACAACTTGCTTGGGGTTGTGGCACAAGGATGCAGGCTGAGTGCCTCCAACCACCCAGGTGTGGATTAATTCTCAAGTTGCTACCCTCTGGAGTGGATTAATTCACTTGTACCATGGCTCACAAAATGCAACTGAGACATGGCAAAGACAGAGAGTGCAGGAATGCTTCTCTGAGTCTCTCTGTCTCAATCCATCTATGTCTCACATCCAACACTGACTGCACAGACTCTAGAAATTGCCTGACTCAGTGTTACAGCTGCTGGCTCCTTCCTACACAGAACAGGGTTCTAGGAACATGGATATGTTGTTCAATCCACACTTACTGGCAGGTTCCTTGCCGCTTTAAATCTTGCCGGAAGGTCTTCAAGCTGGCTCCTCCCACCCACCCGGGTGGTAAAACTCTTGGCTCCGCCCCATGATGCCAGATCTTCCTTACCACTTGGAAGCTCTGGTTCCTTCCTTTGCGCACCTGCGTTTTAGGCCTGGATCCAAACTCTTCGTTAACCCAAACTAATTTTAAAATTTACAAGACTTCAGTCTTTATCTTCCTCACGGCTGCGACGAACAAATTGACTCCGGATTTCATTGGTGCCCCTGTGGGCAGAAGATGTCCCGGACTGATCCGCATTCCATGTGCGTCTATTGCCTGGGGCTTGAACACAATCCGCAGGCCTGCGACTTGTGCAAGTCCTTCTCGGCCATAGTCTTAGAGGATTGCGCCACAGATTGCAACTTGGGCACCCCGAGAAACGTTATCCTCTGGTCAAGTCGAAGGAGGCCCGCGGGGGCTGCGGCTGTGTGCTCGGCTGAACAGCTTGAGCAGATGATCACCCTCAAGGAGGAAGCGGCCCAGGCCGTAGTATCATCTTCATCAGTCGCGGCATTTATCCCACTCTCCTTGGGCTCCTCCTACATGGCTTCGTTCAAGGAGCTTTGTCAATCTCTCTCCACCAAGGGAGAGGGGCCTTCGGGACTTTCCTCTTAGTCCAAAAGAAGGACTCTAAGGGTAAGTCCCACCATCGACGTTCGTGGGAGCGGAGAGGTCTCCTTTCCTGGACCGTCGACACCTGACTTCAGCCAAGGTTGTGGACTAAAGGCTGCTTAGCTTAACGGTGTCCCCATGGTCAACGGTTGAGACACCCGTCGATGCAGTCGAGATTTTTCTCAACCCATCAGACGGGCTGTCGACTCAAGGAGCTGACACATCTTCTTCACTGGTTCCCTGTGGAAACCGAGGACTTGCCTGTGCCTCCTGTGCCAGAGACCCTGGTTAAGGTCCCTGAACCAAGGAGGAGTGGGTTTTCTGCCTCTATCAGACCCACCCTCGAAACACCAAAGGTCTCAGTCTCGGTCTTGGACCTCTTCCAGGTCCAGCCGATCCCGTCGACATCGGCGGTCTTGGTCTCGGCACAGTAGAGAGTGGCGCGGGCAGCTCATCCTTGTCTTTGTCCTCTTCAGAGGATGGGCTGTGGTGCAAATTCGGCACCACAAGAATCTAATGTGGCAGCAGCTCCTTTTGACCGAGAATAAGCTGACTGTGTCACCTTTCCTGGCCATAAGTGGCTGTCACGGGCGCCAAAACAACCCTCTTTGTAGTCGAGGAGCCAAAGCTGGCACCGGTTGTTCATCCAAAACCGGCTGCGCCACCCATTGTGGTGGAACCTTGCCTCCACAACCTAAAACTGGGGCCCCGACCAAGGATTCTCAGTCAGGTCAGAGCTTGCCCCATCGGTTGTTGGTCACGCTCACTCCCGATTGACCTCGGCAGGTGGAGGAGGGCTCAGGCCCTTGGCAGCTGTTTGCAGACTCCTCAGAGTCTGACGATGATGACTCCTTATTCTCCAGGCCACTTGACGTGGAGTCCACCGAGGGTCATTCGGTGGTCGAGAGCCCATCCTCGTTTCTTGGAATGCTTTGACTCATCTCAGAGTCTACTGGGATGAAGCTTGAACCTGTTTCAAAATAGGCTAAGTATCCCCTGTAGGAGATACTGGACTGAGGGGATTTCCCTAAGGAGGCCTTCCCGGTGGCTGAAGCCATTGTTTGCCTGGCCCTGGAGCTATGGCAGTGGCCAGCTTCTTGCCCAGCACCTTCAGCCAGGATGGCTTGAAAGTATGCTGTTTTCACTGGTTCACTCTCTGGTTTCTCGGAGCACCCCTATGCAGCGTGGCTAGTGACCGACAGCATTTTCCGGCATTCCGGGAATGCTCAGGATGTGGACAAGCCACCCGATAAGGAGTCCAAGAAACTGGACTACTCTGGGCGGAAAGTCTATGCGGCTTCTTTGCTAGGCCTTCATCAGACCAGCTCGGCCATTCTAATGGCACACTTTTCACACGCCCTTTTGGGCCCCCTGAATGAGGTAATTCCTCATCTCCCGGCTGACCTTCAGATGACGGTCAAGCAGGTGTGGGATCAGGGAAGGGCGGTGGCCAAACAGCAGCTGCAGACTTCCCTGGACATTGCTAACTCATGTGCCTAATCAGTAGCAGCTGCAGTGGCCATGCGCTGCAGAGCTTGGCTGCAGATCTCTACCTTTATGGCAGATACCCAGCACAAACTGACAGACGTTCCCTTTTTGGGTACCGACTTGTTCGTTCCCAGGGTGGAGGGTCATCTGCAAAGGATCTAGAAGTCCAGCACCACCTTGGACTTGGTGATGTCTGCCCAGAAGGACAAAGGCCACCAGCAGCAGCGTAAGCCCTTTCGTCCTTCAGCCCCTGCAGCACATCTGGCCCAGCAACACCAGCATCAGGGCCAGCAGGCTCACACTTGGCACCCCAAAGTCAAGCCTGCTGCTTCCTCCAACAGGAAGCTGGGAGGAAAAGGTCCAGGAGGCTCCTCAGCTGGTCCTTCCTCCAAGCCTGCCCAGTGATGGGTTGAGGGGTGTCTCCCCCAACCCTGTCACTCCTCCCCAGATTCCCCCCTGTGGGGGGACAGCTCCGCCACTTGCTTTCTGCCTGATCCGATATAACCACGGACTGCTGGGTGCTAAAAGTGGTAGGAAAGGGTCTGCCTCTGGAATTCGAGCAGTCCCCACCTTATCGAGCCGTCACCCCCTGAGGGCTACGGGGTGTGCAGCCTCTCTGTCAGCTCATTGGGCTGATATTGCCCTGCTCCTCCAGAAGGAGTGATCAGGGAGGTGGCAAATCATCCATCAGACCTAGGGTTTGTGTCCAGGTACTTGGTCCCAAAACGGACAGGGGACTGGTGCCCCATTCTAGACCTACATGACCCGAACAAGTTCCTAAGGTCTCGAACCTTCAGGATGCTCACTCTGGCTCAGATCATCCCATCCTTGGAACGAGGCATGTGGTTCTGTTCTCTGGACCTTGAGGATGCGTTATTTCACGTCCCAATCCATCCGTCCCACCAGCGATTCCTCTGCTTCAGAGCGGAAGGATCCCTTTACGAGTTCTGGGCCATGCCGTTTGGCCTCTTTCCAGCTCCCAGGGTCTTCACCAAATGCATGGCAGTGGTGACAGCATTCCTGCAGCAACCAAGGGTCCAGGTGTACCCTTACCTGGACAACTGGCTGATTGCAGCCTCCTCCAAGCCGGAGGTGGAGCAGTCCAAGGATCTGGCCCTCCAGGTCTGCTCTCAGATTGGCCTCCTCATCAATGATGCCAAATCGGAACTCGTGCTAATGCAGGTGATTCAATTCATCGGGGCAGAGCTCAACTCTCTTCGAGCCAGAGCATGGCTCCCGCGGACAGGGCCGAGGTTCTTTCTTCCTTTGCCCAATCATTTCTGGTTGGGCAGTTGCGCCCTGCCCGGGACTTCCTGCACCTCCTGGTGGCCTGCACTAGCATGGTCCATTGGGCCTGCTGGTACGTGCATCCCCTTCAATGGGGGCTGGCCCGCCAGTGGTCACAGCACTCCAGTCCTCTGGATCAGCCAGTGACAGTGACCCAGGAGATGTGGAATGCTCTCCAGTGGTGGCTCGTTCCAGCTCATCTGCAGGAGGATATCCGTTTGTCCGCCCAGAGCCGATGGTCACTCTAATGACCGAAGCCTCTCTGATGGGTCGAGGTGCCCATCTGGGGGAGCTCAGAGCGCATGGCCTCTGGTCCCCTCAGAAGTCTCGCTTTCACATCAACCTGCTAGAGCTTCGATCAGTCCGACTAGCCGTCATTGCTTTTGCTCCATTTGTATGGGGTCAAGTGGTCCAGATCCAGATGGACAACACCACAAATGTGTACTACCTAAACTGCCAGGATGAGACATGCTTCTTGTCTCTGTGCAAGGAAGCTCTCTGCACTTGGTCTCTTGTGAGCAGACTGGAGGTGGATTTCCTAGCCATCCCTGTGGCCAGAGCCTCCAACACTCTGGCCGATGCCCTAAGCCGGATAGGTGCCGCATCTCACGAGTAGTCTCTCCTGCCAGAGGTAGTACAAGATCTATTCTCCCACTGGGGCACACCTCAGGTGGACCTGTTTGCCTCCAGGGAGAATGCGAAGCCGAGTCTGTTTCATGCCCACCCCCCTCAGCAGGACTCGCTGCAGGGGGATGCCTTCTTGAGGCCGTGGACCCTGGTCCTCTTCTACACCTTTCCTCCATTTCCCTTGATCCACATGGTGCTTCTCAAGGCAAGGAGGGACAAGGCACAGGTGATTCTGGTAGCCCCAGACTCGCCCCGCCAGTTCTGGTATCCACATCTCCTCAGCCTCAGCTCCAGGCTCCCAAGGCGGCTTCCAGCCCGCCCGGACCTGATCTGTCAACAAGGGGAAGGTACTCCACCCGGACCTTCAGTCACTGCACCTGACAGCCTGGTTCCTGAGCTGCTAGAGTTCCAGGCCTTGGCTTTGTCCGAGGTCCTCAGTGTTGTTGAGGCATCCCGTAAGGAGTCGACCAGAACATGCTATGCCTTCAAATGGAAAAGATTCTCCATTTGGTGTCAGGATAAGGGGTTGGACCCTTCCTCCTGTTCCTTGGCCAGCATTCTGGACTACCTTTGGTCCCTTTCTCAGCTAGGGCTCCGGTTGATGACCCTTAAGGTGCAACTGGCAGCCATCTCTGCTTACCGGGCATGGGCCAGCAAGCAGTTGGTGGTGCAGGAGAAGGTGGTCAGGCACTTTTTCAAAGGCCTTGATCACATATCCCCTCTGGTGTGAGAGCCTCAACCTCTGTGGGATCTACTACTGGTACTGGCTAAACTCATGGGCAAGCCACTCGAACTGATGCACTTGTGATATTTCTCACCTGTCATGGAAGACCACCTTCTTGGTGGCTATCATGTCAGCCAGAAGGATGGGAGAGCCCCAGGCACTTTCCATCGAGTCTTCTTATCTGGTCTTCCACAGGGACAAAGTTGTCCTGCGCCCCCACCTGAAATTCCTTCCAAAGGTGGTGTCGGAGTTTCACCTTAACCAGGTGTTGACTCTGCCGGTGTTCTACCCCAATCACACCTCGTAGACTGAATATAGGCTCCATACTTTGGACCCTAGAAGAGCACTCTCTTATTACGAGGAGCGGATGGCTGAAGTTTAGGGAGAGGTTCGCCAGCTGTTTGTCACCTACGCTGAAGCCGCACCTGGCAGACCTGCAGCCAAGTGGACAGTAGGCAGGTGGATCACCTCCTGCATAGATCTCTGCTACAGGTTGGCGGGCATGGAGCCTCCCAAAGGGATAAGAGCTCATTCTACCCGCCATACCGCTGCATCGGTGACTGCTTCCAGGGATGTCCCTATCCAGGAAATCTGCAGGGCTGCTACCTGGAGGTCAGCACACACCTTCATTACCCACTACCACATCGATATTGAGTCACACCGAGATGCTGGTTTGGGACCTCGGTTCTCCAGTCCTTATTTCTTACATAGGGGGTGCGCGCCTTGCCTCCCTCCTCCCGGAGAACTGCTAGGAGTCTGCCAGTAAGTGTGGATTGAACAACATATCTACGTCCCTAGAAATACAGGTTACTCACCTGTAACAGGAGTTCTAGGAGTGGTATATGTTGTTCATCCACACAACCCACCTGACCTCCCCGACTTCGATGCACAACCTGGCTTCCAGCTGGCTAGATCTGGCATCATGGAGTGGAGCCGAGAGTTTTACCACCCAGGTGGGTGGGAGAAGCCAGCTTGAAGACCTTCCGGCAAGATTTAAAGCGGCAAGGAACCTGCCAGTAAGTGTGGATGAACAACATATACCACTCCTAGAACTCCTGTTACAGGTGAGTAACCTGTATTTCTTGTTCACCATGTATTCAGCTGATGTCCCTGTGCTGTCTCAACTTAATCCCCCCCTTAGTGTCCTCTCGCTGATATTTGCCTGTTACCAAGACTCTCTTCTCTCTCTGTACACCGGGGTACGTGTACGCTTTCTCTCTCTTGCTGTGTCTACCCATGGGCATCTTTCTCTCTCTCTCTCTCTCACTCTAAAAACTTTGTACCACTGTGTTGTACCTGCGATGCAAAAGTTCTCTTGTTTCCTCACCTCTATGTACAGAGAGGGAGAGAGACTCTTGCTTTCTCCTTGCCAGTGCTGCTGGATCGATGATGGGCGAGAGACCAGTGACCCCCCACCTTCCCCCAGTATATCAAGGACATGGGGATTAAGATAGTGACATAGTGAAAAGACATGTTCCCCTCTCTGATTTTTGCTGCTATGGAGACAGACAGAGCGAACATCAGAATGGGTTGTTGTGCTCATTAAAAATGGGTCATTGTTACACAGTGCACATGGAGAGTGGACTGCTGAGCAATGCTGATGTTAGACAAATAGGACATGTTCCAGTTCCTGACTCTTCTTCTGGCTGGCTGGCCGGCTGAACAGTACATGGGCAATGTACGTGCATGGTGGGGGGGGTCAAGCTGCAAGGGTAGTTGCACATAGATTCCTGCACTATGCATTCTTCTCTCTCTTTCTCCCTACAGTTGCCATCTGTCCCATTGTTTTTCTCATAGCCATCATACCTATAATGCCCAGTAGTTTCTCTCATCATTTCACACACTTACTCAGAATCCTGGTATTTGCACATAGATTCCTGCACTCTACACTCTCATTTCTCCTCTTTTCTCCCTTCAGTTGCCATCTCTCCCATTGCATTTCTCTCAGCCATCATACCTACAGCGCCCAATAGTTTCTATTATCATTTCACACACTTACTGAAAATCCTGGTTTAGCATTGCATGACACAGGACGGAGACAGAGAGAAACAATCAAATGATTCCTTCCGTCTCCTGCAATACACAAATTCCCAGTTCACAGCTATGCCCCCCCCCCAAAAAAAAACACATACACAGGAAAATACCAGCAACCATGAATTAACTGCAGATTAATCCATGGTCATCTGATGTCTTTCAACAAATGAGGGGGGGCACATTTTTGAGAGTCATGGCGCAACAGCAGATAAAATCATTGCCTGATGGAAAAGTGTAAACCTCCTGTTCACGGGGTAAAATCTTAATTGCTGGAAAGCCACAGTCTATGAAAATAAGTGCTGAATAGTGAGAGTTAGTAAGTGATTTGTCTGTCTGGCTGTCCATCCTTCCATCTCCCTACAATATAGATGCATGTATAGTGGATAGTAGCGATACTCCAATATTGCTTTTACTCTTCTCCAAAGAAGATACTGTGTTTGCAGCTGTGTTTGTCCTTGGCAAACTCTGTTGCTGACTAATACCTTTTGTTTATCCTCGAACTGGAGTCAGAGTGAGTCTGGTTTTCAAATATTGACATAATGAACTCACTGGTTCATGCAAGGGAATGTCAGCATTATAACAAGGTTCTTGTTTATTTAGGGTTACGTCACTGAGACTACGCTCATTTACAGAGCCACCCTTGTGTCCATTCATATCAATGTTACATCATAAATGGAAAAGAAATAATTAAAAACTGCATTAAAAGATAATAACAATCTCAATATACAAGAAACAGTATGTACATCCCTAATTGAAAAGGAAACATTAGTCACACTTCATCATATTAACAAACATCTGGGGGATGAAAATGTGCAGTAGCTCAAGGATATTGTTGTTACGCTATCCCTTCTCTACATTTGACACACATTTGGTTTAATGACAGGAACCATGTTACCATTTGCCTACTACAAAGGGGTTTATTCAGTGCTTGAGAAATTACCGGGAGGGAATTCCACACTGAAGGCACCCAATAACTAAAAAAGCTCTGTATCCCCTGCAACGACAGTTCCAAGAGATACTTGTTCTAAAAGACATGCACTTCTCAAGGATACATGTTTCTCCCTAAATACCAGCCTCTCTGTTAGGTAATATGCACTTTACACATTTAAGTGCAAAAAGCATTTTGTGCAGAGTGTGTCTATTGGTAAGAGATGTCCATCCTAATCTTTATGTTTGCATGGACGGAACCCTGCATGTGTTTTGGGATCACTGTATGTGGGGGTAGGGACCATTAGCGGAATTTGCCCCCATCTTCTCCTGCAGTGATGTGGTGTGTTGTCCACAATGCTGAGGTCATTGGTAATATGGTGTGCCTCCCGCTCCCCTCCCCTCCATGGACAGAGCTCCCCTCTGCAGCATGCTGCCCTCCAACACACTACTCTAAGAGCTGATGTTTAGTTCATTCATCCTAAATTGTAAGTAAACAGTCTATGTGCACCTTGATGGTGTGTTTTGTATTTAATAGTTTTCACTTATTTTGATCTGTTTCAGTCCTGACTTTGGAGGCCTCCCATGAATGCTGATCTATTCACGGATAAACTGTTTTGGGCAGCACATGGGAGCCGACCTAGGGAGGGGTAATTTACATATCATGCCCTGTGAGCTGTCAGTTCTCTTTCAGTGTGTCAGCACTGGAAATGCAAGCTGAGGTATCATCACTGCTTTAACTGACAGGGATGTGTTTAATCAGAAAGTATTTAAGAAAAAGAATAAGATCATTGTTTGAGGTTTCACTTTCAACTCTTTGTAGAACTAAACCTTCTTACAGTCGGGTTCCATTTCCAATAAAATTGTATCATTCGGACAGCTGGCTGATGTGTCCGTTCTCATCAATACAAGTTTTGTAACTGTATTTGAAGGGAATCAAGCAAACAAATGACTAGAGGCCAGACTAACCCTACTGTTCTGCTCTGCTAAGAATACATTAGCTATATGGCAACAAGGGAATGGTGATCAGTTTGAAAGCTGAACAACTAGATTTGAAGAGAGAGCAATTCAGAGGAAATGTGAGAAAGAATTTCTTCACAGAATGGATGGTGGACAAGTGGAACACCCTGCCAGAGGAAGCAGTAGGGGCTGAAACAATCACAGGATTTAAGAATGCATGGGATAGACATAAGGGAATTCTGAAGGTCAGGGGTAAGAGGCAGCAAACTTCTAGGAGAACATAAAGTGAACTTACAAGCACAAATGGGCAGACTGGGTGGGCTGTAGGCCATTATCTGCCGACAGTGTCTATGTATCTAGACAGCCAGGGAATGCAGCTTAATGCACAGGTGACCAAGCGGCGTGGGAAGTGCAACAGAGAGCCACTGCATGTGGCACTGGAAAAGACACAGTCAGTTTAGGTGGATGGCTCAGTGGGCATAGGAAGGATGTGTGTGAAATTTGGTTATAACGCTGCACAAATCACTATTTAATTCTTCCTAAAACCTTTGGATACACCATTGAGCTTGTGGGTAAGCACAGTCAGAAACTTTAGCGTCGGTGAATTAGCTTCAGTTAGTGCCTGTCACAAATAGGTTAATGCCTAATTTGTAAGTGACATTGCAGAGGGACTGGAAGGAAAAGTATGCCTCTTTGCAGATGACACAAAGATCTACAACAGGGTTGATGCACAAGGTGGGGTGGAAAGGATGAGAATGGACTTGATAAGGTTGGAGGAATAGTCAGAAATATGGCAGCTTAGATTCAGTGCAAGAAGCACAAAGTAATGCACATGGGAAACAAAACCTAGGGAAAAGTACACAGAGAGGGAAGGTTGTAACAACAACAAAAATAGAAAGGGACCTGGGGTAGTCATATTAGATGACCTAAAGGTCAGCAAGCAGTTTGAGAAGACAGAAAGGATGACGGGGGGATACTGGCATGAACAGAGAGAGGCATCACCAGTAGAAAAGAGGAAGTTGTTATCCTCTGTACAGACAGTTGGTGAGACCCAATCTGAGTACTGCATGCAGTTCTGGAGACTCCATCTCTGCAAGGACATAGACAATAGACAGGATGGAGGCAGTCCAGAGGAGGACAACTAAAATGGTGTAGGGTCTGCATCAGAAGCCACACGATGAGAGACAGAAGGAGCTTAATATGTATACCCTAAAGGAAAGGAGGGAGAGGGGGGACATGGTAGAAACTTTTAAGTACCTCAAGGTAATCAACAAAGTCCAAAAGGGTAGCATCTTTCAGAAAAAAAGAGATGTGCAAGAACAAGGGGACACAATTTGAAGACAGAGAGGGGACAGCTCAGGGGCAATCTGAGGAGGTATTTTTTCACAGAAAGGGTGGTGAACACATGGAACAGCCTTCATGAGGAGGTCATGGGATTAAAAACAGTGGGGGAATTCAAGAATGCATGGGACAGACAAAAGGCAGTTCCTGTAGGGGGGTAGGAAGAAATAGGCTATTGGTTAACTAGGATCTGCAACTTATCCGATAGGTAGGGAAATGGGCAGACTAGGTGGGCCAAGCAGTCCTTATCTGCCATCAAAGCCTATGTTTGTATGTTTCTAAACAAATTTAGAAGTGTTTTAGGTGCAAGGGATAGCAGTGATGCAGAGAGAGAGGGCATCCATGTTGTGCAACAAAGAACCTTATTTGCACAATATGTAATATGTATGCATGTAGAAGTTTTGTAACATATGCCAACAGTCCACAGACACACGATAGGTCCACTGCATCAGGTCAATGTAAAACAATAAATTTTTAATGGTGTTTATAATCCACTGTGTTTTTTTTAAGTTAAACAGTATCTTCCATGTTTCATCACATTGTTTAGCCTACATACACTAATTTACATATTACCCATTACATCTATTTGAGAGGTGCATTTTATGGGTGACATACTTCAAAAATTAATATTGTGCAGTCTCTGTTAAAATCAGCTTTTACCTGCATGTTAGTCAGTACTAACAGCCATCATGCTATCCTCAACAGTCAGTGTATTAAGCCATATTTATTTAAAGTTGAAGTGGCACATCATTTTGCAGTACTAAAAGACTGTCATTTTTTTTGTTACAAAACTAGATTCTGAACCTTGTACAATGAAATTAAATGTTTTTCTCACTTGGAGTATCCTTAAATGCTCATTTTATCAGCTCCATTTACAAATGCCATCGGCTGTTGACTCTGAGGAGCTTTGAATTACAGTCAGGTTATCAGACATGTCACTACACCTGTTTATGCTGCAGAAAGACAAACAGCATGCTGTGTGACACAAGTGACAGTTCATCTGATAGGCAGTTCAGTCAAGCTGTAATATTTGTTTCTTTCAAATCTTTTCTACTAGTTTGATTGTACAGTTCAAAAAGTTGTCTAACAAATGTAAAAAGCATGTATGATTAAATAGTATGCTATAGCTGTCAGTTTGAGGAAGGATTATAAGATTTTTTGATGGAAACCACTTGACTAAAACTCATGCCAGCCTTGGTTAGAATAGTTAATTGCTGGCACCACTCTCGTAGTCATTTCAGCTAAGATTTTCTCACACATTTTAACTCAAATAGTTCAATTATTTGATTAATTGATTCATAAAATTGTAGACTGATTATTTTTTTTTCTAAGAATCTTCTGTTAAAGAAACTGAGCATTGTGAGCTTATAATAAAGCTAGCTACCAGTAGGTCAATGCTATTTTGCCAATGGCATTTGAATAGTAAAACAACTAAACCTATGAGTCATAGATCAGCATTGATATATATGAGCCAAGTAATGCAATACAAAGCTCACTATTTCCTCACCTTCAAAAAATTTAACTGAAAAACCTTTAGCCAGTTTTATTCCAATCAATGTACAGATATGGTATGGTTAGCAGTAAAATAAACAACAATGCTTCAGAAAATGTATATGCAGTTGTCAAAATTTGCTAGAGGTGTTGTGGTAACATTGACATTTAATAAGATTAATTGAAGCAAGAAACACAGAGCTGTAACCAGGGAAAAAAGGCAGTGCCCAAGTCAGAAAAGTAACAGTTGGAAGCATGATGACGTGGTCCATGTATTATATGTTGCTTCATAAAAGTAAAAGATAGGACTGTGGTCTCAAATGGAAACTGTATTTGTGCACATGAGCTTCATTTTAATTCCACAACGCTGATAGGTGTTACTAAAGTTAACTCACAAATGAGCACAGTTCACACTCCTCGGGCACAGAGGATCCATTAAGACTCCATCAGATGCAAAACATCTAATCAGTTTCAGTTTATTTTTTATACTGGAAAGGCATGTGAGCAAAGTTGCATGTTTTCATAAGTGCCCAGTTGAAGACAGACATCAGGAACGAATGCAGGGTATACAGGATTGTGCAGTACCTCAGAGTGCAGATTATGAGTATACAAAGTGCCATCATAAAGAGATTAATACATAGCATAAATACAAGGCTTCAGCAAGTATTCCAAGACAGTCATGGTCAGGGCATTTACATGATTGAGAACTGGAGAAATGATCCTTTAGGTTGTACTTGAATGATGCAAGTGAGGGACTTCTGGACAAGTGACAGGGCAGGCTATTGAACAGCTTCATGCCCTTGTAGGAGAGGGTGGTTGTCCATGGAAAGTGCAACAGAAAGGGAAGGAGAAGGAAAGGGAAGAGGATTTTCTGGTGGTCCAAGTATGAGTAGATCTGAGGAAGAGGGGGATCATTCGGCTTGGGAGAAGTCCAAATGTGAATTTGTGGGAGAATGTCAGGATTTTGCTGTCCAGTCTGTCCTCTAGAGGGGGCCAGTTGGCGAATTTGTAAAGGTCACAGTAGTGGGTCAGTCTGGGGAGGCCCATGACAAACTGAATGATGTTGTGGTAGGTGCTCCATAAACTGTTGACATTTCTTTGAAAGAAGGAGGGGTAGTAGATCACAGCTCCATAGTCAAACATGGGGAGCAGGAAGCTGGTGGAAAGTAGGGTCATTGATTCAGGGATTTGGAAATGCTCAACTTGATATAACATGCCAAGCCTTTTGTATGTTTTGTTATTTAGCTGATTAATGTGAAGTTCAAAATTTAGGTGACAATCGAGGAAGAGGCCTATTTGAACACCATGGGGAAGATTGCACAATTGGGGGGGAGGTAGTAACAACAACAAAAATGGAAAGGGACCTGGGGGTAATCATATCAGATGACCTTAAGATTGGCAAGCAATGTGAGAAGGCGGTAGGGAGGTCTGGGGGGATCCTGGGATGTATAGGGAGAGGCATCACCAGCAGAAAACAGGAAGTTGTTATCCCTCTGTACAGACAGTTGGTGAGACCCCATCTGGAGTACTGCATCCAGTTCTGGAGACCCCATCTCCACAAGGACATAAACAGGATGGAGGCAGTTGAGAGGAGGGCAACTAAAATGGTGCAGGGTCTGCAAGAGAAGTCATACGAGGAGAGACTAAAGGAGCTTAATATGTATACCCTTGAGGAAAGGAGGGAGAGGGGGGACATGATAGAAGCATTTAAGTACCTCAGTGGAATCAACAAAGTCCAAGAGGGTAGTATCTTTCAGAAAAAGAGATGTTCAAGAACAAGGGGACACAATTTGAAGACAGAGGGGGGACGGCTCAGGGGCAATGAGAGGAAGTATTTTTTCACAGAGAGGGTGGTGGGTGCATGGAACAGCCTTCCTGAGGAGGTTTTGGGGTCTAAAACTGTGGGAGAATTCAGGAATGCATGGGACAGACAGACAGGCAATTTTTGTGGGGGTAGGAGCAAATAAGCTGTTGATTAAATAGGATCTGCAGCATAGCCTCTAGGTAGGGAAATGGGCAGACTAGGTGGGCCAAGCGGCTTATCTGCCGTCAAAGTCTGTGTTTCTATGTTTCTATTTGACTTGTTCTGTTTGGTTGCCATCATTGTTCAGGAGGGAGAAATCAAGGCTGCAGTTTTTCTAGAACCTGAGAAACCCTGGACTTAGTTTTTAGAGTAGTAACTAGTCTGTTGAAAAGGACCAGGAGTGGTACCACTCATGCTGGAGTTTGTCAAGGAGCATAGAGGCATACTTGTCTTTGCAGAAAAGTGCTGCATCATTAGCATGAGTATTATTTCAGTGTTTGTGCAGATCTCTGGGAGGGAGTTGACCACGAGAGAGAAGAGTGGTCCCAGAATGGAGCTAATATTTATTAGGGCATACGTCAGAGAGAACGCCTTCAATCACAGTTCCATGAGATCTGTGGCTAAGGTAGCTGGAACATGAGTTGACAACATCACTGAAGAAGTTGAGACTGGAGAGTGTGTTAAGCAGTACCTTGTGGTCAACCAGATCTAAAGCTTTTGTGAGGTCCACAAATACCAAACCAATGAAGAGGCCTTCATCATTGACTTTATCTATTAAATGAGTGATTTGATCAGTGCTGTCTCGGTGTTATGGCCAGCCCTGAACCCATCCTGAGAGTCTGTTTTCAAGTTGTATTTCTCTATGTATTTTATGGTTTGGCCTAGGATGATTTTCTTGATAATTCTGGACAGTGGAGCTAGGAGAGTAATGAGCCTGTAGTTAACCACATAATTGTGGGGGTTGGATTTGTGTAGAGGTTTAATGGTGGCACATTTTCATTTTAAGGGAAATTCACCTTGCAGAGGGAGTAGTTAAGGATGTTGGTTATGGGGAGGGTGATAGACTCACAGACCAGCTTAAAGATGTGGTAGTCTGTGCCCTTCGAATACAATGCCAGCTGGTAACCTCACACTCCGCTCCCAGAATGATATCCCCTCAATCATTGTGGAATTAAATCAAGCTTTTGTGCACAGATACAGTTTCCATTTGGGTCCATAGTCCTTTCTTCACTTTTGTGGAGCGAGGTAGTCTGTACATGCACCTTTGGCAGGTGCAAGTCTTCACGCTTCTGGCTGAATAAAATAAGTAGATGGGAGAAAAAGGAAATTGGGTTCAGATTGGGAGGCAGAAATGAGTACAGGTGTCTGAGGGAACCTTTCCAAGTAGTCACACTGCAGTTCAATCTCAACTAGGTAGCTTTCCTAATCAGTTTGTTGTTTTGGGTGGTGGTCTGTGGATGGGGGTTTGTAGTAAGCACTACACATCCCATATACAATAGCGATATTACAACATTTTGAATAAGACAAAATGAGCATACACTTTACAGTGTGCTGCTAATGATGATCACAGAGTAAATGGACAGAGAAATGTAATCATATTTAAATTATATAAATAAATCATTTAGTTCAACTCTACATTCTACAGGAAGATACAGTTCAAAGTGTGAATAAATGCGTCCTCTTTCAAGAGTATTAGAATATGTCTTTGGCTTGCCTTTTGCTCAAGCCTGTAATTTGAACGAAGTGTGTGACTTTAAATGCAGGATGCTGCAGATGGTCAAATGGGGATACCAGAGCAGTGTCAGTCTGACAGTCACGGGGGTAGCTGTATCATTACTGACTTGTGCTACATGGAGGCCAGCTTTGAAAGAGGTGGTCAGCACAAGACAGCAATGATCACAGAAATAATTTAAAAACAACAAATGTCACATTTTTTATTTTGGAGATTTTATTTTATGTCTGTATCGGACATCAGAAAACTATAGTGACATGTTTCATACAGATTTTTATTCATTTCACTTTTAAAATCAGTCAGTGTAGTATGCAGTGGTGAAATATATGCTTATTTCAAAATTGTCTTAATGAACTCTTTTGTAGTACCATTTAATTTGAAATAGCTAACCAAGTATTGTATTTTGCTTATTGTATATTTATTGATTTTCTTCCTTTATTGTTAAATGGAGCAGCACCATAACTGGGATTTGAAAACATGGCCCTGTACAGTTATGTATACAGAACTCATGGCAGACTAACTTTAGGTACGCAATTACCACACACTCAACAAGCATATCAATAGAAATATTAAAACTCTGCCGGCCCGGTGATGCTGAGGGTTAAGGCGCTGGACACCACACCTCGCACCATGCCGGCAACCCGTATTCGGGAATGGGTACGGGACATCAGGGTGGGCAGAGACGAAGAAGGATTGAGCATCCGGAGGACTACTCTCCTTCTCCGGGGAGGGGTGGATTCCTGTGCGGTGATGTCAGTTGCCCTCTGGCAGAGGCTGCGGGACACGGTGCCATGCCACAACATGGGGGGGAGCTAGGACAGATGCTCGAACCCTAGCATCATTGCACGTCCTAGCTCCAAGGGGATGTAATGTCTAAAAACTGCCAGCCCCTGTGTATGAGCCAGGCCCGTGCCCAACCCTCCAGCCACCTACAGTTCCGCTGCAGCCCCACTCTGTGATTGGTTCCCAGAGTGAGGATCGGGTCACTGGCTGGGGCAAGCCCGTTCGAGGGCTGGGGTCTAATGACTGAAGAAAAAAATGAAACATTAAAACTAAATAGACATAATTAATCCTTTCATGTACAGCGCTCCAACTGCCTTTGCGGCTAATTCCAAAAGAGCAAATCATTAACACATAGCTGTCTACTATGTACTACAGCTCGAGACACAATGGTGTACATGATTCAGGCCAGCAAATGTAAGATGACAGAAGAATAATTAAATTCAAGTGAGGATTTTAACATGCAGAAATATCAAGATCATGAATATTACTACATGCCCAACGCCACGCTCACTGACAGCAGTCACATTTTGACATTTCATCACCTGAAAGTATGGAAAACTACACTCCCAAAAAAGTAACATTTGAAGAAAAATCAAGAAAGAAATTTACAATGGCTGCACTTCATAACATGTATATTTTCAGTATTAGGAATACATTACTATCGGACCTTTTTGATTCTCTTCAAATACGGTTAAAACACTGGAATTTGTTAACTGTGACACATTAGGTGGCTGTCCAAATGATACAATTTTATTGAAAATGCAGCCTGATTGTAAGAAGGTTTAATTCAATCGAGTTGAAAGTGAAACCTCAAACAATGACCTTATTTTTTGTTTAAATACTTTCTGATTAAACACATCTCTGTAAGCTGGCACAGTGATGTTACTTCCGCTGGAATTTCCAGCACCGACACACTGAAAGAAGATTGACAGTTCACGGGGTGTGATATGTAAATTACCCCTATCTAGGTCAGCTCCCGTGCAGTGCCCAAAACAGTTTATTTGTGAAAAGTTCGGCATTCATCCGAGGCCTCAGAAACCAGGATCGAAACAGATCAAAATAAGTGAAAACTATTAAACAGATACACAACACACCATCAAGGTACTCATAGACTGTTTACTATTAGGATGAATGAACTAAACATCAGCTTTTTTTTTTTTTTTAAATTCACGTTTATTACATATTATGGCACAAGTAACCAAGGCGTTATACATCAGGGACATCATCTTCAGAGAAAAATACAAACATAGGTATTCTTATTGTACCCTAGAAAAAAAATTACAATAATGTCTTAGGGCTACTACTCCAATTTCAGGGTCATTTTATTCCATCACCGCTATCCCTTTATTTTATGAGGAGCAGTCCAGGTGAATCCCATGACCTTGTTATCCAGTCATGGTGGGTCTCTACATCTATCTCATCTCCTTTCCCCATCTCATCTAGCCCTCCTCTGTACCAGTCAATAACCAGGGGACCACCGCCTAGTAAAGATCTGCAACCTTCCATTTATTTTATATGTAATTTCTTCCATAGCCCTAATTTCATTAACAGTTATCTCCCAGTCTTGAAACATCGGGCACACAGTGCCAGCCATCTCCTGGTTATAGCTTTATGTGCTGCAGTAATTAATATGTTCCACATGTAACCCTTATCTGGCCCCCTGAGGTCCTCTGGTTTGACTCCCAGTACCAAATGTTTGGGACCCGACCTATATTGAATATCCAGCATTGATCTTATCTTCTGTTCAGCCCTGAGCCAGAAGTTCCCTAGGATTGGGCACGACCAGAACACATGTAAATGATTCGCATTCAATGCCCCACACCCCCGCCAACATTGTCCTGAGCCCTTCTTATCCCGTTTGATCTGTATCTTTGGTGAGATGAAAAATCTCACTCTAACCTTCCATTCAAACTCCTTCCACAATGGTGAGGACGTAGTCCTACAGGGTAAAGTCAGGGCAGTTTCCCACTCTTTATCTTCCAAAGGCTCCCCAATCTCTTGTTCCCATCTAGACCTGATCTGCAAGGTCTTATTCCCCCTCTATCTCTCAGGGCTCATAATGAGCTAATCAGCCCCTTACTTCTCCCAGAGTTAATAGTTTCTCTATGATTCGAGAGCTAGAGATTTCTTTATTCGTGTGTGTGTATATCGTTCATGGTTTATGTGGGCCCTAACTTGGAGATATCTAAAGTAGTCCGCCTGTCTCAGAGAAAAATCCTCCCTAAGTTGGTTGAATTCTATCACATCTTCTCCCTTCATAAATTGACTATATGAGATAAGACCCAGTCTTCCCCATCTTCTAAAAGTAAGATCTTGTTTAGGTGGAGGAAAATCCGGGTCCCAAGCAATCCATTTCAGGGGCCACAGCTCCTCCCTCAGGTCATGTTTAGCCCAAAGTCTTTTTAAAGATCTTAACGTATTTTGTACTGCAATAAGTGAAGTATTCTGCTCTCTTTTATAAGTCCCCGAAATCCAGGGTCTCCCCCCCAAGGGTACTCCGTCCGTCAGAGCCTCCTCTAATTCCTTCCATCTTGCATTATAGGCTTTAGCTGACCATAAAATGGCCCACCTTAAATGCGTAGCTAGAAAGTAATCCTCCAGGTTAGGAACATTTCTGCCCCCCACCCTTTTGTTTGATTGCATTATAGTGTTCTTAATTCTTGGCTTCCTATTGTCCCAAATAAAGTTTGTCAGCACCTTTTGCCAAATCTGAAATTGGTTTTTGTGGATTCTTATTGGTAAACACTGATAAAGATACAAGAATCTGGGGAGAATATTCATAGAAACCGAATGTATCCTTGAGTACAGAGGGAGCCGTAAGGTCTTCCACCTCACAATGTCTTGTTTAACTTGGGACACAGTTGGGTCATAGTTAGCCGAAAACAACATGGCCAGGTTTTTAAGGATTTGTATCCCCAGATACTTAATTTTCCCCCTGTTCCAATTCACATCTAGAAGTTGCTTAACTTTAGGAGAAGGCTTATAAAAAAACTTTAGGACTTCTGTTTTGTTTTTGTTTATAGTGTATCCCGAGTATTGGCCAAATTTGTCTATAATGTCCCAGATTTTAGGAAGGGAGTCCTCCGGATTTGTAATGTATAAAAGGACATCATCCACGTACAATGAGATTTTATGTTCTTGCCCATCCACCCTCACCCCCTCCACCCCTTCTGTCTCCCTGATGGCCTGTGCTAGGGGTTCAATGTACAAATCAAAAAGAAGGGGAGATAGCAGACAACCCTGTCTGGTACCCCTTCCCAGACTAAACCTCCTAGAGATGCCCCCATTTACCCTTACGTAGGCTTGAGGTGATGCGTAAATGGCCTTAATTACTTCCAAAAACATTGGTGGAAAGCCCAATTTTTCAAGAACCAGGAATAAGAAGCCCCAACTGACCTTATCAAATGCTTTCTCATCGTCTAAACTCATAAGACAAGCTGGAATGTGTTTTTTATTAATGATATCAATTATATTTATGGTTCTTCTCACTCCTTCCGGGGCCTGTCTCCCTTCCACAAAGCCTGTTTGATCCGGGTTGACCAGTCTAGCAATAATTGGTCATATTCTCCTGGCTATTATGGCTGTGAAAATCTTATAATCTACATTAAGGAGGAGATTGGTTCATACTGCCACATTCCTTAGGGTCTTTACCCTCTTCGGAATCACTGTTATAGTAGTGTAGTTCCACGAGGGGGATTGCTTCCCTCCGGCCATATCTGATTATAAACTGTGTGAAGTATTGGGGTTAGTCTGCTTTGAATGTTTTATATAACTCCCCTCCGAATCCATCCGGCCCTGGGCATTTGCCCGTTTTAAGGTCTAATATTATATCAGAAATCTCCTGCTGTGTAATTGGACGTTCTAGATCCTTCCTTTCATCCTCTGTAAGACCTGGCAGATTCAAGGGGCTCAGGAATCCTGAAGCCTCCTCTGTGTATGAATTAGACTGGGGTTTATACAAACAGCTATAAAAAGAAACCAACGTTTCAGCTATCTGTTCCCATTTATGTGAAATAGAACCTGTGTGCTGGTCACGGAGACTCGTAATGTTTGCCCTAGCAGCCTGCTGTTTCAGCCTGTAGGCTAAAGTGGGTGGCTCGCGCCCCTCATAATAAGCCTGCTTTGTAAAATGAGTGCTTTCTCAGTCTCCCAGACCTGTAACCTCTGGAGTCTCTGCCTAATTTCTTTTATTTCTATTTCTCTTCTCCTACAAAATTTTATTTTCTGTTGTCCCTCTAAGTTATTGAGTACCTGAATTAGTTGCTCCCTTTGCTTACCTCTCTCTCTCTTCTTATGCGAGGCTATGGCAATAATTCTACCCCTGATCATAGTTTTCATAGTGTCCCATAGGATCTGAGGCGTAACCCCTGTGTTATCATTTGTTTCTGTGGTTTGCTTTATTATGTCCTGCACCTCCTTTAATTTCCCATCGCTAAGCAGGTTGACATTCAACCTCCAGTGTGTCGGTTTCCTAGGCAACTGAAGGTCAATTTGTGCATATATAGGTTTATGATCCGATAGGCTCTCAGAGCCCACCCAGACCGACTCGAAAACCGCTAGGCCAATATTATATGTAAAGAACATGTCTAGCCTGGAGTAAATTTTATATCTTGGGGAGCAGTATGTATAATCCCTTGCTAGAGGATATTTTTCCTCACACGTCGACCCAGCCAGTGTCTTTCATAAGCTTCCCTAAAACCCTAGAGAGTCTATCCCTGGATGCCGGAATACCTGATGTTGTGTCAAGTGTTCTGTTCAGAATTACATTCCAATCTCCACCCGTAATTACCACTCCCTTGGCCTTTTCTGCAGCTGATTTAAATAAATCTGCAAAAAAAACCAAGTCAGAGCCCCGGGGAGCATAGACATTTATCAAAGTTATCTTCAAGTCTTGAATGGTTCCCACCACCATTACATACCGCGCCCCCGCATCTACCACTACCTCCTCTTCCTCAAATGGAAGAGAGGATGACAACAATATCGCCACTCCCCTCTTCCTTCCCTTTGCAAGTGACGCATGATACACAACCGGAAATGCCCTATTTTTTAATTTTAAGGCCTCACCGGGAGATAAATGGGTCTCCTGCGAAAAGTAAATTTGGCATTTCTGCCTCTTCATGTATTGCTGAAGCTGTTTTCTCTTGGCAGGGTGATTTATACCATTTATATTAAAAGAGCAGATTTTAGAGGTGGCTTTATCCATATTTCAAACTCTGCCAGACCTTCCGTTTTCCAAGAATCTTAATATACACAAGGAGCCCTCTCCACGCCCCTTTTATCCATTTGTTTTCTCCCCACCCCGGGACTGCTCCTCTACCCCCCCTTCTTAATGTTAAACATTAGTTTTAGAACAACCTTGTGCCATATCTGAAGCCTGTCCAATAAGAAAAAACTGTTGGCACTAAACTGCCAAACTAATAAAGTGAGTTTAGAAACTTGCATATTCCCCTCCCATCCAAACGGAGGATTACAATTCTCTATTTCTTGAGACCTAGTACCCAGTAAAACATATTTCACAAGAACCAACAGCAAAATAACATCTTGTACCCAGTATATGTAAACCCTCTCCCTCCCAGTGTATTTTCTGTATTAACCTTGTAATGAGGCTATGTATCCTAGAAGGAGGACATAAGCCCCAGTAAACTAACCCGCCTTCAAGGTCAGCCCGCCAACACGCGGCAGGACTGGTTAGTGGCTCATCTGAGACACTCTGCCCTCTAAGATGTTCCGGGCAATCCCTCTTAATGACACCATTCTCAGGTCCAGGCCCTGTGCCCAGAGGTAATACAAACATCAGCATTGTCAAAAAAAAAAAATGGCCCTCAGCCTCTCAGATTAAAAACATATAAGGGCAACCCTCCTACCAGCCGTCCTTAGTTAGAACAGCAGTCCAGGAAGACCCCCGGCCCCCTGAGCTAATTATCCCTCCGTGCCTTGACCCTCCTTTCCCAGCCAAAAATATATGTCAGCTCCTCCCCACATGAACCTTTCCATTTCTTCCATCACTTCCCGCAAAATTACAATGTGAGGAGTCCCTGCCCCTTTCAGAATAATACCATATTCCCTCACTGTCAATATGTTTCAGGTAGATTCTCTTTCCTCCACCCCTCTTGTCCTTTGCCAAATAAGAAGCATCCCCCCCAGTCAACCCCGGTGGGGTTCAAAAATTGCTTGGAGCTCACATAAAAGGTATTTAGTTACACCATTTCATTCCCTGAGATGCCAGCCCTTTAGAATAATCCCCAAGGCTACAAAAACACCCCGAAATCATGCTGACTGTGAGCCAGTCTGGCATCTGAGGTAAACAGAGCAACCACTCCCCGAATGGGACCAGTTTTTGCAGCAATGGCTCTTATTTATTCATATACCACTGAGCCCTTTATTTTCTCAGGTCAGCCTCAGCGACCTTGAAGTATCCCCAACCCCCTCCCACCCAAAAAGACAAAGGTAACGTGTTTTCGAGGACCCCACTAAGAGGGCACTCAGGAAGAATGCCCCCCTCAGGGCCCTCCTTTTCACCCAACAAAGCAAGCCCTCCCTCATCCCACTAGCTCAGGAACCAAGTCTCTCCAGTTTCAGTTTTTGAAGGAGGTCTCCAGCTGCCATTTATATGGATAGCTCCACATCGGCTGTTAGTCCCTGTTATTTACCACCCTGTTACCCATCAGTCCATAGGTGCAGTATCCACTGAGGGGGTCGTTGCCTGGGTAGTTACATCTAGTTCGGTGGCTTCACCCGACACCAATCCAGCCAGTTTTAACACTTCCAGATAAGGTTTAAGCATAGCTGTTACATCCACTCTTAAATTGGTATTCTGTGTGTTCTCTCGACATGTGAGGCCCTTCCATGCCACTGACCAGGCCACGCGTTTCAACTCACACTCTAATTTTTCCTTTTCAAGTCCAGGAACGTGAATTCCAACTTCCTCTAGAAATCCTTTAGCTCCCAGTAAATCCTCAAATGTCTTGGTACCCTGTCCAGTTTCCACCCGTAGGCGCGCAGGAAACAGCATCTGCGCCTTTAAGTTTCTGGCCCTGAGCTGTTTGATAATGGGCCACATGTTGCGATGGGCCTCCTGCACATCCGTCGTGTAATCATTGTCCAATACTATGCGATGTTTCCCAAACCTTAATTTTTTTGTTGCCAGCTCTTTAATATTTCCTCCTTTGCCATGTACCGGTGAACTTTACCACCAGCGATCTTGGACGAGCACCTGGATCCTTAGGACGCTCTGTATCAAGAGCGATGGGCCCTATCCATAGAGATATCCAACTCGGGGGTAGCTTTAACAGATGTTTAAGCATTTTCTGCACAAAAGTAATAACATTAGGGCTCCATTCTCAGCTCCCTCTGGTACTTAAATTCTTATATTCTGTCTCCTGTTTCTCCCCTCCAGTCATCAATCTTAGCTCGTAGTTCCCTCTCCCTCGCTAATAAGAAAAGCAAGAGACGATCGTGACAATCTGATTGCTCTAGGGCTGTGGACAAACCCAATTCAACCTTTTCTGTTCTTTGCTCAATCTTTCTGAGGTCATCCTTTAATTCTATTAAGTTAGCGTCTATCCTTTGGACTGTTTTCGCCGTCTGCAGTATCGATTCCACCAACTGTGAGCTGCTCGCTTCTGGATCTGCTTCTACCCTCATGGCTTCCTCCTCATCACCAGGCCCCGTAAGTCGCGGTCTTTTCTCCGCGTTTAACATCATTTGCAGCTTCTGGGCCGGCGTCTGCGAACTCTTAATGTTTCCCCCTTTCAATCTTGAGGGTTTTGGTGGCGATTGCATCGAGAATAATATCGGGAGCTTACAAATCTTTTCCTGGACGGCTGGAGCTATGCCTCTAGGCTGCCATGCAGACTGCTGATGTCACCGGAAGTCCAACATCAGCTTTTTAAAGAGGTGGAATTGTGGGGCAGTTTTAAGAATCAAGTATGACCAAAGTGTGTTTCTTTGCCAACTGATATAAAAAAAGGATTTTTAAAACTTAGTGCAAGCTGTTATGTGCCTTCTGTGAGAGCGTTGCTGGTTTTGAAATCTAAGAGACAATGCTGACAGCTGTGACGTGTATGCACAGTGAGCACTTGATAGTCTGTGACGAGATGTAGGGACGCCTTACCAGCATCACCTACGGTGCTGCACTAAGGAGATTGGTTCTGAGATCAGTAATTGCAAGTATGTGTATGCAACTGAAGTTCAGATATCTAGTTATGTAGCATATGTTTACAATATTTTCAAAAGTCTATGGTTGCAAGTTTATCATTTCACTCGTATTGCATTCTACAGTCTGCGATTCCTGAGTTCACTGTCCTCAAGTGACTGAGAACTGGTTCATGACAGAGTAAAGTGACTCAGCTTGCATTTAAACCTGTGATTTCAGCTATAGTGGTCATATGTATCTTTTGCAGTGCCTTTCATCATTGTTATTTATCTATTTGTTGTTGACTTGCTGCTTGATATCGGATTCATCAGTGTTTAACTAATGTGAAGAACTTTTCTTACAGCACAACGTTTACCCCTTCCTCCCCCCAACCCAGCCTGGAAATGACACTTAACTCTGTGTGTCATTGAATATTTGTATTACCGTAAATGTATGAAATGTCATGCAGTCTCAAATTCTTCATAAAATCTAAGTGGTAGAACTCGCACGAACATCACTCATTGGCATTTGGACTGCAATCTTGGTGTAAATTGACTTATGGATCTTCTGTCATTATGTTGATTTTAATTTTGGGGTCTCACTCATGCTATAGCTTAGTATCGGAGGCTGGATTTTTAAGACAACTAAGTGGTGATTGAGTTTCCAATTGATACCTTGCTGCGGTCTCCGGCACACAATTGTGTGGAATTCATGTCACACTTACCTTTGCAGCCCAAAGTTCTGTGCACACTGACAAGAGTTGATCTTATATTTATTTATTTATTTATTTATTTGTTTGTTTGTTTACTTATTTATTTGCATTTCCTGTATGACAGTGGTGTATAGTGGAGTATGCATTTTGGCACCTCAGTAGAAGTGTTGAAACGGAGGTTGAAGGCATACCTTTTAAGCCTGGCTTTTAATTAATTCTGAATTTTAACATACTGTCTGGTCCCTATTTATGATATTTTATCAGCTTGTAACTGTTTTATCCTTTTGTTATTTTATATTTATGTATTGTTTATTTATCCTTCTGTGAGGTGTCCAGAGCTCCCATGAATGGGTGCCACACAAATAAAACTTGCCTTGCCATCTGTTCTGATGACTGTTTAACCTATCAGTTTTACACATTGTGTGAATTTTTGGCTTATCATTTGTAATTCATTTTTCCTATTATCATTTACCTTTGTGATTTTGCTCCCCAGTACCTGGTAGAAAAACAAAAAGTGTTTGCTGCAATATCTCTTGAACCCATACATCCCTGCATTATGCATTGTTTGCATCTCACATATGAGAAACACTGCATCTTCTGTTAGCTAAATATCATGTGTTGCATTCTAGTTTTAAAGTCTTGTAATTGCTCTTTCCACTACATAGAAAAACAGAGACATGGAACTTGATTGCAGATTAGTATAGTCTGGACCACCTAGTCTTCTCATTTCTTTTTCCCTCCAATTAAATTACAGCAGTCCTTATGTGATCTTTTGCTCTTTCTACCTTTATGCCATCACACAACTGTTCTCTAATGCCTGCCGTAAGCATTCCATAAACTCTATAATTATTCCTGTTTGTTTGTGTGTATGTATGTCTCTACAACCTCTCTTGTGATGTTATGTCAGGCATCCACCTCTCATTTTGTGAAGAAGTAATTCCTCTGATCAACCATGATTTTAACCACCTCCAGCTTCATAGGAGTGCCCCTTGTTCTTGTGCACTTTTTTTACTCTCCTGTCAAAAGCATCCATTTTGTACTTTATTTGTGCTCTTGTGTTAATTCTCTTGCCTCTCATATCTTCCCACAATCTCTTTTACTCTATGCTTTACATTTTGACAAATTTTATTTATTTATTTATTAGCTTTTGGTGTCCGGTAAGTGAAGTCAATTGGTCCTGCCTATCTTCAAGCATGACCCGGGAGAGTACAGAGATACAAAATAAACAGTAGACAATGGTACTGTATACAAAGCAGGACCTCACACAGGAAGGTCAAAATACAAATCAACATTTATCACATAGGTCAACCATGCAGGGTTGAGACAAATGAAAATAATCAAATTGACCTGTACTGGACCCCAACACAGGAAGGTCGAAAATTTGGATTACACTCAGACAATTGGACACCCAGAGATAATAGAGAGAGAAGCAAAACATAACACAGTGAAGGGGAGGGAACACAGCAGTAATATTGAACAAGACAAGCAACAAAAAAGAAGGTTAGGAGCATTTGCAGACATCATGCGTCCTTAAGTAACAGAAGAGTGCTTTCTTGAATGAGTTATGAGATGTGGAGACCCTAATATGGAGAGGTAGGGAGTTCCAGAATTTGGGGGCAAAGTGGGAGAAAGCTTGTTCACCCATTCTTGTTGAGCAAAGGGGAACAGAGAATGGAGGGGAGGCAGAGGACCTCAAGGAGTGAGCATAAGTCACAGGGCTTAACATAGCTCCAAGAGAGTCAGGTCTGAGGATATGGGTAAGAGAGTCAATAAAGCGTCCAAGAGTGTAGGAGTGTAAGTCGTTGGGAGCCAGCCAGTTTAAGGAGGAGTAGAGGAGACAGTGGTGGATGAGTCTAGGAGCAGACAGGGCAAATCTACAGATATTATTGCATGTGACTTCCCACTTGTGGAGAGCAGTAACATTAGCTCATGATAGGACTGGTAGAGCATAATTAAGCCCAGGGAGGAGGAAATGGAATGGGCTATGGAAATCCTGGCTGACAGGGTCAGTGAATGGCGAACTTTGTAGGTGACTCCTATCTTCATATTTATACGCTTACAGACCTCATTTATCTGAGAGAAAAATTTAGAGACGGGTCAAGTGTCACATCCAGGTATTTAAATGCATCAGTATTGATATAGCAGATCCATCAAGGCAACGGACCTGCAGACAGGGGTAGCTGACTGGACTTTTTGATGGACCCAAGAGTATGGTACACGTTATAGGTAGGTTAAGAATGAGCTGATTCAAGGACAGCCAGGACTGGATACTTTGGAAGGAGGAAGAACGTTGATCACTTATGTCAGTGACTGAATTAGAGGCAGTGAAGAGGACCATGTCATCAGCATACAGTATGGCCCAGCAGTGAGTGAGAAAGGAAGGAATATCATTAATGAAGTGAGAGAAGAGCAAGGGGCCGAGTGTGGAACCCTGAGGGACACCACAGGGAGGACTTCTGAGGAAGAGAGGACTTTATTGAAGGTGACAGCTTGTGTATAATTGCTAAAATAACTGTTAAACCAAGACAAGGTGGAACCTGCCGCACCAAGCTTATGGAGTTTTTTTTAAGAGCAGGGAGTGGTTGACCAGGTCGAATGCTTTCGTGAGATCTACAAAACAGCTTCAGTGAGGAGACCATTGTCCATGTTCATCTTGACTTCACTAGAAACAGGGTCAGGGCTGTTGTGGTGCTATGTCCTGGCCTAGAACCATATTGGACAGATGTCTGGAGTTTGAACTTTTGGAGACAAGAGGAGACCTGACTGCAGATAAGCTTCTCAAGTAGTTTGCAAAGAGTAGGTAGAATGGCAATAGGTTGATAGGTAGATAAGATCTTGGGGTCACTTTTTTGAACATTAGTAGTCCCCACAGTTTTCCAGACCTGTGGTACAGTGGAGGAGGAGCTAGATAGGTTAAAGAGTCTAGTAATAGGTGTGGCTAGGATTGGAGCTGCCAGTCTAAGAATCCTAGGTTCAGTGCCATCAGTACCCATACTGCCATGGACAGGAATAGTTGTAAGTAGTTTAAGAACTTCTGGATGGGAGACGGGGCAAGATTCGATAGATGGGCAAAGTCATTGGAGTCCGGCTCAGCGAAACGAGTGCATTGGGCTAGGGAGAGAGATGTCATGGGAAGCTTAGTAAAGAGGGAGTTAAAGGCATTGGCTGTTGTGGAGGGGTCATTACAGTGGATATCATTTATAATCATCTCTTTTAGAGCCTCAGACCTATGACTCCCAAGGATCTCATTTATTTGGGACCAGTACCTCCTAGGGTCGGATGAAGAGGAGCAAAGGAGCTAATGGTAGTAGTTCCTTTTTGTTAAACAAATCTCTCTCTCTCTCTCTTACAGGTATTATGCAGAGCATGATACTTCTCATAATCAGAAGGAAGACAGGAGGATTTCCATGTGGACCATAGTTTGTCCCTCAGTTTCAGCTGCTGTAATAGAGGGTGCTTAAGCCACTTTGTGGCCTTATCCCTAACCCTACGCGTGGTGATCTGGATATGCCTCTTCTGTAAAGAGAGTAAGGTACTGTTGAAGTATTCAGCCACACTGGTGATATAATTTGTGATAAAGATGGGGGACCAGTCAACAAGACGCAAGTCCCAAATAAGGGAAACTGAATCAAGCAGAGCAAAATTAGAGAACGTTAGCGATTTATTTATTTATTTATTTATTAGTGTAACCCCCACCCAGGTATGCCGTTTCTATCTGGCAGCTCTACCTGGTGGGCTGGGTTTTGGGGAGGAATATGTCACTCGGCACATTGGCTAGGTTTGGCTACTCTTCAACAGGGGCACCCAATTAACTCTGGACAAAGGAAGCAATAACTGTAATGTCCAATATCAGAAGTGGGATTCTAAAGTGTGGCTTTTATTCACATCCAACAGAATAAACAAAGTATAGATGGACCCCCACGGAGCTACACTCTTGGTAATGCACTTTAGCCTTCAGACTGTGAAACACACTGGGCACACAGCCCGAACTTGTACGCTGCTCTGGGTTTTCCCTGGCTCGGTTACCTTGCCAGCCACTTGGACACTTTCCATATAGCATGGAAACATTTACTGGTGGCTCCCTAAACCACCTATGAACACTTCTGCTCCATAAGAGAATCTTCCTTATCAATCCCACGTCTGGGTACTTTCTTCAGGCACTGGCCATGTACCTGAGAGAAAGTAACAGGTGTCCCAGAGCAAATCCGTAGAGGTGAATTTCGTTACTACTGATGGGGGGGGGGTCTCCCACCTTTCGCTCCCATAATTCATACCCAGCCATTTCTCTGGACTGTAACACCTCATCCTTTAACACACTTTGCTGTGTAGATTCTTTTTAAATGTATTTCACATTCAGTCTACTGACTTTATATCCCATTTGTGCTGGACTTGAACATACTTAATAAGTGGCTTTGTCCATTACTCTAGACCCCCCACAGAGTTAAGCAGTCCAATCCCCACATCTTCCAAACTGTACTTGGCTGTCTTTTCCTGACCCCACAGTAACAGTCCCTTTAGTTTCATCTTGATGCAGGTGAAAACACATGGTCCTTTAGCAGAGTGAACTCACCCTTCAGTTGCAGGTGCCCCATAGGCGTTTCCTCCTCAAGGAACTCTCTTCCAGAACTTCTGGTGCCTCACCATGAACTTAAACTAGGCAGCTTCTTTTCCCTAGCCAGACCAAGTGGGGTTGCCCCTGGAAACGGGCTGATACCTTCCCCCCATCCCCACAGGGCTGGGGCCCTGAACCATTGAAAGAGGTTTCCACCACTTCAGTATGCTCTTCTTGTGTTCCTCTTCAGGTGAGAACACACACCTATATAACAAAAGTAGCTCTTGTCAGAGCTTAGAGCTCTGAGGGCCTGCTTACAGCAGAGCTCCTCTTTTAGACTGCCACTCTACTGAACTCTACAGACTCAACTTCAGATTCCTCAACGTTCTACTCTATCCTCCAACTGCAACTCTCCAGTGTGGCTTATACAGCTGCGGCAGTTCTAAATTATGTCATCCCTCAGTCTCAGCTGAGACTGAGAACAGAATGAGACAGTGTGAAATCCATTTAACTGGAGTTTCACAAGCTGCCTTCCCTGCCTACAACTAGGTCTTACTGGGATTCTAGTAACCTCGTGTAGCGGGGGTTACACTCACTCTGGGCCAGGAAAATGACTGTCCACAGTCATTAGTTACCCGACCTAGGCCATCCTACCCTATGTGTTACCAACAGAGAGGGGTGATCAGGCCCCCTCCTACCATGTGCTAAGCACAGGCAGACAATGCTAAGAGCCTAGAGGCTTTTGGCTGACATATCAGCCTCTAGGCTACCCGCTGACTATGGGTACCTAGTGGCTCCGGTAGAACTGTCCAGAGCATAGCCCTAATAGATCAGTACTGCAACCCCTAGTGCAGATCAGGGCCACAGCCTGTCTATCCTCCCTAGCTCTCTAGGGAAAACCTGTCTGCCTCTTACTTAAAAATTCCCAAAGCAAAACAAACAGAGGACCTCTCCAACCCTGGACACCATGCAACGAAACACTAGGAGCTAATTCCATACACCATGCATTACTCCCACACTCCCCCACAACCATACCTGTGGAAGAAAAAGTTACACACAGTAACAACAACCACAACAACAGTACTTTAAACACTACACTCTAAAGTACTACTGAGGAACTCCGCTTAGTCCCTCCTCCTCTTCTTGTCTTCTGTCTTCTTCAGGAACACCTGCAAGAAAAAGAAAGACAACACACACTCCAAATCTTCATACAGTCTATCTAAATCCCTACCATCAAAACACTGGAGAATCCCCAAAAATATTTTTTTTTTTTAGAAAAGTAGAAAAAAACAGTATAAACATTAGAAAACAATGACATTATTTACAATACACCATATTTGGGGGATGGAGTGCCCTAAGAGTCCAATCTAGTGACCACAGTGCCCGAAGGCAAGTCCATTAAAGAGTCTGTACTGGGCAGAAGCCCTGTGAAGCACAGTTCTTTTTTTTTTTTCGTCTTTATCCCTCCTTACTGCCTCCGGTGCCCCCTCCTTCCGTCCGCTCATGTCCCCCTGGTACCTACCTTAGGGATCTGCCCCTAGAGTGCCCATCCTCCTCTCCTCGCACATTGGGGTCTGTCCTGTAGGTGGTCTGGTAGGACTTAGGGCGGACTTCATCTAGGGCTGCCGGAGGTGTTTTCCAGTTTTCTCCCAGCGTCCCCCACTCCCCCAGGGCGCCTTGCGCTAGGGACATACGTCCCGGTGGTAGCCTTTGCGCATGAACCCTGCGATGTCCCTCCCGGCTCCGGTGGCCGACGCCTCCACCCCTTCCCTCTGCCAGTGCTTCCACCGGCTATGGAAGGAATGCAGAGCGCAATGCGCTCTTGGTAACCCACCCCTGAGGGAGGAGAGCATCCATTGGGATGCTCGATCCTCCCTCTCCCCGCCGACCCCTGGCCACCCGAGTCCGTTCCTGAACCTGGGTCGCCGGCGCAGCGCAAGGTGAAGCACAGTTCTAGTGGGCCAAAGTCCCAAAGGGGAGAGTCTTTGAAGACAGTTCAAACATCTGGAGTCTGTGTAGGGTGTGTACTGCAATGTCATAAGAATAGAAAAGTCTGGACTTACCAGTCCCTTGTAGAACAAAAATGGCACCACACCTGGCCCTCAGCAGAAGACTGTCCCTGGCAACATTCTTCCGATACAGCTGGGCGGACATCTTCCGGAAAATGACAGGAGGGCACATCTGGAAACTGCTGGGGTGATGTCATCTCTGGAGATGGAACCTTGGAACAGGAACAAAAATGAAAACAGCTGGTCTGAAGGCATCTGATACCCAGGCGATGAATCAGGATACATCTGGGCTGGTGTCCTCTCTGGATCTGAAGTCATTTGGTGGGCCAGTCGATGGGTTCTGGAAAGCCAATACACTGTAGAACTGATGAATGTGGGGCACCTGGTTCCTGGACGTCCAGACTGGTGGAACAACATAGGTATGGCAATGGCTAGAGTGGCAGCACTGCTCTCCTTTCCACTTGGTAGGCATGGGCACATTCACAGGAAGGTCTTTGCATTGTGGCCAATAGCACAACAGGTCAGGTGCTTGAATTATTACCCCATCTGGGTGCTCATAATTCTCACTGTGAAAGGTTTCACTTCCCTCTCCATCCACTATTCGAACAGTGTCCATAAACAGTGTCCTGCCTATTTTCCACTGGCTGTATTTTTCATGAAACATTCTGTTCTTGACATGCTTGTTTGCACCAGGATGCACACATTTCATTGCTTCTTCTCAAATCCAGGATTTCCTGCTTTTTTCAATTTCCGCCCAGACTCTCCGAGGAAAGGTAGGAAAGGACATCTCATAGATTTTGTTTGCTTTCCTATGAACCAGTTTTTCCTCTTTACTAGCTTTGTTCAACCTGAGACCTCTGGCCTGGCTTGGGGATGGCCAGTCCTGGTTCTGCCAGGTACGCATTCTTAAAAACACAAAAAATGGGTCACTGGCTTCTTCTTGCACAGCCAGGGCAATGGAATCACCACTCGCTTCCATGCGTTCCTCTGAGGCAAGAGCTTGAGGCTGTGTACCAGTTCCTTTTTCACAAGGCCACATAGGTTCCCCCTCTTCTTCTTCCTCACTGTGAATCTGTGCCCAGGAGTGAGCAGTCATCCTCACTGCTGAGACTGTCTACTCTTCGCTGGGCGTGGAGGTCGAAACCTCCCATTCAAAGGCCTTTCTCATCTTGTCTTCACCTATGAGACTTGGGCTAGGCCCCTGTCTCCAAGGGTCTACTGATGCTCTTCCTGAAATGTCTGTCTGCGACACAGACTCTGAAACATCAGCACATTGTTCTGTCTATAAATCAGCACTCTCTAGCTTTGTGCCACACTCCCCCGAGGGGCCTTCTCCAACAGGCTCCGCCTGGTGCTGTGTGCTGCCAACTGCAGATTCTTGAACTTTTGTCCATGTGGGAGCCAAACAAATCTTGGGCGCTTTAAACAAACCATATTTCTCTAGGCACCCAGAACAGTGAGGTACCATGAAGATGTCCCTTCCAGCATTTAAGCACATCACACATACTCGCACTGGATATCCAGGAATCACCACATGAGGAGGCAGTCATCCACCATAGTAACATCTCTCAATGTCCCTTAACTTGTTAACTTCTACTGCTATCACAGCCCGGGCACGATCCGGGTAGCGGGCTGGTCCTGAAGCCATGACTGCAGAGAAAAACAAACAATGCTCACTGTTATTTCAAGTCCCACATCACTGAAAACTTTCTTTCTCTTTCAAAATGGCTCCTCTGCTGTGGTGTTTACATTACTACCCCACCCTGTAATGGTGGCGGCAGTACTCCTACACATCAACATTCTGTAATTGGGTCAAGCCACTGCGCATCCAATTTACATGCTCTACTGATAACTTTGCTCAAACTGCACAAACTTGCACTGTTCTTTTTTCTAGCACGTTTATATGATTTACCATGGACTTTTTCACTCACTGAAGACATTGCTCTAGCTTACAGTCCCTTAAAGCCTCAGTATTTCATAGCACAGGATTGCCTGTAATTCTTGCTGTATATCGGATACAACTCACAGTCTCTCCCATGGCATTGAAGATTATACTGACACTGAACCTATAATTATGCTCACAGTCGATTGCTTAGAATGCTTACTTTTGCTGGTAAAACTTAACACAGTCCTTCTTTGCAAAGCAATTACACTGCTACATACAGATTCAGCTGGCTTTTGGTGAAATCACACAGTTTGAGCAATTATTTCTTTTGGTATTCACTGTTATCAGTAGCTGTTTGCTGCAATGGAAAATGGCCTGCAGCCATTCTTGGAGGCCTCTGGAAAGAAGCAGGTTGGCAGTCCTGCTGCTCGTCCCTCTGAACACCGCACTCAGTCTAGTCGATCGAGATGTGGGTTGAGCCCAAATTTAAACAGAAAAGTCATTTTTTTACACTTTTACAGCGCTTTCTGTCACCGCGATGCTTCTCCTGGTAAGTCAGTTCACACACTCCACTCACTCTCCCTCTTGAATGCTGTGCAGTCACTCTAGAGCTGGCTTGGGGGCGGGACTGATTGCAGTATCACCAATCACTCGACGCCATGCAAATGAGCCGCTTTCCACTCGTGCTCTTCTCCTCACGGCGATCGTCGAACAGGTAAAATGTAAACTGCAAAACCACACTTTTCTTTTCTTCAACAACTCTTCAGCGGGAGCCCATTTCAACCATTTTTTATGGCCATTAAGCACAAGTCTCTCAGTCCACACAGAAAGCATTTCCAACGTCTAGGGCACAATTTTCCTTTTGCTACCAACAGTTTTCCACACTTTTCTTTGTCATAAACACTTTAGAAAATCTGGCAAACGCTGTAATTTTGATGCAGGACAAGGGCATACACTCTCAGGCTTTACTGCTCCTAGGTAAACAGTTGGCATTTGAATAGCAGCACATGGATAACAGCACACAGCGGCACATTAGTTAAACGTTGCTTCAGTTGTTTTGGGCTACCCACTGCCAGATAACCAAAATGCTAGCCATTGTCCGAGCGACCTTTCTTACATTCTTTCCTAAATTCCAAACCCAAATCCTCAGCGGTGCCTCCATTTTTGTAACCCCCACCCAGGTATGTCGTTTCTGTTTGACAGCTCTACCTGGTGCGCTGGGTTCGGGGAGGAACATGTCACTGGGCACATTGGCTAGGTTTGGCTACTCTGCAACAGGGGCACCCAAATAACTCCGGACAAAGAAAGCAGTAACTGTAATGTCCAATACCAGAAGTGGTATTCTGAAGTGTGGCTTTTATTCACATCCAACAGAATAAACAAAGCATAGATGGACCGCCATGGGGCTATACTCCTGGTAATGCAGATTTATGGAGCTCAGAATACATCCTCATCAATTTAGCCCTCAGAGAAAGTAACAGGCGTCCCAGAGCAAATCCGTAGAGGTGAATTTGGTTACTACTGATGGGGGGTCTCCCACCTCTCGCTCCCATAATTTATACCAGGCCATTTCTCTGGACTGTAACACCTCATCCTTTAGCACACTATGCTGTGTAGATTCTTTTTAAATGTATTGCACATTCAGTCTACTGTCTTTACATCCCATTTGTGCTGGACTTGAACATACTTAATAAGTGGCTTTGTCCATTACTCTAGACCCTCCACAGAGTTAAGCAGTCCAGTCCCCACATCTTCCAAACTGTACTTGGCTGTCTTTTCCTGACCCCACAGTAACAGTCCCTTTAGTTTCATCTTGATGCAGTCGAAAACACATGGCCCTTTAGCAGAGTGAACTCACCCTTCAGTTGCAGGTGCCCCACAGGCGTTTCCTCCTCAAGGAACTCTCTTCCAGAACTTCTGGTGCCTCAGCACAAACTTAAACTAGGCAGCTTCTTTTCCCCTAGCCAGACCGGGGGGGGGGGTTGCCCCTGGAAACAGGCTGATACCTGCCCCCCATCCCCGCAGGGATGGGGCCCTGAACCATTGAAAGCGGTCTCCACCACTTCAGTATGCTCTTCTTGTGTTCCTCTTCAGGTGAGAACACACACCTATACAACAAAGTAGCTCTTGTCAGAGCTTAGAGCTCTGAGGGCCTGCTTACAGCAGAGCTCCTCCTTCAGACTACCACCACACTCTACTGTACTCTACAGACTCTATTTCAAATTCCCCAACATTCTACTCTAACCTCCAACTGCAACATTCCAGTGTGGCTTATGCAGCTGCGACAGTTTTAAATGATGTCATCTCTCAGTCTCAGCTGAGACTGAGAACAGAGTGAGATGTTGTGAAATCCATTTAATTGGAGTTTCACAAGCTGCCTACCCAGCCTGCCACTAGGTCTTACTGGGATTCTAGTAACCCCAGGTAACAGGGGGGTTACATTAGAATTTCAGATAAATAGTACAGTTTGTGTGAGAGTAGCAGGCAATCAGTCTGAATACAAAATTCAGTACAGGGTATACATGGTCTAAAGTTACAGGTGATAGAAATAACAGAACAACATAATTAGGCATACATTTAAAAATGATGAGTCAAAACAAATAATATTTACATTAATTAAACTGCCAGAAGGGCACTGTCAAAGGGAAAGGTGGAGTGGAAAAAAATGAGTTGCTGCCAGTTGTGCCAGGTAGCGAAGGAAAGTGGAAGAGAGAGAGTGGGTGTAGAGGGGTAACTGGGAGGGAGGTAGAAGGAGAGGTGGGAGGAGGCAAGGATCAGGGAACAAGTGCAACAGTGGGTGGGGTGAGCAGATTAGAAAAGGGAGAGAGAAAGGGAGTTGAAGGAGGGTAAGAGAGGAAGGTGGACTGGAGCATCCCAGCAGCAGCATCAACTAGGAGCAGATTTATCCTGGACTCCCTTCAGTGTGCCTTCCTCAAGCAACTGGTCATGGAACCAACTCGGCAGAAGGCAATACTGCACCTTGTGCTCACAAACAGGGACAGTGTGATGGGGATAACAGTGGGGGAGCACCTGGGAAACAGTGACCTCCAGTCATTGTGGTTTGAAATCACAGAAAGAGCAGAACCAAACCACACAAAAACACGTATCCTGGATTTTAGGGGGGCAGACTTTTGGAAAATGGGGAGATACTTGAAAGAGGGATTAAGGGGAATGGGACAGGAATCAGGGGTTGAGGAACAGTGGGCAGTATTTAAAATGGGGATTACAAGAACAACAGAATTATGAATTCTGTGACAAGGTACCTTTGTAAATGAACCTATGGCTCAAAGGTTTTCCAAACTGCTGTTTAAATAAAATAAATGTATTAAGCAGGTTAGCTCAAGGTAGGGAAACAGTGTGACAAGGCAGCAGGTAAAGCAAATAGGATGCTGGGATGTATAGGCAGGGGCATTACCAGCAGGAAAAGGGAGGTCATAATTCCGCTATACAGGACACTAGTGAGGCCCCACCTGGAGTACAGTGTACAGTTCTGGAGACCATACCTACGTAAGGACATAGACAGGGTAGAGAAGGTTCAGAGGAGAGCAACAAAGATGGTGCATGGATTGCATCACAAGTCCTATGAAGACAGGCTGAAGGAACTGAACATGTACTCCCTGGAGGAGGAGAGAGAGGATATGATAGAGACATACAAGTATCTTACAGGGAGGAACAGGGTGCAGGAAAACATATTTTTAAGCGAAAAGATGTTCCAGGACTAGAGGGCATGGGATGAAGTTGGAGGGAGGACGATTCAGAGGAAACATGAGAAAGAATTTCTTCACAGAACGGTGGTGGACAAGTGGAACACCCTGCCAGAGGAAGTGGTGGGGGCTGAAACAATCACGGGATTTAAGAATGCATGGGATAGACATAAAGGAATTCTGGAGGTCAGGGGTAAGGTACAACAGACTTCTAGGAAAACAAACTGAACTTACAAGCTCAAATGGGCAGACTAGGTGGGCCATAGGCCCTTATCTGCCGACACTGTCTATGTATCTATGTATCTATGTAAGGTGGTGGACCTGAGCTAGGGAGACAGGCAGGGGTAGATATGGGGAGGGTGGAGGAAGGCAGGTGGTGATAATAGAGAGGTATGAAGAACAGAAGTGACCACCTGGGAGGTTAGAAGAATCAGTCACCGGTGGCTCTGGACACAAGCATTTGACGTAGCTTGTGTTTGAATGAGCAGAGGGTGCCGAAGTTGGTGAGTTCGCTGCCCAGGGAGTTAAACATCTTAGGGGCTCTGCCTGCAAAAGACTGCTGACCTTGGGTGATGCGACAGTGGGGAACAGTCAGAGAACAGTTGTCAGAGCTTCTTGTGTAGCGGGGGTGGTTGGCTGGGCTTAAGAGAGACTGAAACCCAGAGGGCATGAGACCCATCAGTGACATTTTTGCTAGTAGGCAGGTTTGGAAAGTAATTCTTCCCTGAAGTTGTCGCCAGTTTGACTGTTTGTAGAGGTCGCTGGTATGCATGCGGTGGGCAGCACCAGTAAGCAGTCTACAGGCCCGATTCAGCGCTGTAAGAATTTGCTGTAGTGCTGTAGCTGTGGCTGCTCTATAGATAACAAGCCCATAATCAATGATGGAGATAATAGAGCTGTGTATTACTAGCTTAAGGGCGTCTGGTGTCAGACAGTGTCTGTTTATAGAGAAGGCCTATATGGATATTTACAGATTTTGCTACTGAATCGATATGGCTGGAGAAGGACAGAGTAGGGTCCAGGGTTATACCAAGGTATTTGAAAGTTTGCATCTGGTCCAGGGTCACATCCAAGCTTTTTTGTTTGCCAACTGTTGGTGTTTATGTTTGTTAGGTGTGCCATGGAACAGCATAGTCTTTGTTTTCTTGTAATTTAGCACTAGTTTCTGTGAGACGAACCAGGCCTCGGCTTGCTTGAAACATTCCTGCAGTTGTTTCACCAAGAGGGAGGGGTCAGAATTCTTAGAGAAAATCACTGCATCATCAGCATACAGAATAATGTTTTCATCACTGGCAATAAGGAGATTGTTCAGGAAGATGCTGAAAAGAACGGGTCCCAATATTGACCCTTGGGGAACACCAGCCCGGACAGGTAGTTTGGAGGAGAGGGAGTCATCAATCTTAACTTGTTGTGACCAGTTGGAGAGATAACTGTTGAACCATTGTAAAGTGTCATGAGAAAGCCTTAAGTTGCCAAGTAGTTCCAGTAGTAATGGATGGTTGACTGTATCGAAGGCCTTCGAGAGGTCTATAAAGGTGGCACCAGCAAGCTGTCCTTGGTCTAGTGCTAGATGAATATGGCCTGTAAATTCAAGGTGGGCAGAGGTGGTGCTATGTTGTTTGCGAAAGCCATGTTGCTGTGGGCATTGCAAGTTGTATTTCTCCAAGTACTCCACCAATTGGTCTGTGATAATTCTTTCAAGAGCTGTGGATAAAGGGGGTAGGATGGAGATGGGCCTGTAGCTACAGTGTAATGTCCTATCCCCAGACTTGTGTATTGGGGTCCCCAGGGCGGACTTCCACTTGAGCGGAAACTGGGAGAGTATGAGGGACTGGTTAATAATCTTGGTAAGAGGGTGTAGGACATTGTCAAGGGTGAAGGCGATGAGTTTCAAGTCAAGTGTGTTCCCACTTGATCTGCATTTTCTGAGCACCTTGAGGAGGTATTTTTTGGCATCCCTTTCAGTAACTGCCTTGAAATAGAAGTGTGGATAATTTGTATCCTGAGTCTGTTGATATTGGGAGGCTGTGGTTTGGTTGGTGTCAAAGAAGTTAGAGGGAAGCACATGGCTGAGGTCAGTGAATGCCAGATTGATAGTATTGGCAATTGTGGTGGGGTCCAGGGTGTTGCTGCCTTCAACCTTTAGCATATTAGGAGTTGCTTTGGACTTTTTCCCTATCACTTCAGAGAGACTTTGCCAGAATTTCCTTCCATCCCAACATGAGTTTGATAGGGTGCTCCTATAGTAGCTAGCTTTTTCAGTGCAGATAGCTCTGGTACAGGCATTCCTGGCGGCCCTGTATGCCTGAAAGTCTGCTTGATTGCCAGAGGCTGTAGCACAGGCCCATAGCAGGTCCTGAGCTTTTAGCTGGTCTAGGAGTTTGCCTGTGATCCAAGGGTTGTCAAGGCCTTTAAGTTTGCGTTTCTTAATGGGGGCATGGACATCACATGCTGTACTGAACTTTGACATGAAATATTGAAGTGCAGCATCAACATCCAGAGTGGTGTCAACTGGGGACCAGTCTTGTTGTCACTGGATTGCCTTAAGTGGTGCAAGGTGTCCCTTGATTAGCATCTGACTGTTGATAGTTTTTGTGGGGGGTTTATTGAATTTATTTGACCATATGCTGGACTGGACTATGTAATGGTCACTAGTGACATCAGGGAGAACTGTAGTGCGGCTAATATGGTCAGGGTGATTTGAGAGAACACAGTCCAATAAGGTACTGGTCCCTGTTCTATAGTTGATCCTAGTGGGTGAGGTAACTAGCTGTGTAAAATGTGCAGCTGCCAAGACATCCTTGTAGTTGCTTGCTCTGGGGGCAAGCCAGTTGACATTAAATCCCCTTACAATATCACTTCTGGGTTAAGCTTTAGACTACTAATGCAGGTAAGGAATGGGTTCAGGCTTGTTGTTGTAAGTTTGGGTGGAATATATACAGAGGCTATTGTCAGAGCTTTGTTATGGGCCCCAAGAATGACTTTAATAGCAAGGACCTGAAGCTCATCTCCATTAATGGGTAGGGTCATGGCATGCTCTGTCATAGAATCTCTAGGATAAAGGGATAAAGGGCACAGCCCCCCCCCCCACTTTTTTGGATAGTCGATCCTGCTGAAAGATAGTACACCCAGGTATTGCCACAGCAGTATCAGGGATAATTTGAGACAACCAAGTTTCAACTACAGATAGTACATCTGGGCTATATTGTACTGTTCAGGCAGTGAGGGTATCTAATTTTTTGGTAAGGCTGCAGATGTTGATGCTAGCTAGCGAGAGAGTTCCTGTTCTACATTGCTCCATGGGGGTAGCTAGGGGTGGTCTAGGGTTGGGGTGAACGTTGCCCGATATTAGCAGGAATAGCAGTATTAGTCTTTTTAGGAGTTCCTTACAATATCGGCAGTGGCCACTACATGTACTTTTTCCCTTATACTTATTCTTAGTTGTTGTCTGTAGTGACCTGACTCCCAATAGTATGAACAAGGAGAAATAGTTTGATGGTAGGGTCGACCATGGGCACAGTAGCATATTCATGTATCCTAGTATTTGGGAGAAGAGATGAGTGTTGTTGCAGCTGAGACTACCGGTAACCATTCCACTTCTGAGCAAGGAGCTATCATCCAGGCAATCAGAGGTTGGTTGCCGTAGGCATTTAAATATATTGGTAGCGTGGGATGCCAGTAGGGTCAGAAGGAGCAGATACAGCAGGAACAGGTTAGGTTGCATTCTTGAAGTAGTAATATTAAACCATGCAGATAGTTATATTCAGGGATATGCAGTATAGTAAACCTGTCCAAAGTACCAGGAGTCAGATGATAAAACGTAATCAAATCCCCAAGAAATGGTGAACTAATGGGGACCAGAAGACTGTTGCTACTGTAGATCAAAGACCCAGAATGTGTTAAATTCCTGAAGGTGATGAACAATGACCTAGGGCATATGCAGGATGTAAAAATCCTTTGTTAACATTGTCCCTTTGTTCTCCAAAATGGTTGTGAATAGACCTCAAAGACAACCAGACATCCTTTAAGAACAAGTCAGATGTAAATGTGGATTCAGTGCAGCACTTCACAAAGAGCTTGTATAACAGATTTACTGACCTTAGTTTTGCTTTTGATGGCTTCCAAAAAAGTTGATTTATGATGAGAATGCCAATACCTGGCAGTGATGTTTTATAGTTTCTAAGTCCAGGAAATGTTCATAGATGTTATGTTCAAGAATGGTCCAGTTCCTCCAAGCAGAAACACATGAAAATCCACAAAAACTAAACTACAGACAGAGACAAACACAAACAGCCAGCCACACAACAGGCTACAGTCAGCACTTTGGGTGGATATGAAGGGGAGAGGCATCCCATACACAGTAGACAGGGCAGTGGTCACTGATAGAATCAGGGAGTACACCGACTGAGGCGAGGCAGTCTATTCTGTTTGTTAGTACCCAGTCAATACGAGTTTGATTGGTACCATTGGCAGCGATCCTAGTGGGTGATTGGATGAGCTGAGCAAGGTTTGCCTTGCTGATAATTGATGCCACTTGAGAGGCATTAGGACCAAGCCAGTCAAGGTTAAACTCCCCCAGACATATGATTTCATTTTTCGATGTTACAGTGGGTATAAGGTCAATGAGTTCCTCAAGACCAAGTTTGCTAACACGAGGGAGTAAGTATGCATTAAATATGTGCAGTTTCTTTGAGCCTCCCAAGAGTAAGAGTGAGTGTAGTACTTTGCAGTTATTCAGACAAATTTTACTGTCTATTCTTATGAATGTGTATGCATACGCTGAATAATTTTAGGTGCTCTCCTCTGGACTGTCTGCCATCTGTATATGCCCTTCTGGTGGGGAGGTCTCAAGTGAATGACACATAGCCCTCCAAAAACAGTTGGGGTGGCTTACTGTAAGTGTCATTCTGGGCTTCTTATGTGCCCACTGCCTGGCAGACATCCAGATAGGGATGATACATCCATGTTGGTGATCTTCTGCTGTTGCTCTGTGTGGGTGTGCCATGCCATGCCACCTCACTGTCCCTATAAAAGCTTCAGCCAGTGTATATGTTGTAACAGCCTGGGCTAGGGTCCAAGTGAAGTGAAGCGTGTGACCAGTCAGGCATTTCTCTAATCTGCTCCATTCTGCTGTCAACTGCAGTGCAGAGGAAGTCTTAGCATGTGCTCTAGCTATTTGCTGCAAACTCTTTACTGTTCCTAAAATAAACTGTTTAACCTTGCCAGTATTGCCAATATCAGTTCTTCCTGATGGGGGCCGCCATGATTGGTCCTGGACTTCCTCTCTGTATCAGTCAGGACACAGTGGGTCTTGAAGGGTCCTAATTGAAGTTCCTTGTGGGAGAAACTGTGAACTTTCATGCTGGCACCTAAATAGACCAGTGGGAGCACTGTAACTGTGATTCACAGCTCTCTTAGCCAGGAGGAATACAGAATTCATGAACCTGGTCCCAGACTGTCTTCAATCAGAGTTCAGATCAGTTTGAGCTTCCAGAGAGCAAGTAGCTCTGTGTAAGATCTCTGACTAGATCCAGGTGAGGCCTGTATGCCCTCCTCACCTAAGGACAGTGCTGAACTAGTTGTTTAGACAGCCATCTGCAGAAAAGGAGAAGCAATCTGCTTGCAGAAAGAGAGCTACATATATAAGAAACTCTTTTCTTCATGCTGTCTCAGTTTGTAAACTGCGCCAGAACCAGTAACTGTGGTGTGACTTCTGAGGTAAAACTTTGCCAACTCATGATTCTGAACAACAAGCTAAAGGCATCCTGCGCTTGCTGTGAGTTTTCAGAACTTTGCTGCCTCTGTGAGCTGTTGAATTCAGGTGCACTGCAGCTCAAGTTTCTGAGGAGAGAGAGAAGCTTGCTTGGCCCTGCCACCATTTGCAGAGTGAGGCCTGCATTGCCTTGTGCGACTTCATTTTCTATCCAAAAGAGGATCACTTGACCTGGAACTCCTTTCAAAGCTGACCAGGAGGTTTGTGCAGCCAGAAAGCTAGAGAAAAAAACCAGTAAGTCACCGGAAGAGAAAGTTTGCTCATCTTCAGCCACTGAGATTGTGGCCTACCACATAGGTGGAAAAATTGCTCCATGGACTCCTGTGCTTAGGAGGGCGCCAGCTTTGTGAAGTAAGGAACTTTGCCTAAACCCAGCTAAAGGGTTTACCAGCATACAGCCTAAATTGCTAAGATATTTTTTCAACTGGGCCTATGCCACCAGAGGCCCAGTCAGACTGCTTCTGTACCAGCAGCTGCACTATCCTAGCGAGCGATCAGATTCAGGGCATCAGCCCCTACAATGCAGCTACACGCAGGTTGTGGCCAACTGAAGGGAAAATCCTCACCAACTACACAAGAGAGCAACACATCTTGATATAGCCAGTGCCCTCTTTCTTCTGTTGGGGTATAGTGAGCAAAACCAGGGTAGCGCCCTGCAGCCAGCAATCAATTATTTATGGTACCATCTAATTCTTTGTGTTTCCAGTATAAAGTGTTTAAAGTGACTGGACCACCTGGCCACGGATGCAAAACGTTTAAGTATTTTAAATGCACTGTTCATGTCTAATTGCCTTATTCCATCAAGTGCCCCAACCAGCTGCAATATATCCTAAAGCAAAGGAGGGAGAGAGGTGATATAATCGAAAAATTAAAACACCTTAAGGCCATTAACAAGGTGAAAGAGTCTAACTTGTTTAAATATAAGAAAAACAGCAGGACAAGAGGACACAGCATGAGATTAGAGGGAGGCCAATTAAGGGGTAATGTGAGGAAGTTCTTTTTCACAGAAAGGGTGGTAGATGCATGGAATGGCCTACCTCAGGAAGTGGTGGATATGAATACAGTGCAGGGCTTCAAACAGGCATGGGATAGGCATAAGGGAGCAATACAGATGAGTATGACTATATAGGCCATTGACAGAGCAAAGGCCAGTGGCACATTTATAAAGTAGAAAAAGAATGGGCAGACTTGATGGGCCTTGTGGTCCTTATCTGCCATCAACTTCTATGTTTCCAGTGGGTGCTGCTCAAACTTCAGTTGGAGGGAGCAGAGATAATCCTCCTAGCCCCCTTATGGCTGCATAAGATCTGGTTCCCCTTGCTGCAGCAACTGGCGGTGGAAGTACTTAGGACTCTGTCCTGCCACCGTTAGCATGCTGCAGGAGCATCCATCTATATATAAATCCCCCTGAGCACAAATATTGATCAATTATATTCTTTCTACCCCTTTTGCCTCACTAGGGGCATGAGACAGGGTTGCCCCTTGTCCCTGCTCCTGTATGTTTTAACAACAGAGGATGTAGTAACTGCTGTCTGAGGTCACCCTGATATCCAAGTCCATACACATGGGCAGAATAGGAATGTCATCTCCTTATTCGCAGACAATGTTTCATTATTTATTGCTAACCCGGACAAAGCCCTACTGACATTAACAGAACTTTTTAATGTGTATGGCCCATTGTCTGGGCATAAAATCAACTGGACCAAATGTGAGTGGCTGCCCCTGAACGGTGGGGTGTGATCCCATAAAACTTAATGGGATTAGTATTTTGCCCTCTATTGATATTTTATAAATACTTAGGCATCCACCTTCCAGCGATGCTTTCCAAATTATGTGACTTGAATTACACACCTCTCTTAAAGAAAATCAGAGAGGACTGCAAGAAGTGGAGTTCCCTGCCCCCTTATGCTTTTATGTAAGGTGAACTTAGTAAAAATGTGTCTGTTGCCTTAATGCCTCTTTTTGTTCCAAACCTCGCCAGTCCGTGTTCTGAATAAATATTTCAAATCTTCAAGAGGTTATATTATTACTCTTTAATGGCAGGGTCAGAGACCAAGGATCAAGCAGGAAGTTCTGTGGCAACCAGAGACCAAAGGGGGTTTAGGCCTCCCCAACCTCCGGTTATATTACCTGGCCGCTCAATTAGCCTTCTTAACAGACCTGATTCCAGACAGCTGTCCCATAAAAGCTTGGGTAACTGTGGAAGAATCAGCTTTTGGGGCTCCACTATACAACTCCTTGTTTGCAATAGTCCTAGCAACAAGAATACTAAAACACATACACAGTACCCTTCATATGGGCTTCAGCCTGAGTGTGGCTGACAGCCTATGCCATTTATGCCGGCAATGTTCTCCCCCAAGGCTAATATCCGGTGTGCCCTATGGGAGGAGGGTTGTGTTTCAGGGCCTGTTCTCCGAGTTTTGTCTGGTTAGGTGAAAAAAGGCCTGGCTTTGGCCTTCCAGCTTTCTAAAGAGGGAATTTTTCTGTTGTACCAGCAATTGGCCAGACAATATGGTCTGTACCCATCTATTTTTTTTTGTATACCTCCAAATAAGGACTAGACTTGGTGGGGGTAGAGAGGCCCCCCCCCCCCTTACCGGGCAGATCTCCCTTGGAGGAAGTGTTGAGCAGCTGAGAGAGGTTGACTTGGAAAATATTGACTAGGTGTTACAGAAGTCTCCTGGAGGCACTACCAGATCCATTGCAAAACATTCAAACCAAGTAGGAAAGGGACCTGAAACCTACTACCCTTACTGAGGGAGATTGGATATCAGCCCTTAAAAAGGGTCTAGCATGCTCAATCGGCAATAGGCTGTGGACAGTTCTTTACAATTTTCTGCACAAAATGCACTTCACACCAGTGCTGGCTAATAAGATTGACCCTTCAAAGTCTGATGTGTCCCAAATGTAAAACCCAGCTCGGCACCTTTTTCCACATGATATGGACATGGCTAAAGGTGAACTACAGTATTTCTGTCAAGTTGTTATCACCTTATTGCTTAGAGTACTAGGCAGCACACAGCTGTTAGAACCTGCTGACATTTTATTTGGATGACTGAGGAAATCCCGGCATCAAGAGGGAACAAATCACCCTTTATTGTACCTAGGCATTATGTTATGGAAACAGGCCACTGGCCCAGTTCTGGGGGTTGACCTCTGTACTGACTATAGCTTATTGGCTTAAATTACTTATTCAATGTATGAAACTTGAGCACACACAATACAGGGCCAGGAACCAAGAGGATAAATATCAATGAATCTGGAGACCACTGGGCAAGTACTTTATATTGTTTATTAGTTTATTATTATTTCAAAAGACACCTTTGAGCCAAGGCTCTTTTACAAAGGTTCCACACTGGGGAAACAATACAAAATATAGTGAGGACAATAACAAGTACAGTGGTTTCAAGCAGCCATAGGCTTTGTCAGGTACATTAAAGCTTTCATATGGAATTACTGTAATATGGGCAATGATTCACAGTATTTATGTTTTATTTTTATTTTATTTTAGTCTTTGGTAACCGGGTAAGGCCCACTAGGCACAAATGCCGGTTTTGAGGGGCAACCTGGGAGCACTGGGCGGTTAAGTGACTTGCTCAGAGTCGCACAGTATGCAAGTGGAGGTTGTGAGAATCAGACTCTGGTCTGGTCTGCTGGATGTATCAAGCTCGTTCACACCTCGTTCCTCTAACCTCTAGGCTATACTGCCAGTCCAAATGTTAATTTTAATTTAAGGTACAGTAATTTGTGTATATTATTCAAGAACATATGTACAATAAAAAACAGTTGTAATATGGTTCACTAGAATAAATTAGAAGCTGCTAGGAGAGATGGTAGATAGATACATGTAGAGGAAGCTATGGGGAGAGAATGTAGATAGTAGGGAAATAAAAAGGGAGGAGATAGGAGGAGATAGGAGAAAGTGGGGGGGGTAAAGGTGGGAGGGACTTGGAGGGGGGAAATTAGAGGGAAGGAGAGTAAGTTTAGTTAGGAGAAACATTCACAGGAGGCCATTGTGACAAGGTGCTGATGCAGGTTGCACTTGAAAGTGCCCAGGGCAGTGTTGTTGGTAACAGCAGGTGGAAGTAAGTTGTACCAGGATGAGGCTCTGTATGTAAAGGAGCATTGCCCTTGGGTAGTGCGGCAGCATGGAACAGAAAAAGTAAGATATTCTGAGCTCCTGGATAGGCGGGGGCCACAGCTGGGGCCCAGTAAGGACTGAACCCTTGAGGGTAGGAGATTTAAGGTAATCTAGTTTGCTAGCATACAGGTCTGGTACTTGAGTCTGCTGGAGAGTTGGAGCCAGTTTGCTTGCTTGTAGATTTCACAGGTATGTGAGAGGCGTGGAGCAGAGGTCAGTAGATGACATGCCTTGTTAAGGACAATGGCTGTTCGTCGAAGTGAGGTGTCAGTGGCAGAGCCGTAGATCACAAGCCCTTAGCTGATTATTGATATAACAGAGCTCAGAATGGTAATGCTTAAGGTCTCACTGGTGAGGCAGCTCCTGTGTCTAAAGAGAAGTCCTATGTGGGTGTTCACGATCTTGGCAATGCTCTCAATGTGTTCAGAGCAAGACAAGGTGCTGTTGAGGGTAACCCCCAGGTATTTAAACAGTTTAACATGTTCAAGCAACGTCCCTTCACTGTTTGTGATAGATAGACATTTGATTTTATGTTTGTTATGGATGCCATGAAACATCATTGTTTTAGTTTTTTTGTGATTTAGTATGAGTTTTTGAGATTTAAACCATGTCTCCACTTGTGTAAAGCTTGTTTGTGGTTTCAGTTGTAGGAGGGAGGGGTCAGGGTGGGAGGTGAAAATAACTGCATCATCTGCATATAACAGGAGTCTATTAGGACATGATGCAGGAAGATTGTTCAGAAAAATACTGAAAAGCAAGGGACCCAAAATGGACCCTTGTGGAACTCCAGAGCAAATTGGACAGGAGGTTGAGAGAGACTCACCAACTCTGACCTGTTGGGTTCGGTCACTAAGGTAGCTTTGGATCCAACATGTGGCTTTATCTGAGAGGCCAAGGCAAGATCATTTTTCAAACAGCAGGGAGTGGTTGACAGTGTCAGATGCATTTGTCAAATCAGTGAAGGTGGTGCCGACAGGATGTCCCTGATCCAGAGCATTATGATGTAAGTGGCGAATTCAATGAGAGATGTGGTGGTACTATATCCTTTTCGAAAACCATGCTGCTCCTGACATTGCAGGTTGTGGTTAGCAAGGTGTTCTGTAAATTGATCGGCAACTATTCTCTCCAGTGCTTTTGAGAGAGGGGGAAGAATGGAGATGTGTCTGTAGTTAGAGAGTAGGGTCTTATCCCCACTTTTGTGAATTGACTTCACAACAGCAGATTTCCATATTTGAGGGAACTGAGAAAGCATTAGGAATCGGTTAAGGATTTTGGTGAGCAGAGTCAGGACTTCGTCAATGGTGAGGACAAGGAGTTTCAGGTCTAGGGAGCTGCCACTGAATCTGGACCTCCCGAGCACTTTGAACAGTTGTTTTTTGGCTAGGGCCTCCGAGATAGTTTTAAAGTAGAGAGGTGGATGGCCCTGTGTTATTCTTGCTTTGTCCAAGCCTGGAGAGTTCTGTGTGTGGGGGGGGGGGTGTCAAAGAAGGTTGGAGGAAGCACATGACTGATTGGTGAATGCCGCATTGAAAGTGTTAGCCGTGGTGACCTAGTCCAGAATGAGGCTGCCATTTACATTGAGCATAGATGGTGGTACTTTGGGGATATGCCCTGTAACTTCAGAAAGATTTGCCCAAAACTTCTTCCCATCTTTCCATGAGTTAGCGAATGCGCTCCTGTAGGATCTTGCCTTTTCATTTCAAATTGCTCTAGTATAGGCATTTCTTGCTGCTTTGTAAGCCTGGGTATTAGCTTGGGTGCCAGTCAAGTTGGCCAGATGCCAAAGATGATCCCGGGACCTCAATTGTTCCGGAAGATCAGAGTTAATACAAGGGTTGTTGACACCTTTAATCTTGTGTTTTTGAACGGGGCATGGACATCACAGGCGCTATTAAAGCTGTGGATAAAATATTCAAGTGCAGTGTCAATGCTAGAGGCTGTGTCTATCAGAGACCAATCATGGTCTTGTAGGAGGGTATTTGGAGACCCATGATGACCAGGAATAAGTCTCCTGCTGTTAATAGTTTTGGGAGGAGGTTTAGTATATTTGTTCGACCAGGAGCAAAGGATTGGGGAGTGGTCACTTAAACTGTTGGAGAGAACTACTGTTTTTGTGATGTGATCCAGGCAGTTTTTCAGAACCCAGTCCAGAAGGGTGGTAGTACCTGTTCTGTCATTCACCCTTGTGGGTGATTGGACCATTTGCGAGAAGTTAGCAGCAGTCAGTGCGTCCTTGTATTTGTTCACACTGAGGGAGGACCAGTTCACATTGAAGTCACCAAGCAGGATTGTTTCTGCATTTTGATTAAATGAGTGTATGAAGTCTAGTATGGGGTTTAGCCCTTGGTTGGTCAGCTTGGGGGGATATAGATTGATGCCACTATCAGGTTTTTGATTTGTGCTCCAAGCAATATCTTCATGGTAAGGACCTGGATGTTATTCTCAGGGAGAGGCACACTGAAAACATGACTCTTAAGAGATTCTTTTAGGTAAAGGGCACAGCCTCCACCTCTTTTGGACAGCCTGTCTTGCCTGAAGACTGTATACCCTGGGATCGTTATTGCTGAGTCCAGGATCTTTGGGGAAAGCCATGTCTCAGTTACATACAGAATATCAGGGTTGTGATGTGCTGTCCAGGTTGTGAGGGAGCTGAGTTTATTGAGGAGGCTACAGATGTTGATACTTGCCAAGGAGAGTGTCACAGCCTTGACTTGTTCTTTGGCACCAACTCGTTGGGGAAGGCTAGGGTTAGGGGGTGTACGTTTCCTGACATAAGTAGTAGATGTTTTATGAACGTCAGCCTTGGTTGTTGGATAGATACCTTCTTTGGTTCCCCACCTTTTGAACACCAGAGCTCGGGATCACACTTTTGGGCACTGACACTAGGCCCCTTGGCATTCTTAATGTAGTGATACAGCACAGATCTGCAGAACAAAATGATGCCTGTTGATTGCCTCAAATATAGAATTATATTATTAGTACTATACTTACCTTTTAAGGGTCAGTCAGACTTACTGGAATCACAATTTAGGCACCCCATCTAGTGGCTCCTAGATGCACATTCCTACGTACTTAATATGAACTGAACTTCTGCAGACTGGATGAATGTAACTGAGGTATGAACCAAGGCACAAGAAGTGTTATGAGTTTGCTTTGTTGTGAACTGACCTTACATTTTGTGAATGGATCTGTAATATGTTGACTTGCTGTGACTTTAAATAAAGTTGACCAAACGAAAAGAGGCAGAGGGACCAAAGGTTCCTCTGCCGGTTGCTGAAACAGAGGGAACCATATCTGGCAAGGCCAGAAAGGAGCCTCCATGCTGGCCCCCTCCATCTGTAGTTTGATTAGCACTCTCTGTATTAGTTGAAATGGAAGGAATGCATGTAGAAATCTCCCAGTCCAAGAGAGGGACAGTGCATCTCACCAGAACACTACAGGCCTTGGATCTAGTAAGCACAAATTGGGCAGTTTTGCTTTAAGTGGGGATGCAAAAAAGGTCCAACTCTGATGTGGACCACAGAGTGTCAGAGTGTACTCCAGTGCTGAACACCACACTTGCATAGCCTACTGCCAAGGAGTATGAGTGAGTCCTACCCTGCTTGTTGATGCAGTAAACTACATTCAGATTGTCTAACTGCTCCAGCAGTTGGCCTGGAGCCAGGTTCTCCTGAAAAGTCTGCATGGCATAGAGCACCGCTGTCATTTCCAGGACTTTGATATGGAAGGCAGCTTCTCACTGGGACCAGGAGCCCTGGGGTTAAAAGTACTCAGGTGTGCTCCCCAGCCTAGATCTAAAGCATCCATGGTTGGGATCTGATGTGGGAAAGAAACCTGGAAAGGAACCCCTTGAAGAAGATTGAAAGGGTCCGTCCACCATTGCAATATCTTGCGAACTGGAGAGGGGACCAGAACTAGTTGGTCTAACTCATCCATGCATTGGTCCCATTGCACTCTGAGGGTCCACTGAAGGATGTGCATGTCAAGTCTGGCCAGTGGAACAGTGAGAATGGCTGCTGCCATTAAGCCCAAATACCCTTGGGTACAGTCTGGCAGAAATGTACCGACTCTGAGTGACTTCTTGAGCCTGGTTCATAAGACATTCTGTTCTGGGGTAAAAAGGCCTTCCGTTGCTCAGAGTCTAGGACCTGCTTGTATGTAATGTTGTCTCTGGAACAATACTAGAATAGACTTGGGCAGACTGACCATGATACCCAGGGAGTGGAAGAGCTGGTGAGTGTGCTGCAGAGTCTCTAGGAGCTGTTCCCTGGATGGGGTTTTGAGAAGCCAGTCGTCAAGGTAGGGAAATACGTGCAGACCTTGTCTTCGAGAGCTGCTGTGACTGATGATAAGCATTTGGTAAAGACATATGGCATGTAGGATAAGCCAACGGGCAGCACCTTGAACTGGTAATGCTCACTTTGAAAGACAAAACCAAGAAACATCCTGTGAGGAGGAAAGACCAAAATGTGCAGTTAAGCGTCCTGCATGTCCAGTGAACAGAGCCAGTCTCTGGTCTTGAGGAGGGGCTGAAACCTGACAGAGTTAACATCCAGAAGTTTTTGTACTGGCCAAAGAGACTGAGGTCCTTGAGATCAAAAATAGGTCTCAGATCTTCGGTCTAATTGGGGACCAGGAAAAACATGGAATAAAACCCCTGGTTTCTCTGATGCTTGGCATCAGTTCAGTTGCTTGATTGTACAGAAGGGACTGTACCTCCTTCAGAAGAACAGATAAGGGGGCTGGGGGATAGTTTGAAGGTGGTAGAGGGGTATCTGATGGCTGTTGAATGAGCTCCAAGGTGTGACCACTTTCTAAGATCTAGCAAGGAGTCAGGCTGAGGTAGGACAAGCTGTGGAGGTTGATCCATCATTTCTGGGATGCTTGGCCACTGCTCCAGTATTACAGGCAGTGAGCAAGGAAGACTGGGCTCTGCACTTAGTCTGGGTGCAGGGACCCGAGCCTGATCTATTGGCCTGTCTACGAAAAGTAGATTATTCTCTATCATGGGTCTGAGTGTGGTAGAGAGAATGGACAGACTTGATGACTATGCCAGAGACCTGCAGGTCATTAACGAGGTCCTGGACATCAGGGCTGAAGAGCTTGATGCCATTATCATGTGCATTAAGCACCTTGTTTCGCACAGCAGCTGCAAAACCAAGGACCCTAAGCCATGAGTACCTATGAAGGCATATGCCGGTGGCAGCTGGCCTGACCACTGTATTGGACGTATCATATGGGGGCTTGAGAAGATATTTACTGATGTCTTCATCTGTTTGCAGGCACTGGAGCAATTCCTGCTTCTGAATGCCATCGGGAGGGGCTTGAGCAGTAGCTTTGCCCTTTTTCCAATTGGCATTCTGGAATTTAACCATGCATGACAGAGAGTTTACAATCCTCAGGCCAACAGTAGAGGAGGCATAAACTCTTTTTCCCCAGAGATCAATCCTGCAGGATTCCTTGTCTGGGGGAGGGACCTAAGGTGCTTTGGCACATTAGAACTGTCATGGGCTGCCTTGATGACCACAGAGTCAGTTTCCACCTGAGCAGCAAAATAAGGAGGCCCTGAGAAGCATTATAAAGCTTGCTTTCCCTGTGTTGCATAGGTGGCACCATGTCTGGCCTGTGCCGGGCTACCGTAGTGAAATTTTTCAGGGTTGGTAGCATAGGAGGAATATTTTTAGGGGGAATTTCAGAAACCTCTTGGAAGTCCAGCAGGTCTCTCCTGGTGACATCTTTCCTCAGTCTGGAAGCCCATAGTGGCAGAAAATTGTTTCATGACATTGAAAAATGTGGCATCCTCAGGAGGAGACCGTAGAGTTTGCTTGACTGAGTCCTCACTGACTGAAGAGGCAATGGACTTATCGGAGATGAGGATTTCTTCCTCTTGATCCTGTACTGTATGTCATCAGGGAGGATGAGAACAGGATGGTACTCCTCCTCGATGTATACCTCCTCATCTCAGTCTGGCATCGGAGTGGTTGTCGGTGACCTATGGGGAGCCTCTCGTGGTCGACAAACGAGTGTCAACGGCAAAACTGCCATCAATGGTGCCAGTTATGAGGGTCTATTGAAGGCACCTAGCTGCTGAACTAGTACATTACTAAACTTGATGAGTACTCCATTCAGATCCATGGTCATTTTTGACAGGGGGGGGTTCAACAGCACAGTAGCCAATTGTCATAGGGTGAGGGATAACAGATGGACACTCACAACTGGAAATAGGTTTAATGCAGTGTTGACTTGGTGCGCTGTTTCTTTTTAAGCAACCAAAAATAAACAAAAGTAAATAAAGGCTTCACTGGTGAGCAAATAAAATATAACTATTTTAAATAATAACAGAATATCTATCACAGCAGTGGCACACTTGTATAGTCAGTTTGCACAAGGGTGCAAGGACTCCCCTCAGTCATTCATTCACCTACCCAGGCCAGAAAACACTGACCCTAACTCCCTCGCATGCTGAGCATGTTGACTCCTTATATACCTGTCCACCAGGTCATGTGATATCAGCATCATCAGAGACATTAAAAAACATTTAAACAGTGCTTTTTAATTTACATAACGCTAGGCAGCCTTTATGTATATTATTACAGCGCTCTAATGTCATGGCTTTGCATTTTAAACAAAGGGGAACTGAAATAAAAATATGTTGTTTTACCTTAATCCTGATTGACAGTATTAGCCTTATAAAAGTGGTCATTAGAGGCTGCTGCGCCCTATAATGGGGCCAGACAAAGCAGCTGAGCAGCAAGGAAGTAGCTACAAACACCAGGAGGAGTTTTCCATGTTGATTTGGTAGCCTTTTCTTCAGCCTGTAAGGTTCCCTTTGAAATTACCTTAATTTTATACAAAATGTAGCAATTTCTGTTGTGCTTTTGACATTATCAACAACATATCTCATTTTGCCCTCTGTGCCTCCAACTCACACATCATTGTGAGTTATATAACAAACTTGACTGGCTATCGCCAGGAAATTATTGGATTTTTACGCTGGGCTGCTTTATAAATAAAGTAGTCATAGCCTCTACTTATCTGTCCTTAGCAAAACTATTTAAGCCTGTTGGCTCAACAAGCATGTTTAGGCCCAACTACTCACCTGTGTGCCGTGTTCCTAAAACCCATACTTGGATGGGTGAATGGTCATTTACTGTGCATGCACTTAGGCTAAGGAACTCCCTCCCTACACATGCTCGCTGTGCCACCTCCTCCTGTAATTTCAGAAGATCCCTCAGGGATATCCTAAGGTTAACCTTGGCTTGCAAATGTACAAATTTCTGGTGCCCCCCCTTTACAAATATTGCACTTAATTGCTCGGTCTGGTCTCTGTCTAGAGCCCTGTTTGAATATAGTCTTAATTTAACTGTTAAATTGTTAACTTCATTATGTGATATTTCTTTGCCTTCTCATTGTTAAATCTTGCATTGTCTGTATACTTTTGAAACCTTGTTAAACATTTGCATTGTCTGTATATTCTTTGTAATCTCCCTGGTCATACCTGAAAATAGGCATATACTTGTCTGGTGTGCTTACCAGGTCAACAAATGCTAAATTAATAAATAAAAATGTGGGAGCCCACTGAAAATGCAATATTGCCTTTCAGCTGGCCGAGCTTATGTAAATGCAGTTTAAAAATGCATAAAAGCAGGACACCACTGAAAATGAGATATTGCAGCTCATTTGGTCTGTACTGGGTAAATACTTAGTAAAAATGTGTAAAAGCTTAGCAGGACCCCAGTACAGCAGATCCCCCACTGAACTGTGCATCTATGCAGCTCTATCCTGGGATTTGGGAAAATACATTATGAAAGCTGGATCCCACTGAAAATGCCACTTGCCTTTCAGCTGAGCAATCCCAGGATAGTTAAGAAGGCCAAAAAAGGGGACAAGATCTTCTTCAGGTATATGGGGGAAACAAGGAAGACAAGGGGAACGATGGTGAGAATCAGGAGGGAAAGGGGGTACTGGGCAGAAAAAGATCAAGTGAAAGCAGAAATACTAAATGATTAATTCTGTTTGGTCTTCACAGTAAAGAGTGGGGGGATGGATGGACCAGCATGCTGCAGTAAGCAACAGGGGTGGGGAGTGGACACAAGTTCACTCTCAGTGGAGAGGGTCCAGAAGGGATTGGAAGCCTTATAGGAGAATAAGGTGATGGAGCCAGATGGGATTCATCCAGGGGTTCTAAAGGAACTAAGTATGGTACTATCCGCCCATCTGGCAGGGCGTTTTAGCACCTCATTGGAGATGGGAGACATTCCAGAGGGCTGGAGTAGGGCTAATGAGGTCCATCAGCACAGAAGTGGCAGTAGGGAGGATTCTAGCAACTATAGGCCAGTCAGTCTCTCAACAGTGGTGGGGAAGCTAACAGTGACACTACTGTATGACAGGCTTCAAATTCAAGTTTATTTTCAGGAAAATTCCATTCAGCATGCTCATTTACAAGGAGGTCTTGTACGGACAACAGCAACATGGTACAAGTACGTGAATACAAAGTTCAAGTAACAGAAAGAAATGCAGTATAAATAAAAGACCTGTTAACATACACTCTAAGAAAACAAAGAAGCATACAGAGGTATTTGAGTTGCGTTTTGCATACGAGTAATACAACATTTACAGGTACATGAAGAAGCAAAGAAGTACATAGTGATATTTGGTTACAGGTTTTGTGTGCAGGTAGTATGACACCTGAACATACTGTGCATAAGAGGAGAGAAAGTAAGTCAAGTGTTAGGGAGGGGGGACCCAAGGAGTGTTCAGAAGTCTGTGTATATGAAAGTAGACCTTGGAGAAGGAATATTAGCTGGTGTTGCACTGGCAGGTTTCCTGGACAGCTGTTTTGCCATGGATTTGAAGAGATTAAGTGAAACTACTTTGTTGAGTTTAAGCGATGATTGGAGTTTGTTCCAGGCCATCGGAAAAGCATATTGAATAGCCGATTTACCATAACGGGTGCAGAACTCAGGCATGTCTAGTGGGATGATAGTATTTTTCCTAAGGGATAACCGCTGCTAGAACAGTGAAACAGGGACATAATATATGTCAGAACTTTACTCGGCAGTGCTTTGTAGTCCCGTGAACAGGTATGGAGCATCCTTCTAGAGGCCAGGGACATCCAGCCTGCTAATGAATAAAGGACACAGTGGTGGGTCCTAAATGATGCATGAGTTATAAAACATAGGGCATGGTGGTAAAGGATGTCTAGCTTGTGTAGGTTGGTAGCAGAGCTACTATTGTAGATGATATCAGCATAATCCAAGAGGAGGAGGAAGGCTGCTGGGACTAACCGAATCCTAATCTCTGTAGGGAATAAAGTTTTGTTCTTAAAGAAAAAAAACAATCTGGCTTTTAACTAAAGGCAACAATATGTTCAGCAAAGGCTAGTTTACTGTCAAGCTAACTTCCTAAATATTTAAATGTGTCAACAGCCTCTAGGGAGTCCCCTAGTATCATTGTAATGGGAGTAGAAGTGGCTTGTTTGTGAAGTGACCCTGAAGGAATGTTTGGGGGAGGAGAACATAGCTTTAATTTTCTTGGCATCTAGTAGTAATTTTGAAGTTATTAGATTGCATTGCAGTTGATTGAAGTCAGCCTGTAACTCATTGTTAATGTCTGCTAGGGAGGGTTTGGAAGTGTAGAGGACAGTATCGTCACCAAAGAAATTGATATTGGAAATTATAATATTGTTGCTTAAGGTATTTATGTAAACTGAGGAAAGTAGTGGTCCAAGGATGGATCCTTGTGGGACACCTCTTGTGAGCAGTAGCAGGGATGATAGCAGCCCACTGACTATTATGCTGTGATCTGCCTGCAAGGTAACCGGAAAACCAATTTATTGAACAGTTGCTTAGCCTGTGCTTTTTGAACTTAGTAAGCAGTAGGTCATGGTCGACAGTATCAAATGCCTTACTTAGGTCTAGGAAAACAGCTTTGGCATATAGTTTATTGAGGGTGGCAAACCAATCATTTGTTACTGTGGCTAGAGCTGAAGCCATGCTATGTTTTTGACAGAAACCAGAGCAAAGGGTTAAATAGGTTTGAATTTTCAAGGCGGTCTTTTAACTGATTAACGACTTTTCCAGTAGTTTTGATAGTACAGACAGAATAGAGATTGGCTGTTTAGATCACTTGGATCTCCTGACTTAAATAAGGGTAGCAGGAGGGCTTTTTTCCAGGGGGAAGGAACAATTCCTTTTTTTTTTTAATTATATTTTATTGCTTTAATAATTAAAACAATTACATATAATTGTCTCATGCAAGAGATCATCTCTATTCAACAGTCAATACATTCAATATATTAAGAATATGTAGTCTATGCAATCTGAATCACAGATATGGAGGTATTCCATGAGAGTTCAAGTCCAAAGAAGGATGTCTATAATATGCTGCACCCTACAAAGCTTTGGGTGGTCGTTCCATTCAATATGTTATACAAACAATGAAACTTAACCTCCAGTGTTGATATGACCCCTTTTCAATGAAAAATTGTTATATAGATCCTATGTGCATTGGAAGAGAAAAATACCACAAACTAAGAAAGCCACTTACAGAGTTTGGAAACCTTAGCCCCGATGTAAGGAATTGGTGCCATAACAGCCTAGAGTGAACCACGCAGCAACTGCTATACAGCAATAAACCCTACTCCTGCATAACATAACTCTCACTTGAATATTATTTTAAAGAAATGCCTTACTGCATTCAGTATGTAATTGAAACACTAGGCAGTAATTAGACAACCATTTTAACTTTAATTATAACAAACATTGCCACAGAATACTTGCTCTAAAAGTCCTATTCAAGTATCCCATTATGAGTCTGAGTCATCTGTAGCATCTCGATTAAACTCTCTGCTGATTCCCTCCACTTTTTTCCCTGCTTCTTCAGGATCCGAAAATTGGTATGTCTGTCCCCCGTAGATTCTTAGACGAGTCGGCATCAGCAACGAGTGAGTGATGCCCAGGCTCTTCAGCCTTACTCTGACTCGATCAAAATGTTTTATCTGGGCTCAAGTGGCAAATGAAAGATCAGGGAAGAGGTGGATGGTCTTGCCATGGTAAGGCAAGTGTTTTGATCCTCTGGCAGCTTGTAGCATGAAATCTCTCATGGCAGAGCTACTTGTAACCAGCAGAATTGTTCTGGGAGTGTCTCCCTGACTTCCAGCAGCCCTTGGCGAGATACAGTACACCTTCACAAAACTAGACAGAGGGGGACCTGCTGTTAATTGTAGGGTAGTTGGTAACCAAGAGTGTAAGAATTCTGGCAGACTATCTCCCTCACAGTTCTCTGGCAGCCCCACTATACGGACATTTTGAGCTCTTTGTGCATTCTCCAGTGCCCCTAAACGATACCTCAACTGGGAGTTTTCTTGGGCCATTTTAGCAGTCAATGCTAATGCTTTCGTCGCCATTGATTCCACGACTCCTGCTGACTTTGTAGCTACTTCAGTTTTGGCATCCTGTTCGGCCATGCGAGTCAGTGCAAGCTCTATTTTGTTATGTATGGCTTGCATAGATTTGCTATACTTTTGCTGAGTTGCCTTTGACACCTTCAAGGGCAGACAATAATTGGTTGTGACAGTTCTGATCAGTTTGGTACAGCAACTGCATGAGGGTCTGGAAGCCCTGTCTGAACGAGCTTTGGTATTTCTGACTGTGGTCCATAGTTTGTCCTGTTTAGGTAATGCTGTTTTCAGTTCAGGAGTAAACTACGGACAAGAAACCTTTTTTTTACTCTACATTTTGTTAATGGGGCATGTTTATTGACTGTGTGTAAGAAAGCTTTGTTAAAGATGTCAACAGCCTCATCTACTATAGTGGCTAAGTAGAAGCTATGCCAGTTTGTGGCTCATGGAACACCTGGAGGCAAAAGGGCTACAGGACTACCAGCAATATGGTTTCACAGGAGGGAGGGCACATTAAACTAATTTCATAGATTTCTTGGACTGGGTTACCAGGGAGGTAGATCAAGGGAAAGCAGCGCGTGTGCTCTGTCTGGACTTCAGTAAGGCTTTCGACACTGTACCACACAGGGGCTAGTTAAGAAACTAAGCAGTCGGGGGGGTTGGGGAGAAAGCGGGAAGCTGGGTATCTAACTGATTAAGGGATATGAGGCAAAGGGTGGTGGTAAAAAGTAGCCACGCAGGTGATAGGAGAGTGACTAGTGGGGTGCCACAGGGTTTGGTGCTGGGTCTGGTCCTCTTCAATGTCTTCATAAGTGATGTTGCAGAGAAGCTTAAAGGTAAGGTGTGCCTTTTTGTGGATAATACAAATATCTGAAATGGGGTTAACACTTAGGAAGGGGTGGAGAGAATGCAGTGGGATCTGAGGAAACTAGAGGAATTGTCTAGATGACGGCTGCTGTATTTCAGTACTAAAACATACAAGATTATGCAGTCAGGGCTGTGGAACCCAGGGGCTGTGTATAAGCTGGGAGTGGAGCTCACGGTCACCAAGTAAGAAAGAGAACTAGGAGTCATCATATGACCTCAGGGTAGCTGGGCAGTGTGACAAAGCTGTGGTAAAGGCTAGTAAGATGCTGGGGTGCATTGAGAGAGGGATTTCTAGCAGCAGGAGGGAGATGATACTGCAACTGTACTGCTCACTGGTGGTGAGGTACTACCTGGAGTACTGTGTCTAGTTTTAGAGGCTGAACCTCTGCAAGGACATTGAAAGAGTGGAAGTGGTACAGAGGAGGGCATCCAAAATGGTGAGGGGGTTGTATAAGAAGCCTTAAGAAGAAAGACTGCAGGAACTCAACATTTACTCCTTGGAAAAGAGGAGAGCAAGAGGGACATGACTGAAATGTACAAGTACCTCACAGGGGGAACAAGGTGCAGGTGGAGTGTCTGTTTCGGAGAAAGGAAGGCACTCAAAAAAGGAACCATGCAGTGATGCTAAAAGGGGAAGTAAACCTCATTCCATCCTGGGCAGCCATTTTGTGTCAGGTAAACAACAGGTAGTTTGGACTTCATATGGAGCTGTCAGAGGTAATGAGTTAAGAGAGATCTGTGGAAATACTTCTTCACAGAAAGGGTGGTAGATGACTTTAATAGCCTGCCAGAAGAGGTAGTGGGAGCAAAGACTATATGGAGCTTCAAGCTTGCATGGGGTAGGCACAAGGACATATTAGGTAGAGGAACAGGGGAGTGAGTGGCACCTATGACCAACTAGAGTCAGTGGTGATGGAATAGGCAGTAACAAGGGGTAGACTAGATGGGCCTAAAGGTCCTTTTCTGCCGACAAAATCTATATTTCTCTTTAAATCTTTTATAGAAATGGGTAAAAGTAGAGCCCACAAGATCCTGCATTTTGACTTTCATGTCCTGTGTAAATACAAAGTAAAAACTAGGAAAAACGGTGTAACCCCCCCGCAAATGGGGGTTCTCTAAAGACTTCCAGGAGCTTGCTTGAATGCTCCAAGCCTGAATGGTGTTTGGCGTTTAAGCCATTTATCTGTGAGTGTTTTTAGAGCCTCAGGTACTGTCTCTTTAAGAGCTGTCTGCTTGCAGACATAATTAGTTTATATGGGGGGACTGTGTGTTTCTCTGCTTGAGTACCACTCGAACTGCTGCCAAATCACTCCATTTTTGCAGTCACTAGGAGTGCAAAGGGAACCTATCTGAAAGATGTAACTGTTTGCCAGAAATCATTTAGAGTAATAATGAAAATACAGTTTGTCTAACCTGCTTTCTTTGCAGTCAGAACTGTGTTTGCCTAGTTCCCCATTCTAGTTTTGAACTGCTGAACTGGACCAATCAGTGTGGGATAAGGTAGCTCTAAAATGGTGCCTTGGGCAGAATCAGAACTTGGACTCATAATCTGAGCCAGCCACAAGAGGATTGTATGGGCAGTGACTCTGGGAGATGTAGTTTGGACTTCGGCGCCTTTTTGGACCAACAGGATTAGGCTATTGTGAGTGACAGCCAATCCAGTCAAGAACTGGGAGGAACTCAAAGGAAGTGCCCAGTTTTGTCTGCTGGAGTTTCAGTTGAGCTCTGGCAGTGAAGAAGGAAGGAGCCCTGTGCTTTTTCGGTGTGCAGTTTTAGTCAGGTAATGTGTGTAAGGCCCAGAGTTCCGGTCTGCAGCTTGTGTAACTGCTTGTTAGGACTGAATCAGTCCTGTGAAGAGAATCAAAGGATATCTCAAGAGTAGAAACCAGGCTCACCCTGTAGAAGACTGGAGAAATTGCTGAATTGCACTCGGTCTGTCAGGAACTGAATCTGCTGTGTGTTCTCCTGGGTATTGTGCAGTATTTGCGATCGGGATAGAGAAGCAGCCTGCCTGGTATATTACTTTCTTTTTACCATATAAATGTGTGAGGAGGCTTGTGTAGCTCAAGTGAATCCTGCTGCCATTAAAGGACTTTTGCCTGTTACTGTTTACCATATAAATGTGTGAGGAGGCTTGTGTAGCTCAAGTGAATCCTGCTGCCATTAAAGGACTTTGCCTGTTGCAGTTTGCCATATAAATGTGTGAGGAGTCTCGTGGAGCTCAAGAGTATCCCTGCTGACGTTGAAGGACCCTATCTTGTTTGGAGGTCGTGAGTACTAATTCAAGTCGCTCCCGGTTGAATTGCCACATTGAATCCAAATGGAATTACTGTACTGCTGACTGTTAAACTAATTTTTCTTTTCTCTGTGTGAAAGGGCCCTACCAGCTGCCACGGTTTGGACTAGCCACTAGGGCTTGGGTACCCAGGGACAGTAACTGGTAGGGATAGGCTATGCACAGAGCCATAAATGAGATGAGTAAAGTGATAAGCTAATTAACCTGATTTCCCCTGTCCTTGTTATATCCCCTAAATAAATCAGAGCTGCTTGTTTCAGCAAATTATACTGCCTGAGGTATTTGTCTATGTTAAAGTATTGTACTGTGATTGTTGCACTGTGTCTTATTTTACAGGGGTCCCAGTGCCTGAACCAGTCCTGGGGGTAAGTGTATACTGTGAAGGTAATTCTGATATACTGTGTGGGCCACTAGTGGGAAGAAAGGGGTTGCAGTGTCCCAGAGGCTGTGACCAAGTAAGTTTAACTATTGCAAACCCTGACCTCTGGGTGGAGGCACCCGCCATTGGATCCAGGCCCCTCAACCTGTTAGTGGCAAATCAGGCAGGGGTAGTAGCCCCTGGGATAGCGCCATCTAGGGGTTACATCTTGGAGGCTCACCGCTGGGATTGTGTGTCCTCTAGTGGCCATATTTACAAACCACTGTTAAGAAAAAAAAATAAATGGGTACCCCGACAGAAGTGGCTGTGCATCGGCTGGTGGAGTGGTGTACTGGGGAGGAGATCGACCCCCAAAATGCTTTGCTTATCCTGGACATCCCCCTGGGTATCAATACGGACACAGTACAGGGTTACTTTCCAAGGTGGAAGGTTTACAAAACCCTGTGGTGGTGGGTCGGCATGCTTATCTGCTCACCCACACTTTCCTGGCCCTAGTAGAGTTTAATGATCCCATAGATAGCTCCAAAGTGCCACAGACCATTACCCCAGAGGGAGCCCTCACTGCTTGGAGAGTGATAACTAAGGACAGTAAAGATCCGGGGGGGAATGAGCCCCCACCACTATCTGAAACTTTTGAGGAGAAATTTGCTAAATGGTTGCTGGGGAAGGGAAAACTGTGGAGGACTTGAAGAAACTATTCTTGCCACCTGGGGGTGTTCCTCTCCCAACACCATCTCCCGCTCCAGTACCAGTAATGGTGGCTGAACCAATGCAGACTCCTATTTCTGCACCTGCCATTAGTCACGACTCTTACCGAAGGTTGAGGATCTTCTCTGGCCCCTCAAGGGGAGGATGACTGGGAGACCTGGATAGACTATGTTGCCCCCCTAGTGCTAGAATGGCAATGCTTGGAAGCCAAAAAGCGAAAGAGGGTTAGTGAGAGCCTCCGAGGTCCTGCCCTGGCTACCATCCGTGCTAAACGGGCCAGTAACCCTGAAGCAACTGCACAGGCCTATCTTGAGGCCTTGGAGAATGTGTATGGGAGCCCAGATTCTGATGAGGACCTATGTTGAGAGTAAGAAATGCACAACAGTACCAAGGGGAGTTGTTGTCTGTGTATGTCTCTCGGCTGGAAAAATGGTTGCAAGAATGCCTCAGAAAGGGTAGTTTGCCAGCGATTGAACTGGACCGAACCAGGCTGGACAGGATCCTTAAGTCTGCCCCCTTCTGAGAACTGCTGTTGCTTCAGTTACGCCTGGCAAATCGACTGGAATCCCCACCCTCCTATGATGAGTTAATGAGAGAAATTCGAGGAGTTGAGAAAAGGCGACCTCGAGAGGGACCTGCACTAATAGCTGTGGCTACGACCCGAGTGACTGAGGGTGACCCATCAAGTGAAGTTCAGGGGCAGAGGTTGGCAGTCAATGAGTGCTCTGACAAGGAAAAAGATATGCCACAATGGGGCGAACTGTTGAGAGAGATCCGGGAATTCAAAACAGTCCTTTATGAAGGCCACGCCTGCAAATACGGCCCTGACCTATATCCGACTGCATCTGCTATGGGGTGGGGTACCCACCCATGTATCTCCTGCTGATAACGGCTCCAAACTCAATTCCTTGACCATGGAAGTGGAGAAACTGACTAGATGTCTCCAAATGCTTATCACGCCGAGACAGAGATGGCACCAAGGTTTCCAGTTAGTAATACCCCCCTGGCTCCCATTGTGGCGCCCGGCCAGCTCAAACTCCAGAAAGTATGTTTTTGCTATAATTGTGGGAAGGATGGGCACATGAAAGGAATGCCGCTCCCCAAAAGACACTGACAAAGTTGCATATAGGCTACAAGGAGAGCTTGGAGAACAAATCAGTGGTTAAGAGGTGCAGAAATGATCCCAGTGAGGGCACCAAAAATCTAACTCCACGTCCTTTTGTGGCAAGATCACTTGCCCAGGCCCCCCATCGCCTCTCCAGACTGGTCCAGAATAGTGGGTCCCTCCATGGAGACCACTGTAAAGGTGAATGGAGTGTCTACAAGAGCTGTATTAGACAGTGGCTCCCAAGTGACAATTATGTTCCAGGATTGGTATCAGAAGCATTTGTCAGATGTACCCTTACAACCATCAGAAGGACTGCATATATGGGGGTTAAGTGAGAAGGCCTACCCCTATTCCGGGTATATCCGAATTTGGCTGTCTTTCCCCACCTCCGTGGCTGGAGTGGCCGAACAAGTAGAGACCCTAGCCTTAGTGTGTCCCCCCACTGGACTGTATGATGGTGTCCCTTTGTTGACTGGAACAAATGCTCATATGTTCGGAAGGCTGGCACAGTTGTGTTATGAAAAACAGGGGTCAAAGACTAGTAGAGCTTTAAGAGTTCCGGCTTTAATTAAGAAGGCCTATGAGGCACAGAGAGATGCTGAAAAAATAGAACCAGAGGAACCGGTCGAATTGTATGGAAGAAGGATCCTGAGTCTCTGATCCTGGCGCCAAATGCCCAGTGTACCTTACAGGAGAGGTCCATATCAGAAAGGATGTTAAGAATAAAATATTAATGTTGGATGCACCAGGCGATGGAAAATTGCCAGAGGGACTGCTGGTCAAGCCTAGTATTTTGCCTGCTAGAGCCCATGCTTATGCCAGAAGGGTAATGGTCCAAGTTCATAATGTGTCTGAAAGAGACATTCGAGTAAATAGTGGTTGCATCCTGGCTAATGTGCATTGTGCAGACACTGCAGTGCTACCCAGCAGCAAGAGTTCGAGGAAGAATGACAGAGTAATGCCCGACTTGTTTGATTTCGGCGACTCTCCGTTGCCAGCTGAATGGAAAGTAAGGATCAGTGAGAAGCTTGCCCAGAGAGACCAGGTGTTTTCTTTAAAGGAATGGGACGTAGGATGCGTGCAAGGAGCTGAGCACAATATCCGGCTGCATGACGAAAGACCATTTCGTGAGAGGTCTCGACGCCTGGCACCTGCTGACATAGATGATGTGAGACGGCATCTGCAAGAGATGTTAGCTGCTGGTGTAATACAAGAATCCAGAAGCCCTTATGCCTCCCCCATTGTGGTAGTGAGGAAGAAGAATGGGACAGTAAGGATGTGCGCTGATTATCGCACCTTAAACCGGCAGACTATCCCTGATCAGTACACAATGCCCCGCATTCAGGATGCTTTGGACTGCCTAAACGGGAGCAAGTGGTTCTCTGTGTTGGATCTCCAGTGGGTACTACCAGATCCCGATGGCCCCAGAGGACCGGAGAAGACAGCCTTTATCTGTCCGCTTGGCTTCTATGAATTCATGAGGATGCCTCAAGGATTTCAGGTGCCCCAGCCACTTTTCAACGATTGATGGAGCGTGCAGTGGGGACATGAACTTACTAGAGTGCCTGGTATACCTAGATGATGTTATTGTGTTTGGCAGCTCACTGAGGAACATGAGAGCAGATTATTTAAGGTATTGGACCGACTGGAGGACTTTGGCCTTAAACTGTCCATTGATGTGTCAATTCTTTCAAACATCAGTAAAGTATGTGGGACACATAGTATCCAGCGAGGGAATAGAGACCGACCCAAGTAAAGTTGAGGCCTTGACTACCTGGCCACAGCCCAAAAATCTAAAAGAACTGCAAAGATTCCTGGGATTCTGTGGTGGTTATCGGCGTTTCATCAAGGACTATTCAAGAGTGATCCACCCTTTACTTAACCTTACTCAAGGGTATCCTCCAACCCACAAAAAATACCAAAAGTCAGCGTCCCTCAAGACTGAAAGAGTTTATTTTCGTCCGAGTGAAGTATTTGGGGCCCACTGGACTCCTGATTGTGAGACTGCTTTTCATGAGATCATATATCAACTTACCCATGCTCCAGTGCTGGCCTATGCCGATCCAAGAAAACCTTACGTCCTGCACACTGATGCTAGCTTGCAAGGGTTGGGGCTGTGTTGTACCAAGAGCACGAGAATGGCCTGAGACCAGTGGCCTTTGCCAGTAGAAGCCTGACCCCATCCGAAAAGAACTATTCTGTACATAAGTTAGAGTTCCTAGCTTTGAAGTGGGCTATTGTTGACCAATTCCATGAGTACTTGTATGGGGCTAAAATACTAGTAAAAACTGACAATAATCCTTTGACCTATGTGCAGACCTCAGCTAAGTTGGATGCCACTGGCCATAGGTGGCTTTCTGCATTATCTACATACGACTATGCTCTCGAATACCGAGCAGGTCTGAACCACATAGATGCTGATGCTCTCTCCGAGGCCTGTTCCCCAGGATGATTGGGTCAGATTGGCAGAACATGACATTTGGGCACTCTGTCAAGTTTGACAGGAGGAACAAATGTCCACGACGAGTGGACTGTATGGTGGATTGCTTGGGACCTCTGAGAATTGCATACCTGCTGCTTATTGCCACTTTTCTGCAATAGACATTGTTGCACTGCCTCAGCTGGACAATGACAGTATTCGGCGGGCTCAGTTCCGCAATCCCATGATCAAATCAGCTTTAGAAGCCCTCTGTGCAGGAAAAGATGTGTCCAAATTGCACTCCACTGATTTGAGAACTGCATTGTTATAAAAAGAAGGTCCTAAGTTGAAACTGATCAATAAACTGTTATACAGAGAAACAGTAGACAGAGGGGGACAAGTAGACAAACAACAACTAGTGCTGCCCACTGCCTTTCGAGACTCAGTATTGAGGTCCTTGCACAACCACATGGGGCACCTTGGTATAGACAGAACACTTGACTTGGTGAGATCCAGATTCTGTTGGCCTAAGATGGGGGCTGATGTGGAGCAACACATTCAAACTTGTAGTCGCTGATTACAGAGGAAAGCTTTGCCCCAGAGGGCTGCCCCCCTTGTTAACATCACCACCAGTGCACCCATGGAGCTGGCCTGTATTGATTTTCTGAGTTTGGAGTCAGATCAAAGAAATATCAGTAATGTGCTGGTGGTCGCTGACCATTTCATGAGATATGCCCAAGCTAACACCACCAAAGACCAGAAAGCATCCACTGTGGCCAAAGTACTTGTAGAAAACTTTTTTATTCACTATGGGGCTCCACAAAGAATCCATTCTGATCAAGGGAGAGACTTTGAGAGTCATCTGATCAAAGAGATGCTTTCTCTGTAGGGAGTGCGAAAGTCTAGAACCACTCCTTACCACCCCCAAGGGGACCCACAGCCTGAACGTTTCAACCGCACTTTGCTAGATATGCTAGGCACCCTGCACCCAAAGGACAAGCCTAGATGGAGCCAACAAATTAGCACCCTGGTACATGCTTATAACTACACCAAAAGTGATGCCACTGGGTTCTCCCCTACCGCCTGATGTTTGGAAGAAAGCTCGACTACCGGTAGATGTGTGTTTGGGGTCTCTCCTGATGGGGTTCAAGCTGACAACTATTTACAGTATGTGCAAAGTTAAAGGCCCAGCTAACTCATGCGTACCAACTGGCTCAAACCATGGCTGCCAAAGAAATCTGGCCAACAAAGAAAGGTATGATAAAAGGTGAAAGCACAGGAACTCCAGGAGGGAGATCGGGTATTGCTAAGAAATCTGGGACTGCATGGCAAACACAAGATTGCTGACAGATGGCACCATCTCCCTCACATTGTACTGGGCAAACTAGATGATCTACTAGTGTACAAAGTAAGGCCTGAGAATAATTCAAAAGATGTAAAACAATGCATAGAAATCATTACTGCCCATTGACAAATCTTGATTGAGTCTGAGCCCCAGAAGATGCCCCCTCTGGACCAGTGACTAGAGCTGCTGCTAAGGAAAGATCAAGAAAGTCTGCACCTACAGAAGCAGAGTTAAAGTGTTCCCCTTCACAAGTCCCAGTTGAGCATGACTGTCAGTCCATATCAGAAGAAAGTGAGAGTGACGTTGAATACTATCCTTCTTATGAACTGAGTCAGTTGTTTCGGGGCAATCCCCTAGTCAATACTGGAGATGAAGCTGGGCCTTCTGGACTGTCTAAGCCCCCAGCTTCATCCCTGGAGCCAATGCTCCAAGAAAGTGAAATGCAAAGCATCAGATCAGATGAAATGGAATCATTGTGCATGGTTGAACTGTTTGAGCTTTCAGGGGAAGAAAATGATGGATTGGGGCAGACTGGTGATACACCAGAACAAGAAGAGTATTTTGAGTGCCCTGATGGTCCACTGCCAGTGTCCGAAAGCTCTCCATGTGAGCCAAATGTTCTGGACTCAGAAACTGTAACTCCTGAAGCTGAAAGTGCCCCAAGTTCTAGCCTCTCTACCCCCATGGAGACTCCCCTGACAAGTGAGGACAATGCTGAAAATGAGGCTCAGAGTGCAGAGACTGTAACAGTTCCCCCTAGAAAGACTGGTCGAGCTATAAAGCCTGTGGTGCACCTCAGTTATGATTCCCTTGGGAGTCCTGTGGACTTGCTTCTCAATGTTGTCCATAAAGGAGTATATGTGTCCCCGAGCTCATTGCCCAAACTGAGCATCAGTGCTAACTCCCAAGTTACTTGTGTTGCCCTCTAAGTATGGTGCCCTTGCCCCGTCCAGCCCCAAGGTAACTGATAGAGAAGGGCCCCCTCTCTTCAGGTTTCATGTACAAGAGGTAATAACTTGAGTTATGGTACAATGTGTGTGTAATACTGTGTAAAGAGTGACGTACTGCAATGTTTCAGAAATGTGTTCTTGGTAAAATTATATATTGACTGATGATTACATGTGTGAGCCTAATGCAAATGTATATGGTGCTACTTGCTTGATGCGGACGTCGAGCTTTCCCAGGCCAGGAAGGGTGTAACCCCCCCTGCAAATGGGGGTTCCCTAAAGACTTCCAGGAGCTTGCTTGAATGCTCCAAGCCTGAATGGTGTTTGGCGTTTAAACCATTTATCTGTGAGTGTTTTTAGAGCCTCTGGTACTGTCTCTTTAAAAGCTGTCTGCTTGCAGACATAATTAGTTTATATGTGGGGACTGTGTGCTTCTCTGTTTGAGTAGCACTCGAGCTGCTGCCAATTCACTCCATTTTTGCAGTCACTAGGAGTGCAAAGGGAACCTATCTGAAAGATGTAACTGTTTGCCAGAAATCATTTAGAGTAATAATGAAAATACAGTTTGTCTAATCTGCTTTCTTTGCAGTCAGAACTGTGTTTGGCTAGTTCCCCATTCTAGTTTTGAACTGCTGAACTGGACCAATCAGTGTGGGATAAGGTAGCTCTAAAATGGTGCCTTGGACGAATCAGAACTTGGATTCGTAATCTAAGCCAGCCACAAGAGGATTGTATGGGCAGTGACTCTGGGAGATGTAGTTTGGACTTCGGCACCTTTTTGAACCAACAGGGGCAGTCTATTGTGAGTGACAACCAATCCAGCCAAGAACTGGGAGGAACTCAAAGGAAGTGCCCGGTTTTGTCTGATGGAGTTTTAGTTGAGCTCTGGCATTGAAGAGGGAAGGAGCCCTGTGCTTTTTCGGTGTGCAGTTTTAGTCAGGAAACGTGTGTAAGGCCCAGAGTTCCGGTCTGCAGCTTGTGTAACTGCTTGTTAGGACTGAATCCGTCCTGTGAAGAGAATCAAAGGGTATCTGAAGAGTAGAAACCAGGCTCACCCTGTAGAAGACTGGAGAAATTGCTGAATTGCACTCAGTCTGTCAGGAACTGAATCTGCTGTGTGTTCTCCGGGTATTGTGCAGTAATGCGATCGGGATAGAGAAGCAGCCTGCCTGGTATAGTACTTTCTTTTACCATAAATGTGTGAGGAGGCTTGTAGCTCAAGTGAATCCTGCTGCCATTAAAGGACTTTGCCTGTTACTGTTTACCATATAAATGTGTGAGGAGGGTTGTGTAGCTCAAGTGAATCCTGCTGCCATTAAAGGACTTTTGCCTGTTGCAGTTTGCCATATAAATGTGTGAGGAGTCTCGTGGAGTTCAAGAGCAGCCCTGCTGACGTTGAAGGACCCTATCTTGTTTGGAGGTCGTGAGTACTAATTCAGAGTCGCTCCCTGTTGAATTGCCACATTGAATCCAAATGGAATTACTGTACTGCTGACTGTTAAACTAACTTTTCTTTTCTCTGTGTGAAAGGGCCCCTACCAGCTGCCACGGTTTGGACTAGCCACTAGGGCTTGGGTACCCAGGGACAGTAACTGGTAGGGATAGGCCTGTGCACAGAGCCATAGGTAGATGAGTAAAGTGATAAGCTAATTAACCTGATTTCCACCTGTCCTTGTTATATCCCCCTAAATAAATCAGAGCTGCTTGTTTCAGCAAAGTTATACTTCCTGAGGTATTTGTCTATGTTAAAGTATTGTACTGTGATTGTTGCACTGTGTCTTATTTTACAGGGGTACCAGTGCCTGAACCAGTCCTGGGGGTAAGTGTATACTGTGAAGGTAATTCTGATATACTGTGTGGGCCACTAGTGGGAAGAAAGGGGGGTTGCAGTGTCCCAGAGGGCTGTGACCAAGTAAGTTTAACTATTGCAAACCCTGACCTCTGGGTGGAGGCACCCACCATTGGATCCAGGCCCCTCAACCTGTTAGTGGCAAATCAGGCAGGGGTAGTAGCTCCTGGGCCTAGTGCCATCTAGGGGTTACAACAGGATCCCACTAAAAATAAGATAGCTTCATAGCTGTGCTATCCTGGGTAAATAGAGTTCAAAACTGTGTCAAAGCTGGACCACATTGAAAATGAGATATTGTATCTCAGCCGGGTTATCCTGGGTAAATGTATTGTAAAACTGTATAAAAACAGGACCATAGAGCAGAGCCCCACTGCAGAGGAGATACTGCATGTAAAATGATCTGTCCAAGAAAACAAATGCATTATAAAAGCAGGATGACACTAAAAAACAGTTATTGCATCTCCCCTAGTTAAAGCAGCAGTACTACCCAACCAGGAATTGAGCTGTTACAGCCCTTGTAGTGCCACAGAAAATATGGCATCTGCTGTCTAGTCAGCGGAGCAGGTGGCAGAAATGTAAACAAAATGAAGGATAACTGAGCACATTGTAAGTTGATAATACATTGCCGGCGGGAAAGAGTACCAGGTACATGCACAGCAGAGCACAGGGAATAAACTGTTGAAAAAGCACGGATATTTTTTGCATAGTACAGATGCTTTAAAGGAGAATAAACCTGTATAAAATCAGGTCCCCATTGCAAATTATATATTACATCTCATCTTGTCTGTCCTGAGAAAATACATAGTGAACGTGCACAAGCAAGACCCAGCACAATAGCAGTATGCAGCAAACACTGGGCATTGGTAGATGCTTGTTTTAAATTGATCTAATTGTCTGCGCCACAAGTAGACCTAACCAGTCTCAGTAATGGTCTAAAAACTGCTAAAGGCTGAATCTTAGCAGGGTTTTAGCACAGTATTTGAAACTGGACTAAACCCCACTTGTAGGGCAGATGCTAAGCACATTAGAGAGACTCAAACAGTTTAAGCTCCTTACTCCATTGTCTATCCTTGCCTGATGTGCTCACACTTGATAATCAAACTATCTTGCTCTGTCTGATTGGAAGATTTACTGACTGTACTTGATGGAGTTTCTAACTAATTTGTGTACGCATGTGTGTACTGGAGATGCAGCAAAGTTTTATTTCTCCAGCAAAATTGAGAATTTCACCCCATGGAATATTTTGCGAAATCTGCAAATTTTATGAAATATTCTGTATGTGAGAAATGTAAAATTTCACCCATGAAATGCAGAATTTCAGTCAAGAACAGCGGAATTTCATCCTCAACTGGTGGAATTTCACCTGGAATGACGAAATTCAACATTTTATGGGTGAAATAATACATTTCACTGGCGGAGTTTCACACTTCACACCCATGGAATATTTCACAAAATGCGCAAATTCTGCTAAATATTTTGTGGAATGAAATTTGCGTAATTCATCTATCTGTCTATCTGTAGCATGCACATGTAACCCCTAGGTGGCGCTATCCCAAGGGCTACTACCCCTGCCCGCTTGACTACTGACAGGTTGAGGGGCCTAGGTTCAATGGCAGGTGTCTCCGCCCAGAGGTCAGGGTTTGTAGTGGTTAGACTAGCTTGGTCACATCCCTCTGGGACACTGAGACCCCCTTTTATTCCCTCTAGTGGCTCACACAGTACACCGGAGTTACAGCCCCAATACCCCACGTATATACTCTCTTCACTCATAAAGTACCACTTACCCTCAAGACTGATTCTGCAGCATGTCTCTGAGGACCCCCTGTAAAACAATGCTAGGCAAGGTACACATGTAACCCCCCTGCAAATGGGGGTTCCCAAAAGACTTCCAGGAGCTTGCTTGAATGCTCCAAGCCTGAATGGTGTTTGGCGTTTAAGCCATTTATCAGTGAGAGTTTTTAGAACCTCTGGTACTGTCTCTTTAAGAGCTGTCTGCTTGCAGACATAATTAGTTTGTATGGGGGACTGTGTGTTTCTTTGATTGAGTACCACTCAAGCTGCTGCCAATTCACTCCATTTTGCAGTCACTAGGAGTGCAAAGGAACCTATCTGAAAGATGTAACTGTTTGCCAGAAACCATTTAGAGTGATAATGAAATTACAGTTTGTCTAACCTGCTTTCTTTTGCAGTCAGAACAGTGTCTGCCTAGTTCCCCATTCTGGTTTTGAACTGCTGAACTGGACCAATCAGTGTGGGGTAAGCTAGCTCTAAAATGGTGCCTTGGACGAATCAGAACTTGACTCATAATCTGAGCCAGCCACAAGAGGATTGTATGGGCAGTGACTCTGGGAGATGTAGTTTAGACTTCAGTGCCTTTTGGACCAACAGCAGCAGTCTATTGTGAGTGACAGCCAATCCAGTCAAGAACTGGGAGGAACTCAAAGGAAGTGCCGGTTTTGTTGGTTGGAGTTTCAGTTGAGCTTTGGCAGTGAAGAAGGAAGGAGCCCTGTGCTTTTCAGTGTGCAGTTTTAGTCAAAACGTGTAAGGCCCAGAGTTCCGGTCTGCAGCTTGTGTAACTGCTTGTTAGGACTGAATCCGCCCTGTGAAAAGAATCAAAGGATCTCTGAAGAGTAGAAACCAGGCTCACCCTGTGGAAGACTGGAGAAATTATTGAATTGCACTTCGGTCTGTCAGGAACTGAATCTGCTGTGTGTTCTCCGGGTATTGTGCAGTAATTACGATCGGGATAGAGAAAGCCTGCCTGGTATAGTACTCTCTTTTTTACCATATAAATGTGTGAAGAGTCTCTTGGAGCTCAAGAGTAGCCCTGCTGATATTGAAGGACCCTATCTTATTTGAGGTCGTGAGTACTAATTCAGGGTCGCTCCTGTTGAATTGCCACATTAAATCCAAATGGAATTACTGTACTGCTGACTGTTTAATTTTCCTTTCTCTGTGTGAAAGGGCCCTACCAGCTACCACGGTTTGGACTAGCCACTAGGGCTTGGGTACCCAGGGACAGTAACTGATAGGGATAGGCCTGTGCACAGAGCCATAGGTAGATTATTAGAGTGATAAGCTAATTAACCTGATTTCCCCTGTCCTTGTTATATCCCCTAAATAAATCAGAGCTGCTTGTTTCAGCAAAGTTATACTGCCTGAGGTATTTGTCTATGTTAAAGTACTGTAGTGATTGTTGCACTGTATCTCATTTCACAGGAGGTCCCAGTGCCGGAACCAGACCTGGGGGTAAGTGTATACTGTGAAGGTAATTCTGATATATTGTGTGGGCCACTAGTGGGAAGAAAGGGGGGTTGCAGTGTCCCAGAGGGCTGTGACCAAGTTAGTTTAACTATTGCAAACCCTGACCTCTGGTGGAGGCACCCCATTGGATCAGCCCCTCAACCTGTTAGTGGCAAATCAGGCAGGGTAGTAGCCCTGGGATAGCGCCATCTAGGGTTTACATCTTGAGGCTCACCGCTGGGATTGTGTGTCCTCTAGTGGCCATATTCTGAACCACTGTTAAGAAAAAAATGGGTACCCGACAGAAGTGGCTGTGCACCGGCTGGTGGAGTGGTGTACTGGAGGAGATCGACCCCAAAATGCTATGCTTATCCTGGACATCCCCTGGGTATCAATACGGACACTGTGCAGGGAGTACTTTCCAAGGTGGAAGGTTTACAAAACCCTGTGGTGGTGGGTCGGCATGCTAATCTGCTCACCCACACTTTCCTGGCCCTAGTAAGTTTAAGGATCCCATAGATAGCTCCAAAGTGCCACAGACCATTACCCCAGAGGAGCCCTCACTGCTTGGAGTGATAACTAAGGACAGTAAAGACCTGGGGAATCAGCCCCACCACTATCTGAAACTTTGAGGAGAAATTTGCTAAATGGTTGCTGGGAGAAGGAAAACTGTGGAGGACTTGAAGAAACTATTCTTGCCACCTGGGGTGTTCTCCCCAACACCCTCTCCTGCTCCAGTGCCCGTAATGGTGGCTGAACCAATGCAGACTCCTATTTCTGCACCTGCCATTAGTCACGACTCTTACGGAGGTTGAGGAACTTCTCTGGCACCCTCCCACCCCAAGGGAGGATGACTGGGAGACCTGGATAGACTACCTTGCCCCCAAGTGCTAGAATGGCAATGCTTGGGCAGCGAAAGAGGTTAGTGAGAGCCTCCGAGGTCCTGCCCTAGCTACCATCCGTGCTAAGCAGACCCAGTAACCCTGAAGCGACTGCACAGGCCTCATCTTGAGGCCTGGAGAATGTGATTGGGAGCCCAGATTCTGATGAGGACCCATGGTGGAGTAAAAATGCACAACAGTACCAAGAGTTGTTGTCTGTGTATGTCTCTCGGTGGCAAGAATGCCTCAGAAGGGTAGTTTGCCAGCGATTGAACTGGACCGAACCAGACTGGACAGAATCATGAATCTGCCCCTTCTCAGAACTGCTGTTGCTTCAGTTACGCCTGGCAAATTGACTGGAATCCCACCCTCCTATGATGAGTTAATGAGAGAAATCGAGGTTGAGAAAAGGCGACTCGGAAGGGACCTGCACCAACAGCTGTGGCTAACTCAGTGACTGAGGGTGACCCATCAAGTGAAGTTCAGGGGCAGAGGTTGACAGTCAATGAGTGCTCTGACAAGGAGAAAGATATGTCACAATGGGGCGAACTGTTGAGATCACAGAATTCAAAACAGTCCCTTTATGAAGGCCATGCCAGTAAGTGGGCCCTGACCTATATCCGACTGCATCTGCTATGGGGGGGGGTACCCACCCATGTATCTCCTGCTGATAACAGCTCGAACTCGATTCCTTGACCATGGAAGGGAGAAACTGACGAGATGTCTCCAAATGCTTATCACGCTGCGAGACAGAGATGGCACCAAGGTTTCCAGTTAGTAATACCCCCGCCCTGGCTCCCAGTGGCGCCCGGCCAGCTCAAACTCCAGAAAGTATGTTTTGCTATAATTGTGGGAAAGATGGGCACATGAAAAGGAATGCCAGTCCCAAAAGACACTGACAAAGTTGCATATAGGCTACAAGGAGAGCTTGGGAGAACAAATCAGTGGTTAAAGGTGCAGAAAATGATCCCAGTGAGGGCACCAAAATGCTAACTCACATCCTTTGTGGCAAGGTCAGTTGCCCAGACCCCCTATCGCCTCTCCAGACTGGTCCAGAATAGTGGGTCCCTCCATGGAGACCACTGTAAAGGTGAATGGAGTGTCTACAAGAGCTGTATTAGACAGTGGCTCCCAAGTGACAATTATGTTCCAGGATTGGTATCAGAAGCATTTATCAGGCGTGCCCGTACAACCATTAGAGACTGCATGTATGGGGGTTAAGTGAGAAAGGTCTACCCCTATTCCGGGTATATCCGAATTTGGCTGTCTTTCCCCACCTCCGTGGCTGGAGTGGCAGACAAGTAGAGACCCTAGCCTTAGTGTGTCCCCCACTGGACTGTATGATGGTGTCCCTTTGTTGATTGGAACAAATGCTCATATGTTCGGAAGGCTGGCACAGTTGTGTTATGAAAACAGGGTCAAAGACTAGTAGAGCTTTAAGAGTTCCGGCTGCATTAAGAAGGCCTATGAGGCACAGAGATAGCTGAAAAACAGAACCAGAGGAACCGGTGGATTGTATGGAAGAAGGATCCTGAGTCTCTGATCCTGGCGCCAAATGCCCAGTGTACCTTACAGGGAGAGGTCCGTATCAGAAAGGATGTTAAGCATAAAATATTAATGTTGGATGCACCAGGCGATGGAAAATTGCCAGAGGGACTGCTGGTCAAGCCTAGTATTTTGCCCATGAGCCCATGCTTATGCCAGAAGGGTAATATCCAAGTTCATAATAAAGCCAGAAAGAGACATTCGAGTAAACAGAGGTTGCATCCTGGCTAATGTGCATTGTGCAGACACTGCAGTGCTACCCAGCAAGAGTTCAAGGAAGAATGACAGAGTAACGCTGACTTGTTTGATTTCGCGACTCCCTGCCAGCTGAATGGAAAGTGAGGATCAGTGAGAAGCTTGCCCAGAGAGACCAAGTGTTTTCTTTAAAGGAATGGGATGTAGGATGCGTGCAAGAGCTGAGCACAATATCCGCTGCAGACGAAGAACCATTTCGTGAGAGGTCTCGACGCCTGGCACCTGCGGACATAGATGATGGGAGACGCATCTGCAAGAAATGTTAGCTGCTGTGTAATACAAGAATCCAGAAGCCCTTATGCTTCCCCATTGTGGTAGTGAGGAAAAAGAATGGAACAGTAAGGATGTGTGTGGATTATCGCACCTTAAACTGGCGGACTATCCTGATCAGTACACATGCCCGCATTCAGGATGCTTTGGACTGCCTAAACGGGAGCAAGTGGTTCTCTGTGCTGGATCTCCGCAGTGGGTACTACCAGATCCCGATGGCCCCAGAGGACCATGAGAAGATGGCCTTTATCTGTCCGCTTGGCTTCTATGAATTCATGAGGATGCCTCAAGGGAGTTCAGGTGCCCCAGCCACTTTTCAACGATTGATGGAGTGTGCAGTGGGGGACATGAACTTGCTAGAGTGCCTGGTATACCTAGATGATGTTATTGTGTTTGGCAGCTCACTGGAGGAACATGAGAGCAGATTATTTAAGGTATTGGACCGACTGGAGGACTTTGGCCTTAAACTGTCCATTGATAAGTGTCAATTCTTTCAAACATCAGTAAAGTATGTGGGACACATAGTATCCACCGAGGAATAGAGACCGACCCAAGTAAAGTTGAGGCCTTGACCACCTGGCCACAGCCCAAAAATCTAAAGAACTGCAAAGATTCCTGGGTTCTGTGGTTATTATCGGCGCTTCATCAAGGACTATTCAAAGAGTGGTCCGCCTTTATAACCTTACTCAAGGGTATCCCAACCCACAAAAATACCAAAAGTCAGCGCCCTCAAGACTGAAAGAGTGTATTTTCATCCGAGTGAATATTTGGGGCCCGCTGGACTCCTGATGTGAGACTGCTTTTCATGAGATCATATATCAACTACCCATGCTCCAGTGCTGGCCTATGCCGATCCAAGAAAAACCTACGTCCTGCACACTGATGCTAGCTTGCAAGGGTTAGGGCTGTGTTGTACCAAGAGCACGAGAATGGCTGAGACCAGTGGCCTTTGTCAGTAGAAGCCTGACCCCATCCGAAAGAACTATCCTGTACATAAGTTAGAGTTCCTAGCTTTGAAGTGGGCTATTGTTGACCAATTCCATGAGTACTTGTATGGGGCTAAAATACTAGTAAAAACTGACAATAATCCTTTGACCTATGTGCAGACCTCAGCTAAGTTGGATGCCACTGGCCATAGGTGGCTTTCTGCATTATCTACATATGACTGTGCTCTCGAATACCGAGCAGGTCTGAACCACATCGATGCTGATGTTCTCTCCCGGAGGCCTGTTCCCCAGAATGATTGGGTCCGATTGGCAGAACCTAACATTCGGGCACTCTGCCGGAAGTTTGACAGGGAGGAACAAATGTCCACGGACGCAGTGGACTGCATGGTGGATTGCTTGGGACCCTTTGAGAATTGCATACCTGCTGCTTATTGCCACTTTTCTGCAACAGACATTGGTGCACTGCCTCAGCTGGACAATGACAGTAGTCGGCGGGCTCAATCCCACGATCCCATGATCAAAGCAGCTTTAGAAGCCCTCTATGCAGGAAAAGATGTGTCCAAATTGTGCTCCACTGATTTGAGAACTGCACTGTTATACAAAGAAGGTCCTAAGTTGAAACTGATCAATAAACTGTTATACAGAGAAACAATAGACAGAGGGGGACAAGTAGACAAACAACAACTAGTGCTGCCCACTGCCTTTCGAGACTCAGTACTGAGGTCCTTGCACAACCACATGGGGCACCTTGGTATAGACAGAACACTTGACTTGGTGAGATCCAGATTCTATTGGCCTAAGATGGGGCTGATGTGGCAACACATTCAACTTAGATCGCTGCTTACAGAGGAAAGCTTTGCCCCAGAGGGCTGCCCCCTTGTTAACATCACCACCAGTGCACCCATGGAGCTGGTCTGTATTGATTTTCTGAGTTTGGAGTCAGATCAAAGAAATATCAGTAATGTGCTGGTGGTCACTGACCATTTCACGAGATATGCCCAAGCTTTCCCACCAAAGACCAGAAAGCATCCACTGTGGCAAAGTACTTGTAGAAAACTTTTTGTTCACTCTGGGGCTCCACAAAGAATCCATTCTGATCAAGGGAGAGACTTTGAGAGTCGTCTGATCAAAGAGATGCTTTCTCTGTGGGTAGTGAAAGTCCAGAACCACTCCTTACCACCTGTGGGGACCCACAGCCTGAACGCTTCAACCGCACTTTGCTAGATATGCTAGGCACCCTGCACCCAAAGGACAAGCCTAGATGGAGCCAACAAATTAGCACCCTGGTACATGCTTATAACTGCACCAAAGTGATGCCACTGGATTCTCCCCACCGCCTGATGTTTGGAAGAGAAGCTCGACTACCAGTAGATGTGTTTTTGGGTCTCTCTGATGGGGTTCAAGCTGACAACTATTTACAGTATGTGCAAAGTTAAAGGCCCAGCTAACTCATGTGTACCAACTGGCTCAAACCATGGCTGCCAAAAGAAATCTGGCCAACAAAGAAAGGTATGATAAAAAGGTGAAAGCACAGGAACTCCAGGAGGGAGATCGGTATTGCTAAGAAATCTGGGACTGCATGGCAAGCACAAGATTGCTGACAGATGGCACCATCTCCTCACATTGTAGTGGGCAAACTAGATGATCTGCCAGTGTACAAAGTAAGGCCTGAGAATAATTCAAAAGATGTAAAACAATGCATAGAAATCATTTACTGCCCATTGACAAATCTTAATTGAGTCTAAGCCCTAGAAGATGCCCCTCTGGACCAGTGACTAGAGCTGCTGCTAAGAAAGATCAAGAAAGTCTGCACCTACTGAAGCAAAGTTAAAGTGTTCCTCCACAAGTCCCAGTTGAGCATGACTGTCAGTCCATATCGGAAGAAAGTGAGGTGACTTTGAATACTATCCTTCTTACGAACTGAGTCAATTGTTTAGGGCAATCCCCTAGTCAATACTGGAGATGAAGCTGGGCCTTCTGGACTGTCCAAGCCCCAGCTTCGTCCCTGGAGCCGATGCTCCCAGAAAGTGAAGTGCAAAGCATCAGATCAGATGAAATGGAATCATTGTGCATGGTTGAACTGTTTGAGCTTTCAGGAGAGAAAATGATGGATTGGTCAGACTGGTGATGCACCAGAACAAGAAGAGTATTTTAAGTGCCCTGACAGTCCACTGCCAGTGTCTGAAAGCTCTCCCTGCGAGCCAAATGTTGTGGACTCAGAAACTGTAACTCCTGGAGCTGAAAGTGCCCCAAGTTCTAGCCTCTCTACCCCCATGGAAACTCCCCTGACAAGTGAGGACAATGCTGAAAATGAGGCTCAGAGTGCAGAGACTATAACAGTTCCTCCTAGAAAGACTGGTCAAGCTGTAAAGCCTGTGGTGCACCTCAGTTATGATTCCCTTGGGAGGCCTGTGGATTTGCCTCTCAATGTTGTCCATAAGGAATGTATGTGTCCCGGCTCATTGCCCAAACTGAGCGCGCAGTGCTAACTCCAAGTTACTTGTGTTGCCCTCTAAGTATGGTGCCCTTGTCCCGTCCAGCCCCAAGGTAACTGATAGGAAGGCCCCTCTCTTCAGGTTTCATGTACAAGAGGTAATAACTTGAGTTATGGTACAATGTATGTAATACTGTGTAAAGAGGACGACTGCAATATTTCAGAAATGTGTTCTTGGTAAAATGATATATTGACTGATGATTACACGTACGAAGCCTAATGCAAATGTATATGGTTGCAGTTGAAACTTATAGGGTACTTGCTTGGCCGAGACGTCAAGCTTTCCCAAACCAGGAAAGTGGTAACCCCTGCAAATGGGGGTTCCCAAAAGACTTCAGGAGCTTGCTTGAATGCTCCAAGCCTGAATGGTGTTTGGCGCTTAAGCCATTTATCAGTGAGTGTTTTTAGAACCTCTGGTACTGTCTCTTTAAGAGCTGTCTGCTTGCAGACATAATTAGTTTGTATGGGGGACTGTGTGTTTCTTTGATTGAGTACCACTCAAGCTGCTGCCAATTCACTCCATTTTGCAGTCACTAGGAGTGCAAAGGAACCTATCTGAAAGATGTAACTGTTTGCCAGAAACCATTTAGAGTGATAATGAAATTACAGTTTGTCTAACCTGCTTTCTTTTTGCAGTCAGAACAGTGTCTGCCTAGTTCCCCATTCTGGTTTTGAACTGCTGAACTGGACCAATCAGTGTGGGGTAAGCTAGCTCTAAAATGGTGCCTTGGACGAATCAGAACTTGGACTCATAATCTGAGCCAGCCACAAGAGGATTGTATGGGCAGTGACTCTGGGAGATGTAGTTTAGACTTCAGTGCCTTTTTGGACCAACAGCAGCAGTCTATTGTGAGTGACAGCCAATCTAGTCAAGAACTGGGAGGAACTCAAAGGAAGTGCCCGGTTTTGTCGGTTGGAGGTTCAGTTGAGCTTTGGCAGTGAAGAAGGAAGGAGCCCTGTGCTTTTTCAGTGTGCAGTTTTAGTCAAAAAACGTGTGTAAGGCCCAGAGTTCCGGTCTGCAGCTTGTGTAACTGCTTGTTAGGACTGAATCCGTCCTGTGAAAAGAATCAAAGGATCTCTGAAGAGTAGAAACCAGGCTCACCCTGTGGAAGACTGGAGAAATTATTGAATTGCACTCGGTCTGTCAGGAACTGAATCTGCTGTGTGTTCTCCCGGGTATTGTGCAGTAATTGCGATCGGGATAGAGAAGCAGCCTGCCTGGTATAGTACTCTCTTTTTTACCATATAAATGTGTGAAGAGTCTCTTGGAGCTCAAGAGTAGCCCTGCTGATATTGAAGGATCCTATCTTATTTGGAGGTCGTGAGTACTAATTCAGGGTCGCTCCCTGTTGAATTGCCACATTAAATCCAAATGGAATTACTGTACTGCTGACTGTTTAATTTTCATTTTCTCTGTGAAAGGGCCCCTACCAGCTGCCACGGTTTGGACTAGCCACTAGGCTTGGGTACCCAGGGACAGTAACTGATAGGGATAGGCCTGTGCACAGAGCCATAGGTAGATTATTAGAGTGATAAGCTAATTAACCTGATTTCCCTGTCCTTGTTATATCCCCTAAATAAATCAGAGCTGCTTGTTTCAGCAAAGTTATACTGCCTGAGGTATTTGTCTATGTTAAAGTACTGTACTGTGATTGTTGCACTGTATCTCATTTCACAGGAGGTCCCAGTGCCGGAACCAGTACTGGGGTAAGTGTATACTGTGAAGGTAATTCTGATATATTGTGTGGGCCACTAGTGGGAAGAAAGGGGGGTTGCAGTGTCCCAGAGGGCTGTGACCAAGTTAGTTTAACTATTGCAAACCCTGACCTCTGGGTGGAGGCACCCGCCATTGGATCCAGGCCCCTCAACCTGTTAGTGGCAAATCAGGCAGGGGTAGTAGCCCCTGGGATAGCGCCATCTAGGGGTTACACACAAATACAATGCAGTGCTTTTTCTACATGTACTGATACCACAGACAGCATATAGTTCAATAGCAATAAATCTGATTTATTAGAGGGGACAGTAACAAGGAGGGGTCAATCAGGTTGACTTGGTTTGGAAATATTCAAATCACAGTACTGTGCATGCATTAAGGGTCCAAAATGTCACTGTCTGGGTACCCAGGATGGTGGGGGACTAGCCAGGATTGGTGCAGCTGGTTGGGGCCCTGTGGTGGAAAAAACACTTGCACAATACCCAATTGTAATCCGGAGCTGGATGGCTCAGTTTGTGAAGAAATGAAACAGCAATAATTAGATGAAACACTTGCAATTTGATAAACAGATTGCAGGGAGATACCCTGATTTGTACTCACAGACTCAATGCTGAAAACTAAATGGAAAGCAGATTGTCCTGGATTGCCAGGAGAAACAGAATAGCAGGCCCAGCCCTCGTGGCAGGACTCACTTGCATTCGAAAACAGGCAGATTCAGTCCGAATCCAGCTGGGTTCTGCTTCCAGCTTCAGCACACAATTCACAGTACCGGGGAAAATAAAATTGCGATTCCCCACAAGCACTAGACACATTTATATGTAAAAGGAAAGTACTATACCAGGCAGACTGCTCCTCAATCCCGACTGCGATTACTGCAAGATACCCGGGAGAACACACAGCAGCTTCAGTTCCTGACAGACCGAGCGCGATTCAGCAATTTCTCCAGTCTTCTACAGGGTGAGCCTGGTTTCTACTCTTCTGGTGCTTCTTTCTCCTCACAATTCTGATTCAGTCCCAACTGGCACTCACAAAGGCTGCAGACCGAAACTCAGGGTCTCACACGTGCTTCTCGCGTGAAACTATACACTGCAGAAGCAGATAGATCCTTGTCTCTTCACTACCACAACTGATCTGATCTTTCCAGTCACAGAGCAGGGCATTTCCTTTAGCTCCACGCCATTCTGTTGGCTGATTCAGCTGTCACTCACAATAAGATTCCCTCTGTTGGTAGAAAAAAGATGCCAAGGTCAAAACTACATTTCCCAGAGTCACTGCCCATACAGTCCCCTTACAGCAGGCTCCCGAGGAGTGTCCAAATTCTGATTCGCCCAGAGCAGGCTCCATTTTAAAGGAACCCCACACAATGATTGTTTCAATCTGGCAGTTCAGAACCAACATGAGGGAGCTACTCTGCACAGTCCTTACTAAAAGAAAACAAGTTAGAACAGACTGCATTTTCATTATTACTCTAAACAGTTACAAACTAACAATTACATCTTCTGGAAGAGCTCCCTCTGCGCATATAGCGACTGCAGAAACAGCGATTTATTCAGTGACCCAAACGGAACTCGAGCAGGGAAACACACAGACCCCCCCATTTCAAATTAACTATACTGCAGTTTGGCAGCTCTTAAAGTGACAGTACATGGAGGCATTAGGCACTCTCACCCAATAATTTTTTAAATCAGCTGAAATACAGGATACCGGCCTGGCGGAGAGCATTTAGGCTCACCAAAAGAAGACCTTTTTGGTGACCCCCATTTGTAGGGGGTTACACACACACAAAACACTGACAGCTCTTATGAATTGGTGCGCCTGCATTTCCAGTCCCAACCCCCCCAACAAAACACACTTATAGGCAGTTTTTTTTTTTAACCTTGTGTGGAAATATATTTTGCATTTATGGATGCTGCCAGCCACCCACTGTGGTGTTCCTGCATTTCCAGCATCCCCAAAACCACCACCACCTCCCCCTCCCCTGCAACTTTGCTTTGATGGCCAAATGTTGGTATTGTTCTGCTGCAGACTAGCTGTGTTCTGTTTGAATATAGTGGTGTCTGGTGAATACTGAAACACAGTTTAGGTCAGCTGATCACATTCCTTTCACCCTTTTGTTCCTGAGCTCTCCAGCTCTGTATTCCTGTGATGGGTCTCTTTCTCCTTACAATAATAATAGTACAGCAATTGGAGAAAAAGACACAAATAATGAACAAAAGGAAATTAACGTGTCAAAGGGTGGGTATGGGTAGAGGGAGGGGCCACCAAACTCAATGAGGCACCTTTTTTTGTTTTATAGGCTTAAAAAAAATGCTGGATTTTTTTTTGCAGGGACATTTGGCATGCTGGGGTGGGCTCCCAGCATGCTACCTAAGTGTTTTTTTTTTGGGGGGGCTATAGCTGACGGGGAATTGGGCACCCCCGTTAGCATATTTCAAGGGAGAGGAAGAGCCAAGGGAGATTGGGCATCCCCCTCGGCACACAACAAATTGGGGGGAAATTTATGCAAATGGTGATTGGGCTCCCCATCAGCAAATTGAACTGGGAAGTGGGGGACTGAAGCCGACGGGGACTGGGCCCCCAGTCAGCAAAGAAAAATTACTGGGGAGGGTGCATGATGCTGAGGGGGATTGGGCACCCCCTTGGCACACAATAAATGGGGGAGGGGTTACAGTATGCCATTGGGGAGTGGGCTCCCTTGTCTGCAAATGAACTGGGTCACTGATGGCAAGGTACTGCCCTACAATGACGGATTGCTCCCTCATTGAAGCTGCGGATTCAATTCAAAGTGGTGGCACGCTAGCTGAACTAATGTCAGCAGCAGCGTGCAACCGCATTGGGGAAAGCGGGCCAAGCCTCAAAAGGCACTGGGGCCCCCACAATGCTGCACCTCCAAAACCCTGCTTCTCTCCTAAGCTGTGACAAAATATTTCTTATGCATGCGTGCAAGCAAATATAAAAATTGATACTATGCACTCAAAAAGCTGATAGATTTAGGGACTTTGTGTAAGATGCATTTTCTGAAGAGGAAGACATCTGTAACTTTAATGTTTAACATTATTTTATGCTTACAATCCCCAGTGTTCCATCACAAAAATACAAATTTTACATGGGACAGAGGAAAATTTTGAGGCAAAGTGAGGGACTATTGAGAGGTATGGCCATGCCTGTGGGACAGAGGAAGATTTTGAGGGAAAATGAGGGACGTCACTGAAAATCGGGGACAGTTGAGAGGTATGGCCATGCCTGGGGAACCATATGCTATAATAATAATAAAAGTGAGCACTCTAAAAAAACTAGTATAACCACGCTACTGGTTATAGACCCCCCACATTTAAATAAATAAATAAATAAATAACTGAGAGATAGGAGATGTTGTGTTTCCATGTGCAAATAAATATGGGCTTCTCGAGCAAACTGTACACCATTTTAGTTGTCCTTCTCTGGACCGCCTGTACTCTATTTATATCCTTTCTGAGGTGTAGTCTCCCATTCTGAACACAGTACACTAGGAGTGGCTGCATCACTGAGTGAAACAATGGCAACACCACTTCCTTCCCCCTGCTGAATATGCCCCTTCCTGTGCAATCCAGCATTCCATTAGCCTTATCCATTGCCTTGTCACACAGGCCTGCCACCTTGAGGTCCTCAGACATGATAACCCCAAGGTCGCTTTCCTGCCTAGTGACTGCTAATACTTTCCCCCTACTGCACTTATTGTCATTGATCACTATAATGTGTTTTTTTACCATTTCTTAGGTTTTCAAACATCCCGGCACATTGTTTCTGCCCCTTCCTGAGTGCCCACCCTATTGCAAATTTTGATATCATCTGCAAAAAGGCATATGTTCCCCTCCAGCTATTCTGCAGTGTCGCCTATAAAGATATTGAAGAGGACTGGTCCCACTATCGAGCCCAGTGGTACCCCACTTGTCACAGTTCCCTCTTTTGAATGAGTGCTGTTAATCGACACCCTCTCTCTCTGTAATCAACTTATCTTTCTGCTGGTTGCTTGTAAGCGGCCTACCTGACACACCTACTCCCGCAGATAAAAACAGTACAGTATATAGGGGGACTCTTGCTCCCTGGATTCTGTCTCATGTCCCATGCAATATGTCTTGGACTACCTCCTCCTGTCCATTTTGGTACTTGTAGCTCAATTACTGTTTGGTGAAGGTACACCTTTTGGGCATTTCAGCCTTTTATTGCCATCATGGGAGCAAAACTGTGACCCAGTTGGAGTGGTCCCACAGGTTCTTCAATGGGCTTCTGTATCTGTGTCTCCCAGTCCTTAGGTCCAGTCCAGTGTAGGACCTAACTTGATTCTAGAGGGTTTTTTTACATTGCCTCCTGTTAAACTTGCTGCCACTTATGACATGGAAAACACTATTTCTTTTGACTATTACCTTAGCTCCAAAAAGTTTCTGAGCTGTAGGCTTTGGTTGCACAGTCCTTGTACATGTTTTTTTTTTTTTTGTACCTGTCCTCAGTGTAACCCCCCATGCAAATGGAGGTTCCCAAATGTCTTCCAGGAGCTTGCCTGAATGCTCCAAGTCTGGGTGGTGTTTGGTGTCTCAGCTGTTTAAATGTGGTTCCAAGTGAGTGCTATTTGAGCCTCCGTGTACTGTCTCTTTAAGAGCTGTCTGCTTGCAGATTTAATTTGTTTGTATGGGGGGACTGTGTATATAATGCCTGAATCCTGACCAAGCTGCTGCCAATTTGCTCTGTTTCTGCCATTGCTACATGTACAGAAGGAGCCTTGTTGAAAGATATAACTGTTTGCCAGAAATCATTTAGAGTGACTGAAAAAATGTAGTTTGTCTAACCTGTCTTTATTTCAGCACAAACTATTTCAGTGTAGCTCTTTCATTTTGGTCCTGAATTGCTGACTTGGACCAATCAGGATGATATGGAGGCCTTAATATGGAGCCTGTGGATGATTTGGAACTTGGAATCTCAATTTTTGCACCAGCCACAAGGGGATTGTATGAGCAGTGACTCTGGGAAATGTAGTTTTTGAGCTTGGCGCCTTTTTTCAGCAACAGAGGGAGTCTTTTTGTGAGTGACAGCTGAACCAGCCAACAGAATGGTGTGGAGCTAAATGAAATGCCCTGCTGTGTGAATGGAAAGATCAGATCAGTTGTGACAGGGAAGAGAGAGAAGGAGCTCTGTGCTTCTGCAGTGTATAGTTTTGCACGGGAAGCACGTGTGAGGCCCTGAGGTTCGGCCTGCCGCCATTGTAAGCGCTAATTCAGACTGAATCTGACTTGTGAGGAGAAAGAAGGAAGTCTGAAAAGTAGAAACCAGGCTAACCCTGCAGAAGACTGGAGAAATTGCTGAATCGCACCCGGTCTGTCAGGAACTGAAGCTGCTGTGTGTGCTCCCGGGTATCTTGCAGTAAGTGCGATCAGGATCTAGGAAGCAGCCTGCCTGGTATAGTACTTTCCTTTTACATATGAATGTGTGTAGTACTTGTGGGGAATCGCTATTTCCAATCCCCTGTGCTGTGTGTTGAAGCTGAAAGCAAACCCTAGCTTGTCTCGGACTAAATCCGTTTGCTATCTACTGTAGTGGGGTCCAGTCACAAGGACCTTGTCTCCATGCCCTGTTGTTCTGGCAACCCAGAAGTACATCCACCATTCAGTTCTCAACTTGGGTATTGTGAGTACAAATCAGGGTATTCCCCTGCAGCCTGTTTTCAATTACAAGTATGTCATCTAATTATTGTTGTTTCACTTCTTCATGGACTGAGCCATTCGGCTCCGGATTACAATTGGGTGTTGTGCATGTATTTTCTTCTACAGGGCCCTGTCCATCTGCACCTGCCAGCCAACCCCAGGAAACGGACCTGGCTAGCTCCCCCTAAAACCTGGGTACCCAGAGTGTGAGTTTTCAACCCTGTATGTGTGCACAGTACTGTGATTTAATTCTGCCAATTAACCTGATCTCCCCCTTCCGTGTTTTATTCCCCCTAAATAAACCAGATTTGATTATGTTAAACTTTAAACTGTCTGAAGTGTCAGTACCTACATATCAAGCATTGTACTGGTTTGTGTATGTTGATTAACCTTATTTTACAGGGGTCCACAGAGATGAACCTCAGAGTCAGTCTTGAGGGTAAGTGGTACTTTATGAATGAACAGTGTGTACATGTGGGGTATTGCAACTGTAACATCTGTGCATTGTGTGAGCCACTAGAGGGAATAAAAGGGGGTCTCAGTGTCCCAGAGGGCTGTGACCAAGCTAGTCTAACCACTACAAACCCTGACCTCTGGGTGGAGGCACCCGCCATAGAACCTAGGCCCCTCAACCTGTCATTAGTCAAGCAGGCAGGGGTAGTAGCTCTTGGGATAGCACCACCTGGGATTTACATCTGTTTCTTCCCAATGTTCTTTATGCTTGCACCCTGAATTAGACTATTCACCTTCCTCTCAGAATGCTGGGGGTTGTTATCCTGTATTCATTTGATTTATCCTGTATAGGATTTTTTTTTTCCAATTTGGAATGCATGAAGGACCGTGTAAAATCCTCACAGCCTTTTTATTTCATTTGTGCCCAGGTAAGGAGTGCAGGACACTCCTGTCTCTAAGCAGTGTCTTTCCAAATGGATGTCATCATGTATTTATTTTCCTTACTGAGGGAACAGTAATGAACTTTGTGGTACTGTCTGTGGGCATGGCTGCTTCTGTCTTTTCATTCAGTCTCAGCAGCTGACACATGCTTTGCTGCCACATGGAGTTCTGTCCACACATTCACTAAACGCCATAGTCTGAACCTGGTATCCCATTCCAGACTTTGCCACCCTTCAAGGCCTGCTGTCTTAGGAATCTTATATGCCCCTGTTGTCTGACTCGGCTCCCACTGAGCTGTTTGTACTGTTTGGGAACCATTCCCAAGGTGTGACTTTATGGAGGAAGAAGATACTTTTGTTCCTTACCCCTAACAGATCTTCTAAAGACTGTCCTCTGTAGAGCCATAACTCACCCTCCCATGTACCCCCTTCTGTAGTTGAGGTGGCACACTTGAAAGATATGCATGTTACTGTACACTTGTTATTCTCCTTTTCTGCCCCCCTTTAGTGGTCTTTGTTCTGGACCTATCACATCTGTTAGACCTTCTGTAACTGGTGGTAAGTAACAAAACTTGCTGAGTAATGCACTGTAGGGCATCATGGCGCAACTTGATGAACTTGAAATCTTTTTCTGTCCTTGTTTTATGTTTTTATGCCTGGCACTCAGTTGGCCACAGTGTTTGATACTAATGGGACTCACACATGCACCTTAGCTGTAGTCTCCCAGGTGACAATGTAACATGTAGTCACCATGCCTTTGGGTCAGCATTTTGAAAATCTTTCATTTGTAACTGGTATTCTATTTGTCAGATTAATGTAAGTTTTCTGAAAAGTGTGGTGTTGCTGATAATAAACCAGCATTTGTAAATGTTTGCTTGCACATTTTAGTTGTGAACTAGGGATCTATGCGATAACGGAGAAAGCCTAAAGGTGACCGCTGTTATCGCTAAGCCAAAGTGCCATCATTTGTTTTCGGCACTCTTGACACCCCATCGCACAGCAAAGGGAGGTGCTTGTCGGAAGGGGGTGAAAACATTGAAAAAATAAAAGGTTCAGGCCAGGCACAATAAAAATGCACCAGGCCCTGGACTGGAACCCTGTACCCTGCTGACCAGCATCGACAACCCACCCACCTCATCACAGGGTTGGCTCGACAACCACCGTGGCACCACCCCTCACATTCCCCCAGTTGTGCATACGTATAGTGACAGGAAGTTGCTATATTTGCCCCCCTCCTATTCAGCAGCCCTATTCCCCGTAGCCATCCTTGCAATGCACTGGGGAAGGGGTCACCGTTATTGTAGGTGCTCTTTCCCCAGCACCTTTATCAGGGGCTACCATGAAATAGGTAGAGTTAGTTACTATTGATAGTTTGTTAAAGACATAAATGTTAGTAAGTGGTGGTGCTGGGGTGCCATCGTGGTGGGCAGGTGATTTGGGCCTGTCAGGACTGTGAGCACAGCAGGCTGGGTCAGAGGCTTGCTCCAGGACAGACAATAGGACTGGCCAGGGGGCAGGCAGATAAGGAAATTCTAGGCCAGCAGGGCCCGGCAGGATACAGTAAAGCTGGCTTGGTAGGTCACAAGCTGGGGAGGAGGGGCATGCAGAGCTGCGCAGCTCCCAGCAAGCACTGGCAAGGGTCAGCTCAGCAGTAACAAGCCAGCATGATTTCATGCATGGCCAGTTTAAGAAGGGACAACACAAAAAGCCTCACACTCTGTTCGAACATGTTACCATATTAACTAGTAGATGCACATATGCCGCATTCGCTAAAAATATCACCAACAGCTTACTCTGGTTCAGTTTCAGTTGGTTACCATCTGTATCCCCCCTCTACCCAGTCGCCCCTAAAAAAGGGACTTCTAGTCTCAGTGGGCCTACCGGGTCAACAAAAGTCAATCAATAAATAAATATGCCATTTATTTGAACAGTTGAAATACAGTGGGTTAGTAGAGAGTAACAGTATCCTGTTGCCTTGAACCTGAGCAGTTCTTTTATCAGGGAATTGGGTTGTACCACAGTACTTGTATAGCATCCCATCTGTTAACATAGCAGCATCTGTTATAAGCTCCCCCCCACCTAGACCTAGCATTCCAAAAGTCTGGTAGTCTAGTGATGTTCCTCTGATCGGTGAACATCTGCCAGGATTCTGCACCCAGTTACAGAGCTCCCCTCCCTTTCCTGCTAGATTTCACCAAGTGGCAACCTTGGAGGGGTACAGAAGGGAATAACTGGGCTAGAGAGGGAACTGCCATGGCTCTATGAATGACCCTGTAAAAACTACGTTGCATAACAGCCTCTGCACCCTTACCTAACCGCTAGCAAAGCTGATTGTGAACACTCGGAGAACAGGTTGTAGTCCCTAATGAGCACAGCTCCATGGTGTGGCAGTGTAAGCGGTGGCTTTAATGTAAGTGGTTTCAAAGACCATTTAATGCCACCAAATGTGACTGAGAATGGGTCTGTTAATCTCTTTGTAATCTTGTTCTCATCTGTACTGCATCCTGTGTACCATGTTGTAGAAAACATTCTCTCCCCTCCCTCTCTTGGAATGTAAAGAACTTTGGGATGCACATTATAAGAGTAGCTGGTATATAAAAACAAATTAATTTATTTTTCTTTCAGTATATCTTTCATTTAATATTTTATTAGTTATTGTAAAGGTCAGTAGTTTTGACAAATTGTAAAACACTGAGATGGCAACATATGTCACTGGAAAAAGTATCCTGGGCGAAGAAGAATAGTTCTAAAAACTCTTGATTATTGTCACCAACACTTAACCTTTGTAGCATGTAAAGTGTTCAGTAGAGAACACCTACAGGTCAGAATAAGTTAATGTGAAATATTGATTCAGGTGCAGCTTTCCCAGACTTTCCTAAACAACCTGCAGTATCAACAGTGTAGGGAAATAAGAATGCAGCTGTACCAAATGCTTTGCATAGTAAAAGCCACCTTGATACTGATACCACTAAGCATGTCCAGTCAGTGCAAACCTAGGACCATTCTGCACCACCAGACTGCTTTCTGGGTATTATTTTCACCACAACCAACCTTCTTTCTGGCTAAAAACCTGACGTGGAAGCGAATTTGAGCTCCAATACAAAAACAAAATAAAAAAATATAATCTTAGAAAGGCCTTGTTTTAAGTTCTTTTTCAGAAAGTGGCAGAGGTTCTGAAAAGTTCCATCCTAGCAGCTCTGGTTTCATCCAAACACAAATTTTGTTAACATACTGTTTGATGGTAACTATGTGGTATAGTTGCCATCAAACAGTACCTGTACGTAATTTGTGTTTGGATGAAACCAGACTGCCCTTAAATTATGTGGGTTGCTCATATTTGTACAAGTCAGGGTTTGCATTTACCCTCTTGGGGCAGACCAGCTGTTTTAGTATTCTAAAAGTAGCAGCCTTCCCTGAAGTGGCTTCATTCTAAGACAAAGAACCACCTAACCCCAAGAGTCCTCCTCTTTCTTTTTTAGATTTTACTTTCTCTTTATTTGCATTGTGCACTCGAATTTTATGCCACAATGACAGAGAATGAGATCTTTTTATTTAAGTTAAGTAAATAAAAAGATTGCATTCTCTGTCATTGTGGCTTAAGAACCGGTAGCTGCATGATGCCCCAAACAATAGCACTAGGGCTGCAAGTTCGGTTCGACCAAAGCTAAAAAATGGTCGAACCACTATGGTTCTCCATAGTTCGACTGTGGAAGAACTTGTATTGTAAAAACGCGAACTTTGCAAACTTTGGTTCGCCCTGAAAAGTAAAAAAAAAAAAAATCACATACCACCAGTCCAGATGCTGGGCTTCAGTGCCGCGCATGCTCCTTCAGTTCTCTCCCTTCAGTGGCACACGTGATGCGCCTCAGACAGCAGAAGCATTTGCGCATGCACCAGTCCCTTGTAGAAAAAAAAAATGCGGAGAAAGGGAGGGTCAGGGTATGCCTGCAGGCTGCTATGTGGGGAAGGGGGATTGGTTTGATCAGATTGCCCTAGAGTGACTGTACATTTAAGTCAGTCAGCTATTGGAGGGTGTCACAGAGAGACCTACGTGGGTCATACTTCTTGCTGCTTGCTGCAGTGAGCGCAGCACATTGTGGTGGAGAACTTGAGAGAGAGAGCAGTTGTGTCATTCTGTTCTCTGACACTCTCTCGAGCGAGCATTTTTGGAGGCGGCAAAAAATTTTAGTTTTAAAAACTGTTTCGGGCCAGCAGTCTTTCCTTCAGTTTAGGCAGCAAGGAGGGGGTCAGGGGGAGTTTAGGGAGGGATGAAAACTTTAACAAAAAAACAAAAAACGAGCATAATAAGACAATGAACGACGTGTTGGGCCTGGAAGACCCAGTGGAGTGGTGTGACTGTCTGAGGCCAAAATTTTATCTTTCTTGTATGAAACGAGGGGTAACTCAGAGCTGACCTTTTCTGAGAGCTCCCTGATCCAATTCAAATACAAATACACACAGAAATTATAATAGCAGCAGACTGTATCAATGCTAACTTGTTGTATTGTGATTTTATATAACTTCTGTGTATAGACTAGAGGAGTGTGTGTGTGTATGCACATGAGCACAGTCACATTATTCAACCTTATAAACAAATCTATTCTACTGGCTTACAGAACAAACTTGACTCGACGCAGCAAGCAGTGCTGTATTCACCTGTTAGGGAGAAAATATCCCTGTGCCTTACTACTTAAAGTACTTGACTCGACGCAGCAAGCAGTGCTGTATTTACCTGTAGGGAGAAAATATCCCTGTGCTTTACCACTTAAAGTATTTTATTGACGCAGCAAGCAGTGCTGTGTTTACCTGTTAGGGAGAAAATATCCCTGTGCCTTACCACTTAAAGCATTTTATTTGATGCAGCAAGCAGTGCTGTATTTACCTGTTAGGGAGAAAATATCCCTGTGCCTTACCACTTAAAGTACTTGACTCGACGCAGCAAGCAGTGCTGTATTTACCTGTTAGGGAGAAAATATCCCTGTGCCTTACCACTTAAAGTACTTGATTCGACGCAGCAAGCAGTGCTGTATTTACCTGTTAGGGAGAAAATATCCCTGTGCCTTACCACTTAAAGTACTTGACTCGACGCAGCAAGCAGTGCTGTATTTACCTGTTAGGGAGAAAATATCCCTGTGCCTTACCACTTAAAGTACTTCACTCCATGCTGCAAGCAGTGCTGTATTTACCTGTTAGGGAGAAAATATCCCTGTGCCTTACCACTTAAAGCATTTGACTCGACGCAGCAAGCAGTGCTGTGTTTACCTGTTAGGGAGAAAATATCCCTGTGCCTTACCACTTAAAGCATTTGACTTGACGCAGCAAGCAGTGTTGTATTTACCTGTTAGTGAGAAAATATCCCTGTGCCTTACCACTTAAAGCATTTTATTTGACGCAGCAAGCAGTGTTGTATTTACCTGTTAGGGAGAAGATAACCTTGTGCCTTACCACTTAAAGTACTTTACTCGATGCAGCAAGCGGTGCTGTGTTTACCTGTTAGGGAGAAAATATCCCTGTGCCTTACTACTTAAAGTACTTGACTCGACGCAGCCATGAGTGGTAAAAAAAAATAGCAACACTTCTCAGGCAATCCAGGCAAGAGTAACAACAGTACAGAAAATTCAGGATGTTGCAGGAGTAACCTGTCGTGGTACTCAGAGGATGAGCACAAGGGCCATAATAGTGCAGCAGCCAGTTTTAGTAAGCAGAGTGATGGATGATGAGGAGGAGGAGGAGGAGAAGACTGATGAGAGTGAGGGGGAAATCAGTGGAACAGATCCTGAGTCTGTAGTAGATAAGGCAGCAGTCAGTATGTCAAGTAGTAGTAGCTCTGGGGAGTGGGAAGAAGAGGAGGAATACAGAGGCAGAAAAAGAACAAAAACAAGTTCTCGAAAAGATGGCTATGGTGCTAAAAAAAAACATTAATGATAGTGGGGCATAACTTGGAGAGTCAGACACCCACACATGCAGAGGAACAACAGAGGACAGAAGATGGACAGGCTTCACGAGGGGAAGAAAGAGATGCAGTTCAACCAGTCAGAGAGGTTGTGCATCTTCAAAATTATGTGCAGATGGGCATGGAAAGACCTCAAAGAGGTAGTGGAAATAGTAGTGGCTGTGGTGGTGGTGGCAGTGGTAGTAATGAACCTATCTTCCCTATAAGAAGCAGTGCAACAAAATCTGTGAAATCCATTGTGTGAGATTTTTTCACACATGATAAATCATCTGGCAGCCATGTGGTTTGCAAATTATGCAAAACAAAATTAAGTCGTGGTAAAGTGGGTACTCGACTGGGAACATCAACAATGATAAGACATATGAACAAGTCTCACATTTATCAGTATCAAAAAGCACAAAAAGGAGCACACAAACGTTGTTGCACTTCTATACTCCGCTGAGGAGGATGAGGTAATGGATGTTTACCAAGGCGGTGAAGTAATTGATGCGGAGGTAGAGGATGATGAAAGTCTTCCTTCCAGTCAAAGCACAGCATCCTCTATTTCTCATATCTTTACCCCTCTGACTCCACCACCACAGCCCAACCAGAGTCATATACCATCCATGGCCACAACATCCACCTCTTATGGTGGTAAAGGTCAAGGGAAACAACCCAGAAAATCAGGTGATAGCAGCAAGCATAGTGGGCATCAAATTTCTTTGAAAGACTGCTTTGAGAAGTCACAGAAATATAAGCCCAACAGGCCTGAGGCAAGGTGATTGACAAAGGCAGTTGGGGAGATGATAGCCACTGACTTGCTCCCATTCTCATTTGTGGCTAACCCAGGTTTTAGAACACTCATGGAATCGCTGTGCCAAAGTATCAGGTCCCCAGCCGGACCTATTTCTCCAGTGTTTCCATAACAGATATGTATGACGTTGTTCAGAAAAGTGTGTCTGATGCTCTGAAAGGTTCAATGGGCAAAAAGGTTCATGTCACGACAGATATGTGGACCAGTGGTCAGACGACTGACTATATGGCTGTGACTGGCCACTGGGTAAACCTTTCTTCCTCCACTTCCTCCTCCTCCTCCTCATCGTCATCATCGTGTGGTGGCACTGGTGACAGCAGCAGCAGCAAGAAGCAAGGGAATTTCACAGTTTGAAGGCAGGCAGCTTTATGCATTTATGGTTTTAAAAAAGACCACAAAGCGGAACATCTTCTGGAGGGCCTCGAAGAAAAGTTTGCTGAGTGGCTAACTCCAAAGTCTTTGCAACCAGGGTTTATAGTGTCTGACAATGCTACAAATATTGTGAAAGCAGTAAGACTTGGTAAGTTTACACATGTACCATGCTTTGCACACACTGCTAACTTGGTGGTAAAAGACTTCATCAGTGAGAACCAAAATGTGCAGAACTTGATTGCAGCTACCCCGCACTGTGTGCACTCACTAGCCATTCTGTGTAAGCCCGAAAGTTGTTGCGGCAGACTCAGATTGAAAACAGCCTCCCTCTCCACCAGATGATACAGGAAATTCCAACCCCGGTGGAATTCCACTTACTATATGATGCAGAGAATGCTTGAACAACAGAAAGCCATCCATCAATATGCATGCCAACTTGGTATTGGGAAAGGAGATGTGAATTTTAGCCCCTATCAGTGGCATCTGATGGAGAATCTTTGTGGTATCCTTAAACCCTTTGAGGAGGCTACCCGAGTGGTGAGCTCTGATGGTGCCAGACTAAGTCAGATCCTACCCTTAATTTCACTCATCAGGATGAGACTGCAGCATCTCGAGTCACAGTTCTTTGACAATGATGACATCAATGCTGCATCACTTGTTGGAAAAATGATACAAACCTTCCTGAATGATGAGCGCATTGTAAATATGTGCAAAGCAGAACATTACATTTTGGCCACACTTCTGGACCCTCTGTTTAAGGATACAATTGAGACATTCTTCAAACCACATGACTTTAAAGACCTGGAACACTATCGTGAACTGTTAATTGAGAAAGTGTCAGCACGTATAGTTCAGAAAAGTAGTACATCATCAGTGTCCTTTTGGCACCATTCAAATTCTGACTAAAATCTGGTGGAGAGGGAGGGAGCACAATCTGCTGTTGTTGCTGCTGCTTCCGCCATCACTACTGATGTTTTGGCTCATCAAATGCAAACCAGAACTGCTGCTACACCACAAGAGGACAAACCACTGTGGGACATGCTGTCAGACTTTGGTCTAATAAAGACAGCTGGGAAGGCTCAGGCGGCAATAGTGGTACCAGAAGTCCCTGCTGCAAAAATGGTTAAGGATTATATGGAGGAGACTGTACATCTCACTGCAGGTGATGAACCCTTGCTTTATTGGCAACAGAAAAAATTGATCTGGCCTTCTTTAACTGAGATCCCATTTGAATACCTCAGTTGCCCACCTGCCAACACATATTCAGAGATAATTTTTAGTGCTGCTGGGGCAATAGTGAATGACAAAAGAACATGTCTTTCCGGGAAGAATGTAGAGAGGCTCACTTTTATTACCTGCCTCGGTTCAAAAACATATACTGTCCAAAATTTATGCAGGGTGACAGCACACAGATGGCATCATGCCATGCTGATGATGACGATGATGATGGTGAAGGATTCTGTTGCCACTAGCCTTTCCAGCTGTCTTTCCTCCACTGGTGGGTCCCCCTGTCTCCTCCTCATCCTGGAGTTCCATTAATTTTAGAAACAAACATCCACTGCTGGTTCTCATGTGCCACTAAGGCCCAACCTGACTAGCACCAGAAACTGAAGGACCACTACATATGGCAGTTCAACTAAAATAACCAGAAATGACTACACGTTGTCACACAGCTCTGTCTTCATCCATTTGTTTTATTGGATTTTAATTACCAAATGCACACTCAATAAATACTTATTACTGGCTGTTAAACAAAAACATTAATAAAAATAAATAATAAATAACTGTTCTTCTGGTTCAATTCCAGATGGGAATTTAATTTAAAAAATGTTTTGCTTTTTTTGCTGTAAAATGTCAACTTTACAGTACATTCCCAATTTCAATGTTGCACCCAATGACAGCAAACATTTTGAAGGAACCATTCACCAGATAGAAACTGTTTTCATTATAACCTTTAAAATGAAAATAAAAAAAAATAGATTTTACAAAATGCTGATTCCCATATACTGCACTAACTGACTATCATGACAATAAAAAAAAAAAAATCACTGATCTTACCCTAGCCCCGTCCGAAACTCCAAGCCCTCCAAACCCACTGGAACACTCCCTCTTACAAATACTATTCACCCTCCATTGTTAGACACCAAACCATGCACATGACCTGGCATCATAAATAAACACAGTTTGCAGATGGTATACTGTTATGGGTTTTTCAATTATTCTGAGTAAAGATGAGGAAAGGGCAGATGTTTTGGAAGGTGGGACACATAAAGTAATACAGTATTGACATAGTTACCTATGGGAGATATAGGGATCAGAGCAGGAGAGTGTGGTAGGTAATGTATAACTAACATCGACACTAGTTGCTCAGAATAACAGAAAGTCTCAAACTAATAACTACACAGACAAAATTTGAAGTACAAACGTAATTTAATCCACACAATCTGGTAAAGCAAAACGACACACTGCCCCAGCGCGTCGGTACCATGACTTTCTCGGGGGGGGGGGCACTGAGGAAGGTAAGGTACAGAAGCTGGGGCACTGTCACATTTGCTTTACCACATTGTGTGGATTAAATACATTTTGTACTGTAAACTTCTGTCCATGTACTTATTTGGTACTAAAGCAGCTGAAGCTATAGGTACCATGGGTGCCAGTTATTTTGAACTGGGCTCTATTAGTACCTGAGTCTAACAGTGGTGGAAGATTTAAAATTATTGTAACAAGGTGTAACTCAGGGGGTTAACCATTTGAGCTGCCTATAACCAGATTTTTTTTTTTTTAAAGAAAAATTTTATTTCTTTTTCCAACACCAACAAGACACACAAACACAAAAAAACCCGGAGAACCGGGAGCACAACCCAAAACTGGCTGTGCAAACTATATACAACCCCTATATACACACACACTGGAAACCCCCCCGCCCAGGAACAACCCGTCACAAGAAAGCTATCGAGAGCCACTGTTAGTTAAAACAACTCCTTCTCTCAAGCTCTCGATTCCCCAATATGCCACTCACAGCATTGAAAACCCCAGATCCCAATTAAACCCAACCAACCAGGGTGGATATCCAGTGTGACCCCTGGAAGAGAGAGAGTCCCACTCCGTTGAAACCCCACCAACCTCAAGTAATCACCCCTCGTCAAACCTATATCCCATTCAGATCAATTTTAAGCTCCAACACTAACTAACATAAAAAAACATCCATACTATAGGGGATCTTTCTAAAAAATAGCGAGATCCTAGTACCCACTATGCCAATCCCTTGGTACATCCGCCTTCCCTGCGTGTATCACCCCACTAGCCCCTGTCCGACAGACAGGTCTCTGTTATATCACTTATACCCTACTATGAATAAGCTGCATCTAAATTTGCCCACCTTGTAATGTAAACCTCTTATCTTCCCTCAGACATTAGGTGTTTTTTTATCTTGGCCAAGGACCCCAGTAAGTCCTTCACCCATTGTTCGTAAGGATAGACCTGACCATCTTTCCAATGCTTCACAATAAACGCCTTGACTATTGATCCCATTAAAGCAAGATGAAATCTTGGTGTAACACCTTCGACCAGGGAATAGTCGCCTAACACACAAACTTCTGGCATTAAATAACCCTGGTAGCCTAATCTGGGGTCCAGGCCTTGCCAGTTCTCATTCCATAAAGGAGAAATTTTATCACAGCTCCACAAAATGTGAAACAAATCTCCTGTTACTTTCCCACACCTAAAACAGAGATCTGTCTGTCTCAAACCCCTCGAACAGAGCTTTGCAGGTGTATAGTAAATATTGTGGACCACAAAATCTGCATGTTCCTATGTTTAGGGATAACAATATATTTAATAGCTTTCCAGATGGTGTCCCAGTTTAACCAGAAGTCAGTACCTTATCCAGTAAGAGACAGAGGTGAGGTCACTGACACTTGAGGAATTCAAGAAGTTTGTATACCCAAGTAAGTAAACTAGTTCTGTGCATGGCCTCCTTCAAGCTCCCCATGAGAGAAAGCTATCTGTGAAGTCCCCTTTCCCCAGAACTCCGCAATCAGTTGCTTGAGCTGTAACCTTTGAAAAAGGCAAGCCATCACATTGTGGTGGCAAAGAAATTTTCCCTCCTGTTGCATATCCCTAAACTAAGACCCTCCAAATATCGCCCACCTCTGCCCGGCACCAAACCTCCTATAGTCAAGTTAGGGTTTCCCAAAATGGGCTGATCCCTGGATTTCACCTGACGACCTTTTTGAACTGGGTGAGAAACTACCACCAGGCTTCCAGAGACTTCCTGATTGGGTTCCCGCCTCTACCTTGCCCTGTACTGTTTTGGGCCCAGCTATAGTAACGAGTCAGGAGAATAATTCATACCCTTCAACCGTTTCCTCTCAATTTGTAACCAGGCAGGACAGTATTCTCATTCACCCAAGTCTACACCCATTGGGCCCATCAAGCCCAACTGGCCCGCCACATAGTAAGCATGGAGGTCAGGTAGACTAATACCACCCGTTTCATAGGGCCGACACAACACCTTATATTTAATCTTAGTGGGTTTGTTACCCCAGAGGAAACCAATCAGCATCTTTCTAATGAGCTTAAACCACCTTACAGGGATAGTATATGGAGCCAGGTAGATCGGATAGAGCAGCCTCGGCAGGATGTTCATCTTAATAATGCCTAAGCGCGCCGTAAAATTCAGAGGTAGTTTATTCCACCTTAATATATCCCCCGAGATCTCTGAGATAATTCCCCCCATGTTGGCATCTGCACCAGATGTTTGGTTTGAGGTAATCCAAATACCCAAGTACTTCAACTTATCCTTATTCCATTGCACCCCAAGGGGATCAAAATCTGCCTTAAAGACATGTGGAGTCAGAGGTAGAATTTGGGTTTTAGTGAGATTCAGCTTATAATTCAAAACCCTAGAATACCGATCTATTAGCTCTCTAACGGTCCCAAAGCCAGTTGCTGGATCTCGAAGATGGAGCAGAATATCGTCTGCAAAGACTGAAATCTTTAAATCCATGTCACCAATCCCAACTCCCTGGACCCTGACCTCCCTGTTGATAGATCTTAACAAAGGCTCTAAGTAGATATTAAACAGAATCGATGAAAGAGGGCACCCTTGCCGAGTACCATTCTTAAGCTGGAATTCCATCGAGAGATAACCATTGCATAATATTCTAGCCGTAGGCACCGCATACAGGTTCTTAATGTCCCTAATCAAACCCTCCGGGAACCCCATCTTCTCCATTGTAGTGAACAAAATAAATGGGAAACTTCGGTGAAATGCCTTTTCAGCATCTAGGAGATCAGGGCCAAGGGAGCCTGAGAATCAAGGCAGAATTTATAATCGATGTATTTTCCTGAGTGCATCTTTGCTCCTCTCCCGGCATAAAGCCTACCTGTTCCTGACTAATTAAGCTCGGGCCACAGTTAACATCCTGTTAGCCAGGATCTTTGTAAGTATCTTAATGTCTTGGTTTATCAAAGCTATAGGCCTATAGCTTCCCATAACATCCCTAGGCTTATCTGGTTTGGGTATTAATGTGACATATGCTTGGTAATAAGGGTAGATGGTGATGCCATCCCGCATTATAGTATGAAAAGTCCTTTAATACAGGAGAATAGTCTGAATATGGGTTTGGTAAAATTTAGCCATTAGACCATCAGGCCCGGTGATTTTCCTACTGGAAGGACGAACCACCTCGATGATCTCGGAGGATTGTATAGGAGTCTCAGTTTCCTAGCAAGAATAGGGTCCACTGTGGAGCTGAATACCCTCCAAGTATTCCCTGATCTCTTTGTCCCCCCAGAGCATTCTCCTGATATATCTTCTCAAAAATGGGTGACGCCTCAGCCATATCCTGAGGATCTGTCATTAGCCTCCCTCATGTGAAATCGAGATAATAGTCCTAGTGGCTTCCCACTCCTTAATTCTCGCTGCCAGGAGACGTCCCGGTACATCGCCCTGGAGGAGATATTTGGCCTTAATCTTATTTGACCAAAATTCAGTCTTCCCATATAAAATCTCTGACAAATCCCTTCTTAGGCTTTTAAGTTCCATATCTATTTCTTCTGACGCCCCCTCTTGCTGCGACAAATAACTTATTGCGCCCTCTAAGAATTCCTCTCTTGCCCTCTAATCAACCTCTCTTTGGCAGCTAAAGTTTTGCAGCCATGGAGTAAAAATTTACAAGTGGGCCAAGCTATTTTTTATCAGTCAGCATTGGGCAGTTGCGCTCTAATAATTTCTTGAAGGGCCCCTCAGCTCATCCCTTCTCTCCTCCACCGATAAAAGCCAGTCATGCAGCCTCCACCTATAAGGCCTGGGGGTAAGGCTTGGTCTCCCATTGAATCCGGATCAGGAATGGTCAGAAAGAGTTCTACCCTCAGTCAAAATGCTCTAACCTCCCTAATGCCTCCCTGTTAACCAAGAAAAGTCTATCCTAGTGTGACTTTTATGAGCATAGAATAAAATGTCATTTTGGGACCCCCATCCGGAAAAAACTTAGACGGGTCTGTCAGACCAGCAGCCTCTAACAACTTAGCCAAAGCCACTTGGGCCCTAGAGCTGGGGCCTTTAGGCGCAGGCACCCTATCCTCTTTATTGTCCAAGCATAGATTCCAGTCCCCGCTAATATCAGTGAAATGCTGGGAGCGTGCAATGTTCTCCTCTAATGAGGTGAAAATTCAGGTTCGGAGGAGTTGGCCCATATATAGAGGCCACCACTACTGCCTTACCATGTAGGTGCCCTCACTAGATCCCCTACCATCCTGCCGGGTCAACACCTGGTTCACCTCAAAGGGCAAGACTTGTTTATTAAGATCACAACCCCCAGGCGCTCTCTCTGACCCCTCCATATACCTGACCCACCCAACGCTTCTTTAAACTATCTAGCTCATCCGATAATAGATGTGTTTCCTGTAAAGCTTCAATATGGGCCCCCCACTGCTCCACGTACCTCAGGATTGTCAACCTTTTATGTCGTCCCCTCAAACCCTTAACATTCCAAGAAATAACGTTGTACAATACCATCTAATTAATAGCAAACTAGATGAAGAACCATGGACAAAGCCTTCTTGAGGCCAGCTCCCCAGGTCTCCCGGATGAGGACTCTCTCTCTTTCCTCCCTCAAACCCTCCCCCCCGGTCCCAAGACCGACCAACCACTTCCTGTTGAGTCATGGATGAACCCATCTTCTGGCCCCCCCAAGACCCAATCTTGGCTTCCGTACCCAGAAACAAGCCCTTAAATCCCCCTTAGACCCTACCGGGCCTGTCACACTTGATTAATGAAATGATGCCCCGGTGTATTCCATATATACATAGAAAGCCTAAACATAGAAAAGAACCCAACTAAACAATAAGTGAGTCACTTTCCCATCTAGCCTAAACAGCCAAAACTCAGCTGACAGCGCCTCTAACCAAAATCAGTAGCGCTCCCTTATAGAACCCTCCTTAATTGGTGGCAGACCACCCCGCCCCTGAATCAGTCCATTACCCCCAGAGTCCGACCCATGTGTTCGGTGGTCTGGAAGTCAATCATAGAAGTCTTAAGCAGCCCAGTCTTTTCCTTATTGTGCTTTTCATTTACCCTTCCCTTATACTCCGTTTCCCTCCTTCCCTTCCTAAAGAAAAAACAAAACAATTAAGGACCCTTTCGAGGTCGAACCCAGGTTTGTAACTGCCTCAGATTTTGCCAGAGGCCAGCTTGATCTCATCGCTCACCGTGAGTACCCTATAACCCCACAAGTTCTCTTCCATAAAAGGCCAGTCTTAGTATACAGGACACAGTCGGGTTAAAGATTTGAAGAGATCCGGAAGATCGATCACGGAGTCCCTCCATGCATCTTTAGCTGTTAAATTCTTTTCTCCCGATGACAGCCGCACCATAAGTGTAGCAGGGTAGAGCGGAAACTTTATCCCTGCCAAGTAGAGCTTCTTCTTAATATCACTGTACTCCTTTGTTTTCTCGAACACGGGGTGAGATCCTGAAAAAACCATATTGAGGCCCCATTCCACTGCAGGGTTTCTTTTGCCTGAACATCTGAAGGACATGAGATTTCTCTTTGAAGTTAAGGAACCTCATAATTATAACTCTAGGTCGGGCCCTGGTGGTGGGGTCTCCGTAATGATGAGCCCTCTCCAAATATACCCTTCCCCAAGGGTGAAGGGCCAAGCATTTTTAACAATAGATCCTGAATAAAGGAAACACAGTCTGGGCCTTCAGCCCTCTCCGGAAGCCCCGCTAATATGAGGTTGTTTCTACGATTTCTCACTTCTTGGTCTTCTAGCCTCTCTTCTAGCTTTCTAACCTTTTTCCGGATCACCACCACCTCCTGATCCAGTGAAGACATTTTTCTTTCCTGTGAAGAGATCCTGGCCTCTGCATCATTCATTCTTTGGGCCAGTGAATGTAACGACAGTTTCACCTCTGAGAAGTCTACCACCAATCCCTGAAGCAGGGATTTTATCTCTTTAATGTCCTCTGTGCTGACCCCAATGCCCCCTTCTGAAGAAGGATCTTTGCCCTGGTCTAAATTAACGAGCAAGTGGGGTTTCGGTCTTTTGGTCGTGGGGGCACGCCCCGCCAGTGGTTCTACTAAGTCAGTCTCCATCCTGCACTCGAGCTCGGGCCCGGCCTGCACAGAGCTCCTCTCTGGCACTCGGTTACACCTTCTTTAAATCGCCACAATCCCGGTTCTGCTAGGCAAGAGGGCAAACTCGATGCCCCAAATAAAGCACTACACCGGAAAAGAAATTAAAATATCGCCAATATCGGGTGTTTAAAGCTGTAATCTGTCACTTGGGTCTCAGAGGAGCGCGGAGCGCGTCTTACGCGAGCAGGCTCATCACGTGACTCTGCCTATAACCAGATTTAAAAAGCTAAAGTTGTCAGGGATAATATACAAGTGATATATCATCCCTGACCTTTACTGCTTGTTAAATCTGTTTCAACACTAGTTTTTTTAAGCATCTGCTGGGTAACCGGGTGGTTCTACAATATATAAGCAGTAAGCCCATTCCACCTGGTTCTACTTAACTATAAAAAAAATCCACATATTTTATATTGCATGTTTGGGAATATGCATGTAATACTAAAATTATAACTTTAAGAATGGTAAGTTTTGCAAAGCTTTCGAGCACCGACACAGAATCGCATGCACCAAAGCTTTGCAATACTTAATTGTATTTATACCATTCTTAGTACTACATGTACTTTGCCAAACAAAAAACAATACTTCTGTGGATTTCTTAATTAAGTAGAACCATGTAAACTTAAGTTTTTTTTTTCTATTATATATTATAGAACTTTGTTATACCATGTAGAACCTGGTTTTACTTAGCAGAACTTTTTTCTTTTACATAGTAGAACTAGTTTTACTTGGTAGAAGTTGATTATAAATGGTAGAACCCACTTCTACCTGGCAGAACCCGATTCTACTGGGTTCTGCTTGGTAGAACCAGGTAGAACTCTTTTGGGTTCTACTCAGAAAGTTCGCATGGTAGAACTTTCAGGGGTTTGCGCAGCCCTAAATGGTACCTGAATGTAATGCTGAGCTTTATGGGGCTCGTGGCAGCAGCTGTGCCATAGATACTCAGGAATAGAGTTGGGGAAGCAGGAACAGGATAGCAGCAGGCTAAGGGCAAGCCAGTAACTTTGGTGGTGCTGGTCACAGTTCCTCGGCAAACACTGTTTCAGGAGCTGCAATTGCGAATCTGTGTACAAACTTTGAGAGCTCAGTCAATATAGGAATGCTTGGCTGTGCAGCCTGAGCTTTTAAAGAGCAGAGGCAGGTACCTGCAATTAAGTGTCTGACTTACCTGCACTTGTAGCAGCACTCTCAGTGGCAGATCCATGAATTTACAGAAGGGGAGGCGCACTTGGCCTGGATAACCAAACCTCTCTACAGGGGGTCGGGGGCATGCACCCCCAAGATAGTTTGAAAATGTAATGTCTAAAATGGTGCATTTTGGGCCCAGTTTCTAATAAGAAATAACATACTAGGCACCAGCAGAGTAGGCCTTTTGGTCTATCAAGTCTGCTCGTGCTTCAGCACCCTGATTGGGTACCATAGCCCTCTATCTGTCTCCTTCCACTGTTACTCCATCCCCCATTCCTGCCCCCCTCAGGCAAACCAGCCTCTGCTTCACCCCTTGCCAATACCTGTCCCACCCTCTCTTGAATCCCTCTATCGTAGTTGCGTGTACCAGCTCCCCGGGCAGCGCATTCCATGGTTCCACCAATCTCTCGGTGAAGTACCTCCTCCTCCTTTCCCCCCAATCCTACCACCCTCAATCTTCCAACTGGGTCCTCTGGTGATTCCACCCTCCTTTAGTCGAAAGATCCTATCTTGGTTTACCTTATTTATTCCCCTGAGGTACTTGAAGACCTCAATAATGTCCCCCCAGTCCCTCCTCTCCTCCAGAGCGAACAGGTTGAGCTCCCCTAGTCGTTCCTCATATGTCATATTCCTCAGGCCCCAGATCATTCTGGTTGCTCTCCTCTGAACCCTCTCCAGGAGTTGGATGTCCCTCCTTAGGTGCGGCCTCCAGAACTGCACACAGTACTCAAGTTGTGGTCTAACCAGGCTGTTGTACAGTGACAAAATCACCTCCCTATTCCTTAAGGTAATCCCCCTAGCGATGTGTCCCAGCATCCTAATTGCCCTGACTGCAGCCTTCCTGTACTGCTCTGAATTATTCATGTTAACATCCACCAAGACTCCTAGGTCTCTTTCCCCTGCCGTGGCCTGCAATTCATCCCCACCAGGGTGTACACATAGTTGGGGTTTTCCCAACCTAGGTGTAGCACCTTGCACATGGAGGAGTTGCATTTCAATTTCCAGGTGTAGGTCCACCTATACAGAGTATCCAGGTCCTCTTGCAGGGCCAATCTCCCCTCCTCCACCTCCACCACTACCCCTAGCTTAGAGTCATCCGCAAAGAGACTCATTTCATAGCCGATACCTTCCCTGATATCGGAGATGTAGGCGTTAAACAGGAGTGGCCCCAGGACTGATCCCTGTGGGACCCCACTTATGACCTCCCTAGGAGATGAGACCTCCCTTCTGACCACTACCTGCTGAGTGCGACCTGAAAGCCAATTTCCAATCCACCTAACCTTCAATGGGCCTACCCCCATCCCCCCAGCTTCTCTGTTAGGCCAGTGTGACTTGCTGAAGTCCAGGAACACTTCATCCACTGGTCTTCCCCCTGTTGAGTGCTGATGTCACCCACTCATAGAACTCTACAAAGTTTATTTGACACGATCTACCTGTCACAGACACATGTTGCTTGTCATCCAGGTAACCCATCTCCTTCTAGAAAACTCTCAGCCTTTCCTTAAGTATGCTCTCTATTACCTTCCCCACCACTGACGTCAAACTGATGGGTGTATAATTTCCTGGCTCTTTTCTTGATCCCTCTTTATGGATGGGCACAAAATGGGCCTGTTTCCAGTCCTTTGGCACCCTCCCTGTCTGGAGCGACAAGTTAAAGAGATCCACCAATGGCGCAGCCAAAACATCCGCCAACTCCCTCAGTACTCTGGGATGAATAGCATCAGGCCCCAGAGATTTATCCTTTTTTAGGGACTGGAGGGCTTCCCACACCTGACCGATAAGAATATCAGGATCTGCTCCCCCCTATTCAGCAGAACCAGCCTGATATCGCACCCCTGGCCTGCCTCCCCTAGTGGCTTGTTTTTCAGCAGGTTCCCCAATAATCAGGTCTGCTGCACCTTCTGTGTTCTACAACCCCGTTTTTGGAAGTTTCCCAGCCTCCTCCCTAGTGAACACTGAGGCAAGGTAGTTATTCAGTACCCACGCCTGCTGTCCAGCCACTTCCACCCACCCCCCAGCTGTCCTCAACATACTGAGCTGGCCCTTGACCTTCCTCCACTCACCAGTATACCTAAAGAACCCCTTTTCCCCACCCCGTAATCCCTGCACCAGCCTCTGCTCTTTCCAGGCCTTTGACCCCCTCACCACTCTGGTGACTTTCCTGGTTGCAAGGTGATTGTTCCCTCTGTTCCTTTCTCCTCTCATTTTATTTGTACCTACTGTAGGCAGCCTTCTTCTCCCTAACTGCCTGCTGGACCTCCTTGGTCCACCAGCATATTATACGAGACCTACCACCCTTGCGCTTCATTCTTGCACAGGTCCTGGTGGCCTCCAGTAGCCCCTGCTTTGTGATCTGCCACCTACCTTCCACTTCCAAACCTGGTTTTAGCTCCCGCAAATGCCCTTGAGAATTTCCCCCATGTTCTGAAACTCCAACCCCCCCCAAAATCAACTATCATTGTCCTTGAATGATCCTCCCCGCAATATAAGCCAAAACCAGACTGTGTTGTGGTCACTCCCAGCCAGGGGTTCTTCCACAACCAGATCTCGTACAAGATCCCCATCCGCTAAAACCACACCTGCTGATTGAGGAATGTGTCCAGAAAGCCATCCAGCAGCTTCTGCTCCCTGGTTACAGTGGATGTCATAGAACCCAATCAGTAGCTGGCATATTAAGGTCCTCCATCTACACCACTCCTTCCCTTTCCATTCCACACTGCCCCTTAATGTTAGCCAACAGGCAATCCTCCAGGTCCTTCACTAGTCCTGGGGGCCTATATACCACCCCCAACTTGATCTTCCTTCCCACAGGGGGTTGCAAGATGACCCATAGGGCCTCCACATTGCCATCTGCTTCCTCCACTCTCATAATATCGATGTATCCCTAATGAACTTTGCTACTCCTCCCCCTCAGCCCACCTTTCCATCCTTCCTTAGCACAAGGTGCCCACTCAGATTAAGGTCCCAGTCATGGCCAGGGGTGGCCCAAGTTTCAGTGACCAGTGCTATATCCACCCCACCCTCAAACAGCATGGCCTGGAACTCATGCATTTCCAAACCAAGGAAAAGATCGCCAACTCGGTTAAGAAGGGGGATAAAACCTTCTATAGGTACATTAGGGAGCAAAGAAAGACCAAGGGTTGGATACTGAGGCTGAACAAAGAGGAAGGTGGTCAGGCACAGAGCGACAGTGAAAAAGCAGGGATACTGAACGAATACTTCTGCTCAGTATTCACAATAGCAAAGCAGGGGGAAATACCTAATCCGGTCAACAGAAGCACTCTGGTTAGGGGGGTTGATATTAGTCCTTTCACAGAAGAAAGGGTTCTGAAAGAACTCTCAAAACTGAAGGCGGATAAAGCAATGGGGCCTGATGGGATTCACCCCAGAATTCTAAAAGAACTAAGGGAAGAACTAGTAACACCACTGACTACCCTTTTTAATAAATCATGGGAGGATGGTGTGGTACCTGAGGATTGGAGGAAGGCGGATATGATTCCCTTTCACAAAAGTGGGAGGAAGACAGAGGCAGGAAACTACAGACCTGTCAGTTTGACCTCAGTGGTCAGAAAAATGATGGAATCACTTCTGAAGGAAAGAATTGTTGAGTACCTAGAGGCCAGTGGGGCACAGGAGCCAAGGCAGCATGAATTCACAATGGGAAGGTCATGTCAGACAAATCTAATTGATTTCTTTGACTGGGTGACCAAAGCAGTAGACCAGGGAGGGGCTGTGGACATGACCTACCTAGACTTTAGCAAGGCATTTGACACAGTCCCGCACAAAAGATTAGTAAACAAAGTAGCCAGTATGGGAGTGGGTTCCATGGGTGGTAGCCTGAGTAAAACACTGGTTGGACAACAGGACACAGCGGGTAATAGTAAATGGAGTCCACAGTGAAGAAAGGAGAGTTACTAGTGGGGTGCTGCAGGGTTCAGTACTGGGGCCGGTCCTTTTTCATGTGTTTATAACTGACATCAGGGATTGGAAGGGAAAGTATTTCTCTTTGCAGATGTCACAAAGATCTGCAACAGGGTTGATACACAAGGTGGAGTGAAAAGGATGAAAAGGGACTTGGTAAGGTTGGAGGAATGGTCAAATGTATGGTGGCTTAGATTTTATTGCAAAGAAGTGCAAAGTAATGCACCTGGGAAACAAAAACCCAGGGGAAGAGTACACAGTGGGGGGTGAGATACTGACAACAACAAAAATGGAAAGGGACCTGGGGGTAGTCATTTCAGATGACCTGAAGGTGGGCCAGCAATGTGAGAAGGCAGTAAGGAGGGCTGGGGGCATACTGGGATGCATAGGGAGAGGCAACACCAGTAGAAAACAGGAAGTTGTTGGCCCTCTGTACAGACAGTTGGTTAAGACCACATCTGGAGTACTGTGTACAATTCTGGAGACCCCATCTCTGCAAAGACATAGACAGGGTGGAGGCTGTCCAGAGGAGGGCAACCAAAATGATGCAGGGTCTGCAACAGAAGACATATGAAGAAAGACTAAAGGAACTAAAGATGTATAGTCTCAAGGAAAGGAGGGAGGGGGGGACATGATAGAAACTTTCAAATACCTCAAGGGAATCAACAAAGACCAAGAGGGTAGCATCTTTCAGAAAAAGAGATGTGCAAAAACAAGGGGCACAATTTGAAGATCGAGGGGATGGCTCATAGGTAATATAAAGAAGTATTTCTTCACAGAGAGGGTTGTGAATACATGGAACAGCCTTCCTGAGAAGGGTGTAGAGTCAAAAACAGTGGGGGAATTCAAGAATGCATGGGACAGACATAAAACAATTCTAGTGGGGGGTAGGAGGAAGTAGGCTGTTGGTTAACTAGGATCTGCAGCTTGTCCATTAGGTAGGGAAATGGGCAGACTAGGTGGGCCAAGCAGTCCTTATCTGCTGTCAAATTCTATGTTTCTGTGTTTCTATGTATTCCTCAGACTCCTGGTATTTATTAAAGCCACCTTGCAACCCTTGTCCCTACCCCTCTTTACCATATCCTCCCCAGATTTTTCATATGTCCATCCACACTTCTCCCCTAGGGTACCGTCTGTCCTCCTTCTACAGGTTTACAGGCTAGTCCTACTGGTGGTATGGATGGCTTGATCAGCCCAGCAGTGTCCCCTCCCCCCTTCACAAGTTTAAACCCCATCTAGCCTGAATGAAATCCATCATCTACCATTTGAGAACTTCCTTCCCTTCCAGATTTAGGTGAAGCCTATCCCGGGCATACAGTCCCTTGTCTTCCCAAACCCCACCCCCAGTCTCCCCACACCCAAATCCCCCATGCTTCACCCCACTACCTGAGCCAGTCATTAATCTGCCTGATCTTCGGTTTGTTCTCCACAGTGGCCCTTGGCACTGGCAGGATTTCTGAGAAAGAGACTGTGCATCCATTGTCATGACAGACCCTTGCTAGTTCTCGGAACCTTGCCTGAATTTCCAGCACACTAGTCCCTCAATATCATTTGTTCCCGAATGCATCAGGAAGACCAGTGATCCTCCACAGTCCCTTGCCAGCTCATACACCATGAACATCGCCCTATGCACAGTCAGAATGGAAATACACACTACCTTAACTGGACTGGATTTTTTTTCTCCCTGTCCCGCCCAGTGAATGTCCCTAATCATGGAGTCCCCCAGCAGGAGAACCTTAGTGTCCCTCTTGATCTGTTGTGCACCTCCTTTTTGGACTCCCCTGCCAGCCCCCTTCACCTCCCTCCTCCTGGAGACCACTTCCCCTTGGCTTCTCTCTGGACCCTCTACAAGAGAACCATTAGCCGCCGTAATCCTCTCTTAGCCATTGTACCTTATAACTGAGTTCCCAGCTCCCCCAGTTTAGCCTCCACCCTACTCCCTACCCCAGTAGAGCCTTTTTCTCTGACCTCCTTCCTTCAGCTCCCACCTCTCAAGTCCCCCAACATGGCAGTCCCATCACCATCACCCCACCTACCTCCTCCGCTTTCCTCTTGCCCCTTCCATGCCCACCTGCAGGTCCCCTTCCCTTTGGCCTTTCTGGTATGATCCCCTGAAGGATGCCTCCCTTATCTCAATCTCTCTCCTTTTCTCACCGAGTTAACTTGCAGCCCACATCTTCCTCTGCTGGTTCCCTCCCTTCTTTGACACTTGATTTGCCCCGCCTGCTAGCACACTTTTTGAATTACCAATGCTCACCCTCGTCCGATTCACCATATCCTTCTCTCCTCCACCCTCCTTTTCCTCCTCTGCTCCTCTCACCATGTCCTCTCCAACCAACTCACTCAATGACTCAAATTTGTTGTAGCACTCAAAGCCAACCTCCTTTTTTTGTCCTGATTTCCCACTGTCCACTCCTCCAATAGACCCACTGTCAGTCCCAACCCACCTGTTCCTCCTCTGCTCCTATGATTTAGCCTGTTTCCTCTACTGGTTACCTCCCAGGTAGCTACCCCCTTTGCTACTTGCCCATGCCCCATAGGTTCTCCACTCCTGCCTGATGAAACGGATCCAGCATGCACTCTATCACTGCCCTCCTGCTCCCCGCAGGCCCTCCCAGACATGTTTATTCCCACCCCCCAACAACTCCAGTTTCCTCCATACCCAGTCAAGCTCCCCCCCATGATCTGCAATGACTGCCTTCAGACTGGGCAACCTCTTTCCCTCCAGGCCCAGTTTAGGACCATGGCTGCCCCGCAGCCAGTACACCCTGCTGTCTTGCCAAAGATGCCTGCCCTGGTGGCTGGGGGCCACCTCAGAGTCCCTCTGCAAACATTCTTGGACGTTCACCTTGACCAGGTCCCCACCTCCAGGTAGATCTACCCGCAACCCTCTACAGCCAGTCATACGGGGCGATGTAGCCCATGAAATTAAAAACACTGTTCTTGGACCAAGCTACTAAGCAAAATAAAAGAGCATGAACAGAGTTACATCCCCTAACAGTTCCAAGAATAGCCAGAGTCACAACTGGAGAAAACCCCAGTATAGCCACCCAACCAATCAGTGACCTACCTCCACTTGGCCCCTAATTCTCCAAGCTTTTAATAGAGGTCAGGCCTGGGGTGGGTGCATGGCAAACTAGCATCCCAAGGGTGGCTGCGCTTGTCCCTTACAAGGCCCAGCCACAAGTCCCAAAAATGGCGATTCAGATCATTGAACTCCTCCTAGCCACCGATGTGGCCTGCATAGTCACCCTGCTCCTCTGCAAGTCCTAAGGATGTAATATAATAATCTTGTCTACCAGGAGACAAATGATGGAAAAATAATCAAATCCACAGGAAATGGTGAACTACTGGGGACTAGTAAACTGTTGTTACTGTAGATCAAAGACCCAGAACGTGTTAAATTCCTGAAGGTGATGAACATTGGCCTGGGGAATATGCAGGAAGTAAAAACCCTTTGTTAGTGTCTTCCTTTTGTTTAACTGGTTGTGAATAGTTCTCAAAAGGTGCTTTTACACACAGGCGAGTACAACGGAATGGCCGTTACTGTGTGTTATCATACTCTGTTCCACGGTTCACTTCACACGAGAGGTATTCCGCAACTCATCTCTGTTTTCAGTATTTGTGTTTGGCTCCTCCATGAGTGTGGTGCTCTATGGCTGTTTTTACTGCTGCGGAATGGTTGTTTACACAGCAGGCAAGCGGATCACAAAGGACGAACCGAGGAAGGAAGAGATTGCGGTTTGGGTGAACGTTCACCGGTGTAATGGAACAGATGCATTTTACACACAGGGGATGTAACGGTATACTGTTTCTGTAACAGTCATTCTGTTACAGAAACCTGTGTGTAAAAAGTGCCTAAAGACAAGCACAGATCCCTTTAGGAACAGGGCAGACGGAAATATGGATTCAGTGCAGCACTCCACAACTCAGAGCTTGTAGAACTTCTTTGCTGGACTTAACTTTGTTTGTGATGGCTTCCAAAAAAGTTGATTTATAATGAGAATGCCAATACGTGCTGGTGATGTTTTCCAGTTTCTTAGTCCAGGAAACTTTCAAAGATATCATGTCCAAGAACGGTCTAGTTCTTCCAAGCACAAACACATGAAAATCCACAAAACTAAACTACAGACCTAAGACTGAGCTTAGCATTCTTTCCTAGCCAGAAATTGTCAATTAAAATAAAAGACTTATCTGATTGAGAGCTGGACATATAATATTCCTCAAAATATAAATGACATCTGCATACTTTCATGGACAGAGCTAAACAGTCTGTTTTGATCAGTAAGTGTGAACAAAGCAAGCCCTCCCCTTCCCCCCAGCAGTCCTGTTACTGTGAACAAGGACATCGGGCAATAATCAGAACACTTTTGTATTGTACTTGTACATTTCTATTATTTGCATTACAGGGAGAGGAACTACATATTTTCATGAAAAATGCATGGGGGGGTGGTACTAACTTTTAACAACAGAATACATATCCAGCCTTGAATATTAAGCAAAACACATAATGAGTGATAGGGTTTCAATATAAAAAGAAAAACAAATTGCTAAACCTTCACTAACCAGGAATCAGTACCAGTTTGATCTGTATTCTACCCCATATTCCACTGCCATTTCTGTTGTTTTAAGTTTTGACTTTCCATTGTTGAATTTTACCTAAATAAGTTTTTAATTGATTGAAGACAAATGTTGATCTCTAGATATAATTGCATTTGCTTGTTTTATCACATCAGTTCTCTATTTGTTGCTTAATGGAGTTACCTTGCCTGCAGTTCAACACCACGGGAAAGGTAGTGACTGTCTCAGTTATAATACAATTTACAGATTTAGTATTGTTGTAGTTTGAATAGAACCCGTGACTGGCTGGTCAAGGACATGTGCAGGAGAAGTGATTTTTCCTGAATGTGATAACTGATTTGGTGCTGTTTGATTACTGGGCCCAAACAGGAGCTGTAGATTCTGGCTTGGCTACAGTCAAGCCAACATTATCTCAAGCAGTGAGCAACACCTCTGTATTTTGCAAAAGAATTGAAGTGTACCCACAGTGGAGAAGTCGTGTCATACTCGGGTTAATAATATATGCCACGTGCATATAAGAAGACAGCAATTAATGATCTTGCAGAACATCTGGATAAGTTGGCACTGTCCATTATGAAGAAGGTTCTGGACTTTATACCATATCTCCAGGATGTCAACTAACTGGTCCCTCTCCCCTTCAGTGCCTTCAATAACACTAGAAGACACCCAAGGTCTACCAGTCAGTTACTCAAGTTAAAAAATGGAGTGCATGTGATGTCACATGAGAAATTTTTCTTGATTCCTTTAATTGGGGAAACCTGAACATAAACCGCTAAAATAGTTTTTTTTAACTGATATGTAATTTCATTGTTATGCAAGAATGTGAACATTTTAATATTATATTACTGTATTTTTTAAAATGGAAAGTTATAAAAAAAAAGACGTTAAAGCCTAAGTGTCATGCCTTGTATCCGCATAGTTATTAAAAGGTACAATGTTATAAATGTAACTGCAATATGTAATGCAGCACAGCTGCAATATTTGTTCAAAGTTTGAATAAATTATGTCATCCCCAAGTTGCCATGCAGGGAAAATCTTGTGTATAGTGTGTGCAAGCTGAATCTATTTTTGGCCAACAAAGGTGGCTCCATTTGTCCCCAGACTCGAGAGGAGAGGAACATGATGGTGGTAGGACCTTTACACTGAAGAAGATAGGACACTAAGTTGCGAACCAATGTGCACAGGGCACCATGGCCTTCAGAGGAAATGAGGGTAATTTCTCCTGGGAGGTGAACAGGTATCTGGGACAAAGCAGAGCTAGCTAAGGTGCACAGGGACTTTATAGACAGCGCATCAGCAGGCCATGCCTCCAGGAGTGTACTAAAAAGCCAAGCCTGGGAATTGTACAATTGTGCTGGGTGTGGCTCACTGCAAGACAAATCATTCAAATATCCTTTGACATGGGAGCTTCCCCTGAGCTTATTACCTGCCCCCCTCTCTCCACAGGGCATAGTGGTAGGTAGAGACGCAGCAAATTAAAATTTTGCCAGTCGTGGGCACTTCACATTGTCACTTTGCTACGCGGAGTGGCCAATATGAAAAGCTCACTTCACCTTGTAATTATTACTTTGCATTGTCATTCTGCCTTAACGCGAAGTAAGGCAAAGTGACAGAAATATTGGCAGCCCCCCACACATAGTCACCAGAATTAATGTGCATCCCCAAAATGCTACTGTCTTGTGTCCAGAAAAAGTCCCCATTGCTGATGAAGTGAAATGAGAGCACAACAAGAAATGCAAAGTCTCCCAGAATTAATGGCACACTCAGTCATGTGTGCAGTGGTCACACACACAGTCACCAGAATTAGTGTGCATCCCCAAAATGCCACTGTCTTATGGCCAGAAAATTCCCCAGTGCTGACAAAGTAAAATGAGAGCTTAACAAGAAATGCAAAGTCTTCAGAATTAATGGTGTACTGCAAACACACAGGCAGATTAAGATTGCACTATGCACGCAAGAGATGCAGACGCAAAGGCACAACACCACCTAACCAGTGCTCACAAGTTACAAATCCAAATCTGGAAAAGAATACCTTTTGCCAGTTGTGGGGAAGGAGCTAGTGCATGGCAGTAATAGTCCCCTACCAGTAAAGATACCACAAAGCAGAACAAAAAATTAATGTAGGTGTGGTGGATAGCAGGTTCACACTGCTACAGTTACTCTGTAGCACAAAAAAAGGTGCCTGATTTAATGGCACGCATTGCACACACACTCACGCGCACACTACAAGTAATGTATAGCAAATTGAAAACCTTTAGTAATATAACCAAATGTTTTAAACACATTGAAATTATACACTGCTGCACCACAACAATCAACAAAAAATGGCAAGAATTACTGAAAATATTAGTGTGTACATTAACACAGCTTTACAAGAAAAATATAACCAAAACAGAAAGACTGCCTTTTTCTCCCAGTTAATCTACCTACACCACAGATACGATCCTCCCCAAAGCACACTTCGCAGTACACAGACTGACTGTTCTAAATTAACATTCAAAATCCACACACAAACAATAAATACTTGATATGAGCACAAAAGGGTTTCCTACAATCGATGTACTAAATTTTGAGCAAACAAAATTACTCAAAAATACATTTTTTACAGCTTTTACAGGTTTTGAATTGCAGAGCTCTGAGAGCAAACTGTCTCCAGCTACCACTATACACACACTACCCAGAACTGAGGCTGTGCAGAACAGTCTAGAGCCCATGTGACCTGCAGTCCCAGGAATCATTGCAGAATTCACCTTGGAGCTCAATTACAAGGCAAAGTGATGCGAAGCACATTGATTTCAATGTACTTCATCTTAAAATTGGTGGAGAAGTGGTTTGGGGAAGGAGGAATAACGCAAAGTCATTGGTTTCAATGGACTTCGCTTTCCGCATTATGATGCAAAGTAGTCCAGTTCATGTTGCAGATTACTCTGCGAATTCTGCGTTACTCCACGAATCACTTCACAAAGTGAATTTTAGCCACTTCTCCCACCACTCATGGTAAGCATGGCATGTGGTGGGGGCTGTGTTCCAAATGGTTATGAACTACTCTTAAAGCCAGTATAAACCACAGTCTTATTTATTAGCTTTTGGTAACCGGGTAAGTGCACTAGGCAAAAATCCTGCCTATTTTCAGGCACGACATGGGAGAGTACAAAATTGAGAATATAGAAATGACAACAGTACAGTTCAAAAACAACAACTCGGGTGCAATCGTTACAGACTGGGTTGAGATAAAACAGGATTGGGCACACAGACGTTTATACAGGCACCAATAAAGGTAAACAATAAAGTAACAAAACAGAAGTAGGATTGGCTTGAAGGAGAGCTCGCTCAATCAGTCTTTTAGCCAAGCTAGGTGGAAAAGGAGGACACATAAATCAGATGCAGCAAAGTAAGTTATACATTAACAGCTAAATAGCATGGCGACTTAGGTGGCGACTCCCAGTTAGTTGCAGTAGCAGTTACCTAGGGCATTGAGGTGAGAGAACAGAGATTGCTTAAAAGAAAGGTGGGAGGTAGAGTTTTTAACCTGAGTGGGGAGCAAGTTCCAGAACCTAGGGGCAAAACAGGAGAAAGCCTGTTCTCTCATTTTGGTGGCACAGGGCCATACTGAGTGCATTGGGACGGAAGAGGACCGGAGTGAGAGACCGGGGTAAGCATGTCACCAAAAGAGGCCAGGTTGAGGGGTTCTAGTAAGGGAGTCAACAAGACACCCTAGAGTGTATGACCGGTCTTTGGGAGACAACCAGTTTAAGCCAGAGTAGAGTAGGCAGTGATGAGTAAGGTGAGGAGCTGATAAGGTGAACCTACAGATATTATTATAAGAAGTGTCCCACTTGCAGAGCACGCTAACATTGACTTTGTAGAGAACTGGGAGGGCATAAAGGAGTTGAAGGGGTAGTACACCTCTAGCTACTGATTTCCTGGCTGTCGTGGTGAGTGAGGGCCGCACGCGATAGGCTGCTCCAATTTTAGCATTGACAGACCAAAGAAATCTCGATGATCCGAAAAATCCAGAGCTGGGTCAAGCGTTACCCCGAGGTATTTGAAAGTAGAGGTGTTAGTGACATTAATCCCATCCCAGCAGTGGACAAAGTGCTTAAGGGGCTCAGAGGGCACTTTGTTAGAGGACCCAAAAAGTATGGCCAGAGTCTTACCTATATTTAGTATTTGATGGTTGGCCGAGAGCCAGGATTGAAAGTCTTGTGAAAGGTTTAGGTTTATGTCAACAATAGACTTGGAAGAATAATAAAGCACTAGATCCTCAGCATACATGAGTAGGCTGCTGTGAAGAGAAGGACTGGAGATATCGTTTAGGAAGAGAGAAAAGAGTAGTGGACCAAGTATAGATCCCTACGGAACACCGCAGGTGATAAAAATGGGGGAGGAGAGAACCTTACAGAAGGAAACAGCCTGACAGCGGTTATCCAGGTAGCTATCAAACCAGGATAGGGTCAAGTCAGAGGCTCCTAGGGCTTGTAGTCTAGTCAGTAGTAGCAGAAGATGGACCATATCAAGCGCTTTAGAGAGGTCAATAAACACGACTCCCGTGAGTAAGCACTTATACATGTTACCTTTGACATCACTGGTGAGCTGGGTCAGAGCAGTGGTAGTGCTGTGCCCAGCCCTAAAGTCATGTTGAATAGAGGATAGAAGATAACACTTAAGAAGGTACTCGGAGACCTGACGATGGACTAGTTTCTCGAGTAACTTGCTGAGTGTGGGGAGAAGAGAGATGAGGCGGTAGTTGGACAATAGTTTAGCATCCCCCTTCTTAAAAACAGGTATTGTTCTTGCCATTTTCCAGACCAAGAGGATGGAGGTTGAGCAGATAGAGTGTTTGAAAAGCCTGATTATGGGTGCTGCAAGCCAGGCAGCAAACTGCCTAAGAATCCCAGGATGAATATCATCAGGTCCAGCGCTACCACTAGCCGGAACAGTTTTGAGTAGGTTTAGCACTTCGAGGTGTGTGACTGGAGCCAGCTCCAGAGTAGGAGGAGTGGGTGCATGGGGAGATGAGTCAGGCCAAGCTTTGAGGAGTGAGGAGGGGGTAGGGGTAGGTAGAGTAGAAAAGAGGGAGTTGAAAACCTTAGCAATGGTGAGTGGGTGGTTACAGTGGGCATCATTTATGTACATATCTTTAGGTGTCAGAGGCTTATTGTTCCTAAGAATCTCCTTGATGTGAGACCAATACCGCTTAGGGTTGGAGGTGCAAGAACTAAGGAGATTCCTGTAGTAAGAGCTTTTAGCCAGACAAATCTCTTTTTGCAAGTGTTCCATGGGGGTCTATAGGCTTCAAAGTCATTAAGTAGATGGAAGGACTTCCAGGTAGACCACAGTTTATCCCTGAGTTTCAGAAGACGGAGCAGGGGATGCTTGAGCCATTTGGTGACTTTCCCTTTTACCCTTCTTGTGGTGACCGGAATGTGTTTATTTTGTAGTGAGAGTAGGGAAAAGGTGAAATAGCTTGCAGTGATGTTTATATCATCATTAAAGTAGAGGGGGAGACCAGTCAACCAGGTTAAGATCAGACTGAAAACTTCAGAATTCAGGTTGGAGAGGCTGGAAAAAGTTAAGACTTTTGATGGGAAGGGGGGAGGAGGTATTCTATACACAGTAAACAGGGTAATGATCACTTATGGTATCTGGAAGAACACCGGCCAAGGGGAAAACTCCTTCCTGTTTGTCAGGATCCAGTCTAGGAGAGTGGTGCAGGCTCCACCATTGGAGATCCTAGTGGGTTCTTGAATAAGCTGAGAGAGAGATTGGCCTTACTTGTCAAGGAGGAAAGGAGGGAGGAGCTAGTTCCAGCCCAGTCAAGGTTAAAATCCCTGAGGCAGATGATTTAAGTTTTCCCAGTCACAGATAGCAAATATTCAATGAACTCCTTGAGCCCTAGCCTAGAGTTTCTGGGAGGTATATAAATGCAGAAGATAATGGAGTTTTTCTTACAGGAGGCATTCCTCCTCCCCAACCCCCAAAACAGTCTTAAAGTTAAAATCACAGAAACACAGTTCAGCAATGTTATTTTAGTAAAATGATACAAACTGTATTGAGAAAAAAATAAAGTGCTCCTAAAGAGCTGCTGACACGCTCAAGACAGGCTACTTATGTAAGCATTAAGCCACGACGGAGGTGTGCTCTAATGCTGGATTGATGCATGGGGGGGGGCTCTGGGTGCCCGAGGCCCAGGGCCCAGGGCTGCCACTTGCCCCCCCTTGCATCAGTCGCATTAGAGCACACTGACGGAGTGGCTTAATGTGCTTGTAACATGGGCCGCGGGTCGGTGGAGGCAGCCGGCAGGAGCCCACTGTGCGACATCAACAATGAAATGCGGCAGCGGTGCGAGGTTTCTACAGGTCCACTTCGGGATCACAGCACAGTGTGGAACATTACATATGTACCTATGTGGTGATCAGCTTCTGTCCCTAGCTTCGCCCGGAGGCATGCGGCCGACATCGGTGTTGCACTTGTGTGGAGGTTGATGCGGGTATTCTGCTGACACCCGCCGCGGGAGGTCTCGGGTGCACGGTTTGGACGCTCTGAGGAGGATCGCACTGGCGCTATGGATGCCGGGGGTGTCACTGCCTTCTGCCTCCGACACACTGCTCCGTCCTGCCGTGCTCCAGCTGGGCTGTCCCTCCTGCTCCTCGGGGTGCCCTGCGCTCTCTTCCTCTGCCCGGCTGCTTCCACTCCTAATCACCGGTGCCCCCGTTCCATGCAACACAGTCTCCGTGCCACGGATGGTGAAGGTCTGGCACTGGAAGTCTTGCCACTCGGTCCGCCGCAGGTTCAGGTCCCCCCTCCCTGATTCCACGCTCAGACTGGGTAATGAGGCTGACTCCCCCGTGCTCCACCCTGTCTTGTACTGCCTCTCACCCTTCCCAGCTACACAGTCATGTACAGTGTGCCACGAGTTCGCGTACCCCCATCTGCCTTTCCTGCCTCGGACTGCTAGTGGGGCTCCCGGACCGCTGCTCTTCCTCTGCCTTCCCCGCAGGACCCAGTGCTGCTAGGCTGGGGGTCTGGCTGGTCGCGATACTGCCGAAGCGGGCACGGCATATATGCTGCATTAATACCCGCTCCGGCTATGGTCCCATGACGCTTTTCAGCCTATCCTGGATCCCGATTGTGTCTGGGCCATTAATGCTGTGTTACAAACCAGGTTGTTACCTGCTCTAGTAGCTATTTTAGACCAAAAATATTTTTTTTTGTTCAGTAGTTAAAAAGTACTTGCACTCTTGATAGGTACTGTTCAGGGACATTTGAGGAAACATATAATAGGTCAGCTGTACTGAATATTACTGGAAGCCCTAGGTGAGTCAGCACTAACAATCCTGAATAGGTAGAATAGTGAATTAAGATTGGAGATATCGGAGGAGGAGTGGCTGAAGTTCACTCCCACGGCCATCTGAATCACTAACTCCTTGAAATTGTGAGAATAGGCCTGGAAGTGCCGCACCCGGTGTTTTAGAGCACCAGCAACTCTAATCGGATACATGCTGGAAGATTTTGATAGGTGCTGGAGGGGATGTAACTGTTGTGAAGCAGACTTGGGCCGTGTTCTGTGGCTCTGTCCTTTGTCAATGCCTTTTTGGTGTGCCCTGCAGCATGAGATCCAGGAATCTCTGAAAGATCTGATAGAAATAAGAGTGGAACTGGTACTTCTGTGCATTATGCCACAGTGGAGGAAAACCCTTCTGCCAATATTTCTCCTTGCAGCAAAAAAAGCAATCACATGAAGATGGATGATGACGCGCATTCCCTCAATCCCAGAGTGGAGAGAGATAGTAACAAATATTTATTTAATGGAAAAATTGACGGCATCTATATGTGACCAGTTAGATAAATGTTTAACAAAATGGCAAAAGTGGCACTGGCACATGGTACAATTAGACCCAGATTTTTTCCCATAAACATTCTTGGATCTCTGGGGGAGGGGGCACTCTCACCTAGGGAAGGGAGGAGGGTAGGGGCTATGAGATGTCTGTGTTCCCTGTTTTCTTCTTTCCCAGTACCAGATACTGCTTACTTCCCTTATTTCTTATACAAGGGGAAAATGTCTTTTTTCGATAAAATGCTTAGATATACACATTATTATATTGGTTTGTAACTAAGTTTAATGACCATCATTTGATGAATGGATTGCGTAAATACAGCTGACTTTCCAGTTTGCAGGCTGATATGTCAAATAATGATGTATGTGTCTGAAAGAAACTTTTAATAAAAAAATATTCACACTCGTAAAGCCCAGCTCAGAACATCCTGATATGAGCTGAATGGCCAACGGGTGTTGCATCCTCTCACCTAATAATAGTAGTTTGATGATACTAAGTCTGGAACGGCAGCAGCAGGCACTCTATGAAGCTACCGTGAGGATCAGGAGAGGGGGCTGTCTATATGTACTGTGGGTATCTTTACATGTGTGGTACTGATGTATAATAACACGCCTGGTACATCTGGGGTCTGCTGTGCAGGGAGATTGATCGAGCATCCCAGATGGCCCTCACTTCCTCCAGGGAGAGAGTACAGCATTCTCCACTGTCGTACCACCTCCTGGGTGACCATGGGTTGTGGTGCACCTGAAGAGGCTAGTGGGAGGAGAGGAAGGAATGCAGCCCGGCTCTGGTATGTGGCAAAGCTGTAGTGTGTGTGTATACATGCACCATGGAGTCTTAGGTGAGTGTATCCTGGGGCAGGGTGAAATGAAGCCAGCTAAAACCTCAATATTTGGGAGTATGAAACTGGTACTCTTTGGCCCACTACTTCTGTCTGCTGGTGGGCCCCACACACATTAGGCTGGCCTGAGGAAGGTCATGGCTGATGACATTCCCAAGGGAGCCCACCGCAGAAATGCCCTCTGATGAGGAAATGCCCTTCCTGGATCCTCTGGAACACAGGTCAGCAATTTAGAAGGGTGGCAGATAGAGCTGATGTGGTTTGGCAGAGGTGGGCAGCCTTAAAGGTGGGAGGAAAAAGAATATAAATAAATAACTGGGACATGAACCCTGGGTCTCAGCATACTGTTCTAGTACTCTACTACTGAGCTATAGAGCACATCTGGCTAGCCCAAGCTTCCTCAAAAGTCTTCCACAGACTGAAAATCCTGTACCTAGGAACAATTCAAATTGTAACTATAGCTAGTTACTGATGTAGTGTTTGGCGTAGAATTAGCCACTGTCCTGTCCCTCACAATATCGTCCTGGTGCTCTGCAAACTTGAACAATACACCATCATTCTTTTAGTGCAATCCTGCTTCTATTAAGCAATAAAGCATGACCCCGGTGTTGGGTTACTATCAATCAATGCAATACTAGGGAAATCATGAGATGCTAAGTAAAGCCAAGTGCATTCTTCATCAAATGTTAGATTGACAAAGTTAACCTATTGTGGGGGGTTGCAGATCTCTATGACCAGCCTACATCTGATGTCTACAGCTGTTCCTTGTTTTGCCTTGAATCAGCATCAGGTGCTGACCAGGGTGGGGGTGGGGGGCTTTCTAGCTTGGTTATCCCTGCTGCGTATGGCAGGGCAGGCACAGCTGGGATATGAATTCTTGAACGTTCTTGTAGTTCAATCTCCTCAGGTTTAGAAGGGTATAATGTGCTTATGTTAATACATAGGGCTTAGCACATGGATTATGATGAAAAACAGAAATGCTGTAGATTATTTAAATGAAAGTGAGCATGCATGTGGAGGGGGCTTGTCTTGCTGGGTAACAAGCCTTCTTCCTGCCCGTGTTTTATAGTCCATTGTTCTGGTTGCACAGCATTTCAAAACTGGCATACTCCCAGCCGAAAAAACATGGCGGCAAAATTTCCCTTTGCAATCAACAGCCTACTCTTTGAAGTACTGTAATCCTACCAGGCTGCAGTAAGTTATTTTTCTTATCAGGTTAATCCTGCCGATAGGGGTAAACAATTTAAAAAAATGTTATCTGGTTGATCCTGAAGTGGTTGCGCTTCAGTCGAAGCTTCTGTTGGCCCAAAATGGTCACAGACAGCTGTTGTCACACTTCGGTCAGAGCTTCTGCCTGACCCGGCGCACTCACAAATCTGACTGCTTCCTTGCTGTGTGCAGTATAATTTTCTTAACAAAAATATACCAAAAAAAAGAAAGTTTCCTGTGTGTGTGTGTCTGTGTGTCTGTGAGAGATGCTGTCTGCTGTGAGACAGTGAGTGTGTGTGTGTGTCTGTATCTGCAGGTAGGGGGCAGACTAAGACACTAACAAACTCTGCACCAGTAATTATAAAAAATAAGCAACTGTGTGTTTATGGATTTTTTTTTTACACACCCTCAGTGTGTGATGACCTCATATACCTCTCGAGCTTCCCTCTCAAGGTTTATGGGTCATCACACACCTCAGGTGTGCAAAAAAAATCCATAACACACAGTTGCTCATCTTTTATTCTCTATATAATTACTGGTAACCCCCTTTAATACACGGGCTAGAGCCATGTTTCAAACACTGTAATAACCAGTATAACCAGTTATTATGACATCTTGTGTGATTCATTGGTAGCGTGCCACCTCATAGTCTGTTACTGTGTGTGTGTGTGTGTGTGTTGGGGGGGGGAGCAGGGGTCCTGTTTTCTGTTGTGGATGACCTGCATTGCTTTTTCACCTCTCACTGTAGTGGCAGGTAGTTTTTCAATAATTATTTAGTCGATCCTGCCTTTACAAATGTAAAAATCTATCTGGTTGATCCTGCTGTTCATACCCTTTGTGCGGGGCTTTAAGTGACAGCGGTTGCGTAGTGCACCTATCCTGGCTGACTTGTGGGTCAGACTGTAATGTAGAAAAAAAAGAAAGAAAAAATAGAATGCCTGTATTGAAAAGCAGGAAACAGGGTGGGTGTGTGTGTGTGTGTCTGTGTGTATGTAAATGACAGTGACAGAACTGCTGCAGCACCCTTAGCATTCACTGCCATGCACCAGTTATTATAAAAAATAATGCCTGTGCAAGATTTGTCTTTTATGTGGAATTTTCACATACCCTCGGTGTGTGATAATCTCATAAACCCCTTGAGCTTTGCTCTTGGAGTGTGTGGATTATCACATATCTTAGGTGTGTGTGAAAAACTCCTTACAACACACACACCTGCGCAGGCATTATTTGCTGTTCTGCACCGTTTCAGCCCTCTCTTCAGTCTGTCTCCTTTGTGCTGGCTGGGGTTTAAACCTGAATTCCTGCTTGCCTTCTTAGGTGTACTTTGTGCACAGGGGATGGACTTTTGGCCTTATCATGACCTTTGGGAGCAACCACCCCATTTATAAATTTTACTTGAGTGGGGAAGTCTAACTAGGTGTGCATGTTAGCATGCACTTGACTTTGTGTTTAGTTAAAACCAAACTACCTCAATTATGTGTTGTCCATTTGTCTGATTAAAATTACCTGATCCTAAGCCTTTATAGTGATCTAAACTAATAGTCATATATACCGATCGTCACAATTAAGTGTTACCCATGGATTGTAAGTCAACAACTTTATAAGTAAAACTATTTAACTAACATGAAATACCAGGAAATGCCATATTGTCTTAATTTTTTACTTAAAACTGGTATGCAGAATTAACATTATTTGGATCAGCAGTACAAGCAAACAATGTATCTTTAATTGGACTCCAGTGTGTTAAGGGATCCATTTATTTCTGCTTAAATTAAGGACCTGTATTTTGAGGCCTACGTCTTTTTTCTTGGGCAGACTCGCTATTTGCTTAGTATACGGCGACGCGAGTACGCTGAGCCCTTGATTATATTTCTGAACTAGATACAAGTTTGGACTCCACTGGGTGTACTTAATTTGTCTGTCTCTGTATGAATATGAAGCTCTGAATGTGTTTTTTAAGAGAAGTACGAAGTGATATAATAAGTTTATTTCTACATATATATTTGATTGTGTGTATATTTTAGTGTGTGCTGCATTAGTTGGCATTTTATTGTACACAAGTTGAATTTAATGAGCAAGGGTACCTCACTGCTGAATTACTCAATTAGAGCAAATCAGAAATCCTGAGATGTGATCATACAATATGGGGATGTGTTAAATAGCCAGGTGCGTTGGTATATCATTCTTAGATATTAGAATGGTGTATCTAACATACAGAATCAATATTTGCACTAGATTTAGGTAAACTGGTACTGATACATATTTTTAAAAAGGGGTCTTTCCTGATGTGATGCAGTCTAAGGTGACATGGATGGAATGGAGGTTGCCCAATGGGTGTGGGAAGAGGCGCTGCAGCAGGGCATCTTTGTGGCTTCCAGTGATGGCCGTGAAGGGGAAGTGGAGTGAGGAATGGTAGTCTGGGGCAGTTTTGTCCATTAGGCACCATTCCATGGGATACAATGCCCCACATGGAACAGACCTTCCTGGGTAATGGATCCCGGCATGTGCCTAGGGAATGGCCGGTAGTAGTGGCTGTATGTGGGGTGGGCCAATGGGGCTCCAAGCAGCACAAGCTGCATGGTGCCTCTGATATGATGGCCCACAAATCAGTGGGTCCAATGGGCCAATAATGCATTTTAAATGCATTTTAGATTGTCGTGTTCTGTAATGGTTTTATCAACAATAAATTATTATTGAACCGTTAGTAAAAAAATAAATATAATTTTATTTTATTTTCAAAATATCCCATGTCCCCCCCCACCCCCAAAAAAAATGCCCACTTTTTTTTTTTAACGTTGGAGGTGGGAGTAGATCCCGGAGCCATTGTCAGCTGTCGGAATCATGGACAGCAATTTAAGGCAGTTGCAATTGCCTTGAATTGCAGCCATAATTCAGGTGAGTTGTATTTATCTAAAGTAGAAGACTCAGTCTCCAGCTGGCTTGCTTGCCTGACAGTCTCCCTCCCTCCCCCCAAACCCATCTCGGAGACAGTACTCCACAGTATGGCAGTAGCACAATTCCCTTTTTTTTTTTTTTTTTTTATAAATTCTTTAAATTATTGTGTCTGTGTTGTTTCAAACTTTGGTGGACACACTCAGCCACCAACCAAATGTGTCCCTGGCTCCTTGGCATGAAAAGTCATCCAGTGAGTATGAAATGGAGGAGGAGCCAGGAGTTGTGCGCCCTGTACAAGGAGATCATCATGGTGCAGTTTGTTCATGGTCAGCAAGGAAGACGGAGTAAGACCAAGTCTGGCATCGAGGAGTGGAGTGCTTAAAAAACCAAAAAACTTGCAAAAGGCCTTAGGATTTATTTGTGAAGAAGCTGACTCAGGAGAGACACAGAGGACAACAGCAGCAGGAAGGAGTGAGCAAGTGGCCCGAAGAAGTGAAAGAGACTGAGGGCGGGTGAGGGTCAAGGGAAGGGACTGTCTGGGCAGGGCAAGCTGTGGGAGAAAGCAGTCTGCGGGCCAGGACAGACTGACTGGGTGGTCTGGGTCATGGGAGGGACTCTCCGAAGGCCAAGGAGAGAGAAAATAAGTGATGTGTTCAACAGTGCGCACTGAAGTCAGGAGGGAGAGAATGTGAGTCTCATCTTGAATCTCTCAGACTCAGTCCATCGACAACCAGTGATCCCCTGGGCCATGAGCCTGGCCAGGCAACACAGTGGTGTGCAGCATCCGGAGGAGAGACTTAGACTGGGGTCAGACCAACCGAACCAACAACAACACAACCATGTCGACCACCACCCCAGCCAGGCAGCAGAGATAAAGAACAAGTCTGTGGCTCATGTCTCATGGAGTCAGGGCAAGGCAAAGCAAAGCAACTTTTATTTATATGGTGCCCATTTCCAGGGGCTCTGGGTGCCTAACAATAAAACTACCAGGAGGAAGCAATAAGTAAAATAAAACTAGATAAAATTCAAAGTTAATAAAATTCAATTTTCAGTATTATAATAAATTCAGAATAGCTAGAACAACATAAATATTTTCAGGATAGGGTAGATTAATTGGGTTGGAATATCTAGTCCGTAAAGAACAGGATGAAAAGGTGGACCTTCAGCCTCAGTTTAAATACCCAAATTGAGGGGGCCTCCCGGACTGCAGGTGGTAGCGAGTTCCACAGAATCAGCCCAGCGACACGAAATACATGGTCACCCGATGTCTTGAAACAAACCCTGGGAACGTTCAGAAGGCTCCTCAAAGAGGAGCAGAAGGAGCGGACAGAGGTCACCTGTGTCAGGAGCTCAGGTAGGTAGCCAGGACCCAGCCCATATAAGGCCTTAAAGATGAGCAAGCCCACCTTGAAAAGGACCCTCCGCCTGACTGGCAGCCAGTGCAGAGCACGCAGGACCAGGGTCACATGACTGGACCTGGACAGGCCCATCAGCAACCGGGCCACCGCATTCTGCATCAGCTGCAGTCTGCAGAGGGTTCCTCCCATGACCCTGCAGTGTAGAGTGTTGCAGCAGTAGAGCCTAGAGGTAACAAAGGCATGTACCAGAGTTGTCAGGTCCTCGGGAGGAACAAGCGGCTTGATCCTGGCAATGTTCCGCAAGTGGTAAAAAACACTTTTAACAACAGACGATACCTGATCTTCAAAGGTCAGTATGCTGGCTAGGATCACACCAAGATCGTGCACCCTCTGGGAAGCTACCAACAGAACAGGCCCCAGGAAAAGACCTGTGCTAGCAACAGGTGGCAGCCCATCATGACCGCAACCCAGCTCAATCACCAGCACCTCCGTCTTATCCAGGTTAAGTCACAGCCAGCTGCAGGACATCCAGTCATTGATTTTAGCCAGACAGGTGTTAAGCACATCCACAGCATCGGATGTTTCAAGCGCAAATGACAGATATAGCTTGGTGTCATCTGCGTAGCACTGAAAACGCCACACTGTACTGCCGAATGATCTCATCCAGGGGCAGCATGTACACTGCGAACATTGGCGACAAGATTGAGCCCTATGGTACTCCACATGACAGGGGCATTGGGGAGGAGGAGAAATTCCCTATCACCACCCACTGCACCCTATCAGATAGACAAGACTCAACCCATTTGATGACCACACCGGCAAGTCCACAAAACTCACAGAGCTGATCAAGAAGCACGAAGTGATCGACAGTGTCAAAAACTGAAGAGAAATCAAGGATTAAAAGAATTGACTTGTTTCCTCTATCTCTAGCCCTGAGCAGGTCATTATGCCCCCTCACTAATGGTGTTTCTCTGCTGTGTCTGGCCCGAAAACCCTACTGAAATGCTCATAGATGTCAAAGGACACAAGATGATCCTCAAGCTGCTGTGCCACAAGTTTCTCAATAACCTTGCTCAAAAATGTCAGGCTGGAGATCGGACGGTAATTCATCAGGGACGGCTGAGTTGAGGGAGGACTTTTTAAGGAGAGGCCTCCCCACTGCTTCTTTTAAAGCCACTGGGAGCACCCCCTCCACCATCGACCACCTGGCAATCCTGGCAAACACCAGGCCAACAGCCTCGGCGCATCCCATTAAGAAACGCATCAGGGCTGCATCAAGTTCACAGTAGCTGTGCTTCAGCTATAATATCACCTCAATGACCTTGGCCATCCCCACTGGCCTCCTAAACTCCTCCCAGATAGATGGAGTGCCTCTGTTCCTCCTAGTCTGACCACTGCAAGGCAAAGACCTCCCTGACTGAATCTCCACTCAGATAGACAACATTTTGTCAGAGAAAAACAGAGCAAACTCTTCATATACAGTGGATGACAAAGTCTTCTTTGGTTGTAGACAGGCAGGATGGAGTAGCCTATCCACAGTCCGAAAAAGCTGAAAAGGTCTGTTTCTTCCTGCAGCAATTTCTCTGGACAGGAATTCTGCCTTCTTATAGGAAATTCCGTAGTGGGCACTCAGGACCAGTTTGTTGGCCTCCAGCTGGGTTTTCCGCCAGCAGCGCTTCAACTTCCGACCCTTGAGCTTCATCGCCTTGAGATCCCTATCAAACCAAAGGGATGTCAAGTGAGAAGATCTGGGTCGTATACGGACTGAAGCGATGACATCCGGTGCTTCGGATACCACCCTGTTATAGGTGGCCAGTGCCTCACTGGCCCCAATTGCACAAGCTGCATCCACTCTAGACAGGTCAGCCAGTGCCAGTAGTCCCTCTGGGCACAACCCTCTTAAAGGGTGAGAGCTAACCATCTCCGCAGAGGAAGGACTTCTGGGGGGACACCAAACGTGAACCTTACGGTGCAATGATCGGACCATGAGACCTAATCAGTCTAGAGGCAATCAGGGGGTGGATCGATGGCGGAGAGAGAGTGTTGGACCTACCTGGGCCTAAAATAAAAATTAGTGCGTGAAGGAGCACCACTAGCTGGAACTACTGAAGCCAGGAGTTGGAGTGAGGAGTAGGATGCAAGAGCAGAGGAGGAGCCTGGAGGATTCGACAGGCCTGTGGGCCTGCCCTAGTGTGTGTTGGAGCATGAGACTGAGTGAGGGAGTCACTCTGGTAGCGTCATATACTAGGCCTGGTGTAGGCCAGGGCAGTCAGTGGCAGAAAACAACAGCAAGTCAGCATCTGATGAACTGCTGGTGGGCACACACAACTACTGGGGGCTGGGCAGGCGGACCACATGTGGTGGGCAGCAGGCCAGAAGCAGAGTGAGCAGAGGCAGCAGACTGAGCGGCCGGCTTGGGCAGCACTCGCGGGTACAGTTGGAGGCAGGCTGTAGCAGCATCCAGAGCAGACTGGGTGATAGCTGAGGAGGACAGGAGACAGGCTACCAGAGGAGAACTGACTGAGTGGGTCTGGAATCTGGACCACGGGAGAAAGAGCCATCTTGAGTGGAAGTGGCCAACATACAGGAGGTGGGTTGTTGATGCTGTTCTCAATAATCATTCTTTCTATTCTGTTTCTGTTCCCTCCTAGGTCAGGGTGGACCGTGGTGGTATAATTGGTTTGTCGTGACCATCTCCTGCTGGTAGCCTAATGGGGAAATTTGACTGGAAAGAAATGCACACTGAAAACAGAGTTATGAGTGACTTGACATCACCTTAGAGTCACATATATAGCTAGCCCTTATTTCGCCTTACCTCTCCAGAGTCCTGTAACTTTGCTTTTATCTTTTTTTGATGATTCTTTCCTGAAGAGGACCTATTGCGAATATGCGTGATGCTTTAAACTCTTGTTTTGTATTTTCAGTGTGTGCATTTATTACCTTAAATAGCAATCAGAACTTTCTGTGGTTCACCAGAACAGAACCATATAATCTTTGGTGGTTAATGGTTTAGTCTTCTCTGACAGATGCTGCACAGAAAGGCAGACAGACGATATTCAGAATCAGATTGTGTTGTACTATATTGTACATGGACAACAGTTTAAATGATGACAGTGTAACCCCTAGATGGCGCTATCCCAGGGGCTACTACCCCTGCCTGATTTGCCACTAACAGGTTGAGGGGCCTGGATCCAATGGCGGGTGCCTCCACCCAGAGGTCAGGGTTTGCAATAGTTAAACTTACTTGGTCACAGCCCTCTGGGACACTGCAACCCCCCTTTCTTCCCACTAGTGGCCCACACAATATATCAGAATTACCTTCACAGTATACACTTACCCCCAGGACTAGTTCCGGCACTGGGACCTCCTGTGAAATAAGATACAGTGCAACAATCACAGTACAGTACTTTAACATTGACAAATACCTCAGGAAGTATAACTTTGCTGAAACAAGCAGCTCTGATTTATTTAGGGGGATATAACAAGGACAGGGAAATCAGGTTAATTAGCTTATCACTTTACTATCTACCCATGGCTCTGTGAAAAACAGGCCTATCCCTACCAGTTACTGTCCCTAAGTACCCAAGCCCTAGTGGCTAGTCCAAACCGTGGCAGCTGGTAGGGGCCCTTTCACACAGTGAAAAGAAAAATTAGTTTAAACAGTCAGCAGTACAGTGATTCCATTTGGATTTAATGTGGCAATTCAACAGGGAGCGACCCTGAATTAGTACTCACGACCTCCAAACAAGAAAGGGTCCTTCAACGTCAACAGGGCTACTCTTGAGCTCCACGAGACTCTTCACACATTTATATGGTAAAAAAAAAAAAGAAAGTACTATACCAGGCAGGCTGCTTCTCTATCCCGATCGCAATTACTGCACAATACCCGGGAGAACACACAGCAGATTCAGTTCCTGACAGACCGAGTGCAATTCAGCAATTTCTCCAGTCTTCTACAGGGAGAGCCTGGTTTCTACTCTTCAGATATCCTTTGATTCTCTTCACAGGACGGATTCAGTCCTAATAAGCAGTTACACAAGCTGCAGACCGGAACTCTGGGCCTTACACACGTTTCCGACTAAAACTGCACACTGAAAAGCACAGGGCTCCTTCCTTCTTCACTGCCAAAGCTCAACTGAAACTCCAACCGACAAAACCGGCACTTCCTTTGAGTTCCTCCCAGTTCTTGACTGGATTGACTGTCACCACAATAGACTGCTGCTGTTGGTCCAAAAAGGCACTGAAGTCTAAACTACATCTCCCAGAGTCACTGCCCATACAATCCTCTTGTGGCTGGCTCAGATTATGAGTCAAGTTCTGATTCATCCAAGGCACCATTTTAGAGCTAGCTTACCCCACACTGATTGGTCCAGTTCAGCAGTTCAAAACTAGAATGGGGAACTAGCAGACACAGTTCTGACTGCAAAGAAAGCAGGTTAGAAAAACTGTAATTTCATTATTACTCTAAATAATTTCTGGCAAACAGTTACATCTTTCAGATAGGTTCCTTTGCACCCTAGTGACTGCAAAATGAAGTGAATTAGTGCAGCTCGAGTGGTACTCAGAGAAGCACACAGTCCCATACAAACTAATTATGTGTCTGCAAGCAGACAGCTCTTAAAGAGACAGTACCAGAGGCTCTAAAAACACTCTACTGATAAATGGCTTAAATGCCAAACACCATTCAGGCTTGGAGCATTCAAGCAAGCTCCTGGAAGTCTTTTGGGAACCCCCATTTGCAGGGGGGTTACACTTAGTTATCACTCTCCAGGCAGTGAGGGCTCCCTCTGGGTTAATGGTCTGTGGCACTTTGGAGCTATCTATGGGATCCTTAAACTCTACTAGGGCCAGGAAAGTGTGGGTGAGCAGATTAGCATGCCGACCCACCACCACAGGGTTTTGTAAACCTTCCACCTTGGAAAGTACTCCCTGTACAGTGTCCATATTGATACCCAGGGGGATGTCCAGGATAAGCATAGCATTTGGGGGTCAGTCTCCTCCCAGTACACCCTCCACCAGCCGGTGCACAGCCACTTCTGTCGGGGTACCCATTTTTTTCTTAACAGTGGTTCGTAAATATGGCCACTAGAGGACACACAATCCCAGCGGTGAGCCTCCAAGATGTAACCCTAGATGGCGCTATCCCAGGGGCTACTACCCTGCCTGATTTGCCACTACAGGTTGAGGGGCCTGGATCCAATGGCGGTGCCTCACCCAGAGGTCAGGGTTTGCAGTAGTTAAACTTACTTGGTCACAGCCCTCTGGGACACTGCAACCCCCTTTCTTCCCACTAGTGGCCCACACAATATATCAGAATTACCTTAGGTATACACTCCTACCCCAGGACTAGTTCCGCACTGGGACCTCCCAGGAAATAAGATACAGTGCAACAATCACAGTACAGTACTTAACATAGACAAATACCTCAGGAAGTATAACTTTGCTGAAACAAGCAGCTCTGATTTATTTAGGGGGATATAACAAGGACAGGGGAAATCAGGTTAATTAGCTTATCACTTTACTATCTACCTATGGCTCTGTGCACAGGCCTATCCCTACCAGTTACTGTCCCTGGGTGCCCAAGCCCCAGTGGCTAGTCCAAACCGTGGCAGCTGGTAGGGGCCCTTTCACACAGTGAAAAGAAAAATTAGTTTAAACAGTCAGCAGTACAGTGATTCCATTTGGATTTAATGTGGCAATTCAACAGGGAGCGATCCTGAATTAGTACTCACGACCTCCAAACAAGAAAGGGTCCTTCAACGTCAACAGGGCTACTCTTGAGCTCCACGAGACTCTTCACACATTTATATGGTAAAAAAAAGAAAGTACTATACCAGGCAGGCTGCTTCTCCATCGATGCAATTACTGCACAATACCGGGAGAACACACAGCAGATTCAGTTCCTGACAGACCGAGTGCAATTCAGCAATTTCTCCAGTCTTCTACAGGGAGAGCCTGGTTTCTACTCTTCAGATATCCTTTGATTCTCTTACAGGGCGGATTCAGTCCTAATAAGCAGTTACACAAGCTGCAGACCGAACTCTGGGCCTTACACACGCTTTCCCGACTAAAACTGCACACTGAAAAGCACAGGGCTCCTTCCTTCTTCACTGCCACAGCTCAACTGAAACTCCAACAGACAAACCGGGCACTTCCTTTGAGTTCCTCCCAGTTCTTGACTGGATTGGCTGTCACCACAATAGACTGCTCCTGTTGGTTCAAAAGGCGGTCAAGTCTAAACTACATCTCCCAGAGTCACTGCCCATACAATCCTCTTATGGCTGGCTCAGATTATGAGTCCAAGTTCTGATTCGTCCAAGGCACCATTTTAGAGCTAGCTTACCCACACTGATTGGTCCAGTTCAGCAGTTCAAAACCAGAATGGGGAACTAGGCAGACACTGTTCTGACTGCAAAGAAAGCAGGTTAGACAAACTGTAATTTCATTATTACTCTAAATGGTTTCTGGCAAACAGTTTCATCTTTCAGATAGGTTCCCTTTGCACTCCTAGTGACTGCAAAATGGAGTGAATTGGCAGCAGCTTGAGTGGTACTCAATCAAAAGAAACACACAGTCCCCCATACAACTAATTATGTCTGCAAGCAGACAGCTCTTAAAGAGACAGTACCAGAGGTTCTAAAACACTCACTGATAAGTGGCTTAAATGCCAAACACCATTCAGGCTTGGAGCATTCAAGCAGGCTCCTGGAAGTCTTTTGGGAACCCCCATTTGCAGGGGGAGGTTACACCCTTCCTGGCCTGGGAAAGCTTGACATCCACGTCAAGCAAGTACCCCCTTAAGTTTTAACTGCAACCATATACATTTGCATTAGGCTCACACATGTAATCGTCAGTCAGTATATCATTTTACCAAGAACACATTTCTGAAACATTGCAGTACGTCACTCTTTACATAGTATTACACACACATTGTACCATAACTCAAGTTATCACCTCTTGAACATGAAACCTGAAGAAAGGGGGCCCTTCCCTATCAGTTACCTTGGGGCTGGACGGGGCTAGGGCACCATACTTAGAGGGCAGCACAAGTAACTTGGAGTTAGCACTGACGCTCAGTTTGGGCAATGAGCTCGGGGACACACACACTCCTTTATGGACAACATTGAGAGGCAAGTCCACAGGCCTCCCAAGTGAATCATAACTGAGGTGCACCACAGGCTTTACAGCTCGACCAGTCTTCTAGGGGAACTGTTACAGTCTCTGCACTCTGAGCCTCATTTTCAGCATTGTCCTCACTTGTCAGGGGTCTCCATGGGGGTAGAGAGGCTAGTACTTGGGGCACTTTCAGCTCCAGGAGTTACAGTTTCTGAGTCCACAACATTTGGCTCGCATGGAGAGCTTTCGGACACTGGCAGTGGACTGTCAGGGCACTCAAAATACTTTTCTGGTTCTGGTGTATCACCAGTCTGCCCCAATCCATCATTTTCCTTCCCTGAAAGCTCAAACAGTTCAACCATGCACAATGATTCCATTTCATCTGATCTGATGCTTGCACTTCACTTCTGGGAGCATTGGTCTCCAGGGATGAAGCTGGGGCTTAGACAGTCCAGAAGGCCCAGCTGCCTCCAGTAATGACTAGGGATTGCCCAGAAACAATTGGCTCAGTTCGTAAGAAGGATAGTATTCAAAGTCACTCTCTACTTTCTTCTGATATGGACTGACAGTCATGCTCAACTGGGACTTGTGCAGGGGAACACTTTAACTCTGCTTCTGTAGTGCAGACTTCCTTGATCTTTTCTTAGCAGCAGCTCTAGTCACTGGTCCAGAGGGGGCATCTTCTGGGGCTCAGACTCAATCAGGATTTGTCCAATGGGCAGTAAATGATTTCTATGCATTGTTTTTACATCTTTTGAATTGTTCTCAGGCCTTACTTTGTACACTGGCAGATCATCTAGTTTGCCCACTACAATGTGAGGGAGATGGTGCCATCTGTCAGCAATCTTGTGTTTGCCATGCAGTCCCAGATTTCTTAGCAATACCCGATCTCCCTCCTGGAGTTCCTGTACTTTTCACCTTTTTATCATACCGCTCTTTGTTGGCCAGATTTCTTTTGGGCCATGGTTTGAGCCAGTTAGTACGCATGAGTTAGCTGGGCCTTTAACTTTTGCACATACTGTAAATAGTTGTCAGCTTGAATCCCATCAGGAGAGACCCCAAACACACATCTACTGGTAGTCGAGCTTCTTCCAAACATCAGGCGGTGAGGGGAGAACCCAGTGGCATCATTTTGGTGCAGTTATAAGCATGTACCAGGGTGCTAATTTGTTGGCTCCATCTAGGCTTGTCCTTTGGGTGCAGGGTGCCTAGCATATCTAGCAAAGTGTGGTTGAAACGCTCAGGCTGTGGGTCCCCCGGGAGAAAGGAGTGGTTTGGACTTTCGCGACTCCCCACAGAGAAAGCATCTCTTTGATCAGACGACTCTCAAAGTCTCTCCCTTGATCAGAATGGATTCTTTGTGGAGCCCCATAGTGAACAACAAAGTTTTCTACAAGTACTTTGGCACAGTGGATGCTTTCTGGTCTTTGGTGGGGAAAGCTTGGCATATCTCGTGAAATGGTCAGTGACCACCAGCACATTACTGATATTTCTTTGATCTGACTCCAAACTCAGAAAATCAATACAGACCAGCTCCATGGGTGCACTGGTGGTGATGTTAACAAGGGGGCAGCCCTCGGGAAAAGCTTTCCTCTGTAAGCAGTGACTACAAGTTTGAATGTGTTGCTCCACATCAGCCCCCATCTTAGGCCAATAGAATCTGGATCTCACCAAGTCAAGTGTTCTGTCTATACCAAGGTGCCCATGTGGTTGTGCAAGGACCTCAGTACTGAGTCTCAAAAGGCAGTGGGCAGCACTAGTTGTTGTTTGTCTACTTGTCCCCTCTGTCTACTGTTTCTCTGTATAACAGTTTATTGATCAGTTCCAACTTAGGACCTTCTTTGTATAACAGTGCAGTTCTCAAATCAGTGGAGTGTAATTTGCACACATCTTTTCCTGCATAGAGGGCTTCTAAAGCTGCTTTGATCATGGGATCATGGGATTGAGCCTCAGAATACTGTCATTGTCCAGCTGAGGCAGTGCACCAATGTCTATTGCAGAAAAGTGGCAATAAGCAGCAGGTATGCAATTCTCAGAGGGTCCCAAGCAATCCACCATGCAGTCCACTGCGTCCGTGGACATTGTTCCTCCCTGTCAAACTTCCGGCAGGTGCCCGAATGTCAGGTTCTGCCAATCGGACCCAATCATTCTGGGAACAGGCCTCGGGAGAGAGCATCAGCATCTATGGTTCAGACCTGCTCGGTATTCGAGCATAGTCATATGTAGATAATGCAGAAAGCCACCTATGGCCAGTGGCATCCAACTTAGCTGAGGTCTGCACATAGGTCAAAGGATTATTGTCAGTTTTACTAGTATTTTAGCCCCATACAAGTACTCATGGAATTGGTCAACAACAGCCCACTTCAAAGCTAGGAACTCTAACTTATGTACAGGATAGTTCTTTTCGGATGGGGTCAGGCTTCTACTGGCAAAAAGCCACTGGTCTCAGGCCATTCTCGTGCTCTTGGTACACAACAGCAGCCCCCAACCCTTGCAGCTAGCACCAGTGTGCAGGATCGAGGGTTTTCTTTGATCGCTAGGCCAGCACTGAGCATGGGTAAGTTGATATATGATCTCATGAAAAGCAGTCTCACAATCAGGAGTCCAGCGGGCCCCAAATACTTCACTTGGATGAAAATACACTCTTTCAGTCTTGAGGGACACTGACTTTTGGTGTTTTTTGTGGGTTGGGGGATACCCTTGAGAAAGGTTAAGTAAAGGGCAGATCACTCTTGAATAGTCCTTGATGAAGCGCCGATAATAACCACAGAATCCCAGGAATCTTTGCAGTTCTTTTAGATTTTTGGGTTGTGCAGGTGGTCAGCTCAACTTTACTTGGGTTGGTCTCTATTCCTCGGTGGATACTATGTCCCACATACTTTACTGATGTTTGAAAGAATTGACACTTATCAATGGACAGTTTAAGGGCCAAAGTCCTCCAGTCGGTCCAATACCTTAAATAATCTGCTCTCATGTTCTCCAGTGAGCTGCCAAACACAATAACATCATCTAGGTAAACCAGGCACTCTAGTAAGTTCATGTCCCCCACTGCACACTCCATCAATCGGTGAAAGTGGCTGGGGCACCTGAAATCCCTTGAGGCATCCCCATGAATTCATAGAAGCCAAGCGACAGATAAAGGCTGTCTTCTCAAGGTCCTCTGGGGCCATCGGGATCTGGTAGTACCCACTGCGGAGATCCAAACACAGAGAACCACTTGCTCCGCTTAGGCAGTCCAAAGCATCCTGAATGCGGGCATTGTGTACCGATCAGGATAGTCCGCCGTTTACAAAGCGCATAATCCACACACATCCCTACTGTCCCATTCTTTTTCCTCACTACCACAATGGGGAAGCATAAGGGCTTCTGGATTCTTGTATTACACCAGCAGCTAACATCTCTTGCAGATGCCGGCCTCACATCATCTATGTCAGCAGGTGCCAGGCTGCCGAGACCTCTCAATGTAAATGGTCTTTCATGCAGCCGGATATTGTGCTCAGCTCTTGCACGCATCTCCACGCCCCATTCTTTAAAGAAACACCTGGTCTCTCTGGGCAAGCTTCTCACTGATCCTCACTTTCATTTCAGCTGGCAACGGGAGTCGCCAAATCAAACAAGTCAGGCTATTCTGTCATTCTTCCTCAAACTCTTGCTGCTGGGTAGCACTGCAGTGTCTGCACAATGCACATTAGCCAGATACAACCTCTGTTTACTCGAATGTCTCTTTCAGACACATTATGAACTTGGACCATTACCCTTCTGGCATAAGCATGGGCTCTAGCGGCAAAATACTAGGCTTGACCCAGCAGTCCCTCTGGCAATTTTCAACGCCTTGCATCCAACATTAATATTTTATTCTTAACATCCTTTCTGATACAGACCTCTCCTGTAAGGTACACTGGCATTTAGCGCCAGGATCAGAGACTCAAGATCCTTCTTTCCTTACATTCGACTGGTTCCTCTGGTTCTATTTTTTCAGCATCTCTCTGCCTCATAGGCCTTCTTAATTAAAGCTGGAACTCTTAAAGCTCTACTAGTTTTTTGACCCTGTTTTCATAACACAACTGTGCCAGCCTTCCGAACATATGGAGCATTTGTTCCAATCAACAAAGGGACACCATCATACAGTCCAGTGGGGACACACTAAGCTAGAGTCTCCACTTGTTGGCCACTCCAGCCACGGAGGTGGGAAAGACAGCCAAATTCGGATATACCCGAATAGGGATAGGCCTTCTCACTTAACCCCCATACATGCAGTCCTTCTGATGGATTGTAAGGCACGCCTGACAAATGCTTCTGATACCAATCCTAGAACATAATTAACGCTGGGAGCCACTGTCTGAATACAGCTCTTGTAGACACTCCATTCACCTTACAGTGGTCTCCATGGAGGGACCCACTATTCTGGACCAGTCTGGAGGACGAGAGTAGGGCCTGGGCAACTGACCTTTACACAAAAGGACGGAGTTAGCATTTTGGTGCCTCACTGGGATCATGGCGTGGCACCTCTTAACCACTGATTTGTTCTCCTAAGCTCTCCATGTAGCCTATATGCAACTTTGGTCAGTGTCTTTTAGGGACCGGCATTCCTTTCATGTGCCCATCCTTCCAGTAATTATAGCAAAACATACTTTCTGGAGTTTGAGCTGGCCGAGGGCCACATTGGGAGCCAGGGCTAGGGGTATTACTAACTGGAAACCTTGGTGCCATCTCTGTCTGCAAGGGTGATAAGCATTTGGAGACATCTTGTCAGTTTCTCCACTTCCATGGTCATGAATTGAGTTTGGAGCTGTTATCAGCAGGAGATACATGGTGCGGTACCCCACCCCATAGCAGATGCCAGTCGGATATAGGTCAGGGCCATACTTGCAGGCGTACCTTCATAAAGGGACTGTTTTTGAATTCCGGATCTCTCTCAACAGTTCCCCATTGTGGCATATATTTTTTCCTTTGTCAGAGCACTCATTGACTGCCAACCTCTGCCCCTGAACTTCACTTGATAGGCCACCCCTCAGTCACTTCGGGTCAGTACTGCAGCTATTGGTGCAGGTCCCTCCCAGGTCGCCTTTCTCAACTCCTCAAATCTCTCATTAACTCATCATAGGAGGGGGGGGATCCAGTCAATTTGCCAGGGCGTAACTGAAGCAACAGCAGTTCTGAGAAGGGGGCAGACTTAAGGATCCTGTCCAGCCTGGTTCGGTCCAGTCGATCGCTGGCAACCACTCCTTTCTGAGGCATTCTTGCAACAATTTTCCAGCAGAGATACATACACAGACAACAACTCCCCTTGGTACTGTTGTGCATTTCTTACTTCCACCATAGATCCTCATCAGAATCTGGGCTCCCATACACATTCACCAAGGCTCAAGATAGGCCTGTGCAGTCACTTCAGGTTACTGGCGTTCTAGCATGGATGGTAGCCAGGGCAGGACCTCGAGGCTCTCACTAACCCTTTCGCTGCTTCCTCGAGCATTGCCATTCTAGCACTTGGGGGCAACATAGTTCATCCAGGTCTTCCCAGTCATCCTCCCTTGGGGGTGGGAGGTGCCAGAGAAGTCCTCAAACCTTCGTAAGAGCCGGTGACTAATGCAGTGCAGAAATATGAGTCTCGTATTGTTCAGCCACCGCTACGGTACTGGAGCGGGAGAGGGTGTTGGGGAGAACACCCCAGGTGGCAAGAATAGTTTCTTCAAGTCCTCCACAGTTTTCCTTCCCCAAGCAAACCATTTAGCAAATTTCTCCTCAAAAGTTTCAGACAGTGGTGGGGGCTCATTCCCACCGGTCTTTACTGTATATGTAACCCTAGATGGCGCTATCCCAGGGCTACTACCCTGCCTGATTTGCCACTAACAGGTTGAGGGCCTGGATCCAATGGCGAGGTGCCTCCACCCAGAGGTCAGGGTTTGCAATAGTTAAACTAACTCTGGTCACAGCCCTCTGGGACACTGCAACCCCTTCCCACTAGTGGCCCACACAATATATCAGAATTACCTTCACAGTATACACTTACCCCTGGTCTCATTCCGCACTGGGACCTCCTGTGAAATGAGATACAGTGCAACAATCACAGTACAGTACTTTAACATAGACAACACTCAGGCAGTATAACTTTGCAACAAGCAGCTCTGATTTATTTAGGATATAACAAGGACGAGGAAATCAGGTTAATTAACTATCACTCTAATAATCTACCTGTGGCTCTGTGCACAGGCCTATCCTATCAAGTTACTGTCCCTGGGTACCCAAGCCCTAGTGGCTACTAGTCCCAAACCGTGGCAGCTGGTAGGGCCCTTTCTACACAGAGAAAAGGGAGACTAAACAGTCAGCAGCAGTAATTCCATTTGGATTTAATGTGGCAATTCAACAGGGAATCCACCCCAAATTAGTAATCACGACCTCCAAATAAGATAGGGTCCTCAATGTCAGCAGGGCTCACTTGAGGTACACAAACCTCTTCACACATCCATATAAAAGAAACACTATACCAGGCAGGCTGCATCTGTATCCCGATCGCAATTACTGCACAATACCCGGAGAACACACAGCAGATTCAGTTCCTGACAGACCGAGTGCAATTTTCAGCAATTCCTCCAGTCTTCTACATGTGAGCCTGGTTTCGCTTCAGAGAGATCCTTTTGATTCTTTTCACACAGACGGATCTGGTCCTAACAAGCTGTTACACAAGCTGCAGACCGGAACCTGGGCCTCACACACGCTTTTTTGACTAAAACCGCACACTGAAAAGCACAGGCCCTTCCTTCTTCACTGCCAAAGCTCAACTGAAACCCAACCGACAAAACTGGCACTTCCTTTGAGTTCCTCCCAGTTCTTGACTGGATTGGCTGTCATCACAATAGACTGCTGCTGTTGGTCCAAAAGGCACTGAAGTCTAAACTACATCTCCCAGAGTCACTGCCCATACAATCCTCTTGTGGCTGGCTCAGATTATGAGTCCAAGTTCTGATTCATCCAAGGCACCATTTTAGAGCTAGCTTACCCCACACTGATTGGTCCAGTTCAGCAGTTCAAAACTAGAATGGGGAACTAGTAAGACACAGTTCTGGAATGCAAAAAAGCAGGTTAGACAAACTGTAATTTCATCATTACTCTAAATAATTTCTGGCAAACAGTTACATCTTTCAGATAGGTTCCCTTTGCACTCTAGTGACTGCAAAATGAAGTGAATTGGCAGCAGCTCTAGTGGTACTCAGAGAAGCACACAGTCCCCCCATACAAACTAATTATGTCTGCAAGCAGACAGCTCTTAAAGAGACAGTACCAGAGGCTCTAAAAACACTCACTGATAAATGGCTTAAATGCCAAACACCATTCAGGCTTGGAGCATTCAAGCAAGCTCCTGGAAGTCTTTTGGGAACCCCCATTTGCAGGGGGGTTACACTTAGTTATCACTCTCCAGGCAGTGAGGGCTCCCTCTGGGTTAATGGTCTGTGGCACTTTGGAGCTATCTATGGGATCCTTAAACTCTACTAGGGCCAGGAAAGTGTGGGTGAGCAGATTAGCATGCCGACCCACCACCACAGGGTTTTGTAAACCTTCCACCTTGGAAAGTACTCCCTGTACAGTGTCCATATTGATACCCAGGGGGATGTCCAGGATAAGCATAGCATTTTGGGGGTCAGTCTCCTCCCCAGTACACCACTCCACCAGCCGGTGCACAGCCACTTCTGTCGGGGTACCCATTTTTTTCTTAACAGTGGTTCGTAAATATGGCCACTAGAGGACACACAATCCCAGCGGTGAGCCTCCAAGATGTAACCCCTAGATGGCGCTATCCAGGGGCTACTACCCTGCCTGATTTGCCACTAACAGGTTGAGGGCCTGGATCCAATGGCGGTGCCTCCACCCAGAGGTCAGGGTTTGCAGTAGTTAAACTTACTTGGTCACAGCCCTCTGGGACACTGCAACTTCTTCCCACTAGTGGCCCACACAATATCAGAATTACCTTCGCAGTATACACTTACCCCCAGGACTAGTTCCGGCACTGGGACCTCCTGTGAAATAAGATACAGTGCAACAATCACAGTACAGTACTTTAACATAGACAAATACCTCAGGAAGTATAACTTTGCTGAAACAAGCAGCTCTGATTTATTTAGGGGATATAACAAGGACAGGGGAAATCAGGTTAATTAGCTTATCACTTTACTATCTACCTATGGCTCTGTGCAGGCCTATCCCTACCAGTTACTGTCCCTGGGTACCCAAGCCCTAGTGGCTAGTCCAAACCGTGGCAGCTGGTAGGGCCCTTCACACAGTGAAAAGAAAAATTAGTTTAAACAGTCAGCAGTACAGTGATTCCATTTGGATTTAATGTGGCAATTCAACAGGGAGCGACCCTGAATTAGTACTCACGACCTCCAAACAAGATAGGGTCCTTCAACGTCAACAGGGCTACTCTTGAGCTCCACGAGACTCTTCACACATTTATATGGTAAAAAAAAGAAAGTACTATACCAGGCAGGCTGCTTCTCTATCCCGATCGCAATTACTGCACAATACCCGGGAGAACACACAGCAGATTCAGTTCCTGACAGACCGAGTGCAATTCAGCAATTTCTCCAGTCTTCTACAGGGTGAGTCTGGTTTCTACTCTTCAGATATCCTTTGATTCTCTTCACAGGATGGATTCAGTCCTAACAAGCAGTTACACAAGCTGCAGACCGGAACTCTGGGCCTTACACACGTTTCCCGACTAAAACTGCACTCTGAAAAAGCACAGGGCTCCTTCCTTCTTCACTGCCACAGCTCAACTGGAACTCCAACAGACAAAACCGGACACTTCCTTTGAGTTCCTCCCAGTTCTTGACTGGATTGGCTGTCACTCACAATAGACTGCTCCTGTTGGTTCAAAAAGGCGCCGAAGTCTAAACTACATCTCCCAGAGTCACTGCCCATACAATCCTCTTGTGGCTGGCTCAGATTATGAGTCCAAGCTCTGATCCGTCCCACACAACTATTTAGAGCTAGCTACCCCACAATGATTGGTCCAGTTCAGCAGGTCAAAACCAGAATGGGGAACTAGGCAGACACTGTTCTGACTGCAAAGAAAGCAGGTTAGACAAACTGTAATTTCATTATTACTCTAAATGGTTTCTGGCAAACAGTTACATCTTTCAGATAGGTTCCTTTGCACTCCTAGTGACTGCAAAAATGGAGTGAATTGGCAGCAGCTTGAGTGGTACTCAATCAAAGAAACACACAGTCCCCCGTACAAACTAATTATGTCTGCAAGCAGACAGCTCTTAAAGAGACAGTACCAGAGGTTCTAAAAACACTCACTGATAAATGGCTTAAACGCCAAACACCATTCAGGCTTGGAGCATTCAAGCAAGCTCCTGGAAGTCTTTTGGGAACCCCCATTTGCAGGGGGGGTTACAACAGCAACTGGCATTTTAACATAAGCTGCTGGCATGATGGAGAAGCAGCATGTCTGCATGCCATGCATAGTGGTCTCTTGTATATACAGGTTTAGAAGTGAACTACTAGGATGTTGGGCAGCTGGGCTGGTGTTGGGGAGAATAAGAGCTACTTGACACACAAGTACCCCACTGCTGCCCCTGCTGACAAAACAAGGAATAACTCAGTTTGCTGCAGTGGTAGCAACTCAGCCATTTTACATTGTTTCACAATTGCAGCAGTTTGGGGGTAATCATCTTGAGGTAGGTGGCAGACAAAAGATGGAAAAGGGAATTTATATTTTTCTTTCAAACAAAATGCATGCTGGTCTCTAGCTAGCTGAGCGACACAGAGATAGGCTGCTATCTGTGACAAAAAGAACCTGTCATATATTACAGTAAAAAAAACAGAAGGAAATGTCCTTAACTTTTCTATTAGATCACCGAGATGCCATCAGATCATATTAATAACAGGCTTAGCTGGATGAAATGTTGGTACTTGGTAATCTTTCTGATTCTGAAAAAATAAATCATGGCATGTGTGTGCTGGTGGTGGCATTAAAGTTGGCTTTGCAAGTGTGTGTTATGCACTAAAATAAAAACGTTGTTACTGTGCATTTGTGCATTGTTATGATGGCATTTAGCATGTTGGGGAACAATTTCCTGGCCTGCTAAAAGTCACCAAAATGCACTATTTGACTTCAGTTTTTCAAACTTTTCCCAAGGGAGCATGTCCCCAGAACACCCTGCCTAGAGAAATTTGGATTTTGTACCCCTCCAAAATTTCTGGTTGCACGACACCCATGATGATGTCTCCCCCACCCCCCCTTTCCTTTAGAGAATATGTATTGAGAGCTATGAGTCTCTTCTACTGTAGATCTCCTCTCTAGGGTATTTGTACGCCTGCCCATTGTCTTTAATCTTCCTCAGTGGCTTTCTCTTTTACCCTTAATCTATTTTTGCATCTGGAACCTATAATCCTTTCTCTACTGCCTCATCTCTTTTCCCATTATGTATCCTCCTCTGTACTTCCTTGCCTGCCTGACATCTGTTTATGCTATTTTAGCTTCTGACTCTCTAATTCTCTCCTCAGATTCCACCTCCACCCCACAGGAGTTAGACAGGAGGACTATAACTTCTCTAATATGCAGGTTGGGTTTGTAGCATTCTCCACCCTTAGCTTGTGTCACAGTTGCAAGCTCCTGAATTTCCTAATTAGGTACTCATTTAAGTCGTAACGTATCTCCCCAACCCAAACATCCCTTGCTGTCATGCTTGCCACAATCTGGATAGTTGCTATGTCCATTTTCCTATCAGGTGATATTGACTCCAATCCTGGCCCAATGGCCACACAGAATATACCCATTCTTGCTTGCTTCCACACTTGGACACAGACCCAAGGCCTATAAATTGCTCACTTAAATATTAGAAGCTTAATGGCCAGTCACACAGAGCTGGAAGCCCGGGCCAGAATGTATGATCCAGATATTTTGGATGTATCTGAATCATGGTTAAAATCTCCCATCCGTGATGTCATGTGCACCTAACACCTAACCCCAGAAGCACTTTCAGTGGCCATCCAAAGCTCCATTGTCAGCATCATAGACTATGGTCTTACCATATATGGGTCTGCAACTACCACTGCTCTCAAACGTATCGTGACCTCCTTGAATAAGGCCTGGCGTCTCATCACTGGCTCACATTGCCATACCCACACTTGTGACCTTTAGTCCTAATCTGGATGGCTTCAAGTGGACAAACGCATAAAATACCAAACCTGCATCACGGCCAAGAAAATCATAATGAGACTTGCCCCACCTGGTGTCTGTGCCCTCCTTAAGCCTAGACATAGGAATGTCACTACAAGGAGATCCAATTCCCATCTACTGCAAATCCCATGATGTCGCACGACCCAAAGACAAAGATCATTTGCCTATCGGGCATCCGACTGGCTCAATTCTCTTGGCAGTGACATAGTGACCGCTTCAACACTCAGCCTTTTCAAGTCCAAGCTGCGCCTCTCATTGCTTGTATCCTGAGATTGCCCGTCTTAACATTTCCACCATTCCAGCTGCACATGCCCCAGCACCCAGCACTTACATTCAGTCTTTGCACCCCAACACCTTACCTGGCATATTCCCTCAACAAGGCCCCCTGCCTGCACTGTCTCCCACCCTCGCCCACCTCCCCCCCTGTATCTCCACTCCTGCCCCTGCGCCCACCCATGTCCCATAATCCCCTTACCGCCTGCACCTCCTACCCCCCTTGATCTCCTACCCTCACTTCTCCCCATCGACCCCTTGTCTTGCTCATAGCTCAAGTCTTTGTACTGGTTATTACATGTCTGTAAGTCAGTGACGTTATGTTTGTAACTAAAAATGATGACTGTTGCACACGCTGATGTGGAACCTTTGTAAAAGAGCCTCGGCTCAAAGGTATTGTAATCCTAGATTGAAATAAATAAATAAAATAAATGTGCTCCCTCTCTGGCTATAGGATGTTACATGTGGACTGTCCCTCATCAAAAAGAGGAGGTGGCCTGGTCTTATACTTTAAGGTTCACTTAAATCTCACCTTACTGCCCAACTCATTGCTGAAATCATGTGAATTACTGTTCTCCCTAGTAATACTAGGGGACTTAAAAAAGCTCCATATAGTATGTGTCTACATCTCTTTCAAAAATGGCAAACAAGCCCTAGAGGAACTTGTAAGCTATTTGCCATCTGTTATATATGTAACCCCCTACAAATGGGGGGTTCCAAAAAGTCTTCCTTGAGCTTGCCTAAATGCTCACTGCCAGGCTGGTGTCCTGCGTTTTAGCAGTTTAAATGTGATTACCAGAGCCTGTATAGCCTCTGTGTACTGTCTCTTTAAGAGCTGCCTATTGCAGCTTAAGTAATCTGAAGGGGGAGCTCTTGCTTTGACTGACAGCCAGATTAGCCAACAAAATCTTTTGGATCGTGGGGAAGTCCCCGGGCTGCTTGCAGTTTTCCGTTAGTTCTGAGCTGGGAAGTGAAATGAGAGGAGCTGAAGTGATTCTGAGCAGCAATCCTGAGTGGATTTGCATGGGAGGACTCTGAAAAGGCTGAGTTTTTGGCTTACATGTCTGCCTGCTGCTCCTTAGAGGGAGGGAAGAGGATTACTGTGGACTAAATCCAAGTTTGTGTGACTAAAGTAAGCTACTGAAGTGGGCCAAGTTCAACCTGAAGAAGTCCGAAGATGTCGCTGTATGCGATTGGCCTCTCAGGAGTTCCAGCTACCCCTAAGCTTCCGGTGTGTGCAAATACTTTACGATTGTGACCGGGGAGTGCTTTGCCTGGTACAGTAGAATTCCCGTACATGTAAATGTGCTATGAGCTGCTAGTGGGTTGTGAGTTAGTTCCCCACTGTGTGAAGTGTGTTCTGCTTGCTGGAAGCTGTATCCAGCCCAAAATGGACTGCATCCGAATTTGTCTCCATGCAGTCTTTGCCAGACTGGCCCAGCCAGACTACCCACTGCACAGAGAAGCCATCGATGAGAGACCTGCCTGGGGATCAACCCCCTGCTCCACACTTGAATAGGAATGACGCCTCTGTGACTCGTGTGGGCCCTGCTTCTCCTGGCATTCCAGATCAACCACCTGCAGTCTCAATTTTTGTCCAGCCTGAGTCCGGTCTTGGGTATCGTGAGTAAATACCAGGGTAGTTCCCTTCAACAACAGCTTAATCTGAGTGTGTCATCTGATTGTCTTGTTGTTCCATTTCCTTTATGAACCGAGCCCTTTGGCTCCAGATTACAAATATTGTGTACTGTGCATGTTGTGTTTTTGTGTTTTCCATCACAGGGCCCCAACCAGTTGCAACCCTGGACAACTGTCCTGGCTAGCCCATCTCTTCTCCACCTGGGGACCCAGAGGTGGACTGTGTGGGGGGGCTCAAAGCGCATGCATAACTGCTTGATTAATATAACCTTTAAACTAATTAACCTGATTTTGCCCCTCCTTTGTTCAAGTCCCCTGAATTAATCAGATCTAACTTTTTCTGCATGTAATCTGACTGTGGTTCCAGTTTGTGCTAAAGTACTGTACTTTTGCTATTTGCTTTGCATAACCTTGTTTTACAGGGGGTCCCCAGGGTCGAGCCAGAGGAACCAGCCCTGGTGGTAAGTGCAAACAGTGTGGGTACTTGTGTGGTGTATCAGGGGTATTGTGAAAGTGATTACTGTACAGTGTTCAGGCCACTAGAGGGGAAGGAGGGGGTTACAGTGTCCCAGAGGGCTGTATCCAAGTTAGCTTGACCACTACCAACCCTGATCTCCGGGTGGAGGCACCCATTTCAGAACTCAGGCCCCTTAACCTGCTACTAGCCAAGCAGGCAGGGGTAGTAGCCCTTGGGATAGTGCCATCTAGGGGTTACATATGTAAAAATGAGGTTATCTGCCTGGAGGATTTTGACCTTGACTGGCTCGGGCCTGACTCAACTAATTTAGCTACTATAATCAGCGAGGTTCATCTATCACAAAAAATAACGGATCCTACCGGGCATTCTAGTAATGGGTCCAGCCACAAACTCTTAGACTGGCTCCTTACTTACTGGAAGGATAGGATCTCTACTGCTGGGATCTTTGCTGACTTGATCAGTGACCATTCATCTGTTTACTGTGTCTGAGATGCTAGTCCCCCCTCCTGCCCTCCAGAAGTGATCACTGTCTTTGACTTTCCTGCCTTCAGTCCTCACATGTTTCTCCATGATCTGAAGCATGTTGATTGGTCTCCCCCTTCCATACAAATGATATAAACTATGCCACTGAGTACATCACCCATGCTACTGTCTCTCTGCAAAAGAAACCTATCCCTACTACTAGTCGTAGGGTCAGAGGGTCACCCATTAAACGGTTAAAGGGACACTGGCAACACCCTTAGGTCTTAAAGTATCTCTAGTTTAAAAAACACATTTTATGATTGTAAACATTCTGCAGAGATTGCCGATGTACCTGGTAGCTTTGTTCTGACTCTTTTTTTTCCCCCTTTAAAAAGTGAAAAAACAGACTGCTCACCATATTGGTGTTAACACACAAACACAAATATGTTCACACTCTTTGATCAGGTACCACTGCATCTTTCCTGGACTTGGGAACACCCACAACACAGTATTGCCCCTCATGATGCAGTGGGAGTTTAGGAGGTTACTGCTTCATGAGTGACTGCACTGTTGGTATGTTTGTAATGCTCAGGAAGTATGCAGTAAGTACAGATTAAGGATTGTAAACAAAACAAGGTTATTTACAAAATATACATTACCATGCATTTCAGTTCCACTAAACAACATGACAGACAAAACAAACAATGACATTAATGAATTTTAGAGAAGGTAAGCGATCTTAAAATGTATGTTTTTAACTAGAAATAATATGACAAAAAACAGGCTGGCAGTGTCCCTTTAAAACTACCCCTTCTCAAAATGCTTAAAATGTATGACAGTTTATGTGCCAAGTTCAAATCCTCATCTCTGCACTCAAACCTTATCACTTACCATTCCATGCAAAACACCTGTACAAGGGAAATTCAAGTAACTCAAGATACATATCATAAGAACCTACTGCCACATTCAGGGATCCTAGTAACATCTGGTTACAAATAAATAGTATCCTGGGTAAAAACAGGGGCCAAACACCATGGAGATCAGAAATACCAATTGTAACAATCCTACCACCATTGCAAATGCCTTCAATTGTCTCTTCTCAAATCTTCCTAGATTTAAATCTCTCATGTCCAGTTCTATCTCTTCTCCCCCAGTCGCTTCTCCAATGGTTTATCCTTCTCTGGTCCTTGCCTCTGTCTCGCACCATGAGATCTTGTGACTTCTCAGTGCCATTTCCCCTTATAGTAGTGTGGGTCCAAATGAGATTGAACCAAAAATACTCAAACTAGCTGCCTCTCTCCTCACTACCCTAGTTACATGATCATTTAACCTATCCATAAGCTTTTCTACTAAGCTAACTTTACCCTTCTAGTTCCTCACTGTAGAACATCACTTGGACAAAGATCCTCCAACTATCGGGACACTCTATGGCTGAACAGTCTACCGTCCTCCATCTCCTTGACCCATAGTCTCAGCCTATTTAAGTCCGGTCTCAAAACTCTGCTTCTTGACTCAGCAACCTGTGACTGTAATTAAACCCACACACATACTATTTCCACCACACACACACCCACCATCAGTCCAGTGACAAATGTTACACAGGAGCCTACTCTATCCCTGTAAATTGTCCTGTAGCAGATGGTTACTTTGATGCTAGCCCCCTCTTATGTCCTCCTGTCCAAATATTACGACTCTGGGTCCTTCAAGACCCTACAAAACTGTATCCTGTCTTAACTCTGACCAGGGACCTTCTGTATGCTTCCAGTTGATGTAATCCACAATATAAATTGAAGCCAGGACTATCAGACTGTGTATTATTGCAATATTATTGTATATTTGTGATATCTGCATATATACTTTTCTTATATTTTACTCTGCGTTTTCTTTTATTGGACGTGAAACCTTTGCAAACGAGTCTATGACTCAGAGGATTGTAATTCTGATTTTGTTCAATAAATAAATAAATACTGTGCCCCAACAATGGAAGCATGTGTGGATCATCCCTGTTTTTAAGAAAGGGGATCCCAAACTGATGACTAACTACCACCAGATAGCTTTATTACCAACCCTTGGTAAACTTCTTGAAAAACTTTTTAATCACCAGGTCTCTGACTTTTTGCTCAAATTTAATCTTCAATCCCCAGCTCAATATGGGTCCAGGGCAGCACACAGTACTACTATAGCCCTCGCACAGTTCATGAGTGAGGTTAGAACCAACATGGATAAAGGTTTGTTTACGGACCTTATTGACCTTACCGGAAGTGTTCAATTTGGTCAGTCACTTCCTCCCCTTACATAAGTTGGAAACTCTTGGGGTGTCTCAGTCAACTCTGTCATGGTTCCCGAGTTACTTCCACAACCACTCTCAGTCGGTCTCTTTCAATAAGGTCCTCTTCATCCCTGCCTCAATAACACTAGGAGTCCCTCAAGGCTCCATACTTGGACCCCTACTTTTTTCTATTTTTTCTTAACAACATATTAACCTCTCTTTCCCGCTACTGGTCCCTTCTGTATGCCAACAACCTTGTACTCTATACTGCTTCTAGGTCAATGGATGTTATTAACTCTCAACTCACCTCTGACCTTCATTCAAACCTGTCTCACTTCAAATTGTCTGGTCCTAAATGTTGCCAAGTCCAAAGCTGTGCTTTTCAGGTCTCTCAAAAGGTCTTACACCCCATCTCAAGAATTATGCATCCAATGCCTTGATGGTTCTCGGGTGTCTGTAATCCTCTCTTTTAGTTACTTCAGTGTTACGCTTGACCCAGCCCTGGATTTCTACCTCCATGTAAATGATATCTGGAAATCCGACAATTCCAAAACTGGGATGGCCTATCGTGTCTGCCATGCCCTCAACCCAGAAGCCTGAGTTACAACTGACCAAGTTGTATTACTTCCATTGCTGTGTTATGCTTTCCTGTTATTTATCAGGCCAGTGCCACTGTCCTTCAGAAATGGGATGTTGCATACAACAGTGTCTGCAGGTTTGCTTTATGTTCCCCTCATCGCGCCCATCACTGCAGGCTTTACTCAGCTTTACATTGGCTATCTCCCCCTATATCTCCCTCGGATGCCTAACTGATAATATTATCAGGTCCTCTCAAACAGACTCATTGGCCTCGATGTTTGTTCTTGCTAAACATTTTTGCCAACTTCGGTCCTCTACCCAGGCCCTCCTTGCAGTTCCCAGTCGCACAACCAAGATGGCAGAACAAGTACTTACCCACTTTGCCCCTAAGACTTGAAACTCCCTACCTTATCAACTTAGAGTCTCTAAATCCCAACGTTTATTCAAGAATGACCTATAGTCATACCTGAAAGCTGTAGACATTTGCTGTTGCTCCTGATCTTTATCCTATCCTTCTTATAGTGTTGGACTGGGGTACAGGGCATCTACCTTGAAAATCAATAGGGGAGGGCCCAGGGTGACACAATAATAGCAATATTCCACTTCTGTTTGATATACTAGCACTGTGTTGGCATCATACATTTGCTTGCAGTGCTCACAATGTGATAAGTATCACATTTAATTAGAGACTAGATGAAAAATACATATATTTTCAGAGTTTAGATGGCGGCCATGTACACAATGGAGGGTGAGGGGGGCCCACCTGGAAATTTCCAGGTATCCTGGTGGGACAGTCTGACTCTGCCTTCTTACCTCGCTCTGTTCCTCCTACTGCTAATCATTGCTTCCCTATAACTATTCTGCTGTAACACAAAGCTGCTACTTGTGGCACTTCTACCTACTCTCCCTCCTTATTGTATCCTACTCCTTTGTACTGTAGGTCTCCTAGACTTTTCTCTTTTCTCTCAGCTAGTCCAAAGCCATATCTGTAGTACACTAGAACTTAATTTAGTCTGTATCTGTTTTTTTTAACCCTGCCCCTTCTGGTGGTTGTACTATAATGCACTTTATACACTATTGTCCTGATATTAGCCTCCACTACTCTGTAACTACTGTAGCTGCCTGCATTGCACTACAGTCCTAATTTTGGTATTTCTGATTCTCTGCTGTATTGTTATTGTTGTTGTACTACTGTCTTAATCTCTGCCTGCACTGATCTTATATACTGAGCCCAGATATTCAAAGGAGATGTGCCGGCACATCTCTGAAATATTCCCCTGGGCAATATTCAGAAGCAGGGTTTTTAAATAATTGATTAGCAGTTTTTTTCTTGGGACAATACTAACTGTACAGAAAGCAATTATATAGGTTTTCTAGAAGTGTTATGTTTGTTAAACAAAGTGAGGCAAGTGCTAAGCATTTAGATAATGTTTTAGAACTTTTATGAGTAAAACGCTAATCAATTTTTAGAGTTAAATAAAACCCTGAAAGGGGGAGGACACACTGTGCAATTCCAGATCCATTGCAATGCAAAGATAATGTATGCGGCACATCTGGAGGGGGTGTCCCCCTGCATATGTGGCACATCTCCATATTCTGATGAGATATACGTTACAGCTGCCCGCACATCTTGGAGATGTGCTACACAAAGTTAGGCATGAAAAAAACCTGCCTAAGTCATGGTCACTCACAGGTGGGCTGCTGTACTGCACAGCGCAACACAGCAGCCACCAGCCTCTGTGTGGCTACCCCCTCCCAGCCCTGATCGTACAGCACACAGTCATTCTCAGCACATCCCTGGTAGTCTAGTGGCCCCCCTCTCTTCCCTTTACCCCAGTGATGTAAATAAAATCGATCCCAGATTGTTCGAGGCAGACTAGTTGCCCCCTGTCATACCCAATCCCAGTGTGACACACCAAAACATTATCCCCGAGTTTGCCTGGTAGTCAAGTGCACCCCCCCAGTCTGACAGTGTAGGTAATATATTCCAAAACACTGCCCTGGTAGTTCAGTGGTACCCACTCCCATCCCTGACCACAATGTAATACAAAGGAATCCAGCAGATACCTCCTGAAGTCTAGCACTACCCCCTCCCAGCCCCGCATATAGCACAAAAAATATATCTCCCAATTTCTCTGGTAGTCCAGTGGACCCTCCACCTCTTCCCACCCACTGAGGCACCTGCTCCCCCATCCCAGCATGGCCAGTGCAGCTGGTGGACAGTAAACACACACACACCTCCACAGCAGCCCACCGATTGAGCTGTCAAGTTGTGAATGAAAGCGTACAGTACACACTGCAAGCCCAGTGGTTGTCAGTGTCAAAAAATGGTATTGTAGTCCATACTGTAAGCTGTCGTTCTGTTACAGCTCAGTTGGTGGGAAGCTGTAGAGGTGTGCGGGTGGGTTTTGCTGCCTGCTGGCTACATTGGCCATGCTGGGACAGGGAGCGTGGTGTGATGGGGGTACCTCATTGGGTGGTAGGTCCACTGGACTACCAAGGATGTTTTGGAAGGTATTTTTTGGGTTACGAATGGGGCTGAGAAGGGGGTACCACTAGACTACTAGGGAGTTTTGGGCTGGATTCCTTTGTATTACAATGGGTTCAGGGGTGGGAGGGGGCATCACTTGACTACCAGGGCTGTGTTTTGGGCTATATCACCTACACAATTGGACTTGGGGTGGGGGGGCACTAGACTACCAGGGTAGTTCGATAAAGGATTATATTGGGGTCAGGGACGGGAAGGGGATGTGACACTTGGACAGCTGGTTCTGATTAATCTATGCTTTTTGTAATATGAAAATGTGTTATTGAGTGTCTCTCATGAGGCATGCTGAGATAGCCTGTGGGTTAACATCTCCCCCCCCCCCCAGTTTAAGATGAAAGCCAAGAGATAATTACAGGCTAGAGGAGACTTAAAATTAAGGATCTCCTGTTTATGTGACTAATTGCAGCTTGCCAGCTAACAAGATAGATCATAAACTTTTAAGACATTCAGAGGGAACACAGTTAATTTCACATGGTGATACAAAGCATGTTGCACCTCCGTGAGATCTGGCACAGAGTCATAGCAAGTCCTTTGATGTCCTGGAAAGGGGAAGCTGCTCATAAGATCAAAGAAAGTCATTAAAAAAAAAAAAGAGTTTTGCTGAGGTCACAGAATTTTAATTTACCTTTTGAATAAGACATTCTATTGGTATGATTTTTTTATATTCTGACAAGGAGGAGCTAGGTGACCTCACACAAAGAGGTTGGCAATGCCAGTTTTTAAACAGTATTCTGTTTTCCATTTAGACACACATGTTGGACTCTGAAAGCTACAACATGCTAGCAGCACTGTAAGAGATATATTAGATCAAGTCTAAATGTCTGGTGGTAAGAAATTGCACTTTTAAAATCTTTTTTTTTTTAAGTGATTATATGTTTTTGTGATTTAGGGTTCTATATTTACACTTTACATTTTCATCTGTTTTCAAGTGGACAACTCATTTTTTAACAGACTATTTGTGACTTCCAAGTCCTTCTGTTTTTGCCTGTGATGTGTGGATGGTTAAGAGCGTGACAACACTGTGCATGATCTTATATGGTAATACCAAACTGAGAAAAGGTAAGAGTAATCTGAGGTCTTTATTAGAGTTTTTAAGGGTTCATTTTGTAAACCTGATTAGGTGCCCGTAGGCGAAAGATATCTGCCCCCCCCAGAGCAGAATTATCTGAGCCTGTACATTAGGTATGCTAGCAAGAGGTTCACAATTTGGATCCCTCCAGAACTGAGACCAAAGGTTGATTCAAACCCACAAAACAGACAGGAGGGTTACCTTGTTCTGTTAACTGTTCACAATACTACGTTCAGAGGTTGGCACTGTGGGAGTAGTGGGCCTGACCTGCTGAGTGGGGATGTGACAGATTGGTTGGCAGCGGTGTGAAAAATTTTGATATTACATGCTCTGATTGTTCAGTGTGTCAGCTTTAGACAGTCAGCTCACTTGTAAAAAAAAAAAAAAAAGGGCAGATATTTTTTTTAAAAACAAGACAGAACTATATCACTTGGCCTACAGTCAAATTCCTACCCATTTTAATTTTTTTCTAAAGTGCAAGTCAGAGTAGCTATAGTTAGGGAAGAAGATGGCTTCCAACTACAGCAGGCACACTGTAGACTATTTAAAGCAGTTGTGTGGGGGACAGAGGAGTCCCGTTCGAGGTGAAAGCCACCAAACAGAACCTCATTGATGCCCTGATGGTAGCAGATACCCAGAGCATCGAGTTACAGACAGTGACTGAAAAGGACCGACCCTTCAGTGTGGCAGGGCTAGCAGACAGTGCAGTGTCCAGATCCGGTGAGGATGACAGCAGGGCCACTGTCAGTGAAGAGCCACAGCAGCAGGAGAAGGTCATCAGTATCCTGGATCCAGAAGTACTCAGGCTGCAAATTGAGTTGTGCAGAATGGAGCTGGAGTTCCAGAAGGAGAAGGACCGAGAACAGAGGGGGGCAGAGCCAGAATACCGAGAGGCAGAGTGAGAACAGAGAGACGCTGAGTGTGAAGAGTGTGAGTGGCAGCAAGCTGCAGAGTAGAAGAGGGTGCAAGAACGGCAAGAGGTGGACAGTGAACAGCGAGAGGCGAACCGTGAGGAGCATGAGCACCAGAGGCAACATTAAATGGAGAAGTTATGACTCCAGCCGGCTGCACCAGAGCAGGTAAGTGGCTTGGGTTTAACTGGGACTGCAGGACTGGGTTACAAATTGAACTCCAAATTGATAGCCAAATTTAAAGAGGGGGAGGATATGGATGCCTTTTTAAATTCTTTTGGAAACTTTTGTATTCAGGCTAAAATTCCATGAGAGTACTGGAGCTTTCAGCTATCCCTGCTACTTACCGAGAAAGCTCGGGATGCATTGGGTCAAATGGACAATGAGGACAGTGATGATTACAGCAAACTTAAAGCTGCACTGTTAAAGAAATTTTTGAACTAACTGCTGAAGCATACGGAGCTATATTCCATAAGCTCAGAAGAAGCCCTGACATGAGCTATGAGTAGCTAGCCATGAAACAATGTCAGTTTTTAAAATGGTGGGAAGGAATTGAAGCAAGCTCTGTTGATAAAATTGAAAATGTGATTTTGTTAGAACAGTTTGTCTGGGCATGCCCAGCAAAGCTGAAAACCTGGCTGGAGGACTGAGATCCCAAAACAGTGCAAGAGGCTGCTGAACTCTCAGACCACTATGCCAAGAGCAGACCTGCTCTGAGAGCAAAAGGGGTGGGCATGGCAGTGCAGAAAGGGAAAAGCACACCTTCAAGGCAGCTAAGACCCTCACTGCCTCCACCGAAACCAGTTAGCCCCAGGTTTCAGAGAAAAGATTTCTCTGAAAAGAGAAGTGAATGTTGGTTGTGTAAAGAAACTAGGCATACTGCCAGACAGTGTCCTACAAGGGCGAGCAATAATACGCAGAATGGTACTAGAAAAGAAGTGGGTTGTTTGTGTGTCCCTGGAAGCATGCGTGTGAACATGAGGGAACACATGCACCCAGTCATGGTGAATAGTGCACAGACGCAAAGGTTAAAGGACACGGGGCATCCCCGACATTGGTAAAAGGGGATCTAGTAGAGACTAGCCAGCTTATACCCAGTAAATACGTCACTGTAGAGGATTTTACTAGTGAAGAGAAAACATTGCCACTAGCCAGTGTTCTCCTGGACTGGGGTGAAACAGGAGGAACTGTGCAACAGGTGGCTGTAGCCAAAACGTTAGCTGTGGATGTGATCCTGGGCAACAATCTCAAACAGGGGATGGTATATGCAGCTACCTGTAGCCAAGTGGCAAGGGAAAATTGTAGTTCCCTGAACCCCACAGAAGCCATTGTGGAAACCACTGGGAGGCTGGTTCCCAGCCTGTGTCTCTTGATATGGAGATTAATGAAAAGAGGGGGTAGAAATTTCCCCAGCAGCAAGTAACCACACAGATACAGAGGGTTGCTCCAAGGAGGGAGGGGTAACCCATTATCAGTGGGATAGAAATGACAGTGATCCTGAGTGCCCTGATGCTAGTTCTTGAGACCCTAGTTTAGTGACTGAAGGAGACCTGTCCCATGCCTTGGGAATGTGTGACAGGTTTGCAGCTGCTCAGAGAAGTGGCCCTAGTCTAGAGAAGCTGACAGCTTGGGCAGACTCTGATGGCGCACAAGCAGGTGACGACAGACATAAGGTTTATTGGGAAAATGGACTAGTGTATACTCAGGCTATACAGACAGAGAGAGTGGTGCTAGGCAGGCAGCTTGTCATTCCCCAGGGGTATCGTGAGCAGTTGCTCAAGGTTGCACATGATATTCCCTTGTCCGGTCATCTGGGAATCGCACGCACTATGCAGTGGCTGGCCCAGAATTTTCTACTGGCCTAACTTCACCCAGCAAGTGAAAGAGTTTTGCAGGTCTTGTCACCGGTACCAAAAAATAGGGAAGGCGGGCAAGAAAACCCAAGCCGCCCTGATTCCATTGCCCATAGTGGAGGAGCCACTCCAGAGGGTGGGAATGGATATTGTGGGGCCTTTAAATACCCCCAGCTCCTCAGGGAAGAGATTAATTCTGACTGTGGTGGATTATGCCACCCGGTGCCCAGAGGCAGTCACCCTATCCTCTCTGAGGACAGACAAAGTGGTAGATGTATTACTCGGGATTTTCTCCTGTGTTGGGTTTCCGCAGGAGGTTGTCACCGATTGAGGGGGGGTTCCTTCATGTCGGACCTGATGAAATGTTTATGGGAAAAGTGTGGGGCAATGCAGAGATGCACAACACCATATCACTCAAAAGCCAATGGGCTTGTGGAAAGATTCAGTGGTACCCTGAAGTCAGTGCTCCGGATGTTTGCTGAACAGCATGGGAGGGACTGGGAGAAATACCTTCCCCACCTGTTGTTTACATACAGGGAGGTGCCCCAAGAGGTGACAGGATTTTCCCCCTTTAAACTCTTATATGGACGCTGGGTACTTGGGCCCCTAGACCTGATCTGGGAGGACTGGGAAGGCAAGCATGCCGACCAGGGAACTCCCATAGTGGATTATGTCCTTAGGTTTAGGTAAAGGCTGAATGAGCTTATGGGGAAAGCCCAGAGAAACCTAGCAGCTGCCCAACAGAAACAAAAAGTGTGGTACGAATGCAGAGCCAGAGCTCGCTCGTACATGATGGGTCAGGAAGTCATGGTCCTTATTCCGGTCAGGAAAGACAAGATGCAGGCTGAGTGGGCAGGACCGTACAAAGTGGTTAGGAAGGTAAATGATTTGAACTACATTATAGAGTTACCTGACAGAAGACAGACAGAAAGAATGTACCATGTCAACATGATGAAGCCATATGCAAATAGGACTGACATGGTGTTTGCAGTGTGTAGTCCTGGACAGGGGACAGACAAAGGAGACCCCCTTCTGGACTTGCCGGAAGAAAGTAAGTGTGAGTCCTCTGTGGAGGCAGTAAAATTGTCACCTCAGCTGGCCCTGGACAAGATCCAGGAAGTAAGGGAGGTTTTAGCAGACTTTGCCCCATTGTTTAGCACCAAGCCTGGACTAACCTCCTTAGCAATGCATGATGTGGAGACAGGGACACAGACACCCATACGGCAGACAGCATATCGAGTATCAGAGGCTGTCTAAAAGAATATTAGAAGGGAGGTGGAGGAGATGCTGGATTTAGGGGTAATCCAGAGATCCTACAGCCCCAGGGCCTCACCCATAGTCCTTGTGCCCAAGCCAGATGGCTCTACTTATTTCTGTGTGTGGACTATCGTGGACTGAATGCAGTCACGAAGTCAGATGCCCACCCGATGCCCCAGATGGATGAACTCCTGGACAAGTTGGGAGGGGCGACCTACCTTATGACCATTGACCTGACAAAGGGGTATTGGCAGGTGGAGTTGATGGATAGAGCTTGGGAGAGATTGGCTTTCATCACTCTGATAGGCTTATTTGAATTTAAAGTAATGCCTTTCGGAATAAAGAACACCCCGGCCACTTTCAAAAGGTTGTGAACCAGGTGTTAAATGGTATTGAGGAGTATGCAGTGGCGTACCTGGATTACACTGCCATCATTACTACCAGCTAGGAAGAACACCTATCTCATCTTAGGGAAGTGCTGGGCAGGATACAGAGGGCTGGGTTCATTGTCAAAACCGAGAAGTGCCAGGTGGCTATGGGAGAAGTGGCATACCTCGGGCATGTGTTAGGCCGGGGACAGCTCCGTCCTAATCAAATGAAAACAGAGGTAATCCAAGCATGGCCCAGACCAGAAACACAGAAGTAGGTCAGGAGTTTTCTAGGGACAACACGGTGCAACGGGAAATTTGTACCCAATTACAGTGCCCTGGCTGCTCCCCTATCTGTCCAGACAAAGAAAAGAATGCCAAAGAAAATTACCTGGGGCCCAGCCTGTGAGGAAGCCTTTTCCAAACTAAAGGAGGCACTGTGCATTGCTCCTGTTTTGATAAGTTCTGACTATAGCAGACCCTTTATAGTTCAGACTGACACCTCAGACGTGGGTATTGAGGCAGTACTGAGTCAGACAGCCAAGGGAAAGATCACCCAGTAGTGTACCTGAGTAGAAAGTTACTTCCCAGGGAGCAGGCATACTCTACTGTGGAAAAAGAATGTCTTGCCATAGTGTGAGCCCTAAAGAAGTTGGAGCCATATTTGTGTAACCCCCCCCCTGCAAATAGGGGTTCCCAAAAGTCTTCCAGGAGCTTGCCTGAATGCTCCAAGTCTGGGTGGTGATCGGCGTCTGAACTGCTTAAATGTGGTTGTAAGTGAGTGCTATTTGAGCCTCCATGTACTGTCTCATTAAGAGCGGTCTGCTTGCAGACTTAATTAGTTTGTCTGGGGGGACTGTGTATTTAATGCTCAAATCCCGCCCAAGCTGTGGAGTAATCGCTCCATTTTGCGGTCGCTGGGAGTGCAAAGGGAGCCCATATGAAAGCTGTATCTGTTTGCCTGTAATCATTTAAAGCATTAGCAAAATTTTAGTTTGTCTAACCTACCTTTATTGCAGCTGGGACTCTGTGTGTGTTACCCCTCCATTTTGGATCTAAACTGCTGTACTGGGTTAATTGGGTTAAGGGAGCCCTAAAATGGAGCCTGTGGACGAATCAGAACTTGGATTCTTAATTATGAACAAGCCACAATGGGTATTAGGTCTGTAACTCTGGTGTACTGTGTGAGCCACTGGAGGAAATAAAAGGGGTCTCAGTGTCCCAGAGGGCTGTGACAAAGCTAGTTTTACCACTACAAAACCTGACCTCTGGGTGGAGGCACCCGCCGTGGGACCTAGGCCCCTCAACCTGTCTGTCGTCAAACAGGCAGGGGTAATAGCCCTTAGGATAGCACCACCTAAGGGTTACACTTATACGGGCAGCATTTTGTGGTGCAAACTGACCACAATCCCTTGGTTTGGCTGACACAGATGGGAGAAAAACAATGCTAGTTTGCTAAGATGGAGTCTTGCTTTGCAAGGGTATGGTATGACAATTCTACACCGGACTGGAGCCAAAAATCAGAACTCCAGTGGGCTATGTCATGTATATGAGGAGTGAACTGATTTGGGAAGCTCATCCCATGCAGGGTATAAAGCCCCCAAATTCAGTCTAGGTGGGGAGGATTGTGACACTTGGACAGCTGGTTCTGATTAATCTATGCTTTTAGTTATATGAAAATGTGTTATTGAGTGTCTCTCATGAGGCATGCTGAGATAGCCTGTGGGTTAACACAGAGATCTGGCAGAGAGTCATAACAAGTCCTTTGATGTCCTGGAAAGGGGAACCTGCTCATAAGATCAAAGAAAGTCATAAAAAAAAAGAGTTTTGCTGAGGTCACAGAATTTTAATTTACCTTCTGAATAAAATGTTTTATATTCTGACAGAGAGGAGCTAGGTGACCTCATGCAAAGAGATTGGCAAAGCCAGTTTTTAAACAGTATTCTGTTTTCCATTTAGACACACATGTTTGGACCCTGAAAGCTACAACATTTTAGCAGCACTGTAAGAGATACATTAGATAGATCAAGTCTGATTGTCTGGTGGTAGGATATTGCACTTTTAAAATCTTGTTTTTTTAAGTGATTGTATGTTTTTGTGATGTATGGTTCTGTATTTACACTTTACATTTTTATCTATTTTTAAGTAGACATCTAATTTTTAGTAGACTATTTGTGTCTTCCTTCTGTTTTTGCCTGTGACGCGTGGATGGTTAAGAGTGTGACAACACTGTGCATGAGCTTATATGGTAGTACCAAACTGGGGAAAGGTAAGAGTAATCCAAGGTCTTTATTAGAGTTTTTAAGGGTTCATTTTGTAAACCTGGTTAGGTGCCCATAGGTGAAAGATATCTGCCCCCCCCCCGTCGAAGAGCAGAATTATCTGAGCCTGTACATTGGGTACGCTAGCAAGAGGTTCACAATTTGAATCCCTCCAGAACTGAGAACAAAGGTTGATTCGAACCCACAAAACAGACAGGAGGGTTACCTTGTTCTGTTAACTGTTCACAATACTACGCTCGGAGGTTGGCACTGTGGGAGCAGAGGACCTGACCTGCTGACAGGAGGCACCACTGGACTACCAGGGAAATTTGCACTGGGAGTGTTCTATGGACAGGGTTTGGGGAAGGGGGGCACTAGACTACTAGGGATGTGTGGGGTGTGTTTTTGTATTTTACCATCAGAGCTGGGGGGGGAGGACACTCGACTACCAGGGGGCTGTGGTGTTTCTTGTTTCTCCCATGGACTTTGCAGGGCACGCGACACATTCTGCTGGGCATGTCCCTGCTCAGACATGTAAACGGGGCCATAATGACATGCAAATGACCCCATTTGCACCTTGCATGCATATTTGCCCCACTTGCATTTGTCAGTCTGAATATCTGGAATTTGTGCTCGGTGCATCCCGAAGATTCACCACGCATCCCGCATCCCCATTCCAGTTATTCAGACTGCACAGGGGGATGCACAGGTGCATCTTCGCTGGCCCCCTTTTGCACTGTACGCATCTTTTGCTCTATTCAGATGGGATGTGCGGTAGCACATCTCATTTGTATACAGCAAGTTTGCACAGTAGCTCAGTCGCCATCCTTTCTCAGGCACAGCACAGGCACTTGCACCTATTCTGGGCACAGTTTGAAAATCCCGATCTAAAACTTTATGTATTTTTATTTATTTATTTATTTAGATCTAGGACTACAAGTACCTTTCAGCAAAGGCTCTTTTATAAACTTCAGAAGGCGAGATTGAAGCGTGAACGAATGTTGCTATAGCAACACTCATTCACACTTGAATCTCACCCTCTGAAGCTGCTGAGTCACTCACTCTCCTCAATCTGTACTCGGTGGCTTCTGTATCTCAAAACTGAGAAAAAATTAGCTGAGCACCCACTGGTTACAATTTTTTTCATACAAGCCACTTCTCCTTTTGTGGATTTTGAGGCATATCATTTACCGAAATGAACACCGCTCAGCCATGCTCTCTCTCGCTCTCTCGCCCAAGTACTTTTACACATAAAGTCTATGCACCAGTAATTATAAAAAAATAACAGATAGGCAAGTGTGTGCCTATGAATATTTTTTTCACACCCTCAGTGTGGGATGTGATGACTACATAAAACTTTCAAGCTTCACTCTTGAGTGTTAATGGTCATCACACACCTTGGGTGTGAAATAAAATATTCATAACACACATGTCCCTATCCATTATTCTCTATTGTATCACCTCTAACACAAATTGGAATGGTGACGAGGTCAGAGGATGCCCAGTCAGGGTCAGAATGCCTCTAGAGAGAGCCACAAGGGCTTATGGACTCAAAGTGGACTTAATTCAGATGTTTCTGCAGCATCCGACAATCTATAAAGAGACAGGCCACCAGTCTAGAGCTGCAATTCCCGAGTGAAGAGTAGGGGCTGTTCCAGACCCAGTTCAGTCTGTGTGGGTTTGCAGCAGAGCATTAAAGAGAGCAGAGGCAAACAGAAGAGTAAGATGGCACATGAGGGAAAATGAAACAAGCATTTGTCAGTGCCGAATGTTGTCTTGCTGGCTTTGCCATTGGTAATGCCGGAGTTAGAGACGCATGATAGGAATGGCAGTGAAGTACTGATGTGACACCAACCCCACCCCCACCCTGTAGAGACTGACAGGCATTAGGTTGTGCCTTTGGGTTGTCAGCCATAACGCTGATAGCATTGTACCTCACCCTACCTTGTAGACACTGACACGTGTCGTGGTGTGTTTGGGGTCTTTGGGCATTATACTTACCCCATTCCAGAAGGAAATATGCGGAGGTGGGTGCAGTATAGGAGAATGGGGTGAACTTTGTGGCCGAATAGTGCAAGGCACATCATAATGCCTGTCACTGGCTGCAGGGTAGGGGTGGGAATGGGGATGGGATGGCATGAACATTACAGCCGATGATCCCAAGTCACACCTCTGATGCCTGTCAGCCTCTACAGGGTGGGGTACTACAGTTGGAAACCCTAACACCATAGGCATGTGTTGGTATTTTCACTCTAGATTTTCAACATGGGGTTTTTGGGAGCCCACCTCATGAAACGTGGCACTATCAGTTTGTTAGCTGAAAGGTGGTTTGCACAGCAGCTATGCCATTTGGCAACACAGGGACGAAAACACATTTTGGGCAGGATGTGGAAAATGACAACTGTATTGTTCATGAGGAGGTGTAAAAATTGGCAGTGTTGAAATTCTGGTGTGAAAATATGAAAAATTGGTGAAGTCATGAGCATGCATAGAAACTGCGCAATGCACATCCATAACCCAGTTATTTTTTTTGGTTTTTAAACCACATTTTCAACATAGGCATTTTGGAACCTCCCCTCTTGACCAGTGGCACTGTGATTTTGTTAATCTGTCCCAAAAGTTGATTTCCCACAGCGACCACGCCATTGTGTGCCACAGGTGCGGAAACACATTTTGGGCAGGATGTGAAAAATGACAGCTGTACTGTTCATAAGGAGGTGTGAAAAAATGCCAGTGTTGACAATTTGGCATGGAAATATTGCAAATTTGTGAAGTTATAAGGGTGTGTGGAAACTGTGCAACGCATGCTTCTAACACAGTCATTTTATGGATTTCTGTCACCAAATTTTCAACATAGGCATTTTAGGACCTCTGCTCATGAACAGTGTCACCGTTATTTCCTCAAACTGTCCCGAAAACTGATTTCACACAGCGACCTCGTTATTCTGCACCGGACATGCGAAAACACATTTTGGCCAGGAGATGTAAAATGACAGCTGTACTGTTCATCAGGAGATGTGGAAAAGTGGCAGTTTTGAAAATTTGGAGTGAAAATATTACAAATTCACAAAGTTATGAGCATGTGTGGAAACAGAGCAATGCATGCTCATGAAACAGCTATTTTTTGGATTTTTCTTCACCAAATTTACAACATAGGCTTTTTGAGAGCCCTCCCCCCCCCATGAACAGTGTCACTGTCGTTTCGCTACTCATTCCCAAAAGGTGATTCCACGCAGTGACCATTAAATCACCTTTCGGGACCAAATAACACCATGATAGTGACAGAGTTCATGAGGAGGGGTCCCAATAACCACAAGTTGAAAATTTGGTGCAAAATTCAAAAAAATGCCCAAGATATGCACCAAAGTTGAAGAAACCCTATTTATGCTATTATACAGTTTACCAGCATTTCTTCAATTCGTGGTCGGCTTTGAAGAGTGCAGACATGTTCCTGATCCACCAAAGATCATCACACCAGACATCGGAGGTAAGTATGGGGTAAGAGTGTGTGTGTGTGGGGAAGCAGGGTATGCAAAGGGTGGGCGTAAGTTGTGGGGGGAGGGCAGGGAGACGGTGAGGGACCGTTTCTCTTTTTTCACAGGGTTTAAAAAGAAAAAAAAACAAACCCGTGGGACGTTTTTTATTTTTCAGGGCGATTTGGCATACTGGGGAGGGCTCCTAGCATGCCACCTAAGTGTCTTGGGAGGATGCTGTAGTCAATGGGGATTGGGCACCCGTCGACAAACAACAAAAGCGGAGGCAAGAGCCAAGAGATTGGGCACCACCTCGGCACATAACAAATGGGGGTGCATGAGGCTGATGGGGGTGGGCTCCCCCATCGCTTATACATTGTAACAGGGCATGCCAACAGGGGGATTGGGCACCCCAAAGTCAGCATTATGGCAGGCAGTGTGCCGCCATGTTGTACTTGTTTCACCAGGAAAGCACGTCGGGAGGCCCGCTGCGTATGACGAGCTTTGCTCTCATTGCAGTGGACCTTTTGTTTGATGTGATTACCACATTAAGCATGCATGGTGTGGTGCCGGCATGCAGGCTGATTGGGGAATGAAGGATGCATCTACTGATGCATGCCTTGCATTCGCCCAACAGTGACCGCGCCTCTAAATCTGCTACTACTGCAATATGTTGGCTGCGCATGTGTGAGCCAACATAAAAAACAGCTCCAAAGTTGGTGAGCTGTTGTTTACAGTTTATTCAGACTTGTTGATTTAAAAAAAGGCTATTGTTCACTAATTGGACTGGTGTGGTTATGTTTGTATTTTTATGCATGTCTTTAAGCCACAAACTTTCTCTAAAGAATCTCTCACAGTGCATGGCATCATGGGTATGCACATTCTTGTGCAAGTCCAGCTGACAAGGCTTCTTCAAAACAGCTCCTTTTTTTATTTTTGCTTACGCACAGTGTGAAGCAAACATCTTGTTTCATGTGTTTCAGCGATGTCACTGTCTCTTCCAGTGCAGCTCAGGCTGCATTGGGTGTAGCAGCGACAGCTCAATGATCAACCATCCTGGTCGTGATGCAATTTTCTTTTTGTGGGGTGGAAACGTTGCATAGTTGAAAAGAATCAATCACTTTATTCACAGTGCTGCTGGCCCTTTCACTGGCATAAACCAGCCCTGCAGTCTTCCAGTACTAGTATAGCTCCCACTGTTCCCAGGATGGAGAGAGAGTGAGCCTCCTACAATTACATTTATTTCCGTGCTGCCAGTACCCACCTTGCAATCCTCTCCCCAGTCCACTGCATACACCATCTTATCCCCCTCATCTCTAGTCTCCCACACTGTGCAGCAAAACAACAAAAAAGAACAACCTCAAAACTCAAAGCAAATGAGAAGTGGACAGGATACACAGTTAAAACAAGCCCTGCAGTTTTACAATCACCGATACTGCTCCTCTCCCCACAAATGGAGTTAGAGTGAGCCTCCTCCATTCCCATTTCTTTTCATGCTGCCAGTACCCCAACACTCTTCCCAGCTGATTGAATATACAAAAGGTTCTTATCCCCCTTGTCTCTAGTCTCCCTTATCAAAATAACAAAAAAGAACAGTCCCACCAATAATTGATCAAAGCAAATGAGCAACAGACAGAATACATCTATAAAACAAGCCCTGCAGTTTTAGTCACTACTGCTGCTCCTCCACCAGTGGAGTTAAGAGTGAGCCTCCTCTGTTCCCAATTCTTTACATGCTGCCAATACCCACCATGCAATCCTCTCCCCAGTCCACCGCACATGCAAAGCTTCTTATCCCCTGTAATCTCTAGTCTCCCACATTGTGCAGAAAAGCAACAAAACAAAACAATCCCACCCATAACCCACTCAAAGCAAATAAGCAACAGACAGAATACTAAATGCTGGTGACTGATGTTTACACTAGCAAACATCCACGGATGTTTTCACAAACTTCTGTGCTGTGACATGAGCTCCCAGAGAACCGAGGGAGGATAGTCGGGAACAGCTTGCCGTGTGTGCATACAGTACTAGCCTTAGAAAACAACCAGAAAGCCAGGTTTGACTGGTTGTAGAAGCACCATGCAGAAGCTTTGTACTTGTTAGTTTATTTATTTATTGAAATGTTTCACAAGGAAGGCACACTGAGCAACAAGTCACTCGTCTCCTGGTGCGACCTGGGGAGAAGGGGTACAACTGGAATGAGACATTACATTCAAGTTACAGGATCAACATTATCATACAGTTGTAAGGCAGGTGTTACAAACTGTTACAACAGTGTTGCTCATAACATGTTGAAAGGGGACAATAATACATGCTCAGTTAACAAGTGCTTACATGAAAGAAAAAGGGGAAAGGGGAGGAAGAGAGGGGGAAAAGCAGTGCCCCTGGAGACCCTTTCAGGATGCGAGGAACCCTGCAGAGGGACTGGGGGGACCAGAGAGAAGGCAAAAAAACAGTGTTCCAGAGTGGTGAGCTTGCTGTCACCTCTGTGGCTTCAGGTGCTGTGTTGCAGGGCTGTTTGGGGCATTTGCCTCTTCTTCAGCTGAACTAGCTCTGGGGACAGACTATGCCAGAGACATACTGTACTACTGTGGTGCAGTCTTCATCCGGGTACAAAGTCAACATGCAAATAAACACTGAGTCGGGACTTTGCAGTTGGGTAAGGAAATTCACAACGGAGTTGCTATTTTATTGCTCAGAGTTATATGACTAACACTTAGTAGATGCAAACTGACTGCCTCATCATATGACATCTTATAGTCGTTCCCATATGGTTTCTAAATCAAAAAAACTGGATAGCTAATGCACTGCTCATAGAAACATAGAATTTGATGGCAGAGAAGGACCACTTGGCCTGCCCAGTTTGCCCCCCCCTCCCCAACTATAATATTACTGCGGACTGTAATTGAGCCACATCTCTTCCTCCCTCTCCTTCATTTCCACTGTGATTCCCTTGCACCTATGCCATGCATTCTTGAACCCCACCACTGTTTTTGGCCCCACCACCTTCACTGGGAGGCTGTTGCAGGAATCCACCACTCTTTCTGTGAAGATGCTTTTTTCACATCTCTCCTGAATCTGCCCCCACCGCAGCTTTATGACATGTCCCCTTGTTAGTGAGCACCTTTTATTCTGTAAACTACTTCCCTCCTGTACCATATGAGGTATTTAAGCGTCTCTGTCACAGCCCCTTCCCTCCTCTCTATCAGGATTTACATGCTGAGGTCCTTAAGTTTTTCTTTGTAGGGCTTTTGATGCTGACCCCACACTATTTTAGTTGCCCTCCTCTGTACTGCCTCCACTCTTTTTTTTTTTTTCCAATTGTTTAACCAGGTGAGACACATTGAGCTGAAAGCTTGTTTACAGGTGCAGCCCGGGAGCACAGGGAAGTTAAGTGACTTGCTCAGGGTCACACAGCATGCAAGTGGGGGTTGTGGGATTCAAACCCAGGTCTCCAGATTTGCAGCTCAGAGCCTTAAACCACTGCACTATACTGCCTCCCTGCCAATGTCCTTCTGGAGATGTGGTCTCCAGAACTGGACACAGTACTCTAGCTAGGATTTTATTAGCGATCTGTGCAGAGGCAACACTACTGCCCTCTTTCTGTTAGTGATACCTCAAACTGTGCACCCCAGAATCCCTCTAGCCTTCCTGACTGCCTGGCCACCTTTCAGTCATCAGATACGATTACCCCAAAGTCTCTTTCCTGCTTGGTGGTCATCATAACAACTCCACCAATTGTGTACTCTGCCCCTGGGTTTCTGTGCTCTGAGTGCATTATATTGCACTTTGTTTACACTGAAACCCAGCTGCCATACCCTTGACCACTCCTCTAGTTTTCTCTGGTCTCTGCTCATCTTTGACAACCTCCCAGTAGTGTTCACCCTATTGCAGGTTTTGGTGTTATCCGCAAAGAGGCTGACTTTCCCTTCCATCTCCTCTGCAATGTCACTTATAAAGACATTAAAGATGACTGGTCCCAGCACTGATCCCTGAGGCACCCCATTGGTCACTCTCCCTTCCTCAGAGAGAGAGTTCTGTTTACCGCCACCCTCTGTTGCCTATCCCCTGACCAATTTTTTACCACTTTTGGACCCATTCTTAAGCTACTAAGCTTGTTTACTAGTCTCCTGTGTGGAACAGTGTTGAAAGCTTTACCGAGATCAAGGTATGCTATGTCCACTGCTCCATCCTGATCTAAAATTCTTTGTCACACAGTCAAATAAATCTATCAGATTCATTTGAGTTGACTGCCCCCCTGTGAAACCATGCTGCCACGGGACTTTTAACCCACTGGATTCAAAATACAGTACATGCCACTTATAACAGACGAATATGTCCTGGGGCATTTTGTTTTCCATTACAGTGTCTGTGATATAGTTCCCATGTAACCTATAATAGAAAATCAGTTAGCATACACTAAGACCTGTAATAGAAAAAGTCTTAAGAGTTTGCTATGATACAGCTCCTCTGGGGAAAGTTGTTTTTTTTTAGTTGCTGTGGTTCAGCTGTTCTGTATTAAAACTCAGCATTTATTGAAACATTTTAAAATGTGATTAAAAACATTTTTTACTTGTGTGCTGCTGCTGCTCCTGTGTTAAGCTCATGAGCACCCTAAACTTCCTCTGCATTGTTTGCTTCTCAGTGCTCTTCCCCTACTTGTTTTCAGTAGCCGTTAGGAAGCTCCAGTCTGGAGGGATGTCACTGCACTGCTCTATTGCTCTTCGCAGTGTCAGAAGAGCGTTTCTACATCAGTTTTGGTCTCGGCGGTTTCCTTCTCCTCCTCATCCACCTCATTGATGTCATCCTCTCCATTTTCATCCTCAGGCTCTGTTCGAACCCCCCTTAGTGGTTCTCATATGTTGTCCTGACCTGCAGTGGGTCTTTAGAACTCATCAGACTACAGAGGTCAGCAAAATTACCCGGGGTCAGACCGGGTGGTGGTGGGTTGCTGTCTTCTAGGTCAGAACTGTTAGCGGGATCCACCGTGGTCATGACATCTTGATCTTGATGGAAGCCAACCTTTCAAAAGCACAGCACAACTGTCTCTTATCGTGACACAATCACAGACATGCCCCATCATGCAGACTGCATCGTGTTAGCTTATTTCTTTTACACAAGCAACTGCTGTAAGCTCCTGATCAGAATCCAGGAGATGTAGCATCCGTGCCCTCATGTGCCTAACATAGTGCCTCTTGAAACTATCAGTTATCCCTTGATCCAAGGGCTGCACAATAAATGTGGTGTTTTGGGGGTGGGGGGGATTAGAAAAAACAACTTAATATCCCTGAGCCCTGTGACTTCAGGATGGCCATTGAAGTTGTCCAGCACCAGCACGAGCACAATCTTATGGCGTTGTAGTTTTCTGTTGAAGTGTCATGGAGCAAGTCTGTCAAAATGTTACCTGTCATCCATGCTGTATGGCTCACTTGGTATAGCACTGGAAGATTTCTTATTCCACAGAAGCACCGTGGCCCAGCAGGTTTTCCAATGACCAGGAGCTCCTTCTTTTTAGTGCCTGACATGTTGCACATCAGGAGGATAGACAGCCGCTACTTGGATTTTTTAAGCCCATGGGTGATTCTGCCTTGAATGAAGGAATCCCATAGCCCACACACCATAAGTACAGACTGGTTTCATCTGCAATGAAAATTTCATTGGGAGACTAACCACATAGAACAGCCCGCAGCCCATCCATCTCTAAGCCAGGCAGTAACTCCCTTTGCATCTGCTGTTTGTTTCTCACTGTGGATTTTTTTAAATCCAGTGTTGTGGCTGTGTTTTCAGTGAGTTAATCAACTGCCAAGTGGTTTAAACTTGCTTGCCAAGGCCCACTATTAACAACTGAGCTTTCCCAGTTATTAATGTTTCATGACCCCAGACATTAGAAAACCACAGCAACAACCCCTCCTCCACATCGCTGTCTTAGACTGCCAGTCAGATCAAGCGTTCTTTGGCTTTGATTAAATCACAGAGTGTTGCTTTAACTTATTACCTCCTGGGCGGCCATTTTGTGCCAGGCAAACAGTGGATAGTGTGGACTTCATGTGGAGCTATTGGAGGTAATGAGCTAGTTTCTGAAGTGGATGGAAAGATCTCTTAAATTTTGGCTTTGGTAAAGTATCGATATCCTCTGGGATAATTTTTTTTCTGATAGGGTGAGACCGCTTCGCTTTACTGCAGACATTTTATGAGCCTAGCTGCACCAGACAGAAGAAACTGCTGACTGATCATTTTTAAGCTCCTGCAAATGACTATTAATGGCCACACATTACTGTCTGACACCTGCTCAGCTGCTACAAATTAGTCATTAGCAGAGGTCTGGCAGCCGATATAGATGATGGCCATAATTTGTTCGAACAACTGGTTTTTACATTGTGGCTATAGAAAGTGACTTTTGGTAAGCGTGAAATGTCCATAGAAAGTGGTGGTCTGACTCATCGGAGGATGTTTTAAGTGTACATAATGCATACCACTATCCTTTCCTTCAGCAGTCATTCCATTAACTTTCCCATTCTAGTCCCGCAGTATAACTCCTGTTTCCAGTAAACTGATAAATACAATAGACAGAGCTCCTGCCAATATTTCCCTGAGCTCCCACATTACCGTTGGATGCAGCCTATTTCGCACCACAACCATGTATCCAACCTCAGAACTGTGAGCCTTCAGGACTCTTTCCTTTAAAACAGTACTAGTGGCCACCTCTCTCCCTCCAAAAGCTTTCTTTACTTTTATGTGTCCCCCTCTGTAAACTCTTAAGTATTTTTTCAGGTTGTCAACCTTTTCCTGGTCCCCCTGAACACATCCCTCCCTTACCTTTTAATCCTTACAGTCCCACCCATTGTCTTCCTCTTTTCACTTGCATATCTAAAAAAATGTCTTAGTCTCCTTTCATTACATCCTAGGCTATTCCCTCTACAGTTTGCACCTTTGTGCTGCTTACTGCCATCCGTGCTTCCCTCTGTTTCCTTTGATACACCTCCTTATCCTCCTCCCTCTGCATCTGGTTATGCCTTCTGAATGCTACCCTTCTTCTGATACCTATTTTTGTAAGTACTGTTAATCACGTTACTGATGCTGAACTAGAGGGCCTTGCAAAGCCTGAAGGGACTTTGCAAGCCTCCTCTTGAGTAACCCATAGCAATCTCTTCTTCCTCTTGCATTTTCTCACAGTCTTGATGTAGAGGTTTGTTGACTTCACTGTACTCGCTTTGAGCTTCGCACTGGTTCCTCCATTCCACTCAGGCCATCCTCTGCCATCAAATCATCCCTGAGGTATTCACCCATCTTTATAAAATCTACAATCCTGAAGTCCAGGACCCTGCCTGTCTGTGGATCAGTTCTGTAGCTGTCCTTTTGTTGAACCACACCGTATGCTAATCACTGGCCTCAGGTGGCTTCCCACCTTGGCATCTGCATTACTGTCCCTGTTATTGAGCACTGGGTCCAGTATTGCCCCATCATGAGTGTGCTCACTGACTAGTTACCTGGATGCATAACTGATGAGGTTACCCTACCTCAGTAAACCCATCTAAGCCCCACCAGCTGACAGGGACCCGGAGGTCATGATACCCCTCTGTTTGCGTGGTAACATCCTAACCATTCCTAACCCTTGCATGGCCTACATTACAAAAAGGTGCCCTACCACCTTTTTTTATGTTAGCTGGAGTAAATTTCTGACCCTTTTCCTTTGACTGCTGGTGCACCACACAGGACCTGCAGAACTTTTTCATCTGCCTGGAAATTTCAAGCCAGTAGCTGTGAGTTATTAGATAGGCCATAGTTTTACACCGCTACAGGTTCTCTCCATTAGGGTGAATATGGGCAGCTGCCAACACTTGCTACCAGAGTGATTTGGATAGCACCATCTGTTCCTCCATGCAGCCAGTTCATGGGTTAAAATGCCTCCTAAGCAGTTCATTGCCCTTTCTTATGTAACATGGCTTAGCGTAGCATAGTTCATCTTTACTAGAGATCTCACACACAGTGTTTTTACTAGAGTTTAACATACTGGATTTTTCAGTGATACCTATCGTAGGTGAACAATTGTTTGAATCCACAGCCAAAATAGTCTTAAGTTTCCCTTCAGGCTTCGCAAGGCCCTCCAGTTCAGCATCAGTAAGGTGATTAACAGTACTTACAAAAGTAGGTATCAGCTTTTCCTTAGTCATATGAAACTGCTGCACTGTCCCCTTCAGCTGTCCCACCCTGGTAACCATAACAGTCCACCACTATGGTTTCTTCTGGGCAGCCTTTTCCTCTGGCACAGCCTTGATGCATCTTAGAACAGTCCCACTCTTCTATAGCTTTCGTCTCCTAGACACTATTGCAATCCTGCTTAGCAGTGCTTTCAGGAACTCTCAACACCTCTGCTGACATAACCTCAGGCTCTCCTCTCTGACACTGGTGAACTATCCCACTTCTAAAATCACATATGTGAGGGTGGGTTACATAGAAACATAGAAACATAGAATTTGACGGCAGATAAGGACCGCTTGGCCCACCCAGTCTGCCCATTTCCCTACCTACTGGATAAGCTGCAGATCCTAGTTAACCAGCAGCCTACTTCTTCCTACCCCCGCCCCCCCAGAACTGCCTTATGACTATCCCATGCATGCTTGAATTCCACCACTGATTTTGACTCCACAACCTCCTCTGGAAGGCCGTTCCTGCACCCACAACCCTCTCTGTGAAAAATACTTCATTAAATTACCTCTGAGCCGCCCCCCATCTTCAAATTGCCCTCTTGTTCTTGCACACCTCTTTTTTGAAAGATGCTACCCTCTTGGACTTTGTTGATTCCTTTGAGGTACTTGAAAGTTTCTATCATGACCCCCCTCTCCCTCCCTTCCTCGAGGCTATACATATTAAGCTCCTTAAGACTCTGCACCATTTTAGTTGCCCTCCTCCGGACAGCTTCCATCCTGTCTATGTCTTTGCAGAGATTGGGTTTCCAGAACTGTACACAGTACTCCAGATGGGGTCTCACCAGCTGTCTGTACAGAGGGATAATAACTTCCTGTTTTATACTGGTGATGCCTCTCCCTATGCATCCCAGTATCCCCCCAGCCCTCTTTGCTGCCCTCTCACATTGCTTGCCCATCTTTAGGTCATCTGATATGACTACCCCAGGTCCCTCTCCATTTTTGTTGTTAAGTATCTCACCCCCATTGTGTACTCTTCCCTGGGTTTTGTTTCCCAGGTGCATTACCTTGCACTTCTTAGCATTGAATCTAAGCTGCCATACATTTGACCATTCCTCTAACCTTGCCAAGTCCCTTCTCATCCTTTCCACCCCACCCTGTGCATCAACTCTGTTGCAGATCTTAGTGTCATCTGCAAAGAGACATACTTTTCCTTCCAGTCCTTCTGCAATGTAGCTATAAAGACATTGAAGAGGACTGGTCCTAATACTGAACCCTGCGGTACCCCACTAGTAACCCTCCTTTCTTCTGAGTGGACTCCATTTACTTTTACTCTCTGTGTCCTATTCTCCAGCCAATTCTTTACCCAGGCTGTCATCTTGGGACCCACTCCCAGGCTGGCTAACTTGTATATTAATCTTTTGTGTGGGACTGTGTCAAATGCCTTGCTAAAGTCTAGGTAGGCCATGTCCACAGCCCCTCCCTGATCTACTACTTTGGTCACCCAGTCAAAGAAATCTATCAGATTGGACTGAAGACACAGAAGGCAAGAAAAGTTATTTTTAAATATCCCATAGGGCTGTGCACTTTATTACTTAAGGATTTCAACACATTGGACAATGAAATAAACAGTTCAGACAGTGCAAATATGGAACATCTGTATTGCTCATACTGGTGGAACTAGTCAGGGTGACCTTATGCTGCTGCAAAAACTTGGCTTAAAGGGCTGTTGGTTCCCACTCAGCCAGTCGGCTCACAGGGACAAAACCAGTAACTGAGAATGGTCCTACCTGCACCTGCAGGCTGCAGCTCTACAAGTCATACTTTAGGTAGACCAGTCACCCCTTCAGCTGCTCAGTGCAGCTCTGGTCAAAACATCCTAGCCTAGGCTAGCACTGCCACTGGTCAGTCTTTCCAAGGCTGCTCCCAGCACCAACTACTCCTCAGAGCCAGCATCAGCACCTGTGTGACACAGCAACTGCCCAGGGCCCGTACACCGTGTGGGGGGGGGCTCGAGTTATTTGACAGATGACAGCTGCCTTGCTATGCTGCTCGCATTCTGCTCCACTTCCAAACACTTGCTGGTGACAAATCAATTTAAATCAGCTGAGCCCACCAACTGGAAACTAAAACTACCAACCAGGATTCCCCTTCCCTGAAAAAAACAAAGGCTGAACTCTGCTTGACCGTAGGACCCAGATCCATTTGTGACAGCTACGGAGCATTCGTGGGGTGGAGTATGGATGTGCAGGCCAGTGGCTGGAGAGAGTGTGGTGGAGGGGCAGGTCTTGGGCTCTGAGTGGCCTGGTGACTGGCTTAGCTGTTGTTGTGAAGGGAGTCAGGCGGAATACTGGGGTGAGAGTGAGCCATGAGCGAGAGGAGAGAGTGAAAGTACAGTTACTCAAGAACTTACTGTAACAGTAGCTCTTCGAGAGAGGCTCTTGCAGTAGGTAATTACATATAGGACTGAGTCCGGCAGGCATCAGGACCCCACGGAAAAATTACTAGCTAGCAGTCTCTGGCGGGGGACCGCCCCTACGTCAGGTGACCGACGTCTGTATAAAGGGGTGGTCCCCCATGCCCGCCTCCCAGTTCTTTCTCGCCAAGGACCAAAAGGCAAGACGAGAGAGAAGCGGATATTTCCATCCTGGAAAAGGAGATGAAAAAGCTTAGGGGGATGGAGGGCGGGAAGGTATTACCTACTGCAAGAGCCTCTCTCGAAGATCTACTGTTATGGTAAGTTCTTACGTAACTGTACTATCTTACTTGGAGAGGGCTCTTGCAGTAGGTAATTACATATAGGACTGAGTCCCAAGCAATCTGGAACAAGGAGAAGCAAACAGGAGGAGGAAAGCTACTCAGGAGTAGACCCTCTGGCTGTGAAGGTCTTAGTAAAGGAGATCGTTGCAGAACAACCAACCCGAAGCCTGCTCTACAGTGAGAGGTAATGTCCAAACTGTAATGCTTTGTAAAGGTATGGACAGAAGTCCAAGTGGTGGCTACACAGATGTCTGCCATGGACACATTCTTGAAACAAGCCGCAGAGGCAGCGACCCCTCTAGTGGAGTGGCCTCTGACCTCACCCGGCAGGGTCTTGTTGTACTTGTCATAACAGAAAGTGATACAGTGAGCCAACCATTTAGATAGGCGTTGCTTGGAAACAGCATTGCCTTCTCTTTTAGGAGCAAAAGAGACAAACAGTTGATCAGTCTTCCTGAGATCCTTCGTCCTGTTGGTGTAGTATCTCAGAATTCGGTGGTCATCCAAAGTATGTACAGTAGGAGGTACTCTCCATGATTAGAGTGCTGTGTAAAGAAGGCAGGCAACTCTATGGATTGATTCAGCATAGATTCCGCTGCCACCTTAGGGAGAAACTTAGGACTGGTACGCAGAGCCATACGTTTCTTGTGAAAAATCAGATGTGGGATTTTACACATCAGGGCCTGAAGCTCGGAAATCCTTCAACCAGAAGTAATGGCCACTAGGAAGAGAGTCTTCTAAGAGAGTAACTTTAGGCCTGCTGAGGCTGCCGGCTCAAAAGAGGGCAGAGTAAGCTTCTCCAGAATAAAATTCAGATCCCAAGGAGGGTCAGGAGCCAGAATGGGGGATCGCAAATGGAGGACCCCTCTAAGAAAGGTCTTGGAGACCTCCAGCTGAGGAAATGTCCTGTCTGCAAAAGAGACATGGTAGGCCGAAATGGCCACCATGTGCACCTTGAAGGATGAATGACTGACACCCAGATCAAAGAGGTGTTGCAGGTAATCCAGGAGCCGTCCAATAGAGCACGAGAAAGGCTCGAAATCTTTGGAGGCGGCCCAAATAGTGAACAGTTTTCATTTCATAGCATATGTCGATCTGGTGGAGGGTTTTCTGTCCTCCACTAGGATCTCAGCTACTCGGGGCCGAATTGGGCCTGAGCTATGTCTGCAGGAGCCACTCATGCAACTGAAGGGACTTGAGGCCTGGATGGACCACGGTCCCCTGATCCTGGGTAAGCAAAAGTTATGACAGAGGAAGAGGAGGTTCCTCTGAGAACTGTTGCAGAAGAGAGAACCAAACTTGCCTGGGCCAGAAAGAAGCGATCAGAATCAGTCGAGCTCCTTCTGAACTGAGTTTCTGTAAGACCCTCAGAATCATTGGGATCAGGGGGAAAGCATAGATGAATCTGCCCTTCCAATCCAGAGACAGAGCGTCTCTCCAAAGAATGCTGCGCCCTACAGCAAGCGAGCAGAAGTCGAGAAGTTTTGCATTTTGAAGAGATGCGAACAGGTCCACCTGTGGTATTCCCCAATGTAGGAAGATATCGTCTAAGACCCCCTGATCCATTTCCCACTCATGAGCTTGAGCAGACGACCGACCGAGTTCATCTGCCAAGGTGTTCTCAACCCCCGGGACATGAACTGCCATGAGGTGAAGGTTGTGCTGCACTGCTCAATCCCAAACTCGCATTGCCTCCCTGCAAAGATGGTAGGAACAAGTTCCTTCCTGCTTGTTGATGTACCAGATCACACACATAGTGTCTGTCTGTACAGCCAAGTGACCGGGAAGCAGATGCAGAGCCTGAAGAGCATACAGTACTGCCCGAAGCTCGAGCACATTGATATGAAGAGATTTATCGAGCTTGGACCAGGAGCCCTGGGTCCTGTGAGGCCCGAGGTGGGCTCCCCAACCCCCCCCTGAGGCGTCCGTAGTTAGTGTCTGGGAGGGGGGAGAAAGACAGATGGGAACTCCCCAGCAAAGGTTCTTCTGATTCCACCACTGCAAGTCCCAAACCATAGGAGTGGAGACCAGAATGAGCTGGTCTAGGTCGTCCACCAACTGATCCCACTGAGACCGAAGCATCCACTGAGAGATCCTCATGTGGAGCCGAGTCCGAGGGACTATCGGGATCACAGCTGCCATGAGCCCGAGGAGGTGAAAGACCAGCCTGGCACTGACCTACCTGCGGCCGGACAACAGGCTGACCTGAGCCTAGAGTGTGGCCACCCTGTCCAGTGGCAGGAAGGCCCTGCCAGAGGTCATGTCCAGGATTGCCCAGATAAACTGAAGCCTCTGGGATGGGATCAAATGGGACTTGGAAGGGTTGATGGTAATACCCAGGCAGGAAAAAAAAACCTGGGTAAGGGAAAAGAAGCACAGGAGTTCCTTCGTGGATGGGGCCGCCAGGAGCCAGTCATCCAGGTATGGGAAAACCTGCACCCCTGGGTATGCAGGTAGGCTGCTACCACTGAAAGGCATTTGGTGAACACTCAGAGCGCTGAGGAAAGACCAAATGGGAGGGCCTTGAACTGGTAGTGGTCCCCCTGGAAAGCAAAACGTAGGTATTTGTGGTGGGAAGGGCGGATAGGAATGTGCAGGTAAGCATCCTGCATATCCAGAGCACACAGCCACTGTCCCGGCCAAAGAAGGGGCGTGGGGCCCTGCAGGGAGAGCATCCTGAACCTCTTGTACTCCACAAACAAGTTCAGGGAACTGAGGTCGAGAATCAGCCTTACATCTCCTGACTTCTTCGGGGCCAGGAAGAAGTGTGAATAGTAACCTGTTCCCTAAAGAGGAAGGGGAATGGGCTCTATCGCCTCCTTCAGGAAAAGTGCTGAAATTTCTTCTGAACCAGAAGATGCTTCCAAGATGCAATGAGACCTTGGGGGTTCTGAAGAAACTCTTTGAGTGTCCTTCTGCACATCAGCTGGAGCACCCAGGAATCTGAAGTTATCCTCTCCTAACCCATGAGGCGGATGGAAAACCTCCCTACTGGTTTCTGTGGAGACCCCAGAGGCTGTGGGAGAGGAAAGGAGTCAGATGGTGTGGTGCAGCATCATGACTGAAGCTCCCGCTGCTTTTTTGGGTGGTGGGGGCTAGGCAGCCAGAGGGGCCCGGCATTTAATGGCCCGCTTTCCCTGGGGTTTCGCCTTTTGCTGGTTCTGCCTGCAAAAGGGACGGCGCTGCATTTGAGTGGGATTGTACATGAAGTCCACAGACTTCAGTGCAGTCCCCTTCTCCTGCAGGTCAGTGATAATGTCCTTGACATCACCACTGAACAGAACCGAACCCCGGAAGGGCACTTCCTGAATAGTGGACTGCACTTCCGGGACCAACCCTGACACATCGAGCCAGGCATGACGCCATAAGCCTACGGCAAAAGCCAAGCTCCTACCAGCAGTGTCCACTGCATCATACGTGGCATGATGCATGTGCCGACTGGCTGAACGTGCTGAGTGGACAAGGTGAGCCACTGCCTGTTTAACCTGAGAGTCAGGAAGGGAATCCAATTTGGATTCCACCTCACTAAGAATTGCTTTCTTTTAATCCCCCATGTGACTGACATAATTCAGGGCCCCTAATACCCAGAGTGGAAGAAGCAAAGATCTTCTTACCATACTGGTCTAGAAGACGAGATTCTTTGTCAGGTGGAGACGAGCTCAAATGCTTCAGGTTAGCTGACTGACCGTGAGCGGTGTTAATCACGACTGAGTCAGCTCGAGGGTGAGAATCAAGAAAGTCAACACCCTTGGGAGCCTGATATAGCCTGTTCGACTTCCGAGGAAGAGGGACTAAAGCTGACAGCTGCTTCCAAATAGTGGAAACAAGATTGGTATGAGGCTCAATCTAGGGTAGCACCAAGGTCGAAGCGGTCTCAGGCAGATCCAGTAGCTCAGCGAGTTTCTTACACTGTGGATCCAGCTCCAAGGAACGCCACTTATGAACCTCCTGGATATTGTGCAGCAACTCCGTGAAGGAAGGATTCTCCAGAGGAGACTTCGGAGTCCTAGGCCTGGGCTTAGTCGGTGAGCGTGGCTCGTCGTCCAGGTCGGAACAACCGTCATAGTCATCCGAGGTGTCAGAGGAGGAGGAGGAAGAGGAGGAAGAAGGAGGCTTCCTCTCCTGGCATGGGGGAGGAATGGACCCCTTGGGAAGTCCTCAGGAAAACATGTCCTGCCCCACCCTAGAACCAAAGGACTCACCCCTGGTGTCCGGAGGTGGGGAGGGAGTCTGTCATCACGGATGTATGGGAACTGGAACCATCGCCGGGAGATGACTCTCCACCTTTCTGGTGAGCTGAGCCTTGGCCTCAGCCCACCAGGAGGCCAGAGTCTCCTTCAAATCCACCGGCTGCTGAGGGGGTGGTGGAGGAGGAGGGGGATATGGGTACTGAGTGTACCCATAAGGCACATATCCGTAACCTGACGGCTGGTAACCCCGCGTCGGGTAGTGAGGCACCATGTACTGTGGTGTCGGATAGGCCGGCATCAGGTACTGGGGCATCAGATACTGTGGACCCGGGTAAGAAGGCATCAGATATGACGGGGTTGGATACTCGGGACCCAGAGGGTCTGACGGAGCAAATGGCCTGGCTGGAGGCCCCATGGGTGGGCCTGGAGCAGAAGACCCATTGGGCTGAGGGACCGGCGTTGAAGTGGCATCCGGGAGAGGGATATCACTCAGCCTCAGCAGGACCGGCATCGGGGCTGGCGTCCGGGGAACCGACGTCAGGTCATCTAGCCCAGTGGGAGGAAGGCCTGATGGGGGCACAGCAGGAACCTCAGCATCGCCCAGGAATGGAGGGGAAAAATCCTCGGGGTCACGCTGCGGAGTCCCAGGGTCCCCAGAGGGCAGCAAAGGCTGCGAGGAGCCAGGAATGGCAGACATTAGAGGGTCCGGCGTTGGCTTAGCCACCGCACGGGCATCGGGCAAGCCAACGTCCGACTTATCAGCAAAGTCTGGGCGGATGCCGGAGGAGCTGATGTTTGACTTGGCGGATCTATCGCCTGAGGCAGGTCGAGAAGGAGGAGTGGCCTGGTCAGATGGAAGAGTGGCTGTACGCCGCCCCAAAGGGTCGGGCGACTCATTGACCATTTCCGTGCAGGCATCAGAGGAGCTGACATCCAGCTTACCAGAGCTGCTGAAACCAATAGGCCGCACAGTGATGGTCTTACTGGGAGTGGAGGCCTCCAATAGCCTGGAGGCACCCAAAGGGCATGGGCGTGAGCCAGATGGGTGGACTGACACTGCCTTGGAAGCCTCCAAGATGGCTGTCGCGGAGTGGTCCCCTGGAGGGGACGTTACCTGGAGCACAGTGACTCCAGCCGAAGTCGCGGGGTGGATGAGGAGCCCTTGTCCCGGTGCTTCTCCTTGTCCTTGTTCTTGCGATGGCCTTCAGGGGATGTGGACACCTGCTAGAGCTTTTTCATCTCCTTCTCCATGGAGGACATTTTCTTCTTGAGGATGTGGGCCTCTAGGGACTGCTGCCTCCATCTGCGGGTGGCGGCATTGAATTTAAAGTAGTGCTGGCACTTCTCCTGATGGTCTGGACCCAGACAGAAGAGGCACTGGGAATGGCTGTCCTTGTGTGGGAGTTGGGCGCTGCACGAGTTGCACTTATTTTTGTGCTCGGAGGGTGCAGGGGATGACATACACCAATGAAAGCCTGACAATTCTGTCGAATAAATAGAGAAATTGATGGGAAAAACTACCGACAACAGAGCTGACGAGTGTTGAACTTTACCGCGAAGCGCTGATACGAGCTAACAGTGGGAAAGAACTGGAAGGCAGGCATGGGGGACCGCCCCTTTATATTGACATCACAAGACGTCGGTCACCTGACGTGGAGGCGGTCCCCCGCCAGAGACTGCTAGCTAGAAATTTTTCCGTGGGGTCCTGACGCCTGCTGGCATCAGTCCTATATGTAATTACCTACTGCAAGAACCCTCTCGAAGTAAGATCTAGCTGTGCAGTGGGATGGATGTTTGGGGGGGGAGGTGACTCAGGAACTCTGAAATGCCAACAGCACTGATAACCTCCTTGACAGCCTGGACTTACACTGTGACTGTATCTCTCTGATGTCTGTTTCACAGGTGTGAGCCAGGCTGGCGGAGTTGGAGCTGGAAATCTGAAGGTAAAGAGGTCGTAATTAATACAGTCTGCTCTGCCAAGTTGTGCCTGTTTTGAGTATTATAAGTGTGTAGTGCTTATGCTGGGGATCATAAGAAGACTTAAGCTGTGTGTAGGCAGTGACAGCAACTGCTGGGCACTGGCTGGGCAGCTTTGAGCAAGGAAGCAGAATTCTGTGTTAATTTAATACTATGAACAATTCTTTGACAGAGTGCAGTGCAATAGCCTGATCTGGCAGCTTATTTGTGTATTCTCTTGTTCGCTCGCTCATGTAGTTAAAGGGCAAAAGGCATAAAATGCAATACTTTGCACCTGAAATAAAAAAATTAAACATTCACATTCTTTATTTTATGAGAAGCTCAAGGCTAAAGTTAGGCAGCACCAAGAGGACATTGAGTGAAATGGACAGAGATTGTTTTATTTAGTCATCCTGTTTGTGGTGTTATTGCTTCCTAGTGTGTGTGTGGTGCACTGGCTGCTGGGAGGGCAGTTGTGAGATTTTTAATTCAACTGCCACAGTGGATATGTGTGCGAAAAACACCTTGGGGTTGGACTGTCTCCATCTCTCTATGCCAAACCAGGTTTTATATACTGTGTATATATATATTTATATATATATATATATATATATATATATATGAGTGGGGGACCTATTGGAGGTTCATTGTCTGGGGCCCAAGAAAAACAGATGCCAGCCCTGATCCCTGATGAACATGTTGGAGACATTAGAATGGAAGTGCTTTCATGGTTCTCTTGTAAGAAGCCACCAATGCTTTGTCAACTCCACCCTCCAGTTACACACCTGATTCACTGGGGTTTCTGAATTTACTTAACGCCAAATGAATCTCCTGAGCTAGCTTCCCCCACACCACTTTTTACAATTTTAATGATTAGTTGAGCTCCCCAAACTCTGCCTACATCTCGTTTTTTTTTTTCTCACTTACCCTGCTACTTTCAGTATGAAGAAAATATAAATAACTATAAAGGTACCTTCAAGGTAAAGCTAGGTCCTTTCTCTGCTCTGTTTTAGCAAAGTCTGTTCTTTCCTTGAGTGGCTGCTTTTTTTAACAGTCTCGTACCTCAACAGAATTTATAATCATGGTGGAATAGTGTATGCATAAAACTTAGAATAATGTATGGTCAGCTTTACACAACATATCCTTTGGGATAACTCTTGCCCCAGTGCATTTGTTCTGGGGTTCTTTTGTAGTTCACTTCTCTCACTATTTTGGGCTGCTCACAACCCAAGCAAGTAAGATCCCCTATAGGGTGGCTGGCTCCCTCTCCCTGGGCTGATACAGATGTGGCACACTGATGAATCCAAATGAGGACGAATCACGTGTCTGTATATGCTGTTCCCAGCCTTTGCTGATTGTATTGTGAGGCCTTTTGGTACCATGCAATTCTGCTTACAGTTGCCAGTCCAAATTAATTTGTGCGCATTTGCATATGCTTCTCATGATGCTTTGCATTACTGGGGTATGTGCAATTTGTGTTTTCTTTAAAATTTGGCTGTATGGCCAATATCCTCCGGCATAACCCTTGCCCCAGTGCATTTGCTGTGGGGTTCTTTTTTAGTTTGCACAACATGGCTGTTCCCATTAAAGAGCTAGGCACAGTTGCCCATACATTATCTATACTATGTTTGTACCGGAAGCAGTACTGCCCCATTAAAGAGCTAGTGTACTGCCTGGAAATTGCCTGCAATTAATTGTAACTTTCTGATATAGCCAGCTATCACTTCTTATATCTGAATTATTTTGTCTTTTCTGTTTGCTAATTAGAAGATTCTCCCCCGGTAGTATTGGGGTGATGTGTAGAGCAGCACTCTGTCTCCAGGAAAAAAAAAAGTCAGATCTTACTTTGAGTAAGAGCTCCTTCAGCAGGTTACACCATAAGGACTATGCTGCCAGGCACTAGGACTCCACAGCAAACTTCTAGCCAGCAGTACCAAGCTGGGGACCACCCCTTACATCAGTCCTCCTACAGATAACAGCCTCTGTATAAAGGGGATGTTCCCCAGCCCCACCTCAGTTCTTTTCCCGCTGTCAACCCGTGTGCTTCGGCTCTTCAGACACCTCATTGCATTGTTGACCGCCATCTTTAGTTTTTGACCTATCAGTTTGCTAGTCTTTTCAGGAAAATATTTCCTTCCATCCTTTATGCTATGTTCAGACACTGCTTGGGACTCTGTCCTTATGGTGTAACCTGCTGCAGGAGCTCATACTTGAAGTAAGATAGTACAGTAACGTAAGAACTTACCTTAACAGTAGATCATCGAGAAGAGCTCCTCCAGCTGGTGCTTTTTTCCCTCTCAACATCACCCTATTTGTTTTTTCCTTATGGGAAATGTCAGCACCTGCCTCAAGCTCTCTCCTGCTGATCATCCTTCAAGTCTCTGTCTGGTGAACTGAGGTGGGGCTGGGGACCTCCCCCTTTATATGGAGGCTGACGTCAGTGGGCAGACTGATGTAAGGAGCGGTCCCCCGCTGGGTACTGCTGGCTAGAAGTTTGCTGTTGGAGTCCCAGTGCTTGGCAGCATAGTCCTTGTGGTGTAACTTGCTGCAGGAGCTCTTCTTGAAGATCTACTGTTATGGTAATTTTTTTACATAATTGTATTCACTCCCAATACATCAACAATGAAGCCACACTGACTATGCCATCACTAGCAACCAATGAGAAACATGTCTCGTTGCCAGATTTTACTTTCACATGAAACAGCAAGGACTGGCTACTAGTGATGTCACAATTTCCTGCATTTGGAATGATAGCTTGTGAAAGTCATTGCTCAGGCTGAAAGGATTGTAGTGCCTCAAGGTGTTTGGTATAATTTCTAACGATGTAGTGGGAGGAACAAAACTGGAGTTTTTTCTCTCCAGTCAGAGTGCTGCTCCACACATCACCCCAGTACTGGCAGGTAGAAAATCTTCTAATTTGCAAAAATAAAATAAAAAAATACTTCAGATACTGGAAGTGATAGCTGACTGCATCTGAAAATTACTATTATAGAGAGGACCTGCCTGTTCCTTTTGGAAGCTGAGAAATTGGCTATACTGCAGAGAACAAACTAGAACGCATTTGAGGAACTGGTAACTTGGTAAAACATAATATTGTAGGGGACTAGGAAGGTAAGCTACACTTTCTACAGAAAGTTTCATTATTTTCTTATTGGCATTAAGAATTGCAGGATTCCATTAAAGTGTAGTAATTTTATAACCAGAGGGGTTGTAATACAACTGAAGTTGCTTGATTTCTGTGCTAGACACACAGGATTTGGAAGGATATTTGTGCAATATTTTGGAAGTGTCCTGCTGGCTGAACAGTGCGTTTGTTTTTAATCCCTGGACTCTGTAGAGTGGTTTGTGTAGGAGCAGTGGTCTAGTACATTGTGGTGTTGGTTGACTTACTATAAAGGGCAGTACTCACCAGGGTGGTGGAGCAGTGGTGTAATTGATTGCTTCTAACAGTCGCCAGTGGTTGTGGCATTTCCTTTATAGCCAAGGTTCTGACATCACTTCCTCCAAGGGTCTTGGAGCAGAACTGTCATATTCTTAATAATCCCAGCACAGTGCATAAAGCGTAAGTATACACACACCAAAAAAAAAATTTGTATATTACTCATTGTATATTATAAGGAAGAGGGACATGTGGGGAGTGGTGCAATACACTGGCTGTGGGGCAGCAATTTTCCAGAAAACATTCTGGAACCTGCGTTGCTGCTCTATTTGCAGGCAACTGTCAGCTCTGAGGGAGGAGGTTGCCCACCTCCAGGCTGAACTGGCAAGGACTAAGGAGGACTCCCCCACCCAAAGAGCACCAGTTCCACAACCACTGCCTCAGAGCTTGCCAGGTGTGAAGAGCAGATGGACCACAGTAGGTTCTGGGAGGGTGAGGGTGGTGGAACAGAGGCGTAGCCCCCAGTTGCACCTCTACACAATCATATGTCGGTCTGGCAAATCAGGGTTCCTCTATGATGACACCCTCATTGGAGACCAAAAAGAATGCTGGGGACAGCCACAAGGGAGACCCACAAAAGAGTGGCAAGGGACAACACAAGGGAAAGAAACAGCTTCTGATAGGGGACTTAATTGTTAGGGGTGTAGACCTGGGGAAGGGAGAGGAGAGGGAAGTAAGGTGCCTGCCTGGTGCCATGGCTTGGAGGGACAGGAAGTGAATCCTCAGGATTGCAGAAGCAGTATCACAGGAGCGGAAACTAGATATCATTGTCCACCTCGGGACAAATGACCTAGCTAGGCATGAGATCAGTGCAGTGCAGGATGAATTTGTGGAGTTGGGGAGGGGCCTCAGACAGGTAGCAAGCACGGTAACCTTCTCAGAGGTGCTGCCAGTCCATGGCAGGGGTGAGGCTAAGGGTACTGCACACCATGCGGTTTAATGAATGGTTGCAAAAACTGGTGCAGAGCACAGGGCTTTAGCTTCATTAGGGGACTGGGGGTCCACCTGGAGAGATGAAGGTCTATACTGGCATGATGGTCTGCATCTGTCCAGGAAGGAAACACGCTCTAGGTGACAGGTTAAAGGCTTCCTTGTCAAGCTTTAAACCAGCCAAGGGGAGGTGCTGATGGAAACAGGAAAGTTCAAGCCTCCCCCCGCAAAGCATGGCAGGTAGTAGGGTAAACACTGAGGTACAGAGCTTGACAGAGGGCAGGACAGGAGTAAATGGAAAAATGGACAAGGGCAATAAGAGCAGGGATGGGGTAAAAAAGGATAAAGCCAACATTAAATGGAGGGCAATGAGTACCAATGCCCGTAGTCTTGGAAACAAGCTTCCAGAGCTAGTAGCCCTGATGGAAGTGGAACACTTGGATATTGTGGCAGTCACAGAAACATGGTACATGGAGAACCATGACTGGGATGTCAACATACCAGGGTACACAATCTACAGAAGGGACAGGGAGGGTAAAAGGGGAGGTAGAGTAGCTCTCTACATGAGGGAAGGGATCAAAGTAACAGAACTAAAAGGTAAAGGGAGAGGACAAGAGGAACTCTGGGTCACATTGGAGACAGGGAATGGTATCACAATCCGCACATGGGTTGTATACAGACCTCCGTCTCAAGGGGAGGAAATGGACAAGAAAATTATAGAGGGCATTCTCAAAATGGCTGAAAAAGGGGAGATACTGTTGATCGGGGACCTGAATATGCCAGATGTTAACTGGGCAACATGGACTGCAGCCACACCCAAGAGCAGGGTCATTCTCGAAGCCCTACTGAGAGCATGTCTTAGACAGCTATTGGTGGAACCCACTCAGGAGGGAGCAATATTAGACCTGGTACTCTCAAATGGAGAGAGGATCACAAACTTAGAAGTCAATAGACACCTGGGAACAAGCGACCACTGCACAGTGTGCTTCACAATAAACACAACCATGGAGACAAGCCATACAAATACAAGGATACTGGACTTTAGAAGGGCTGACTTTGGCAAAATAGGTGAATACCTGAGGAATGCAATAGCAAATGGACAGAAAGGAGGGGTGGAAGAACAATGGAGAAAAATCAAAACTGCCATCATGGAGGCAACAAGCCTTTGTGTGAAACAAATAAAGAAAACGAAGCGGAATAAAAAACCACTATGGTTCTCAAAAGAAGTGTCAGAGAAGGTTAAGGAGAAAAAGGCTGTATTCAAAAAGTATAAGGAATCACAGACAGAGCACAACAGGGAACTGTATCAATTAAAGCAGAAAGAAGTGGGGAAGGCAGTCAGAAAAGCAACGGCCCAAACCGAGGAAAGGATAGCCAACTCAGTTAAGAAGGGGGATAAAACCTTTTATAGGTACATTAGGGAACATAGAAAGGTTAAGGGAGGGATAGTGAAGATTAATAAAGGAGAGGGGAGGTGGGCAGAGAGAGACAGTGAAAAGGCAGAGATACTGAATGAATATGTTTGCTCAGTATTCACAAAAGAAGAAGAGGAGGAGTTACCTAAACCAAACAGTAGAAGCACTCTGGATAGTGGGGTTGATACCAGTCCATTTACAGAAGAAAGAGTACTGAAAGAACTCCTAAAACTCAAGGTGGACAAAGCAATGGGGCCTGACGGGATTCACCCTAGAATCCTAAAAAGAGCTAAGGGAGGACCTAGTGACACCACTAACACACTTTTAACAAATCATGGGAAGATAGGGTGGTACCTGAGGACTGAAGGAGGGCAGATGTGATTCCCTTCACAAAAGTGGGAGCAAGGCAGAAGCAGGAAACTACAGACCTGTTAGTTTGACCTCAGTGGTGGGGAAAATGATGGAATCACTTCTGAAAGAAAGAATTGTTGAGTACCTAGAGGCAGCGGGGCACTGGACCAACGCAGCATGGATTCACAGCAGGAAGGTCATGTCAGACAAATCTAATCGATTTCTTTGACTGGGTGACCAAAGTAATAGACCAGGGAGGGGCTGTGGATATGGCCTACCTAGACTTTAGCAAGGCATTTGACACAGTCTCGCACAAAAGATTAATAATCAAGTTAGCCAGCCTGGGAGTGGGTCCCAGGGTGGTAGCCTGGGTAGAAAACTATCTGCACAACAGGACACAGAAGGTAATAGTGAATGGAACACATTCTGAAGAAAGGGGGGTTACTAGTGGAATACCTCAGGGCTCAGTACTGGGTCCAGTCCTCTTTAACGTCTTTATAGGTGACATTGCAGAGGGTCTGGAAGGAAAGGTATGCCTCTTTGTGGATGACAGAAAGATCTGTAACAGAGTTGATACACAAGAGGGGTAGAAAGGATGAGAAGAGACTTGGCAAGGTTGGAGGAATGGTCAGACATATGGCAACTTAGATTCAATGCAAAGAAGTGCAAAGTAATGCACCTGGGAAATAAAAATCCAGGAGAAGAGTACACAATAGCAGGGGAGGTACTAACAACAACAATAATGGAAAGGGATCTAGGTGTAGTCATATCAGATGACCTAAAGGTGGGTATGCAATGTGAGAAGTCAGTAGGGAAAGCCAGGGGGATACTGGGATGCATAGGGAGGGGCATCACAAGTAGAAAAAGGGAAGTGGTTATCCCTCTATACAGACAGTTGGTGAGACCCCATCTGGAGTACTGCAGTGCAGTTTTGGAGACCTCATCTACGAAGGACATAGACAGGATGGAAGCAGTCCAGAGGAGGGCAACTAAAATGGTGCAGGGTCTACATCAGAAACCATATGAAGAGAGACTGAGAGAGCTTAATATGTATACCCCTGATGAAAGGAGGACGGGGGACATGATAGAAACTTTTAAGTACCTCAAGGGAATCAACAAAGTCCAGGAGGGTAGCATCTTTCAGAAAAAGAGATGTGTAAGTACAAGGGGGCACAATTTAAAGTTAGAGGGGGGACAGCTCAGGGGTAATGTGAGGAAATTATTTTTCACGGAGAGAGTGGTGGACGCATGGAACCTCCTTCCTGGAGAGGTTGTGGGGTCTAAAACAGTGGGGGAATTCAAACATGCATGGGACAGACATAAGGCAATTATAGTGGGGGGTTGCAGGAAATAGGCTGTTGGTTAACTAGAATCTGCAGCTTATCCAGTAGGTATGGAAATGGGCAGACTGGGTGGGCCAAGTGGTCCTTATCTGCCGTCAAAGTCTATGTTCTACGTTTCTATCCAAGCAGTACACTAGCTCTTTAAGTGAACTCAGGCTGCAGTTGACTCCTCCTCCCCTCCTGATAATTGCTTTTATTTGCACCTCCATGTTACCTGCTAGCATTGTTGTGAATGAATGACCTGGAGGTGTGGTGCAGTTGCCATAGTAAGGTGACAGACTGACTGGCATCATTTGTAATAAAAGCTCCATTCACCGGGGCTTCTTGAGCCATTGTTGGTGGTGCACAGCAGCTAGATCAGTGCTGCTGTGTACATCTGAATGCCATTGTTTTCTGCATTGCTTATTGCTTGGTGTTGCGACCACGATTCCTCTTTTCTTGGGATTATGTAGTGGTGCTAGTATTTCACACTGTTCTTCTTGGCTGTGTGAACAGCCAGCATCACCCACAACATTGTGACAGGATTTTTCCAGCCTGCACTCAGAAGCCTCATGAATGGGTCTTCAAACCAGAGTTCAGCTTAAGGTTGATGCTGGTAGTTTAAACACAGCTGAACTCAGGCAAGAGGCTCTTTTTGTAAACCGAGGGCTAAAAGTGACAGAAAACATGGTCCCAGAGTTGAGCCATGATACTGGGCATGTGTGTGCCTAGTGCATGTGCAATGTCATGGTTCAACTCAGACTGTATTTTCTGTCATTTCTAGCCCTTGGTTTACAAAAAAAGCCACCAGCCCAAGTTCAGCTGTGTTTAAACTACCAGAATCAACTTTTACCTGAATTCGAGTTTGAAGACCAATCCGAAAGCCTTCTGGTGCTGCAGTGCCTTTTGTGTAGTGTCACCTCAACTCCCTGCCCCCCTCCCCAGTGGAGCCCTCTTTGAAACACTGGAACACCTCTGTGATCATCTATAGTGCTCCAAAGCAATGCCATCTGAATGCTGCTCCACAACATTTCAGGAAAAATGACAGCAACAATCTACACAGTGCCGATATAAATGTTCACCATGCGAAGAAGGCATTTATCATTCCATGCTACTCCCCTTTGCCATCCACACACCACATTGGCCAACATGACTGTGCTCTTTTCTTAGAGGTAGTCTAACACACTTGATTGGGGAGAATCTGATTACTACATATGGTTTATATTTTAAAATGTTATCACAGAATTGTAACTGGTCCGAGATCAATAACTATTCCCATACAGACTGAGCAACTCACTGTCCTGCCGCAGTGTCAGTCCATGCAGTGGTGCCACCGATTTTATCTAGTGAACCAAGATGCACCACCACCTGCAGACTCCAGGTGCCTGAGCAGGGCATGCAGGTAGGCAGGGAGGGGAAGGGGCATGAACTAGAGCAACACTGAGCTTGTACCAGGGCAGGACTGGAGCATCCATCACTGACAACAGGCAGGGCAACAGTATTACTGGAACTGCAGGAGGAACACCCGGCAGCAAGCTGAGTGGCATAAGCAGTGCAAAGTAGGACTGGACTGTAATAAAACACAGCGCATGTAATGATGTAAGGTCTTTGCATGTCAAAATGACTGATCAGCACCTCTTCCTCAATGACCTGTTGCAGTTACGCTATAGGCATAATGAGATCTTTACCCGAGACAACCGTTTACACTACTTCCAGAGATGGAAGGCAAGGATATAGTACCCTCAACCAGTACTGACCTATTGAGTCCGAGTGCGGCAGTACATTAGGGGAAAACTGTTACTGAACGTGGTCATTCAGAATACTATAACCAAACTCCCCACAGCTTTGCCTCTTCTGATGTCCACAACTTGACAACTTGCAATAATTTTTTTTGGGGGGGGGGCATGTAGTCTGCTGTTAGAAAACTTGAACTTTGCTGTCTGTCAACTGCTGTCACAAGATAGCTTTTTATGTCCACTATGCAGTATTAAGAGTGGATCAGGTCATATTATCTTGTACAGAATCTTCTCAAAATCTAGGCTTCCCATCAAAAAACAAGTGCAGCTGTAGCCATCTACAAGTCCAGATGACACCTATGCCGTGAAGGTTGTTGGTACAGACTGGAAAGGGGTGGTGCTTTTGCCTAGTAACAACCTCCTACTCTTGAGAGCCAGTTGTGATTTTATGGAAGTAGGTATTAGTTCGCTTGTCTGAAGAGCAAGTACTACTGTATGTTTCTGAAAATAACATAATTGCAGATATATGGAATAAGAGGAGACAGATGCTCCATAAACATTAGAGCAGGCATTTACTGAAAAATGGATACAAAATAATCAGAATGTCTCTTAACTCTAGATGGCAGCTGCCCAAGAGTTATCTGTTGAAGGAGTTTGTGAAATCCTCAACTAATGCTTCCATGTTACAGTAAATAAATTAAAAGAAATATAAATGGCTTTCCAGGTGGCGCAGAGGGGTGAGGCACTGGTGCCTTACCTTGTGCCACACCTGTGACCTGGGTTCGGGAACGGACTTGAGGTGCCAGGAGTCTGCAGGGGAAGGGTAGGATTGAGTGTCTAGAGAACTGCTCTCCTTCCCTAGGGTGGGCTAGGGAGATTGCCTCATTCTGTCGCAGCCCCTGGTGGAGACTGGGAGCACTACAGATGCGGTGTAATGCCTGGGGAGCCAGGAAAACTATGAAAAATGGCATCCTGAGCAACCAGATGACTGCCCGGACCCTTGCATCCACAGAGTCCCCAGATAGCCAAGGCCAACATCACCAGCACCCAGGGCCAAGAAAGATAAACTGGGAAGGCACTGCCTCTCTAGAAGGAGAGAACCCATATGACAAAGGGATACGTCGGGTTACCCCGGGCTGGCTTCAATATGAGGCTGAGAGTGGTGACAGGAGGTTCAGAGGAATACAGGAGCTCTGTTGGCAGAGCCCAAAGGAGTTGGCGGTTATACACAGGGTGATAAACAGATTATGTAATATATATATATATATATATATATATATATATATATATATATATATAATTAACTACAAAGGAAACAAAAGCTATCCCTGTCCTTTGACTGAGTGCCTGCCCCTTCATGCAGCACTAAATCAGTAGGGATAGTAACTTTAGAAAGATTACTCAGTTCTTATAATCTAACTGGTAAATAGGGAAAAACAACATTTGCAAAGAAAATGGACAGTCTTTTGTGAAGGAATATTATCTCTCTATCTATCTATCTATCTATCTATCTATCTATCTATCTATCTATCTATCTATCTCTTTGAACCATGGCATGAATCTGCCCCCCCCCCCACTATGGATTAATTCCACTGTAGACCCATTCTTTCTCATGGCTTAATCCTTTTGTCAATCTGTCTGTCTGTCTGCCCCTCTTTTGTATCATAAGATTGGGGAGGGGGGAAGGATAATATGATACCTTTAGTGCACCAACAGAGATGTTACAAAAGAAAACAGGTGTTTAAGCTTTCGGGCTACTCACAGTCCTTGATTAGAAGCTATGAATATCCTTTGTGTTAGGGAATGTAGTTGCTTTTTACCAGGCTGGTGAGGGTTGAAAGTATGAAAGACATTGAGTTTTTTGTACTGCTGTATAATAGGTTAAAGGTTAATATTATTATCTGCACCTCACCCCTTTCTCCCCTTTCTCCCTCTAAATTGTAGAGTCCCAGTCCTCTGTTAGGGTCTGCACTCATTCCTCAGCAGTGTGCATTGTTCAGATGGCTTTTCAGGTGTGTGTGTGTGTGTGTGTGTGTGTGTGTGTGTGTGTGTGTGTGTCTCTAAAGCTAAAGTCTTAACCCCCTCCCCAAAAAAAAATCTACGCACAAGTACAATTCAGTTGCAAAAACAGGATTCAGCTTTTCAACTGTAATTACTCCACCCCTCACTACTAATAACAACCTTTAATATAGAAACATAGAAACATAGATTTTTATGGCAGATAAGGACTGCTTGGCCCACCCAGTCTGCCCATTTCCCTACCTAATGGATAAGCTGCAGATCCTAGTTAACCAGCAGCCTACTTCTTCCTACCCCCAACCCCTAGAATTGCCTTATGACTGTCCCATGCATGCTTGAATTCCACCACTGTTTTTGACTCCACAACCTCCTCCAGAAGGCCATTCCATGCATCCACAACCCTCTCTGTGAAAAAATACTTTCTTACATTACCTCTGAGCCGCCTCGGAAGGGCTTTACCGGACAGACTTGGTTGCTTCTATTTGAGGCTGTGAAACTTGCTATACTGCAGAGAACAAACTATACCTCATTTTAGGAACTGGGAACCTGGTAAGACATAATATTGTTTAGGACTTGTTAGGAGGGTGCGCTACACTTTCTACTGAAAGTTTCATTTTTGCTTATTGACATTAAGAAGAGAATTGCAGGATTCCATTAAAGGGACACTGTCAACCTACTTTTCATCATATTATTTCTAGTTAAAAACCTACATTTTATGACTGCTTACTTTCTCTAAAATTCATTGATGTTGCTGTTTGTTTTTTCTGTCTCCTTGTTTAGTAGAACTGAAATGCATGGTAATGAAATTTATAAACAACCTTGTTTTGTTTATAATCCTGGATCTATTCTTACTGAATACTTCCTGAGCATTAGAAACACCCCCAAACAGTGCAGTCTCTCCTGATGCAATAGCCTCCTAAACCTTGACTACATCATGAGGGGCTAGACTGTGTTGTGGGTGTTCCCAAGGCCAGGAAAGATGCAGCTGGAGCTGATCAAGGAATGTAAACAAACTAGTTTTGTGTGGTAACACCAGTATGTGGGCAATCTGTTTTTAACCTTTTTAAAGAATAAAAGAGAGTCAAAATCAAACTACCAGCTACATCAGCAGTCTTTACAGAATGTTGGCAAGCATAAAATGTGTTTTTTAAACTAAGGACACTTTGAGGCCTAAGGGGGTTGACAGTGTCCCTTTAAAGTGTAGTAATTTTATAACCAGAGGGAGTGAAATACAACTGAATTTGCTTGATTCCTGTGGTTGAGATCTAGGATTTAGAAGGATATTATTGCAACATTTTAGAAGTGTCCTGCTGGCTGAGGAGCGAGTTCATTTTTATCCCTGGGTTCAGTAGAGTGGTTTGTGTAGGAGCAGTGGTCTAGTAAATTGTTGTGTGGGTTGAATTACTGTAAACAAGGGCAGTACGCACCAAGGTGGTGGAGCAGTGGTGTATTTGATTGTTTTTGATCATCACCGGTGGTTGTGGAACACCCAACCACCCTTCCCCCACCCCACCCACCCCAGGCGTGGCATTTACTTTATAGCCAAGGTTCTGACATCATTTCCTGAACAGGTCAGCAGGCAGAAATCTGTCATATCCTTAATAACCCAGCACAGTGCATAAAGGGTAAGTACACACACAAAACCAAAAAAAAAAATATATATATATATATTAGTCATTCTCCAGTAAGCTTAAGCCATGTAGTGTCCCACTGTTCCCAAATCTCTGTTTTAGAGAAATAACATTAAAGTTTTGATTTTATGTTATCAAAAGCCTTATTTCCATCTGATTACATATTGCGCACAGTTTGAAACAATTGTAAGTTATATTTGCTGATTTATCAATAAAAAACTCTTAAAACTAGCTGTCATTCCTTTGTGCGTAAGTGTGACATCCACACATATCCTTTTTGTTTGTTGATTTACACCTACACTGTTTACTTATACATTTGCCCCAACACATCTGTTCAAAAGATAACATCCCAGAGTAAATAAGGATTGACTTCCAACAATTCAGTGTATGTTGTATTACTTTCATATTAAATTGAAAAACTGTATATTGCAAGTTACAGGCTCTGTCCACAGTGTAACCTGCAATAAAAAGTGGCTGATTAGTCTGTGAAGACCCTGATTACTGTTTTTCCTTTCCAGGGTTTTCTTTAAATTGTAGTCAAAGGTGGGAAAGACTCTGGCAATTTTTTTTTTATTTTTATTCTTTTGTTCAGAAATCATGCTTCTATCATTCCTACTTTAAGTTAAGTCCAAAAACAACCTTCGTTCATCTGCCCTATTTGGGCCCCTTCCCAAAACTCTGGGAAATCATCATCACGTGCGAATATAATACTGGTGATGACGAGGTGAAAGCTATAAATTTTATCACTGGTGGAATGAACTGTTTTCATGAGAAGATCACTCGACTGGAGATGCCCATCAGCAGAGCGAAGGCAAACACGCGAGACAAGCCTAGCTGAACCCAGTTTAAAATAATAAAAAAAAAATGTTTAAAATCCACGTCCCTGCTTAATAACTGCATTGCCATTGCCCAGCATTGAAGGCTGCCTAATGATATGGACCTGTTTTGCAATCAAAACCTTTTTCTTTCACTTGTAAAGTTTGGCAGTTGAACTACGTGCCTGGAAATGGTGCCCGCTGAGGTGACAAAGACGGCTTCAATGACTACTCCATTAACAACGCTCGGTATGTACTGTGGTCACCCTTGTAAATGGCTAGCCTCTGAAAATCATTTAATAAATGTTAACTAATATTTGCTGTGGGCATTTCTGTTTTGCAAAATGGTTTTTGTTGCTACTAAAATGATTTCTGTTTTTCTTTGTTCTGCCCCGCTCGTCACACACTTGGTTCTCAGTGATGAGCGAGACAGTTTGCCTTACTTGTTTATTTATACCTACTTAGCCCATACCTACTGACAATCATTATTTTTATTTTTTACCTGAATTGCTATCCTGATTTTTGTGAGTCAGTGTCTACTGCTTACCTTTCCCAATGCAGATCATCTCAGACCGCATGGTAGGGCACAAGGGCGTCCCAGCAAACGGCATGCTGAAATCAGCTTTTATCAAGTGTAGTGCATGTTTTCATTCAATAGATTTTGATTCAATTCCTAAAATCCCTTTGCGTAGCTGTTTTGAAAGATTTTCATGTGGCAAGGAATATCGGAACTTTTCCTTTCAACTTTCTGCCCCAGCGTGTGTTTTTTTGACTCTCTCTCTTTGTTCTGTGCCACGCTGTACCACGCAAACATCTGTGCCATATACCCTGCTCCCAGACTTTCAAAGAAAGTTGCCGAAGCACAAGTATGGTTCCCTTAACCATTTAACAGCTTGGATTTCAACATTTGTTTTTTTTTTTTTATGAAATAATTTTGGCAATGTTGAAAGTTCTATGTTTGGTTGCTCGTTTATGTGGACCCCATTTAACAGTGCAAGCCATGTGGTCCCATATCACATTCGAGTGTGCTTAGAGAAATGCAAAAGTGAGCATTGGTAAATGCTGTTTTATTCTTTGTACTGTGTACTGGACAAAGAATAAGCAATTGAGCTATTGGACTTGTTTGGTGAAAATTATAGTTTGTGTTTAGAATAGTGCAGGTACTGGTTTGCATGTTACTGCATCAGAAGGGACAACCCATTTCCAAACGTTCGTAACTGTTTTTTTTTTTTTTTTTTTTTGGACAAATATTACATATATGACTGCTTGAACTTGTGCAGTATGTAACACCATGAAAAATGAAATACATTACTTAGATAGAACGTGTGTGATTTCTGCCTATAACAATGATCAAGTAGTAATTTGGGTGTGCGTTATAATGGACTGCTTTCACATGCTAAGCCATGCAGTCCTACAGTAACAGGTGAGCTTAGTAAAATTCCTAAAACAACCCCGTTCTTTCCATAAAGGTGACATAATCAAACTGTGTTATTGAATAACAATAAAAGAAATTTCACACAATTAATTTTCAACCATGGGGCATTTTTTCAGACTAGTTCCTGTAAGTAGTACCGAGAGTTTGCTTTACATCGTTGACTGCTATATCATAACGTTCAGTTTCAAGTAGTAACAAATAAATCTATCCATAATGAATAAAAAAATGTCTCAAATGGTTTTGATCCATTTAGTGGATATACAGAGCACTGTAGTATGACATGCCCTGTTTCTGATGCCTGTTCAGCCTGCAATAATTTTTGGAGCTCTAAGGATACTGGTGGACTGCAGAAAAAACACGGTCCAAGTGACTAGAGTGACAAAATGCAGCACAAATATTTTCAATGACACTCAAAGTGCTGTTAATGTAAAGTTTGCACTAACCAACCATGCATGTTTTCTGAATTAGTGAAGTATTTATTTTTTTCTCTTTTGGGAGCAGGGCTGCTCATTTTTTATATACTGCATGTTAACAAATCAATACTGGACCTGAGTCATTACTGTCACATATCCCGTACGGGCCATCAACTGCTAACAGTGGGTATTACTTGTAAGGAAAAACAGGTAAAATAAAATAAAATAAAATAATTCATAGAGGTTGTGGAAGGTTGCAACAGTCAATGTGATCTGTCTTGCTTTCTTGTGACATCAGATGTGCACCTCAGTATTAGCATGCATTTTTGTGGACTTCCTTTGTATTCTTAGTCAGCATGTCCTAACAAAACGCGCACATGACTCGTTGCAGTTCAGTATGAAGTTAATATTTAAGTTTTATCACACATATTTGCAATTGATGACTACCTACATGCTATTGGGAATATTTATTGCCTTTTTAAATTATGTTATTACATTCATTGAGGTATTACTCAATCGTTCGTTTAGTGGATTTTAGCTGAATATCATTTGCTATTATGTCACATATTAAGATGCCAAATAATGGAAAAAGTGGATAAATATAATATTGATGCAAGCAATCATTTTTAAAGCATTGTGTATGAACACAGATGAGTCTAATAATTTCTTTTCCCTGCATTTCTTATGAGAGAAGTGCATTTTTGTTTGTGATACTACATGCTGTGACATCAAATAAAGAAGTATACACTATGTTTAAAAATATCAAGGTTACATGCAAGGGAATTAAATGTTAACCATATTAAGATAGGGAGATGGGAGGGTGTTAGTCCAAAGTAGAAGCTACAATTTAGCTAAAAAAAAGACAATTGCATTTACAGTTTAAACATTAGTAACATAGGAACTAATACATCAAATATATTTTTATCTCTGTCCCTTTACAATCTTAAAACTACAGGGAGTATTGCACAGTGGTTTAAGGCTCTGAGCTACAAACCTGCAGACCTGGGTTTGAATCCCACAGCCCCTATTTGCATACTGTATGACCCTGAGCAAGTCACTTAACTTTCTTATGCTCCCAGGTTGCACCTGAAATCAAACTTTGGCTTAGTGTGACTCTGCTAGTTAAACAATTCCCCGTGTCCCCTAGTGTAGAATTATTGTGCAGACAAATATTTTTGTTGGCAGATAAACCTAATGCGGAGTAAATCAGCTCAAATGTATTCCCTGGACCATACAAGGGACAGAGAAGATATGATTGAGACCTTCAAGTACCTGAATGGCATGAACAGAGTAAACACCTAGAGAATTTTCTCATTAAAAAGTGATAGGGATACAGTCTGAAATTGGAGGGAGGCACATTCAGGAGGGAAATGAAAAGCCACTACTTCACTGAGAAAGTTGTTACAGGGTGGAAGCGCTGATGTATGAGGTGGTACCACTGTGGACAAGTGGTGGCTTCAAGAAGTGGTGGGACAGGTGCACATGGTTAAAAGGACAAAAAGAGTTAAACCAAGCGTGGGTGTGAAGGACATGGGGTGAGAAGATTGGGGTGTGGGTGTTCAAGGGGGGGCAGCTGCAGTCTAATAGTCTTAAGTGTTACACAGTTAAGCAGATCAGATAGACCATGATGCTTACTACTTGTTGGCAATTTTGTATGTCCGTTATGCCTATTTTATTTTGAAAATGCAGATGCAAGGTGGTGTACTTTGTATTTGTGGCAGGTGGTGTGTTGTTCTTTTCCACAGAGACAGTCACCACCTACTGTAACACTACATAGCCTTTTTCCACTTTCCCTGTCCCTTGCCATACCACAACCATTCCCTTGGGTGTAATGACTTGCATCCATGAGTCCCACAACCTTCTTTACGGATGGCACCTTGATTGATCTACTGTCCCTGTCAATAAACTTCGTCTCCAGGGAGCTACCTGCTGCAAACAGTGGAGTGCACCCTGGACTGGCCCCCATGGCAGTGTCATTGGGGATCCCCCATGCTATTCCTCAGTTACTTGCATGTAGAGATCCATGTAGAGATCCACTGGTGTAGTGCCTCTGCAAGCTGGGGGGAGGCAGATTTCCTCCATGACTCAGTGACTGGCCCCCATGGCAGTGTCATTGGGGAGCCCCCATGCTATTCCTAAAAGCTGCCACATAGAAATCCACTGGTGTAGTGCCTCTGCAAGCTGGGGGGAGGTAGATTTCCTCTATGACTCAATGACTTCTGTCACCATTACCATGAGGTGTTGCATGCATGGACATGAGGATGCTACATGGTTGTTCTGTCAACCTCCCTGAAGTCTGTCAACATTAGCTGCAACACCTCTGCCCTTTGCCATGGGTTGATCAAGCACCAAGTGGCACCCTCCCCACAAAAAGGAAAGCAGTCTCCACAGCCAGGCATCCCCCTCAATGTGCTCACATGTGAACCTGGGTTGTCAGTAACACCTTCGCCCTCATAGCATGTCGACATGTTCTTGAGCATCTTTGTCTCTGAAAAAGTCTTCCCTCTTGAAGGTTATACCCATGAGGTATTCTATGTTATAGACAGGATGAAAGCAGTCCTTAGGATGGCAACTAAAATGGTGGAGGGAAGCCATGAAGAGAGACTAAAGGAGCTTCATATGTATCCTCGAGAAAAGGGGGGGCATGATAGAACCTCATGTAAATGAACAATGTCTAGGAGAGTAGCATCTTTCAGAAAAAGAAATGTGCAAGAACAAAGGGGCACAATTTGAAGATAGAGAGGGATTGCTCGGGGCAACATGAGTAAGTATTTTTTCATGGAGAGGGTGGTAAATGCATGGAACAGCCTTTCTGAGGAGGCTGTGGGGTCAAAAACAGTGGGGGTCTCAAGAATGCATGTGACAGACATAAGGCAATTCTTGTGGGGGTAGGATGAATTAGTCTGTTTGTTGACTAGGATCTGCAGCCTGTCCAATAGGCAGGGAAATGGGCAGACTGGGTGGCCAAGTGTTCCTTATCTGCTGTCAAAGTATATGCTTCTGTCCCCCTATCTCTCCTGTTCTCTGGGCTGTACATGCTGGGTTACTTCAATCTGTCATCATAGAGCTTTTGATGCAGACTTTGCATGATTTTGATGACCTCCAATGGACAGCATGTGGTCTAGTCCATTCTGCCGATGAGGTCTCCAGAAACATAGAGTGTGTCAACACAAAGGGACCACCTTGCCCACCCAGTCTGCACAGTATGCCTAGCTAGCTGCTAGGACTTTGCTATTACCTAAACACAGTACTATAGGTGTTGTGTCACTGGTGACTTATACAGCTGTATTGGTACCTCCCTCCTTCTGCTAGTGACATTCATCCTTAGTCACCCGATCATACCACTGGCCATATCTCACTTCTTTGTTTCTGCACTAAGGCAGTCAGGCAAGCCAAACCTACATATTTTTCTGACACCTTCCAGTCTAATATGAACTACCCTTCTAAGTTTTGAGAGGTGGTTCACACCCTCTCTTATCCACCAACCCAGACCCCATCCCTGTTCTCAATGTTGGTCACACCTCCCTGTCTGATCACCTCTGTGGCCAATGAATACAATGCTTTCTTCACTTCCTGTGTCTCAATACTTCTCTACCCTTTCAGATTCCTCTCACCCTCCTCCAGCTCCATGGAAACTACATTCCTTCCCTCCAGCCCTGTCTTCTTCACACCTGTGTCCATATGTGATACTTTATAGACTCTCACGTCGTCCCCTTAAGCACTCCAAAGGCATGAGCCTTGATGGTCTAGACCCCACAGCCCCTGTTATCCCTGATCCAGCAACCTCTAAACTGATAGTGAGAGGCGGAAGACATCTTACTGTCAGTTAAGAAGGTGGATAAAACCTCTTATAGGTATATAAAGGAGTGAAGAAAGACCAAGGGAGGAATAGTGATGCTTAATAAAGGGGAGAGGGGTGGGCAGAGGGTGATACAGAAAAAGTAGGTATACTGAACGAATACTTCTTTCGTGTTCACAAAAGATGAGGGTGGGGATGTACCTTAACAAAACCTTGCTAAGCTCTTGAAATGCCTGGTACAGTCAAGTTACTGGAAGTTCTACACCACTAGTTTCTCTACCTCTTAGCATATGCTATCTCCTGTCCACTGGCCTCTCTTCTACAATACTCTCTATGTCTTCCATCTCAACTGGCTGGTCCACCTGCATTTTTTCAACCCCCATAGGAGTGTCCACCATGTTGCAAGTCTTAGTATCATCTGCAAAGAGGTGCATCTTCCCCTCCAGACTCAATGTCACTTATGAAGACATTGAACTGGACTGGTCCCATAACTGAACCCTGTGGTTCCCCACTGTTCACCCTGTTTTCATCAGAGTCAGATTCTTTTACAGGAAAGTATTGTTCCTTTAAAAAAAATATGTTTTTCTTGGTCTGGACACACTTTTATTATAAAATATCACTTGGGTTATTATGAGCGTCCATGTGACTCGTTTGACCTTTTTAGTGACACGCGTTCAACATTTATTTAAAAATTGATGGCATTGAACAAGTCTTTGAAAAACCATTGTGCTCAAAAAAAGTACAACAGACTAGTCAAAAAACAGAGCAGTTTTTATTGTTTTATTTTATTGCCATAAGATGTGACACAAACATTAGATGGCTAAAAGGCAGTACTAATGGTGGACAGACAGATGGCAAAAACACAAAAAACAGGAAATGATAAGTATTTAATGACATACAGGCACATCATATGCTAGGTGTCACTCTTAGAGTGAACAATGTTGAATCTGTGAACAACAAATTCTAAAAGCCCTTGCAGAGCAGCGTTGGACATGTCACACGCGAGACCCTGAGCTGGTGGGTAGGGTGCAGCATTAAATATCTGAAAAACAGAAAAGAGTATTATCTTCTTACTATCCTATAATCAACCTCCAGGATGAGTACTACAAAGGTATACTTATGAACGGTAGTTTGATTGAAGATTTTTTTACCTAGAATGTCACACTAGTGGCCCAGCCATACCAGAGAATGACTCCTATATAATCTGTGTGTGTGTGTGTATATGTAATATATAACATATTGTATATTATAAGAGAGAAGCACATGTGGGGAGTTGTGCAGTGCACTGGCTGTGGGGCAGCAGTTTTCCAGGAGACATTCTGGAAACTGCATTGCTGCCCTATTTACAGGCAACTGTCAGCTCTGAGGGAGGAGGTTGCCCACTTCCAGGCTAAACTGGCAAGGACTATGGAGGCCTCCCCACCCAAAGGGCACCAGTGCTACTACCACTGCCTCAGAGGATGCCAAGTATGAGAAGCAGTTGGACCACAGTGGGTTCTGGGAAGGTCAGGGTGAGGGTGGTGGAACAGAAGCACATCCCTCTAGTTGTACCTCTCCACAGTTCATTTGCCACTCTGGCAGAGCATGGTTCCTCTATGATGACACCCTCAGTGGAGACCAAGAAGAAGGCTGGGGACATCCACAAGGGAGACCCACAAAAGGGTGGCAAGGGATGCCATGGGGAAGGAGAGGGAGGTAAGGTGCCTGTCTGATGCCACGGCTTGGAGGGACAGGAAGAAAATCCTCAGAACTGCAGAAGCAGCATCGCAGGAGAGGGAATAAGATATTATTGTCCACCTTTTGACAAATGACCTAGCTAGGCGTGAGATCAGTGCAGTGCAGGATGAGTTTGTGGAGTTGGGGAGGGGCCTCAGAAATGTAGAAAGCACGGTAACCTTCTCAGAGATGCTGCTAGTCTGTGGCATGGGTGAGGCTCGGGTACTGCACACCAAGCAGTTTAATGTATGGTTGCAAAACTGGTGCAGAGCACAGGCCTTTGGCTTCATTGGGGACTGGGGGTCCACCTAGAGAGATGTAGGTCTATCCTGGCATGATGGTCTGTATCTGTCAAGGAAGGGAACCAAGCTCCTAGGCGATGGGTTTAAATGCTTCCTTGGCAAGCTTTTAAACTAGCCAAGGGGGAGGTGCTGATAGGAAGCAGGAAATTTCAAGCCACCCCCTACAAAACATGGCAGGTAGTAAGGTAAACACTGAGGTACAGAGCTTGACAGAGAGCAGAACAGGGGTAAATGGAAAAATAGACAGAGGCAATAAGGGCAGGGATGGGGGAAAAAGGATAGAGCCAACATTAAATGGAGGGCAATGAGTACCAATGCCCGTAGTCTGTGAAACAAGCTTCCTGAGCTAGTAATCCAGATGGAAGAGGAACACTTGGATATTGTGGCAGTCACGGAAACATGGTATAAGGAGAATTATGACTCCGGATGTCAACATAGTAGGGTACACAGTCTACAGAAGGGACAGGGAGGGTAAAAGACGAGGTGGAGTAGCTCTCTACATAAGGGAAGGAATCAAAGCTACAGAATTGAAAGGTAAAGGGGGAGGACAAGAGGCACTGTGGATCACTTTGGAGACAGGGAATGGCATCATAATCTGCACAGGAGTTGTATACAGGCCCCCATCTCAAGGGAAGGAAGTGGACAAGAAAATGATAGAAGACATTCTCAAAATGGCTGAAAAAGGGGAGCTATTGTTGATGGGGGACCTGAATATGCCAGATGTTAACTGGACAACGTGTACTGCAGCCACATCCAAGAGCAAGGTCATTCTCGATGCCCTACAGGGGGCATGTCTTAGACAGCTAGTGTTGAAACCCACTGGGAGGGAGTAATATTAGACCTGGTACTCTCAAATGGAGAGAGGATCACAGATTAAGAAGTCAGTAGCCATCTGGGAACAAGCGACCACTGCACAATGTGGTTCACAATAAGCACAACCATGGAGACAAGTCATACAAAAAGAAGAATTTTGGACTTTAGAAGGGCTGGCTTTGGCAAAATGGGTGAATACCCAAGGAATGCACTAGCAAATATACAGAAAAGAAGAGTGAAAGAACAATGGAAAAAAATCAAAACAACCATCATGGAAACAACAAGCCTTTGTGTGAAACAAATAAAGAAAACAAAGTGGAGTGAAAAACCACTATGGTTCTCAAAAGAAGGGAAGGTTAGGGAGAAAAAGCAGCATTCAAAAAGTATAAGGAATCACAGAAGGAGCACGACGGGAAACTGTATCTGTTAAAGCAGAAAAAGTGTGGAAGGCAGTCAGAATAGCAAAGGCTCAAACAGAAAAAAAGATAGCCAACTCAGTTAAGAAGGGGGATAAAACATTTTATAGGTACACTAGGGAGCATAGAAAGGTTAAGGGAGGGATAGTGAAGATTATTAAAGGAGACGGGAGGTGGGCAGCGGGAGACAGTGAAAAGGCAGAGATAATGAGTGAATACTTTTGCTCAGTATTCACGAAAGAAGAAGAAGAGGAGTTACCTAAACCAAACAATAGAAGCACTCTGGGCAGGGGGTTGACACCAGTCCATTTGCAGAGAAACAGTCCTGAAAGCACTCCTAAAACTTAAAGTGAACAAAGCAATGGGGCCTGATGGGATTCACCCCAGAATCCTAAAGAACTAAGGGGGGACCTAGTGACACCACTGACCACCCTCTTAACAAATCATAGGAGGATGGGGTGGTACCTGAGGACTGCAGGAGGGTAGATGTGATTCCCCTTCACAAAAGTGGAAGCAAGGCAGAAGCAGGAAACTACAGACCTGTTAGTTTTACCTCAGTGGTAGGGAAAATGATGGAATCACTTCTGAAAGAAAGAACTGTTGAGTACCTAGAGGCCAGCAGGGCACAGGACCCAAGGCAGCATGGATTCACAGCAGGAAGGTCATGTCAGACAAATCTAATAGATTTCTTTGACTGGGTGACCAAAGTTATAGATCAAGGAGGGGCTGTGGATATGGCCTGCCTAGACTTTAGCAAGGCATTTGACACAGTCACGCACAAAAGATTAATAATCAAGATAGTCAGCCTGGGAGTGGGTCCCAGGGTGGTAGCCTGGGTAGCAAACTGGCTGCACAACAGGACCCAGAAGGTAATGGTGACTGGAACTCACTCTGAAGAAAGGGGGGTTACTAGTGGAGTACCACAGGGTTCAATACTGGGTCCAGTCCTCTTTAATGTCTTTATAGGTGACATTACAGAGAGTCTGAAAGGTAAGGTATGTCTCTTTGCAGATGACACAAAGATCTGTAACAGAGTTGCTACACAGGGGGGTAGAAAGGATGAGAAAGGACTTGGCAATGTTGGAGGAATGGTCAGATGTATGGTAACTTAAATTCAATGCAAAGAAGTGCAAAGTAATGTCCCTGGGAAACAAAAACCCCAGGGGCAGAGTACACAATGGTAGGGGAGGTACTAACAACAACAATAATGGAAAGGGAATGGGGGTAGTCATATCAGATGACCTAAAGGTGGACAAGCAATGTGAGAAGTCAGTACAGAGAGCCAGGGGGATACTGGGATGCATAGGGAGGGGCATCACAAGTAGAAAAAGGGAAGTGGCTAGCCCTCTGTACAGACAGTTGGTGAGACCCCATCTGGAGTACTGCATGCAGTTTTGGAGACCCCATCTCTGCAAGGACAGACAGGATGGAGGCAGTCCAGAGGAGGGCAGCTAAAATGGTGCAGGGTCTGCATCAGAAACCATCTGAAGAGAGACTAACAGAGCTTAATATGTATACTCTTGATGAAAAGAGAGACGGGGGGACATGATAGAAATTTTCAAGTACCTCAAGGGAATCAACTAAGTCCAGGAGGGTAGCATCTTTCAGAAAAAGAGATGTGCAAGAACAAGGGGGCACAATTTAAAGAGAGAGAGGGGACGGCTCAGGGCCAATGTGAGAAAATTTTTTTTCATGGAGAGAATAGTGGGCACATGGAGTCGCCTTCCTAGGGTAGTTGTGGGGTCTAAAACAGAGGGGGAATTCAAACATGCATGGGACAGACATAAGGCAATTATAGTGGGGGTGGGAGGAAATAGGCTGTTGGTTAACTAGAAAAAGCAGCTTATCCAATGGGTAGGGAAATGGAAAGACTGGGTGGGCCAAGCGGTCCTTATCTGCCATCAAAGTCTGTTTCTATATTTATGCATCAGTTATGTTTAGTGTGCTATTTATATTAAAAACCTAAATTGTCTAGTGATTACTAAAAAGTTTTTTCATTCTAGAATGGTGATGAAAACAAAACGGACAAGCTGAAATCTGTGTTGTGTGAATATCAGTGTGAACCCATTGTTGCCCTTTCTGACTCTTCAGCCTTTTATTCCGCTGCAACTGAGCAGCGTTCAACTTCACTTGTACCAAAAGAAAAGGACAAACTTCTCTCTGAAATGTTGTGTTTTCTGAAATGAAAAAAAGTGTTGCTTAGTAATTCAGTTAAATCCCTATTTCACATTGTCTGTCTTTTTCCCCATCTCTCCTTTTGTGGTTGCAAATACATCTTTAAATTGTGGTTCCTGGAGATGACTGGGCTGCATTTGTAAAGACTGCAGTTCAAACACAACATGAAAAGGTACCTGAGCATGTAACAGTTTTCTTTTAACTTTTTTTTTCATTTTAGAAACTTTTCTTGGTGTGGAGGAGGGAATGTAAATTGTCTCAGCAGCTTTGCTGCTCAGAAAATGGTATTGGTCGATGGCCTCCGCTTTTGTAATCCTTCAGTCCTGCATGGTAGAATCAGGAAAAAAAAGACTATTAATCCAGACAACATCTGGCCTCTCATTTGGTGTTTGATTTCATGCCTCTGTGCATTTCAACAGTTATGCCAGCTTTCCTTTCATACACTGAATAGGAGATTCCCTGGGAAAAGGTGGGAGGAGCAGTGCCTGGAGACCAGTTCAGAGCATATAACACTGGCTTTAGTATCAGTGTAATAAACTGAAAAGGGAGAAGGAAGAAATGTCATGCTTTGAAATTTGTGGCAATAATGAATTTTCTTCCTACAGGGTATGGCATTTTTAGAGTAGAAAAAATTGCACTTTCTTACTTGGCCTTTTTGGGAAGTAGACACCTGTTGAGTCATGCATTTTTTTTCAGTGCCTTTTGGCTGGTTGGGAGGAGATGGGGATGTAATCTCAGGTGAGACAAGATAACATTTGCAGCAATACAAAAGAGAGACATATGAGTCAACTGAAAATTCATATAGGCATTTTGAAACTCCAGGAGTAAGGGGAGAACTAGTGACACCACTGACTACCCTTTTTAACAAATCATGGGAGGATGGTGTGGTACCTGAGGACTGGAGGAAGGTGGATGTGATTCCCCTTCACAAAAGTGGGAGCAAGACAGAGGCAGGAAACTACAGACCAGTTAGTTTGACCTCTGTGGCAGGGAAAGTGATGGAATCACTTCTGAAGGAAAGAATTGTTGAGTACCTAGAGGCTAGTGCGGCACAGGACCCAAGGCAGCATGGGTTCACAGTGGGACAGTCATTTCAGACAAATCTAACTGATTTCTTTGACTGGGTGACCAAAGCAGTAGACCAGGGAGGGGCTGTGGACATGGCCTACCTAGACTTCAGCAAGGCATTTGACACAGTCCCACACAAAATATTAATAGTCAAATTAACCAGTCTGGGAGTGGGTCCCAGGGTGGTAGCCTGGGTAAAACACTGGCTGGACAACAGGACACAGAAGGTACTTGCAAATGGAGTCCACTCTGAAGAAAGAGGGGTTACTAGTGGGGTACTGCAGGGTTCAATACTGGGTCCAGTCCTTATTAATGTCTTTATAAGTGACATTGCAGAGGGACTGGAAGGAAAAGTATGCCTCTTTGCAGATGACACAAAGATCTGCAAGAGGGTTGATATACAGGGAGGTGTGGAAAAGATGAGAAGGGACTTGGCATGGTTGGAGGAATGGTCAGAAGTATGGCAGCTTGGATTCAATGCAAAGAAGTGCAAAATAATGCACCTGGGAAACAAAAACCCAGGGGAAGATTACACAATTAGAGGGGAGGTAGTAACAACAAAAATGGAAAGGGACCTGGGGTAATCATATCAGATGACCTTAAGGTTTGCAAGCAATGCGGGAAGGCAGTTGGAAGGGCTGGGGGAATACTGGGATGTATAGGGAGAGGCATCACTAGCAGAAAACAGGAAGTTGTCATCCCTCTGTACAGACAGTTGGTGAGACCCCATCTGTAGTACTGCGCCCAGTTCTGGAGACCCCATCTCCACAAGGACATAGACAGGATGGAGGTGGTCCAGAGGAGGGCAACTAAAATGGTGCAGGGTCTGAAAGAGAAGCCTTACGAGGAGAGACTAAAGGAGTTTAATATGTATACCCTTGAGGAAAGGAGGGAGGGGGGACATGATAAAAATGTTTAAGTACCTCAGTGGAATCAACAAAGTCCAAGAGAGTAGCATCTTTCAGAAAAGGAGATGTGCAATTACAAGGGGACACAATTTGAAGATAGAGTGGGGACAGCTCGGGGGCAATATGAGGAAGTATCTTTTCACAGAGAGGGTGGTGGATGCATGGAACAGCCTTCCTGAGGAGGTTGTGTGGTCTAGAACTGAGGGAGAATGCAAGAATGCATGGGACAGACATAAGGCAATTCTTGTGGGGGTAGGAAAAAATAGGCTGTTGGTTAACTAGGATCTGTAGTTTATCCTGTAGGTAGGGAAATGGGCAGACTAGGTGGGCCAAACAGTCCTTATCTGCTGTCAAAGTCTATGTTTCCTTTTTTCAACACATACCTATTGCTTGTTGTCCTTACACTAGGCTCCCTGCAACCACCCAGTCCCCCCCCCCCGTTCCAGCATATGGTCTGCAATACAGCATGTGGTTCCTGTTCCTGAGGGGTACTGAACAGAAGCAGCGAGTGTGTGTGTGTGTGTGGGGGGGGGGGCACTAGATGCCAGGCAATAATGCAAAGTAAGTAGTATTTTCTTTAACAAAAAAAAACAAAAAAACTGTAGTGTATGGTGGAATGCGGTTGTGTATGGAAATGCACCACAAAAAGTTGTTCTAGGGGCATGGATATGTTGTTCAATCCACACTTACTGGCAGGTTCCTTGCCGCTTTAAATCTTGATGGAAGGTCTTCAAGCTGGCTCCTCCCACCCACCTGGGTGGTAAAACTCAGCTCCGCCCCATGATGCCAGATCTTCCTTACCGCTTGGAAGCTCAGGTTCCCTCCTTTGCGCTCTGCGTTTTGGGCCTGGAACCAAACTCTTCGGTTAACCCTAAACTAATTTTAAAATTTACAAGACTTCAGTCTTTGTGTTCCCTTGGGGCTGCGATGGACAAATCGACTCCTAGATTTCGTCGGTGCCCTTGTGGGCAGAAGATGTCCAAGACCGATCCACAATCCACGTTCATTTACTGCCTGGGGCTTGACCACAATTCACAGGCCTGCGACATGTTCAAGTCCTTCTTAGCCACGGTCTTAGAGGATCGCGCTGCCATATTGCAACTTGGGAGCCCTGAGAAACATTATCCTCTGGTCAAGTTGAAGGAGGCCCGTGAGCGGAGTCCGCGGCTGCAGGCTCGGCTGAACAGCTTGAACAGATGATCGCCCTCAAGGAGGAAGCGGCCCAGGCCACATCATCATCTTCGGTCGCGGGCATTTATCCCACTCTTCTTGGGTTCCACCTACATGGCTTCATTCAAGGAGCTTTGTCAGTCCCTCTCCACCAATGGAGAGGGGCCTTTGGGACATTCCTCTCGGTCCAAAAAGAAGGACTGTAAGGGTAAGTCCCACCGTCAACGTTCCTGGGAGCAGGAAAGGTCCCCTTCCCCAGACAGTCGACACTCTACCTTGGTCGAGGTTGCAGCTAAGGCCACTGGCTTCATACTGTCCCCGTCAGGTCATCTGGCTGAAACACCCATCGAAGCAGTCGAGATTTTTCTCGACCCATTGGACGGGCTGTCGACTGGAGAAGCCGACAACCCTTCTTCACCGGTTCCCCCAGTGGAAACCGAGGACTTGTCTATGCCTCTTGTGCCAAATTCCATGGTTAAGGTCCCTGAACCGAGGGAGGAGTGAGATTCCCCCGGCCCCTCTCAGACCCACCCTTAGAAACACCGAAGGTCTCGGACTTCTTCCAAGTCCAGCCAATCCCGTCGACATCGAAGGTCTCGGTCTCTGCACTGTGGAAAGTGGCGGTGCTGCTCATCCTTGTCATTGTCCTCTTCGGAGGATAGGTTCCAGCGCAAATTGCGTTGGCGCTACGAGGATCTAATGTGGCAGCAGCCTTTGACCGAATGTCGACTACGCTTCTCGCCAGTAAGTGGCTGTCACCGAAGCGGCCGAAACAACCCCTCATTGTAGTTGAGAAGCTGAAGCCGGCACCAGTTGTTCGGCCTAAACCAGCTGCCCCACCCATTGTGGTGGAACCCCCGCCTCCACAACCTAAAACTAGGGCCCCGACCAAGGATTCTCCATCAGGTCAGGGCGTGCCCCATCAGTTGTCGGTCACCCGCACTCCCAATTGACCTTGGCAGGTGGAGGGTGGCTTAGGCGCTTGGCAGCTGTTTGCAGACTTCTCGGAGTGTGACGATGACTCCTCCTTGTTCTCCAGGCCGCTTGACCTGGAGTCCACCGGGGGTCAGTCAGTGGATGAGAGCCCATCCTTGTTCCTTGGAATGCTTCGGCTCATCTCAGAGTCCACTGGGATGAAGCGTGAACCCGTTTCAAAATGGGCCAGGTATCCCTTCACAGAGATACTGGACCAAGGGGATCCTAGAACTATGGCAGCGGCCAGCTTTTTGTCTGGCACCTTTGGCCAGGATGGCTCAGAAGTATGCTGTTCTCACTGGTTCACTCTCCAGTTTCTCAGAGCACCCCTCCGCGGAGAGGCTTGTGACAAACAGCATTTTCCAGCATTCTGGGAATGCTCAGGATGTGGACAAGCAACCCGATAAGGAGTCCAAGAAATTGGACTACTCTGGGAGGAAAGTCTATGCTGCTTCCTCCCTAGGCTTTCATCAGGCCAGCTCGGCCATTCCGATGGCACACTTTTCACACGCCCTTTTGGGCTCCCTGGATGAGGTGATTCCTCATCTCCTGGCTGACCTTCAGATGATGGTCAAGCAGGTGTGGGATCAGGGAAGGGCAGTGGCGAAACAGCAACTCCAAGCCTCCTTGGACATTGCTGACTCATGTGTCCAGTCAGTAGTGGCCGCAGTGACCATGTGCCGCAGAGCTTGGCTGCGGATCTCCACTTTTACAGTGGACATCCAGCACAAGCTGGGTACCGACTTGGTTGGTCCGGGGGTGGAGGGTCATCTGCAATGGATTGAGAAGTCCAACGCCACCTTGGACTCGGTCAAGTCTGTCCAGAAGGACAAAGGCTGCCAGCAGCAGTGTAAGCCCTTTTGGCGTTCAGCCCCTGCGGCACATCCAGCTTAGCAACACCAGCATCGGGGCCAGCAGGCTCGCACTTGGCATCCCAAATAAATGCCTGCTGCTTCCTCCAGCAGGATGCAGGGAGGGAAGGTCCAGGAGGCTCCTCGGCCGGTCCTTCCTCCAAGCCTGCCCAGTGACGGGTTGAAGGGTGTTGCCCCCAACCTCGTTTCTCCTCCCCGGGTTCCCCCTGTGGGGGGACGGCTCCGACACTTCCTTTCTGCCTGGTCTTATCTCACCACGGACCGCTGGGTGCTTGAAGTGGTAGGAAAGGGTCTGCCTCTGGAAATTGAGCAGTCCCCACCCTATCGAGATGCCACCCCACAGAGGGCTACGGGGTCCGCAGCCTCCCTGTCGGCTCGTCGAGCCGACATTGCCCTGCTCCTCCAGAAGGAGGTGATCAGGGAGGTGGCGGATCCTCCATTGACCCAGGGTTTGTGTCCAGGTACTTCCTGGTTCCAGAATGGACCGGGGGGGGGGACTGGCACCCCATTCTAGACCTTCATGACCTGAACAAGTTCTTAAGGTCTCGAACTTTCAGGATGGTCAGTCTGGCTCAGATTATTCAATCCTTGGAACGAGGCATGTGGTTCTGTTCTCTGGACCTCCAGGATGCATTCTTTCATGTCCCAATCCGTCCATCCCACCAGCGATTCCTCTGCTTCAGAGCAGAGGGATCCCTTTACGAGTTCCGGGCCATGCCCTTCGGCCTCCCTCCAGCTCCCAGGGTCTTCACCAAATGCATGGCAGTGGTGAAAGCATTCCTGCGGTGCTGAAGGGTCCAGTGTACCCTTACCTGGATGACTGACTGATTGCAGTCCCTTCCAAGCTCGAAGTGGAGCGGTCCAGGGATCTGGCCCTCCAGGTCTGCTCTCAGATTGGCCTCCTCATCAACGAGGCCAAATTGGAACTCATGCCAATGCAGGTGATTCAATTCATCGGGGCAGAGCTCGACTCTCTTTGAGCCAGAGGACAGCTCCCAGCGGACAGGGTCGAGATTTTTTCCTCCTTTGCCCAATCATTTCTGGTTGGGCAATTGCACCCTGCCTGGGACTTCCAGCACTTCCTGGGCCTCATGGCGGCCTGAACCAGCATGGTCCATTGGCACATGCGTCCCCTGCAATGGGGACTAGCCCGCCAATGGTCACAGCATTCCGGTCCTCTGGACCAGCCAGTGACAGTGACCCAGGAGATGTCGAATGCTCTCCAGTGGTGGATCATTCCAGCTCATCTGCAGGAGGGTAACCCATTTGTCCGCCCACAGCTGACGGTCACTCTGATGACCGACACCTCTCTGATGGGATGGGGTGCCCATCTGGGGGAGCTCAGAGCCCACAGCCTCTGTTCCTTTCAAGAGTCTTGATGCCACATCAACCTGCTGGAGCTTCAAGTGGTCCAACTAGCCCTCTCCGCCTTCCCTCCATTTGTATGGGGTAAAGTGGTCCAGGTCCAGATGGACAACACCACGACCATGTACTACCTAAACCGCCAGGGCGGGATGTGCCCCTTGCCTCTGTGCAAGGAAGCTCACCGCACTTGGTCTCTCATGAGCAGATTGGAGGTGGATCTCAGAGCCATCCATGTGGCAGGAGCCTCCAACACTCTGGCCGATGCCCTAAGCCGCATAGGCGCTGCATCCGATGAGTGGTCTCTCCTGCTGGAGGTAGTACAAGATCTGTTCTCCTGCTGGGGCACACCTCAGGTGGACCTGTTTGCCTCCAGGGAGAATGTGAAGCTGAGGCTGTTTCATGCCAGCCCCCCTCAGCAGGGCTTGCTGCAGGGGGATTCCTTCTCGAGGCCATGGACCCTGGGCCTCTTCTATGCTTTCCCTCCATTTCCCTTGATCCACAAAGTGCTTCTCAAGGCAAAGAGGGACAAGGCGCAGATGATTCTGGTAGCCCCAGACTGGCCCTGCCAGGTCTGGTATCCAGATCTCCTCAACCTCAGCTTCATGCTCCCGAGGCGGCTCCCAGCCCATCTGGACCTGATCTCAGTCAACAAAGGAAAGGTACTCTACCTGAACCTTCAATCCCTGCACTTAACAGCCTGGTTCCTGAGTGGCTAGAGTTCCAGGCCTTGGGTCTTTCCGATGAGGCCCTCAACGTTGTTGAGGCATCCTGTAAGGAGTCGACCAGAAAATGCTATGCCTTCAAATGGAAAAGATTCTCCATTTGGTGTCAGGATAAGGGGTTGGACCCTTCCTCCTGTTCCTTGACCAGCATTCTGGACTACCTCTGGTCCCTTTCTTAGCCAGGGCTTCGGTCGATGACCCATAAGGTGCACCTTGCAGCCATCTCTGCTTACCAGGCGCAGGCCGGGAAGCAGTCGGTGGTGCAGGAGGAGGTGGTCGGGCACTATTTCTAAGGCTTTGATCACATATCTCCTCCGGCATGAGAACCTCCACCTCTGTGGGATCTACTGCTGGTACTGGCTAAGCTCATGAGCAAGCCATTTGAACCGATGCACAGGTGTGATATTTCTCGCCTGTCATGGAAGACCGCCTTCTTGGTGGCTATCACGTCAGCCAGAAGGATGGGAGAGATCCAGGTGCTTTCCATCGAGTCTCCCTATCTGGTCTTCCACAGGAACAAGGTTGTCCTGTGCCCCCACCTGAAATTCCTTCCGAAGGTGGTGTCAGAGTTTCACCTTAACCAGGTGTAGACTCTGCTGGTGTTCTACCCCAATCACACCTCGGAGGCTGAATATAGGCTCCATACTTTGGACCTTAGAAGAGCATTCTCTTATTACAAGGAGCGGATGGCTGAAGTTCAGGGAGAGGTTCACCAGCTGTTTGTCATCTATGCTGAAGCTGCACCTGGCAGACCTGCAGCCAAGTGGACGATAGGCAGGTGGGTCACCACCTGCATAGATCTCTGCTACAGGTTGGCGGGCATGGAGCCTCCCAAAGAGATAAGAGCTCATTCTACCCACCATACTGCTTCATTGGTGGCTGCTTCCAGGGACGTCCCTATCCAGGAAATCTGCAGGGCTGCTATCTGGAAGTCGGCACACACTTTCATTACCCACTATCACATTGACCTCGAGTCACGCCGGGATGCTGGTTTTGGACCTTGGTTCTCCAGTCCTTATTTCCAAAGTAGGGGGTGCACGCCTTGCCTCCCTCCTCCTGGAGAACTGCTAGGAATCTACCAGTAAGTGTGGATTGAACAACATATCCATGTCCCTAGAAATACAGGTTACTCACCTGTAACAGGAGTTCTAGGAATGGTATATGTTGTTCATCCACACAACCCACCCGACCTCCCCAACTTCGACATGCAATCTGTCTTCCAGCGGGCTAGATCTGGCATCATGGTGCAGAGCCGAGAGTTTTACCACCCGGGTGAGTGGGAGGAGCCAGCTTGAAGACCTTACGGCAAGATTTAAAGTGGCAAGGAACCTGCCAGTAAGTGTGGATGAACAACATATACCATTCCTAGAACTCCTGTTACAGGTGAGTAACCTGTATTTGTGCTGCAGTAGTGACGTCCTCACTAATACAGAATGACTTTTTGTGCTGCATTAGTGAGGATGTCATAATTCAGGTGACTACAGCAGACTGTTGTGATTCGTCCCCTTGCTGTGCGAGAGTGGCACATGGGTGTGCTGGGCAGCGGCAGTTGTAAATCAAGGGCGGTTGGCAGCACCGATTGAAAAGATAGTGAATTTTTTGTTCTTTTTTTCAGTCACCATACACTATATAGAACAGTGTATGGTTACCCATACGCTACAAAGTTACTCTTTCACCTTGTAGATACAGTGCTGATTTGGAGACCTCTTCAGCTTCACTCTCTAGGTCATCAGTCAGCATTGTATCCACTCAGTGGAATAATGGCCTTGTAGTGTATGGTTACCCATACACTATCCTATATATATTACTGAGAAGTATGTGACATTACTGCTCTGCCTTCATTCTCTACAACACAACCAAACCTACCCGAGTGACGCAACATGCAAGCACCAAATATTATATTTTTCAAAGTTTTTCTTTGAGGAGTCAGCAGCTCCTTAAGTGACATCTGAGTGCAAAGTGATGGGATTTTAGTTACGCGGCTCACAGGTGACTGAAGGTAATAAGACCCAAACAGCTTACCCCGAACTCCAGTTAAATGCCTGCTTTCCAGGAATTGACTGATATTGTCTGGGTTTCCCTGGAGTTGATATTATTTTAAAGAGTGCCATCAGTGTTGCACTTCCTTATTTTTATAATAAACGTTTATTTCAGATATCTTCCATTTCAGTGATTTCCTTCTTTGTTAACCTATAATTTTTAAATTTTTTATGATTCTGTGTCATTATAATGGTCTTTTCTAGCAGATTAATAAATTCAGCTAACCTATCCTCCCTATTTTCTGTACTACCAAAAAAAGCCTGCATTTGGCTTCACTAAACAGCCTTAAAAGAAAGGTCTATATCAAAAGAGAACAGGCAACAAGCAAAAATAAACTGGGAATGCTAAAATGTTTCCTTTTCCATTTAAGGAAGGAGGCTTATTCAAAGTAACAGGTTTATTTACCAGCAATAAAGTGATAGAAACGTGGGTATTATATCTGAGCAAAAAAACCCGCATACCATAAATCTCTATCCAAGATGGTCTTTGTTCATGTTTAAAAACCTACAATCTGCAGTATTATATCTTTTTTTTGTTTTACATGAACCAAGAACTAAAATTATTTCATAATTTTACTCCATTGTACAAGTGTAGAAATATTTTGTAATATATGGATTTTAAAAATAATACCCCCAAAAAGCATATAAAAAAATTCCTGTAATACGGTGCTCACTCCTGTAATACTATACTTCTGGTCCTCGTATTAGTATCGTTTGGACTTCAGCACCGAGGCTAATATGTCAAGCGTGTTTTTTTTTTCCTTCCTGAGAGAAAGAAGTGGGACTGAGTGGGAGCAGGCAAGGGGCACACGACAAGTGGATAGTGTGGAACGAGGAACAAGGAGCACGGAACCATCTCACAACTAATACAGAGGTAAAACCTCATCACCATCTCGCATCCATATATTACAAAAAATAACAATCATGTTCCAGTGAATCACTCAGCTGTAATTCACTGGAACCTATCTGTTATTCTATTTGTACTTGTCAAATCTATCTGGCAAAGTGGTCATGTCCAAGATTTTCTTTAAAATGAACTGGGAATTGCATTGCCCATACATGCAAATGTTCAACTCAGATTATTTGTGATACGTAAATGTTTAATTTTTGTTAGTTTTGATATTGTTTCTTTTACAGAGTAGGTGTGAAAATAATTTAGAATACCTACTATTGTGGTATCATGTTAAATTAAGTGGCCTAAATAGTGTTTAGTAAACATACAGTAAACACACACTTGCCACTTAATTATTTATTTACATATTTATTTCAAAACACTTACCAGAAAAGACATACTGAACTGAAATAGCTCATTTTCAGATGCATCCCAAGGGGAAGGAAAAAGCATGACAATAAGTTACAGCAATCAGGTTACAACAACTAAGACAGTGTAACTTAACAATAAATAGTACAGAAGATGTTAATTATGGCTTAATAAGCATTAATAAGATTTTGACATGGATGTCACCTATGGTTTTCTCTTATTTTTTTATATTTAAAATTTGGTAACCAAGTAACTCTGAGAATATTAAATGTCAATTTTCATGGAAGATCTGAACATAAAACAAAAATTACAGAGTAATATAACAAAGTTATACTATAACTCATACTAGGAATAATAGATCTGCAGAAGGCAACAGCCCATATAAGTACATCTCCAGAAACCCGGAAACATGTATGCATGATTTAATAGATATTTGTCAAGGTTTATTTTGAAAGTGTCCTGATTGGTTATATCTAAAAGAGACTTGGGTAGGGCATTCCATATAGGGATGATCCGCTGAGTGTAAAAGAAGCGTCTAATATCTGTCCTAGGATATGTTCGTGTTAACTGAAAGTTATTTCATTTTTATGTTTGCTTGCACGCATGTGTAAGAAACATAGTGCCTTCATCCGAGTTTTCCAGAGGTGTGTCAGCCTCTTCCAGTTCAGTCAGTGTGTTTGCAGGCGCGGTCGCAGTGCGCCAATCACTGCTCCAGCTGTCTATGACAGCAGTTGAAAATGCAGTGGCATACAGCTGATAGGGAGAGCTCTGCTTCAGTGAGCAGAGCTCCCCCTCAACTGCCTTACACATGCATATTCTGCGTGTGGCGCTTCCCTTTTACATACTGTATAGCCATTGGGGTGCCAGTTCCCCATTGACTCCACCCCCAAAAAAAACTTTACTGGTGCCACGCTGGGAGCTCACCCCAACACTTGGCACACATCCATTAATAGCGGGGTGCCAATTCCTAGCTCCGGCTCCAGCCCTCAAACAGCCTTACACAGCTGCCACGCTGGGAGCCCACCCAGCGTGACACAAGCCCGTGAGTGGCTACAGGGTGCCCAATCCCCCATCAACTCCAGCCCCCAAACAGTTTTAGCTGCATATGGGAGCCCAACCCAGCATGGCAAACATCCCACGCCGTCTAATAATAAAAACAAAACTGTAAATTAAAAACGGTCCTCACAGTCTCCCTGCCCCACCCGCACTCCACCCACTGCGCATCCTGCCTCCCCCACACACCCTCACGCCATACTTACCTCCGAGTCCGCGATGATTTTCAGTGGACCAGGAACACGTCTGCAGTCTTTAAAGCCGACCGTGAACTGAGGAAATGCCGGTAAGCTGTATAATGTAATAGGTAGGGTTTTTTTCAACTTTGCTGCATATCTCGAGCATTTTTTGGAATTTTTGCACCAAATTTTCAACATGGGGTTTTTGGGACCCCTTCTCATGAGTGCTGTCACTGTTATGGTGTTAATCAGGCCTGAAGGGTGATTTCACAGTCACTGCGCATAATCACCTTTCAGGACTGATTAACAAAATGACACTGCCAGTGTTCACAAGGTGGGCTCTCAAAAAGCATATTTTGAAAATTTGGTGGAAAAATTCCTAAAATTGACTGTTTTACAAGAGTGCATTGCGCAGTTCCTACGCACGCTCGTAAGTTCATGAATTTTCAATATTTTCACTCCAGATTTTTAACATTGCCATTTTACCACACCTTCTTATGAGCAGTACAGCTGTCATTTTTCACATTTCACCCAGAGCATGTTTCCACCCATGTAGCGCATAATGGTACAGTTGGTGTGCAAAATCAATGTACGAGTCACATTAAGAGAACCACAGTGACACTGTTCATGAGCAGAGGTCTTAAAATGGCTATGTTGAAAATTTGGGGAAAAATTCCTGAAAATGACTGTTTTACGAGTGTGCGTTGCGCAGTTCCTACACACGCTCGTAAGTTTGCGAGTTTTCAATATTTTCACTCCAGATTTTCACCATTGCCATTTTACCACACCTCCTTATGAGCAGTATAGCTGTCATTTTTCACATCTCACCCAAAACATGTTTCTGTCCATGTAGCACACAATGGCACAGTCGGTGTACGAAATCAATATACGGGACATATTAAGAAAATCACAGTGACACTGTTCTTGAGCAGAGGTCTTAAAATGGCTATGTTGAAAATTTAGTGAAAAAATTCCTACAAATGACTGTTTTACGAGTGTGTGTTGCAGAGTTCCGACGCATGCTCATAAGTTCGCAAATTTTCAATACTTTCACTCCAGATTTTCAACATTGCCATTTTACCACACCGCCTTATGAGCAGTACAGCTGTCATTTTTCACATCTTGCCCACAATGTGTTTCCGCCCATGTAGAGCACAATGGCGTAGTCAGTGTGCAAAATCAATATATGGGACACATTAAGAAAATCACAGTGATACTGGTCATGAGCAGAGGTGTTAAAATGGCTATGTTCAAAATTTGGTGAAAAAATTCCCAAAAATGACTGTTTTAGGAGTGCATGTTGCGCAGTTCCTATGCACGCTGGCAAGTTTGCGAATTTGTAATATTTGCACACCAGATTTTCAACAGTGCCATTTTATCGCACTTCCTTATGAGCAGTACAGCTACTATTTTTCACATCTCGCCCAAAATGTGCTTCCGCACATGTAGCGCACAATGGTACAGTCGGTGTGTGAAAACAATGTTTGGGACAGATTAAGAAAATCACAGTGACATTGGTCAACAGCAGAGGTGTTAAAATGGCTATGTTGAAAATTTGGTGACAAAACTCCATAAAATGACTGTGTTATGAGTGAGCATTGCGCAGTTTCCACGCACCCTCGTAAGTTCATGAATTTGTAATATTTTCAGTCCAGATTTTCACCAGTGGCATTTTTCCACACCTCCTTATGAAAAGTAAAGCTGTCATTTTCCACAACATGGCCAAAATGTGTTTTCACACTTTCAGCACAGAAATGCTTGGTCGCTGTGGGAAATCATTGTTCGGGACAGATAAAGAAAATCACATTGACACTGTTCATGATTGGAGATCCCAAAATGCCTTTGTTAACGATCTGCTGTAAAAAAAAATCCTCAAACTAGTTATATTACGGGTGTGTGTTGCACAGTTTCTACGCATGCTCGTGACTTCACCAGTTTTTTTAAGATTTTCACAGCAGATTTTCAACACTGCCATTTTTTACACCTCCCCATGAACAGGTCCGCTGTCATTTTTCACATCCTGTTTGGAATGTGTTTTTGCACCTGTGGTGCCAAATGCCGTAGTCGCTGTGCAAAAGCAGTTTTTGGCTAACAAACTGCTATTGCCACTATTCATGAGGTGAGGATCACAAAAAAAAAATGTTGAAAATTTGGAGTGAAAATACCAACGAATGCCTGAGGCGTTAGGGTTTCCGACCATAACACTCTACCCTGTAGAGAATGACAGGCATCAGGGGTGTGACTTGGGATTCTTGCCTGTCATGCTCATACCATTCTACCCCAACCCACACCCTGCAGTCAGTGAGAGGCATCAAGGTGTGCCTCAGACTCTTCAGGCCCAAACTTCACCCCATTCTCCTATACCACACCCATTTCACTTTATTTCCTGATGGAATGGGGTGCGCATAAGGGCCAAAGACCCCAAGGCACACCATGACACTTGTCAGTGTCTGCAGGGTAGGGTGTGGTGAAATGGCATGGTCGTTATGCCTGATGACCCAAAGGCACACCCCAATGCCTGTCACTCTCTGCAGGGTGGTGGTGGGGTTGGCTTCAGTTCAATACTTCACTACCATTCCTATTATGCAGCTCTGTAACTTCTACGCTACCACTGCCAATGCCAGCAAGCAAAAATTCGACATTGACAAATGCTTGTTAAATTACACTTTTTTATATTAAAAGTCATGCCGGGGTGGGATATGAGTTCTGTATCTTTGGATATTTTAAACATTAGCAAAAGATCACCCCTTGTCCTTCTTAGTTCAAGCGAATAGAGATCCAGTTCCTGTAATCGTTCCTCATAGCTTTTGCCTTGCATATTGTCTATCATTTTTGTGACTCTACACTGGACCCCCTCCAAGCTGTTAATATCCCTCCTAAGATAGGGACTCCAGAGTGGGGAGTAATAATCCAAATGAGGGCGTACATATGCTCTATACAGTGGAAGGATACACTCCCTGTTTCTAGAGACAAAATATCTTTTGATACATCCTATTAATCTGTTAGCTTGATTTCTGACATTGACTGCAGTGAATAATACATATAACAAAGCTGGAGAAAGCAGCAATCCTGAAATAATATTTTAGTATTCGCAGAAGTAGGGGATGGTGTGGGGCTTTGGTTAAGCGACAGGAGCATCGATAGAAGGGAATTATAGTAAACACACAATTCCATTTACAGAGGAGAGAGTCCTAAAAGAACTCACAAAACTGAGAGTGGGCAATGCAATGGTGTCCTACAGGATACATCCAGGAATATTAAAGGAGCTTTGTGAGGTGCTGTCAGCGCCACTGACAGCCCTGTTCAACAAATCATTGGAAATGAGGGTGATTCTGGAGGAGGGCAGATGTAGTCCCCCTCCACAAAAATAGGAGCAGGAGGAGGCTGGTAATTACAGGCCAGTCAGCCTGACCTAAGTGGTGGTGAAATTAATGTCATCACTACTAAAGGAAAGGTTTGTGGCATATCTTGAATCCAACAGATCTCAGGCAGCATGGATTCACAGCAGGAAGGTCACATAAAACAAATCTTGATACATTTGTTTGACTGAGTGACCAGGGACTTGGATCAGGGTGAGGTAGTGGAGGTGGCCTACCTGGATTTCAGCAAGGCCTCAGACACTGTTCCACATAGGAATCTTATAATGTATATGTTTCTATGTTTATAAATAAGCTGAGCAGTCTGTGAGTGGATCCCAAGGTGGTAAACTGAGTCTAAAATTGGTTAAGGACTAGAACACAGAGGGTGGTGGTAACTGGAGTTCATTCAGAGGAGAGCAGGGTGACCAGCGGGGTGCCACGAGAATCAGTTCTGGGACAAGTCCTCTTTATTGTCTTCATAAGTGAGATTGCAGAGGGGCTAGAAGGAAAGGTATACCTCTTTACAGATGACACTAAGATCAGCAATAGGATTAACACTCTGGAACTGACCGCAGTTGAAATGTTTTCTGTTTCCTGGGGCTTCACCACCCTCACCCCCTTATTTATGATTGCCAACTCTGCTCTAGGCAATTCCAGACTGTTAGGAAGTTGACTGTTGGGCTATAATTTTGGGGCTCCTGGATATTGGGATTTGGCAATTCAGTATGCCATAATACTCTCCCTGCATCTTCCACTTAGACTACCCTTAGAGTCATTATACTAAGATTCTGACACCACCTACACTTTCTTTCATACCATTCCTAGAACCCCAGAACCAGGATTCAACAGCCACCATACTCTGTCCTCAAAGACCTATCACCCCCCATGCAGCCTATTTACTCATCTGAATCACCAAAGGGACCCCCCCCAACAAGGCTTCCCAGCTATGGCCTCCTCTTCCCCTACCTGGTCCTGCCAGGGGACCCACATAATAGACTCTCCCACATACGCTCATCCTCTTCCTCCATCTGCACCACCTAGTGGACCACCAGAACCATGCTGCCCCCCACCCAGAACACTGGGGGATTGGAAACCTATTGCAATGATGGGTGGCAGTTAGAAGCCTAACAACATTGCTATGGGGTGGCGAAACTGGAAGCTGGGGATGGGCAAGAGAGTCTGCTGACAGGGCTAAGAAGGGTACGACAGTGACCACAACACCATGGTGGGGGGGGGCTCAAGAGTTAGTGGCCCCACCTTCAGCATGTAATGGGCATGGGCATGGGTGCATAATTACAGTCAACCTACCCAATACAGATTAAGTAGGGGGCCTTACCTGACCACTATAGGAGCCAGAGGTAGGAATCGTGAAGGGATGTTGTCCACCACACTTGTAAAAAAAACAAACAAAAAAAACCAATAGAAAAGGGGATCAGCAAAGGATCCATAGTTCTTAGATGGTATAGTAAGGATGGAAAGGACAGGTTAGGCATAGAAATATACTCAGTTAATGGTTCAACATCTATGTCATGTCAGACATGTCAAATAAAATGAGATTAGCTGGGGGAAAAATAGAGGAGCAGAAGCAGAGGAAGGGAAGTGTGGTTTGGGAGGGGTTTCAGTCAAACCCCTGTGCTTCTGTTGGTGGCCCTGTGACCAGTATTGTACCCAATAGCCAGGTGGGCTAGTGGAGGCTTTTCAGGGGCTAGTAGACTTGTTGGTAAATAAAAGAATGGTACTGGTGGTCTTGCGGGCTAGGACTGTCATGGGGGCTACTAAATAAAAATGGTAGCCCTAACTATCTAGTACCTTGTGGCTAAGGCCAATTATTCTTTGAAATGAATTAGTATCCTTCTCTGGGATCTAGTGGGGGCTTTTTGAGCTCTAGTGTGTGTAGGTGCTGCTGATGTGGAACAGTGGCAGGAGGAGTATATGCTTGGGTTGCACGTGCAGCCAACCGCATAGCTCAGTTGTGCTACAGTGAAAGTACCTGCAGGCACTTGTAACTCCCAGCCAAAGTGGAGGAGGCAATAATAAAAGCCACCCCCACCAACCTTTCCAAAAAAAACACTTTGGCGGCAAAGTTTAATTATGACTCAAGGGACAGAAGAAACAGCAAGGAGGAGGCCATAGAAGAACCATGTCCCCCAGCTGCAACAGCAGTTTGGAAGCTGGGGGCGGGAGGAGCTGCCGCTGAGTGAAACCACTCGCACAGTAATGCTGAAGTATGGAAGGGAGTGCAGATGTGGCAGGAGCTGCCATGGAGTAAAACCATTCCCATGGCAGCAGTGAAGCCATACTGAGTATAGCAGACAACACGGCATTTGAAGGCTAGGGGTAGAAGAGTACATCAAGGAGATAACAAAAGGGTGATAGGTGAGGCCAATGAAACACCCAGCTGGCCTAGTGCAACCTGATCCAGAAGAGCAAGGAAGGATCCTTACGAGCAGATACACTGATCCCCTTATATGTTTCACCAGAGGGGAAGGTCAGGATACCCAACACCATAGAGCAGTAAGAAACAGTGGGGCAAGCGGGAGGAGTACCTTAAGCACAGAAGCAGGGAAAGGCAGATTTGAGGAAGCCCCAGAGGGAAGCCTTAAAACAGGAATGGGAAGTGGAGGAGTGAGTGCTCATTGGGAGTTCCATAGTCTTGGCGCAAGGGTAGTGAAGGCCTGGTCACCCATCTGAGTGCACGTTTTAGGAACCAGAAGGACATGGGAGTCACTGGCACGAGTTTGAGAGGTATGAGTGAAGCCAGGGTTGGAGGTTGTAAGAATGGGAGAAGAGAGGATGGCAGCTGTAGCAGCAGCAGGTGTTTATTTATTTAGAAGAGAATCACCAGAAAACAACATGAACTGTAAGCAGTTCATTTCCATAGGCGTCCTGGGGGGAAGGGGTTATATCGGAAGACATCTGGGACAATCATTTATAAGAAACAGAGAACAGAATCAAAGATATTACAAGTAGTATATAATTAAGAACTAGTGCAGCATACAAAATCTATACATTTCAATTACAGACCAGGTAAAAAACATAAAAGTATCATTATGTAAGAACTTACTGTAACAGTAGATCTTCGAGGAACTCTCTCTTGCGGTAGGTTATTACACTTGGGAGTCCACCAGGTGGAGCTGTCACATGGTTGCTTCTTCCAGCAGTCTTCTACAGGGCTGCTACCTTATATCACTTCCTCAGGCTGTGTATAAAAGGGGGCCACCCTAGGTACTGTTCTCTGCTGGGTTCACCACGCAGGGAGAGGACCGAGGGACCAGGTAAAAAAAAAAAATCCCAACGTCCTGAGATCCAGGGTCCCTGAACAAAAAAGGCAGGGGGATGGAGGGCAGGATTGTACCTACTGCAAGAGACAGTTCCTCGAAGATCTACTGTTAAGGTAAGTACTTACTTAATGATACTATCTTCTACGGACTGGTCTTTTGGAGTAGGTTATTACACTTGGGAGAATACCAAGCAGTTATAACCAAAGGGAGGACAGGCAGTGCAGGAATCCAGGATATAAGCCATGGCAACAAACAAAGCCAAGAAGACAGATTCATGAAAATGGAGAAGTAGTGGCAAGCACAAACCAGACGGAAGCCGTGGAGGAGCCGCAGAAACATCCAAGAGATGGCCGTGTAACCCCGGAAAAGGTATGGCATCACAAAAAGTCAAAAGTAGGTAATCTCAAACCACACCCAGTAGAGCAGAGAAGCCAGTGGTGGGTGAGGAAATGAGTACTCTACGATGGGAGAGTAGGAATAGGGTCACACCAATGATTCACCCTGCCAAGCAGGGGTCGGGTCAAGAGGCCATGGCATGCAGCAATCCCAGTTGAGCTCCTAAAGCATGGCGAGTACGGGAGAAGGTTGAGTGTACCAGGGCAGGATGCACTGGGAATCCCACATCAAGAAACTGAAGGGCTCCAGCAGGGAGAGTAGCAGAAGTTCCCAACAGATCCGCAAGGAGGAGCGAAGCATCTGGTATCGAGAAGCAAGCCTCCATAAAAGGGTGGATAGACCCCTGGGCACCTTGGCAACGTGCAAGAGGAGGTGGAGGGAAAGCCACAAAGTGCGATTAAGGTGCAGGGGTGGGCCCAGTTCCCAGAGAGGGATGGGCACTGGGTGGAGAGGCCGACAGGGCAGCCCCTCTAGACGCTGTACCGTGGATCCGAGCAGCACCACAGGAAGGGGTCAGGGAATGCGACATCCCACCTGCAGAAGTGGAGGACAGGGTACAGGGGGCATAGAAGAGATCCTGTACCGACTGTAGGGTATGCCCCGAAGCCTGGAGGGAATCCAGATTGATCTGGTACCAGAACCAAATAACTGGCCCCCACAGAAATGGGCATCGGTAAATGATAATTGGATGTTGGGGAGCCTATCCTGACATACAGAGTCAGGCATGGCATCGCAAGGTGACACCTCTGGCAGACAGGTGGGCAGTGGCATCGACCGAATCATAGCCTGCCTGCAGCAGATGATGGGAGAGAGAGGATAAGGTGGACATGGGCTGAGCCAACTGGGCCAGTTACTGGGAGGGTGGCAAGGAGGACAGCACATCCATAGCTGAGGCACTCAACATGATGAGGTACTGGACCATATGGCACAGATAGTTAAGGATGTGAAGCAGCAAGGTACTACAGGCATAGACCTTCTTGCCAATGAAGTCAAGGTGCCGGGATTCCTTATCTGGCAGCACTGAATTAATGTGACTGGGCTAAGTGGCACGGTCATGAGCCACCATAATAACCACAGAGTCAGCTGTGGGAGGGTGGACAAATAGGGATGGCCCAACAGGGCTCTGTACAGCTGATTAGGACCACATGGGGTGGGCAGAATGGAAGCAGGATGGCGCCAAGCCTGAGACATAGCATTGGAATATGCAGAAATCAAGGGAGGGATGATTGGGCAGGCTCCTTGGGCAAGTAGAGGTAGTCGGCCATGTCCCGGTGAAGGCTATCCTGCTCTGCAGTGGGAAATGGAAAACATTCTAGATCTGCAGCATCAGATCCTTGAAGGAAGTGTCCATGGACGTGGAGGCCTCTGGAGGGACAGGGTGAACAGCATCCAGGAATGAAGATACGGACAGTGGGGAACCAGGGTCCCCATAATCTGGGAAGCCCCCATCAGAGGCATCCTCCATGAAGGGATCCTTCACATCCGAGTCCCCATAAAAGAACTCCTCATAAATGGGAGAGGGGGGCCAGATAGAGACTACTGGGTCTGGATGAAGCCACTTGGGCAGGGATGAGGGGGAATGGCACTGCACGGATCCGAAGCATGACCTTGACCCAAGGACTGGAGAACCTCCATGATGATATGAGCAATGCCAGGCACCTGGGAAGGGCGGAGGTCTACTGATGGAGGATGCACCACTAGAATCACAGTGGACACTGGAACATAGACCAAAGATGGAGGAGATTCACATAGTGGTCAACAGGAAAATATATGTGATGCAATATAAACATAGACAAAGATGACAGAAAAGACCAAAGGTTCATCCAGTGTGTTTGTAGTTCCCCATTAAACCCCAGGACCAATTACCCATAGAGGGGACTAGCCCTCACTATCTACCCCACTGTTACCCTACATACCACAGCCATCTTGAGTAACCACTAGTTACCTTACTCAGTCCCAACCATATTTGAATCATTTATGGATTTGGCACCCGCACTTTGACTGGCAGACTGTACTACCCTTTCTACAAAATAAATCTCACATATCCCTCTTGAACCTGTTTTTCATTCATACCACCCATATCTTAATTGTTGCTCAGGCTAACTAGTTCCTTGTAATTTACCTTGTTTATTCCTTTCAAAGGATTCCCTAGTGAGGGGCACAGGGAGGGAAGTGAATCTAACAGCACATGACCAAGAGGTGGAACATTGTATCCCGAGGTAAAGGCTTTTAAGCAGTATCTGAAAACTTTTTTCACTAACGCTTTTGGTGTTTAATCATCCCCACGGTGTTATGAACCCAACATGAGCCCTCCCTTCAAAGCCCCCGAAACTATGCCACTTTCCTCAACAGTATCCAAGAGTAGCTCCTCCCTCTACAGCACCCAGCATCAGCCACCTTCCTCCACTGCCCCAGACTGTAACCTACCTCCATGACCTCCACCAATATCCCACCTTTAGTTCCCAAAACTACGCTGCTTCCTCCACAGCAGCAATACTACCACCCTCCCTCCAAGGCCCGTGACACAGACACACACTGTCAGCTCCCTCCCACATGCCCAACTTTGACTTGCACTGTAACAGGTGCAGTGCCACCATTACAGTCAACTCATGTATAGGTACACATCGAGAGCCTTTTATCTGAGAACTAGGGAGCCAGAGGTGGGTATTTATCTGATGATGTCCAAGGGACCTGTAAAATAAAATATAACAAGCATTTGTCAATGCCGAATGTTGATTGCGTTAGTCTGTTGAGCTCCCTCCCTGCCCCTGTGTCAATTGCTCAGTCTGTTTCTCCCGGTGCTGCAGGCTGCTCTTTTGTACTGGGCTCCTGCCTGTGTTGGTGCCTTGTTCTGGCCACTAAGAAATCCACAGCTGTCCCAGCAGAGCCCCATTGAGGTGGATCACTCCCCCTCTCTCACTAGCTCTTTCTGTTTCTCCTGGCACTGCAGGCTGCCCTTTTGTACTGGGTTCCTGCCTCTGTTGGTGGCTTTTTCTGCCCACAAAGAAATCTGAAGCAGTCCCAACACAGGTCTGTTGAGTCTGCTGACTCTCCCTCTCTCACTCACTCATTCCATTTCTGCCAGCGCTGCAGGCTGGCCTTTTGTACTGGGCTCCTGCCTGTGTTGCCACCTTTTTCTGCCAACAAAGAAATCTGCAGTGGTCACAATAGAGCTCCATTGAGCTCACTCACTCCTCCTCTCTCACTTGATCATTGTGTTTCTCTTGGTGCTGCAGGCTGCCCTTTTGTACTGGGCTCCTGCCTGCATTTGCATCTTTTTCTGCCCATAAAAAAATCCACAGCCGTCATGACAGAGCTCCGTTGAGGTCGGTCACTCCCCGTGTCACTCACTCATTCTGTTTCTCGTGGCGCAGCAGGCTGCCTTTTTGTACTGGGCTCCTGGCTCTGTTGGTGCCTTTTTCTGCCCACAAAGAAATCTGCAGCAGTCCCGACAAAGCTCTGTTGAACTTGCTTACTCCCCTTCTGTCACTCGCTCAGTCCGTTTCTGCTGGCGCTGCAGGCTGCTCTTTTCTATTGATCTCCTGCCTGTGTTGCCGCCTTCTTCTTCTGCCTACAAAGAAATTTGCCGCTGTTACAATACAGCTCCGTTGAGCTTGGTCAGTTCCCCTCTCACTCGCTCATTCTGGTTTCCCCAGCACTGCAGGCTGCCCTTTTGTACTGGGCCCCTGCGTGCATTGCTGCCTTTTTCTGCCCACAAACAAATCTGCAGCAATTCCAACAGAGCTCCACTTACTCCCCCTTCCTCACTCGCTCAGTCTGTGTCTCCTGCCGCTGCAGGCTGGCCTTTTGTACTGGGCTCCTGCCTGCATTGGAGGCTTATTCTGGCTAGAAAGAAATCTGTTGCAGTCCCAACGCAGCTCCATTGAGCTCTTTCACTCACTTAATCCATTTCGGCCCATGCTGCAAGCTGGCCTGTTGTACTGGCCTCCTGCCTGCGTTGCCTCATTTTCTGCCCACAAAGAAATCTGCAGCCATCACAATAGAGTTCTGTTGAGCTCACTCACTACCGCTCTGTCTCTCACTTGTTCTGTTTTTCCTGGCGCTGCAGGCTGCACTTGTGTACAGGGCTCCTGGCTGCATTGGCACCTTTTGTCTGTCCACAAACAAATCTGCAGCTGTCCCGACAGAGCTCCGTTGAAGTTGCTCAGTCTTCCTCTGTCACACGCTCATTCTGTTTGTTCTGGTGCTGCAAGTGGCCCTTTTGTATGGGATTTCTGCCTGCATTGGTGCCTTTTTCTGCCCACAAAGAAATCCGCTGCAGTCCTGATAGAGCTCCATTGAGCTCACTCAATCCCCCTGTCTCACTCACTCATACTGTTTCTCCCACTGCTGCAGGCTGGGCTTTTGTACTGGGCCCCTGCCTGCATTGATGCCTTTTTCTGCCCACAAAAAAACTCTCATCAATCCTGACAGCGCTCCGGTGAGTTCGCTCACTCCCCCTCCATCACTTGCTCTCTTGTTCAGTTTCTCCCAGTGCTGCAGGCTGCCCTTTTGTACTGGACTCTTGCATTGGGCCCTTTCTGTGCCCACAAACAAATCCGCAGCAGTCCTGACAGAGCTCAGCTGAGCCCGGTCACTCCCCCCCTCACTCATTCGATCTTAATGTGTCCCAAACAATGGTTTCCCACAGCGACCATGCTATTCTGTGTCAGGAGTGCAAAAACATATTTTAGCCAGGATGTGAAAAATGGCAGCTGTACTGTTCATAAGGAGGTGTGGAAAAATGCCACTGTTGTAAATGTGGCATGAAAATATTACAAAATTGCGACGTTACAAGAGTGTGTGGAAACAGTTCAATGCACACTTGTAACGGAGTCATGATATGGAGTTTCGTCACCAAATTTTCAACACAGGCATTTTAGGACCTCTGCTCATGAACAGTGCCACTGTCATTTTCTTAATCTGTCGCGAACAGTGATTTCCCACAGCGACCATGTTATTGTGCACAAGATCTATGACAACACATTTCAGTCAGGATGTGAAAAATGACAGCTGTACAACTCATAAGGAGGTGTGAAAAAATTCCACTGGTGAAAGTCTGGCATGACAATATTACAAATCTGCGAAGTTACAAGGGTGCGTGGAAAGTGTGCAATCCACATTTGTAAAACAGTCATACAATGGGCTATCATCACCCAATTTTCAACACAGACATTTTAGGACCTCTGCTCATGAACAGTATCACTGTCATTTTCTTAATCTGTCACGAACGGTGATTTCCCACAGCGACCGCTCTATTCTGCGCTGGAAGTGCAAAAACACATTTTGGCCAGGATGGGAAAAATGACAACTGTACTGTTCATAAGTAGGTGTGGAAAAATGGCAGTGTTGGAGATCTGGAATGAAACTATTGTAAATTCGTGAAGTTATGAGCGTGCGTGCAAGTTGCGCAACACACGCCCGTAACACAGTCATTTTATGAAGTATCGTTACCACATTTTCAACATAGGCATTTTAGGACCTCTACTCATGAACAGTGTCACTGTCATTTTCTTAATCTGTCCTGAACACTGATTTCCCACAGCGACCGAGCTATTCTGCACCAGAAGTGCGAAAACACATTTCCGCCAGGATGTGAACAATTACAGCTATACTTTTCACAAGGAAGTGTGACAGAATGCCAATATTGAAAATCTGGCATGAAAATATTGCAAATTCACGAAGTTACTAGCGTGCATAGCAACTGCGCAGTGCACGCTCATAAAACAGTCATTTTTTTGGGATTTTTTTCCACCAAATTTGCAACATAGGCTTTTTGAGAGCCCACCTCATGAACACTGGCACTGTCGTTTCATTAATCAGACCCCAAAGGTGATTCTGCACAGTGAATGCGAAAACACCTTTTGGGGGCCAATTAACACCATAACAGTTCAAGCATTCATGAGGAGCGGTCCCAAAAACCCCATGTTGAAAATTTGGTGGAAAAATTCCCAAAAATACCCGAGATAGGCACTAAAGTTGAGAAACCCTATTTATTACATTATACAGCTTACCGGCATTTTCTTAATTTGCGGTCGGCTTTGAAGAGTGAAGACATGTTCCCAGTCCACCGAAGATCATCACGCCAAGCCCTGGAGGTAAGTATGGGGTGAAGGGAGTGTGGGGAGTCAGGGTGCGCAGTGGTGCATGCGGGGTGCGGGTGGGGAGCAGGGCGAGAACCGAGGGACAGTTTCCTTTTTTTCAGGGAAAAAAAAAAAGACATTGCAGGACCGTTTTTCTTCACAGGGACATCTGGCACGCTGGGGTGGACTCCCAGCGTGCCAGCAGAGGCCTTTGTTTGGGGGGCCAGCAGTAGCCGACGGGGATTGGGCACCCCTGTAGGCAGATGGGGGGGTTGGTATCATTATGCTGAAGGGGATTGGGCACCCTGTTGGCAAAAACAAAAGCAAGGGGGTACAGAATGCCGATGGGGAGTGGGCTCCCCCGTCGGCAACAACAGAAATACGGGGCCACCAAAGCCGATGGGGATTAGGGTCCCCCATCGGAAAGTAAAGACAGTGTAGGGGGGTTATATTGTTTGTAAACACTGTGGCAAATGTTCACAAACAATAACAGGGGTTTTACATCCTGCCCTGCAATGACGGGTCACTCCCTCATTGCAGTGGATGGCTGATGCTGCATTGACGAGGCGGCCCCTGATTGCAGCGGCAAAATTCTTAGAACTTGGTGCCAACGTTCCAAACTGCTGTCACCAGCAGCCTGCAATGGCAATGGGGGAAGTGGGACAAGCCTTTGCAGGCTGTGGGGACATTGACCACAACAGTGCCCCACCTCCACAACCTGCTTCTCAGCAAGCTGTCCCAATATGTTTCTTGTGCTGCACGCAATTAACATAAAAAAAGGGTCACAAAGGATCCATAGTTCTTAAAGAGTAAATAAGGTGGAAAGAACAAGCTAGGCATAGAAGGATACTTATCTGATGGGGAAGGAAGGCGTCTGTGTTCCGTCAGACCTGTAAAATAAAGATGATTAGGTTAATATGGAGCAAGAACAGAAACAGAGAGCTGAGAAATAAGAGATGTAGGTCAGCAAAGTAGTAAGGAAACCAGGGAATTTAGAATTGAAGGTTACAGCTAAGTAAAAGTAGGAAAATATGACACATAGAAAAAGTCCTACAGCATTTATCAGAATTGCCACTGGAGAAGGTGGATTAGAGCACTCCTACAATGGCCTCCTCCACCTCCCACTGGGCTTCTGTCTTCCCCTCTCCCACCCAGACAGAGCAGGCTGAGCTCCGTATAGGCTGGAAGTAACGAGTGCCTGCAGGTACTTTCACTTTCAGTGTGATCGAGATGGCTGCTGCAGCCCCAGCATGTCCTCCTCATTTACTCTCCTCTCTGCTCTGCAGCATAAAATTGGGGCCTAGGGAGCCCCTCTAGACCCCAGGGATGGTGCCTCCACCCAGAGGTCAGGGTTGTTAGTGGTCAAGCTAACCTGGGCACAGCCCTCCGGGACACTCTAACCCCCCTCTTTCCCTTCTAGTGGCCTGAACAATATGCAATAATTACTTTCACAATGACCCTTATTCACCGGGCAATTACCCACACTATTTGCACTTACCACGAGGGCTGGTTCCTCTAGCTTGACCAGGGGGACACCCTGTAAAACAAGGTTAAGCACAGCAAATAGCAACAGTACAATACTTTTGGCACAAACTGGAACCACAGTCAGGTTAAATCTGATTTATTCAGGGGACTGGAACAAGGGAGAGGCGTAATCAGGTTGATTTGCTTAAAAACTATATTAATCAGACAGTTATGCATGCAGTTCAGAATGCCTACACAGTCACACACTGTGGATACCCAGGTAGGGAAACGGTGGGTTAGCCAGGGATGTTGTAGCTAGTTGGGGCCCTGTGATGGAAGAAAGCAACATCCACAACACACACTGTTTGTAATCCAAAGCTGTAGGGCTCAGTAAGTGAAAGAAAAGGCAACAAGACAATCAGATGACAACACTTTTAGATTTAGCTGTTGTTGCAGGGAGCTACCATGATGTTTACTCACGATACCCACTACTGGACACAGACAGGATGAAATCAAGACTGCAGACTGTTGAGCTGGAGTGCCTGGAGTAGCAGGGCCCACACGAATCACCAAGGTGGCGTTCCTGTTCAAGGCGTTGAGAAGGGAGCTGATCCCCAGGCCGGTCTCTCGTCGATGACTTTCTCTGTGTAGTAGGTGTTCTGGCTGGGCCAGTGTAACAGGGCCCAGGCAAACAGAAGTGGATACGGATTCAGTCCGTGGAGTTGGATACAGCCTCCAGCAAGCAAAACACAGTTCAGACAAACAGTGGGGAACCAAATCATGAACCACTGTAAGCACATAGCACATTTACATGTAAGGAAATTCCACTGTACCAGGCAAATGGCTCTCCGGTCACAATTACAGAGTCTCTGCACAATCCAGGAGTTCAGAGGTAGCTGGAAGTCCTGACAGGCTGATCGCATTCAGCAGATCTTTGGTCTTCTTCAGGTTAAAGCCTGGTCACAATTCAGTGGCTTAATTCACACTCCTGATTCAGATTTGGTCCGAAAAAAGCACAAGTTCTCTCTCAGGGACAGCAGGCAGGTATGCAGGCCAAACTCAGGCCTTTCCACAGTTCTCCCATACGAATCCACTATGGATTGCAGCTTAAACTATCTCGAGCTGTTACTTCTTTACTTCCCAACTCAGATCTAACTGAAACTGTAAGCAGTGTGGGGCTTTCCTCAAGATCCAAAATGTTTGGTTGGCTGATCTGTCTGTCAGTCAAAACAAGGGCTCCCCGTCCAGGTTATTTTAGGCACCAAAAGACCAAAACTACAATTCCTACAGGTTTTGGCCCCACCAAGCCCTTATAGGCAGGCTCCATTTTAGAGCCCCAAATGTACTGATTGGTCCCATTCTGCAGTCCAGGACCAAGACGGTGGAAACAAACGGAACTGTCCATGCTGCAAAGAAGGCAGGTTAGAACAAACTGCAATATTATTACTACTCTAACAAATGGTCGGCAAACAAGCACAGCTTCTAACAGGGCACCCTCTCAGATTAAATATGACTGCAATCCAGGCAGTTCTTAAAGAGACAGTACACAGAGGCTATGCAGGCACTCTGTGGCAATACATTTAAACTGTTAAAACGCAGAACACCAGCCTGGCAGTGAGCATTTAGGCAAGCTCAAGGAAGACTTTTCGGAAACTCCCATTTGTAGGGGGGGGGTTACACCAGGATTTGTATTTTTGTGACAGAACAGTAAGGTCTGTAAGCACAAAATGTCAATCATTAGAATTACAGGCGTGTTCTTCTTCTGAAAATGCATGTTTAATCCCCTTATTCTGTCAGTTTTCTGAATGAATACCAAGTTTTAAGATGTGTCCCTGATTTTGGGTCTTTGTCCTGAATTTCTTTTAATCTTGTCTCTGATTTATGAAAATAGAAATTGAGAGGTATGGAAGGAGCCCATAGTGACAGAACTACCTTTCCAACATGATTCCTTGTATATATAAACTAGCCTGGCTTTTCATACATAAGCAACAGCTTGTAAACCATTCACCTCCCAGCAGCTACAAGCCTGGAAGCATGCAAAAATCATAGCTGTAACTGGCCACAAATCTAGCTCACTCCAAAGCCATGCAAGAAAGAAAATATGGGACCTGAAGGCAACCACAAACACCAGTAACACACAAAGACCTGCAACTCTTCTAATCAGAGCATGTTGTCTTGGAACTGGCCTACATATCCATAAGAGGCAGAGACTAATCAGATATGCAGTCTCCTACCCCCAGCGTGTCATTTGACAAAGTCAGCACATGCAGAGATGAACAGAACAAGCAAGTTCTCAAAGCAGCTGCAGTGTAGGCATGCTATTGCTAGCCCAGTAATAGAAAATGAAAGCAATTACATGTAACCCCCTACAAATGGGGGTTCCCAAATAGTCTTCTTTGAGCTTGCTTAAATGCTCACTACCAGGCTGGTGTCCTACGTTTTAGCAGTTTAAATATGATTATTAGAGCTTATATAGCCTCTGTGTACTGTCTCTTTAAGAGCTGTTTGATTGCAGCATTAGTAATCTGAGATGGAGCCCTGTTGAACGATGGAACTATTTGCTGAAAATCATTTAGAGTGATAATGATAATGTAGTTTGTCTAACCTGCCTTCTTTGTATCAAGGACTGTTTTGTTTGTCTCCACTATCTTGATCCTGGACTGCAAATTGGACCAATCAGTTCTGGTGGGACCTAAAATGTAGCCGGACTACAGGAGCTGTCTGAATTCAAAATCTATAGGAACTGTGGTTTGAGTTTTTGTGCCTTTTTTGCAACTGAAGGGGGAGCTTTTGCTTTGACTGACAGCCAAATCAGCCATCCAAATCTTTTGGATCTTGGGGAAGTCCCGAGCTGCTTGCAGTTTTCAGTTTAGTTCTCAGCAGAAAGCTCAAGAAGAAGGAGCTGAAGTAATTTTGGACAGAAACCCAAGTGGATTTACATGGGAAAACTGTGAAAGGGCTGAGTTTTTGGCATGATGTCTGCTGCTGTTCCATGAGAGGGAGAGAAGAGAATTATTTTGGACTAAATCCAAGTTTGTGTGACTAAAGTAAGCTACTGAAGTGGGCCAGGCTCAACCTGAAGAAGACCCAATATTTTTGTCGAATGTGATCGGCCTGTCAGGAGTTCCAGCTACCCCTAAGCTCCCGGTGTGTGCAGAGACTTTGCGATTGTGCCCAGAGAGCACTTTGCCTAGTACAGTAGAATTCCCATACATGTAAATGTGCTATGGGCTGCTAGTGGGTTGTGAGTTAGTTCCCCACTGTGTGAACTGTGTTCTGCTTGCTGGAAGCTGTATCCAACCCAAAATGGACTGCATCTGAACTTGTCTCCATGCGGTCTGGGATTTGCCAGACTGGTCCAGTCAGACTACCCACTGCACAGAGAAGCCATCGACGAGAGACCTGCCTGGGGATCAGCCCCCCTGCTCCACACTTGAACAGGAATGATGCCTCTGTGACTTGTGTGGGCCCTGCTTCTCCAGGCATTCTAGATCAACCACCTGCGGTCTCAGTTTTCGTCCAGCCTGTGTCCAGTCTTGGGTATCGAGAGTAAATACCAGGGTAGCACCCTGCACCAACAGCTTAATCTGAGTGTGTTATCTGATTGTCTTGTTGTTTCGTTTCCTTTAGAAACTGAGCCCTCTGGCTCCGAATTACAAATATTGTGTACTGTGCATGTTGTGCTTTCCATCACAGTCCCAACGAGCTGCAAACCCTGGCAACTGTCCTGGCTAGCCCATCTCTTCTCCACCTGGGTACCCATAGGTGGACTGTGTGGGGGGACTCACAGCGCATTCATAACCGCATGACTGATATAACCTTTAAGCTAATTAACCTGATTTTGCCCCTCCCTTGTTCAACTCCCCTGAATAAATCAGATCTAACTTTTTCCGCATGTAATCGGACTGTGGTTCCAGTTTGTGCTGAAAGTACTGTACTGTTGCTATTTGCTGTGCTTAACCTTGTTTTACAGGGGGTCCCCAGGGTTGAGCCAGAGGAACCAGCACTGGCAGTAAGTGCAAACAGTGTGGGTACTTGCGTCGTGTATCGGGGTAATGTGAAAGTGATTATTGTACAGTGTTCAGGCCACTAGAGAGGAAGGGGGGGGTTACAGTATCCTGGAGGGCTGTGCCCAGGTTAGCTTGACCACTACCAACCCTGATCTCTGAGTGGAGGCACCCGTTACAGAACTCAGGCCCCTTAACCTGCTAATAGCCAAGCAGGCAGGGGTAGTAGCCCTTGGGATAGCGCCACCTAGGGGTTACATCTTGGAGGCTCACTGCTGGGATTTTGTGTCTTCTAGTGGCCAAATTTGCAAACTGCTGTTAAAAATAAAAGGTTACCCCAACAGAAGTGGCTGTACACCAGTTGGTGGGGTGGTGTACTGGGCAAGAGATTGACCCCCAAAAGGCTATACTTATCCTGGATATTTCCCTGGGTACCAATAAGGACACTGTAGAGGGAGTACTTTCCAAAGTTGAATGTATACAAAACTCTGTGGTAGTGGGTCGATATGCTAATCTGCTCGCCCACAGTTTCATGGTGTTAGTAGAGTGTAAGGACCCAGTAAACAGTTCCAAAGTGCCACGGACTATCACCCACGAAGGAGTCCTCACTGTCTGGAGAGTGATAACTAAAGACAGTATAGACCCCGGGGAGAATGATACCCCCACTATCTGAGACTTTTGAGGAGAAATTTGCTAAGTTGTTGCTGGAGGAAGGGAAAACTGTGGAAGACTTAAAGAAACTATTCCTGCCACCTGGGGGTGTTCCTCCCCCAACATCCCCTCCCGCTCCAGCACCCGTTTTTGCCCGTCCTTCTGTGCCCATGCCAATGCTGGCTCCTATGTCTGTAGCTGCCATTAGTCATGACTCTTACCAACGGTTGAGAAGCTTCTATGGCATCCTCCCCACCCTCCATGGGAGGATGATTGGGAGACCTGGATAGATTGTGTTGTCCCGTTGGTACCTGAATGGCAGTGTGCAGAGGCTGAGAAATGGAAAAGGATCATAGAAAGTCTGAGGGGGTCCCACCCTAGAGGCCATTACATTTCTGAGGTCCACAAACCCCGATGCATCTGCCCAGAAGTACCTATCTGCACTCTAAGGCAATTTTGGGAGCATTGAGTCAGGGGAGAACTTGATGTGGAAATATCAAGGTACAAAGCAATGGCCAGGGGAAAGTTTGTCTCCTTATATTACTCGTCTGGAAAGAGCGCTGCAAAAGCCTTACCAAAAAGGTGGGGTAGCCACCAGAGACTTAAACCATGTGAGGTTGGGGCACATACTGCAAAATGTAAAACATTCTAAATTGCAGCTCTTTCAATTAAGGCTCCCAGATAGAAGGGGCAACCCGCCAGACTATTGTGATTTGATAAAAGAACTCTGGGAGGCTGAAGATGAAGAGGGGAATTGTAATTCTAGGGTGAGCACAGCCCAAGTGATCACGGCATTGGAAGGGCCTTCCGAAGTGAGGACCAATGAGGGTGTGCCACCATGGGATGAACTGCTGGGGGAATTCAGGGAAATTAAAAACAGTCTCTTTATGGAGACCACTCTTGCAAGTACAGGCACCAACCCTTATCCAACTGCATCTGCTATGGGGATGTCCACTCAGGTATCTCCTGCTGATTACAGCTCAAAACTCGATGTCTTGACTATGGAAGCAAGAGAATTGATGAGATGTCTCCAAATGTTCACCACACAGCAGACAGAGATGGCATCAAGGTTTTCAGTTGACAGTACCACTGCCCCAGCTCCCAGTGTGATGCCTCGACAACCCCAAATCCCAGAAAACATATTTTGCCATAACTGTGAGAAGGATGGGCACATGAAGAGAGAATGCCAGTCCACAAAAGACCTAGATAAAGTTGCATACAGGCTTCAAGGAGAGCTTCAGATAATGAATCAGCGGTCAAGGAGTACCCAAAATGACCGCAGTGAGGGTTCAAGAAGTAGTAACTCAAATCCCTATGTGGCTAAATCACCTCTCCAAAATAGTGGGCCCTTTAATGGAGACTATCATGGCTGTGAATGGTATTCCTATTTGGGCTGTGCTGGACAGTGGGTTGCGAGTGACCATTGTATTTAAGGACTGGTATGACAAACACTTATCTTCTGTGCCCTTACAATCCCTGGAAGCCCTACATGTGTGGGGGCTGAGCGACAAGTCTTATCCCTACCTAGGATATGTCCACCTCTGGTTGTCATTTCCTGCAGCTGTAACTGGTGTAGAGGAGCAAGTCGAGACACTGGCCTTAGTGTGTCCCCCTACTGGACTGTATGATGGGGTTCCCCTGTTAATTGGAGCCAATGTCCATATGTCTGGGAGACTGGCACAACTCTGTCTTGAGAAACAAGGGCGACAGACTGGGAGGACCCTAAGAATTCCCGCTCTGATCAAGAGGGCCTATGATTTACAACAGAATCCCAAGGGAGTGGAACAGGATGACTCGTCAGGGTCGTATGGAAGAAGGATCCCGATTCAATGGTACTGGCCCCTAATGCGCAGTGTACTATTCAATTCAAGGGGAGGTCCGCCTCCTCAAAGATGTCAAGAACAAAATACAGACATTGGACATGCCAGGTGATGGAAAATTGCCGGAATGATTATTGGTTAAGCCCAGCATCTTGCCAGCTCATGCTCATGCCTATGCACGACAGATGATGGTCCAGATTCACAATGTGTCAGATTGGGAGATCTGGGTGAACAGAGGATGCACCCTAGCTACAGTACACTGTGCAGACACTGCAGTGTTGCCCAGCAACAAGCACCATGGCAAGACAGATAGTGACTCCCGACTTGTTTGATTTTGGTGACTCCCCATTGCCAGCTGAATGGAGGAATGGTCAAATGTATGGCAGCTCAGATTCAATGCAAAGAAGTGCAAGATAATGCACATGGGAAACAAAAACCCAGGGGAAGCATACACAATGGGGGGTGAGATACTGACAACAGTAAAAATAGAAAGGGACCTGGGGGTAATAATGTCAGATGACCTAAAGGTGGGCAAGCAATGTGAGAAGGCAGTAAGGAAGGCTGGAGGGATACTGGGATGCATAGGAAGAGGCAGCAATAGTAGAAAACATGAAGTTGTTATCCCTCTGTACAGACAGTTGGTGAGACCCCATCTGGAGTACTGTGTGCAGTTCTGGAGACCCCATCTCCGCAAAGACATAGACAGAGTCGAGGCTGTCCAGAGGAGGGCAACCAAAATGGTGCAGGGTCTGCAACAGAAGACATACGAAGAAAGACTAAAGGAGCTTAATATGTATACTCTTGAAGAAAGAAGGGAGAGAGGGGACATGATAGAAACTTTCAAGTACCTCAAGAGAATTAACAAAGTCCAAGAGGGTAGCATCTTCCAGAAAAAGAGATGTGCAAGAACAAGGAGGCACAATTTGAAGATAGAGGGGGAGACGGCTCAGGGGTAATGTGAGGAAGTATTTTTTCACCGAGAGGGTTGTGGATGCATGGAACAGCCTCCCTGAGGAGGTCGTGGAGTCAAGAACAGTGGGGACTTCAAGAATGTGTGGGACAGGCATAAGGCAGTCCTAGGGGCAGGTAAGAGGAAGTAAGCTGTTGGTTAACTAGGATCTGCAGCTTATCTGTTAGGTAGGAAAATGGGCAGACTAGGTGGGCCAAGCGATCCTTATCTGCCATCAAATTTTATGTTTCTATGTTTCTAATGGAAGACTAGAATTAGCCAGAAACTTGCCCAGAGAGATCAAGTGTTTTTATTAAAGGAATGGGATGTGGGATGTGCCCAGAGTGCGAAGCATCACATACGCCTGCACAATGAATGGCCATTTCGAAAGAGGTCTCGACGACTAGCCTCTGCAGACATAGACGATGTGAGAAGACACTTGCAGGAAATGCTTGAGGCTGGTGTGATACAAGAATCCAGGAGCCCATATGCTTCTGCCATTATGGTTGTGCATAAGGCGAACGGATCTGTGAGAATGTGTGTTGATTATCGAACTCTGAATCAGCTGACCATCCCTGATCAAAACACCATGCCCCATGTACAAGATGCTCTGGATTGCTTGAATGGGAGCAAATGGGTCTTGATGTTGGATCTTCACAGTGGATATTACCAGATTCCGATGACTCCGGAGGACCGTGAGAAGACATCCTTCATCTGTCCTTTGGGGTTCTATGAATTTCTGAGAATGCTACAGGGGATATTTGGCACCCCAGCCACCTTCCAGTGACTGATGGAACGAGCGGTTGGAGACACAAATTTGCTGGAATGCCTGGTGTACTTGGACGATGTCTTTGTGTTTTGGGAGCTCCCTAGAGGAATATGAGAGTCAACTGTTCAAAGTACTAGACTGACTGGAAGATTTCGGCCTCAAGCTGTCCATCGACAAGTGCCAGTTTTTCCAAACCTCTGTGAAGAATGTGGGGCACATAGTGTCTACAGAGGGGATAGAGACTGATCCTAGTAAAACTGAAGCCTTGACTACTTGGCCCTAGCCCCACAATTTGAAAGAACTACGACGTTTCCTGGGATTCTGTGGCTACTACCGCCGGTTCATAAAGGACTATTCCAAAGTGATTCGGCCACTCTTGAGTCTTACTCAGGGTTACCCTCCTACCAATCAGAAATATAAAAAAGGTCCATCAAAGAACCAGACAGAGCATATTTCTGCCCAGGTGAACTTTGTAGGTCCCGCTGGATGCCTGACTATGAAGCAGCTTTCCACAAAGTCATATACCAGCTCACCCACGACCCCATCCTCGCTTATGCTGATCCCACCAAACACTATGTGCTGCATACTGATGCCAGTCTGCAGGGTCTAGGAGCAGTACTGTGCCAAGACCGTGAGGATGGTTTGAGACCAGTGGCATTCGCCAGTAGGAGCTTGACCCCGTCAGAGTGAAACCTACCCTGTGCACAAGTTGGAGTTCCTTGCGTTAAAATGGGCCATTGTCGACCAGTTTCATGATTACCTCTGTGGGCAAAAGTATTGGTGAGGACTGAAACAACCTGTTGACCTATGTACAGACTTCAGCTAAGTTAGATGCCACGGGGCACCAGTGGCTTTCTGCATTGTTAACATATGATTATGTTATGCTGTCGAATACAGACCAGGCCTGAATCATATTGATGCTGACGTCCTATCTCAGAAGCCCATTTCCAAGAGCAACTGGGTCAGGCTGTCTGAACCTGACATCTGAGCATTGTGCCAAAAGTTTGATAGAAATGAATAGATGTCTACAGACACAGCGGACTGCATAGTAGATTGCTTGGGCCCCTCTGACACCTGTATGCCAACTGTGTATAGCCACTTCTCTGCTCTAGATATTAGTGCACTACCTCAGTTTGACAATGACAGCATTCAGTGGGCTCAATCTCGAGATCCTATGATTAAGCCAGCACTTGATGCCGTTCATGCAGGAAAAGATGCGTCCAAGTTGCGTTTCTCTGATCTGCGAACTGCTTTATTGTTTAAAGAAGGCCCCAGGTTGAAGCTGCTTAATCAATTGTTGTATAGAGAGACTGTAGATCAAGGTGGCCAAATAGACAAGCAACAATTGGTCCTGCCCACAGCCTTCAAAGATTTGGTACTGAGGTCCCTCCACAATCATATGGGCCACCTCGGTATCGACCGGACCCTTGACCTAGTACGATCTCGATTCTACTGGCCCAAGATGGGGGCCAATGTTGAGCACCATGTAAGAACTTGTAGTCACTGCCTGCAAAGAAAAGCCCTGCCTCAGAGGGCTGCAGCCCTTGTCAACATTACTACCAGCACCCAATGAAACTAGTCTGCATAGACTTCTTGAGTTTAGAGCCTGATCGATGGCACCATCTTCCCCATATCAAAGTTGGAAAGCTGGATGATTTGCCAGTGTACAAAGTGCGCCCAGAGAATAACTCCAGAGCTGTCAAGATAATGCACCGTAACCACTTGCTACCTATTGGTCAAGTTATAATTGAGGCTGAACCCACCGAGATTGATTCCCCTTGACCAGTGAGTCGTGCTGCTGCAAGAAATAAACAGAGTCAGCCTGCCCCCGTGGTTGCCGATTTAACACTTCTCCCGCAGCAGGCCCAGAATGATAGTGACTGCCAGTCTAACTCGGATGACAGTGAGTGTGATAATGCCTATTACCCCTCATATGAACTGAGTCAGTTGTTTTGTGGAAATCCTATGCTGAATTATGGGGATGAAGCTGGGCCTTCTGGACAGCCTAACGCCCCGGCATCATCTTTGGAGCCAGTGCTCCCTGAAGGTGAAGTGCAGAGTATCACATCTGAGGATGCTGAGTTTTTGTGTATCGTGGATCTGTATGATTGCCTGAAGGAGAGGCTAATGGTATGAGTCTGTCTGGTGACATGCCAGAACTTGAGAAACACTATGAGAGTGCTGACAACCTCCCTTCAGTGCCAGAGTGTCTTCAAAATGAGCCATGTGTTGTAGAAACAGAGACTACAGAGCAAGGGGCTGACAGTGCTCCCAGCTTGGACATTTCCCTTCATGCAGAGGCACCCCTCACAAGTGACCATTGCTGAAAGTACAGAGACTGTGGTTGTTCACCCCAGAAAGACTGGCCAAGCTGTCAAGCCAGTGGTGCATTTCAGTTATGATTCCCCTGGGAGGCCAGTGGATTTGCCTCTCAATGTAGTCTACAAGGTGTTTATGTCTCTCAGAGCTCACTGCCCAAATTGAGCTTGATGGCCCATTCCAGGTTACTTTTACTGCCCTCTCACCATGGTGCCCCTGCCCCATCAAGCCCCCAGTTAGCTGATAGGGAAGGGCCCCCTCTTGCATTGTTTAGAGTACTAGAAGTTATTACATGATTCTGTATAGTAATGTTCAATTTACCTGTGTGAAATATGCATAATGTATTGTCAGAATGGAAATTATATAGTGGAGTACATTGAAATGAATAGTAAAGTGATAAATTATGCCAATTGATGAATCAGATAGTACTTGTATAGCATGCTAATAGCATAAATATCTTGTATATGTTGCATTTTCAATGTTATGATGGTACAGACTTGACACGGATGCCAAGTTTTCACAGGCAGGGAAGGGTGTAACCCTGCTACAAATAGGGTTCCCAGAAAGTCTTCCTTGAGCTTGCCTAAATGCTCACTGCCAGGCTGGTGTTCTACGTTTTAGCAGTTTAAATGTGATTACCAGAGCTTGTACAGCCTCTGTGTACTGTCTCTTTAAGAGCTGTTTGATTGCAGCATTAGTAATCTGAGATGGAGCTCTGTTGAAAGATGTAACTATTTGCTGAAAACCATTTAGAATGATAATGATAATGTAGTTTTTATAATCTGCTTTCTTTGTATCAAGGACTGTTTTGTTTGTCTCCACTATCTTGGTCCTGGACTGCAAATTGGACCAATCGGTTCTGGTGGGACCTAAAATGTAGCCAGACTACAGGAGCTGTCTGAATTCAAAATCTGTAGGAACTGTGGGTGAATTTGTGCACCTTTTTTGCAACTGAAGGGGGAGCTCTTGTTTTGACTGACAGCCAAATCAGCCATCCAAATCTTATGGATCTTGGGGAAGTTCCGGGCTGCTTGCAGTTTTCAGTTTAGTTCTCAGCTGGAAGCTCAAGAAGAAGGAGCTGAAGTAATTTTGGTCAGAAGCCCGAGTGGATTTGCATGGGAAAACTGTGAAAGGGCTGAGTTTTTGGCTGCATGTCTGCTGCTGCTCCATGAGAGGGAGAGAAGAGAATTATTTTGGACTAAATCCAAGTTTGTGTGACTAAAGTAAGCTACTGAAGTGGGCCAGGCTCAACCTAAGGAAGACCGAATGTTTTTGCTGAATGCGATCGGCCTGTCAGGAGTTCCAGCTACCCCTAAGCTCCCGGTGTGTGCAGAGACTTTGTGATTGTGACCGGGAACCACTTTGCCTGGTACAGTAGAATTCCCATACATGTAAATGTGCTATGAGCTGCTAGTGGGTTGTAAGTTAGTTTCCCACTGTGTGAACTGTATTCTGCTTGCTAGAAGCTGCATCCAGCAAAAAACGGACTGCATCCGAATTTGTCTCCATGCAGTCTGGGCTTTTCCTGACTGGCCCAGCCAGACTTCCCACTGCACAGAGAAGCCATCGATGAGAGACCTGTCTGGGGATCAGCCCCCCTGCTCCACGCTTGAATAGGAACAATGTCTTGCGACTTGTGTGGGCCCTGCTTCTCCTGGCATTCCAGATCCACCACCTGCGGTCCCGATTTTCGTCCAGCCTGTGGCCAGTCTTGGGTTTCGTGAGTAAATACCAGGGTAGCTCCTTGCACCAACAGCTTAATCTGAGTGTGCCATCTGATTATCTTGTTGTTTTGTTTCCTTTACGAACTGAGCCCTCTGGCTCCGGATTACAAATATTGTGTACTGTGCATGTTGTGTTTTCCATCACAGAGCCCCAACCAGCTGCAACCCCGGGCAACTGTCCTGGCTAGCCCATCTCTTCTCCACCTGAGTACCCAGAGGTGGAATGTGTGGGTGAACTCAAAGCGCATTCATAACTGCTTGACTGATATTACCTTTAAGCTAATTAACCTGATTTTGCCCATCCCTTGTTCAAGTCCCCTGAATAAATCAGATCTAACTTTTTCTGCATGTAATCTTGACTGTGGTTCCAGTTTGTGCTCAAAGTACTGTGCTGTTGCTATTTGCTGTGCTTAACCTTGTTTTACAGGGGGTTCCCAGGGTCGAGCCAGAGGAATCTGCCCTGGTGGTAAGTGCAAACAGAGAGGGTACTTGTGTAGTTTACCAGTGGTATTGTGAAAGTGATTATTGTACAGTGTTCTGGCCACTAGAGGGGAAGAGGGGGTTACAGTATCCTGGAGGGCTGTGCCCAGGTTAGCTTGACCACTACCAACCCTAATCTCTGGGTGGAGGCACCCGTTTCAGAACTCAGGCCTCTTAACCTGCTATTAGCCAAGCAGGCAAGGGTAGTAGCCCTTGGGATAGCGCCACCTAGGGGTTACATATAGTTCACTGAAGCTGCTCAATTTCCAACAAAAGTTATAATGCTCTTGTTCCAAACCAAAAACTGCAATTACCTGACCCAATTTCAGTCCTGTATGCTTTTATAAAAAACATTCACCTGGAAAACTTGAAATCTTGCACACAACTGCTCACCTTCTTTCACAACATTAACTTGTAAGGGCTGGCTGGAAGGTGCACAGGAAGCACCTGCTTCAGGACAGAGCTCAGAGACAAGGGAGTGAGGAGAACTACTCAGGATTCGTAAAAATGCAGAACCTGCAATGTTCAAATGAACATTTTAATTACAAGGTCGTGTACTCTGTTTACACATGATCCCCAAATAAGACAGTTTAAAAAAGTATTCCTCTTTGATCAAACGTTAAAAAAAGTGACTCATTTAAAAAGCATAAGTTTCTCAGTTTTCACATGATCCCTAGATTTGCCAGTGTTCCTGGGACAGATTTCACTGACTGGCTTCTCTCTGGGCAACAAGATAGAGCTGTTAAACTCTGCTGCCATGTTTTTCAAAAGGATACAAAGCTTTTTCAAGCATGGCCCTAAAGTTTAGTAGCTCATTTTCTTTCTTGCACATTCTGCCTTTGTATTCGGGGGATTTCTAGATTGTCAAGATATACCCAGTTGTTTTGCACCACTAAAGTTTACTACAGTGTAGACAATAAAACTTAAAATAAAGAATAACCAGATAAATATAAATCCATTTTGTATTGCTCTGCAGTAAGATTCCTATATTATTATTTTTTTATTACTTTTCTTTTTCAATCAAGAGAGAAACACTAAGCTGAAAGCTTATTTACAGGTGTGATCTGGGAGCACAAGGAAGTTACTTGCTCAGGGTCATACAGTATGCAGTTGGGGCTGTGGGATTCAAACCAAGGTCTCCAGGTTTGCAGGAACTACTTACTTTTTTTATGTCGGCCCTTCTGTCACTGTGGCTGCTTCTTAAATCGGGGTCCCCAATGTAACCACTCAGGCTGTGCTGATAGGACCTGAGGACTCCTACTCCTATTAAGTGCCCTGGTCCCGGAACCATTCATGCATCCTGGATACCCCCTAGGTGGGGCGAAGGGACTTCTCCAATTCTTCCGTGCCTCAAGTGAAGCAGATAACAGATGCACAATAAAAAATGTAGTGGATAAAATGATTAAACTGCTACAAGATGGCTCATTTGAAGGTTATTTGAATGGATTCTGGATGCAGTGTTGACAATGAAAGATAAAAAATGGAAAATGAATGGTTCAGAATAATAAAAAATGGAAAATGAGTGGTTCAGAATAAACTGCTAGAAAGATGGGTCATTTGAAGTGTATTTGAAGGGATATTGAGAGCAGAAAATGAAAGATAAAGACACAAAATAGAAAATGAATGGTTGCATGGTACAAATGAACAAGCATTTGTCAATGCCGAATGTTGCTTGCATGTATGTACTGTTTAGGTATTTGGAAGTGACAGTTTCATGCCTTCCTCCCAAGACATCCACTGTGTCTTTCCGTTCAGTATTCACAGAAGAGTGGGAGGGGCAAGGTCCACAGCAGTACAGCGGTTGCCAAGGGGGTGAAGAGGTGGACAATAGTCCATTCAAAGGCAAAAGAGTCCTGCAGGAGCTCACTAAATTGAAGGTAGACAGAGCGATGGAACCAGATGTCGACGCCCAAGGATATTAACAGAACTGCTAAGGAGATAGCAGTACCTCTGGCAGCCATGTTCACTGAGTCATTCAACATGAGTGAATTGGGGAGGGCACATGTGGTCCCTCTACAAGTGCGCGCAGCAGGGAGGAGGCAGGGAACAATAGGCCATTCAGCCTCACCTCAGCAGTGGGGAAGATCATGGAGACATCGCTAAAGAAAGGATAGTGGGGCATCTAGATGCCATCGGAACCAGGACCATAGACAACATGGATTCACAGTGGGGACATCATGTCAGATAAAGCTGGTTGATTTATTTGACTGGGTGACAAAGGAAGTGAATCAGGGTGGGGCAGTGGACAACGCCCTTGATTTCAGCAAAGCCTTTGACACCATCCCACATAGGAGGCTGATAAACTAGCTGGGTAGGCTGGACATGGGGAAAGGGTGGTAAACTGGGTTAGAAACTGGCTAACAGACAGGAGGCAGAGAGTGGTGGTAAATGGTATGCAGTCTAGGGAGAGGGGACGACCAGTGGGGTGCTGGAGGGATCGGTGCTGGGGCCAGTTCTGTTCAATGTCTTCATTAGTAATATTGCAGAACATCTGAAGGGAATTTTTTCATCAAATTTTCAACATAGCCATTTTAAGACCTCTGCTCATGAACAGTGTCACTTTGATTTTCTTAATTTGTCCCGTACATTGATTTCGCACACCGACTGCGCCATTGTGCGCTACATGGGCAGAAACATATTTTGGGTGAGATGTGAAAAATGACAGCTATACTACTCATAAGAAGGTGTGGTAAAATGGCAATGTTGAAAATCTGGAGTGAAAATATTAAAATTTGGAACTTATTTAGCGCATGAGGAACTGTACAACGAGCGTCAGAACAGTCATTTTTGGAATTTTTTCACCAAATTTTCAACATAGTCATTTTAAGACCTTTGCTCATGAACAGTGTCACTGTGATTTTCTAAATTTATCCTGTAAATTGATTTTGCACACCGACTGCGCCATTGTGCGCTACATGGGTGGAAACACGTTTTGGGTGAGAAGTGAAAAATGACAGCTGTACTGTTTATAAGAAGGTGTGGCAAAATGGCAATGCTGGAAATCTGGAGTGAAAATATTGAAAATTCGCGAAATTACGAGTGTGCATAGGAACTGTACAACGCACGCTCGTGAAACACTAATTTTTTGGAATTTTTTCACCAAATTTTTAACATAGCCATTTTAACACCTGAGCTCATGAACAGTGTCACTGTGATTTTCTTAATTTGTCCCGTACATTGATCTCGCACACCGACTGCGCCATTGTGTGCTACATGGGCAGAAACATGTTTTAGGTGAGATGTGAAAAATGGAAGCTGTACTACGCATAAGAAGGTGTGATAAAATGGCAATGTTGAAAATCTGGAGTGAAAATGTTGAAAATTCGTGACCGTACGAGCGTCCATAGGAACTGCGCAACGCACGCTCGTAAAACAGTCATTTTTAGGAATTTTTTCACCAGATTTTCAACATAGCCATTTTAAGACCTCTGCTCATGAACAGTGTCACTGTGATTTTCTTTAATTTGTCTCAGACATTGATTTCAAGATAACTAACTGCGCCATTCTGCGCCATATACGGGAAACACATTTTGGGTGAGATGTGAAAAATGACAGCTGTACTGCTCATAAGGAGGTGTGGTAAAATGGCAATGTTGAAAATCTGGAGTGAAAATATTGAAAATTCGCGAACTTACGAGCGTGCGTAGGAACTGCACAACGGACGCCAGAACAGTCGTTTGATTTGGCACAGTTTAATGGTTTAATTCCTTTCGATATATCATTGTCATGGTGAGCTCAGTCCCGGCGGTGATTTCGCAGTCACTGCGGAAATCACCCTTCGGCACGGCAACGCCATGACAGTGACATCATTCATGAGAAGCGGTCCCAAAACCCATGCTGAAAATTTTGTGCCAAAATTCAAAAAATGACTGAGATATGCAACAAAGTTGAAACCCCCCTATCTAGCCCATTATACAGCTTACCGGCATTTCCTCAGTTTGCGGTTGGCTTTGAAGAGTGCAGACGTGTCCCTGGTCCACCGAAGATCGTCGTGCCGGAGTCTGGAGGTAAGTATGGGGTGACGGGGGGGTGTGTGGAGGCTGGGTGTGCAGTGGGTGGCTGGGTGCGGTTTGGGGGAAGGGGAGTTGGGAGACACGCCGCGGGACCGTCTTTTCTTCACAGGTTAAAATTAAACAAATGGACGATGCGGGACGTTTGTCACGCTGGGGTGGGCTCCCAGCATGGCACAAGGACTTGGGGGGGCCGTTCAGCCGATGGGGGATTGGGCACCCCCATCGGAAAAGGAATAGTTTGCCACTCTGGGGTGGGCTCCCAGCGTGGCACTCACTACTCGGCGGGGGAGGACAGTACAAGCCGGCGAGATTGGTTACTCCGTCCGCTATATGATTAGTTGCCACGCTGGGGTGGGCACCCAGCATGGCATTCTTGAAGCCTTTGGTGGGGGGACACAGCAGCCGGCCGGGGATTGGGCACCCAATCCGGTATACAGTGCGTGGGCGGCGCTGCGCCTGCGTAGCACTCTGCGATGTGTGTGTTGGGGGAGCTGCGCGACGAGCAGGCGATATCTTATCGCTGGTCACTCAAGCATAGCTCCCCTTTGAACTGGAGGTTACTGCATTTTGGAGCGGTCACAGACAGCTCCAAAATGCATTGGCTTATAGGCTGCCATTGCCATCACACTGACTGAATTGAGGAGGAGGGACACCTCCGAAATCTCCGATGATATATGTTGCTTGCACATGCGTGCAAGCAACATAAAAATGAAGGGACTTTGAGAATAAAACAACTGGAAATTCACCAGTATTTTTTGGTGTGGGGTTGCACCCCCAGGAGCCCATTTACCTCCTACACTGCTCTACTGCACTGCATTGATTATTTAGGTTATTAAAGACCCCCATGTCCATCTCATCTGTAGTTTGTTTTTAACACTTCTTCCACCTGTATTTCATTTTCTTGACCACCTGTGGGCATAACTTTTCTTTATTTTTTTGCTTTGAATTTTAGTTGCTTGACCCTTGACCATTTCTCTCATCTTCAGATCTTCCCCAGTGTCCCGACTCCCCCATTACAGTCTACAGTGTCAGCATTGGATTTTAAAATTAAGGGACATCCCCCGGCCCCTGTCCTACACTCCAGCCCCCCTGGCTCCTGTCCCATACTCAACCGCCTAGGCCCCGGACCCTGCCTCACACTCCAACCCTCCCCCATGGCCCCTGTTCCACACTCCAACCCTCCCCCCGTCTCTGCCCTACATTCCAACTTCCCCGCCCCTCCTCACACTGCAGCTCTCTCCCTACCCCCGCCCCTGCCCCACACTCAGACTCTCCCACCAGAACTTATTTATAAATATTAGTGGTAATAGTACAAGATATACCAACTCGAAATAACAGTAAATTAAAGAACCATATATGAGATGCCAGTACAGCCTAGACATAGAGCAAGGAATTCAGAGAGCCAGGTATACTGTAAATGAAGAAATATAAAAGGAAAAGTAGATCATTACCACATTAGAGTGACTCTGAGTATACTTTGCAGTACAACAGAATAAGTACCTAATAAATACAATATTGAGGGGGAAAGAAGAAAGGGGAGGTCAATTTAAGCCCTTACACCCTGAGCCAAATGCAAATCGGGATTATGTGGAGAGGTGTAGGCTTTGGTGATGACTGTAGACACAAGAGATAGTCATAGTAAAGATCAGCTCCAATTACTCAAAAATCACCTAAATAGGTGTTATATGGGTTGACTATGTCTAGAAGACTAAGCCCAGTGAGCACCTAACCAGGAGGGACCACACAGCAGTGGATTTCTATAATATCTGTAGGCTTTGAGTAAAATAAAGAGCATAAGGAAGATGTAGATTGACAGTCCTTTCCAACAGTACACCAAACATATCCCACCTCTTTGAGTGCTAATGACAGTTCCATATTGTATACAGGAGGTAGTAAGAATAATGGAGCTTAGGGAAGGAGATAGATTAAATGTAGTTGCCAATAATACCTAAGAACCTGTCATCAGGAGAGGGAAGGGGTAAATTGCCTTGTAATATATAATAATTCACATATGAAAAAAGAAAAGGCAATAATCAGGATGCATACCGATTGAAGATATGCAACTGAACAGCCAAAAGACTATAAACCTGATGCACTGCTAAATTGGAGAGTAAAAGGCTAGATACAGAGAGCCTGTTTAGTGAGGTAATGTATAAGATCTAACACTAAAATAATGGGTTAGAAAAGCATTGCTGATGTATCAAAGTTCCCTTGAAGACCTTTCAGCTGCTTGTTTAAATACTGCAACAAAAAGTAAATTGATTGTGCTGCGATGTACAGCCTTTGCTTTCTGCACAAGCTGGGAGCGAAAGCAACCAGGTAGCATAGACTGTAGAGCGGGCGGCTAGGCAGAAAAAGTGTACTGGCACTCCCTTTAAGTATCCTGGAAGCAAAACCTACCAAGTTATAGCAAGCATGACCATATTACTGACCATATAAGCTCATGACACCTTAGATTTATTAACAGGATTGTGACTATTGATGTTCTTGCTTTTGGTCTTTGCCCTATGTTTCTTTTTGGGCAGGTCTAAAGATTTGAGTGAGGAACATACAACGACTTCTGCTCATGAAGTATCGGCAGAAATACATCCCTGAGGCACAGGGCCCAAATTAGAGGGATGTTCGTCTGAAATTTGCTGGGAAAGATCCTCCTGTGAGGAGTGCATGTCATCTCCAAGAGAGCAAACTTATTGCTCTAGGGAATAGAGGGGTTGATTTGAAGGTGAAAGGCTGTAGCTTGGCGTGTTTGGGGTGAAACCTTGCTAGAACAGCATGAAAGTCTTGAATAATGCCCCAACAGAAGTTTCTCTTGCAGCCATGTTGATTGCCTTGGGGTCAAATCAGTTGTGGTGTTGCTTCTTGGGGCTGCGAGTTCTGCAACACTTTCCCCACGTTCCTGTACCTCGCTATCCACCCTCCGTGCGGATACCAAAGCTGTGTTCGGGTTGCCAATTGCTGCTGAGCCTCCCAGGGTAAGATTGCAGAGAGAGACCTCCAGATAGTTGGCTAAGGTGTCAGGGGTTTCAAAATCCTTGAAGAAAGAGCCTGAGAAAAGGCATTAACAAGATTGGATCTGCAGTGAGTAGAGAACTGTGAAGACACTTTGTTCCAGTTATCAGAGAGCTTCAGACTGCATGGACCATCCCCACTGTCTGCCATGAGTGCCTTGCACAAGAAAGCCGCTGGGGCTTAGCGTGCATGTGTGATTCACAGTGCATGCACAAGTACCAATAGTGCCTGGGCCACAGCAGGAGTTTAAACAAAGGGGGACTATATTTGCCATAACCTAGGGGATACTAGTGGCCGAACAAAGAATCAGAAAATGGTGGGCAGGTAACGCACAAGCCATGGTCAACATTATGGACCAAGGTCAGTTCTGGGGAGTTCCCTGTGAGAGCTGGATTGGTGTGAGGCATCTGGGCTAAATAGCAACCTATTTCTTGCTGTTCTTAGGCATAACACTGGGCTGCATTAATTACTTTGATGTGGAAGCTTTCTCCCCACAGCTAATCCAGGAACTGCTAGAAGGGGCTCCAGTTTGCCACCACATTGGCTGGAGAACCTGAGAGCCCCACTAGCATGGGGGGCCCCCTCATTCCTTCAAGCAAACCATAGTCTTTGTGACCACTATAGAGGTTTTCACCGGATGGCGAATCCAGGAGCAGCTAGCAGAGGTTCCTGGACGACCACTGCCTGATGAGCAGGGCCACTGGAAAACTGCAGAAAATTTACCCCAAAATGCGTGATTTTTTTGCAGAAATTGCAGGAAAATTGCAGGGGTTCACTGTGCATCCCCACTGCCCCTAATAAATCTTTTATTGCTTGCTGCAGCTTGTATTGATCACATACATTGTTAGATAAATGTATTGCCACTTGTAAATGCTTTTAATATGAAGAAATGTGTGTGTTTTTGAAATGCACTGCAAATTAATCATTATGTAGCATATCTTCTAAAAATCAAGACATCCAAGTCATGCAGTGCGAACTAGAGTTTATTGAGTAATTTACAGTTAGTTTGTACTGAATACAACCTGAAACAACATATTTTGCCTGTTTCTAGGTGTTAAATAATGAAGCCTGTTTAAACTACTTGTTTTGGTGCAAGAAATAACTAAACAGATAACCAGAGTGCCTATTAAAGGTCTAGTAAGAAACATTTTTATTTTGTTAAAATAATTACTGTTCTTAATCAGCACTGTAAGTACATTTTAAAATCACATAAGTGTCAAATCATACCAGTAGCTTTTCATTACATCATATAATAGTTTTCAATACATTATACTTTTTTTCTACTCAGTTTGCAGTGATTTTACTTGGGTTGCAATTATTTTGTCTATTTGAAGGTAACTATTTATACTTAACCTGTTCAGCATGTTTTCAGAAATGTTTGCTTTTTGTAGGCTTTGTATGTGAGTATGCAGTTGTGGCAGATTGACATGTAAGGAATCACTATCACCAACACCCTCAGAAGCACATTCAAGTTTGTAATCAGGAGGGCCACCCAATCTTCTGACACATTTGAATCAAAATCCTTTCAGATTGAAAGTATTTATACAATGAAAATCTAACCTACCATTCAAAAACAAGCATTGTGGTCAATGCTTCATTTAGGTGAATGGGGCACTTTGCATCTCTTCTCACACCTATTGTTTCAGTCTCTGTGTCAGCAAAAAGTTCTCTGATAGTCTGCTTTAACACAGATCTGAAGTGTTCAAGTCTACATATGCATGAACAGAGGATTTTGAAACCAAAGCAGGGAAGTGAATGACATGAAAGCAGAGTCACATTTGACCCCTTCTCACCTTACACTATACTATGTTGGTTAAATCCCCGTCTGTGTACTTAATTGTTAGCATATATGAGTAGATTTCCTTGAGAATTTAAATATTTTTATACAATTTCAGTCAAAAATTCCATAAATATAAGAAAGTGCAAGAAATTGCGGATTTTGTGCGGAGAAGGGTGAAAATTGCAGAAATTGCACAAAAATTGTGCCCGCAATTTTCCAGTGGCCCTGCTGATGAGGTGACTGGGGGCTTCAACTCAGTGACTCAGTAAGCCAGTGTTCAATAGCAGTCTTAAGAGTCTGCAGGTGAGAAACTGTCTAGAGGACTAGTAGTGTGCATTTAAGGGAGACAAAAAATAAATTGCATGTGGATTTTACTGTAGCTATGGCTTTGAAATGAATTTTAAGTTATAAGAGTTCCAGAATGCCACCACCTTGTGCTGCTGGTGGCAAGGTAGAAGGTTAAAGCAGATATTATGAGTAAAGTAGAGTCTCTCGTCAATACAAGGATCACAAGCAAAGAGTTCCACCTACTTTAGGTTGAATTGTTTCCGGCTGGGGCGGGGCACTTGGTCCACAACATATGCTGGTACAACTGGATGAAGATACGTTGGTATGTCTGTACAATTCTCATGAGGTAGGACATTTTGTAACAAAACACAGGAATTATGCAGGGATGGTGGTAAATATGTAAATCAACTCAAGGCCTAAAACGTGCTTTTGAACTGAAAAAGAAAATCTACTTTCAAGCCACGTTTAGTCTTACTTTCTTGAAAGAAGTTTAGAAGCATTTTTAAATCCTAAAAAATCTTCAGTGGTTGAGGGAAGAAATCCTTTTCAGAAAAGATGACGAGTAATCCACAGAAAATCAGAAAAACAGTATTGAGACAAAAGTAAGCTGAAAACAATCCAAAAGATTGATTTCTTTTTCATTTGGACCAAGCCAACTGAGATTAGGTTACCTAGTAAAACATGCCCATGCCTTGTAGATTCAATATGAACCAGGTGGCTAATGATATCAATGACAGCATCATCTCTTTTACCTGGTAAGCAGTAGATGCAAGGAATGAACAAAAGGGTGGAATGATGGAATGTAATTTTACCTGAAATTAGCTCATGGGACCTGAGAACCTGGCACAACAGCCCTGTTGGGATACAAACAGCTATGCAACTGATGTAAAGTTATGATAAGAAGTCTGAAGCAGGACATCTTGCACGAAAAACAAAGAGTGTTCACTGGCAGAGATACTGTAGCCACATGGAGAACAATCAACAACATTCTGGGAAAAAGCAACAATAGCTGCCCTACCCTCTTTCTCACTGAATCTGGCACACATACTGATCCACTTAAAACTGCTGAAGAATTCAATTATTAACTTTCTTGATTCTGTTTGGATATCCAGCTCTTTTGATGGATGCGATCAGCTATCAGATTTTGCATCCTGAGGGTATATTAAGGTAATGGAGAACCCAATGTACAGAAAAGTTGAAAATAAATTAAAACAAAGCAGAAGCTTTTATGTAAGGGCCCCTGTAGTGTAACTGTGATATTTTGAATGCTGCTTAGGAAGAAGGTGTGGCAATCAGACTGATGCAATCACCTATCAGATTGTGCTACCTGGGGGTACACAGAGTTAATGGGGTGCACAATATACATGAAGACTGAAAATGAATTAAAACAGTAGAAATAGCTTGTACAGTAATGTAAGGGCACCTGTTACGTTGTTCCAGTGTTCGGAGTGATGCTTAGAACCAGGGTAGTGCAATCAGGCAGATGCGATCAGCTATCAAATGCTGCCACCTGGGGGCATAGTCTGATAATGAGGTACCCAATGTACAATAAAACTGAAAGTTAATGACAAAATAGTAGGAATAAAGCTTTTACAGTAATGTAAGGTACTTGTTATGGGGCGCCGGTGTTCTGGGTGCTGCTTTGGTGGAAATTAGCACAATCAGACAGATACAGTTAGCTGTCTGATTGTGCTACCTGGAAGTATATTGAGGTAATGAGTTACACAGTGTACCCAGAGACTGAAAATGAATTAAAACAAAGTAGAAATAAAGCTTTTACAGTAATGTAAGGATACCTGTTAGGTGGCTTGAGTGTTCGTGGTGGTGTTTAGACCAATGGTAGCCCAATTAGATAGATGCAGTGAGCTATTAGATTGTGCTCCCTGGAGGTATACTGAGATAATGGCATACCCAATGTACAGTAAAACTAGAAATTAATTAAAACTTAGTAGAAATTAAGTTTTTATACTAATGTAAGGGCACCTGTTATATGGCTCAGCTATTCTGAATGCTGCTTAGGCTGTGGTTAGCACAATCTGATGAGTGTGATCAACTATCAAAAGAAGTTGCTTCAAGGACTCTTGGAGAGAGGTGCCCAGTTAAGCAGCAAATATCAAATAAATTTGCAGAAGAGAGAGAGAGAGAGTGAGAGAGAAATGCATCTTATTCCTTATGATAATGGTGTTTACTCACCTGGTAAAGGTGATTGTGTTGGTTGACATCCATGGCACTCCAGACATTACATCATGGGTTTTAGCCCACCTGATAGGCTAGTGATGCACATGACTCTAGGATCAGATTTCTTGTATATCCAGGTCCCAGAAACCCCTGTTCTCCAGATCGAATCTTCCATAGCCGAAATCAAGGTTAGTAAAGAGCAACCACGAGAAAAAAACACTAACCACCCTATACAATAATGCAGACTGAGGTGATATGAACATGTGGGCCAGTGGCCCTAGTTTTATTTACCTATTAATACAATCTAAACTCCACCCGTAAGTGGTCGATGGTTGACATCATGGATGTCCTTAGTGAAATATAGCTCAAATTCTCCTCAAAGTAATTCTTCTGCTTAGTCTAATCCTGGTCACTCTGAGCACTCTGTCGGGAAGGTCATGGAGTGCCATGGATGTCAACCAACACAATCGCCTTTACCAGGTGAGTAAACACCCATTGTGATTGGTTGCCCATCCACGGCACTCCAGACATCACATCATGGGTAGATAAGTAGCAGTACTGTACCCTAGGGAGGGAGACAGAGTGGTCTGTGAGTGAGAGGAGGAGCTGGCCGCTGAGAGGACCTGGGTGGCAAAAGTGTGTTGTAACTTGTACAGGTGCTCCAGTCTATAGTTTCTAGCAAACGTATGGATGGAAGTCTGTGTTGCCACCTTGCAGATATCTTCTGAAGACACGTTAGCCCTTTCCACCCAAGAAGTGGCTACTGCTCTGGTGGAATGGGCCTTGATACCCTCTGGGGACGTCAGTTGCTTAGCCCTGTAGGCTTCCTGGATGGTTCTCTTGAGCCAGCCAGCAATGGTAGTCTTAGAGACTACCCTGCCTTGTCTTTGTCCCCTTGTGAAAATGTACAACCTCTCTGTTTTGCATAAGGGCAGAGTTCTAGATATGTAAATGGACAGGGTGATCCCAACACCTAAATGGTGTGGGACAGGCTTATCGCCAGGTTGAGTGTCTCCAGTAAAACTAGGCAACTCAATGAGTTGTTCCCTGCAAAATGTGGAGGAGACCTTTGGTTGGAAGGCTGGTACCGTGCGTAGGTGTACCCCCTAAGGGGTGAACACAGTGTACGGTTCTTTGTATGACAGCACCCCTAGTTCCCCAGTCCTTTGAGCTGTGCAGATAGCGATGAGGAAGCAGGTCTTCAGACCCACCCAGAACAGGTCTATCTCATGTAATGGTTCGAAGGGAGTTGTACTGAGGGAAATCTAATACTAAGGGGAGGTCCCAGGGAGCGATGGATGGTCTGACTCTGGGTTGTAATACCTCCACCGCTTTCAGGAAATGCAAGGCGTCCTGGTGAGCCCCCTGACTGTGTCCCCTAATGGGACTGATGGCTGCTTCAATGGCTGAAAGCTGTACCCTGAGGGATGAGTGGGCCAACCCCTTGTCTACTCCCCGTTGAAGGAATAATAGGATGGTGGACATGTCTGCTAGCTTAGGATCCTTACCCTGTTCTCAGCATCACTTCATGAACACCGACCCATTGTCTACCATAGGTAGAGATGGTAGAGGATCGTGTGGATTGTAGCATCATGGAGATGACTGATTCGTGATAACCTGCTCTCATCGGTCTCTTCCTCTCAGGAGCCAGGCTGTGAGTTTCAGCGCCCATGGAGCTGGGTGTAATACCGGTCCCTGGGTCAGCATATCTGGCTGGTAGGGTAACCTGAGACTGTCCATTGTCATAGCCAGCACCGTGGCAAACAAGGTTCTTTGTGGCCAGTAGGGTGCCACTAGAATGATGGTTTGTTGTGATGTTTGGATCTTGGCTAGTACTTGGGATAGCATGGGAATGGGGGGGGGGGACATACGCCTGATCCTGAGACCAAGGTTGTGACAGGGCATCAGTTCCCTGAGACGAGTTTCCCTGTATCTTGAATAGAATTTTTTGACCTGCGCATGTTCCGCTCTGGCCACTAGATCCATGGATACAGGTCCCCAAGTCTCCTGAATCATTTGGAAAAGACTGGGATGGAGACACTGCTCCCCTGGGTGGACTTGTCGGCTGAGCCAGTCTGCTCACACATTGAGCTTGCCTGCGAGATGGACTGTGCCGAAATATGTGAGGTTGGTCTGTGCCCAGTTGAGGACCATTGCCACCTCCCTCAGCATAGCTCTGCTCCTGGTGCCCCCTTGCTTGGCGATGTACGACACTGTGACCTGGTTGTCTGAATGTATCAGAACTGACTGACTGGAAATGTAGGATCTGAAAGCTCTGAGAGCATTGTATACAGCCCTCATTTCTAGGATGCTGATGGACAACTTGGCCTCTGATGTTGTCCATTGGCCCTGTGCCGTCAGGTCGCCCAAGCACGTTCCCCAGCCCAATAGGCTTGCATCCATTTCTATAGTGGCGTCGTAAGATACCTCTAGTGGAACCCCTCTTGTGAGATTGGGGATCACTGTCCATCATGTTAGCGACTATCTCACTGATGGTGGTAGTGGGACTATGATGTGCAGGTTGTATTCGTTCAGCGATCCCTGAGTGAGGATGCAAGTCTGTAGGGGTCGCATGTGCCACCTGGCCCAAGGGATCAGGTCGATGCAAGATACATTGCAACCTAGTAACTGGGCTATTTGTCCCATGGCTGGCTGATGGCAAGCCCTCAGGTGGTGAGACAATCTTATTAAGTTGTTCACCCTTGTCTGGGATGGTTTCGCCCATACTTGTGACATGTTGAATTGTGCACCTAGGTGTTCTGTCTGTTGTGTGGGCACCAGATGGCTCTTGGCTTGGTTCACCATCCAGCCGTGCTCCTTGAGTGCTCTCAGGGTGAGCACGGTGTCTTGATGTGAGCGCTCCTTGGAGCAAACCTGAATCAGCCATTCGTCCAGGTAGGGGATGATATCCAGACCTTGTTCTCGGAGTCTGGCTACTAGTACTACTGACACCTTGGTGAACACTCTTGGTGCTGAGGTAACATGAAAGGGTAAGGCCTGATATTGGCAGTGCTGGTCTAGGATGTGGAATCTGAGGTATTGTCTGTGTTTTGGTCTGATAGGTATGTGAAGGTATGCTTCTTTCAAATCTGTGGATGTGAGGTAGTCACCTACCCTGATACTGCATAGAGTCAACTTTAGGGTCTCCATTTTGAACCTTTGAGAAACTACATGCTGGTTGAGATGCTTCAGGTCCAGAATGGGGCGTAGTTCTCCTGATTTCTTGGGCATGGGAAAGAAAATGGAGTACACTCCTAGTTTCTGTTCATGAAGGGGGACAGCCTGTATCGCTGTGTTTAGAATCAAGTCCAACAGGATTTGTTGGACCTGATTAGCTGTTGCCTTCTTCTTGGCAATGGGAGAGCTTATGAACCTTTGTGTGACAGGGAATAGGGATAACACTATGGAGTATCCTCTCAACACCACCTTTTGGACCCGCCTGTCTGAGGTTGTGCAGAACCACTGGTGTCTGAAAAGTGACAATCTTTGTCCCACAGAGGGGGCACAGTTGCCGTCCGTGTGGAGTTTTGGCCATGTAGTCATTCTTGCTTTCTCCTATTCCCTCTACTTCTTCTTCCAAACTTGGACCTACAGGGTCTCAAGGAGGAAGGCTGGTAGGAATGGGTGAAGGAACTGCGGTATCTGCTGTGTTCCTCTGCCTCAAAATGTATTGTTCTGGTAATGTGTGTCTGTGTGCTTGATGAAATTTGTTTCCCCCCTGAAACCTCTGCCTAGTGGAAGGAAGGTAGGTGTGCCAATTCTTATTTTTGAGTAGGTCTTTGCCCTCCTCTTTCTGTTTTAGGAATTCCTGCATGCCCTACCCAAATAAGTGTTTACCCTTCATAGGCAAATTTTGCAGGAGTGTTTTAGATTCGTTGTCAGCTTTCCATAATTTTAGCCCCAACGCTCTTCTGGCATGGTTAGTGATGGCTGTAGCCCTGGCATTCAACCTGAGAGTGTCCACCACCATGTCCGCCAGATATTTAGCAGCATCGAGAGTGCATTCTAACAGTTCTGCCTCTCTAGATTTGGGGCTTGCCTGCTCAAGGAGCTCCTCGAGCTGGCGGATCTGGGCACATGCCGTGTAAATGTATAGCACAGTGGTTTAAGGCTCTGAGCTGCAAATCTGATGACATCCAGCAGACCAGACCTGGGTTTGAATCCCACAATTTCCACTTGTATACTGTGTGACCCTGAGCAAGTCACTTAACTTTATTGTGCTCACAGATCACTCCTGTAAAAAAGCTTTCAGCTTAGTATGCTACTCCTTGTTAAACAAGTAAAAAAAAAATGGCCATGGTAGAGTCTTTGGCGGCCGTTCCCTCAATTTTGAAGGCCTTTTTCAACATGTCTTCCACTCGCTTGTCTGTGGGATCCTTTAATGATATGGTTCCGCATGGCAGAATGGTTTTCTTACTGAGTGCCGCCACCTGAGGATCAATAGTTGGGGCTGTGCACCAGTTGCTGGCCTTATCCTCCTGAACCAGATACATGCGATCCAAGTTTCTCTTGTTTGATATTCTGCTAGGCTCTGTGGATTGCCACTCCTTGTTGAAAATGTCCTAGATTGCTGAGCATATTAGGAACGTCTCCTTGATAGTCACCTATTGCTGAATCATGAGGTCTAATTTTGACTCTGGTTTACCCTCTTCTACATCAAACCCCATAGTGGCCTTTACTATTTTCATAAGGCATGGAACCATGTCAAAAGAGCAGAGTTTAGATGTGAGGGATGGCACGGATTGTGGTTCCATGTCCTTGTCATCAATCTCTGCCCCATCTTCCTTATCTGGCATCTCCTTGTCTTCTCCAGAGTCCGGCTTGTGGCTGTCTGGTGCTGGTTCTAGAGGATCCGGATGGTCTTCATTGGTCCCCCCTTGCATTCTCTGGCTCCGGAGGTGGTGCGGTTGTTGCCCTGTGCTGGGTAAGGGATTCTAACTTTTCTATTATCTTCAGCATAAAGTTCTGTTGACTCTCCATCATTGCTACCATGGCCTGCTGGTTCTGAAGTAGGATAGCTCCAGGATCCATCCAAGTAGAGCCGCTGGGCCCTGGATTACTGGAGCCCATGACAGAAGTTTGCTCCAGTGATAAGTCATTGTCATCATGAAGACAGGTGGGGTATAGGGTGCTGGAGCATGGGGCAAGAGGGTAGCACTGCAAGAAGTGCATTTCTTGTCCTTGACCATCTGGTGGAGAGAGGAAGAAAAGAAGGCGTGTTGTTAGGACTGGGTGACAATGGGCCTCCAACTCAGTGGGTGCCCCGTAGCTGTTTAATACAGCCTTAAAGGTGCAGAACATTCTAGGAGTGTAAATGCCCTAGTGTGTCCCCTTATCGGGATGACCATCATTGAGACTGTAGTGGAGGGTGTATAAAGAACTACAGGCAGGGTTCAGCATGGGGGGTCACTATAGTGAGGGACTCCACATGGCGAAGGCCACTGTGGAGGTCGCTATGGGGAGGGACCACCAAGTTCTTTGTAAGGCATGTGGGGTCGCTATGGAGAGGAACCCCATATGAAATAGAGTGAGGTACCACAAGGTTCTTTTGGGAAGAATATAGGGTCGCTTATAGAGAGGGAGCCCGTATGGAGGTAGAGCAGGTGCTGGGGGGGGGCTGGGGAGGATGAGCCAGGAGGCTCGTGAGCCTGCAGAGGAATATTATTTTAAATCAGTGCTCCTGTTTGCAGCTCAGAGCCTCTAGGTTTTCTTTTCAGCCCCCACTGTGACATAGTATGCCAGCACTTTGTTTATTTGGCCAGAAAACAAATATATGGTGCCTCACTCCCAGAATACCACTCGAGGTCTCAGCGTGTACTTATCTCCACTAAGAGAGTGTTGGAAAGAGACCTTGAAGAAAAACTAGTGCTCAGTTTTGCCAGGGCCATGCACTGCAGTGTATCTTTCCACAGCTGAAAATCCTCTCTTTCTGTGTGTACCAGTCTTCCCTTGGGAGGGGAGAGCTGATGCTGTTTTTCTTTGTGAGGAGTGCAGCTAAGATACCTAGTCCTTTGATCTAACTTCCATTGAAAGAAGCAACTGAAATCTCTGTTTATCTAAACATATCAGAGAACTATCAAAGCATATTTCCCTAACTAAAAGGGTACTGCTTGTTGGGGAGGAAAAAACTAATATATCCTCAGAGGATACTGCTCTTGCCATGGGGTAGTGACAATAGTGAGGAGCAGGCTTGGCATTCTTAAAGCATGCCACAGCTTCCTGTGCAGTCACCTCTCCCATTCTAATGGACTGAATTTGGTCTTTGAGTGGTCACTTGGTTGGAACAGAGAAACGCAAGAGGATCCCTTTGTAGAGGGAGAATAAACAAAACAGATGGCGCAGTAACAACAGCCATGAGGAGCAGGCCTGGCATTCTTGGAGCAGGCCACAGCTTCCTGTGCAATCCTGTCTTCCGAACTGAAGGACCGAATTTGGTCTTTGAGTGGTTGCTTGGCTGGAACAGTGAAGCGCTAGAGGATCCCTTTGGAGAGGGAGCACAAACAAAACAGGTGGTGCTGTAGTGAGTGCTGCTCCCCAGAGCTTGAGCCAAATGGCGGCAAAGGGGGGGAAGGGCAGAGGCCACAACCAGGACGCTGGCCCGGGGCTCTGGATTCTCCTGACACAATAGGCGCTGGGAAGTCCACTCATTCTTTGGTTGGGATTGAATTGAATGGGGCGGGTAGCGGGTGACCCTCATAATTGCAGCTAGGTCGCACTAACGCCTGCAATGCTAACGTCCAGCGGCACCCCACGCACTTGGCAATCATTTAAAAGGGAGAACACAACTTAGAAAACAACCAGCTCTCTCTGATCAATAAAAACTCTACCTCTTCTGCCAGTAAGCCTGGCCAAAAGCCCTTTTAAACAATTTTAAATAATTTGTAGAAATAAAGCAGTATTACCAAGAACAGCAGCAGAATCTGCTGAGCCTCTAGGGAGAATTCTAAGGATCCCCCTTATCAAACATATTATGCTTTAGGCAGACCAAATGGAGAAGATTGGTATTATTACAAACAAAGGATTAGGCCACTTTTCCAGTAAAACAGCAGTGGCTCCTGGTGTGCTTGTCACCTGAACAGATGCACAATTTGAACTGGAGAATGGGTTTCTGGAATGTGGATATACAAGAAATCTGAACCTAGAGTCATGTGCATCACTAGCCTATCAGTTGGGCCAAAACACATGATGTAATGTCTGGAGTGCCATGGATGGTCAACCAACTACAGTGTCATATTTTCCTTTGGTGTAGTCTTTTGTGTTCCATTACATAAGTGTTGTTCAGTCTGATGCATTTTATGAGCTATGAAACTGTGCTACCTGGCGGACTTTAGGTGGAGTGTAGCAATGAGCAGAGGGATACAAACAGACTAACAGATTGTACAAATAACACCTGTGGGGCTTGGTAGAAGCGTATGGAACCCTCTTGAAGTAAGATATAACAGTTACGTAAGAACTTAACATAACAGTAGATCTTCGAGAGAGGTTCCTGCAGTAGGTCACAATTTTCCTCTCACCTTCCCCTGCTCCATTTTTCCTATCCCAATTCAGAGCAACTACAGTACTAGCAGCTCTGGGCTCTAGGAGTCATTCTCCTTTCTCCCGTCACCCTTACAGGGATCTTTCAGTGGGAGAATTGGAGGGTGGGTGTTTGGACCGCCCCCTATATACCATCACACTCACATCCCATCATGTGATGCTGGGGATAGTCTCCTGCTATGTATTGCTAGCTAGAAGTTTGCTGTGCGAGCCTGACACCAGGGGGGCGCCGCTGTATCTGTGAAGACCTACTGCAGGAACCTCTCTTGAGGATCTACTGTTACAGTACATTTGTACATAACTGTTATTTTTTTGTCATGCAGTTGGGTGCTGTTAGGTTGAGGGTGGAACAATCTGATACAAATAGCACAATAGGAGAGATGTGTACCTAATTCTCATATATTTCAACTGAATACAATTAATATCCTTCCTAACTAGGATTAAAACAAAACTCTTTAATATTTGTTGTCATTTGCAGTCCCACTGTGAGAGCATTTTTATGTTTGCTTGCACGCATATGCAAGAAACATAGTGCCACTATACAAGTTTTCATAGGTGTGCCACCCCGCTTACAATGCCTGCTCCTTTTTGCAGGTGCGGCCGCACCGCATCCATGAACATCTGAGCTGTCCATGACAGCAGTTCAGGTGCAGTGGCATACAGTTCTGAGAAAAACACTGCTACAATCAGTGGTGGTAACGTGTAGGCAGTTTGCATACAGCCATCGGCAGGCAAAAGCAAAGTGCCTACACATCAGCACTGCATCTGAACACCCCAGCATGCTCATGTTCTCCCCCCCATACTGTATGGCTGACAGGGGTGCCCAATCCCCCATCGGCTTCCCTGCCCCCCAAAAAAACAAACTTCCAGATGCCACACTGGGAGCCCACCCCAGCATAGTAAAAGTCTGTATGTCCGATGGGGGTGCCCAATCCCCTGTCGGCTCCACTGTACCCCCTCAAAAAACAGATTCCAGGTGCCACACTGGGAGCCTTCATCAGCATGGCAAAAGTCCATATGGCTGACAGAGGTGCCCAATCCCCCCATTGGCTCCATGGCCCCCCCAAATAAACTTTCAGCTGCCACGCTGGGAGCCCACCCCAGCATGGTGAATGTCCCGTGTCATCTTCGTAAAAAAAGAAAGACACCTGTAAGAAACAAAACAGTCCATCATTGACTGTCTTGCCCCCTTCTCCAACCCGCACCCACCTCCCACCCCCAACTCCATACTTACCTCTGGAGCAAGCACGATGATCTTGGGTGGACTGGGAACATGTCTGCACTCTTCAAAGCCAACTGTGAACTGAAGAAATGCCGGTGAACTGTATAATGGCTTAAATGGGTTTTTTGCAACTTTGGTGCATATCTCGGCCATTTATGGGAATTGTTTCACCAAATTTTCAATATTGGGTTCTTGGGACCCCACCTCTTGAACTCAGTCACTGTCATTTTGTTATTCCGTCCCAAAAGGTGATTTGTTTGGTCACTGCTTGGAACCACCTTTCGGGACTGATTAACAAAATGACAGTGCCACAGTTCATGAGAGGAGACCCCCAAAATCCTATGTTGAAATTTTGAGTTATACAAAAATATTCATTTTACTGATGTGTGCTGCACAGTTCCCACCCACACTGTCAATTCTTTGCCATTTTACCACACCTCCTTATGAACAGTACAGCTGACATTTTCACATTTCACCTAAAATGTGTTTTCACACATGTAGTGCACATTGACACTTTTGGTGTGCAAAAGCAATGTTTGGGACACATTAAGAAAATCACAGTGACACTGTTCATGAGCAAAGGTGTTAAAATGGCTATGTTGAAAATTTGGTAACAAAAGTCCATAAAATGACTCTGTTACAAGTGTGCATTGAGCAATTTCCATTCACCCTCGTAAGTTCACAAATTTGTAATATTTTCAGTCCAGATATTCAACATTGACATTTTTCCACACCTCCTTATGAACAGTACAGCTGTAATTTTTCACACCCTGGGCCGAAATGTGTTTTCGCACTTCCGGCGCAGAATAGCGTGGTCGATGTGGGAAATTAGTGTTTGGGACAGATTAAGAAATCACAGTGATACTGTTCATGAGTGGAGGTCCCAAAATGCCTGTGTTGAAAATCTGCTGTAAAAAAATTCCCAAACTAATTACATCACTGGTATACATTGCGCAGTTTCTATGCACGCTTTTGACTTAACCTGTTTTTGTATATTTTCACTCCAGATTTTTAACAATGCCATTTTTTACATCTCCTCATGAACAGTAGATCTGTCACTTTTCACATCCTGTTCGAAATGTGTTTCCACACCTGTTCATATGTTCATAGGTTAGGTTCAAGTTCAGAGGACAATCATCCATAGAGGAACTTGCCACCATGTCAAATTGGCATGGTGGAATTGACAAATCTTCTATCCCACATGAAAGAATCAAGTCTCCTCTTAAAACTATTTATATTCTCACTTTCAACCACATTACTGGATAGTGTATCCCATATACCAATAATTCTCTGGGTATACCATTGACTTCGTTTTACAGTTTTAAATGTATCCCCTATTAATTTTATGTTATGTGATCTAGTTATGTTATATGTTACAGGTATTTTTGTTAACCCAGTTAGTTCTAGAAAGGCATCATCTTTAATAGCTCTAAAAGCTAAACACAAATCACCTCTTAATTTCCTATATTCAACAGAATATAGATTCAGATGTTTTAATCTGCTGTTCAAATTCAAATGTCTTACCGTCCTAATTTTTTTGGTTACTCTTCTGTGTACTTTTTCCGTCTTTTTATTTCCCAAGATAGAATACAGGGCACAACATGGAGAACAGTATTCAATATGAGGACTAATCAGTGCTGAATATAATGGTAATATAACTTCAGCCTCTCTACTTTTAATAGATCTTAAGATACTTTTGATTATCTGGTTACATTTTGTTATAGTCCTACTTGCATGATAGTCAAATTTTAGGTCATTTGATATCCAGACACCTAGATCCTTGTGGTTTACCACTTCTAATAAGGGAATATTGTTCAATTTATAATGAAAACCTGGGTTATTAGAACCTAAATGCATCACTAAACATTTTTGTTCATTAAATTATAGTTTATGTTCATCTGCCCAGTTTGCCAAAAAGTTCAAATTGTCTTGAAATTATTTTGCTGATGATTTGTTATGGACAGTTGCACCAACTTTACAATAATCTGCGCATTTACAAGACCACACCCCCAGCAATGTTTGCATCGATGATAGTAAGATATTGAACAAAATAGGTCCAAAGACCGAACCCTGTGGAACATCACTTGTCATCTCTCCCCACTCTGATTCATGACCCCTTATAGTTACACATTGAGAACGATTTTTCAACCAAGAATTGATCCAGTTAATTACATTCGAATGAAAATGAAGTGTTACCAATTCTTCAATCAGAATTTTATGTGATACAGAGTCAAATGCCTTAGAGAAATCTAAAAATACCACATCTACAGGCATTCTTTTTTCCAGGGCTGCACTAATAGGCTCAAAAATGTTCATAAGATTAGTAAGACAGGATCTTCCGGATACAAAACCATGTTGTGATAAATCATAGAATGTGATGCTTTTAAGATGTTCCACAATATATTTTTGCAACAATCTATCTAAGATTTTCCCCAGTACGTATGTTAAACTAATTGGTCTGTAATTTTTTATATCATTTTTTCCCCCGTTATGCACAGGGTTAACTTTAGCCATATTCCATATTTCAGAGTACTCTCCTGATTTTAGTGAAGCATTAAATAACATAGTTAGGGGCCAGCTATCTGATGGTTTACTTCCTTCAAGAATTGTGTGGGGATTCCATCAGGTCCTGCCAAACTATTATTTTTTATAAGTGTTATTATTCCAGTGATATCTGATATTTGAAAAATGGGATGATTATCTTACGGAGAGGGTAGGTAAGATGGAATTTTGTCCCTCTTTTTATGAACACTTAGAAAGTGCTCATTAAAGGCATTAGCTATTTCATTTTCAGAATTTAGTACACCATTTTCAACTAAAATTGTTCCTAATGTTCTATCATTTTGTTTCAGTCAGCCTATATAATTAAAGAATTTCTTCTTATCTCCTATAGTTGAAACTAACTTTAGTTCCATGTCTTTTTTTGCATTTTTTATTCTTGATTTTAGTTCACTAGTGACCTCTTTATAGGCTGTAATATTTTGATCAGTCGGAAGTTTTTTTTGTTTCCTATGTAGCTTTTTGTTTCCTTTAATAGCATTTTTGAGTTTTCTGTTCCACCAGATAGGTACTGTGCGATTTTTGGAGTATTTGGTTCTAACAGGGACTCATGATTCAATACAAGTATCTATTTTAGTTGATAATATCGCCTATATTTGTTTAACAGGATAATCTTTTAATTCTACAGCCCAATTCCAATCATTCAAATGTTTTCTAATACTATCATAGTCAGCCTTGTAAAAATCCCTGAATTTAGTGACACATACAATGGGTTTATAGGTAGGTAACCGAATATCTACAAGAATTACATTATGGTCACTGTTTCCCAAGGGTGGTAGAATCCTGGGGCTCTTCTAATTAAATTCAGGATTTATTAGTATTAAATCAAGAATATTAATTTCCTAGTATTTCCCTGTACTATTTGTTCCAGGTTTGAATGAGTTATTATTTCAAGAAATCTTTTTTCAACAGTATTTTCTCCTGTGGCATTCATCCAGTTTATAGTTGGGAAGTTAAAGTCACCTAGTAATATTATAACTATTCTAAAAGGCTGTTTTTCAATTTCATCCAAAAAGACATGGGTCTCTTCAATGGAATAATTCGGTGGACGGTAACATAGGCCAAGAACTAAATCATTAGATGCATTTGAAATTTGCACCCAGATAATTTTATTTTGAGCATATAGAGTGTTATTGAGTGTTATTTCTACAGTCACTGTGCAAAATCACCTTTCGGCTAACAAACTGGTAGTGTCACTGTTCATGCGGTGGGGTCACAAAAAGCCCATGTTGAAAACTTGGAGTAAAAATACCAAGAAACTACCAGGGCATTAGTGTTTTCGACCATAACGCCCTACCCTGTAGGAACTTGCAGGAGTCAGGGGTGTCACTTGGGATTGTCGATAGTAATGCTCATGCCATTCCACCCCCCATGTCCACCCTGCAGCCAGTGACAGGAATCAAGATGCGCCTTGGACCCTTTGCCCCCAGAGTTCACTCCATTCTCCTATACTGCACCCATTTCAGCGTATTTCCTTATGGAATGAGGTGAATGTAAAACCCAAACACCCCAAGGCACACCTCGACACTTGTCAGTGTCTGAAGGGCAGGGTGAGGTGAAATGTCGTGACAGTCATGGGCGACAACCCAAAGGTGCACCCCCAATGCCTGTCCATTTCTGCAGGGTGAAGGTAGAGTTGGTGTCAGTTCAATACTTCAGTGCCATTCCTATACTGCATCTGTCTAACTTCTGCACTTCCACTGCTAATGCCAGTAAGCAAACATTCGGCATTGACAAATGCTTGTTCCATTTTGAGATATTGCTCATGTACATGTGTTTTGTATATGAATCACTTGAAAATTATTGCAACAGTTAAACTGTCCATCAGTGAGTATAAAGTTTTTTAAAGAATTTAGCAATTTTAAAATCAATACCTAGAAGGATCACCAGTGTTTTTCACATCATTGTACTAATTTATCAGACTATACTACTGGACAGGATACTGTAAAGGGGGTAGTATAATTTGGTATTACTATGCTATCAGATTATACTACCAGGAAGGAAACTCTGAGGAGTAGCATGATCTGATATTACACAGGCGGTGCTGGTTTGAGTGGGTACAGTTTACAGAGAGACAGCCTTTGTGTACATATTTCAGTCATCGTGACTCTCTCCATGGAAATAAGAGTGATGCTGGGGAGTCTAGCAAGGGAATTGAAATAGGGGTGAATTTACCCCATACACCTAGAAGGATAGGTCACATGAACTCACAGCATGTCTCAGTGCTGCTGTAGAACTTTGTTTCTAAAACTTTCCAAGCCACTACAGAGGAACTGTGTGAGTAATAAAATGACAGATGCGCATTAAATAGATTTGCCCAGGGGTGTAGTAGAGCATGAGGTGCAGGCTGAGCGTCTTCAGCTCCTGGAAGAGCAGTAAGATCTGTTCAGTTCATACCCAGAGTGTCTTATTGTACTTATAAAATAGGAATTAACAAAAACGTGTTACTTATAATAAAAATGTGTAAAGATGCAGAAATGTACTTTTTATATTGATTTTTTTTGTTAACATAGTCCATTCACCTACAGTTTCTATTTTGCTTTTGGCATTTTGTTGTAAAGTTGTATCCATAGCTGTTTTATTTACTGTTGTCGTTTGTAGTACCCCCACCTTCATATGCTGGTAAGTGACATGAAATTATGTGGCAGATTAGGAGCATTGTTTGGCTGCATTAATGCACTATAATGTAGAGCGATGACTACTCTGATGGTTTTTTCCTGAGCAGTGACTGAGAGAGAGAGAGACAGAGACAGAGACAGAGAATGAGAGCGAGAAGAGAGAGAGAGAGAAAAACTTGAAGTCCATCAGTAAGAGAGTAAAACATCTGCAAGTACTCAGTCTGCCAGGGTATTTGTCTTACTTGTGTAACCCCTAGGTGGTGCTATCCCAAGGGCTACTACCTGTGCCTGCTTGGCTAGTAGCAGGTTAAGGGGCCTGGGTACTGAAACGGGTGCCTCCACCCAGAGGTCAGGATTGTTAGTGGTCAAGCTAACCTGGGCACAGCCCTCCAGGACACTGTAACTCCCTCTTTCCCTTCTAGTGGCCTGAACAATATACAATAATCACTTTCACAATGATCCTTATTCACCAGGCAATGACCCATACTGTTTGCACTTACCACCAGGGCTGGTTCCTGTAACTCGACCCTAGGGACCCTCTGTAAAACAAAGTTATGCACAGCAAATGGCAACAGTACAGTACTCTTGGCACAAACTGGAACCACAGTTGGGTTAAATGCAAAAAAGAGTTGGATCTGATTTATTCAGGAGATTCAAATAAGGGAGGGGCGTAATCAGGTTGATTTGCTTAAAGGCTATATCAATCAGATGGTTATGCATGCACTTCAGAGTCCCTACACAGTTATACACTCTGGCTACCCAGATAGGAAGACGGTGGGCTAGCCACAAATGTTGCCTGGGGTAGGCCGGCTCACAGCTGGTTGGGGCCCTGTGATGGAAGAAAGCAACATGCACAACACACACTCAGTGGCGGAGCTAGAGGGGGGGCTGGGGGAGCAGTCGCCCCTCCTGGCTGCCCCAGTGTGAGTAGTGGTACCCCACCACCATTTCTATTCACTGTTTAGTGCCCATTGTGGAGCCCGTGATTGACTTGAATGCCCCCCCCCCCCCCCCCGCTCTCAAATGCTCCCAAACCTGGCTCTGTCACTGCACACACTATTTGTAATCCGGAGCTGAAGAGCTCAGTTCGTGACAGAAAAGACAACAAAGCAATCAGATGACAACACTTTAGATTTAGCTGTTGTTGCAGGGAGCCACCCTTATGTTTACTCACGATACCCAATACAGGACACAGGCAGGACGAAATCAAGACAGCAGTGTTGTTTAACTGGAGTGCCAGGAGAAGCAGGGCCCACACGAATCACAGAGGCATCATTCCAGGCAAGTCTCTCATTGATTGCTTTCTCTGTGCAGTGGGTAGTCTGGCTGGGCCAGTGTGGCAAAGCCCAGGCCCAATGGAGATGAATACGGATTCAGTCCGTGGGAGCTGGAAGCAGCCTCCAGCAATCAGAACACAGTTCAGCACACAGTAGGGAACCAAATCATGACCCACTAACAGCACACAGCACATTTGCATGCAAGAAATTTTACTGTAGCAGGCAGATTGCTATCCGGTCACAATTACAGAGTCTCTGCACAAACTGGGAGTTCAAAGGTGGTTGGAAATCCTGACAGGCCGATCATATTCAGCAATTCTTTGGTCTTCTTCAGGTTAAAGCCTGGTCACAGTTCTGTGGCTTAAATCATCCTCACAATTCAGATTCAGTCCGAATAAACTTAAATTTCCCTTTCAGGGACAGCAGTCAGACAGGAATGCCAAAACTCAGCCCTTCCACATTTCTCCTGTGCAAATTACACAGGGGCTGCTTCTTAAATCATGCAAGCTGTTACCACTTTCACTTCCCAATTCAGACTGACTAAACTGCAAACAGTCTGGGACTTTCCCCGGGATCCAAAAGGTTTGGTTGGCTGATCTGTCTGTCAGTCACAACAAGGGCTCCAACTCAGATTAATTATGACTGCAATCCAGGCATCTGTTATAGAGACAGTACACAGAGCCTATGCAGGCACTCTCTGGCAATACATTTAAACTGCTAAAATGCAGGACACGAGCCTGGCAGTGAGCATTCAAGCAAGTTCAAGGAATACTTTTCGGAAACCCCCATTTGTATGGGTGGTTACACTTGTCAGTGGTGTAAAAGTGGTAAAACAAAAATGAAACTGAGAGTGACACAGAAAGTGCCCAGCTGAAGTTGAGCATCAGAGAGAGCAGGGAGAGTGTCAGGGTGACTGCAATCCTGAGAGCAACAGGTTTCAGCACTTCTGCGATTCTGTCAGCAGTTTTGTTGCTATAGTGAGCAAATACTGGGTGATCAAACGAGTTTTACAAGTACAGATGAAGTACAGGGAAGACAAAAAAAGGCACACACACCGAGCAGGATGAATATTTAAAACTTTAAGCAAAGTCCATCACCAGAGGCCAAACATTCATACGTAGTGCTATAAGACTGCATTAAGTGGCAGTGGTAGGGTCGTATTGTCTTGATATGAATATTCATAGAATAATTAAGACATATACCATTCCTGTTCTTGCCAAGAAGATAATTGTTGTTTATTTACAGGTGTAAAAGTTCATTGCATTCTATGCAATAGTGAGATGATAAGAAATAAAGTGATAAATAAATTGGAATATAAATATACTGTAGTTTTAAAAACACATATTCGAGCTGAACTCTGTTCTTTTCTTTTAAAATGCCATTTCATAGAGGCACTAGAGAGCCATCTTCCAGGCTGGATAACCTTTTTTGGTAACATGGCAAGTAATGTTAGACTTGCTTCATCTAATGTCATTGGTGAAAACCCCATATGTGATGCAAAGTCAAGCGGGTATTAATCCCCTAGTAATGCCCACTTGACATCAGGAGCATGCTTACTTAGAAAAGAGAGAGACCAATTAAAGAACTCGCTGTAATGTCATTCCTCGTTTGTTGCCTATATCTTGATTCCTCCCTACAGGTGGCGCTATTGACAGATACAGAAAATGCTCACCCGCTGTGTCTACATGGAAAGTGGAGCAGCGTGTTTGTTGCTGATCTCCTTACCACCCACCCTCCCCGTGGAACTCCACAGCATACCTTAACGGTGCTGCATTTCGTTTTAAACAATGCAGTGCTACTGACTCTTCCTGCAGCGCCTCAGCTGGTTTGTTACCTGTGACGCAGACCATAGTAATGCAGAAATGGAGGCATAGAACCAGATGGTGAGTTGGTTGTCACCTGGAAAAGAGAGACAGCGACTTGCAGCAGTCAGCATGAACACACAGACAGAAATGTACTGTACTGATTAGTGATGTGTTAAATCCTCACATTCGTTTTTGTTTCCTGAATCAGTACTGCATTGTGAATGAAGTATTAAGATTTGCATATATCGCCTTCGAGAAATATGCAAATCTTTGCACTTTACCCTACATGCAGTAGTGAATGGGAAACAAAAACAAAAGGAATGAGTGAACACATTACAATTTGTTGCAACAGAGAGATTTTCTAATTATGTATTTGCGAAGTGTAACGAAACCGAACGTCACAACAGGGCAATTACAGTCATACTGAAAATGACAGTCACAATATAAATTGGTACAGAGTACCGAACGTGCTCGCGCACAGTTCTACATGGAAGTCAACACCATAGAATGCTTTGTTACCTAATATGATCCATTTTTCCTCATGTATGTGCCAAACCTGTTGAAATCACTACAGTTTTTTCCCTGTGCTTCCCATGTTTCAAGAGCATTAATCCACGCCAGAGTTGGGCTCTACTAGGGGATTAATGCCTGCTTAGTGGTCGGAAGCATTCGACCAATCCCCCCAACCAGGCATTAATCCCCCAGTAGAACCCTCCTCTGTTGTGGATTAATGCTTATGTATACTCTTCACCTCGAGAGATTAAATATTAAGTAAAACTCATACAAAACTGGTTGAATTTGCAAACAAATAACATAACCTAATGTAGCATACTGCAATGAGTTGAATGATGTAATTTTTGACTATGGGAAGACAGAAGGCACAACCAAGTGGCCCTGCAAAACAACAACAACAACTGAACACCAGCAAGGTCCTTGAAACAATGGCTAGTGATAGTAAAGGTGCCCAGGGCACATCAGAACCACCATGGAACGTGATGTTGGAGTCCATGCATGCAGTGGACGTAAAAATAGAACAAACCCTTCAAAAGCTTGAAACTCACGATGCAGCTATTCAGAAGTTATCCAGAACAGTGGTGGAGATGGAGAAACAGTCAATCTTTATCCTGACAACCGTGGCCACACTTACTAAAGAAAGTGGCTATCTCCGTAGCCGCTTGGAATCCATTGAGAACGAGATCTGTTCAGGCAACATCTGAATAGTAGGGTTGTGCCCAAAAGTGTAGAAAGAACAGCACTACTACAATACTTGCAGAACTTGCTCAGAGAGACTTTGGCATTACCAGATGGATTTAAGTGGGGTTCTTTAACTAAGTCTTACTGGGCGAACCCTTGTATTCACTCCTCAGCCCTGAATCAACTATGCCCTGTGCTGTTATTATCCACAGGTTCGGAAATAAGTGATCTGGTGAGTCAAGCAGCACGCTGCAGCATGCTCTGCTCATCCCTTGGAAGTTAATGGTGTGGATGTAAAGTTGTACCCGGACCTCTCCTTCCAAACCCAGGCATGTCGGAAGGACTTCGATGTAGTGAGGCAGACACTGCGTGCACCGGGAATCACTCATTCCTTCTTGCTGCTATCCAAAGTGAGTGGTGTATTGGGGGGGGGGAGACTTGGCAGTTTAATACCCCCAAGGACCCTGGACACTGGATAGAGAGGATCGATGAGGAGTTTGCTTCCTGCAAGGAGATCCTGAAACCAACACATTCCTTCTTGGACTCAGAAGATTGAGTAGAGAATCTCCATCTGTTTTCACCTAAGTGGACTAGATGTGACATTCAGATTACCTGATTAAAGGTTGCTGTCTTGAAGAGCAACATTTTGTGATTACTAAAAATGTTTTGGGCACTGGTGGGGCAATTAGAAGCTTCAGGGCTATATTCCTTTTAAAAAAAAGTGAAGGGTGAAGACACTCTGGGTGCCCACTTGCAGGGGTGGGAGCAGAAAATCTGCCATTTTGATAAGCTTGGGCTCCATTTTGGCTGTCCAGGTTTAGAAGGAGGCTGACATTTATCAGTTTATATTAATAAAATAAAAAAAGAAAAATGTAGTTCTGACTTGGAACATTAAATAATACAGCATATCTTGTATGATGTTTAAAAGTTAAAACAACCTTGTAAAATAATAGCTCATAAGGGGAGTTGGAGCATTAAAGTTCTAAAATTAATGTTTTAATGGACACAGGGGGAAGGGAGGTGAGCACTACTCCCTTCACAAAAGAAAGGGTCCTACAAGAGCTTGCTAAGCTCAGGGTGGATAAGGCAATGGGACCTGATGGCATACATCCCAGGGTACTTAAGGAGCTAAAGGAGGAACTAGCAGAGCCATTAGCAGAATTGTTTAGTGAGTCTCTGAGCACAGGAGAGGTCCCAGAAGACTGGAGAAGGGCTCATGTGATCCCACTCCACAAGAGTGGTAGCAGGGAGGAGGCGGGCAACTACAGACTGGTCAGTCTTACCTCAGTAGTGGGCAAGATTATGAGGCACTCCTTAAGGAAAGGATAGTGCAACACCTGGAATCCATAGGGCACAGGATCCAAGACAGCATGGGTTTACAAAAGGAAGGTCCTGTCAAACTAATCTCATAGATTTCTTTGACTGGGTAACCAGAGTGGTGGACCAAGGGGGAGCAGTTGATGTCGCCTACCTTGACTTCAGTAAAGCTTTTGACACTGTTCCACATAGAAGATTGATAAATAAGCTAGGTAGGCTCGGGGTGGGTCAGAAGTTGGTCAACTGGGTGGCAAACTGGTTGACTGGCAGAAAACAGAGAGTGGTGGTAAATGGTATACAGTCAGAAGAGATGCAAGTCACAAGTGGGGTACCTCAGGGATCAGTCCTGGGGCCAGTCCTATTCAACATCTTCATTAGTGACCTCGCAGATGGACTAGAGGGTAAGGCTTGTCTGTTTGCAGATGACACCAAGATCTGCAACAGAGTAGATGATCCAGATGGGGTGGGCAGAATGAGAAGAGATCTGGATAAACTAGCAGAATGGTCAGAAGAGTGGCAACTGGGATTTAATGCAAAGAAGTGCAAAATCATGCACATAGGGAAGAGAAACCCTGAAGCCACTTATAGGCTGGGAGGGGAGTTGCTAGCAGTCATAAAGGAAGAAAGAGACTTGGGCATCATCATCACTGATGACCTAAAATCATCCAAGCAGACCTCTAAAGCAGTAGGTAAGGCTAGGGGGGTGTTAGGGTGTATTAGTAGGGGTATCACAAGTCGTAAGAGGGAGGTAATAATCCCTCTTTACAAGACACTGGTTAGGCCCCATCTGGAGTACTGCGTGCAGTATTGGAAGCCACACCTTCACAAGGACATTAACCAAATTGAGGCAGTCCAGAGAAGGGCAGCCAAAATGGTGCAGGGACTGCATCAGAAGACATATGAGGACAGATTAACGGAGCTCAATATGATACCCTTGAGCAAAGGAGGAGAGAGGTGATATGATCGAGACATTTAAACACCTTAAGGGCATAAACAAGGTGAAAGAGTCTAACATGTTTAAATATAAGAAAAATAGCAGGACAAGAGGACACAGCATGAGATTAGAGGGAGGCGATTAAGGGGAATGTGAGAAATTCTTTTCAGAAAAGTGGGTAGATGCATGGAATGGCTTACCACAAGAAGTGGTGGCTATGAATACAGTGCAGGGCTTCAAACAGGCATGGGATAGGCATAAGGGAGCAATACAAATGACTATGAATAGATAGGTCACTGACAGAGCAAAGGCCGATGGCACATTTATAAGGTAGAAAAAGAAATGGGCAGACTGGATGGGCCTTGCGGTCCTTATCTGCCGTCAACTTCTATGTTTCTATGTTTCTATGTTTTATTTCTACTTAACAGTAACCAGGTTAAATAACAATCTTGGGATTGTATTTTATTAACTTTTCTTTCATGTTTCCCTAAAGGACATACTTTTTTGCCTTTGAAGAGGCTAGCAGTTACTTAAGGATTTATGGACTTGGGTTTGTAAGACCCTTTATCATTTTGGATTCCCCTACCTCCTGCTATAACAGAATACAGGAGAAAATATAAAATGTGCTCCAAATGTTTACCTATAGGCCATTTAGGCCAGTTTATTTCAGTACTCTGTATGAGTTTGGTATATGTACACTGTACGATTACACAGAAAACAATAAACTATGGGCCAGATATTCAGACTGCACCAGGCTGTTGCGCAAGAATGGGCACAACACAAGTTGGTTGTGCAGGGGCATTGACAGGGTGATATTCAACGGAGTTGCGCCATGGCACAGCAGCATTGAATATCGCACCCTGGCCACTCACAGTGTGCATGGCGCAGTGACACTGTGCCAGTGCAAGTAGCCAGAGTGGAGCAGTGAGATGCGCTAGCGCAAGTTCTGTTGCGCTAGGTGCAACAACCGCGATATTCAAAAGTGCACATGCAGATGGGGCCATAATACATGCAAGCTGCAAATGGGGCCATTTGCATGTCATTATGGCCCCATTTACATGTAGGTGCGCCATTCCCCTGCAACTTGTGCTTGGCACCCTGCCAGGCTGCAGCCGTTGGGGACTGATGCTCCCTGCACAGCGCGGCAATGTGCCCCACTGCCCGATCATGAGCATACGTTGAATATAACATTTGTCCTATTTCCCTGGTGGTCCAGTGGACCGCTTGCAGCCCAATTATGGGCATGAGTAAAAATAAAAGTATTCCTATATCCCTGGTGATCCAGTGGACTGCTTGCAGCCCGATCGTGGGCATGAGTAAAAATAAAAGTATTCCTATATCCCTGGTGGTCCAGTGGACCGCTTGCAGCCTGATCATGGGCATATGGCGTAAAAATACTAGTTCCTTATCCCTGGTGGTCCAGCGGTACCCCCCTCCACACCCGCCCACCGAGCCCCCCCTGCCCCGCCCCCCCGGTCAGCAACGGGCGGCAGCTCTCCACCCGCTTGCTGCCCACTGACTGACAGTATACGGTAGGGCTGTATGCCCATTGGTCCTGGCGTGAGCCAATGGGCGTGCAACCTATGCCATATTTCCAGTCAGATATGAATGGATCCATGACATATCACGGTACAGGCTGTATGCCCATTGGCTCATGCTGTAGACCAATGGGCGTACAGCTCCTAGTGTCAGTCGGTGGAGTGAGCTGCTGACGCCGCTGACGGGGCGGGTGGAAGGTGGGCTCAGTGGCGGGGGAGGGTGCACTGGGACACCAGGGATATGGAACTAGTATTTTACATCATATGCCGCGATTGGCTGCAAGCGTCCACTGACCACCAGGGATATAAAAATACATTTATTTTACTCATGCCAGCGATCGGGCTGCAAGCGATCCACTTGACCACCAGGGATATTGGACTATGTTTACTTTCACTTATATATTTTTTTTTTATTTAGTTGTTTAACCAGGAGTAGCACACTAAGCTGAAAGCTTTTTTACAGGAGCGACCTAGGAGCACAGGGAAGTTAAGTGACTTGGTCAGGGTCACACAGTATGCAAGTGGAAGCCGTGGGATTCAAACCCAGGTCTGGTCTGCTGGATGTCACCAGATTTGCAGCTCAGAGCCTTAAACCACTGTGCTATACTGCCTCCCGCAATCGGGCTGCGAGCGGTCCGCTGGACCACCAGGGATATTAGACTTTGCTTTAGTACTTATGCCTGCAATTGGGCATGGGGAAGGCGCCGCCACAAAGGTGCAGCCGGAGCTCGGGTGACCACCCACAGGTGGCAGCTGCCGTGTTACACCCTGCAATATGGCAGCTCATCTGTGGGTGGCCAGCCGTTCCTTTTTTTTGGGGGGGGCTCACCTGTGTGCAGCGCAAGTAGGGGTTGCGCATGCACGGGCTCGGCACATCCGGGCTGAATATCAGGATGTGCAGGTATACTGGGCACACCCCTACCTACGCTGCATACATTACTGATGTGCTGCAGCGCATCGGGATTTGTTCTAGGCACAATCCCCGTTTGAATATTGCGCTGGGGCGCATCAGTGGGTTGCGCCATGCACAACCCTTCTAAATATCTGGGCCATAAAGTTAAAAAAATACCATTTCATTGTGTCACAGGAATGACTACCAGTGTTACAGGCAGCCAGAAATCACTGCACTAAACTAATCCGGCTTGCCAAAGCCAATTATCACAAAGCGCAGATTGCTAACTCCTGGGGAGATGGCAAAAGGTTCTGGGATAGCATCAAGAGCATCCTTGGCAAAGGAGGACAAGATGCATCCCCGTCTACTTTACGTCTGTAGCAATCACATCACAGACCCCCTAGACATGGGGGAGGCCTTCAGCAAGGCCTTCCCTGATTTCACAGCAGTATTACCACCAGCATACTTCCACCCAGAGCAGAGCCAGACCAACAATGGACCGTCCAAATACTCCCACCCACCCTTCTACCTTAAAAGGGTGACTGAGAAGCAGATACTAGCTAGGGTCAGGAAGGTACTGGGCAAGACAAGACAGGGTAGCGATATGATTGACATGAAACTGCTATCCAACACCCTGGATGTCCTCATAGTGCCCATCACCAAGCTGTTCGACAAATCTCTGACTCTTGCTCAATTCTCAGAGGTGTGGAAGCAGGCCCTAGTCATACCTGTGCATAAGGGAGGTGACAAATCCTTGGTAGCCAACTATAGGTCCATCTCAATACTCTCTCCACTGTCCAAAGCACTGGAAAAGATTGTGGCTGGTCAGCTCATTGACTACCTCAACAAATATAACCTACTCTGCCCTAACCAGCATGGTTTCAGACAAAGCCACAGCACAACCACTGCTCTGCTGAACTTTATGAACTATGCACACAAGGCCCTGGATGAAGGCAAACTGATGGGGTCTATCTTAATAGACCTTACCAAAGCCTTCGACACAGTCAGTCACCCCCTGTTACTGACCAAAATGTCAAACTTGGGTGTGGCACCTAGTGCACTATGTTGGCTCCAAGACTACCTTACAAGCAGAACTCAATGTGTCAAAATTGGACATCCAGTTTCTAATGCAAGAGAGGTATCACTGGGGATTGCCCCAGGGATCAATTCTTGGGGCCACTACTCTTCAGTATCTTCCTAAATGACTTCCCCACTGCCTGCGAAACCAAACTGATACTCTACACTGACGATGCGGTGCTCCTGTGAAGAAGCACATCCCTTGCTAATCTGCAAATTGAGCTTCAGGCATCCTTCTCCTCATCGGAGACATGGTTCTGCAGACATAAGCTGCTACTGAATTATAAAAAGACCAAGGTCATGCTTATTACCAGTACACACAAAAAAATCAAACAAACAAACAAAAACCCCCTTATCATTACAAACGCTTGCAGTGAGCCAGTGGAGCAAGTCTGCACATTCAAGTGTCTGGGGATCACACTGGATAAAACCCTTACATTTGCTCAACATATTGACTCCCTGGTCAAGACAGTCAATATTAAAATTGGTGTCCTCTACAGGCATTGGAAATACCTATCACCCGAGGCCCTCCGCCTTGCAGTACAGAGCTCCATATTATCACATATCGACTGTGGAATAGTGATGTATGGGGTGGCAACGGACACTGCATTGAAACTGGTACAGGTGGCTCTAAACAAGGCCTGTAGCCTAGCCCTAGATTTACAGCATGATATGCACACCTGTACACTGTATGAACTCACAAATTGGCTATCCCTAAAAAACAAGGTCATTTATCAGACGTGCACCCTAGTGAAAAAAGCGCTTATGGGGAAAACGCCACCCTGCATTGGCAATCTGTTAGTGGCTGCAAACACACCACAGGACAAGAGGGGCCCTGTCCATCCCCTTCCGCCATACCTTGCTTGGGCAATGGGCATTTGCCTACTGTGCTCCCTTGTGACTGAATGAATTACCCGAGCTCCTCCTAGCCACCACCTGTCTAGCCAGATGCAAAACTAACTTCAAACAACATCTAACTGCAATCTCTAAATGTTCTTGCAACCAATCTCAGGTATCTAAACCCTCTGCCAATTCATGATTGAGGCAGCATTTGTCTTTCTTCATCTCACGCCCCCCTGGCTGCACTTTGTTAAGACAAGGCCTCTACAGCCTACCCTTAACTCCCACCTGTTGCTTTACAACCTCCCTGACCATTTCCCCCTCCCCCTACCTGATGACAAGGCTCCTAGGTCGCTACACTATTCTCTGCCTCTATAACCATGCAGGTTACTCACCATTCTATCTTGTAATCCACAATGTTTTTGTGCATGTGTTAAACAGGGTGTTGTTGTCATATGTTTTTTTCTTGATTACTACTCTGTACCTTGTCTTGTCACTGACATGGAACCTTTGTAAAAGAGATTGGTCTCAAAGGTATCTTCTGAATCAACAAAATTGAAAATTGAATTGAAGACAACATTTCATTCATTAAATAATTTTAAATTGTCCTGAATGGGTGCTGGCCTGGTGGCGCTGAGGGTTAAGGTGCTGGATGCCACACCTCGTGCCACACCGGTGACCTGGGTTTAGGAATGGACTCTGGTCGCCGGGGGTTGTCAGGAGAGAGGAAGGATCAAGTGTCCCACGACTGCTCTCCCTCCTCTGGGGAGGGTTGGAGCACTGCAGCACACCATAGCAGTGATTGGTGGAGGCCAGTAGCACTACAGCAGCGAGCAACAGAATTTGGGGGGGAGAGCATGGCAGGCATCAGCATGTATGTGCCTGGACACTATTGCACATCCGGTTCTCCAGGGGCAAGAAATAATTGGCAGAAAATGGCAGAGCATGATCTCGGTGGCTGATGGCTGTGCCCGGCACCTCCTGGTACCCAAGAGGATCCCACATACAGAGCGATGTGAGAGATAATGGCCGGCTCTGTGAGGGTGCCAGACCGTGCCCGGGGGGTGCGGGTGTTGGTGGCTGAGGGATCGCGGGGATCTGCTCCGCAGAGGAGAAAATAGAAAGAATAAAAAGAAATAAAAAAATTGTCCTCAATGAGGACATAAAACTGAACAGTGGAAGGTTGGGAGGCAAATGAGAGAAAACTCGTGTAAAAAAACAAACAAACAAAAAAGAATAAAATGTCACAGCTGGAAAAATAAAAAAAAATATGAACATACAGTATGCACATATGAAAAATGCCAGCAGAAGAATACCTAAAGCTCAATGTTGTGTGCTCGCAATGCAGATATCTCAGAGATTACTTAGGGGATCACCCCTCCCCCTTAGCATTTTTTCTTCCCAAAAGAATTTCCCCATCTCTATAGTTCTGCTTTTAATTGCAACTCTCCTTTTTACTTTGTCCCAACCCCTCATTAAGCTGTCTTCTGTCTTTTTAGGGATGCCACCTGTTCTGGTAACTCATCCCACTTACCCACCACCCGCTTGGTAAAAAAACTGCCTCATTTTCCTCTTGAATCTGCCTCTCACCAGTCCTAGGCAGTATCTTCTAGTGGTTTTGTTACTGCTAAGTCTGAAGAGGCCCTCTGATTTCACCTTGCTTGTGCCACTGAAGTATTTAAATGTTTCAGTCATGTAACACCTCTCCCTCCTGTCCTCCAGGGAGTACATGTTGAGCTCTCTGAGTCTCTCTTCCTGTGTCCTACCTTGTTAATGCTGGATTATTATAGTTGCCCTCCTCTGGATCGTTTCCAGAAGACTGATCTCTTTTCTTAGGTACGGGCACCAATACCACACATTGCATTCCAGGTAAATATGTAAATTTTAATAAATTTCAAACTGTTAAAGTAAAATAAAATGGGGAGGGGGTGGAGTGTAATGTTATTACAGTCACAGAAGACCTCTCCGGCAACCCCTAGTGTCTGGGATTGAATGACCCAGTGAGGGTCCATGTTCATTTCTGGACTCTAATTTGAAACAGTTACCAAATTCCCCAGCTATATTCGTGATTCCATGGATATTAAATTATTAATACAATGGAACAGGTATCAGTGACAAGAAGATCTTGCTGTATCAGTAGACATCTGTTCTGTATACCCATGTATAGTTCATGAGCATGGCATAAGAGTCTGCAAGGATTTATCATTATTGTGCAGAGTGTAATTAAAGTTTACACCTTTAAATAAATGACAAACGTCCTCTTGGCTAGAACAAGATTGGTGTATACTGTAGTATATGGTAGAACACAGATCTGTGTTGAAATCCATGCTTAGAATAGCACTGTTGTGCTGCCCTGAGTGCATAATGATGTTGTTGAGCTGCACTGAGTACATCACTAGTACAGCACAGCAACCTTGAATGTCTATGTGCATGTGCGGTGTAGTGGCCATAGTGGCTGAGAGCTTGCATGGAAGTTATCGGCACAGGAGAGAATGCGCCACAGTAAGGCAATTGAAAGTTCTTTTGGGGGTGTTTTTTTGGCATTGTAGCACAATAACGGTTGCCCATGCACTATAAAAGATTGTGTATGAGCAACCATGCATAGACAAGTCTATTTTTTGATCTTGTGGTTTTCGTGGTAACAAGGCCTCTCAAGCTGTGCTCTTGAGGTCTCTTGTTACCTTGGAAACCACTCAATCAAAAAACATTCTTGTGTGTGATTGCTCATAAATAGTCCTCTGTATATCTTAATTTAGTCTATGAATTTTCATGTCATAACATTTAAAGAGTGCACTGTGTGAGCTCCGTGGTGCCTAGTGATGGAGGCATTGCTCTGGCAATTTGGCAACCAGGCAGGTTCACGCCCTAAGCGTGGTTGCCAGGAATGGGAGCCAGCAGGGAGGTAGGTAGTCAGTGTCCTTTGGATGCTTCCCTTCTTGGGGGAAGGGAGAGATTGGTGTTGGTCTGCTTCACCAGCAGCTCCTGGTGGTGGCTTGTGGAGGTGATCTTGGCAGCATGTGGCACCACCCACATTGCCGATCGCTCCCACCACCAGGACACTGCTGTGGTCACCCATTCTGGGAGGTGGGAGGGCCCCAGAACAAGAAAACTTGCTTGCCTGACTGCCAGATGACAGCCACCATTTTCTCCCTGTGTGCCACACAACCTCACTCAGCTGCAACCATTCATCCTCCTGGCTCCTGTGCTTGAGCAAGATAATGGAACAGTTGCTCCTTCTCTAGTGTCAAATGGAAGGGCCCCCTTCCCGAAGGGTTACCATAGGTCTACCAGGACACAGGGCAGATAAGAAGGATGACTGGGTGACAATGGTTGATAGCTGGTGGGCAGGGGTGCTATCAGTGAAGTGCCCCTAAGGATTTGTGGCCTGGGGGAGAACATGGGAAGAAGCAAAGAAAAAGTGCTCTGTTTTACAGTCCAGGCACTGCCCCAGATTAAACTTTATGGCACTACATAGGGGTGTTTGGCATCTGGTGAAGGACTTTGTCTAAATAAGTTTAAAATATGAATGTTTCTTGGTGTGTGTGCCTTTTTTGTTTTTTCATTACCTTCTCTATGTTTACTGATTAAAGGCAGAACCTTTGGCTGCATTGGAGCGCACAGCTTAATTTCAGTTTTTGCAGATGCAGTACAGCAGAAGGAGTTAAGTTTGTTTTATTGCTTTACTTTTTTTTTTTTTACTAAATGTAGGTGACCTGATCAGTTGTTTCATTTTCCTTGCTAAGAGGAAAGAAAATGGTGTCATTTCAAAAAGGAACATTCTATGTGGCACGTACATTTTTGTTGTACTGCATCCTGATATTGTAGCACTTGTTTTTACCTGTGCATTAGACAGATCTAATGCACAGGTAACAACTAGTCAGGATGCAGGATTTTCCCTGCCTATTTTAGAAGTTATTTCAAAGGACAGTGAAGTTTAAAAAATTAGCAATTAAACGGAGTGTAACATATTTTTAAAGGACCACTTTTAGTACTAGCAATATAGTATGACTAGGTGTCATGTTAATTTTCCAGTTTATCATCCTCTGGGAGCAGATAGAAGTCAGCTTCACCTTGTGCCTCATTATGCCCCCAAGGGATGATCAACAAGAACATTAGTATAACCCTGGTTGTACCTTATTTCTTAATAACCAGCTTTAAACATAAGTAGAAGTGTAAAGATCTTGAAGCAGTAGTACTTGTTAATAAACAAACACATATGTCAGTAATGATTTTTGTCTTACAAAAATATCAAGACACATGTTTCTTTTCATTTTCCTTCATTCCTGAGCCAACATATGGGGTCTTGCAGTTTTTTTTTTAAAGATGCCATGCCCATGCCACACCCTTGCCACACCCACCGTGAAAAAAAGGTAATATTGTGTGCTGTTTCCTGTCAGAAACATGCAGAAGAATCATCCTAATGCAACTACAGCATGAATCTAGCATGCACATTCAACAAGTAACACCAGGGGAAGAGATTTTTAAAAAATGGTGAATGGCAGCCATTAATGACGTCAGTCACTAATTGCAAGATCAGCTATAAAAAGTCTTAACACACCTGAGAAAGCAAAAAATACACTGAACATGAATCTTAGTTGTCAGAAATATATTTATGCTAAAAGAAACTATATAATAATTTTTTTCACCAACTAACAAATACTGCTGCTTTAATTACGGTATGGATTGCCACGCTGATGTACTGAATATATAGAATACAAGAAGTTTTTCTGTTTATTATATGTATATATATTATGGTAGAGGAGCCATTTCTATGTTAACCCCCAAATCTTTGCACCTTAATAACTTTGCAACCGTTTGACTAATTTGCCTGAAATTTGGAATACACAATCAAGAACCATAGGCCTCGGGATCTGCCAAGTTTGTGCTGGTTCGATGTCTGACTTCGCAGTTAATAAAGCGTGATCTGTCTTGTCTTGTTATATTTTTTCTGGAATTCTATGGTGGCGCATACAAATTAAATGCGAGTTTGCACAACTGGCGAAATCTTCAGGAACATGCAGCCAGGGTCCCCGATGTGCCTTTCAAAGATTTCGATATAAAAATATTAAATGGTCCAAAAGTTATTCAAAAAACAGTTTCCCATTATAAGTCAATGGGAAAAGTTAACAAAAAGTTCAACACTGTCGCAAATGCACTTTTACTTTCGCAAATGGGCCTGTTACTTTCACAAATCCGCCATTTTGTTTTCAGTTGGTGATCAGAAAAATGGTTGGCATTTAAATTTGGGACCCTCTAGCAACCTAATTATTTTTGTATTCACCTAGTCGGAGCCTGAGGATGTTTGCCATGTCTTTATTTTGTGGTAAAAGACCCCAGAAATATGTTTTTCAAATTTATGGAAAAAGTACTTTCGCAAATTACTTTCGTGCTCATGAAAGTGTCAAACTTTTTTGCGAAAGCTTTCGCAAATTGCAACAGTAGTTTTCCATCTGTGGGAAAGTGACAGCGATTCTTTGACACTGCGCTGCAAAAGAACCGTTGGGAGTTTTGGGTTGAAATGTGGAGGGGACGGAGCCGACATCTCACAGATGTGCCTTTCAGTGTTGTATTGAAAATATATTACACGGCAGCAATGTTACAGCACTCCAAAGTTGACATTTTTTCCCATAGGATAACATTATGGCGCCCGACACATTACAGAAATCCTTTGGATCCCTGCTGCAAAATAACGGTTTGGTCTTTTTTCCTGAAATTTGGAGGGAAGACAGACAACAGCCCACAGACAGCAAACAGCCCACAGATGTGCCTTTCAGTGGTTTGGTGAAAAAATATTACAGGGAGGCAAAGTTATGGCACTCCGAACTTCTCTTTTTTTCCCCCATAGGATAACATTACGGCGTTCGCCATGCCTTTCAGGGCCCGTATCTCGGAAACGGTGCGAGATACGGACTTTTCATCAGAAAATCACTTAGCCCCCTAATGGGGACTAAGTCCAAAATTAGCCAGGACAGTTGTAAATCATACGACTTTTAAATTTTTTTTTCTACGTTGTACAGTTCCTGAGATATAACGTATTTAGTATTCCAAGTTCTCATTTTCTGCTCCGATACTCATTATTATGCATACATTATTTGCACTCACTGTCTTTCTCTATGCAGGTTTTGGGGAAAACCAACCTGTGCGCTTACATTAATGTTACTGTTGCCCTTTCCGCTTGTGGTTCCATACCCGTTTCACTTACCGTTGACATCTGCGCCACCATGTGCGTTATCCTTTGCGTTTTCATTTGTGCTTGCGTTTCTGTTATTTTTTGACATTTGTGTCTACAGTACTGTTTCTCTTTCTGTTTCATTTTGCGTCACCATGCCCATTGACATTTCCGTTTGCAGGCATCATGTTACTATGTGACAACACATCACGTGGCAGACCGTTCCCGTCTATGCCACCATGTGCGTTACCCTTTCTGTTCTCATTCACGCTTGTGTTACCATGTGCGCCACTGTTAGCACTTCTGTTTGCGTTGCTGTTCCTGTTACTATGCCACCAGACATCATGTGGCGGCAGCGCGGGGCCCAAGGGCCCAGCGCTCCCGCTGCTGCATTACATTCACTATTTCTCGTCATCATTCTCAAAAAGAAGGGAAATTAGAGGCAAAAAATGCTGTTTAATGCATTAGTTAGGGTCGTTCCACAGCGAGAAAAAAGTGAGGAAATTCGCTGTTAGGGTTGAAAACCCCCCTTGGACCCCCCGCCCACCCCCACAACCGGTATTGGGGTGCGCATTGGGATCGTGGGTCCTAACTCTCACCCATTCTCCTATACTTCTGCTGCTTTACACATGTCATGGGGTGAGAGTTGGGGCTGGCGATCCAATGCCTGCCCAATGCCGGTTGAGAGTGGTGAGATCAAGGGGTTTTCAACTAACAGTGAATTTCCTCACTTTGTCGCGTGGAACAACCCTAACTAATGCATTAAACGATTTTTTTTGCTCTAATATATATATATATATATATATATATATATATTAGTTTACCTTTTCAGGCAGAATGTGATAGCTCCTGCCTATGGTCTTCATGTGCACCCTTGTGCAGATTCTTAAGATTATTGTTCCGTTCAGTGTGTGTGAGTTGGCTGTGGTGCACCTGAGTAAACATGTCGGACAGAATGCAACAAGAGTTGAATTATTTTCTAGTCAGTTAAGCCCCCAACCCCATCCTCCCACACACAGATGTACATGCCTATGTCCCAGTAGAGCGGGGCAATCCTCCCCAATCTCCTACTCCTCCACCTAAGAGGTTTCATGGTGACAGGGATCCCTTACCACTCTGGTCACCTCCTCCTTATATGGAAGATTATTTATCAGATGAACAAGAGCTTCCGGTTGATTTCACGGGTGACCTTCAAGACGTTTCATGAGTTGGATTTTCCTCCTCAGTCTTTTTCAGAAATCTCTTCCTCGGATGAGAACCTGCCTAGACATTCTGCAGCCCCTCCTCCTGATGATCCTTCTTTTTACGAAATGATGGTTCAAATGCAAAAAGTCATGGGATTTTTTACTGCAGAATATGACAAGCAACGTAAGGACATGGCAGAATATCTTAAGCTACCAGAGGATACTGTTTTAGTGGTTCCCCCACTAATCCAAGCCTATCAAAATTCTATGCTTGCAGCCTGGCACCAGTCTTCAGCTATCACAACTGTTCCCTGCAAGGCAGATCGCATTTAGCAAGCTCCTCTGGATCATCCTTTCCTTTCCGCTACCCTTGAGGCAGACTCTGTTGTGATCTCTGCCACTCATGAGCATACTAAATGATCTAAACACATGAGCTCCTTACCCTCTGATAAGGAATCTCGAGGGCTTGACTATGTCGGTAAAAGTATTTTTCTCCAGTACCATGAATCTCAGAATTCTAAATTACATGGGTCATATGATTAAATACCAGTATACCCTTGGGTCCTCTCCATTAATATGATCAATAAACTTCCTCCTTCACTGGAAAGGGAACAATTATTGGCTACAGCTTCAACTAGCATTTCTTTATCCCAACACTAACTCAGGTCGGGATACGATGCCAAAGATACCTTGGCCCGACTTTCAGCTTCTGGCATTTATTTGCATCACCATACCTGGCTTCATATTTCAGGTTTTATACCTGATGTGCAACAGAAAGTAGCTAACATCCCTTTGAATGGGTCCAAGCTATTCGAGCCAGGTACTCAAACCTTAGATTACCTACAGGCATCAGGCAGAACCCTATGTATGGTTCAAGGCATGTACCATACTTTGTATACAACCTACCGTACTCAATTCTGTTTCTATTTCAAAAGAGGTGGAAAATATAGAGGTACCTGAAGGTCTCAGGTGCCTGACACATGTCATGGAAATTACCCGTAGAGGATGCTCTGATGCTAGCCCCTGCTGGAAGCAGCACTGACACCAACGAGGTACGTTCCACAGCCTTAGTCACTGCTTCTACCATTGCTGCTAACTGTGTTGTGGACCCTGCCATAGCAGTGGCCACCTTGCAACACCTTTGCACTGCAATTTCAGGCTTTCATTGGTCAGCTGGCCAAGTAGAAGGTAAGCCTTCCTATCTTTGAGCAAAAACAGGAGCATTGTTTAGTAGAGGCCACAACCAGCAACATTGTGTGTTGTTTCCGGCATGACATGTGTGGGTCCATTTGAGATATTTTCTTCTGGCACATGAGACACTGTTTGAAGCCTGGTATGGGCTTTGCTTCCTCATGCTCTATGTTGATGATTGGAGGTCAAGACCGGGAACAAGGAATGCATAAAATGGTTGGAACAGTAGAAAAGTTACTAATTTTGCCAGTGGCACACTTACTTAGCTCTTCAGTGTGCACAGCTATAAAGGGGGACACTGAAGAATCCCTGCAGAAAGGAAGTTCTGACATAAGGGAGTGGAGCTGATGATTATACCACCTAGGTGGTGAGAGGAGGTTTGCTTCAAGATGTCTGTTGAATTAGCTCTTAAGGAAAAAATGCCAATGTGTGAATATGAACCATATCCATGCCCCTAGAAAAGCAAATTTGGTTTTAACATTTTTGTTAAACTGCTTCTGTGAGTGTTGCCTTTTACTGTTCCATTAAAATCTTCCCTGACATAACAAATGGGTTTAGTGAAGCCCCTTCTGAGGAAACCATCCCTCGACCTGGACAGCATAGTGAATGACAGACCCATTTCAAACCTTCCCTTTCTTGAAAAGGTTTTTGAGAAAAGTGTGGCTTCACAGCTGTAGACACACCTCTCTGTCTTTGACATCTATGAGCCACTCCAGTCAGGTTTTAGACCAAGGCACAGTATGGAGATGGGATTAGTTAGAGTGCTAAATGGTCTCCTCAGGGCAAGAGTTATAGACAGATTGTTGGTTCTCATTCTATTTGATCACTCTTCAGCATTTGACACAGTGGACCATTGGGTGTTGTTGAATCACCCTAGGGAGCTCTGCGAACTCACCAGTACTGTCATCGAAGGGTGTGAGTCCTTTTTCACAGATGGGATGCAGAAGGGGATTATTTCTGTAGCCCAGATCCCCTATCGTGTAGAGTTCCTCAGTGCTCCATTCTCTCACCCATGATGGTTGCAGTGTGCATGCTGCTCCTGGGTGTTATTATTTGACACTGTAGCATTGGATTTCACCGATGTGCAGATAAACCCAGCTGCATCTGTCATTTTCACCCAGGACTCAGGATGTAGTTTCTGTGTTGAATTCCTGCCTGTTTGAGGTCCAAGTCTGGATGTCCTCTAGCTGGCTGAAGTGTAATACGGACAAGACGAAGGTGCCTAATGTGAGTCTGGTCACCAGCGAAGTGTAGTTGACTGAAGTAGTGCTTGGGCTAATGCTGGGTTTCACTTTTCTTGCTGTCTCTCCTAAAATGAATAATCTGGGCACAATCTTGGATAGCAGTCTGTCACTAGAGTCTCAGGTGTCAACTATTGTCTGGAGTGTTTTTTTACCACCTAAGAAATATTGTTCGGATCAAACCTTTCATTCCGCCTGATGATTTGTCTGCTCTGGTACACATTTTTGTGACCCTGAGACTTGACTGTTGTAATGTTCTGTACCTCAGGCTAGGCGGAGATGTCATACATCACTTGCAGCTGGTGTGCAATACAGCAGGTAGGTTGCAGTTGGTCCTATCTAGTCATGTGACCCTGGTTCTGCACAGTTTGCACTGGCTGCCGAATCACCTTTAAGGTGGGATTGCTGACCTATAAAGTCTTACATGGTCAGGGCGCTAGTTACCTGTGTTACTTCCTGACCCCCCACTGCCCCCTCCATTCTCTCTGTTCCTCCGAGGAGGTCCTCCCATTGGTTCCTCGGACCCAGCTGAAATATTCTGGGGACAGAGCTTTTGCAGTATCTGCCCCAGCTCTATGGAACTCCCTTCCCAAACATCTGATGGAGGCCCCCTAGCTTGAAGCCTTTAAGAGGGGTCTGAGATCCCACCTTTTTAAGGTGGCATTTGGGCTGTAATTCCTCATGGTCACTTGGGGGTTGATTTTACTGACAGTGTAATTATTTATTATTTATTTATTAAACTTGTTTTATTTTGTATAATTGAGATGGTTTTGTGATTTTATATTTATTCTATTTGTAGTAAAATTTATACTCTGTACAGCGCTCTGAGCCACCAGGAATGGGTGCTATAAAGATAAAGTTTTACTTTACTTCACTTTACTTTGGAGGAGGTGCAGTGTATGTGCATGATCAGTCATGAAAAGCAGTGGGGCTGGGGTGGAGTTTAAGCTGTGATTTAATATGGATTGTGGGCCTCTTCAAAAATGGCAACCCTAAGTATCTGTCTACCTTTTTGTATAATTTATTCATCATACAGTACACATTTTCCTTTTTTCTAATCAGCATTTAAGTCACTTCACCTCCTTCACTCACTTCAGCATGAAATATGTGAGTTTAACTGTATGTGCCCTTAGGCAGCTGAAGCATCATTAGTTGACTACTCTGTCATTTGTGATCCACCATATGGACAGGAGAGAGCGAGGGGGGGTATGCTTGGGACATACACGTTCTTGAAAGGGATAAATAAGGTGGATAAAGGGTCTCTTTAAGCTGAGTGGTAACCATAACACAAGGGTGCACAGTCTTAAGCTGGAGGGTGGGAGAGTTAGGAGGGAGGTCAGAAATCACTTCGCAGAGAGGGTGATGAATGCTTGGAATGCGCTGCTGGAAAAGGTGATCTCGTTAAAGACAGTGGGCAGCTTTAAGAGAGGATGGGATAGGCATAGGGGGAAGGTCAGGATATTGGGTATAGAGAATGGGAGGAGTGGGGAAGGTGGCAGGGGCAGTAGCTCAAGCTGTGGATTCTGCAGTACGAGCAGAATAGATAGAACAAATGGCTTTCTTCCGATGGCTTCTTCATATGTTTGTATGTGGTGAAGAGAACTTGTTAGCAGTTGGGTGAGTAGTTCATAAAAAGTTTTACACTGGCTTCCCAGATGTTGGCTGTTGCTGGGGGGCTGCTTTTAACATTGCTATATTTCATCCCTTTTTTTTAAAGCTGAATGTGTGGATTAAGGAAGATTAGTGAGCTAGTGTACTTATGAAAGTAGTATCAACTTTAAAAGTCATCTACTGTATTATTTCCTACATCTGCAATATCTGAAATGTTTTTCTTTCCCTTTTGCTAATTAGTAGATGTTCTACTTGACAAGACTAGGTGCATCCTGGGCCCAGTCCTGTTCTTGATCTTCCTCAGTGACGTCCCCTCTGCCTGCAACAGCTTGTATATTCACATGCATGCAAATGATATAGTCCTCTACACCTCACATCCCTCAACTGCCTCTGTGGAAGTCTCACTTCAGCATGACTGTCACAATGTCCTGCGCTGGTTTCAGGCTAAGCGGCTGTAGTTCAACACACACAAAAAAAACTGTGTCTATAACTTGGAACCAGCCAGAAACTGGTTCGGCTCACCTCTCTGCTCATTTTCTCTATGCTAATGACTCCTTGCTTGATGTTGTCCCAAACTTCAAGTAAATTGGTGTGTGATTAGAGAGCAGGCTTGACTTCTTGACTCACATCAATGCCATCCAATGTGAACTGCACCTCAAACTTGGCATACGATACCACAATAAGAAATGCCTCTTTCTGCTGATCCACTGGGAGTTAGTCATCAAAATGGTTCTCCCAGTCTTTGACCATGCGGATGTAGTCACTGCCACTGCCCTGTCTAGTTCCCTAGCCAGACCGGACAACCTCTGCAATGCCTTCTGCTGCTTTCCTACAAACTCTCCATATCACATCCTCCACTATTCCCTTTACTGTTCCCTATCCATCCTCCCACTCCCAACATGTTGCCAATTACAGTGTCCTTCCCTCATCTTTAAATAATGGCATGGGTTATTTCCCTCCTACTTATCCCATGTAATGTCCCCCAACCCCTCCTTCTCCAACTCATTGCACTCCAGGGACCCATGCAGTTCTCCATTCCCCAGCCATACTCCTCAGTTGGAAAATCTGCTTTCTCATACTGTTTTCTCTCCCTCTGGAGTCAACTACCTTCTCCATCCATCCATCTCTCACCCTCCCTTAGATGCCAACTAACACTTCTCCTTTCTCCCACATGTTCCTGCTAACCTTCTTCCTGAACCCTCACCTACTTTTCTTGGCCCTGTCTCTCAGCACTGGTTCAGGATCCCATCATCCAGGTTCCCCCACATCTTTTTGATTGCACTTATTTTTGATTTTGTACACAATTTATTGGGAAACCTGTTGTAATTTTTGGCATTACTGTCCATACTGCACTCGACCTATGCACTTTATATCACTGTTCTTGTAATTGTCATTATCAGTTGTTTTTTATTTCTTTGTAACTGTGCTCTAGCCTTCCTTTCCCCTGCTTTACACCTGGAAATGAGCCTTGGCTCATGTGCCACTCCTGGTCACCAGTTTTCAAAGAAAGAAAGAAAGGTGTGATGTGAGAACATTACTCTACCAAGAAGCTGACATATGTAGTTATTTTCTTCATGAACATTATCAGCCCTATGACCTTACTGGCTGTGACAACATAACTGACCAGTAACAACCAATCGCCTGCTGCTAGAAGGGCCACTTGTGATGTCACAGTAAGGGGTGTGGCAATGTTGATAAGGTATGAAGAGGTATAGAACTAGATATGTCAGTCTCTAGGTAAAGGTTTACCCATTTTGGTGTGACAGCCACAGGGTGACTGTCATTACGGTGACAGCACAATGCTGATGGCAATCATGTCACCCAGCACCTGACCCCCATGATGCCCAATACAACATGGCAACTTCCGGTTGTTTGCAGGAGGCCTTTACCCCCAGTATCACCCGAAAATTACAATAATCACCTCCATGTTGGAGGTGAATGGGGGAGGAGTGCAACATCTATACGGTGCTCTCACTGCAAGGCACTCTGACAACCAGTTTGCCACAGTGACAGGTGAACTGGTTGCGGTGCTCTGATGTCATTGCCCTTATGCCATTACACCTTTGATGGGATGCCCTAGGTAAAGTACTGCTCTTAACCTCATGTCTAATTCTCTCAGGTAAAAAGTCTTAATTAAAGTAAATGGAAAATGAAAAACACTTCAGAAATAAAAAGTCACAGACTGCTTCTGAAAATGAAGAATATCTTCTGTCTTGTTGTGCTGCTAATTATTACCTTTTCTTATGCAGGGCCCACTTGTGGTGTGGTCTGCACAGTGATGTGGCACATCTCAATAGCATTGGTACTTTGATCAACTGGTGGTGGTACCTGGACAGAAACATAGAATAGAATGTACATTGTTGTAGCATTGTTTATCAACTGCTTTCCAAAGTGCTTTACAACCACTTTATTTACACAGAATCGCAAAGTGGAGATTTAACAGCTCCTTTGCTATGTGGTATTGCTTCTGTATAGGCCAGCTTGATGCTTTCAGTGCCACTGGTATTTAGAGTTTCACTGTGAGCTATCTCCTTCTCTTTGCTTTATTAAATATGTCTAGCTTTGATAATTAAAAAGGCTCACCAAAACTGCCTGTTTCCAGGGTAGTTATGCAAGTACAGCTCCTTTAAGAATGCATTACATGCGACCTGGGTTCAGGAATGGACCTGGGTCATCAGAGGGCTGGCCGGGGGAGATAGATTGAGCATCCCATGGACTGCTCTCCTTCCCTGGAGGGAGGGTGCAGTGTGTGACCGGCGCTCGAGGGACCTCTAACAGAGGCCGGGGGCACCACAGTGCCTGGCATCAGCAAGGCTTCGGGGGGTGGGATGGACACTGGTGTCCTTGAATGTTCCTGCCCCCATCTAAGGGGGAAAACCCAGCCTACCCACCACCTCAATGACACCTGCCGCTCAGCTGCTATCATCTCCCAGGCCAACTCACGCCCTATCCCGTTATTCGCGCCTCCCTTCTCGAGCAGTGGGGTGCCATAACCTCACCCTGGGGGGGCAAGCCAGGGGGTACCAGGAGGGCAGCTAATGAGGGAAGCCACAGCTGAGGGGTCTGTGACCAGGCAGATGCCCAATGAGGGGGAGGCACCAAAAAGAGGGGAAAAAAAGAGTGCCTCACATACAAGGGAATGGAGTGCTCTCATTGGTCTGAAGTGCTCCCTTAAGCTGCAGTTTCTTTACCATAGAGCTGTTTTGCTCTTCTGACATTTGTGTTAACTCACAGGCTGTTACTGACCACCATTCAGCCTCATTTGCTACTAAACATGCTATTTCAGTCTGTTCCCCCAAGGCCTTTCCTTTGTGCACTGGGGTCTGGGGAAGGCTGCCCCACCCCCAACCCAGCACAAGATCTGGAGAGTGAGGACACATGGTGGGGACCCAAATATACTGACAGCCTTCATTCTGACAAGCCAGGATTTTTTCCCGTGAGTTTTCTCTAAGCCTTTGATCTCCTAAGCATGGTCCTAGGAGCACACTGGCTGTCACAGATAGACACAGCAGCCCCTATCTCCAGTGGGAGAACACACTTCCTGGCCCACTGCAGGGGTGACTTTAGTGCTGGAAAATTCTGCTATAGCCCACCCTGACTGAGATGTATTGTCATTGGCAGTTACATCAGCCACAGCCTACTTCCTAGTGCAGCAGCCTGAGTCCACTCCAGAATGTGGGATGTTTGTATCACAGTGGAACCTGCTGTTGCTGTGAAATTGGTGTGACTTCCTTGATCTGAAATATTAAAAAGATACCAGTGACAGGAGTGCTGTCACTGTCATGGGCTGCACCAGTAAAATACTGAATGTGTCATAATGTTTGCTTGCACGCATGTGCAAGAAACATAGTGCCATCATATGAATTATCAGAGGTGTGGCAGCCCTCTTCTAGTTCAGCCAGTGTGTTTGCAGGCCGGCCGCAGTTCTCCAATGGCTGCTGGAGCTGTCTGTGACAGCAATCAAAAATGCAGTGGAGTACAGCTGAAAGGGGGAGCTACGCTTCAGTGAGCAGCGATAAGATATCGCCTGCTCATGCGCACTCCCCCTACACACACACACACACACACACACACACACCGCGTGCATACTGCATGCTTGCCCCCCGGCACACACTGTATAACTGATGGGGGTGCCCAATCCCCCATTGGCTGTGCTGTGATCCCCCCTCAAACAGAGTTCAACATGCCATGCTGGGTGCCCACCCCAGCGTGGCTACACATCATATAGCTGACGGAGGTGCCCAATCCCCTGTCGGCTCCACTGTGTCCCCTCCCCCCGAGAGTACAGGGTGCCACGCTGGGAGCCCACCACAGTGTGGCAACAGATACTGTCACCAACAGGGGTGCCAAATTCCCTATTGGCTCCATGCCCCCCCAAACAGCCGTCCTTGTGCCATGGTGGGAGCCCAACCCAGCGTGGCAAATGTCCCGTGTCGTCCTTTTTTAAAAAAAACAAAAAACCCTGAAACACAAAAACGGTCCCTCACTGTCTCTGCCTGCACCCACTGCACACCCTGCCTCCCCACACCCTCCAACCCCATACTTACCTCCGGACTCCGGCGCGATGATCATCGGTGGACCGGGAGCACATCTGCACTCTTCAAAGCCGACTGAGAACTGAGGAAATGCCAGTAAATATGCACTCATTTCAATAACTGAAACTTGGTGGGATCCGGATACCACCTGGAGCTCACATTTACCTGGATATAAGCTATTCCATAAGGATCGTCAGGGTCAAGTTGGGGGTGTTGTCTGTCTTTATGTAAGGGATGACATAGCCTCCTTTCAACTTTCCATTGTTACTAATACTGAATCTCTCTGGGTTAACATTCAGTTTAAGGGTCAACCCCAATTGCTGGTTGGAACATGCTACAGGCCCCCATCAGCTAATACAGATTATACTTCCCTTTTGTGTCAAGAGATTTTTAACATAGCCTCGAACGGTAATATTCTCATTTTGGGTGACTTTAATATGCCATCCACAAATTGGACAACTCTATCCGGTAGAACAACGGTTGAAAAAGATTTAATTTCGCTTATTGTGGATATGGGCTTTGAACATGTTGTAAGAGAACCAACTCGTGGTGACAACATATTAGATCTAGTTATTACCAACATATCAAGTGCTATTACAAATATTCAATTTGGTGCCCTTTTGGGTTCTAGTGATCATTACTCCATTTCTTTTTCTTTATTTTTCCAACAAAATTTGAATTATTCAGAATTTAAAAATTATAATCAAGCTAAATGTGACATTATCAATGAATGACTAAATTCCATTTCATGGGATGATGTTCTATCTCCCCTATCTCTTGAGAAATCCTGGGAATATCTGAAAGTATTAATTTATCATTTGGAAGACTTATATGTCCCTACAAAGAAAAAGTTTAATAAAAAGGGGAATATTCCCCTATGGTTCAATAGAACCATAAAAATTTTATTAAGCAAAAACAAAGGCTTTTTTCCCTTTTAAAAGACAGTAGGGGAGACTAACAATTTATTACTTTCCAAATATAGGAAAACTCTAAAGCTTCTAAAACAAACCATCATACAATCAAAAAAATTGGAGTTTTATTTAGCGCACTCCAAGGATAGTTATAAATCATTATTTTCATATTTAAATAATAAGAAATTGAATAATAGATATACGGGTCCTTTAGTTGTTAACAATTCCATTATATCAATCGACAGTGATATCGCTGATATCTTTAATAATCAGTTTTGTTCAGTCTTTACAAAAAAATAAATTCCTAAACTGTTTAAACATATAGATAATTATGAATTACACTATATAATTACAGATGAGGATACCTTAGAGGCTATTTACTCTTTAAAACAGACTTCTAGTCCAGGACCAGACAACATTACTTCCAGATTTATATTAGAAACTGCTAACGCTATCTCTAAACCATTAACTTTAATCTTTAATAAATCACTTTTGGATGGTGTTATCCCACATGACTGGGCACTTGCCACAGTTATACCAGTCTTTAAAAAAGGTAATCACTCTAAACCTGAAAATTATCGACCAATAAGTTTAACATCTATAGTAAGTAAATTAATGGAAAAAATTATCAAAAAATTACTGGAACAGGAATCTATCATTAATAATGTAATTGACATTACTCAACACAGATTTAGGCAGGGGTATTCATGCACTACCAATCTTGTGGCCTTTTATGACTATATTAGTTTAGGACTTGACAGAGGTATCCCCATGGATGTTATTCTCCTTGATTATAGTAGAGCTTTTGATAAAGTTCCCCATGATGTATTGTTGGATAAAATGTTGAATATGGTATTTTCACAGTTTTTGACCAAGTGGGTATTGAGCTGGTTAAATAATAGACTCCAACAGGTCAGAATAAATGGTTCTTTCTCTCAAATTCAGAAAGTGACCAGTGGAATTCCGCAGGGATCGGTTCTTGGACCAACACTGTTTAATATTTTTATTAGTGATTTACAGGTTATTTCTGATACTCTTCTTTCAAAATTTGCTGATGATACCAAGCTGGGAGGGTCTGTAAATTCATTACAAAACAGGGTCTCTATTATTAATAATCTAAAAATGATTGAAGACTGGGCAGATACCAACAGGATGATACTTCTGATAAGTGTCATGTCTTACACTTCGGAAAGAATAATCCTAAGCAAACCTATCATCTAAATAATATTCCCCTTCAAGAGTCATTAGTAGAACGCGATCTTGAAATTCTTGTAAATAACAAATTATCCTCAACGGATCATTGTATTAGGATAGTGAATATGTGCAATGCCATACTTATACGTATTCAACGATTGTTTGTGTCAAGGACTCAGGAATGTTTAATCCCCTTGTTTAGAGCTTATGTCAGGCCTTATTCTGATTATGGGTCTCCTTTCTGGAGTCCTTATTTAAGACAAGATGGGGATAGAATTGAAAAAATTAAGAGGAGAGCAACCAGAATGGTTCCTCATTTGGCTAAACTGGACTATCAAGATAGACTTCTGAAAACTGGGTTACATTCACTTCAACTAAGACGCATAAGAGGTGATTTGTTACTTTTCTATAAAATTCTTGATTCTCAGGAATTAACGAACTTATGTGGTGTAAGTTTGTCAAGTAGAAGAACTAGCCCTCAGTTTCATAACAGATAAATTGATGCTGCAAGTTCTAAAACTAATAAAAGGTTAAATTATTTTACAGTTAGAGTGCCTAGGGTATGGAATTTACTACCACAAGACCTGGTAGAATGTGATTCAATTTCATCCTTTAAAAGGGGATTGGATCCTTGGTTAGAGTCTAACTACTTCAGGGTTTAATTTTCACACCATGTTGGTGGGGGACAATCTCGATGGGCAGTAGCCTTCTTTTGTCCCAACGAACCAAGTAAACCAACTAAGGTGTATAATGGGATAGATAGGGGTTTTTCAACTTTGTTGCATATCTCAGGCATTTTTTTTTGAATTTTTGCACCAAATTTTCAACATGGGGTTTTTGGGACCCTTTCTCATGAGTGCTCTCACTGTCATGGCATTAATATTACCCGAAGGGTAATTTCACAGTCGTTGCGTGAAATCACCTTTTGGGACCAAGTAATGAAGCGACACTTCCACTGTTCATAAGGTGGGCTCTCAAAAAGCCTATGTTGAAAATTTGGTGGAAAAATTCCTAAAAATGACTGTTTTATTACGAGCGTGTATTACGCAGTTCCTACACATGCTTGTAAGTTCACAAATTTTCAATATTTTCACTCCAGATTATCAACATTGCCATTTTACCACACCTCCTTATGAGCAGTACAGCTGTCATTTTTCACATCTTGCCCAAAACGTGTTTACGCTCAAGTAGTGCATAATGGCGCAGTCAGTGTGCGAAATCAATGTATGGGACACATTAAGAAAATCACAGTGACACTAGTCATGAGCGGAGGTATTAAAATAGCTATGTTGAAAATTTGGTGAAAAAATTCCTTAAAATGACTGTTTTACGAGCGTGCATTGCGCAGTTCCTATGCACGCTCGTAAGTTTGCGAATTTTCAATATTTTCACTCCAGATTTTCAACATTGCCATTTTATTACACTTTCTTATGAGCAGTACAGCTGTTATTTTTCACATCTCACCCAAAACGTGTTTCCACCCATGTAGTGCACAATGGCGCAGTCGGTGTGCGAAAGCAATGTTTGGGACAGATTAAGAAAATCACAGTTACACTGTTCATGAGCAGATGTTTTAAAATGGCTATGTTGAAAATTTGGTGACAAAAGTCCATAAAATGACTGTGTTACGAGTGAGCATTGAGCAGTTTCCACGCACCCTCTTAAGTTCATGACTTTGTAATATTTTCAGTCCAGATTTTCACCAGTGGCATTTTTCCACACTTTCTTATGAACAGTACAGTTGTCATTTTTCACAACATGGCCGAAATGTGTTTTCACACTTTCAGTGCAGAGATGTTTGGTCACTGTGGGAAATCATTGTTCGGGACAGATAAAGAAAATCACAGTAACACTGTTCATGATCAGAGGTCCCAAAATGCCTGTGTTGACAATCTGCATAAAAATCCCAAACTAATTACATTATGGGTGTAGCGTTCCGGTTTCTATGCTAGCATCGTGACTTCACCAGTTTTTTTTATATTTTTACTGCAGATTTGCAACATTGCCATTTTTTACACCTCCCCATGAACAGTACAGCTGTCATTTTCACATCCTGTTCAGAATGTGTTTTGCATCTGTGGTGCTAAATGCCGTAGTCATATGCATAAGCAGCTTTTGGCTAACAAACTGATATTGCCACTGTTCATGAGGTGGGGTGCAAAAAAATGTTGAAAATTTGGAGTGAAAATACCAACAAATGCCTGAGGTGTGGGGTTTCCAACGGTAGCTTTCACCTATGAAGAATGACAGGCATCAGGGTGTGTCTTGGGATTCTTGCCTGTAATGCTCATAACATTCCACACCCTACAGCCAGTGAGAGGCATCGAGGTATGCCTTGGACTCTTCGGCCCCAAAGTTCATCCCATTCTCCTATACCACACCCATCTCACCGTATTTCCTGATGGAATGGGGTGTGCATAAGGACCAAAGACTCCAAGGCACACCGTGACACTTGTCAGTGTCTGCAGGGTAGGATGTGGTGAAATGGCATGGCTGTTATGCATGATGACCCAAAGCCACACCCCAATGCCTGTCACTCTCTGTAGGGTGGTGATGGGGTTGGCTTCAGTTCAATACTTCACTGCCATTCCTATTATGCAGCTCTGTAACTTCTACACTACCAATGCCAGCAAGCAAACATTCGACATTGACAAATGCTTGTTTTTAATCTGGCACTTGGGAGTCGAATTGTCATGAAAAAGAAAAGAAAAAATACTTTCCTCTAGCCTTTATGCAAACCCCTCTACAATAAGGCTCTAAGAATGTTTGTATTTCATATACTGCATGTTGCTTGGTTCAGAGTTTTGATGTCCTGGGGCCCTTGAATTAATTTTTGGTTATCCTTGTGGCTTTCTTGCTCTATTCCTAGGTCAAGTGATAGTAAATGGGGGCCGCACTGCTATCCAGGGGAGAGATGTGCTGCTGAACTGCAAGGTGGAGTCTTCTGAACCAATCACTCAGTTAACATGGCAGAGAAAGCAGACACCCAGCAATGAAAACTTTCTCATCTGGAACAAACCACAAGGTGCTCGCTCTGTGAATGACTTTGGGTCGAGAGTTAAGTATGTCGGGGATGGGAACAGAAATGGCTCCATTTTAATTCCAAATGTCACACTTGCTGATGAAGGTATCTATATCTGTATCTTCACTATGTTTCCCAGTGGACCCATTGAACAGGAGATCCATCTTACAGTTGTAGGTGAGTGAAGTTAATGCCATAGCTAATACAGGGGTGCCCATCACTGAATTCACTGACTGAAACAGGCCCTTTTACATGAAACACCCACCAATCAAGATTTCTTAGCACAGTGCCCATCATTGCCTGAAGTGTGGCACTGCCTTTACAGTATGCCTTCTAACATATGCTCATTGGGGTGATAATATATGGCTAGTTGGAAAATGAAGATGTGTTAATAGGAACTCTTTTTAGTGGTGTCAGAAAGCTGCCATAATTTCGCGTGAACTGTGACATGTTGAAGTACGTGTCCCTCAGTCATAACTGTTTATGAATATGTATGTAGTCCTTTATTATGGTAGTAGTTATACATAAACACACAGGGCTATATGGTATATACTTTGATAAGCTCAAATCCAGTCTGCTGTTATAGACTGCCTAAGTACTATGGAATGACGCTAGGAAGACCTCTCTGTACCACGAGTGCCAAAATTGTCATCTGTATTTAAGAGTCAATGTGTGCACTGCAAAAGTGACACAAGTCAAATCATCACTGTTTACTTGTTTTCTGGGGGCGGTGGGGGGATTTGCTTTTCCACTCCAAAAGATGCTGGAGACTTATTATGCCAGTGTGATCAAACATACATGTAGGTGGAGAAAGTGCCTGGTAATGAGTGAGAGGCTATGAACTTTAAAATAGATTGGGATGTGGGAGAGATTGTTATACAATTATTGGACCAGTTGCCACAGTGATCAGGTTAGGAAAGGTTTCCTATTTCGAAGAATGTAGCAGGTAGATCCCAGTCCAGGCAGAAAGCCAGTTTGTTATAATGTATAGTGGTGAGGAGTGGTGGTTGGAGACCGGGGCGGGGGTGGTACATGAGACTAGCACTGGTAACCCGTGGGATGAGTAAAAGCCTTTGCTTGATTTTTTTTTTTTTTTGTTATTACTATTTTCTTATAGGATTCTGTGTAGTAAACAGACAATTATTTGTGATATTTAGGAAATTCCTGTATTTGTAAAATGTGTATACAGTACTGTAAGGGAGCATACTGTCCACTGGCCATGCCTGCCTGTCATCGTTTGTCCTTCTGGTCTCCTCAGTAGGGTAGTACAATGGACCTGATGGCATCATTAGCCTTTGTCATTGGTCACCTCTTCCAGCATGAGCCAGAGCACCTGAATCTCTGCATTCTGAATATAGAGAAGGGACAGAAATGTGAGCATAGGCAGTAGGAAAGTACTACTTAGTACTGCAGAGGCATTAGAAAAGTAGGGAGGAAAAAAATGTATATAAAAATGTAAACAAAAAAAATAAATAGAGAGAGGAAAGAGGAAGTATACAAAACAACAGTTACGGGGTCACAAATAAGATATGATGGGAGTGGTACACTGCAGTGGCTGTGGAGCAGCAGTCTACTGGGAGACATTCTGGAGGATGCGGTGTTGTCCCATCTACAGGAACCTCTCTGGGCTGAGGGAGGAGGTTGCTCATCTCCAGGCTGAGTTGGACAGGATTCGATGGACCTGCTGTCCCACCCAGGGACCACCAGGGCCACCGCTCCTATCTCAGAGGTTGCCATGACAGAGGAGTAGTTGGACCAAGGTGGGCTCAGGGAGGGAGGGAGGGATAGGGTGGTGGGACAGAGGTGCATTCCTCCAGTTGTACCTCTCCACACTTCATACGCTGTTCTGGTGCAGAGTGATTTTTCTATGGAGGCACCTGCAGCCGAGACCAAGGAGGATGCTAGGAACCTCCACAAAGGAGACCCACAGGAGGGTGGCATGGGACCCCACAAGGGAAGGAAACAACTCCTGGTTCAGGACTGAATCATTAGGGGGCTATAACTGGGGGAGGAAGGGGAGAGTGAGGTAAGGTGCCTGCCTGGTGCCACGGCTTGGAGGGACAGGGAGCGAATCCTCAGGATCACAGGAGCAACTGCACGAGGGAGAGAGCAGGATGTCATTGTCCACCTAGGGACAAATGACCTGGCTGAGAATGGGATCAGAGCAGAGCAGTTCAAGAAGAGTTTGAATAGTTGGGGAAGGGCCTTAGACAAGTGGCATGTACAGTAAACTTCTCGGAGGCACTGCCTTTCTATGGCAATGGTGATGCTAAGTACTCCATGCCATGGGATTCAATGAATGGTTGAAAAACTGGTGCGGAGTTCAAAGTTTTGACTTTTACTGGGGACTGGGAGTCCACCTGGAGGGATGCAGGCCTATACTGACATGATGGTCTGCAACTGGCTGGGAGGGGAACCAGGATCCTAGGTGACAGGTTTAAATGCTTCATTAGCAAGCATTTAAACTAGCCAAGGGGGAAGCACTGAAAACGAGCAGGGAAAACACAGCCTCCCCCCTCAAAACACAGTAGTTAGGTAAATACCGAGATAGAGAAGTCAGTAGGGAGCAGGACTGGGGTAAATGCAGAAACATACCGGGGTACACAATCTACAGGAGGGACAGGAAGGGTAGAAGAGGGGGAGGAGTAGCTCTCTATGTAAAGGAAGGGATCAAAGCAATGGAACTAAAGGGTAAATAGGGAGGAGAGGAGGCACTGTGGGTCACCCTGGAGACTGGAAATGACATCACAATCTGCACAGGGTTGTATACAGATCCCCATCTTGGGGAGGATATGGACAAGGAAATGATAGAAGGCATTCTTAGGATGGCAGAGAAAGGGGAGATAATGCTGTTGGGGGACCTGAATATGCCAGATGTTAACTGGAGCACCTTTGCTGCAGCCACATCCAAGAGCAGGGCCATTCTTGATGCCCTACAGGGGTATACCTCATACAGCTAGTTTTGGAACTCATTTGGGAGGGAGCTATCTTAGACCTGATGATCTCAAATAGGGATGGAGTGCGGATCTATTTGGGAACAAGTGACCACCAAACAGTGTGGTCCATGATAAACTTAGCTGTAGAGTCAAGACATACAAAAGTGAAGGTATTGGACTTCAGGAGGGATGATTTTGTCAAAATGGGAGAGTGCCTCAGAAAGGCACTAGCAAACAGGCAAGAAGGTGGGGTGGAGCAACAATTTGGAAAAATCAGAACAGCCATCACAGATGCAATAAACCTTTGTGTGAAGCAAATCAACAAAACAAAACAAAGGAAAATGGTTCTCAAGAGAAGTGGTGGGAAAGGTTAAGGATAAAAGTAGCATTCAGGAAGTATAAGGAAACACAGGAGAAGCAGGACAGAGAACTGTACCAGTTAAAGCAGAAGGAAGTGGGGAAGGAAGTCAAAATAGCAAAGGCCCAAACCTACGAAAAGATAACCAGCTTGGTAAAGAAGGGGGATAAAACCTTTTACAGGTACATTAGGGAGCAAAGAAAGACAAAGGCAGGGATACTGAGGCTGAATAAACAGGAGGGTGGTTGGGCAGAGAGGGACAGTGAAAAAGCAGGGATACTGAACGAATGCTTTTGCTCAGTATTCACAAAGGAAGAGGAGGGGAAGGTACCTAATCCAGCCAATAGAAGCACTCTGGATAGGGGGTTGATATCAGTCCTTTTTACAGAAGAAAGGGTTCTGAAAGAACTAAAACAGAAGATGGATAATGTAGTGGGGCCTGATGGGATTCACCCCAAAATTCTAAAAGAACTAAGGGGAGAACTAGTAACACCACTGACTACCCTTTTTAACAAATCATGGGAGAATGGTGTGGTACCTGAGGACTGGATGAGGGCAGATGTGATTCCCCTTTACAAATGTGGGAGCAAGAGAGAGGCAGGAAACTACAAACCTGTCAGTTTGACCTCAGTGGTGGGGAAAATTATGGAATCACTTCTGAAGGAAAGAATTGTTGAGTACCTAGAGGCCAGTGGGGCACAGGACCCAAGGCAGCATGGATTCACAGCAGGAAGGTTGTGGCAGATGAATCTAATCAATTTCTTTGATTGGGTGACCAAGGTAGTAGACTAGGGATGGGCTGTGGACATGGCCTACCTAGACTTTAACTAGGCATTTGACACAGTCCCACACAAAAGATTAATAAATAAATTAGCCAGCCTGGGAGTGGGTCCCAGGGTGGTAGCCTAGGTAAACATTGACTATGCAACAGGACACAGAGGGTAATAGTAAACAGAGTCCACAGTGAAGGAAAGGAGGTTACTAGTGAGGTACTGCAGGGTTCAGTACTGGGGCTGATCCTTTTTAATGTCCTTATAAATGACATTGTAGAAGGACTGGAAGGAAAAGTATGTCTCTTTGCTGATGACACAAAGATCTGCAACAGGGTTGATACACAAGGTGGGGTGGAACGGATGAGAAGCGACTTGGCAAGGTTGGAGGAATGGTCAAATGTATGGCAGCTTAGATTCAATGCAGAGAAGTGCAAAGTAATGCACCTAGGAAACAAAAACCCAGGAGAAGGGTACATAATGGTGGGGGTGAGATACTGACAACAACAAAAATGGAAAGGGATCTGGAGAGAGTTATATCAGATGACCTAAAGGTGGGCAAGCAATGTATGAAGGCATTGAGGAGGGCTGGGTGGATACTGGGATGCATAGGGAGAGACATCACCAGTGGAAAACAGGAAGTTGTTATCTCTCTGTACAGACAGTTGGTGAGACCACATCAGGAGTACAGCATGCAGTTTTGGAGACCCCATCTCCACAAAGACACAGACAAGGTGGAGGGTGTCCAGTGGAGGGCAACCAAAATGGTGCAGGGTCTGCACCAGAAGACATATGAAGAAAGACTAAAGGAGCTTAATATGAATAGCTTCAAGGGAAGGAGGGAGAGGGGGACATAATAGAAACTTTCAGGTATCTCAAGGGAGTCAGTAAAGTCCAAGAAGGTAGCATCTTTCAGAAAAAGAGATGTGCAAAAACAAGGGGGGCACAATTTGAAGATAGAGGGGGAATGGCTAAGAGGTAATGTGAGGAAGTATTTCTTCATGGAGAGAGTTGTAGACATGTGGAACAGCCTTCCTGATGAGGTCATGGAGTCAAAAACTATGGGGGAATTCAGGAAAGTATGGGACAGACATAAGGCAATTCTAGTGGGGGGTAGGAAGAAATAGGCTGTTAGTTAACTAAGATCTGCAGCTTAGCCATTAGGTAAAGAAATGGGCAGACTAGGTGGGCCAAACGGTCCTTATCTGCCATCAGATTCTATGTTTCTATGTTTCTATTAGGGTCTGTGCAATAGACTATTGTAAGGGTTTGCCATTTCCTGTCTCCAAGTTGGCCCACAGTGCCTCCTCTACTCCCTGTTTTTCCTTTAGTTCCGTTGCTTTGATCCCTTCCTGTACATGGAGAGCTATTCCTCCTCTTTTACCCTCCCTGTCCCTCCTGTAGCTTGTATACTCTGGTATGTTGGCATCCCAGTCATAATTCTTTGTGTACCATGTTTCTGTGACTGCAGCAATATCCAGGTGTACCTCTTCCATGAAAGCCACCAGTACAGGGAGCTTGTTACACAGACTATAGGCATTGGTATTCATCACCCTCCATTTTTTGATGGCCTTATTCCTTTTTGTCCCATCCCTGTCCTTACTTTTTTTTATTCAATATGCTTTATTCAAATTTTAAATACAATACATGTTTACATAATCTGCATACAGTTTGAGGAGATACAAAATAAATGCACAATTCCATAAAGGAAAGTCCCCTCTATTTGGATTTATAAAGTAAAAATTCAATAACATTCCTTATCTCTATCTTTCTAATTCCTAAAACATCCCCTATCCCCGTGCAATATTCGCATCATGGGAGTATATAAAATCATACTGAACCTTTATCAAGCATCTAATAACTTAAGACTTCCAGACAGTAAGTAATGCTTCAAATGGTCCCCACTTATGTAGATACCCCTGATTCTTATTGGCCATCATAGCAATGTGTTTTTCCAGCTGTAAAGCCAATAATACCTCTTTATGCCACTCCAGTGTGGATGGGAGTGATTTGGCATTTCATTGCCTCATAACAACAAGTTTGTCCACTGCAGAGATGAGAGCCATATAGTTTTTCCGAGCCTTAATAGTTCCCAGAGGGAATCTGTTAAGAAGGCAAATCTCTGGGGTAAATAGTGATTCTAGTCCCAGCAGTGGGTCTAAGGATTTTTTAACATTTTGCCAAAGGTTTACAACCTTAGGACAAGCCCAGATCATGTGATAAAGATCTCCGGGGAACCATTACAACGTTGACATTTTGGAGATGAAAGTTTTCCAATTCTGAATAATCTTTCCGGCGTAAAGCACAAGTTATGTATGATGTTATATTGTATTAAGCGAAGCCTATCTTGTTTAATGTATCTGTATTGGTTACACCATATGGTATGCCACAAGTTGGCATTGGCTTGTCGAGAGAGAGTTTGTTAACCCAATAATAACAGATACCTTTTGGTAAATTGGAGTCTAGAGTTTGGAGTTCTTTATAAACTCTAGATATGGAATGTGGTTGTTTTGCCACTAATAGAAGGGGGTACACTTCCTTGACTTCTGAGACAATGTGTGATGTCTTACTAACGAAAGAAGCAACAGCTTGCTTCAGTTGCCAGTACTTAAAAGGGTTTCTATCCAGAACGTTCAAGGAATGGCACAGTTGAGGAAAAGGAAAAAACTTTATAGTCCCTGAAACAACATCCTGAAGGTTGAGATGTATTAAAGGGGTCCAAAAAGAAGGTAAAATAGGAAGTTTACCAATATAAAAATAGGGGGTCCCAATCAGAGACTGTTCCAGGGATTTGTGCCAATCTACATTTATGTGATTTTGCAGTTGATATAAAGCCTTGCTAGACCATCCAATGGGTGTATTTCTTAGTATACTAGGTATACATTGAGGCAATGAATAGAGCAGGGTGGGTAAGGTGCAAGAAGTTTTTCTTGCCAAATCTGTTTCTGTATCTAACCATAATGGTTTGGGAGTTTTCTGATTTCTCTGATCTGGTGTCAGTAGCCAGTGGGCTACTTTACCAATGTGGATTGCACTGTAATATATAAAAAATGAGGGAAGTGCAAGGCCTCCCTAAAATTTGGGAGCAGTGAGCTTAAAATATGCTTGTCGAACACCCTTTCCTTTCCAAAGGTAATTATTAATTAATGTTTGCAATTGTGTAAACCACTTCTTAGGATGAAAGATCCCCAGCATACCCATGGGATAAAGAATACAGGGTAGAACGTTCATTTCTATTGTGGTAATTCTTCCCCATAATGAGATTGGTAACACTCTCCATCTATTTAGGGCTGATTTAAGAGTAGTAAGTAAAACGGTGAGATTTTCTCTCATTATGGTGGAGGATTCCTTGTAAATTTTAATTTCTAAATATGTTAAGGATTTTGGTTCCCATACTGATTTATATTCCCAGATGTCTGATGGTAAAGTTTTCCCATTCAGTGGGAATACCTTAGTTTTGGATAACTTGAGCTTATAAAAAGGAACTTTTGAAATGAGATCTATTTCCTTTAGAAAAGCTGGTACCCCACAGACTGGATTGTCCAGGTGTAATAATAAATCATCCTCATAGGCGGATATAAAGTGTTGGCTTTCTCCCACTTTTATACCCAGAAGGTCTGGTGAAGACATTAGTTTCCTGAGAAAAGGCTCTAAATATAAATTGAAGAGTAGAGGGGATAAAGGACATCCTTATCTGGTATCCCGTTGTGGTATAATTGAATCTGATAGTATGTCATTGCACCAGACACTGGCAGTTGGCTTACAATAGAGGAGTTGTATCCATTTGATAAAATTTTTAGGAAATCCCATTTTGGCCAATACCGCAAATAAAAAGTCCCAGGAAACTCTATCAAACACCTTCTTGGCATCTAATGAGATCAAGACTGCAGGGGCGTTTGAGCATTTGGTTAAGGAAACTAGGTGCAATAATTGACGCATGTGGTCGCTAGAAGACCTACCTGCCATAAACCCTACTTGTTCTGGGCAGATGGGGTTACCCATAAAAGGTCCCAATCTATTTGCTAAAATCTTTGCTAGGATTTTCACATCAGTATTCAACAGTGATATGGGGCAGTAGTTTTCTGGGCAAAGAGTATCTTTATCAGGTTTGGGGATGAGGGTGATAATTGCTTCAAGAAATCTGATTTAGAAAAAAACACTATCGAACCAATGATTATATACGTTGGTCAGTAAGGGGGTAGGTTCCGGTAAGCAGGATTTGTATAAGTTATTAGTTAAGCCACCTGATTCAGGGGATTTATCTTGAGGAAGTTGTTGTATGGCTTGTGTTATTTCCTGTTCTTTGATGGGGTTACCTAGAGTTACTATTAACTCCCTAGGTAGGCACGGTAGGTCTATTAGTTCAAGGTAGTTGGTTATCTCTGTCTGCACTGATATATTACTGATAGGGGCAGTATATAATCCTTTTTTTTTTGTGAGGTTCAGATCAAACAAGATGGGAAATATATTTTATCTGATATTCATGTGCATCAGATTTTTTTACTCATTATTGTTGTATTCATCACTATCCCCTACTTTACTTTATCCTAGGGACCTGATCCAGGCTTTCAAGATAAATCCTTTCTTTCAGAGTATTATTCTTTGTTATAGGAAGGTAGTTTTTATATTAATTTATATATCTTCAGCAATGATATCTAACAAGGGCTGCTAGCTCTTTCCAAATGCATTCTCTTGTCTCTCTTTGACAAATTGGATCCTTTCTAAATTCATAGCATCCACCATATAATTTAACCATATTTTAAATGTCAGCGGTTTAGAGTCTTTCCATTTTATTAGTATACATTTTTTTTGCAATTGTCATTGCTATTGAAATAAAAGCTTTTTGAGCTTGATCACTCAGCAGAAACTCAAATGTTATTTGTTCACTTATCACTTTCTCGATAATATTGTATATTTTAGACCAAAAATTTGTCGAAAAAGGACTACTATGAATTAAATGAATCAGTATGCCTGTTGTTGTAGTGCATTTTGGGCATTTATCATTTAATTCTGCATTCATTTTGTGAAATTTATATACTGTGAGATATGTTCTATGTAAAATATTATACTGTATTTGTCTTAGATTGGTGGATTTTATATTCCTAAATACTGATCCTAGGATCTCATTCCATAAATCATCAGATATTTCATCTGTAATTTCCTTTCCCATTTCCTCTTGTCATTTATGTTTTAGTTTATTCATTTCTTTTATAGTAATCATAAACATAGATTTATACAGAATTGATATTAATTTTTTGTTTTCTTTTTATTCCTCTATTTTTTTTATAATTGGTGTAGACCTTAGTTTTAGTTCCCCATTTATCTTTATTATATGTTTAATTTGTATATATTTAAAGTAATATGTCAAAGGAAGAGGGTATTTTTGTCTCAATGTATCAAATGTCAGGAAGACTTCCTGATCGAATAATTGACCCATTTCTGTTAGGCCACACGTAATCCATGACTTAGTGATCTGATCATTCATGGATGAGATACATTTCTGATTATTGTATAATGGAGTATATTTCATAATACCTATATCAAATTTCAACATCTTATGAAGTTGTGTCCAACATTTAAGAGTGGTGCTCAATGAAGTTGGAAGGAATTTTAGTTTAACTTTATCCATCTCTTATCCAAAAAAAAAAAGAAAGTTCATCAGCGTAAGGAACTTCACTATTGATGTTTCCATTAAGAGAGAATTTAAATTTTCTATCTGGTCATTTAGCCAGTACCATATTATGGTCACCTGAGAGACTAGATAATATTTATAAAAGTCGGGTAGTGCCAACCCACCCTGTTCTACAGGAAGTATCAATTTATTGTAAGTTATCCATGGATGTTTATTTAACCATATAAATTTGGAAATATTATTTTTTAAAGATTTAAAAAATGACATTGGAACTTCTATTGGTAGAGCTTGAAATACATATAGCAATTTGTGTAAAATCTGCATTTTTACCAAATTTACCCTACCAATTAAAGTATATGGCAAACTCTTACATTTCTCAAGATCTGTTTTTATTGTTTGTAAAAGTGTCTCATGATTTAATGCTATTATTTTGTTTAATTTTTTAGTAATTTTAATTCCTAAGAGTTTGAACTCCTCAACTTCCAAGCAGTATTTAGTGTTTTTAAATATATCTCCCACTGCCTCTAAACTTTTTAGAATTGAAGTTTTTTCGTAGTTGATTTTAAAACCTGATTCTTTACTGAACTGATCTATAATCCTTATGAATTCCATTATTGATCATTGTCCATATACAGAAGATCATCATTTGCATATAAACTAATTTTGTGATAGGTATTGCTATATTTAATTCCTCTAATGTTCTCATTCTGTCTGATACACTCTGCCCATGGTTCTATACACAGTGCAAAATTCAGAGGAGATACAGGGCATCCCTGATGGGTTCCTCATAATAATTTAAATGAAGGAGACAATAAATTGTTGATTTTTATTTGAGCTAGTGAGTAATAACATATTGTTTTTATCCATGCAACAACATTTTTGCCAAAGTTCATTTTGATCAAAGTTTGTATAATATATTCCCATTCCACATGATCAAATGCATTTTCTGCATCAACCATTACTAGTATAGAATCTCTATTTTCCAATATATTTATGGTTCATCTGATATTTTCCATTATTTTTCTTCCTTTTATAAACTCATTTTGATCTTGTTTAATTATTTCTGGCAGAAAGTTTTCTAATCTCCTAGCCAGGACGTTTGTGAAAATTTGATAGTCAGAATTTAATAATGATAATGGTCTGTATGAACTACCCAGATCCAGATTCTTGCCATGTTTTAAGATAAGGAATGTTGTTGTCTCATGAAATGAATTTGGGATTTTTTCCGTTACCTTAATTTTATTAAACATCTCCACAAAAATGGGGATTAATAACTCTTCAAAGTTTCTATAAAATTCATGTTGTATACCATCTGGTCCAGGTAATTTCCCTAATTTTATTTCTTCTATTGCCATGTCTGCTTCTGTATATGTCAATGGTTGCTCTAACCCTGTTTTTATTGTTAACTGCTTTTATTTTTATTGTTTCTAGAATGCTAACCTGATTTTCCATGTTTTCCTGTGCTGTGTATAATTCTTTATAATATTCTACAAATATGTTCATTATATCTATCGGTTGTTGCCACAATTTTCCCTTATTGTCTTTTATTTGGATAATATTATTCTGGAAGGAAGAAGGGGAGGTATGGAAAGAAGTGAGTGGAACTTGACATGCTGTAACATTGATTGAAATTCCAATGAAGAGGGGGCAATGATTCTGCTGTAAATCCTGAAATCATAAAGAAGAGGTATGGGGGATGGGGTGAGGGGTTAAACTTACATGATGGGATTAAAACTCTTATAGACCCCTAACCCCACTTGCTGAGAAACCCTTGAGGAATTTAAAGGAAGGGGAAAAGGATAAGAAGAGGGAAGGAAGCAGGTTTGTGTTGCGAGCCCGAAACAGTATATATATATATTCACTATTGTAAGAATTTTTGTCTTTTTTGTTTTGTGCTCTTGATTGGGAGTAAGAAATTATAAGGCTGGAATAAGCTCTGGAAGATGAGAAACAGAGAATGGTTTAGGAAGGGAATGTGAGAGCGGCAATAGTCTGAGCTGTAAGGCACTTTTTTTTGCAGGTAAAGAAAGAAAAAGGAAAAAAAAACACGATGGGCAGGACAAAATAGAAATTAATGCGACCACATCAATAAAGCACAAGGGATGTCATATAGAGCATCTCTGCAGTATAGAAGAGGGCTGTGGCCAAATGGTCGACCCAGGAGGGCAAAAAGGGGAGTGCTAGGAATTTATGGGGAAAATAAGAAGAGAAAGAACTTAAATAGAAATAGGGGAGAGATAAAAAATAAAGGTGAAAAAGAAATCAAAACAGGAAATTTTAAGAGATTAAAAGAAAAACAATTTGATAATAATTGGAAGGGAATGATTCAGGCTAAAATAGAAAATTAAAATGTCTACAATAAATTTATTAACATGGAATGTTAATGGTTTAAGAAACAGAACAAAAATGGTTAAGATAATAAATTGCATAAATAGAAAATACATTGCTTATTAATACAAGAAACATACTTTTTTAGAAGTGGATTTTGGTTGGTTTCAGAAAAAATGGGGAATGGGTCTACACTCATCATATACCTCACAAGCTAGAAGGATTGCCATGTTTTTTCACAGAAGAAATATTCAACCCCATATAGGGAAAGAATTTAAAGATCCAAACGGAAGATATGTAATCTCTGAGTTAAAGATGGACCATCAAATGTTTACATTAGCAACTATTTATGATCTTAATTAGAACAACCCATCTTTTTTCACAGATTTTTTTTTTGCAATTGCCAAGTTTTAACTCACCTTATATTATGAGGGAGACTTTAATTTAGTACTGAATAAATCAGCTAGAACTACAGGTATAGAGAATAAGTTTAAACATCAATAAAAGTAATAAAAAATGTTATGGAGGATTTGAATTTGGTAGCTCCGTGGATTAACTTGAAGTATCCAAATAAACAATACTCTTATTATTCTAAAAATCATTATTCATATTCAAGAATACATTATTACTTAGTATCAGTAACAATGCTATTTATGGTTAAAAACGTGGAATACCCAGGAATCTCTACATCAGACCATTCCCCTTGTTGGTTGGAATTACGATTAACTTAACAAGTGCCATTCACTTCACAGTGGAAAATGAACTTACAGCTTTTTTAAGGATACAGGAAATAAGGAAACAATAGTAAAAGAAATAACATTTTTCTTTAAATGGAATATAGAACAAAATATAGATGCAACGGTGATCTGGGATTCCTTTAAAGTCTGGTTAAGTGGATTACTACAGGAACTAGAGAGAAAAAGAAAAAAATGGATACAACAATTCAAGTCTGTGGGAAATATTAATACACCAGAACAAATTCATTTTTCAACTCATGACACTTCCATTTATAGTCAGTTAATACTAAAAAGGGATTTATACAATAAAATGACTATGGAAAAGCAGAGAACCAAATATTAAGAACGAGAGCAAATTATTATATAAATGCAGGCAAACCTTTAAAATTAATGGCTTGGCAAGTTAAGAAAGATCAGAGCGCAGTATATAATTCTTGAAAGTAGTTTTTAAATGATGCTACAACTTTTCTGGGATCTGTGGTGATTGAGTTATCTCCTCCTGATCCAAGTCCCGGTACATATTGGGTTGTTTCTGCTTGTTTGATTCTAATAGCGAGCAACTTCCCTGGTCACTCACCTAATTCTAAATATTTAAGTTTTGTCCTCTTTAATGCCAATTCTGCCTTTTGGGACATTAGGTCAAGGAATTGAGTATGCATATTACGTAATTTAACCTAATCCGCCTCTGATGAGTTACTATGTATGTTTCTCTCCATAGTTTTAATTGAAGATATTAAGTCTTCTACCTTATTTCTGAACTGTTTGAATCTGGTAGATGCGAGGCGTATACATTCTTCACATAAAGCGCATTTCAGGGTAGCCCATACCACATCGATTTTTGTGACGGAATCCTTTTTATTTCTTAAAAATTGGGTGATAAAATCCTTGATATGAAGCAGGGTAGTCTGGTTTTTGATTAATTGGCTATTTAATCTTCTTAGGGTATCTCTTTTTATTATAGGGCCTTGAAGGAAAGTGAGAGTAACTGGAGAATGATCAGAGATAACGCTTGCACTTATATCACTAATCACAACCCAGGGCAGAAAGGAAGAGCTTATCAGAAAATAATCAGTTCTGGAGCAGGTATGATGTGGAGATGAAAAAAAGGTGTAAGATCTCTCAGTTGGATTCAGTACCCTCCATACATCCACTAAACCTGCTCCATTTACAAGGTCTGACAGGGCTTACCTATCCAGTTGTAATTGTGGCATCAAGTTCCGGTCCCCTCCCAGGAGTATGGCCTTGGGATCTGATAAAGCCACTATATTCAGGAGATGAGTAAAGAAATAGGGAGAATCAACATTGGGGCCATATATGGACCCTAACAAAATTTGTTGGGGTTGCAATTCTCCATTCAGCAACAAATAGCGACCATTGACAACCAAAATCTCCCTTATAAATTTAAAGGGCACTGTTTTGGCGATTAGTATAGTGACCCCCCAGTCTTCATAGAATTTCCCAATCCATAAGCTTGTCCAACCCAAGTTTTACATAAAAGAGAGGTGTCTTCTTTCTTAAGGTGTGTTTCCTGCAGGCAGGCGATCCCTACATCTAAATGATGCAAATGCTTTAAAATAACTTGGCGCTTGCACCTATCCCCAGCACCTCTAACATTCCATGTCACCATATTATGTACTTCACTCATTATTTAAGCCATGAGTAGTAGTCAAACTATATTCAAACTGCTTTGCAAGGTTTTGTCCAACCCATATGTTTTTAAACAGTCTATATTCTGAAGAAAAAAATGTTGGCACACCTATTTCTCCACACAAAACAACATAAAACTGTCCCACTATCTTTTTATTCCCATAACTATTTCTATAAACAACTATAATCTAAGTCCCGTCCCCCCCCCCAGTTCTGTAAACTGTACTGGCTTAGGAATCCTGCCAGGCGATGTCAAATTGCTAACCCACAAGCAAATTCGCGCCCCCCGATGTAGCCTATTATAAAAATCACAAACATTATGGAATCAGGATCATAAATTCTAATGTAGATAGAACTATCTTACAATCGTTCCACTCTATCAAATGTCTTAAGACAGTAATACTTCATGTATGTTTGGACTCATGATAATCCAGAAATAATTGTCCCAGTCTTATTTCAGGTCCTTAATATAACAGCCTAGCCCCATTATTAAGCTGTTGCTTGAAGGGAATCGTGAATTTGACATTGCACTTCTGTTATACACACAGAAGCACCGAAGCATGCCCGTAGATCTCTTAATGTATACCGTGTACTTCCAGAAAAGGCAAAGAAAAAAGTTCTTGAATCAGTCCTTAAAAATCTAGTCTAAATCCTCGGGCATCCATTTCAGTCAGTAGGAGTCCATGGTCTGTCCTTCCACTTGGACTCTAATCAAATTTTAAACAATGAAACTTGAAGTGTGCACCAATCAGTCTTGATTATGGAATCCTTCTCAAGGATTGCTTATCAGGATTTTGTGCAGCGGATTAGAGTCCTAATGGTCTCTTCGATCAGGTTTCAAAATATCATCCCAAACTACCCTTCTAAGATTAGTACAGCTTCACCCTTTAGTAAGTCGAATTATGACTGATATTACTTTCATAACAGTCATTTAAAAAGGTCAGGCAATAGCTTCTTGAGCTCCATGAGTGCTTGCTCTTATGTATCAAATGAAAGCCATTGGTCCTTTATCTTTACTTGAAGGACAGCAGGGTCTCAAACTCTGAACTGTTTGTCCGCTGCTATTAGTTTAGAGACAAGTGGGTGCAACTCCTGTCATTTGGTCCTGATTGAGTGCGGTAGATCTTGGACGATGCAGATTTTCTGACCCTTCCATTACACTTCTTGGAACAATTTAGTCCAATTTAAGATGTGTTGTTTATCAAAAAAAATTAAGTAATTTAAAAATAAGTGGTCTTGGTGGTACATCGGGAGGTTGTGGCGGGCACAGCGCTCTGTGTGCACTTTTAACGATATACATTGTCCTATTAGGTGATGGACCTGCAATTTTTTCACATAACTTTGGGATAAACACTATTGGAGAACTGCCTTCCTCCTCTGGGATCCCAATAATTAGCAGATCGTTTCTTTGACTTCTGCCTTCGAGATCTTCTAATTTCTCCTCCATTTTTTAAGTCTTCTGATGACGTTGCTTCAGTCTAATTCTGTTTTATCATGTTTTTTCACCAAAGATATTAATCTTGCTTCTGAATCAGATACTCTCACCGACAGGGACTCCATAGAGGAACGTATTTAGTGAAGTTCCTCAGAGATGTCAGCGATGGAGTTTTGCATTGGTTGTATGATTTCCCGAAACTTTTCCTCGGTAAGTGCTGATGACCCGGGTGTGGATTCACTGCTAGTGGTTGGTTGTTGCTTAGGCTGCTTTGTGGCCTTCTCTTTCTTGGGCGTTGAAGGAGGTGAATGCCGCGGAGGGGCTTTCTGCATGTACACTTCCATTTTAGGATGTTTTTCTGTTGTCTAGATCTTCTTCTTGTTTTGATCCTTAGTTCTGCAATGTAATTTGGCATCTGTGGAGTGATTTGTAGCAGTTATATTACTAGAGGGACGTAGAGTGGTGGGAGCAAGCTGCAAATTGTTAGGCTGCCATCATATGACCAGCATCCCTGTCCTTACTGCCTTTTTCTTTTTCTCCATTTACTCCTGCCCTTCTCCCTGTTGACTGCTCTATCTTGGTGTTTACCTCACTAACTACCCTGACTTTTTTGGGTGGGAGTGCACAGATTTCACTTCTCCATTTCAATGGCTCCCCCCCATGGCTAGTTTTAAATGTTTGCCAGTGAAACATTTAAACCTATCACCTAGGATCCTAGTTCCCCTCCTGGACATGCAGACTATCACACCAGTATAAGCCAGTATCCCACCAGGTAGAGCCCCAGTACCCAGTGAAGCTGAAACCCTGAGCTCTGCACATGTTTTCAATCACTGATTGGATCCTATGGTGTGGAATACCCTAGCCTCACCCACACCATAGACAGGCAGCACGTCCGAGAAGGTTACCCTGCATGCTACTTATCCAGGGCCTCTCCCAACTCATAAACTCCTCCTGCGCTGCTCCAATCCCTTTCCCAGCCAGGCCATTTGTCCCTAGGTGGACAATGACATCCAGCTCCCTCCACCGTGCAGCTGCTCCCATGATCCTGAAGATTTGCTTTCTATCCCTTCAAGCCATGGTGCCAGGAAGGCACCTTACTTCCCTTTCCCCTCTCTTCCTCCCCAGTTCTACCCTCCTAATAATGGAGTCCCCCACCAGGAGTTGTTTCCTTCTCCTGTGGGTATCCAATGCCACCTTCCTGTGGATCTCCTTTGTGGAGGTTCCCAGCATCCTTCTTGGTCTCCTCTGCAGGTGCCTCCATAGATGAACCACACTCTGCCAGAATGGCATATGAACTGTGGAGAGGTACAACTGGAGGGATGCACCTCTGTTCCACCACCATCACCCTCCCTGGGTCCACTGTGGTCCAACTGCTTCTCTTTTCTGGCAACCTCTGAGGCAGCGGTGGCAACCCTGGTGATCCCTGGCTAGGAAAGGAGGTCCACCGTATCCTGGCCAACTCAGCCTGGAGATGAGCTACCTCCTCCCTCAGCCCAGAGAGGTGCCTGCAGATGAGAAAACACCACATCCTCCAGGCTGTCTCCCAGAAGACTGCTGCTCCACAGCCACTGCACTGCACCACTTACATCATGTCTTTATTTGTGGTCTCTTAACTGTTGTTTTGTATACTTACTCTTTCTTCTCTCTGTTTATTTAATTTTTTATGTTTTCCCCTACTTTCCTACTGCCTCCATGCCCTTAAAGCTCCTGATCTTCCTGTTCTGGGGCAGTAAGTTCCTATATTACTCTGTAGTCTCCTCCTTACTTGCTCAGAGTCAGATCTCCGGCAGCTAGAGGATGATGGAGAGCTACTCTTTTCCATCTAGGATGGTGATTCTTTTGTGCCTCTGTGATCACTCCCTTCCTGTTCTCAGTCAAATCTTGTGCCTATAAAAGTAGAATGGGCTAAGGATGGAGGGGAAAGATTGAGGGCAGTATAGTCCCAGTAGAGTAGTATAGTTCTAATACACCTCCTTCCTCTTGCTGTTCTCTGCCACAAGCTATCTAGGTCAGTTTTTAAAAGGGACTAAGTTAACTGTGTTTATTAATCTGGTTTACCAAATAATAATCATTTACCTAAATTTGCTCTCCTTCCTTGTTCACGTCCCCTTATTAAACTAATTTGTTTCACGTTTAACTTGGCTTATGAGCATATTATTACTGGGCTTAAAGCGATAGCCTTGAAACTGATTGTGTAAAAAAGTGCAATGCTGTATTGCTAAACTCTCTTTTTCAGGGGGAGCAGGGCATGCATCAGGACCAGAGACCCTGCTGGTAAGTGGGACTATTTTAAACATACTGTTAGTACCTATTGCAAACTGTTTATTGAATGCTGTTAAGGGCCACTGTCTTTATTCGGGTAGTTGGTCACTAGGTGGTCTCGTGGTGGTTATAGCTTCCCAGAGGGCTGTAACAGGTTAGGTAGATACCCTCACTATTGTTACTCTGGGTAGAGGCACCTTAATATTGAATCCAGGCCCCTCAACCTGTTAGGATGAACACAGGCAGAAATAAAGTAACCTTAGGTGTAGTGCCAACTGGGGGTTACATGTACACAAACTGTGACATACTAAATATTCCAAATTACTGAGTCCATGAATAGAACAGTGCAGAATATTGTCCATCCAAAGAAAACAACTGAAAACATGGTTTTCACATTAGTGTTTACTCAGGTACAGTAAAACATGACCTATTTGGAGGCAAGTCTTGGATTTCTGTTACTGGGATCATAACTAACTGCTACCAATTTGTACAGATTTTCTGAACCCTTTAAATAAAAAAAATGAAACATTATTTGCCCTCATAATCATCTTCTTACACACTCACATTGTAAGCAAATGTAGCACTACAGTACTTAGTTGTAATTTCTGGTGTTTGTTTGCTGATCATGCCCCCTCCCCACCTGCTTTCCAGGAAATTCTCTGCTGTTTAACCTGCTACAGATTAGGGTTGTGAGAACTTGGTGAAGTTCTGACCCTCATTAAATAAGAACCAGGACACGGTGAAGTTCTGATTTATTGACAAATAATTGAAAAAATGTGAAAAAATATATAAAAGTGGCCAAAGTTGATCACATTTGACACAGAGGCCCAAAGGAAATACTTTAGTGGATTAATTATATAAAAATGAATGCAAAACTGCTAAACAAAAAAAACATATCACTCACTACTAGCCCCTTCATGGCTGGCCTGTAATAGTGGCATATCCTGCTCAGGTCTGTGACATGAGTGTGCTGGGAGAGATAGAGAGAGACAGAGAGAGAGAGAGAGAGAGAGAGAGACAGACAGATGCAAATACCTATATAGCATCACCAAGCACTGCATGCACTTCCAGGCAGGTACAATTTTTATTATTATTAATGGTGATGTGTGGATATAATTTTGATGGCTGTTCTAGTCAGACCAAATAGGTTAAAGAAATGGATATGAATGATTAAATGAGTAGCACTAAGAAGCCCAACCCACCCCACCCCCATGTGATGCAACTGCTTTGCATGCCCCGGTACTGTGGTATGTAGTACACTACTTGGTCCAAGAGGTGGTAATGGTTTCCAGTACAACAACCATTCTACTGAGTCTGTTCAACACGCTGAAACCTTAAAGAAGAAAAATGAAAGACACAGTGATCATGATCACCTAGGCAGGTAGTCAGTCACACTTTGCATTAGTCAAGTGAAGTGCAGTCTTAAAAAAGTTTTCTACTGCCACCTGCAGACCTGATGATAGACACACACATCATAATTAGATCCTTCCTAGTTCCACAATTGCTGCCAGCCACTGCCAAGTAATTTAAGTACCAAAAATGAAATATAGTAATATAATAATCTCAACCCAGAAACTGTAACTGAGATGTAACCAGTCTAGCATACCATGCACACACAATAATAAAGAAATTATATAAATTTTCAATTTAGTAGCATTTTTTTTCTGTGTTGCAATCACAGCCAAATATGGGGATGTGAGCAATATACCAAGAGTATTCAGTTTCTGGGTTTCAGGCATCTGCTAAGCCGTGCACTGTACGAAAATGAAAACAGTACAGTTGGGATCAGTTACTGAGGGCAAAAAATGTGACGACTAGTAGTAGTAGTAGTAAGAATTGGAATAAGGACAAAAAATGATTAGTAGTTGTGATTTGTGAGGATAAAAAGTGATAGTAGCAGTAGTAGACAGCAGTACTCTATATTCCAGATCAGATAGTGGTACCATATACCACCAAATAAGTTTGTGACATGAAATGCAGTTGCTTGCTGTATCTGGACTCTGAGTCCATGGATGTAATATTTTTTTTTCTATTCTGTGCCGCTCATGTGATCATTAAAGTAATAGTGGTCTGGCCTAGTTCGTTGTGGCCCGACTTGTTGCAGTTAATTGCTACCTCATGTAATAGATCCTATTCATAAAGATTTTCACCACAGGCACAAATTCTTGAAAGTGTTGTGTGGACAGGACCTGCTCAGAGCAGTCAGTGTATGTTTTATTCAGGTATCAGATTTGAAATTAAAGTGAGGAACGCTGACTTTGAGAAATGAGAGGTGCTCAACATTTTCTGGTATCAAGCAGGACTGTGTGTCAGTAACGATGTTACCAGCTGAGCGAAACAATCACTCTGAAAACACACTAGTCAGAGGGCAATGTTGTGCTTCGTTGCAATGTTTACTAAAGCAGGCCACATATTTTGTTTGGATTTCCAGTATTTCAAAGGATCAGCATTCCAGCTGATATACTCTGTAAGGTACACTTCTACAATGGTCTGTCCTGAGGCTGTGTTACAAGAAGCAGATGAAGAAGTTGCTGCAGTTACATCTAAGTGACTCTAGAGGCATGAAGCTGAACCAAGAGATTGTGGGACAGTGCTAATCCTGGCTAGTGGTGAAGAAGAAGATTTGGCTGCAATGGCTGAGGAGGAAGAGGGAGAAAATGCTGCAACAGTAGAGGATGGGCACCCAGGTGCTGTGCTGTGTCATGAAGAAGATTCTGAATGTGGTGCTGCTGTCGTACTCTGTTCCATGACAGCACGCACCTCATCAATTATTTCTTGTTTTTCTCAAAGCAAGTGTTATCATCAACACTCAATAGTTGCCTTGATTTGTATCGTGGGTTCAAGATGGTTGCTGTAATGTAGTACTCAGAATGAAGCATTTTACATAGTTTGTCATCTTCAACGTTTTTGATCATACATCTCGTTAGATCTTGTTGTATTCTTGGGGGGCAACCTGCATGTGTCAATAAGACCACTGGCAGCCTGTGTGATCATGGAACTGTCTTGCTTCTCTAACTTTTCCCTAATCAGATTCAATCTGAATTTAACATTTTTATTACGGGTATCACCAGGCAGAGAGTTGCTGTGTTTGCAGTAACCTCCCTGGTGATTTCCTCAAATGGCTGGAGCAGGAACATTAGAAACTCCAGCATGGCCCACTATGGTAGAGTAATACAGACATCTGCATCATCAGTTTTATTTCCCAAGGTGTATTGCCTGACAGCTTTGTTTTGTTCCAGCAGCCTTTGGAACACATAAAAGGTCACATTCCATAGAGTGGAAATGTCTTGGATCAGTCTGTGCACAGGCAAACTGTGCTTCTGCTGTATTTTTTTCAAATAAGTGATGGGTTTTGCTTGAGTGACTGAAATTAGTGCATATTCTTTTAGCAGTGCTAACAAGAGCCTTAATCTCCCTGTTGTCCTTAAGAAAACCACAAACTATTAAAATTTAATCAGTGTGCATAGCAAAGGATAACATAGTCCCCCTCCTCCAAAACCTTCTTTATGTTGGCTCCTTTATCTGCAACTACTGTATAAAGGCAACTGACAGTCCTTGTGAAGTGAGCCATTGCCGTATTGGTTTTTGGAGCTCTTCACTGATGTTGTTTGAGGTATATTCCGATGGAAAATAAAAAATTCTTAGAACAGCAAACTGCAATGCTTCACTGTCCCCAGTCTCACGTGAATTATCAAAACATGACCAATGTGGCATGACAGGCACGAAGGGTTCAAGCTGATAGCTTGTCCGGATATCATTTGTGAGACACACCACCCTCCCAACACCATTGCACAAGACACATCTTAATTTTTTACATATGACATTGTAAAGATCTGGAATCCCTGTTGTTGAGAAGTATTTCCACAATTGTATACTATATAGAGGTTCGAGGTACTCAGGTAGCCACCAGAATCCTATATGTTCAACCATGTTATATGGTAGCAAATCAACAGCTATCATTTCTGAAATGTTTTGGGTTGTTGTTTTTGGTTATTGTTACAGCAACAGGGTGAGGCAAGGCATATTTGATTTTATGGTCATGTGTTGAAGGAGGAGAGCTTTTGAACACATAATCACTTTCAGTAACAGTAGATGGAGTCCTTTGATTGGGAGGAAGCGGTGGTGGAGGTGTTTCAGTAGTGCTGCGGAGGCTGCCACTGTTTTCATCTATGGGAGTTACCCCTGAGTGCAGTGAGCAATCACTGTCACTTTCTCTTTGAGATTCACAACTGGAGTTCTCAGCAATGTTATGACATCTGTCTAGGTGCCTTTTCAGTGCTGAAGTTCCCAATGCTATTTTCTCTTTACCCCTGCTGATTGGCCATTTACAAATAGTGCATGTTGCTACCAACTCATTGTAAGCACTACTAGAAGTATGACCAAACAAAGGATTATTTTTTTTAGCTTTTTTTTCCAATGAAGGCACAGCAAATCAGTCACCTTTCCAGGACCCCATCCGGATTTTTCTTGGGCATGATCCTATTGTGGTTTATTTCCACTGCCCTTGCCCACAATCAAATGTTTCAGCCTGTTCTTCCTCATCTGCAATTTCCATTTCCATCCCCTCTAGTAAACCTTGTGCTGCCTGATCATTCTCTTCATCTTTATTTTTATTACCATCATCATTTCTAACTCTGTCTTTTCCCTGCCACCTTTTGGTGAGTCAGCTAGCTCCTCCTTTTAGAATTTAATTTCTGACATTCTTATCCCTGAGGATGTGAGGTATTACTTTGAAAAATCTGTAACTAGTCATTTCCAAAATATGACAGTCTTTAAACATTTCTCTTTGAACTTAACAATCCCACCATTTGTCATTAAGGTGTTAGGAAACCAAAGAAAATCAGCCAAATTATGTATTTTTCCGGATGTCATAAAACTCACATTTGGTTTCAACTTCAGAAGCCTGGGCAAGTCATAAAAAGGTAATAAAATGCCTTTCTGTAAGAAACTCTTAATTGAATGGTTCCCCTGATCAGCTTAATTACACCCTGTAGTTCCAGCTACTGACGTTTAAATTTACAGGCCAAATTTGCTAACTTGTGTGAGACAATTTCATACAGACCAGTTATTTATTTTACAGATGTCATACAGTAATTATAAGCAAGGGGGCAGAGCGTCACGTGTACAACAGTTGTACTTTGCTTGTGTTTTAGTGTAAACAGCTTGCTATGACTCACAAAGTTAAGATTATCCCCTGGGCCACCCACAGCTAGCAGCACAAGTGCATCAACTTGTATGTTTGTCTAAACAGTTTTTTTTTTAAACATGAAATCGTGAATGAACGTATACAAGTGATTGTGATTCATGATTAGATGGCACAAGTCAAATATTTATTGTACCAGCTTGCTGCCCCTGCCCTAAAGCCAGGACATTTTATTTGGGATTTCTGGGACTGTTGAATTTCTCATGGCCCCCCTGCAGCCTCCCCCCCCCAGATGGCAGCCTGTATACGTAGCCACACTGAAGCTAGGAAAAAACTTTCATTTGGGATTTTCTGTAACTGAAAAATTTCTCTTGGGCACCCAGTAGTCTCTCCCTCTTTCCTCTGGATCTGGAATGGCACAAGTCAAAGATTTTGCCACCCTGCCCATGCTTATGCACAAAGCTACACTGTCTGGGGCCAAGAAAAGAAAAAAAAAACTTTAATTTGGGAGTTTCTGTAACTGTAAAATCTCTCTTGGGCCCCTAGTAGTCTCACCCTCTCTCCTCTGGACTGGATTTGGAATGACACAAGTGAAAGATTTTGCCAGCCTTCACTCCCTTGCTCATGTACACAGCTACACAGTCTGAGGCAAAGAAAAGAAAAAAACTTTCATGTGGGATTTTCTGTAACTGTTAAATTTCTCTTGTGCCCCCAGTAGGCTCCCTCCCTCCCTCTCCTCTGGATCTGGATTTGGAATGGCACAAGTCAAAGGTTTTGGCCAATCAGCTATGAGAAAGTGACTGTGATTGCATTTAAGCCGTTCATTCAGTTATTATGTCATGTTGCCTGCCATACTGAGTAAAATATTGTGTCTCTGATTTTAGTCATTTGTCCCTGATTGTTTGGGGGGAGTGTCCCTACTTAGGGTCCTACCAGCTGGAGAGGTATGAAGGGCACTAACACTGATGGCAAAACCAACAGTGTCCAATATCAGTTCACACTGTCATTCAGTGTCATCATGGCAGATAATCCATTTGAAAACAAACTCTAGCCAGAGCCGATAAAGCTGTGACAAGCTGCCAAGTGACCAAAGTTACACATGTGTGTATAAATTATTGAATGCCTGTGTGTAACTTCACCAGTTTTTGGAGGTGTTGCACCAAATTTCCAACATGGCCTTTTTGGGACTTCTCATGAAGCATGCCAATGTCATTTTGTTCACTTGTCCCAAAAGGTGGTTTCACAAGGTGACTATGCCATTTTGTGTCACAGGTGCAAAAACATGTTTCTGGCAGGATGTGATAAATGACAGCTGTACTGTTAAAAAATAGGTGTGCAAAAATGGCAATGTTGAAAATCTGGAATGAAGATATAAAAAATTGGTGAAGTTAAGAACATGCATAGAAATTGTGCAATGCACGCTTGTAACAGTCACTTTTTTGAGTTTTTTCACCAAATTTGCAACATGGGCTTTTGGGCACCCCACCTCATGAGCATTGGCACTGTTGTTTTGTTAATCTTTCCCAAAAGGAGATTCCTCACAGCAACCCCAAAATCACCTTTTGGGACAGAGTAACAAAATGACAGTGACAGTATTCAAGAGGTGGGGTACCAAGAACCTCATGTTGAAAGTTTAGGGCCAAAATTTAAAAACAAAATGGTTGATTTATCTACTTAGAAACATAGACTTTTATGGCAAATAAGGACCACTTGGCCCACCCAGTCTGCCCATTTCCCTTCCTGTTGGATAAGCTGCAGATTCTAGTTAACCAACAGCCTACTTCCTGCAACCCCCCACTACAATTGCCTTATGTCTGTCCCATGCATGTTTGAATTCCCCCACTGTTTTAGACCCAACAACCTCCCCAGAAAGGTGGTTCCATGCATCCACCACTTCCTCCGTGAAAAAAAAAATTGCTCACATTACCCCTGAGCCGTCCCCCCTCTATCTTTAAATTGTGCCCCCTTTGTTCTTACACATCTCTTTTTCTGAAACATGCTACCCTCCTGGACTTTGTTGATTCCCTTGAGGTACTTGAAAGTTTCTATCATGTCCCCACTGTCCCTCCTTTCATCAAGGGTATACATATTAAGCTCTCTCAGTCTCTCTTCATATGGTTTCTGATGCAGACCTTGCACCATTTTAGTTGCCCTCCTCTGGACTGTTTCCATCTTGTCTATGTCCTTGTGTAGATGGGGTCTCCAAAACTGCACACAGTATTCTAGATGGGGTCTCACCAACTGTCTGTACAGAGGGATGACCACTTCCCTTTTTCTACTTGAGATGCCCCTTCCTATGCATCCCAGTATCCCCCTGGCTCTCCTTACTGACTTCTCACATTGCTTACCCACCTTTCGGTCATCTGATATGACTACCCCCAAGTCCCTTTCCATTTTTGTTGCTGTTAGTACCTCCCCTGCTACTGTGTACTCTTCTCCTGGGTTTTTGTTTCCCAGGTGCATTACTTTGCACTTCTTTGCATTGAATCAAAGTTGCCATATGTCTGACCATTCCTCCAACCTTACCAAGTCCCTTCTCATCCTTTCTACCCCCACTTGTGTATCAACTCTGTTACAGATCTTTGTGTCATCTGCAAAGAGGCATACCTTTCCTTCCAGACCCTCTGCAATGTCACCTATAAAGATGTTAAAGAGGGCTGGACCCAGCACTGAGCCCTGAGGTACTCCACTAGTAACCCCCTTTCTTCAGAATGTGTTCCATTCACTATTACCTTCTGTGTCCTGTTGTGCAGCCAGTTTGCTACTCAGGCTACCACCCTGGAACCCACTCCCAGGCTGGCTAACTTGTTTATTAGTCTTTTGTGCGGGACTGTGTCAGATGCCTTGCTGAAATCTAGGTAGGCCATATCCACATCCCCTCCCTGGTCTAGTACTTTGGTCACCCAGTCAAAGAAATCGATTAGATTTGTCTGACATGACCTTCCTGCTGTAAATCCATACTGCTTTGGGTCCTGTTCCCCACTGGCCTCTAGGTATTCAACAGTTCTTTCTTTCAGAAGTGATTCCATTATTTTCCCTACCACTGAGGTCAAACTTACAGGTCTGTATTTCCTGCTTCTGCCTTGCTCACACTTTTGTGAAGGGGAATCACATCTGCCCTCCGCCAGTCCTCAGGTACCACCCCATCCTCCCATGATTTGTTAAAAAGTGTGGTCAGTGGTGTCACTAGGTCCTCCCTTAGTTCTTTTAGGATTCTAGGGTGAATCCCGTCAGGCCCCATTGCTTTGTCCACCTTGAGTTTTAGGAGTTCTTTCAGGACTCTTTCTTCTGTAAATGGATGGGTGTTAACCCCCCTACCCAGAGTGCTTCTATTGTCTGGTTTAGATAACTCCACCTCATCTTCTTTTGTGAATACTGAGCAAAAGTATTAATTCGATATCTCTGCCTTTTCACTGTCTCCCTCTGCCCACCTCCCCTCTCCTTTATTAATCTTCACTATTCCTCCATTAACCTTTCTATGCTCCCTAATGTACCTATAAAAGGTTTTATCCCCCTTCTTAACTGAGTTGGCTATTTTTTCCTCGGTTTGGGCCTTTGCTATTCTGACTGCCTTCCCCACTTCTTTCTGCTTTAATTGATACAGTTCCATGTCGTGCTCCTTCTGTGATTCCTTATACTTTTTGAATGCAGCCTTTTTCTCCTTAACCTTCCCTGCCACCTCTTTAGAGAACCATAGTGTTTTTTTTTACTCTGCTTTGTTTCACACAAAGGCTTGTTGCCTCTATGATAGCAGTTTTGATTTTTCTCCATTGTTCTTTCACCCCTCCTTTTTGGCCATTTGCTACTGCATTCCTCAGGTATTAATCCATTTTGCCAAAGTCAGCCCTTCTAAAGTGCAGTATCCTTGTTTTTGTATGGCTTGTCTTCATGGTTGTGCTTATTATGAAGCACACTGTGCAGTGGTCACTTGTTTCCAGATGTCTACTGACTTCTAAATTTGTGATCCTCTTTCCATTTGAAAGTACCAGGTCTAGTATTGCTCCCTGCCGAGTGGGTTCCGACACTAGCTGTCTAAGGCCTGCCCCCTGCAGGGCATCGAGAATGACCCTGCTCTTGGATATGGCTGCAGTACATGTCATCCAGTTAACATCTGGCATATTCAGGTCCCCCATCAACAGTATCTCCCCTTTTTCAGCCATTTTGAGAATGTCTTCTATCATTTTCTTGTCCATTTCCTCCCCTTGAGACAGGGGTCTGTATACAACCCCAGTGCAGATTGTGATGTCATTTCCTGTCTCCAAGGTGACCCAGAGTGCCTCTTGTCCTCCCCTTTACTTTTTAGTTCTGTAGCTTTGATCCCTTCCCTTATGTATAGAGCTACTCCAGCTCCTCTTTTACCTTCCCTATCCCTTCTTTAGACTGTGTACCCCGGTATGTTGACATCCCAGTCATGGTTCTCCATGTACCATGTTTCCGTGACTACCACAATATCCAATTGTTCATCTTCCATCAGGACTACTAGCTCAGAAAGCATGTTTCCCAGACTATGGGTATTGGTACTCATTGCCCTCCATTTAATGTTTGCTTTATCCTACCTCCGCATCCCTGCTCTTATTGCCCTTGTCTATTTTTCCATTTACCCCTGTCCTGCCCTCTGTTGAGCTCTGTACCTTGGTGTTTACCTTACTACCTGCCATGTTTTGTGGGAGGAGGCTTGAAATTTCCTGCCTCTTATCAGCACCTCCCCCCTTGGGTAGTTTAAAAGCTTGCCAAGGAAGCATTTAAACCTGTCACTTAGCGCTTGGTTCCCTTCATGGACAGATGCAGATCATTGTACTAGTATAGACCTTCATCTCTCCAGGTGTACCCCCAGTCCCCAATGAAGCCAAAGCCCTGTGCTCTGCACCAGTTTTGCAACCATTCATTAAACGGCATGGTGTGCAGTACCCTAGCCTCACCCCTGCCATGGACTGGCAGCACCTCGGAGAAGGTAACCATGCTTGCTACCTGTCTGAGGCCCCTCCAGAACTCCAAAAATTCATCCTGCACTACACTGATTCCATGCTTAGCTAGGTCATTTGTCCCAAGGTGGACAATGATATCTAGTTCCCTCTCCTGTGATGCTGCTTCTGCAATCCTGAGGATTCGCTTCTTGTCCCTCCAAGCCATGACACCAGGCAGGCACCTTACTTCCCTCTCCTCTCCCTTCCCCAGTTCTACCCCCCCACTAACAATTGAGTCCCCTATCAGAAGCTGTTTCCTTCCCCTGTGGTTTCCCTTGCCACCCTTTTGTGGGTCTCCCTTGTGGATGTCCTCAGCATTCTTCTCAGTCTCTATTGAGGGTGCCATCATAGAGAAACCTTGCTCTGCCAGACTGATTTGTGTAGAGGTACAGTTGGGGGCTTCGCCTCTGTTCCACCACCCGCACCCTCCCAGAACCCACTGTGGTCCAACTGCTCTTCATACTTGGTAACCTCTGAGGCAGTGGTTGTGGCAGTGGTGCTCTTTGGGTGGGGGAGGCCTCCTTAGTCCTTGCCAGTTCAGCCTGGAGGTGGGCAGTCTCCTCCCTCAGAGCTGACAGTTGCCTGCAAATAGGACAGCAACACAGTTTACAGAATGTCTCCCGGAAAACTGCTGCCTCACAGCCAGTGCATTGCACCACTCCCCACATGTCCCTCTCCCTTATAATATATAATATATAATATGTAATATATATATATATATATATATATATATATATATATATAATTTTTTTTGTGGTGTGTACTTACCCTTTATGTACTGTGATGGGTTATTAAGAATATGACAGTTCTGCCCCAAGACCTGCTGAGGAAGTAATGTCAGAACTTTGGCTGTAAAAGAAATACCATGCCTGGGTGGGGTGGAGAAGGGGAGGTTGGGTAGTCCACAACCACAGGTGACTATTAGAAACAATAAAGTGCACCACTGCTCCACCACCCTGGTGAGTACTGCCCTTTATAGTAATTCAACTAACCTCTAGTAACTTATTTAAAAATAGTTTAACTATCACAAAATCCTACGCACCAGTAAATTATTTAAAAATAGTTTCTGTCCCAAAATCCTAGCACTCAATCCAACTACCCCCAAGGGACAACCAAAATGCAGTATTCAATCCCTTGTGAAGTTACTTCCAAGATGAGCAGAGTTTGCAAGCTCCTTATTCAACTTCTCAACCACCTGTAATTTATTTAAAAATAGTTTAACTGTCAGAAAATTCTAGTAGACAATCTAGCTACCTCCAATGGTCTACCCAAATGCAGTATTTAAATCCTTCTAAAGTTACTCACAAGATAAACAGAGTTTGCAAGCCCCTTCAATGCCATTATAGCACACTTACCTTCGATTCTTCAGTTTGCGATTCGGCTTTGAAGAGTGCAGTTGTGTCACGGTCCAGAGAAGATGACAGCACCGACCTCCGGAGGTAAGTATGGGGTATGGGGCTTTGCGGGGAAGTGGGTGCTCAGTGGGAGAATGAGGATGGGTGATGGGGCACTGGGGCAACAACAAGGGACCATTTTCTTCTTTTGCTGGTTAAAAAAGCATGGGGAAGGTTTTCTTTATTTACAGGGGGAAAAAACATACATTTGGGCACGCTGGGGTTGGCTCCCAGTGTGCCACATGAGCTGGGGGCACATAATGCTGATACTGGGATTGGGCACCTTGATATCGGTGCAGGGCAAATAAATACATTTGGACACACTGTGGTGGGCTCCCAGTGTGCCACATGAGTTGGGGGCTACATAATGGCGACAGAGGAATTGGGGACCCCAGTATCAGCATGGGGATGGGGAATGGGGAGGACAGCAGCCATGGGAGGGTTTTCTGTCCTGCCAATACTGGCAGCAGTGACATGACTGCGCAAGCGTGGCAGTCACACATGCGTAGTTGCAGTGAATGGCATTTTGCCATTCACAGCATGGTGGCACCAGCAGAACTACGCATGCCTGTGAGTCACGCATGCATAGTTCTTGTCCTGAAATGCAGAAGTGACAGCCAAAACAGTGCAGCTGTCATTCCGTAGCAGCCAATTGTGGTGGAGTGTTTCAAGCTCCATTGGACTTTTGAAAGGATACTTCTAAAAGTCCAATGGAAGATTCTATGATCAGCCATTTTTATAAACTATGCTCTATCCCAAAATGGCTATAGGCTCCGTCCACAGCTGTAAAAATTACATACAGAGAAGAGATGGCTTAGCCACTGGAGTTAGTATACTTTATAGATAACAGGGTGTCTTGTGAGGGAAGAGGGAACAGTGATGAACGTTGTATACAAATGTATACAGTATATGGCATTTTTCCCTTGCAAAAACCTTAGCCAGCTGTGGGTCTTCAGCAACACCAGGCTTAGTACAGAAGTGCTGGTACAGCATGCAGTTTTCAGCAGCTCAGACTGCAAAATCTAATTGCTGAGAACATTAAATAAATACAAAAGAGGTATCAGTGCAAGAAGAGGGAATTTATGCATCCATGTCAAACTAACTGAGGAAGGTGCTCTTCATGTATCTCCTCAAGCTCTCTGTTCACCCCTGCAGTTGCTTCTAATATTGGGTTTACTCCATTCTCCTGTAACTCACTAATTCACTGACTTCAGCACTTTCTCACCTCCCTAGCATCAATCATTCCCACTGTTCCTTATTTTGATAAGTTGCTTTTTTGTCAATATCACAATTTATTGTATGTAATTTACTAATTGGCAATTTATTCTTAAACATTGCTGTCTTGTTTATTTTGACATACGTATTTCAATTGTATGCATTTTATTTATTTTATTTATTTATTTATTTGTTTAACCAGGTATAGCACACTAAGCTGAAAGCTTTTTTACAGGAGCGACCTGGGAGCACAAGGAGGTTAAGTGACTTGCTCAGGGTCACACAGTATGCAAGTGGAAGCTGTGGGATTCAAACCCAGGTCTAGTCTGCTGGATGTCACCAAATTTGTAGCTCAGAGCTTTAGACCACTGCGCTATACTGCCTCCTTATAGGCTTATATATATATAGGCTTTATACACTGTATTGTGTACATGTTATCTTCTCTCTTCCCCTTCCCCCAAGATGCATCTGGAAATGAGCCGATACCAGCTTAGTATGTATGTCCTTTCTGGCACAACCTTTGAAATAAATACATACATACATATATACATACAGTACATACATAAAAGTAAAAGGAAGGCAAATAGATATGGCTATAGGAAGGGTAGATCCAGAGACAGAGACAGAGAGCGAGAGAGAGAGAAACTTAACTTGAATGGGCCATACATACCCAAACAATGTGATTAGAGGGAGAGAGACCAGAGCAACTAATGAACTACAGGGGAGAAGGCCTAATGCAGATAGGTTTATAAATAGAAGAAATAATGGAAAAGACACAGTTTTCCTCAGACACTACAGAAACTCTCAATTAGTGCTTTCAGACAGTAACAACTGTATTTAATGATTTAGAACAGCTACCCACAACTTCCACTTCCTGCTGCTGGCAGCAGTCATTTCATGAACAACAGTGAGCTTCCTGAGCTCACTGAATGCTAATATGCCTGTTTAGCCTCAGCTATTGGTTGGCGGGACATATTAGCATAAAGTGAGCTCAGGAAGCTCTCTGCTACTCATGAAATGGTACCAGCAATAGAAAGTGAAAGTTGAAGGCTGCTTTTTAAAATCACTAAAAAAATATTAGAGTCATTTAAAAACAAATGTTACTGTCTGAAAGCACTAATCAGGAATTTGTGTAGTTCCTGGGTAAAGCTGTGCCTTTTCCAGTGTGCTAGTGAACTGCAGGCCAGAAAACGTAACAATGACAGCCTGTCTCCGCATGTCTACAGGGAGCTGGTTCTTTGACTACATGGATGTGGTGTACAATTCTGCCTCTTCTCTTGCGTACTGGATACCATCAAATCCTTCTGCCATTTGGTATCAAACTCTCCACCATGCATGCACCATTGCTCACTATAGTCCTCCCTCTCTATTCTCCCACTGCCAGGCCCACTGCACTACCTTCATCTCCAAATTTTGGTTCAACACCTTTTCTGGTACCTCTCCTTACTCCTATCCCATCTCTCCTCTGCCAGCTGAAACTTCACCCCCCCCCACTTGCTCCTGTTACCCTTCCTCTGATTCTTCTGTTTGCTCCACCTCACCTCCTGGGGTCGCACCTGAAAACTAGCCTTGGTTCAATGTGCCTTTCTCAGTTACCAAATTTAAAATAAAATAAATAAATAACAAACAAAGAGATTAGGGAGCTAAAGGCAGTGTTAGTCAGACCCAAATAAGGAGGCAAAAGGAAAGCAGATTTATCCAGGTAAGACTGCAAGGAGATGTAAGCCTGATCCAAGAGGGAAACAGACAAAGGAAAAAGCAGATAACATGTTAAGGGGAACAGCCTCACCAAGCAAGAGACAAAATAAAAATAAATCAAATGGGGATGTTGTAAATCTGCAGCTTATCCAATAGGAAGGGAAAGGGCAGACTGGGTGGGCCAAGTGGTCCTTATCTGCCGTCAAAGTCTATGTTTCTAAGTAGATAAATCAACCATTTTGTTTTTAAATTTTGGCCCTGAACTTTCAACATGAGGTTGTTGGTACCCCACCTCGTGAATACTGTCACTGTCATTTCGTTACTCTGTCCCAAAAGGTGATTTTGGGGTCGCTGTGAGGAATCTTCTTTTGGGAAAGATTAACAAAAGCAGAAGAGCTAGTATATGCACTGATTAAAACTACATTTGCCAGCCTGTCAGTGCAGCAGTAGCGTTACTCCTTGCTGTGCCAGTGACCCAGGTTCAGAAGAGAGCCTAAGTCATTGGGGGTAGGCTGGGGGAGGGGAGGAGGAGCAAGCATCCAAAAGCATGCTATCCTAGGGGAAGGGAGGGCAACTAGCTCTTGTGCATGACTACAGCCTGGGTGACTACAAGTGGCAGAGCTCTTGGGAGCAGCTTGATGGGTGGGTAAATACTGACGCATGACGCACACCACACTTGCATGTGTGTTTGCATCACTCCCCAGGGTGGCACTTCAGTTAATTTTTTTTTTTCATTTTATTGTTTATACTGGAAAGGCATGTGAGCAAAATTGCCCATTTTCTCATACATCCAGTGACAACATTTGGTGCAATAATACATACTGGTAAACATTACATAGTTTTGAATGAGAGAGCATACAAAACTGGTACAGCAACATATCGGTGAACATTACATCATCAGAAATAACAGTCATTGAAAGGGGACAGAACATAGTAGGGAAGGTACTGTTAAAAGATAACATAACTCAGGGTTCCCCACTGTCTGAAAATATAGGGTGGTGGCAGTGGTGCTCGGGTCAAAATGTGCGTTATTTTTGTGGACCTCCTATATGCAGTGTACATGTGCATAAGCTGATTTTAAGTAAAATACAGTGTGCTGGTATCAAAACAGGGATAGTAGTGCAGTAAAGGGTGTCACTAAAAAACAATTTTGGAGGATTTTGTAAAACAAACAATTAGTAATGGATAGAAATATAGGGTGGTGGCAAAAAAATATAGGGTGGTGGCAAAAAAAATATAGGGTGGTGGTAAAAAATATAGAGCGGTGGTAAAAAAAAATATAGGGTGGTGGCCCACCACACTAAAACAGTGAATGGGGAACACTGATAACTATATAAGGCAGTATAGTGCAGCAGGTTAAGGCTCTGAGCTGCAGATCCAGAGACCTAGGTTTGAATCCCACAACCACTAGATACATACTGTGTGATCCTGAGCAAGTCACTTAACTTTCTTGTGCTCCCAGATCACATCTGGAAACTAGCATTGGCTTAATGTGTGCTACTTCTGGTTAAACAATGTTCCCTTTCCCTAATAATTTTAAAGAGAAAAGGAAAAATGTGCCAGTTGAGAAGTGTAGGAACTTGAAAAGAAGAGTCTGGAGCTGAGGGTGTGTGTCATGGGCAGCAGCATTGGAGTTTGTCTAAAAAGTAGGATTTCAATTGGCTTTTAAATGACATAAGTGTGCTGCACAGGACCAAGGGTGAGGGAAGGTTGTTAAAAAGTTTGGCATCTTTGTAGGAGAAGGGAATGTTGCCCCTGGGCGGTATAACAGTGAGGAATCATGATGGCATGGGTACTGGAGTGCCTGGTGGTCCTGGTGTGTACAGATTTATTGAAGAGGGAGGGAGAAGATGCTGTTAGGCATAGAGTTCAATTGGATTTTAAAGAAAAAGTCAGAATTCTGCTGTCAAATCTATCCTCCAGGGGAAGCCAGTTTGAAGCCTTGTAAAGATCATAGTGGTGCGTCCTAAGGGGGAGGCCTGTGACGAATTGGATGATGCTGTGATACATGGGGCTGGATTTTCAAAGCCCTGACGCAAGCTGCGACAATGGCAGCTTGCGCCAAGTGCAGAGCGCCTGGCACCCTGCACCCGAATTTCGATTCTACAGGGTGCCGACGCTTAAGTCCAGTGTCTTGTGGCAAAGGGGGTGCTGTGCTGGATGAATGGCGCACCTATCTGGAATGCTGCAAGAGCTGCAGGAAGTCCGCAGCACTCACAGACCGGGACTGGCAACTGGGCACTGCCCCCAAACACCACCGCACTACCAGCACCGGTGCTGCATCACTGTCCAGTACCCTGGTGGGCTAGTGCCCACCTCATGGTACCCATCGCAGCACTTCCACCCCCTCCCATACCCTGATATGGTGACCGGCACTGCCCTTTACACATCACCCTGACTGGCCGCCGAATGGGCAGTCTGTGTGCATACTGTATATAGTACACCCACTTATGGCTTATTTGGCAGTCAGCTGTGGTGGTGTGTGGAGGGCAGTGCCGGTCGCCAGATCGAGATACAGGAGGGGGGTGGGAGTGCTGCGATGGGTACCACCTGGTGGGCAGGTTGGCAGGACACACAGATGTGGGTGTCAAGGACCATGACAGGGGTGAGGGTAGGACCACCGGAACCACCAGGGATCGTCCACCAGAGATGGATCGGGGTGGGCCACACGGTGGCACATACAGGATGACCCCCCGGGGAGCCATCTAAGTCCCCTTAGACCAGCTCCTCACTGGTCTAAGGGTACTTGGTTCCGGGGGGGGGTCTTTCAAAATCTGGATCTGAGGGCTGTGGCAGTCAGGGTCTGCCGCAAGCCCCCAGTACCATGCCACAGCCACTTTCATGGTGCAAGGATGGTGCTACCACACTTTAGTGTAGGCAGCCTGCTGGGTGATGCAGGCTGCCTTTCAAATTCCCACTTGGCGCAGCCCTTGGCACAAGGTGCCCTTGTGTCAGACCTGTTTGATGCAAGCACCCTGCATCAGTATAGGGCCATTGAAAATCCGGTCCATGGTCTTTAATCTGACTAGATTTTTCTGCGAGATGAAGGTTGAGTATATGAGGGAGTTGTAGTCTAAAATAGGGAGCAGGAAACTATTGGCAAGCAAGGCCCTAGTTTCTGATGTGAGTAAATGTTTTATTTGATGTAGGATGCCAAGTCTTTGGTGAATCTTTTTAATTAATTGATGGGTGTGTAGCTCATAGTTCAGGTGACAGTCCAAGTGAATCCCCAGGTATTTGAAGGTGGTGACTCTCCAGTTGCTTTTTATGTAGTTGACTGTAAGAGTAAAATCAACATTTAGAGACTTCCTAGAGCCCGAGTGTACCATGACCTTAGTTTTCTTGGAGTTGAGGACCAGACCCTAGGAGGAGACCCAGGAGTGTAGTTTACTGAAGTCATGCTGCAGTTTGTTCTGAAGGGAAAGGGGGTTCTTATTCATGCAGAAGAGGGCTATGTTATCTGTGTAGAGAATGAGCTCTGTGGATGAGCAGATATCAGGGAGGAGGTTGACTCCAAGAGAGAATAGCAGAGGTCCAAGAATGAAACCCTGGGGAACTCCATATTTGAAGTGATGAATTCTGGAGTATTGACCTACTATTGTAGTCTTGTGCATTCAATTACTAAGGTCATTTTCAAACCATTTTATCACTTTAGCAAAGAAATTTAGACTGGATAAGATGTGGAGGAGTATTTTATGATCAACAATGTCGAAGGCCTTTGTTAGGTCTACAAACACTGAACCAGTTTAAAAAAAACCTTTGTCACTGGCCAGTTCAGTAAAATTAGCAAGCCTTACCAGGGCAGTCCAGGTATTGTGACTGGTTCAGAACCCATGCTGTGAGTCTGTGAGAAGTTTGTGTGTATTTAGGAAGTTCATGGTTTGATCAAGGATGATTTTTTTTCCATAATTTTGGATAGGGTGTGAGGAGGCAGATGGGCCTGTAGTTATAAATGTCGTTTTTGGAGCTGGATTAGTTAAATAATTTTATAGTGGCCCTTTTTCACTTACTGGGGAATTCCCCAGTGTAGAGTGAGTGGTTGAGGATGTTGGTTAGAGGGAAGGTAATATGTACATGGACAAGCTTCAGGATGCAATAGTCAAATGTCATCAAGGCGCAGACTGGGCTTCAGGTCATTCTTTTTAGGTAGGTGATTACTTTAGCAGGGGAAGCATATTTGAAGTAGAATTTTGGGGGGAAAGGTTGTTTGTGCGGCGGGGGGGTCAGGGGATGCAAAGGGTAGGCTAGTGTTGATAAGCTGCATGTTATATGGTTTGAATATGTTGAGGTTGCCAAAGTAAGTGTTGAAGAGATTGACTATCTCACTTGGGTAACTTATTAGACTTCATTATTGAGTGATATTTGTTCGGCAGTGCGACTTCTGCCTAGTATGTTGTTGAGTGTTGTCCAAGTGTATTTAGAGTTGCCTCTAGCACCCAGTTGTTTGTCCCTGAGGAAGTTTATTTTGGAAGCTCTGACCTCAGATTTGTACTCATTTTGTAGGGCTTTGTATTCCTGTACAAGGTTGGGAAGTTTAGATTTTCTGTATTTGGACCATGCTTTGTCTCTTTTCTGCATGAGCCATAGTAGGTCAGATGTAATCCAATTATTAGTCTGGCCTTTCATCCAGAGTTTTCTGAGTGGGAGTAAGGCATCACAGATGGTTAGGAAGGTATTGCTAAAGGATTCGAGGGCAATGTCTATTTCTAGGATGTGGTAGGTGAAGGACCAGTCTGTGGCCAGGATGGCTTTAGAGAAGTCATCGAGGTTAGGTTTTTGAGTTGTATCTTAAGGATGAACCTGGGCCCCTTCTTTTGGCCTTTGGCTGACCAATTACAAAAATGGCAAGGTGGTCACTAATGAAGTCAGAAAGAACCCCAGCATCAATCACTTGGGCAGGGTTAGTGACTGTGATCCAATCAAGATTGGATTCATAGCCAGTTTTGTAGTCTTTATGGGTCATACCCCTGCTGTCCTGATGCATTCTGAGACTAGCCAGGGCTTGTTTGGCAACACTGGATTGACTGGACGGCAAATTCATGTTGAAAGCACTAAGTAATATCCATTCATGACAGCAGGTGTGGGAGTTTTTTAGGTCAAGGAGGGCTTCTATTTCTATGTTAGGGGTGCATGGGGGGTAGGTATGCAAAAGTCAGAGTGATAATTGTAGACTGCCCTAAGATTAGGTTAATGGAGAACAACTCAAGAGTACAGGTGTCAAGCTGGGAGTCAGGTTCAGAGAATGTGAGTTGTCCCGAAATATAGAATAGGCAGCCCCCCCAATTTTCCAATTCCTTTTTTTTATTATTTAAATTCCATGATTTGATATCAACTTCATCATATAGAAGTTTACATTTTATAGATGTCGAACCAAAATGAAATAAACGGAAAATATAATATACATATAGCATGCATTAATTAGTCTATAGGAATTATATAATCTATATGTGCCATATGATACCTATATTAAGATAAAGTCCACAAGTAGAGGGGGAACCATGTTAATCTCTAAGGTTCATACTATAAACAATGTGTAATAATCTAGATATACAGCTAAGGCAAATCATATTTTGGTATTTAGTAAGAACCTAAACATGTAATAAACTCTAGCAACATGAATTAGGTATTTGAGCCACTAGTTTACGGGTTTAAACAGAAAGATGTTGATATACTGTTCCCCTAAATGTAATTCATCAATAAGGCAAAGTTATAAGTAAACTACAAATACACATGAGATGAAGCCAGACCAGAAAAGACAAAATTCAATCATTTTCCTCCCCTTCCAATAGGGGGAATTTCTTCTTCTAAGTCATTCCCTCTTTGTATTTCCTCTTCACAGCTTAACACTATTCTCTGAGAGATATATGTTTTTAAGGTTCAAGTTCAAAAAATAAGCATTTATCTGCTCCACAGGTTACCCAGCACTTTGCTGGAAATAAGATTTTAAATTTAGCTCTGATTTCCATCAGCTCTTCTTTATACTGCAAAAACTGTTTCCTCCATTTAAGTGTTTCTGCTGCAATATTAGGAAAAATATGACATTTCATTTCTTTGAAATGCAAGGCTCCTTTTTTTCTAACAGTGTTCAGTATAAGGTTCTGGTCTATAGCCAACACTAAAGTCTCTTGGGGTCAGTTGTGTATTTGAATACATTGGCTAAAGTCTGAGCTTGATTTAAAGCCATAGCTGTATCTGGAGAAAGAAGGTTGAAACCAACATTAGTGTATTCCGAGACTCTTTGAGGAGTGGTAAAGGGTTGTCTTGTGGGCACTCGAAAAGCTCTGGTAACAAATGACAAATTAGAGTCTGGCAACTCAAGCATTGTAGTAAAAAGATCTTTTAAAAGTTCCCTTAAAGTTTCATACCCCTTGTCATAGGAGTTGGGAACTCCCACTAGCCTTAAATTTTTATAGCGAATTGTGTTCTCCATAACTTCGTTTTTCCTCTGTAATGTGACTATAGCCCTTACATTTGTGGTCGAAAGTGCTTCAGTAGTTAAAGCCTTTTGTTGGGTCACAGCCACTTCTTTTTGTATTTTATTTTGAGTTTCTCTCACCTTCTCCACTTCAAATTTAATGGTTCTCATCTCTTGATCCAGGATGTCAGATCTGTTTATCAGAAGATCCAATTTCTTATCAAATGAGGACAGAAATACAAATAAGTTGGACAAATTGGCAGAAGCCTCCTTTAGCAACATAAACTCCCCTTAAGTGGGCAGGTTTGGTGTTGGTAGATTGTCCTGTAAACTTTTTCCCAGCATCTTTTCGGAGGCCTGCCAGTCCAATAACGTTAAATCCTCAGGACTGGGGTTCTCTTCGTGAATTTGAGTATTCATTGAAATCTGCATTCCAGGGACAGTAAAGTTATAAATCAATTTCATCTCCAAGTTGGTGCCTCCAGAACTCCCCAAAGCTGCAGGCGGGCTCCTAACACTGGTCAGCACTTGCTTTCCCCTGGAGGCAGAAGAATCGGTAAGAAAGCATTCTGTTGGCCCTTTTCTAAATGAGGTTTCTACATCTGAAAAGGAGAAATCCTTCTTTTCTGTTGCTCCATAGCAAGAAATTTGTTTTTTTCGACATGTGTAGTGTAAAATTTATTTTTCTCATGTTCAGATAGAAAATAATGCCTTAGAAAATTGGGCATAAGCTGCTCTTCAGCGTAGCTACATACCCATCGCCATTTTCCAATTCTGTCATTTCTAATTGCAGAGTAGTCTTCGAATGTAATTTCACGGGTAGGAATTTTGTCAGTGAGCCGGGTTTCAGTAAGGGCTATGACATCAAATTTGTTAGTGGTGAACCAGGAACCAAAGTAGAATTTTTTGACTAGTAGGCTCTGGATGTTCAGATGGGTGATTTTGAGTGTGTGTATGTGTCCTTTGAGGGATGTGTAAGGATATTACCAATTATTGGGGAAGGGAAGGGTTTGGGTGAACACAACCAAAGAGAAGTAGGAGGAGCAAGAGAACTTCTTGGTGCCTCCTAGTTATGTGAAGTGATGTTTTAGTGTTCAGTGGGAGAGTGCTAGAAATAAATTGCCTCCTTAGGCTGTATACGAGGGAGTAGCAGCCATGAAGGAAGCTATAAAAATTAATAAAATGATGTTGGGATAAACTTGAGCCCATGCCAAACCTACCTAGGTTAAGGACCCGGCTGGGGTAGGCTTGAGGGTGCATGGCATGCCAAGGAGTGGCATTTTCAGTTCAGTGAAGATATCTGTTAAGGTGAGATTCTTACTGTGTGGAGGGGTTAGTATCATGTTGGTAGGTGCTCTCACAGCAACCCTTAGAGGGACGACTGCAATGAATAGTGTTAGCAGGCTCAAGTCATGGGTACAGCCTGAGGATGGGGGTTGAGAAGGGGAGAAGTGTGCACAGGGGATAGGTACAGTGGGTGGGTGGGAGGTTGGGTGAGGCACAGAACTGTGTCAAGAAGTGAGGGAGATTTAGATTATTGCACTATTGCAATGGTGACACCATTTGTTGGATCTGTACAAGAAGCAAATTGGAAGGGCTTAGATTGTTGCAGAAGTACAATGGTGACACCTATTGGTAGGTCAATATAAGAAGCAGATGGGAAGGCTAAAATGATTGCAGGATTGTGATGGTGACACCTATATGTCGATATTTATAAGATGCAAATGGGAAAGCAGTGAGATATGCAAATAACCCTTTCTGCACATGTAAATACTATAAAAAGAGGACTTCACCCAGGGTGAGAGGGAGGGGTGGGAGGAGCAAGTCGCCGCTTCAGCTGCCACAGGAACAGCTTCAGCTGCACCTGGGTTCACTAGGAGGGGGACTGCTGCAAGGAACCACCTTTAGGTGAATGGACAGGGACAGCCTCTGCAGGGATAGATAAGCAGAACAACAAGGGATGAGTTTGAAACTGGGTGGGGAGAGTCACTGAGGGAGATAGGGTCAAGTCTTACAGAGATTGGAGCGGGACAGGAAAAGACAGAAATGCAAAACAAGAAAATATAAGCAGCAATGGAAACTGAGCATAAAGCCTGGTAGAGCAGTGGAAACAGAACAAACACCTTGGTACCATACGAAGATGTAGGCTACAGCAGTAGAAAAAGAGCAGAACACAAACTGCAAAAGGAGGCTGAAACAGTGGAACAGAGCAGTCAACAAAAGTAAAAAAACAGCAAGAGGAGTTTACAACAGGGTACTAGCACAACAGAGGCAGATTTTAAACAGTGGCAGTTAAACAAAAAACTGGGAAAATCTTGTAAAATGGGCTGAGACAAAGTACAGTTTCCTTTCCTTGAGCTTCAGCTGTACCTGGGTTCACTAGAAGGGGGTCTGCTGGCTTTTGCTACAGGGAACCACCTTGTGGTAAATGGACAGGGACAGCCTCTGGGTTAACTTGAAGGGGGACTGCCAGCATCTCAGAGGCAAAGGAGAAGATGGAAGAAAGCAGTGTTATGGGGGCACAGAGATGAACCAACTCCTTGCAGGCCTCACACTGGTGATGTAGCTGCTTCCTCTGATGTGGATCCTGTTTAGTGGCAGTTGAGGTCCTGCCACCCCACCATGGGGGGGCAAGCTGTGGGGACAGATGAGAACACTAAGTCCATGAGATGCCAGGAGACTGGACTGGGGTGATTTGGTCCTGGTGGGGGGCCACAGGCCTGCTAGTAGGAGGCCAAAAAAAAACCCCACTTACATAACACAGGTAAATAGCCAGAGAAAAACACAGCAAATACACTCACAACGAGGTTGCTAAGGACTGCAATATTACTACAGTATACAAAAAAAAAAAAAACAAGCTGGTAGCTGTTCACCAGTAGCAAAAAATAAATAAGCAGATTACAAATACAGATAATAATTGATTCACAAGTAGCAAGAGACCCAGGCTAATAGAATATATATATATATTGTAAATAAGACAATACAAACTTACAGTAGATCACATACAATGCATTGACTTCTTCTGGTATAGGTATCATACCTGGTGTGCAGCATCTCCTGCTAATTACCACCCTGTGCTGCTGCCCCCCCAATATGATGCCCTGAAGCTATAGCTCTTCAGGTAAAGGACCACAGCAGAGGACTTCTAGGGAGGGTACAAATATTCTAGCAGACCAAGGCCTTATGGTCTATCTAGTCTGCTCAATTATGCAGCTTCCTATGTATTTACAAAGGGAACTGCCCCTCCCCATTTTCCATTTGACGTCCCTCAACTTCCCCCCTCCCCCAAATCACCCCCTTCTACCTGCAATGTTTCACCTCACCTCACGTTACCTCACCTCACCCTGCCCCAACCCCTCTTGACGCTGTCCACAATTTTTAGGGATACCATCTCCTCTGAGAGCTTATTCCACTTGACCACCACCTCCTTGGTAAAAAAAAAAAGTGCCTCCTCATCTCCCTCCTAAGCCTTCCACACATCAGCTTTATGGTTTGCCCCATAGTGGTCGTATTCCCACTAAGGATGGAGAGGTCCTAAGTGCTCAACCTGTTAATACCCTTAAGGCACTTGAAGTTCTCAGTCATGTCTCTACTTTCTGTCTTTCCTCAACAGGGTGCATGTTGAGCTCCCTGAACCTGTCTTCATAGGTGTTGCCTCACTGACTCACGATCATCTTGGCTGCCCTGCTCTGGACCATCTCCAGCATGCTGATACCCTTCTTAATGTAACCCCTAGATGGCGCTATCCCAGGGGCTACTACCCCTGCCTGATTTGCCACTAACAGGTTGAGGGGCCTGGATCCAATGGCGGGTGCCTCCACCCAGAGGTCAGGGTTTGCAATAGTTAAACTAACTTGGTCACAGCCCTCTGGGACACTGCAACCCCCCCTTCTTCCCACTAGTGGCCCACACAATATATCAGAATTACCTTCACAGTATACACTTACCCCCAGGACTGGTTCCGGCACTGGGACCTCCTGTGAAATGAGATACAGTGCAACAATCACAGTACAGTACTTTAACATAGACAAATACCTCAGGCAGTATAACTTTGCTGAAACAAGCAGCTCTGATTTATTTAGGGGATATAACAAGGACAGGGGAAATCAGGTTAATTAGCTTATCACTCTAATAATTCACTTATGGCTCTGTGCACAGGCCTATCCCTATCAGTTACTGTCCCTGGGTACCCAAGCCCTAGTGGCTAGTCCAAACCGTGGCAGCTGGTAGGGGCCCTTTCACACAGAGAAAAGGAAAATTAGACAGTCATCAGTAATTCCATTTGGATTTAATATGGCAATTCAACAGGAGCGACCCTGAATTAGTACTCACGACCTCCAAATAAGATAGGGTCCTTCAATGTCAGCAGGGCTCACTTGAGGTACACAAACCTCTTCACACATTTATATAAAGAAAGCACTATACCAGGCAGGCTGCATCTGTATCCCGATCGCAATTACTGCACAATACCGGAGAACACACAGCAGATTCAGTTCCTGACAGACCGAGTGTAATTTTCAGCAATTCCTCCAGTCTTCTACAGGGTGAGCCTGGTTTCTACTCTTCAGAGATCCTTTGATTCTTTTCACAGGACAGATTCAGTCCTAACAAGCTGCAGACCGGAACTCTGGGCCTTACACACGTTTTTGACTAAAACTGCACACTGAAAAGTACAGGGCTCCTTCCTTCTTCACTGCCAAAGCTCAACTGAACTCCAACCGACAAAACCGGCACTTCCTTTGAGTTCCTCCCAGTTCTTGACTGGATTGGCTGTCACTCACAATAGACTGCTGCTGTTGGTCCAAAAAGGCACTGAAGTCTAAACTACATCTCCCAGAGTCACTGCCCATACAATCCTCTTGTGGCTGGCTCAGATTATGAGTCCAAGTTCTGATTCGTCCAAGGCACCATTTTAGAGCTAGCTTACCCCACACTGATTGGTCCAGTTCAGCAGTTCAAAACTAGAATGGGGAACTAGCAGACACAGTTCTGACTGCAAAGAAAGCAGGTTAGACAAACTGTAATTTCATTATTACTCTAAATAATTTCTGGTAAACAGTTACATCTTTCAGATAGGTTCCCTTTGCACTCCTAGTGACTGCAAAAATTAAGTGAATTGGCAGCAGCTCGAGTGGTACTCAGAGAAGCACACAGTCCCCCATACAACTAATTATGTCTGCAAGCAGACAGCTCTTAAAGAGACAGTACCAGAGGCTCTAAAAACACTCACTGATAAATGGCTTAAATGCCAAACACCATTCAGGCTTGGAGCATTCAAGCAAGCTCCTGGAAGTCTTTTGGGAACCCCCATTTGCAGGGGGGTTACACCCTTCCTGGCCTGGGAAAGCTTGACGTCCGCGTCAAGCAAGTACCCCCATAAGTTTCAACTGCAACCATATATATTTGCATTAGGCTCGCACATGTAATCATCAGTCAATATATCATTTTACCAAGAACACATTTCTGAAACATTGCAGTACGTCACTCTTTACACAGTATTACATACACATTGTACCATAACTCAAGTTATTACCTCTTGTACATGAAACCTGAAGAGAGGGGGCCCTTCCCTATCAGTTACCTTGGGGCTGGATGGGGCAAGGGCACCATACTAGAGGGCAACACAAGTAACTTGAGTTAGCACTGATGCTCAGTTTGGGCAGTGAGCTCGGGACACATACACTCCTTTATGGACAACATTGAGAGGCAAGTCCACAGGCCCCCAAGTGAATCATAACTGAGGTGCACCACAGGCTTTACAGCTCGACCAGTCTTTCTAGGGGAATTGTTATAGTCTCTGCACTCTGAGCCTCATTTTCAGCATTGTCCTCACTTGTCAGGAGTCTCCATGGGGTAGAGAGGCTAGAACTTGGGGCACTTTCAGCTCCAGGAGTTACAGTTTCTGAGTCCACAACATTTGGCTCGCATGGAGCTTTCGGACACTGGCAGTGGACTGTCAGGGCACTCAAAATACTCTTCTTGTTCGGTGTATCACCAGTCTGCCCCAGTCTATCATTTCTCCCTGAAAGCTCAAACAGTTCAACCATGCACAATGATTCCATTTCATCTGATCTGATGCTTTGCACTTCACTTTCTGGGAGCATTGGCTCCAGGGATGAAGCTGGGGCTTAGACAGTCCAGAAGGCCCAGCTTTGTCTCCAGTATTGACTAGGGGATTGCCCCGAAACAATTGACTCAGTTCGTAAGAAGGATAGTATTCTAAGTCACTCTCACTTTCTTCCGATATGGACTGACAGTCATGCTCAACTGGGACTTGTGGAGGGGAACACTTTAACTTTGCTTCTGTAGGTGCAGACTTTCTTGATCTTTTCTTAGCAGCAGCTCTAGTCACTGGTCCAGAGGGGCATCTTCTAGGGCTCAGACTCAATTAGATTTGTCCAATGGGCAGTAAATGATTTCTATGTATTGTTTTACATCTTTTGAATTATTCTCAGGCCTTACTTTGTACACTGGCAGATCATCTAGTTTGCCCACTACAATGTGAGGAGATGGTGCCATCGGTCAGCAATCTTGTGCTTGCCATGCAGTCCCAGATTTCTTAGCAATACCCGATCTCCTCCTGGAGTTCCTGTGCTTTCACCTTTTTATCATGCCTTTCTTTGTTGGCCAGATTTCTTTTGGCAGCCATGGTTTGAGCCAGTTGGTACGCATGAGTTAGCTGGGCCTTTAACTTTTGCACATACTGTAAATAGTTGTCACTTGAACCCCATCAGGAGAGACCCCAAAACACACATCTACTGGTAGTCGAGCTTCTCTTCCAAACATCAGGCGGTAGGGGGAGAATCCAGTGGCATCACTTTTGGTGCAGTTATAAGCATGTACCAGGGTGCTAATTTGTTGGCTCCATCTAGGCTTGTCCTTTGGGTGCAGGGTGCCTAGCATATCTAGCAAAGTGCTGTTGAAACGTCAGGCTGTGGGTCCCCTGGGGTGGTAAGGAGTGGTTCTGGACTTCGTGACTCCCCACAGAGAAAGCATCTCTTTGATCAGACGACTCTCAAAGTCTCTCCCTTGATCAGAATGGATTCTTTGTGGAGCCCCATAGTGAACAAAAAAGTTTTCTACAAGTACTTTGGCCACAGTGGATGCTTTCTGGTCTTTGGTGGGGAAAGCTTGGGCATATCTCGTGAAATGGTCAGTGACCACCAGCACATTACTGATATTTCTTTGATCTGACTCCAAACTCAGAAAATCAATACAGACCAGCTCCATGGGTGCACTGGTGGTGATGTTAACAAGGGGCAGCCCTCTGGGGCAAAGCTTTCTCTGTAAGCAGCGACTACAAGTTCGAATGTGTTGCTCCACATCAGCCCCCATCTTAGGCCAATAGAATCTGGATCTCACCAAGTCAAGTGTTCTGTCTATACCAAGGTGCCCCATGTGGTTGTGCAAGGACCTCAGTACTGAGTCTCAAAGGCAGTGGGCAGCACTAGTTGTTGTTTGTCTACTTGTCCCCCTCTGTCTACTGTTTCTCTGTATAACAGTTTATTGATCAGTTTCAACTTAGGACCTTCTTTGTATAACAGTGCAGTTCTCAAATCAGTGGAGCGAATTTGACACATCTTTTCCTGCATAGAGGGCTTCTAAAGGCTTTGATCATGGGATCGCTGGATTGAGCCCACCGAACACTGTCATTGTCCAGCTGAGGCAGTGCACCAATGTCTATTGCAGAAAAGTGGCAATAAGCAGCAGGTATGCAATTCTCAGAGGCTCCCAAGCAATCCACCATGCAGTCCACTGCGTCCGTGGACATTTGTTCCTCCCTGTCAAACTTCGCAGAGTGCCCGAATGTCAGGTTCTGCCAATCGACCCAATCATTCTGGGGAACAGGCCTCCGGAGAGAGCATCAGCATCTATGTGGTTCAGACCTGCTCGGTATTCGAGAGCATAGTCATATGTAGATAATGCAGAAAGCCACCTATGGCCAGTGGCATCCAACTTAGCTGAGGTCTGCACATAGGTCAAAGGATTATTGTCAGTTTTACTAGTATTTTAGCCCCATACAAGTACTCATGGAATTGGTCAACAATAGCCCACTTCAAAGCTAGGAACTCTAACTTATGTACAGGATAGTTCTTTTTCGGATGGGGTCAGGCTTCTACTGGCAAAGGCCACTGGTCTCAGGCCATTCTCGCTCTTGGTACAACACAGCCCCCAACCCTTGCAAGCTAGCATCAGTGTGCAGGACGAAGGTTTTCTTGGATCGGCATAGGCCAGCACTGGAGCATGGGTAAGTTGATATATGATCTCATGAAAGCAGTCTCACAATCAGGAGTCCAGCGGGCCCCAAATCTTACTTGGATGAAAATACACTCTTTCAGTCTTGAGGGACGCTGACTTTGGTATTTTTGTGGGTTGGGGGATACCTTGAGTAAGGTTAAGTAAAGGCGGATCACTCTTGAATAGTCCTTGATGAAGCTCGATAATAACCACAGAATCCCAGGAATCTTTGCAGTTCTTTAGATTTTGGGCTGTGGCCAGGTGGTCAAGGCCTCAACTTTACTTGGTCGGTCTCTATTCCTCGGTGGATACTATGTGTCCCACATACTTTACTGATGTTTGAAAGAATTGACACTTATCAATGGACAGTTTAAGGCCAAAGTCCTCCCAGTCGGTCCAATACCTTAAATAATCTGCTTTCATGTTCCTCCAGTGAGCTGCCAAACACAATAACATCATCTAGGTATACAGGCACTCTAGTAAGTTCATGTCCCCACTGCACGCTCCATCAATCGCTGAAAAGTGGCTGGGCACCTGAAATCCCTTGAGGCATCCTCATGAATTCATAGAAGCCAAGCGACAGATAAAGGCAGTCTTCTCACGTCCTCGGGGCCATCGATCTGGTAGTACCCACTGCGGAGATCCAGCACAGAGAACCACTTGCTCCCGCTTAGGCAGTCCAAGCATCCTGAATGCGGGCATTGTGTACTGATCAGGATAGTCCGCCGTTTAAAGTGCGATAATCCACACACATCCTTACTGTTCCATTCTTTTTCCTCACTACCACAATGGGGAAGCATAAGGGCTTCTGGATTCTTGTATTACACCAGCAGCTAACATCTCTTGCAGATGCCGCTCACATCATCTATGTCAGCAGGTGCCAGGCGCCGAGACCTCTCACGAAATGGTCTTTCATCATGCAGCCGGATATTGTGCTCAGCTCCTTGCACGATCCTACATCCCATTCCTTTAAAGAAAACACCTGGTCTCTCTGGGCAAGCTTCTCACTGATCCTCACTTTCCATTCAGCTGGCAGCGGAGTGCAAATCAAACAAGTCAGGCGCTACTCTGTCATTCTTCCTTGAACTCTTGTTGCTGGGTAGCACTGCAGTGTCTGCACAATGCACATTAGCCAGGATGCAACCTCTGTTTACTCGAATGTCTCTTTCAGACACATTATGAACTTGGACCATTACCCTTCTGGCATAAGCATGGGCTCTAGCGGGCAAATACTAGGCTTGACCAGCAGTCCTCTGGCAATTTTCCATCGCCTGGTGCATCCAACATTAATATTTTATTCTTAACATCCTTTCTGATACGGACCTCTCCTGTAAGGTACACTGGGCATTTGGCGCCAGGATCAGAGACTCAGGATCCTTCTTCCATACAATTCCGACCGGTTCCTCTGGTTCTGTTTTTTCAGCATCTCTGTGCCTCATAGGCCTTCTTAATTAAAGCCGGAACTCTTAAAGCTCTACTAGTCTTTGACCCCTGTTTTTCATAACACAACTGTGCCAGCCTTCCGAACATATGAGCATTTGTTCCAATCAACAAAGGGACACCATCATATAGTCCAGTGGGGGGACACACTAAGGCTAGGGTCTCTACTTGTTCGGCCACTCCAGCCACGGAGGTGGGGAAAGACAGCCAAATTCGGATATACCCGGAATAGGGTAGGCCTTCTCACTTAACCCCATACATGCAGTCCTTCTAATGGTTATAAGGGTACGCCTGACAAATGCTTCTGATACCAATCCTGGAACATAATTGTCACTTGGGAGCCACTGTCTAATACAGCTCTTGTAGACACTCCATTCACCTTTACAGTGGTCTCCATGGAGGGACCCACTATTCTGGACCAGTCTGAGAGGCGGTAGTGGGGGCCTGGGCAACTGACCTTGCCACAAAAGGACGTGAATTAGCATTTTGGTGCCTCACTGGGATCATGTCGCACCTCTTAACCACTGATTTCTTCTCCAAGCTCTCTTGTAGCCTATATGCAACTTTGTCAGTGTCTTTGGGGACTGGCATTCCCTTTCATGTGCCCATCTTTCCCACAATTATAGCAAAACATACTTTCTGGAGTTTGAGCTGGCCGAGGCGCCACACTGGGAGCCAGGGCGGGGTATTACTAACTGAAACCTGGGTGCCATCTCTGTCTGCGGCGTGATAAGCATTTGGAGACATCTCGTCAGTTTCTCCACTTCCATGGTCAAGGAATTGAGTTTGGAGCTGTTATCAGCAGGAGATACATGGTGGGTACCCACCCCCATAGCAGATGCAGTCGGATATAGGTCAGGGCCTCAGACTGCTAGGCGTGGCCTTCATAAAGGGACTGTTTTTGAATTCCGGATCTCTCTCAACAGTTCGCCCATTGTGGCATATCTTTTCCTTGTCAGAGCACTCATTGACTGTCAACCTCTGCCCCTGAACTTCACTTGATGGGTCACCCTCAGTCACTCGGGTCGAGCCACAGCTGTTGGTGCAGGTACCTCCCGAGGTCGCTTTCTCAACTCCTCGAATTTCTCTCATTAACTCATCATAGGAGGGTGGGGATTCCAGTCGATTTGCCAGGCGTAACTGAAGCAACAGCAGTTCTGAGAAGGGGCAGACTTAAGGATTCTGTCCAGTCTGGTTCGGTCCAGTTCAATCGCTGGCAAACTACCCTTTCTGAGGCATTCTTGCAACAATTTTTCCAGCCGAGACATACACAGACAACAACTCCCTTGGTACTGTTGTGCATTTTTACTCCACCATAGGTCCTCATCAGAATCTGGGCTCCCATACACATTCTCCAAGGCCTCAAGATAGGCCTGTGCAGTCGCTCAGGGTTACTGGCCCGCTTAGCCGGATGGTAGCCAGGCAGGGACCTCGGAGGCTCACTAACCCTCTTTCGCTGCCTTCCGAGCATTGCCATTCTAGCACTTGGGGGCAACATAGTCTATCCAGTGTCCAGTCATCCTCCCTTGGGGGTGGGAGGGTGCCAGAGAAGATCCTCAACCTCGGTAAGAGTCGTGACTAATGGCAGGTGCAGAAATAGGAGTCTGCATTGGTTCAGCCACCATTACGGGCACTGGAGCAGGAGAGGTGTTGGGGAGGAACACCCAGGTGGCAAGAATAGTTCTTCAAGTCCTCCACAGTTTTCCCTCCCAGCAACCATTCAGCAAATTTCTCCTCAAAAGTTTCAGATAGTGGTGGGGCTGATTCCCCGGTCTTTACTGTCCTTAGTTATCACTCTCCAAGCAGTGAGGGCTCCTCTGGGGTAATGGTCTGTGGCACTTTGGAGCTATCTGGGATCCTTAAACTCTACTAGGGCCAGGAAAGTGTGGGTGAGCAGATTAGCATGCCGACCCACCACCACAGGGTTTTGTAAACCTTCCACCTTGGAAAGTACTCCCTGCACAGTGTCCGTATTGATACCCAGGGGGATGTCCAGGATAAGCATAGCATTTTTGGGGGTCGATCCTCCCCAGTACACCACTCCACCAGCCGGTGCACAGCCACTTCTGTCGGGTACCCATTTTTTCTTAACAGTGGTTCGTAGAATATGGCCACTAGAGGACACACAATCCCAGCGGTGAGCCTCCAAGATGTAACCCTAGATGGCGCTATCCCAGGGGCTACTACCCTGCCTGATTTGCCACTAACAGGTTGAGGGGCCTGATCCAATGGCGGTGCCCACCCAGAGGTCAGGGTTTGCAATAGTTAAACCAACGGTCACAGCCTCTGGGACACTGCAACCCCTTCTTCCCACTAGTGGCCCACACAATATATCAGAATTACCTCACAGTATACACTTACCCCCAGGACTGGTTCCGCACTGGGACCTCCTGTGAAATGAGATACAGTGCAACAATCACAGTACAGTACTTTAACATAGACAAATACCTCAGGCAGTATAACTTTGCAGAAACAAGCAGCTCTGATTTATTTAGGGGATATAACAAGGACAGGGGAAATCAGGTTAATTAGCTTATCACTCTAATAATCACCTATGGCTCTGTGCACAGGCCTATCCCTATCAGTTACTGTCCCTGGGTACCCAAGCCCTAGTGGCTAGTCCAAACCGTGGCAGCTGGTAGGCCCTTTCACACAGAGAAAAGGAAAATTAAACAGTCAGCAGTACAGTAATTCCATTTGATTTAATATGGCAATTCAACAGGGAGCTAATCTTGAATTAGTACTCACGACCTCCAAATAAGATAGGGTCCTTCAATGTCAGCAGGGCTCACTTGAGGTACACAAACCTCTTCACACATTTATATAAAAGAAAGCACTATACCAGGCAGGCTGCATCTGTATCCCGATCGCAATTACTGCACAATACCCGGGAGAACACACAGCAGATTCAGTTCCTGACAGACCGAGTGTAATTTTCAGCAATTCCTCCAGTCTTCTACAGGGTGAGCCTGGTTTCTACTCTTCAGAGATCCTTTGATTCTTTTCACAGGACGGATTCAGTCCTAACAAGCTGCAGACCGGAACTCTGGGCCTTACACACGTTTTTTGACTAAAACTGCACACTGAAAAGTACAGGGCTCCTTCCTTCTTCACTGCCAAAGCTCCAACTGAACTCCAACCGACAAAAACTGGCACTTCCTTTGAGTTCCTCCCAGTTCTTGACTGGATTGGCTGTCACTCACAATAGACTGCTGCTGTTGGTCCAAAAAGGCACTGAAGTCTAAACTACATCTCCAGAGTCACTGCCCATACAATCCTCTTGTGGCTGGCTCAGATTATGAGTCCAAGTTCTGATTCGTCCAAGGCACCATTTTAGAGCTAGCTTACCCCACTGATTGGTCCAGTTCAGCAGTTCAAAACTAGAATGGGGAACTAGCAGACACAGTTCTGACTGCAAAGAAAGCAGGTTAGACAAACTGTAATTTCATTATTACTCTAAATAATTTCTGGTAAACAGTTACATCTTTCAGATAGGTTCCTTTGCACTCCTAGTGACTGCAAAATTAAGTGAATTGGCAGCAGCTCGAGTGGTACTCAGAGAAGCACACAGTCCCCCATACAAGCTAATTATGTCTGCAAGCAGACAGCTCTTAAAGAGACAGTACCAGAGGCTCTAAAAACACTCACTGATAAATGGCTTAAATGCCAAACACCATTCAGGCTTGGAGCATTCAAGCAAGCTCCTGGAAGTCTTTTGGGAACCCCCATTTGCAGGGGGGTTACATTAAGATATGGGCAGCAAAACTGCACACTGTACTCCAGGTGCAGTGATTTTTTTTTTTTTACCTCCAGTCACTAGTCACTGGCCCCATAGAAACATAGAATCTGATGGCAGATAAGGACTGCTTGGCCCACCTAAACTACCCATTTCTGTACCTAATGCATAGGCTGCAGATCCTAGTTAACCAATAGCCTACTTCCTCCTACCCCCCACTAGAATTGCCTTATGTCTGTCCCATGCATTCTTGAATTCCCCCACTGTTTTTGACTCCTCAGGAAGGCTGTTCCATGCATCCACAACCCTCTCTGTGAAAAAATACTTCCTCACACTTCGTCTGAGACATCCCCACTCTGTCTTCAAATTCTGCCCCCTTGTTCTTGCACATCTCTTTTTCTGGAAGATGCTACCCTCTTGGACTCTGTTGATTCCCTTGATGCACTTGAAAGTTTCTATCATGTCTCCCCTCTCCCTCCTTTCCTCGAGTATATACATATTAAGCTTCTTTAATCTCTCTTTGTATGTCTTCTTGTGCAGACCCTGCACCATTTTAGTTGCTCTCCTCTGGACAGCCTCCATCCTCAGACATAACCCGGCCCTCTGACTGTGTCCCAGCTGTCTCCTGCCCTGCCTGAGACCCTACCATGTCAGTCCTCTCCTCCAGAGCTCCCTCCTATGCTCCCAACCCACTGACCCACCCTGGCTTCATTACTCCCCCCCCCCAAGGCGGGGCCGCCACCTCATTACCTGATGCCCTTTCTCAGAATCCAGACAGTGGGCAGAGTGAAGAAGAGGAACTGAGAGGCTGACAGAGCAGGGTCTGGCAGTGGGCGTGGGGGCCAAAGTCTGTGCCTGTTGGCATTTTCCCAGGTGCCGTGGTTCATCCTTGTTTCTGGTACCCCTTCTGGAGGTGCATACGTTCAGTGGTGTCCAGTGCACAGCGGGTGTGCTCCTGTGCCTGCCCTCAGGATGTCCGCCAATGCCTCCAGTACCCATCTTGAGTGTTTCAGTAGCTTGCAGTACGCCCACTCTCCACTGGGGACCACTAGCACTGTAATCTCCACAGCCCACCCTCCCCAGGAGAGGAGAGCAGTCCCATGGATGCTCTGTTCTCTTACCCTGTCTGACCCCTGGCAACTCGAGTTTGCTCCTGAAGCTGGGTCGCCAGCGTGGTGCAAGGTAAGGCAGATGCTCAGTCCTTAGCACCACCAGGCTGGCTTCCAGGTGTGATCTTACCAGTGATTTGTACAGTGGCAGAATGACCTCCACCTTCCTGTTGGTAATTCCACTAGCTATGCAGACCAGCATCTGATTTGCTTTGGCTGCTGCTCTCTTGCAGTGTTTCAGGTCACATGTAATTATTATCTCAGCTCCTTTTCTTCCTCTGATCTAGTTACCTGTACGTCACCCAGCCAGTATTTGGTCCTTGGTTCTGTGCCCCCAAGTGCTTAACTTTGCACGTTTTAGCATTGAGCCTCAGCTGCCAAATGCCAGACCATTTTTCTAGCCTAGGCAGTTTCTCCCTGAGTTTCTGTCTTCCCTCCTCTATGTCCACCCTCCAAAAAAGCTTGGTGTCTTCTGCGAACAGGCAGATCTTACCCTTGATCCCATACGTGATGTCAGTTATGGAAATGTTAAACACTGGATCATGCACTGAACCCTGTGGGACCCTACTTGTCACAGGTCTTGCCTCAGAGAATTCTCCCTTCTATCGCCCTTTGGCTTCTATCCTGCAACCATCTTCTCACCCATACCATGAGCTTAGCCCCAGTCCCACGTCCATCAGATTCCTGACTAGTCTTCTATGAGGCACAAAGTCAAAGGTCTTGTGAAGTCTAGATGCAGGATATCAGCTGCCTGGCCTTTGTCACTGTTTTAGTGACCCAATCAAAGAAATCAATTAGGTTAGTTTTGTAGGACTGCACTGATGCAACCCCATGCTGCTTCTCATCCTGGAGCTCATTTTTTTTCAGAAAGCCACTCAGTCTCTCAAGTTGGTCTCCATCCGCTACCCACTTTTGAGGTCAGGCTGACTGGTCTGTAGTTTCCTGCTTCATCCCATGGCCAGCTTTTGTGAAAATACACCACATGTGCTGTTCTCCAGTCCTTGGATATGATGCTGGACTCCAGAGAGGTGTCAGACAGACCTGCCAGGGAACAAGGCAGAATCTCCACCAGTTCTCTAATGACCCTCAGGAGCATGCCATCTGGTCTTGGAGATTTATTCACCTTTAACACCCCTAGGCCCTTAAGTACCTTGTTGGCTTGAATTGTGCTGTCTGTGACTCCTCCCAACCCCACCCCTTTACGTCCCTGTGATACCGGTCCATCTTTCTCCCAAGTGAAGACTAAACAGAAGTAACTATTAAGCACTTCTGCCTTTTCTGTATCATTCCATGTTGCCAAGGGAGAGTAATTACATTACATAAGAGTAATGTGCCCCTCACTGCGTTAGTGGTACAGCCCAAAGCTGTGACCCCAGCATAGAACCCGAGAGACATGAGGATTCCAGATACAGCAGTTCCTCAGTTTCAGCTGTACCACTGAATATGTGATAGCAGAATAGATAGGAGTCTTTGGAAGAATTGCATTTTTAGTGTTTTGTTGTTTTTTTGTTGAGGAATTGTGTGAATCTGGGGCAAGTTGGAGGCTCCCTGGTGACAGGGGGCACTCCTAAATTTAGAAATGTATGCCTGTTAAGCTGAGGCAATCAGATTTACTAACCTGCCAGCTAACACTCATTGTCAGAGCCTACAATGTCTAATTAAGTACCACATGCCATTGTTTGGGTGCTTGTGCTGAGTCTACTAGTCATACAGCCTGCTGCCCTCAGGTAAGTCAGGGGGTTTAGCCAGATAGTTAGGTGGGGTTGTATATTGATGATAACATTTTTTAATTTTGAACAGGAACCAAACTGTTGGGTTTGAGGCCCATTTTCAACAGTGTCTTGTGGTTTCTCTCTCTCTCCCATATCAAACAATTGTTTGCCAATACATATTGAAAAAGGTATCTGACTAACAATAACATACATTAACACTTCACTCACATTATATAAACATATTGCACATGTAAAAATAAAAGAATCTAGTATCGGATCACTCGGTAGCTATCTACTAGCTGAAGCAGGTACAGTTCTCATACAAATTACTTTTTAGAACTTTTTTAAAGTAAAGATGTCCCTGAATTAATTTTAATTATCTAGGTAATTTATTCCAGTGGACCACAAGGTTGTTCTGCAGGGTAGTATCCCCAATTCTACTCCTAAATTTTACATTGGGTATACGTAATTTTGAGTACCTTAGGGAGGTCATTGAGTAGTGACGATCCTAATAAGACATATAGATTTAGGGGATGCGTATGCATGTTGTGAATCAGTTTGTGACACCATGTCAACCAACAATGTAGTCGTTTTGAGGCTGGGTACAACTACCCAAGATTTCCATATATTTTACAGTGGTGAGTTCCACATTTAGCATTAGACGCAAATCTGCCAAGCCTGTAAAGCCTGGCCTATTTTATTTAAATAAATCTGAGGAGAATTCATATATAGGCTGGACCCATATTCCAAGACAGGGATTAACAATTGATTCACCAACCTTTCCCTCATTTTGTTTGTGAAACAACCAGACAACCTCCTCAAGGTTCCCAGTCTCTGATTAACTTTACTTACTTGATGACAAATATGTTCGGAATATTTTAGTCTCGGATCTACTAACACCCCTAAATATCTCTAGGGCTTTACATTTACTAACTGAGTACTGTCAATCAATCTTAATTGTAACAAAGGAATTTCAGACTTACTCATACCTAATGTAAAAATCATACATTGGGTTTAGCACTTGTTTGCAAGGCAGAATTAACAAACCACTCCTCCATACAGGACAGATCATATAATTAGATTTGTGTCTTCCTACTCTCCCCCAGCTTCTGTTAGCGCAGTTATTTTGTCTCCTTCCCAAGTGTGCATCTTGATACAGCTGTTTGAATTGTTGTGTATCTTTCCACTTGAAAGGAGCCTGTCTGCTTGGAATTTGCAGCAAAGTGGGACTGTAGGAGTCCATTTTGTTATCTTCTGTACTGGGGCTAAAAGGCCCTTGATAGTATCAAGTACTCACCTCTTTTCTAGGTTTTCCTTGGGTGCCAAAGCTGGGTTAATGTCCCAGGTCCATATTAATAGTGTTACTAGTCACACACGGTCAGTCCTTAAAAGTGTGGTTCTTTGCCATTTGCCTTCCCCCTTTGCCAGATCCCTGACAGCACTCTTGGCGGCACTTTCTGCCACTGTTTTTACACTCACTGGCTCTCTGCCAGCAAATCAGGTTGTGATATGCATTCTTTGTGACTTTCCATTCCATAGGCTTTTACCCTTGTTGGGGCACTTTTCCTGTGCTGTTGGTCTCCCTTTGCAGTTGGGGGCACTATGCACACTGCCATGTAGACGTTATGCACTTTTCCTTGCTGTCAATGTGCACATGCCTCCTTTCCTCATTCCTGACTTCCTGTTGCTTTGGAGAGGTGGATGTTCTCTACATCTGGTAGCGGCTCATTGTAGGAAATTTCTCTGTTCTTTAAGCAACAGTTAGAGGTGCATCCTCACATGCAGTGGCAGTGAAGGTGCAGGCAGGAAAGGCGGGTCCATGCAACAGGGGTACGCAACTAGATCTCATCTCCCAGTGATTGGTTCAGATAAGGAATGGCAGGCAGTAAACCAAATGTGGATCTCTTGATCCAAATAGAAGCCATGGCCACAGAATGTTATTTCTCAAGTGGAACTTTATCAAGGTGGTAACATATCTTTGTCAGAAGCGGCTGCACCCTTCTGCTCCAGGCTGTGGCAATTCCTCTGGGCGCCACCCAAGCTCTTCTGCCTAGCCTCTTCAACCAGAAGGACTCCCTAGGAAATAGGGTGCCATAGCCAGAAGTGGCTATGCCCTTCTCCTCTGGGCCATGGACATTCCTCTAGCTGCTGCCCACACTCTGCTTCCCGGCCTCTTCCATCAGGATGACTCCCCGGGAAATGGGGTGCCATAGCTAGAAGTGGCTATGCCCTTCTCTGGGCCACGGTGATTCCTCTGGCCACTGCCCATACTCTGCTGCCTGGCCTCTTCCACCAGGGGGACTCCCCAGGAAAATAGGGTGCCATAGCCAGAAGTGGCTATGCCCTTCTTCAGGCCACAGCAGTTCCTCTGGCTTTCACCCGTGCTCTGCTGCCTGGCCTCTTCCACCAGGATGACTCCCCGGGAAGTAGGGTGCCATAGACAGAAGCAACTATGTCCTTCTCCTCTGGGTGTGGCAGTTCCTCTGGCCACTGCCTACACTCTGCTGCCCAGCCTCTTCCATCAGGGTTCCCTGGGAAATAAGGCACCATAGCCAGAAGCAGCTATGCCCTACTCTGGGTTGCTGTAATTCTTTTGTCCACCACCCACCCTCCCTCTGTTTCACAGCCTCTTCCACCAGGTATGACCTCTTCCAGCACTGCTTGAGCTCCAGTGTGGCTCTTACTGTTATTGGCTGCTTCCCAGACTGCACAGGGTATTGATTGGTTCACCTGTGAGTCCTGGAGCTACTGTTGGTTGCCACATCAAGCCAGGCTTGTACAGTCACTCGATCCCCATGGCTTTCAAAAAGCTAAGCGCAGATCTGCTCTTTCAGGCTGTATTTGCTGTGGCTACTAGTATTTTTGATATTTGCTTGTATTGTTCTATATCAGCCTTACCTGTCTTGCACACTGCAACTAGTTATTTTTGTTAAGTGCTTGATTTGCCCTGTATGCTTCTCCTATCAGTACTGTTAATGAGTGCTACACTAAATCCCCTAACACATTGTGGCTTTGTGTTTTGTATTATTACTTAACCTTTACAAAGTGATCCACATCTCTTTTTTGGCAGGTGAAGCATAGCAGCGTGATTCACAGCTTCTTGAAGTAGCTACATTTTTGTCTGCCTAACTTGTTCTTTTATATCCGTATTGTCTCTGTATTTTTCTCCTTGATTCTCTCTCTTTCTCTGTCTGGCCCCCTATCTCTCCAGAACCTTTTCTGGCTACTTGTCTGTCCCCTGCCACCGATTACTGCCTCTTTAAGTGCTGCAGTTTTCTCCCCCATCCCTTGCATTGATATGCAGGACTCTTGTCTGCCTTGTCTGGGTTACCGACCACATCCCTGATCGCCTTCTTTAGCATTTAACTCCCCACTCCCTGCTTTCTGCTTTTAACGTTCTTTAGCATTCAGCCCCCAACCCCAGCTCGCTACCTTTTTTTACCTACACTGAGTCTATCCATTTGCGTTTCCACAGGAGGATTCCCAGGAAATAAGGCATGGTAGCCAGAAGTGGCTATGCCCTTCTTCAGGCTGTGGCGATTCCTCTGGCCACCACCCATGCTCTGCTACCCATCCTCTTCCACCGGGCATGTCCACTTCCAGTGCTGCTTGAGCTGCAGTTCAGCTCTTCTGTTATTGGCTGCTTCCTGGCTTGTACAGTCAATCATTTCCTGCAACTTTCAAAAAGCTAAATATGGGTCCGCTCTTTCAGGCTGTATTTGCCATAGCTACTAGTATTTTATTTTCTCCACCCATCTTACCTGGCCCCAACCTCTATTAAATGCACCACAGCTCCTTCCTGGTTACACCTTTGCCACTTTACTGGTTGCTGCATCAACCTGGCTGACAACTCCTCCATACTGTACTCTCTCTCTCTCGGCCTCAGTAAAAACCTAGCAATCTACTCTTTATAATGTCCTAGCTCCCCTCGCATAATTGTATGGGGCTTACCCCTGAGCTTGTTCCTTATCAAGTATACAAGTTCGAGCTTACTCAGGGGTCTCACCTGAACTAAGCAACCCACCTGCTGTCCTCTCAGCCCCCTCCTCTCTCTTGCCCTTTTTGTTGCTTGTGCTTTTCCCTGCTCCTGCACCTGTGACCATCTTCTACCCGCCCATTTCTTACTTCCACTGAGCTGTGCTTTGCACAGTTGCATGAGGTCTATGATGTATACCACAACTCTTTAGCTGGGTTACATTATATGCTTGGTGCATATCACCCCCTATCCTCTTCTGTACTTAACTCCCCTGACCCTTTTTCTAGCCTGTGGTCTCTTAACACATGTCCGCTACCCCTGTCACACATCCCCCAACTAGATGCACTAATTGTCCCTAGGACCTATGTGCCCAGATCTCCAACTGTTCTGTGTTGCACTTTCTATGGAAGACACCCCTGTTCTGTTCAGTTCCCCTCCCCTGCATGCACATTCATCCACTATGATTCTTATCTATGCATCTTTGTGCCCCTGCAACACATATTTCCTGCCATGTACCCCTTCTTTTTTTTTTTTTAGTTTTTGTTGACCGGGTAAGTGCACTAGACAAATCCTGCCTATTTTCAGGCATGACCCGGGGAAATACAGATGAATGCCATCTGACCTTGAACCAGATTAAGCTGTTGGTGGTATTTTTTTGAGTGAATGAGGGAAATTTGGCCAGGACACCGGGAAAATTCCCCCTACTCTTTTCGATAAGTGCCATGGGATCTTTAACATCCACGTGAACTACCACCAATCCAGGCAGATGGGACCTCGATGTAATGTCTCATCTGAAAGACGGCACCTCAGAAGTGCAGCACCCCTCTCATGCTGCACTACAGTGTCAGTACTGGGATATTAACCCAAGTGCCAGATGTGGGAACTGATCCCACAGCCCTCTGATCTCCTGGCCTCAGAGGCGAGTGTGCTACCTGCTGAGCCACTGACACTGACTTCTGACCCCAGTCCCCATAAAAGGACAAGATCATGCTTGCTTAAGCTCCTATTAAATGTACTCATAAAACTTCTTTTACTACTGATTTACACAGGAAACATTGAACATAATCCTGCCACCTCCTGATTACTGCTCCCTCTGCTCTACCTAATATAAAAGGGCTAAGCCTGATCCACATTAATGCCTGTAGCTTACTAAAGAAACTTGACACTATTCAGGCATGGTTCAACCTCACCTCCCCTGACATTATTGTGGTGACAGAAACCTGGTTGAGATCATCTACATTGGACTATGGAATAAATATCCCCTCATGTAACGTAATCAGGACTGACAGGTTAGTAAGGGGAAGGGTTGCCATCTATGTACCAAACAATTTCACAGCAACCATCATTGACTGTACATCTGTATCCCTGGAACTTGAATGCACTACTCTAAAACTGTTTGTTCCCTCGTTTACCCCCTATTCACCTCATAGGCAGTTATAGGCCTTCCTCTTCTAGGAACAAGGTGTTATATCAATTCAATGTCCTGTGCAGCCAGTATAGTGTTATGTTTGTGCAACTGTGTTAGTTTGGTTTCTGGCTGTTTGCGCTCTTTATGCCAGAGGAATTACCACCCTGTAGGGGTATGAAAGGCAAGGAACCCTCGGAGAGGGTTCCACCCCTAGAGGTACTACAGGATGATTGCCTAGCTAAAGGTACTTTAGGAATCCCCCCAAAATGTACTACAATCATTTCCCAAAGAATGAGGTGACACAAAGCTTATGAGAAAGCAGTAAGTGTGACATTGGATCAGTAACTGTAACATAGTGTAGACATTGTTGGGTAAGTTACTTTTTCTATTACTTTCTATTACTTTTGGAAACATGTTCCAGAAAGCTCTGTGCAGTCACTAGCAAGGATGGAGAAGTACTGGAAAATGTAATACACCTTACAGTTACAATTACTTATGTCTTTTTATACAATTCGATTTTAGGGTTCCCACCCCTTGCACCCCACTCCCACCTGGCCCCACCAACCGGCATTGGGGTGTGCATTGGGGTCATCAGCCCTAACTCTCACCCCATTCTCCTACAATGCACCACCTCAGCTTGTTTACACATGGGATGGGGTGAGAGTTAGGGCTGTTGACCCCAATGCACACCCCAGTGCCTGTTGGTGGGGGCCGGGGTGGGGTGCATGGAGTGGAAACCCTAAAATCAAATTTCATCACTTTTTTTGCTGTGGAAGAGCCCTAACTGATGCATTAATGAAGTTTTCTGCATATAATTTCCTTACTTTTTAAGAAAGACTAGAAAAGTAGAAAGTTGCGCAAGTTGGTGGGAGCGGGCCCTGTGCTCCCACCAACTTGTAAGTGTCAGGCCACATTACACATCCAGTGACTAAAAAGTACATTCACAACAGCAAGGCCAGCCACCAAACAAATGTTAATCTAGTAGAACAATAGAAAACTCTGTCCACAAAATGTAAAGTGTGTCACACAATATGTCTGCAAAAAATATATTGTCCGACATGTAAACACCTCTATTAACATCTACAGGACATGCCGTTAACACCCTCCAAATTTCAAGTAAAAAGATCAAACCATGTACAAGATATGACGTGTCAAAATGTGAAATTTGTATTCATCAGAGTGGCACAGTTACTCACCTGTTGACATTTAACACACACAATGACTGAAAACTACATCCATGACATTAAGGCTAAGTATCCTACCAATTACAAGCCACCACTACAAGAAAAACGCTGTCCGCAGAATATAAACTGTGGCATGCCATATCTCCACCAAAAAAATATTTTCTGACATGGAAACACTGTAATTTACTTCCACAGGACATGCTGTCAGCACCCTCCCAATTTCAAGTGAAAAGACCAAACCTTGTCCGAGATATAACATTTTAATGTGTGAGATTTTCATTGGTCAGACTGCCACAGTTCCACACCTGTTGACATTTAACACACACAACGACTGAAAACTACCTCCATGACACTAAGGCTTGGTAGCCTATCAATTTCAAGCCACCACCACAAGCAAAACACTGTCCACAACACGTAAAGTGCGTCGTGCAATATCTCCACCAAAAAAAATTCTCTGACATGTAAACACCATAGTTCACATCTATCTACAGAGCATGCCGTAACCACCCTCCAAATTTCAAGTAAAAACACCAAACCGTTTCCAAGATATTCAATGTTAAAGATTGGTAAAATTTCCCTATCTATTCCATTATAAAAATCTGGCCATCTTGTCCTGCCCTCGCAATCAAAGATGGCGATCAAAGAATCTCACAATCAAATAATTTGCAGGCTTGCAAACAAAGAATTAAAAATCTTATAAATCAAAAAATTTATGGAATTGCGATATATCACCATCATGGTTTAACAGAATAAAGCCCCCTGAGTAAAACCCACCCTCATTTGACTTCCTAGGACACCCCTGGGCTGAGAAAATTTATTTTTAAATTGGTCCATCTCATCCCTCACTCATGATGCATAATCGCGATCAAAGAATCTCACGATTAAAGAATTTGCAAGCTCGGGATCAAAGAATTTGCAGGCTCACGAACAAAGAATTAAAATGGTGAAACACAAATTTTTTTCACTGATTTGAACCAAACCAGTGGCATGCCTCGATAGAACGGACCCTCCTGAGCAAACCCTCCCCCATTTGTGTCCCTAGCCCACCCCTGAGCCAAGATATTAGTGTTTTTAGGTTGTGATGCAAGATCGCGATCAAAGAATCTCACGATCAATGAATTTGCAGGTTTGCGATCAAAGATTGTTAGCGAGCCACAAATTAAGATTTTAAAAGCTTATAACTCTATTTTTTGACCGATTTGGATGAAACCAAAGGCATTGCATGATAGATCAGAGCCCCCCTGAGTAAAACCCATTGAAGTGTTAACTTCAGAAGTGACACTTGAGCCGAGATATTTGTGTTTTTCCAATCGGAAAGTAAAAAACAAAATGGCGGACCTCGCGATCAAAGAATTTTGAAAATTCTCAGGGACAAAGATTCTTGAACCATGAGGCTGAAAATTCTTTGACCACCAGGTAGGACGAGATGGCCAGAACCCCCATGTTTTTGATCGTAAGTTAATACATATACTTTTTCCCATTGACTTATAATGGGAATTTAAAAGTGCCATAACTTTTGAATGCCTTAATATGTTTTCACCAAAAAAAAAGCGATATGTTCGGCCACCAACGCTATTTCAAACGAGCCATCTCACAGAGCAGCATGCCACACAATGGCCATTCAGGACCACATTAAGAATGCCAAAAGGTGCCTCCAAAAATGGATTATTTTGCATTTTTCAGCGCTTTCATACACAAAGACCAGCACTCTCCGACCGAAACCCAGTTTGGCAAATCAAGAGATCTAGTGTGCCCCAATGCGTGTACCAAATTTCAGGCAAATCAATTGTACAGGTCCAAAGTTATTAACGTCCAAACATTTGACTTTAGTATGTAACTGACCGTTCAACCCTACGCACCACTATAATTTGTTTTTCTTTTTACTGTTCCTTAAATGCAGTATGCTATTTTTTAAGAGCTATTACAAGGCAGCACAGATGTTAGACACACACATGTACTATCAGTGTAATGTGTTGTTTTTTTAACTGGTAACACTGAGACGCTCAGAATAAAGCACAAAAGCAAGCAACGCATCATTTCTCTCAGACTGTTTGCTCACAAATGGCATCTCTTCAAAGGAACACGGAGCTACAGCGCATTCCAGGTCCACCCACCTACTCCCCGCTTTGGTCAATAGCCAAACCTAACAGGCAGTCTCCCTTCAGCTATTGGCTGTCTAGCCTGTCAGTCTGGCTGGATATGGCCAATCAAGTTTCTCTGCCCTTTGGCTGCATGCACTCATTCATGAGCCGGTGACTCACTCGCTCCTGATGCACCTTGTCTGCTGTCTCTCCTATGAGCATGAAGCAGAAGCCAGTACCTGCTACCAGAGCAGGAGGATGCCACTGCCAGCCAACCAGTCATATGACTTGAAATGAGGTGAACTGATGACTGCTGCCTAAGCGTGCTTCGGTGGATTGTTCCACCTACTGGTTAAGAGTGGAATCACTAAAAGGTACAGTGCATTTTATCAAATGCAGTAAAAGCAACCTGTGGCCAATGGACCAGTACTCATTACAAATTAGCAGCTGACTCTTATTAATCTGGGTCCGTCGGACCTGATTGGCTCTGCAGGGGAGGGTTCTGATTTTTGACGGGTTGGTCCGCCCACCCCTAGTAACAGTCAGGGTAGCTCCCTGCAACAACAGCTAAATCTCAAGTGTTGTTATCTGATTGCATTGTTGTTTTTCCTTTCACAAACTGAGCCTTCTGGCTGTGGATTACAAATTGTGTGTGGTTGTACATCCTTTTTCTTTTCAACACAGGACCCCAACCAGCTGTGACACTGGCTTCGCTGGGCAACATTCCAGGCTAGCACACCTTACTTCCAACTGGGTACCCAGAGCGTGTGAATGTGAAGGGACTAAAAGTGCATGCATAATTGCCTGGCTAGATCAGTTTTCAAATCAGTTAACCTGATTACACCCCTTCCTTGTTCAATTCCCCTGAATAAATCAGATCTAACTCTTTTTGCATTTAATCTGACTGTGGTTCCAGTTTGTACCAAAAGCACTGTAATGTTATTATTTGCTGTGCCTAACCTTGTTTTACAGGGGGTCTGCAGGGTCAAACTGGTGGAACCAGCTCTGGTGGTAAGTGGAAACAGTGTGGGGAACTGTATGCTGAATAGGGCCTCTCCCACGCTACTCCTTGTCTCTGCTGGGCTTCTGTGTTTATTTTCCTGCTTCTGGTTTGTATTTTGTCTTTGGCTGTGTGCTTCCTTCCTTTTTTGGTGGGGGGGGGCTTTGTTTCTAAGCTCCTAGCATACTGCTACTCAGAGCTCCTGTTACTGCTTTGTTACCTACAACTGTAGCTACTGCTGTTTACTTTAATTACTATTGTACCCAATTCCTGTGTTTTTGCACTGTGCTCGCCATGTTCAAACTACAGCAATTATTATCTGTGTGTTCCAGCTCAGCCATAGCTGCTCAATGTTGCATACTCAATTCTTTTCACCTGACACAGTTTGCTCTGACCCTAGCTGTGCTCCTCATTCCTACTCTCATTTTACTTGCAGCTTCATAGCACTGCCTGGCTACATCTGCTTTCAAGCATTGTCTCCTGTTTTATTGCACTTACAACTCTAAGGTCAGCCAACTAAGCTCCTGCTAAGGCTGTTAATATAGCTTTGATATTAAAATTGCCTCACTGCTGAAAATCCTCAGAGTGTTTGTCACCTTGATTTGGCTATTCATGTTTGGCTGGCTTGCCCCCAATTCAGTGATGTTTAATTGCTATATGATATATTATGCAGGTCCACCTATCACTACTACTGCTTATTGACCTATGTGAAGGTCCACACTTGCTTATGCAACTGTTGCCCCTGCTTATGCAAACCATTGTTTCATGCCTACTACCATCCCCTCGGCTTCAGCCTGGTATTCTGCTGCACTCAATTTGCATTCGACCCTGCAAGGTCTCACCAATCAATGCTCATTACATTCTTATCACACCGTGCTCATTCAGCTCATTAGCTTTTCAGTTCTCAATCAATTTATGGGGCATGCCAGCCATTCTATTCTGGTGCAGGGTTCCTGCAGCTTACAGTCTCACTCTGCATTTAGTCTGCATCTCGAATGTGTCCAACTTGGGGTGGGACACTTCTCACCTGGCCCATAGCAGGGAATGTTTTCACCCTGGGCTTGGCTTTAGCTGCCTGCTATGTGACAGTAGCTTCTGATGTAGAATTTAAGACTAGCGGTGAAGGGTGGTTACGACGATCTCCTTTGGCTCTAGTGTTCCACTATAACGATTAGCCATTGACTTTAGTGGTTTCCCTAGCAAGGCACCTTCACCACATTCTCCCTACAACTGCCTCTGGTTCATCTGCTTTGATTTAGGGCAGGTAGGCCAGGTGAGTGCCTCAGCAGTTGTTGCTGTCTTCCTGCGCCTTGGATGCACATATTGTTGCAGAGTTTTCTCGCAACCTTCCACGGCATTCCTGGTAGAGGGTTTGAGAGAGAGCCTTCCTCCAAATTGGAATATTTTCCACCTCCTTTTAATTGGGTTTTCCAAATTGCAGCTGCAGAGCCATCACTAAATAAACTATCCCAAGCCTGGAGGGAAGATGACCTAGGCCTTGGATCCCCAGAGATTTCCTCCTCATAGGGTTTTTTTTCTCTCCATTGCTTCGGGTCATAACACTTAGTCAGCTTAGTTGTTTCCCCTAGTTTCTTTAGGTAGGTTCCGTTGTTGGATGTAGGTGGAGGATGTCATGCCGTCCTCTCTGTCCTTAGGGGATCCCCTAATCTCAAGCAAACCATCAGTATCATGCTATGCAAACCTGGGCAGTCATTACGTTATCTGGGCATCTCATTGCATTATCGAACTGCCTATGCTTCTTTACTGCTATGTTACAGTTACTGCTCCAATATCACAGTTACTGCTTGCTCTTATGCTTCATGTTGCCTCCTTCTTTGGGGATGATTATCCATTTCTTTTGGGGATTCCTAAGGTACCTTTAGTCACGGGAATCATCCCGTGGCACCTCTAGAGGTGGAACCCTCGCTGAGGGTTCCTTGCCTTTCGTACCCCTACAGGGTGGTAATTCCTCTGGAATAGAGAGTGTGAACAGCCAAAACCAAACTAATACGTTGCACATGCATAACACTATACTGGCTGCATAGGTCAGTGAAATGGAAAGGCTTTGCCTGGAGTTCAGTGGCCAAGCAGCCAGGCACTCTCACTTCCTGAGCTATATAAGCAGTTCCTCTCAGCCTCTTTGTAAAGCATTTTTTCTTTGCCCTACCATCTTCCCCTCCTCCTCCAGTGGCAGTGCTTTCTCCTTCGGGGGGATTCCTAAGGTACCTTTAGTCACAGGAATTGTCCTGTGAGACCTCTGGGGGTGAAAGCCTCGTCGAGGGTTCCTTGCCTTTCATACCCCTACAGGGTGGTAATTCCTCTGGAATAGAGAGTGTGAATGGCCAAAACCAAACTAACACAGTTGCACAAGCATAACACTATACTGGCTGCGTAGGTCAGTGAATATATTTTAAACTGTGTTTTTCCAGTTTGAGAACTGACTGTTTTTCACTGAATCTGAGTTGTTCCTAACACTAATGTCAGAGACACCTAGAAAAAAGGAAAGGACAGGACCTACTGGTATTAAAAACTGTATTAGTTGTGGGAAGTTAGTAGTCAAAGCGGATGGACACAATTTGTGTATTTCCTCAGTGGGAACCAGTCACATTTTTGTAAATTGTGACATTTGCAAAACTTTCTGCTCTTAAACTCTTAGCAGTGTATGAATGTGGTGAAAACTTTAGCCTATATGTTTTTATTCTATTTTAGATTGCCCCTTATTCACTGACTTGTATGATACCCTTCTTTCAACAATCTGAGTCGCTTTAGTACTTTTTTCACATCTGAGATAATAAAAAGAGGGCTCCTTTTAATATGGCATGGCACAGGTTTTCATCAGTATTTTCAGGTGTTTGTGTACATCAGTTGCTTAAAAATCACTTCTGTCATGACTAAAATGAACAAGCAAGCAGCAGGCAGTCCTCCTTGACCTTGTGGAACAGTAGGTGTGCAAAAACAGCTGGGAATTGTAGTGGAAACCTGGTCTGAGTAATTTTAAAATGAGCACTCCTTTCAAATGTAAATAAAAGTACTAAACTAGACTCACAGTGAAGAAAGAAGGGTATCGTACAAACCAGGAGATAAAGGTCAATCTAAAATAGTATAAAAAAAGTATACTGTAGGCAAGGCCTCTGGAATTCTACGATTCTGCGGTTGAGGAATTTTCCGCAGAATTTACATCACGCCACAGAATTTATAGAGTGCCGCAGAATTCATTGTTTTTGGTGAATTTTCATTCAGATATACAGTTTTTCCATAGTGCCAGGCTCCCATGGCTATCTTGGTTATCCTGAAGCCCCTCCGCTATGCATGGTAGGTGATCTCATCAGTGACATCACTTCATATTTTAGCTAATGGTAGGGCTGCATTCTACCACAGAAATGAATAAAGCATGCCGCAGAAATCAGAAAATGCTGCTGCAGAAGCCTAGGAGCCCTGCCGCAGAGATCATAAAGTTCTGCCGCAGAGCACTAGGGGCCCTGACTGTAGGTCATAATTTTCATTGGATTCTTGCACTGCTGCTTTAAGAAAAGGGCCAAGAAACTTGAAGAAATGGCTACTTCTTCCTGCTCTTCTAAGCCCTCAGAAGAGGTAAAAACAAGGAACCAGTGAATCCAAAGTCTGCAGAGAAAAGTCTTCTAAGGCAGAAAGACCAGTGGGACCAACTTCAGAGCTGGTTCCCGCAAAAAGAAAACATAAGGAAAAACATAACGCTGCACATCCTGCTGAAAAAGCAAAGGAGCTGTCAGTGGGCAGACCAGGTATGCCCTCTGACGGTGGACATTGGTAAGGCCCTGCAAGTACTGCAGGCTCTTCAGGCTGCCAGTCCACTGGTTCCTCCACTGGTTCCTCCATTTACCACAGTTACCACTTTGGCTCCCCCTTCACAGGAACTTGCATATTTGTACAAGGAACTGAAGGAAGAGGAGGAGAAGGGGGAACCCACTGATCCAGAAGTCTCCCCAGAGCAGGACTTCAGTTCCCCTTTCCAGGGGTCCAGAGAACTACTCGTCTCACAATTTGTTTGTAAAGCAAATGGTCGATACTTCAATCTCTCTATCCAAGAGTCAGTTGAGGATGACGAGGAAGCTGATTTCCTAGACATGATGGGTCTTATACCCACAAAAATACTGCTACTGCCAATCCATAAATCCCTTAGAAAGGCACTACTGAAAATTCTGCAACCCCCCAACTTCTGTGCAAGGGGTGGGCAGAAAGGTAGGTAAAAAGTACCAGTGAGGTAGATCTAATGCAAACCTTTTATTTACACACCCTGACCATGGGGGAGTGGTATAAGCTGCCCCTGGCATCCAACCCCCTGACAATTATTCTAGGAAGATTGACGCCACAGGAAAAAAAGGATACCTAGCAGCTTCACTACTGATCAGGCAAGCCAATTACATGGCTTATGCAGCTCAGTACCAGAAAACACTGTGGACTACAGTGCTGGCTGTGTCAGACAAAATACATGGGGGGAAATAGTAGTGGACCAGGCTGAGATCACCAGAACAGCTTTAGACACCACCAAGTATCAGTTCCATATGGCAATAGATGCCAGTGGCACAGCTGCTAGACTCATGGCCCTCACAGTTTCTATGAGGAGGTTTGCCTTGGTTAGAGCCACAAACCTCTCTCAGTATACCCAAGCTAAGGCAATGGATCTTTCCTTTGAGAATAACTGTCTTTGGGGACAAAAACAGAGGCCTACATGAAAAAACTGGAGGAGTACAAGGCCAACTACAGGAGTAATATACCAAAGATAGACCCTCCACCTCCCACAAGACCCAGACTAGGGGAGGTAGGGGTAGGGGATCTTCCTCCAGGCCTTTTTTCCAGGCCCAAGCCCTATCAAACTACTAGCAGACAAGAGAGTACTTCAGGGACAGGGGCAGAAGGGCAATGAGACAGGTAGAAGCTACCCCCAGGCCAAAGCTCCACCTGGCTGGTCTCACTCACTTGAGACAGGAGCACCTGAGACGTGTGGCTTAATGTAAGCCTGCATCCCTGTACTCAGCTCCTAATTTATATATTTTAATTTAGTCTGTTCTGCTCGGCCTGTGTAAAGTAACTTACCATTCCCCCCCCCCACTGCAGTTTCTCTCCAACTATATGTGCACTGTTTCAGTGCTAGTTCTGCAAACTTCCCCTTGATTTTTCATCCCACCCCCCTCCCTCTCCCAGGCCTCTTTTAAAGGCACACAGTCTCCACCCACTCCTATCTGACGTTTCAATGTATTGGTTACTTACTGTCAACAACTGCAATTCCTCCCATCTCCTTTTTGCAACTAAGCCTTCTAGCAGCTTTATCTCATTCTGTCCTGCTGAGGCATACTAGTTTGGTACTTTAGGTTTGCTTATTGCTCACTAGCATATCCGGTCTTCCTAAGGCAGTTGATTTAGGTCAGGTGATCTCTCTAGTACTTAGTCTGCTCCAGAGTAGTTGCTAAGAAATTTGCTTCAAAGCCTCTCTGCTCCTAGTACTACTCTATAGTCAGGTGAACTCTTTTCTTATTAGCCTGACTAGGAGCTGAACTTAAGGATTACTGCTTCAGGCTCCACTGCCTATAGTAGTATTCTGCGGGGATTAAGAAATTCTCCTCCATTGAGAATCCCTTCTCTTGCCTGCACTTGTAGTGCTCATTGGGTGATAGTCTTATAATGAGGGCATATTACCTGCTTCTGTGCTTGTCTCTGCTCATCTTACATATATTGGACCCGAACGTGAATAAAAAAATAACTTCTAGAGTGGAGAATGGCTCTCTTTTTACATTGTCTGATGGGGACTTTTCCTATCAAGTAGAAGAACTTGTATGTGTTCTAACTTCCCCTAGCCCACTGCTGGTCCTTCACCTGCACCGGCATACAGGAACTCTCCTACAGCCTGCCCACAGGGCTACACCACCTTCTGCATACTCCCCCCTACTCCCATTGACCCTCTCGGTCAGGGTATTATTGTATGCAGCGTCAGGAAAACTGGGAACTAGCCTCAGAACTCCCTATGCTGCCACAGACAAATTACGTACCCGAAAGAAGAAGAATCAGCCACCCACACTTCTCGTAGGACTCTGCAGGAAACTCTTGTTCTAGCTTTTACTATGCTCAGGAAATGTTGAGCTTAATCCAGATCCTCTGGCACCCATGGAATCCCCAGCAGAGCTAAAAAGCCTCAAGGGGCTTCTGTTCAGGCCTGGGTATGTCATACTGTTCAAGATGTTCTGGTGATTACGGAGTCCTGGCTCTGACCGGCGACCAGTAACAACGAAGTTAACATCCCCTCCTACTCTTTGTTCAGATCCGACAGGCAAACCAGAGGTGGTGTGGTAGCTATTTACATCAAGGATAAATTCTCTGCCTCCATAATTGACTCAGCCTCTGGCCCAAAAGAATTCAAAAGCTTGTAATTAAAGATTGAAATTGCCACCGGTGTCTCATTATGTATAATAGGATGCTACAGACCCCCATCAGCTGGACTACAGTTGTTAAAACATCTCGGAAACATCCTGGGTTCGGCATCTTCAGAGTGTATCATACTAGGGGACTTCAACTTAGACTGGCTCTCCAGTGCATCCACCCCACTTAAAATGTTCTGTGATTTCCTTGGGTTTTCATAGCTAATAAATGAATCTACTCATCCTAACAAGCTCAACCCTAATAACAGTACTCTCTTGGATATAATTTTAGTTAACAAACCCCATTTATTCTCCCATGCTGGTGACTTTTTCTCTGATATTAGCGACCATTGCTTCATCGTGTGTGTAAGATCCACTCTTAAATACACAACTGCACCAAAATTCTCCTTTAAAAGGTGCATACGCAACTTTGATCTCCATGGGTATACATCAGACCGAAGAGACCATGCGATGGCAGGACTTCTGTCTAGCCAAGTCCCTGACTACGGCTTATGATATTTTCTCAGAAATTGTGCTAGGGGCTGTCAACAAGTATGCTCCCATAATAAAAGTCTGAGCCAGAAACAAATCCTGTCGATGGTTTACAGAAGACCTGAAAGATGCTTTGCGGAGTAGGGATGTACTCTGGAGAACTGCTAGGAAAAATAATTTAATAAATGACTGGAATTCTTTCTGAAGAGTGAGGAACCTCTGCACCAAAATGGTCAGAGAAGCCAAAGCTAATTTCTACTGCTCTCAGCTGGAGAGCTTCTCAAGAAATGCCTCCAAATTCTGGAGGACTGTCAAAGACATTGAAGGTCACACCACTGTAAATTCCCTACCTACTAAATTATTGATTGACAATACTGTCATCTCCAACAGACTGTCTATCCTCGATGCTTTCAATAATCTTTTGCCACTGCAGGACTAGCCTTTGACTCCTCTCCTGCGAATATCCTCCGCCAACAACTTAGATTGGATACACAAGAAAAACCCATCCACAGTCCATTCTCCTCTCTGCAGCCTACCTCCCTGAAAGAAGTCGAAGATCTCCTCCTTCAGCTGGACACTAGGAAAAGTGCTGGGGCCAACCTCATTGACCTGTACTTCTTAAAGGTCGGCTACCATGTCCTTGCAGTCCCAATTACTCATCTCTTCAACTTATTCTTGTCCCAGGGTGACCTACTGCCCATTTAGAAAAATGCACTTGTGGTTCCTTTGTTTAAGTCAGGAGATCCTAGTGACCTCAATAACTACATGTCAATCTCCCTACTTCCAATCCTGTCAAATATGCTGGAGAAAATAGTGAACGCCCAGCTTCGGAAGTGCCTGGAATCAGAAAAATTGCTCAACCCTTTACAATCCGGTTTTAGAGCACGGCACAGTACAATCTCTGCTGTAGCCAAAGTGACAAATGACTGGCGGCTTGAATTAGACAAAAAAAACTTTGTCTGCACAGTTTTCTTGGACCTAAGCAAGGCGTTCAATACCGTTGATCACAGACTGCTTCTGTCGTCCCTCAGGAACATTGGTTTGGATTCTCTATATCTTAAATGGTTCTCCAACTACCTCTCAGGACGACTTCAACAAGTAAAGGTAGAAGGGGAGGTTTCTCCACCAAAACCCCTGTTGAGTGGTGTACCACAAGGTTCCATTCTTGGTCCCTTGCTCTTCACCATTTATATTAACAACATAGATGCCCCCATCAAAGAAGCACAAATACACCTATTCACGGATGATATGGTACTCTATGCTAGTAGCCCCACACCTGAAGCAGCCTGTAAAGCCCTTCAAAAATGAATTTAATCCGCTGCAACATCAGCTTATAAACCAGAAACTGCTCTTAAATGCAAAAAAAACAAAAACAAAGCAATGTTCCTCTCTCCCCTTCAAAATGCAATAAATCCTGCAATTGCTGGGGCACTCCCGCAGATCACTACCATTCTAGGTGAGCGGTTGGACTACCTACCAAAGTTCAAGTACCTGGGGGTCTGGTTAGACCATAGTCTTACTTTCACAGATCACTTAGAAGAACTGGCAAAGAAACTTAGACTAAGACTTAGTCTGTTCTTTAGGATTAATAATCTCCTCACAAGAGAACGCTAAACTGAAACTGGTTCAAACTACCTTTCTTTCCCTATTGGATTACGCAGGCATCCTATATAGTCAGGAACCTGCAGGTACCCTAGCCAAATTCGATACACTTTATCACAGAACCATAAGATTTATCACGGGTCTTCCATACTCAACCCACCACTGTGCATTGTACACGGCAGTTGGATGGTCATCACTTGCTTACAGACGGCAAAAAAATGCTGTGGTTTGGACATACAAAGCTATCCCAAATAAACTGCCCTAGTATATCTCTGCCTGTTTACCTTTGTGCACTCTGGGGAAGTATGCCCTGAGAACCACCTCATATATCTACCTTTGTGTTTACAAAGCAAAATCTCGCATTGGCAGAGCAGCCATCAGCTTTGTGCTCCCTCAACTGTGGAACAAGCTGCAAAACACTTTGAAATTAACTCACACCATTAGCCTAGCAGCTTTTAAATCTCTATATCTACATCATAATAAGGAGTCCTGTGCCTGTCTACCCTAAATAGTGACTCCTATAAGTCCAAGCACACTCTAATTACTGCTGTTAAAAGACTGATCACATCTATAATCGACTCTTCCCTCTCCCCTTTTTCTACCCCCATATCTGTCCCTTCCACATTCTTTTGACCCTGGTTCCAGCTCTATATTCTTCATACCGTATCACTATATATCTTTTTATATTAGGTTTTATTTGTGTTCAGTGCACATGATATGTATATTTCTTTATTTTAATGAAAAATTGTGTCCTACCCAAAACTAGCTGTATCTTCTGTTCCAAACATATACTACTGTCTATGCTACCTGCTGATACAATAATACCGTATATACAAAGTATCTCACTTTATTTGTGTTATTACTGTTTTCTTGTGTGTTGCATCCCATGTATATTGTCCCTTGTTCCTTGTTAACAAACTGACGTAAACCTTGAAAATGAACTTGCTCAATGGTGATTGCCTGGTTAAATAAAGACTTTGATTGATAAATAAAGACTTTGATTGATTTATTGATTGAAACAGAACCACTGATGTGTTTGTACAGGTCCCCCCCCACCAGTAGGTGGCAGTCTGGCTCACTTCCTCCAAACTTGGCAATCCATCTCCACAGACAAGTTAGTCTTAGATGTAGTGAGCTTGTATCTGTCCTCGAACTTCAGAACACTCCCCAACTTAAACAGAAACTTTTATCCAGTCACCCCATCAGAATAGGTACTTCTAGAAGAAGATATAGCCAGTATGTTGCTCATCAGAGCAGTGGAGCCCTTCCCTCAATCTCAGAGGGGCAAAGGGTTCTACTCAAGGTACTTCCTAACATAAAAAAAAAAATGGGGACTGGTGGCCTATACTAGATCTTAAACTCCTGAACAGCATGTGACAAAGTCAAATTTCAGAATGGTTACTCTGGCTATGATAATCCTCACTTACCAGCAGTGAGAGTGACTGGCATCCTTGGACCTCAAGGATTCTTATTCTACATCCCAATCCGATCCAGCCACAGAAAGTACCTAAGGCTCAGACTTCCCTCAGGCCACTATTAGTTCATAGCCATGCCCTTTGGCCTAACCTCAACCTAAGGACATTCACAAACTTCTTAGCCATAGTGGTGGCTAACTTGAGAAAGCAAGGGGTCACAGTAATTCCTTATCTAGAGGACTGGATAGACATAAGACAGTCCCTTCAGCACACCAGAGACTCCCTGGTTCTAGTTCAGAGCACGCTGGAATCTCTGGGATTATTGATAAAGTCCAGAAGTCCCAGGTGGAACCTGCTCAGGTACCGGACTCCATAGGGGCAGAGCTGAACACACTGCAGGGAAATACATTCCTCCCTCAGGACAGGGTAAACAGTATTCTTCAGCTGTTGGAATCCTTCAAATTGAACAGACCTAGACCAGCAAGACACTTCCTGCAATTGCTAGGTCACATGGCAGCAGCCATGGCAGTGGTGCTATGTTCAAGATTCCAGATGAGCGACATTCAGTTCTACCTAAGGGCTTACTGGTGCCAGTGGAGGGATCCTCTGGCCAAGCTGGTACCTGTCTCAAAAACCTTGATACAGGCTCTGCAGTGGTGGATGGACAGGGAGAATTTCAGAGAGGGAACTCCCTTCCAAAAGGAGAATCCTTACTAGTACTTAACTACATACATCTTCCTGCTAGGTTTGAGGCACACATGCTCGACCTTACTGCCAGTGGCACATGGTCCCTCGGGAGTCACTCATGTACATCAGTTTGTTAGAGTTCAGAGCAGTATACCTGGCTTTTTAGTCATTTGAGGGCAAAGTGGTGCAGGTCAGAACAGATAACACAAACAACATGTATTACATCAACAAGCAGGGAGGCACAAGGACAACTTTGCTATTCACAGAGGCTATGAAGGTCTGGAACCTGGCCCACTTACTGCCGGTGTCCCTGTCTGCCATCCACCTACCAGGAAAGGACAACATTCTGGCAGACTCCCTTAGCAGGATCAGACAGAACCAACAGGAGTGCTACAAGTGGTGTTCAGAAGGTGGGGGACACACAAGATACATCTCTTTGCCACCCCAGGCAATCACCAGCTGACATAGTTTTGCTGCAGACCTCCAATCAAGGGCACTATGCTAGTGGATGCCCTGACATTGGACTGGTCATGCAGATTTCTTTATGCATTTCCTCCCTTTCCTCTCTTGCTCAGGGTCCTGATAAAATTCAGGACAGAGCCTGCAAACAATGATCCTGGTAGCACCAGATTAGACAAGACAGCCTTGGAACTCACTCCTGATGACCCTGTCAGTCGCACAGCCAATTTGCCTCCCTCAGAGGTACAATCTGCTGACATACTCACAATGCAGGATAATGTACTCCAGCCTAAAGTCCTTTTGTCTCAAGGCTTGGCTTTTAAAGACTTAGAGTTTGCCAACCTACACCTCTCTGAAGAGGTCCTGAATGTCCTCAGAGGTTCTCAGAAAACATCATCCAGGAAAACGTATGCTTCCAAATGGAAGAGGTTTTCTGTATGGTGTGACCACAAGGGGATCCACCCTGCTGCCGCTGGGTTGTTTGTCCTTTTGGACTACCTGACTGACCTAAATTCACTAGGCCTTAGGCCTTCTACCTTGAAGGTGCACCTGGTCACTGTCTCTGCCTACATTTCAGTTGGTAAAGACAGATCTCTGTCATCTCTTCTGTCTTTAGAACATTTTTTAAAGGTCTCCTTCATTTCCAGTCTCCCTTAAAGGAACCAGTGCTGGCCTGGGATCTGAACAGCTGCATTGCCAGGTTTATAGAATGCCCCTTTGAGCCAATGGCAGCTACAGATTTAAAGTATGTTACCTGGAAAGCTGTTTTCCTAGTAGCCATTACTTTGGCTAGGTGAGTAACTGAGCTTCAGGCCCTGTACACAGATCTGAACTATATTTCTTTCCACAGTAACAAGGTGGTTCTCAGAACTAATAGGAATTCCTCCCTAAAGTTGTGTCAGAGTTTCATCTAAGCCAATCTATCACATTGCCAGTCTTTTTCACTGCCAACTTCAGCTCAGGAGAGCAGAGGTTGCATAGCCTGGAAGTCAGGAGGATACTTTGCCACTATCTTGACAGGATCAAGTCCCACAGGTCAGAGGTTACCCAGTTGTTCCTCACCTATGGGGAAGTGTGTAAAAGTAAACCAGCATTTAGGAGAAGCATTGTGCGCTGGATAGTGGCCTGCACTTAGTTCCATTACGGCAGGATTTGTAGGCAGCGCCCCCGCAAGCCCCAGGATACATTCTACTAGGGGTACAGCTGCATCAGAAACTGAAGAAGGGGGATAGCACAATATATTAGTGCCAGTGACTGGGTGCCTACAATAATGTCAGCCAAGTGCCTGGTGCATATCTGCAGTGCTACGGTAGGATGGGGGGGGTGCCGGATGGGGACGGGTTGGCGAATATAGCAATGGGATGTCACTATACATACATGCGGGAGGAGCAAGCATACAAAGTGAGGAGTGGGAGAGAATGTGAGTGGTGGTGCTGTGGTGGGTTTCTGAGACGACCCCGTGGCATGGTGGGTGGGTTGGTGGCATTGGTTGGCAGGGTATTGGGTTTGGGTCTGGACGCCGGTGTGTTTTTGTTGCTCCTGGCCTGAACTTTTTTTTATTTTTTTTTATTTTTCACCCCCTGGCATACACCCCCTGGGAGTTAAGAATCCTTAAGTAGGGGGCTGCAGGAGGCAACAACCCCCATATAAAACGTTAAAAAACAAAGTCCCCAGCACCATTTTGCGTGCTCTGGGGTATCAGAGTGAGTTTTGGCACTTTGACTTCATGATAATGGTGATTGCCTTTAGGCTTTTGCTGTTATCACTTAAACCCCAGAAGGGGACATACTGTACCCCTACTGGAGATTTGCAAGGAAGCTACATGGAAAACTGTTCACACTTTTACCAAGCACTACTGCTTAGACATACAGTCCAGAAGTAATGCCAGGTTTGGCACAGCAGTTCTGCAGAGCCGTTTCCCAAATAGGTTATCTGCTCTACCTCTAAAGGTACTGCTTTGTAGTCTGCATTAGTTAAGCAGACTGAATGATTCTTGGGATTTGAAGGAAAAATTACTCACTATAGTAATTAGGTTTTTTCCAGGGGATCACTCAGTCTGTTTAAGCTCCCAACTTGTCTCTCCTATCAGAACCAGGAAAAGGGATCTCTTTATTTTGCATCCCTGCTGGTTACTATGTATTTATTTATTTCTGATCTCGGATTAACCATTTGAGCTCAGAGCTCTTTACATAGGTTCCACATTAGTACTTTTAGAACAAGTAGGTGATTATACAGAGGACTGAGACAAACAAGGCAATAGAATTAGAATGAGAACATTTAGATACATTTGGCCTTTAAACAAAGGAATGCAAAAAATACAGCGACAACTAAAACTGAAATAAGTAAACACAGTCAGATACATAAAGGAACAGACTAAATAAATGTGCCCAACAGGGAGCATGTTAGTTGTCAGCAACATGAGGGAGTTAGCGCATAGAAGTGCTGGAGAGATGGGGTGGGGGTTGAGCCCCAAGTGCAGGGTGTCCGAGAGAGAGAGTGAGATCTGTTTGGCAGAAGGACAGATGGTAGGAGATGCCTTTGATAGGTGCTGGCAATGGCAGATACATTGAGATTCCTGTATTAAATGGTTCTTTAGGTTCTTTTTGAAGGTCCACAGAGTGGGCAGGCTAATAATGTTCTCATGGAGAGAGTTGAACCACAGCGGTGCCCCATACGTAAAGGACCTTTGTCCTTGAGATGTCTGATGTTTTGGAGTCAGGAAGCACTGCAGTTCTGAATTTTGGGTTGGCCTGTGATTAATGCTTGAAACTAGGAGTTGTTGGACACCATTTGGGAGCTGACCAAGGCAGATCTTTTGGCCAGGAGGCAGGATTGATATTTTAAGTGACCAAAGAGCATTAGCCAGTGAGCCTTTGCATAGAGATCGCAGGTGTGGGTTAGTCAGTGTGCCCCTAAGGTGAGCCTGCAGGCATTGCTAAGGGCAGTTTTTATATGTTGGAGGGCAGTATCTGTGGCAGAGCCATATATCGGCAGTCTGTAGTCCACTAGGGAACCCACTGAACTGTGGACTGCTATGCTGAGGGCTTCAGGGGTCAGGCTCTGCCTATAGCAATAAAATAGCCCTAAGCATTTGTTGATTGCTTTAGCTGTGATGTCTATGTGGAGGGTGTTGGACAGTGAGCTGTCAAGAATAATTCCGAGATATTTAAAGTGATGAACACATTCAAAAGGAACTCCACCCCTAACACGTATTGATAGCGGGTAGTTTTTGTGCTTTTTCGTAAGGCTGGTGAACAACATGGTTTTTGTTTTTTTGGGTTCAATATCAATTTATGATTTTTGAACTACAACTCAATGCTGGTGAAGTCACATTGTACCTGTTGCTCAAGAGCAGTGGGGTCAGAGCCATTAGAAAAGATAACCACATTATCCATGTAGAGGAGGATATGATACTGACTGGCTAGGGGGAGGCAGTTCAAAAATAGGCTAGGGGCCCAGTATTGACCCCTGTGGAATGCCTGAGCACACAGGCTTGGTGTTAGAGAGAAAGGTATCTATCCTGACTTGCTGTGAATGGCAGTGTAGGTAGCTGCGGAACCATGCAGCCGCCTCAGGGGCAAGGCCTATGGCAGTGAGTTGGTCGACTAGCAGGGCATGGTTGACCATGTCAAAGGCCTTTGTTAGGTCAATATAGATAGCCCCGACTAGCTGGCCAAGATCAAGGGATTTGTGGATGAAGCCTGTGTATGCCAGGAGGGCTGTAGTGGAGTTATGCCCAGCCCTAAAGCCATGTTGCTCTACACATAGGAGCATGTGCTTGTCCAGATAACGGACAAGTTGGTCAGCAATGATTTGTTCAAGGGCCTTCGAGAATGGTGGTAGTATAGAGATGAGTCTGTAGTTCCCGGGGAGGGCACGATCCCCACTCTTGTACACAGGGGCGACTACTGCAGCTTTCCATTTTGGGGGGAATACTGTGAGATGGAGCAAAAGGTTAAAGATATGGGTGAGAAGAAACAGGATTTCTTCATGTGAGAGCGAGATCAGTTTCAGGTCGAGGTTATCCCTACTGAATCTCCCCTTCCTAAGCACTTTGCACAGATATTTCCAGGTTTCTCTGAAGGTAATAATCTTGAAGCAAAAGGGGGGATGCGATGGGGATTGCTCGGGTGCAGCAGGGATGGTTGGGGAGAAGAAGTCGGTGAAGGCATTGTTAAAGGTGTTGGCGATATATTTAGGGTCAAGGATGGGGAAGCCATCAATGCAGAGCATGGTAGGGGCCATTTTGGGTTCTCACCCAGTGACGTCATTTAGGTCAGCCCAGAATTTACGCCCATCATTCCAGTTCTTGGTTAGGGCATCTTTATAGTATATGTTTTTGGCTAATTGGATGGTACTGGTACAGTTATTCCTGGCACGTTCGTAGTTCAGGATATTAGACTGCTTGCCAGTGGCCCTAGCTATGTATCAGAGGTGGTGTTTATTTTTCATTAGTTCAAGGGTATCAGGGCTCATCCAGGGGTTAAAAGTAGCCTTAGATCTTCCACCTTTTTATGGGAGCATGGGTGTCACAGATTGTATTGAAGAGGAGGATGAAATGGTCGAGCATGATGGCAATGTCCGAAGCCTCAAAAACCGAGGACCAGCCAGCACTGAGGAGATCCATTCTGAAGTGGTCAGCATGACCAGGTTAGAGAACCCTGCTGGTGATTGTTCTAGGAGGTGGTTTGAAGAAATTATTAGCCCAACTGAACATGACAGGGGAGTGGCCGCTGATGTCATCCAGAAGGACGGAGGCATTAGAGGCTTGCTCAGGTCAGTTGGTGAGCACTCTGTCAATCAAAGTACTAGTGCACATCCTGTAGTTAGTCCTAGTGGCTGTTTAAATTAGCTGGGTAAAGTAGATAGCCTGAACTGCATCCTTGAATTGGTTAGCTTCAGGGGCAAGCCAATTAATATTTAAATCACTTAAGAGTATAACCTCAGAACTTAGGGTTAGTCTTCCAAGACAATCTATGACGGCATGGAGACCATGGGCAGAGTTCTTTGGGGGGATGTAGACAGATAGAATTGTGACTGTTTTGTTGTGGGCCCCAAGAAGAACCTTAATGGCAAGGGCCTGGGAGAATGACCTTAGGCTGGGTAAATTCAGGACTAGGCCCTGAATACTTTCCTTAAGGTAGATTGCACAGCTGCCACCTCTTTTAGATTTACAATCTTTCCTAAAGATCGAATAGCCCAGCAGACTGATGGCTCCATTGGGGATCTTGGGAGTGAGCCATGTCTCTACCACAGACAGTACGTCTGGATTATGTAGGGCTACCCAAGCTTGAAGGTTGTCAAACTTTGCTGTCAGGCTGCAGATGTTTAGTGATGCAAAGGTTAAGGTGCCTGGTTTCGGTGCACTCACCCTCTGATATAGAGGGGAGCCAGGATTAGGGTGAATGTTGCCTGAGAGCAGTAGTAACAGGAGTACCAATATGACCAGGTGACTTTTAAAGTGTTTAAGGCTAGCTTTGTGCTGTCTTTGTGGATTCATTTGAGCTGCATGCATATCAGAGAGAATAGCCAGTTTTAGGCAGGACTGTGTGACGGGGAAGCCCTGGCCAAGCTGGATGCATTCTGGGCCAGGTAGGCCAGGGTATGTTGTTAGGCATGCAGTTGGCACATGGGTCACAACTATGCACGGACATTATAGTGCTGTAGATGTTGCCATAGAGGTGCTCCGTGATAAGAGGGTCAGCTGATTTAGGGTCATTCAGCGGCTGCAACCAGAGAGTGGGCAGGAGTATAAAATTAGCATTAGTCCGGTTGCCATGTCTAAGATTGGAAAAGGGTGGTGGCACAGCATGAAGGGTCTTGGGAGGGGGAGGAAAGTAAAAGAGATTAAGATGTGAAGGAGCTAGGAGGGTGTCCTGGCATTATAGGCTGCTGTGTATCCTTACAGTTTGGCGGTGACCTAAAAAGGAAGACGACTTTAAGGGGAGGACAGGACAAGTTGTTCGGCCTAATAGCTGCACTCTGTATCTTTAAGTGGAGTTGCAATATTAGTGAGAAGGAAGGATGAAGATTGCCTAGGGGTGGTGCCGAGAGGGGAGAGAGAGTATTTAGTAAAGGCTGGGGGGTAGGGGTGGGTGTAAAAATTCAAGCAGGAAGGAGACAGTAGGAGAGAAAGTGAAGCAGAAACTGGATTATTTGCAGGGCAAAGCTTACAACTGTGACCCAAATGAAATCTAATCTAAACAGGAAAAAATGTATCACTTTAAACTTAGTTTCTGGTCCAGGGTAGATTAGCACTGGACCTTAAAACAAAGAGAGCTGTAATACTTTAAAATCTACAAACCTGCAGCCTAAAAGAACTTGCGCTTCAAACTACACTTGGAGTGCAGAATTGCTGTAAACAAGCTTAGGTTCACGTTTAAATTAGGACTCACAGGACAAGTTGGAGAGGCTTAACCAGTACCACAACCAGTATAAAGTCCAGAAAGAGACCGAGTAGCACAGAAATTAAAGAACTGCAGCAGCCTGTCAGCAGGCAGAGCCGATGGTTCTGGCCAGTCAAGTTTCAGCAGTGTACCTTCGGTCTGGTGATCAGCAGGCAGTGTAGCAAGTCAGGCAGCTGGTGGACAGAAGAGGCCCACCTGGCTGCTTGCAGCAGTAGAGGCACCCGAGTCAAGGAAGAAGCTTTGTTCTGGTGATCAGCGGGCAGTACATCGAGGATGGCAGCCGGCAGACAGAAGAGGCCCACCTGGTTGCATGCAGCAGCAGAGGCACCCATGTCAAGGGTGAATTTATATGCCCTACTGCTTTTTAAACTTACTGTTTAAAAGTTTTTAAACCAGTTGTATTTCTTTTTTGTCCCTTCTTACAGGGACCATTGTTTAGTGGTTCCCATATAGGGGAAGGGTGTTTAGTAGTTTAGCTAGTTAGAATACCTCACTTTGTTAGGATTCATAATGAATCTGAGCACTTCATACTGCAGAAGTTACTAGGGGCAGCAGTGTAAAATTGGCGTGAGTCGATGAGAGTTCAGTCATTTACACACATTCCATTCTCTCTCCAAAGTAGTTCAACACAAAAGGCTGACTGAATTAGTAAAGCAGACTGAGTGATCCCCTGGAAGAAACATAATTACTATGGTGAGTGTTTCTTTCTTGGGAATGATGACTTTTGGACCTATTTGGGGTTAGAATTTTACAGACGTAATATCTTGAGTTCATAAATACCAACCTAAGAGTGATCTGTTCAGTACTGAAAAAGAAGATTCTGGTTAGATAAAGGATTGTCTGTCACACTACAGAATATGTTACCAGCCACTGTGGTGGTGGGTGGGACAATAGACCTAATTTGAGTGCAATCTAGTTGTGTTTCTAGGAAAGAAATGGGAATTACTGGTTACTGTTTAATGAAAAGCAAGGAAGGCCTCTACCCACTGTATTTCTCTTTCAAATACATACCATGTTTATTCTTGAGCTCCCAGAATTAAAATTATATATATATATATACATATACATATATATATATATATATATATATATATTTTACTTTGTATTTTTTCCCTGCATGCTGTCACCTGGCTACCTGCCTGCCACTGCTTCTTCACTCCCGAGGCTTCACCAAGGAGTTGTGGCTTTCCCCCCAGGTGGGGCACAGTGGGGAAGGAGGCCGCCGCAGCCCCCCCAGAGGCATCTAGTCTTTGTCAGTGCCACAAGAGGTACTGCAGCATGCAAGTAGGCAAGGACCCTCTATCGAGTTTCCACGCCAGTGGTGCACCAGGAAAGGCATTTTTTCTTGTACACCCCCAAGTACAGTGCGTCACACAACACCATAGCATTACACTGACATCCATTGTGCTCACCCATTGGTCAGGTGCTGAGCCGTGGCACCTCCCAGCTGCCGCCAGAGGCCAGTCCACCCTGGGTCAAGGACCCCCCCAGAGGAGCTTAGCAGTCCAATAGATGCTCAGACTACCTCCCCTTGGCTGGCTCTCAGGCACCCAGGAGTGCTCCCGAACCCGAGGTCGCCATCATCGCAAGCAGAAATCCAACTGCTGCACCAATGGGCTGGCTAGAATTAAAATATTTAATTTCATTTGCATTTCAGGACCAACTTGTCCCTTCTTCAGAATCTTCTGAGCTGGTAAATGCAAAATCATTTTTATGGATAAATATAACTTATTTTTGTATGTAAAAATACAATATCATGTAGTTCATGTAATTCATGAAAAGCAAGGAGAATATATCCGCTTTTTCCTCTTTTATATTATTTAAAGGGCACACCTTTAATTATTCTGGCTTAATTTTCAGTCAGCCTTATGGCTAAAATGAGAGAAAGTGAGAGAAATGTGGGGGTTACAGTGAGGAAACTGGTTGTAATAATTCTCATTTTTCTAGTTCTGTTAATTGTATTTATTGACTCTTCAAGTTAGTTAATGTAGTATTTTACTCACTGGTGCCAGGCTTTTATATATCTTATTACTAATTGTTTCCTTCCAGCAGCAGACAAAACAGTGTTTCTGTAATTGAAAGATTTTTTTTATTTAGTTATGTTTTCCCTGTTTTAAATGTTAAATCACTGTATCATTTGGGTTTTTAAACAATAAAGTATGTGTGTATTCAAACATACCCTTATGTCTTGCCATTTCTCTCAGTGTCTTACTTCTTTTCAATTGTTTCTGTACCTATAACATACATGAAAATGTTTTGCTGCAAACTGCCCCAGTTTAGCTTTTTGTTCAAATGCTCAACCTTTTTATGTTTGCTTGCACGCATATGCAAGAAACATAGTGCCATCATCTGAGTTTTCGTAGGTGTGGCAGCCCTCTTACAATTCAGTCAGTGTGTTTGCAGGCACGGCCGCAGTTCTCCAATGCCTACTGGAGCTGTCTATGACAGCTCCAAAATGCAGTGGCGTACAGTTGAAAGGGGGAGCTATGCTTCAGTGAGCAGCGATAAGATAACGCCTGCTCATGCTCGCTCCCCCTACACACACACACACACACACAGCATACTACGTGCTCTGCTTCCATCCCGCGCACTGTATAGCCGGCCAGAGGTTGCCCAGTCCCGTTGGCTGTGCTCGCCCCCAAACAGAGTTGTACATGCCACGCTGGGTGTCCACCCCAGCGTTGCTACACACATGTACCCGAATGGGTGGCCAATCCCTGCCTGCTCCACAGTCCCCTGGCACAGGGTGCCACGCTGGGAGCCCACCCCAGCATGGCAACAGATGCTGTCGCCAGCGAGTGCCCAATCCCCCGTCGGCTCCATGCCCCCCCACAAGCCATCTTTGTGCCACGCTGGGAGCCCACCCATGCGTGACAAACGTCCCACGTCATCTCCTCCTTTGTTAAAAAAAAAACAATAAACACCTGCAACAGAAAAACAGTCCTTCGCTGTCTCTGCCCCCAACCGCATCCAGCCACTGCACACCCTGCCTCCCCACACACCCCCATCCCATACTTACCTCCGGACTCCGGCGCGACAAACTTCGGTGGACCAGGAACACGTCTGCACTCTTCAAAGCCGACCGTGAACTGAGGAAATGCCGGTAAGCTGTATAATGTAATGAATAGGGTTTTTTCAACTTTGCTGCTTATCTCAGGCATTATTTGGAATTTTGGCACCAAATTTTCAACATGGGGTTTTTGAGAACCCTCCTCATGAATTCTTTCACTGTCATGGCATTAATTGGGCCGGAAGGGTGATTTCGCATTTACTGCGCGAAATCACCTTTTGGGACTGATTAACAAAATGACAATGCTAGTGTTCATAAGGTGGGCTGTCAAAAAGCCTATGTTGAAAATTTGGTGAAAAAATTCCTTAAAATGACAGTTTTATGAGCGTGCGTTGCGCAGTTCCTACGCATGCTCGTAGGTTCATGAATTTTCAATATTTTCACTCTGGATTTTCAACATTGCCATTTGACCACACTTCCTTGTGAGTAGTACAGCTGTCATTTTCACATCTTACCCAAAATATGTTTCCTTGCATGTAGCGCACAATGGCGCAGTCAGTGTGCGAACTCAATGTATGGGACACATTAAGAAAATCACAGTCATACTGTTCATGAGCAGAAGTGTTAAAATGGGTATGTTAAAAATTTGGTGAAAAAATTCCCAAAAATGACTGTTTTACAAGCGTTTGTTGTGCTGATCCTATGAACGCTCATAAGTTCGCAAATGTTCAATATTTTCACTCCAGATTTTCAACATTGCCATTTTACCACACCACCTTATGAGCAGTACAGCTGTCATTTTTCACATCTCGTCCAAAACATGTTTCTGCCCATGTAGCACAGAATGGTGCAGTCGGAGTGTGAAATCAATGTATGGGACACATTAAGAAAATCACAGTGACACTGTTCATGAGCAGAGGTCTTAAAATGGCTATTTTGAAAATTTGGCGAAAAAATTCCTAAAATTTACTGTGTTACGAGTGAGCATTGCGCAGTTTCCACGCACCCTCGTAAGTTCATGAATTTGTAATATTTTCAGTTCACATTTTCACCAGTGGCATTTTTCCACACTTCCTTATGAACAGAACACCTGTCATTTTTATGTTCGCTTGCGCGCATGTGCAAGGAACATATTGGGAGAGTAGCACACTTGGAGGTGTGCCTCTCCCACCCAATGCACTGCTCAGTTGAGAAGGCATGGCGGTCCTGCACCAATGGGTGCAGCAGCTCAGTATGACAGAGGTGGTCTTCGCTTCAAAGAAAAACACCACTGCCATACTGAGCGCCGCGATCCGCGGCGTCACGCACCTCCCCAGCGCGTCCGTCATACCACCCCAAAGCTTTCATGCCATGCTGAGGCCCACCCCAGCGTGGCAAACATGTTGCTGACGGGGTGCCCAATCCCCATCCGCTCCATGACCCCAAAGCCATACTGCTGCCACGCTGGATTGCCCACCCCAGCGTGGCAAACCATTTGTTTGGATAGCCGACGGGGGTGCCCAATCCCCCGTTGGCTCCTCACCCCCAAACACATCTTCTGCCACACTGGGAGCCACCCCAGCATGGCAAATGTCCCTCGTAGTCTTTTTTTCTTTTTTAACCTGTAAAACAAAAAGCGGTCCCGTGGCGCGTCTCCCAGCCCCTCCACAACCGCACCCACTCCTGCGCACCCAGCCTCCCCACACCCCCCTACCGCATACTTACCTCCAGACTCCGGCGTGATGATCTTCGGTGGACTGGGAACACGTCTGCACTCTTCAAAGCCGACCGCGAACTGAGGAAATGCTGGTAAGCTCTATAATGGGCTAGATAGGGGGGGTTCAACTTTATGGCATATCTCAGTCATTTTTTGGAATTTTGGCACCAAATTTTCAACATGGGGTTTTTGAGAACCCTCCTCATGAATTATTTCACTGTCATGGCATTAATTGGGCCGGAAGATTGATTTCGCATTTACTGTGCGAAATCACCTTTTGGGAATGATTAACAAAATGACTGTGCTAGTGTTCATAAGGTGGGCTGTCAAAAAGCCTATGTTGAAAATTTGGTGAAAAAATTCCTAAAAATGACAGTTTTAATGTTATAAGTGCTATAAAGTAGTTCCTACACATGCTCCTAGGTTCATGAATTTTCAATATTTTCACTCTGGATTTTCAACATTGCCATTTGACCACACTTCCTTGTGAGTAGTACAGCTGTCATTTTCACATCTCACCCAAAATATGTTTCCGTGCATGTAGAGCACAATTGCGCAGTCAGTGTGCGAACTCAATGTATGGGACACATTAAGAAAATCACAGGCATACTGTTCATGAGCAGAAGTGTTAAAATGGGTATGTTAAAAATTTGGTGAAAAAATTACCAAAAATGACTGTTTTACAAGCGTTTGTTGTGCTGATCCTATGAACGCTCATAAGTTCGCAAATGTTCAATATTTTCACTCCAGATTTTCAACATTGCCATTTTACCACACCACCTTATGAGCAGTACAGCTGTCATTTTTCACATCTCGCCCAAAACATGTTTCCGCCCATGTAGCACAGAATGGTGCAGTCAGAGTGTGAAATCAATGTATGGGACACATTAAGAAAATCACAGTGACACTGTTCATGAGCAGAGGTCTTAAAATGGCTATTTTGAAAATTTGGTGAAAAAATTCCTATAATTTACTGTGTTACGAGTGAGCATTGCGCAGTTTCCACGCACCCTCGTAAGTTCATGAATTTGTAATATTTTCAGTTCACATTTTCACCAGTGGCATTTTTCCACACTTCCTTATGAACAGAACAGCTGTCATTTTTATGTTCGCTTGCGCACATGTGCAAGGAACATATTGGGAGAGTAGCACACTTGGAGGTGTGCCTCTCCCACCCAATGCACTGCTCAGTTGAGAAGGCATGGCAGTCCTGCACCAATGGGTGCAGCAGCTCAATGTGAAACGGGAGGTGGTCTTGGCTTCAAAGAAAAACACCACTGCCATGCTGGTAGCGCCGGCGATCCGCGGCGCTTTCTACGCACCTCCCCAGCGGCGTCGTCATACCACCCCAAAGCTTTCATGCCGCTGGGGCCCACCCCAGCGTGGCAAACGTGTTGCTGATGGGGTGCCCAATCCCCATCGGCTCATGACCCCCCCCAAAGCCATACTGCTGCCACGCTGGGAGCCCACCCCAGCGTGGCAAACCGTTTGTTTGGATAGCCGACGGGGGTGCCCAATCCCCCGTTGGCTCCTCACCCCCCAAACACATCTTCTGCCACACTGGGACCCACCCCAGCATGGCAAATGTCCCTCGTAGTCTTTTTTTCCTTTTTAACCTGTAAAACAAAAATGGTCCCGCGGCGCGTCTCCCAGCCCCCCTTCCACAACCCGCACCCACTCACTGCGCACCCAGCCTCCCCACACCCCCCTACCGCATACTTAACTCCAGACTCCGGCATGATGATCTTCAGTGGACTGGGAACACGTCTGCACTCTTCAAAGCCGACCGCGAACTGAGGAAATGCTGGTAAGCTCTATAATGGGCTAGATAGGGGGGTTTCAACTTTATGGCATATCTCAGTCATTTTTTGGAATTTTTGCACCAAATTTTCAACATGGGGTTTTTGGGACCCCTTCTCATGAATGATGTCACTGTCATGGCGTTATTCTGGCCTGAAGGGTGATTTTGCAGGCACTGCGCAGTCACTGCGTGAAATCACCCTTCAGCCTCAGATAATGCCATGACGGTGACATCATCATGAGAAGGGGTCCCAAAATCCCATGTTGAGAATCTGGTGAAAAAATTCCAAAAAATTACTGTTTTACGAGCGTGCGTTGCGCAGTTCCTACGCAGGCTTGTAAGTTCGCGAATTTTCAATATCTTCACTCCAGATTTTCAACATTGCCATTTTATCACACCTTCTTATGAGTTGTACAGCTGTCATTTTTCACATCTCACCCAAAATGTGTTTCCGCCCATGTAGCGCACAATGGCGCAGTCGGTGTGCAAAATCAATGTATGGAACACATTAAGAAAATCACAGTGACACTGTTCATGAGCACAGGTCTTAAAATGGCTATGTTGAAAATTTGGTGAAAAAATTCCTTAAAATGACTGTTTTACGAGCGTCGTTTCTCAGTTCCTATGCACGCTCATACGTTTGCGAATTTTCAGTATTTGCACTCCAGATTTTCAACATTGCCATTTTACCAAACCTCCTCATGAGCAGTACAGCTGTCATTTTTCACATCCTGCCCAAAATGTGTTTCTGCCCATGTAGCGCACAATGGCACAGTCGGTGTGCGAACTCAGTGTATGGGACACATTAAGAAAGTCACAGTGTCGCTGTTCATGAGCAGAGATCTTAAAATGGCTATGTTGAAAATTTGGCAAAAAAATTCCTACAAATAACCGTTTTATGAGCGTGCGTTGTGCAGTTCCTACGCACACTCGTAAGTTTGCGAATTTCCAATATTTTCACTCCAGATTTTCAACGTTGCCATTTTACCACACCTCCTTATGAGCAGTACAGCTGTCATTTTTCACAACCTGCCCAAAACATCTTTCCCCCATGTAGTGCACAATGGCGCAGTCCGTGTGCGAAATCAATGTATGGGACACAGTAAGAAAATCACAGTGACACTGTTCATTAGCACAGGTTTTAAAATGGCAATGTTGAAAATTTGGTGAAACAATTCCTAAAAATGACTGTTTTACAAGTGTGCGTTGCACAGTTCCCATGCACAGTTGTAGGTCTGCCAATTTTCAATATTTCCACTCCAAATTTCAACTTTGGCATTTTACCACACTTCCTTATGAGCAGTACAGCTGTCATTTTTCACATCCTGCCCAAAACGTGTTTCCGCCTATGTAGCGCATAATTGGGGTAACAAACAGGTCATGCTGACAATTTATTGTGCAAATACCAGCAATCGCACAGGGCATTAGGGTAAAGCACCATACATGCCAAACACCACTGCAGATACCTGCAAGCGAATGTTCGGCATTGACAAATGCTTGTTCACAACATGGCTGAAATGTGTTTTCACACTTTCAGCACAGAAATGCGTGGTCGCTGTGGAAAATCATTGTTCGGGAAAGATAAAGAAAATCACAGTGACTGTTCATGACCAGAGGTCCCAAAATGCCTGTGTTGACAATCTGCTGTAAACAATTCCCAAACTAATTACATTAGGGGTGCACGTTGCACAGTTTCTACGCACGTTCGTAACTTCACCAGTTTTTTTAGTATTTTCACTGCAGATTTTTAACATTGCCATTCTTTTACACCTCCCCATGAACAGTACCACTGTCATTTTTCACATTCTGTTCAGAATGTGTTTTTGCACCTATGGTGACAAATGCCGTAGTCGCTGTGCAAAAGCAGCTTTCCGCTAACAAACTGATATTGCCACTGTTCATGAGGTGGGGGTCACAAAAAACCCATGTTGAAAATTTGGAGTGAAAATATCAACAAATGCATGAGGTGTTAGGGTTTCCAACTATAACACCCCACCCTGTAGAGAATGACAGGCATCAGGGCTGTGACTTGGGATTGTCACCTGCAATGCTCATACCATTCCACCCCTCCACACCCTGCAGCCACTGAGAGGCATCGAGGTGTGCCTTGGACTCTTCAGCCCCAAAGTTCATCCCATTCTCCTATACTGCACCCATCTCACGATATTTCCTGATGGAATGGGGTGCGCATAAGGGTCAAAGACCCCAAGGCACACCGTGACACTTGTCAGTGTCTGCACGATAGGGTGTGGTGAAATGGCATGGCTGTTATGCCTGCCACTATCTGCAGGGTGGTGATGAGGTTGGCTTCAGTTCAGTAATTCACTGCCTTTCCTATTATGCAGCTCTGTAACTCCTACACTACCAATGCCAATGCCAGCAAGCAAACATTCGGCATTGACAAATGCTTGTTCTTTTTGGTATGCTCTTATCTGGTTTAATGTGCTACGCTTCCCCATTATATTTAGTTTTGAATCTTCTCTGCACTGGATTTATTCATTTTAAGTTGCCCAAATGTAGTTTGGAGGTTTAAAAGTCATGGTTCTGTCTGCCATTAGTGGAGGTGCCATCTCCTTACTTCGGCTGCTTCTGTGTGCAAGTGAAAGGGGCCGAGCTGCATGTTATCATGCTGTCTCGTCAGTTTGATGACATCACCATATGACTTGTCTTCTATGGCCAGATCATAAAGAAACCAAATTGACTCCATTGGGACATTCTACTAAAAGCAATGTGTGGTCCCCCTTCCACAACTGTTTTTGAGTCATCTTCTGCTATTCTGATTATTGTTTAAAGAATAAGAAGGAAATACAAAATGTGGCAGTTAGATCGGAGAGAACCAGGCTTGGTGGTGGAATGGATACTTCTGTGTCACCTGATTATCATCTTTATGTTTATTATCAATTACAATATATTTTACTAATGGACTTGTACTATTAATTTGACTTATTTCTGTATTCTATTGTTATTATATTGAATGGGCATTGTTGGTATATTAAAACTTATTGTGCCTGGAATCTAGTTGGGGGGGGGGCAACTTGTACCTTACTTAATGTTATTATTTTGATTATGGTTCCTACTCAGGAAATTACTTTATATTATCACCTGAGGCATGCTCAGGTTTCAAAAAATATGACTGATCCAATCTAGTATAGATGGGGGTGGGAGGGGAGAGTTCTATTTTAAACTTCTACCTTACTTAATATTGTGATTATGATTCCTATTCCTACTCATTAAGCTACTTTTATAATCTCATCTGGAGCATGTACAGATTTAAAAAAAGTATCTGCCTGATCCAATTGTCAATATTTTATTATTGTTGAATTCTTGGATACCATTAAACAGGGGTGGGAAAGGGTTGAGGTTCAAGATGTCTATTTTTAACTTTTATCATGTTATTAAGTTCTATCATGTTGTTATAATGATTTGGTTAGTTTATATTTCTGCTTGAACAGAAAAGGAAAATAAATGGAATGAGCATATTCCAAGAAATATCTAACTGGTTTCAAGACTTGTGAAATACTCAATTATGTTATTACACATTATTGAAATGAAGTCCATATCAAATTTTCATTTAGTCCATATCTGCTTTTGTAAGTCCGTAAAGTAAAGATCTGCTACTGTGGTGGTGAGTGGAACAATAGATCCCACTGAGTGCAGTCTAGATGTCTTTCTAGGAAAAAATGGGAATTGCTGGCTACAGCCACTGATAAACTGCGGTAATCCTCAATGGATTTATAGTCATCTCACGTCTGTAGTCCTGCGAGTCTATGATTCTATGAAATATAACTCCCCTTCCATTGCCACAGGGCTGTCATTGTAATCAAGCTTCTGCTCAGTGTTACCATCCTAGGCTTCATTCAAACTGCGGGGGCATATGTATGGAATAATTAATCCCAAATATGATGAACAGGCTGGATGAGACATCAGAGGTTACTGTGACATCATTGATATTTGTAAGTAAAGCATGAGTTCTCCTGTGATATTGCTGTTGCCCCAGAATGTCCCAATTTGTGTGTTCAGTGTTTGGTTGGTTTATTTTTTTTTTTAGTTATGAGTTTTTCTTTCCTCACTGCTGGCTATCTTAGGAGGGCATCCCCAGCCCTGTCCCCTGGCATCTACCAGCCAATGCTGACCTGACCCCAGGGCTTGCCCTCTCAGCGGGGTCGGTAGGAGGGTTCCCAACTCCCCCACTGAAGTCCGCATATAGTTGGCCAGCACCATGGCTAACTGGGAGTGGAGCCTGTGAGGTGCCCTCTGCTATCCTGCACAGCAGTCTATTTCCTCCAGTTTTTCTCCCTAGGAGTCGGGACCATGCAGTGTTGCCAGCAGAGGGGGGGTGCGCATACTTCCACATGCACTTCCTCCAGGTGTCTGACCCAACTCCTCCCAGCTCGTGGTACAGCACCATGTCCTCCAGCCTCCGCCAGGGGCAAGCAAGTGCTGACCATCAGGAACCCTCCTCCCCAGAGAAGGAGAGCAGTCCATCAGATGCTTAATCCCTCTCCTCCCCTGCCAACCCCCGACGGCCCGTGCTTGTTCCCGAACACAGATCACCAGCGTAGCGCGAGGTAAGGCGCCAGCACCATCGGGCCGGGCTGGTTGGTTTATTTGATAAAGTATATTGTCCTTCCCCTCACTCATTAAGTAAAATGGCCTATTCTGAGTTAGGCCACTGCATATCCCATATATTGTATCCAAGAAAAAGAGACTGGCAGTGTTGCTGCTATTCACACAGGTGTGATATACAGACCTCTAGCCCAGGTGAAGAGGTGGACAAGGTTCTAGTGGTATCCATCCACATGATGGCAGCTAAATGGAAGGTGCTGCTGGTAGGTGATTTCAGTCTGCCAGATGTGGATTGCAGCATCCCAGCTACTGCCTTAGACAGGAGCAGGAACATTCTGTACTCTGTGCAAGGGGCAGGTCTCAGGCAACTAATGCTAGAGCCCACCAGGGAGGGTGCAGTTTTGGACCTGGTACTCACCAGTGGGGACAGAATTGAGGAACAGATCACTTGAGGGTTAGTAAGCAGTGTGAGAAGACAACATTGAAGGCCAACAGAATGCTGGGCTGCATTGGGAGGGGAATCATAAACAGGAGGAGAGAGGTGGCACTGCCAGTGTATGGATTGCTGGTCAGGCCATACCTGGAATACAGAGTCCAGTTCTGGAGGCCTCACCTCAAGAAGGCCATTGACTGAGTGGAACCAGTACAGAGAAAGGTGACAAAAATGATTCAGGGTCTGCAATACATGTCCTATGAGGAAGGACTTAGGGAACTGAATAAGTACTTCCTGGAGCAGAGAAGAGAGAGGGGGCATGATTAAAACATTCAAGTACATAAAGGCATTAAAAAAGGTACAGGAACAGGAACTTTTTCACTTCAAGAAGGGCTCCAGGACCAGGGGACATAACCTTAGGCTGCAAGAGGGAGGTTCTGTACCTACACCAGGAAGTTTTTTTTTCACAGAAAGAGTGTGGATGCCTGGAACAGCCTGCCCTAAGAGGTTTTGTGGGTAAACACTGTGGGGGGATTCAAGAATGCACAGGATAGACACAAGGGAGCCCTGACTACACAGGGAAACTAGAGTGTCAAAACAGATCTAAAACAAATGGGCTGACTAGATGGACCTAGTGGTCTCCTACTATCAACTTATATATTTCTAAGTTAGGGTGGGTAGACACAAGGGTTCCAGTGATCATCACACCATGTAGTTCAGCATGAGTACAATGACAGAGTCAAGCCACAAAAAGGTGAGAGACCTGGATTTCAGGAAGGAGGACTTTACTAAGTTGTGGATATTTTTCAAGCTTGCCCTGGCAGGGAGACACAAAAGGGGACGTGGAAAAGCAGTGGGCCCATCTGAAAGGAGCCATAGTGGATGCAACACACCTTTGCATTAGACAAGTAAACAAGGACAAGAGAAATCCACTATGGCTGTCAAAGGAAGTGGCCAGGAAGGTAAGAGTGAAAAAGATGGCTTTCAGGAAACACAAGGAAACACAGCAGGAAGAGGGCAGGGTAGTATGCCTGGATAAACAGAGGGAGGCAGGGAAAGCAGTCAGGAGCACAAAGATAAAAGCAGAGGAAAAAAAAATAGCACAGGAGGTAAAAAAAAAAAGAAGACAATACCTTTTACAGGTACTGTACATTTAGTGAAAGGAGGAAAAACAGGCATGGGATAGTAAGGCTTAAAGGGGAAGAAGGAGAATGTGTGGAAGGGGACCTGAAAAAGCATCAATACTGAGCAGATATTTGTGTTCTGTATTCACAGAAAAAGGAGAAGGTAAGGGACCACAGTTATGCAGCATAAACAAATGTGGAAGGGAGATGGACACCAGTCCTTTTACAGAAGAGAGAGTCCTAAAAGAACTCACAAATCTGAATGTGGACAAGGCAATGGGACCAGATGGGATACATCTTAGAATATTAAGGGAACTACAGGAGGTATTGGAGCACCACTGGCAGCCCTGTGCAATGAATCATTCGATATAGGAGTGGCTCCATCTTCACAAATTTGGCAGTAGGAAGGAGGCTGGAAATTATAGACCAGTCAGCCTCCCATCAATAGTGGGGAAAATTACGGAATCACTACTTAAAGAAAGGATTGTAGAACACCTTGAATCCAGTGGAGCACAGAATCTGAGACAGCATGGATTCACATGGGGGAAGGTCATGTTAAACAAGTCTAACTGATTTCTTTGACTGGGTGACTAAAGTCATGGCTCAGGGGGGTGGTGTAAGTGGCCTACCTGTATTTCAGTAAGGCCTTCAATACCGTTCCACATAGAAGACTTGTTAACAATTGGGAAGCATGGGAGTGGGTCACAAGGTGGTAAACAGGGTTAGAAACAGGTTGCGTGATAGAAGACAGAGAGTCATGGTAAGTGGTGCTCAATCTGAGGAAAGGAGGGTGACCATTGGGCTGCCACAGGGATCAGTCATGGGGCCAGTCCTGTTTAATGTCTTGATAAGTGACATTATGGAGGAATTGGTGGGGAAAGTGTGCCTCTTTGCAGATAACACTAAGATCTTCAAAGGGCGGACACTCCAGGAGGGGTGGAAAAATGAGGAGGGACATGGGAAAACTGGAGGAATGGTCTAGAGTGTCGTAACTGACATTCAGTGTGAACAAGTACAGAATCATGCATTTTGGGCACAGGAACTCAGGGGAGGATTACATGATGGGGGGACTAATTGTCACCAAACAGGAAAGGGATTTGGTGGTAATCTCATCTGATGACTTAAAGGTGGCCAAATAGAGACAGTGGGATTCCAGGGGGCATAGGGAGAGGTATCACCAGCAGTAGGAAGGAGGTGGTGATGCCAGTGCACAGATCATTAGTGAGCTCTCATTTGGAATACTGGATCCAGTTCTGGAGGCTGTATCTCTATAAGGACATAGACAGAATGGAGGTAGTTCGAAGAAGGGCAACAAAGGTGGTGCGGGACCTGCACCAAAAGTCATATGAGGAGAGACTTGGAAACCTCAATATGTATACCCTGAAAGAGAGGAGAAACAAGGGAGATATAATAGAAATCTACAAATGTCTAAAAGGAATAAATAGGTTACCAGAGGGTAGTATCTTTCAGGAAAGGAAATGTCCAGGAACAAGGGGGCATGACATGAGGTTGGAAAGGAGAAGAATAATGAATAGCATGAGGAAGTATTTATTCATGGAAAGGGTAGTGGATGCATGTAGCAGGCTCCCAGCAGAGAGGGTGGGGTGGGGGTGAAAACAATGGGGGAATTTAAGCATGCATGGGACAGACATAGCAGAACCCCAGCAATAGGAATGAGGAGGTAAAGATGGAGATGAAGTAGGGTCTGCAGTTTTTCCAGTAGGCAGGGAAAATGGGCAGACTGGATGGACCTAGCTGTCCTTATCTGCCATCAGTTTCTATGATAGAATGTTATGTAAACAGTTCACCCCCCAACAATGTTTTCATTTGCTAATTTTACAGTCAGAATTAAAAAAAAGACTTACTGCTCCCAGCTGCTTGTAACTCTCCCAAATAGCTCCATAATCCTTTCCAGAGAATTGAAATTATTGATTTTTTTAATTACATAGTAAAAGGGTACAACAAAGAGGTTTGCATCCATCTTTCTTTTGATGTTTATGGCTGACTTAGCATTGCTGTTTTTGGCAATAGTCAGTCTGCTCGAAACATTGAAAGTATGGGGATTTAGTGTTCATTGTTAAACCCCCTTTCAAGGTAATTATGCAAATTATTTCAATTCATCAAGGTTATTGTATTTCAAATTTTAACAAAATGGCTGAAAAAAAAAAAACATTGGGGAGGTCCAGTCACTCACAGCACCAGTTAACTCTTATTACACAAAAGGTCTCAGAAATGCTACAATCTGATTGGCTGTTAGGATTCCAACAGCCTTGCATTAATCCCTGTCACACTGTCATGTATATAAGGGATATACAGTACAATGGTGAGCTGTCAAATAAATGATTTATCTACACAAGTGCTGTTTGACCTCGGGTAACCTCACGAGTGGTGTAAGCCACTAGTGAGATGTTCGAGATCAAACAGCACAAGTTTAGCTAAATCATTTATCTGACAGCTCACCATTGAATATTTCATTTATACAAGAGGGATGCTTTCTGTCAGAGCAGGAACATAGCTTTTGATTGTTTTATCTTTTTTTTTGCTTATGTTTGTCAAAAAAGTGAAGGAAAATAGCATTTTCTGCTCTGTTTTGCTAATTATAAAACAATCTATAAGGTATCTATAAATTAAATATCACTCATTTTGTAGATAATTTTGTGCTGAACAACTTTCGTGCTCACAGCACTATGCTATCTTTTTTCGTTTTAAAGTTATTTGCATTTGAATATAGTTAGTACTGATACCGAGGCTGAGCATTCTAAATAAGTTCCAGAGTGATTGTAGCATGTCTACTATGTGTATAAATCTGTGATGATGTGTCTACTATGTGAATAAATGTAAAATTTTGAATTTATCACATAGTAGCTCAAATTTATCACATAGGATTTATGTACATTGCATATATTCTGATCACCATGGCACATGAATTCTTTCTGTCAGCATTTCATCCTCTAGCACTGTTGAATGATTGGAATGTTGCATTCTGATTTTGAACCAGCATTCTAAAACTGTTGGTGGAACAACTATTATATTAAAAATCTCCCTCTAAATGATGAAAACATTCAAAAAGTATACTTTTAACACTTTCCTTTTGGAATATTTTTTTTATAATAGCAATAAGGCACTCCCAGGAGTTAGACTGACAGTCAGTTAATCTAACCCATTGTTATGCCTTATTGCTTAAAAAAAATGGTTAATTGAACATCAAGGGCAAAATGTCAGTGTTAATTATTTTCAGGTGAGGTGAGAACAGTTGATCACTGCCAGAAATAAGGCATTTTCTGTGCAGACATTTTACTGGGCTCCATGAAAACTGTTAGTGTTTTATGTTCTCAAAAAAATTATTTTTTTGTGATTCTGTGTTGAGAATGATTTTAAAAACACCTATACAATGGCCCAATACTTTATTCTTGTCTGAACTAGGAACTGTGAAAGTAAATGCTATGCTATATCTAAAGATCACTACAGGTTTATTCTGTTCTCATTTCCAGCTTGTCCTGTTGTAAAAGTGGAGCCTAGCCCACATCCTCCAATTGTGGGTTCTTGTGACAAGACCATAATAGCATCCTGCACAGCAGCGCATGGGAAACCAGCTGCCACCATTTCATGGGACACATCCCCCTTTGAGTGTTCTGTATATAGCAACACATCATATCATGACGATGGAACAGTGACTGTCAAAAGTTGGCTTGAGGCTAATCCAGAGAGAAGAATGAATCAGCAAAAAGTCTCCTGTACAGTACAGCATCCTGGTCTGACACTACCTGAAGCAAGACACCCCGTGACTCTGAATGTTCATTGTATGTATAACAATACTACTGCATATTTACATAGAGAACACTGGATGGACAACTATGCAGAACCAGTGTGTTCTGCCACAGTGGAATTCTGATTCCCTCTGACCTCAAGATCGAAGCTCGAGAGGTCCATGGGAATCTGAATCCCGAGGTGGCAAAATTGTGCATAGAGTTACTCATCCTGTATTTTTTATAGTGTATAGTACTGTGTGAAAAATGTGTTCTGTGAGTTCTTTTGCTTTCAAAATGAAACTGACTCATGCAGACTCCAGAGGTTCTAGAATGCTTTTCTATCACAGTAGGATAGAAAAGCATTCCATGACATTGGAACTGTGGTAGAACAACATTTTGAAAGGGATCGAATTCTATACAGAACAACATTCCACTATACACTATAGTGTAATACTTAATGAGAATATAATTTAAGGGGGTCAATCTACAGTAATGGGATACCAAATGTGTGTAAGATTTGCTGTTGACACACACACATAACACTGCTATTTAAAAAAAGTACATTTCTTTTACAAAAGGATGTTTGTTTAAAGTTAATTATTTGTACAGGAAAATTGTGAACAAAAAAAGAAAGAAAACTGCAATCATAAAGATGATACATGTTCTTTAGCTTAAAAAAGCAATATTCCTGTTAAGATATTTCCCCCCTGTTGAAAGATTTAAAAAAAAAAGCTTTATAAATTGCAGTAAACCTGGCAGTTATGAAACAATTTGTAGAACATGGATTCATCTATGTTATAAAAACATAGAGATTTTGCAGGCAGAAATAGACTTGGGAGTTCATTAATTCTGCGCTGTCCTGCCTAGACTCACTACAGTCTACCACTGCTTGGTCTTAGACTGTGCCCCTAATGTGAGCTCTGTTCACCATGTCTTGTCATCCGTGCCCTCACTGCATTTCCACAGTTACTATGTCCCTGTTCCATCCCATGTTAAACCCATAAACAGTCTTGAATCACTCCAGTTCACTTGGCAGTCTGTTCCAGTTGTCCACTACCCTTTTAATATGTTCTCACATCCCACCTTAATCTACCCGCTACCAGTTTGTTCTCATTTATTTGAATTTTTTTGACCAGAAAAGGCACAGTAAGCTCTTATAGCATGTTTCTAGGTGTGTCTTTGGGGGGTGCATAGCTGTTTAGTTGATGACAGAATGTTGGACATGACACTGTGGAAATCCCCCTATTGGTCTGTAGGGGGAACCCTTGTTCAAAATGGCGACAGCGGTCTGGGAGAGGAGATGGCTGGCGAACCTGCAGGGGGATCTGATCTCTGTCCTTGCAGGTTAAGTAATGGAGATCACTATTGGAACAAGTAATAATCAGGAAACTGAAGCAAATTTAATGCCTGAAGCAAATATGGAAGTTGATATGGATTTTTTGAAGTATGAAAAAATCTACAAGAAAATTTGGCAGCAGAGAAACAAAGGTTGGCTAATATGTTGTTGACTGCAGAAAAACAATTCTCACAAGAAAAGTTACGATTGGAGTAGGAGAAAAAAAAGCATGAAAGACAAATGGGGAGTCCCAATGGTAATATGAAAAAAACTACCTGCATCAGTATTTCTTTTTGGAGCTGAAATGAGCACTGCTACAGGTCCCTCAGAAGAAATGGGAACTTCAAAGAATACGCCCTGGATACCGGGCACAACACCATGAGAGGCAGGCTGGAGGCAAGCAGACAGAGGTATCTGGATCCCTGATGAGAATATTCCAATTCCAGGTGTCAGTGAGACATCCACAGCACAAACATTTTCAGAAGACTTGAAAATTCCTCAAAATGGAGGAGAATTGCATGCCCAGAAGAACCTGGATCCTGATCAGCATCTGGGAGAGGTTAACAACACAGAAACATCGCAGACAACAAACACAGAGACAGTTGCAGTTACGCAGGAGAATGAAATATTCCATGAAGCATGCACAGATAGTATGGACAGTCAAATCCTGAATGTAACAGAAGGTGAGACTGACAGTAATAATTATGAAACCTCAAACAGACCGAAATCAGGCTTTTCAAATCAATTTCGTAAGCCACCAGAAAATGCTAAGAGAAGTCATGCAGTGAGAATAAAGTATAAAGGCAGACCTTGAATTTTCACCGGACTGGACTTATGTAAAAAGACATTTGATAAAAGACTCATTGAAATTTTTGTCTTCAGAAGTATTTGCTTTTATCCATGCACCCGGAAAGCAAACCTTTGATGTTAACTTTAGGACTGCAATATTATTAGATCGGTTTTGTCAGAAATATCAAGTAGTGAAAGATAGTGATGTTTGGCAATGTTTTTTTGCAATCACTTTATCTAAACCCATGTTAAAAACCATCATGGTGTTATTACAAAATGAGGGTGTGAATGTTAAAGACATTATATATTGGTTAGAACTGAGGTGTGAGGTACAAGGGTTATCAGAGCCAATAATTGATAGTGAGGGATTTTAGACCAGGGGTGGACATATAGAGTACAGCTTAAACATACAGACATAGAAATACATCACCTGCCTAGTAACTTTTTTGGGGGAAGGGACTAGGGTATTTTGTTCTGCCTGGGGCAACCAAAGTCTTGGTATAAGTGCAGTTCCCCAAGGCATGTTAGCAGTGACTGAAAAAATTAGATGTTCCATGAGTGGTATGATAGGACACCCAGGTATTCATTGCACATTTACCCCTCATTGCAGCCTTTGTGACACTGAAGGACACACTTTTTTGGAATGCCCATGGGCATCCCATAATACACCTGATGTAGACTTTGCAGGTCATGGTTTTTATGTAAATACTGGAGTTCAAAGGAACAACAGGGAATAAGGGCAACATACCAAAGCCACCCCCTGAGCAGGACAGATAACACAAGGCCTAGCAGTAGAAATGGTACCACAGTTACTCCTGCTAACATACTTGAAGGGCTGCTTGAGGGTCTTAGAAGACAGGATAGTGAAGAGAGGAGGTAGGGAGATCACAAACCTGGGAGAACTCAGCAAACAGAAGGAAGTCAAGGTAATGAAGTACAACCAGAAAATACCCCCCCAAGGGAGGCAACACCATCAACTTCTGATATGCCCCCTCCAGATGCAGACATTTTTCAAATACTGTAGTGCAAAAGGATAAAGGGAAAACAGGGGGAACTGCAACATCAAGTACTACTCCAACAATCCCAACACAGAATAAATATGACCCGCTACAGTGGGGATGGACAGAGATGGAGGATAAATTGGATGCATCCTCCTTGGTAGACATTTCTTCAGACAATGAAGATCCTGTTAGGGTGAAACCTCTGGTTAAAAAGAAAAGGTGGGGTACCAGAAACAAGGCAAAAAATGTTTAGCCCATATAACTTAAACAAAACATAAAATCATAACTGATAGGGCTGCTTCCCTAAATACAAACAGCATAAAAAATGAAAAGAAAATGAAAACTAGTTTTGCATTATTTGAACAACAAGGTTTTGATTTATATTTTTCAGGACACTAGATTACATGCATATTTGGAAGCTATGAGGGCATCACAGGATTGGAAATGGGGCGAATGTTTGTGGTCCTTAGGCACAGAACCATGTAGTGGGCTGTGCATCACATTTATAGACTGAAATATCAAACTCTTGAAGCATGTAGAAACAGAACAAGGGAAAGCAGTATTAATGGATGTATTGTATCATGAACAGGTTTTTTGACTAATAAATTGTTATGCGCCCCAAACAAAGTTAGCTAGGATTGAATTATGGAAACTTGCACAGCCATACCTATTTACTTCCAAAATAATTCTGTTTGTTGGAGATTTTAGTTGTGGAATCTTGAGACCTGCTAGAGGTATAAGATGGGAAAAAATATTTTGTGTTGTAACTTTCTTAAAATCAGTGACAGCTGAAGCATCCTTAAAATATGTGCAAGAGTCATATAAAACCCTGCCTGCCCATACCTTTTATAAGAAAACTCTGTCAAGAAGAACTGATTCAATGTCCTGCATAGCCAGTATAGTGTTATGCTTGTGCAATTGTGTTAGTTTGGTTTTGGCCATTTGCACAGTCTATTCCAGAGGAATTACCACCCTGTAGGGGTACAAAAGGCAAAGAACCCTCGGAGAGAGTTCCACCCCTAGAGGTGCCATGGGAGGATTCCCATGGCTAAAGGTACCTTAGGACTCCCCCTAAGGAGAGAGTGCTGCCACTGGAGGAGGAGGAGAGGAGGATGGTGGGGCAAAGAAAAAGTGCTTCACAGTGAGGCTGAGAGGAACTGCTTATATAACTCAGGAAGTGGGAGTGGCTGGCTGCTTGGCCATCTAACTCCAGGCATGGCCTTTCCAATTCAATGTCCTGTGCAGCCAGTATAGCGTTATGCTTGTGCAGTTGTGTGTGTTTGGTTTTGGCCATTCACATTCTGTATTCCAGAGGAATTACCACCCTGTAGGGGTACAAAAGACAAGGAACCTTCTGAGAGGGTTCCACCCCAGGAGGTGCCATGGGACGATTCCTGTGGCTAAAGGTATCTTAGGAATCCACCAAAGAAATGTAGTACAATCATATCTCAAAGAATGAGGTGACAGAAAGCTTATGAGCAAACAGTAACTGTGATGTAGGAGCAATAACTGTAACCTAGTAGTAGAGAAGCCTAGACAGTTTGATAACGTAATGAGATGCTCAGTTGGATAACATATTGAAATGTCCAGGTTTGCATAGCATGATACTAATGGTTTGCATTGAGAAAGAGGGGATCCTCTAAGGGGAAAGGGAATGGCAGGACATCCTCCACCTTCATAGAACAGGGGAACCTACCTAAAAAAACTAGGAGACACTACTATGCTAACTAACTGTTATGACCCGAGGCAACGGAGGCGAGAAAACAAATCCTATGAGGAGGAAATCTGAGGATCCAAGGCCTAGGTCGCCTTCCTTCCAGGCTTGGGATAGTTTATTTAGTGATGGCTCTGCAGCTGCAATTTGGAAAACCCAACTAAAGGGAGGCAGAAAATATTCCAGTTTGGAGGAAGGCTCTCACTCAAACTCTGTAGTGGGAATGCCATGGAAGGTTGCGAGAAAACTCTGCAACAATACTTGCAACCAAGGCGGAGGAGGAGAGCAACAGCTGCTGAGGCACTCATCTGGCCTACCCACCCTAAACTCAAACCAGGTGAACCAGAGGCAGTTGTAGGGAGAATGCGGTGAAGGTGCCTTGCTAGGGAAACCACTAAAGTCAATGGCTAACCATTATAGTGGAACACTAGAGCCCAAGGAGATCATCATAATCACCCTTCACCGCTAGTCTTAAATTCTGCACCAGGAGCTGCTGTCATGTAGCAGGCAGCTAAAGCAAAGCCTGGGGTGAGGACATTCCCAGCTATGGACCAAGTGAGAAGGATCCCATCCCAAGCTGGACATGCTCAAGATGCGGACTAAATGCAGAGCAAAACCATCAGCTGCAGGGACCCTGCACCAGAATAGAATGGATGGCATGCCCCATGTTTAGATTGAGAGCTGAGAAGCTGTTGAGCTGATTGAGCACTGGTGTGGTGATCATAATGAGCAGTGAGTGCTGAGATCTTGCACGGTCAAAAGCAGATTGAGTGCAGCAGACATCCCAGAGGCTGAAGTCGAGAAGATGCAATAGGCATGTGCAATAAATTGCGTAAGCAAGCGTGGACCTGTATGTAGGTCAGTACACAGAGAAGTAAGTACACTTGCACGTAGGTCTGCATAATGTAGTAGCGATGAAACAGCACTGAATAATGGGGCAGCCAGCCAGACATTTAAGCCAAATAAAAGTGACGAATACTCTGAGGATTTTCAGTGGTGAAGGCAGGATTTAGAACAGAAATAATGAGCCACATGGGGCTACAACTCCCCAAACACTTCCCAGTCCCCGCCGTAGGACAAACAAGAAAATGATGGAAGGGCTGAGAACCACATGCAGATATAAAGCTAATTTAACAGCCTCAGCAGGAGCTTTTCTAGCTGACTTCAGAGTATAACAGAGTGAATAAATATAAAAGCAACATCCATAGGGAGTACTGACTGAAAGCAAGTAGTCGGAGCCCTGGAACAATATGCTAGGAGTTTAGAAACAAAGCCCCCACAAAACAAAACCAAAGACACACAAACACAGAACAGGAAACAGAAAGAAGAAGCACACATGCAGCCGAAGGCAAAATACAAACCAGAAGCAAGAAAATAAACACAGAAATCCAGCAAAGACAAGCAGGAGCAGTGTGGGGGGGGGCAGCCAGCCCTGCAGGCCCCAACCAGCTCAGAGGACAGATAGACAGAGCCTTTAGCTGCAATGAAAAAGTACTTCACAATGAGGCTGAGGGGAACTGCTTATATAGCTCAGGAAGTGGGAGTGGCTAGCTGCTTGGCCATCAAACTCCAGGCATGGCCTTTCCAATTATTTGTGGGTACCATACAATATTCCTGTAACACTTTCTAACACAAGAATAGTAGCCACCTCTGACCATTGCTTAATAAGTTTAAAACTCTGTAATACAGCAGAAACATCCTGTGGGAAAGGATTATGGCAAATTAATACTGCAACTTTACAGGGGACAGGAAATCAGAAAGAGTTGTAAGAAGTTTTATTTTCGAGAAAATCCATATTGATACTTTACAAAGATCATATACAATGATGGTCAGATATCAAACTAGATTTTATACGATGCCTAAAAGTGTTGACAAAACAGGTAATGTTGACAAATGGACAAAATATAGGGAATTAGTGAACCAACTTGCCTTACTGCATGTCAGGGTTAGGAATGACCAACAAAGGGCTGAGAGAATAAATCAAATTAAAGAGGAATAAAAAAAGTTGCAGTATAATAGATTTACATCCCTGGAAAGGGAACAAAAATTTGGGACACATGGTAAATCATGTATTGTTAACCCACATGACAACTGGAAAAATAGGAGGAACAAGAACATTATTACCCAGCTCCAAACATAATCTGGATCTTTAATATCAAATTAAAAACAAATATTAAACGAGATAGATAAGTTCATATTAACATTATTTGGCTCTGACTTTAACAAAGAAAATGAAATATAGACATGGATAGATAACATAGAACTTCTACAGATTCCAGTAGAAAAACAAGTTATGCTGACAGCTCTTATTTCCAAAGATGAACTGTAGGAGATAATTACAAATCTAAAAGGATACAATGCCCCTGGTGAAGATGGACTTGCCTCTGAATTCTACAAATGGCTCTGGGAATTTATTCCAGAGGAATTAGTTGTGGCATACAATACTTTTTTGCACTGTACGGAGTTACTAGAGGGAATGACTACAAGGATATTAGTACTGTGATTTAGAAAAGGGGACAAACATCTACTGAAAAACTTGAGACCCATTACTTTGTTGAATGTGGATTTGAAAATGTTAGCAAAAATATTGAGTAATAGGATTTCCAAAACCGTAGCTGATATAACACATATTTCACAAAATTGTGCTAATCCTAAATGGAAAATCATGGAAAATTTGTTAATCTTGAGAGAAGTGATAGATTATAGTATACAGAACAAAAACGTATTACATTTTAGTCATAGACCTGTCTCAGGCCTTTGACAGAGTGGCACATGAATATTTATAGATATGCCAACAGAGATATGATTTTCCTAAACAATTTTGTGGCGGATTCAAAAATAGAACTGCAGCAATAATTCTATTGATACAGGGTTGGACAGGGAGAAAGAGACAAGTTAAAAGATGGACGAGGCAAGGGTGCCCCCTCAGTCTCTTATTATATATTATGACAATAGATTCAATAATTAGGAAAATTAACTCAGCACCTCAAATCAGAAGAATTCAAACACTACAAAACTCATAGGAAATCAAGACTAGCATGTACACAGATGAATTAATATTAATTATTTCATGTACAGTTTCAGGTGAAAAGGCTCCTATGTTTTTACAGGAGTTTGCCCAAGTTGCTGGAGCTATAATAAATTATGATAAGAGTCTGTACTTAGGGGTTGGTTGCCAAGAAATAGAGAATACATCTTTTTGCGGTATACCAGTTACAAATGAGCCTTGTAAAATATCAGGGATTTTATTTGGTCCTGGGAACATGTCTGAGATAAACTGGACAGCCAAAATAAATAATGCAAAACCAAATGCATTATGGCAAAAATGGAATATGGGAAAAAGAAAAGAATTCATGTGATTAAAACTTTTTAATTTCCATTTTTCTTTATATTAGCCATGTTTTTCCATTGCCTAGATCCTTCGAGACAAAGATAATGGGTCTGTTCTTCTCAACATTATGGGGAAGCCACCTCAACCCAGTGAAAAGAGGAATAACTTATTTAGGAAAACAGAAAGGAGGTTTGGATATGATAAATCCAATAATATTTTACTACGGGATATTTTTCTACACAAACATATTATCCCTGCTTAAAACAGAAGCACCTTTATAGAACCTATGGGAAATAAGGAAAAGTATGCCTATTTTGGAGAGCTGGCAAAACAATGCACCAATCCCCAATCATCTTAAAACTCAGATTTTGTCCCCCCACTGGAAATATTGTATAGATAAAATAAAACAATGAACACTGGAAAAATACTTTATTTCATTGTACAACAGACAACGCTATTATTCCCACATTATGGAACAGTATTTTACAGCAGAGGCATTTGAAGGGAGGAATGATTAGGAGAAACAGAAAATATGTCAAATGCTGAAGGAAGAGAGACTTCCAGAAAAAAAAATGGGACGCTGTATGGTTGGTAGTACAGAAGAAATTTATGTGAAGAATAATTTAAAACATAAAGAAATGTTGGAAAGATGTTGTCTATGTCCATGTTGTAATCAACCCCTGAAACCATAAAACATTTATTTTTTGAATGTTCCTATATAGTTGAATTCTGGAAGTTAGTCGGACAACATTGGACAAGATTACCTTTTCAGTGTCTGAATTATGACACATTTGTGTTTGGGATAATCTTAGGGCATTGGAGGAATTTTAATAAAAACAGTTTATTGGTTACATTTGCTTTGTTTAAATATTGGATTTGGCAAAGTTGTAGATTTTCACTGCAACAGCAACATGTTTCACATGCTCAAATGTTAAATATCATCAAGGGTGACTTCAAAATAATTATGGATAAAGAAAAGAAAAAATGTATCAAAATACTTTTCAGGAATTATGGAGATATTTTCCAGAGATAGAACAAGAAAATGAAATAACTTGGGTAAGGAAATTGACATTTCTAAATAAAGAAAATGACTGGAAGTTAGTGGAAAAAAGATAAACATACAATGATGAAATGTGTATAAAAACAGGGTATTTTTTGGCTTTTGCTTTACAGTATATTTTGTTAGCTGTCAGATAGACTGCTTCCTTATGATTTGTTAGATATTTGTGATTATGATTTTTGTTCTTGATATATGTACATTCCTTTGTTTATGTTATGAATATTTGCAATAAAAATTCCCCTACTCTTGCTGCAGGGGGATAAGCTGTTCATCATGGTAAATAGTCCAGAGTGGCCAGAGACTGTTAGTGTACCTGCAGGAGAGCTGATCTCCCTCCCTGCAGGTCTTGCTCAGAAGATCACAGTTTCACTGGCAATTAATTCAGATTTGCTGTAAAATAGTCCTGTACCAGCAAGTAGTGGTGGGCGAAGTACCTAAAATTTGCTACATGTAGTGTTTCACATAGAACCCAAATTTCGCTTACTACTCCACAAAGTGAGAGAAGCTACTATAACATCTTGAAGTAGCATGGAAGTTCCTATTATTCTCTATGGACTTTTATGTTACTTGCTTTCTTTTCTATTAACTTTGTGTTACTTTGCCTTGTTTTTGTGCTCTTTAATGTGAATTTTGCAGTGAATCATGGGATATAAGGTCACATGCGCTCTATATTGTCTTGCGTAGCCTCAGTTCATCATAGTGTGTGTAGTGGAAAGATGAAGACAGTTTGTTCTCAGAGCTCTGAGATTGAAACCTTCTAAAAACCTTTAAAAATGCCCTTTTGCCACAGAATTTAGTGACAAATTTTTGTAGAGCGATTCTAGTCAACCCTGATGTGGTTATATCATCGAGTATTCATTAATGTTTTGTGAATAATAATAATAATAATAAACTTTATTTCTATGGCACCTTTCAAAAACCGAGGCACCTTACAGAGTTTAAAAACACATCAAACATTTCAAATCTTAAAATATATAAAACAGCTGATGCAATTGGAATAATAAAGTCAATCACCAAAAGCTTGACTCCATAGATATGTTTTCAGGGCCTTTTTAAATCCCTCCACTGTTGTGCACTCCTGTAACTGACAAGGTAGAGAATTTCAGAGGGTAGGAGCTGCATGCATAAATGCACAGGCCCCAGAGGTTTTCAAGCACACCCTTGGGATCTCTAGCAACCCCTCATCAGCTGAGCGGAGCGATCGCCCAGGGCAGTAAGAAACCAGGAGCTCTTTCAGGTAGTCTGGGCCAAGTTGATATAGGGCTTTAAAAGTCAGAAGACCGATTTTAAAGGTGATCAGCCACTGTACTGGCAGCCAGTGCAGTCTGCACTGCACCAGCAAGATATGATTGGACCAAGAAGTACCAGTCAAAAGCTGGGCCACTGCATTCTGCACGAGCTGCGGGTGTTGGATTTCCACCCAAGGTAGTCCTAGGTAGAGGGAATTGGAATAGTCCAAGCACGAGGACATAAACGCATGGACCAGTGTAGGAAGATCACCAGATGGAACAAGGTGCCTAATCCTGGAAATATTCCTCAGATGGTAGAAAGAGGACTTGATGATGGCAGACACCTGCAAATGCAGAGTCAGCCCTTCATCAAAAATTACCCCCAGGTTACGCACCTGTTGAGAGGTCAAGACTGATACATCCCCAAGATAAAGCCTGGAGGGTGAACCAACCCCCGGCCCCCCTATCCAATGCACCAGATCCACAACCAGCACCCCTGTCTTTCAGAGTTCAACTTCAGCCAACTTGAGTCCATCCACTCCTGGATTTCTTTGAGGTAGTTATTAAAGACTGAGAAAGCTCCATCCTGGTCAGGTGCAAAAGAAAGGTAGAGCTGGGTATCATCAGCATAGCAGTAAAACCTCAGCCCATACCTTCTTACAATTTCTCCGTGGGGCAGCATGTACACGGCAAACAACATGGGGGACAACACCAAGCCCTGAGGAGTCCCACAAGACAGAGAGACTGGGTCTGAGGAATAAACCCCCGGATACCACTCTCTGAGTTCTTCCAGTGAGGTAAGATATAAACTACCTGAGGACTACATCCAATAGTCCACAGATGAACCTGAGTGCTCAAGTAGAACCCCATGGTGCACAGTATCAAAAGCTGATGAGAGATCTAGAAGAACAAGGATGGAACAGTTCTTCCAGTCCCTAACCATCAGGAGATCATTGAGCACCCGAACCAGTGCTGTCTCAGTACTGTGCCTCTTTTGAAAACCGGACTGGAAGGATTCATAGATATCATGGATGGTCAAATGGTTCTCCAACTGTACTGCCACTACCTTCTCAATAACCTTCCATAAATAGGGAAGGTTTGAGATTGGTCAGTAGTTTGCATGGCAGTTGGGGTGCAAAGAAGCTTTCTTCAAGAGCGGTGTTACCACCGCCTCCTTCAGGGAGCTAGGAAACTCACCTGTTTCCAAGGAGCACCAGACTATCCGTGCTAGGACCAGACCAATGGAATCAATATAACCCAAAATCAGGGGAAGTTCGTCCAGGATCCAAACTACAACATGTAGGGCATGCACCATGGACAATCTGCATGATATCCATGAACTCTGGTCGGTCGAAGGTACTCCAAGAAAGCTGAGAAGTAGCAGTTGTGTGCTGATCCAAAGCAGCACCCTTAGATTATGCTGGATGAAGCACCACCCTAATGTTGGCCACCTTAGTTACAAAGAATTGAGCAAGTTCATTGCATCTATTTGCTAAAAGGCCTTTCGAACTTGAAGGCAGGCTAGGTTGCACAGTCTGCCTACAGTGCAGAGAGCTGAGCTGGTTAATTCTGAGCAGCCGCAATCTCCCCGGAAAGGAACTCTGCCTTCTTACGGGTGATTGCAGATTGATAGACTTGATAATGCTCCATCAGTCTAAGGTGGTTGGTATCAAGGGAGGATCTCCACCAGCAGCGCTCTAACCTTTGTCCTAGTTGCAACATCTCCCTCAAGGTCCCATCAAACCATGGGGACCAAGGGTGAAGAAAGAGAGGGTGAACACGAACAGGAGCAACGACATCCAGGACCACCGAGATAGCCATATTACAGGCTACCACAAGGGCTCCTGGGTAACTGTTTGCCACTGGAATGGTTGATAGGTCAAGTACCGCCACCAGACCTTCAGAGCTAACATCTCGTAAAGGGTGATACCTGACCATCTCCACAGGGTTAGACCTGCAAAGGGGGGGCAGTAAAACTAAATTCCGCAGTGTAGTGATCGGACCATCCAGCTGGTTCCACCCCTAAATCAGAGGCCTCGATCCCTAGGGGAAAGACTAAGTCAAGGTAGTGACCATGTTTATGGATAGCAGTAGTAACTATCTTTCTGAGGCCCAGAGATGACATCAGCTGGAGGAAGTGTTGTCCAAACTGTGCGAGAATTCATCATCAACCCAGGCATTGAAGTCACAAAGAACCATCAGTCTGGGTGACTCAAATGCCATGTTGACGACAAAGTTCACCACTTCCTGAAGAAACCACTTCTCATCTCCGGGTGGACGGTAGATGAGGGCAATCCTACAACCTACACCTGCTGCCATGCTATACTCTAATGACTCAGTCTCCTCAAGTGGTACACTCGTGAGGTTGAGTTTGGTTTTCAAACAGACCTCACCCCCCCCCCCAACTGCGATCCAATCTCAGGCAATGAATCACAGAATACCAGACTATTAAAGCTTCCAAAATGGGTCAGAGTTCTCATCCAGCCACTTCTCAGTGATGCAAGCCAGATCCACAGTTTCTGCAATAACTGCAGTCTTGTTTTTAATGGACCTGGCATGCATAACACAGCCTGAGTTGGATGAACCTCCAGGGCTACCCAAGCCACCTACCCACCAATATTGGTGGTGCCCTTGGGTATGGAAACCAGACATGTCGAACAACATTCTAGGTTCCATTTCTCCTCAGGGCATCTCCTTGATCTCACAACCCCAATGTGGTGGCCCTGCTCATTCACCCTCCACTGTTCGCTTCCCCCTTTTCCCCTTATGAGCGATACCCAGTGCCCTGCAGCACTGGTAAGTTGTAAACTGCAATGGGGGAGGAATAAAGGGATGGAGGGTGTGGAGAGCAGAGTGTGAATAGTGCATGACTGTGGGGGCAGGCCTCCGACACATTCTAACAATCAGATTATCAAGCAACTCTTGCTTAGCTAACTCACAAACTAATAAAACTAAGAACCAGAATAAAATAACATAGAAACACAGCAAAATATAAACCCACAACACTTATTTAAACAAATAAATAACCCCAAAACTCCTGTGGATTACCATGAAATAAATAACCCTCAGTTAACCCTCCCCAACAAACAAAAAATACTAACTTCTAAAATATAAACAGTTCAATGTCTTAGGCAGAAATGGATCTACAGTCACAGGTGGATAATAGAACACTGATATTATAAATAAAATGCAAATACAAAAAACAAACCAAATATAGATGACAAATGTCTTCAGATAAAAGTCTTCAGCTCCCTGGGCACTCTCACTGCCTCAGGGGCTTAACAACCTATAGACACTCTCACTGTCTGTTAGAAAATAATACTGAAAATATAAATGTTTCCAGTCCGCAGGCCCTCTCATGCCCTGGGGAACCAGTAAAAGATACAGGCACCCTCACTGTTTGTCAAATAATAAGTCAAGCAAAATAATAAAAAGTTGAAGTCTGACCGTGTGCTGATTTAGTCAATTCAGTCTCTGTACTGACAGACACTGTAAAAGTGTGCTTCGAAGAGGGGCTGATCTGTGGGGTACAAGGAGAGTAGTGAGAAAGGTATTTTTTCCAACTGTTGTTGGCTATTGTTTTATTATTTCTGTGTTCAGGGAGACACAGTAAAACTTCCCTGAATTGTTTATCAATATTTTATGTTTGCTGGGTGGTTTTTCAGTCTTTTTACAGGACTGTCTGCATGTTACTGTACTGAACAGTTAAAGTTTCTGTGCCTGACCTTTAATCTGTGTGTGTGTGTGGTCAATTGATATGCATTTCATTGCAGCACCACAATAGCAGTACTATGAATTTCCAAGCCTGTCTGCAATTTATTTCCCTGCTTCTGTGCAGCTAGGTACTGTGTCTCTCTCCCCCACCACCATCAAAACAAGGTATTGTTTTTTGACTGTCAACTTCTTGAAGATTGGTGAAGGATTCAAGGACAGGTATTGTGTTGTGCCTGTGTGGCTGCATTTAGTGTTTTGCTTCCCAGCCACCCGAAAGTGCTGAAATATCAAGTTGTTGTAAATTGTCTGTGTCATCTGAAAAAATGCCTGCGAAGAGATGGTCAGGCAAAGCAGTTTCTGGCTGTGGAACTGCTCACAAGAAGACTTAGCAGTGGAGGTTGTTGTGAGGATGAGTCAGGTTCATCAGGGGCTACCAATGGTAGCAGTGTTAAGAGTGGTTGTAGCTGTGATAGTACACAGCAGAAGGGAAAGGTAGCAGTTGGTGCAAGTAAAAGGATTTGTCTGACTATGTTTTTCACAGTGAAATCAGTCGCTTCAGTGCCGGTTGGAGATGGTGTCATCCCTGCTGTTAGTAAAGTTAGTGAGATCATGGTTGATAACAACATAAGTATTGCTACAAGTTCAGCCCTGTTAAACTTATCATGCGGGAAAAATGTTGTTGAATCCACAGACTTAAGTGCAGTTGATGTCCCACTACCTACAGTACTCGAACATGATTCTGATCATGATGATGACTCACAGTCTCATGTTCCCATTGATGTGGAGGATAGGCCATCCAAACACTTAGACATTGCCGAAAAAAAGTGTGGCTGATAATATTGAGGCTACAGTTGAACTTGGAATATCTCCACAGGAGGACAGCCTCCAAAGTGAATTAACAAATGATAATTATGATGATGATGCTAGCAACCTCATTTGGGAACTGGAAAAAAAGAAAGTGAAAGTGGTTGTTTTGTGAACAGTCTGTTAGTCAATCGCCCCCTCCTCAAAGTTCTGCTGTAGCTGTGTCTGTTGACGATGACCCCGATAGTCCTAGATTGTGAAGTTCAGTCTAAGTCCAATTGTGCACAACAGCAGAAATCATGCATTACACCCTCCATTTCATCACAACCAAAAATGCAGTTACATATCCCATAGCAGTACGCGCACTGACATGTGAAGAGTAGGGCATCCAAATCCCTAGTTTGGTATTTTTTTGTACAAGATGGCAACAATAAAACAGTGGCAATCTGCCAGCTTTGCCAAGTGTGTCTGAAGCATGGTAAAAGGGGTAACCATTTGGGCACTGGGGGCCAGCATACTCATCTGAAGAGCAGGCACAAGGCACTGTGGACATGGCACAAGAGGGGGAGCTAACGCTGTAGTTGGGCATTCACCCTCAGCCACTTAAGTGAGCATGATATCCCCTTTTGTCAGTGCAAGTAGCCATGTTGGTAAACGTGGTGAATAACAGCAGAGGATTGTGACATAGACAGCCAGCTCTGAGTGCTGTATCATTTTTTTAAATATAAAATGTATGACTGACTGTCTCTGCTAAAAAAAAAAAAATCTGATCCTGTTAGAATGATCTCACTCATCACCCCCCAGATTTCAGCTCAAAGATTAAAATCATAAGAAAAATGCTGACAGCATGTGAGTTCACACACATACACACTCAGTTTTTAGAGACCATGTGTTACATGTAAGGCCTTAATTAAGGATCTTGTCTGTCTGAGTTAATTTCAACCATAGTTGTGATAACATATCCATTTTATGACATTGTAGAGGAACCTAGAATGTTACACAGGGGTGCAAGGTTGTAAATACTCCTGTGAAGCCTGTGTGAAGGAAGAAGCTTATTATGAGATCAAAAGAAGTGTCATTTGAAGGATGTGAATTATGCTGAAGTTGCAGAATGTAATACTTTTGTATAAGATGTATATATTTTTTTATACATATCTGACAGAGGAGGAGCTAGCTGACCTCACACAAAAAAGGATTGTCCATAGATACATAGACAGTGTCGGTAGATAAGGGCCTATGGCCCACCCAGTCTGCCCATTTGAGCTTGTAAATTCAGTTTATGTTTTCCTAGAAGTCTGTTGCCCCTTACCCCTGACCTCCAGAATTCCTTTATGTCTATCCCATGCATTCTTAAATCCCGTGATTGTTTCAGCCCCCACCACTTCCTCTGGCAGGGTGTTCCACTTGTCCACCACCCGTTCTGTGAAGAAATTCTTCCTCATGTTTCCTCTGAATCGTCCTCCCTCCAACTTCATACCATGCCCTCTAGTCCTGGAACATCTTTTTCGCTTAAAAATAGTGTATTCCTGCACCCTGTTCCTCCCTATGAGATACTTGTATGTCTCTATCATATCCCCTCTCTCCCTTCTCTCCTCCAGGGAGTACATGTTCAGTTCCTTCAACCTGTCTTCATAGGACTTGTGATGCAATCCATGCACCATCTTTGTTGCCCTCCTCTGAACCTTCTCTACCCTGTCTATGTCCTTACGTAGGTATGGTCTCCAGAACTGTACACTGTGCTCCAGGTGGGGCCTCACTAGTATCTTGTATAGCAGAATTATGACCTCCCTTTTCCTGCTGGTGATGCCCCTGCCTATACATCCCAGCATCCTATTTGCTTTACCTGCTGCCTTGTCACACTGTTTTCCTACCTTGAGGTCATCAGAGATGATAACCCCAAGATCCATTTCCTGCTTGGTGCATGCTATATCCTCACCCCCCAACTGATATATTGTGCCAGGGTTTTTGTGCTCCATATGCATTATCTTGCACTTCTTTGCATTGAATTTCAACTGCCAAACCCCTGACCATTCTTCAAGTTTCTGCAGGTCCCTTCTCATTCTGTCTACACCCTCCGGTGTGTCTACTCTGTTACAGAGCTTTGTGTCATCAGCGAACAGTGAAATTCTGCCTTCTAGGTCATGTGCAATGTCACTGATGAAGATGTTGAATAGGACCGGTCCCAGCACTGATCCCTGTGGTACCCCACTGGTCACTCTTCCCTCTGTGGAGTGACAGCCATTTACCACCAACCTCTGTTTCCTGCCACCCAGCCAGTTACCTACCCACCACACTACTGTCCTGCCTACACCCATATTCCCCAGTTTGTGTAACAGTCTTCTATGTGGCACAGTGTCAAAGGCCTTGCTGAAGTCCAGATAGGCCATGTCCACTGCCCTCCCCTGATCCACCTCCCTAGTCACCCAGTCAAAAAATTCAACAAGGTTGGTCTGACATGACCTCCCTGGTGAAACCATGCTGCCTTGGTCCTGTAGTCCATTGACAATCAGATGTTCCACCAGTCTCTCCTTCAGTAGTGCTTCCATGATCTTCCCCACTACCGAGGTGAGGCTGACTGGTCTGTAGTTCCTGCTTCCTCTTTGTTCCCGCTTTTGTATAAGGGGACTACATCTGCTGTCCTCCAGTCTTTGGGTACCTCCCTGTTTCCAGTGATCAGCTAAACAGGATAGCCAGAAGTTCAGCCACCACCTCTCTTAGTTCTTTAAGGACCCTGGGTGCACCCCATCTGGCCCCATTGCTTTATCAACTCTTATTACTTCCAGTTCCTTCAGGACCCTTTCTCGTAAAGGGACTTGTGTCCATTTCTGCACCATTCTCACCCCTTGTACTCCCTTCAGACCCATTACCCTCCTCTTCCTCAGTAAAGACTGAGCAGAAATACCTGTTCAATATGTCAGCTTTACTGCTATCATCCTCCACGCGGCCCCCATCCTCCCCCTTCAGTCTCACTATCCCTCCCTTTGTCTTTCTTTTTTCCCTTATGTACCTTTGTAAAGGTTTTGTCCCCTCTACCCACTGATTTTGCAATGTGTTCTTCTGTCTGAGCTTTGGCTTCCCTTACTGACCTCCCTGCCTCCCTTTGCTTCTCCTGGTACTTCTCCCTATCCCCTTCTGCCTGTGTCTTTTTGTATTGCCTGAATGCAATCTTTTTGGCTTTCACTTTCTTTGCTACCTCTTTGGAAAACCATAATGGCCTCCTCTTCCTTTTCCTTTCACTAACCTGCTTAATGCATAATTCTGTTGTTCTTGTAATCCCCATTTTAAAAACTGCCCACTGTTCCTCAACCCGATTCCTGTCCTATTCCCCTTAATGCCTCTTTCAAGTATCTCCCCAATTTTTCAAAGTCTGCCCCCCTAAAATCCAGGATACGTGTTTTTGTGTGGTTTGGTTCTGCTCTTTCTGTGATTTCAAACCACAATGACTGGTGGTCACTGTTTCCCAGCTGCTCCCCCACTGTTACCCCCATCACACTGTCCATGTTTGTGATCACAAGGTCCAGTATTGCCTTCTGCCGAGTTGGTTCCATGACCAGTTGCTTGAGGAAGGCACCCTGAAGGGAGTCCAGGATAAATCTGCTCCTAGTTGATGCTGCTGCTGGGATGCTTCAATCCACGTCTGGAATATTGAAGTCTCCAACCAGTACTACCACACCCTTGTCTGCCATCCTTTGGATGGCTAGCATCAGCTCCCTATCTGTTTCTTCCTCCTGGGCTGGTGGTCTATAGACCACACCTGTGCGGATGGCTGTTCCCATTTTCCTTTCTAGCTTAACCCAGTATCTCTCCCCATTTTGTTCCTCCTGGATCTCTGTGGCCCTTATGTCCTTTTCACATACAGTGCCACTCCTCCTCCCTTCCTGCCTGCTCTGTCTCTTCTGAATATGTTGTAGCCAGGCATGGCCAGCTCCCAGTCATGGTTATCATTACACCAGGTTTCAGTGATGGCCACAATGTCCAGGTCTGACTGCACCATGACAGCCTCCAGATCTTCCATCTTGTTGCTAAGGCTCCTGGCATTTGCACACATGGCTTTCCATGATTTGACCTTCCTAGACTGTTTCACTGTTCTACTCCAGCCCCTTCCTTGGTTGTCCTTTATCCCTGGTTCTCCTTGCTGTCTGCCCTTCTGCTGAATTTTGCCCCTTTTCTGCCTATCCACCTCTTGGGCACTAATCTCCATCTTTTGCACACTGCTTTGCAGAGATAGCCACTCCTCTGGTTCATTGGCTCCACTGCTAGCTGTGGAGGGTGAGCAAGTAGGTACCCACCTTGCTGGCCTGCCACCCCCCTTTGCTAGTTTAAATGCTTGTCAATGTAGCATTTAAACTTATCAAGTGCTTGGATTCCCCTCCAGAATGGATGCAGACCATCAGGCTTGAACAAACCTCCATCCCTCCAGGTGGGTCCCCAGTCACCAATGAATCCAAACCCTTCCTCACAGCACCAGTTCTTCAACCATGAGTTAAAGTTCCTGGTGCATGCACTCCTATGCTCTCCCTTGCCTATCACAGGTAGTACTTCTGAGAAAGTGACAGAAGTAGCTACTTGCTTGAGACCCCTTCCCAATTTCCTAAACTCTTCCTGAACTTCCTTTGGCTCCCCATTTGCCAGGTCATTAGTACCTAGGTGGATAATGACATCCAGCTCACCCTCCGTCTTGCCTTCCCAGTGATCCCCAGGATCTTCCTTCCATCCCTCCATGCCGTGGCACCTGGTGAGCACTTCACCTCCCTGTCCTCCCCTCCTGTGTTCCCAGCTGGATCCCTCTTATTATGGAGTCCCCCACCAGGATTCGCTTCCTCCTCCTCTGGGGTCCACTGCTTTCCCCGCTGAGGTCACCTCCTTGGCTAACCTCCACATCCTTTCCTTCCACTTCTCTGGGTACCTCTATTTGGTTGTTCTCGTTTGCCAGTGTGGCATACGAGTTCTTGAGTGGAATAGGATCTGGGATGTGCCTCTGCCTGACCGCTTTAACCCTCCCTGAGCCCACTGTCATCCAAGTGCTCCTTGTTCTTGGCATCCTTTGAGGCAGTTGCATTGGACTGGGTGGTCTCTGGATAGGAGTGATGGTACTCCTGACCCAGTTTACTTCCGCTCTGAGTCTGGCTACCTCATCCCGCACAGTCCCATACAGTTGTTTAAGGAATATTCGATTTTACTACACAGAGACACACTTTTACCTAGACTCTGACTGAGGAAAGATCTTTAGAGCACTTGTAAACAGATATTTAGAAATATTTCAAATCTAAGTCCTGTAAGTAGGAATTTGCACTGTTTGAACCTTGTTTCTTTTAAAAGATTTGTATGTCTGGTGGTATAAGAGTTCTGTATTTTGTGCTTTACATATTTTTAACTATTTCAGTAAAATTCTTTTTAGAACTTACTTGTTCTGCCTTTGACTTCTTTTTAGTTGTAAGAAAAGTATATGGTTATTGCAGATACTAAACATAAACTTGAATGGTGGTACCAAACTGGAAAGGGAAGCGTTTTAAATCTGAGGTCTTTATTAAAGTTTTTAAGGGTTCATCTCTGTATATGTGGTTAGGTGCCTGTAGGCAAAGATATCTGGCCCCCCGAAGACAGAAATATCTGAGCCTGTGCATTAGATACGCTAGCAAAAGGTTCACTGTTTGAATCCCTCCAGAACTTGAGACCAAAGGTTGATCCAAACTCCCAAAAACAGACAAGAGGGTTACCTTGTCTGTTACACTGTTCACAAGGCTGTGCTCAGAGGTTGGCACTTTGGGAGTAGAGGGCCCGACTTGCTGAGTGGGTTTATGACAGACTGGTTGGCAGCGGTGGCATAATTTTGGTATCACAAGCTTATTGTTCTGTGTCAGCTGAGACCATAAGCTCTTTTGCAGAGAAAGAAAAAAGGCAGAGTTTTATTTTAAAAAGGAAACAGAACTATATATCACTTGGTGTACAGTCCAGTTCCTACCTGTAATTTTTTTTTAAAGTGCAAGTCAGAGTAGCATTAGTGAGGGAACAAGAAGATGGCTTCGGACTACGGTAGGTACACTGTAGATTACTTAAAGCAGTTGTGCGGGGACAGGGGAGTCCCGTTCGAGGTGACAGCCAAGAAGCAGAACCTCATAGAGGCCCTGATGCTAGCAGATACCCAGAGCAGCGAGTCACCGACAGCGACTGAAAATGAAAGCAGGGCCACTGTCAGTGAAGGACCACAGCAGCAGGGGATTGTCACCGTATCCTGAATCCAGCGGTACTTAAACTGCAAATTGAGTTGTACAGGATGGAACTGGAGGCAGAGCAAGAACAGAGGGAGGCAGACCGTGAGGAGCGTGAGTGCCAGCGAGCTGCCGAGGAGAAGAGAGAATGAGAATGCTGAGATGCAGACCATGAGGAGAAGGAGTGCCAGAGGCAACATAAACTGGAGAAAATACGACTCTGACCAGTGGCACCAGAGCAGGTAAGTGGCTTGGGTTTAACTGGGACTGCAGGACTGGGTTACAAATTGAACTCCAAATTAATAGCTGAGTTTAAGGAATGGGAGGACGTAGATGCCTTTTTAAATTCTTTTGAAAAAGTTTGTATTCAGGCTAAAATTCTTAGAGAGTCCTGAAGCTTCCAGCTATCCCTGCTACTTACCGGGAAAGCTTGGGATGCATTGGGTCAAATGGACAATGAAGACAGCAATGATTACAGCAAGCTAAAAGCTGCACTGTTAAAAAAGTTTGAATTAACTGCTGAATCATACAGAGCTAAATTCTGTAAGCTCAGGAGAAGCCCTGATATGAGCTATGAGGAGCTAGCCATGAAACAACATCAGTTTTTAAAACGTTGGTGGGAAGGAATTGAGGCAAACTCTGTTGACAAAATTAAAAATGTGATTTTATTAGAACAGTTTTATTGGGCTTACCCAGCTGAGCTAAAAACCTGGCTAGAGGACCGAGATCTAAAAACAGTGCAAGAGGCTGCTGAACTCTTGGACCACTATGCCAAAAGCAGACCTGCTCTGAGAGTGAATGGGGCAGGGATGGCAGTGCAGAAAGGGAAAAGCGCGCCTTCAGGGCAGCTAAAACCCTCACTGCCTCCACCAAAACTGGTTAGCTCCAGGTTTCAAAGAAAAGATTTCTCTGAAGTAAGAATTGCATGTAAGCTGTGTAAAGAAACGGTGCATATTGCCAGACAGTGTCCCAAGAAGGCGACCAATAATACACAACAGGGTGCTAGAAAATAAGTGGGTTGTTTGTGTGTCCCTGGAAGCATGCTAGTGAACATGAGGGAACACATGCATCCAGTCATGGTGGATGGGGTACAGATGCAGGGGGTAAGGGACACAGGGGCATCCCTGACATTGGTGAAAGGGGATATGGTACAACCTGGTCAGCTTATACCCAATAAATACGTTACTGTCCAAGGGTGCACTGGTGAAGAGAAAACATTGCTTCTCGCTAGTATTCTCTTAGACTGGGGTGAAACAGGGGGAACTATGCAACAGGTGGCTATAGCCAAAACATTAGCAGTGGATGTGATCCTGGGTAACAATCTCCAACAGGGGATGGTATATGCAGTTACCCATAGCCAAGCGGCAAGGGAAAATTGTAGTTCCCTGAACCCCACAGAAGCCATTGTGGAAACCAGTGAGAGGCTGGTTCCCCAGCCTGTGTCTCCAGATGGGAAGACTGAGAAAAAGGGGGTAGAAATTTCCCTGGTAGCAAGTGACCACACAACTATGAAAGGTTACTCTGAAGAGGGAAGGGTGACCCATTGTCCGAGGGTTGGGAATGACAGTGATCCTGAGTGCCCTGACGCTAGTGCTAGGGACCCTAGTTTAGCGACTGAAGGGGACCTGTCCCATACCTTGGGAATGTGTGAGGGGTTTGCAGCTGCTCAGAGGGGTGACCCTAGTTTAGAGAAGCTGAGGGCTTGGGCAGACTTGGATGGCACACAGGGAGGTGATGGCAGACATAAGGTTTATTGGGAAAATGGACTTATGTATACTCAGGCAGTACAGCCAGAGGGAGGGATGCTAGGCATGCAGCTTGTCATTCCCCAGGGGTATCATGAGCAGTTGCTCAAGATTGCTCATGATATTCCCTTGTCTGATCATCTGGGAATCACGCGCATGACACAGCGGTTGGCCCAGAATTTCTAATGGCCTAACTTCACCCAGCAGGTGAAGGAGTATTGCAAGTCTTGTCACTGGTGCCAAGAAATAGGGAGAGCGGGCAAGAAAACCCAAGCAGCCCTGATTCCATTTCCCATAGTGGAGAAGCCATTCCAGAGGGTGGGAATGGATATTGTGTGGCCTTTAAATACTCCCAGCTCCTCAGGGAAGAGATTCATCCTGACTGTGGTGGATTATGCCACCCGGTACCCAAAGGCAGTCGCCCTATCCTCACTGAGGACGGACAAAGTGGCAGATGCCTTACTTGGGATTTTCTCCCGTGTTGGGTTTCCGCAGGAGATAATCACAGATTGAGGGGATTCCTTCATGTCGGACCTGATGAAATGTCTATGGGAGAAGTGTGGGGTGGTGCAGAGATGCACAACACCGTATCAACCACAAGCCAATGGACCTGTGGAACGATTCAATGGTACCTTAAAGTCAATGCTCCAGGTGTTTGCTGAACAGCATGGGAAGGACTGGGAAAAATACCTTCCCCACATGTTGTTTGCATACTGGGAGGTGCCCTAAGGGTCTACAGGATTTTCCCCCTTTGAACTCTTATATGAACGTCGAGTACGTGGGCCCTTAGACTTGATCCGGGAGGAGTGGGAAGGCAAGCATGCCACCCAGGGAACTCCCATTGTGGATTATGTCCTTAGGTTAAGGGAAAGGCTAAAGGAGTTTATGGGGACAGCCCAGAGCAACCTGGCAGCTGCATAACAGAAACTAAAGGTGTGGTATGACCGCAGAGCCAGAGCTCACTTATGCATGGTGGGTCAGGAAGTCATGGTCCTTATTCCAGTCCGGAAAGACAAGCTGCAAGCTGAGTGAGCAGGACTGTACAAAGTGGTTAGGAAAGGTACATGACGGGAACTACATTGTAGAGTTACCTGACTGAAGACAGACTGAAAGGATGTACCATGTCAACATGATGAAGCCATGTGCAAATAGGGCTTACATTGTGTTTGCAGTGTGTAGTCATGGGGAGGGGACGGATGAAGGAGACCCACTTCTGGATTTGCTAGAAGAAAGTAAGCGAGAGTCCTCTGTGGAGGCAGTAAAATTGTCTCCCCAGCTGGCCCTGGACCAGGTCCAGAAAGTAAGGGATGTTTTAGCAGACTTTGCCCCCTTGTTTAACGCCAAGCCTGGACTAACCCCCTTAGCATACACACGATGTGGAGACAGGGACAAAGATGCCCATACAGCGAATAGCATATCGGGTGTCAGAGGCTGTTCAAAAGGACATTAGGAGGGAGGTGTAGGAGATGCTGTATTTAGGGGTAATCCAGAGATCCCACAGCCCCTGGGCCTCACCCATAGTCCTTGTACCTAAGCCAGATGGCTCTACTCATTTCTGTGTGGACTGTCATGGACTGAATGCAGTCATGAAGTCAGACGCCCACTCAATGCCCCAGATGGATGAACTCCTGGACAGGTTGGGAGGGGCGACCTACCTTATGACCGTTGACCTGACCAAGGTATATTGGCAGGTAGAATTGACAGACAGAGCTAGGGAGAGGTCAGTCTTCATCACTCCGATAGGCTTCTTTGAGTTTAAAGTAATGCCTTTTAGAATGAAGAATGCTCTGGCTACTTTTCAGAGGTTGGTGAAACAGGTGTTAAACGGTGCTGAGAAGTATGCCTTTGGTGTACCTGGATGACACTGCCATCCTTAGTACCAGCTGGGAGGAACACCTGTCTTACCTTAGGGAAGTGCTGGGCAGGATACAGAGGACCAGGCTCACTGTCAAAGCCGAGAAGTGCCAGGTGTCTATGGGAGATCTGGCATACCTCAGGCATGTGGTGGACCAGGGACAGCTCCATCCTAACCAAATAAAGATAGAGGTGATCCAGGCATGGCCCAGACCAGAAACCCAGAAGCAGTTCAGGAGCTTTCTAGGGACAGAAGGGTACTACAGGAAATTTGTACCCAAAGTGCCCTGGCTGCTACCCTATCTGACCTGATAAAGAAAAAGATGCCAAAGAAAATTACCTGGTGCCCAGCCTGTGAAGAAGCCTTTGCCAGACTAAAGTAGGCATTGTGCAGTGCCCCTGTTTTGACAAATCCTGACTATAGCAAAACCTTTATAGTTCAGATGGACACCTCAGACATGGGTATTGAGGTAGTACTGAGCCAGATGTCCAGCCAAGGGACAGATCACCCAGTAGTGTACCTGAGCAGGAAGCTGCTTCCCAGGGAGCAAGTGTACTACACGGTGGAAAAGGAGTGTTTTGCCATAGTGTGGGTCCTAAAGAAATTAAAGCCATACTTGTATGGGCAGCATTTTGTTGTGCAGACTGACCACAACCCCCTGGTTTGGCTGACGCAGATGGGAAAGAACAATGGCAGATTACTAAGATGGAGTCTTGCTTTACAAGGGTGTGATCTAATAATCGTACATAGGGCTGGAGCGAAGAATCAGAACTCAGATGGGCTGTCTAGGGTCTATGAGGAGTGAACTGATTTGGGAAGTTCATCCCATGTAGGGGATAGATCCCCCAAATTCAGTCTAGGTGAGGAGGAGTGTGACGTAGACAGCCAGCTCTGAGTGCTGTAACATTTTTTTTTAAATATAAAATGTATGACTGACTGTCTCTGCTAAAAAAAAAATCTGATGCTCTTAGAATGACCTCATGCATCCCTCCCTCCCAGATTTCAGCTCAAAGATGAAAGCCATGAGAAAAATGCTGACAGCATGTGAGTTCACACACAATAAGTTTTTAGAGACCATGTGTTACATGTAAGGCCTCAATTAAGGATCATGTCTGTCTGAGTTAATTACAACCATAGTTGGTATAACATATCCATTTTATGACGTTGGAGAAGAACCTAGATTGTTACACAGGGGTGCAAGGTTGCAAATACTCCTGTGAAGCCTGTGTGAAGGAGGAAGCTTATTATGAGATCAAAAGAAGTGTCATTTGTAGGACATGAATTATGCTGAAGTTGCAGAATGTAATACTTTTGTATAAGATGTATATATTTTTTTATACATATCTGACAGAGGAGGAGCTAGCTGACCTCACTCAAAAATGGGTTGTCCCATACAGTTGTTTAAGGAATATTCTGTTTTACTTCACAGAGACACACTTTTACCTAGACTCTGACTGAGGAAAGATCTTTGGAGCACTTGTAAACAGATATTTAGAAATATTTCAAATCTAAGTACTGTAAGTAGGAATTTGCACTGTTTAAACCTTGTTTCTTTTAAAAAATTTGTATGTCTGGTGGTGTAAGAGTTCTGTATTTTGTGCTTTACATATTTTTAACTATTTTAATAAAATTATTTTTAGAACTTACTTGTTCTGTCTTTGACTTCTTTTTGGTTGTAAGAAAAGTATATGGTTATTGCAGATACTAAACATAAGCTTGAATGGTGGTACCAAACTGGAAAGAGAAGTGTTTTAAATCTGAGGTCTTTATTAAAGTTTTTAAGGGTTCATATCTGTATACCTGGTTAGGTACCTATAGGCAAAGCTATCTGGCCCCCCGAAGACAGAAAAATCTGAGCCTGTGCATTGAGTACGCTAGCAAAAGGTTCACTGTTTGAATCCCTCCAGAACTTGAGACAAAAGGTTGACCCGAACTCACAAAAACAGACAAAAGAGTTACCTTGTGTGTTACACTGTTCACAAGACTGCGTTCAGAGGTTGCCACTTTGGGTGCAGAGGGCCTGACCTGCTGAGTGGGTTTGTGACAATGATTACTACAGGCATGAGGAGGATGATGATTTGGAATGTTCAGGCAGTGATCAGAGAAGCAGTGGTCATTGTAGTAATTCTACATCAACCCCTGTGCTTAAAACAAGAAAAATGACTGCATGTATTGGCTTGTCACTTGTGCACCCACCATCACACATCCAGGACACCTCATCTATGTCAGTTAGTAGAGTAGAGCTTTTTGGCATGCCATGTGTAAAGCAACAAGCAATGCAGTCTGTCATGGTTTGTGGGTGTACTGGTGGACACTGACACAGAGACGTAAGGTGTTGGAAAGGCAATTGCCAGACCAGAAATTTATTGCAGACAAAAAAAGAACTTAAAAAGCCATCAAAATCAACTGCATTTCGGCAAATAAAATATAAAATGAACAAAAACAACATCAAATAGTATTCAGCTCCTGATTTCTTGAGGTGCAGACAACAATAGTCACCTCACCAGCACATAGAATTGGCTACAGGTCTGGAAAGGAGCAGACCTAAACAGAGGGGTCAGTAACCAGCTGATCCCAAGACGAAAGTGAGGTCTTCTGGAAAGGATACGTCATTTATAGTAAAGCATAAACATGTGACTATTGCTAACTCCTCCCTCCAACCATTACAGCAAAAAGCCCACAATCATTTTATTATTTTAATACCATGAGCTCAACTGAATGAATTGCCTTCATACATGTTTGCTAATGTTAAAATTCATAAAACAAAACAATATAACAGAAAAACAGCTTTGCTGCAGGAACAGATGGCTCCTCTCCTTCCCCCAACTGTAACTAAGTGAAGGAGACAGCAGAAACAACAGCCTCAGTGACAGCACCTCACCCAGCCCCTGTGTTTTCAGGTAGGAGTGAACTTCAGGTTCTAATAGTGTGAAAGGCTGTTTGTTTACAATGGGAGCAACCCCAAAATAAAAAGGGCTAAACTATCTTATGCTAACTAACCAAAACCAATATTGCAGACTGCCTCACACAATGTCTCAGAGTGTGCAATATTTAGCAGTCTCACAGCATGGAGCACACAATTTCTGAATTCTAACTGCCCAGTAAAGTGCTTCATGCTGTAAACGTCATGCTCTATCACTCTAAAAAGTGTACTCATATCTTTTTATAACCACAACTGAAATTTTCAACACAGTGGCTTTAAAACCGCTTTATAACATTTGCATTTGAGCTATTTACAAAGGGAATGTGCACCCGAAGACTGAGTCAATGTGTCCAAGGTGCTCTGTACAGTACTGCACACTGAAACAATAGCAGACAGGATTAGCTGCAGTGTATCTATACTTCAAACACTCAAACTATTATACTTTTTAATGGTTCTCATGCTTAACTACCTGTTCCCAGACCTTATCCCAGTGTGCTTTAATTAATAGTCTGGGAGCAGGACTTTCTAAACAAACACAAAATGTATTAAGACCAGCAGCTACACCCATGGTCTCATGTGCAGGTTTGAGTAGCTCCAGCCCAAGTTCCTGTGCTTAAGCTATGATTTTGAAACACTATACCTCAGTGAATGAGACACAGTGAATGAGACAAGAGAAGGCTGGTATTTGTTCCTATGCAGAGCAGAAAGGAAAAAATAAAAGTGTTATACCACTAGAAAATGAAGAATACAGTAAAGAAGCACCCATTTTGCGCTCAGGTCGCTAACCTGAAAATGGGGCACTACAGAAAGAGAAAAAGCAGAGAAAAGACATTTATGCTACTGCAGTAGACTTTTTAGAAAACAGTGAGCATATGAACACAAATACCAGGCACCCTTCCACACAGTCCACATTGCACAGCCTTTTTGTGTGCAACACTAAACACCTACCCAGTCATGTAGATGCATGTGAACTCAGTGCTGGCAATTGGCCTTTTGCCATTTTCCTTTGTGGAGAATACGGGCTTCTGGTGCTTTGCAACATGTGCATGTCCTAAATGGAAGGTCCTGTCCCGGACATACTTTTCCACCCGTGCTGTCTCTGAGTTATATCAGGCGGTGACAGAGTCTGTAAGACATGCCCTTCAACATTCCGTATCACCTTACATTCACTTAAGCATGGATATGTGGATAAGTAGCAAGATGGCAGTTAGTTCCTAACTGTATATTACTGCACATTTGGCTCAGCTACCTGGGGTTGTCTGTGATGGTGGGATGGGAAAGCAGTGTAATAAGTCAGACTGTAGTGGTGGTCGAAAACTTCTTGGCATTAGACAGCATGCCATGCTTGTAATGCATAGTGTAGCAGGGTCACATATAGGTGAACACATGCTAGACAGAAACTGATGAGTGGCTGCACCCCCCGTCCCTAACAGCTGGCTTCATAGTTAATGATAATGGATCAAAATGTTGCAAAATGTATCAGGAGTGGTGGCTTTGCGTGGATTCCCTGTATGGCCCACTGTTTAAATCTGGTGGTACAGAAGTTTCTGCAGTACCCTGAAATAATGCAAACGCTGACTGCTGCATCTGTACCCACTTTGCACTTTGAACACTGACTTCCTGCCTATTTAACAGCCTCACTGAATCATGTGACCTGCAGAGACAGCCAGACATGTAATCAGTGGCCTGTTTTTAATGACTTTGCTTTATCAAACTGTCACCTGAAGCGAACTCAAACTGGACAGCGTGAAGTAAGGTGAATTTCAAATTTTTTATGGAAAATTCGCGTAGTGCAACATGAATTTGAAGTAGACTACTTTTGGCTCACTTTGCCTGCGAATTAAAACTTCACTGCATCTCTGCCTGCGAGGTCTGTGCCTGGAGCCCTGTTACAAGGGCAGTCAGGAGAAGAATGGCTCAGGGAAATATTGGGGGGAAAATGCCCACTCCTCTTGACACTGCTAAATGACGAGAAGAATGAGTCTGCTGTGAGTGGTGAAGCTGAGCCAGCTCTCTTGCCTGAAATTGCAGTACAGCAACATTTGCATTCAGAATTAGAACCAAGTACTATGGAGAATGGTGCTGACAAGCAGAGTGAAACTGTCAGTGAATTGCTTCTAGCTGTGTGTGACAAAGCAGCATCAAAGGCATTACCACTCATCCCAGTGAGAAAGCCAACAGCTGAAACCTCAAAGGACTCTAGCAATGTAGAAAACATGGATATTTCTCCATCACAAGGATCTGCATCAGGATCTTCTGCTCCTTCAGTTACTTTAAGTACTGTACCTCCAAGCCTGGAGGAGTTGTGAAAACAATACCACTTGTGCATACTACAGCTACTTTTAATTTGGGACTTAGGAAAGGGAGGACAGGGACCACATCCAGACTCAAAGGTGCCTTAAAACAACAGAAGACACATTGGTCACTAGAAAATTCACTACTGAGTTCTGGGTGGAAAAAAACACCAACAAATCCAGCCAAATGTAGCCAACTTTGCAGAGGAAAGTTTAAATATGTTATGCTATGTGGAGGGGGGGGGTGCGATAGTATCCTTGGATTGTATGTTGTTTGCCACAACCTAGCAGTACCCTTAGAAGAAATGTGAATTCCAGTGTGGAGTAATATAAAAGGTTTGAGCATGCTATTTTGGATTTGTTTGAGTTTGGGGAGTTTGTGGTGCTCCTTCTTTGCATGCTCCCTTTAAAACATCTGTGTGATATCCTTGTTGGGAGCACAGTATAAAGTGAGTCAATTAGTAGCCACTGAGGCACTGGAAAGTTAAGGACTAAATCGAAGGGTCCCACCTTGACGTTGGTGATTTAGCTTGCTCAAATTGGAATTCCAGTCTGAAACTAAAAGGACCCTCTCCTCACATGGAGCTTGAAGTAAATAGAGCCAACTTTGACAGAGGAAAGTTTAAATATGTTCTGCTATGCTATGTGGGTGGGAGGGTGTGCTAGTATCTTTGGATTGTATGGAGAAAGCACCCTCAGGCCAAGGGATACGATAGAAACATAGAAGTTGATGGCGGATAAGGACCACAAGGCCCTTCCAGTCTGCCCATTTATTCTACTTTATGAATGTGCCATAGGCCTTTATTCTGTCAATGGCCTATCTAGTCATACTCATTTGTATTGCTCCCATATGCCTATCCTATGCCTGTTTGTAGCCCTGCACTGTGTTCATATCCACCACTTCCTGAGATAGGCTGTTCCATGCATCCATCACTCTTTCTGTAAAAAGGTACTTCCTCACATTACCCCTTAATTGGCCTGCCTCTAATCTCATTCTGTGTCCTCTTGCTCTGTTATTTTTCTTATATTGAAACATGTTAGACTATTTCACCTTGTTAATGCCCTTAAGATGTTTGAATGTTTCGATCATATCACCTCTCTTCTCCCTCCTTTGCTGTAGGGTGTACATATCAAGCTCCATTAATCTGCCCTCATATGTTTTCTGCTGTAGTCCCTGCACCATTTTGGTTGCCCTTCCCTGGAGTACCTCCATTTTATTAATGTCCTTGTGCAGGTGCGGCCTTCAGTACTGCACACAGTACTCCAGATGGGACCTAACCAGTGTCTTGTAAAAAGGGATTATTACCTCCCCCTTATGACTTGTGATACCCCTACTAATACACCCCAACATCCCTCTAGCCTTACCTACTGCTTTAGTGGTCTGCTTTCATGATTTCAGGTCTTTTGTGATGATGATGCCCAAGTCTCTTTCTTCCCTTGTGACTGCCAGCAACTCCCCTCCCAACCTATAGGTGGCTTCAGGGTTTCTTTTCCCTCAATGCATGATCTTGCACTTCTTTGCATTAAACACCAGTTGCCACTCTTCTAACCATTTTGCCAGTTTATCCAGATCTCTTCTCATTCTGCCCACCCCATCTGGATCATCTGCTCTGTTACAGATCTTGGTGTCATCTGCAAACAGACAAACCTTACCTTCCAGTCCATCTGCAATGTCACTAATGAAGATAGTGAAGAGGACTGGGCCCCAGGACTGATCCCTGAGGTACCCCACTTGTAACTTGCATCTCTTCTGACTGTTTACTGTTTACCACCACTCTCTGTTTTTTGCCCACCGACCAGTTTGCCACCCAGTTGACCAACCTCTGACCCACCCCAAACATACAAAGCTTATTCATCAATCTTCCATGTGAATCAATATCAAAAGGTTTGCTGAAGTCAAGGTAGGCAACATCAACTGCTGCCCCCCTGGTCCACTACAATGGTTTACCCAGTCAAAGAAATCTGTGAGATTAGTTTGATGGGACCTTCTTGTTGTAAACCCATGCTGTCTTGGATCTGTGCTCCTATGGATTCCAGATGTTGCACTATTCTTTCCTTAAGGAGTGTCTCCATAATCTTGTCCACTTCTGAGGTAAGATTGACTGGTCTGTAGTTCCCTACCTCCTCCCTGCTATCACTCTTGTGGAGCAGGATCACATAAGCCCTTCTCCAGTCTTCTGGGACCTCTCCTGTGCTCAGAGACTCGCTGAAATGGCTGTGCTAGTTCCACCCTTAGCTCCTTTAGTACCCTGGGATGTGTGCCATCAGGTCCCATTGGTTTGTACAACCTGAGCTTAGCAAGCTCTTGTAGGACCCTTTCTTTTATGAAGGGACTACTGCACACCTCCCTCCCCACTGTGTCCATGGTGCTGAGCTATGGGCTCAGCCCTAACTTCTCCTCAGTGAATACTGAGTCGAAGTATCTATTTAGGATAGATGCTGTTCTTTGGTTCTCCTCCACACACTTCCCCTTATCCCATTTGATCTTAGCAATACCCCCACTGGACTTTCTCCTTCACTAATGTATCTACAGAAAGTCTTGTCCTCTTCTTTTACTGTTCGTGCTAGCGTTTTCTCAGTGTGGGTCTTTGCCTGTCTTTCTGCCTTCCCTGCTTCCCTTAGAGAAGTTTCTGAAGGCCAGCATTTTGACTCTGAGCTTTTCTGCTACTGTTTTTGAGAACCAAAGTGGTTTTCTTCTTCTTCTTTTGCACTTCCTTTTCTCTCTAACGCAGTGGGATGTTACTTTAAGTATAGCATCCTTAATGCTTGCCCACTTTGCCTGTACTCCATCATCTGTATTTCTTCTTGCCAGGGATAGTGTAACTCTGTTGGCCATCTTATCAAAGTCAGCTCCTCTGAAGTATCATATTTTTACCTTGGAATGGGATGATTTAGTTCCAGCCCTTTTCCTGGGTCTCCGGTACAAAATGCTGCTGCAATACAAAGCACAACCTCTTCAATAAACAATTGTGATAAACCTACAGTGAAGTCCACCAGGATAAAGTACAGTGTCACAGGTTTACTGCATGACAAAAGGGATTAACTCCCATTGAACTTACACTGTTTGCTGCAATAACTGTACCGCAAAATTCTGCCAAGTTGGGTTTCATCCTGGTGGGCTTCACTGTACCTCCCATCTTCCAATGGGAGAAACTGTATAGTTTGTGACAGAATCTGATCTTGATTTACAATCAGATAATGTCCATGAACCTCAAGAGCCCCATAACCCCCTTCCCCTAAGAAGTTACTACACATTCTGACAAAGACTCTGGAGATGAAGGACTTAGTACTCAGTATAACTCTTGGGGGAAATACAATGGACGCTGAAGCTCCTGTGCCACCTCCTATGTTAAATACATCTGAATTGTCAAGAAATACATGGGCACCTTTTCGTAAAAGGGGCACTTTTTCCACCAACCACCCCCAGCAAAGAGAAGAAATACTGTGTGTTTGCAATATATAGAAGGCCTTGATGCCACCCCTGATAGATTATACATTGACTGAAAGCTTGTAAAAGAATCTGTTTTCTTTCTTTTTTTTTTTTTCACTATTGAAATCTATGTCCTTATTCATGCTTCTGGTGATAGCTTATTTGACATTACCTTTAAATTACCACAAGGTCTGGACAGGTTTTGGGCAAGGTATGACAAATTATGGTACTCTGACTTATGGCTACCACTTCGGACAAGACCCCTTACTAAACCAGCTATTAAAAATGTTACTGTATTATTTCAAAATGAGAGCATGACAATTCATAACATCACTCAGCTGAAAGAGAGATGTGATTCATTAGGACCACCGCAGCTGATCTTTGATGAAGAACACTTATCAATCGATCAAAATCTTTATTTATCCAGGCGGGCACCAGTGAGCAAGGCTCATTTGCAACGTGGACCTGGTCATGGATACATCAAAGTACAGTACAGAAGCAGGTATACAAAAATCAATAATATACAAGGAAGAAAAAGTATATACCGTGTATACAGTACAGTATAATGTTGAAATAAATTTAAAAAAAGCATTATTTTATAATTGAAGAAGTCAGCAGATATACAATCAACCATAGGCATACAGGGGTTATAAGCAGAGATCTTTTGAGTGAGGCAGGCAGCAACTACACATATAGGGGGAAAGAGGCCGTGTATGGGGTGGCAGGTTAGAGAGGTGAAGAAGAGGAGGGATATATTACTGACGACTGGGGGGAAAACTGATCTAAAACCACAGAAAGTGACTTATGGACTGGAGGCAGGAAATTTAAAGTGAAAGTACACATGTCCTTGATGGGACCTGCCCATTTGCCTAGCAGCCTGATTTTAAGAAGAGGCTGTGGCCACTGTTTCTAACCAGGGCAACCTAAAACTTGCTTCTAATGTGTATCACATATGCATCTCTGCTCTGCTTGCAATAAAATAAGATGTAGTGTCTGTCTGGACTATGGACATGTGAGTGCAGACTGTAAAAATGACATGAAATGCAATTTGTGTGTTGAAGCTGGACACTCCGGCAGAAGGTGCCGCTGGCCACCCATAACACAACTGACCAACCTACCATATCAAGACACAATTCTGAATAATGCCCTCAAAAAAGACATTGCAGCTCATAAGCAGTCCAACACATCTGCTACTGTGCCTAATCACTCAGAGAACCAGGGAGAGGATCTTGGAGATCAACCCATGGATACAGTCACTCAGCCCATGACTGAACCAACTGCACCGGCTGAACAGACTATACCCCCTTCAACACCACTTCCCATAGATCCTTCCCCGGAAATGCCCCCCCCCCATCATGGTGGTGTGTATTGTATATGTATATATATATATATATATATATATATATATATATATATATATATATATATATATATATATATATATAATCTTCATACTGTAATAATCCAACATCACAGGTGGCAAAATCTGCTGTAGCTCCAGTTCCCTTACAAAACAAATATGAACTTTGCCATACAGGTTCACATGATTCTGACCAAGGGGATGATTCAGAGACATTTTCTGCCCTCTCATCTCAACATCTGGCATCCACAGATTCAGAGGATGAAACTGCATCCCAAGTATCCACTAAAAGATGATGGAAAAACCTGGGTATTGGATCATGTAGAAGTGCCAGACTAGGGAAAATCACCTCTACGACCATAACATGACATCTCCAGTAACTATTTATATTGCAACTCTTAATGTCAGTAGTGTAAAAAACATGAGGAAAAGATTGGCGACTTTTTCTTTGCTGAAGAATATGAACTTTGACATAATGTTCCTTCAGGATATTTGTTTAAACACTATAGGCCAGATTCTAGAAGGGTCATGCCTGGCATAACAGTAGTTACACCAAGTAGAATGGCGCATGTAGCAACTTACACTAGCAGTTGTGACATGTGTGATTCTGCAAAGTGGCCTGCGACATGTCACAGGCCACTTGCACCAAACAGCAGTTACGCTGCTTACGGTTTACGGCTGCAGTTGTGCCCCATTCTAGAAGGACAGCCACAAAGTCCCCACATTGGGATTCTACAAGAACCCTTGGAGGAGATCCAGCAATATAAGTTACACCAGCATTTAGCTGGTATAACTTACAGATGCCCCTGGGAGTCCTGTAGACCCGTCGGCTGTCCAGTAGTCAGGGCATGGTCCCCCCGTGCCCAGAAACCCCCAGTGGGGCCCCACAGGGCTAACCATACCCCAGCCCCCTGAAACACTCATTGGCAGAAGCCCATAGTCTTTTCACTATCTTGCCTCACCCAAGCCCCCAAACTGCTAAGTCGCCCACTGCAGATGCAGCATAAAGCCTGCCCTGGTAGTCTAGTGGCCCCGATCATCATAAATAAATCATGGTCCTTCAATGCCCTGGTAGTCTAGTGCCCCCCATGATCAACAGAAATGAATTAAAGTCCATCTATGCCCTGGTAGTCTAGTAGCCCCCCCACCCAGCCATGCCAGCCACCCAGCACCCCACCCATCCCAACTGGTGAGTGGCACAGCCCACCTCTCACCACAATGGCCAACCATTTACTGAGTTCAGTATCAGTGCGTACCGAAGAGACACACTCAAAGATTAATATCTGAGCGCATCTGTAAAGTACGCTGTGATACTGAACTCAGTCGGCAGCTTGCTGTGGTGGTGAGAGGCAGGCTGTGCCAGTTGCTGGCTGGGGCCGGTTGATGGGGTGCTGGGTGGGCTGGAACGGCTTGGTGGGAGGCCACTAGACTACCAGGGCATAGACAGACTTTAATTTATTTCTGTTGATCGTGGGAAGGGGGGTGCTAGACTACCAGGGCATTGAAGGATCATGATTTATTTATGATGATTGGGGGACCACTAGACTACCAGGGCAGGCTTTATGCCACATTTGCGGAGGGTGACTTTGAGGTCAGGGCACAGGTGGGGAGATGCCAGCACCAGCCTGTGAGGAATTTCCCAACTTTCGGGGCCAGTTGTGGCTGGTACTGCGGGGCATATACCAATGGCTGGGGGGTGCAGGGGGTGTAGGATGTGGCTTGCTGGGCAGGAGGAGTGCACTTGCGACCTGTAGCAGCAGTTGTGACATGCTGGCCAGGTACGCCCTCTGTGCGCATGCCTTGCCACATGTCTGAAATCCTGAGAATTGCTGCAGTCCTGCCCTTCTAGAATAGGGTGCAGGGTCGATGTCACAGTTGCTGATGGTGCAAATTACATTCGGCGGAAACTTGCACCACCTTTCTAGAATCGGGCCCTATTTCTTTAGAACAAAATGCAAAACAATTGTGGTGTTGGGGTCCTTCTTATTTTCATTTGGCACAGATGCGCGTAATGGACTGGGTGTTTTATTTGGGGGGGGAATAACTTTAGTATCTCTAGAATTCTAGATATCAGGCCTGGCAGAGCCCTACTGTTACACTTTTATTACAATGGTGCTACTTGGAGAGCTTTGTCTATATATGTTCCACAATTATTTTATTATTTATTTAGTTTTTGTTTACCAGGTAAGCGCACTAAACACAAGAGTGACTATTTTCAGGCAGGACCCGAGAGGTTACAACATCACAAGGAAACTGTTACTAGACAACAATGCAAGAATGCAACCTTGCAGGATACAATCAAAACAAGAAAGGGTGGATTTGTTTAATTTAGTGAAACCTTCCTGCACACAACTAGACATACAAACTGGGCTGGGGACTTTAATTGTGTTTTATCAAAAACAGAGGAGCAAAAACAACAAAATCATTTTGTGATACAAATTGTTTAAAATCCATAATAAAAACTGCAGGCCTGCAGGATGCATATAGAACCTTGCATACATCAGGGGACTCCACATTTCATAAAGAACAGTTACACACCAGGATAGATTTCATTTTTATATCAAAAGGGATTACTGTGTACAGTGCCAAGATACAGCCCACTGAAACCTCAGATCATGTTTTGGTAGCTATAGAAGGAGGATTACAAAATAGAATTCCTTTAGGAAAGTGATATTGGAAGCTGAATTCTAAATTATTGGAAAATCCAGATATTACTTCCCAGATACAAGATGTATTAAAAACTAGAATGTCTATTGCTTGTCTAGCAAAAGATTTAAGTCAGTGGTGGGTGGAAACAAAAAACTAAGTAAAACTAGTATGTACACAGAATGCCACAAATATACATACATCACAATATGAAAAATACTTGACCCTTAGAGCACATCTAACTAAATTATATTCCTACGTTAATGAAGGAAAACAAGGACTTAGTGATCAATTTACTACTTTAAAGAGTGAAATGGAATCTCTACAATATTCCAGAGCTGTGTCCTCTTTGCAGGAACATAGAATTTGTACCCCGGGTAAGACAAGGTTCGGGAATATATTTGAAAGCTGTAGATCACAGGTAGAAGCTAGGACTGTGGGGCAACTGTTGAGAGACAATGGGACTTTGACAACCACTACTGCTGTTATTTTTAAAGTACTTACACATCTAAAAAAATTATACACAGAATCCCCTACTGCTGTAGCAGAAACAAACCTATTTAATTTCTTTCCCTAGACCACCTTTCCCTCAGGACAAAGTGGATTCCTTTGCACCAATATTGCCACAAGAAATTAGTACTGCAATTAAATCTTTAAAGAATGATACTGCTGCAGGTATTGATGGGCTTACTTCAGAATTTTATAAAAAAGTTCTCACAGAATTGGTACATATATTGGAAGTTGTGTTTCATTGGATATTGATCTCAGAAACTACGGCCTTTTATTTAGGGATAGCTATACAAAACTTTATTCACAAAAAATATTCTATGACTAACTTAAACAATTGGAAACTATCAAGCCTATTAAACACAGATCTTAAAATACATATGAAAATCTTAACAAAAAGATTAGCTAAGGTAGGGCCAGATTTGATTTCCACTACTTAAACCTTCTCAGTAGCCGGCAGAAAAAGCACAGATAATCTTTTATTAATAAAAGAACTAGTAGAACAAGGTAAAGAAGCCATAATTCAGTGATTTATAATATTAATAGAGCAAGAGAAAGCATTTGACAAAGTAACACACAATTTCATGAAACAAACTCTACTGGCATATGGCTTTCCATCACAATTTTGTGAGTGGATGTTTTTTCAATTTATGAAATATCAACAGCAATATCACTTATAAATGAACACCTAGGATCTGTCCCCACAGGAAAAATGTAAATTCAAGGGGAGGTCACAGAAGGAAGGGGGCAGTCCAAGGGGCCAAGAGGGGGGATGGATGGGAATGGATGGAGGGTAGTCTCCCCAAAGGAGTCTGGGTAATAAAATAGCTGAGCTTCAGGCACTCTTGGCTGAGGGGAGGGTGGATGTCACAGCAATAACTGAGACATGGGTCACCCAATACCATGATTGGGATCTGGCAATCCTGAGGTATAGAATCTACAGGAAGGACTGAGGGGTCAGGAGGGGAAGGGGTGGCACTCTATGTGAGGGATGGGATCAGATGTATGAGAAACAAAGGGGAGGAAGGGAGGGCAGAGGTGCTGTGGATGCAGCTCTTGGACAGTAAGGGTAGAAAGTTGAGGCTTGGGGTGCTACAAAGACCTCCTGCCTAGTCCAAGGAACTGGACAAGGAATTAGCAGAGCAGATTTTGGAGAGTATGTAGAAAGGGGATAAGGGTCATGCTGTGGGGGAGTTCAATCTGCTGGGGGTTTATTGGAGCACCCCTGCCACCTCCAATGCCAGGAAGCAGATACTCCTGGACACATTTGCAGGGTTCAGTACTGGGGCCTTTTTAATGTCTTTATAAGTGACATTGCAGAGGGACTGGAAGGGAAAGTATGTCTCTTTGCAGATGACACAAAGATCTGCAACAGGGTTGGTACACAAGGTGGGGTGGAAAGGATGAAAAGGGACTTGGCGAGGTTGGAGGAATGGTCAAATGTATGGCAGCTTAGATTCAATACACAGAAGTGCAAAGTAATGCACCTAGGAAACAAAAACCCAGGGGAAGAGTACACAGTGGTGGTGGGTGATATACTGACAACAACAAAAATGGAAAGTGACCTGGGGGTGGTCATACAAGATGACCTAAAGGTGGGCCAGCAATGTGATAAGGCAGGAAGTAGGGCTGGGGAGATACTGGGATGCATAGGGAGAGGCATCACCAGTAGAAAACAGGAAGTTGTCGACCCTCTGTACAGACAGTTGGTAAGACCACATCTGGAGTACTAAGTACAGTTCTGGAGATCCCATCTTGACAAAGACATAGACAGGGTGGAGGCTGTCCAGAGGAGGGCAACCAAAATGTTGCAGGGTCTACACCAGAAGACATATGAAGAAAGTTTAAAGGAGCTTAAGATATATAGCCTCGAGGAAAGGAGGGAGAGAGGGGACATGATAGAAACTTCCAAACACCTCAAAGGCATCAACAAAGTCCAAGAGGGAAGCATCTTTCAGAAAAAGAGATGTACAAGAACGAGGGGCGCAATTTGAAGATAGAGGGGGACTAGCTCAGGGGCAATATGAGGAAGTATTTCTTCACAGAGAGGGTTATAGTTGCATGGAATGGCCTTCCTGAGGAGGTCATAGAGTCAAAAACAGTGGGGGAATTCAAGTATGCATGCGACAGACATAAGGCAATTCTAGCCGAGGTGTAGGAAGAAGTAGGTTGTTGGTTAACTAGGATCTGCAGCTTATCCATTAGGTAGGGAAATGAGCAAACTAGGTGGGCCGAGCGGTCCTTATCTGCCATCAAATTTTATGTTTCTGTGGTGGTCTGACACAGCTGGTTAGAAGGCTAACTTGGCTAGGTTACATGCTGGACCTGGTACTGTCGAATGGGCAGGCTGTGAGCAAAATAAGGGTGGAGGACCCACTAGCTGGAAGCGACCACCAAATAGTGTGGTTCATTCTCAGTTTGAGTAAGGAGATTGGGGGCTCAATAACAAGCGTGGTGGACTTCAGGATGGCAAACTTCAGGAAGATGCAAGAAATACTACAGTGGTGTTTAGAGGGGCCAAGGCCAGAGATGGATGCACAACAAAAGTGTGATATTATTAAACTTGGATAGCAGAGGCTACAGAGACCTGCACCAGGACTCAAAGTAAGAAGAGCAGAGTCAAGAAGCCAAGTTGACTTGAATTGCAAAGTAATGGAGGGGTGAGGACAAAGAGGGCTATGTTCCAGAGATTCAGGAAGATGGGGAGGGGAGAGGACAGGGAGGCATATGAGAGCTGATTGACGGAGGTTACCAAGTGGGTGAGGGAAGCCAAAGCCTCAAGAGAGCTAAAGTTAGCTCAGGGCATAAAGAGAGGGTGAAAATACTTTTTAGGTACATCAGAGAAAAAAGGAAGTGCTGGGACAACATAGTGAGGATAAAGAGGGGTGAGGAGTGGGTGGAAAAGGGAGCAGAACAAGCAGAAGCACTGAATGAATACCTTTGTTTACTGTTCATGCAGGAGAAGGGAGATCCACTACCTTTGTGGATGGGGATGGTGGTGATAAGGGGGAGGGCATGACAGATGGATGGATTGAGGAGAATAGAGTGTTAGAGGATCTGAGAGCACTACGGGTGGACAAGACACCAGGACCTGATGGTATTCAACCCCGGGGTACTAAATGAGGTGGTGGATGTGTTGGCCAGACCCTTTGCAGACCTGTTCAGCACCTCTCTAGACAAGGGGTATGTGCCTGAGGACTGGAGGGTGGCTCATGGGGTGTCTATTCACAAGAGTGGCCCATGGGATGAACCTGGAAATTACTGACCGGTCAGTCTCACTTCCATAGTGGGTGAACTTATGGAGGCAATACTGAAAGTGAGACTGGTGTGCGATTTCACCTAGCCTGCTTTAGTTCCTACCCTTTTTACTTATTTCTATGAAGCTGAGGGCTTTGACTGGGTGCTGGTACCCATTTAGTACTACTGCCAACTGGCTTTAACTGCCAGATTCATTGACTAGGCCCAGTGGCTTATTACACTATCCTTCTGCTAATGCTTAACAGCAGTGTACCTTATGCAGTGTGGCATCACAAAGAGACAGGTGCTACTCCTGACATTGTTTCCTTTCCTGCGTCTTATACTGCCCCTCCACACAGCACCTCCACTCTCTTGACAATTCACTCACCCCACATATATATCAAGTACACCTCAGCCCTACCCCTTCTGAGCACCTCACCCATGACTATCCGTGCCCTTACCCTTATCTCTCTAAACTATCAACCCTGTTTTATGCTCTTCCGCCCCATAAGTACGTCCCTGACTACCCATCAAAAATGCATACAGAGGAAAAAAGACTTTTCATTTTTAATTAACTCTGTAAAGAAAATGCTGTTGCTGCTCCTTCTTTGCTCAGGCAATGTGGAATTAAATCCTGACCCGCCAGCTCAATTATCCTCTTCGTCGGATTTTGCAGATGCCCCTGGTCTAAAAATGATGCTAGTCAACATCTGAAGCCTGATCAAAAAATTTGACCAGCTCCAAGCATGGTCTGCGCATACTCACCTGTATCTTATCATCATTACCGAATCATGACTTAAAAAGACTTAACATGACCAACAAATTAATCTACCTGAATATAAACTCTTAAGGGCAGATAGGGAATTTTTTTTTTGGGTGGGGAGGTTATCTGTGGTAGAACAAAGTTCTCAGTTAGTGATATAACTTGTCAATCCAAACCCAAAGAATTTGAGATTGTTTCTTTGAAGTTTCACCTTCCTTCCTTTGAATGCATCACCATTATAGGTGGATATAGGCCCCCATCTGGTGGCACCGAATTCCATGACACCCTGAAATCCCAAACCATAGCCGCCAACTCTGAAACAATAATTATGAGTGACTTCAATATGGACTGGCTCACTGCAGAATCTCACTGCCTTACATCCCTCTGTGATGAGTTTTGACTTGTACAGCTAGTCAACGAACCTACACGGAACAATATCTCCACCCCAATAGCTCCATCCTAGATGTCATTCTAACCACACATTCCCATGAAATCTCCCACTCAGCATGTTCCATAATGACATGAATGACCACAGTGTGGTGGTATACACACGACTGCAAACTAAAACCTGCCAACAATCTAAGCTCAGAACTAAGCAGTCTTTTCGCAAGTTCAATATGGCAAGTTTCCTGCTTGATTTGAGCAGGGTCAGATGGCAAGATTTATTTCTTGCTAAAACTCCCAATGAAGCCATCTCTGTCTTTAATGTCAACCTTACCACCCTGGTAGACAAAATGCCCCTTTTATCAAAGTCAGGGTGCGTAACATTTCCCAGACCTGGTTTACCCCAGACCTTAAAGCTGCACTCACCAGCAGAGATAAACTTTGGGCTACGGCAAGGTACTCCAAGAGATCTGCTGACTGGCAGGCATTCAGAGCTGCTAGGAATGCCTGTGTAAAAAGTATCCATGCTACAAAAGCTCAATTCTACATCTTCACCCTGGAGCAAGCTAAAGGGAACTCCCAAAAAAATTTGGAGGACAATTAAATCTATTGAAGGCCAGTCCTCAGCCCCATCTATTCCATCTAAGATAATTACCAATGGGAGGCTGGTTGAAAACAAGCCCCAATCCTCAAGGAACTTAACTCACACTTTGTTACTGCAGGACTTGCTTTTGACTCCTCACCCTATGCTAATCATGTCAAAAATCATACTAGTTCTACCTCTGCTATATGCACTTCATCCTATACCATTCAACTGCATACTATTACATTTAAAGAAGTTGAAGATGCTGTCTTTAATCTAGATAGTAGAAAGAGTGCTGGGGACGATGGTCTTGAACCATTTTTCCTGAGACTAGGTGCTGTTCACCTCTCTGCCCCATCCTGCATATTTTCAATCTATCCTTTACTTCTGCCTCAGTTCCATCTTGCTGGAAAGTGGCCCACTCTTCTCAAATCAGGAGATCCCTGTGATTTAAACAACTATAGGCCAATCTCCATCTTGCCTGTCCTTTCCAAAATTCTTGAGAAGCTAATCAATAATCAACTGAAACAACATATCAAATCCCACTCGCTACTAAACCCTGCCCAGTCTGGGTTCAGGTCTAACCACAGCATTGTCACTGCATTGGCTAAGGTTACTAATGACTGGATTTCTGCAGTGGATTCCAAGATCACCAATGCAGTTTTCCTGGACCTTAGTAAAGCATTTGACACTGTTGATCATATTCTCCTAATCCAGTGCTTTACTAATCTAGATCCTACTTCATCTACAGTGGAATGGTTCACCAGTTACCTCTCTGGTAGGATGCAGAAAGTCGAAGCAGATGGTCTCCTCTTGACCCCCTCTTCCAATTGCTAGGGGAGTCCCCCAAGGCTCTATTTTAGGACTGATTCTTTTCTCTCTATATATCAATGACCTTGACTCTCACATAATGAATTAAAGTCTTCACTTCTTCGCTGATGACACTGTGTTATACACCTCTGGCACAACTCTAGCGGAAGTTAAGGAAGTTCTGCAAGTCGACTTTGCCCAACTTGAAACTAATCTTATTGAAGGAAAGCTCCTCCTAAATGCTAAGAAAACCAAGGCGATGATCTTCTCTAGTAGTCCTCCTATCAGCACCCACCCTTCGCTCCCAAAGAATCTTATAGTCACCTCACTGGGAGAACCACTAGAAGTCATTACTAAATTTAAATATCTTGGCTTCTGGATAGACAATAAGCTGTCCTTCAGTGACCACACTGAGGACTTTTCTAGGAGGCTAAAAATACAGTTAGGGTTCTTCTTTAGAAATAGATCTCTCTTCCCTCTTGCTACCCGAACCAGGCTCTCACTGGACACATTTCTTCCCCTACTCGATTATGGTGATTTCCTTTACACATCCGGGTCGATCTCTAGCCTAAATAAACTGGACGTCCTCTATCACCGTGCCTTACTGTTCATCACCAGTTCCCCCTACAGAACCCATCACTGCGACCTGTACTCAGCTGTTGGCTGGACGTCACTTGCCACTAGACTCTTGCTCCATGCTGGGGATCTGGACCCTTAAGCTACTTCTTCACAAACTGCCAAGCTATATAACATCTCTTATCCACATCTCTCTCAGTGCATATTCACTTAGGAAATCAAACTTCACCCTGCTTGAAGTCCCACAAACTCATACTATATTTGGCCACCGAGCCATCTCATTCTCCCTTCCTACCCTATGGAACCAACTCCAATCCATGCTGAAACTAACCAGCAGTGTTTCAATTAATCTCTTCAAAACTTTATCCTCATCCAAAATAAAAGATTCCTGTTGTTGCCACTAAAGCCCACCTCACCCATAAGTTAGTTCCCCATGTTCCTATTGATTACATCTGGCCTCACCCGGGGCCATAGCACTTAGGACACAACAAGTAAAGTGCCTTTGCTTTTGACACCCAGACTTGATTATTCTGCCTATTGTTTCCTCAAATATTCCTACTTCTCCCCCTACTCTCCTAACCCCTAGCCTTTCCCATGTCTTTTATCCTCTGCTCTACCTGCCTATTGTGCCTTCACTTTTATCCCTACACACTATACTATTTCTTTGAATGCACCTAGCTTAGCTAATAATGAAGCCAATGTTTCATCCTGAATTCTGCCATAAATAGTTGTATCCAGTCGTGACTTACTATTACTGAATTCTGTAAGCACTTGAATTTCTATTGAAATGATACCTGTATGTAGTGTCCTAACGCCTGTGTTTATGTACCAGGACCTCCTTGTGAAAGAGCTTGCTCACTGGAGTTTTTTCCTGCAATAAACTTTAACTTGAACTAGAGGGGAAATGAACTATAGGATGGGTGGCAGCATGGGTTCATCTCAGGGATGTCTTGTCAGGCCACCCTAGTAGAATATTATGACTGGGTTACAAGACAGCTGGATACGGGTCATGCTGTGGATGCCCTGTACTTGAACTTCAACAAGGCCTTCAGTTCAGTGCCTCGAAGGTGGCTGGGGGAAACTGATGGCTGTAGGAGTGGGAAAGAAACTGGCAAACTGCATAGGGAACTGGCTGAGGGGGAGGCAGCAACGGGTAGGGGTGGGTGTGAGAACTCTCAACACCTAGGCCAATGAAGTGTGGAGCACCACAGGGCTCTGTGCTGGGGCCTGTACTGTTTGGGTTTTCATTTCGGACATAGCAGGGACCACAATTAATATACAGAAAAGTAGAGGGTATGCTCTTAGTAATTCCACTATATGGAGAGATACTTTACAAGGAATGCGAATTGTAATAGATCCAATTAAAATATTAGGGGTAAGGTTTGGACACTGGGACAATAACACTTTAAACTGGGAGGAGAAGCTAGAGTTAGGACAACAAAAAGTTTCAGTTTGGAATAACTGGCAGCAAGCAAAAAAGAAACATAGAAACATAGACTTTGATGGCAGATAAGGACCGCTAGGCCCATCTAGTCTGCCCATTTCCCTACCTACAGGATAGGCCGCAGATCCTAGTTAACCAACAGCCTATTTCTTCCTACCCCCACAAGAATTGCCTTATGTCTGTCCCATGCATTCTTGAATTCTCCCACAGTTTTAGACCCCACAACCTCCTCAGGAAGGCTGTTCCATGCATCCACTACCCTCTCTGAAATAATACTTCCTCACATTGCCCTGAACCACCCTCCTTCTATCTTTAAATTGTGTCCCTTGTTCTTGAAAGTCTCTTTTTCTGAAAAATGCTACCCTCTTGGACTTTGTTGATTCCACTGAGGTACTTAAAAGTTTCTATTATGTCCCCCTCTCCTTCTTTCCTCAAGGGTATACATATTATGCTCCTTTAGTCTCTCCACATACGGCTTCTCTTGCAGACCCTGCACCATTTTAGTTGCCCTCCTCTGGACTGCCTCTATCCTGTCTATGTCCTTGCGGAGATGGGGTCTCCAGAACTGGACACAGTACTCAGATGGGGTCTCACCAACTGTCTGTACAGAGGATAACAACTTCCTGTTTTCTGCTGCTGATGCCTCTCCTAAACATCCCAGTGTACCCCCAGCCCTCCCTACTGCCTTCTCACATTGCTTGCTAACCTTAAGGTCATCTGATATGATTACCCCAGGTCCCTTCCTTTTTGTTGTTGTTACTACCTCCCCACCCATTGTGTATTCTTCCCTGGGTTCTTGTTTCCCAGGTGCATTATTTTGCACTTCTTTGCATTGAATCCTAGCTGCCATACTTGACCATTCCTCCAACCTTGCCAAGTCCCTTTTCATCCTTTCCGCCTCCTTGTGTATCAACCCTGTTGCAGATTTTGTGTCATCTGCAAAAGGCATACTTTCCTTCCAGTCCCTCTGCAATGTCACTGATGAAGACATTAAAAAGGACTGGACCCAATACTGAACCCTGCAGTACCCCACTAGTAACCCCCCTTTCTTCAGAATGGACTCCATTTACAATTACCTTCTGTGTCCTGTTGTCCAGCCAATGTTTTACCCAGGCTACCACCCTGGGTCCCACTCCCAGGCTGGTTAATTTGACTATTAATCTTTTGTGTGGGACTGTGTCAAATGCCTTGCTAAAGTCTAGGTAGGCCATGTCCACAGCCCCTCCCTGGTCTACTACTTTGGTCACCCAGTCAAAGAAATCTATTAGATTCATCTGACATGACCTTCCCGCTGTGAGCCCATGCTGCCTGGGGTTCTGTGCTCCACTGGCCTCTAGGTACTCGACTATTCTTTCCTTCAGAAGTGACTCCATCACTTTTCCTACCACAGAGGTCAGACTGACAGGTCTGTAGTTTCCTGCCTCTGTCTTGGACCCACTTTTGTGAAAGGGAATCACATCCGCCTTCCTCCAGTCCTCAGGTACCACACCATATCCTCCCATGATTTATTAAAAAGAGTAGCCAGTGGTTTCACTAGTTCCTCCCTTAATTCTTTTAGAATTCTGGGGTGAATTCCATCAGGACCCATTGCTTTGTCCACCTTCAGTTTTAGGAGTTCTTGCAGAACCCTTACTTCTGTGAAAGGACTGGGATCGACCCCCCTATCAAGAGTGCTTCTGTTAATTGGATTAGGCACTTCCCCCTCCTCTTTTGTGAATACTGAGCAGAAATATTCGTTCAGTATTCCTGCTTTTTCACTGTCCCCCTCTGCCCACCCACTGTTCATTCTATTCAGCCTCACTATCCCTCCCTTTGTCTTTCTACGCTCACTGATGTACCTATAAAGGGTTTTATCCCCCTTCTTAACTCTGTCCTGCTCCTTCTGTGTTTCCTTATACTTCCGGAATGCTATTTTTTTCTTCCTGACTTTCACAGCCACCTCTTTTGAGAACCATAGTGGCTTTTTCTTTCGTTTTGATTTGTTCATTTGCTTCACACAAAGGCTTGTTGCCTCTGTGAAGGCAGTTTTGATAATTCCCCATTGTTGCTCCACACCTCCTTCTAGCCTGTTTGCTAGTGCTTTTCTGAGGCACTCTCCCATCTTGCCAAAGTCAGCCCTCCTAAAGTCCAGTACCCTCACGTTTGTATGCAACGACTCTGTAGCTGAGTTTACCATGAACCACTGTTTGATAGTCACTTGTCCCCAGATGGCAACCTACTTCTAGATCTGAGATTCTCTCACTGCCCTCGTTTGAGAGTATGAGGTCTAAGATTGCTCCCTCACGAGTGGGTTCTGAAACTAGCTGTCTAATGCCTGCCACCTGTAGGGCATCAAGAATGGCCCTGCTCTTGGATGTGGCTGCAGTAAATGTGCTCCAGTTAACATCTGGCATATTCAGGTCTCCCATCAACAGTATCTCCCCTTTCTCTGCCATTCTAAGAATGCCTTCTATCATATCCTTGTCCATTCCTTCCCCTGACATGGGGGTCTGTACACAACCCTGTGCGGATTGTGGTGCCTTTCCAGTCTCCAAGGTGACCCACAGTGCCTCCTCTCCTCCCTGTTTACTCTTTTGTTCAGTTGCTTTTATCCTTTCCTTTACATAGAGCTACTCCTCCCCTCTTCTCCCCTGCCTGTCTCTCCTGTAGGTTATGTACCTGGTATGTTAACATCCCAGTCATGGTTCTCTGTGTACCATGTTTCTGTGACTGCTACGATATCCAGGCATCCCTCTTCCATTAAGGCCATCAACTCAGGGAGCTTGTTGCCCAGACTATGGGCATTGGTACTCATTAGCCTCCATTTCTCTGATGGCCTTACTCCCTTTGCCCCATCCCGTCCTTCTTTCCTTTGTCACTTTCTCCATTTACCCTGCCCTTCTCCCTATCGACACCTCTATGTTGGTGTTTGCCACACTTACTACCATGATTATTTGAGGGGGGATAGGATTTTCCTACTCCTTTCTAGTGCCTCCCCCTTGGCTAGTTTAAAAGCTTGCCAATGAAGCATTTAAACCTATCACCTAGGATCCTGGTTCCTTCCCAGACAGATGCAGCCCATCATGCCAGTATAGGCTTGCATCACTCCAGGTGGACCCCAGTCCCAATGAAGCCAAATCCTGAGCTCTACACAGTTTTTCAACCACTGATTGAATCCCATGATGTGGAACACCCTAGCCTCTCCTATGCCATAGATGGGTAGCACCTCCAAGAAGGTTACCATGCGTGCTACTTGACTAAGGCCCCTTCCCAATTCCACAAACTCTTCCTGCACTTCTCTAATCCCTTTCTTAGCCAGGTCATTTGTCCCTAGGTGGACAATGACATCCAGCTCCTCCTGCAGCTGCTCTGGCAATCCTGAGGATTCGCTTCCCGTCCCTGCAAGCCATGGTGCCAGGCAGGCACCTTACCTCCCTCTCCCCTTCCTCCCCCAGTTCTACCTTCCTAACAATGGAGTCCCCCACCAGTAGTTGTTTCCTTCCCCTGCAGGGTCCCCTGCCACCCTCCTGTGGGTCTCCTTTGTGGAGGTTCCCAGCATCCTCCTTGGTCTCCACTGTGGGTGCCTCCATAAAGGAACCACACTTTGCCAGAATGGCATAAGAATTGTGGAGAGGTACAATGGGAGGGATGCACCTCTGTTCCACCACCCTCACCCTCCCTGAGCCCACTGTGGTCCAACCACTCCTCTTTCTTAGCAACCTCTGAGGCAACGGCAGTGGCACTGGTGGTCCCTGGATGGAAGACGAGGTCCCACAAATCCTGGCCAACTCAGCCTGGAGATGAGCAACCTCCTCCCTCAGCCCAGAGAGGTGCCTGCAGATGGGACAACACCGCATCCTCCAGAACATCTCCCGGAAGACTGCTGCTCCACAGCCACTGCACTGCACCACTCCAATCATGTCTTATTTCTGGCCCCTTAACTGTTTGCAATCCTTACTCTTTCCTGTTTTTTTCTTTCTCTCCTTACTTTCTGCCTGTGTGCCCTTTAAGCTCCTGATTGTCCTGTTCTGAGACAAGAATATCCTATATTTTGCAGTAGACCACTTACTTGCTCAGAGGCAGACCTCCAGCAGCTAGAGGGGGCCAGAGAGCTACTCTTGCCCTTCTAGGATGGTGGATCCTTGGTGGTTCTGTGATCACTCACTTCCTGTCCCTAAACAAGAAGTTCCTGTTGCCAGTCAAATTCTGTGCCTTTAAAAATAGAACTAGCTTTGGGTGGGGGGGGGTGGAGGGGAGGGAAGGAGGCAATATAGTCTCAGCAGAGAAGTTCAGTCACACAGCAGTCCTTTCTCCTGGTGTCTTCTGCCAAGCTAAACAGGTGCAATTGGTGAAAATCTTTCTATTTCCCATATTTACATACCAAAGTGCAATTTATCCAGTTCCACAGAACCTGGAGGCACTATTGTTGAGCTTCATATTTCAGGTGATTTGGGGAAGTTGATATATCCTATTAAAAGAGAATTTTTATATCATTCCATTAAAGATGGAGGACTAAATTTACACAACCCTGTAGCTTTTATGTTTAGTATATTTTTTTTATAACAACTTAGCCTATGCTGAAATGCCCTCAGCAGCTATATAGACATTTTTTGCTAACACATGGTTAGAACAACTTTTGCATAATTGGGACTTAGATCAGCTTTCTTTAAAGGATGTGCGTACAGCATCAAACTTTATTAAACCTCTAGTCATGGACAGCCCATCAGCGCAACAGTTGGATTTCCACTTGAGACGCCAGTGACCCGGGTTCAGGAACAGACTCGGGTGCTGGAGGGCTGGTTGGGAAGAGAAGGCTTGAGCATCGGCTGATGGCTCATCTTTTCTCGGGGGGAGGGCTGACCCCTAGTGGAGTCTGGGGGAATGGCAATACATGGGGTCCCATTCACCAAAGGGATGTGGTGAACATTAGCATCAACCATATGTTAGTGGCACACCACGCCCTCTGGGGAGCAAACGGGAAAAGAGCCCCATAGCCAACCGGTTGATAGTCACCAGCTCCCATTGCCGCGAGTCCAAAGACAGTGCACACACCATCCCAGCAGCACCTGGGGCAAGTATTGTACTATCTCCCCCACTGGTGCCTTCCCCCTCAGAGGAGAGGGACCCACCTGGTGAAGGGTTATATCTGGGGTTACCCGGTGGGGCTGCAATATGGGGTGAAGAGGTGGCTGATCCGAGGCAGTGTGGCACAGAGGGCATAGGTGGCCCTGAATAAGAGGCCAGCCTGGAGCTGGGAGGGAGCAAAACAAAAAATCCTCTAGTTATGAAACTGAGAAAATGGAAAATTCAACATTCACAGATTATGCATGCATCCAGAAAAGAAATCTGTATGAACGTACAAGATCATGCTTTTAATATTCACTCAGAATACAAAGGGTTCTCTGCTGCACATGACCAGAAAGTGTCTCTTGCCTTACAAAATAATAGAACACCCCCTGAATGTGGGATACACTATTGCTTTGCTGTCATGGCTGATTAGGAGTTAAGGGTAATGCAAAGCAGAAGAGTCAAGACGAAAGAATGTGTCCTATGCAGTCCTGTATTCACACAGTAGAGACTGTGGAAATTCTTTTGATACAATGCTGGTCTATAAAATGATTTGAGGTCGTATTAGTATAAAGATGGCAGGATCCTAGGTGGGGGAATTATGTAAACCCCATTGTTCCCTAGGGTTGCTAGAATCCCACTTAGAACCAGTGGCAGGCAGGGAAAGGCAGCTTGTGCAATACCAGTTAAATGGGTTTCACACTGTCTGACTCTTCTCAGTTTCAGCTGAGCTGGAGTGATGATGTCACCTTAGAATTCTCACAGCAGCATAAGCCACAATGGAATGCTAGCTGCAGGAGTTAGCAATAGAACATTGGGAGATTCAGTTCAGTCTTGAGAAAGCAGTCTACATGGAGACTCGAGAGTGAGGAGTGCTGCTGTGTGCAGCTCCTCGGAGCCAGGCTCTTATATAGAGCTGCCTGAGAAAAAGGGGTTGTGTGTTCTCACCCTAGAGAGGAACACAGAAGACCAGTTGTGCAAAGTAGTAGAGACCATTTCTAGAGTTGTTCCAGTCCCCTTGAGGCATGGGGGGAATTCCAGGAATTCAGGGGCAATCCCCATGTCCAGCCTGGAGAGGGAGAAGCTGCCTGAGAATTGAGTTTGTTCTCTGAGTACCAGAGTTTGAGTTTTAGGAAAGAAGCCCTGGGGCACCTGCATACTGTGATGAGTTTCTCCTCTGATAAAGAGACTGTGTTCACCGACACAGTGTTTAGAATAAAAGTTTCTGCCTACTGTGGGGTCAAAGGAAGACTTGCCAAGTACAGAACTTTTAGATTGTGTATGACTTAGAAGCATCTTCAACAGTGGGGGTCTAGGATAAAGACATAGCCACAAACAGAACTTTTAAAGTCAGGACACCTCCAGAGTGAATTGCAGAATGTTTTTATTTTATGTTTATTTTATTTAGTTTTTGTTGACTGGGTAAGTGTACTAGACAAATTCTGCTTATTTTCAGGCACGACCCAGAAGAGGGGGATACAGATGAATGCCTTCTGACTTTAAACCAGATTAAACTGCTGGTAGTATTTTAGTGAATGTTAAATATGATGAACATTTCGAGAGAGCATCTACAAACAGTGTTTCGAAGAAAGGTGTTGTAAGAATGAATGGCTGTGTATAGATTTGGGAGCAAGAGGTGGATGACTCCCCCCCCCATCTACAGTAACCAGGTTTACCTCTCCAGTTCAGTTTGGACACCTATGGTTTTCTGTCAGACACTTGGCCAGTGTCTGAGGAAAGCACCCAGATGTGGGATTTTGGAATTTCTCTGAGAGCCAGAAAGTGCTTGTGGGTGGTTTAGGGAGCCACCATCAACCTCCATGCTATATGGAAAAGTGTCCTAGTACTGGCCGGGAAGCCATGTCAAGGAATAGAAGAGAACTGTACCAGTTCAGGCCGTGTGTGCCCAGATCTGTTCAGAACCTAAGGGTTCATAGTGAGAAATGATTGCTCTGTACCTCAGTAATCTGCATTGCCAGTGAGTGTAGCCCTGTGGGGGTCCATCTTTTCTTTGTTATTCTCTGTGGTATGTGAATAAAAGCCACACTCTGGAATCCCATTCCCGGTTTGGACATTTCAGTTTTTTGCTTCCAGTGTCTAGATTTACTTGGGTGCCCCTGACCAGAAGTACAAACCTAGCATAATGCTGAGCAAACGTTTTCTCCTAGGGACCCAGGTTGATGGACATGCTAAATGGTCCCCCCAAGTGTGAGCCAGGTAGTTGCCATGCTTAGTTTGCCTGTCTAAGAATGGCAGGCTCAGTAGTAGAAGTAATGGGTCCACAGAGTCTGTGAAAGGTAAATTGTAGTGACTACCTCCACCCCTCTCGGTGGCACCTTGATATGAGAGAAGCAGCCCTGCTGGTAGGAAAAAAGGGGGGGGGGCGGTGGGGGAGGTTACAAAATGGAGGCACCACTGGGATTTGTTTGGATTTTAGGAGAAAACAAGAAAGGTTTGCTCAGATTGTGGCTAGCATTTTGTCTGTCACTTTGAGTATAAGGAATTTGCCAGAGAAGTGCGATCCATATGTAATGCTGTGTGCTGCTGTTCGTATGCTGCTTTAATTGTGTCAACATTTACCAAGGTGCTGTAAATCCAGATTGTGTGTGTCCCTTGTCCTGCATCAAAAATAACATTTGCCAGTTTTTAATTTTCAAAGTTGTGACAAGAAAAAGTATGGAGAACTGTGGGAAACAAAGAAACATTTGTGCCCTAGAAGTTTTAAGTGCTTGCTTTGTGGACTGGGGGAGTTGCTAAGGAAATTGCCATGAAAAATAGTTGAAATGGTGCTCTCGCCATGGAGTCACAGTTGAAAAAAGAAAAAAAAAGTTGCTTTGCAGTTTAAATTTTGCCTGCTCAACGATCGCATGGAGAAGAACATGAGAAGAGAGAGGCTCCTTTGCATGGCATTGAGTAATTTGTGAGACTGCAATCAATCACACCCCCAAGTCAGCTTTAGAGTGCTGCCCAGTGTTCAAGAGGGAGAAAGCAAGTGGTGTGCAAACTGGCTAGCCAGGAGGAGCATTGTAGTGACTGCAAACATTGTAAAACTTAAAATATCAGACTTTTCTGTTTAAAATCAGTCTCAACCCGCATTTCGATTGACTGGGGAAAGAGCGTGGTGTTCGTAAGGACAATCAGCAGGACTGCCAGCCTGCTTCAATCCAGAGGCCTCCAGGATCAGCTGTAGGCTGAAATTTCCATCGTAAATGCCAGCTACTGATTTCAGATAAGTCCCTGATTCAGGGACTTAGCAGCAGAGCGAAGGCCATAAGAAGGTGTTCGAGGCTATTGTCCCCTCAAACACCTTCCTATGGCCTTCGCTCTGCTGATAACTCTCTGTTGCAGGTGCCTAGGATCAAAACCTCAAAAGGCTCCCAAGCTTTCTCCCACTATGCCCCACAGCAATGGAACACCCTGCCATTAGAAATTCGCCAAACGTCGTCCCATACACTCTTCATAAAAGAACTCCATGCCAGCCTATTAGCCTCAAACCCATGCACCTGTTTTCAACCACCTTGATCTCTTCACTCTGCCTACCTCCCATGCCTGTTGCACTCTTAATGATCAACCTGTCTTTGTTTCTCCTACTCCCCCTTATATGAATGGCTGCTTTGTTCCCTATCCACATCACTTCCTATTGTCGTATCCAGTGTAAATGCCTTATCCTTCCTCTAACAGGACCGTGGTAATTCCACTGCTGTATGTTTCAAAAGGATGACTGTTTTTCCTGCCTCATCTCTACTGGAATTAAAACTGTATTTGACTTAGCTCTGCACCTGCTATGTACATCACTTGCTTACTAAAACTGTTCCTAGCGCCCCTTAAATGTTAGCTAGCTTATTCATGGCTTTATATGTGCATGTTTCTCTTATCATCACCACGTACACTTTTGCTTACAATTTGTAATTTTTTTTCTCCTTTTATTGTATTTTTCCTATACTGTCCACTCAGTGCTTGTAATGGTGATGTGTTTTTCTTTCTCTTGTTGTAATCCTCCCGGGTCGTGACTGAAAATAGTCATTTTATGGCTATCTCACCTACCCAGTAAACAAAAACCAAATGAAATAAATTTAAAATTCAGTGAGTACCATTCAGAGAAACAGCTTAAACTGTGTGTGATTTTTTTTCCTAAAGCCAGTTGAATCTGTGTGTAAACAGTGTGGTTGTTTTGCAAAGAAGGACTGTGTAAAGTAAATCAACTTAAGCAAGAATTCTGAGCATTAGAGTGTGAGCAGAATTATGGATTCAGCAACAGTGTGATTTTCTAAGCAAAGTGAGAGACTGTGGGTTGTATGAGAGATGCAACAAAACAGGCAATCCTGTGCATGAAGTACTGTGACTCTAGGGACTTTAAACAAGAGCAAGTGATTTAAAGAGAATGTAAATTCCTATAAAATCATAAAGATGTGCTGAGGGAGTAAAACAGTGCAGTCTGTGCAGTTTGATTGAACTTTATCAGTAAGCAGTAAATTGGATGCACAGTGGCTTGAGTCAGAAACAGAATGTTGATGCGCCAGGAGTGCTGCTGCCGCCATTGCATGGTGGGGTAGTAATGTAAACACAGCAGCAGGGGAGCCATTTTGTGAGACTTTTCCAAACAAAGTGAGATCAGAGATAACAGTGATCTTTTGTGTTTTTCTACAGTCATGGCCTTGGGATCATTCCACTACCCGGATCATACCCGGGCTGTGAAAGTGCAAGAAGTGAACAAGTTGAAAGAAATAGAGAGATGTTACTATGGGGGATGTTTGCCTCCTCATGTGGCAATTCCTGGATACCCAGTGAGAGTATGCATAATGTGCCTCAAGGCTAGAACGGATGTCCTCACGATTCCTCACTGTTCTGGGTGCCTAGAGAAGCACAGCTCAACTGAAGCACTCAAGATTCATTTGGCTCCCACTTGGACAAAGCTTCAAGATCCTGCAAGTGACAGCACCTGTTGGGGGCAACTCAGCAGAGTGTGACACAAAGGAAGAGGGTGTGGATGTACAGGCAGAGCAGAGTAGTGATGATGTCTCCAGCTCAGGGTCACAGATGGACATTGTGGAGGGAGCATCAGCGGATCCGTGGGGAGGGGGCCAAGCCCTAGTCTCATAGGAGAAGATGAGATGAGATAGACTCTAGAATGGGAGGTGTTGATCTCTGCACCCAATGAAGAGTGGACAGTCTCAGGAGTGAGAATGACTGCTCACTTCTGGGCTCAGATTCATAGCAAGGACGAGGAGGAGGGGGACACTGTGTATCCTTATGATGAAGGTGTTAGTCCACAGCATTTGGCGCTTGCCTCGGAGGAGCCAGAAGAAGAGATTGGTGGATGCACAGCTCTATCCCCACAAGGAGGAGTCAGAGATCAGTTTTATGTAGCATTGAGCATGTGACACTGGCAGAACCAAGACTGGCCATCCCTAAGCCAAGCCAGTGGTCTTGAACTGACCAAGAGTAGCAAACAGGAAAGACTGGATCATAGGAAGACAAATGAGATCTATGGGATATCCTTTCCTACCTTTCCTCGGAGAGTCTGGGAGGAGATTGAGAGAAACGGGAGAGCCTGGATAGTGGAAGAGGCAACAAAAGTCCTGCATCCACGTGCAACTCGATATGTCAGAGACAAAGCTGTTAGAGACAGATTCAAGTATTGTAAAAGTGGGCAGGACACTGTTCATAGACACTGTATGGATCGTGGATGGAAACGGCCATGAGACTTTCTTAAATGTGAATTATGAGCACCCAGACGGGGTAATAATTCTTGCATCTGACCCATTGTGGTACTACCTTCAATGCAACCAACTTCCTGCAAATGTTCCCATGCCTACCAAGTGGAAAGCAGAGCAGTGGTAGCCAGTGCTGCCATCCAGCCATTGCCATACCCCTGTTGTTCCACCAGTCTGGTGTTCCAGGATCCAAAGGTGCTTCCAGATTTGTCAGCCTTGCAGTGTGCCTTCCAGTTCCATCACCTGGCCTTCCAGATGACATCATCCAGAGAGGACATCACCCCAGCTGTCTCCTGATTCATTGCCTGGGCTTTCAGATGACTTCAGACCAGCTGTTCCTTTCCTGTTCCAAGGTTCCATCTCCAGATGACATCAGCCAGAGATGACATCAGCCCATCAGTTTCCAGACATGCCATTCTGTCATTTCCAAAAGATTCTTGCCCAGCTGTATCCAAAAAAATGCTACCAGGGAGAGTCTTCAGCTGGAGATCCAGGTGCCGTCCCATTTTCGTTCTTCAAGGGATGGGTAAGTCCAGACTTTTCTTACCTTGTTGACATTGCAATACACATCCTACACCTGGCAAACTACAGACTGTTTGATCTGTACACAAAGACTCTCCCCTTCAGTACTACAGCCCTACAAGAACTGTGCTTCACCGGACTCCGGCCCAGGAGAGACTCTTTCTTGGACTTGCCTTCGGGCACTGTTGTCACTAGTTGGGACATTTAGGGCATTCCATCCCCAAAATGCGTATTGTATATAATGTTGATGTTTTCTGCTGTTTTGTACTTTTCTACCTTTTTTAAAAAAATATTTTTTGGGATTCTTCAGTGTTTTGATAGCAAGGGTTATGATAGTGTACTATGTTTGCAGATTGGGGGTGTATTTTGTCTTTTCTCTTTCAGGTGGTTCCTGACGAAGACAAATGAGAAGACAAGAAGAGGATTGGAAGGACTAATCGGAGTTCCTTATGTGCTTTAAAGTGTTGTGCTTAAAGTACTATGTTGGTGTTAACTTGTTAACTTTTCCTTCCACAGGTGTGGCTTTGAGGGAGTGTGAGAGTATAATGCCTGGGTGTAGTGTTAGCTCCTTGATTTGGTTTGCAGGTGTCCAGGGATGGTGGGAGGTTCCCCTGTTTTTTGGGTAATTTTGTTTCTGGTCAGATAGGTTTTACCCAGAGGGCTAGGGGGATAGACAGGCTGTGGTTCTGACCTGCAGTAGGGGCAGCAGTACTGGTCTGTTAGGACTAAGTTCTGAACAGTTCTTCCAGAGCCACTGGTTACCATAGTAAGATCATAGTGTAGAGGCTGATGCAACAGCCAATGGACTTTGGGCCCTTAGTGTTGCCTGCCTGTGCCTGGCACATGGTAGGAGAGGGCCTCATCACCCCTCTCCGTAGGTAATACATAGGGTAGGATGGTCTGATACTGGGTAGATAATGACTGCGGACAGTCATTTTCCTGGCTGAGGGTGGGTGTATCCTCCTTGTTCCCTAGGGTTACTAGAATCCCACTTAGAACCAGTGGCAGGCAGGGAAAGGCAGCTTGTGGGATATCAGTTAAATGGGTTTCACACTGTCTCACTCTGTTCTCAGTTTCAGCTGAGCTGGAGTGATGATATCACCATGGAATTCTCGCAGCAGCATAAGCCACAATGGAATGCTAGCTGCAGGGGTTAGCAACAGAAGATTGGGAGATTCAGTTCAGTTTTGAGACAGTAGTCTGCATGGAGACTTGAGAGCATGAGGAGTGCTACTGTGTGCAGCTCCTCAGAGCCAAGCTCCAACATAGAGCTACCTGAGAAAAAGGGGTTGTGTGTTCTCATTCTAGAGAGGAACACAGAAGACCAGTTGTGCAAAGTGGTAGAGACTGTTTCTAGAGTTGTTCTAGTGCCCCATCCCTGGAGGGATGCGGAGGTGGAATTCAGGGGCAATCCCCATGTCCAGCCTGGAGAGGGAAAAACTGCTTGAGAATTAAGTTTGTTCTGTGAGTACTAGAGTTTGAGTTGTGGGAAAGAAGCCCTGGGGCACCTGCATACTGTGGCGAGATTATCCTCTGACAAAGAGACTATGTTCACTGAGACAGTGTTTAGAATAAAAGTGTCTGCCTACAGTTGGGTCAAAGGAAGACTTGCCAAGTACAGAACTTATAGACTGCGTATGACTTAGAACCATCTGCAACAGTGGGGGTCTAGGGTAAAGACATAGCCACAAACAGAACTTTTAAAGTCAGGACACCTCCAGAGTGAATTGTAGAATGTTAAATGTGCAAAACATTCTGATACAGCATTTGCAAACAGTGTTTTCGAAGAAAGGTGTTGTAACCAAATGAATGGCCAAGTACAGATTTGGGAGCAAGAGTTGGGAGAGCCCCATCTGGAGTAACCAGGTTTACCTCTCTGGGTTCAGTTTGGACACCTATGGTTTTCTCTCAGGCACTTAGCCAGTGTCTGAGGAAAGCACCCAGATGTGGGATTTTGGATTTTCCCTGAGAGCCAGAAAGTGCTCGTGGGTGGTTTAGGGAGCTATCATCAACCTCCATGCTATATGGAAAAGTGTCCTAGTACTGACCGAGGTGCCATGTCAAGGAATAGAAGAGAAGTGTACCAGTTTGGGCCGTGTGTACCCAGATCCATTCAGAACCTAAGGGTTCACAGTGAGGAAAGTTTGCTCTTTACCTCAGTAATCTGCATTACCAGTGAGTGTAGCCTTGTGGGGGGTTCATCTTTGCTTTGTTATTCTCAGTGTTATGTGAATAAAAGCCACACTCTAAAATCATATTCCTGGTTAGGACATTTCAGTTATTGCTTCCAGTGTCTGGATTTACTTAGGTGCCTCTGACCAGAAGTAAAAATCTAGCATAGTGCTGAGCAATCATTTTTTCCCAGGGACCGAGGTTGATGGCCATGCTAAATGCCCCCCCCCCCCAGTTGTGAGCCAGGTAGTTGCCACACTTGGTTTGCCTGTCTAAGAATGGCAGACTCAGTAATAGAAGTAATAGGACCACAGAGACTGTGAAAGATAAATTGCAGTGACTACCCCCACCCCTCTCGGTGGTGCCTTGATGTGAGAAGAGCAGCCCTGCTGGTAGAAAAAAGGGGGTCTGGTGGGGGGGGAGGTTACAGTAACATATGAGGAAGTGATAGGTTGCTTTGCCTCGCAGTTCATGGACCTAGAGCCTAGCACAGTCAGGTTGATATTTATGTTTTAAGTTTATTTTGTGACAAACATGATGTAAACTATTATTTCAGCAACAAGACCTTGCCCCATTATATGTTATGCAAATATTGGAAAATGAATTGAAATCACAGTGCCTGTATAAAAACACACATACACAGCTGCAATGGCGAAAAAGATGGAAAAATACCCAGTCCCTGCATATCTAATTAATTCTTTGTAACACTCTGATATGCTATGCTTCCTAAAAATATTTAATCATACACTGTTTATTTAGCATTATGTTTTTGTTAGATCTTTTTTGTATTTGTTTTTGTATATTTTTTTTTTATTGTTCTGTCTTATAATAAAAAAAAAAATTCCCCTACTCTTGGTGATGGGGTGCTGTTGGCGTCTGATCCAAGATGGAGGAAGAGATGGACATAGAGGCTGTGGTGGAGTCCTTACACTTAGTCCAGGTGTCATAAGAAGATGAAGAAATCTGTGGTGAACAGCATCGTGATCATGGCAAGCGACACTGTGACGAGACAGCAGATTTATCAGAGGAAAACTTGATGGTGAGCACAGCCTTACCAGGTCAGGACTGAGAGTCTATAAAAGTTTTCAACAGTCATGATAATATTGGAGGAAATGGCCCCAGAGGTTTTGAAGAACACCCTGCATCGGTTGAGGTCGAGCAGGTACAAAAGGTGGCTGTCAGTAAAGAGCAGTAGATGGGAGAGCACAGTGAAGGGACGATGAGTCCTGATCACATTTCTGTCATGCAGCAGATCAGACAGCAGTTTAATTTACAACAAAACAACAGCAAAAAGTGGGAGGAGAGTTGGTTGGCTGAAAAAGCATTGCAGAGTGCAGGATGGACACAGAACGTAACAGGGCAATAGATTCTGGACCCAACATGGGATGAATCTGTAAATTTACAAAAAGCTACAGCAACAACCAGGCCTGCAATGAGTACATAGACGGGACACCAGGACTGCCAAGACATGGGTCTGTGTAGCCAGACATCTACTTAAAGAGTCACTGCAGTTTGTACCTGTTGACATTTATGCACCGATACATGTGTCCGGTGAGGACACTTTGTACATAAGTTTTAAAACTAATGCAGGTCTGGAAAGATTTTGGTGGAAATTTAAGCCTCTAAAACACAGTCCACTATGGACCCCAATGTATGCGATTCCCCTGACTAAACCTTAGATTAAGTTAGTAACTATTGTGTTTAGGAATGAAGGGGTCAATGTGAGTAATATCTACCACTCGTTGCCAAACCTGTGTGACATTTTGGGACCTTCTGAGACAATTATTGGCTCAGAAGCACTGTGGACAAGAGGTTGAAAATTCAAAGTGAAACAATTCCAGGTTAATTCTAGGTCGTCTACCTGCTTAACAGTATCTTCTTCAGGAAAGACAGAGGCATTTGCACCTATGGAGTGCAGCCCAGAGTATGCTGCAAGTGCGGGTCTAAAACTCATCCCAGTAACACATGTAATATGCTTAAATTTGCATTATGTGGGGGATTTGGACATGTTAGTGAACTGTGTGAAAATATATTTCAATGCAATTTATGTAATGACAAGGGTTATGTCTTTCATCAGTGCCCATAGCTCAGACATAATAGAAATGAAGGAAGGGATCAGGATAATCTTGTGCAGCATGCACGAGACAAAAGAAGGATCTCATACTCTTCAACAGACACAACAAGCTGCAGAAGAAAGGAGACATGATTCAGTTGTTAAAAGAAAAGGGAGAACAGAATACCCCAATTACAACCCCTCAGGAGTTCAGAATGAGGATAACTCTCAGAATGAAACTCATGGACTTACAGGATCAGGACTCTTCACTGGCAGTAGATAATGAACAACAGAAAATGCCACCCCCCAAGAAAAAAAACTGTACAAATAGGTCACAGAGTAACCAGAGAAACATCCAAACAAACACCAGCATAGTTTGCCCTACCCCTACAGAATGCATATTCCCCATTACAGAAAGAATTGGGGAGAGGGGGCCAGATCAGGTATCAGATATATCCACTAGATCAGAGATTATCTCAGAAATGAATGAGGAAGAAAAGCGACCTTTAGAGCTAACTAAAATAAAGGGTGAAAAAAGAAGAATAAAAGGTCCACAAAGGGAAAAAGATTTACCCGGCAATTACACATATCTTTAAATGACTACCATTCGACTAGCTTCCTTTAATGTATGTAGCTTAAAAACTACAGAAAGAGAATTTCAGCTTTGTCTCATCGTGAGCATTTAGCAAATGGTGTGGTATTTCTACAAGAAACAAGATTGAATTCTCTGAAGTTGAACAGCTGAGCGGAAACTGGGTGTGTGGGTCATCCTTTGGACATTTGGAACAGAGGTAACAGATGGGATAGGGATTTTGTTTAGGAGGCCACACTTTTCAGTAACTAGAGTAGTGGCTATACTACCAAGTAGGGCTTTACTATTAGACTGTAAGTACAGGGATTTTTTTGTTTAGAGTAATAAATACTTATGCACCACAAACTAAGGCAACCAGAACTGAGCCTTTTGAAGCCATCAAACCATATCTTTACACCAAAAAAATGTTATATTGAAAGGGGACTTAAATTGTAGTTTAGTTACTAAAACAGCTGGAGAAACTATTAGGAAAGTATACTGTGAAATACGTGTACTAAAACAAATGTTGATTGGGGCAATCTTGACAGATGCCTATAGACAGCTCAGGTAAGACCCAACTTTTAAATATTATAGGCATAGAGCTGGATATTCAAACTGCTCCCAAAAAGTGCGCAATAGCAGGAGCAAGCAGAAGTCCATTGCGTCCATGTGCAATAGACACGATATTCAAAAAAGGAGCAAGCCAAATTGCGCCAACAGCTAACGTCTGAATATCGCACAACCTGCGCCATAGCGCAACTAGGGAGAAGAAGCTGAGCAGATACGATGCACTATGGTGCAACAAGGGATGTCCAGCTGAGCAGCCCAGAGGCACCATAGTGCAAGCAGGGAGCCCCCAGCAGCAGAGCAATGTAACTGCACAACCAGGGAGGTAGGTAGGGGCCCACCACCCATGCCACAGATGGGCACAGGAACACACAGCAGAACTGACAATGCGCCCCCACACCCCAAGCACTGCACAACTGGGGGTGGGCTGGAATATCCACCGGCCTATGGGGACAAGCAAACAAAGCACAGCTGGGCCATGGTGCCCCAGCACACCCACCGGCAAGCTGAGACTGCCACACAAGGAGGGCGGACCACCCCATGGCACACCAGCCCCCCCAGTGCACAGCACACCCTGCACTGTGACTCCCAGACACCCCCATGAGCAGTGACGACCACTGCAGTAAACCCCATGCATACCACCACCCCCACTGTCACACTGCAACCTTGTGTACCACAGAACCATACAAGCCAGCCCCACCATGAGCACCTAGCAGTGGGTGGCAGCACACAGCAATGCAGCAACGGCAGACACAGTGCCAACACGCACAATCTCCCTGAAGCACCGCTGAGAGACCGACCATGCATCAGCACAAGAGGTGCCCCACATGGGAAAGGGCATGCCCCTGACACCACCACCAGTGATACAGCACCCTGCAAAGTAGACAAGTGACACATTCCGACCCACCACTAGCCACAGCAGCCAGCACAGACACCGACAGTGGTGCATGGAAGCATGCATCACACCAGATGCAACACAGTGCAGGGGCAAACACACACCCATACCTAAGGGGACAATAACACAGGGATGCAGTAGTGTGGCAACCAAGCCCCCAGTGTGGGCCCATGAAAACTGAGCACACACATCCTGCAGTCCTCCATGGCACAGGAGTGACACCCACCCTGTGCAGGCACTGTGGTCCCATACGCCACCATCATATGCCTGGAGCACAAGTCACAGACAGTGGTGCACAGCCCCTGCAACACACAAGCCACAGCATGGAGGTGTGACATCAACTGCGGAGGCCACAGTGTCACACGAGGCAAGCATGCACCACCACCAGTGACAGGAGGCAACCTAGCATTGTGATGGTTACAGTGGATGACCTGCATGGACAGCCACCACTGACATGGCAGCAGACCTTGCAGGCCACAGACATGCAAGGGTGTCAGCTGCACAGGCCAAGGATGGGTTGACGGGGCACAATGGACACAGAGCATGCACCATGGACCACTGCATACAGTAATTCAATGCACAGGGAACAACACACACATGACAGACACCAACTGATAGCCACTCCCACACCATAGACACTTCCCCATGCACACACACACACACATACCCATGACTACACCACCCCAGATGCCATGCACACCACTGCAGCTACCTGGGTATGCACAGTGAGGTGTACTATGCATGCCACAGAACTGCACCATTGGCTCAGCACATTCAACACAATTGCGCAAAGTGCAACAGCGTGATATTCAGCCATCATATGCTAATCATCCGATCAGCCATTCAATGGCACAGCAGCGCAATTTGCATTTAATTAAAGTTGCTCCTCACCTAATTTGCATGGATTGCACTATATAGATGTGACAATGTTCTGCAGTGGCCATATCCAGTTACTGCAGTTTATTGGTGAGTTGCATGCTGTGTGGAGGTCTGGACTGTGGTATCAGGGACTTGCTTTGTACTGCACAGTCACAGGTAACCACTGTCATCCTTACAGGCTGAATAATGACCGAGTGAGGTCTGGGGGAGGAGGACTACGATGGTGGGTGGAAGAGGAGGCCCAATTTCACAAAAGCCGAGACAGAGGCACTCTTCGAGGCCTACCTTGATCAGGAGCCACTGCTCAGTGGACGACGAGGCACCCCTCAGACCATGCTGCTGCATGGAAGGAGGTGGCACGTGCCATCAACCTGCATGGCAGCCACCAGCACTCTGTGCAGGAGTGTAAGAAGAAGATGGGTACTGACAGGAGGAGGATGAAGGAGAAGGTGGCTCTCATCAGGGTGACATGTGCTGCAACAGGCAAAGGCCAGCCAGAGGTGGTGCAGCTCACACCGGCAGAGGACAGGCTTGCTGCAAGCATGCAGCGCAGTGCCATAGAGGGCATTTCAGGAGGTGGCTTCCAGACAGGTGGTAGCCCATCATTGCATGGTAAGTTATGGTCTGTCTGGGGGGGGACAGGGTAGATCACACACAGTAACATGACTTTACTTTCTGTTACAGATCCTGCGCATCTGCAGGGGTCAGTGGTGGAGGGCCTGTCCACCGTGGACAGTCATCTGGAGTTGGAAGAGGGACCATCCACCTCCACAGGTATACGTCGAGCATTGCAACGGTGGGTCCGCCTGGCTGTCCACACTGATGTTGTTGAGACAGGTGTGGGGGAGGCCGTTCCTGTGTCTCAGCATTCTGGCATCCAAGGATGCCAGCACGCTGTAACTGTGGCTGTGGCAGAGACCTGTACCAATGATGAAGACATGACCATCATGGGCAGTGACATGTGTGGGCCACAGAATGGACACACAGCAGGCCAGCTCACGCCCATGGACCTGGCTGGTGCCGACGTGTGGGCCAGCGTGTCAGCACAGTCCCAGGCTGTGCCTGTCAGCACCAGTGGGGCAGCACCGGTGGCTGGTCAGGACAGTAGGACTGTTGTGGCCACAGTGGAGACACGACAGATCCCTTGGGCACAGCAGGCGGAGGGGCGGCAGCAGCAGTCACCCACTGGGACTGGGGGTTCAGGGTTCAGCAGTGGCATCCGTGCACCACCTGTGGACTTGCCCATATGTGGTCCTGGTGAACATCAGGCCCTTGCATACCCTGAGGGATGGGATGCCGAGGTGGCAGATGACCTCTTTGATGAGCACACCCACCTATTGCAGGCATTGGTACAGCAGCAGATGTGGCTTGCAACGTCCGTGGAGGCACTGTGTGTGGCTCTGGAGTGGGCCGAGGAGCGACGCAGCAGGGACACCAATAGGATCATGTCACAGATTGACCATTTGTGGGAGGATGTGACCGCTGCCATTGACAGGCTTGCACAGCCGTTAATTGCTGTCATGGCCATAGTGGGCACACAGTCAGATGCCCATGTGTCGCTCACACCATGCAGTGTGCTGTCCACTCCCCATTCCTGGTGTCATGTGACACCCATGCTGTCGACACCGGGTTCAGCGGTGGGCATCCCGAGCACTCCTCGTGCAAGAATGTTCGGTGTGCTGCAGACCCCTGTGCGAGCACGGTCACATTTGCACAGTGGAACCCCTGGTGGACCATTGGTGCCACCCCATGAGGCCTGTGGTCAGCCTGCCAGTGCTGCTGGGTCTCAGTGGGGCCACCTGCACATCCGGGGTGGACGTGGCACTGTGCCACAAGACTGACCTGTCTCCCAGCGTGGGCACTGTTTGGTGCTGCCCTGTGTGCATTGTGTGTTTTGGTGGGCAGTGCACGGGTGGGTGCCCAGCCCTGCAAGCAGACACACGGTCCACCTGCACACCCTCCCGGGCTGCTGTCCACAGGTATGTGTGCATGATGATGCCTGCATTGCACTGTACACCAAAGTGCAATGGTGCCCAGCATCTGACACACACACATAGACAGTCAGTGGACGTGGTGGCCTGTGGACATGTGTGTTGCTAGTGTTTGCATTCCGGCTCAGTTTTGCACCTGACCCCTGTGCATTTTGTGCCTATTGTGTGTGCATGTGTGTGTGTCCATCCATGTGGCGTGTTACTGTTCACCCCTCCCTGGTTGTATGTGTCTGCTTCTGTGCCCTGCCACATCCCTTGCCAGCATGCACCCCCTGGTGTGTTTCCATGCATGTATGTGGGTTGTGCCCTAGCCACTGGTGGTTGCACATGGCACCATGACTTACCTGTGTTGGCTGAAGTGCTCCTCTGTGATGGTGTCCCAGTGCAGCTGCGCCAGCCGGATCAGTTGGGGTTCCCATCAGCCAAGGGGGTGCTTCCCATCCCCATCATCATTGGCATCACTGTCATCCCCATCGCTGTCCCCCTCTTTGACCTGTACAGCTATCCCACAGTCTTTGACCATGTTGTGCAGAATGCCAAGGCCAGGAATATCCCAGGCCTTTGGGGGCTATACTGTAGGGCACTGCTGGAGGTGTCCAGGCAACAGAAATACGCCTTCAGCATCCCAAACACCCACTCAGTGATGTTGTGTGTGGTGACATGTGCCTCATTGAAGTGTTGCGATGGGGCCGTGGGCCACCAGTAGGGTGTGAGCAGCCAGGGACGGAGTGAGTATCCACTGTCACTTGTGTGAAGATAGTGGTGGTTAGTGCCTTATTCAGCTTCAGACTGCCCCAAGCCCTGTGGGCCACACCCATGGCACCTCTGGCCATACCCTCCCCTTGCCCATATGTCAGTTCTACATACATATTCACCCACTAGATGACCTGTGGGGATGTCCCCACTCTCAAATTGGTGGCACAATGCTGACTGGTGCCAGATGAAGGAATCAGGTGCTCCCCCAGGGTGCATGGCACAGACATTGATGATGCACCCACTGGCATCGCACACCACCTGGCAGTTGACACTGGCATATCCCTTATGGTTCATGTAGGTGGCCCCATCAGGGCCAGGTGGTGTGCATATGGCCACATGGGTGCAGTCTATCACCCCTAGCATGCCAGGCATACATGCTACCCTGTGGAACTCCTGTATGTTTACTGTGCGCTCCACCAGAGTGCTGGGGAAATGGATGTACTCCACAGCATGTGGCAGCAGTGCACTGAGGAATTGGGTGAGGATGCGCGACGTGGCCAACTGTGTTATGCCTGTGGTGTCCCCTGTTGGTCTCTGGAAGGTACTCGTGGTGAACAAGCACATGCAGGCTGTTACCTTTGTCTCCACTGACAGAGCATGACTCTGTCATGTGGGTGCCTGCATCACATCACTGCACAGCTCACAGAGCCACCTCAGTATTGCCCCGTTCAGGCGGTACTGGCCCACAGTCTCGATGTCTGTGTACAGCTCAAAGCTGGTGCGGGCTCGGTACTGCCTGTTTGGGGCATACTGATGACGGGCCCTTCCACGGCCACGTCCCCCTGCAGCATGCCTTCTCACCCCCCTCATTACGGCATCCATGTGGAAGGTGACACTGGCCATGTCCCTGGCTTGCATTCCCCCCAGCAGCTGTTGCTTTGTCCCCCCCCGCTGTCCCGACTGCTACCTCCCCTGCACTGAGTACACCTACTGGCCTCTGCTTTGTGTGGCCCCACACACCTTCCCTTGCCCCTCTTATGTGGTGTGGTTTCCCTGGCCTGCCCTCTTTTGTGCTGCTTTCCTGTGCCTGTCCCTCCCCCTACCTCATGTGGCTTCCCTGTAGCGTTCTTGCGCCTCTTCCTTGCTCCTTTTTATTTTGACTCATTTCTGCTATGGTGCAACTTCCACCTGCTCCACTGTTAATCATTGCGCAAGTCTTTGAACATCGCACTGTGCCCTTTATGCATGGTTCCTCCCCCTTCGGTTGCCCATGCCTTCATTATCATTGCACTGTTGCTCAGCATGTTTTCAGTGGTGCAACTGACTCCTGCTGAATATCGCAGAATGGCACATTTTCTGACTTGTGCTGGTGCAACCCTATTGTGCATTGTGCAACCCTTTTGAATATCCAGCCCATACAGTACATATGCCACATGTATTGATTACTTTTTTACTTCTACATTCGTAACACCCATTAAAACGGAGATAAACCCCACTGAGTTCTCTGATCATCACATTTTACTAGGGAACTTTAGTTTAGCAACAGCACCACCTAGGAGTTTTTTTAATCACAACGTTGGAAACTAAATTCATCAGTATTAGAACAGATGGAGGTAAGCAAGCAGGTAGAACAACTCTTAGAGGCTAGAGACTCTACAATGTGTATTCATGACGATTTATGGGAGTGGTGGCAAGATACAAAACAAGATCTAAAGCAACTTGTTATAATGTTGGGACACCAAAAGCCTAACTGAACTATATTAAATATTTAGGGTATTGAAACCAGTTCTAGAAATTAATGTCTTTTCCACCCAAAGATCAGATTAAATATGTCACAGATGGTAGAGATAAAAAAACAAATGTTTGCCTACCAATACAATAGGGCAAAGACTTCAGAAGCTGAAATGAGATTTGGGACAGTGAAACAGCCAGCCAGCCTCTGACCCATATTATTTATTTATTTATGAAAATGTTGGATGACACCTTTGAACAAACAGTGCTCTTTTACAAAGGTTCCATGTCATGGGCAATGGACAAGTATAGACAAGAACAGGCAGGTAGATAACAGATAATACAATTACAATACATGAGCTGTCAGTGGTTTTGTCCAGGTAAGACAAGACAATAGAATTAATAACAGGGAAAACATTACAGATTGCATGAGCTGCCAGAGGCTTTGTCAGGATCAACGTGGATGGAAGCAGTTGTGCAATATCACCAGACATTATACATATTATAACTACATTATACTAGTCAAGTTAGCCTTTTGGCATCTAAACATTATAAAACGTTGCTTTCGGTCTTTTTTTGTGTCTTGCCACCACTCCCATAGATCATCATAAATACACATTGTAGAGCCTCTATCCTCTAAGAGTTCTACCTGTTTTCTTACCTCAATCTGTTTTAATACTGATGAATTTAATTATATTGTGTATAATGTCTAATAATGTAGTTATACTGATATTATAGTTTTGCTTAAAAAGCTAAGATTCAGTGTGTGTGTGTATATATATATATATATATATATATATATATATATATATATAGATAATAACTGGTCAGCAATTTCTCTCAATGTACTGACTAGGTTGATATTTTCCATAACAACTAGCTGATTGTTATGACATTCATTAGCCATGCCAGTCAAACTATGCTGCTGCCTCATTGGCCAACATTCTGTATGTGGGCAGGGCCAAACAGTCTCACAAACTGCTGGAGAAAAATTGCTGGTCTGTTATTATAAAAAATAAAAGATGGGGTCGGGGAGGGTTTTTCATATGCGAATTTAATGCACACCCTCATTATGGGATGATTTGATGAACCCCTTGGGCTTCACCCTCAGGGTTTATGTAGCATCCCACAACTCGGGTGTGCATTAAATTATCATATCAAACCCTTCCCCATCCATTATTCTCTATACATATGTATTTTTTTATGTCAAAAAACTCAGTTTAATGGATCAGTTAGGGTTGTTCCACAGTGACAAAAGTGAGGAAATTCAATGTTATTGTTCCTACCCCTTTCACCCCACGTCCACCCCGCCCCCACCAACTGGCATCAGGGTGTGCTTCAGGGTCATTGGTCCTAACTCTCACATCATCCCATGTGTAAACAAGCTGAGGTCATGCAGTATAGGAGAATGGGGTGAGAGTTAGGACTGATGACCCCAAAACACACCTCAATGCCTGTTGGTGGGAGCAGGGTGGGCGTGGGGTGCAAGTGGTGGGAACCCAACATTGAATTTCCTCACCTTTGTCACTGTAGAACAACCCTAACTGATGCATTAAACAGAGTTTTTTTGCCATGAATTTCACTTCTTTTTGAGAATGTGCAGAATAAATAGTGAATGGAATGTGGTGGTGCAAGTGTGGGGCCCTTCAGTAACAGTAATGCAAGTGGAAACACAAATGGTTACGGTAACACCAACGATGATGCCAAAGGGAACAGTAACAGAAACGGAAGTGGAAACACGGGCACATAATGAAATGCAAATCGTTACATGCACGGTTATGGTAACACAATTGGAAACGCAAACACGGTAACACCAACAATGACACCAAATGAATCAGAAACAGAAATGGAACTGCATATGCAAACACAAATGTAAATGCAGATGGTGGCGCAAAAGGAAATGCAAACAAAAACAATAATGTAAACATAAATAACAACAGTAATGCAAATGCAAAGGGTAACGGAGACAGTGACATAAATGGAAATGCTAATGCAAACAGTCACGGAAATGCAAGCAGAAATGCTAACTGTAACAGTAATGTAAATGCACCCACTTTTTTCCCAAAAATGCATATTAAGAAGCACAGTGAATACAAATAATGTATCATAATAGTGGCCGTCAGAGCGGAAAATGAAGTCTTGGAATACTAAATTGCTTATATATCTCAGGAACCGTACGAGGTAGAAAAAAAATTTAAATTTTGTATTATTTATGACTTTGCTGGCTAGTTTTGTACTTAGCCCCCTATCAGGGGGCTAAGCATTTTTCCAACAAAAAGTCTGTATCTCGAAGAGTTTTCGAGATATGGGCCCCGAAAGGTGTGGCAGATGCCGTAATGTTAGCCTATAGGAAAAATAGTCAACTTCAGAGTGGCATAACTTTGCAGCCCTCTAATATTTTGTCACCAAATCAGCAAAAGGCACATCATTGGGATGCTGGCTTGCTTCCCTCTCAATTTCAGCACAAAAAACCAAACCATTCTTTTGCAGCAGGGTGGCAAAGATTTCCTCTTATTTTGGGCATAGTTTTGCAAAACAGTGTTGTGATTTGCGACACTTTCGCAAAAAAATAACAAAAATCTAAAGTGCGATACTACTTTGTGACACTACAGTTTACAAAAATTGTCAAAAAATATTTCTGGGGTGTTTAACCCCCCCCCCAAAAAAAAAAGACATGGCTCGCATCCTCAGGGCTCAACTAGGTGAATACAGCAAGAATTGTGTCCTTAGAGGGTCCCAAATTTAAATACCAAGCATTTCTGTGACCAGTAACTGAAAAAGAAAATGGTGGATCTGCGACACTACAGGGGTCATTTGTGAAAGTAAAAACTGCAGTTGTGACACTGTCGAACTTTTTGTGAACTTTTCCCATTGACTATAATGGGAAACTTGTTTTTTGAATAACCTCTGAACCGTTTAATATTTTTTCACGAATCTTCGAAAGGCACCTTGGGAGCCCCCAGCTGCATGTTTCCTGAAGGTTTTGGACTGGTCACGCAGACCGTGTGACCTGTAGGCATGAACAAAGAATGCACAAAAAAGTGTAATTACCACATTTTACAGTGCTATGTAGCTCCACAACTGTATATCTGGCCATTATGAAACTTGGCAGATCCAGAGATCTATGGTTCCACTCCATGCATGCCAAATTTTAGGCATATCTGTCATACGGTGGTAAAGTTATTAAGCTGAAAAATTTCAGAGTTTAACCTTAAATGGGGTACTCAACCCTAACTATAGTGGCACTACCGTGCCACTAATATATATATATATATATAAACACATGGCATGTAAACACAGATTGGGTGCCACATTCATAACAGGCCTTTCTGAACAGGATGGCACCTTAGTCACAACTAATTTGGAGATCTTAACTGTAGTCCAAAATTCATTAAAATCTGCTTATACCAGTATAAACACCACACAAGATAATTTATCTACTTTTTAAATTAATCAATCTTTATTTTACCAGGAAAAACACCATTGATAAAACTCATGTACAAAGTGGACCTGGACAGATAATACATAAAGATGCTAGGACCATCTTGAAAATGAGCCCGTTCAATGATGTAACTGCCTGATTAAATAAAGTTTGATTGATTGATTTGATTGATAGATTATAACACCAAATAATTATGTATAAAATACAGACATTATTGCATACAGACACTTTTATTATTTTTATTTGTATTTAAACTTTTGTTGACCAGGTGAATGTAATGAGTCAAGGCCCATTTTCATAGATGACCTGAGACTTTTTTTAAATAGCCAAATAGCAATACAAATTATGCAAAATATGTACAAATAAGCATGCACAACATTATGTTATAAGCTGTTGCTTAAAAATGTTATGACTGACATAATTATGCAAATGAGTATGTAGACAGTTCGTTTCTAGCAGCATGTAATGATATTACACATTTTCCCATATTCAGACAGACAGTACAAGTCATCATAGCATGTATTACAGAACAAATCTAGTGAAGAAAGGGACACCAGTATTACAGTTAAATACAGAAGCCTAGGATAGGTTAGAAAAAACTATCACGCAGATGAAATATATGGGGTGATCCTGTCTTTAAAGACTGGGACCTTCCCGGGTCTGGATGGCCTAACGAGAAAATTGTATAAAATGTTTGTAAATTAAATTAGTACTCTATTAGTCCCGGTGTTTAATTATATCTTAGAGCATAAAAAGTATTACCCAGAATTTGGGAAAGCTACAATTAGTTATGTTTACAAGACTGAAGACAAACACAGTATTTATAATTGGAGACCAATAAGCATACTTAATAGTGACTACAAACTCCTATCTACTCTGTCAAAGGCTACAGTGGGTAACAGAAACACTTATAAACATAGTGCAAACATGCCATTGCATACAGGACAGTACAGCACAATCGGTATCTACTAAGAGAGCTCTTCGAGAATAATAGGAACAATGATGTGACAGGCTATGTTCTGGTCTTAGGTCAATCCAAGGTTTTCAACCGTGTAGGACATCAATATCTTATGCAAGTATTGTTAACATACAGAATCCCCCCAAAAATGGTAGGGTGGATAAAGGGATTGTATAAAGGAGCTTGCTTTGTGCCCTCTGTTAATGGAAACTTAGGGGAAGTCTTAGCCCTGACAGGAGGGGTACAACAGGGATGCCCTTTAAATCCCCTGTTATACACTTTTGCACTTGACCCGATCTTATTCTGCAACAAAGGAATAAACATTGCTGATAAAACGTATTGGTTAGAGAAATGGTGTGATATACAAGGGACTCCAGATCCCATCATTGACAGCAAAGGATTTTGGACGGGTGATGGAGATTTAGAATGAAATTACAGCAGACAGACACAGGCATCCAACATCTGCCAAGCTGCTTTTATTTGGGAAGGGACAAAGGTACTCTGTTCTATGAAGGCCAACCAAAAATTTGCTTAAAATGTGGGTCTTTACAACATATCAGCAATTCCTGTGAAATAATTAAATGCACCCTATGTGGAATGTTGGGATACTCTGGTTTTCACTGCGCTTTTACACCTAAGTTCTATCTCTGAAAAAGATCTTGTCCCTGGGCTGCTGATAATATAGCAAGTCCTGACTATGGAAAGCAAGATTTTTTTTTTTTTGGAAATTGAATATGCTTTATTAGGTTTTATAGCAATGAACAACAAACAACACATCAGTGATGCATATCAATAATGCATTAAAACCACAAACAAAACACCTCCCACAAACATGCATAATAAACATACCACCCCAAACCCACCCAACCTCCCCTCAACCCTATGGCAGCAATTTAAGAAATATACCACACAGCAAAATAGAAGTGAGTGAGGAATGTTCTGAGTAGGCAACATAAACTACAAATAAAAAGAAAAAAGGACTCACACTCAAGAGTTTTTAAATTTTAAACAAAAAGATGGAAAAGGCACCAGGGATCACACAATCCAACTGAATCAATGAAATCTCTAATGGAACACAGGGCTGAAGAGAGACCCACCAAGAGCTTCCTAGATCTGTCTAAGTTTTGGGTAAATGGGAGATTCCGACCACCCCGAGCAAGATTTCTACATCAATGAAGCTGCAAGAGCAAAAACTGCCATAGCTCAAAAAGAGAACATATCAACTACCACCCCAGCTAGGTGAAAACAGCCTCAAAAAAGCCATAATTCATAGCTCCCAGGATGAAACTACTATATCTGTCTCATCAAGACCCTGTAGAAATACAGAACAAGCTAAATACCAGTACCATAGAAAAATTCATTACAAGTGAATAAGCACCTACTGCTATGCCCCCCATGCCTGAAGAAGACACTTTTCATTTGGCGGAGAGAGGAAAGGGACAAAAGAATAATAGAAACAAAAACAAGAACCCATACCTTTGGACAACAAATTTGCTAAACTACAGTGGGGAGACACGAATATGGAAGAAGACTCTGATACTGCCTCAGTAATATCATCAGACAAAGACCTGGTATCAGAAGAAGATGTGGATCCTTTAAGACCAAAACAAAAGTGCTGGGGAACTAGATCTGGTGTTAAAAAAGTAACCCGACACATTGTAGTTAAATGATAACTTACGACTTTCCTGATTTGACATTAGCAGTTTAAATGTTAGTAGTATCAAAACAGAAAGAAATAGAATATCAACTTTGTTGCTTTATTCTAAAACTGTATTATGATATTGTTTTTTTTTTTTTCAGGATACCAGGCTTAGCTCTTTACAAGAAATGCAAAAAGTTAGTGCTTCTTGGATTTGGGGATCAGCATACTGGTCAATGGCAGAAGAGACCTGTACTGAGGTGGACATCTGCATAAATAACCCTATGGTGAAAATAACTCACACAGTTGCTATTCATCCAGGAAAAGCTTTGTTAATAGATATTATACTTAATTCTCAGGAGTTTAGATTAATAAATGTATATGACCCCCAAACCAAAACAGGAAAAACAGACCTGTTAAAATGAATGCAACCTCTTTTATTTACATCTAAAACCATTTTTTTTGGGGGGGGGGGATTTTTACTGCAGTAAATTTAAATTTGATAGGAGGCTAAACACAGAAAAATAATTTTGTGGTCCAGTTCTTTTTTTGAATGAACTAATCTCCCAGACAGGATTAACAGATGCATTCACTCAACTTAGGTTCATAGGTGGAAATTACAAGTCAAGAAGCTGAAACAGCCATAAAAACTTGCCACTAACAGTGGATGTATTCTAATTTCTTATCCCCCATGTATGTATCCAATTGATAGTTAAATGTTCTCATACTAGTAGCCTCCACTACTACCTCTGGCAAGGCAGTCCAAACTGTTGCCACCCTCTGGCTGAACCACTTGCCTCTCCTTGTGATTTTATATAACTCAGCTCTCAACTGATGGGAATGCAATCGTGTGGTTCTGTTCAAGGTCACCCTCCTAATAAGACCAGATGCATCCCAAAACACCTCATCCTTAAAGGCCCTATTAACACAACACAAGTCCTCTCTTATTTTCCAATAGGACATTGAATGTAGTTCTGATTCCCTTAATCTGTCTTTGTATGCCATGTTCTTGACTCTTTATTGACCTGGATAACTTTATCTGTACTTTTTCAATTGCGATAGTACTACTGCTTTGTGATGAGCAGAGTAGGGCACCATAGTTCAACACCGATCTTACAAGGGATCAATAAAGGGGTACTAAGACATCCTCCCTTCTACTCTTTAAGTTTCTCAATATACTTCCCAGGGTCCTGATTCCTCATTTAACACATTTGCTGTTCTGTTTAAGAAAACTCAGGGTGTCCCGTTATTCGTACCCCCAGATCTTTCTCATTTGTGACACTACTTATATGCTTATTATTGATATGATATATACAGCCCTAGAGTTATTAACACTGAAGTGCATCACTTTACACTTAGGAATGTTGAAAACTAATTTGTGTTCCATTGCCCATGTCCATAGTTCATTTAGCTGTCTTTGAAATCTAATTATTGAGTCCTGATTATTTACTATTGCTCTCAATTTTGCATCATCTGCATATTTGCTGAGCCATATCCCATCATTAACCTGCATAGATGAAACAAAAATCCTGAATAATATGGGACCCAGGATCGATCCCTGAGGTACACCACTAGTCACTGCCCCTCATTCTGACAAGTGTCCCCTAATGGTCACTCTCTGACTCCCACCCATCAGCTAGTCCACAATCCATGCCAATACGTCTGTGTCCAACTTTATGTCTGTCAGGGTGTTTAGCATAGTCCAGATAAATCCTATCAACAGGTATGCTGTTATCAAGGGCCAGATGTACAGGTTCAAAGAAGTCCATTAGATTCATCATACACAGCCTTCCCTCCACAAAACCATGTTGAGTAATGTTCACCCCCCCCCCCAGTCTCCTTATATCTTCTTCTAGATACTCCTTAACAAAAGCCTCCATTATTTTACCCACAACAGAGGTAATACTAATGGGAGAATAATTCTGCACCTCTGTTTTAGCACCCCCTTTAATATTTGGGTGATATGAGCTAATCATTACTCTTTAACGACTTCACATTTTACCAAGGATTGGTTGAACACTACAGCCAAAGACCCAGCCAGTTCCTCTGCAACCTCATTTAAGAGAAAGGGGTGGATCCCATCAGAACCACAGGATTTGTGTTTTCTTAGCTTTTTTAATTTCTCATATACATGCATTTCCTTTTTATATGTTCTGTTCCCATGCTTCCCTCCTTATTTTTTGTCAAGTTTTGTGCCTTAAAGGTTTCATGACACTTAAAGGTTTCCCAGGAAATATTCATTAAACATATTCGGTATTCCATTTTCATCCTGAATCAGTTTGTCATCCATATGCTTTTGAGAATGTCTCAAACTACTTACATAGCTGTAAAACTGCCTACAATTATCTCTGTCCATACTGACCAGTTTCATCTCTGCTTTTGCCTTCTTTATCACCATTTTACATTGCTTTGCCTTCTTTTTATATTTTTCTATGTTATATTGTGATTGGTTCATCTTATATTCTTGTAAGCCTTCTTCTTTTTCCTTATTATTCTTTGAATATGCTTGTTAAACCACTTAGGGAACCTCCCCTTTCAATTATATTTCTAGACCACTGGCACATTTTGATGTACATGTTTATCGATCGTTTCCTGAATCTTTGCCCACATTTGATCTAATAGCATCTGAGCAAGATCCTGCCTCCAATTCCAGTCTCTTATGGTGTGTCTTATCCCATAATAATCAACTCCTCTGTAATTCTTCACTATTGTTTTCCCTTGAATTTTTCTCATATTTTCTGATATTTTAAAAGTAATGATGTTGTGGTCACTGGACCCCAAAGGCTGTATTATGGCCACATCATCCAGTACAGTACAGTACAGTACAGTACCTCCCCCATGTTACTTAGGATCAAATCCAAAACATTTCCTCCCCTGGTAATATCCTTCACATGCTGCTCCATATTATTAAACATGTAATATTCCAGGAATCTACTCTCAACATGGCCACTAAAGCTTATGGAGTTCCAGTTTAATTTCGGGAAGTTGAAGTCGCCTAGTATAATACTATCTCCAAAGACATTATGATTTTCTAAGTTTTCCATAAATGCTTCATTTTCTACTGCATCCAAACTGAGTGAATGGTAGCATAGTCCAAACGTTATGTATCTCTGTGCCCCCTTTATTTTAATCCATGTTTGTTCTGGTTTACATGCACTGTCTGTTATTATTTATGTACTGTGCTCTTAAGTGTGTGGTTACACAAAAAGCATTCCTTCCCCCAATTTTATTCTCTCTAGGATTTTGAATAACATCATATCCTTGTATTTCATCTACTCAGCCATCCATTTTTAGCCATTTTTCTGTGATACAACATAGATCTATCTTTTTTAAGTATGATGTATCTTAGTTCGTCCATTTTATTTTTAAAACTTCTAGCATTTAACAGCAAATGTCGGATTTTTGTTCCATCCATTGCATTCATCTCTTTTCTATGTTTATGTCCCTCCTTTAAAATCTGTTGTTTGTTCCTTCTCCCCCTTTAACTTACTGGTAAACCTAATCATACATATTTTAGGGGGAAGCTGTCTACATGGATCGACTGCTGGTTTGTTTCCCCAAATTTACTAGTCCTTATAACTGAAGTACCACCAGTAGCTTCATCAGAACATGAGCTTTTGAAATTAAAACTGGCATATACACCAGACGATATTGAAGGGAGGGTCTATTGCAGACTCAGTGTTAACTTATTAGATAACGAGATGATACAAGGCTTACACCAAGTAATAGAAGATATAAAATCTGTATTTTTTATTTATGACTCCCCCTTCTGAGTAGTTGAATGATAGTAAACAAGACTTTAGTGATTACTTTAAGAAGACTGCTAAACTGCAGGGGGAAAATGGCAAATAAGTATGACAAACTAATGGGACAACTATAAGAATGTGTTGCCAGAAGGGACCGTATGATCCATCTCATATGCCCAGATTGCCTACCCCCATTCTGTTCTTTTTTCCAGATAACCACAGTACTTGTCCTACACTAACTTAAAAGCAGTGACGGTTTGGCCTCCACAACCTACAACCTGTAAGCTATCCCAAGAGCCTCCACCCTCTGTGTGAAGTAAAACTTATGCATATTGGTTTTAAGCTTACTCCATTAGTCTCAAACTGTGCCATCTCATTAGTGTGGTCTCGTTTTTATGAAATAGGTTTTCTGCTTGTACTTTATTTATGCCCTGTATGTACTTGAAGATCATATCCCCACTGTTTCTCCTTTGTTCAAGGGAGTACATTTTCAGTTGCTGTATTCTAGATTCATATTGCTCCTGTACCATTTTTGTAGTTCTCTTCTGTATAGCCTTCAAGCAGTCTGTGTCCTTTTTAGGTGTGGCCTTCAGAACTGTACACAGTACTTGAGATGCAGCCTCACCAAGGACCTGTACAGAGGGAGTATGGCCTCTCTCTTCCTACTTGTAATGCTCCTGCCAGTACATCAGAGGGTGCTACTAGCTTTCTGTGCTGCCTTTTCATATTGTCTACCCACCTTTAAATCATCAAAAATAAAAACTCCAAGGTTCTGTTCAAGTTTTGTTTCTGTTAATTGTTCATCATCGAATGTGTATGTTTTCCTTGAGTTTCCTTTACCTAGGTGCATAACTTTGCACTTTTTGGCATTGAATTACAACTGCCAGACCCTAGACCATGCTTCTAGAATCTTTAGATCTGCTTCCATTGCTGCCGTTCCTTTAATTGTAGCTACCCTGTTGCAGAGCTTTGTGTCATCTATGAATAGGCGTACCTTATCCTGCAGGCCATCAGCCACTATACCAGTTATTTTCTCCACAGAAAGAAGGGAAAGCAGATTACTCAGCTCGGATATCAGCGGTTAAGAAAAATATGATACATATCCAATACAACAAATGAAAATCACTTGAAATGGAACAAAAATCTGGATCCCAGGGAAAACACTTCCAGGTTAACCCCTTTGACATTTGTCATTCTTGAAGGGCAAAGAAACATACTACACAGTTTACAAATACAACAGGGGAAAACATTTCTGGCAATAAAGGCACACTTTCCTAAATTGAAACATATATAAATCAATAGTTTGGTCTCCCATTTCCTAGTTCACCACAAATGGACGAGTGGTTGCAGGATTTTTCTTTCTCATAAATCTTACATCAAATAGCTAACCAACTTCTTAACCTCATTTCACTTAAAGAATTAGAGGTAGTAATTAATAACTTAAAGTAAGGCACTGCACCTGGAATTGATGGACTGTCAAGTGAATTCTGCAAAAAAAAATCTCTTTACTAAGCACAGAATTGGGAGGCAGTGGTTTAAGTCTCTGAGTTGCAACTCTAGTGACCTGGGTTTGAATCCTACAGTCCCCACTTGCATACTGCGTGACCCTGAACAAGTCACTTATCTTCCCTGTGCTCCCTGGTCACACCTATAAACAACCTTTCAGCTTAGTGTGTCTGTCCTAGTTAAACAATTGGAAAAACCAAAAAGAATTAACAAAAGAATATAACTATTTTTTTTACGATTTTCAGAATTGCCAGAAGAAATGTACAAAGGGCAGTTGGATACCAGCTACCCTAGTAAATACAGATTTAAAATATTAGCTAAAATTTTGAGTAATAGACTAGTCTCACTGCTGGAAATAGTAATCCATCCCTCACAAATATGTTCTCTACCAGGATGAAAAATTACTGATAACCTTATATTTTAAGAAAACTGATTGAAGCAGTAAACAAAGGATCTATGAAAGGGTACATACTAAGTTTGGACCAAAAAAAGGCCTTTGATAATGTTTCACACAAAATGTTTACAAGCATATGGTATCCCAAATAAGTTTATTTGTTGGGTACAATTGTGTTAGAAATATGCCCAGGCCCCCTGGTGTTCTGCTGCAGAATTTTCTGATTTCTGTGGCAGGGCTCCTTGACTTCTGCAGCAGCATTTTCTGATTTCTGCAGCATGATTTATTCACTTCTCTGGCAGAATGCAGTCCTGTCATTGGCTAAATATGATGTGATGTCATCAATGATATCATATGCTAAGCATAGAGGACGGCTTCAGGATAAACGAGGTGGGAAAGAAAGCCTGACACTATGGAAAAACATCATATTTATATGAAAATTCACCAAAAACAATGAATTCTGTGGCATGATGCAAATTCTGTGGCAAATTCCGCAACCACAGAACTGCAGGACTCCAGGGGCCGTGAATATGCCTCAGTGTTCTCATGTGTAAACAGCTGGATAGGAAACCAATGTCATATAGGACAAGGAGTTTGGCAAGGCTGCCACCCTTTACCCCATGCCTATATATTTTATATATAGACCCACTAATACAGAAAATAAGTTCATCTCCCCAATTAATAGGACTTTCCTTATCTAGCCATGATAAAGAAATTAAGACCCTAGCATATGTAGATGACATATGTCTAGTATTAGCAGATACAGATTCAGGAATACAAACAAAACATTTTATTTATTTATTGAGGATTTGGGAAAAGATCTTGGAGTCAAGGACTCATTTACAAAGGCTCCACATCACAAGAAGGAAGTACGGAGACAACATAATCACAGAACAGTAGATTGACTCAGGTATAGATATACAGAGGCACTCAGTAAGGAGCTAACAGTTAATTCTACAGGTAGTTTCAGTACATAAAACAAAGGACTGCAATAATTTCAATAGTAAGGCTAACAGGCAAATACATAATTAGCTACAGTGCATTTAATGGGGTAGAAAAGACCCTAAGGACTCCGCTAAGGCTGACAGTCAATTTATATTTAGTGATAACTAGCAGGCTAGGAGAAAGAGGCAGACCAGTGGTCATTGTCACAGAGGGAGGAGGAGGCAATGGGAAAGAGATCAAAGGCAGTCACAAGGGTTGGAGGACTGAAGTTGCACCCTGAGCAAGGATTTGAAAAAGCCAAGTCTATTTTCCTTAGCTATGTGGTTGGGCAGCATGTTCATCCATGAAGGGGCCTTATAGCTGAATGTTCTCTGGAACTGGGAGGTCCAGCAGTGAGGAAACAAGAAAAACTGCTTGTCTGAGCTATGGGTGGATTTGACCACAGTAGCCGAGTGTATGACAGAGGAGAGGCCAGGAGGGGAGAGACCAAGTGAGATCTTTTTGGCCATTAGGCAGGTGTGAAACCCGATCCTGTTGTCTAGGTTGAGCCAGTTAGTGGACCTATAAAGGGAGCAAGTATGGGTATACCAGTCACAGTTGAGGTGAGGTGGCAGGCTTTATTTAGTGAGAGCCAGAATCTATGAAGGGCAGAGGTGGATGTGGCACTGTATACGAGTATTCCATAATCCAGAAGGGAGAGGACTGAGGATGAAATGGTGAGTCTAAGGGTGTCTGGAGTGAGGCAATGTTTGAACTGATGGAGTAAGCCAATCCTAAAGTTAAGGGCAATAGACAGGAGATGGATTTGCTGGCAGAAGTTGAGGGCTGGGTCTTGGATGACACCTAGATATTTAAAGGTACTCACTTGTTCAGTTGGGGACTGGTTGGTATAGAGAATTTGAGGACAGAGGTTCTTAAGGGTGTTCTGGGTCTGTGCGAAAAACATGACTTTGGTCTTGTTATAGTTAAGGATTAGGAGTTGGGTGGTGAACCATTTGTCAGCTTCACTGAACGAGTGTTGGAGAGCTTGGTAAAGGTGTCAGGACTGGATGAGTAGAGGACAGCGTCATCCACGTATAAGAGTATTTTACTGGAACAGGATGAAGGGAAGGAGTTTATGTAGAAACTAAATAGCAGTGGGCTGAGGATGGAGCCCTGTGGGACACCGTAAAGTACTGGGAGGCTAGGGGACAGAGTGGTGGCAATTTTGACCTGTTGGCTCCTGTCCGACAGATAGTCAATGAACCAACTTAGGGCATTGCTAGAAAAACCACTGGGAGGGGAATTTCCCTTGACAGAGGGAGTGGTTGAGAATGTGTGTGAGAGGCCCATGTGCACTTGTTCCAGGCCTCCCCATAACTCTGCCTATCTTCAGGCCGATTAGTCTAATTGGAGCGATGCTAAAGGAGTCATGATGCTGCATAAGGTCGAGTAGGTGGTCAGAGACCCAAGGGGCAGGGTTTCCTTTGGTTATTCTTTTAATAAGAGGGGCAGATTTGTCACAGGCTGTATTAAAGGTGGAGATAGATAGGTCAAGAGCATGGTCCAAGTCAAGCATGTTAGTTAGTGGTGTCCAATCCCAGGTTCTGAGGTGGGATTTTAGGAATACAAGTTTACCTTTCCTGAGCTTACTGTGTAGAGTGAGTTTATTTTTTTTATTTGTTCTAGGATTACAAATACCTTTGAGCTGAAGTGCTTTTAGAAAAGGTTCCGTATCACTGGTACAATTGAGACAAACATAAGCAAAGATAACAGTTTATAAAATAAAAAAAAAACACAGTCTTGTAGGAGAAAAAATAACAACAAGGTGAAACTTTGAAGAGGGAAGGGAAAGGAGGAGGGTGAAATTAGGGAGACTAAGTGGATGGGAGAAAAGGGGAGGTACATGAGGGTAGGAACAGAGAGAGGAGAGGTGGAAGGTGGGTAAGAATAGAGGTAGTGCAGCCAGGTGGCATTTGTCATGGGCCAGCAGGGGAGGTGAAGATGGGGGGAGGTGCTGGCAAGGTGCAGGAGTAGATGTGGATCCAAAAGGGCATTTTCAGCTATGGACCAAAAGATATGTTTAGCCACAACAGTCACAGAGGTTGGAGGCAGTGAGTGTTAGGCGGAGCTGAGTATTAAAAGTGCTGAGTAATAGTGAGGATGAGATGTCGCTGGGAAGACCATTGTACCAACTAGCGGCCTGGTAAGCCAAGGATCTTTGGCCTTGTGTTATATGGCAATGTGGGATTTGCAGAAGCAGAGGTTTCGATCCCCTGGCACAGACTTGGGAGGGGGGGCAAGGTCCAAGAAGATTTTCTTAGTAGTAATACAGGTCTGGTGTTTTATTCGATTGGCAAGATTCAGCCATCCAGTTTGAGGATAGAGGTCACAGGTGTGAGTTAGGCATTGGGAGCCAGTGACAAGTCGACAGGCCTTGTTGAGGGCAGTGAATACACGTTTGAGTGTGGTGGTTGTAGCAGAGCCATAAATGATAATGCCATAATCAGTGATGGATATGATGGAGCTCTGGACAGCGACAGTGAGGGCTTCAGATGTCAGATGTTTCCTATGATGAAATAGCAGGCCTAGCTGGGAGTTAGCTGCTTTGGTGACATGGTCGATGTGGGCAGTGTGGGAGAGGTGAGGGTCAAGGGTGATCCCAAGGTATTTAAAGTTTTTGACCTGTTCCAGTGCGGCACCTTGTCTGGTGATAACAGAGAGTTGGAAGTGCTTATGTTTATTATGGGAGCTGCAGAAGATCATGGCCTTGTTTTTTTTTTTTTTTTTTATTAAGGATCAGTTTGTGCTTTGTGAACCAGTTCTCAACCGAGGAGAAGCCGAGTTGGAGATTTTCTTGCAGTTTCTTTGGGTCCTGGTGTGTGGCAAGGATTACTGCATCATTGGCATACAGGGTGATATGCTCAGTGCAGGAGTCCGATAGGTTGTTAAGGAACAGGCTGAAGAGTAGAAGGCCCAGTATTGATCCCTGGGGGACTTCAGAGAGGACAGGTTTGGAATCAGAGTGCACATCCCCGAGTTTTACGCACTGGGAGTGGTTTTCAAGATAGCTTTTGAACCAAGAGACTGAATCATTGGAGAGACCAGCATTTTTTAGTTGGCTGAGCTGGAGGGAGTGGTGGACAGTGTCAAAGACTTTGGTCACTTTGATGAAAATAGCACCAATTAGTTGTCCATTTTCAAGGGAGCTGTGAATGGAGCTGGTGAATTTGAATAAGGCAGAGGATATACTATGACCTTTTTTAAAGCCATGTTGCTGTTTACAGAAAATATTATAATTGTCCAGATGCTCAGTAAGTTGGTCCGCTACTATACGTTGCAGTGCCTTTGATAGGGGAGGCAGAATGGAGATAGGGTGGAAGTTCTCATGGTCAGTCTTATCACCACTTTTGTGAATTGGGATAACAGTGGCCATTTTCCATTTGTCCGTGAATTGGCTAAGGGAAAGAGAGAGATTAAAGATCTTGGTGAGGGACCAAGTACCTCATCAAGCGTTAGGGCCAGTAGCTTGAGGTCAAGTGTGTCATTGCTTGTTCTAGATTTGCTGATGGCTTTGGCAATGTAGTTTCAGACTTGATGCTTCATTAGTGCTTTAAAGTAGAAAGGTGGGTGACAGGCGTGAGTGGAGGAGTTGGGGGGTGGGAGTTGACGCATCTTGGAAGAAGTTGGAGGGGAGAACACTGTTAAGGTCAGTGAAAGTGCTGTTAAAAGTATTCACAATAATTTTAGGGTCGAGTGTAGTGTGCCCATTTATGTTGAGTATGTTCAGCGAAGATTTTGACTGCTTCCCAGTGACATCTTTAATGTTTTTCCAGAAATCCCTCCCATTTGCTCAGGAGTTAGTGAGAACATTTTTATAGTAGTCAGATTTCTGTTGCCGAATGGATTTGGTGCAGTTGTTCCATGCCCGTTTATAATTCTGGATGTCGAGTTGCTTACTGGAGTTTCTAGCCAGTTCCCAGAGGTGGTCCCTGGATTTAAGATTTTTTAGGAGGTCTCCTGACAGCCAAGGGTTACTGAGTGATTTAACTTTTTGCTTTTTGAGGGGGGCAAATTTATTACAGGCTTCACTGAAAATGTGAATAAATTGCTCCAGTGCAGTATTAGTATCTGTTGCCTTGAAGATGGGGGACCAGTCCTGCAAACAGAGGTTCGATTTGAGGTGGGGTAGCTGACCATGGGGTAGGATTCTGGTGGTGATGATTTTTGGAGGGGGCTTATAGAATTTGTTTGACCAAGTACAGCTGATGGGAGAGTGGTCACTGAGCGAGTCAGGGAGGACTGAGATTTTCGTGATCTGAGAGGGGTGGTTGGTTAGGATCCAATCAAGTAGGGTGCAGGTCCCAGTTCTGTAGTTTTTTCTGGTTGCATAGTCAACCATTTGAGTCAGTTTAGCTGATATAATGGAGTCCTTAAATGACCCACCTTCAGCTGAGAGCCAATTAATGTTAGAGTCACCAAGAAGGATGATTCCGGAGTCCGATGGGTGGGATTTGACAAAGTCAAGGACAGCAGTTAGACCAGGTACCTGTTCCTTAGGAGGTATGTAAACAGTGACAACTGTGAGGGCCTTATTGTGGGTGCCTAATAGGAGTCTGATGGGAAGAATCTGAGCAGGAGTTGCTGGAAGATTGGAATCAATGGGGTGCCTCAGAAAATGTCTTTCACATATGAGGCACACCCTCCACCTCTTTTGGACTTATAATCAACCCGGAAGACACTGTAGCCAGGAAGGGTGATTGCCTGGTCAGGAATCTTTGGGGTGAGCCAAGTTTCAACTACTGACAAAATATCAACATTGTGTTGGGTGGTAAAGGCTTGCAGTGCATCAAGCTTAGGAAGTAAACTGCAGATGTTCAGGCACATGATTGAGAGAGTGCCTATTGGTTTGTTTTGGTTGGAGGTGTTTGGTCCGGGGTTAGGGTGAACAGTCCCTGATAGCAGGAGAAGGAGCACAAGTTTCAGGGTGCATAGACGGAGTTCAGTCAGGGAGAGGTTGTGTTTCATTTTTGAACAGTAACATGCCAGGTGGTAATGTCAAAAATGCAACATTGGGATAATTGTATACGATGTGGCTAGATGTGTCCAAGGCTCACACACGAGCAGGGACAATTCAATTTCAGTGGCGTGCCTCCAGGGTGAAGATTTGCCACATTGCCAAATGATGTAAAATAATCAAATCCACAGGAAAAGGACCAGTAAACTGATCTATAGTAACAAGACAAAGGATGTGTTAAATTCCTGGAACACTGGCCTGGGGCATATGCAGGAAGTTAAAACCCTTTGTCAGTGTCTTCCCTTTGTTTAAATAGTTGTGAATGGTTCTCAAAGACATGCAGATCCCTTTAGCAACAATGTAGATGGAAATGTGGATTCAGTTTGCACTCCCCAAGTCAGAGCTTATAGAATTTCTTAGCTGTACTTACTTTGATTGTGATGGCTTCCAAAAAAGTTGATTTACAATGAGAATCCCAATATCTTCTGGTGATGTTTTCCACTTTCTTAGTCCAGGAAACATTCATAGATCTCATATCCAAGAATGGTCTAGTTCATCCAAGCAAAAACACATGAAAACTAAACTACTGACAGAGGCAAACACAAACACTCAGCCACACAGCCCAAGTAGGCAGAGCTATGAGTTTTGGGGGTCTTTGCAGGACCAGGTGCAGAGAACAATGATCACTCAGAGCATTTGGTAGGACTGTGGAATTTGTGATTCTATGGGGGAAGTTGGTAAAGACAAGGTCCAGGAGGGAGGAGGACCCAGTGCGAGTGTTAAGTCAAGTGTGGGCAGAGACTACTTGAGTTAGGTCAAGCATGGTAGCAGCATCTATGTACGGGGCAGCCATCTTTGCCAACCAGTTTATGTTGAAGCCACCAACAACAATTTTTTAATTCTGTGGTGGGAGTGCAGAGAGGTAGGTGAAGATAGAGTGAAAGACCTGTTTCTGGTCTTTGGAAGGAATGTAGACTGTGGTAACTAGGAGGGTGGTAGTAAAACGTCAGAGTTAATTTTAGCATGAGAGCCTGGACTCCAGGTTCCAGTTTAGAGGGTGGGAGCAGTTGTCTCAGGAGTGAGTCCTTGAAGTAGAGGGCACAGCCACCCCCATGTTTACCTTGCTGGTCAGTACGAAAGAGGTTATAGCTGGGGAGAGTTACGGTTGAGTCTAGGATCAAGGGGGAGAACCAAGTTTCTCCTACGGCAATGATGTCTGGGTGCTGATGGTAAACCCACCCCTGGAACGAGTTCCATTTTTTTGGCAGGATGCAGATATTAAGGGAGGTGCGGCAAAGCCCACTATTAGACGAGGGGCTGGACTGGGCATCGACTGGAGGGCCATGGTTAGGGTGTATTTTGCTGGCCAGAAGGAGGAGGAGGAGAGACCTGGTAAGAGTGTTTTTAGCTAGTTTAATTAGCCAATGTGCATGGTGAAGTGTGGTCCTAGGTCTGGTAGTAGAAATGGGTATCGGGAGGGTGAGGGTAGCTGACAGGAGGAGGAGAAAGTGCAGAGAGGGGTAGTAGGGCAGAGGTAGAGACACCGGGGGGGCTGATGAGAGATGGAAAAAATACAGGGAGTGGAGTGCCCTGGTAGGTGGCCATAACTAGAGGGAGTAGGAGTGAGAGTCAGAAGGATAATAATGTAAGTGTGGTGTGAAGGTAGCAATATTGAGGGGCCAGGATGCTCAAGGTGCTGAGTGAGATTCAGGTGCTGACAGGTGAGAAGGGTGACAGGTAGTGCCTGCCGTAAAGTCAGGGTGTAAGTTGTGAAGATTTAGCTCTGCTTCTCTGGATAGTTTAAGGGTGGGAGAGACAGCAGTGTGAACAACAGAGAGCAGGAAGTGAGTGATAGTAGTAGCATGGTGGGTGCGTTGGAGTATGCCTTAGCCTGGGAGAGGCAGTCACAAAAGTTACTCGGTCTCTAATGGTGGGCAGGTATGAGCTGCAGATGTAAAAGTGGGGTGATTGGTTAAAAAAAAAACAGCCACGGGAGTGCCAGGTGACACTATAAAATAACGAGTTGACCAAGGGTGGTGGTAGGGGCGGCGGGGCCCAAACAGAGTTTTTCTTTGTGCAATTACTAAAGTTCTGGAGTTTAACATGTACTATATAATGTTCAGGAGTTGAAATCAGCTGCTGTACAAATTACATAGTGCGAGTTAAAGTACCCCTATAGAAACACTACAAAAACATAGTAATTCATGGAATTTGAGTAGAAAAGTGACTATCTAAACATGTCTGGCAACCATAAAGGCAAAAGGATCTTTCCTTGCTTAGGTTCTCAGTGGCTACTTGTTCATTGATTAACTATCAGAAAAGTACCTGCATTCAGACTGGTTCTATAAATACAATGATAAAAGAAGTGGTAGGAGTACCACGTATAGAAGAACAATGTAAAATTATGGGTATTTATTTTTGATCAGGTGACCTAGCAGTTATTAAATGAGACTACTTGTTAAATATGGCTAGCAACAGGATGAAGCAATGGAACAGATGGTTTATGAGCAAACAAAAAAGAATATATAGGGTAAAAACACACTTATAGGTTCACAGGTATGAAAACGAGTCATTAAGTTTGAAAGCCATACTTTGACTCACCACTTATCAGTGTTGAAACATAGTTTTATTTTGACCCACGTGGATATCTAAAGATTTCTTGAATGAGTCCATATTTTCACTTGAAACTACTGATTCTGGTAATGTGCTGTATTCCATGTCATTACTACTGTCTGACTAAACCACTTGCCCCTTCCAGTAGTGTTATAGAAATCACCCTTTAATTGTAAACTGTAAGTCCTGGTGGATCTATCACCTATTTTTCTGTTTAAAACTGATGTTTCCCAAATGTTTTCATTATAGAATGCCTTATAAACGTAACATAGATTACCGCTTATTCTTCTGTATGCCTAAACAAAAAGCCATGGGGGGCAGTTATCAGGAGATTTACCATGGCTGGAATGGTTTGCCCATGAGGTGCAGCTCAGTCGGTAAATCCTCACCAGCCATGGTAAATCCCCCGATAACCTATATCCCTCAAGTGGCTTATTGTGATTATATCAAGTCATTTTTTTTTGGTTAAAAAAAAGGGGGGGGGCGAACAGTGTTTCTCTACTTTGAATCATTGTTTTTTTTAAAGTTCTTTCTTTTGTTTTTCCATTGTAGGGAGCACCTGTTTTATGCTCTCCGCTTAGCGGGGAAACAAGATGGCAGTCGCAGTTCCGTGATTTCGGCGTCTGATGTTTTTTTTTTTTTAAAGATGTGGCTGACTGGCACCTTTTGCAGTGATTATCGGTAGATTTACAATGGAGGCAAGGTGCCAGACTGCCCATCTCATTAGTTCTTGCCCAAGGTACATGGTGTAATAAAGAATAAGCCCCATTCATTTAGTTTTTCCTCATAATTTTTATCTAGATTCCTAACTCTTAACCTTTCTTTGTATGCTTTCTACGAGTTTACTACTCCCTACTTAATTATTACCAATGCTTGTACATCTTAGTTATAGCCCCCCCAACAAACAACTAGAAGTTAAATTATGCAGCTGCATCTTTCAGTGTGTATGGTGCAGCAGACTCAATCCAACTAAAAGAGGTAGAACATAGAAACATAGAAGTTGACGGCAGATAAGGACCGCAAGGCCCATCCAGTCTGCCCATTTCTTTTTCTGCATTATGAATGTGCTAACGGCCTTTGCTCTGTCAATGGCCTGTCTATTCAAACTCATCTGTATTATTCCCTTATGCCTATCCCATGCCTGTTTGAAGCCCTGCACTGTATTCATATCCAACATACCCAGGGGTGCAGTTCAGAGGTTTAAACATAATAACTGATTTTTTTTTATAGTATCTTTGTTGGCCAACATTAAGCTTGTTCTAAAGACATATCCCACAATTTAGAACTCATGGATATAAGACAGTATTTCTCCAGTATTACAAGACTGGAGGTTAGAGACCTCCTTTCCCAAAGACAAAAAATGATTTGAAATGCCACAATATTTTAAACTGTGTTTTGAAAAACTGAAAAAGCGAGGCATTTAGAAAAAATTGCTTATGTTGTCTACTAGACAAGAATTCTATGACTCTGTATTGAAAGATAGTTTTTTTTAGAAACATCCCACTTCTTCAGTAGAATTTCAGCAGAAAAAAAATCTATAGGACTAATGCTTAGTGACCCCAGACCCCTACCACAGACACACTCAAAGGCTGTATGAGGCTGAGTCGACAACTAACTCATCAACCGGCATCACAGTGCCAGACTCCCTTTTGACCAAAAATTGTGGTCAACAGGGAGCCATGCACAGCACGGTCCAATGTCTTCTTCAGGAGGCTTTGCCCCCTGCACCACCTATATGTACGAAAGCCAACTCTGGGTGGGAGTTGGTTCGGAAAGGGGGTGCAAGACACGGAAGATTGTTGCTGGGTTCTGGGCATATCCTCTATGGTGACTTGGTGCTGTAGGGTTGTGCTGTGGGAAGTGTATAACATACACACACAAATGTGGGCAGTATTATGGCTATCTACACATGGGAAACTAAATGTAAAAAACAATGTAAAACACAAGGATATCACTGAACGATACTGCCTCAGAAACACTTGTCAAAAAATATTAGATACCACAGAATACCTGTATTTTGAATGCCCATGTATATAGGGATTCTGTTTTTTCTCTTTCAGAAATGGTGGCACTCCTGTCTTCACAATATTTCCCAGGGTTTTTTTCCTGGACTCTTCCTACATCAGTAGAAAAATCATAACCTAAGTAGTTTGTGGGTGATATTAACTTGTTTTGAATACTGGATTTGGCAAATATGATGTAAATTGTCCATACAGCAACTTTATATAGAACCTGAACAATTCCCCACAATTCTACAGAGTATTTTTTTTTCAAACTCCATTTATTCTCCTCTACCTATTAGTCTTTCCCCAGCATGGCATCTAAGTATGCTGGCTGTGCCCATCTGACCTGAAGCCCAGACATCCACACTTCAGTTGGGGGAAGCCCCACTCCATGTGCAGCCTTGCCCTGACCCCTCAGATCTGAGTCCCCCAAGGAAGGACCACCACTCTCCTTATCAGTGCTGTATCTACAGTATAGTGCTGGAGGGCTGCTGCTACTGGAGGAGGAACCAGAACAGATGTCCTGATGCCCAGTAGGGGATGTGAGGCCACAACCACTCAACCCACCTTCACCTACTAATGCAAGAGGGTCTATTCCTCTTATGTTTCCACAGCAGCACAGCCATGCAGGGATGTCCAGTGCAGTGCAGCCATGCTCCTGCACCTGCCTGCAGGATATCCACTGCTGCAACCTTACCCCTCCAGGAATGTGCCCTGCATCAGCTGAACCCCAAACTGCTAGGGGCCACCAAAGCTGTGCAGTGTAAATCTCCCTCCCCTGTGAAAAGAGAGCTGCCTGTTGGCATAGGTTATGAAATATAAGATAATTATGCATCAGAATCTGGTATAACATTGTTATTTCTGTTAGACAAAAACTAGTACAGTGCAGCATATTGTTATTTCTATTAGACAGGTAAGGGGAACAGAATGGAAAAGTATTTTCTAAACACAAAGCAAAGGGACGGTATTATGGCAGAACTACAGTTTCCTGTAATTTGCAGAACAAAGCATAAGCAGAAATGTTGCATCTTCCCAAACAGTTACTGAACACTTGTCTCGGTAACATAAAATAAACTGTCCTAAACCAGTTTACTGTTTAAAATGGTACGCAGGATGAAGATATATCAAAGTGATGGTTTCTTTCTGCGTTTTTTTACACCTCCATGAAATGTATGTACTGTACAAATGTATTGCTTCTTTTTCTTTCCCTCATTTAATTTTTTTTGTATTAATCCTGCTTTCCTTTTGTTGAATTTCTGTTCCATTGTCATTATGATTTTGTATATATTTATTTTAAATAAAAGCCACAGCATAAATCTGAGTGTTCCAATTCGAGTCTAAATTAAAGCAAGTTATGCCATCAGTTTCCACAAAATAGCTTACCTTTCCTGTAAAAGGTGTACCAGCTTGTAGATTCTAAATGTTTTTGTAAAGCACTATGGGCCCGATTCTAGAAAGGTGGTGTAAGTTGCTGCCGAACGCAAACTGGGCCACCCACAACTGTGACATTGACCCTATGCCCTATTCTAGAAGGAGCAGGGTCTCCGTAGCAAAGTCCTGTGACTTGCAACATGTGGCAAGGTACGCTGCACAGAGGGCGTACCTGGTCAGCATGTCACAACCCGCTGCTGCAGGTCACAAGTGCACCCCCAACCCATGCCCTGACCCCCACCCTGGGCCATGCAGTGCCAATGCTGCGTGTCACCAGTCCTCGTAGTCCAGTACCCCCCAAACTGTACAACAATAAGATAAAATAAGAATCCCTGTATCCCTGGTAGTCTAAAGCCCCCCCCAAACTGTACAATAATAGAATAAAACTATTCCAGTTTCCCTTGTGGTCTAGTGGCCCCCTCCGAACTGTACAATAATAGAATAAAATGATTCCCATTTCCTGAGCTGTACAATAATAGAATAAAATGATTCCCATTTCCCGAGCTGTTCAATAATAGAATAAAATGATTCCTGTTTCACTGGTAGTTTAGTACCCCCCTGGAACTGTACAATAATGAAATGAAAAGGATTCCCGTATCCCTAGTAGTCTAGTGGCCCCCCCACACAGCCGTGCCAGCCACCCAGCACCCTCCACCTGTCCCCAGCTGGCAGCTGGCACACCACACCTCACACCTCCAGCCCAGCCACCAGTTGAGTGCAATGGTACTGCACCAACACCTCAGAAATTAATTTCTGAATGTGTCTGTGCAATGCGCTAACCACTAATCGGTAACCAGCCCGTGAAAATGAAATGAAATCGCCAGCTGAGGATGGGGAATGGGCCCATGGAGTGGCTAACTGGAACAGCGAGGGCCACTAAACCAGAACACGGAATCCTTTCAGTGTATTGTACAGTTTGGGGCCACTAGACTACCAGGGAAAAGGAAACCATTTTATTCTATTATTGTACAGCTCGGGAAATGGGAATCACTTTATTCTATTATTGTACAGTTTGGGGGAGGGGGTCACTAGACTACCAGGGCTGGCTTAATGCCACATTTGCAGTGGATGACTCATGGTTCTGAGCACGGATGGGGGGATGACAGTGCCGTCCTGTGGGGTTTTTGTCAATGGCTGTTTTTGGGGGCTGGGGATATGGGTAGCCCTGTGGGTTCCCGCTGGGGTGTGCTGAGTATTGGGGGAGGAAAACCATGCACTGTCTGCTGGACAGCTGATGGGTCTACAGGACCCCCAGCGGTGCCCATAAATTATACCAGCTAAATGCCAGTATAACTTACGTTGCTGGATCTCTTCTGGGAGTTCTTGTAGAATCTCAATGTGGGCACTTTGTAACTGCCCTTCTAGAATGGGGTACAACTGCTGCCATAAATCCCCTAGTGCCATGTCGCAGGGGGTTTATGTGGGGCAACAGCTGTTCAGTGCAAGTGGCCTGCACCATGTTGCAGGCCACTTTGTAGAATTATGCATGTCACAACTGCTGGCGTAAGTTGCTACATGTGCCATTCTGCTTGGCACAACTGCTGTTATGCCAGGCATAACCCTTCTAGAACTGGGCCCCATGTCTTTTACCATGGACATATAATGCACTTCAAATAATGGAACCAGAAGAAAGCTTTCTTTTCTGTGTTTTAAAAAACTTCTTTTTAAGATTTTGTACCATGTTCCATACAGAAGAAACTTCAAAAACATTACTTACACACCCTGCAGCAAGTAAACAGCAAGTGGATAAAAAAAGTCAGAGTGCAAATTAAGTCATTAAAATACTGTAATACACAACATGACCAGAGCTAGCATGTTTTTGACTACCAAACCTTATGTTTCAGTCTGTCTGGGCACAGCTTCATCAGAGGTTAAACATTCATTCCTACCTCACCCTTTTTATAGGGTTTACAATCTAATAAAGTGCTCATAAAACAATTAGGTGAAGAATATAATTCCACTTCCATTGTGCAAAAAATAAAACTACAATCAAATATATATATATATATATATTTATAGCTATGCAATAAAAAACACTTGTAGCCCAGATTGACATACATCTTTACTATTTTGTTTATGGATCCAATTCTTGCACCGTCATAAAGAATAAACTTTCATTTTATTCTATCTATATATTGGGTTTTTACTATCTCTTCTTCAGATTCATTTAGACAGTTCATAGTTTACTGTTACACTGTGTGCTCTTGATTGAAGTGTTTATAACTCAAATTGGCTTCATTTCATCCATGGGCAGTTTTTATAAAAAAATCCTCAGGTTCTTGGGATGCACACGGGTTACTGTTCTGCAGAGAAGGCAGAAACATGCAAAGCCATCAACTCTCAACATCTTTCACAAGTAAAAGCTGTTACTTTTTATTATACAGCCTACTATGTATAAGATAACATGATTTGCAAACTTATTTGACAAGGAATAGCTCTAAAAACTATACACACTTTTGGCTTAAAAAAAAAACCAACAACATTAAAACAACAGAAATTTGGGGGATTTTTCCCAAACACCTTATAAATAGTGCACCAGTTCAAAAGAATCTTTAAGACCTGGAGGAAAACATGCCCAGGTTCTAAAAATCCATTCTGTTTCATATGTATTTACTTTGTTTTCCCAATCACCAGCTCTTTTCTATTTAGATACTTTCTGTAGACGACAAAAGGTTATCTTATGCTCACTTTTATTTTTTTCTTTAACATGCTTGCCAATCGCATATTTTCCATTTTCTTAAAGAAGATACTACAAAATTACCAACATTTTCTGTTTCTCTCTCTCTCTCTCTCTCTCTCTCTCTCTCTCTCTATATATATATATATATATATATGTGGGGGTAGTTCTTTAACTATATCTTTCAATCTGTCATCACTTTCTAAAATGGACCATCTATTGTTAACAGTTTCCCTCAAACTATTAACTTCTGCTGCATAAGTTGTAATGAACTGCAGGGCTTCACTGTACTGTTTCTTTTTTACTATTTTTTCTGAACATTTTTTTAGCAACTCTGTTCTATTCATATTGTTCACTTTAATTTCTTTCTTGAAACCTAGCTTCTCATTGCCATTTTCTTTCCTGATGTTATTGGCATCTGAACAATTTCATTTTGCTCTAGTAAGTTGCCCTTTTGGTATACCCTTTATTACATGTTGTGGGTGACAACTTTGCGCAGTCAACAATGTATCCCAATCAGTTTTTTTTTTATTATATTGATCAGACAAAGTGTTTTCCATACCATCTGTATAGAAAGTTGCATCTAAAAAGTTAATACTATCTTTCTCTACAGTCAATTTAGACTTTAATGCTGGATCCCTATTATTAATGTAATCTGTGAAATATCTCAGTTCTTCAGGACTACCCTTCCAAACAACCAGTACATCATCTATAAAGTGTCTCCACACATCCAAATGATGCAAAAAAGGATTTGTGGAGGTGCTCCTGATGTGATTTTCTTCCCATCTGGCCAAATACAAATTTGCAAAACTAGGTGCAAACCTGGCACCCGTTGCAGTTCCCCTTGATTGGAGATAATAGGTGCCACAAAAAATGAACATGTTAAATGTCAGGACAATTTGAGCTAGATCCAGTAGGAGTTCAGTAGTGGGTCATTAACGTCAGCTCTCTTATCTAAAAAATACCTGAGTGCTTCCAACCCCATTGTGGGGGATTGAGGTATATAGAAACTGTTCATCAAATGCTGCAAACTGCCAGTCATTTTCCATTTCTACATTACTAACCATATCCAGAATATCTGCCGTGTCCCTAATATAAGATGGAACACTTTGTACTAAAAGTTTCAGGAATTCATCAACATATTTAGAAATGGGTTCTGTTAACCACCCTGACCCGAAATTATAGGCCACCTAGGTGGTTTCTTTTCATTTTTGTGTATTTTAAGCAACACATATTGTAGAGACTACCTTTTTTTTGCACTGTTAAGAATCTCTTCTCTGTTTCATTTAACCATCCCACAGTTACAGCCCAATTTAAATATTTGTCTGTGTGCTCCTTAAAATCCTTTGTATGATTGACAGTAAGCTTTCTGTAGAAATTATAGTCTCCCAGCTGATCTAAAATCTTAGTTTCATACATTTTGCAGTCCATAACTACAGTTGTCCCATTAGCTTTTTATAACAACAGAATTGTCCTCTCTTAAATAACTAAGTGCAGTTTTTTTCATCAGCTATAATATTAAAAGATACTTTCCTTATATTTTTTTGTTGTAAATCCAATTTCATCAGGTTGTGTTCACATCATTTCAGAAAAGTAACCACTGTTGGTCCATGCTGTGGGCAAAAGTTTGATTAAGGCTTAAAGTCACTTCTCTCAATTATAGTGGTTTCCAAGTCCTCTTTAGTATTCTTAGATGTATTCTGAGATAAAGTTTTAAGAGTCAATTTCCTGGTGAATAGGTGTAAATCTATTATGGCCTATGTGATGTCCATACATTGTATAGGCACAACATTCAGTCTCTTGTTCAGAATGGCTAGTTCATTTTGATTAAGTTCCTGTGATGAGATAGTAATTACATTATTTTCTGGAATGTTCTGAAGTATATTTGCCTTCAATACTCACCAGTTGCTTATTTTTCATTTTCATTTCTCAGTTCTCTGACACGTTCCCCTGTTCTTGTCTTAAAACTGTGAGTTATCCTTCCTATTTAGAATGCACCTCACTGACAACTACATAAATATACAATTCCCACTGCATCACATATAATTAAATCATTATATTTGATAAAATGTTCCCCCTCAGATGTTCCACTGATGAACCTTGTGTCACATATGAACAATAAATGCACCTACCACATCTCTTATTATTTTGGGTACATGCCACAAAGAATTAACTTTTTTCCTCTCGGCAATATAAAGAAGATACCACAAAATTACCAACATTTTGTGTCCTTCTATATATAACTTTGGGTAATTCTTTAACTATGTCTTTCAATCTATCTTCACTTTCTAAAACGGACCATCTATTGTTAACAGTGTCCCTCAAACTTAACAATGTCCCTCAAACTATTAACTCCCACTGCATAAGTTGTAATGAACCATGGGACTTCACTGTACTATTTCTTTTTTACTATTTTTTCTGAACATTTTCTTAGCAAATCTGTTCTGCTCATATTGTCCACAGACTCGACCGTCTTCTGTACAATCATTTCAGTATAATGTCTTTCTCATTAGAAGCCTATTGAAACAAGTGTCAAGAGGGATAAGAATAACTGTGTTACCAGTATTTGGCACAGAACAAGAGCAGTTCCTGAAACAGTGGAGAGAGATTGCACATAGGGCTTCACTGGAGAGGACTAAATTAATTTAAACAAATACTATATCGATTAGAGAGGAAGTTGCTAAGGAAATTGAGAAATTGGAGAAAGACTAAGAAGAAAAAACAACTAGTGAGCAAATGAAGGGATTCAGGATGGAGTTTGATGAAAACATGGTTAAATATGATGCCAGTTTAAAAGTAGCCATGGAATGCAAATTAAAACGGGATGCAAATGACTATAAGAATGATAGAGTTTTTGACTGGCATGCTAAAACTGTTAATTTAAAGTAAATTCTCAACAGAATAGAACATGAAGATTAGAGCACAGTTTTAGATCACAACTCAGGTCCTGATTCTGACACTTCCAGTACAGGTTCCTATTGTGTGCCTTAGCAGCAACTGAATTGTAATTTAAATTACCAGGACCTCCACCCCAGTCAGACTACTGTGGTACTGAGGAGGAGCAATTGGAAAACAAGAATTTCATTCCAGCAGGGACTAAACAGAGAGCGAGAACGAGGAAAGGGAATGAGGTGGAAGAGGTCAGTATTGAAGGGACATGGCAAATTTTCTGAATATGGTTAGTAATATAGAAATGGAAAATGATTGGCAGTTTGCAGCATTTGATGAACAGTTTCTATATACCTCAATCCCCCATGATGGGGGGGGGTTGGAAGCACTCAGGTATTTTTTAGATAAGAGAGCTGACGTTAATGACTCGCTACTGAATTCCTATTGGATCTAGCTCAAATTGTCTGGACATTCAACATGTTCATTTTTTGTGGCACTTATTATCTCCAAACAAGGGGAACTGCAATGGGTGCCAGGTTTGCACCTAGTTTTGCAAATTTATATTTGGCCAGATGGGTAGAAAATCACACCAGGAGCACCTCCACAATTCCTTTTTTGCATCATTTGGATGTGTGGAGACGCTTTACAGATGATGTACTGGTTGTTTGGAAGGGTAGTCCTGAAGAACCGAGAGATTTCACAGATTACATTAATAATAGGGATCCAGCATTAAAGTCTAAATTAATTTTAAAGAAAGACAGTATTATCTTTTTAGATGCAACTTTGTATACAGATGGTACGGAAAACATTTTGTCTGATCTGTATAATAAAAAAAACTGATTGGGATACATTGTTGACTGTGCAGAGTTGTCACCCACAACATGTAATAAAGGGTACACCAAAAGGGCAACTTATTAGAGTAAAATGAAATTGTTTAGATGCCAATAAATATCAACAAAGAAAAGAGCAACAAGTAGCTAAGTTTTGAGAATGAAATGACAGTACAGAAGGCGGTAGAGTCTGTGGACAATATGAACAGAACAGATTTGCTAAAAAAAATGTTCAGAAAAAATAGTAAAAAAGAATGGTACAGTGAAGCTCACAGTTCATTACACCTTATGCAGTAGGAGTTAATAGTTTAAGGGACAGTGTTAACAATAGACGGTCCATTTTAGAAAGTGATGACAGATTGAAAGATACAGTTAAAGAACTACCCACACATATATATAGAAGGGCAGAAAATGTTGGTAATTTTGTGGTATCTTCTTTATATTGCCCAGAGAAAAAAGTTAATTATTTGTGGCACGTACCCAAAATAAATAAGAGATGTGGAAGGTGCATTTATTGTTCATATGTGAGAAAAGGTCTATCAGTGGAACATTCATGGGGGAAAATTTGTTCCAACGTAAAAATTTGATTATATGTGATACGGTGGGAATTGTATATTTACTTATTTGTCAGCATGGTGAATTCTGTATAGGAAAAACAACTCATAGTTTTAAGACAAGAATAGAGGAACATGTCAGAGCATTGAGAAAAACCAAAAATATGTGATTGGCAGGCATGTCAAAGGAGAAAATGAAACCGAGCATAACATAACTTTTTTTGGTCTACAGAAAGTATCTAAATGGAAAAGAGGTGGTGACTGGGAAAACAAAGTAAATATATGTGAAGTAGAATTGATTTTTAGAACCTGGGCATGTTTTCCTTCATGTCTTAATGATTCTATTGAACTGGTGCACTACTTCTAATGTCTTTGGGAAAATCCCCCGGCCCCCAATTTCTGTCATTTTAATGTTTTTTTATTAAAGCATGTGTATAGTTTTTAGAGGTATTCCTTGTCAAGTGCATTTGTAAATCATGTTATCTTATACATTGTAGGCTGTATAATAGAAAGTAACAGCTTTTACGTGTGAAAACTTTTGAGAGTTGATGGCTTTGCATGTTTCTGCCTTCTTCTTTGCAGAACAGTAACCCGTATGTATCCCAAGAACCCGAGGTTTTTTTTTATAAAAACTGCCCATGGATGAAATGAAGCCAATTTGAGTTATAAACACTTCAATCAAGAGTGTGCAGTGTAACAGTAAACTATGAATTGTCTAAATGAATCTGAAGAAGAGATAGTAAAAGCTAATATATAAATAAAATAAAATGAAAGTTTATGCTTTATAAAGGTGCAAGAATTGGCTTCATAAATAAAATAGTAAAGATGTATGTAAATCTGGGCTACAAGTGTTTTTTTTTAACTGCATAGGTATATATATATATATATATATATATAATTGATTGTAAGGTGCTATGGTAATAGTTGTGTTTTTTGCACAGTGGAGGTGGAATTATTTATATGGTTCACCAAACTGTTTTATGAGCACCATATTAGATTGTGAGCCATATAAAAGGGGTGAGGTAGGAATGAATGGTTAACCTGTGATGAAGCTCCACCCAGAAGGAGCAAAATGTATGATTTGGTAGCCAGAGACTTGCTAACTCTGGCTATGTGATGCATAGCAGGATTTTAATGGCTGAATTTGCACTCTCACTTTTTTATTCACTTGCTGTCTACTTGCTGCATAGTGTGTAAGTAACATTTTTGAAGTTCTTTCTGTATGGAACATTTTACAAATATTAAAAACAAGTTTTTTAAACAAAGAAAAAAGTTTTCTCCTGGTTCCATTATTTGAAGTGCACTGTATGACCAGGATAAAAGAAACATAGTGCTTTACAAAAATGTTTAGAGTCTACAAGGTGGTGCACCTTTTACAGGTAAAAGAAGTTATTTTAAATAAAAGAGATCTTCTTAAAGGGGGCCATCTTGACTTTCTGCTAGGAGGATGGAGGATCCTGAGGAGGTGGGTGCAGTGGTATCCTGGGTGAAGGAGACTGCTTTCCTCCCCACTCAAATATACTTTGAAGCTTTCCAGACAGCTAGGGAGGTGGCTGCACTAGCTATGGAGGTGAATGTTCCTAAAAGGCAGCTGGATCCTGTATTGGCTGCAGACATGGAAATGGAACCTGAGAGTGCCTGCAACAATCACTGAGACTCCAGACTGTAGTCTAGCATAACCCAACTTAAACAGGTGTGCTGCCAACCCAACATCAGGATGTAAATCCTAGGATAAGGTTCCTAGTCAGAGACAGAAGAAGATCTGAGCACCTGAAGATGGTATCAGTCAATCAAAGTCTTTATTTAACCAGGCAAGCACCGTTGAGCAAGCTCATTTTCGGGGTGGACCTGAGTTTGTTAACAAGGAACAAGGGACAATATACATGGGATGCAACACACAAGAAAATAGTAATAATACAAATAAAGTGAGATACAATAATACAGTATATACAAAAGTATCAGGAGGTAGAATTGACAGTAGTATATGTTTGGAACAGAATATACAACTAGTTTTGGGTAGGACACAATTTTTCATAAAAGTAAAGAAATATACATATCAGGTGCACCAAACACAAATAAAACCTAATATAAAAATATATATAGTGATATGGTATGGAGAATTTAGAGCTGGAACCAGGGTCAAAGGAATGTGGAAGGGACAGATATGGGGGTAGAAAAAGGGGAGAGGGAAGAGTCAATTATTGATGTGATCAGAGTTTTAACAGTAGTAATTAGAGTGTGCTTGGACTTATAGGAGTCACTATTTAGGGTAGACAGGCACAGTACTCCTTATTATGATGTAGATAAAGAGATTTAAAAGCTAATAGGCTGATGTGGTGAGTTAATTTCAAAGTTTTTGCAGCTTGTTCTACAGCTGAGGGAGCACTAAGCTGATGGCCACTCTGCCAATGCGAGATTTTGCTTTGTAAACATAAAGGTAGATATATGACGTGCTTCTCGGGGCATACTTCCCCAGAATGCACAAAGGTAAACAGACAGAGATATACTGGGGCAGTTTATTTGAGATAGCTTTGTATGTCCAAACTGCAGCATTTATTTTTGCCATCTGTAAGCAAAGGATGACCATCCCACTGCCGTGTACAATGTACAGTGGTGGGTTGTGTATGGAAGACCTGTGATAAATCTTAAGGCTCTGTGATAAAGCGTATCGAGTTTGGCTAGGGTACCTGCAGATCCCTGACTATATAGAAAGTCTGTGTAATCCAGTAAGGAAAGAAAGGTAATTTGAACCAGTTTCGGTTTAGTGTCTCTTGTGAGGAGATTATTAATCCTAAAGAACAGACCAAGTCTTTGTCTAAGTTTCTTTGCCAGTTCTTCTAAGTGATCTGTAAAAGTAAGTCTATGGTCTAACCAGACCCTCAGGTACTTGAACTTTAGTAAGTAGTCCAGCTGCTCACCTAGAATGGTAGTGATCTGCGGGAGTGTCCCAGCAATTGCAGGATTTATTGCATTTTGAAGGGGCCAGAGGAACATTGCTGTGTTTTGTTTTGTTTTTTGCATCTAAGAGCAGTTTCTGGTTTATAAGCTGATGTTGGTTCAGCAGAATGCTACCTGCATGAGTAACTATGTGAGAAATGGGCAGCCCTGCTCAAGTTACTCATTGAAGAAGAAGACAAAAAAATGCCAGGAGAAAAGGACACCTCTGAGGTCATCATCCATTTCCACCACTACAGCAGTTTCTTCAATGTCAGCTGAATTCTGTCATGTTGCAACTTAGAGTCCCACCAACCTCAGCATTTGCACCTGGTATATTGGTGCCTTACATCTGCAACATGATGTTTATGTATAGATTTCCAAAAATATTCCAGTAGTTTAAATGTAGTAGTCCTCTTAAATTTACCTCAACTGGGTCACTTCTACTTCCCGATCTGAAGAGCTACACATGCTCTGCCCCCATGCTCAGCCACATTATAATATGAACCCAGGGAGAGCATGGGGATGTGTTCCATTATAGTCTATGGGGGCAACTTTCACGGTGTTTTTATATATTGTAATGGTCATTTGTTGATTAATCAAGGGCACTGGTCAACTAACAAGGGAGGTGGTGATGCCATTGTACAGATCATTGGTGTGGCCTCATTTGGAATACTTTGTCCAGTTCTGGAAGCCACATCTCCATAAGGACATAGGCATGGTTCAAGCAGTTCAAAGAAGGACAACAAAGATGGTGCAGGGCCTGCACCAAAAGTAATGTGAGTAGAGACAAGGAGATCTCAATATGTATACCCTGGAGGAGAGGAAAGACAGGGGAGATATGAGAGAAACCTACACATATCTAAAAGACATAAATAGGGTACTGGAGGGTAGCATCTTTCAGAAAAGGAGATGTCCAGGAGTCACATGATGCAGGACACCAGCTAACAGCCTACCTCCACTGCTCCAGCCACCTGAGAGATTAAACTATTAATTTTACAGTTTACCAGCTCTCAAATCATCCTAGGAGCTCCTTCAGCAGTTTGAGAATGCTGTCATGTCTTCCCATTGCAATTTGGGAACCCATGGAAGTTGAGATGATGAAGAAAGCTTTGCCCAAACACACTTTTCCATCGACGCTGGAGAAAACCAATAAAAAATCCATGGCCTCTTCCTCATCAGACAACCGGAGCTCTGCATTTGCTGTCTTGGATCAAGAACCTCTTACCTTGGTGAGGTTCTTAGAGGAATTCAAACCCTTTTGGGAGGATCTGCGATCAATAACCACAGAATTAAAAACTCTATCTCAGGCAATGGAAGTCCTATCCAAGAGAACTGGTAATAACGAAGCTCGACTGCCTTCTCTTGAAAAGTGGGTCTCTGAGTTTGACCTGGACCTTGATGTGGCCTGACACAGGATCTCTAAGATGGAAGTCAAAACTGAAGATCAGGAAGGCTGCAGCTAACAAAATAATGCTGTGCTCATTGGGCTTCCAGAGAAAGAGGAAGAGTCTGACCCGATCGGCTTTTTCCAGAAATTGATAGAAAAATTGGCAGGCCCGTTGCCTTTTGGGCTCAAGTATATTATTGAACAAGCCCAGTCCACACTCTGACCAATGCCAGAAATAGAAGCCCCCCCGTGCCCCTCATCTTTCACTTTCTCAACTTTTTGGAGCAGCAACATTTCTTGGCGAAAGTTAGGGAAACTCAGGTGATCATATTTGAGGGCAACAAGATCAGATTAACCCAAGACCTGCCTACCTTGGTGAGTCAATGGAGAGCATTGTTTCACCCCCGGTCTCAAAACTCCATGCCGCAGACATCTGATTTCAGATGGGGTGCCCCACGAGATTGCAGATACTTCTGTCTGGCAACTAGACCACCTATGAAGGGGGAGAAGCTGCAATTGCCAGACTCAAATCAACCCTGCCTGACCTGTTTACAGATCACTGAACTGTGAATACACTCTTGGGCATTGTTAGCTAATTATTTCAGAATGTTGTCACCATCTATACAGTATGAAAGTAAACTGCTCCCTACGACATGCAGGTCAACTGGGCCTGCCACCTGCACTGCCCTTTTGTTACTATAAAATGTTTTGATCATGCTTTGTTACCTCTTTGGGAGCTACCGAACATCTGGGTTCATTACCTCTCCTCTTGTCAGCATGTACAGGTGCCTGATTTTTAGACTATGTTGAAGGCTATCCCCAAGTCAGAGTCTTACTAGAAATGTTGGTCTTGGGCCTATATGGAGTGAGCATGTTACTTCTGTTGGGATTTGCAAGTTTGTTCAGCTTGTACCACCTCCTCGTAATATTGCGCAGCCTGTCCTATGCCACTAGAGGGAGCCCTGAAACTGACATCTGTATCACTTTTTCTCCTCAGGACAACATTGGAGGCCTATTAGATGTAGCCTGGTTTGTTTTACTTTGTGAACTTTCTCCCTCTGACTGCATTGTTATAAATGAGGGACTAGGTGGGGTTGCAATTTAATTATCATGAAAGCATACAGTTCCTGCATTTGGTTTGCTTGATGACTTTTGGTTTACGCACAGCTGCAATTTAAAATTAATCTGTTGGATTTCACAACTGCCGGGAGACTTACACAGAAGTAGTACTTATCATTTTGTTAAGAGTCATTTTTGATTTTCACTCCAGGATAGCACTTCAGATACAAGGACTCTGAGTAATGAACACTTTTCACCATCTCAATGACCTTGGGCCCTATGGGGATTGAACTGCATTTTGCCCAAGCTGGGAGAGTACACTGAAGTTTTTTTTTTATGTTCTGTTGGTTTGAAACTCTCTCTCGCTCTGCTTTTTGTGTTTGTCTGTTATCTCGACCCGCAGGGCCAACACCACTTCTCTGAGTCATTGAATTTGAGCTACAGTGTACTTGCTCATCTTACATACTTTATTATAATATGTAGTTCTTATTTGCTGTTTAGGGAACTGGTATTGTTGAACTACAAGACTGTTGAGCGGCTGGACTGGAGGATGGAAGCTAGTGATCTATTTGTCATGGGCCAAGATACAGTGGGGTGGAGGGGGATGTCCTTACTTTTTATATGTGTTTATTCATCTTGTTGAAGATATGGATAAGGGTAGAAGGGAGTTGCACAATTCTAATATGTTTGCTGGTTCAGGACAATTCTTCCTTGAGTGGTTTGGGGGGGTCAAGCTCTAGGAGGGAGGGGAGACAGGGGATGGGCATGGCATCCATAAATCAAGGCTGCACAATAGTGACACCATCCACTCCTTTCCAAATTGGTTTCACTCTGTATTATGATAGGGATAATGGCTAGATGCCTCAATTTTGTCATGTGGAATGTCAGAGGAGCGAGGCAAAATACCAAACAATATACAATCCTTAAACATTTAAGCCTCCTGGAATGCAATGTGATTTTCCTCCAAGAATCACATTTACTAGATTCAGAAGTGAGCAAATTAAGGAGACAATTCACAGGAATCTGTCACAAATGCACTCAGCAGGTCAGACCCTCTGCTCCCACAGTGCCAACTTCAGAGCACAATAGTGTGAACAGGTAACAGACAGGGCAACCCTTCTATCTGCTTTTGGGTCTGAATCACCTTTAGTCTCAAGTTCTGGGGGAATTCAAACTGTAAACCTTATGCTAGCGTACCTAGATGTACAGGCTCAGATACGTACCCTCTTCGGGGATTGCAGTACAATCTTTCCCCAAGGGCTCCAAGCCAGGCTTCCAAAATGAACCCTTAAAACTCTATGAGAGGCCTTAAGTATATTCTTACCTTTTCCCAGTTTAGTAACACCATCAAGCTATTGAACAATTGTCAGACTTAACCATCTATACGTCACATGCAAAAAGAACTGACAGACACTCAGGCAGTCTTTTAGAGAGAAAATACTTTACTAAAAGATGATAAAAATATGAAAAATATAAACACAGAACAATATATCAAAGAGCTCACAATCACATAAAAGAACAAGGGCAAAGTACAAAACAAAAACTCCTACCAACATACATTTAGACCTTTTCTATCTAATGTATTACCTTTGTAAGTGCCTTTAAAGTTAGATCAGAGAGTGTCTTTATAGAGTCCCAAGATGGTATCTAACAAACAGTTCAGACACAAGTATTAGTTTAACTCTGTTTCTCCACACCCATTCTGTGACTCATCTAGCTCCTCCTTTTAGAATATAAAATTAAAAAAAAATGATTTCCTGTCAGGAGATAGTTTAAATAAGGTGACAACAGCAAAAACTCATTTCCGAAATTATGAGTCTTTGATCCACCAGTTCCTTTAAGGTTTACAACCCTGCAATCTGTCACTTAGGTGTGATATAACCAACAGGAATCAGCTAAATGATGTCCTGTCCTGTAATAAAATGTATATTTAGTTTCCCAACTTCAAAAGCATGAGGTCATAAAAAGGCCATAAAATGCAATTTCTCAAGGAAGTTAATTGCATTACAGAGATCTCCTGGTCAGTTACATATCCTGTAGCTTCACAAAAACCTGGGTGGAGGCACCCATGGAAGCCCAGGCTGTCTTATGTGAGACAATCAGATACTATATTTTTATATTATAAATATCATACAATAATCATAACCAGCTGGCCAAGCATCACACACAGGCCACGTTTTTTTTCCACAGGAGGGAATACCCAAAGCTGAGGGGTGATGATTCTGATAGCCAGATCAGGCCCCTTTGTTTGTACTCAATCCATTTGTGACCCCCTGGGCAGGTACATTTTTATTAAGGGTCTTCTTCACACAACAGAACTTCTCCTGGGCAGTATATATGGTCCCAATCTTGACTCTCCCCCCATTCTTTATGCAGCTAGTAAACATCTTATCCCCCTTTCTAGACCTACCAATATTGCTGAGTGGCTATTGAAATCTCCCCTTTTACCCCAGGCTAGACTGTTCTGGGAAGGGAATTAAAGGCCTTTCTCCAGCACAATGGGCTCTGTGAGACCTGGTTGATCATCTGGGCCTATGTGATATTTGGTGGGTTCTCCACCCTGTGCATAGAGATTTCACATTTAAATTCTTGGTTCATGGGATTTTGTCCCACACTGATTTTCTCCTTCTTTCCTGTTTAATGTTGCCAGGGGTCCTCGACACAGAGATTGTTCCAGGTTCGCATTCAGACCATGCAGTGGTAGTAAAATCACCTTCTCTGCACTCCCTAAAATTGGAGGGGGTCTGGAGATTAAACAGTCAAATCCTCAGAGAGGTCGAGTTGGTTCACCTTACCTCTGAACACATTGATCAGTTTATAAATGCTAATCAGGGGTCCACAGGTAAACCAGATATAGAATGTGGTGCATTGAAAGCTTATCTCAGAGGGATTCACCACACTTTCCCAACTAAGAGCCATGGAAGCCCAACTATCATCCCACTCATTGGATGAGTTCCATCTGGATCTCATCAAGCTCAGAGATTCTTGTTCTGCACTTCTCCAAGAGAAGGCAGAATACATTATGCCATTCTGAAATCTAAGGCCAACACTGACCACGGAGAGAAAGCTGGGTGCCTGTTTGCCCTTAGAGTTAAAAAACAGGAAGCTTCCAGACTGATTAGCTCCATCTGATATAATGCGGATGGCTCCCTACAAACTTCCCTTTCTGGCATAGTGGGAGAATTTGAGGCTTATTACCACAACCTATACAGCCCTATGGCAAACCTACCCTCGGTAGAAATGATGGACGGTTTCTTAAGGAGCACTCCACTCCCCACCTTCTCAAGGGCACAAGGTTTGTCTCTTCTGTCACCAATTTCTGAATCTGGGATACTCAAGGTAATTAGAGAACTTCCGTCTGACAAGGCCCAGGGCCCAGACAGGTTTTTGTCAAACTTCCATAAAGTTTTTCCAGATAAACTTTCCCCATTGCTTAGTTCCCCTTTCCAATATATTTTGACAGAAGGCTCAGATGGCCACACCCTTTTTGAGGCCTTGATTATCATTTTACTTAAGCCAGGCAAAAAAGCAGACTCAGTTACCAGCTACCGATATCCCTCTTAAACCAGGATATCAAAATTCTAGCCAAAATCCTGGCTGATATCTTAATGAAGTACTCCAAAGCTTTACAGGTCCTGAACAAATGGACTTCATGAAAGGACAGTCCTCAGTAGACCATTTACGGAAACTGGCACATATCTTCTCCATATCTAGGGATGCCACCACTCTTGCGGTCTTAGTTTCCCTGGATGCAGAGAATGCCTTTGATAGAGTTGATTGGCAGTTTCTCTTAAGGGCAGTGGCCTGTTTTGGTTTCCCTCTCCAGTTTACTCAATTTATCCAGACATTTTATACCCATCCCACGGCCTGTATCCATTGCAATGGGGCATTTTCCTCTAGTTTTTCACTTCACTCTGGCACTAGATAGGGGTGCCCACTTTCCCCTTTGCTATTTAATCTGTATCTGGAGCCACTAATTTGCAGACTAAAGGATTGCCTGACAGTGCAGGGGATCACTATAGGACACCACAAGGTCAAGGTATCCGCATATGCGGACGACATTTTATTTCACGTCTTTAGTCCTACTATGAGTGTAATCAAAAAGTTTAGCTTATTGTCCAACTATAAATTTAATGTTGAGAAGACAATGACCTTTCCTCAAACCATAGAGATAAAAAAAAGGGAGATCATGGCTTTTGGCCTCTGCTGGGCCTCCAGATCCCTTAGATATCTGAGGATAGACCTCACTAGAAGTGAATCTAGCCTTAAACTAAACTTAGATGACAAACTTCAATAAATCCATCAAGACACATAGAGATGATCCCTCTTGTCCCTTACTTTATGGGGTAGTATTCATCTGGTGAAGAAGAATATTTTGCCATGTCTTTTTTATCCTCTTAACCTACTGAATGTGTGATTGTACCTCCATTGGTACAGAAACGTTCACAGGTATATCACTGAGTTTGTTTGGGCCAGCAAAGCACTGACATTAGCATATCATAAGTTAGCTGCTCCCAAAAATTGGGGAAGGGTACCGCTACCACACATAGGGTTGTACTACTGGGCTAGCCAAGCCAGTAAGCATTGCAAATGGGCTGTCTCAGAGAATCAATCAGTCACAATCGATTATGTTGCCCTCTGGTTGATGATGGAGAATTAATAAAGTCGAGCAGTCTTTCACCAGCTGCTCCCCTATTTGTTGAGCCTAAATCCCTCCTCCCTTGCATTTCTCCCCAGTAGGGACCTCCATTAGAATTCACACTCAATTGTGTGCCTTTTTGAAATATGATAATCTGTTGGACATTAATCAACCCTCAGTGGGCAACCCTAATTTCAAAATAGATGGAAAGACCATCCTCTACCATTGGTTACCCCAATTGGCTAATAGGGACATTAAACATTGCATGACCAATGACTGTTCCTGGCTTACCTCCCAAGAGATAGTTCAAAAATATAGTCTCAGGAATAATTAAATGTTTAAAGTATTCCAGTTTTGGCATGCAATGGTAGAATTCTCCAAATCTCCTCCACCTCAATCACTCAGAGTCAATTTTCAGATGGAACTAGTACCCTTGGCTGCCGCACCACGTGCTGTGTCCAAGATGTTCCACTTTTATGAATGGGCCAATCCAACAGTTTATGGATCCATTGCATATTGAAAAGCACAGTTACCGAATGTATCCATAAATTGGACAGCCCTAGGGAAAGAATGCCACAAATTTATTACTCATGACAGGCTCCAATTAATGCAATTTCAAATATTGAGCAACATATACATGCCCCCAGTAAAACTGGCTAGATTTAATAGCTTGATCTCCTCGCAGTGTTGGTGCTGTTTGCAAGCAGAGGGTACCTCACTTCACATATTCTGGGAATACCCTAAAGTAACTTTACTATGGGCCTTTATTAAAAGGAGATCCAATTCATTACTAGGTTTGGAGGATCTGTTTACAATGAACATTTGCATTCTAGGGGATTATTCAAATGTTGGAGTCACTGCCAAGAAGTATTATATGGCTTTCATCTCCACGTTGGTTGAAAAAATTTGTACTAAAGCATTGGAAAGATGGAGACTCCATTACTTAAAATGAATGGCTACAAGAATTACTAGCTGTTGACTAGACAGAAAAGACGATAGCCAGACTCAATAACAGACTTATATGATTTGAAAAAGTGTGGGATTCTTTCTACACCTTGTACTCTCTTTAGACCAATTTGTAATCGTCTCCATGTTTCATAGGAGTGGTATCAGCCTAATATAATGGCTGCTGTGGGGAGGGAGCAGGAGGGATTTTGGAGGGGGGAAGGGGATATTCTAGGTGAGCATTGTTACTGTAAGTTTTGAATGACTCTGTGGTTATTTGTTGTATAAAATCAATAAACTTTCAATGAAAAAAAAAAAAGAAAAGGAGATGTCCAGGAAAGAGAGGGAATGACATGAGGTTGGAAGGGGGTAGACTAAGGAGTAACGTAAGGAAGTATTTCTTCAGGGAAAGGGTGGTGGATGCATGGAATAGACTCCCAGTGGAGGTGGTGAGGGCAAACACAGTGGGGGAATTCAAACAAGTATGGGACAGGCATAGGGGAACCTTAGCAACAGGTATGATGAGGTAAAGCTGGATATCAGACAGGGTCTGCGGCTTTTGCAATAGGCAGAGAAAATGTGGAGACTGGATGGGCCTAGTGATCCTTATCTGCCATCAATTTCTACATTTCTATGTTCCTAAATGCCCCCCTAACTTCTTTACACAAATGGGATGTCACCTACAGTAACATTTGCTGCTTTGCCCTCTCACCCTCATGTCTCACACACCATTGCTCCCTCTACTCCTCCTTAGGATGGTTATCCCCTTCTGCCTCTCAGACCTATGCTGTAGGTTGTTTTATACACAACAACTCAATGCCAGTCCCCTACACCTACATCCCACACATGCCTGGCACCCAGTTCACCTACTCCCTTAGGTCGCTGGATTCTACCTTGCTCATAACAGTTAAATGCTTGAAGGAGATGAGCAAGCAGGTATTCTGTTCATTTGCACCCAAGTTCTGGAACTCGCTCCCCCCAAAATATCCACAGCACCACCACCACCACCACCATATCCTCTTTCAATTCAGCCCTCAAGATCCACTTAATGCAATCCATGGTCTGCAACTGCTTTCAATCCTCTGACTGCAACCACATGCACATTTCTCAATTTGATCCTTGTACCTCAGAATATATGTGCCTTAACTTACCAAATATATTTAGGTTTTGTTTACCAGGTGGGTGCGTTAGCCATAAAGATGACTATTTTCAGGCACAACCCAGGAGGTTACAGGGCAGATATTGCAGGTATAACAAACAGTAGATTACATCGAGATACATAAACAAGGTGTTGTGAAACATTAAACAATAGGCTAAGCAGCACAGATGGTATACAGAGTATTTTGAAAAACATTCAACAATAAACTAATCATTACAGGTAGTACACAGGGTGGTCCTGGTAGGATAATAGAGGTTTTTACAGTCATAGCATGATGAAAAACATACAGTAGCAAGAGTATTGCAGTAGTAGTCCTTAAAATATGATTTAGAAAGTACAACAAAAATAGATAAATAAAAATGTGATCAAATACTGACAAGTGCAGCCTGGGCTTGATACTATCTGATCCAGTGGCTGTACTGTTTGAGATCTTTCGAGGAGCTTTTTTTAACCTCTCTATGAGTAATGGCCTTAAAGTGAAATGAGGGGATTTTTGATGCTTGGCGGGAGGGAGTTGAAGGATCCAGTTGATTCGAGGCAGGGAAAGTGGATGTTTATTTGGTCAAGTCTGTAAATTGGTCATTAAAGAAACTAGAGAAGGTCTGAGGGTTGTTACAGTGGGCACCATTTAGTACCATATCATTCAGGGTAGGGCAAAGGTTAGATCCCAGAAACGTTTTTATGTGGGACCAGAATTTATTAGGATCCCTGATGCACTGGTTAATAAGCTTTTGTAACAGGAGCTTTTAGCTGTCCTGCTCTCCTTTCTGCATGTATTTCTAAACATCCTGTATGTGTTTTGGTCTTTCTTCCTGTAAGCCAGAGGACTTGAAATGGCTCCAGCTTTTATTATGCTGTTTTATTTTGTTTAGTAAATCTTTTTTGACCAACGGGTAGGCTTCCCTTTGACTTGACATGTTATCCGAGGGATGTGAGTGTCCTGAATGGCTGAGAAATTTGAAGTGAAGATACTAAGAGTGGGCTGCACATCAAAAGTCAGATAGAGACTGGACCAGTGAATGTTGGCTACATCATGCAGAAAGCTTTCAGTATTCAGGTTAGCATAGTTTCGGATGGTGATGAAATGCAGTTTTTGTGTGGGTGAAGGAGCCACCCCCATCTACTTATTTGTCTACTTGTCATATTTTTCATATATACCATTCCTGACCATTAATTCTTGCACTTGCCTTATCCTAATCTATTAATTATTCTAATATAGTAACTGCGGAGTATTTTAACTCATGGGAAATCTGGTTATAATTTGCCATTATAACCAGCTGTTTATTTTATTTATTTATTTATTTATTTAAACTGTTGATAACCAGAAAAGGCACACTGAGCCAAGGCTCATTTCCTGGTGCAACACTAGGACAATGATACAGGATTTTAAATACATGAGGTGGTACATGGATATTTACATTTAGATTACATATATACAAATGAGTATAGAAAAGCCATACACATTTGGCAGGAATAGGCAACATTTCATAAAACAACATATTTATAACTGGATACATATACTAGCTGTAGTAGGTTTAGCTAGGAAGGGATGATATTTATACAAGTTAGTACAGCAGTTAGATACATATAGTACAATGGTATGAAATAAATCTAGAAAATTTACTGGAAGATTTACTGCTTCTGCAAAGAGGAGCCAGTCATCCTGCACTGATTTAGGAAAATGAAAATACAGCACCCCAGACTAGCATTAACAATTTATTTACTTGATAAGATTACAGAAGGCAAAAAAGTGTTATTTTACACATTCTTAAATCATAATTGTGAAAGGTTCACATACCCATGAAGTGCAAAAACAGCCTGCATTAATTTGCCTTTTGGTGGTAGAACTGGGAGGTCAGGAGATGGGACTGGGAAGTTAAGCAACAGCAGGTGAGGAGTGGAAGCAAGTGAAGTTGTTGTCTGATACAGTTGTGAAAAGGCAAGTTTCTTAGGAGAGGAGATAGCTGATTCCAGAGGAATGGGAGTCTGTACATGAAGGTTGATGTTGCCAGTGGTTGAGGATGGTTTGGGCAGAGTGAAGCAGCAACTTTCCCTGGAATGTAACATGTAAGGTGATGAGTTTGCTGAAGACAGCCTCTCTGAGAGGTAGGGAGGTAACAGATTAAACCAGAATTTGGATATCAGGAGAAAGAGAGGATGTAGCGGCAGTGGGACAGTGCAGCTGTACCGAGGGTGGAGAAAGAGCAATGGTAGGTTCTGAGGGAGAGTTTGTGGTAAAATGGCAGAAGACATTTAGGAGGGAGTCAAGCATGGCTAAGGAAGAGGCAGGGGCTGTGCAATGTACTATATCTGTGTAGTTGAAAACAGAAGTGATAATTGTTGTCAGTAATTCGTGTCTCACAGGTTGTGGGAAGGAGTCTCTGATCTGGTATAATATGCCAAGCTTAGGGTAGAGTTTCAGTGTGATAGCTTCTATGTGAACTGAGACATTTAAGTGGGGCTTCAAGCCATACTCCCAGATATTTATACGATGAGACAGCTGTTATTGGAGTCATATCTAGCAAGGTTGTGACAGGGGGAAGAGGTACTCTGAATAGTTTTTGCACAGCTCCGAAGGTCATAGAGACAGTTTTGGAGATACTGACTTTGAGCTGCTTTGCCTGGAACCAGGACTGCATGTTAAAGAAGTCCTGCTGTATTAGAGATTGGAAATCATTTAGAGCTATCCCAGATGCAAAAATTATAGTATCATCCATGTATATGTGTATATGGGGTCTTGAGCAACATTGAGGAGGTCAATTATAAATAAGGAGAACAGGATGGGGCCAAGTTTCGAACCCTGGGGCACATCTGTGAGTATGGGGGCCGAGTTTGATAGCATGATAGATTACTGCCTGTTTCCCAGGTAGGATCTGAACCACTGGAATGTGGGGGGGTGCTAGTCCAGCTTCTTCAAGTTTATTAAGAAGTAAGGGGTGGGAGACTGCATCAAAGGCCTGGCAAGGAAAATGAAAATAAGAAAGGAACTTAGCCTGGATTGGACTAATGCATCTTGTGTGTTGGCAAGGGCTGGGAGGAGGGAGATTGGCCGGTAATTTTACTGGTGTTGAGGGGTGGCTGTCATGATGTAGGGAAGATTACATAAGAAATTTTCCAGGTTTGAGAGACAGTTCCCAAGGAGGAAGACAGGCTTAGTATGAATGCTAGTGGTGAAGCAACTGATGGTGCTGATATGGGCAGAAGTTTGGTGTGAATCCCATCTGGGCTGGATTTTGAGATGTTTTGGGAGAAGAGAGTATTCAGGACTTCCATCTCAGAGGTGGGAGTGAGCAGGAAGGTGCTGTGACATGAGTCTTGGGAGGCTTTCTGGGCTCCGGGGGGGGGGGGGGAAGATGGTCCGGGAGAGCACAGGTGATGAAAAATGTGTTTAGGGTTTCAGCTATGCTTACAGGGTCAGTGATTAGTAGGCCATTTTGCCTAAGGGCTGGTGTGTTGGATTGAGAAGGGGATCAATGAAGGAGTAAACCACCTTCCAGAATGAGGAAGACTGTGTGGTCTGCAGGTATGACAAAGTAATCAGCTTTAGTTTAGCATATACAGTAGGTTATAATGGTGAACACGCACCAGGTTTCCCTCACTACAGGCATACACCTGCTGCCATCTTCCCTTTGTGTCACAGGACACTTCACTACCACTTGGACTCCATCATAAGTAAATTTAAAAATAATTAACTCAGCACTTTGCAGTACACTTTGGGGATGAACTGCTTTATCTTAAAAACAAAAAAAGTTTCAACAGTTACTTGTACGTGACCACAGACCACCCTTGAAGCCTTCTGGACTGTGCACATTGATGTGTTTGCATTTTAAATAATTGCTGTGGCCAAAAAATTATCCCCAGCAATTATATCCAATAAAACATGGGGTGGTGACTAAAACTCAAATTTACACACACCTTCGGTGCAGGATGCTTAAATAAACCCCTCATGCTTTGCTGCTGGGGTTTATGTAGCATCCAACACCTTGGATGTGTGTAAAATTCTCATTAATCGCACTATCCCATGTATTATTCTGTATTTATTTGTCAACCTGAAATATCTCGTAATGTACATATCCATCCCCTGGAACTGTTTAACTCTGTATTTGCTTCCTGTTTGACTTAATGTACCTGTGCTTTTGACCCTGTTGTATCTCGTGCGTTGTACTCAGCTGGGTCATACTTGCAAATAGGCACTCAGTTGTCTATTGTACCTGCTCAGTCACCAAGAACCAGATAAATACATGAATAAAAAAATACATACCTACATATAACATTACATTTGACTTTCTTTGTCTGATTTGTTAGTTGGTAAGAGTACTAATTTAAGGCTGATTGTTTCAAGCCCACCTCTTTCAGCTTGACCAGGTAGGTTAAAAGTCTTGCTTAGGCCCACACACACACATACATATTAACCTGCCTGCCTTCATACCCATTACCAAGGCTGTTGAAGTACTGTGGCTCTTCTTGAATAAGTGTTGGCATGTTGGCTTTAGAGGTAGGTGACTATCTAAAACTTTTTACAGACTCCAGGATAACTAAATATTTACCACTTCACAATTGCTTGAATGTAGGGACCACATTTCAGAATACAGTTTCAGGACAAGTAACAATAGGTGCCATGCAGATGTCAGATGGGGCACATACCTGGTACGAGGGACATGCACAAAGCACAGTGACCCTTGCTATCAGGTTGCAGAGTTGTTTGACATCTCTTGCAATTAAAGCTACCAGAGGAAGGAGGCAATAAGTAAGCAACAATACCCAAGAGGGGTGGGTGGTACTGGACTAAACCCACCAACCAAGTGACATAATGAGGCTGTACGTTGCAGGCAGAGGTCCTTATGGCCCCTGGGCAGGTGATTAAAGCCCGATACTGCCCACCCTGTTGAGTATCATTGCACTTAGAGAAATGGGTGTCTGCTGAATATTTTACAGAAGAATAAAATGTTTTAAGAAGTATGTATATATTTTATACTGGTGTGATAGAACAGTGTATTAGGGTTGAGTACAAGCATCTATATTAAAGCCAAATGTCTAAACTTTAATAACTTTAAACCTTAAACATATTTGCATGAAATTAGTCATGCATAATCTCTAGGAGTAGGTTTCTTGATGTGGCAAATTTCTTGTGAATCCACTGAGTAGTCCTAAAGTTATTAAAGTTCACAAATACCTAAATTAACCCTTTTTTTCACCATTTCTTTGTCTGCCTGTATCTGAGAAAGGGCATTAGGTTGTGATATGAAATTTTCAGGGTAGAAAGCCTTTGCCTCACAGATATGCCTTTTAAATGTTTAGTGAAAAAAGTATTAATCTGTTTAAAAGTTATTAAATTGTTAATTTTCCCATTATTTCCTATGGGAAAGATTACTTATTCCACATGAAAATACTTTTATTTTCACAGTCATCCAGTTTTGCATACTTTGCACCTTAATAACATTGCAACTGTTAAGTGGATGTGCATTAAATTTTGCATGCGTAATCTGGAGGGTTACTCTGTTTATGTGGCTAATTTCATATGAATTGCATTGGTGGTTTCTGAGAACTGTGTCTCCAACATCACTAAATGTACATTTTCTTCTGTTTTTGCAGTCACCCAATTTTGCATAATTTGCACCTTAAAAACTTTGCAACCTTGTAACAAATTTGTATGAAATTTTGCCTGCATAATCTCGAGAGATAGGTCTGCAAATGTTTCTGAAATAATTTGAATTGATTATGTGGTTTCTGAGATACAGTGTCTCAAACATCCTTAAATGTATATGTTTTTCCCCATTTTCACAGTCCTCGTTTTGCATAATGTTCACCTGAATAACTTTGTAAGCATTCAGCAGATGTCCATTAAACTCTGCTTATATAATCTCATTGGGTAGATCTGTTGATGTGGCAAATTTTCTTTTAATCACTTGTGCAGTTCCTGAGACACAGAGGATACAGAATCTCAAACATCTTTAAACTTATGTGTTTATGATTTTGCAAACAGGTCATCCTGTTTTGCGTATTTAGCAACTTAATAACTTTGCCACCATTCAGCAGATCTGCATGCTGTTTTGCATGCATAATCTCATGGGGCAGGTCCATTGATTTGTCAATGTTGTTTGAATCATTAGTGTGGTTTCCGAGATACAGAGTCTCAAAATCCTTACATTCTCTTTTTCTGCAGTCTCCCCAGAAGAAACGCTAATGGCCCTTCTCTCTCTTAATCCTTCCAAAGGCTCATCGCCAGATGATCTTGACCCTAAACTCATCTACCTTTCAGCTTCTGCTCTAACTTACACTCTCTCCTTGATATTAAATCTTTCCTTCTCATCCTCATCTGTCCCTTCATCCTAGAAATGTGCTCTGGTCCTTCCTCTCCCAAAGGGTGGAGACCCCTCCTCCCCTGCAAATTTTCACCCAATCTCCTTACTCCCTGCCCTTGCTAAACTCCAAGAACACCTTGTCCTCTATCAGCTAACCTCCTTCCTCAATGACTCTTCCTTTTTTACCCTGTTCCAATCTGGTGTTCAGAAAAACACTCCACTACCACCTCCCGACTCGGGCTCACTGGCTTCATCCTCACTGGGATGGATAAAGGCCTCATTACCTCTGCCATTTTTGTTGACCTCACCAAAGCATTTGACACAGTCTTCCATGCCCTACTTCTTGACTCACAGCTGCTGGGTTGTCTACTTCTGCCCAAAACTGGTTTAGAGCTTACTTCTCAGGCAGAACACAATCAGTCAAGATTCTGATACAGTTCTCCTCCTCCCTCCCTCCCTCTCTAGTTCCACTGGAGTCCCACAGGGCTTGGTGCTTGGGCACATTCTCTTCTTGATCTTCCTAAATGACTTACCCTCAGTATGCTCCCCCTTCACCTCTATCCATATGTATGCCAATGATATTATCCTGTTGTCATCTGGCAAATGCCCTGCTGATGTTGCAACCACCCGTCAGCTTGACTTCTACCTGGTTCAGTTATGGTTTGCGTCACATCAACTATTCCTAAATGCCAAAAAGACTGTCTCCATGACCTTTAACACTAGGCAGAGACTCTCTTGACTCCACCCTTTATAGTCTTTCCGTACTCTTGATGGAATAATATTAGAGGACATCTCTTCATTCAGATACCTTGGGGTTTGGTTGGACCAATATTTCAATTTCTCTGGCCACATTGATGCCATCCTGAAAAAATTGTTCCCCAAGCTTGGTGCCATAGTTAGGAACTGCAGTTGTATCCCTCCTACAGTGCAACATGAACTGCTACAGAAGATGATCCTCCCCATTTTTGACTACTGTGGTGTAGTATGTGGTGCTGTTCCCAAATCATCCCTAACCAGATTGGACACTCTATTTAACTCCTGTCGATTTGCCCTTGATGCTCCATCATGCACTCATCACTGTGACCTCTACCACACCATTTCCCTTCCCCCCTTGCGAAACTCACTTCTAAATTGTGGTTAGGAGAGCTTCCCTCCTACCTCTCATGTTTGCACTCTTCCTTGTCTCCCCCTCCCATTCCCTCAGATCCTCTGTCACTCGTACTTTGTTGGTACCCCAGTCATACCATTCTCATCAGTCAGTCAGGCTTTACCCATCATTTCCCGCAAATCTGAAACTCCCTCCCCCAAATATGGCACTCCTCCTCCTCCTTCCACTCCCTTGCTTCTGCATTACATAACTTTTTCTCATCTAACTGCTCCTGTTTTAACCCTCCTTAACTGTCCTCCTCTGCCTCTGCTCTTCTCCATGACTCACATCACCTATTAAACCTTCCGCCCCGAAGCCTGTGTCTTAGCATGATCTCCTCCCCTTTCACCACTATATACTATGTTCCTCAGATATGCCATTTGTAATTAAATGCATATTTCACAGGTATGGTATATTTAATTGTATGTTATGTTATAAATGCGTCTGAATGATTATTTATATTTTTTAACTGTCTTGTTAAAAATGTAATTGAATGTTTAATTTCTTGTATATTTTAAATGTTAAACTGTATGTCTAATTCTTCATCCAATAGTAGCCCCCCCCCCCCCACAGATCACACCAGGAGGTGAGCAACTTGTTGTTCAGTGTGCCTTCTTTGTGAAATATTTCTATAAATAAGTAAAACATTTATGTATTTTTTGCTAACTCATAACCCTAACATCTAACTCCCAACTGTAACCCTAGCCATAACTATAAAATGTAACCCCTAACCCCAACCCCATAACTGTAGCCCTGACCCTAACCCCAACCCTAATCCTAACCCCTGACCCTAATCCAAACCCTAACACCCTAATCCCTACTCTAACCCTAACCTTCAACTGTAACCTTAGCCCTAACCTTTGATCCCTGACTCTGACCCTAACCCCAACCCTAAACCTTACTCTTAACCCTAACCCTGATGCCCTAATCCTAACCCTAAACCCAACCATAACCCTACCTCTAACCCCTTACCTTAACCACCAACTATAACCTTAGCCCTAACTATAACCCTTAATCCCTCACTCTAACCCCTAACCCCAACTCTAATCCTAACCCTAATCCCTTCACCCTAACCCCATAATCCCAGTCCTAACCTAAAACCCTAACCCTAACCTCAACCATCACCCTAACCCTAATAAGGGTTAGGGTTAAGGTGAAGGTTAGTGTGGGGGTTAGGGTTATGATTATGGTTAGGGCATTGGTATTAGGATTAGGGTTAGGATTAGAGTTAGGTGATAGGGCTAGGTTTAGTGTTATGGTTCAGTTTAGTTTTTTTTGCAACTAATTTATATACAGTATATTTTATATTGGTGCGCTAGCATCAGTATATTAGGGTTGGGTGCAGACATCTATATTAAAGCCACATATTTTGCTTTAGTAATGCTGGAACCATTCAACATATTCACACACAGTTTGGCTCACATAATCTCTATTGGTAGGTCTCTTGATTTGGCAAATGTTGTTTGAATCCACTGAGCAGTTGTACAGTTATTAAAGTTCATAAATCCCTAAATTTACCATTTTGTTGCTGTTACTTTGTCTACCTGTATCTCTGAAATGACTTTAGGTTGTGGTCTGAACGTTTCAGGGTAGAAAGCATTTGCCTTTCAAATGTGCCTTTTGAAGGTTTGTTGAAAAAATATTAATCAGTTTAAAACTCACTAAATTTTAAATGTTCTCATTATTTCCTATCCAGTGTCCAGTTTTGCATATTTTGCACCTTAATAACATTGCAACCGTTCAACGGATGTGCGTCACATTTTGCATGCATAATCTCACACGGGGTTAGTGTCTCCAAATGTTTAGGGGTTTCTAATACTGTGGCAAGAATGGACTCCATTCTTTAGCCAGGGCATATTCAAAACTCAAGAAATTAGTACTGTATTAATCTTTGATGTTTACTGAGAGCGCTCTTCTCAGCACATGCAACGTCCCCAAAATAGCTTCCTTTTGAAGTTCATAAGGTGTCACAAGTAGGTCTGCTGATGTTGCTAAATATATTAAATCAAACGTGTGGTTTTTGAGATACTGTGTCTCAAACATCCTCAAATGCATGTTTTTTCACCATTTTTGCATTCATCCACATTCGCATGCTTTGCACCTCAGTAACTGCAATCATTTAATGGATGTGTACGAAAGTTTGCATACATAATGTCTTGGGGTAGGTCTGATGCTGAGGCTAATTTCATGTGAATTGTTTATGTGATACTGTGGCTCAAATATCCCTAAACTTACATGTTTTCATTCCCATTTTTGCAGTCATCCAGTTTCGTATACTTTGCACTTTAATAACTTTGCAACCATTCAACAAATATGTATGACATTTTGCATGTATAAACTCATGTGGGTAGATCTGTGGATAAGGCAGATTTCCTTTGACTAGCTTGTGTGGTTTTTCTGAGATACTGTGTCTCAACAAGGGCATAGCTACTGATATGCCAGACATGCCAGTGCATGCTGCAGACCAGTGGGTGGGGTAGCAGGAGCCAACTGGCATGCCCATAAATTTCTTTTCTTCTTTTTTATTTCCATGGATTTTCTAGATGGCAATCTTTGCAAGTTTTAGGGAGGAGGTGAGTAGGGGGTGGGGTCCAAACCCTTGATGTAGCCTCATGGACCTGATTGAGAATTGTATGCTGTCATCTCAGTCAGGTCTGCTTGTTTATAGATGGAGATGTGGCTAGTAAGGGCCAGGTCTGGCGGGCTCTTTAAATGCCCCAGCCTTTACTTGGTAGTTCTGTTATACTTGCAGAGAAACTTTCTGAAGCTGGAAGTGTGCTGCTTTGTGTGTGAGAGAGCCAGAGAGCCATCATTTGGAGTGAGAGTCTGGCCTCGGGACTGCCAGTGCTGCAGAGTGAAGCAGAAGTCATGCACATGACTTATACAGAGTTGAGATGCGAGTCGGATCCTTATCCACAGTAGATCTTTGGAATTTGATCAGGTCAGCCAGTGAGAAGGAGGTTGGATCTGGAATGAGCAACTGTATTAGCGAGGAGCTGGTGAAAATCTAGTAGGACACTTGCTTTGCCAATTGCTGCACCGCGCACACCAGCTCAGAGTCTAGAGTACCAGCCAAACTGCCAGGGGAGAAGCAGAGAGAAGGATACTACTCTGCCCTGACAGTGCCTCCCAGCTGGTTTGAGAGAGACATGCACACTGAGCAACCTGCCCTGAGCCACACAGCCGAGACTCAGTCCAAGTCAACTAGGGAAGCCTTGAGCAGCTGAGCAGGCTACATCTACAGAGCACCACTGTAGCCATAAACCAGTGCCTAAGTGGTCCATCTGTCTCCCTTACTAGTCTGAGACTGAGCCGTCCTCTTCCCGGTCCCTCCGGTTGATGCGTTGATTGGGAAATTGTACTAGGGCTGACTGAGTCTTACCTGTGTCACCTTCAGTTTCATCGTCAGTCCTATTTCCCATTCCTTTCATTTTTGAGTGAGTCTGCCACCTGCTGCTTCAGTTCAGCACTGGATTGAATTCTCTTCCAGACAGTGAAGAGATTGGAGACCTTGCTTCATTAGCCAGGCCCAGAGAACCAGGTACTTCTTGTGTTGGGCTGGGGGGGGTGATATTATTATTTGTGACAGTGGTGGTGGGGGGTCTGGGGAACCAAGTGCAATAAAACTGAAAAAATTATATTTATGACTAAGGTTAGGTAAACCTTGTCCTTGGGCTCCATTAGTAAATATGTGGCAGTGCAATAAATCTGTAAATAAAAAAACATTAATGTTTCCACCAAGGGTGGATAGGTTAACCTTGTCCTTAGCAGAAGGGGGTGGTCATGGTAAGTAATCATGATTTCAGAGTCTGAGTGCAGTGCTGCCTACAGAAGTTGGTTGAAGATGTTGTGCACACCCAGATTTATGTTACACTCTGGTATCTGGTAATATTTCCAAGAAGTAATTAAAGATAAAGATGCATATGCTTTAACTACACATTTTGGCTGCCTAATTTTGCAGTTATCAGTACTGGGATGGATTGTTTTACTGTGATCTGTTACTGTATTAAAACAAGCATTCATAATAATAAAACCTTATAGGGGCTAGGGCTTATGGTAGAAGTAGCTGCTGCTGTTGTAACCGGCCATAAAAACCAGGTGACGTGGCTAAATCTTGTTAAGATATTACTTTATTACTTATCATGAAATAAGTGCTCATTTTAACACAGTTACACTAAATTAGGCAGCCAAAATATGCAGTTCTTTAAATACTACTTAGAAGTGAATGGAGTGCCAGAGGAACATTATTGAGTGAATCTTATTCGACTGAACTGTGGTTTTGAGCACTGCTCATAGAGAGACAGAAATGTAATTTCACTCAGCAGCAGAAATGTGTGCTGGCTTTGAGCACTGCTACTAGAGTTGGAGGTGTGCGTTCTTTCTCCTGATTTTTCTCTAGCATCTAATAAAGGTTTTTCAGTGCAGGGGCAGTCATTCATTCTGCATGCCTTTGGGCTTTTTGGCAGTGTTCCTTGTGGTGCTCCTAGCATTTGGCTTCTTTGGCTTAGTAGTACTGCTGCAAAGGAAATGACAGAGGTGAGAGAAAGTGCCTCAGCTGAGACTTGAATCCAGACCACCCTGAACAGCTTTCTGATTGTGGTAACCAAATATTTACTTGTAACAACGATCTCACATAAGAGTGTGGTGTGCATATTTGGGGAACAATTTCAAGCAGTGTAAGTGTCCATAAATATGCACACCACTCTCCTATGTGAGATTGTTGTTACAAGTAAATATTTGTGTTGCCATTGGGTTGTGCATTTGAGAGAGTACTATGCCTGGACAGCCCAGGTTCCAGGGCAGTTGTCTCAGTGGCACAGCTGGTTAGCGCAATCAGACCACTATTCTGGGAGGCCTGGGTTCAAGTCCCAGCTGAGACACTTCATTTTCTCACCTGTTTGTTTGTAAGTGTTCCATAAATATGCACACCACAATCCCTTCCTGTGTGGTAGTCACACAGGAGTGTGGTATGTATATTTATGGAGCACTTACAAGCAGTGTATTTGTTCCATAAGTATGCACACCACACTCCTGTGTGATTGTTACAAGTAAATATCTGTTTTGTTGCCAATAGATGTGCATTTCAGTACTATGCTTGGACAGACTAGGTTCCAGGCCAGTTGTCTCAGTGGTGCAGGTGGTTAGCGCAATCGGACCAGTGTTCCAGGTGGCTTGGGTCCAAGTCCCAGCTGAGGCATTTCTTTCTCTCATCTGTTTGTAAGTACGTCAGGTGAGGGCATGGACAGAGAGGTGGTAACTCATCCTAATGGGGGTGGTGGTGGTAGCAATGAGTCCACTTGGTGTGCAGATCTGAAATTTCTGGCTACAACCTTGTCTCAAACATCTATAAATGTATGTGTGGTTGTTTTTTTCCATTTTCACAGTCATCCAGTTTTTCATAATTTGCACCTTAATAACTTTGCAACTGTTCAGAGGATGTGCAAGAAATTTTTCATGCACAATCTAGTTGCGTAGGTCTGTTCACATGTCTAAAGTCATTTGAATTGCTTATGTGGTTTCTGAGATATTGAGTCTCAAACATCCTTAAAAGTACTTTTTTCTTCCATTTTCACTGTATCATTTTGCATAATTTGCACCTTAATATAATTACTTTGCAAGCGTTCAACACATATCCATGAAAGTTTGCATACAAAATCTCAGTAATCTTGTTGGGTAGATCCGTTGATGTGGCAAATTTACTTTTAATCACTTATGCGGTTCCTGAAATACAGGATCACAAACTTCCTTAAATTAAATTTTTTTTTCCATTTTTGCAAACAGGTCATCCTGTTTTGCATATTTAGCAACTTAACTTTGCTGCCATTCAGTAGATCTGCATGCCATTTTGTGTGCATAATTTCGTGGGGCAGGTCTGTCAATTTGTCAATTTTGTTTGACTCACTGGTGTGGTTTCCAAGATACAGAATCTCAAAAATTCTTACATTTATGTATTTTTTTGCCAACCTATTGCCCTAACCTTAATCCCTACCTTAAACCTAACCCCTTACTCTAACTGTAACCCTATCTTATGTCCCTAACCATAAAACGTAACCCTAACCCCAACCCTATCCTTAACCCCTAACCATAACCCTAACCTTAAACCTAACCCTAATGCCCTAACTATAACCCTAATCCCTGACCCTAACCCCAACCCTAACCCTACAATAACCCTAACAATAAACCCTAACCATAAAACTTAACTCCATCCCTAACCTCAAACCTATCCTAACCATATCCCTAAGATTAACCCTAATGTCATAACCGGAACCCTAACCCCTGACCCTAATCTTAACCTTGACCCTAAACCCAGTTGTAATCTTAACCTAACCCCTAACCCTAACTTCCAACTGTAATCCTAGCCCTAACCATGACCCTAATCCTAATCCTTAATCCTTCGCCTATCCCTAATCCCAACTGTAAACCTAACCCTAATGCCCTAACCCTAAACCCAACCCTAAGCCATTAACCATAACCTCCAACTGTAACTTTAGCCCTAACCATAACCGTAATCCTTAATCCTTCACCCTAACCCCCAATCTCAAACCCAGCCCTAACCCTAACCCTAATGTCCTAATCCTAACCCCTAATACCCTAACCCCCAACCCAATAACCTTAACTCCAATCCTAACCTAGAATGACAGTTATGGTTAGGGCTTAGTCTTACGATTTAGGTTAGAGTTAGGGGTTACAGTTGGGTTTAGGTAGTTTCGTTTTTTTGCAATGAATATATACCGTGCCAGCATATTAGGACTAAGTGCAACCTTCTATGTTAAAACCGTATTTTTGAACTTTAATAACTTTGGAACCATTCAATGGATTCACATGAAAATTGGCTTGCAGAATCTCTAGGGATAGGTTTTTTGGCATGGCAAATGCTGTGTGAATCTGTTGAGCAGTCCTAAAGTTATTAAAGTTCAGACATTTGTAAATTTTCCTGTTTGTTTGCATTTCTTTGTCCACCTGTATCTCAGAAAGAGTGTTAGGTCGTGATCTGAAATGTTATGGGTAAACCCTCACGTATGTGCCTTTTGAATGTCTGGTGAACAAATATTAATCAATTCAAAAGTTATAACATTTTTAATTTTGCTATTATTTCCTATGTAAAAACTTAGTTCCATACAAAAATACTTTTATTTTCACAAATAGTCATCCAGTTTTGCATGCTTTGCACCTTAATAACTTCGCAGCCATTCATAGAAACATAGAAACATAGAAGTTGACAGCAGATAAGGACCACAAGGTCCATCCAGTCTGCCCATTTCTTTTTCTGCCTTATAAATGTGCCATCGGCCTTTGCTCTGTCAGTGGCCTATCTATTCATACTCATTTGTATTGCTCCTTTGTGCCTGTCCCATGCCTGTTTGAAGCCCTGCATTGTATTCATAGCCACCACTTCTCGAGGTAGGCCATTCCATGCATCCACCACCCTTTCTGTGAAAAAGAATTTCCTCACATTCCCCCTTAATCGCCCCCCCAATCTCATGCTGTGTCCTCTTGTCCTGCTATTTTTCTTATATTTAAACATATCAGACTCTTTCACCTTGTTAATGCCCTTAAGGTGTTTGAATGCCTCGATCATATCACCTCTCTCCCTCCTTTGCTCAAGGGTATACATATTGAGCGCTGTTAATCTGTCCTCATATGTCTTCTGATGCAGTCTCTGCACCATTTTGGTTGCCTTTCTCTGGACTGCCTCAATTTGGTTAATGTCCTTGTGACGGTGTGGCCTCCAATACTGCACAAAGTACTCCAGATGGGGCCTAACCAGTGTCTTGTAAAGAGGGATTATTACCTCCCTCTTATGACTTGTGATACCGCTACTAATAGTCCCTAACACCCCCCCCCAGCCTTACCTACTGCTTTAGAGGTCTGCTTGGATGAATTTAGGTCATCAGTGATGATGATGCCCAAGTCTCTTTCTTCCTTTGTGACTGCTAGCAACTCCCCTCCCAGCCTATAGGTGGCTTCAGGGTTTCTCTTCCCTATGTGCATGATCTTACACTTCTTTGCATTAAATCCCAGTTGCCACTCTTCTGACCATTTTGCTAGTTTATCCAGATCTCTTCTCATTCTGCCCACTCCATCTGGATCATCTACTCTGTTGCAGATCTTGGTGTCATCTCCAAACAGACAAGCCTTACCCTCTAGTCCATCTGCAAGGTCACTAATGAAGATGTTGAAGAGGACTGGCCCCAGGACTGATCCCTGAGGTACCCCACTTGTGACTTGCATCTCTTCGGACTGTATACCATTTACCACCACTCTCTGTTTTTTGTCCGTCAACAAGTTTGCCACCCAGTTGACCAACTTCTGACCCACCCTGAGCCTATCTAGCTTATTTATCAATCTTCTATGTGGAACAGTGTCAAAAGCTTTGCTGAAGTCAAGGTAGGCGACATCAACTACTCCCCCTTGGTCCACCACTCTGGTTACCCAGTCAAAGAAATCTATGAGATTAGTTTGACAGGACCTTCCTTTTGTAAACCCATGCTGTCTTGGATCTTGTGCCCCTATGGATTCCAGGTGTTGCACTATCCTTTCCTTAAGGAGTGCCTCCATAATCTTGCCCACTACTGAGGTAAGACTGACTGGTCTGTAGTTCCCTTCCTCCTCCCTGCTATCACTTTTGTGGAGCGGGATCACATGAGCCCTTCTCCAGTCTTCTGGGACTTCTCCTGTGCTCAGAGACTCACTAAAAAGTTCTGCTAATGGCTCTGCTAGTTCCACCTTTAGCTCCTTAAGCACCCTGGAATGTATGCCATCAGGTCCCATTGCCTTATCCACCCCGAGCTTAGCAAGCTCTTGTAGGACCCTTTCTTTTGTGAAGGGAGTACTGCTCACCTCCCTCCCCCCCTGTGTCCATGGTGCTGAGCTGTGGGCCCTGCCCTACCTTCTCTTCAGTAAATACTGATCAAAAGTATTTATTTAGGATAGATGCTTTTACACGGTCCTCCTCCTCACATGCTCCCTTTTCTCCATTAAGCTTAGCAATACCCCCTCTGGACTTTCTCCTTTCGCTAATGTATCTATAGAAAGTCTTGTCACCTTCTTTTACTGTTCGTGCTAGTGTTTCCTCAGTTTGGAACTTTGCCTGCCTTACTGCCTTCCCTGCTTCCCTTAGGGCAGTTTGGTATGCCTCCCTATCTTCATCCCGCTGTGTTCCCTTATATTTCCTGAAGGCCAGCCTTTTGACTCTGACCTTTTCTGCTACTGTATTTGAGAACCAAAGTGGTTTCCTTCTTCTTTTGCACTTCCTTTTCTGTCTAACACAATGGGATGTTGCTTCCAGTATTGCATCCTTAATGCTTGCCCACTTTGCCTGTAACCCTTCACCTCAATTCAGTGGATGTGCGTGAAATTCTGCATGCATAATTTCATGGGATAGGTCTACCTAAGTGACTAATTTTATTTGAATTGCTTATGTGGTTTCTGAGATACAGTTTGTGGTTGTTGTGTAAAATCACCTTTTGGGACTGATTAACAAAATGACAGTGCTAGTGTTCATGAGGTGGGGACCCAAAATGAATATGTTGGCAGTTCCAATGGGCCTTGTGCCCTCTTCTGCCTTTAAAACTAAGTAAAGTGATAAAATGTGGTGAAACAATTCATAAAAATGGCTGAGTTACATGTGTTCATTGAAATGCTTTTATGCACGTGTGTAACATAGGTAATTTTTAATATTTTGACTCAAAATTTTCAGCATAGCCAGTTTTTCACACCACCTCATGAACACAGCAGTTATTTTTCACAACCTGCCTGAATTTTTTTTACACCTGTGTTGTGGAACGGTGTTTTGGCACAGATTTGTACATTTTCATGTTGGGGTTTGTGAGGTGGTCTCATAAGAAAACTATGCTGAAAATTTGAGGTCAAAATATGAAATAAATGCCAAAGTTATGACAGTCCATTCCAGTTTTGCTATGTTTGCTGATGACTTCCAAATGTCTAAATGGTTTGACCACAGATTTTAACATAGACTTCTTCTTACCAGATCTCATGTATTTCACAGCTGTCAATTTTCAACTCCTGCTCAAAATGCGTTTTTCCACCTGTGGCATGGAAGGGCATTGCACCTGTCCAGACATTTTGGCATGGATTCAAAAATGTTCTGTACCAGGGCACATGAGGTGGGGTAATAAGATGACTATGCTGACAATTTGATCACTGTAGTCCCATGAATGGAAACAAAAGGCCCAGAGGGCCCTGTGCTTCCATGGCTTCATATATACTGTATATGTATCTGTGGAGGATGGGAATGCATGGCCCAGGGGGGCCTGCACTCCCACAGGCAAATAAGGATATTATTATACTGTCTGAAAAAGTAAGGCAATTCATTGCAAAAAAACTTTGAGGGTTGAAGCATCAAAATTACAGACGTGTGACCTTAGGGTTCCCAAGCCTAAGACCCATCCTCACTGTGCATACAGTAACAGGTATGATTGGTGTGTTTTGAGGTTATGAACCCTAATGCCCACCCCATTCTCTTATGCTGTACCCATCTTACCTTACTTGCTCCTGGAATGGGGTGTGCATTGGTGTTCACAACCCCAAAACACACCCCAATGCCTGTTCCTACATGCACAGTTGAGGTAGGATCTTAGGATTGGGAACCCTATGGTCCCATGTCCCTATCTTTGATGATTCAAGCCAAATGGCATAATAGCAAAGTTTGTTGCAATGAATATATATTATAAAATGGGTAGACAAAATTCTGCAGTTTTACCTGTGCATCAAATCCGTTCGATGCATAGGCTTAAAACAAGATCTCAAAAGTGTGACTGCATTTAGAAAAAACAGAAATCACCGTGCCCTTGGAACACATTTTCAAATGCCACCATTTTTTTAGGTCTTAGTGAGGAAAACAGTACATCAAAAAAATCCTCAGTAAGCATACATGTCGAAGATTTGTATGTTAAGTAAATAGAATTTGAGGGTCACAAATAAACTGCTTGAGATGCACATAAAATAACCCACTTCTGATTAAATTGTGCTGCTGTGTGTCACTTCTCTGAGTCCCACCCGCTCTCAGTTGGCCCAACAGTCTGAATTTTCTCACATTGTGCTTCCAAACTTAAATTGCTTTTAGTCTGCTACTACTCTGGCTGTCCCACACAGAATCAAACTCTGCACTGCTGTTTGTTTTGTAAATGAATGCTACTTTTGGTAACTGCTCACATGATCGCATTACAGCTAAGTCAGCATGAAATCGAAGTGCCACTTATCCAAGTACCCATCTGCTTCTATATATACTTAATTAACACTCCTGTGCTTTACACTACTGATCATAATGCCTCCAGTTGTTACTGTTACTGATAGTTTATTAAATATTTATTATTCTCACCAAGCTCGCACACTACTGATTTGTCCTTTTAGGGGTTGGGTGTGCACTGAATTGCAGGTGCTCAATCTTGTAAGGCCACTCACTTTATTGGGGGACAGGGTTGAAGCAGGGCTGCTCATTTCAACAAACCTACTGGCCATCAGTGGTAACAGGCATCATTTAAGTTAGCAGAAATGGGATAACAGAGAAAGAAGTTTGTATGGAGTGGCAGGAGGATGGTACACCCATTCACACATATCCCAACTATGGATGCCTTCATACAGTAGGACAAATGTTATAAAGCAGTCACTCAGCCCTCAAGGTGGAAGAACTGTTTTACAATGAATGTTCTTAATTGTTGCAGTTTTTAGATATATCAACTTTTTTTAACAATGAAAATTTGTTTTTTAAAAAATGAAACCTATTTTTTAAGCACAATAAGACAATCCAGAGTGTGCATTGAACAGATATTACCGCATCTCCAGGGGCTGAAGGCACGAGGCCGCTACGCCCCTGGGCATGTGTTAATATCTATTCAATGCATACCTCATCATGTCTTATTACTTACTTATACTGGTGTGGTAGCACCAGTATAGTTAGGGTTGAGTGCAAACTTTGGCGTTAAAGCCAAATGTTTGAACCTTAATAAATGACAGTTACATAAGAACTTTCTGTATCAGTAGATCTTCGAGAGAGTTTCCTGCAGTGTGTCTTCACATATAGGACTGTGTCCCTTGGTGTCAGGACCGCACAGCAAATGTCTAACTAGCAATCATTAGCGGGGGACCACCCCCAGCGTCACCTGATTGAGTGTCTGCATGACAGTATATAGTGGGCAGTCCCACACCTGCCCTCCCGTTCTTCCGCCATAGACCTCCAAAGAAGAAACAGGAGAAAGGAGTAAAAATAACTCCTTAGACCCTGGGCTCTGGAATTGAAGCCTTGGCAAAAGCAAAGAGGATAAAACAACAGGAGTTAGGGTAAGGTGGGTGGGAAATCGAGACCTACTGCAGGAACCTTGCTCGAAAATCTATTGTTATGGTAAATTCTTTCGTAACTACATTTCTTACTTCGAGAGGGTTCCTGCAGTAGGTCTTCACATATAGGACTGAATACCAAGCAGTTGAAAATAGTGAAGGAGTCAGAGATTAGGATCTGGGAGGAAGGAGCACCTGCCAACTAGAAGCCTACATAGGAAAGTAGGCCTTACAGAATGGCAAGACTAAAACCAGCTGTATGCCTGGCAGCGGTGTCTAGACTGTAATGCTTGGTGAATGTATGGACAGAAGATCAAGTGGCCGCTGTGCAAATATCTGCAGTGGACACATTTCTGAGAAAGGCCATCGAAGTTGCCATGCCCCAAGTAGAATGGACTTTAATCTTCCCCGGAAAGGACTTCTTGCACTTGTGGTAAATGTACGAGATGCAGTTAGCCAACTGTTTTTAAAAAAATCTTGTTTGGAGAAGGCCTTGCCCTGACATTCGGGAACAAAGGTCACAAACAACTGGTCAGATTTCTGTGCTTATTTGGTCCTAGAGATGTAACATCTCAGACTACTGTGCACATCTTAAGTGTGCAAGAGGTATTCCCCCTTTTGGAATACTGAGGATAAAATACTGGCAGTTCAGCATTCTGGTTTAAAGTAAATTCTGGCAACTTTTCAAAGGAAGGGTTAGTCGTCAGAGCCACCCAGTCTCTGTGGAAAATCAAATAAGGATCCTTGTGGATGAGGGTCTGAATCTCTGAAATCCTTCGAGCTGAAGTTATAGAGACTAAAAAGAGCATTTTCCAGGACAAATAACGTAAGTTGCAACTTACTGCCAGCTCAAAAGGTGGCAAAGTAAGTTTTTCTAAAATAAAATTTAAATTTCAATGGTGAACTAGATTCTGGACCAGAGGCTTAAGGTGGAGGATCCCCTTAAGAAAGGTTCTAAAGACCTCCAACTGAGCAATAGTTTTACCCCCACTGGAAGGTGATAGGTGGAAACCACAGGTAAGTGGGCCTTCAGAGAACAATAACTGAGGCCCAAATCATACAGGTGCAAGAGGTACTCAAGGACCTGGGAAGCTGAGCAAGAGAATGGGTCCAGACCCTTGGCCATGGCCCAGATAGAGAATCTCTTCCACTTCATAGCATACATTGATCTGGTAGAGGGTTTCCTAGCCTCTATTAAGACCTGGGCAACTTAAGAAGAGCCACCATAATGAGAGACAGCTATGTCTAAAGGTGCCATATATGCAGATGGAGATACTTGAGGCTCAGGAGCACTAGGCTGCCCTGCTCCTGAGACAGAAGGTCGTGAGAGAGAGGAAGATGTACTGGGGGTTCCACAGTCAGCTGTTGTGGCAGAGGGAACCAAATCTGCCGAGGCCAGAAGGGGGATATGATGATCATATGAGCCCCCTCTGCCTGTAGCTTCAGCAGAATTTTCTGCAGAATTGGAAAGGGAGGGAAAGCATACAGAAATCTCCCTGTCCAGGATAGAGACAGCATATCTCACTAGAAACACAATACCCAGGAACAAGCAAGCAAAAGCTGGGTAGTTTTGCATTTGGATGGGGACATGAAGAGGTCTATCTCTGGTTGACCCCATTGGAGAAAGAGATCTTCCACCACTTCCTGTTTTAGCTCTCATTCGTGAGCCTGCATGATGGTGTGGCTGAGACTGTCCACCAGGATATTCTTCACCTCTGGAAGGTGAACCGCTATCAAAGACAGGCCATGTTGGACTGCCCAGTACCATACTCGCATCACGCCCTGCAAAGGGCGTATGATGGGGTGCCTCCCTGCTTGTTGATGTACCAGACTGTAGGTGTGTTGTTGGTCTGGATCAATAGTGTTCCCGGTATCAAGAGGGACTGGAACGCTTAGAGAGCATAGAGTACAGCACTCATCTTCAGAATATTGATATGTAGATGTTACTATAGAGGAGACCACATCCCCTGAGTTCATCGGTCTCCCAGGTGTGCACCCCATCTCTGGCCTGAGGCATCCATAGTCAGGGACATGGAAGGGGGGAGTGGAAGGGGATTCCCAGTGAAAGGTTGGAACGTTCCTGCTACCAGAAGATATCCCTCTTTAGGCTGCTGGAGACTAAGACCATGTGGTCCACATCATCCAGACATTGATCCCACTGGACCTAGAGGGACCACTGTGTCACCCTCATGTGCAGACTGGCCAAAGGAACTGTGGGTATGGCGGCCACCATTACACCCAACAGGTGGAGGACAGAGCGTGCCTTAGTCCACCGAGAGGCAGAAACCAATGCCACCTGTTGCATCAGAGTTTCCATCCTGTCCATAGGCAAAAAGGCTCTGGCCTGAACCGTATCCAGCACTGCTCCGATAAACTGGAGCCACTGGGAGGGTAAAAGCTGAGACTTGGAAACAGTCACAGTGATACCAAGTCTGGAGAATAAGTCCAGGGTGGAGGAAAGAAAATCCCTCAGACGTTCCTGAGATGGTGCTAACAGCAGCCAGTTGTCCAGGTAACGGGACACTTAAATCCCCTTGTGGTGCAAAGCCACTAGGCACCTGATAAAAACCCATGGTGCTGAGGAGAGGCCAAATGGGAAAGCCTTGAACTGATAATGGTTTTTCACAAAAGAGAACCTTAGAAAGTGATGGTGGGCCTGGAGGATAGGGATATGCAGGTAGGCATCCTGCATATCCAGGGAGCACAGCCATTGGTTCTGTTGGAGCAGGGCAAGAGTCCCTGAAGCATCAACATATAGAATCTCTTGTATTCTACAAAGAGATTGAGTAGGCTAAGATCCAGAATAGGTCTCAGATCTCCTGTCTTTTTGGGAACTAGGAAGAAACAGGAGTAATGTCCATTTCCTGTTTGACTTGGTGGAACTGGGTCTATGGCTTGTTTTTGAGGTAGAGCCTGGATCTCCTGATGGATGAGGCCTAGATGACCTGATAGGTTGTGAGACCTGCCAGATGACTTGTGCGTTGATCTGTCCAGGAACTCATTTGAGTGTTCTCTTGGTACTAGGTGTAGGACCCAGATATCTTTGGTTACCATCTTCCACCTTTCCAAGTGGAGGGCGAACCATCCCCCCACTGGTTCCTCAGGAGATGCAGGAAGAAGAGGAGGGGGGAAACCCTTCACATCAGGATGCTGAGGGGGTGCTGCTTTTTCACCTCGGGTGGTCTTTTGGGATTTTGCCTGAGGGGTCTAGGAGTCAGAACTGGAGATGCGACACTTACCCTGTCACCTACCTTTGTTCTACCTGTTCCTCCTCCTCTGAGGGTGATAAAAGAACTGTTTGGGCCTTTGTCCTAAAAGGGACATACAGCAGATATCCTTAAGTGACCTTCTGCTCTCCTGCAGCTTTGTGATTATGTCCTTTGCATCTTCCACAAATAGGACTGGGCCCCTTAAAGGGACATCCAGAAGGGTACTGTGGACATATTGCACCAGTCCCACAAGACGGAGCCAAGTCAGATGCCTCAAGCAAATGCCTGTGGCAGTGCAATGGGCCACTGAAGCGACTGTGTTGTAAGTGGCCCTTAAGGCACGGTGGCAAGAAGACTTATTCAATCTTACCTTCTCCAAGAGCTGGTTTCTGGGGTCCTCATCTGGAATCTCTTCCAGCTCCTTCTCCAAGTTAAACAGTGCCGACTTCTTGAAGGACACCATATGTGCTACATAGTTTAATGACCAGATGGTGCAGGTCGATGAAGCATAGGCTTTGCATCTATATTGATCCATTTGTTTGGATTCTTTATTTGGAGGAGAAGCACCCAGGTGTTTCAGCTGTGCCGACCTGTCATGGGCCGCAGTGATAACCATGGAGTCTGCCTTTGGTTGACTGGTCAGATGACTAACCTCTTCCAGGGGGTGATAAGTTCTGTCATCTTTTTTGGAGACAGCTGGAATAGAGGACATCTGTTGCTAAATTGTAGAGGTAAGATCCTTATGCGGCCTCATCCATGGAGGAATATGGGGAGGGGGTCCACATTAGTGAGGTCTAGGTACTCTGACAAATGTTTCCTCTTGGGATCCAACTCCTGAGATGCCCAGTCACAGGCCTGTTTGATGGACCTTAGGAGTTCCGTGAAGGATGGATCCTCCAGAGGAGACTTTGGGGGCTCCTTGTGCTGGGGTTCAATGGGGGATTGAGGTTCTGAGTAACCAATAGACTCTGATTCCAAATGCTGGGTACAGGTGTAACATCTGGGACAGTCACATGACACCCTAGTTCCTGAGGGCTTTAAGAAATGCCTGCCTGAACTCCTATCAGATGCCTAGCCTAGGGAGAAAGGGCTTCTAGTAATGATTCTGTGGGTTGGGGTGGGAACCACAACCTTATGGGGTTGTCCCAGTTCTTGCAGGAGTTGGGATTTTGCATCCTGCCACCAGGCTGGAATAGAAGTTGCTGGTGAGGGGGGAGGCGGAGGGGTGGCAGGATCTGGTACCCTGGTTACCCTGTAGGGTAAAGAGGATAGCCAGGAGACTGATACCGATACTGGTATGGTTGGTGTCCCTGATAGTAGTGTCCCAGTGTTGGGTACCCTGGTGTTGGAGCTGATGGCAGGTATCCTGGCAATGGTCCTCCAGGTGTCGGGTAATAATGGGTACTGTTGCAGCAGATAGCCAGGGTAGTAAGCAGAAGGACCCAACAGAGGAGGGGCAGAGGGTCCAGAGATCGGTGGTGCTGTGGGACCACTGGGTGGGATAGGGTCCATCGGTAGGCCTGGGGTATCTATTGGGTCCCCAGATGGGCCAGAAGGTGGCTCCAGCAGAGAAGCAGGAATGCCCTGGTCCAAGTCAGGAATCGGTATATGGACTTGGGAGTGGCTTGGCATCAGGGGGTGAAAATGGCCCGATGTCTGGTTTCAGGGAGGTGAGAGAGGCAAAGGAATGGAAAACCCCATCACCTGATCCAACCAAAGGATTGGACTCTCAGATGGATGGCCCGATGCAGGAGAGGTCTCCTGGGCAGATACACTTAACTCCCTGGTCGAGGAAAATGAGGTGTCTGGCTGGGTCTGTAAATTCCATGAAGGAGAACCTTTGCAGGATAAAGGAGGGCCTGGAGGGTCACCCTGCACAATGTCAGAGACCACAAGGGTGTCTGATGGGAGGGCACCTGCTGGGCAGACGTCGAACGAGGTGATGACTGACTTATCGGTGTAGACCTGGCAGTCGTTAGAGGAGCCAATGTCCACTTACTGGAGGTGGTTGGGCCTATAACAGCTGGGGGGAGGCTGGAGTCAGGTGATATGCCCAAGTCCAAGCTCCCAACAGTGGTATCTGTAGGATACTTAGCGGCAGACCCTATGACAGGACCAAAAGAGTCCTCCAGAGAGGAACCCCCTAACTGCTCACTGCCCAAAGCGGAGGAGGGGAAGGCATCTGATCGGCCAGAGTGGATGGAGATCTTGAAGGCGGGTACTCACCGATGTGGAGGTCTCACCCACTGTGTTGTTGGCTGTCTGATAATGTTGAGATGGAGGATTATCCCATTCCCAGTGCTTCTCCTTCTTCTTTCATTTTTTCTTAGGACTGGGTGCAGAAGCATATTCCCTCAGCTCTTGGAGCTCTTTTTCCATCTATGCCAGGCAATGATTATAAGGTGAGCATCAAGGGCCTTCTGGCAATGGGTGCACATGGCCTGGTTAAAGGCTTGGCAGATCTCACAATCTGCCATCTGGTGTTTGGGGCCCAGGCAAAGAACACAGCGGGAGTGGTTGTACCCATGTGGGATTTGGGGGTGCTGCACTGCGAGCACTTTTCCTTCTATTTACACGAAGACATACACTTAATACTATGGGGAAAAAATAGGCAAAAGACTTGTACTGTATAGAAAAAAAATGGCAGATGACTGAGCTAGTTCACCACGAGGATCCAATGAGTTCAGTTTGATAGCAGGAAAGAACTGGATGGAGGGTATGGGGACCCCGCTAATGATTGCTAGCTAGAAATTTGCTGTGTGGTCCTGATGCTAGGGGGCGCAGTCCTAAATGTGAAAACCTACTGCAGGAACCCTCTCAAAGTAAGATCTTTGAAGCCATTGTACAGATGTGCACAACATTTACCAGGCATAATCTCCTGGGGTTAGGTCTTTTAACTTAGCAAATTTCATGTGAATCTGTTATATGTGTTTTGAGATATGGAGTGTTGAAAAATCCTGTATTTACACGCTTTTTTTGTCCACCTGGATCTCAGAAATGGCTTTAGGTTGTGGTCTGAAATTTTCAGGGTAGAAAGCCTTTGCATCTGACGTGCCATTTGAAGGTTTGGAGAACAAAATATTAATCCGTTCAAAAGCTATTTCATTATTAATTTCCCCATTATTTCTCATAGGACAAGTTAGATGTTCTGTACAAAAATACTTTTGTTTTCAAAGGAGCTGTTGTATTTTTGCCTGGAGGGTCACATACTGTTGTTTGTTTTCATAGGAGCTGTTGTATTTTTGGTTGGAGGGTCACATGGACCCTAATGTATTTTTGCAGTGCTCTCCTTTGTTTTTGCAGATCTGTGTTGTGTCTGCCATCTTGTTTTCCAGTTAGCAAGACATTGAAAATATAAAGAGAACATAACAAATTAATGTAATACAAAAAAGAAACATCAGAAATTAGCTATACAGGGCCCATTTAGCTACATTCTGATATTTTGTTACTATATGGGCCAGAAATACCTTTTGTGGGCACCCAAAATTTCGGGTGCCAAGGTTAGTGAGAGGACTGTATTTGCTGCGTTCTCTGTATGAGAACAGCAGGATTTTCTTGACTTCTGCAGCCACAGCTGGAACTCATGCTGCCGGCTGCAGTTTTAGTTGTGACCACTGTTTCCTTGGTATCTAGTGGCACCCTGCACCCACCGATGACTGTCCCCTATCCCTGGTGTCTAGTGTCACCCCCCCATATCTTTCCCTGTTGTGCAGTGGACTGGCACCCCCCTCCAATTCCAATTGTTTATTTATCTTTTATATATTCTTACACTGGGATGCCCACCTCTGGTGTCAGATGCCTCCCCCCCGCAGTCCATTCTGTTTAATATTTGGTGACAACGGGGGGGGCTGTCCTCATATTGGCATTACAAGCCCCCTCCTCCCATAGTAGTGTAGGACACTGGGGAGCCTAATCCCAGTCTCCTCAAATAATAATTCAGTTGTACATGTGAAAAGAAAACAGTCCCCAAACAACTTTTTTTCTTTACCTGCGAAAAAGAAAACTGTTCCTCGTGATTCCTGTTGATTCCCTCCCATATTGACCCCATCACCCCACAACCCCTCCTTACCCTATACTTACCTCTGAAGGTTGTACTCTGTCATCTTCTGTGAACTAGGAAAGGATCGCTGTCTTCTATGAAGTGAATATATCAGGTTCAAAAATGTGGTATGGGATAAAATAAGTATAGCTTATTTTTGTATATACTTCATTTTTGAAAATGAAATATCCACTTGCAATCAAGGATGATTGACACATTTCATTAATTAAAGAAAAATGAAAGACTGTTGGCTATAGTTACTCTGTGGTACAGAGGAGAGGGCACAGGAACAGGACACCTAAGGGTCCTTGGTTTGGAACTCTTCTTGCCACAGTTTATTTTTTCCAGCTACAATGATGATGAAAAAGGTGAGAGATGGGTGGCCTCACACCCAGGACCCTTGGGTTTGCTGTCATATGCCCTGCCCTCTACACCACAGGACAGGTACATAAGGGCAGGTGTTTTTTCTTTTGGTTAGGAAGTGTGTCAGTGATGTGCATGGCTTGATCGCAAGTGGATGTTTATGTGCAAGAATGTAGTATGTGTGAAAATCGGCTTAGCTTATTTCTACACATAACACATTTTTGAACATGAATTATTCACTTGTGTTTAAACCATGCAGATGAATGACAGTGGGATTTTCTTGGTTTCTGGAGCCTGAGGTGGAACTATGTGTGCCTATTTATTGGCTGTTTGTTCTGTGAGACAACCTTATTGCAGTCCCTGTGTGGTGGCAGACCCCTCCACCCCTTTCATGTGCTTCGCTGGTGTCTAGTGGCCCCTCACCCTCTGATTCCCATTTTTTTATGCTTGTTTGTTTGTTAGGATGTTCCACCCCAGACCGTTGTATGGTTTGCCAACATCAGAGGGCCCAATCCCTGTGTAAGCACTATAACCACCCTGCTTTCCCAGCAGTGGAACATGGCGGAGCCCACTCCCAGTGTCCTCAAATAATAATTAAACTGTTCCTGTGAAAAGAAAACAGTCCCCCAACGTCTTTTTTTCTTTACCTAAAAAAAGGAAACTGTCCCTCGTTGTTATCCCCCATTCCTGTCCTCCCATTGCGCACCCTCTACCCCACCCCCCTTGCCCTATGCTTACTACTGAAGTTTGTTCACTGTCATCTTCTGTAGACCATGACATATCTGCACTCTTCAAACCTGAACCGCAAACTGAGAAATCAAGGAAAGTGCCGTATAATGTATTTCAATGGTGATTTGAACTTATGTTCATAACATTGCCATTTTTGGGTAATTTTTACCACATTTACAACATAGGCTTTTTGGAACCCTGCCTTGTGAATACTGTCACTGTTGTATTGTTAATCATCACTGGAAACAGATTTTGCAGTCATGTCATGAAATCACCCTTTGTGACTGAGTAATGAAATAACAGTGCCAGTGTTCATGCGGTGGGGTCCCAAAAAGTCCATGTTGAAAATTGGTGAAAAAATTGCCAAAAATGACCAAGTTATGAGCATTTGTTGAAATGTTTCTACACAATTGCATAACTTTGGAAATGTTTAATATTTTGATTCCAAATTTTCAACATAGCCATTTTTTCATACCACCTTATGAACTGTACAGCTGACATTTTTCACATCCTGCCCAAAACGTGATTCCACACCTGTGATGCAAAATGGTGCTTTGGCATGGATTTGAACATTTTCACCTATGGGGTTTATGAGGTGGGTCATAAGAAGACTGTGTTCAAAATTTTGGGGTCAAAATATGAACAAATACTAAAGTTATGAACATGAATTGCATTTTCAGCAAGCCTGCTCAAAACATGGGAAATTTTAAATATTTTCACTCAAAGTTTTCAACATCGCCTTCTTATAACCCAACCTCATGTATGTCATAGCTGTCATTTTTCAAATCTTGCCCGAAAATGTGTTTTCACACCTGTGGTACAGAATGGTGTTACAGTTGCTCAGAATTACGTTTTGGATTCAAAAATTTTCTGTACTGGGACACATGAGATGGAGTAATAAGATGGCTGTGCTAACAGTTTGGTCACTGTTGTCCTATGGCTGGAAGTGCAGGGCCTGGAGGAACCTATGCTTCCATGGCTAAATATATATACATATCTATGAAGGGATGTGGGGCACTATGGTCCCTCAGACAAATAAGGAAATTCATTGAAACAAATTTTATTCATGTATCAGTTAGGGTTGTTACTAAAGCAACAAAAGCAGGGAAATGTGGTGTTAGGGTTTCCAACTCTAACACCCCTCCCCCACCCTGCAGACACTGACAGGTGTTGGGGGTGCCTTGGGGTCATCAGCCCTAATGCTTACCCTGTTCTCTTGTACTGTACCCATATCGGCTTATTTACTTATGGAATGGCATGAGCATTAGAACTGATGACCCAAAGGCACACCCCTGATTTTGGCCAGTGTCTGCAGGGTGGGGAAGGGGTATTAAGGTTGGAAGCCCTAACACCACATTTCCTTGGTTTTGTTGCTTTAGTAACAACTCTTACTGATGCAATATTTAAGTTTTTTGCAAAGAAAATATATATTTATTGAAATGGATACAGTATAGAAGAATGGGGTAAGCATTTGGGTTGATGACCCCAAGGCACTGCCCCAACACCTGTCAGTGTTTGCAGGGTGGGGTTGGGTGTTAGGGTTGGAAACTCTAACACACATTTCCCTGCTTTTGTTGCATTAGTAACAACCCTAACTGATGCATTAAAGAAGTTTTTGCAATGAATTTCCTTACTTTTTCAGATAGTATAATTGCATCCTTATTTTTCTGTGGCAGTGCAGGGCCCTCTGGGCCCGGTGCTCCCATTCCTCCATAGATGAGTATATGTATGTAGCTGTGGAAGCACAGGGCCCTCCGGACCCTGCACTTCCATTCATAGGACAACAATGACCAAATTGTCAGTATACCCATCTCATTACCCCACCTCATGTACCATGGTACAGAAAAATGTTGAGTCCTTGCCAAAATGTAATTCTGCACAACTGCAATGCAGTTCTGCTCCACAGGTGTAAAAAACACATTTTGTGCAGGATTTGAAAGATGACAGCTGTGACATACATGAGGCTGGGTAATAAGAAGACTATGTTTAAAATCTGGGGTCAAAATATTTAAACAAATCCAAAATTATCAGCTACCATACAAACATTGCAACAAATGGCCATAACTTTGGCATTTCCTTCATGTTTTGACCCCAGATTTTGAACATAGTCATCTTATGACCCCACCTAATAAACCCCATAGGTGAAAATTTTAAAATCTGTGTTAAAACGCCATTCTGCACCACCGGTGTGAAAACACGTTTTGGGCAGGATGTGAAAAATAACAGCTGTACTGTTTATGAGGTGGTATAAAAATGTAAATATTGAACATTTGGACTCAAAAGATTGAAAATGATAAAAGTTATGTGCGTGTATAGAAAAATTTCAACAAACACTTGTAATTTTGCCATTTTTAATAATTTTTTCACCAAATTTTCAACATAGCTTTTTGGGTCTCCACCTCATGAAAACAGATAGTGAAATTTTGTTGCTCACTCTCAAAAGGTGATTTTCTGCAGTGGCTGCAAAGTCATCTTCTGAGCCCAATTAATGAAACATCAGTTCATGAGGTGGGGTCTTAAAAAGTCCATATGGAAAATATGGTGAAAAAACACCTGAAAATGGCAAAGTTATGAACATAAGTTCAAAATGCCATTGAAATACATTGTATGGCACTTACCATGATTCCTCAGTTTGTGGTTCAACTTTGAAGAGCGCAGATATGTCCTAGTCCACAGAAGATGACGGGTTACAACCTCTGGAGGTAAGTATAGGGTAAGGGAGGGGGTGCTTAGTGGGAGGATCGGAAAGTGGGAAGGGAAAAGTAGGGACAACTTGGGATTGTTTTCTTTTTTTCAGGAAAAAATAAGATGCCAGGGGCCAGTTTTCTTGTTTACAGCTAAAAAATTATATATATTAGGACACTGGAAGCATGTTCCCCAATGTCTCACACTGTCAGGGGGAGCTTCCATTGCTGACACAGAGACCGGGCCCCCAGATGTCAGAAAAAATTAGACAAGGGACTGCGGGGAGGAGGTTCTCACTGGGTGTGGGCATCTCGGTGTCATATTATATGAATAAATAAAATATCAATGGCAGACAGAGAGTGGGAAGTGCCACTAGACACCAGGGCAAGATGATGAGGGGGTGCCACTAGACACCAGAGATAGGGGACAATGATCAGCAGGTGTGGGTGCCACTGGACACCAGGGAATATGGCGGCTTAAAGACAGACTTGCAGCCAGCAGCATGAGTTCCAGCTATGGCTGCAGAGGTCAAGAAATCCTACTGTTCTCATACAGAGAATGTGGCAGAAGCTGTCCTCTCAATAACCTTGGCACCCAGGATTTCAGGTGCCCAAAAAAGATGTTTCCAGACAGTTTAAAAAAACAAAAACTGCAGAATGTAGCTAAACAAGTCCCATTTAGATATTGTTCTGATGTTTCATTTTTGTATCATATTCATTTTTACATGTTTTCTTTATTTTCTGTCTCTCACCAACAGAAAATCAAGATAGTAGACACAACAGAGCCTGCAAAATACAGTAGGCTCCCTGTGATGTTATGTGACCCTACATGTGAAAAGATAGTAGCTCCTGTAAAAACAAAAGCATTTTCATGCAGAACATCTAACTTTTCCCATGGTAAATAATGGGAAAATTGAAAATGTAATAACATTTGAATGGATTAATATTTTTTCACCAAACCTTCAAAAGCTGTAAGGTAAAGGCTTTCTTCCCTGAAAATGTCAGGCCACAACATGTAACAGTTTCTGAGATACCGACAGATGAAGAAATGAAAAAAAAAATAGGTACATTTTGGGATTTTTGACATGCTGTATCTCAGAAATCACATGATGGATTCACACGACATTTGCCACATCAAGAAACCTACACTAGAGCCGGCCCATTGGCACTGAGGGTTGAGGCACTGGACACCACACCTCACGCCACACCAGCGACCTGGGTTTGGGAACAGTTTTGAGGTTGCTGGGGGTGGCAGGAGAGGAAAGGATCGAGCGTCCGGTGGACTACTCACCTCTCCTGGGATCCAGGGATGTATCACTCTGTAGTGGCCTTAGGTGTAGATCAGTGGCACTGCAACAGCGAAGCCGTAGAAGGGATGAGATGTGGTGGACATTAGCACCAAGTGTGCATAGACGTCATTCAACATCCATGTCCCAGGGGAACCTAAATAGAAATATCTTCTGATCATAAAGGATGATGTCTCCAACAGTGTCCTGCCTGCCTTCCCCAAACAATGCCCATCTCGAGGGGCAGGAGCTTAAGGGTGATGCTGTCTCCCTCCCCCCCCTTTTCCCCTGGGAGAGGGCCCCTTTGTGAGGGACAAGACATGGTCCTCCCTACTTTGGCCAAGATTGCAACAAAGACTGGTGGGTGTGCAGAGCATGAGACCCCACGTAACAGGGCCAATCAAGCCCCCCCATCATGACTCAGGGATATACAGAAAGATAAAAAAAGAGACCTACCCTAGAGATTATGCATGCTAAATTTCATGTAAATCCATTGCATTGTTCTAAAGTTCAAACTTTTGGCTTTAACATAGACGTTTGCACTGAACCCTGACTATACTGGCACAGATATATATATACACACATAAGGGATATTCGAGGTGTGTGTGTGGGATAACTCATTATTGACTGTGACCTCAAGTAACCTCACAAGAGACAAAGCCATGAGTGAGGGTTACGAGAGGTCACAGGCAACTGTGCAAGATAAATGGATTATCGTACACTCACCCCTGCATATTTCATTTATGCAGCAGGAGAGGATCTGGCTTAATGCTTTGTTTTATTTTTATTGTTGATATTTATTTTTCATTTTTATGAAGTTTAGGGGCTTATTTGTAAAACAGTACCTTTCCTCCTGGTTGCAGTGGCCATGAATGATATAGCTCCGCTTTGTGGAGTGGTTGCTATGGAAGCCATAGCATACTGATATGTGGGATGTACTTGAGGTGTGTTTTAATCAGTGGTCAGGTTATAATTTGCATATTTATAGGAAAAAAATGGCATTGCCTCTAAGCGAGCAGATTTTGTACTGTGATAGAAGAGGAGCACATTACAGAAAATGTGTACAGTTTCCTGGTTTCTTTTTCTATTTTGTGGCAGGTGTATATGGCGCATGTTATTTGCAGTGAGAGAGGAGCTGTATTGTTAGCTTTGGGGTTCAAAGTGCAGTGTCCGAGAGAGAGAGAGAGAGAGAGAGGGGAAGGAGGTGCTTATAGATGAGGTTCTGGTGTGAGAGCAGAGCCAAGTAGAAGTACGCAGCAAGACGATGATGCTAAAAACTGCTATGGAACCAAGTGATACACTGAAAAAAAATTGTAATAATTTTTAAGTGTGCCCTGTTTGAAGGATGAGTATGATCTGTGTGGTAGTTAGCTGAAGGAAGTGAGCAGGTGGTAGAGAGTGCAATGAGATGTGTGAGCATAATAGTGAGTCAGTTTAAAAAATAAATAATATTGGGGAAAGCATTTTGAAAACAATCTGCAGAACAGCAGTGGCGGTTGTTTCAGAGTAAAAACAAGGGCTGTAAATTTACTTAATGTTTTTTTTCTTGTTATGGATCATTCATTGTAACAAGTGAAAGTGTCTGGAACTATGCTAGGCATGTGTGGGGGGGTGACATAGAAATTGTGCATAAATGGACTGTGATTAAGTTAATATATGTATAAATAAATGTATATGCATAATGACTCAGATAAATGGATTGATCACATTCTTTTTATACTGATCCCTGTTGCATAAGAGTGTGTGTGTGTATATATATATATATTTATATATGTATGTGTATATATATGTGTGTGTGTGTGTGTGTGTGTATACACATATGCATATATCTAAATTGACAGATTTTGTTGTAAAGTGGCCCTTCTTCTGTTAGAATAACCAGAAGAGTGTGCTTATGTTTTTGAGAGTCTACTTGTCTCACCCCCCCCCCCCACCCAATAGCAAGGGCGTGTTTTCAGGGGTTTGGATTGTCAAGAACCCACTCCTGGGGGACGGGTCCACTGAGCTCACAGTTCCCTCCCCTAAGTGCAATCTGTGATAGGGAGGTCAGAAAATACTCTCATGTTCTTTTAGAGTGCTCACTGAGTTCACAACTGAACATGAGGGGTTAGCCAGGTGAGAACCCTCTTTGGTTGCTGCTCTGGGGGGAGGACCCAGGCATTATGAGCTCTTCAGGACTGTCCTCATAAACCTGATTGTGTCTTCTCCCACAGGTGGTGCAGGAACCTGGTTCAAACTCCACAGACCCTCTCCAGAGACCTTACTTACTTTCTCTACTTTATGCCCCCAGATCCCCTTCCAAGAGCCTAGTCTTTGGTAGTGTGTGGCACCTTAGCACTTGACAGGTGTATCACAGATTGAATAAACCTTCACAAAGTCTCACAAAACAAATCACTTCCAGGCAGAAGTGCTTTAAGACTAATAGCAAAAGCTTTTAATAATTACTTAAATAATTACCATACAAAACATAGAGACAAAAGATTTAGTTATTTTGGTTACAGGATAGCTACAAAAAAAGTTGGAAAAATACATACAAAATGCACTGGTAAAATAACTAGATAATTTCTTCCTTTTCTGTAGAGAATCAGAAGTCCAGAAAACAAATGAGTTCTGTAGAGTCCCTTTTTCTCTCTGATGAGTCTCAAAGTCAGAGTTATTCTTGCAGCCACTGGTCCTCAGTGTGTGGCAGAGTTTCTCTTTGTCAGAAAATGTTGTCTTGTGCCCAGAATCTCTGTTGAAGAGGGGTTTTTACAGCCATTTTCTGAAATACAGTATCTAAACTGGCCTTTGATTGACCAGTGACCTTAATAACCCCAGGTTCACTGTTCACATCCAGGCCAGCAGGGCTTTCTCTTGTACTTTCACAAAATTTTAAGTGAACCAAAAAAACAATGTTTTGTTTTTCCACAATCCTAACTTCATGGCTGGCTTTGATCAAAGCTTTTATCCCCGCCCATAGCTAATCTCCTAGCCAATTCCCGAGCTCATTTCTTCACATCACCTTTAGTATCTTTAACCCCTACCTACCCTCCACCATGCTACTGTTCCTCCTATTGCTGCTTTGCCTCTCACCTTCCTCGGATCCAGAAGAGGAAACTGAAGCAGCCCATGCCATGGTGATTAGGGCGGCACTCCGGCTTGTCCCTCTGCTGTCCCCAGTGGATGCCCCTCAATTCCCTAAGTATATACTGCCGCTTCTGCACTGTAATCCTTGGGGTATCCCACAAAAAGGCTCACAACCAGTTCGGTGCTCCATAAGCCCCCTGCTCCATTATTGGCACTATAATGACCCCCTATACCTGTCCATTAAGCTGGTACTTTATGACAAAATCTATAACCACACAGCAGGATCATCGCCCACTATACATTGGATCCCAAGCAAGAAGAGAAAGTCCTCTGTCTACTCCCTATTCCTATCACTTAGTGCCCTCATCAAACTAATCTTCTTTCTGCTGATCTGTGTTGGCACTGTTGAAATCAACCCTGGACCCACAGAAAGCTCTATCTCCCCAGCTGACTTAGCCTCATAAATGGCCTGAGTTTTCTTCTTATCAATGCCTGCAGCCTCCTAAAAGTTCTCATTAATACAGGCCTGGGTTGCACACACCTTACCTGACTTTCTGGTTATCTCTGAAACATGGCTCAAATCTGCAACAAAAGACAGTGAAATAAATCTTCCCAACTACCAGCTCTTCAGATCTGACTGTCCATCCAGGCGTTGGGGTAGCCATCTATGTCAAAGCAAACATCTCTGCATCCTGCCTCAGTATTACATCACAGCCAAAGGAATTGAATGCTTATCAATTAAAATAACCCTTCCCAACATATCATCTTTTCAACTGATTGGCTGCTACAGGCCCCTCTGCAGGCCTCAAACTCCTATCCCACCTAGGATCTATATTTAATCTAGGCCCTGAAGACACCATCATTTTAGGTGACCTGAATTTAAATTGGCTAGCCAATGCATCTGCACCCCTGGTAACCTTCTGTGACACTTATGGATTCACTCAATTAATCAAAGAACCAACAAGGATTAATCCAAAGAATAATCTCAACAGCACACTCCTGGACATCATGTTGGTAAATAAGCCTCATCTGTATTCTCATGCTGGAGTGCTAGTCAGTGACATAAGTGATCACTGTCCCATAGCTGGCATAAGATCAACAATCAAGCCACCCAACCCTGCAAAATTTCTCCCAAGAAGGTCAAAAAAGAACTTTAATATTTCAGGATATCTCCATGATTTGTGCCATACCACACGTTGGCAAGAATTCTATCTCACAGCTTCAATAGAGACAGCTATTCAGGTCTTAAGTGATATTATCATAAGTGCCCTCAATATACATGCACCCCTCACCAGTGTCAGAACCAAACTCAAATCTTGTCGCTGGTTCTCTGCTGACCTTAAATCAAGATTGCTTGCCAGAGATAAACTCTGGAAAGGGCAAGAAAGACCAAGGATCCAAATGACTGGCTTCAATTCAGAAAAGCCAGAAACTCCTGCACAAAACAAGTGAGAAATGCCAAGGCTGCCTTCTCACAGCTGAATTGGATGCCTCCTATCACAACCCTTCCAGGTTCTGGGGTACCATAAAGGGATCCTAGGTCAAGCTTCTACCCCTGTCTTACCACCCAAAGTGCACCTAAATAGTGTTGAAATCACTGACAAGCAAGAAATCTTAAATGCCTTCAATGATCATTTCACTACAGCTGGCCTAGCTTTCGATTCCTCACCTGCAAACCTAATGAGGTCATCACTAAACTTACAATCTACTGAGGGACAAAAGGCTGCTTCCACATTCTCCTTCAAATCAATACTCTTAAAAGAAGTAGAAGACCTATTATTCCAACTAGATACAACTAAAAGCGCAGGTGCAGACTCCCTGGATCCCTACTTTCTAAAAGTAGCATTGCACGCCTTAGCTGCCCCCCTCACTCACCTTTTCAATCTGTCCCTAGCCACTGGTTCTATCCCCTCAATATGGAAGACAGCTCAAGTGTATCCTCTACTTAAGGCAGGTGATCCATGGACCTCAACAACTATAGGCCCATTTCCATCTTACCAGTACTGTCCAAAATGCTTGAAAAGTTAGTGAACTTTCAGTTAAGTGCCTACCTTGATACCAATAATCTCCTTAACCCAGCTCAATCTGGGTTTAGATCTAGCACAGCACCATCTCTGCCTTAGCAAAAGTAACAAATGACTGGCAGACTGCCTTAGACAAAAGAATAACACCTGTGCTGTGTTCCTGGATCTAAGCAAAGCCTTTGACACTGTGGACCATGAACTACTAATCTCTCTGAACTCCATAGGCCTTGACTCACTCTCTCTTAAATGGTTCAGATGCTATCACTCTGGAAGAATACAACTGGTAAAAAATGAAGGTGACCTATTTACCTCTAAACCACTCCTAAGAGGTGTACCAAGGTTCCATCCTGGGCCCCATCCTCTTGCCATTTACATCAACAATATTGACTCCAATCTCTCTGCAATCTAATATTCACCTCTTTTCAGATGATACTGTACTATATGTCAGTAATCCTCACCATCAAAAGCCTGTGAGCTTTTACAGTCTGAGTTCTCCCTCCTACAGCACAACTTACTAGAAAAGAAATTACTACTGAATGCCAAGAAAACGAATGCTATGTTCTTTGCTACCAAGAGCTGCTCTTCCACTGTCCCATCATTCACCCTCCCACAATTATCTACCATCCTTGGTGAAAATCTGGAATATGTGGACAAATTCAAATATCTTGGAGTCTGGATTGACAATAAACTTGACTATACTAACCACATTGAAGAGCTCCTGAAAAAGCTTAGACAAAGACTTGGCCTATTTTATAGGATCAAACACTACCTGACCAGAGATTCCAAACAAAGGCTAATCCTGGCATCATTCCTATCCCTCATTGACTATGCTGACTTCCTTTATGGTCACTGTTTCCTCTCCCATTTAAATAAATTAGACACCTTGTATCATAGAGCTATTAGATTCATTACAGATCTTCCCTCCAGCACCCATCATTGCTCTCTCTACAATGCAGTCAGTTGGACATCCCTACAACATAGAAGAAACAAAAATGCTGCTGTCTGCATCTACAAAGCTCTGACAAACAAACTCCCTTCCTACATCTCAGATTGTTTGTTTCAACCGGATCACATCCAGGCCTTACACCCTAAGGATCAATAAACTCATCATGCTGAAGATTCCTATCACCTGCACCCGGTATGGAAGGGCTGCAATCAGCTATTCCCTAGCACTTATCTGGAATTCTCTTCAAAAGACCTTGAAATTGGATACACTCATTCCTTTAACATCCTTCAAAAAACTGTACACTAGTCTATTCCCAGAATCATGCAGTTGCTTCCATAAGGCCTAGTCCTCTCACACCCCCTCCTTCCCCTACCCCTTTTTATACTACCCCCTATTTCTTTATTGTTCTTCTAGCTTGTTCTCCAACCTACTTCGTACAAAAATGCCCCCCCAAGTCCCATTACCCTAGCTTTATCCCTACATTATTGTTTGTTTCTTTCCTTTTAATATTATCTAGGTCCTATGTCATTTTGCCTTGTATATATGTAAATATTTGTATATCTGTCTCATTCATAAATCTTTGTATTTGTGTTCATTCAGTCCTATTGTTTTTTGTGTAAAATTTGTAACCTTATATTATTATGACCACTCAGGTCCATCTTGTAAATGAGCTATGCTCAATGATGTTCGCCTGAATAAATAAAGATTTTGATTGATTGATTGATTGATTGATTGATCTGCACTCTCCTCTTGACACCAATTAAAATAGAAATGGACTGGCAGTGGTAGGGATTTTTAACAGTAGCTTCCTTAGACAGGTGTCTCCAAAGCCCTGCTATCAAACTGTTTTGCTTTGAATTTTAGAGTTTTATAACAGAGGAGATAGCCTCCCATCTCCTGCCATTTAGGAATTTTCCCCTTTGATCTTTAACACCTGTTTACCTCTAGGCAAGATTTTGTCCCAAGCAGAGGGAAGATATCAGACATTTAATATACAAAGCTCTTCCCAAGAACCTTTGCAGAAAAGTGGGCATCTTTTTTAACAAGCATATGCTCTGGCCTTTTGGGAATTAAACATAGAAAAAAATCATAGATAAATATGACAGTAATATGACTGAGTGGCTAGATCGCCTCATCCCTCCTTCCTAAGACTGAATCTATGAGAACACACCCTCTATTGTATGGCAGGGTTTCTACAATTCTGTTACTGTTCTGATTGGTGAGATAGGCCATCTACGTTTGTGTTGGCAGACCCTGGCCTATGTGTAATGGTTATGTCATAGACTTTCAGGGCAATACTCCAACTGAGGAGCCATCCATCTGTTTTTCCCATCTGATTTAACTGTACCAGATGGTTGTAATCAGTCTGTACCTCAAAGCACCTCCCATAGAGGTACAGCTGTAATTTCTTCAGGACTCTTACCAGTGAAGGCATTCCTTTTTTACCAGAGTGTATATGTGCTCCTGGAGATCTAGCTTCTTGTTCAGGTACATTATCAGATGATCTCTTCCCTGATTGAATGTCTGGCTGAGAACTGCTCCAATCCCCACTTCCGAGGTATCCATCTGTACTACTAACTGCCTAGTGTAGTCTGGACTGGCCAGCACAGAGGCACTGCACAGCGCAGCTTTTAGCCGTGCAAAGGCCCATTCACAGGCTAGATCCCAGTTTACCTTTTTGGGCTGTCTTTTCTTTAACAGGTGAGACAGGGGAGCCACCAGGGTACTGTAATTGGGCACAAATGTTCAGTAGTACCCTGCAGTCCCTAGGAAGCTCCTAACTTGCTTGTGGGTTTCAGCTGTGGGCCACGCCACTATTGCCTCAATCTTTGCTTGGTTGGGACAGAGCTTCCCCACCCCACTACATTGCCTAGGTATGCCACTTCTGCCATAGCCACCTGCCACTTTTCAGCCTTTCCAATAAGACTTGCTGCCTGTATCCTGCCCAACACTTCCTTCAGATGAGACAGTTATTCCTTCCATTTGGTACTGAAGATGGCAATATCATCCGGATAAGCCACTGCGTACACTTTGGTACCCTGTAACACCTGGTTGACCAATGTTTGGAATGTGGCAGGGGTGTTCTTCATTCCAAAAGGCATTACCTGGAATTTGAATAATCCTATTGGAGTGATGAAGGCTGACCATTCTCTAGCTTTGGCCATTAGCTCCACCTGCCAATACCCTTTTGTTAAGTCACTTGTGGTAAGGTATGTTGCCCCTCCCAGTGTGTCTAGTAGCTTGTTCATCTGTGGCATTAGGTGGGCATCAGACTTCATGACTGCATTGAGTCCACGATATTCCACACAAAATGAATAGACCCATCCTGCTTGAGCACCAAGACTATGGGCAAGACCCAGGGGACTGTAGGATTTCTGAATTACTCCTAAATCTAGCATTTCCTCCATCTCCCTCCTAATGTCCTTTAGGATGGCCTCAGATACAGGTAGACTATCTGTTGTATTGATGCTTGCATCCTCATGTCTACATCATGGGTCATGGAGGGGATTTGTCCAGGCTTGGCTGTAAATAAATGGGCAAGGTCCTCTAAAACCTCCTTCACTTCCGGGGGTGTTTGGGTTCCACTGATGTGACAGCTTGATTGTCTCCACAGATGACTCCTACTTGCTTTCCTCTAGCAAGTCCAGGAGAGGAAGACTACACACTATAAACACCATGTGAGCTCAGTTTACATATGGCTTCATCATATTGACATGGTATATCCTATGAGTAAGTCTCCTGGCAAGCAGTTCCACAATACAGTTCACAGCACGGACCTGTTGAGCTACCTTGTATGGTCCTTCCCACTTGGTCTGCAGCTTCTCCTTCTGGACTGGAATAAGGACCATTACTTCCTGGCCAGTGCTGTATGAGCAAGCATTGGCTCCATGATCATGCCAGACCTTTTGCTTCTGCTGGGAAGCTGACTGGTTGCTTTGGCCCACCCTCATAAACACCTTTAGCCTCTCCATAAGACTATAGACATACTCCACTATGGGAGTTCCCTGGGCAGCATGCTTGCCTTCCCAGTCTTCCCAGATCAAGTCTAGTGGCCCATGCACCTTATGTCCATATAAGAGTTTGAAGGGGGAGAACCCTTTCGACTCTTGGGGTACCACCCTGTATGGGAACAACAGGTGGAGAAGGTATTTCTCCCAGTCCCTCCCATGCTGTTCAGCAAACACTTGGAGCATCATTTTTAGGGTACCATGAAATCATTCCACAAGCCCACTGGCTTGTGGGTGATAAGGTGTCATGCATCTCTGCATCACCCCACACTTCTCCCACAAACACTTCATCAGGTCCAACATGAACTTACCCCCAGATCAGACATGACTTCCTGCAGAAGCCCGACACAGGAGAAAATCCCTAGCAATCCCTAGCCTTCTCAATTTATCTGTCTTTACTGACGAGAGTGCGATCACCTCAGGGTATCAGGTGGTGAAATCGACGACCGTTAGGATAAGCTTTTTCCCAGAAGTGTTTGGGGTACTCAAGGGTCCCATAATATCCATTCAAACTTTCTGGAGTGGCTGCTCCACAGTGGGCATAGGAATTAGGGCAGCTTTTATTTTATTACCTGCCTTCCTATGTATGACAGCTCAGATTCAGTGCAAAGAAGTACAAGGTAATGCACCTGGGAAATAAAAACCCAGGGGAAGAGTACACAATGGGGGGTGAGATACTAACAACAACAAAAAACGAAAGGGACCTGGGAGTAATTATATCAGATATGACCTTAAGGTGATCAAGCAATGCGAGAAGGCAGTAAGGAGGGCTGGGGGGATACTTGGATGCATAGGTAGAGGCATCAACAGTAGGAAACAGGAAGTTGTTATCCCTCTGTACAGGTACAGACAGATGGTGACACCCCATCTGGAGTACTGCATGCAGTTCTGGAGACCTCATCTCCGCAAAGACATAGACAGAGTGGAGGCTGTTCAGAGGAGGGAAATCAAAATGGTGCAGGGTCTGCACCAGAAGACATATGGAGAGAGGCTAAAGCAGCTTAATATGTATACCCTTGAGGAAAGGAGGGAGAGTGTGGACATTATAGAAACGTTCAAGTGCCTCAAGGCACTTAAATTCCAAGAAGGTAGCATCTTTCAGAAAAAGAGATGTGCAAGAACAAGTGGACACAATTTGAAGATAGAGGGGGGACGGCTCAGAAATAATGTTAGAAAGTATTTTTTCACAGAGTGTGTTGTGGATGCATGGAACAGTCTTCCTGAGGAGGTTGTGGAGTCAAGAACAGTGGGAGAATTTAAGAATGCATGGGACAGACATAAAGCAATTCTAGTGGTGGTAGGAGGAAGTAAGCTGTTGGTTAACTAGAATCTGCAGGTTATCCATCAGGTAGGAAAATGGGCAGACTAGTTGGGCCTAGTGGTCCTTATCTGCCATCAAATCCTATGTTTCTATGTTTCCCTATCTGTTGGCACAGGTGATAAGAACTGTAATAGACCTTCACCTACTCGGTGAAGTTGAGCCAATAGAAATTTTGGGCTAATTCCTGCATGGTGTGAGCGATGCCTAGATGTTCAGAGAATATCATGAACAATCTTGATCAATCGCTTACAATAACCCTAGAGAATGACAAGCTGCCTGCCCATCACCCCTCCCTCTGTCCTTGTGTCTTCGTCAGTCCATTGTCCCAAAACACCCTATGTCTCATGTCACTTTCCTGTGTCCCATTAGATTCTGCACAAGCCCTCAGGCTCTCCAAACTAGGGTCAGTCCTCAGAGTGGCTTCAAAATCTTCACACTGTCCTAAAGCATAGGACATGTCTACTTTGGTTCCTAAACTGGGGTCCTTAGCTCTTGCATCAGGGCATTCGGAGTCACTGTCATCCCTAACTTTCAGACCATTTGTTACCCCTCCTTCTTCAGAGTAACACTCTATAGCTGTTTTGGGAATAGCAGCTTGGGGGAAGTCCCTCTTCCCTTTCACTACTCTCCCTTTCAGGAGACAGGCTATGGAACCAGACACCTATTCTCTTTCACAGGTGCTTAGCTGTCTGATTTCAAGTAACCATGCAAACCACCCCCTGTTGGAGATTGTTCTCTATAATTACATCCAGGATGAGGTTGTCTGCCACCGCCATTTTTTTTTTAACTTTCTTTATACTTCCATACTCCAGAGACCTTAACTGTCTCTGGTAGTGCACTTGGTTTGGTCTTTATCCCATCTGCCTGAAGCCCCCAGACTCCACCCTTCCTACCGCACAACCTGGCCACTCGACCCCCCCGACTCTGAGCCCTCACGGGGCAGGACCGCCGACTCCTCTGGCACTGTATCTGCAATTTAGAGGAGCGATCAGTGGGTGGAGGGAGTGCCTCCATGGAGCTGGGAGACCCAGCAGTGGACATTGGGACTGGACCTGCCATCGCCTATCAGGTGCTCCGGGGATTTTTCTACTTGTTCTGTTCCCCCTGTGGAGCTTGGTCATACAGTGACGACTAGCATCCGCCAAGCTCTGCCCCCATTGCCTTTCCGGCGGCATCGTCCACTATCTGGCCACCCCTGGCCACACCAGGGGCCGCTCAGGAGCGACACCTTTAACCTACATCCCCTCGGGAAGGGAGAGCCATCAAACAGATGCTCCAACCCTACCTACCCCTGCCGAACCCCGACCTCCTGGGCTCGTTCCCGAACTCAGGTCATCGGCATGGCGCGAGGTGAGGCATCTAGAGCCTTCACCCTCAGCACCACTGGGCCGGCTAACACCGCCATTTTTATCTCTCTCTCTCTCTCAACCCCCAATCAATCCAAAAGAACACTAGCTAGTGGCAGGTTTTTCTCCTTCCCAGTGAATCCCTTCACATCTACAAACTGATTAGGTATTAGTTGTTCAAGCCCAACAAAATCCCTTTTTACCAGAGTAATAGATGCCCTAGTGTCCCTTAACCTATGGGTCTGCACCCCATTTACAGTAACCGGGTGTATGTACTCCCTCATGTTCACAGGCATACTCTCAGGGGTGCACAGTACATCCACCTCCTCTGAGGGACACTTTGTCCACTCTATCCCTTTTTTTTTTGTTAACCTTTTTATCTCCACCTATCCTGGAACTCTCTCTAGTGTCCCTCTCACACCTCACCTTTCAACCCTGTACGGACCCTACTTTCCTGTGGCACATTGGGACCAAGTTCTGCAGCAACATTACCATTTGCCGCAGAAGTTCTGCGGTGGTAGTTTGCAATTTCTGCAGAGGTTCAACAGCACTAATGAACTACCACATCACAGTGTCAACTTGTCATCTTGATTTCATGTCCATTGCAGTGCTTATAGCAATCAGGATGGGGACAGCACAGTAACACTAGTTAAAAAAATAACAGACTTATAGAAATAATTTTATGCCAAAAAAAAGCAAAAACAAAATCTATCCTTTAAGGTCCTAGCCTTTTGCATAAATGAAATATACAAAGGGAAACTTATTTGATAAATGAGGTGATTCTATACTCATGCTGTCTGTAGGGCTACCACCTTTTAAGAAGCCCAAAGTGGGACATTTCTTACTAAAACAAGATTTTTTGCAGGACAGTACGTAACCTCGACCAATACAACAGATGTGATTTCTCTATATGATCAAAATTAAGGCTAAGTATTGTAGTTTCTTAGTTGCTTCTATTGTTTCTTACCATTTTAAGGTATTTTAGTTAAGATATGATAGTTTTCTACAACATTTAGTGGAAAATTAGAAAATATTTTCACTACTATAAAGTCAGGACGTAGCAATTTTCATGTTTTTTTGCAGGACACAGCTACCCAAATCAGGACTGTCCTGCGAAAATATGGACAGGTGGTAACCCTAGCTGTCTGTACCACTCATGATGTCCCCACTGTGTATCACTTACTTGTTTATATGTGATGTCTACACCGCTCATGAGGTCCCCACTGTGTATCATTTATATGTTTATATGTGCTGTCTACACCACTCATGAGGTCCCCACTGTGCATCACATATATTTATATGCAATCTGTAACATACAAATGTGTGTGTGTGTTAGTGTATGTATATACACCATGCTACCATAGTTAGGGTTGAGTAGCACTTTTAAGGTCAAAGGGTCAAATTTTGCACCTTAATAACTTTGCCACTGTTCAACAGATTTGCCTGAAATATGGTATGCATGATTGGGCATGATAGACCTTGGGATCTGCCAAGTTTCGTACTGGTCAGATATACGGCTGCGGAGTTAATAAGCAACAACGAATTGCACAATTATGCTTTATTGTGATTTCCTTGCTCTCACCTATAGGTTGCATGGTTTGCGCGACCGGTTCAAAAACTTCAGGGAACGTGTGGCCAGGGTCCCCGATGTGCCTTTTGAAGATTTTGTTAAAAAATATTAAACGGTTCAAAAGTCATTTTTAAAAAACAAGTTCCCATTATAAGTCAATGGGAAAAGTTAAAAAGTTCAACACTTTTGCAAATGCACTTTTTTAGTGTTGCAAATGGCCCCAGTAATGTCACAAATCCGCCATTTTGTTTTCAGTTGGTGATCAGAAAAATTGCTTGGCATTTAAAATTGGGATCCTCTAGGAACACAATTCTTTTTGTGTTCACCTAGTCGGACCCTCAGGATGCTAGCCATGTCTTTATTTTGGGGTTAAAGACCCTAGTAATATGTTTTTCAAGTTTCTGGAAAAAGTAGTGTTGCAAACTAGTGTCACACTTGTGACACTTTTGCAAATTGCGACACTACTTTTTCAGACTTGCCCAAAATGACAGGAATTCTTTGCCACCCTGCTGCGAAAAAACGGTTTGGTCTTTTGAGCTGAAATTTGGAAGGAAGGCAGCCAACATCTCACATATGTGCCTTTTGGTGGTTTGGTGAAAAAAATATTGCACTGCTCCCAAGTTACGGTACTCTGAAGATGGCATTTTCTCCCATAGACTAACATGGTGGCATCTGCCATGCCTTTTGGGGCTTGTATCTCGAAAATGGTGCGAGATAATGGATTTTTGTTGTGAGGTACATAGCTCTGTGGGCTATGTAAAGACAAAAACCTACCCAGGAAAATCATGATTTTTGTGAAATTGAATTTTTTTTTCTACGGCGTGCGGTTGCTGAGATATTAGCAATGAAGTACTTCTAATGCTCGCTTTAGGCTTTGATCCCCATTACAATGCATACATTCTTTGTACACACTGTGTTTCTGTATGCACCTGTTTGGCAAAACAAGGGTATGCGCTTCCGTTACTGGTACAGTTTCTATTTCCACTTATGTTTATGTCTCCGTTTGCATTACCATTCCCGTGTATGGCACCATGTGCATTACCCTTTGTGTTGTCACTCACGCTTGCGTTTTCGTTACTGTTACCATTTGTGTTTCCTCTACTGTTTCTCTTTGTGTTTTTGTTTGCTTCACAGTGCGTGTTGCCATTTGCATTTCCGTTTCTCTTTCATTTTGTGTCTTCCTTGCTGTTAGATACCATTTGCGTTTGCAATTGTGTTACTGTGCCCATATGCATTACTGTTTGTGTTTCCGTATGCACTTGCATTTCCTTTTGTGCTTCTGTTTCCTTTGCTGTTATTGTTGCTGTTACTGTTACCATTTCCATTTACAATTGTGGTACTGTACCCATGCACATTTCGGTTTGCGTTTCCATACGCGCTTCTGTTCCCAATTACGTTTCTCTTTCCTTTGGTGTTATTCTTCATGTTAACTTTACCATTTGCATTTACAATTGCGGTACCGTGCCTGTGTGCATTACAGTTTGCGTTTACATGTGCACTTGCATCCGTAGTTTCCGTTTCTGTTCCCTTTCGCTTTCTTTTTGCTGTAACATAGAAACATAGAAAAATAGAATTTGATGGCAGATAAGGACCGCTTGGCCCACCTAGTCTGCCCATTTTCCTACCTAACAGATAAGCTGCAGATCCTAGTTAACCAACAGCTTACTTGCTCCTACCCTCCACTAGGACTGCCTTATGTCTGTCCCATGCATTCTTGAATTCCCCCACTGTTCTTGACTCCACGACTTCCTCAGGGAGGCTGTTCCTTGCATCCACAGCCCTCTCTGTGAAAAAATACTTCCTCACCTTACCTTTGAGCTGTCCCCCCTCTATCTTCAAATATTTCCATTTAAAATACCTCTGCCATCACTGTTCACGTTATCAGTTGCATTTTCGTATGCGCTTCAATGTTAGTTTGTATCACTGTTCGCTTCGGCATCACTTTGCGCTTGCGTTTCTATTAACGTTTCCTTTACCATTTACGTTTACATTACCATGTGTGCCACTGTTTGTGATTCTGTTTGCATTGCTCTTCCTGTTCCTATGTCACAAGACATCACGTGGCGGGGCCCTGTGCTCCCGCCACCACATTACATTCACTATTTCTTGTCATCATTCTCAAAAAGAAGGGAAATTAGAGGCAAAAACTCCTCCATTTAATACATTAGTTAGGTTGTTCCTGACAGAAGTGAAAGGGAATTTGGTGTTAGGGTTGAAAGCCTCCCTTGAACCCCCCCAGCTGGCATGGGGTGTGCGTTGAGGTCGTCGGTCCTAACTCTCGCCCCATTCTCCTATACCTCTGCTTCTTCACACATGTGATGGGGTGAGAATTAGGGCCGATGAACCCAATGCGCACCCAAATGCCATGGGGGAGTGGGCTGGGGGGGTCCAAGGGGGCTTTTAACCCTAACACCGAATTTCCTCGCTTTTGTCGCTGTGGAACAACCCTAAGTAATGCATTAAACAGAGTTTTTGCCTCTAATATGTATATATACAGTGAGCGAGAGATACTGTATATGTGTGTGTGTGTGTGTATGTGTGTGTGTATATATATATATATATATATATATATATATTTAGAAAATGGCTTTTATTTGAGGCATCTGATTGGCTGGTACCCATTCCTCAGGGGTACATTAACTTTCAATAGATGCCCACCAAATAAAATGTCCCAGTGTAAACCTGCCTCATGCCAAGCCAAATATCCTTGTGCCCAGCTGACTTCAGCATCGGCTGAGCAACTGGGGACACAATTTGAAACTGACGCCATTTTTTTTTACCAGCTAGCGAGAGAAACCGAGTATCCCCCCCCCCATACACACAAACACACACACGCAGAACCAGGGATGTACAAAAAAAACTATCACATACACTGCACTTGTAAAGCATTTTATTTCCTTTTTCTTAGTTAACAGCATTGTACATCACGTATGTTCCTGACTGCTTGCCCATACTCAAAGCCTCCTGCTTTATTGTAACACCCTCCCGTGTGCCAGTTGTGAAGGTAACAAGGACCGGGAAGTAAAACAAAACAAAAAGAAAACAGAAACAACTCCAGTAATTATGGCAGGCAATGAGGACTGGAGAACTTTAAAAAATGCAGCCTGAACAACTGCCTCCCGCCCACGCGCACTCTCACTAACAGCGCTTTTCCTTCCACATTTTCTTGTCCGCTAAAAAAAACTTCACTGACCTGCAGAGTTGCCAACTGAGGTAACGCGACAGCACTGTATGTACGAGCGTGGTATCATTACTACTCCGGCCGCCTGTCTATTATACTTGTCTCGCTTCCCACCCACACGCACTCACTCACAGCAGCTTTCCTTCCACATTTTCTTGTCCGCTAAAAAAACTTCACTGACCTGCAGAGTTGCCAGCTATGGAAATGAAAGTACCGCACTTCTCAGTTATAGCGCCATCAGTGCTTCCAGTTCCAACCAGCTTTTCTTTATTTTATTTTATTTTTTTTTTTACTGCAACATCTCCCATAGGACAAAACTCCTTACCATCTTCCCCATAAAATCATTCCTATGCAGGCGGGGAACTATTTTATTACAAAACTTAATATACTCACTTTTTATTAATAATTTTCCATCAAACTTAGTTTTTTTTACAGTGCCCATTTTTTAATGTGATATGTTTCTTCTGGTGCGTGTTAGTATTACCGGATCGCCAGCTAAATTTCCGCGGCGTCATTCTATTACACCCTTGGTCAGCGGTCCGTATTGCCTAATACCGCCCACCCCTGTCGGGCATTATTGCTTACATATATATAATGGTAGCACGGTAGTGCTACCATAGTTAGGGTTGAGCAGCCCCTTTAAGGTTAAAGGGTCAAACTTTGCACCTTAATAACTTTGCCACCATTTAGTGGATTTGCCTGAAATGTGGAATGCACAATCAAGAACCATACATCTTGGGATCTGCCAACTTTCGTAGTGGTTGGATGTACAGCTGCAGAGTTATGAAGCGAGATATGCGCGCACATTTATGGGTTTTGAGAATTCTTTGCTTGCGCCTACATGTTGCATGGTTTGTGCGACTGGTCCAAAAATGTTGGGGAATGTGCAGCTGTGGTCCCTGATGTGCCTTTTGAAGATTTCGTGAAAAAATATTAAATGGTTCAAAAGTTATTCAAAAAATAAGTTTCCATTATAAGTCAATGGGAAAAGTTAACAAAAAGTTTGACAGTGTCGCAAATGCACTTTTTAGTGTCGCAAATGGCCCTAGTAGTGTCACAAATTCACCATTTTGTTTTCAGTTGGTGATCAGAAAAATGCTTGCCATTTAAAATTGGAACCATTTAGGGACACAATTCTTTCCGTGTTTACCTAGTCGAGCCCTGAGGATGCTAGGCATGTCTTTATTAAATATGTTTTTCAAATTTTTGTAAACAGTAGTGTTGCACTCATGACACTTTGGTGATTTCATTTGCTAAAGTGTTGTGATTTGCTACACTGTTTTGAGACAATAGCCCCAAATAACTGGAATTCTTTGCCACTCTGCTGCAAAAGAACGGTTTGGTCTATTGGGCTGAAATTAGGAGGGAAGACAGCCAACATGCCACAAATATGACTTTGGTTTGGTAAAAAAATATTGGAGGGCTGCAAAGTTATGGCACTCCGAAATTGACACCTTTTCCCATAGGATAACATTACGGCGTACGCCCCACTATAGGAATTCTTTGCCACCCTGCTGCAAAATAATGCTTTGGTCTTCGGGGCTGAAATTTGGAAGGAAGAAAGCCAACATCCCACTGATGTGCCTTTTGTGGTTTGGTGAAAAAATATTACAGGATGGCACAGTGACGCAGTTCGAAGTTGATGCTTTTTCCCATTGGATAACATTACAGTGTCTGTTGCGCCTTTCGGGGCCTGTATCTCGGAAGTGGTGTGAGATACGGACTTTTTGTCACAAAAATGCTTAGCCCCCCACATGGGGGCTAAGTACAAAACTAGCCAGGAAAGTCATAATTCATATGAAATTTACATTTTTTTCTATGTCATATGGTTCCTGAGATGTAAGCAATTTAGTATTTCAAATCCTCATGTTCTGCTCCGAGGCTCGTTGTTATGTATACAGTCTTTGTTTTCACTGTGTTTTTCAATGCAGTTTTTTGGGAAAAGAAGGGTGTGCCCTTTTGTTATTGTGCCAGTTAGCATTTCCAGTTGCTTTTCCATTACCGTTTGCAGCACTGTTCCTGTCTACGCCACCGTATGTGTTATGGTTTGCTTTTTTGCTTGCGTTTGTATTTCTATGTCATTTGGCGTTATTGTTGCTGTTACTGTTACCAGTTGCATTTGCAATTGCGGTACTGTGTCCGTGCATTACAGTTTGTGTTCCTGTTTCCTTCAGCATTATTGTTGCTGTTACTGTTACCATTTGTGTGTATAATTGCGGTACCATGACTGTGCGCAAAACTGTTTGCGTTTCTGTACTTGCCTGCATTTGCATTTCTCTTTCCTTTGGCGTTATTGTTGCTGTTACTGTTACCATTTGCATTTACAATTGCGGTTTGGTGACCATGCACATTACGGTTTGCGTTTCCATATGCAATTCCGTTCCCGTTTCTGTTTCTCTTTCCTTTGGCATTATTCTTCATGTTAACGTTACCATTTGCATTTCCTATTATAGTACCATGCCCGTGGGTGTTACGGTTTGCGTCTACGTGCGTGCTTGCATTTGTGTTTCCGTTCTTGTTCCCTTTGCCATTCTTTTTGCTGTAACACTTAACATTTGCATTTAAAATATCAGTACCGTCACTGTGCACATTACCAGTTGCGTTTTCTTACACGCTTGCATGTCCGTTTGCGTCACTGTTCACATCCCCATCACTATGTGCTTGCATTTCTATTAATGTTTGCTTTAACATTTCTGTTTGCATTACCATCTCTGTAACTGTTGGCGCTTGTGTTTGCATTGCTGTTCCTGTTACTATGTGACAAGACATCACGTGGTAGGCTCCCGCCACCGCATTATATTCACTATTTATTGTCCTCATTCTCAAAAAGAAGGAAAATTAGAGACAAAAAAGTCCATTTAATGCATCATTTAGGGTTGTTCCACAGTGACAAAAGCGAGAAAATTTGGTGTTAGGGTTGAAAGCACCCCTTGAGCCCCCCAGCCCATCCCACAATTGGTGTATCGAGGTCATCGGTCCTAACTCTCACCCCATTCTCCTATACCTCAGCTTCTTTACACATGTAATGGGGTGAGAGTTAGGGCCAATGACCCCAACATGCACCACGATGCCGGTTGGGTGGTGGGCTGGGGGGTCCAAGGGGGGCTTTCAACCCTAACACTGAAAATCTTCACCTTTGTCACTGTGGAACAACCCTAACTGATGCATTAAATTGATTATTTTTTGCCTCTAATATGTGTATATATATATTTTTTTCTTTTTTTTTTTAATTTCCATGAAATTGTACCCTTGTTTATACAGGTCACTTCGGAAATGGAATAAAAAGAATAGAGGAGATATTGCAAAACTCATTTTTCATGCAAACCTACTTCCCCTGACATACTACATAACACCGTGAGGCCATGACAGGCATGTGAACCCATTGTGAGATAAAGCTCTCCAGCCCATCACAATGTGTCCCTCGTGTGACAGAGCACTGCACCATACCTTTTCAGACTTAGAGCAGTGATGTGCTCCCCTAAGTGCACCAAGTCGTGGAGGCCTCCCAGAAAGAGTTGACATACTGGTGCTATACCTTTAAATGGAATAAGTTTTCCATCTGTTGTCAGGACATGGAACTTCATCCCATTGCCTGCCCTTTGGCTAGTATCCTTGAGTACCTTTGGTTCCTCTCTTAATTGGGACTACAAGTGATGATCCATAAGGTGCATCTGGCAGCTATCTCTGCATGTCTGCCATAGACTGGTATACTGATGGTGGTTGGGCACCTTTCCCCTCTGGTTCATCAACCACCACCACGATGGGACCTACTGTGGGTGCTGACTATGCTCATGGGCAAGTCATCTGAGCCTATGCACAGGTGTGACATTCACACCTGTCATGGAGGACAGTCTACTTGGTGTTCATTACATCAGAGAGGAGGATCAGTGAACTTCAAGTGATCTTGGTAGAGTCTCTCTACCTTGTTCTCCACAGTGACAAAGTTATATTTTGCCTCCACCCAAAATTCCTTCAGGAGGTAGTATCATAGTTTCACCTTAACCAGGTGTTTAACCTGCTGATATATTTCAGCAACCATTCTGCAAGACTGACTGCAGGTTCTATACCCTGGATCTGAGGAGGGCAGTCTCCTATTACAGGGAGTGCACTGCTGGAATTCGGGGTGAGGCTTGCACAGTTTATTGCATACGCTGAATTCGTACCTGGCAAACTGGCAACTAATAATTGGCAGATGGATAACATCCTGCACTGACCTCTGCTATAGGTTGGCTGGTAGGGAGCCTTTCAAGGGGCTTAGGGCTCATTCCACCAGATATACCACTGCATTGGTAGCTGCTCTCAGGGACATAGCCTTACAGGAGATCCACAGAGCTGCTACCTGAAAGTCAGCAATCAGCTTCAGCTCCCATTACGGCACTGACCTAGAGTCTCATCAGGATGCTGCATTTAGGAATTTGGTTCTCCAGTCTCTGTTTGTCAATTAAGGGGTGCATGCCTTGACCCTTCCTTCCAGAACACTGATGGAAGTCTGCATATGTGTGCATAGCACACTATATCATTGACCCTAGAAAATAGTTTACTTACCTATAACCATAGTTCTAGTGCAAAGGTCAGCAACCTGCAGCTCCCAAGCCACATACAGCTCTCCCTGCCCTAACTTGCGCCTCCTGCCAGGCTTCTGTTTCACTCACATACCTCTCCAGTGGAGGTCTGGACATTCTGCTAGTCTGTGATGTACTGTACTTGAACTGTGGATCTGATGTCTGTGACTGCAACTCAGGATCCCACTTGTGTGTTTGTGGTGGGATCTTTTCTTGGTTTGGAATGCATATTAGCCAGTTGTGGAGCTCCTTCTGTGACATATTTCCTGTCACATGACTTTCTTAAAGGGATTTAGTTTATTTTGTTGTTGCCTTTCTTCAGAAAGTGTCTCAAGTTGTGAAGCCCTTTTTTTGTTTGTGACATACTTTGTGCCACTTTACTTTATTAGAGTTGTACTTTTTTGTTTGGGTTTTCTTTTTTTTTGTGAACTTTTCTTTCTGCTTCACATACCTGGAGAACTCTCTCTCCAGCATCCTTGGGGACTCCTGGTCTCTACCTCCCACCTGAGACCTCTAGTTCGCCTTCCCATGTGTCACCCAACACAACCCCCGGATCTGAACTCCCCCCCAGAGGAAGGGCTGCCCTACCCACCCAGGGTGCTCTATTTTATGGTGTAGAGTGCCAGGAAACATGAATCGGCCCCTAGAGAGGAAGTTGGTCCAGTGCTTGGAATGTGGACCCGGAGGCTGAGGTGCCATGGCCTATCCCCAGGAGTGGGGATTTTGCTTGTACTGTGATTACTACCCCCATGGAGTTTGGCTATGCAAGGCAAAGTTGTGCTGCAAAGTCTGCCACTGCATACACAGCGTCACTATGTCATGTGCCACTGACTGCCGCCAGAGGCTGCTCTTGAGCGATTGCTCCCCTGAAACCCTTCCTAGGAAGAGAGAGCAGTCCCCCAGAAGCTCAATCTCTTCCCTCCCCTGCCAACCCCTAGTGACCCAAGCTCATTCCTGAACCCAAGTTGCCAGCATGGCGTCAGGTGCTGCATCCAGTGCCTTAACCCTCAGCACCACCAGGCCGGCTTGGGGGTTTTCTTTTTGTTGCTGCCTCAAGTGTCTCAGAGTTCTGGAGCTCCTTTATTATGACATACTTCCTGTCACATGACAATTATAGTTATAGTTTTTTTAATGTCTTTTTTTTTGTGTGGCCTTTATTTAGAAAGTGTTGCAACATTAGCGTACATATCAAGGAAACATGGAGCATCCAGCTAAAAAAAGAAAGATTGCTGATGAAAACTGGACCTTTCAAGATGAATGGCATGATTATTTATTTAGTTTTTGTTTACCAAGTAGGTGCACTAAGCAACAGAATTGCCTATTTCCATGCACAACTCGGGAGGGTTACAGACAAGGAGACAGAAATCACATGGTGACATTTCATTGCAGAGCTTATGAGCTATAGTAATACATGATCTCAAAATATGATTAAGGAACAGCATTTAACAATTATACAGCAATGTTATGGCAGTACATGACAGAAACAGAGAATTCAGCTGTGGTACAGCCATACAGATGGTTATGAGAGTCAAAACAATATGATACAATCAGAGCACAGGGTAGGACAGCAAGACAAGGATGATAAATGGAGAAGGATACAACAAGGCCCAGAGCATGCAGCCATAAACCGTTGCAATAAAGTGCATAGCGGTAGCACAGTTGTGGCACACTTTGTCATGCGGAGGGAGTTATGGCTTCTCCGGTAGAAAGAGACTGCCATTCTGCATGATTTGTAGAGAATTTCTCACCAAAAACAAGAAGTCAAATATCCAACATCACTTCATGATAAAACATGCATCACTTCATGATAAAACATGCATCACTTCATGAGAAAACGTGCATCACTTCATGATAAAACATGCATCATTTCATGATAAAACATGCATGACTTGCAAGCAAATAATCCAAAGGACAGGCACAAAGGAAAGCTTTTGAAAAGCTGGAAAAGAAACTGGGGAAGGAGCAAACTATGCTGACATCTTGGTCATCATCTGACAGTCATTTGACAACAGCCAGCTTCATTGGAGCTCTGCAGATGGTTCGTGCAGGCAAACGCTTCACAGATAGAGAATTTGTGAAAGATGCATTTCTGGAAATGTTTCCATTTTTGTTTGCTGACTTTAGAGGAAATGACAAAATAATTCACCAGATTCAGGATTTGCTAATATCAGCAAAGACTGTCAAAGATCATGCACACAAAATGGTCAGGATGTAGACTCTCAGATTGTAAAAGAATCAGGTCATAGTCTTACTTTTGCTTGGCACTTAACGAATCCACTGACATCGAGGATACAACACAACTTGCAATAATGGTTGTTTTGTTTGTTAGTCAGGAATAAAGGAGAAACTAGTAATCATTTGTCCCCTGAAGCTGCAAACCAGAGGGAAGGACATCGTCAGTGCTCTCTGAGGATTTCCAGAAGGAGAACCTGCCCCCTGAAAACACTGTGAGTATTTGCACTGATGGAGCTCCCAGCATGACAAGATGTCACAAGGGACTTGTAAGACTACTGAAGGAGAAACTCCAAAGCCCACATTATTATTTTTCATTGTATTCTCCATCAGGAATCACTGTGTGCCCAGTCCTTTGGAAAGAAGATGGCACATGTAACGGCACTTGTTAAAATTGTAAATACAATTATTTCTAGGGCTCTGAATCATTGTCTGTTCAAACAACGTCTGGAAGAGCTAGACTCACAATATTCTGACCTACTGATGTATAATAGTGTTCATTGGCTTTCCTGACGTAAGGTCCTGAAATGATTTGCAGACTGCTTGAATGAAATCAAACAGTTTTTAAAGGAGAAGTGCATTGTTCACCCAGAAATTTCAAACAGCTTGCGGCTTCAGAAGTTTTACTTTTCAGTAGATCTTACTGGACATTTGAACCAACTGAATATTGGTATGAAAGGACAAGGCAACACTGTTTTCTTCTTGTGTGAACAGCTCCTGACATTCTCTTCAAAACTGAGTGTTCCAGAAAGACTTGGAAAGAGGGACACTACATCATTTTGAATACCTTTGTAAATTTAAAATAGACATTGAAACAAGAGAACACAAGTTCCCAATGAACATTGCAGTACTTGATGAAGCCATCAATGGACTGATTAAAAACTACAGTATGAGATTTAACGATCTTAGAAAATACATACCCACCTTCAGAATTATGACACATGAATATCAATCAGATCTTGGTGAAATACAGCTGGACCATTTTAATATTTCTGTTGCTGACTTAGAGATGGAAGTGGCTGAATTTGAAGAGTCCCACAACTGGCTGATAAAATTTAGAGACCTAAATGCACAGTTAGACAATCTGGAATGAAAGAGGGCAGAACTAGCAGTAGCACATAAGTAGGCATAGATGGACAGGCATCCAAAGACTGATAGCCCCATCTTCCAAGTTTGCATGGTACTCCCCGATAATTTCAAGACCATGTAGATACCTGCTTATGGCATGTTTTCAGTTTCTAAGTCCACCTAACTTTACATACAAGTCTTCTCGCACATGAATTATATTAAATTATATAAATAACAAATTCCACTCACAGCTCAGTGATGGATCATTGAATGTTTGTACTCAAATAAAACTATAAACCAAATGTTGAAAAATTGAGCAAAGGTAAGCAACGGCAGAAATCTTACTAATTTAAAAGCAATCTGTTGAACAGTACTGTTTGTGTTTTGGAAAGAGTTATTTTTTGGAAAATCAGCAGTTTATGCATTTGGACAGAAAACTGGTGACACAGAAAAAGTGGTGCCTGAACAGTACTGTCTGTATTTTGGGAAGAGGGATTTTTGTACAATGTGCGGTTTATGCGTGTGCACAGAACAATTATTGTTAAATAAAACCTATAAAAACATCATCTAGTAGTCTGTGTTTCAACAAAATAACTTACATTTGTTAATAAAATTATGTTTTGAGAACGTCGGTCACATGGTTATGTATTATAATTATGACCACATCTATAAATATTTTTTATGGCTTTTTTGTGGTTGGACATTTTGTGGTTATCTGGCATATAGCTCTCAGTCCTGGAAAGACTGTAGACTCCTGTTCTAGTGGTATATTTATTTATTTCAGTTTGGGATTAATACCTTTGAGTCAAGGACTCATTTTCAAAGGTTCCACATCAGTGTTGAGCAAACATTGCAAAAATACAAGGTTTACAGGGAAAAAAAAGAGAAAGAAATATTGAAGCATATACACAGGCAGTAACAGTAAAATCTGAACTTATACACATCAAATTAGTAAATATTAACAGATAGACTTATTAGATAAGAGGGGGTTGGGAGGGGATCAGCCAAAGGTGGCATTGTCTGAGGTGGGAGAGAGGTGGAACATTCAACCAAGTGAGGCCATTGTCAGGTAATTGGGGGTAGGGGAGTGGGTTACAAAAAAAAAGTTGTATATTGCTGAAAGATGTAGAAGGGGTAGGTAAATGGAAAACTGGGGATGAGGTACTATCACATTAGCGCAGGCAGGTACAATTCATTTTAGAGTCAAGGAGAAATTTCAACCCAATTTTGAAGGTACATAGTTCACATTCACACCACCCACCTGACCTCCCCTGGCAAGTGGCATCTGAATGTCTGCTTCCTGCATGCAAGTTGTGACATCACTGGGTGGAGTCAGAGGACATACTGCCTGGGTGGTGGAAGGAGTTTAACTTGAAGATTTTCCAATGAATTTGCAACTCCAGTGGAACAGCCTAAGTGTAAATATGAACTATATACCACTCATAGAACTATGGTTACAGGGGAGTAACTCACGTTCTAGGTGTGTAGATATGGTGAACTATGCACACTTCTGGCAGAGTTCAGACATGCTGTAAGGTCTTCAAGGTGGCTGCTCCCACCCACCAAGGTGGTATCTTCCTCAGCACTGGCCCGTGACACCAATTCTTCCTTTCCACTTGAAGAAGGTTTCCTCCATTGTGCTCTGTGTTTTTGCAGGCCCTTTCATTCTCTACTTTAAAAAATCTTAGTCTTTGAGTTGCTTTGTGGTTTTCACCATTCTAATGATATAGATTTGACTGATTCCAAGTCAGCACCCAATTTTAAATGTTTTCTGTGTAGAAAAAAGATGTTGCGTATGGACCTTTACACCATGTATGTGTACTGCCTTGGCCAGGAACAGGACTCCTAGGCTTGCGGCCTGTGTCGCACTTTACACACCTCCATCTTGGAGGACCGGTAGTAATGACTTTTGCTGGGTCATCCAGACAAGCAGGTCCAAGGATGCCCATCGGGTGGCCTCTGTAACTGTGGGGTCCGCTGAATGGCTGTTGACTTTCAAGGAAGCAGCAGCCTAGGCCACAGTGGGCACTTCTGTGTCTGTGCTGGTTCCACTAGGCATAGATGCCTCCTTCACTGAGGTGTTCCAGGACTTATGCCAGTCCCTTCCTACCCTCAGGGAGGGCCCTTCCAATGGGTCCAAATATTCTTAAACTCCAAGTCAAAGCTAAAAAAATCCCATCACAAGTCATGGGACAGTGAGCGCTCTTGAGCCTCAGATTCCCGCTGTCCTGCTTCATTGACCTTCAATGACAGTTCAACTTTAACTGTTGCTGCAGTCCAGGCTGCTGGCCCCATGGTGTCCCTGTTGGGCCTGTCAGCTGACACATGGGCCAACCAGGTTGTCAAGATTGTCCTCAATGCGGGGTCTGTGGTGCTGAGCAAAGGGGTTCTCTTAGCACACTGGTGACCAGGGTTCACACCCCTAGCGCAGGTGTCAGGTGTGGAGACTGGCAGGGAGGGAGTCTGACACAGGGTCAATATGTCACATGTTAGAATGCCATGCAGCACAATTGCGTTGTGCAATTTCTTGTGTTCTTTTGTTCTGTGGGGGGCTCTTCCCCCACACCCCCAGATGCCCCCACTAAAGATTCTAACTCTGGGGGGGTCCAACTCAGAGAGCGCACAGGTCTGGGTTTCACCATAATGCCATATGCTATTGAGCACATGACATTATGACCCGTACGAGGGAGTACAGAGTGTCCTTTGGACACTTCCCTCTTGGGGAAGTGGGTGGGCCTTTGGCATCTGGAGATGGCTTGGGTGATGCTCTAGGCAATATGATGTCTCGGCAGGGCACTGTACATCCCCACCCTAGGTTGCAGTCATGATCAGTCCATTGAGGGATGAGGGGGAATGGGAATGACAGAAAAGTGGAAAACTGTCCCACAGTGGACCAGATGATGACCACCAGTCCCTGTTACCTCAGTGTCCGGAAGTGTCCAAGTCAATCCCACCGTGCCTGGGATATGTGTCTGTACCTATGAGGTGCTTCTCCCCTGGAAGTGGGGGCCCTCCTGAAGAAGAAGGTTGGGTTATCTGGGGGCTTCAGCATCATTGAGGGATGGTGGATGGTGACTGGGCAGAGTTGCATTGGTGAGCCTAGGTGAAGGAAAGGCCAGCTGGGGGATCTTGGGAAGGAGAAAAAAAAAAAAGATTTTCTTCAACCAGGTTGACCCATTGTTGCAGGATGAAGGGGATACTTCCCTCCCTATGACTCCGGTCCTTCTTCTCCAATCCCAGGCAGGTCAGATTAGCTTCCCGAGCTGGTCTGTAGCCCTCTGGACCCAAGCTCCTGGGGATCCAAAACATTCTTCATCAGTTCCTGCCTTCCCTTGCCATCCGAAGGTTGAGGTTGAGGTCCCATATTGCGAGGTCGAGTAGCTCTCGATGGGATAGACGGTCTCGCTCTGATATTCATGAAAGTGGCATAGCCGCAATTTCTTCTCTTCAGGGGAGGATTGGCTCAACTTCAAGTTGTGATGGTGCTATGAGGAAATTATATGCAGTAGCTCCTTTTGGATGCTGGGCCTAAGCCAATGCTGGCTCCTACTATGGCACTTCCTTGGCTGCTGCCACTTCAGCTCAAACCTGCTTTAGTGTGGCCGCTTCTGGCCTTTCCACCAATTCAGGTGGAACCCCCATCAATTAAGCTCAAGTAAGGGCCCCCTCCTAAGGATGCTTGTACTGCCCCAGGGCTTCCTCAGTGGCTGGTGGTTATGGTTACTCAGGCTGACAAGCTCCACATGGTTAGCGGGAACTCAGGGGGGTTGGACGATTTTTGACGAATTCTCAGAATCAGAGGCTTCCTCCATACATTTCTGCTGTATTAATCTGGAGTCGGGGAAGAATTTGTCGATGGAACATGGCTCTATCTCCTTCGGGGCCATGCTTGACCTTATTTGGGAGGCTGCAGGGATCCAGTTTGAGCCCGTTCAAAAATGGGATAAGTATTGCCTCACTGAAATTCTCAACTGGGATGGCTCTCCTGGGGTCCCCTTCCTGGTGGCTGAAGCCATTCTTGGGCCCATGTTGGAGCTCTAGCAACACTCGGCCTCCTGCCCCATGCCATTGGCTCATATGACCTGCAAGTATGCAGTTCCTACAGGTTCCCTTTCTGGGTTTACCAACCACCCCTCAGCCAAAGACTTGATTAGTTGCTGATTCGGTGTTTAGGCAGACAGATAATGTCAGGGATGTTGACAAGTCTCCCAACAAGGAATCCAAGAAACTGGATCTTGCAGTCAAGAAAGTATATGTGGCCTTATCTCTCAGCCTTAGGCAGGTTAGTCTCATCTTAATAATGACCCACTTTGTTCATGTCTTGTTAGGCACCCTTGACCAGGTGCTCCCTCGGCCCCTGGCCAGTCTTCAGATGATGGTCAAGCAGGTCCAGAACTAGTCAGTGCTGTTCCTAAGTAGCAACTCCAGATGGTCATGGATATTGGTGATTCCTGTGCTACGTCCTTGACTGTGGCTGTGGCTATGCATTGTAGGTATTGGCTGCAGATCTCAAAATTCACAGCAGATACCAGCAGAAGCTGAGGGATGTCCCCTTCTTGGGTACTGATTTATCCAGGCCAGAGGTAGATGTTCATCTTACCAGGACTGAGAAATCCAATGCCACCCTGGACTCAGTCACCTCTACCCAAGTGGATGTCAAGGGCTCTAAACCCCAGAGGTCCTTTTGGCCCTGCTCTGCCCCTATGGCCAAGCCATTCCAGCCACTGGCTGGGCACAAGCAGACCTTGTGTCCCAGATCTAAGTCTGTCACTTCAAAGGTTCAGAAGCCTGGTGTGTGTGATCCAGATGCATCTTCTGCTGGCCCTATCTCCACCAAGCCTGCCCAGTGTCCCTTCCCTGCCTTTCCCATCTCTCTGGGTCCTCTCATGGGGGTGTGGCTCTGTCACTGGTCCAGTGTTACAACATACAGGTAGAAGTAGTCAGCCATGGCTTGCCTCCGGAGTTCAGAGCTTTCCCACCCAGCTGAGCCCACAGCCCTTAGGAGGATGTAGTATCCATAGACATGTTTTTCCCCCTTCACAAGAACATCACCCAGCTCCTCCAGAAGGAAGGTGGTGGTTCATGTTCCAGACTCACCAGTTGATCCAGGATTTGTCTCCAGATACCTTCTGGTTCCAAAATGGTCGGGGGGATGGTGCCCCATCTTAGATCTGCATGGTCTGAACAAGTTTCTGCAGTCACACATCATCAGAATGGTCACTCTGACACATATTATCCTGTCCCTGGAACAGGACATGTGGTTCTACTCCCTGGACCTCCAGGAAGCCTTCATTCACATCCCCACCTGTTCATCCTACCAGCAGTTTCTCCAGTTCAGCATAGAAGAAGCTCTTTACAAGTTCCAAGCCATGCCCTTCAGCCTCTCCTCAGCCCCCAGGATCTTCACCAAATGCATAGCAGTGGTAAAAGCCTTCCTGATGTGCTGAGGGATCTGGGTATACCCATACCCCAATGATTGACTGATTGTAGGCCCCTTCAAGCCACAGGTGGAGCATTCCAGGGATCTGGCCCTCCAAACCTGCTTAAACCTTGGCCTTCTGGTCAATGAGGCCATGTCAAGACTTGTCCCCTCACAGGTGATTTATTTCATTGGGGGAGATGGAGGTGGAGCTTGACTCATGCCAAGCCTGAGCCTGGCTCCTGGTGGACATGGTGGAGGATCATTCCTCCTTTGCCCGATAAAGTTAGGCACTTGTACCCTGCCAGAGACTTCCTGCACCTCCTGGGCTACATGTAGGCTTGCACCAGTATGGTCCATTGGACCTGCTGGAGAATGCATACCCTATAGTGGGGGCTGGTCTGTCAGTGGTCTCAGTATCAGGGCCACCTTGACCAGATGACCACATTGACCCAGCAGATATGGGATGCCATCCAGTGGTAGTTGGTCCTGGAACATCTACAGGAAGGAGTTCTGTTTCTCTGCTCAGAACCCATAGTCAATCTCACAACCGATGCCTCCTTGATGGGCTGGGGTGCCCACCTGGGGTAACACTGGGTCCACAGCCTCTGAACCCCAAAGGAGTCCAAGTGTCAGATCAGTGTGCTGGAGTTTTGAGCTGTTCACCTGACTATGATAGCCTTCAAGCCACATCTCCAGGGTCAGGTCATCCATGTCCAGACAGACAACTTGATGACCATGTACTACCTCAACAAGCAGGATGGGATGCATTCCCTACCTCTGTGCAGGAAAGCTTTCTGCATCTGGCCTTTGTGCTCAGCCCCAAGGCTAACCTGCTGGTCATTCATGTGGCCACAGTGTCCAAGTGACTGGCAGATGCCCTCAGTCAGGTGGGCACAGTGTCTCAGAAATTGTTCCTTTATCAGGAGTTAGTGATCCATCTGTTCTCCCAGTGGGGCACTCCCTCAAGTGGATCTGTTTCCTCCTGGGAGAATGCCAAGCCTAGGCTGTTCTGTGCCTTCCCCCCCCTCAGTGGGGTACACTGCAAGGGGATGCCTTCCTGAGGCCCTGGATCCTGGGTCTCCTTTATGTCTTCCCTCCTTTTCCTCTAATTCACAAGGTACTGATCAAAGCTCAGAGGGATAAGGCGTGGATGATCCTGGTGGCTCTGGACTGGCCCCACCAGTTCTGGTACCCTGATCTACTTGACCTCAGCAGTAGGCCTCTGTGGCATTTACCACTTTGCAAGGACCTGCTGTTGTTCTCTGGGGGAAGGTCCTTCACCTGGACCATCTGTCCCTGCACCTGACAGCCTGATTCATGAGCGGCTAGAGTTCCAAGCTCTGGGTTTCTCTGAGGAGGTCCTTCAAGTAGTTGAGGCCTCTTAGAAGGAGTCAGCTCACTGATGCTATGCCTTCCAATTGAATAAATTCTCTATTTGGTGTCAGGGCAGGAAGCTTGATCCCCTGCCCAATGGCTAGCATCCTCGATTACTTGTGGTCTCTCTCAGTTTGGCCTTTGATCAACGATCCTTAGGGTGCAGTGGATAGCCATCTCTGCATACCAGGTGTGGGCTGGTATGCCAAAGGTGGCACAGGAGAAGGTGGTCAGGTGCTTCTTTAAGGGCCTTGATCACATTTCCCCTCCAGTGTGTGAGCAGTGTTTAAATTGGGCAGAAGCTCACAGGAATGCAGTTCCACCTTCTCCTAAAAAATTGCATGATAGTTCCACTGCCTCTGTCATCTTTCTCCGTTGACTATAGTAGGTCCTAACATAGAACTATAGGAGAGTTCTATCACCTAGAAATGACTGTTTCACCACCAAGATGTTCAGATGTGAGAGTTCCCTCACCTATGCATTTCCAATTTAACCACTGAGTGTGAACCACCATCACCATGGGATGTGTTGCTGGTGTTGGCAGTGCTCATGGGCAGGCTGTTCAAACCTATGCACTGGTGTGAGATGTCACACCTGTCATAGAAGACCATTATCTTAGTCAAGGCCCCTAGAATTCTGCAGCCGCAGAATTTTGCGCAGAACTTGCAATCTACCGCAGAACTTCTGCGGTGCCGCAGAATTCACTCTTTTGGTGATTTTTTATTAATATTTCTGTTTATCCATAGAATCTGGTTCCCTTCCCCTCTTTTTATATCCAGAACCCGCCTATATGCTCAGAATGTGATGTTATTATTGCTATATCATACATTAGCTAACGAAACGGCTGCATTCTGCAACAGAAATGAACAGTCACTTATCTACCACAGCTCCCACTGCCAGAGACAGTGGCACAGCACATCATGCATGGTGATATTTTCTCAACCTGCGCTACAGCCTAATACAGTTTTCAGCCTTACATTATTGCACTAGGACCAACTTAAACAAAACCTTGTCAATATCACAGACCTGTTAAGTCCATACCTCACTTTGTACAAACCTATTTGTGCCTTTGAGGTATAGAGATGCCATCTGAAATGAACTGGTAAAATGAATTTAACTTTCATTTTTAAGAAAAATAAAGTAATTAGGCCCTGAAAAGAGGAATGTAATAATGTGTAGATCTGTTGAAAGAATAGACCTGTTAAATAAATAATTGCACTGTACGCATTTTTGCCAAGGTTATTGATTACATTTTGTCATTGGTTGATAGAATCACCTAAAAGTTATAGAGAAATGTTGTGTGCAGGGACAGCTATTGGGCCAGAGGGTAGCATGCTGTGTTTCTGTGCCGGCAAGTCAGGTTCAGAGATTAGCTCTGGGAGCTGGCTGGGCAGCACAAGGATTGGTGGAACACATCACTGCCTGGAGCCTGGGAAGGTATAGTGCAGTGTTCTGTCACATGGTGGACACATTGTGATGGGCTGGAGAGCTCTATCTCACAATCGGTTCACATGTATGTCATGGCCTGATGGTGTTACGCAGTGTGTCAGGGAAAGCAGGTTGACATGAAAAATGAGTTTTCCAATAACTTCTCTATTCCATTTCCATTGGGACCTGTATGAATGAGGATGCAAGTTCATTGAAATAAAAAAGAAAAAAAAAATATATATATAGATACACACACACACATGTTTGTAAGTATGTTACATATTGCATATAAATATATCAGTAATACACAGTGGGAACCTCATGAGTGATGTAGAAAGCACATACAAATATATGTGATAGACAGTGGAAACCTCATTAGTGGGATAGATAGCATGCATATAGAAATACCTTATTTATCACATAAGCTCCCCTCTGCATATGTCATTTATGCAGCAGGCTAGGACCTTAAGGGAGAGACATTTGTTTTGCCTTTTTAGGCATAAAATTATTTTTATAAGTCTATTATTTTTTGAACTACCGTTACTGTGCTTTCCAGCATCCTGAATGCTATAACCACTGCCATGAAAGTGAAGTCAGGATGACAAGCTGACACTGTGATGTGGTAGTTTTAGTGCCGCAGAACTTCTGCAGAAATTACAAACCACTGCCGCAGAAGTTCTGCGGCAAATGGTAGTCTTGCCACAGAACTTGGTCCCACTGTGCCACAGAAAAGTAGGGGCCCTGATCTTAGTGGCCATCATATCCGCCAGAGGGATCATGGAGCTTCAGCCACTTTTGGTGGAGTCTCCTTACTTGGTCTTCCAAAGGAACAAAGCTGTCCTTCACCCTAACCTGGAGTTCCTTCTGAAGGTTGTCTCAGAGTTTCATCTTAACTAGGTGATTAATCACCCAGTGTGCTTCACCAACCACACCTTAGAGGCTGAGCACAGGCTCCATACTCTGGGTTTATGACACGCTTGCCTACTGCATGGAGTGCACGGCTGGAGTTCAGTGAGTGGTTCGCCAGCTCTTTATCACCTAAGCTGAATTGCACCTAGCAGATTAGCAGCTAAGCAGATGATTGGTAGGTGGGTAGTCTTCTGCATCAATTGCTACTATAAGTTGGCTGGTAGGGAGCCTTCCCTAGGCCTTAGGGCTCATTCCACCAGATATACAAGTGCCTCAGTCACTGCTTCCAGGAACATCCCTTTCCTGGAGATCTGCAGGGCTGCTACCTGAAAGTTGGCACACACTTTCATCTCCCTTTACCACATCGACCTTGAGTCATGCCAGGATACTGGGGTTGGGTCCTTGGCTTGCCAATCTTTCTTTTCCCTAAATAGGGGTTGTGTGCCTTTCCCTTACCTCCTGAAGAACTGCTAGGAGTCTGCCACAAGTGTGGATAGTACCCCATATCCAAGTGGTATATGGTGTACATTCACACAACTCACTTGACCTCCCCTGACAAGTGGCACACAGGTCTTGCTTCCAGTGGGTAAGATCTGATGTCATGGGGCAGTGCCAAGGAGGATACCACCCAGGTGGGTGAGAGGAGCCAGCTTGAAGACCTTCAAGCAAGTCTTAAAAGGGAAAGAAATTCTTACAGAAGTGTGGTTGCACACCATTTACCACTCCTAGAACTACAGAACTACGGTTACAGGTGAGTAACTTGTGTTTTGTTTCCCTTCCCCATAGCAGTGCTTCTTTTCTGTGCATCGTGGGACATTTTTTTTTTAAATGGATGTGATAATGAACGAATGAGGAAAGCTGATGGACTGGAGCACCATAAAAAATTTAGTGCAAGCACCACTGGTGCCATTTCCTGATGGTGAACACTGTGCCCAGGCACAACTGCTCTAGCTGTAGTTCTGTTTCTGGCCCCCACAAAAAACAACAATATAAAAAAGAAAGTGTCGGGGTGATGGCAGCAAAAGTCACTGAAGGTGTGACTGACGTTCGCATGAAACAGCATGAGTTGACATGGTCGGATCTGATGGTGCTTCTGGGTAGACAGCAAAAAGTTGCTAAAAGAGGGATTAGTGTACAACTCACCTCTCAGTTAAGAAATAAGGAGTTTGGAGGGATGCATCACTTGCTAGATCATTTGCTGAGTGAGAGGAAAAAATGTCAGCTCGTAGCTGAATGTTCAGATTATTGCTGTGATTCCAGTAAAAAGGCAGGCAGGCAAGCAAGGGGCTCATTATTTACTAGTCTCTGTTGCCTGATATCCGCCCTGGTCCAAGGTGCTTTCAGTCAGTCAGGACCCGGGGTTTATCTAATCCATTTTCTAAGAGTGTCACAAAAACTGCAACTGAACACATGGAGCCGTTGATGGACAGAGGTAATTATAGAACCATGTCTGATGAGGATGCTACAAGGAACTGGGACTTTGAAGATCAGGTTGTCTGGTTGTGAGAAAGTTTCAGCAAGATGGTGAATAGGTTGGGGGTGCACTGGATTATAAAAAGTCCATAAGTGGGTAAAAGTGATGACCTAAAAACTTGTCCTGAAACATCCCTACAAGTTTTGGGGTGTCAGGATGGAGGACATTTCTGGAGACAGCATAAGGTTTGAGCATGATAAAGTACCATGCAGGTGGTGGCACTACATGCTGCATTTAGATTGCTGAGATTGTAGTTCACTACAGTAATATGTTATGAGGTATAAACCCTATTTTCATGAACTTATACCTGCCAGATAGAGTTGCAATGGACTTAATCCTTGTTTTAATGGCTTTGTCTGCCTTGGAGCAATGTGAGCACTTGTGTTGCTCAGGGGCAAAGACTTCTGTGTAGACACTTACCACATCACTGTAAGTCGGTCATTATGGCACTCCAGGATCCTCTGAAAAAGTGGGGATGCTGGGTCCTATGCACTAAAGGAATGTAGGCACGCACACCACCTGTGCAGCTCCATACTTGTGGAGAGGTGTGCACTGGCCAGTATTCACGATTGTCAGACAGTTGTCCATGGCCTCACCCCCTGGTGCATAGTCACATATAGCTGAATGGGGGTTGCATGGGGACAGAGTGCGAGACCAAGTCAGGCATCCAATCAGATACCTGCCAAGGGTCCCAGAGTGGGTCCCTTACGTGAGTGTGTGTGAACAGCCCAGGATGGCATGGAATCCTGTGGAATTAAAGGGACACCATTGGCACCCACATACCCCATACCCCACCACAGATGTCCTGTACAAGGCATTCACAGAGCAGAGTCAAAGACTGAATAGGGACACAGTTCAATGGTGATATGCACTCAGATAACCGATGGACCATTGGGGGTCTGGACACAGTGGTGACTGAACAGAGATGGGTCTGTTACAGTATAGTATGACAGACAGATGTGCTTGCAGTCCCACCAGAATAGTTGCAAAGGCACTACAACTATGGGGGATGGCAGAAGGATAAGAGGCAACAGCAGGGCATCCCTGACAATTGGAGACTGTCGAGAGATATAGGTATCCTGTAGGTGCAGTGGTGTACAGACAGATACTATGCCCGGTCATACAGTGTACAGTGGGGCACCACCATATGAGTGTAAGGTGCCAAAGGCGGGGACTGTCTGGTCAACCTATAAAGCATCCCCATCCCCGACCCTACAGGATTATTACAGGCGTTGGAGGAACCTTTGCAAACACCTGGCCGAAGCTCTCAAACAGACACATTTTCGCAATCTCCAGCAAACTAACCTCGGGGACCATAAACATTTGTGGACATCCACTGGCTCACTACTAAACCTTCCCTCCAGTAAGCCTATCCCACAGCTACACACTACTGCTGGCCTCATTACTGATCCCCAAGAAGTGGTCAAGGTCCTCAACAACAAATTCTCCTACCTCGCTATGCACCTGTGCAAACTTCCAAATGGCGTGCAAAAAAACCCTGTCCCCTGCACGCCCCCACAACATTATTCACTGGGCCTACCTCGCAACCTCCACCCCCCCCCTCTTTCTTCAAAATTCTCCACACGCTGACATAGCTAAACTCCTAAAGAGGTTCCCAAACCACAGCTTCCTGGAGCAGACAGATCATCCCGTCTTCCTTAGACTTATCTCCCCTGCCATTGTCGCCCCCCCCCAACGTTCATTTTCAACCTCACTCTGACCACTTCCTCCATGCCCAATACATGGAAAACCATGAAGTTCATTCCCATTTATAAAGCTAGGGACCCACAATCCACAGACAACTATCACCCGATTTCCATCCTTCCTCACCTAAGCAAGCCACTTGAAAAAGCCATCCCCCACCAACTTGCTGACTACATACGTAAATAAGACCTACTATGTAGCCAACAACACGGCTTCCACAAGAATCAATTCACTACCACTGCCCTCTTTCTCCTAACTGACCACATCCTCACAAACATGGACCATGGAAATGCAACTGGCATAGTCTTCATTGACCTCTCCAAAGCCTTCAACCTGGTCAATCACTCACTCCTTCTCTCCAAATTGCATCACCTTGGCTGTTCTCCAGAGGTCACCACCTTGGTTGGAAGCTACCTTACAGGGTGCTCCCAGTTTGTGTGCATTGGCCCAGCCTGCTTGCCCACCCTGCCTGTCTCTACTGGGGCCCCCCCCAAGTTTCTCTCCTGGGACACCTCCTTTTCTCCTTATTTATTAACTTCCTTCCAGCAGATAGTCTGAACTGTCACTCAATCCTTTACACCAATGACCTCTCTTATCCAGCAGAAAGTCTCCTACCCTCATCTCTGCAGCCCTCTCACAAAACTACACTGTAGCCCACGACTGGTTCTCTGACAACCTCCTTCTGGTCAATGCCAAAAAAACAAAAACAATGTTGTTCAGATCTAACCCCTTCCTAACTAAATACAAATCTAACCCACCCCAATCATCATGTCTCCGATGGCCGTACCCAGGAGGATGTCAAACACTTCAAATATCTAGGAGTTGTGCTTGACCCCTCCTTTTCCTTTATAGAGCACATAAACTCTTTGGTTCTAAGATTTCACCAAAAACTAGGGTCTGCTTACAGATACCAGTAATACCTCACCCCTGAGGCCCACCATGCCATCAACCAGGGAAATCTGCTACCTATCTTGAACTACTGCTCTCCCATCTACTCCAGGACCTCCGTATCCACCATGATAAAACCATCAGTAGCATACAACAGTGCCTGCTGCTTCTTTCTGCTGACCCCTTTCTCCACGCACCACTGTACACTGTACACTACACTGGGGTGACTCCCACTACAAGCCTGCTTTGACCTTGCACTGTACGGTTTTATTGATTCTGCCATCCATATTGGCCAGAAATCTCTTGCTCCGCTTCTCACCGCCCAAACCTCACACTGCTACCTACACTCCTCCAGTAACCCCATCCCTGAAAATCCCCAGGGTAGCCACAAATATGGGTGCTAGAGCCCTGTCTGTAGTAGCCCCCACACTATGGAACAAGCTGCCCATTGAACTGCACACCATAAGCACTCACCGCCAGTTCAAGACTCGCTTCAAAGACTGGCTCCTGTTGGCATCCACGTACCACTGCTTTAAGGATTAGCTCACCCTTATAGGTTCCAGGAGTAGGGCCAAATAGGTTCTCTTATTTATTGAAACTGTACCCCCATGAGCCTTACTTTGCTTTGTTATTTGTTGTCCCTCAATTACTGCCACCACGTATTGCTAAATGTAACAACTGTAACCTTTCACTATGTATTACCTGCTCTTGTTATGTTCTTGTTATTTTGATGTTTCTACTCTGTGCTGCCTTACATGGTGGGTCGAGCCTGAAAATGGTCCCTGGGGTCAGTGCACCTACCTGGTTAACAAAGTCATAAATAAATAAATTCTACAGCGCTGTTACTCCAGGTATGGGAGACTGAACATGCCGCGTCATTCATGTGATGCAAACCTGACACCGAGCATGTGTGCATGTGATGGCTTTGGGATGGTCACATGCACCTGCTCAGTAGGTAGATGTGCACCCACTCCATGGCACCATGTGCTGCCAGGTGTGTAGACAAACAGTACAAATGCTGTACATCAGGACCACAATACCTGCCCCATCTGGCACACTGGCACTCACTCAGTACGCCATAAAGCAGCTTGTTGCCTGTTGCCTTGCACCTGTATCTTTGGCTGTCATACAGTGCTCCCTCAGATGAATAGATAACACCCAATGCTGGTACCATTGTTTGGTCCACGGGGTGCAAGGGCTATCATGGTGGCCTTGCCATCTAGAGCTGTGTACCAGGACTGTTACTACAGAAGGAATTAGGAGGGTCTGTGTTGTGCATCATATTGGAATAGCTGCAGTACTGAGCCTTGTTGTTGTTCCTGTACAGTACATTGTACACCATGGTGTACCCGAAGTATGGCTGCCTACACCAGTACATGCTGCCCTACACTATCCGACATTGCCCGTGACACATAGCTGCCTGCACAGCTGGGGATCCAGTGTGCTTCTGGCTGGCGCACAGGTCATGAATGCTGCTGTTGGTCTACAGAAGCCTAACTGCGTGGCTTTCCTATGTAGAGTTGCTTTTGCACCTGAGTTATGGGGCACGTAGACTTTGTACATTTGGCCTTCTGACTGACATGAGTGCAGGGAGAGCAGTTTAAGCAGCCATGTAAACTGGCTGCACCACTTTCACTGATGTAAGATGGTCCTCTGGTATTCTTGTATGTGTAAATGACTGTTTTACACAGAACAGAGTGAAGGAGGACATACACAAAGCTTCAATTACAATACATTGATTTATTGCATTTATGGGTACAAATGCTTAGTGTAAGGTAGCCTGCTTAACAATTGGGCGGTCATCAACTTAATCTTTTCCTTTGCACTGACTTTCACCAGGCTATATATTAGTTTGAATAAATACACATGTCGCCACCAATATCAGCAGGAGAGCACTAGCACAACTTGCATTGATGCTGAGATGGTTCACGTGAACTGAAAGTACTAGCACTGCAGAATGTTGGAAGAGCACTGGAATGAGAATGCGCAGTAACTGAAGTGGCTGTGTAAACGTGTCTTTTTCCCACCTGCAAAGGATGGATGCCCAGCTGGGCGGAGGACTTGATGGAGTAGAGGAACAGTGGATTAAAGTAAAAGGAGCCATAGTAAAGGTAGCAAACCTCTGTGTTAGGTAAGTAAGCAAAAGCAAGAGAAAATAGAGACTGCTGTGGTTCTCAAAAGAGGTGGCAGAAAAGGTATGGGATAAAATGTAACAATAAAGGAGGTATAAGGTTACATAGAGGGAGAAGGACAGGGAGGTGTATCAGGAGAAGCAGAGAGAGGCAGGGAAGGTAGTCAGGAGCACAGAGGTGTAAACGGAGGATAGAATAGTCCAGGTAGTAAAAAAGGAGACAAGGCATTCTTCAGGCATGTAAGCGAAAGGAAGAAGAGCAATGGAGGGTTTATAAGACTAAGGAGGGAAAGAAGGGAGTGAGTGGAGGGAGACCAGTAAAAAGCAGACATCCTGAATAAATATTTTTGCTTAGTATTCACAGAAGAAGATGTAACCCCCCCTACAAATGGGGGTTCCTGAAAAGTCTTCCTTGAGCTTGCCTAAATGCTCACTGTCAGGCTGGTTTTAGCAGTTTAAATGTATTGCCAGAGAGTGCCTGTATAGCCTCTGTGTACTGTCTCTTTAAAAGCTGCCTGGATTGCAGTCATAATTAATCTGAGAGGGAGTTCTGTTAGAAGATGTACTTGTTTGCTGATCATTTGTTAGAGTAGTAATAATATTGCTGTTTGTTCTAACCTGCTTTCTTTGCAGCATGGACAGTTCTGTTTGTTCCCATCATCTTGGTCCTGGGGACTGCAGAATGGGCCAAACAGTACATTTGGGACTCTAAAATGGAGCCTGCCTACAGAGGCATGGTGGGGCCAAAACTTGTAGGAATTATATTTTTGGGCTTTTGGTGCCTAAAATAACCTGGAGGGGGAGCCCTTGTTGTGACTGACAGACAGGTCAGCCAAACAAACCTTTTGAATCTTGGGGAAAGTCCCATATTGCTTGTAGTTTCAGTTAGATCTGAGCTGGGAAGTGAAGAAGTAACAGCTTGAGATAGTCAGAGCAGCAATCCATAGTGGATTCACACGGGAGAACTGTGGAAAGGCCTGAGTTTGCCCTGCATGCCTGCCTGCTGTTCCTGAGAGGGAACTTGTGCTTTTTTCAGACTGAATCCGAATTTGGAGTGCGAATTAAGCCACTGAATCGTGACCAGGCTTTAACCTAAAGAAGACCAAAACTTTGCTGAATGAGATTGGCCTGTCAGGAATTCCAGCTACCTCTGAACCCCTGGACAGTGCAGAGACTCTGTAATTGTGACCGGAGAGCCATTTGCCTGGTACAGTGGAATTTCATTACATGTGAATGTTCTGTGTGCTTATAGTGGGTCAGGATTTGGTTCCTCACTGTGTGTCTGAACTTTCTTTTGCTTGCTGGAGGCTGTATCCAGCTCCACAGACTGAATCCGTATCCATTTCTGTTTGCCTGGGCCCTGCAACACTGGCCCAGCCAGAATACCTGCTATGGAGAGAAAGTAATCGACGAGAGACCAGCCTGGGGATCAGTCCCCTGCTCAACGCCTTGAACAGGAACAACACCTCTGTGATTCGTGTAGGCTCTGTTTCAACGGGCACTCCAGTTCAACTGCCTGCAGTCTTGATTTCATCCTGCCTGTGTCCAGTATTGGGTATTGTGAGTAAACATCAGGGTAGCTCCCTGCTACAACAGCTAAATCTGAAAGTGTCATCATCTGATTGTCTTGTTGCCTTTTCTTTCATGAACTGAGCCCTCCGGCTCCAGATAACAAATAGTGTGTGTTGTGCATGTTGCTTCCCTCCATCACAGGGCCTCAACCAGCTGCAACGTTACTGGCTAGGTCACCGTTTTCCTTCCTGGGTAGCCAGAGTGTGTGACTGTGTAGGGACTCCGAACTGCATGCATAACTGTCTGATTAATATAGCTTTAAGTAAATCAACCTGATTACACCACTCCCTTGTTCAAGTCCCCTGAATAAATCAGATTTAACTTTGTTTGCTTTTAACCTGACTGTGGTTCCAGTTTGTGCAAAAAGTATGGTACTGTTGCTATTTTCTGTGCTTAACCTTGTTTTACAGTGGGTTCCCAGGATCAAGCTAGAGTAAACAGCCCTGGTGGTAAGTGCAGACAGTGTGGGTAACTGCATGGTGAATAACGGTAATTGTGAAAGTAATTATTGTATATTGTTCAGGCCACTAGAAGGGAAAGAGGGGGTTACAGTGTCCCAGAGGGTTGTGCCCAGGTTAGCTTGAAAACTAACAACCCTGACCTTTGGGTGGAGGCACCCGTTTCATTACCCTGGCCCCTTAACCTGCTACTAGCCAAGCAGGCAGGGGTAGTAGCCCTTGGGATGGCGCCACCTAGGGGTTACATCTTGGAAGCTCACTGCTGGGATTTTGTGCCTTCAGGTGGCCAAAAATTACAAATTATTGTTAAAGATTAATGGCTACCCCAGTAGAAATGGCTGTACACTAGTTGGTGGGTTGGTGTACTGGGCAGGAGATTGACCTCAAAATGCTCTGCTTATACTGGATATTCCCCTTGGTACCAGTAAGGACACTGTAGAAAGAAGCACTTTCCAAAGTTGAATGTTTAAAAAACCCTGTGGTAGTAGGTCGACAGGCTGATTTGATCGCCCAAACTCTTGTAGCCCTGGTAGAGTGCAGTGACCTCGTGGACAGCTCTAAAGTGCCACAGACTATTGCGTCAGAAGGGGGCCAAGCCACCTGGAGAGTGATAACAAAAGTCAGTAAAGACCCTGGGAGGATGAGCTCCCACCATTATCTGAGACTTTTGAGGAGAAATTTAATAAGTTGTTGCTGGAAGAAGGGAAAACCGTAGAGGACTTTAAGAAACTATTCCTGCCACCTGGGGGTGTTCCTTCCCCAACACCCCCTCACACTCCAGCAACTGTTACTGCCTCACCTTCTATGCCCATGCCAATGCTGGCCCCTATAACTGTACCCACCATTAGTCACGACTCCTACCAAAAGCTGAGAATCTTCTAGGGCACTCTCTCCATCCCCCAGAGGGAGGATGACTGGGATACTTGGATTGACTGTGTTGTCTCCTTGGTATCTGAGTGACAGTGTGCGGAGGCTGAGAAATGGAAAAGAATCATAGAAAGTTTGAGGGGCCCTGCCCTTAAAGCCATTAAATATTTGAGGTCCACGAAGCCTGATGCATCTGCTCAGAAGTACCTATCTGTACTTGAAGGTAATTTTGGGAGCACTGAGTCAGGGGAGAATTTGATGTGGAAAGTCCAAGGTACCAAACAATGGAAGGGGGAAAGTTTGTTTGTGTATGTTACTCACCTAGAAAGAGCTCTGCAGAAAGCTTTCTGGAAAAGTGGGGTAGCCGCCAGTGATTTGAACCGTGTGAGATTGGGGTAAATACTGCAACATGCCAAGCATTCTAAACTGCAGATCACCAGTTTAGGCTCCAGGATAGGAGAGGTAACCCACCTGACTACTGTGACTTGATAAAAGAACTCCAGAAGGTAGAAGGTGAAGAGGGATATTGTAATTATGGGGTGAGTGCAGCCCAAGTGATCATGGCACTGGAAGGCCCTTCTGAAATGGAGACCACTATGAGTGTCCCACCATGGGTTAATCGGTGAAGGGAGGAGTTGCTGAAGGAAGTCAGAAAAGAACAACTGGGTGCGTTCGCTGAGGTATCCCCTGCTGACAGACTCTAGTCCTGTCAGGATGTGACTGTTATGGGGTGGGGGTGCACCGTCAGGCATCCTCTACTGAGGGTGGCTTCTCAGATGAGCTCAAGGAATTAACTACCACCCTAAAGGAACTTTTGAGACATGGTACACTACCAGCAGAAGTCAGATCACAATCTCCTGTCGATGCTCCAGCATCCTCTGCTATGTTTTCCCCAAGGGTGCCCCGAGAGTCTGTCATTTGTCACAATTGCGGCAAGGATTGCCACATGAAGAGGGAATGCCAGTCTCAGATGGACTTAGAGAAAGTGGTGAACTAGCTTCAAGCAGAGCTTCGGAAAATGAGTTAGTGGTCAAGGGGTGTACGAAATGACCGCAGTGAAGGCTTCGGACACCCTAACTCAAACCCCTCTGTGGCTAAATCATCTGTCCAGGCCCCTGCTTCTGTCCCTTCAGACTGGTCCAAAAGAGTGGGCCCTTCAATGAAGACTACTGTGGCTGTGAATGGTATTCCTACTCAGGCTGTGCTTGACAGTGGGTCACAAGTGACCATTGAATTTCAGGACTGGTATGATAAACACTTATCTGATGTGCCATTACCATCCCTGGAAGGCCTACATGTGTGGAGGCTGAGCGACAAGTCCTATCCCTACCTAGGATATGTCCGCCTCTGATTGTCTTTTCCTGCAACTGTAACTGGTGTAGAGGAGCTAGTAGAGACACTGATCCTAGTGGGTCCCCCCACTGGACTGTATGATGGGGTTCCCCTGTTAATTGGAACAAATGTCCACATGTTTGGGAGACTAGCACAACTCTGCCATGAGAAACAAGGGCAACTGACTGGATGGACCCTAAGAATTCCAGCCTTGGTAAAAAGGGAATATGATGTACAAAAGAAACCCAGTGAAGAGGACCCAGATGGGTCAGTGGTGATAGTCTGGAAAAAGGAACCTGACTCCTTGGTATTGGCCCCCAACGCCCAGTGCACAATCCATGGAGAAGTCTGCCTAAAGAGAAACATAAAGAACAAAATATTAATGTTGGATGCACCAATTGGAGGAAAGTTGCTGGAAGGATTATTGGTTGAACCCAGCATCTTGCCTGCCCATGCCCATGTCTGTGCACGATGAGTAGTGGTTCAGATTCGAAATGTATCAGATTGGGAGGTCCAGGTGAACAGAGGGTGCACTCTAGCTACAGTACACTGTGCAGACACTGCAGTATTACCCAATAACAAGTACTCTGGCCAAAAAGAGAGAGTGACCACGGACTTATTTGACTTTGGTGATTCCCCGCTGCCAGCTGAATGGAAGGCTAGAATGAGCAAGAAACTCACCCAGACAGACCAAGTGTTTTCGTTAAAAGAATGGGACGTGGGGTGTGTCCAGGGTGCAGAGCATCATATACGCCTGCATGATGACCGGCCATTTTGAGAGAGATCCTGACGCCTCGCCCCAGTGGACATAGATGATGTAAGGAGACCCCTGCAGGAAATGCTCGCTGCTGGCATGATACAGGAATCAAGTAGCCCATATGCCTCTCCCATTGTGGTTGTGCAGAAGAAGAATGGGTCGGTGCTCCTGAATGCGATCCAAGAGGGTCTCCTGACACAGTTGGTTACTGTACCCACTAGGCTAAAGAACACCTTAGATCTAGTATTGACGAATGGGGAGAGAGTGAGTGAAATAAAGGTAGAGGACCCACTATCTGACAACGATAACCAAACAGTGTGGTTTAATATCACAATGTGTGGGGAGCCAGAGAAATTGATTACCCTGGTGGTAAACTTCAGGGGTGTGGACTGTGGGAGGATGCAGGAAGTACTGAAAGGGAAACTGGAGGGCATAAGACATGAGATGGACATGAAGCTGAAATGGGATATTGTTAAATGTGGGGTTAAATAGGCAACAGAAGTCTACACCAAGGCACAGAGTAAGAGAAGCAGAGCAAGAAAACCATGCTGGTTGAACAGTATAGTTGTGGAGGTGGTGAGGGCAAAGTGAGTGGCTCACCAGAGGTTTAGGGGGACAGGGAAGGAAGTGGACATGGAGGAATATGCAAGATGGTCCAGGGAGGTGACCAGAAAAGTGAGAGAAGTCAAGTCCCAGAGGGTGCTGAGATTAGCACAGGGAATTAATGGGGGATTTCTTCAGATACATCAGGGAGAAAAGATAGTGCAAGGAAACAATAGTGAGGATAAAAAGGGGTGGGGAGTGGACAGAAAAGGGGGAGGAGCAGGCAGAAGCACTGAATGAATACTTTTGTTCCATGTTCACAGAAGAAAAGGGGGGACCGCTACCAGCATGGGCTGAGAGGGTGGGGACAAGAGGAGAGGAGGTGACAGATGAAAGAATTGAGGCAAGTAGAGTCCTAGAGGGACTGAGGGCACTGAAGGTAGACAAGGCACCAGGGCCAGATGGTACCCACCCCAGGGTGCTGAGGAAGATGGTGGAAGTGTTGACGGAGCCACTGGCAGATCTGTACAGCACCTCCCTGGAGTCGGGATGTGTGCCAATGGACTGGAAGATGGCATATGTAGTGCCATTACAGCAAGAGTGGGCCAAGGGATGAACCGGGTAATTATCGTCCGGTAAGTCTCACCTCCATAGTGTGCAAACTCATGGAAATGATACTAAAGGAAAGACTGGTATTGTATCTGGAGGACAATGGCCTCCAGGATATGAGGCAGCATGGGTTTGTTTCAGGGAAGTCTTATCAAACCAACCTGATACAATATTATGACTGGGCAACAGGTGAACTGGATATGGGTCATGCAGTGGATGTTCGTTACTTGGACTTCAGCAAGGCCTTCGATTCGGTGCCTCATGTGTGGCTTGGGGGGAAGATAACTGGTGTAGGAGTAGTGGCAAAAATGATAAACTGGATTACAAGCTGGCCGAGTGGGAGGCTACAACAGGTAGTAGTGAGAGTGGAGCTCTCAACTCCAAGGCCGGTGATGAGTGGGGTGCCACAGGGCTCTGTGTTGGGGCCAGTATTGTTTAAGCTGTTCATATCAGACATTGGACATGGGGTGGTGAGCAAGGTAAGTCTGTTTGCCTACGACACCAAAATCGGAGCTGTGGTGAAAGGAGAGGAGGGGTGGAAGCAGCTGCAGGGGGACCTAAGCAAGCTAGAGGAGTGGTCAGAGAGGTGGCAGCTGGGGTTTCATTGCAAAGAAGTGTAAGGTTATGCACTTTGGTGTGAAGAACCCAAGGAAAGAATACTGGCTTGGTGGGGTTAAGCTGGGGATCACAGAGGAGGAGAAGGACCTTGGGGTAATGATAACGGGGACCATGAACAACACTGCACAGTGCAGGAGAGTGGCTGCAAAAGCGAACAAAATGCTGGGGTGCATAGCTAGGGGTTTTTCATCCAGGTGAAGTGAGGTGATCTTGCCCCTCTACAGATCACTGGTAGGGCTGCACTTGGAGTATTGTGAGCAGTTTTGGAGGCCATACCTAAAGCGTGATATCGGGCTGCTGGAGGGGGTGCAGAGGAGGGCAACAAAGATGATATGTGGAATGGAGGGGAGAGACTATGACAGCAGGCTGAGAGACCTCAATATGTATACACTGGAGGATAGAATGGATAGGGGGACATGATAAAGACATTCAAGTATCTAAGGGGAATCAATAAAAATGGGGCAGATGGGGTCTTTAAGTTAAGGAGGGCGAGGGTCACCAGGGGCCATGGGCTAAGAATTGAGGGGGGAAGATTTAGGAGGGAGATGAGGAGACAGTATTTCACAGAGAGGGTGGTAGCAAAATGGAATGCCCTACCAGAATGGGTGGGATCATGTAAATCTGTGAATAGCTTCTAAAGGGCATGTGACAGGGAACAGGGGAGAGTGAGGAGGGTGGCAGTGGGATGACAAAAGGAGGGGGGGTTGGGGCAGCTGCAAACTAGGGGTGTTAGCTGCACACTTGAGCAGGCTTAGATAGACTGGGTGGTCTGTTTCTGTTGACACATTCATACGTTCATATGTTCGTATGAGGTTGTGAGTTGATTATCGAACCCTGAACCAGCGGACTGTCCCAGATCAATACACCATGCCCTGTATACAAGATGCCCTAGATTGCTTGAATGGGAGCAAATGGTTCTCAGTATTGGATCTTCACTGCGGATATTACCAGATTCCAATGGCCAAGGAGGACCATGAGAAAACCGCCTTCATCTGTCCTTTGGGGTTCTATGAATTCCAGAGAATGCCACAGGGGTTTCGGGTGCCCTGGCCACCTTTCAGCAACTGATGGAACATGTGGTGGGAGATATGAACTTGCTGAAATGCCTAGTGTACCTAGATGATGTTATTATGTTTGGACGTACATTAGAGTAGCATGAGACCTGACTGTTTAAGGTCCTAGACCGATTGGAAGACTTCGGCCTCAAGCTGTCCATTGACAATTGTCAGTTTTTTCAAACCTCCATGAAGTATGTGAGGCACATAGTATCTGCAGAAGGGATAGAGACCGATCCCAGTAAGGTCAAATCACTGACTGCTTGGCCCCGGCCCCATAACTTGAAAGAACTACAACATTTCCTGGGGTTCTGTGGCTACTACCGCAGGCTCATAAAAAACTATTCCAAGGTGATTCGCCTGCTCCTGAATCTCACCCAGGGTTACCCCCTACCAACTGTAAATACAAAGAACCCGAGAAAGTATACTTCCGAACAGGTGAACTTTTTGGGCCCTGCTGGACACCCGAATGTGAAGCAGCCTTCCACAAAGTCATATGCCAGCTCACCCATGCCCCAATGCTCACCTATGCTGACCCTACCAATCCCTATGTGCTGCATACGGACTAGTCTGCAGAGCCTAGGGAGCTGTGCTGTATCAAAACCATGAGGATGGTTTGAGACCAGTGACTTTTGCCAGCAGGAGCTTGACCCTGTCAGAACAAAACTATCCCATGCATAAGCTGGAGTTCCCTGCCCTAAAATGGGCCATTGTTGACAAGTTTCATGAGTACCTCCATGGGGCAAAGATATTGGTAAAGACCAACAATAACCCATTAACCTATGTACAGACTTCAGCTTAGTTGGACGTCACTGGGCACTGGTGGCTCTCTGCTTTATTAACTTGTGATTATGCTGTCGAATACAGGCCAGGACTGAACCATATTGATGCTGACGCCCTGTCAAGGAGGCCAGTCTCCAAGAGTGATTGGGTCAGGTTGTCTGAACCTGACATCCGAGCATTGTGCCAAAAGTTTGACAGAGATGAACAGATGTCTGGCGGACACAGTGAACTGTCTAGTAGATTGCTTGGGCCCTCCTGATACCTGCATACTGGCTGCCTATTTCCATTTCTAGATATTAGTGCACTACCTCAGCTTGACAATGACAGTATTCAGTGGACTCAATCCCAAGATCATATGATTCAACCGGGCACTTGATGACCTGTGTGCGGGGAAAGATGTGTCTAAGTTGCGTTCCCCTAACCTGCGAATGGTTCTGTTGTTTAAAGAAGGCCCCAGGTTGAAATTACTCAATCAGTTGTTATACAAAGAGACAGTGGATTATAGTGGTCAAGTAGACAAGCAAAAACTGGTCCTGCCCATGGCCTTTAAACACTTGGTACTGAGGTCCCTCCACAATCACATGGGGCACCTTGGTATTGGCAGGACTCTTGACCTGGTATGATCTTGATTCTACTGGCCCAAGATAGGGCCGATGCTGAGCACCATGTAAAGACCTGTAGTCATTGTCTCCAAAGAAAAGCCCTGCCTCAGAGGGCTGCCCCCTTGTCAATATCACTACCAGTGCCCCCATAGAACTGGTCCGCATAGAATTTTTGTGCTTAGAACCTGATCAGCAGAATATTGGCCATGTGTTAGTGGTTATGGATCATTTTACATAGTATGCACAAGTATTTCCAACTAAAGATCAAAAGGCCTGTACCGTGGCCAAGGTGCTAATGGAAAAATTCTTCGTCCACTGTGGTGTCCCCCAGCGGATCTACTCTGACCAAGGCAGAGTCTTTGAAAGTAAGCTAATCAAAGGAATGCTCTCTCTGTGGGGGGGGGTGCGAAAGTCAAAGACTACCCCCTATCACTCGCAGGGGGATCCTCAACCAGAACATTTTAACCACACCCTTCTAGACATGCTGGGCATCCTCCATCCAAATGACAAGCATAAGTGGAGTCAGCAGATTAGCACCTTGGTACAATTGCACCGAAAATGATGCTACTAGGTTCTCCCCCAACCACCTCCTGTTTGGGAGGGAGGCCCATCTGCCAGTTGATGTCTGTTTTGGGGTCTATCCAGATGGAGTTTGAGCTGAAAACTACCTGCAGCACGTACAGAAACTGAAGGTTCAATTGAACCATGCATATCAACTGGCCCAGACACTGGCCGCTGAAAGAAATCTCGCCAACAAAGAGAGGCACGACAAGAAAGTAAAGGCTCAAGAGCTACGGCCCAGAGACCATGTGTTGTTATGCAATTTGGGACTACATGGCAAGCACAAAATTGCTGATAGATGGCACCATCTTCCTCATGTACTAGTTGGAAAGTTGGATGATCTACCAGTATACAATGTACACCCAGAGAATAACTCCAAAAGCTGTCAAGACCATGCACCGTAACCACTTGCTGCCTATCAGCCAAGTTATTATTGAAGCTGAGCCAGCAGACATTGCCTCCCCTGGGCCAGTGACTCGTGCTTCAGCAAAAAAGAGACAGAGTCAACCTAACCCAGTAGTTACAGAGTTAAGGTTTCCATCGCAGCAGGCCTAGAATGATAGTGACTGTCAGTCCACCTCTGACGACAGTGAGTGTGACAATGCCTATTACCCCCTCCTATGACTTGAATCAGTTGTTTCATGGAAAACCTATGCAGAATCATGGGGATGAAACTGGGCCTTCTGGAATGCCTAATCCCCAGCTTCCTCCTTGGAGCCAATGCTCCCTGAAAGTGAAGTGCAAAGCATCACGTCTGAGGCTACGGACTCCCTGTGTTTAGTGAAACTGTGTGACTTGCCCGAAGAAGAGGCTGATGGTCTGAGTCTCTCTGGTGACACAACAGAATTTGAAGAATATGAGAGTGTTGACAGCCCTCTTTCAGTGCCACAAAGCCTAACTGTGCCAGAACCTTCTCTAAATGAGCCAAGTGTTGTGGAAATGGAGCCTACAGATTAAGAAGCTCCCAGTTTGGACTTTCCCATCCATGCATCATGAATGATGAAAGCTCTAAAGTTAGTGCTGAAAGTACAGAGACTGTGGATGTTCCCCCCAGAAAGACTGGCTGAGCTGTCAAGCCAGTATTGCACTTCAGTTATGATTCTTCTGGGAGGCTAGTGGATTTGCCTCTCAATGTGGTTCACAAAAGTGTTTATATTTCTCAGAGCTCATTACCCAAACTTAGCTTAATGGCCAATTCCAGGTTGATTGTTCTTCCTTCTTAGTATAGTGCCCCTGCCCCATCCAGACCCAAGTTAGCTGATAGGGAAGGACCCCCTCCTATATTGTTTAATGTACAGAGTTATAACATGAATCAGTATTGTGATGTCACAAGTATGTTAATCATAGTGGAATCAGTATTACCTGTATGGAACATGCATACGTATTATCCTTATGGATATAGCATCATGAAGTGTAGTGAATATGAATAGTAAAGCAATAAGTTTATGTTAAGTGATGCATGATGGTACAGACTTGACGCAGACACCAAGTTTCCTCAAAGCAGGGAAAGGTGTAACCCTCATACACATTGGGGTTCCTGAAAAGTCTTCCTTGAGCTTGCCTAAATGCTCACTGCCAAGCTGATGTTCTGCGTTTTAGCAGTTTAAATGTATTGCCAGAGAGTGCCTGTATAGCCTCTGTGTACTGTCTCTTTAAGAGCTACCTGGATTGCAGTCATGATTAATCTGAGAGGGAGCTCTGTTAGAAGATGTACATGTTTGCTGATCATTTGTTAGAGTAGTAACGCTATTACCGTTTGTTCTAACCTGCCTTCTTTGCAGCATGGACAGTTCTGTTTGTTTCCGTCATCTTGGTCATGGACTTGTCAGATTGGGCCAGTCAGTACATTTAGGACTCTAAAATGGAGCCTGCCTACAGGGGCTTGGTGGGGCCAAAACTTGTAGGAATTGTAGTTTTGGGCTTTTGGCACCTAAAATAACCTGGAGGGGGAGCTCTTGTTGTGACTAACAGACAGATTAGCCAACCAAACCTTTTGAATCTTGGGGAAAGTCCCACACTGCTTGCAGTTTCAGTTAGATCTGAGCTGGGAAGTGAAGAAGTAACAGCTCAAGACAGTTCGAGCAGCAATCCATAGTGGATTCGCTTAGGAGAACTGTAGAAAGGCCCGTGTTTGGCCTGCATGCCTGCCTGCTGTTCCTGAGAGGGAACTTGTGCTATTTTTGGACTGAATCCAAATTTGGAGAGCAAATTAAGCCACCGAATTGTGACCAGGCTTTCACCTGAGGAAGACCAAAGATTTGCTGAATGCAATCGGCATGTCAGGACTTCCAGCTACCTCTGAACTCCCAGATTGTGCAGAAACTCTGTAATTATGATTGGAGAGCCATTTGCCTGGTACAGTGGAGTTTCCTTACATGTGACTGTACTGTGTACTTATAGTGGGTTGTGAGTTGGTTCCCCACTGTGTGTCTGAACTGTGTTTTGCTTGTTGGAGGCTGTATCCAGCTCCACAGACTGAATCTATATCCATTTCCATTTGCCTGGGTCCTGCTACACTGGCCCAGCCAGAATACCTGCTATGCAGAGAAAGTCATCGATGAGAGACCAGCCTGGGGATCAGCCCCCTGCTCAACGCCTTGAACAGGAACAATGCCTTGGTGATTCGTGTGGGCCCTGCTTCTCCGGGCACTCCAGCTCAAAAGCCTGCAGTCTTGATTTCATCCTGCCTGTGTTCAGTATTGGGTATTGTGAGTAAACATCAGGGTAGCTCCCTGCAACAACAGCTAAATCTAGAAGTGTCGTCATCTGATTGTCTTGTTGCCTTTTCTTTCATGAACTGAGCCCTCCAGCTTCAGATTACAAATAGTGTGTGTTGTGCATGTTGCTTCCTTCCATCACAGGGCCCCAACCAGCTGCAACATTCCTGGCTAGCTTACTGGTTTCCTTCCTGGGTACCCAGAGTGTGTGACTGTGTAGTGACTCCGAACTGCATGCATAACTGTCTGATTAATATAGCTTTTAAGCAAATTAACCTGATTATGCCCCTCCCTTGTTCAAGTCCCCTGAATAAATCAGATTTAACTTTGTTAGCTTTTAACCTGACTGTGGTTCCAGTTTGTGCCAAAAGTATTGTACTGTTGCTATTTGCTGTGCTTAACCTTGTTTTACAGTGGGTCCCCAGGGTCAAGCTAGAGGAACCAGCCTTTTTGGTAAGTGCAAACAATGTGGATAATTGCCTGGTGAATAAGGGTAATTGTGAAAGTAATTATTGTATATTGTTCAGGCCACTAGAAGGGAAAGTGGGGGGTTACAGTGTCTCAGGGTGCTGTGCCCAGGTTAGCTTGACAACCAACAACCCTGACCTCTGGGTGGAGGCACCCGTTTCATTACCCTGGCCCCTTAACCTGCTACTAGCCAAGCAGGCAGGGGTAGTATCCCTTGGGATAGCACCACCTAGGGGTTACAAAGAGGAAGGTGAGGGACAACAGATTAGTGGCAAGAGCATTACTAGGAGAGTTGGCTACTAGTCCATTTACAGAGGAGAGAGTCCTAAAGGAATTTGAAAAAAATGACAATGGACAAGGCAGTAGGGCCAGACAAGATACATCCAAGGATACTGAAGGAGTCTAAAGGAGTTTGGAGAGTTGCTGGTAGCACCACGGACAGTCCTGTTCAACCACTCACTGGAGTAAAGAGTGGTTCTGGAGGACTGGAGGAGGCCAGATGTAGTCCCACTTCACAAAAGTGGGAACAGGGAGGAGGCTAGTAACTATAGGCCAGTCAGCCTGATTTCAACCGTTGTGAAATTAATGGAATCGCTGCTGAAGGAAAGGACTGTGGAATATCTGGAATCTGGTAGCTTACAGTATCCAAGACAGCATGGATTCAATGAGGAGAGATCATATTAAACAAATCTGATAAATTTCTTTGACTTGGTAACCAGGGAATTAGATCAGAGTGGAGCAGTGGATGTGGCCTACCTAGATCTCAGTAAGGCCTCAACACTGTTCCACATAGGAGACTCATAAACAAGCTGGGCAGCTAGGGTGTACAGTAGGTCCTAAGGTAGTAAAATGGTAAGAAATTGGTTGAGAGATAGGTGACAGAGGGTGGTAGTAAATGGAGTTCACTCCAAGGAGGGGAGGGTTACCAGTGGGGTGCCCCAGGGATCAGTGCAGGGGCCGGCCCTCTTTAATGTCTTTATTAGCAACATTGCAGAGGTGTTGGAAGGGAAGGTATGCCTTTTTGCAAATCATACAAAGATCTGAACAGGGTTGACACTCCAGGGTGGAGGTAGAAAAAATGAGGAGAGATCTAAGTAAACCTGAGGAGCAGTGAAGAGTAAGGCAGCTAAGATTCAATGTGAAGAAGTGCAGAATCATGCACTGGGGGCACAGAAACACGGGGATGGAGTACTCAATGGGGGAATGGTACTGATTACCACCAAGGAGGAATGGGACCTGTGGGTAACCATATCTGATGCCGTAGAACTGGCCAAACTGTGGGACAAGGCATTAGGGAGAGCCAGTGGGATGTTAGAGTGCATAGGGAGGGGTGTCACCAGTAGAAGTAAGGAGGTGGTGATACTGCTGTACAAATAATTGGTGAGATCTTATCTAGAGTACTATGTCCAGTTCTGTAGGTCACCTCTCTGGAAGGGCATAGAGTAGAGGCAGAACAGAGGGCAACTAAAATGGTGCAGGGTCTGCACCAGAAACCCTATGAGGAGAGACTAGAGGACCTCAATATGTATACCATGGAGGAAAGGTGGGAGAAGGGGAATATGATAGAGACTTTCAAATAACTTAAGGGCAGGGCAGGCTTTAGGGCTTTGGGGGCCCCAGCAGGACTGGTGAAGCCATGAGGCCCCCCTCCCCTTCTTGGCCCACCTTCACCTCGTGTGCTTGACTGTAGTCCTTAAGCACATTCTAGTTTCATTACAATCAGTGGTATCTTTATACTGTTTGCGGGGATGCAGCAGTGTTACTTCTCGAGGTTGTCCTTTCCAACCCATCCATTCCTATTGCTGCCCCTCTGCCTCTTTTTGACTGGGTCATAGCTTGGTGAGAAATATTTCATGACATTATGATGCTACATCAGAAGGAGCAGCAGAGTATTTTGTTGCTGTTGTAAAAACCAAAAAAGTTTAAAAAACTAAAACTGCCCTGGTTTGGGGGCCTCCAGAATCCACAGGGTTCAATTTGTCTGAGAAAAAGATGTTCAAGAACAAGGGGTCATATTATGAAGTAAGTGTGTGTGTGTGTGTGTGTGTGTAAACTCAGGGGAGATGTGAAAAAGATCTTCTTCTCAAAAAGGGTAGTGGAGGCATGGAACAGCCTCCCAGAAAAGGTAGTGTTGGCAAAAATGGTATCGTAATTCAAAAATGCATGACACTGACATAAAGGAACCTTAGTGGTTAGTAAAGTGGGGGTGGGGTTGGGAATAAAGCCAGAGATCAAGTAGGGTCTGCAGTGTTAAAGTAGGTAGGGAAAATGGGCAGACTAGGTGGGCCACGCAATCCTTATCTGCCATCTCTTTCAAGGTTTCTATCTTTCTTTGTGTGTTTCTGTTATATTTTTTATTTTAACAGTTACTTCCAGCAGTGAACAGAATGAAGTTAACTGTTGTGCTACAGCACAGCAACTGTGTGTTGGAGCGCCATAGCTGGGCCTCCAAAACCTTATCAATGACAGGTTGTGGTGTTTCCCTAGCTGTTTTTCCTCACTGTAACTGTTGTTATGTCTGTTAGGGAACGTATGTTATCTACGCTCAACTATTTCTGTCAAATCAGTGCAACTGTATTATGTAAATTGTATGTAAATATGCATGAAGTTGAACAACCTTATTTCCCTCTCGCCGCTGTACCCCTCCCCCCAAGTCGCACCGGCAGATGAGCAGTTATTGCTCAGTGTGCTTTTCCTGGTGAAACAATTTCAATAAATAAATAAATACAATTTTCTGATGCAGGTTTTAGTTGTTGCAGGACCTTGCTGGTAAGGGTGTGTGGGCTGGGCATGTGAGCTGGAGTGATAATTTAAGAATTTGGGGTTGGAGCATGTCATGTTAGAATTCGAAGCACTAGTAACTCTTCAATAAAGTTTTTGTAGACTGAAAAGTAATTAAACTTAAAGAACAATAACTCAATAAAGTTGACAGCAGGAACTAGACAGTTTCAACTAATAACATGGTGCTGTCGGTGGAATTCACTGGCCAGGTTTGTAGTGGCAGTCATGCAAGCACAGTGGAGGATTCTCTCTTTTGTGGGAAAACAGAAAGATCCCCCTAGCCTAGACTAGCTCACCTACCCTTCACCTAACACTGCAACAAGTGCATCCTTCTGCATTCATTTTTTTAATTCTTTGATGTTGCTGCCCAGTTAAGAACAACTGTGTGGTAGCTGGTTCACTGGCACTATGATAGCACATCTGCCCTACCACCTGGGAAACTGAGGTTTGCATGATATTCCTGAAATGCCATGTTGGAGCAGGAAGGTGGTTAGAAACCTTGACTGGTCCTTGATTTACAAAACTCAAGATGTTGACCTAGCCCTTGATTACTTTATTACTACTTTCAACACTGCCTGTGACACCTATGCACCAGTAAAAAAGCGCAAAATCAAAGCATTCACAAATCCCTGGCTCATGGCAAAGCTATTGGCACAACTCAAAAGTAGGGATCACCTCTGGGCCACTGCAAGAGCTACTGGCACTCTGTCGGACATTCAAAAGTATAAACAGGCTCGCAACCACTGTACTAAACAGATCCGCTTGATGAAGAGCTCCTACTTCAAGAATGCCCTCTCCAACTCCTGGGTGAAGGAAATCCTTCTGGGACAACATAAAAATATCATGGGTCAACAGTCCAAATCTCTCCTACAATAATGAATGTGGTGGAACCACTACATTGAACCAGAGATCATTGGAAACACCCTAAATGATACCTTCACGGACCTTAGTGGTGTCCTCTCATCTGATTTCTTCACTGATGCTGACCCTCCAATTTCTACTTCTACTACTGCCTCTCCAACCAAACCACCCTTCAATTTCAAACTAGTAAAGGCACATGAAGTCTATAAATATGTAAAGAAGGCCATTTCTAAGTCCCGAGCAAACAGTGACACTATTGACCTTAAACTTCTGTCCCTCACTCTGGAGGAAGTACTGCTCCCCCTCACAAAAATTTTCAATCTCTCCCTCTGCTACGGCCAATTCCCTAGGAAATGGAAGGCTGCAGTTGTCACTCCGGTGCACAAAAGTGGTGATAAGTCACTGCCTGGTAACTATCACCGGATATCAATACTACCACCTCTCTCTCTCTAAGGCCCTTGAATGCTTGGTGGCGGACCAACTTTCAGACTACCTGGAAAAGCACAACATCCTATGCACTCAGCAGCATGGATTTAGGAAAGGGCACAGCACATCAACTGCCCTACTTGAATTCTCAGGAGCAATCCACAATACCATGGACAAAGGAAACCTAACCATAGCAGTCTACATTGACTTAACCAAGGCATTTGATACAGTTCACCATGGCCTACTTATCAAACAACTTCTATCCCTAGGGCTCTTGCAGGGTCCTGGTGACTGGGTAAAAAATTACCTTGCTCAGCGTTCTCAATCTGTAAAAGTAGCTGGAGTTCTCTCAGACTCAAAACCGGTTCGCTCAGGAGTTCCCCAGGGATCCATCCTGGGCCCCCTCCTTTTCAGCCTTTTCTAAACTCCCTCCCCAAATCCTGCCCTGAACAAATAATCATCTATGCCGATGATGCCGTGATTCTTGCCACTCAAAGATCCGAACCTCTTACGCCTCAACCTTCAGCATGCTGTTTCCAAAGTTGAGATGTGGTTCCTTGAACATAAGCTGGTTCTAAACCACAAAAAAACTAAATCCATGCTCTTCTCTAACTCGTAAAACAAGAAATGGCAAGTCCCACTCACCATTAATACATACCTGGGAAATACGCTTGAACAAGTGCCAATTTTCAAATATCTTGGAATCAACTTTGATCAAGGCCTAACCTTTGCATCTCACATTGATAGTACAGCAAAAACTATTAATCAGTGAATTGGGATTCTGTATCAGAACCGACAGCTTCTTACCCATTCTGCACTGAGGATTGCCATCCAATCTTCTATCATCTCAGTCGTTGACTATGGCTTAGTTATACTCGGATCTGCCACTACTACAGCATGAGTCGCATTACAACATCCCTAAATAAGGCCTGTCAGCTGCTCACTGGTGCACATCGACGTACCCACACATGTGAACTCCATGCTGACTCAGGTTGGTTGCAACACTCAAACCAGATAAAGTACCTTACCTGCCTGATGGTGAAAAAATCCACTCTGGGCCTCACTCCACCCTATATCCAAGACCTGTTATGCCCGAGTGCTAGCACCCATTTTACCAGAAGATCAGAACACCAACCTCTCCAAGTCCCCCAATGCCGGACTTCTCAGGGACAAAGATCATTTGCCTATCATGCCCCCACCTGGCTAAATGCCCTCAGCACTCATATTACTGCCTCCGCCTCTCTAGGTATTTTCAAATCAAGGCTTTTCTCTCACCTTGCCACCTCCAGCTCCTGTGACTGCCCTGATTAAACCTCCTATTTTCTCACTACCCACCCTGTTCCATTATTTGACAAAGACATGTTTGGGAAACCTTTTCTCCTGCTATTGTCTGCTCCCCACCATTCACTTACCCTCTCTGTTCTGGACTTTTTCCTATTTGTTTCTCGTAATCTCACATGACCTCTTTCTTGTAATAATAATGTGATTATTGATATCTCATGTCCTTTTGCACAAGTGATTTGATATGTATTTGTATATGTTTTCTTTCTCTTGACACAACACAAATTGTTGTGTTATCTATGTAACCTTTTGTACTGTACCTAATTGACGTGGAACCTTTGTAAAAGAGCCTCTGGCTCAAAGGTAGTAATTCCTAGAACAATAAATAAACAAATAAATAAAAAAGAAACCATATTTCTTGTATTCAGTATCTTGTTTGTGCTCTTGACCATGGGTGTCCTTGAAAATGGGCACTATTTGTTTAAAAGTCTTCATTTAAATAACATGAAAATGAAATGTCAAGGATATGATATGCTTTGCTCTAGGGGTGTGTGTGTGTTGGGGGTACATTTATTTAATTTTTATTAAGGTTTTGTTGACTGGGTAAGTGCACTAGACAAATTCTACCTATTTTCAGGCACGACCCGGGGGAGGGGGATACAGATGAACGTCAACTGACCTTGAACCAGATTAATCTGTTGGTGGTATTTTTAGTGAATGGGGAAATGTGGACAGGTCATTGGGGAATTCCCCAGCTCTTTCTGCAGGGGGTTTGACTTCCCATGAGTAGAATGGAAGAGTCCATTTCAGGTGGCTCTCCAGAGCCAATGGATGTCAGGGAGGCTGGGGAACAGATCTCCTCCCTGACCTCGGCTCTACCTGAGACCGAAGACTTTTTTGATGCCAGTGGATCAGCAGATTTGCCTTCAAGATTGATTGGTGATAATCAGAAAAATGTTTCCACTGAATGTGAAACTGGAACTACAGTGTCTATTTCAGCTATTGAGGTTGCTATAAGTTCTTCAGACAAGATGGATGTTTCATCTACCCAAACAGAACTGCAACTGGAGGAGCAGAGACTGTTAACCCAACATAAATTAAAGCAGAAATGCAATGGAGTTAGCACAAGGACATGGTGCTTCCAAACTAACTTCAATTCATAAAAACATAAAAAGTAGAGCACACACACCTCTCATAGCAAGGACACGGGTCTGTTAAAAAAGAACTGTATTCACAAATGCCACCAACCTGACGCGTTTCTAATATAAACCACATTCTTTCTCAAAGGATGTGGTTTACATCCGAAACGCGTCAGGTTGGTGGCATTTGTGAATAAAGTTATTTTTTAACAGACCTGCGCCCTTGCCATGAGAGGTGTGTGCGCTCTACTTTTTATGTTTTTATAAATTAAAGCAGCTCTACAAAAAATGATAATTAAGGATGTAAGTTCTCTGCTCAAAGGCCAAAAGCCTGTACTTATAGTTCTGTTCCTGACCCTCAGATGCACAGGATGTTGGAGGGTGCAGTCACTCAGCAAAAAATAACTTTTTTTTACTAACTCCAACGACCAGTCTGCTGCATCTGTATTCTCTTTTATTGCCTTCCAAGCAAAGCTGTGTGATTCTGTTAAATATAAACAAACTACCTTACTTGTTAGAAACCAGAATATCTCCTCTGACTTAACCTCCTCTAGTGAGGAGTCGTCTGATGAAACTACATCTGCACCCGCTGAGTCAGTTTCAACAAACCCTGTCACCATGCTGAAAGCTCCTCTCCTTGTTCCTAGTGCACCCTTTCCTGGTGCTGTTTTGATGGTGGCTGCAGTTAAAATTGTCTTTGGATTCCCTTTCTCAATCACCTCAAGAGAATGCTGGTCTCCCGATCACATACTCAAGGATGCTGGCTGGTCCCAGAATAAAACTGGGCAATGGATTCCTGATCCCAGCTGGAAGCTGGGTATTATCTCTGACGGTTTCCTGGAGTGGTGACTGCCCCTTCCTATTCATACCACAGTCTCCAATCTACTGAATACACTGGCAGCCCCCATGACTATGCCAGCAATATCCTCCATACCAGAGGTGATGAACAGTGCACATGAAGTTTGTGCCAGCTCCTCAGCGGCAAGCGATATTAACCTGCAAACTTTCAAGGCTGCTATGATGGAAACTGTTACTGAGGCTAAATCAGTAACTGGAGATATACTACCATCCCATGATTGCTCCCAGGGCAAGTCAAAGGAAAACCACAGTATACAGGACAAAGACTCGGCTGGTGAAGTGGGTGCCAACACTAACCTTCCTGATTGGGTGGACCCACTCCTCCTCAAAGACCCCTGCGCTCAGAGCTTTTTTCAAAATCCAGACAAGAAGCGGCACCCACAAGGAATGCAGTGCAAATTTATTACAAGGGTGGCCTTGAAGTATATTCTGACTGCCATTATGTGGGGAAAAATTATTAAAAGACTCACTGCATTTCTCCCTGGCTGAGGTCTTCGCCTTCATCAGCATATCAGGTGAAGACAATTTTGATGTCAGTTGTTGGACCTCTCATGATTTGGAACTTTTTTGGCAGCGTTACACTCAAGTGAAGTTTTCTCCCCTTTGGTCTCCCTTCTTAGTAATCCCTCTCACCAAACCACTGAAAAAACTGGTAAAGGTTATGTTCTCAAATGAAGGGGTGCATGTGAAGGTAATTTTTCCCTGGCTTAAGTTAAAATGTGATGTCATCAGCTCACTAGAACCCATCCTGGACTCTTAAGAATTTCTGGACTGGTAGCTGGAAGTTCAAAATGAAATTGCGACAGTCGGATGCAGGGACTGGCCACATCCCTAACTCATTTATGCTGGGCAGGGACCGTGGAGTCTGTTTTTATACAGGCCAGCCTTGTGTCTGTTATAAGTGTGGGGCCTGTACACATCTCTCTAATGTATGTGATAAACCACGCTGTGACATTTGTGGTGAAGTGGGGCACATAAGCCACCAATGTGCCAATCATGCGAAATGTGATCTCTGTGAAGAGACTAGCCACACTTTTTCAAATTGTTCCTATGCTGGTAAAAACAAACTTGCTACCATCAACTCAGATTCTTTTATTCAGGATGCTCAAGAAGCCACCTCATCAGGGCCCAGTCTATTTATACCTCCTGAGTGGGATGCTCCCTCAGCGGAACTTGTTTCATTAATACCAGATGAGGTTACTGTTAGAATTCCTCAGAATTCAGTGAATACAAGTATGACTGTCATGTCTGATACTAGTCCTGTCATGGCTCTTCTACCAGTCAGTTATGAAGACCTCCCTCTCCCACCGGTTAAACTTGTGGACATATTCAACACTGCTGCTGCCATGCTACTCCCCTTCCCAACACGACCACAACATGCACAAATGTCTAGTGGCCCAAAGTGTTCATCAAGGAATCTGAAATCTATTCAGGAGCCACCTGTGATAGCTGCTTCAAACAAATTTGAGGCTTTAATACCAGATCAGAACTGGGGTGACAAGAATATGGAGGTGGGGGAGTCAGATTCTGCATCCCAGACTTCCGGTCCTCCAAAAATCCCTTCAGACCAATCTAATTATAAGGGAAAAGAAGTACTAGAAGGAAACAAGCATTTATCAGTGCCAAATGTTGTCTCGCTGGCATTGGCATTGGTAGTGCAGGAGTTAGAGATGCATAATAGGAATGGCAGTGACGTATTTAACTGATGCCAACCTCGCCCCCACCCTGAAGAGACACATTTTCAACATAGGCATTTTGGGACCTCCCCTCCTAAATGGTGGCACTGTGATTGTGTTAATCTGTCCCAAAAGTTGATTTTCCAGAGTCCACACCATTCTGCGCCACAGGTGCAAATACACATTTTGGGCAGAATGTGAAAAATGACATCTGTAGTGTTCATAAGGAGATGTGAAAAAAATGCCAGTGGTGAAAATCTGTCATGAAAATATTGCAAATTTGCGAAGTTACATGGGTGCGTGGAAACTGCACAATGCACGCTTGTAACACAGTCATTTTATGGACTTTCAGCACCAAATTTTCAACATAGGTATTTTAGGGCCTCTGCTCATGAACAATGTCACCATCATTGTCTCAAACTGTCCTGAAAACTGATTTTGCACAGCAACTGTGCTATTCTGCACCAGACGTGAGAAAACATATTTTAGCCAGCATATGTAAAATGACAGCTATACTGTTCATAAGGAGGTGTGAAAAAATGTCAATGTTGAAAATCTGGAGTGCAAATATTACAGATTCATGAAGTTATGAGCGTCCGTAGAAACTTCACAATGCACGCTGGTAAAACAGCCATTTTTTTTTTCACCAAATTTGCAACATACACTTTTTGAGATCCCAGCTCATGAACAGTGGCACTGTCGTTTCATTAATTGGTCCTGAAAGGTGATTCCGTGCAGTGACCGCGAAATCAACTTTTGGGACTGAATATCACCCAACAGTGATTGCATTCATGAGAAGGGGTCCCAATAACCCCATGTTGAAAATTTGGTGCCATAATTTCTGAAAAAGCCCAAGATATGCACCAAAGTTGAAAAAAAAAACTATTTATGCCATTATACAGCTTACCAGCATTTCTTCAGTTTGCGGTCATCTTTGAAGAGTGCAGATGTGTTCCCGGTCCATCAAAGTGCATTGTGCTGTGCTCCGTGCCAGAGGTAAGTATGGGGTGGGGGTGTGGAGGCAGGGTGCACAGAGGCTGGGCACGGGCTATGGGAGGGCCACCGGAGTTGACGAGGGACTGTTTTCTGTTTTGCAGGTTTAAAAAAAAAAATAAACATTGCGGGATGGTTTTTCTTTTACAGGGGCATTTGGCATGCTGGGGTGGTCTCCCAGCATGCTACCTGAGTTTTTTTTGGGGGGGGTTATGTAGCTGATGAGGGATTGGGCACCCCCATGGGCACACAACAAATGGGGGGCATTATGCCAATGGGGAGTGGGCTCCCCCATTGACAAATTAAACTGGGAAAGGGGGACATGATGCCAAGGGTGATTGGGCACCCCATCAGTACACATATTAAATGGGAGGGGAGTTGTATTATGCCAATGGGGAGTGGGCTCCCTTGTCTGCAAATGAAGTGAGTCAGGGCACACTGCGGTGTGGCATGCTACCATGTTTTGTAAACTGGTCACCAGGAAAGGCACACCGCTGTGTGAAAAGCTTGGCTGTTATTGCAGCGAACCTTTCCTTAAATCTAGTGGCCAATTTACATGTTAAGGGTGTTGGCGCCTGCAGCTGCCTTATTTGGGAATGAGGGATGCACCTACTGATGCGTGCCCTGCATTCACCCACAGTGACTGCACCTCCAAATCTGCTACTACTGCACTATGTTGGCTGCACAAGTGCGAGTCAACATTAAAAGCTCCTAAACTTAATCTATTGAATGCATAGCTTATTCTCAGCTAATGTCTGCAGTACCCTTCATTATGAGAAGAGACATGCTGTTTTTCAACATTTGCATGATTTGTTTAATATTTAGTAAACTTTATTTAGGAACGTAGAAATGCACAGAAGCAGTTAACAATGAATTTGTGCTGGAGAGTAATAGAATACAACAGAGGTACCATACAATAGTGAAAGAAAAAAGGAAACAACCTCTGAATAAGTTATATTCTCTCTGGTAAATAAAGTCAACTGTTAATTTTAACATTTACAATTTATCGCCAAGCACTCCCCTCCTAATCCCTTCCTTTCCAACCACCAGAGTGAAAAACATAGTTTGAATGAGGGTATAAGTGTTGCTTCTAATTCCAGTACACAGTAACTGCCCAAAGAAAAAGATAAAAAAACAAGCATTTATCAGTGCCGAATTTTTGCTTGCTAATATTAGCTTTGAACATGCAGGAGTTAGACAGATGCAGAATAGGAATAGCAGTGAAATATTGAATTCATGCCAACCCCACCTCCACCCTGCAGAGATGGACAGGCATTGGGGTGTGCCTTTGGGTCATCGCCCATAATGCTCATGGCATTTCACCTCACCCTATCCTGTAGACACCAAGTGTTGAGGTGTGCCTTGGGGTGTTCTGCCTCACAGTTACACCATTTCATAAGGACGTACACCAAAATGGATGCAGCATAGGAGAAAGGGGTGAAGTCTGGGTCCGAAGAGTCCAAGGCACACCTCAATACCTATCACTGGCTTCAGGGTGGGGGCTTGGGGCAGAATGGCATGAGCATTTCAGCCAGTAGTCCAAAGGCACACCCTGATGCCTGTCAGTCTGTACAGGGTGGGACGTTATGGTTAGAAACCCTAACACCCCAGGTGTTTGTTGGTGTCTGCACTACAATTTTCATCATGGCCTTTTTGTGACCCCCCACCTCATGAAAGCATTTGGGACCTCTGTGCATGAACAGTGACATTGTGATTTTGTTAATGTGTCCTGAACGCTGATTTCCCACAGCGACTGTGCCATTCTGTGCCAGATGTGTGAAAACACAGATCGGGCAGGATGTGAAGAATGATAGCTGTACCATTCATAGAGATGAGTGAAGAGATGGTAATGTTGAAAATCTGGAGTGAAAATATTAAAAATGCCCGAACTTCCGAGAGTACGTGGAAACTGTGCAATGCATGCTTGTATCACAGTCATTTAGCGGAATTATTTCATTAAATTCTCAACATAGGCATTTTGTGACTTCTGCTCATGAACACTATCGTGATTTTCTTAATCTGTCCCGAACATTGATTTCCCACAGCGACTGCGCCACTGTGTGCCAGATGTGCAAACACACATTTCGGGCAAGATGAGAAAAATGACAGCTGCACTGTTCATAAGGAGGTGTGCAAAATGGACAAAGTTGAAACTTTTTAGTGGAAATATTAAAAATGTTTGAAGTTATGAGTATGCATGGAAACTGTGCAATGCATGCTTGTAACATAGTCATTTTGTGGACTTTTGTCACCAAATTTTCAACATAGGCATTTTAGGACCTCTGCTCATGAACAGTGTCACCTGTGATTTTCTTAATCTGTCCTGAACACTGATTTCCCACAGCGACAGTGCTATTCTGCACCAAAATTGTGAAAACACATTTTGGCCAGGATGTGAAAAATGACAATTGTATAAGGGTGTGTGAAAAAAATAGCAATGTTGAAAATCTGCAGTGAAAATATTACAATTTTGTGAAGTTATGAGTGTACATGGAAATTGCACAAAGCACATTTATAACACAGTCGTTTTTGGGAATTCTTTCACCAGATTTGCAACACATACGCTTTTTGAGAGCCCACCTTATGAACAGCGACACAGTCATTTTGTTAATCGGTCCAGAAAGATAATTTCACACAGTGACCATGAAATCACCTTTCGGGACCAAATAACGCCATGACAGTGACTGAATTCACGAGGAGGGATCCCAAGAACCCCATGTTAAAAAAATTGCTGCCAAAAGGGGAAAAAATGGCTGAGATGTCCATATAAGTTGAAAGAAACCCACTTATGCCATTATATAGCTTACCAGCATTTCTTCAGTTTGTGGTCAGCTTTGAAGAGTGCAGACGTGTTCCAGGTCCACCGAAGATCATCACACTGGACTCCAGAAGAAAGTACAGGGGGTGTGTGGTGAGGTGGGGTGTGCAGAGGGTGGCTGCGCATTGGGGGAAGGGACAAAAGATTCAACAAGGGACCGTTTTCTTTTTTTACAGGGTTTAAAAAAAAAAAGAAGATGACATGGGACATTTGGCATGCTGGGCCTAGTGTGCCACCTGGATAATTATTGTGGGGGAGTGGAGTCGATGGGGGTTAGGCACCCCTGTTGGCCTTACAGCATGCTGAGGGGGGAGCACATGAGCACACTGGGGTGGGCTCCCAGCTTGCTACCTGGGTGTTTGTTGGGGGGGGCTGGAGACAACGGGAAGTGGGCACCCCCTCGGCCATATAGTGTGCTTGGGGGAGAGTGCATAATCCAAGGGGATTGGGCACCCCCTCAGCACACAACAAATGAGGGGGCAGATCATGCTGATGGGGGCTGGGCTACCCTGTCAGCAAATGAACTGGGGAGGAGGCATGCTGACAGGGGGATTGGGCACCCCCGTTGGCTTTACCAGGGACTGTGAGAAGTGGTGACTGTCTTTCACCTTCGTGGAGACTGTGAAAGTCTGACAGAGAAGCCCTCTTCATGTTTATTGAAAGGGGACACCAGACAGTGCAGGTGTAGTTGGCTGCTGCAGTCAGGGACTGCCACACAAAAACAGCTGATTGCTGATGATGGGGTGCTCCCTGATTGCAGCGGCCAGTTTGTTTCAAGTTGGTCGCAAGTTATACTACTGCTGTCTTGGACAGCATACTTTTCTATTGGTGCCACACAGACCAGCCCCAAAATGGGCTGCTGGCATTGGCAACAACACTGCTGTGCCTCCACAACTCGCTACTGCAGCAAGCTGACCCAATATGTTTCTTGCACATGCGTGCAAGCAAACATAAAAAGAAGTGAAGATTACAAATATATGTATGTAACAGTAAGAGAAGTTTCCAGTTGATCAATATGCAGTTCATAATGTATGCAAGGGATTCCAGATTTATTTGTATCTTGATAAGTTATTAGATAGACTCGCTATGAGGCACACGGCTTGCAATGCAAACAAAATTTCTTTGTACCATTCCAAAACATGGGGGTTGTCTGGATCTAGCCAATGTTGAAGGATGACCTTTTCGGCACATACTGAGATTAAGGTCATGTGGGCCTTCTGATTGCCAACCAAAGAGCCCATATAGTCACCTACAATACATGATACAGGGAGGAAGGTGTCAGAGAGCCCCAACAATGGATCTAAACGAGATCAAATTGAATTCCAGAAGGGAACAACTTTCTTACAGGTCCAGAATTTATGGTATAAGGAGCCAGGCTCTTGGCCACATCTGGAGCAGATGTTATTGGGTAACCAACCCATCCTGTGCAATTTAACAGGAGTATAACAGAGGTTACGGTTAATCTGTAATTGCATAAGGTGGTATCTGTTCCACTTTATTAATTTATACAGTTGCTTCCAGATGAGTGGCCAGTTTCTGGTGGTTACAGTGGGTGGAAGAGTCTGGTCCCAATCACACACCCTGGGGCCGTCACTGGTAGTTAGACACTTGTGCAGTGATCTATAATAGTATGATATGAGGTGAGAGGAAGGTGCTGAGGAAAAAAGTGTGAAGACCACAGTGCCTAAAAGGCTAAACCATGGTCCTGTACAAAAAAACTACAATTGTATGATTTTAAATTTGATATATGTTTTTTATAGGAGACGTGGATGAATTCCCTTGGCCAGGCTAAATTATTCTAGCCGGAATGGGTGTGGGGCCCTTCCTTCTGGTCTTTTGGTTGTGATACAGCAGATAGGGCTGCTGTATTATTCAGTCCTCCTCCTTTACCCTATCCAAACTTATAGATGTTATTCCTGGATGTTTACTCATTATTGATGGCATCTGGGAATCCACTTCCTGCACATGTATCACTATTTATGGCCCCCAGTCCAAGACTGAAAAGGTTTACCTTTGATCTCTCTCCAGCAATTTTTGGTCACCTCCAAAAATATTTTTTGGCAGGGGATTTCAATACTGGCTTCAACATTTTTAACCCAAAAAATAAAGGAAAAAAACAATACTGTGATTCTCATGCTTTTGAGAGGTGTATAAAAACTGCTGACCTAGTAAACTGTGCTGATACTGTACTGTAAAGGGAGTGCCCATTTTTACCTATAAAAGGGGAAACTTACTATGACAATTGACCATTTTTTCATTTCTAAAAATGTTTCTTTGGCCTCATTTGCAGTCTGTCCCTATGAGTTTTCTGACCATGCTTTTTTGAGACAACATAAAAGGCCCCTTTTCCCACTCAGTAAAACACACTCGGTGGAAGCTGAACATTTTTGTTTTGCAGAATCCCCAAGTCATCTCAGAAATTACAAATCTTTTATGTGCTAGAACATCTGTGTATGATGTATATGATGACATTGGCTGTTGGTGGGCAAACACCAAATTAGATATTAAAAAGTATTTTCAAAACTATGGGACTTCAAAAGCCAGAAATAATTTATTTTCTTATCTCAAACTGAAAACTCAGCTCCACTACCTTTTTTCTTTAGTATCTGAAACCAGATCGGATTATTCCAAACAAATTGGCAGTCTCAGATCACAAATGAAAGAGGTAAAGTATGACAGAGCTAATTCCATAAGGGTGGAACTGAAATATGGGATAAAACACCTACTGATGATCCATTTGAGGCCTGTAAAAACATGAAAGATGCCATTTCCGTCACTGCTTTAAGAAACTCGGAAAGTAAAGTGGTTTCCTCTAAGGAACAGTTCAATATTTGTGGAATAGCAGTAAGGAGAGGTAAGGTATATAGTACTTGCATAATTTATGTGACATTTGGCCAGCTGATTATGATTGTTCTTTGATTTTTGTAATATGGAATATAGTGTGTGATTGTCAGTGCTTCTATGAATGCCACCCCCCAGGTTTCAAAGAAGCAACAAGATATATTAACCTGAAACAAGGAGATAATTAAAGACTAGAGAGACACAATTAAGGATCTCCTGATTATCTGGCTTAATTGGAGTTGACCAGCTGCCAGGATATAGGGCTTGTAAACTTTTATGTTTTCTTAGAGGAAAAACATGTTCCGATCATGGTGCTAAAGTTATATAAAATCCTTTGATCCTTGGAGAAAAGATGATCTGCTCGAGATCAAAGAGGGGGTGTTACTTAAGGAGTCATATTGGGAAATGAGCTTTTGCTGATGTCACTTTATTTAATATACCTCCTGATAGGACATCCTATTTTGTATATTTTTTTTATTTTCTGAAAGGAAGAGCTAGATTACATCATCAAAGTGGTGGTAACACAACATTTTAAACTATATTCTGTGTTTCTATGTAGACACATTTTCTTTGTGGGCTTTTAGAAACAAGAACTAACTATAAGCATTGTAAGAAGGTAATACATTACATAGAAAAGTCTAATTGTATTGTGGTAGGACTTAATGTTTGTACTTTTCTTTTAAGTGATTGTATGCTTTGTGATATAGTGTTCTGTGTTTACAATTTACGTATTTTTATCCATTTTTAAGTAAACCTCTTATGTTAAAGAGATTGCCTGGTATGTCTTCGAAATTCTTTCTTTTGCATGTGAAGTATAGATGGTTAAGGCTGACTAAAACTGTTCAAAGCTTGATGGTGTACCAAACTGGGAAAAGGTAAGAATATACCTAAGGTCTTTTATAGAGTTCTAATGGTTCATTTTGAATACTTGCTTAGGTGCCGTTAGGTGAAAGATATCTGGCATCCCCAAAGAGCAGATTATCTGGGCCTGTACATTTTGGTTCGCTAGCATAAGGTTCACAGTTTGAATCCCTCCAGATCTTGAGACCAAAGTTGATTCAGACCCACAAGCAGACAGGAGAGTTACCCTTCTCTGTTACCTGTTCACAATACTGCACTCGGAGGTTGGCACGGTGGGAGTAGAGTGCCTGACCTGCTGAGTGGGTTTGTGACAGATTGGTTGGCTGTGGTGTGCATAAATTTGGTAACAAAAGCTTTAATTGTTCAGTGAGTCAGCTTGATATTGTACAGCTCACTTGCCAAAAAAAGGCAGTTATTTATTTTAAAGGAAACATAACTATATCAGTTGGCTTACAGTCAAGTTCCTACCTGTTTTATTTTGTTTCTAAAGTGCAAGTTAGGGTAGCTGTAGTTAGAAAAGAAGATGACTTCCAACTGCAGAGGGCACACTGTGAACTACTTGAGGCAGTTGTGCAAGGACAGAGGAGTCCTGTATGAGGTGAGATCCATTAAGCAGAACCTTGTGGATGCCCTGATGGCAGCAGATACCCAGAGCATCGAGTCACTGACTGTGATTGTAAAAGACCAAACTTTGAGTGTGGAAGGGCTAGCGGCCAGTGCAGTGTCCAGATCTGGTGAGGATGACAGCAGGACCAGTGCCAGCGAAGGGCCACAGCAGCAGGGGAAGATCACCAGCTTTCTGCAGCCAGAAGCACTCAGGCTACAGATTGAGCTGTGCAGAATGGAGCTGGAGTTCCAGCGAGAACAGTGAGAGGCAGACCATGAGGAGCATGAGTGCCAGAGGTGACATGAACTGGACAAGCTATGATTCCAGCCACCAGCACCAGAGCAGGTAAGTGGCTTGAGTTTAACTGGAACTACAGGACTGGGTTACAAATTTAATTCCAAATTGGTAGCTGAATTTAAAGAGGGGGAGGATATGGATGCCTTTTTAAATTCCTTAGAAAGTTTGTTTTCAAGCTAAAATTCCTAGAGGGCCCTGGAGCTTCCAGCTATCCTTGCTACTTACCGGGAAATCTCGGGATGCATTGGGTTAGATGGACAATGAGTACAGTAATGATTACAGCAAACTTAAAGCTGCACTTTTAAAAAAGTTTTATTTAACTGCTGAAACATACAGAGCTAAATTCTGTAAGCTCAGGAGAAGTCCTGATATAAGCTATGAGGAGCTAGCCACAAAACAACGTCAGTTTTTAAAACATTGGTGGGAAGGAACTGAAGCAAACTCTGTAGATAAAATTGAAAATGTAATATTGTTAGAGCAGTTTGTTGGGGCATGCCCAGCAGAGCTGAAAATCTGGCTGGAGGACTGAGATCCAAAAACAGTGCAAGAGGCTACCGAACGCTTGGACCGCTATGCCAAGAACAGACCTGCTCTGAGAGTGAAAGGGAAAATTGCACCTTCAGGGCAGCTAAAACCCCCACTGCCTCCACCAAAACCAGTTAGTCCTAGGTTTCAAAGAAAAGATTTCTCTGAAAAAAGAAATGAATTTTGGTTTTGTAAAGAAACTGGACATATTGCCAAACAGTGTCCCAAAAGGGTGAGCAATATACAACAGGGGGCTAGAAAAGAAGTGGGTTGTTTGTGGGTCCCTGGAAACATGCCTGTGAACATGAGGGAACAGATGCATCCAGTCACTGTGAATGGTATACAGACACAAGGGTTAATGGACACAGGGGCATCCCTGACATTGGTAAAAGGGGATCTGGTAGAGCCTGGTTGGCTTATACCCAATAAATATGACACTGTACAAGACTTTATTGGTGAGGAGAAAACATTGCCCCTCGCTAGTGATATCCTAGACTGGGGTGAAATGGGGAACTGTGCAACAGGTGGCTGTAGCCAAAATGTTAGCAGTTGATGTCATCCTTGGCAACAATCTCCAACAGGGGATGGTGTGTGCAGTTGCCCGTAGCCATGCGGGAAGGGAAAATTGTAGTTCCCTGGACCCCCCAGAAGCCATTGTGGACACCACTGAGAGGCTGGTTCCCCAGCCTGTGTCTACTGCAGGGGTTATCAAATGGTGAGGCCAGCCTCCCTGGGGAGGCCCCAGCCTGTTCCAAGGGAGGCTCAAGCAAGTCTTGAAAAAGTATTATATTTCAATTTAGAAATTTATAGATTTTGTGTGAAGGGATAAGGCAAACTGAAAGAGGATAATAGTAGGTGAATGTATGTATTTATTCACAAGTCTGTGACCAGGGAAGATACTGTACACCAAGCCATGGCTTATTTCAGGTGTACATAGGGAAGGGTAGTGAGAGAATATAATTCAAAATGTAACTGCAAAATGCTTACACAATACAAAATGAATAAAAGTGCAAACAAATTAAGAAAAATAAACTAACAATGTGAGGAACAAGTTGATCAATTAGACTGGCAGCAGAACTGTCCAAATACAAGAGTTAACCATACAGATACTAGGAATACGAGCAGAAGGGAGCAAAATGATCCATGAGAAGTTGCTTAAGAGCAGGGTGAGAGGCAGAGGTCAACAGGAAGGTTATCCCAGTTAGAGGGGAAACAGAATAAGCAGTATGACACATGATGGTATGGCTGTAAGGGGGGTAACAGTGAGTCGAGAGTCAAAATATTGGAGCAAATAAGTTGTCATTAGAGCCAGCTATGCAACAAGGATTCAATTTATTCCTGATGTACCTGTGAAAAGTAAGCTCTTTTCCTATGGGGAGGCCCAAAAATATTTCAGTATTTTCAGGGAGGCTCAAGATATTTTCCATGGTTTAGGGGAGGTTCACTATGACTAAGTTTGAGAACTGTTGGTCTACTGATATAGAAACTAATGAAAAGGGGGTAGATATTTTCCCAGTAGCAGTTAACCACACAGCTATGGAGGGTTACTCTGAAGAGAGAGGGGTGACCCATTGTCAGAGGGTTAGGGATGACAGTGATCCTGAGTGCCCTGATGTTAGTGCTAGGGACCCTAGTTTAGAGACTGAAGGGGACCTGTCTCATGCATTGGGAATGTGTGAGGAGTTTGCAGCTGCTCAGAGAAGTGACCCTACTCTAGAGAAGCTGAGGGCTTGAGCAGACTCTGACGGAACACAGGTAGGTGACGGTAAACTTAAGGTTTATTGAGAAAATGGACTCATGTATACTCAGGATGTGAAGACGGGGGGGTGATAGGCAGGCAGCTTGTCATTCCTCAGGGGTATCATGAGCAGTTGCTCAAGATTGCACATGTCATTCTCTTGTCTGGTCATCTGGGAATCACACACACTATGCAGCAGTTGGCTCAGAATTTCTATTGGCCCAACTTCACCCAGCAGGTGAAGGAGTATTGCAGGTCTTGTCACTGGTGCCAAGAAATAGGGAGAGCAGGTAAGAAAACCCAAGCCGCTTTAATTCCATTACCCATAGTGGAGGAGCCATTCCAGAGGGTGGGAATGGATATTGTGAGGCCTTTAAATACCCCAGCTCCTCCGGGAAGAGGTTCATCCTGATTGTGGTGGATTATGCCACCCAGTATTCAGAGGCAGTTGCCCTATCCTCACTGAGGACAGAAAAAGTGGCAGATGCCTTACTTGGGGTTTTCTCCCATGTTGGGTTTCTGCAGGAGATTATCACAGATCAAGGGGATTCCTTCATGTCGGACCTGATTTATTTATTATTTATTTGTTTTTGTTAATCGGGTATGGCACACTAGACAGCCAAGTGCCTATTTCAGGTGCGACCCAGGAGGGTTACAAGGATAGAAGCATACAATAACAGTGAGGGAGTCAGTTACATACAAGCATGCAATAGCAGTAAAGGAGTCAGTTACATACAGATGGTACAAAAACAACTTAAGATAGGCAGCTAACATAGTAGGTAAAAAGAAAACAATTTTGGCAAAACAAGAAAATAATGGACATAACCTTGGAGGAATAAGGGAGCAATACATCATAAGAGTTCAGTAGAACATTATGCATCCAGGAGTGGGACATGAGACGATTGCTGGACAATTTTGGTGGGCTTGGGGGAGGGCAGCAGAAATAGCGAGTGGGCGACCACTTCCAATTCGAGAAAGTAAGTGCAGGGGGCACTGACAGCCCGCAGTGTACAGGTGGACTAGGTGTACTACAAGGTACAGGGACATATGGTGGGAGGAGTCAGGAAGTTCCAGAGAGAGGTTTTGAAGTGGTGGAGGGAGGAGGAGGACCGGGTAGGGACAGGAAGGGAGTTCGAAATTTTTGGGGCATAGGTGGTGAAGGCCCGATCACCCATGAGGGAGCAAGTTCTAGGAACCAGACGATCTAGTGCTGCCCTTGATCTGAAATGATAGAAAGGGGGGCAGGGTTGAGGGGAGGGACAAGGGCGGGGGGGTGGCCGATCTGATGATATTGTCAATGAAATTTCCAAGCACGGTGCTTTTCCGGAGAGAGCCACTGCCGCCGGGTGTAGAGATCACAGTGGTGAATGAGGGGAGGGGCGGAGAGAGCAAAGTGGCAGATGTTATTGTAGGCTGAGTCCCATTTCAGGAGGCTGGATGTGGGTACAGGGGCAAAGGTAACCAGCCCATAGCAGAGAGTAGGGAGGAGGCCCCTCTGGCAAGGGCCAAACGTGCAGCTGGGGTTAGGCAGCTTTTGGCTCTGTAGGCGAGACTGAGCTTACAGTTTGTAGCCTAGCAGACATTTCGAATGTGCAGGGTAAGATCAAGCTGCGGATCCAGGGTGACCCCCAGGTACTTTACTGCAGCCACTGTCTGCAGAGGGGAGCCATCCACACCATATATTAAAGGGGGTGAGGCAGTATTTTATCTTATTCTGTGACCCAAACAGCATTGCTTGGGTTTTATTTAGGTTGATGGTGAGTCTACATTCCACCAGCCAGGACTGAATGTGATTGAAGTCCTCATTTAGTTGAGAGTTTATGGTGGCGGTGTCCCGGGCACTGGCCAGGATGACAATGTCATCCGCATACAGGGTGGTATGCCCGTGTACCGTGGTGGATGGAAGATCATTGATGAAGAGGGAGAAGATGGTTGGTCCAAGGACAGAGCCCTGGTGGGACCCCGCACCAAACAGGAGAGTGGGTGGAGAGGGTGTGATTAAAGTTGGTGTACTGCTGCCTACCGGAGAGGTAATTGAGGAACCACGTATGGGTAGGGGGGAAGAAGCCAAGGGATAGGAGAGTGGAGCTAAGAAGGGTGTGATCAACCCAATTGAAGGCTTTGGAGAGATCCACAAAGATGGCACCGGTGAGGTTGCCCAGGTCGGCAGCAGTTCTGATGGTAGAGGTAACTACAGCAAGGGTAGTGGCCATGCTATGTCCTTTTCTGAACCCATGCTGAGACAGTGAGAGGAGGTTGTGGTTCTGTATGTACTGAGATAGCTGGGAGGCTGCAATTTTCTCAAGAATTTTGGAGGCAGCGGACAGTATGGCAATGGGTCGATAGTTCTGGGGATCCTTGAGGTTGCCTTGTTTTAGGACTGGGACAACCTTCGCCACTTTCCAGATATCTGGGATGATCCTGGAGTTAAGGGAGGCATTACAAATGTGAGTAACGGGACTGGCAAGGAGGTGGGCCCCTAGTCTGAGCAGTCTTGGCTCAAGGCTGTCGTGCCCCATGCAGCTGTGAGGGGAGAGACCGGTGAGGAGCTGCTGGGTCTCATTTACAGACACTTGTTGGAGGTAGAGTGGTGGTCAGGAGTTTGTACCAGGAGGAGGGGAGTCAGCTGGCTTTGGGGCAGTGGACTGGGAAGGTGGGACAGATAATTTGGAGAAGAGGGAGTTAAAGGCATTGGAGATAGTATGAAATGCTTGTTGGAGAAGTGTGGGGTGGTGCAGAGATGCATGACACTGTATTACCCACAAGCTAGTGGGCTCGTGGAAAGATTTAATGGTACCCTGAAGTCAATGCTTCAAGCATGTGCTGAACAGCATGAGAGGGACAGGGAGAAATACCTTCCCCACCTGTTGTTTGCATACAGGTAGGTGCCCCAAGAGTTGACAGGATTTTACCTCTTTGAGCTCTTATATGGATGCCAGGTACGTGGGCCCCTAGACTTGATCCGGGAGGACTGGGAAGGCAAGCACACCACCCAGGGAACTCCCATAGTGGATTATATCCTTAGGTTTAGGAAAAGGCTGAAGGAGCATATGGGGACAACCCAGAGCAACCTGGCAGCTGCCCAACAGAAACAAAAAGTGTAGCACGACTGCAGAGCCAGAGCTCACTCAAACATGGTGGGTCAGGAAGTCATGGTCCTTATTCCGGTCTGGAAAGACAAGCAGCAGTCTGAGTTGGCAGGACCTTACAAAGTAGTTAGGAAGGTAAATGATGTGAACTATATCATAGAGTTACCTGACAGAAGACAGACAGAAAGAATGTATAATGTCAACATGATGAAGCCATATGCTAATAGGTCTGACATGGTGTTTGCAGTGTGTAGTCCTGGGGAGGAAACGGACAAAGGAGACCACCTTCTGGACTTGCTGGAAGAAAGCAAGTGGGAATCCTCTGTGGAGGCAGTAAAACTGTCTCCCCAGCTGGCCCCAGACAAGATCCAGGAAGTAAGGGAGGTTTTAGCAGACTTTGCCCCACTGTTTAGCACCAAGTCTGGACTAACCCCCTTAGTGATGCAGGATGTGGAGACAGGGACACAGACACCCATACGTCGGACAGCATATTGGGTGTCAGAGGCTGTCCAAAAAGACATTAGGAAGGAAGTGGAGGAAAGGCTAGATTTAGGGGTAATCCAGAGATCGCACAGCCCCTGGGCCTCACCCATATTCCTTGTGCCCAAGCCAGATGGCTCTATTCATTTCTGTGTGGACTGTCATGGACTGAATCCAGTCACAAAGTCAGATGCTCACCTAATGCCTCAGACGGACAAACTTCTGGACAAGTTGGGAGGGGTGACCCACCTTACAACTATTGACCTGACCAAGGGGTATTGACAGGTAGAGTTAACGGACAGAGTTAGGGAGAGGTCGGCCTTCATCACTCTGATAGGCTTATTTGAATTTAAAGTAATGCCTTTCTGAATGAAGAACACCCTGGCCACTTTCTAAAGGTTGGTGAACCAGGTGTTAAATGCTGCTAAGGAGTATGCTGTGGCATACCTGGATGACATTGACAGAGTTAGGGAGAGGTCGGCCTTCATCACTCTGATAGCCTTATTTGAATTTAAAGTAATGCCTTTCTGAATGAAAAACACCCAAGCCACTTTCTAAAGGTTGGTGAACCAGGTGTTAAATGGTGCTAATGAGTAGGGAGGAACACCTATCCCACCTTAGGGAAGTGCTGAGCAGGATTCAGGGGGCCGGGCTCACTGTCAATGCTGAAAAGTGCCAGTAGGCCATGGCTGAAGTGGTATACCTTGGGCATGTTGTAGGCCGGGGACAGCTCCATCCTAGCCAAACAAAAATAGAGGTGATCAAGGCATGGCCCAGACCAGAAATACTGAAGCAGGCCAGGAGTTTCCTCGGAACAGCAGAGTACTATAGGAAATTTGTACCCAGTTACAGTGCCCTGGCTGCCTAAGAAAATTACCTGGGAACCAGCCTGCGAAAAAGCCTTTCCCAGACTAAAGGAGGCACTGTGCAGTGCTCCTGTATTGACAAGTCCTGACTATAGCAGAATCTTTATAGTTTAGACTGATGCCTCAGATGTAGGTATTGGGGCAGTACTGAGTCAGACATCCAACCAAGTGAAAGATCATCTGGTAGTGTACCTGAGTAAAAAGTTACTTCCCAGGGAGCAGGCATATATTACTGTGGAAAAAAAAGAGTGTCTTGCCATAGTGTGGGCCCTAAAGAAGTTAGAGCCATACTTATATGGGCAACATTTTGTGGTACAAACTGACCACAACCCCCTGGTTTAGCTGATGCAAATGGGAAAAACTAATGGTAGACTGTTAAGATGGAGTCTTGCCTTACAAGGGTATGACATGACAATCTTACATAGGGCTGGAGTAACCAATCAGAACAGCGATGGCCTTTCACATCTTTATGAGGAGTTTACTGATTTGGGAAGCTCATCCCATGCAGGGGATAGCGCCCCCAAATTCAGTCTAGGAGGGGAGGATTTGTGATACTTGGCCAACTGGTTATGACTGTTCTTTGATTTTTGCAATATAGAATATAGTGTGTGATTGCCAGTGCTTCCATGAATACCCCCCCCCAGGTTTCAGAGAAGCAACAGGATACATTAACCTGGATCCAGGAGGTAATTAAAGAATAGAGAGACACAAGTAACGGTCTCCTGTTTATCTGACTTAATTGGAGCTGACCAGCTGCCAGGATATTGGGCTTGTAAACTTTTATGATGTCTTAGAGGAAAAACATGTTCCCATCATGGTGCTAAAGTTATATAAAATCATTTGAGCCGTGGAGAAAAGAGGATCTGCTCAAGATCACAGAGCTGGGATGTTAATTAAGGAGTCATATTGGGAAATGAGCTTTTGCTGATGTCACCTTATTTAATATACCTCCTGATAGGACATCCTGTTTTGTATATTTTTTTTATATTCTGAAAGGAGGAGCTAGATTACATCATCAAAGGGGTGGTAACACAACGTTTTAAACTGTATTCTGTATTTCCTCTTAGACACGTTTTCTTTGTGGGCTCTTAGAAACAAGAACTAACTATAAGCACTGTAAGAAGGTACTACATTAGATAGAAAAATCTAATTGTATTGTGGTAGGAGTTTATGATTTGTGATACAGTGTTCTGTGTTTACATTTTACATACTTGTATCCATTTTTAAGTAAACCTTTTATTTTAAAGAGACTGTCTGGTGTGTCTTCGAAATTCTTTCTTTTGCATGTGAAGTATAGATGGTTAGGCTTACTAAAACTGTTCAAAGCTTGATGGTTTACCAAACTGGGAAAAGGTAAGAATATACCTAAGGTCTTTTATAGAGTTTTAAGGGTTCCTTTTGGATACCTGGTTAGGTGCCCTTAGGTGAAAGATATCTGGCATCCCCAAAGAGCAGATTATCTGAACCTGTACATTTGGGTATGCTAGCATAAGGTTCACAGTTTGAATCCACCCAGAACTTGAGACCAAAGGTGATTCGGACCCACAAGCAGACAGGAGTGTTACCCTGTTCTGTTACCTGTTCACAATACTGTGCTCAGAGATTGGCACTGTGGGAACAGAGGACCTGACCTACTGAGTGAATCTGTGACAACTTGTAGTACTTTTTACAGCTTTACTCACACCCTTGAGTAGTAGTAGTAGACAGGTAGGTAGTAATTTGTAGAGAATAGAAGGCCCATGAGCAAGGGTGAGAAAAGTGCTGGAAAAGGAGGAGGAGGGGATGGTGGTGGATGAAAACACTCCCTAAGCAAGAGAGGTGTGTTAGAGGAGGGCTTATGTAGAGGTTGTGGGAGGAGCTATTCCCCACACTGAACGTTAGGAAAACCCTTCCATTCAATGTTTGTGGAATAGCAATAAGGAGAGACTGGGTATATAGTGCTTGTGTAACTTGTACTTTTTGTGGCTTTACTCTATTCCCACCCTTGAGTAGTAGTAGTAGCAGTAGGGGGTAAGTAGGTAGTAATTTGTAGGGAATATAAGGCCCAAAACAAAACCTCCTCCAGCTCATGGAGAGTATGACCTCCTGGAACTCAGGAGAGGAAAAACACCCAGGTGGAGGAAACCCCTGAGGACCCATGGCCAGAGGTCTGCCGAATCCTTCTGGGCATACTAAATGGAGAAGCATCTAGGTCTTAGTAACCATAGCTAATTCAAGATTGGTAGTTGCCTGGAGAGATGATAATCCATTTTCTATTAGTGGATGATGCCAATCGCATGATGATCCTGAGGTTGAAGAGGAGAACAGTACTGAATAAGCGGTAGAGTCCAATGTATAGAGTAAATCCAAGTGAAGGGGGATGAAGGAAGTCCAAGTATCCAAGATGATAAATGATGCCTGTCCAATGGAATTGTAATAGGCAGAGGGATAATGACTGGATTGATAAGGTACTAAACTGTGAATGGTGGAATTGCAATGGTAGAAGGTCAAAGTAGGTGTGATGATTAGTAAAGTTATGAGTGACTGCTACAATATATATACGGTTTGATATTCGAGGTAGTCTGAAGGTAAAGAATTGATTAGTGAATAGAAGACACTAGGTAAGCATCCCAGAGTAACTGAGTAGAGGAGTTTGAGTGCCTGATGAGTTTAATGCCATAAGTGATTAGTAAAGCCCAGAAGATTATTCACCGATCCATCCAGATGGTAACCTAGTGTATATGATGAATGATTAGAATTATGGTATGGAGAATATTTGGCTTCCTTTGGTCACTATGTTTGTGACTTTATTCTTAATTATTTGCTGTTATGCTGCCTGAAGTACATTTGGGTGTTCCTGTAGTGTGATTATTTAGGAGATACACTGAGATGGCACAGGTGGTTAGGTTTACGGGTAATCCTAATGCTGAAGTACATGACAAAAGTTTGGGGCAGATGAGAGGAAGAGTCAATAGGCTGGATTAGTAGTGAGATCGATGAGTGCAGGATGCCATAGGATTTAGTGCTACAGCCGATAAATACCGATTAGGATGCAAGGCTGTGTAGGGTATTTGTCTTGGCTGTTACAGATTGTCAGATAGAATTCAGGAGAGCCAGTTCTCAGTGATGGCTTTACTGTATAAACTGATGAAGGTACTTTGAGAGGAGGAAGCTGAAGGGTCTGCTGGAAAGCGGTTGACCTGGCTGAAGGTACTAAGTGAATAATCACTGAAACTTGTCTCAAGCCCCACAACCTGGACACAGAAATTGCAATCCCGGGATACACTGTCATTCGGCATGACCATCAGGGTAAAAAAAGAGGGGGAGGCATTGCCATGTTCATCTTATCTCAACATCAGCTCACTCCTATCCAGCTTCTGCCTACGCCATCCACTGACTCCCTACTAATCAAAATCGCACTACCGCATATGACTCCAGTATATATAGCGGGGTCTGACTGTGCCCCAGACACCCATATGCCTGCCGTACTGGACCACCTGGGTACACTAAAGTCACTCACAGCAGAGGGAGAACTACACATCCTAGGGGACTTCAATTTCAACTGGCTCTCCACTGCTAACTCTAGGCTACATAGCCAGGTAAATGCCCTAAACATGGCACAGGTATCTGTACCTACAAGAATAAATCACAAATCTCAGAATCACTCCCTGTTAGACTGGGACCTCACCTCCCACCCCCATAGAACACTTGTAGCTGGACTCCTCCCAGACTCTTTAAGTGACCACCACATGATCTACATGGTAAGAAAAATATTCCAGCCCAAAGCAACCCCCCTCGAACGCTGCTCACGAAATCATTCAAATCACTTGACCTTGGTGCACTCTTAAATTACCTATTATACGTTGACTGGTCCTGCATCAGATGGGCTTCAAACATCAACGCTGGCCTAGAACCATTCAAGTCCAGATTTCTAGCCATCTGGGACCACTATGCCCGACTTAGAAGGTTAAGATAAAGGGGTGCCCACCTGCCCATGGTCACGGCAAATATTATAGACCAGCTTCATGCCAGGGATCAGGTCTGGAAATCATATAAAACTACCGGCACCCTGGCAGCTCACCAACTTTACCGAGCAATCCATAATTCCTGCTCTATGCTACTCTGCCAGGCCAAAGCAAACTACTTCAAGGCCTCTTTCCACACCAATATAAACCACCCAGCTAAATTCTGGAAAACAATCAGCTCACTTCCCCCCTACCCAACCCCCAGCCCTAAATGCTTAAGGCTCCATCGTCACTGATCCTGGTGCAGTGGCCACAGTTTTCAACACCTTTTACCAACTGTCATCCTCTCTCTAACCTCCCCACCCCACTAGCTTACCCCCTACCTTCCCACTCCACCGCTCAACCTCAAGTTTCACCTTTCACCCGGTTACTCCCTCTGAAGTGCTTAAAGCCATGCAGGCTCTCAACCCTTCCAAAGGTAAATTCCCCTCAGGGTTGGACTCAAAAATGCTTCACCTGTCTGCCCCTGCCATCACCGCACCACTGGCAGATCTATTCAATCTCTCCTTCTCACTTGCTGAAATCCCATCTGACTGGAAGCAAGCCACATCCATCCCACTCCCTAAAGGTGGGGACCCCTCCTCACTGGGTAACTACCTCCCTATATCCCTACTTCCCATCCTAGCTAAACTACAGGAGCACCTCGTACTCTCCCAACTTGGCCCCTTTTACTACTCCTCCTCTTTCTTCACACCATACCAGTCTGGATGTACTTAGTCGCACTCCACCATCACCTCACTTCTTAGGCTCACAGATGCTGTCCTCACTGGTATGGAACAAGGGCACACCACCTCAGCTATTTTCATCGACCTTACCAAAGCCTGTGATACAGTCTCCCACTCCATTTTACTGTCCAAACTCTCCCACGCCGATCTGTCAGGAGCAGCCACCAGCTGGTTTTAATCCTATCTGGCAGGCATGTCACAAGTGGTAAAAATTGGCTCCTGCACCTCCGTCCCTCTCCCTATCACCTCCGGGGTCCCTCAAGACTCGGTCCTTGACCCATTACTGTTCTCCATTTTTCTAAATGACCTGCACTCAGCTAGTATGCACTCACTCATCCACATTTACACTGATGACATGGTAATGTTTGCATCAGGTCCCTCCACTTCTGCTACTGTAGAAAGATTCCAGGAGGATTTCAATGCTGTTCAGCTTTGGTTTCACACAAACCAGCTTTTCCTCAATCCAAAGAAAACTGTCTCACTAACTTTCAGAACACAGAAAAGACTCTCCCGCCTCTCCTCAACCCCCACTTTCCCCACCACTGACAGGTCCCCCCTGGAGGATTACACCTCTTTCAGATACCTCGGGGTATGTCTTGACCAGTACCTCAACTTTTCTGTTCATATCGACTCAATGCACAAAAAACTACATCCCAAACTGGGCACTGTATATCGCAACAGGGCCTGCCTATCTCTACCAGCTCGCAAAGCAATCATACAGAAAATGATCCTCCCGATGTTAGACTACGGGGATGTAATCTACAGCATGGCCGCTAAATCAACCTTAACCAGGCTACATCCCCTCTACCATTCCGTCTGCCATTTTGTCCTGGACTGCCCACCCTTGACACATCACTCCAGCCTCTATAAGTCACGTGACCTGACGTCTCTGCAGGAACGCAGACAGACCCACTGTGCCAGGGTCACAGCTAAATTCTGGGCACAGTCCCTCCCCTCATACCTCCAGTCGGCCCTCTCTGTCCAGCCCCCCACTGCATACACACTCAGGAACTCAGACTCCAGGCTCTTTTTTGTCCCACGCATGTCTTCATATAAAGGACAAGCTGCTTTCAGCTTCCAAATGCCCAAACTGTGGAACACCTTACCAGCCAAAATTTGGCACATAGACAGCAGCCAGCATTTAAACCAGCTCCTCAAGGTGCACTTCTCCCCCTCCTGCACATGCACCTAGCTCCTTCCCTTCCTACCACACCATCCACCCATTCTCTTGGGGCTACCAGGGCCTCTCAAAATAGTTAGTATATGAATAAGTATGCTAGGTCTCTATTAAGCATTGTAGTGTTCACTCACCTGCTTATTACTCCGGTATCCCATCCACTGTGTAACCTTTTGGGATATCAGCTGTGTAGCAATAATGTATCATAGCCAGGGCCCCTGGTGTTCTGCGGCAGAATGTTCTGATTTCTGTGGCAGGGCTCCTTGACATCTGCGGCAGCATTTTCTGATTTCTTTGGCATGATTTATTCATTTCTCTGGCAGAATGCAGTCCTGTCATTGGCTAAATATGATGTGATGTCATCGATGACATCATATGCTGAGCATAGAGGAGGGGCTTCAGGGTAAACGAGGTGGGAAAGAAAGCCTGACATTATGGAAAAACAGTATATTTATATGAAAATTCACCAAAAACAATGAATTCTGAGGCACTGTATATATTCTGAGGCATGATGCAAATTCTGAGGCAAATTCCGAAACCGCAGAATCGCAGAATTCCAGGGGCCTTGATCATAGCTACCTTGAGTATCTGTTTACTGTTCTGTATTTCCTGTTTTTACTGTATTTGTATATATTCCTGATTCTTCTCCCCCAAGATGCATCTGGAATCGAGCGGTCTCTGCTCAGCATGCCTTCCAGGTAAAACTCTTAAATAAATAAAAAGGTTCAGAAAATAGTATAAGGAATAGTGATGTCTGGGAGTGAAATCGAGGTTTGGATGACATGGAGTCAGTAATCAGCGAGCTGTGGAAATCCCATGACAAACAGTCAGGAAAATATCTGTGCAAATCCTAAAACTAGCAATGACTGTTGGGAAGTAGGAGTCAAGGAACATGGTCATCAGAGTCAGTGCTGAAAGAAAAGACTGCAGAAGGTAAACTGGATCATGTCTGTAGTTGAATGGGTTTTCTTATGATTCCCGGTATCCATTGAAGCGGCCTATCCTGTAGGTAGGGAAATGGGCAGACTAGATGGGCCTAGCGGTCCTTATCTGCTGTCAAAGTCTATGTTTCTATGTTTCTATGTAAGCGATGCTGATTACGAAGTCAGAGCATAACAGAAAGATTTAAGTCCTTTCCAGGTGTGAGGTTAACCAGTGAGACTAGGCATACAGGGAGGCTATGGTGATTGGACAAACAGGAATTGGAGGGTATATCCCATAGAGATGGAGAAGATCTTCCTATTGTTCAGGCAAATGGAATTCCATGAATGATTGTAAAGAACGGATTAGGTAGTATAAAATGTCCATAATTATGTAAGTGACTATGAGGCATGTGAGCCAAGGAATGGTTGCTGAGAGTAGTATTACTCCAGAGTAATGAACTAATGATCCAATGAGTAGTGGAAGGGTACTGTTAGAAGGGCTGGCATAGAAATAGGGGATGTCATATGGAAGAGCAGATGACCGGGTAGGAGTACTGGTCGGTGATAGGATACAAGGCCCAAAAGAGCCACAGCAAACAGTACGAAGCCCCGAGCCAGAAAGGTGAAGATGAGAAGGCAGCCATTCAAAATGGGAAGGAAATCCGGAGTGGATCCTGAGGAATGGAATAAAGAAGCAGAGAAAGCTATAAGCTAAGCGAAGCCAGATGACACCAGAGCAGGAAAGTACGACCAGGTCAGGTCCACAGTGAACAGCAGAAAATCACAGGAAGGTGGAAGCAAGGCATCGGATGAGGATCCACAGAAGGCCAAGGAGCCAAGCCAAGTACCATGAGCAACAGGAGTTTCACATCTGATGAAGGCTGGAGCAACCAGAGAAATGATGGAAGGTGCTGGAGCTATGAAGATTGAGGGTCTAAACCTGGAAACAAATGAGGTTGTACAATGGATGTTCTAGAGACCTGCATCAGAGAAGTCCATGAGGCAGCAGACTGTGAGTGAGAAGGATTGGAAAAGCCAGCAGGATCCATAAGAAGATGGAAGGATGCCAAAAGGGGGCTAGAGAAAGAAGGTCCATGGAAGAACAGGATGTTAAGCGGAACCAGCCAAATCATAAGGGTCCAGCGATGAAAGGGACATGGCAAACCAACATGATGGAGACAACCAGTCAAGCAGGTAACAGTAGTAGAAAGTAGTAGTAATAAAATTTATTTATACAGTATATCACCATTAGGACAATTTACACCCTATTTGCAAGGTGTACCTGTGCAGTAAACATATTTATACAAGATTCAAATTTCCACACATAACAATAAGCTGACATATCGTGTTTAAATTATTCAATCAATAATCAAAACACACAGACATTACAAATATGTAATAAGCTATTATGACAATAATCAATGAGGACTATGCTAAACGTTCTAGTGAAAACTGCAGTCGAAGTCACAGGCAGAGCTGAGGAAGAAAGGCTGAAGGAGTGAAATGCCCCGGTCCAGAAGGAAAGCAGCAACCTGCATTAGGGTGAGAGGGAGATATCGGATACAGCAAAGTGAGCTAGGGCCATAGACCCGGCAGGAAAGTCTTTGTAGTGCATGCATGTTGAGGCTGGAAGAACAGCTGCAGCAAGGAGAATTGGAAATCACTCAGCAGTAGGCTATCCAAGTTCAGAAAGATCATGGCATCGAGTATCAGGTGGAGAAAAACATGTGAAGTAGCAGAATGAAGGAACTGCATCTAGAAGGGATGAGCGAAGCATGAAGATCCAGACTGAAGGTGATTAGGAATAGAAGACGATGAGACTGAGGTTGGAGATCCAGATTTAAATGGTGCTCTGCATTTGTTAGGGTGCAAAGGTGGAGATAGTACATGTGAGAGTCAGGCTCCTGACTGTGGAAAGCAGCAGATATAACTAGGAGTTTAGGCTGTAGATAAGGTATGATGGGGAAGTAAGTAGGGCAAAGTCCTGATCCAGAAAGGAAAGGCATCCGGGCAATGGGCTGGACAATAGAAACCTGAAGCAATATAAGTAGCATTATAATGGCATGCAGAGTGTGAGAGTTCTGTTCCCAAAGGGAAGTGGCAACTGGTCTAAAGTAGAAAAGACATGGTATAAGTCTGTACATTGGAGACATTGCTTCCATCCCCGGTAGTCCTGGCGAACTAACCTACATGCAATGCAGTCAAGGAGAATTAAGCATGGAAGATGTCAAGTTGGTAAGCAGTAGGTAGTTCTATTCCCAAAGGAAAGCAGCTAATGGTTGAGGTAGAGAAGGTACAATTACAGTTCGTAAGTGGTAGACATGACTCCCATCCCTGGTCATTGGGGCAATGAACCTTCACTCTATGCAGTCCAGCAGAGTTGGGGATGGAGGATGTCAGGCTGGTAGTGGTGGAATGTAATGATTGAAGTGGACTACCATCCCCGGTAGACAGGGGATGCCTCCCTTCACTCAGCACCTCAGAAAGTGTGAGTTAGGAATGGAGACCAGAGCACTGCTGGTATGGGCTGGACTAGGCACTAAACTGCTGCAAGGTTTTATATATATAATAGATACATAGATACATAGACAGTGTCGGCAGATAAGGGCCTATGGCCCATCCAGTCAGCCCATTTGAGCTTGTAAGTTCAGTTTGTTTTCCTAGAAGTCTGTTGCCCCTTACCTCTGACCTCCAGAATTCCTTTTATGTCTATCCCATGCATTCTAAAATCCTGTGATTGTTTCAGCCCCCACCACTTCCTCTGGCAGGGTGTTCCACTTGTCCACCACCCGTTCTGTGAAGAAATTCTTTCTCATGTTTCCTCTGAATTGTCCTCCCTCCAACTTCATCACATGACCTCTAGGCCTGGAACATCTTTTTCGCTTAAAAATAGTATTTTCCTGCACCCTGTTCCTCCCTGTAAGATACTTGTATGTCTCTATCATATCCCCTCTCTCCCTCCTCTCCTCCAGGGAGTACATGTTCAGTTCCTTCAACCTGTCTTCATAGGACTTGTGATGCAATCCATGCACAATCTTTGTTGCCCTCCTCTGAACCTTCTCTACCCTGTCTATGTCCTTACGTTGGTGTGGTCTCCAGAACTGTACACTGTACTCCAGGTGGGGCCTCACTAGTGTCTTGTATAGCGGAATTATGACCTCCCTTTTCCTGCTGGTTATGCCCCTGCCTATACATCCCAGCATCCTATGTGCTTTACCTGCTGCCTTGTCACACTGTTTCCCTACCTTGAGGTCATCAGAGATGACAACCCCAAGATCCCTTTCCTGCTTGGTGCATGCTATATCCTCACCCCCCAACTGATATATTGTGCAAGGGTTTTTGTGCCCCATATGCATTATCTTGCCAAACCCCTGACCATTCTTCAAGTTTCTGCAGGTCGCGTCTCATTCTGTCTACACCCTCTGGTGTGTCTACTCTATTACAGAGCTTTGTGTCTTCAGTGAACAGTGAAATTCTGCCTTCTAGGTCCTGTGCAATGTCACTGATGAAGATGTTGAATAGGACCGGTCCCAGCACTGATCCCTGTGGTACCCCACTGGTCACTCTTCCCTCTGTGGAGTGACAGCCATTTACCACCATCCTCTGTGTCCTGCCACCCAGCCAGTTACCTACCCACCACACTACTGTCCTGCCCACACCCATATTCCCAGTTTGTGTAATAGTCTTCTATGTTGCACAGTGTCAAAGGCCTTGCTGAAGTCTAGATAGGCCATGTCCACTGCCCTCCCCTGATCCACCTCCCTAGTCACCCAGTCAAAAAATTCAATGAGGTTGGTCTGACATGACCTCCCCCTGGTGAAACCATGCTGCCTTGGGTCCTGTAGTTCATTGACAACTAGATGTTCCACCAATCTCTCCTTCAGTAGTGCTTCCATGATCTTCCCCACTATCGAGGTGAGGCTGACTGGTCTGTAGTTCCTTGCTTCCTCTTTGTTCCCACTTTTGTATAAGGGGACTACATCTGCTATCCTCCAGTCTTTGGGTACCTCCCCTGTTTCCAGTGATCAGCTAAACAGGATAGCCAGAGGTTCCACCACCACCTCTCTTAGTTCTTTAAGGACCCTGGGGTGCACCCCATCTGGCCCCATTGCTTTATCAACTCATTACTTCCAGTTCCTTCAGGACCCTTTCTCGTGTAAAGGGACTTGTGTCCATTTCTGCACCATTCTCACCCCTTGTACTCCCTTCAGACCCACTACCCTCCTCTTCCTCAGTAAAGACTGAGCAGAAATACCTGTTCAATATGTCAGCTTTACTGTTGTCATCCTCCATGCGGCCCCATCCTCCCCCTTCAGTCTCACTATCCCTCCCTTTGTCTTTCTTTTTTCACTTATGTACCTGTAAAAGGTTTTGTCCCCTCTACCCACTGATTTTGCAATGTGTTCTTCTGTCTGAGCTTTGGCTTCCCTTACTGACCTCGCTGCCTCCATTTGCTTCTCCTGGTACTTCTTCCTATCCCCTTCTGCCTGTGTCTTTTTGTATTGCCTGAATGCAATCTTTTTGGCTTTCACTTTCTTTGCTACCTCTTTGGAAAACCATAATGGTCTCCTCTTCCTTTTCCTCTTGCTAACCTGCTTAATGCATACTTCTGTTGTTCTTGTAATCCCCATTTTAAATACTGCCCACTGTTCCTCAACCCCTGATTCCTGTCCCATTCCCTTAATGCCTCTTTCAAGTATCTCCCATTTTCCAAAGTCTGCCCCTAAAATCCAGGATACGTGTTTTTGTGTGGTTTGGTTCTGCTTTTCTGTGATTTCAAACCACAGTGACTGGTGGTCACTGTTTCCCAGGTGCTCCCCACTGTTATCCCATCACACTGTCCCTGTTTGTGAGCACAAGGTCCAGTATTGCCTTCTGCTGAGTTGGTTCCATGACCAGTTGCTTGAGGAAGGCACCCTGAAGGAGTCAAGGATAAATCTGCTCTAGTTGATGCTGCTGCTGGGATGCTCCAGTCCACGTCTGGAATATTGAAGTCTCCAACCAGTACTTACCTCACCTTGTCTGCCATCCTTTGGATGGCTAGCATCAACTCCTATCTGTTTCTTCCTCCTGTGCTGGTGTCTATAGACCACACCTGTGCGGATGGCTGTCCCCATTTTCCTTTCCAGCTTAACCCACAGTATCTCTCCCCCATTTTGTTCCTCCTGGATCTCTATGGCCCTTATGTCATTTTCACATACAGTGCCACCTCCCCTTCCTGCCTGCTCTGTCTCTTCTGAATATGTTGTAGCCAGGTATGGCCATCTCCCAGTCGTGGTTATCATTACACTATTATATATACATATATATATATATATATATATATATATATATATATATATATATATATATATGTATGTGTGTGTGTGTGTGTGTGTGTGTATATATATATATATATATATATATATATATATATATATATTAGAGGCAAAAACTCAGTTTAATGCATTAGTTAGGGTTGTTCCACAGCAACAAAGGAAGGAAATTCAGTGTTAGGTTGAATTCCCCCCTTGGCCCCTCAACCAGCATAGATTATGCGCTTTCGGTTTGTCGGCCCTAACTCTCATCCCATCACTTATGTGAAGAGCAGAGGTATGGGAGGACTGGGGGTGAGTTAGCACCGATAGAACGAAGCAGCACCCCTATGCGGTTGGGGAGGTGGGCTGAGGCGAAGGGGGGGCATTCAACCCCCTACTTGCAATTTTCTTCCTTTTATCGCTGTGGAACAACCCTAATTAATGCATTAAATGGAGTACTTTTGCCTCTAATTTCCCTTCTTTTTGAGAATGATGACGAGAAATAGTGAATATAATGCAGCGGTTTGGGCCCTGCGCTCCCACCATGTGATATCTTGTGACATAGTAACAGGAACAGCAATACAAACACAAGGTGGAAGTGGAAATGGCAACAGTAAGGAAAACACAAGTGCAAATGACAACGCAAAGGGTAATGCACATGGTGGCGTACACGGGAACGGTAATGCAAACAGGGACATAAACGCAAGTTGAAACAGTAAGTGTAACAGTAGTGGAACTGCATAACCTGTTTTGGCTGGACAACTGCATAGAGAAACACAGTGTGCATAAAGAATGTATGCATTGTAATAGGAATGGAAGCTTAAAACGAGCATTGGAAGTACTTAATTGCAAATATCTCAGCAACCGTGCGACGTAGAAAAAAAATTTAAATTTCACAGAAATTATTATTTTCCTGTCTACCGGTAAGTTATGACAATAAAATCTGTATCTCAGACCATTTTCGAGATACGAGCTGTAACAGGGTCCTGTTATGAAGAGAAATATCAAGAATTTACAAGATGCCCCCCCATACTTTTCAATTTTCACTCTATCCTGTCTGCTTCTATATTCGTATCTATCCTAATTTTCTTGTCAGGGTGGCCAACCTGGCAATCTTTAAACCTTTCTTTACTGTCCCTGATTATCTTTAAAACAATCTGGCATCCAAATCTTGATAAGCTGAAAAGCAGTCAGCTGAAATTCTAGCTGTGAGGAATTTCATAAAAACAAGCATTATGCAGCACATATAAAGAAAATATGTTAGAGGAGACTACTGTGTAAAAAGATTTACTAAATTGTTGTCTTAAATAAATGCATGTTTACTTTCTGGCAATTACATTTAAAAGCAAATAGAATCCTGAAGCCTTGCAAGAGAGCAGATGAGGAGTGCGCTCATCTGTTTTCCTTGCCAAGGCTGCAGATTTTAATTCAATCTTAACAAGTGTTTCTTTTCTTTCTGTATTAAAACAAAATGAATGTGTACCTGAATGTCTTGCTTCTCCTGCTGAGGTCCTACTATAGGGATGGCAGCCTACAAAATGGCTGCTTTTATAGTATTCAGGTAATGTGATGTCACAATAGAGGAGGGCTCATTTCAAGACACACCCTTCTGAAAGTATATAAACCCTCCACTAGGAGACCTGTGTAGATGGATAGAGAGAGGAGAGTCAGTATTCGACTGACCACAGAGCAAGAAGGTTGTGTGTGTGTTTCCACACAAAGTGCTATACAGACAAAAGGAAAGGAAAAGGCAATTCAGGAGTCTGTGGAAAGAAGTATTTCCTGTTTTTGGGTGTGAAGACTAACACCGATTGTTTTCCTTTCTATGAACTTTAAGTTAAGAATATTTTTTTGTTTTGTTTTGTTTTGTTTTTGGAAATAAATTGACAAACGCATACCTTTGAGTTTTTTATGCATCTTAAACCTTTGGTCTGGACATCTGTTATTTCCCACGCTTCTACACTGGTGTCAGAAGTGGGATATAACTGGCACGTCGAGACTGCCTGGGAGGCGTTGCCAGGGGGTACTGAAGTTAAGTACCCTAACAGATGGAGGAAGAGGACCTGACAAAGAAAATGTATATCATGTCACTAGAGCAGTGACTGAAAAACTGGTATTCAGTTATTGCCTGGCCTAGAACCTGAGCAAGGCCTAAAATGAGAAGAACAGAGGAGAAGAATATGGATACGGAACCCCTGAAGCAGGAGGCAGCCCAGGTGACCCAGTACCAGATGACCCTGGAGAATTATTAAAGTGGCTGTGTATTCACCAGATCAAAATGGATCATCAGAGGAAGAGGATCGTCGCCAGAGAGATGAGGATCATTGCCAGAGGAAGAGGACAGGCGTGTCCAGGCTGAGGAACGTCGGACAGGATGAAATGGACGGATACCCTGAAGGCTATTCAGGCACTTGCACAAGGTCAGTCTGATCGAACTATACCCAGAGACATTAAATTAACAAAGCTGTCAGAGAGTGATGATATAGAGGCATACCACCACTTTCGAGCGATTGCCCAAACTGCGCTTGGCCCCAAGATCAATGGGTCATAAGACTGGTCCCATATTTAACTGGTAGAGCTCAAATGGTGTATAGCCAGTTAAGTGGGTGGACTCAAATAATTATGATCGAGTAAAAGAAGAGATATTGCGGCTATGATATTAGCGTGGAAACCTATAGACAGTGGTTTCGTACCCAGAGAATGACTATTCATGATACACCGAGAAATCTATGCAAAATTAAAGGACTATGGGGAAATGGCTACAACCTTTAGTAAAACTAAAGAGCAGATGATGGATATGATTGTCATTGAACAGTTTATTCAGGTGTTACCTCATGATGTCCAGCTATGGGTGAAGAACATCAGCCTGAATCTGCAGAGGATACAGTGAAGCTGGCAGAGGATTATATAGCTGCTCGACCCACTAGACCCAGAGGGCAACAAAATACCCCACCTCAGACATCAGAAATGGTAAGGCCTTTTTATTCTAATGCACGTCAGAATAATTACAGCAGGCGAGACAGAGGGGAAGAATACCATATTCTGAACTGATTTGCCATGGGTGTCTTGGCAAAGGCCACATAATGAGAAACTGTCCAAATAAGAAAAGAACTGACATGACTCACCTAGCATTGGCTAATATTGGGTATGTTGCAAATGTGGGGATTGGAGACCAACAGACATTGGGTTTATTAGATACAGGGGTAAGTAGACCCTGCTGAGAGCAGACCTGGCCCCGGACAGTAAAGTTACCTCAAATGATACAACAGTAATGTGCATACACAGGGATATTCATCAGTATTACACTACAGTGGTTGAAATGACTGTCAATAATGAGCACCACTGTATGACTGTTAGCCTGGTACCTCGATTGCCAGTTCCAGTGATTATAGGCCAAGACTTTCCCACTTTAACTCACTGGTGCAAGAACAACAAGACTATGTAAAATCAGTAAATGTGGTAACCCGTGCCCAAGCAAAAAACAACAGTCAGAGCCAGTGTTTTCTTTTGAAGAGGATTTTTTGAAGGAGCTGAAGGTTCAGGAAAACCCAGAAAATCAAAAATCAGAAGAAAAAGAGCAGAGAAAGTGGGCAGAACAACAAAAGAACAGTATTGCTGGCATTTTGCCAGAAGTACCTTGCAAGACATTATTAAGGAACAACAAGCTGATGTTTCCTTAAAACCTTTTTCACAGGCTCAACAAGTAAAACACCCTGGACAATCTCATTTTATTGTGAAAAATAATATCTTGTATAGAGTCACTGTTGATACTACCATAAATGAACCTGTAGAACAGCTAATGGTACCAAAAATGTATAGAGAAAGGTCATGCAGTTAGCACAATATTCCAATGGCAGGCCATGAGGGAGAATCGAACCTTGCAAAGATTACTTGCATGGTTTAGCTGGCCAGGTATACATCAGGATGTGGCTGAATATTGTTGTGCCTGTAAAGAATGCCAATTGGTTGCACAAGGGGGAAAAAGAGATCAGGTGCCCCTTCAGCCAATACCTTATGTCACTACCCCATTTGAACGAATCGCAATGGATGTTGTAGGCCCTCTTACCAAAAGTTCTAAGGGTAACCGGTTCATATTAGTGGTATGTGATTATGCCACACGGTACCCTGAAGCTGTTCCTATGAGAACAGTTACTGCACCTCGCATAGCTGAAGAGTTAGCCAAAATATTCAGCAGAATGGGAATACCCAGGAGATTCTCACAGACAGAGGTAGTAATTTTACTTCTGTTATGTTGAGGGAGTTATATAGCCTCCTAGGGGTATCTGCTGTGCGTACTTCTACCACCCCCCAAACAGATGGTCTTGTGGAAGATTTAACAAAACCTTAAAAAAATGCTACAGAAGTATGTTCAGGAAGAAGGTAGAGATTGGGACAAATATCTCCTTACCTCCTGTTTGCCTACAGAGAGGTACCACAGGCTACAACTGGGTTTTCACCTTTTCCTTACTTTATGGTAGAAATCCCAGGGGACCCTTAGATGTGGTAAAAGAACACTGGGAGGATGGTAAAATGTTGGCTATAGTAACATCATAGATTACATGACTGCATTAAGAAAGATTGGTCAAATATGTAAATGTGGCTCATTTAAATGTGACCCAGAAACAAATGGGACAAAAAGAAGCATATGACGTGGGGTTAAAGTGTAAAAGTTTATACCTGGAGAAAAGTGGTGTTATTATTACCTCAACAGAGAACAAACTGTTGATGCACTGGCAGGGTCCCTTTGATGTAATCAGACAAACAGGAAGTGTCAACTTTGAAATTGAAATGCCTGGTCATCGACCAACTAAGAGGGTATACCATGCAAATCTTTTGAGGAAATGGATAGAAAAACCCCAGGTCCAAGCACTCTACATTCACCCTGAGCCCCAGCAGACAGAACTGGAATTGCTTATGAGAAGCTTGACTGGCCCATGAATGATAAAAGTATACAAATAAATCCTAATCTAAGTCCTGAACAAAAGGTGGAGATAGATCAATTGTTACACTATTTTCAGGACACTTTCACATCCACCCCAGGACGAGCTAAGGAGTAGAACATGACATTAAGGTCAACCAGCAGAAGCCATACACCAGAAAGCCTATAGATTACCGGAAAAGATTAGGCAAGAGGTAATTGATGAGATAAAAAAAATGGAACAGCTGGGGGTGATTGTCCCTTCCAAGAGTGCATGGTCTTCCCCAATGGTGGTAGTGAACAAAAAGGAAGGAGGAATAAGAGTATGTTTAGACTTCCGAAAAATAAATTCTATTTCAGATTTTGATGGGTACCCCATGCCCAGAATAGATGATCTGTGAGATAGAATAGGAAATGCCCACTACATCAGCACGTTAGATTTAACCAAGGGGTACTGGCAAATTCCCTTGGCCCCCACTGCCCAAGCAATAACAGCTTTTCCTACACCAATTGGATTGTACCAATTTACCACTATGCCATTTGGACTCCATGGGGCACCTGCCACATTCCAACGGTACATGGACCACATCCTAAGAGCACATGCCAGTACAGTTCAGTGTACTTGGATGATGTAGTCATTTTCAGTCATGACTGGCATTCACATTTGGTGCATTTAAGTGCAATTATTCAGACCATTAAGGATGCGGGATTAACAATAAACCCTGCTAAGTGTGCCATAGCAAGGACAGAGACCAGATATTTGGGTTTCATAATTGGGAAGGAATCCTTGAAACCAGAGATTGATAAAGTGGAGGCAGTAACCAACAGCCCTACCCTCATTACAAAGAAACATGTTCGATCTTTTTTTGGGTTTAGCAAATTATTACCGTTGATTTATCCCAGATTTTGCTACTCTGGCAACTCCCTTAACAGAGCTGACCAAAAACAAATATCCTAATAAAGTTAAATGGACGCAAGCATGTGAGGAGGCCTTCAGGAACATAAAAGCGGTCCTTTGCTCAGCCCCTGTGCTAACTAGCCCAGATTTTACAAGACCGTTTGAAATTCAAACAGATGCCTCAGAGACAGGTTTGGGGTCTGTGTTAACCCAATATGATGGAAAAGGGGAACATCTAGTATTGTATACTAGCAGGAAACTTCATGAGCGTGAAAGGAAGTACTCTACGATAGAGAAGGAATGTTTGGCACTGAAGTGGGCCATAGAGTCCCTTAAGTATTACTTGTGGGGAAATGATTTTGTAGTGATGACAGATCATAATCCGTTGTGTTGGATAAACCAGATGAAAGATAAAAAACGCACAGATTATGAGATGGTATTTGTCTCTACAACCATATAAGTTTACCGTAAAACACAGGTCAGGAACGAAGCATTTAAATGCTGATTTTCTATCTCGATATGGTGCTGCAAGAATACCAAAGTAAAATGAATATTGGTGCTAAGTAAGCAGTAGACACCTCAGGGAATTGTTTTGTACAGTAGTTCTGATAAGACAGTAAATATTGTTTCTGTACAGAACTAATTATAAGGGTCCCTGAGGTGAAACTTCTGAGAGTGGGTGGGCGGAAGTTCCAACCCTTTCAAGGGTGAAGGGTCTCAGCCAACAAATAAAAACTTATTGTGTTGCCTTCTTGTGGTGGGAGGTGTGTAACAGGGTCCTGTTATGAAGAGAAATATCAAGAATTTACAAGATGCCCCCCCCCATACTTTTCAATTTTCACTCTATCCTGTCTGCTTCTATATTCGTATCTATCCTAATTTTCTTGTCAGGGTGGCCAACCTGGCAATCTTTAAACCTTTCTTTACTGTCCCTGATTATCTTTAAAACAATCTGGCATCCAAATCTTGATAAGCTGAAAAGCAGTCAGCTGAAATTCTAGCTGTGAGAATTTCATAAAACAAGCATTATGCAGCACATATAAAGAAAATATGTTAGAGGAGACTACTGTGTAAAAAGATTTACTAGAATTGTTGTCTTAAATAAATGCATGTTTACTTTCTGGCAATTACATTTAAAAGCAAATAGAATCCTGAAGCCTTGCAAGGAAGACAGATAGAGTCGCCCCTCATCTGTTTTCCTTGCCAAGGCTCTGAATTCTAATTCAATCTTTAACAAGTGTTTCTTTCTTTCTGTATTAAAACAAAATGAATGTGTACCTGAATGTCTTGCTTCTCCTGCTGAGGTCCTGCTATAGGGATGGCAGCCTACAAAATGGCTGCTTTATAGTATTCAGGTAATGTGATGTCACAATAGAGGAGGGCTCAGTTCAAGACACACCCCTTCTGAAAGTATATAAACCCTCCACTAGAGACCTGTGTAGATGGATAGAGAGAGGAGAGTCAGTATTCGACTGACCACAGAGCAAGAAGGTTGTGTGTGTTTTCCACACAAAGTGCTATACAGACAAAAGGAAAGGAAAAGGCAATTCAGGAGTCTGTGGAAAGAAGTATTTCCTGTTTTTGGTGTGAAGACTAACACCGATTGTTTTCTTTCTATGAACTTTAAGTTAAGAATATTTTTTGTTTTGTTTTGTTTTGTTTTGAAATAAATTGACAAACGCATACCTTTGCGTTTTTTATGCATCTTAAACCTTTGGTCTGGACATCTGTTATTTCCCACGCTTCTACACGAGCCCCGAAAGGCGTGGCATATGCCACCATGTTAGTCTATGGGGAAATGCATCAAATTCGGAGAACCGTAACTTGGGAGCCATGCAATATTTTTTTAGCAAACTACTGAAAGGCACATCTGTGAGATGTTGGCTGCCTTCCTTCCAAATTTCAGCTCAAATGGCCAAACCATTCTTTTGCAGCAGGGTGGCAAAGAAGTGTTGTCATTTTGGCCATAGCCTGGAAAAGTAGTGTCGCAATTTGTGACACCTTTTGCAAATTTTGCGAAAGTGTCATGAATGCGACACTACTTTGCGACACTGCTTTTTCCAGAAATTTAAAAAACATATTTCTGGGGTGTTTAACCCCAAAATAAAGACATGGCTAGCATCCTCAGGGTCCGACTAGGTGAACACAAAAAGAATTGTGTCCCTAGAGGGTCCCAAATTTAAATGCCAAGCATTCCTGTGATCACTAACTGAAAAAAAATGGCTGACTTACAACACTACTGGGGTCATTTGCAACAGTAAAAACTGCATGTAAGACACATTTGCACTTTTTTTTTACTTTTCCCATTGACTCATAATGGGAACTTGTTTTTTGACTAACTTTTGAACTGTTTAATATTTTTTCAAGAAATCTTCAAAAGACACATTAGGGACCCGGCTGCTTGTTCCCTAAGTTTTTGGATTGGTCGCTCAAACTTCCGCGACCTGTGAAAGAACTAAGAATTCACAAAAAAGTGTAAACGCACATTTCGTTGGTGCTTAATAACTCCACAGCTGTATATCTGACCAGAACAAAACTTGGCAGTTCCCAAGATCTACCATGCCCAATCGTGCATACCAAATTTCAGGCAGATCTGTTAAATGGTGGCAAAGTTATTAAGGTATGAAGTTTGACCTTTAACCTTAAAATGGCTCCTCAACTCAACTATGGTAGCACTACTGTGCTACCATAATATATATATATATATATATATATATATATATATATATAAAGTGAGGAACTAGTAAAGGTAAGTTACAGTCTGGTAAGAATAATACAACAAGTATGGATGAGACATGAAGTGACGGATACGGAGAGCTGCGTTGTAAAGGTAGTTGAATATCACACAGGTAATAGAGGTCAAAGTATGTGTTGGATTAAATAAATCAGAACTTGTAATAGTGATCCTTCCCTTAGGTAAGGTTTAGTATGTTCTATTCCTAGGAGTTTTCCAGGACTTTGGGTTACCAGTATGACCGTGAGCACTGGGATATCAACTAGGTCTTGGGGCTTTCTAGTGAAGGATCTGCGAATGCTCCAAGCTGACCATGCTGAGTTCCCAAGGAGTACAAAGATGTCTTATGGACTGGTGATATCCTTCCCATGTCCTTCGTAAAGTAGCAGTGGCAAGGATAAGCAATGCAGTGAGGCAGGCAGCTCAGTATACAGAAATGCAGTTGTACAGTAGGAGCTAAGACAGAACCCAAGTGAGATGTTAGCATAGTAATTTAAGGCAAGATATCTGACCATAGTGAAAATGGCAATGGACGCCAAGTGCCTATAGTAGTAGAGGATATGTGAGCATACAACAGCTCCTCTGCTCATACACATCTGTGTAGTGAATTGAACCGTCCCCTCTTTCAGATAGAAAAGTCGCTCCAAATGGAAGTGATGGTGCAACCAGAGGTCCCATTAATGTTGAGCAGTGGGTGCATGGGTATCACGGGGAGACCTGTGACTACCACAGGAACAAGTGGTGGTCCTATAATGAAGAACTGTGATGGCAGTATTGAGGAGTAGAGAGCCAGGTCCAGATAGCATACGGAGAAGTAAGACGCCTCCTGGATGAACCCCGGGCAGGTGATGGGGTATAGTAAGAGGATAAAGGAAATGAACTGCACAAGAAAGGAGCGTATTAGAATAGAATGATGGGGGTATGCTGGAGGAGATGAGGCTGATGCAGGCATGCCAGGTATGGTAAAAAATCAGGAAATAGCATGGAGAGAAAGGTAGTACAAAACAAGGGGCCGATAGAATGCAACGGAAGGGCAGCGGGTAAGAAATGCCCAAAAAGAAACAAAACGAAGCAGAAGGCAACACAGGAGGTGAGTGGAGGGGCACAAGAAAAGGAGGCAAACGAGAGGAGACAGGAACAAAACACAACACAAGATCAGGCAGGGAAGGGGAGAGAAGGAAATGACAACCAGGCAGCAGAAAGCCATACACAGCCACACAAGCCATGCAGGAGCCTAGGAAAACACTCCCTAAGCGAGGGAGGTGTAATAGAGGAGGACTTATGTAGAGGTTGTGGGAGGAGCTATTCCCTACATTGAACCTCCAGCAAGCCCTCCCATTATCCTCACTTGTTGCAGATCACCTGAATTCTTTTAGTAATATTCCATCCCCTTTTAAGCATAATGGCCTAGATATTCCAAGCAGATTCACGGTGCAAAGTGGAGATGCACTGCACAACTCAGAAGATGGGCAGAACTGCAATATTCAGAAGATGGGCAGAACTGCGATATATTTAAAAGGGAGAGTTGCGTCACACATCTCCTGATGTGCCATCGCACATCTATAATGTATGCGTCGCATATAGAGGGGTGTTCCCATGAATGTGCCATGCATCCCTATATTCAGCCAAAATGTGTGGTGCATCTGCAGTGCATCTGAGAGATGAGCTGTCAAAAGTTAGGCATGGAAAAACCATGTCTAAATGGCCAGCAGACCACAGAGCTGCAGGCAGGCAGTCTGAATACAGCCATTGAAGGTGCAGCAGGATATGTTGCTGGCACCCATACATAGCAGTCATGCCAGGATGGATGAACCCTGAGCCACCAGCACCATCCACGGAGCAACCCCCACACCATACCCTGGACATAGATGCCCAGCAGCCATACCCCAGCGCTGATGTGTGCCCCCTAGAAACACCAGAGGTGTGGACAGCCACAATGCAACACATGTACCGGGGCCATGGCCTGCTCCTATGTGGCTTACAGGGTGCAACCTGGCGGTGGCATGCACCCAGGGTATCATGTGGGGCAGTGTTGCTCAGGAAGTCTGGTGGATGGGTGGTAGCCTGGCACAGATGCACGGTGGTACACTATAGGTGCACACAAGTGGAAACTACCCACTAGTGTACCTAGTCACCCTTTGCTCACTGTCAGTCCTTGCAGGCATCACCATGTTCAACTCAAATTGGGAAGTTATGGGGCACTGCAGGTGACTGTACGCTGCATATGGAGCTGATGTATCACATGCATGTGGTATGCCGGTGAGACTGTGTCACCCTGTGCCCTACCCTGTAGTGGGTCCAGGTGGGCCCCAGTGGCCACTGTCTGGGTGGGACCCCTGTTCCCCTGTCTGACCCTGTACATGGCTATGGGGTGTAATGATGTACCCAGACAAATGCAGTCCACCCTTGCAGACATAAACATTCCATCACACCTGCCTGCTAGACTGCAGTTCCTTCTGATCATTTTTGTGGAGTGGGGCAGCCCTGCAAAGCTTGTACTGAGCATGCCTGGGTATGCAAATGGACTGAATACATTCCAGTGACGAGCTCTGGCATGTGGGAGATGGGCTCAGAATGAGCAGTGAGGTCATTTGCATATGCTGGCTGAATATTGCACTTTTGTGTGCTTCACAAGTGGCTCTGCATTGTGCATTTCCCCATGCTCCATATAGGGCTATGGTCACCTGCTGCGCCGCGCATCTCCTGACATGCATGACTGCATCTGATAGTGCATCTTCTGAATATCTTATTATTTTGGGCTGGCGCATCTCAGATGCGTGGCATAGGCACCTGCATGTGTTTGCAGAGAATGTTTGGATATCTAGACCAATATTTCTTCCTGTCTACTCAGTTATAAACAAAAGCTTCCAACAGAGGAAGCATCCGCAATAATACTTCCAATTTCTGTTCTAGAAATTGAAGCCACAATTCTTTCTTTAAAATCAGGAGTCTCACCAGGAGAAGATGATTTACCCTACAAATGTTGCAAAACATTTTCCCCTATTCTTGCTGTTAGCTTAGATACTGTTTTTCCTGCCTTTTTGATTAAACAGGCTTTCCCAGAATACTTTACCACTACACTTATCATTTTTTTTTTCAAGTTTGGAGGCAGATTGGACATGAAAAACTGGAGAGCAATCATCATTTTAAATGCCAACTATAAAATGTTGTCACAGATTTTTAATAATAGATTAAGAAAAACTGCAAATCTGCTTATACACCCTTCCCAGTACTGTGGGATAAAGGACCACAAAATTCAACACCCGCTGATAATTATCAGGGTCCTCATTCATTTTTACAAGACCCATTGCAAATCTGGTGTAATTCTTTTGTAACCCCTAGATGGCGCTATCCCAGGGGCTACTACCCCTGCCTGATTTGCCACTAACAGGTTGAGGGGCCTGGATCCAATGGCGGGTGCCTCCACCCAGAGGTCAGGGTTTGCAATGGTTAAACTAACTTGGTCACAGCCCTCTGGGACACTGGGCAACTCTTCTTCCCACCAGTGGCCCACACGATATATCAGAATTACCTTCACAGTACACACTTACCCCAGGTCTGGTTCCGGCACTGGGACCTCCTGTGAAATGAGATACAGTGCAACAATCACAGTACAGTACTTTAACATAGACAAATACCTCAGGCAGTATAACTTTGCTGAAACAAGCAGCTCTGATTTATTTAGGGATATAACAAGGACAGGGGAGATCAGGTTAATTAGCTTATCACTCTAATAATCTACCTATGGCTCTGTGCACAGGCCTATCCCTATCAGTTACTGTCCCTGGGTACCCAAGCCCAGTGGCTAGTCCAAACCGTGGCAGCTGGTAGGGCCCTTTCACACAGAGAAAGGAGAATTAAACAGTCAGCAGTACAGTAATTTCATTTGGATTTAATGTGGCAATTCAACAGGGGCGACCCTGAATTAGTACTCACGACCTCCAAATAAGATAGGGTCCTTCAATGTCAGCAGGGCTCACTTGAGGTACACAAACCTCTTCACACATCCATATAAAAGAAAGCACTATACCAGGCAGGCTGCATCTGTATCCCGATCGCAATTACTGCACAATACCGGGAGAACACACAGCAGATTCAGTTCCTGACAGACCGAGTGCAATTTTCAGCAATTCTTCCAGTCTTCTACAGGGTGAGCCTGGTTTCTACTCTTCAGAGATCCTTGATTCTTTTCACAGGACTGATTCAGTCCTAACAAGCTGTTACACAAGCTGCAGACCGAACTCTGGGCCTTACACCGTTTTTTGACTAAAACTGCACACTGAAAAGCACAGGGCTCCTTCCTTCTTCACTGCCAAAGCTCAACTGAAACTCCAACCGACAAAACCGGGCACTTCCTTTGGATTCCTCCCAGTTCTTGACTGGATTGGCTGCTCACAATAGACTGCTGCTGTTGGTCCAAAAAGGCACTGAAGTCTAAACTACATCTCCCAGAGTCACTGCCCATACAATCCTCTTGTGGCTGGCTCAGATTATGAGTCCAAGTTCTGATTCGTCCAAGGCACCATTTTAGAGCTAGCTTACCCCACACTGATTGGTCCAGTTCAGCAGTTCAAAACCAGAATGGGGAACTAGCAGACACAGTTCTGACTGCAAAGAAAGCAGGTTAGACAAACTGTAATTTCATTATTACTCTAAATAATTTCTGGCAAACAGTTACATCTTTCAGATAGGTTCCCTTTGCACTCCTAGTGACTGCAAAAATGAAGTGAATTGGCAGCAGCTCGAGTGGTACTCAGAGAAGCACACAGTCCCCCCATACAAACTAATTATGTCTGCAAGCAGACAGCTCTTAAAAGAGACAGTACCAGAGGCTCTAAAAACACTCACTGATAAATGGCTTAAATGCCAAACACCATTCAGGCTTGGAGCATTCAAGCAAGCTCCTGGAAGTCTTTTGGGAACCCCCATTTGCAGGGGGGTTACACTTTCATTTGATCAGAATAAGGCCTTGACCAGGTCGACCATCATAGTTTCCTTTTCTCAGAATTAGAAGCATATGGAATTCCACCATGCTTCATAGCCTGGTTAAAAAATGTTATATTCCGCTACTATAGTTAAACCCATCATCTTAGGACACAGTGTGTCACCCCTTAGATTATCATCAGGTGTTAACTAGACAGGCCTGCCTGCTGAGCCCCCTGTTATATATATTCTCTTTAGACCCCTTCTTCTGTCATTTAGTTTCTTCAAGGAACCTGCACAGCTTAAAAGGGCTTAGTCACTGGGATGACATTACTGTATTGGTCTATGCAGATGACATTTGTTTATTTTTAGCTGATGTACAAGATATTCCAAGGTTCTTACAAGCAATGAGTCTATATGCTTTGGTGTCAAATGCTATACTAAATATTAGTAAATGTAAAGGCATATGGTTAAAAGATCATGTCAATAACTCAGGAATAAATGGCATCCCCCTAGGACCCGGACCTATTAAAATATTTGGAGTCCAGTTCGGCTCTCAAAATGTGCCTTATCAAAATTGGGAAAAGGCATTAAGCTCCTGTGAATTCAAAGTCCAAACATGGAAAGGTGCAAACTGTCCAAACTTAAATGAATCCAAATTATTAAAAAATTTCTCATCTCCTGCTTATTGTATGTGGCCTTTATTTTCCCCCTTCCTGTATCTTTAGAAACCAGTCTATACAGCTGTTCTATCCAGACTGTTGTGAGGGAGTCATTTAAATCCCATTAAACAATGCTTTACTTATCTTCTGAAGAATAAGGGAAGGCTAGGGATGGTAGACCCTACTGTGTTTTTTCATACTCTGTTCATTTCTCAGATTGTTAGGTTGGGTTTGACCCCGATTTCTATTTAACTCAGAAATGGATACATAATAATCTGGGTCACTATTTATCCCAGCACCACACCGCCTGAAGTGTCTCTACATTGAGTATTCCGGAATACTTAAAAACCGTAGCATAGAAACCTCTTTAAGTGGAGTCCTGCCAAGACCCATATACTGCAGATGAATGGGCCTAGGCTGTACAATTCAGTAATACTGAAAATTCATCCAGGAGAACCTGAATTTAAAAATTGCCCCCTCCCAAAATAAATATGCTTTGGCCCAATTTAGTAATTCATGTATCCCTCTTCACATGTGGAAACTCTTATGGCTGTCTTCTAATGGCAGATTAAATGTTAAGGCTTATAATAAACACAAGGCCCAGGAAGAAAGATGCTGTCCTTTTAGGTCTTGTGTGGTGCAGGAAGAAACAATGAAGCCTTTTCTACTCCAGTGCTCCCATGTGACACCCTTATGGCAATTCTTAGCTACTAGATGGAAATTTCCTTGGCTAACTAAGCTATCGTATGATAGGGTTGTTTTAGGTAACCACTCATTGTGTTGCTTGCACGCATGTGCAAGAAACACATTGCATCAGGCTTCCTTCACAAGTGGGTTGTAGAGGCACGGCAGTGTTGTGCTGAATGGCTGCAGTCTGTTCTGGGGCTGGTTTCTGCCACAGCGAATAGAGGAGCATGCTGTCGATGATGGCAATTAATGAGCATGCCACTATGATCAAAGAAATTGGGCCATTGCAAACAGGAGTGCACTGTCACTACACAATCAGCTGTTTTTGCTGCGGGGCGTCCCTGACTACAACAGCCAATTAAAGAGCATTATGTGGTGTCCCCATAGTGACAGCTTCTCTGGCGCCCTCTCACAGTCCCCCACGAAGCTGACGCTCACCCCTCCTGGTTCTAAAAGCTCAATCCCCCTGTTGGCATGCATCCTCCCCAGTTCATTTGCCAATGGGGTAGCCCAGTCCCTGTCGGCATGATGCGCCCCCTCATTTGTGGTGTGCTGAGGCAGTGCCCAGTCCCCCTCAGCTCATGCGTCTCTCCCCCCAGCACACTGCATGGCCAACGGGGTGCCCAGTCCCAGTCAGCTCCACTTTCTGTTACCCATCAACATCCAGGAGGCACACTGGGAGTCCATCCCCAGCGTGCCAATAGTCCTGCAGTGTCCTTGTTCTGTTTTTTTTTTTTTTTTTCAATCCTGTAAAAATAAAGAAAATGGTCCCTTGCTGTCTGTGGCACCCCCTCCCCCGGCCCGCACCCACCACCTGTGTACCCTACCTCGCCATACTCCCCTCATCCCATACTTACCTCCAGTGCCTGGTGTGACGATCTTCGGTGGACCGGGAACACGTCTGCACTCTTCAAAGCCGACCGCAAACTGAAGAAATGCCTGTAAGCTGTATAATGGCATAAATAGGTTTTTTTCAACTTAAGTGGATATCGCAGCCATTTTAGGAGTTGTTTCACCAAATTTTCTGCATGAGGTTCTTGGGACCCCACCTCATGAACTGAATTACTATCATTTTGTTATACAGTTCCAAAAGGTGATTGTATTTGGTCACTGTGGGGACCACCTTTTTGGACAAATTAATGAAACAACAGTGCCACAGTTCATGAGGTAGGCCCCCAAAAACCCTATGTTGAAAATTTGATGAAATAATTCCCAAAATTGACTGTTTTACGAGCGTGCATTGCGGCAGCTCAGAATTGACCAGCTCAGCTGTTCTGAACTGTGGACAGACTGTGCAACCCAGCCTGTCTACAAGTCCAGAAACCTTTTTCGCAAATAGAGTGCGATGAACTTGCTCGATTCTTTGCTACTAAGGTGGCTGATATCAGGGCGGCACTCCAACCGGCACACTCTATGGGCATTGTTTTAGATCAGCATGAGTTCACTGCTTCTTTGCCTTCCTGGAGCACCTTTGACTGACCAGAGTTCATGGATGCCCTACGTGCTGTAATTTGGACCCTGGACCAACTTCCCTGATTTTGGATTGTATTGATGCCATCGGTCCGGTCCTAGCATGGATAGTCTGGTGCTTCTTGGACACCACTCTTAAAGAAAGCTACTTTGGACCCAAACTGCCATGTAAACTATAGACCAATCTCTAACCTTCCCTTTTTAAGGAAGGTGATTGAGAAAGTAGTGGCAGCATAACTGGAGGACCATTTGACCATCCATGACATAATGAACCTCTCCAGTCTGGTTTTTGAAAGAGACAAAGTACCGAGACAGCTCTGGTTTGGGTGCTCAATGATCTCCTGATGGCTGGAGAGCAGAAGAGCCATTCCATCTTGGTTCTTCTGGATTTCTCATTGACGTTTGACACCACGGACCATGGGGTGCTTCTTGGTCACCTGAGGCACATCTGTACACTATCAAGAACAGTCCTCAGGTGGTTTACATCTTTCCTCATGGGAAGAACACAGAGAGTGGTGTCTGTTTTTTTTTTTCCTCAGACCCAGTTTCTCTGTTGTGTGGGGTACCTCAAGGCTCAGTGTTGTCACCCATGTTGTTCATGGTGTATATGCTGCCCCTTGGAGACACTGTAAGAAGGTACAGGCTGAGGTTTCACTGCTATGCTAATGATACCCAGTTCTGCCTTTCTTTTGCACCCAACTAGGATGGAGATCTCTCGGTCTTTAATAGCTGTCTCAATGAAATCCAGGAGTGGATGGATTCCAGCTGGTTGAAGTTGAACTCGGAAAAAAACTGAAGTGCTGGTTGTGGACCCAGGTCGCCGGATAGGGGGGTTGGGGGCTGGTTCGCCCTCTAGACTTTTTCATGGGGGCTTATCACTCCCGACCTCTGAACGGGTGTATAACCTGGGGGTAATTTTTGATGAAGGGCTGACCCTGCATTCACAGGTGTCAGCTGTCGTCAAATCTTCCTTTTATCATCTAAGGAATATCTCCAGGATTAAGCATCTGGTTCCATCTAGTGACCTTCCTATCTTGGCCCATGCCTTTGTGTCCTTGTGCTTAGATTATTGCAACTCCCTTTACCTATGGCTTCCTGGGGTGGAAATTCACTGTTTGCAGCTGGTGCAGAACACAGTGGCCCAGCTTTTGACAGGATCGGCTCAGTCCTGTCATATTTTGCCCATGCTACACAAACAGCACTGGCTGCCAGTACAGTGGTGGATCACCTTCAAAGTCAGTTTACTGACTTTTAAAGCCCTACACACGAACTGGGCCCGGATTACCTGAAAGAGCTCCCGGTTCCATACTGCCCTGGGTGATCACTCCTCTCAGCCGAAGAGGGGGTTACTAGAGATTCTAAAGGTGTGTTTGAAATCCTCTGGGGCCAGAGCATTTATATATGTGGCCCCTACTGTCTGGAATTTTCTACCTTGTCGGTTATGGGAGTGTACAACTGTGAAGGGATTTAAACAAGCCCTAAAAACTTTTCTATGGCACCAGGCATTCAGTGACTGATTAATTGATGGATGGTATGATAATAATTTTGATTTTATATGATTTATGTTTATTGATGCTTGATTTTTGATTTTAAAATTGTTAGGTGCCTTGGTTTTTTGAAAGACGCCATAAAAATAAAGTTTATTATTATTATTATTTCTTACGCAGAATCGTAACTTTGAGAATTTGTAATACTTTCACTCCAGATTTTCAACATTGACATTTTACCACACCTCCTTATGAACACTACAGCTGTCATTTATCACATCTCACCTGAAATGTGTTTTCGCACATGTAGCACACAATGGCACGGTCGGTGTGCGAAATCAGTGTTCGAAAATCACAGTGGCACTGTTCATGAGCAGAGGTCTGAAAATGCCTATACTGAAAATTTGGTGACAAAAGTTCATAAAATGACTGTGTTACGAAGCGTGCATTGCGCAGTTTCCATGTACCCTCGTAACTTCACAAATTTGTAATATTTTCTTCTCAGATTTTCACCACTGGCATTTTTCCACACCTCCTTATGAAAAGTATAGCTGTCATTCTTCACATCCTGGCTGAAATGTGTTTTCACACTTCTGGCGCAGAATAGCATGATTGCTGTGGGAACACAGTATTTGGGACAGATTAAGAAAATAACAGTGATACTGTTCATGACCGGAGGTCACAAAATGCCTATGTTGAAAATCTGGTGTAAAAAATCCCCAAAATAATTACGGGTGTGCATTGCACAGTTTCTACGCATGCTCGTAACTTCACCAGTTTTTTTTTTATATGTTTACTCCAGATTTTCAACATTACCATTATTTCACACTTTCCCATGAACAGTACAGCTGGTATTTTTCAGTTCCTGTTCAAAATGTGTTTTCACACCTGTAGAGCCAAATGGGGCAGTTGTGCAAAATCACCTTTCAGCTAACGAGCTGATAGTGTCACTGTTCATGCAGTGGGGTCACAAAAAGTCCATGTTGAAAACTTGGAGTAAAAAATACCAAGAATCCCCCAGGACATTAGAGTTTATGACCTCCTCCTGAGGCACACCATTCCACACGTCCACCACCCTCTCTGTGAAGAAGAACTTCCTCACATTCCCTCTTAACCTCCCACCATCCAATTTCATGACATGCCCCCTTGTTCTTGTGCTCCTCCTGTATTGGAAAATGTCTTCCTCTGCACCTTGTTTATACCCCTGAGGTACTTGAATGTTTCTATCATATCCCCTCTTTCCCTCTTCCAGTGAGTACATATTGAGGTCCCTTAATTGCTCCAATTAAGTCTTGTGTTGCAAGCTCTGTACCATCGTATTCACCCATCTCTGGACCATCTCCAACTTGTTAATATCCTTATGAAGGGGCGAGCTCCAGAACTATACACAGTACTCCATGTGAGACCTGACCATGCTTTTATATAATGTTATCACTACCTCCCTCCTTATGCAACCCAGCATGTCACTGGCCCTCCCAGCTGCCTTAGCACTTTACTTTTACATTTTCAGGTCATGTGAAATAAGAACCCCCAGGTCCCTTTCCTTCTTTGTGACTGTTATCAACTCCCCCCCAATCCTGTAGCTTTCCCCCAGGTTTCCATGTCCCAGGTGCACAAGTTTGCGCTTTTTTGAATTAAACTTCAGTTGCCAGTCTTCAGACCATTTTTCAAGCTTCCTTAGGTCCCTACTCATTTTCTCCACCTCCACTGGGGTATCCACTGTGTTACAGATCTTGGTGTCATCTGCAAACAGGCTGACCTTTCCCTTCAGCACTTTTGTAATGTAATAATGAAGACATTGAACAGCACTGGCCCCAGGACTGATCCCTGTGGCACCCCACTGGTTACCCCCAACCCCCAGACTGTACCCCATTTACCACCATTCTCTGCCTCCTGTCTGTTAGCCAGTTTCTAATTCAGTTTACCACCCTTTCCCCATGCCCAGCCTACCCAGCTAGTTTGTCAGCCTCCTATGTGGGACGGTGTCAAAGGCTTTGCTGAAATCAAGGTGAGCATTGTCCACTGCCCCACCTTGATTTACTTCCTTTGTCACCCAGTCAAAGAAATCAACCAGATTTGTCTGACACGGCCTCTCCACTGTGAATCCATGTTGCCTATGGTCCTGGGCTCCAATGGCTTCCAGATGCCCCACTATCCTTTCTTTAAGCAATGTCTCCATGATATTCCCCACTACTGAGGTGAGGCTGACTTGCCTATAGTTCCCCACCTCCTCCCTGCTCCCGGATTTGTGTAGAGGGACCACATGTGACCTCCTCCAATTCTCTGGTACTGCTCCTGTGTTGAATGACTCAGTGAACATGGCTGACAGAGGTACTGCTATCTCCCCTCGCAGTTCTCTTAATATCCTTGGGTATATGCCATCTGGTCCCATCGCTTTATCCACCTTCAGTTTAGTCAGCTTCTGCAGGATTCTTCTGCCTGTGAATGGACTATTGTCCACCTCTTCATGCCTTTGCAACTGCTGTACTGCTGTGACCCTTGCCCCTTCCCCTCTTCTGTGAATACTGAACAGAAAGACACAGTGGATGTCTTTGGGGGGGGGCACATGACAGTTCTTAGGCATGGTAGTATCACTTCCAGATACCTAAATAGCACATATAAGTAAACAACATTCGGCATTGACAAATGCTTGTTTTTACCTCGGTTTCTTCATAAAGAAACTTCGGCAGTATTTTTTTGCTGCCTAAAGTATTATTTATGGCAAGTATACTGTCAATGGATTTTACTCCAGTGACTAATGTTCTTTGAAACATGCAGTATTTTATGTGAAACTGCATTGGGATCTCTGTAATGGGCAAATGTTGCCATATCCACCTGTGTTAAGGTAAAGAGATGGTGGAACATTTTTTCTTACGTCATCAAGTACAAGTAGCATGATTTGATAGGATCCTTTACTAAGCTGTTTTGGATAATATCTGTTTTATGGCATACGTATTACAGCACACATATTACAGCATACATACTAAGACTTCCTTAGTCCTTTCATTTGGAAGATAATATGATACAGAAGGAAGTTCTAATTTGATTTGTTTGCTAATTGTTATTGCTTTATTAATTCTTTGATACCATGTAAAGTAACATGCATTTCTCCCAGATTGCTTGTATTTGTTTTCCCTTTTTATTCAGCCTCTCTCTGCTTTATTTTTTATCAATGTGATAAACACTTTCAATTTTTTTTTATTTATTTTCAGTATTTGAACCTGTATTTTTGTGATTTTTTTTTTTCAATAAAACTTCATCTACTCTTTTAAAGAAGTGCCATGGGATCTTTAACATCCACCTGAACTACCACCAGAACAGGCAGATGGGGCCTCGGTTTAACGTCTCATCCAAAAGATGGCATCTCAGGAGTGTAGCACCCCATTCATGCTGCATTACAGTGTCAGTATTGGGATTTAACCCAAGTGCCTGGTGTGAGGATGGAGCCCACAGCCAGATGATCTCCTAGCCTCAGAAGCGAGTGTGCTACCTGCTGAGCCACTGACACTGACATGGGCCACACAGTTTTCCTACACTACCTGATGGCCAACGTAGGAGCAACTTTCATATTGGCTGTGAAGGCAATCAGTCACTCACTAGGCTGTAGAAGTCTGTAGTTGTGCAATCTCACCCTTGATGTACACCATATGCAGGGGTTGCTGTAATGTGTTCAGTAAACACTGGTATTTGTTTTTCTGGTAGGGGAAGGAAGAAAAAACTCACCATAGTAATCTTGTTTCTTCCAAGAGAATCTTACAGTATTCTGACTTATGCAGTATGGTCTCACCATAGGACTGCCCCAGAGCCGAAATGATTAATAGAAACTGTGCAAATGATGGAATGCTAGGCTTGAGCTTGGTTTTCAAACCACTGTCCCTGGTAAGCAGTTCTTAACTTTCAGATTCTTACAAGGCATACACTAACACTTATCTAACTAAGCACTACTATAACTATTAATAACTTATATTAATAAAACAAACCATTCCCTACCCCCTTAAAGGTTTAAACTAGCATCACTTAGACTCAGGTCAGAGATGCCTAAGAGTAAAAAACATACCCACAGGTTTGCAACACACTAGTAGAGCTGGTGTGCAGTGACCCTAGGTTCACAGAAGGGGAAGTAGGGAGGGTACTCAGAATACAAGGTTCCACTGGAAGAAACAAGATTACTATGGTGAGTAATATTTCCTTCAACCCCCAGGAAATCTTATTGTATTCTACCTAAGCAGTAACGTTGGAGGTGGGTACAGAATCTATTTAGGAAATGGCTCTGCAGGACTGCTGTGCCAAACCTGGCATCCCTACTGGCCTGAACATCCAAGCAATAATACTTGGTGAAAGTATAGACCATTTTCCAAGTAGCTGCTTTACATATGTCAGTTAGGGAAATATCCCTAGCAGCTGCTAAGGAGGCTGCTGTGCCCCTAATAGAGTGGGCCTTGAGGCCTGCAGGTGTCAGCTTGCCCACATTGCTGTAGCAAAACTGAATAAAGGCCACCATCCATCTTGCAATAGATCTTTTTGTGGCTGGTTTCCCTTTCCCTACTCTCCGTAGGTGAGGCTGAGCTGAGATTGATCTTGTCTATAAGGCTTTTTGTGATCAAGATGGTAGCTAATTGCCCTTCTTACATCTAGTCTATGCAATCTGCATTCACCTGGAGTAGAGTGATCAGTGCAGAAGACAGGCAGTGTAATGGACTGATTAAGGTGGAACTCTGATACCACCTTAGGCAGACATTTTCTATTAGTCCTCAGAATGACTGTGTCTCCCTGAATAGCAATGTAACCATGTTCTGTGGACAAGGCCTGGAGTTCACTGATCCTTCTAGCAGAAGTCATGGCAACCAGGAATACTGTCTTCCAAGTCACATACTTAAGGTCAGCAGAAAACATGGGGTTGAAAGGGGGCTGCATGAGCTGGGCAGTGCAAATATTCAGGACCCACATGGGGATGGGTTCCCTATGTGGAGGGTACAGATGCAGTAATCCCTTAAACAATTTCTTAAATACTGGGTCAGAAGCTTGACGACAGCTGCTTATCTGCAGCCAATTAAGCTGAGGCAGCTGCCAAGTGCACTCTCAAAGTAGAGACCCTTAAGCCACCTGGATGGAGATGTGCTAAATAATCCAGAACTACAGTATTGGCAAACTGGCTTGGTTGCAATTCAAGTTCTTGCCCTAACACCAAATGGAGAATCTTTTCCATTTGGAAGAATAAGTTTTTCTCTTGGAAGGTTTTCTGGAAACTGAGTATTTCCGTAACCCCTGCTGACAAATGCAGCTCTGCATATTCTAGGTCTTTTAGAGCCAGGCTTTGAGTCTGAGGGATTGCAGGTCGGGATACATGATCCTGCCCTAAAAGGATGACAGTAGATTGTGTCTCCTAGGAATGCTGATTGGTTTGACTTCTGACATTGATAGCACCAAGAGGTACCAGGACTGACTGGCCCAATCTGGTGCAATGAGGGTCATTGCTGCTGGTTGAGCTTGTGCTTGTTCAGGACTCCTAGCAGTAGGGGAAAAGGAGGGAATGCATACAGGAACATCCCTGATCAGTCCAGTAACAGTGCATCCAAGGGAATTGTGCCCTTGATAGGGGTCTGCAGCAGAACTGTGGTAACTGATGATTGTTGGAGCTGCAAACAAATCCACTTTTGGGGTGCCCCACCTTCTGAAGATGGTCTCCAAGACCTGCCTGTTCAGTGCCCACTTGTGGTTCTGATTTATTCTGCTGAAGGCATCTGCCAGGACATTGTCCTTCCCTGGAAGATGGAGAGCTGAGATGGAGGCTTCCATGGAGTATGCCATGGTCCAGATTTTCATGGCCTCTGTGCACAGAGGAGTTGACCCTGTTCCCCCTTGTTTGTTTATGTAACACATGGTGGTTGTGTTGTCTGTTCTGACCTGAACCACCTTGCCTTTCACTTGATATGAGAATGACTGGAGACCCAGAAGAACAGCCCTGAGCTCCAACAAGTTGATTTGCAAGGGAGATTCTTGCTTTGTCCATGTGCCATATGCTGTGTGATCTGCCAGATGTGCTTCCCAGCCCAGGAGGGATGCATCTGTGGTTAGTACCAGAGAGGGGGGACTTGTTGCAAGAATGGAACTCCTTGCCTGTGGTTGGACTGATCCTGCCACTACTGCAGGGCTTGGAGAAATGTGACTGTGACTGGTACTAGCTTTGACAGAGAATCTCTTTTTTTTAACCAGTGAGATCTCAGATGGAACCGAATGTCCCTCATTTGAAACCTGGCCCCTGACACTGTTGCTGTGGATGTTGTCATGTGGCCCAGGAGTTGCAGAAAGTGCCTTGCTGGCCTTGGTGTGTGCAGCTTGAAAGAGTTTACCACTTGAATTAGGTTGTCCACCTTGTCTTGAGGAAGGAAAGCCCTTCCCTTGAGTGTGTCCAGTTCTGCTCCTATAAATTTTAGCAGCTGAACTGGTTCTAGCACAGACTTTTTTAGATTCACTAGAAACCCCAGTGAATGCAGGGTGCCTTGTATGAATGCCACTGCCTCTTTTACCTGCTGATGTGATTGGCCTACTATGAGCCAGTTGTCCATGTAGGGAAACACTGTTATCCCTTGCCTCCTTAGGTGTGCCATGAATACAGCCAGGCATTTTGTGAACACCGAAGGGCATTGCCTTGAATTGGTAATGCCCTGATGGCAGTCTGAACCTGAGGTACCTTCTGTGAGACCACCTTATAAGGATGTGAAAGTAAGCATCCTTAGGTCTAGGGATGCTAGCCAGTCTCCCTGACTTAGGATTGGTAGAATGGTGGTCAGAGTTACCATCTTGAATTTTGGTTTTGACAAATGTTTGTTTAAGTGTCTTAGATCCAAAATGGGTTGCCACTCCTTTGTTTTCTTTATTGTGAGGAAGAATATTGAGTATAGGCCATTTCCCCTCTTGTTTGGAGGGACTGGCTCTATTGCCTCCTGCAATAGTAGATTTGAAACTTCCTCTTCCAGCAAGATTGTTTCTGATGGGGAGGATGGTTTGAAGGCTCTTGACCTCAGCCTTGGCATGAATTTAAAGCTGCGTACAAAACCCTGGCCCACTACCTCCAGGATCTATTTGTCTGTGGTGTTTTCCCACTCCTGGACATAGTGGGCCAGCCTGCCCCCTACTGGTATTGGGGAGGTGACCTGAGCCAGCACCTCAGAATGTCTGCTTGGCTTGTGCTGCTGGCTGGACACTGGGGCTGGTGCGGCAACTGCCCCTTCTGACTCTGCCTCTAAAGTATCCCCTCTGTTACTGGAACTAGGGGAAGCCAGAGGCTGGAAGAAAGGCATATAATCAGTTCTGCCCCTGCCACTTCTGGTGTGGTGTTTCTAGGGGGTAGAAGCTCTCTCTCCATACCTGCAGCACTCTTGTAGGCTATATTTGTCTATTTTCGTCACATATTTTCTTTATATATGTCACTGTTTGTTCATCAAACAGAGACATGAGGTTGCAAAGTCCAGTGCTTTTGTTGGTGTGTCCTGGGTCAAGTTCATAGTCCTAAGCCAGGAAAACCTTCTTGGGGACACTGATGCTGCTGTCTGCCTAGATGCAGTGTCATTAGAGTCCACTGCCATTCTAAACTGTCTCTTTGCAGCTTCCTCTAGGTCTGTTGCCATGGCACATGGAATTGATTTGGTTATTTCCATCACTGTGGACCGAAGGTTCTTTTGATACCTGGCCACATATGACATATAGCTGACTTGTCTAATAGCCAGGAGTCTTCGAGACTTAGTCAGGAAGTGTACAGAAAATGAGAAGTTGTAAAATTCACTAAAAATGTTCATTTACAGTAGCAGTAACATTAAAAAAATAAACTTGTTCAGGGTAACTATGTACAGAGGAGAAAAACAGCAGTTTTAGTTCAGTCTCTACGTCCCTTTTTCCTCTTCAGCAGTTGCAGCTTAGTTCCTTTATAAGTCATTTCAACCCCTACGCTTAATTCAAACTTCTTGTTTCTTGCAAAGTATTCTGTTCTCGTAAGTATCAGGCAGGATGAACACAGTAGAACACAGTGTGCTTTAGCTGAGGCCCAAATTCTACAGCTTTTTCAAAAAGGCCTACAATTTGAAGTTGGATAACCTCTAGTTAATAATAACTTTCTGCAATCATCTCAAAATATAAATATATACATTTTAACAGTAACACTATATGTTTTCTAAACAAAAGAGATCTCAACATCAGTTACATTTCCATACAATGATTTGTACATATTTTTGTATTAGCAGATATAGATATGCAAGGGAGAAAAACAGAAAGCAAGAGAAAACTGATAGACATTGAGAGGCAAAAAATTGCAAGCCTGTCATGTTGATCAAATCCAAAGTCTCACAGGAAACTTTGGTTGCGCAACCAGACAGAGAAGAGACAGAAAAGGAAAGATCCTTGCATTTAAACACTTTCTCTGTAACAAACAGAAGAGGGTCCTATTCTACCCTGTAACACCAGGGAAGATGTCAGGTTCACTTTGCAATGGAGACCATCCTCCTAGAGTCTTTGTCTGGAGGGTGAGAGGCCGGGGGTTGCCAACTTTGTCCTAAGCTGCAGCCTGCACTGCCCTCCATCATGACTAGGGTGTCCAAAAAGGAACTCAGCACCACTTTTAACAACCAAGTATTTCTTGTCTGCCTTTTTTTCTATAGGGGGCACAATAGTGGGTGTCTGCAAGACTTTAAGTGTCTGTTTCTTGAGGGATTTATGGAGCGGCAGCAGTAATCTCTTTGATGCTGGCACAACTATCATTTCCCTGTAATCCTCTTCCTCCTCCTAATCCTCAGTGGATTCCTGAATAGGGAAGTCAAGAGTATGGGCAATCTGCTTCATAAAAGTAAAATAATGACGTGAAATCGTCAGTTCCCTTATCAGGGGAATCCAGTCTGTGAGGATGTGGGGAAACCTCTAGATCAATTGGTTCCCCAAATTCTTCATCATCATCATCATCATTATCTTTTTTCTCCTCCTCTTCTATAAAATGCTCCCCTCCAAGGTCTGTTAAACCGTGGGACTGGTTTGAACCAGTAGGTTGAACTGTAACCAGTTGTGGATGTTTCTCAGCTGCAACCGGGACTTGCAGAGACCATTATACAGATTAGGTAGTTTGAAGTGCAAGTTCTTTAAGGCTAAAGATTTGTAGATTGTAAAGTATTACAGCTCTTTTTGTTTTAAGGTCCAGTGATAATCTACCCTGGATAAGAAACTAAGTTTAAAGTGATACAGTTTTTTCTGTTTAGACTAGATTTCAGTTGGGTCACAGCTGTAAGCTTTGCCCTACAAATAATCCAATTTCTGCTTGAATTTTTATGCCCGCCCCCCTCCAGCCTTTATTAAATACTCTCCCTCCCCCTTAGCACCAGCCCTAGGCAATCTTCATCCTTTCTTCTCACTAATATTGCAACTCTACTTAAATATACAGAGTGCAGCTATTAGGTCTAACACTTGTCCTGTCCTCCCCTTGAAGACATCTTCCCTTTTAGGTCACCGCCAAACTGTAAGGGTACACAGCAGCCTATAAGCAGGGCCCCTACTTTTCTGCGGCACAGTGGGACCAAGTTCTGTGGCAAGACTACCATTTGCCGCAGAACTTCTGCGGCGCTGATTTGTAATTTCTGTGGAAGTTCTGCGGCACTAACAAACTACCACATCACAGTGACAGTTTGTCATCCTGACTTCACTTTCATGGCAGTTTTTATAGCAATCAGGATGGTGAAAAGCACAGTAACACTAGTTCAAAAAATAACAGAATTATAAAAATAATTTTATGCCTAAAAAAGCAATATGTCTCTCCCTTAAGGTCCTAGCCTGTTAAATAAATAACATATGCAGAGGGGATCTTATGTGATAAATAAGGTATTTCTATATGCAAGCTATCTATCCCACTAATGGGGTTTCCACTGTCTATCACTTATATATTTATGTGTAATCTGTAACATACATACAAATGTGTGTATGTGTGTGTGTATGTGGTGAGAGAGACAGAGATACTGTATGTGTGTATGTGTGTATATTTTTTAATTTCCATGAACTTGCATCCTCATTCATACAGGTCCCATTAGAAATGGAATAGAGGAGTTATTGCAAAACTCATTTTTGATATCAACCTGCCTTCCCTGACACACTGCATAACACCATCAGGCCATGACATGCACGTGAACTGATTGTGAGATAGAGCTCTCCAGACCAGCACAGTGTGTCCACCATGTGACAGAACACTACACCGTACCTTCCCAGGCTCTGAGCAATGATGTGTTCCACCAATCCTTGTGCTGCCCAGCCAGCTCCCAGAGCTAATCTCTGAACCTGAGTTGCCGGCACGGAAACACAGCATGCTACATACTGGCCTAACAGCTGTCCTTTCACACAACATTTCTCCATAACTTTTAGGTGATTCTAGCAACCAATGACAATATGTAATCAATAACCCTGGCAAAAATGCATACAGTGTAATTATTTATTTAACAGGTCTATTCTTTCAACAGGTCTACACATTATTATATTCCACTTTTCTGGGTATAATTACTTTATTTTTCTTAAAAATGACAGTTAAATTCATTTTACTAGTTATTCATTTCAGATGGCATCTCTATACCTTAAAGGCACAAATAGGTTTGTACAAAGTGAGGTAGGGACTTAACAGGTCTATGCTATTGACAAGGTTTTGTTTAAGTTGGCCCTAGTGCAATAATGTAAGACTGAAAATTGTATTAGGCTATAGTACAGGTTGAGCAAATATTACCATGCCTGATGTGCTGTACCACCGTCTCTGGTAGTAGGAGCTATGGTAGATAAGTGACTGTTCATTTCTGTTGCAGATTGCAGCCATTTCATTAGCTAATGTATGATGTTATAGCAATGATAACATCACATTCTGAGCACATAGGGGGTTTAGGATATAAAAAGGGGAAGGAACCAGATTCTATGGAAAAACAGAAATATTAATAAAAAATCAACAAGAAGAGTGAATTTCATGGCACGAGAAGTTCTATGTAGATTGCAAGTTCTACGCAGAAATCTCCATGGTCGTGAGAATCTCTAGGAGCCTTGCCTATAAGGCCAGGACACCCTCCTAGCTCCATCACATATTAATCTCTTTTACTTTTCTCCCCCTCCCAAGACCCTTCTTGCTATGCCACCACCCTTTTCCAATCTTGGACATGGCAAACAGACTAATGCTAATTCTTATACTCCTGCCCACTCTCTGTTTGCAGCTGCTGAATGACCTTAAATCAGCTGACCCTGTAATCATGGAGCACCCCTACGGCAACATCTATAGCACTATAATGTCCTTGCATAGTTGTGGCCCACTTGATGACTGCATGCCTAACAACACACCCTGGCCTACCTGGCCCAGAATGCATCCAGCTTGGCCAGGGCTTCCCCCTCCCACAGTCCTGCCTAAACTAGCCATTCTCCCTGATAAGCATGCAGCTCGAATGAATCCACAAAGACAGCACAAAGCTAACCATAAACACTTTAAAAGTTGCCTGGTCAGATTGGTACTCTTGCTACTACTGCTCTCAGGCAACATCCACCCTAATCCTGGCCCCCTCCTATATCAGGGGCTGAATGCACCAAAACCAGGCACCTTAACCTTCACATCACTAAACATCTGCACCCTAATAGCAAAGTTTAACAACTTTCAAGCCTAGGTAGCCCTAAATAATCCAGATGTACTGTCTGTGGTAGAGACATAGCTCACTCCCAAGATCCCAGATGGAGCGATCAGTCTGCCAAACTATTTGATCTTAAGGCAAGATTGTAAATCTAAAAGAGGTGGTGGCTGTGCAGTCTACCTTAAGGACAGCCTTCAGGGCATAGTCCTGGATTTACCCAGCCTACGGTTGTTCACCCAGGCCCTTGCCATTAAGGTTCTTCTTGGGGCCCACAACAAAACTGTTACAATTCTGTCTGCCTACATCCCCTCAAAGAACTCAGCCGAAGGTCTCCATGCCATCATAGACTGTCTTGGAAGCCTAACCATAAGCTCTGAGGTTATACTCTTGAGTGATTTCAGCATTAATTGGCTTGCCCCTGAAGCTAACCAATTCAAGGATGCAGTTCAGGCTATCCACTTTACCCAGCTCATTGAAACACACACTAGGACTAACTACTGGATGTGCACTAGCACTCTGACTGGGTGCTCACCAACCAAACTGAGCATGCCTCTAATGCCTCTGTCCTCTCAGATGACATCAGTGACCACTCCCCTGTCATGTTCATTGGGCTAATAATTTCTCCAAACCACCTCCTAGAACAATCACCAGCAGGGTTCTCAAACCTGGTCATGCTGACTGCTTCAAAATGGATCTCCTCAGTGCAGACTGATTCTTGTTTTTTGAGGCTTCTGACGTTGACATCGCGCTCGACCATTTCATCCTCCTCTTCAATACAATTTGTGACACCCATGCTCCCATAAAAAAGCAGACGATCAAAAGCTACTTTAACCCTGGATGAGTCCTGATACCCCTGAACTAATGAAAAATAGAGACCACCTCTGGCATAAAGGTAGGGCCACTGGCAAGCAGTCTGATATCCTGAACTACAACTATGCAAGGAACAGCTGCAGTAGGACCATCTGATTAGCCAAAAACATATCCTATAAAGATGCCCTAACCAAGAACTGGATGACGGGGGCAAACTCTGGGCTAACCTAAAGGAGGTCACCAGGTGGGAACCCAAAACAGCCCCTACCATGATCTGCATTGATGGCTCCCCCATCCTTGACCCTAAATCTATTGTTAACACCTTTAACAATGCCTTCACTGACTTGCAGCGTGCTCTCCCCACCAACTTCTTCTCCTCTACCATCCCTGCTGCACCCATGCAATCCCCATCGCATCTCCCCTTTTGCTTCAAGATTATTACCTTCTGAGAAACCAGGAAATATCTGTGTAAAGTGCTTGGGAAGGGGAGATTCAGTTGAGATAACCTTGACCTGAAACTAATCTCACTCTCACTCGAAGAAATCCTGTCCCCTCTCACCCATATCCTTAACCTCTCATTCCATCTCGCAGTATTCCCTCCAAAATGGAAAGCTGCAGTAGTCACCCCTGTGTACCAGAGTGGGGATCATGCCCTCCCTGGGAACTATAGACCCATCTTAATACTACCACCACTCTCAAAGGCCCTTGACAAATTGTTGCCGACCAATTTGTTGATTATCTGAACAAGCACATGCTCCTATGTGCAGAGCAAGATGACTTTAGGGCTGGGCATAGCACCACTACAGCCCTCCTGGAATACACAGGCTTCATCCACAAATCCCTTGATCTTGGCCAGCTCATCGGGGCTATCTGTAGCGACCTAACAAAGGCCTTTGACATGGTCAACCATGCCCTCCTAAATGACCAACTCACTGCCATAGGCCTTAGCCCTGAGGTGGCTGCATGGTTCCGCAGCTACCTACACTGCCGTTCACAGCAAGTCAGGATAGATACCTTTCTTTCTGACATCAAGCCTGTATGCTCAGGCATTCCACAGGGGTTAATACTGGGCCATCTCCTCTTTAGCCTATTTCTGAATTGCCTCTCCCTAGCCAGTCAGTGCCATATCTTCCTCTACGTGGGTGATGCAGTTATCTTTTCTAATGGCTCTGACCCCACTGCTCTTGAGCAACAGCTACAGTGTGAGTTCACTAGCGTTGAGTCATGGTTCAGAAATCATAAATTGATAATGAACTACAAAAAAAAAAACCATGTTGTTCACCATCCTTAAGAAGAAGCACAAAAACTACCCGCTATCAATATTTGATAGGGGTGGTGTTCCTCTTGAACGTGTTCATCACTTCAGATATCTTGGAATCACTCTTGACAGCTCACTCTCCTATGTCCTCCACATAGACATCACAGCTAAAGCAATCAACAAATGCTTAGGGCTACTTTATCGCCACAGGCAGAGCCTGATCTCTGAAGCCCTCAGCATAGCTGTCCACAGTTCAGTGAGTTCCCTAGTGAACTATGGACTGCCAATATATGGCTCTGCCACAGATACTGCCCTTAACAATGCCTGCAGGCTCACCTTAGGGATACACTGACTAACCCACACTTGCGATGTCTATGCAGAGGCTCACTGGCTAACACTCTTTGGTCACTTAAAATACCAATCTTGCCTCCTGGCCAAAAAGATCTGCATTAGTCAGCTCCCAACTGGGGTCCAACAACTCCTATTTCCCAGCACTAATCCCAGGCCCAACCGAAATTCAGAACTGCAGTCCTTACTGACTCCAAAATGTCGGACATCTCAAGGACAAAGATCTTTTGCCCGTCGAGCACTGTTGTGGTTCAGCTCCCTCCATGAGAACATTATTAGCCTGCCTACTCTGTGGACCTTCAAAAAAAACTAAAGAACCATTTGATATGGGAATCTCAATGTGTCAGCCATCGCTAGCACCTAGCAAAGTCATCTGCTACCATCTACCCTTTTACCAAACAGCTCTCTCTCTCGGACATCCTGTGCTCGGGGCTCAACCCCCCACCCTGCCTCTCCAGCACTTCTATGTGCTAACCCCCTCATGTTGCTGACAGCTAGCAGGCTCACTGTTGGGCATAGCTATTTAGTCTGTTCCTGTATGTATCTGACTATGTTTACTTAGTCCAGTTTTAGTGTTCACTGTATTTTTTGCATTCCTTTGTTTAAAGACCAAATGAACCTAAATGTTCTCATTCTAATTATATTGCCTTGTTTGTCTCAGTCTTCTGTATAATCTCCTACTTGTTCTAAATATATTAACATGGAACCTATGTAAAGAGCTCTGAGCTCAAATGGTTAATCCTAGATCTGAGATAAAATAAAATAAATGTCTTCTGCAGAAGGAGACAGTGGTTTCCTCGGTTGTGGTTCCTAATGTTTTTCCTTTTTCATTTTTTCTTACCTGCAATGGCCAGTTCAATAGCCATGTCTGCAGTCCTCTTTTTTGTAGAATAGCTATTGCCCCTTTCAGAGGGCAGCTCCTCCAGTTCATTTTGAGCAGTAACCGATTTTTCAATGGCTGGGTCAGCAGCCTTTTCAGACATTTTCTCCTGCAGTCACTTCAACCGTCTTTCAACTGTAGACTAAGGAAATTGTTTGCAGATATCGCAGTCTATCTTGACGTGTTCGAACCTCAGACAAACTACACAGATTAAATGTGGGTCTGCCTTGGCAAAAGGTTCCCCACACTTGGTAAAGTGTTGGAAACCTGTAGGTCCAGTCCTCTTTCTGACATGCTGTGATATAACCCAGAATAAAACCCCACTAAAAGAGCCACAGTAATAAAACTTTTTTTTTACATTGGTTACGCTAACCGTTATAAGCGAGAGTTACCCTGTTTAAAATGTTTCCAAAAACTGACTATAACCGAATCAGTATGCAACAATTAAAATAAAGGTCAAATAAAGAAACAGAAGGGGAAAAATCCAAAGGAGATACCGTTTTTCCTCTTGATTAACTACCGAGAGAAAGAACATGGTTACTTACCCCTCCATTACTAAAATCTAAATAAATTCTACCTAAAAGCCAAGGACAGTGTTCTAAATACCAAATAAAATTACTTTTTATTAGAAGAAATAAAGAATTTTAAACAATGAAAGGAGAGTTCTCCAGAGGTGTCTTACTGAGGCAAGTGGAGTAAAGAATCTGATGGTTCAGAACTGTTTACCAGGAACAGTGGTTTGAAAACTGAGCTCAAGCTTAGCATTCCATCATTTGCATAGGTTCTATTAACCATTTCGGCTCTGGAGCAGTTTTATGGTGTGACCATACTACATAAGTCAGAATACAGTAAGATTTCCTGGGGTTTGAAAGTACTAAAAGCCTTTGTTTGCTTTGTAAATCCTCTGACAGAAAGTACTAAAAGTCTGTGTTTGCTTTGTAGATCCACCGATAGCAGTTGCAGTCAGGTTCTCCAGTGCTGGCAAAGATGAAGCTAATCTGATCTGTGAAGCGGATTCAAACCCACCTGCCATAACATTCAACTGGTCAAAGTAAGCAAAGTTTTTAAAACCAAGTACGGTAAATGTAGTTTGTAACTTAGAGGTACAGAGGTAACTTAGAGGTATAATTAAGCAATAAGGCATGACAAGGTGTGTGTCGAGGTCAGATAACAGCACACCTAGAGTGGTCCGAAGCTCGAAGTTGAAGGCCGAGTTCTTCTGCCACCCTAGGTGTGCCATTATCCCACCTTGATGCACACCCTAGAGTGCCTTATTACCATTATAAAATGGGTATACAAAAATCTTACCACACTTGAATAATTAAGAAATACAAAGAAGAAAACAAAATCTGCAGTTATACCTTTATTACTATTAATTTAGACTTAAAAAGGAGATAAAGCTTTGCTGCATCACTCAATGCTGCATATACTGACTTATTTACTGTTGCTCTTATCACATTGCACTTCGGACTATTTTTTATACTCCTGCTTTTATCTAATTTTTCACTTTACAGAATTGTACACAGTAATATTGACAGTCCCATTTAGTGTTCCTAAAGAGATCCATCATGCTGCAGCAGAGACATCCACATGGTTATTTTCTGTTTTTCCTTTGTTGTTAGGACAGTCTTCCCTCCTGTTAAAAGAAAAAAAATCAGAAAAAATATTAAGGTTTGTGTTTTTCCCCCTAAGGGGAGGGCTGAGTTTACCAACTGCATTATGTGACTGGGAGTGGCTTAGCATTCAGAGGTCAGTCACACATGATATGTGATTTTTTGTTTTTATTTATTGGAGATTCAGAAATACCTTTGAGTCAGAGACTCCTTTACAAAGGTTCCACGTCACATAATTTACATACAGTGACATACAGGATACATAGCAGTACATCAGTACATAGTCAGGTTGTTACAGGAGCAATGGCTGTAACATTTGAACTGTTCCTGGCATATTTAGTCTATTAACAACAGAGTAACATGGCAAGAAAGCTTTTACAAGCATTGATCAAGTTGTGCGATTGTGGATGGCCCGGCAGAAGCTAAAGCTAAAGAGTTTTTGCCATTGTGAGGATGATTTTGATGTGTGTGGTGGGGAGAAGGGTGGGTAATACCCGATCTGAAGATTCCAGTTTGTCTATTTTATTTTACTAATAGGTGTAACAAATACTGTTTTAGTTGCTTTACAGTACTTACACTGGTGATGGTTCAGAGGAAAATGATGCCAAGCTCCTGGACACAAGCAGGTTGACTATTCCCTGTTAAAATGGATTAATTTTTTTCACCTAACCAGTGAAAGGCATGTCTGTGGAGCAAGCCATTTCTATCCTGAATATTTCACACTAAAATATCAAACCATCTTGGTGCTAGATGATGGGGGGGGGGGGGGGGGGGACTGCAAAACACTGTGACTATTTTAAACTTTATTTTTATCTGAATCTTCAAATCTGCACATCTGACCAGAACAAAACTTGGCATTTCAAGAGATCTGCCACCAAGACTACACACATGAAATTTTATGCAATTCTATTAGATGGTTGCAAAGATATTAAAGTGCAAAGTATCTAAAAAGGCTGTTTAAAGCAGCAAGCAAAGATAATAGGCTAAAATTTGACCCCACTTTTTTTCCTCTTCCAATTTATTTTGGTGGTGAAATTTTCATTTTCCATCAACATTTAAGAATGTTATGAACATTTTAAAATAATTATTTCTCAAGAAGAAAAGATGGCTGCCTCATTTTTACATATAAATAATATTTTATTTATTTATTCATTTGGAAAATGTTTAACCAGGAAATGCAACATAAGCTGTAAACAGCTCCGTTTCCTAAAGCTTTTTTGGAGGGAGGAGTTAGGAAACAAGCAAACACATAACAATACAAATACTAAAACAAAGCAGTATAGTACAATTACAGAGCAGAAATAACCCAGACCAACCAGCCAGGGTAAACAAAACCATATTTGGATATAGCATGCAATGTAGCAACCCAAGACCAGGTAATCCAGTGGGGTAAAGTTTAGAGAATGGATAACACATTTGAAGTGCTAGAAATAGTTGGCTGAGCACAAGATTTTTTTATTTATTTATTTTTTTTATAACTTTTATTTTTAATGTTTCCTTATATCTTTTCACAGATACAAATCCATATTTAGGACATACCAGTTTAGTTAATACATAGCCATAAAACGGAAACTTATCCCCTTATTAATCCTAGGATTAGTGATTCCCAAATATTTTGATACAGCATATAGGGGTACTTCCATTTAAATGTTTACATTTGTGTATTCAAAAGTAAAGCTGTTTAGAGTGAGCCCAAGAACAGTGTGGCTAATTCGATTAAGAACTTAAGTTGAAGCATTATCTGCCCATCTATTTGCCCCTAAATTAGGGGTTAATCTTGCCACACTATAAATCTAAAAGTCCAAGTCCTCCTGTAAAAGAAATATAGGCAGCACCCCAGCAGTCCCCCTCTAACAGAAAACCTGCCATTTCTCTAAATTAGGAATGAGAAAAGTACCACCGCTAGTATACTCGTGGTCTGTCCAAGACCTAGAAGGAGAAATAAGAAAAAAAAACTGCTATATTTCCAAATTTTCATATGACCCTAGTTCAGAGAGACCAATATGGTGACCACAACACACTTTTTAACTTTTAGGTAGCAGAGTATTTGGAAACAGTCAGTTAAATAGACTCAAAATAGAGCACAGTTAGTGTTTGAGAATCTGGCCTGTTCGCTCCTCAGGTGTCCTCCTGGTCCTCCGACCCGCTCGAGTCTGCACCTCGATCTCTCCGCCGTTTTCTACTGGATTCTGCAAACCTTGAGGCCCACTTACTGGCTTCAGTGGGATCCGAAAAGACCCAGACCTTTCCTCCATGTACTATCCTCAGTTGGGCAGGAAATATCAGTGCATGGGAGATGTTTGCTTGTTTTAGCCTTGCCCTGATCGAATCAAATCTCTTCCTCTTGAGGCGGGTAGCGTAACTAATGTCTGTGAAAAAATGGATAACTCGTTCGTTCTGCAGGATAGGCCCCATCTGTCTCGCATATCGTAGGATACGATCCCTAGTGCCCACACCATCAGTTATTAATAGGAGAGTCCGAGGGGTTTCACTGTCCTCACGGTATCCTCTGGGTGTGATCCTGTAAGCTTTCTGCAGGGAGAATTCAGTGCCATGGTCCTCCGGGGTCAGCTTTTCCACCAGCCACTCCCTCATAAACATTAGGGGATGGTCCCCTTCGATCCCCTCTGGGAGGCCTAACACCTGGACATGCGAGGAGCGGGCCTAGTTCTCCAACGTTTCGAGCCTAGCTCTGAGGTGTGTATTCTCCTTCACCAGCTGTGCAGTTGCGGTTGACGTGGCCTCCGCTTGTTTTTTAATTTTTTCCGACTCTAGTTTCATTTCCTCCATCGTGGATTCAACAGCCGAGACTCTCGATCCAAAGGCATCGAGCTTGCTGTTCAAGTCGGCCATAGAGGAGAGTATTTTGTTCAGCTTAAGTCCCAAAGAGGTCATGGTTTCCTCGGGCTCTCTCTGACACGTGGCCTGCGTCTCGGTGGGGTTTCTCAACTGCTGCGACGTATCAGGCATCCTAGCCCCTGATCCTCCTCCTCTATCTTTTCCAGGATTTCCCATTTTATGTTTAGAGGGATCCTCTTTCGATTGGCAGTGTTATTTTGGGTCTCTTTATCAGCGATTGAGGGGTTTTTAGATAGTTTAGCAAAATTGAACTGGAGCAGATATTGAGTGCTGCCGCCTTGCTCGGGCTCCACAGCGCCCCCCCCGAGCACAAGATTTGAGGTGCTATTTTATATCCAAGGGAGGACAGTTATAAAACAAGTGGGAAAGTGGACGGTGAGGGGTGTAGGGTAGGGATGGAAGAGGGAGATAGAGGGATAGCCAAGATCTGTACTCATTCAGGTTGCTGAGAACCCTGCAAGAGGGTTAAGACCAAGCAGAAAGAGAGAGGAGAGAAATGGAGTGGGGTGGTAGAGAAGAGAGGGGCAGGGGATCAGGAGGTGAGAAAGGGGATAAGGAAGGGATGGATTTGAAAGTGGGGGGAAGGGAGAGGGGGAAAGAGAGAGATAATCTGTACCCTTCAGGATGTAGAGAACGCTGCACTGGGGTCAAGATCAGAAAGTGGGAGGAAAGTAAGAGGGGTAGAAGAGAGAGAGAGCCAAGATCTATAACCCTTCAGGATGCCAGAGAACCCTGCAAGGGGGACAGGACCAGGCAGAAAAGGAGGGGAGGGTGAGGGAGCAGGGAAGAGAAGTGGAGTGTGGCAGGTGACCAGAGGGGAGAAGAGTAATGAGGAATAGGGAGGTTGGAGAAAATAAAGGTAAACTAGGAATGGAAAAAGGGGAAAGCATCAATAGGGGGAAATAGGGGGTTGTGGGGAAAAAGGACAGCCATAGAGTGTTGAAATTGCACTGTAGATTGTGGATGGTAGTAGAGTGTTGAAATGGCACAGTAGGTTATGGTAGGGAATGGGAAGAGGGGGTATAATAGGAGGTAGCATATGAGGAAGTAATCAGAGAAATGGTTCAGTTAGGAGATAGGAGGTGTCAGGGATAGAGGAGTAGGGAATAGTGCACAAGGGTTATAAGGGTTATGAAGGGGGGCTAAGAACAAGTACAGTTAGGAGAATATAAGTAAAGTAGGGCTGCAGGATAATGCACTAGGTGGGGAGTGCTGAAGGGAGTTTAGAACAAGTGCAGTTTGGGGAACAGAAATTGTAAAGGGCTAAAGAAATTGAAGATGGGGAAGAGAAAAGTCTGATAGGAGGTGGCAGTGAGTTCCAAAGGTTTGGGAAGTGGTAGGAGAAAACGTTCTGTCCTATGGGGGTAGTGCAATGAGTAATAGCTAGAGTGTGTGCATCAGTAGATCCGAGAGGGCAGGAGGAGGAAGATTGAACAGAAAGTAAGGAGGAGAGGTAAGAGGGAAGAGTCTCAAACCTGAATTTAGAACTAAACTTGGCCAGTGAGAGAGATGCCTGCACTTAAGGGAGGGAAAATCTAGAGAATGATACAAGATACAGTGATGTGTGTGGGAGGGGGAGTCAAGAGCAAAGTGGCAGAAAGCATTGAAGAGAGTATCCAACCTGGTAAGGGAAGATTTAGGAGCAGCACTGTAGACAATGTTGCAATAGTAAAAAATAGGGAGTGTCATTTTCTGGACAAGGTCACGCCTACGCAGTAGTGGTAAGGAACTACGGCTCCTGTAAAGGGCGTCAAGATTGCAGCACAGTTTTTACAGGATGGCATCAATATATACAGAAACATTAAGGTGTTGGTCAAGCCAGACACCCAGGTATTTGAAGAGGTGGTGTCCTCTAGTGTTGTCCCCTCAAGGGTGTGGAAGGAGGGAAGCAAGGGCAGCCTAGAGAGTCTCTACCTAGTGCCAAAGGCCATGGAGACTGTTTTCTTGGTGTTGAGGAAAAATTGATGTGAGCTTAGTCAGTGTTGAACATTACTGAAGTCAAGCTGCAGTCTGGAAGTTACACTGGAGGGAGATTGGCCAGAGATGAACAAGACCGTGTTGTCAGCATACATATGGATGGAGGATGAGGAGTATATTGACAGTAGGTCATTTAGAAAAATTGAGAATAAGAGTGGGCCAAATATGGAGCCTTGAGGCACACCAGTAGAGATGGATAGTGGAGGATATGTAGACTCAGCTTTTTTAACAGATTGAGTTCTACCTACCAGGTAGGCTCTGAACCAGTTGCGGGCAGACAGAGACAAGCCAGCTGATGAGAGAGTTTTGAGGAGGAGGGAGTGGGAGACTATGCCAAAAGCCTTGGTAAGGTTGACAAAGATAGCAGAAGTGATGTGATCTCTATCCATAGCTGAATGGATAGAGTCAATGAGTATAAGTAGGGAAGTGGATGTGGAGTGATTCTTCCGAAAACCAGACTGGAAGGGAGTAAAGAAGGAGGAGTCATCAAGAAAGGAGGAGAGTTGGGAGAGAACAAGGTGTTCCTTAAGTTTAGCCAGGGTGGGTAGAAGCAAGATGAGGCGGTGTCACCAACTCACTCAGCCAGTCAAGGCATCTGCCACTTTGTCCGTCCTCAGTGAGGATAGGGCGACTGCCTCTGGGTACCGGGTGGCATAATCCACTACAGTCATGATGAACCTTTTCCCCGAGGAGCTGGGGGTATTTAAAAGCCCCACAATATCCATTCCTACCCTCTGGAATGGCTCCTCCACTATGGGCAATGGAATCATGGTGGCTTGGGTTTTCTGGCCCACCTTCCCTATTTCTTGGCACTGGTGAGAAGACCTGCAATACTCCTTCACCTGCTTGGTGAATTTAGGCCAGTAGAAATTCTGGGCCAATTGCTGTGTAGTTCATGCAATTCCCAGATGACCAGATAAGGGAATATCATGGGCAACCTTGAGCAACTGCTCATGATGCCCCTGGGGAATAACAAGCTACCTGCCTAGCATCCCTCCCTCCCTCTGTCTGTGCTGCCTGTGTATACATAAGTCAATTTTCCCAATAAACCCTATGTCTTCCATCACCTCCCTATGCACTGTCTGAATCTGCCCAAACCCTCAGCTTCCCTAAACTAGGGTCACTTCTCTGAGCAGCTGCGAACCCCTCACACCTTCCCAAGGCATGGGACAGGTCCCATTTCATCGCTATACTCGGGTCCCTAGCACTAGCATCAAGGCCCTCAGGATCACTGTCAATCCCTACCCTCTGACAAGGGGCCACCCCTCCCTCTTTGGAGTAACCCTCTGTAGCTATGTGGTTATTTTCTACTGGGGAAATTTCTACCCTCTTTTTATCAATCTCCCCCTCTAGAGACACAGGCTGTGGAACCAGCCTTTCAGTATCTTCCCCAATGGCTTCTGGAGGGCTCAGGGAACTACAATTTTCCCTGGCCGCTTGGCTATGGGTAACTGCACATGCCACCCCCTGCTGGAGATTGTTATCCAGGATCACATCCACTGCTAATGTGTTAGCTACAGCCATCTGCTGCACAGTTCCCCCTATTTCACCCCAGTTCAGGAGAACACTGGCCAATGACAATGTTTTCTTCACACCCGAAAAGTTCTGTACAGTCACGTATTTATTGGGTATAAGCTGACCATGCTGTACCAGATCCCCTTTTACCAATCTCAGGGATGTCCCTGTGTCCCTTAACCCCTGCGTATGTATGCCATTTACCATGACTAGGTGCATGTGTTCCCTCATGTTCACTGGCATGCTTCCAGGGACACACAAACAACCTATTTCCTTTCTGGTACTACTTTGCATATTATTGTTTGTCCTTCTTGGACACTGTCTGACAATGTGCCCAGTTTCTTTACATAACCAACAAACATTTCTTACTTCAGAGAAATCTTTTCTTTGAAACCTGGGGCTAACTGGTTTCGATGGAGGCACTGAGGGTTTTAGCTGCCCTGAAGGAGCGCTTTTCCCCTTCTGCACTGCCACACTCGCCCCATTCGCTCTCAGAGCAGGTCTGTTTTTGGCATAGCGGTCCGAGAGTTCAGCAGCCTCTTGCACTGTTTTTGGATCTCAGTCCTCTAGCCAGATTTTTAACTTTGTTGGGCATGCCCAATAAAACTGTTCTAATAAAATCAAATTTTTAATTGTATCAACAGAGTTTGCCTCAATTCCTTCCCACCAACGTTTTAAAAACTGACGTTGTTTCATGGCTAGCTCCTCATAGCTCATATCAGGGCTTCTCATGAGCTTATGGAATTTAGCTCTGTATGATTCAGCAGTTAATTCAAACCTTTTTAGTAGTGCTGCTTTTAACGTGCTGTAATCATCACTGTCTTTATTGTCCATGTGACCCAATGCATCCCAAGCTTTTCCGATAAGTAGCGGGGTTAGCTGGAAGCTCCAGGACACTCTAGAAATTTTAGCCTGAATACAAACTTTTTCAAAAGAATTAAAAAAGGCATCTATGTCCTCCCCATCTTTAAACTTAGCTATTAATTTAGAGTTCAATTTGTAACCCAGTCCTGCAGTTCCAGTTAAACCCAAGCCACTTACCTGCCCTGGTGCCACTGGTTGGAGTCATAGCTTCTCCAGTTCGTGTTGCCACTGGCACTCCTTTCTCCTGTCCTCTGCAGCTCTGTGTTCTCACTCTCTTTTCTCCTCTTCCTCTTGCTGGTGCTCACGTTCCTCCCTCTGTTGTCACTCTGCCTCCAGTTCTATCCTCCGCAACTTAATTTGCAGCTTGAGTACCTCTGGATTCAGGATACTGGTGACCTTCCCCTGCTGCTATGGCCCTTCACTGATGGGGCCCTGCTGTCTGCCTCATTTGCTTGGGACCCCTCACTGGCCACTAGTTCTGCCACACTCGAGGTCTGGTCCCTTTCAGTCATGGTTGGTGACTCGCTGCCCTGGGTATCTGCAACAATCAGGGCCTCTGTGAGGTTCTGCTTACTAGCTTTCACCCCAAATGGGACTCCCTTGTTCCCATGCGACTGCTCTAAGAAATCTACAGTGTGCTTGCTGTAGTCAGAAGATATTTTCTTCTTCTCTCACTATTAATACTATACTGACTGACACTTCAGAAAAAAAAAATGGGTGGGAACTTAACTATAAGTTAAGGGATATAGTTATGCTTCCTTTTGAAATAAAATACTGGCTTTCTTTTTTTTCCAAGTGAGCTAAACAGTTTCAAGCTAACACACTGAACAATGAAGCTTATACCACTAAACTTTTATGCGACCGCTGTCAACCATTCTGTCACAATCTCGCTCAGCCAGTCAACCCTCTACTCCCAAAGTGCCAACCTCTGAGCATATGATTTGTGTACAGTGAACAGACAAGGTAACCCTCTTTTCTGTTTTGTGGGTTCAAGTCACCTTAGTCTCAAGCTCTGAAGGGATTCAAACTGATAACCTCTTGTTAGCATACCCAATTATCAGGCTCAAATAATTCTGTCTTCGGGGGGGCCAGATATCTTTGCCTATGGGCACCCAACCAGGTCTTTCAAATGAACCCTTAGAACTCAATTGAAGACTTTTAGAGAACTCTTTCCATTTCCCAGTTTGGTATACAATAAGCCCATACACAGTGTACTTATAACTTTTAAAAGTGCCACTTAAAATAAAAAAAATTGTCAAGGTACTCCAACAGATTCGTTTGCAAAAAAAATATCTTTACTTTAAAAATATCAAAACAGAACAATAATTACAGAAGAAAATATATATCCCAACACATACAGCTTTCAAATAAACAGGAACAAGTACAGTTCCTACAATACATACATTTAGACTGGTCTAATCTTACTCTTTTTCAGTGCTGTGATGATTCTCCCTCAGTCAGATAATATTCTCGTGTCAGTCAGAAATATGTTCTTGTGTCTCTCTGTCAGGTACTTTCAGCACTTAAACACACTTCTGAGCCAGTCTTCTCATGCGGTCACTAACTCCTCCTTGGTGTATCAAACTCTACATTTTACAATACAGGGTCTCCAAATAAAATATTAAAAAAACATATGAGATGACCTCACTGACTTTCCTCTCCACAGGTTAACTGTTCAAAACTCTTTTTTGTTCTGCTACACATACATCGCAAAAGATTCTTTGATCTAAGTCACTGTATTCAAAGCAAAAGTGTATTGGCCTCTTTAATCCCATCTGGACCTTGAAATCTACACCTCAGGTCTTTCTGATGCAATTCAAGGGTTCCCCGGGAATGTATTTTGGACCTTACAAATCCGTCTGGGTCCTCCCTGGCTCAGACATCTAACCTCTTCAATGTGCATTCTGGCCTCTCTCTGACACTCCTCCCCACAAGTCCTTCCTGGAAAATATGCAAGTCAAAGGATCTCCCTGAGTGCATTATGAATGACTAATCTTATTTCCTGGGATGAAAGCAAATTGACAAGGTAATTGCCCCCCAGATCTCTGCAGTTTAAAATACCTCCTGTCCTCTGAACTTATCCCTGGGCGGTCTTGATATGTCAGTTCCAGTAAGACAGCCTTTTCCTTGAACTGACCCTTCCCTTCACATATTTTATGTGTAATAACAAAAATTAATACAGCACTGAAGCACACAGAGCTGGCTGTCTACATCACAGGCAGTAATTCCTGGAGATGAGAGATCACCTCCCTTTGGTACAGGGAGAACTGCAGCATGTTTCCAGGCTTCAGGGATAGTCGCAGTGTGAAAGGACAGGTTGAGGAGCTCAGTGAGAGGGAAGGAAATAGGGAGCAGAGAGGTACAGCAGCATAGGGTGAAGGCCATCGGAGGAGGTGCACTTAGCTGGGTTGATACAGAGTAGTGCCTTTAAGGTGTTGGGACAGATGGGTTAAAAGGCAAAACTCTCTGCTAATTGGTGGTGTTGGGAAGAGTATTGAGGACCTGAGGAGGGTAAGAATATAGACAGAAATGCAAATGTACAGTACACAGTATAGGAAACATTAAGAAAACTCAACAGTTCTGCCAATATTTTTCATAACCATAGAAGAAAATTTGCCTTTTGAAATAACATATTTTGTTGCACTTCTGCTAAAGATACTTGTTTTGGGGTTTGAATTCAATAGATAGATAGATGGAACACAATAATTCAAACTTCTGCTCAGTTCTAGTGGTAGAATGTTTACCCTCACTGTCACAAAACAGAAGGCCTCAAATGGAATCATGGCTTTTGTTTTCTCTGTAGGTGGTTAAACAGCAGCTTCTTACTTATTAGGTCTCCTCCCCTCCCCAGCATATACAGCAGCTTAACTGCCCAGCAGCAGATTAGTGCAGTAAGTTCTATTTATTTTTTCACTGTATTTTCAGTAAAAATGCTTATAATTTTATTTTAGATAGCCAGCAGCTGAAACAAACTTAGTTCCTTAAAGGAGACATGCCCCCACATCAGCACGTTATCTGATAGTATATAGCCCTCCCTCTCCTCCACCCTTTGCCAGTTCTAATTTTATAGATGCTGGATTTGACTGACAATGGGAACTTCCTGTGTGGGAGAAGGAAAGGAGTGATCACAGAGGCACAAAAGACCATCCTAGAAGGAAAAGAATAGCTCTCCTTCACCCGCTAGCTGCTGGAGGTCTGTCTCTGAGCAAATAAGAAGGAGACTACTGAGGAATACAGAAACTTCGTGTCTCAGAACAGGAATGGCAGGCACTGTATATGTATGGAGACAGTAGGAAAGTGGGGAGAAAAAACAAAAAAAAGTAAATGGAGAGAGAAAAAAGTAAGCATACAAAACAACAGTCGAGGACCCACAAATAAGACACGATGGGAGAGGTGCAGTGCAGTGGCTGTAGAGCGGCAGTCTTCAGGGAGCCATTCTGGAGGATGCGGTGTTGTCCAATCTGCAGGCACCTCTCTGGGCTGAGGGATGTGGTTGCTTATATCCAGGCTGAGTTGACTGGGATTCGGGGGACCTCCTCTCCCACCCAGGAACCACCAGGGTCAAAGCCACTACCTCAGAGGTTGCCAAGAAAGAGGAGTGGTTGAACCATGGTGTGCTTAGGGAAGGTGAGGGTGGAGGACCAGAGGCACATCTCTCCTGCTGTACCTCTTCACAATTTGTACGCCATTCTGGCAGTGTGGTTTCTCTATGGAGCCACCCGCAGTTGGGACCAAGGAGGATGCTTGGAACTTCCACCAAAAAAGGTCACAGGAGGGTCGCACGGGACCCCACAGGGGAAGGAAACAACTCCTGGTGGGGGACTCAGCTGTTGCGGGGTAGCACTGAGGTATGGAGGGAAGGTTCCTGCCTAGTGCCATGGCTTGGAGGGACAGGGAAAGAATCCTCAGGATCCTGGTAGCAGCTGCACGTGGGAGGGTGCTGGATGTCATTTCCACCTAAGGACAAATGGCCTGACAGGGAATGTGATAAGAGTAGTGCAGGAGGAATTTGGGGAGTTGGGGAGGGGCCTTATACAAGCAGCACACACGGTAACCTCAGGGTTTAAGCTTCCTTGGGGACTGGGGGTCCACCTGGAGGGATACAGGCTTATACTGGTATGATTGTCTGCGTCTGTCCAGGAGGGGAATCAGAATCCTAAGTGATAGGTTTAAATGCTTCATTGGCAAGCATTTAAACTAGCCAAAGTGGGAGGCACTGAAAAGTAGCAGGAAATCCCAGTCCCCAAAAAAAAACAGGGTAGTTAATGAAGTAAACACCAGGATAGATAAGTTGATAGGGAGAAGAGCAGAGGTCAATTAAGAAATAGGCAAAAGCCATAAGAACAGTGGTGGACCTCAAAGGGGTAAGGCCATCAAAAAGTGGAGGGCAATGAGTACCAACACCCAACGTCTGGGTAACGAGCACCCTAAACTACAGTACAAGTCACATTAATCTGTACCTCAAGCTCACTGCTCTGGCATTGTTTTTTTGTGCTGCTAATGCAGTGGCAATTCTAAATGCTTAAAACACAAAATCTTTTTCAGCTAGTCATCAGCTCACATGCAATGCACTTCCAGCCACTAAACAATTCACTTCAGCTCCCTCTCCAATGATCATGTAATGCATTTTCCCAAATGCATTTACAGTGCAGTACTGTGCTGTACATAATTCCAGCACTACAGTATCTGCCATCTTGCCTTCAGTTAGCTCTGAACTTGACTGCCTATGCCGCTATCCAACATCTCACTCACCCACTGACTACTGTACAGCATCTTATTTATCCAGTACTGTACTTTATTGTATGTTTAATGTATGTTTCATTTACTTACCAATAGCACAGCACAGCGAGTTACCTCCGAGAGACCGGCAAACCTGAAGTGCCCGTACATCTTGTACTATATGCAGCTAGCCCCCTTCCCCAGTCGGTCCCATCCCCATCACCTCTAAAGGTACTGTAAAATATATATTTTTTCCCTGGCACCTAGTGGTACAGGTACAGTACAGTGGTACCCCCACACATCCCTGAATCCCAATCTTTAATACTGTACTTCCTACTTAATTTCCCTGTGGTCTAGTGGTCCCTCCCACAGTCCCTCCCCATCCTGACTGGTAATATTCCACCATGCTCTCTCCATTCCCAAAAGGAGCTGGCCACCAGCACAGCCCTCCTCTCCTCCCTGGCCGGCAGCCCACTGGGAAGTTAATGAATGAGCCCGTGCGCAGCCAGCACACGCACATTCATTAACTTCTCAGCAGGCTGGGGAGGAGAGGAGGGCTGAGCTGGTGGTCCTCTCCTTTTGTGAATGGGGAGAGCAGTGTGGGATATTACCTGTCAGGAAGGGGAGGGGCTGTGGGAGGGACCACTAGACCACCAGGAAATTAAACAAAAAGTACATTATTTAAGACTGGGATTCAAGGAGTGGGGAAAGGAGGTACTACAGTATTATACTGTACAGTATTATGGGACATGGGTGGGTAGGGGGGTGATTTGCTTTCTTTACCTCTTGCAGGCAGGTGATGGGGGGCACCACTAGTCAACAGGTAGTTTTGGGGGGCAATTAGGTGGGGACTTGGTCTTTATGACAGCTGCTAATGCACTGTGAAGGGCAAGCAGAATTTCCATTTTTTGTTACACATGGCTAGAGAACTGGAGGCCAGTTTCACTGCAGTGTGAAATCAGGCTTCAGATGTACAACACAGCATTTTTATGAGATAATTAATGTGTGCACTCATTAGTGCACTACACTGAATAAAAGTTTTCAGTGAGCCGCCACTGATTAGCAGCTAACAGACAAACCATTAGGAAATGCTTTATAATTCATTGCAGCTAGAAGTGCACACATTAAAGGGACACTGTCAACTCCCTTAGGTCTCAAAGTGTCCCCAGTTTAAAAAACATATTTTAAGACTGCCAACATTCAGTAAAGTTTGCTTATGTAGCTGGTAGTTTAATTCTGACTCTTATTTTCTTTAAAAAAGTAAAAAACACACTGCTCAACATACTGGTGTTATCACACCAAAACAGGTTTGTTTACATCCCTTAAACAACACCAAACACATCTTTCCTGGACTTGGGAACACCCACAAAACAGTCTAGCCCCTCAAGATGCAGTGGGAGTTTAGGAGGCTTCTTTCTTATGAGTGACTGCACTGGGTTGGTGTGTTTCTGATGCTCAGAAAGTATTCAGTAAGAACAGAACCAGGATTGTAAACAAAAACAAAGTTGTTTATAAATATACATTGCCATGCATTTCAGCTCTACTAAACAAGGAGACGGACAAAACAAACAGCAACATCAGTGAATTTTAGAGAGGGTAAACAATCATAAAATGTGGGGTTTCAACTTTAAATAATATGATAAAAAACAAGTTGACAGTGTCCCTTTAAGCAACTCAAAAAAAATGCTAAACCAGTGAGCTGGGAGAACAGTTTAATGTGACTTGTACTGTAGTGGCCTTGATGGAAGAAGAATGCCCAGATATTGTGGCAGTCATAGAAACACGATACACAAAGAACCATGACTGTGATGTCAACATAACAGGTTACACAGTCTATAGGAGGAAAAGAGAGGGTAGAAGAGGAGAAGGAGTAACTCTCTCTGTAAGGGAAGGGATCAAAGCAATGGAACTGAAGGGTAAACAAGGTGGAAAGGTGGCACTGTGGGTCACCCTGAAGACAGGAAATGGCAGTACAATACCCAAGGGTGTTGTGTACAGACCCCATCTCGGGGGAAGAAATGGATAAGAAAATGATTGATAGCATCCTTATGTAACCCCTAGATGGCGCTATCCCAGGGGCTACTACCCCTGCCTGATTTGCCACTAACAGGTTGAGGGGCCTGGATCCGATGGCGGGTGCCTCCACCCAGAGGTCAGGGTTTGCAATAGTTAAACTAACTTGGTCACAGCCTTCTGGGACACTGCAACCCCCCTTTCTTCCCACTAGTGGCCCACACAGTATATCAGAATTACCTTCACAGTATACACTTACCCCAGGACTGGTTCAGGCACTGGGACCCCTGTAAAGTAATAAGATACAGTGCAACAATCACAGTACAATACTTTAACATAGACAAATACCTCAGGCAGTATAACTTTGCTGAAACAAGCAGCTCTGATTTATTTGGGGGATATAACAAGGACAGGGAAATCAGGTTAATTAATTATCACTTTACTCATCTACCTATGGCTCTGTTTAAGTCCTATCCCACCAGTTACTGTCCCTGGGTACCCAAGCCCTAGTGGCTAGTCCAAACCATGGCAGCTGGTAGGGGCCCTTTCACACAGAGAAAAGAAAAATTAGTTAAACAGTCAGCAGTACAGTAATTCCATTTGGATTTAAAGTGGCAATTCAACAGGGAGCGACCCTGAATTAGTACTCACGACCTCCAAACAAGATAGGGTCCTTCAACATCAGCAGGGCTACTCTTGAGCTCCACGACACTCCTCACACATTTATCTGGTAAACAGTAACAGGCAAAAGTCCTTTAATGGCAGCAGGATTTACTTGAGCTACACAAGCCTCCTCACACATTTATATGGTAAAAAGAAAGTACTATACCAGGCAGGCTGCTTCTCGATCGCAATTACTGCACAATACCTGGGAGAACACACAGCAGATTCAGTTCCTGACAGACCAAGCGCAATTCAGCAATTTCTCCAGTCTTCTACAGGGTGAGCCTGGTTTCTACTCTTCAGATATCCTTTGATTCTCTTCACAGGACGGATTCAGTCCTAACAAGCAGTTACACAAGCTGCAGACCGGAACTCGGGGCCTTACACACGTTTCCCGACTAAAACTGCACACCGAAAAAGCACAGGACTTCTTCCCTCTTCACTGCCAGAGCTCAACTGAAACTCCAGCAGACAAAACCGGGCACTTCCTTTGAGTTCCTCCCAGTTCTTGGCAGGATTGGCTGTCACTCACAATAGACTGCCCCTGTTGGTCCAAAAAGGCGCCGAAGTCCAAACTACATCTCCCAGAGTCACTGCCCATACAATCCTCTTGTGGCTGGCTCAGATTACGAGTCCAAGATCTGATTCATCCAAGGCACCATTTTAGAGCTACCTTAACCCACACTGATTGGTCCAGTTCAGCAGTTCAAAACTAGAATGGGGAACTAGGCAAACACAGTTCTGACTGCAAAAGCAGGTTAGACAAACTGTATTTTCATTATTACTCTAAATGATTTCTGGCAAACAGTTACATCTTTCAGATAGGTTCCCTTTGCACTCCTAGTGACTGCAAAATGGAGTGAATTGGCAGCAGCTTGAGTGGTACTCAAGCAGAAGCACACAGTCCCCCATACAACTAATTATGTCTGCATGCAGACAGCTCTTAAAGAGACAGTACCAGAGGCTCTAAAACACTCACTGATAAATGGCTTAAACGTCAAACACCATTCAGGCTTGGAGCATTCAAGCAAGCTCCTGGAAGTCTTTGGGAACCCCCATTTGCAGGGGGGTTACACCCTTCCTGGCCTGGGAAAGCTTGACATCCGCGTCAAGCAAGTACCCCCATAAGTTTCAACTGCAACCATATACATTTGCATTAGGCTCACACATGTAATCATAAGTCAATATATAATTTTACCAAGAACACATTTCTGAAACATTGCAGTACATCACTCTTTACACAGTATTACACACATTGTACCATAACTCAAGTTATTACCTCTTGTACATGAAACCTGAAGAGAGGGGGCCCCTTCCCTATCAGTTACCTTGGGGCTGGACGGGGCAAAGGCACCATACTTAGAGGGCAACACAAGTAACTTGGCTAGCACTGACGCTCAGTTTGGGCAATGAGCTGGGGACACATACACTCCTTTATGGACAACATTGAGAGGCAAGTCCACAGGCCTCCCAAGGAATCATAACTGAGGTGCACCACAGGCTTTACAGCTCGACCAGTCTTTCTAGGGGAAACTGTTACAGTCTCTGCACTCTGAGCCTCATTTTCAGCATTGTCCTCACTTGTCAGGGAGTCTCCATTGGGGTAGAGGCTAGAACTTGGGGCACTTTCAGCTCCAGGAGTTACAGTTTCTGAGTCCACAACATTTGGCTGCATGGAGAGCTTTCGGATACTGGCAGTGGACTGTCAGGGCACTCAAAATACTCTTCTTGTTCTGGTGTATCACCAGTCTGCCCCAATCCATCATTTTCCTCCTGAAAGCTCAAACAGTTCAACCATGCACAATGATTCCATTTCATCTGATCTGATGCTTTGCACTTCACTTTCTGGAAGCATTGGCTCCAGGGACAGCTGAGGCTTAGACAGTCCAGAAGGCCCAGCTTCATCTCCAGTATTGACTAGGGGATTGCCCCGAAACAATTGACTCAGTTCGTAAGAAGGATAGTATTCAAAGTCACTCTCACTTTCTTCTGATATGGACTGACAGTCATGCTCAACTGGGACTTGTGGAAGGGAACACTTTAACTCTGCTTCTGTAGGTGCAGACTTTCTTGATCTTTTCTTAGCAGCAGCTCTAATCACTGGTCCAGAGGGGGCATCTTCTGGGGGCTCAGACTCAATCAAGATTTGTCCAATGGGCAGTAAATGATTTCTATGCATTGTTTTTATATCTTTTGAATTATTCTCAGGCCTCACTTTCTACACTGGTAGATCATCTAGTTTGCCTACTACAGTGTGAGGGAGATGGTGTCATCTGTCAGCAATCTTGTGTTTGCCATGCAGTCCCAGATTTCTTAGCAATACCCCGATCTCCCTCCTGGGGTTCCTGTGCTTTCACCTTTTTATCATACCTTTCTTTGTTGGCCAGATTTCTTTTGGCAGCCATGGTTTGAGCCAGTTGGTACGCATGAGTTAGCTGGGCCTTTAACTTTTGCACATACTGTAAATAGTTGTCAGCTTGAACCCCATCAGGAGAGACCCCAAAACACACATCTACCGGCAGTCGAGCTTCTATTCCAAACATCAGGCGGTAGGGGGGAGAACCCAGTGGCATCACTTTTGGTGCAGTTATAAGCATGTACCAGGGTGCTAATTTGTTGGCTCCATCTAGGCTTGTCCTTTGGGTGTAGGGTGCCTAGCATATCTAGCAAAGTGCGGTTGAAATGTTCAGGCTGTGGGTCCCACTGGGGGTGGTAAGGAGTGGTTCTGGACTTTCGCACTCCCCATAGAGAAAGCATCTCTTTGATGAGACGACTCTCAAAGTCTCTCCCTTGATCAGAATGGATTCTTTGTGGAGCCCCATAGTGAACAAAAAACTTTTCTACAAGTACTTTGGCCACAGTGGATGCTTTCTGGTCTTTGGTGGGAAAGCTTGGCATATCTCGTGAAATGGTCAGTGACCACCAGCACATTACTGATATTTCTTTGATCTGACTCCAAACTCAGAAAATCAATACAGACCAGCTCCTTGGGTGCACTGGTGGTGATGTTAACAAGGGGGCAGCCCTCTGGGGCAAAGCTTTCCTCTGTAAGCAGCGACTACAAGTTTGAATGTGTTGCTCCACATCAGCCCCCATCTTAGGCCAATAGAATCTGGATCTCACCAAGTCAAGTGTTCTGTCTATACCATGGTGCCCCATGTGGTTGTGCAAGGATCTCAGTAATGAGTCTCGAAAGGCAGTGGGCAGCACTAGTTGTTGTTTATCTACTTGTCCCCCTCTGTCTACTGTTTCTCTGTACGACAGTTTATTGATCAGTTTCAACTTAGGACCTTCTTTGTATAACAGTGCAGTTCTCAAATCAGTGGAGCGTAATTTGGACACATCTTTTCCTGCATAGAGGGATTCTAAAGCTGATTTGATCATGGGATCGCGGGATTGAGCCCACCGAATACTGCCATTGTCCAGCTGAGGCAGTGCACCAATGTCTATTGCAGAAAAGTGGCAATAAGCAGCAGGTATGCAATTCTCAGAGGTCCCAAGCAATCCACCATCAGTCCACTGCGTCCGTGGACATTGTTCCTCCCTGTCAAACTTCTGGCACAGTGCCCGAATGTCAGGTTCTGCCAATCTGACCCAATCATTCTGGGGAACAGGCCTCCGGGAGAGAGCATCAGCATCTATGTGGTTCAGGCCTGCTCGGTATTCAACAGCATAGTCGTATGTAGATACGGCAGAAAGCCACCTATGGCCAGTGGCATCCAACTAGCTGAGGTCTGCACATAGGTCAAGGATTATTGTCAGTTTTACTAGTATTTTAGCCCCATACAAGTACTCATGGAATTGGTCAACAATAGCCCACTTCAAAGCTAGGAACTCTAACTTATGTACAGGATAGTTCTTTTGGATGGGGTCAGGCTTCTACTGGCAAAGGCCACTGGTCTCAGAGCCATTCTCATGCTCTTGGTACAACACAGCCCCCACCCTTGCAAGCTAACATCAGTGTGCAGGGCGTAAGGTTTTCTTGGATCGGCATAGGCCAGCACTGGAGCATGGGTAAGTTGATATATGATCTCATGAAAGCAGTCTCACAATCAGGAGTCCAGCAGACTACAAATACTTCACTCGGACAAAATACACTCTTTCAGTCTTGAGGGACACTGACTTTTGGTATTTTTGTGGGTTGGGGATACCCTTGAGTAAGGTTAAGTAAAGGCGGATCACTCTTGAATAGTCCTTGATGAAACGGCGATAATAGCCACAGAATCCCAGGAATCTTTGCAGTTCTTTTAGATTTTTTTGGCTCTGGCCAGGTGGTCACGGCCTCAACTTTACTTGGGTTGGTCTCTATTCCCTCAGTGGATACTGTGTGTCCCACATACTTTACTGATGTTTGAAAGAATTGACACTTATCAATGGACAGTTTAAGGCCAAAGTCCTCCAGTCGGTCCAATACCTTAAATAATCTGCTCTCATGTTCCTCCAGTGAGCTGCCAAACACAATAACATCATCTAGGTATACCAGGCACTGTAGTAAGTTCATGTCCCCCACTGCACACTCCATCAATCGTTGAAAAGTGGCTGGGGCACCTGAAATCCCTGAGGCATCCTCATGAATTCATAGAAGCCAAGCGGACAGATAAAGGCTGTCTTCTCACAGTCCTCTGGGGCCATCGGGATCTGGTAGTACCCACTGCGGAGATCCAACACAGAGAACCACTTGCTCCCGTTAAGGCAGTCCAAAGCATCCTGAATCGAGGGCATTGTGTACTGATCAGGATAGTCCACGGTTTAAGGTCACGATAATCCACACATCCTTACTGTCCCATTCTTTTCCTCCACTACCACAATGGGGAAGCATAAGGGCTTCTAGATTCTTGTATTACAACAGCAGCTAACATCTCTTGCAGATGCCGTCTCACATCATCTCTGTCCAGCAGGTGCCACGTCGAGACCTCTCACGAAATGGTCTTCGTCATGCAGCCGGATATTGTGCTCAGCTCCTTGCACGCATCCTCCATCCCATTCCTTTAAAGAAAACACCTGGTCTCTCTGGGCAAGCTTCTCGCTGATCCTCACTTTCCATTCAGCTGGCAGCGGGTAGTCACCGAAATCAAACAAGTCAGGCGTTACTCTGTCATTCTTCCTTGAACTCTTGCTGCTGGGTAGCACTGCAGTGTCTGCACAATGCACATTAGCCAGGATGCAACCTCTGTTTACTCGAATGTCTCTTTCAGACACATTATGAACTTGGACCATTACCCTTCTGGCATAAGCATGGGCTCTAGCGGGCAAAATACTAAGGCTTGACCAGCAGTCCCTCTGGCAATTTTCCATCGCCTGGTGCATCCAACATTAATATTTTATTCTTAACATCCTTTCTGATATGGACCTCTCCTGTAAGGTACACTGGGCATTTGGCGCCAGGATCAGAGACTCAGGATCCTTCTTCCATACAATTCTGACCGGTTCCTCTGGTTCTATTTTTCCAGCATCTCTCTATGCCTCATAGGCCTTCTAATTAAAGCTGGAACTCTTAAAGCTCTACTAGTCTTTGACCCTGTTTTTCATAACACAACTGTGCCAGCCTTCCAACATATGAACATTTGTTCCAATCAACAAAGGACACCATCATACAGTCCAGTGGGGGACACACTAAGGCTAGAGTCGCTACTTGTTCGGTCCACTCCAGCCACGGAGGTGGGGAAAGACAGCCAAAGTCGGATATACCCGGAATAGGGTAGGCCTTCTCACTTAATCCCATACATGCAGTCCTTCTAATGGTTGTAAGGGTACATCTGACAAATGCTTCTGATACCAATCCTGGAACATAATTGTCACTTGGGAGCCACTGTCTAATACAGCTCTTGTAGACACTCCATTCACCTTTACAGTGGTCTCCATGGAGGGACCCACTATTCTGGACCAGTCTGGAGGCGGTAGTGGGGCCTGGGCAACTGACCTTGCCACAAAGGCGTGAGTTAGCATTTTGGTGCCCTCACTGGGATCATTTCATGCACCTCTTAACCACTGATTTGTTCTCCGAGCTCTCCTTGTAGCCTATATGCAACTTTGTCAGTGTCTTTGGGGACCGGCATTCCCTTTTCATGTGCCCATCCTTCCCACAATTATAGCAAAACATACTTTCTGGAGTTTAAGCTGGCTGAGGCTACACTGGGAGCCAGAGCGGGGTATTACTAACTGGAAACCTTGGTGCCATCTCTGTCTCGATGTGTGATAAGCATTTGAGACATCTCGTCAGTTTCTCCACTTCCATGATCAAGGAATCGAGTTTGGAGCCATTATCAGCAGGAGACACATGGGTGGGTACCCCCACCCCCATAGCAGATGCAGTCGGATATAGGTCAGGGCCCGTACTTGCAGGCGTGGCCTTCATAAAGGGACTGTTTTTGAATTCCCGGATCTCTCTCAACAGTTCGCCCCATTGTTGCATATCTTTTTCCTTGTCAGAGCACTCATTGACTGCCAACCTCTGCCCCTGAACTTCACTTCATGGGTCACCCTCAGTCACTTGGGTCATAGCCGCAGCTATTAGTGCAGGTCCCTCCTGAGGTCGCCTTTTCTCAACTCCTCGAATTTCTCTCATTAAGTCATCATAGGAGGGTGGGGATTCCAGTCGATTTGCCAAGCGTAACTGAAGCAACAGCAGTTCTGAGAAGGGGGCAGACTTAAGGATCCTGTCCAGCCTGGTTCCGTCCAGTTCAGTCACTGGCAAACTACCCTTTCTGAGGCATTCTTGCAACAATTTTTCCAGCCGAGATACATACACAGACAACAACTGCCCTTGGTACTGTTGTGCATTTCTTACTCTCCACCATAGGTCCTCATCAGAATCTGGGCTCCCATACACATTCTCCAAGGCCTCAAGATAGGCCTGTGCAGTCGCTTCAGGGTTACTGGCTCGTTTAGCACGGATGGTAGCCAGGGCAGGACCTCGGAGGCTCTCGCTAACCCTCTTTCACTTTTTGGCTTCTGAGCATTGCCATTCTAGCACTGAGGGGCAACATAGTTCTATCCAGGTCTCCCAGTCATCTCCTCCTTCGGGGTGGGAGGGTGCCAGAAGATCCTCAACCTCGGTAAGAGTCATGACTAATGGCAGGTGCAGAAATCGGGTCTGCATTGGTTCAGCCACCATTACGGGTACTGGAGCAGGAGAGGGTGTTGGGAGGAACACCCCAGTGGCAAGAATAGCTTCTTCAAGTCCTCCACAGTTTCTCTTCCCCAGCAACCATTTAGTAAATTTCTCCTCAAAAGTTTCAGATAGTGGTGGGGCTCATTCCCCTGGTCTTTACTGTCCTTAGTTATCACTCTCCAGGCAGTGAGGGATCCCTCTGGGGTAATGGTCTGTGGCACTTTGGAGCTATCTATGGGATCCTTAAACTCTACTAGGGCCAGGAAAGTGTGGGTGAGCAGATTAGCATGCCAACCCACCACCACAGGGTTTTGTAAACCTTCAACCTTGGAAAGTACTCCCTGTACAGTGTCCGTATTGATACCCAGGGGGATGTCCAGGATAAGCATAGCATTTTGGGGGTCAGTCTCCTCCCCACTACACCACTCCACCAGCCGGTGCACAGCCACTTCTGTCGGGGTACGCAATTTTTTCCTTAACTGTGGTTCATAAATATGGCCACTAGAGGACACACAATCCCAGTGGTGAGCCTCCAAGATGTAACCCGTAGATGGCGCTATCCCAGGGGCTACTACCCCTGCTGATTTGCCACTAACAGGTTGAGGGGCCTGGATCCGAAGGCGGGTGCCTCCACCCAGAGGTCAGGGTTTGCAATAGTTAAACTAACTTGGTCACAGCCCTCTGGGACACTGAAACCCCCCTTTCTTCCCACTAGTGGCCCACACAATATATCAGAATTACCTTCACAGTATACACTTACCCCCAGGACTGGTTCAGGCACTGGGACCCCCTGTAAAGTAATAAGATACAGTGCAACAATCACAGTACAATACTTTAACATAGACAAATACCTCAGGCAGTATAACTTTGCTGAAACAAGCAGCTCTGATTTATTTAGGGGGATATAACAAGGACAGGGGGAAATCAGGTTAATTAGCTTATCACTTTACTCATCTACCTATGGCTCTGTGCACAGTCCTATCCCTACCAGTTACTGTCCCTGGGTACTCAAGCCCTAGTGGCTAGTCCAAACCATGGCAGCTGGTAGGGGCCCTTTCACACAGATAAAAGAAAAATTAGTTAAACAGTCAGCAGTACAGTAATTCCATTTGGATTTAAAGTGGCAATTCAACAGGGAGTGACCCTGAATTAGTACTCACGACCTCCAAACAAGATAGGGTCCTTCAACATCAGCAGGGCTACTCTTGAGCTCCACGAGACTCCTCACACATTTATATGGTAAACAGTAACAGGCAAAAGTCCTTTAATGGCAGCAGGATTCACTTGAGCTACACAATCCTCCTCACACATTTATATGGTAAAAAGAAAGTACTATACCAGGCAGGCTGCTTCTCTATCCCGATCGCAATTACTGCACAATCCGGGAGAACACACAGATTCAGTTCCTGACAGACCGGCGCCAATTCAGCAATTTCTCCAGTCTTCTACAGGGTGAGCCTGGTTTCTACTCTTCAGATATCCTTTGATTCTCTTCACAGGACGGATTCAGTCCTAACAAGCAGTTACACAAGCTGCAGACCAGAACTTGGGGCCTCACACGCTTCCCGACTAAAACTACACACTGAAAAGCACAGGGCTTCTTCCTCTTCACTGCCAGAGCTCAACTGAAACTCCAGCAGACAAAACCGGCACTTCCTTTGAGTTCCTCCCAGTTCTTGGCAGGATTGGCTGTCACTCAAGACAGACTGCCCTGTTGGTCCAAAAAGCGCTAAAGTCCAAACTACATCTCCCAGAGTCACTGCTCATACAATCCTCTTGTGGCTGGCTCAGATTACGAGTCCAAGTTCTGATTCATCCAAGGCACCATTTTAGAGCTACCTTAACCACACTGATTGGTCCAGTTCAGCAGTTCAAAACTAGAATGGGGAACTAGGCAAACACAGTTCTGACTGCAAAGAAAGCAGGTTAGACAAACTGTATTTTCATTATTACTCTAAATGATTTCTGGCAAACAGTTACATCTTTCAGATAGGTTCCCTTTGCACTCCTAGTGACTGCAAAATGGAGTGAATTGCAGCAGCTTGAGTGGTACTCAAGCAGAGAAGCACACAGTCCCCCCATACAAACTAATTATGTCTGCAAGCAGACAGCTCTTAAAGAGACAGTACCAGAGGCTCTAAAAACACTCACTGATAAATGGCTTAAATGCCAAATACCATTCAGGCTTGGAGCATTCAAGCAAGCTCCTGGAAGTCTTTTGGGAACCCCCATTTGCAGGGGGGTTACACTTAGAATGGCAGAAAAAGGGGAGATATTGTTGATGGGGGACCTGAATATGCCAGATGTTAACTGGAGCACCTCTGCTGCAGCCATAGCCAAGAACAGGGTCATTCTTGATGCCCTGGAGGGGACATGCCTTCTGAGAGCTACTGTTGGAACCCACTCAGGATGGAGCAATCTTAGACCTGGCACTGTCAAACAGGGATGGAGAGAAGATCTAAAATTTAGAAGTGGGTAGCCATCTGGGAACAAGTGACCACCAATCAGTGTGATTCATGAAGAACACAGCTGTAGAGTCAAGCCAGAAAAAAGTGAGGATACTGGACTTTTTAGAAGGGCTGACTGTGAAAATGGGAGTGTCTCCGAAAAGCACTAGCAAATGGGCAAGAAGAATGGGTGGAGGAACAATGGAGAAACATAGAAACTGCCATCACAGAGGCAATAAGCCTTTGTGTGAAGCAAATTAACAAATCAAAATGAATGAAAAAAAACACTATGGTTCTCAAAAGAGGTGGTGGGGAAGGTTAGGGAGAAAAAGATTGCATTCAGGAAGTATAAGGAAACACAGAAGAAGCAAGGCAGAAAATTGTACCAGTTAAAGCAGAAGGAAGTGGGGAAGGCAGTCAGAATAGCAAAGGCCCAAACTGAGGATAAGATGGCCAACTTGGTTAAGAAGGGGATAAAACCTTTTATAGCTACTATAGGGAACAGAGAAAAATCAAGGGAGGGATACATGAGGCTTAAAAGAGGGAGGTGGGTGGGCAGAAGGTGACAGTGAAAAGCAGGGCTACTGAATTAATACTTCTGCTAAGTATTCACAAAAGAAGAGATGGGGAGGTACCTAATCCAATCAGTAGAAGAACTCTGAAGGGGGGGGGGCAATACCAGTCCATTCGCAGAAGAAAAGGTTCTGAAAGAACTCCTAAAACTGAAGTTGGACAAAGCAATATGCCCTGATGAGATTCATCCCAGAATTTTAAAAGAACTAAGAGTAGAACTAGTGATACTGACTACCCTTTTTAACAAATCATGGGAGGATGGTGCATTACCTAAGGAAGGGAGGAGCACAGACGTGATTCCTGTTCACAAAAGTGGGAGCAAAGCAGAGGCAGGAAACTATAGACCTGTTAGTTTGACCTCAGTGGTAGGAAAAATGATTAAATGACTTCTGAAAGAAAGAATTGTTGAGTACTAGAAGCCAGCAGGGCATAGGACCCAAGGCAGCATAGATTCACAGCGGGAAGGTAATGTCAGATGAATCTCATAGATTTCTTTGAGTGGGTGACCAAAGTAGTAGATCAGGGAAGGGCTGTGGATGTGACTTTTCTAGACTTTAGCAAAGCATTTGACGTAGTCTCATGCAAAAGATTAATAAACAAATTAGCCAGCCTGGAACTGGATTCCCAAGGTGGTAGCCTGCGTAAAAAATTGGCTGGACAACAGGATACAGAGGGTAATAGTAAATGGAGTCCACTCCAAAGAAAGGGGAGTTACTAGTGGGGTACCACAGGGTTCAGTACTGAGTCCGGTCCTTTTTTAATGTCTTTATATTTGATATTGTGGAGGGACGGGAAGGAAAGGTGTGCCTCTTAGCAGATGACACAATGATCTGCAGCAAGGTGATACACAAGGGGGAAGGTGGTAAGGATGAGAATGGACTTGGCAAGGTTGGAGGAATGGTCAAAACTATAGCAGCTTAGATTCAATGCAAAGAAGTACAAAGTAATGCATCTGGGAAACAAAAACCCAGGGGAGGAGTACACAATTTGGGGGGGTACTAACAACAACAAAAATGGAAAGAGACCTGGGGGGTAGTCAATTCAGATGACCTAAATGTAAGCAAGCAATCTGAGAAGTCAGTAAGGAGGACTGGGAGGATACTGGGATATATAGGAAGAGGCATCACCAGTAGAAAACAGGAAGTTGTCATCACTGTGTAAAGACATTTGGTGAAATGCCATCTGGAGTACTGCATCCAGTTCTGGAGGCCCCATCTCCACAAGGGCATAGACAGGATAGAGGCAGTCCAGAGGAGGGCAACTAAAATGGTGCAGTGTCTGCACCAGAAGCCATACAAAGTGAGACCAAAGTGGCTTAATATGTATACCCTTGAGGAAAGAAGCGAGAGAGGGGATATGATAGAAACTCTGAAGTACCTCATGGGACTCAACAAAGTCCATGAGGGTAGCATCTTTCAGAAAAAGAGATGTGCAAAAACAAGGGGGCACAATTTGAAGATAGAGGGGGAATGTCTCAGGGGCAATGTGAGGAAGTATTTTTTCACAGAGAGGGTGGTGGACGCACGGAATGGCCTTCTGAGGAGGTTGTGGGGTCAAAAACAGTGGAGAAATTCATGAATGCATGGGACAAACAGAAGTCAGTTCTGGTAGGGGGTTGGAAGAAGTAAGCTGTTGGTTAACTAGGATCTGCAGCTTATTCAATAGGCAGGGACATGGACAGACTGGATGGAGCGGTCCTTATCTGCCATTATAGTCTATGTTTCTATGTTAATAAATGAGCAGTGTGCGGAAATGCTTCATATACTTTAATGGGGCAGTTTTTAAATTTTTTTTTATATTTCTGGGTGCTGATTTTGACAAAGGATTGTCATCGCTCAACTAGCATGACCCTTGTTAGTTGAATGATGGCCATCCTTAGTCAAAATCAGCACAGAAAAGTATACAAAAGGCATTGAAAAACCTGCCCTCATTAAAGTCTATTGTGTGCGTCTCTGAGCTGTTCTTTAATAACATCACATAATGTGCTTGCATGGGGGTGTGTCTCCCTATAAGGAACTAAGTCTGCCCCATCTGCTGGCTATCCAAAACAAAACTACGAGCATTTTTACTGGAAATACAGGAAGAAATAAATCTCTTAATGCATTAATCTATTACAGCGAAGCTAAGCTGCTGTATATGTTGGGGGTGAAGAGCACAGTGAACCTGCTCTTTAAAAAGCAAAGATTTCCCTAGTAAGCAGGTAATGATAGGAGGGGGGATTTTTCATGGTCAACAAAGAAATTCCATAAATTAAAATTGTAAGTACTGTAGTGCTTCATTTTTTAAGGGGTGTGTGTATAAGAAGAGAATTATGTTTCTAAATTTAAGACAGTTTTATTTTTAAGGCCTAGTTGAAGGTTTTTAGTGAGCAAAGGCAACAGCCATGTTTGTGATGGCAGCCAGGGATGTGTGGTATTATACAGAGGGGCTTCTGTAACTAGAAAGACGATTGGCTGGCTGGTTCTGTTACCCGTGAGTAAATCCCAGTATAACTCATATGTAAAGCTCCAGTCATCCTTATCAGCCCCATCACTAAAAAAAGCAACACAACCCCGAGAACATAAGCCGTTTCTGAACTTACAGACAGTGTGCTAACCGCCACAGCATGCTGAAGCCATGACTATCATAGTAAATTTGCACCATCACCCTTCGACTAATGTTATATTTTAAATGTTTCTGGAGTGCTGAAGTCAAGAAAGTGTGTGTTTTTTTAAAAACGAGTGCTAAAACAACTGAATTTGCAGCTGAAAAACTGACAGTCAAGCTGTGATACTGGGCATTTGCGTATGCACTGGCACATGCCCAATACCACTGCTCATGTTTTATGCCAAAATTTCTCTCTGTTTTAGCCATCATTTTTAAAAACCAGACCGTTTACTGACTTGAGCATACGCCAGTCAGAATAAACAGAAATCTCAGACTCCGCTGCTGTTATACCACCCACTTCAAAATAATGACATTGATGTCAGTGAGACCATCAGCTGGCAGCTCCTCTAATGGTCCTTTCCTCTGGTCACTGCTGGCTGCTGTACAAGCTACTCTCTCCCGCCTCCATTGCGCTGCCATAGCCCAGTCTGTCTTGGTTGGCACCCCACATATCTACTCTACTAAAATTTTTTGAATGAATCAACAAAAAAAAAAAACTACACACAGCATTGTAGCAAGCAGATATAGGGGTGTGTGTGTGTGTGTGTGTGTGTGAGTGTGTGTGAGTGTGTGTGTGTGTGTGTCTTTACCTAGCAACAGGGAACTATTTTACAAACAGGGGAAGGATATTCTGTATAATCAATTTAAAAAGTTTCTTTTAAACAAAAAAAAACATTTTAATATATATATATTTTTTTCATCTTTAATTCCTACCCATTGTATAATCGCAATAAACCACTCCAAGGTGTGGGTTATGCTGGGATTTACTCATGCCTGTTGCAAATTTGGTCACTCCAAACTCCAAAGGGCAAACGGGTAACTAGGCAACTGGACAGGGGCCATGCAGTGGATATCCTGTATCTGGACTTCAGTAAGGCATTCGACTCAGTGCCACATGGAAGGCTGGGAAGGAAGTTAGGAGGCACAGGGGCGGGTGCAAAGCTGGTGAGATGGGTAGGGAACTGGCTGCAGGGAAGGCAACAGAGGGTGGTGGTGGGTGGGGAGCTCTCACACCCAAGGGCAGTGATGAGCGGTGTTCCACAGGGCTCGGTGTTGGGACCAGTGTTGTTTGGGATATTCATTGCAGACATATCATGGGACATCAAGAGCAAGGTCAGTCTTGTTTGCTGATGATACCAAGGTAGGCGTGGTGGTGGATAACCTAGGGGGATGGCAGGGGTTGCAGGATGATCTGACAAAGCTTGAAACCTGGTCAGACACCTGGCAACTGGGCTTTAATGCCAAAAAGTGCAAGGTGCTGCATTTTGGGATGAAGAACCCAAGAAGGAGTTACCAGCTAGGGGGAGTGCAGCTAGCCCAGACAGGGGAGGAGAAGGATCTGGGTGTGCTCATTACAGGGTCAATGAACAATTCAGCACAATGTAGGAAGGCAGCTGCAAAGGCCAACAAAATGCTGGGTTATATTGCAAGGGGTATATCGTCGAGGAGGGAGGAGGTAATTCTGCCACTATATAGGTCATTAGTTAGACCACACCTGGAGTACTGCGTGCGGTACTGGTGTCCGTATCTGGAGAGGGACATTAAGTTACTGGAGGGGGTGCAGCACAGAGTGACAAAGATGATTAAGGGGCTGGGGGACTTATTATACGAGAGGAGATTGAAGGAGTTGAACATGTACTCACTGAATGAGAGGAGAGACAGTGGTGACATGATTGAAACCTTTAAATATATGAAAGGAATAAACAAGATGGGTACAGAGGGGCTGTTCAAAGTAAGGGAGGGGAGGGCCATCATATGAGACTGGAGAGAGGAAGGTTCAGGAGGGAGATGAGACACTTTTTTACAGAGAGGGTGGTGGCTGGGTGGAATGCGTTACCTGCTGAAGTGATATGCAGTAGAACAGTGGACTGCTTCAAACGAAGATGGGACAGGACAAGGGGGAGGGTTAATGAAGGGGAAGGGTGGAATCGAGGGGAAGCTGCAGAATAAGGGGTGCTAGCTGCACATTCAAGCAGACTTGATAGACCTCTAGGCCTTTATCTGCTGGCAAATTACGTATGTTCGTTTATTCAAAGATCTCATGCACATGAGCCTACTTAGGTAATCCGTGGGTAAACAGGTATATTTGCATCTCATTAAGTGCTGCTTAGCATACATTACCATGCAGTTTGCTCGGTGCTACTGCTTGGAGCACAAAGCTCCCCCTTTTGGTCAGAATGGAAGTACAGACTGGATGCTGCAGGCCAGGACATGCCCACAGCATCTCCTGTTGGTCGGAATAGAAGCACAGGCTGGAAGCAGCAGGAACTGTGTGCTGCCAGGCACAGTCTGTGCATACAACACACCCATGCATCTGTGCATGCAGGACCTGTGTATCTATCTACATATATACAGTCCCCACTGCCTATAACAGGCACACATGTGCAAGCCTATTCTGCCCGTTACAGGAGTTGGTTGCCGTATGCAAAGTGAACATATATTATTGATCTGGGGCAATATGAGGGAGGCGGAAGCATTGTAAGATGCTCCCTATTGCCCAATATGCAGGGATATCTCAACAGCTTTCTCCGCGTGCCTCACAGTGCAGCCTGTTATCTGTTTCTACACTGCCCTTTCTATTTTGGTATAACAAGAATCGCCCTGGTAGTCCAGTGGTCCCCCCACCCTCCAGCACGAATCCTGACCCCTGTGAAATTTAAAATAGACACATTTCCCTGGTAGTCTAGTGGTCCCCCCACCTGGCAGTGAAGCCCTCGCTCATCCCACTGAACATCCACAAAGTGAGCTGGCAACCTGCTCTGTTCTCCTCTCACCACCACGACTGGCTGCAGACTGCAGTATGTACGAGCGCTATAGAAATGAATCAGTGCTCATTCATTTCTGTAGCACTCATGCATACTGCAGTCGGCAGCCGGCCGTGGTGGTGAGAGAAGGGCAGAGCCAGTCACTGGCTCACTTTTTTGGACTGTCAGTGGGATGAGAGAGGGCTTCACTGCTGGGTGGGGGGACCGACCACTAGACTACTAGGGAAAGCTATGATATGTAGGTGTACCGGGGGTCAGGATTCATGCTGGAGGGTAGGGGGACCACTGGACTACCAGAGAAAAGTGTTTATGTAACATTTAACAGGGGTCGGGATTCGTGTTGGGGGGGACCACTAGACTACTAGGGATAAGTGTTTATTTGACATTTAATAGGGGTCGGGAATCATGTTGAGGGGGGACCACTTGACTACCAGGAAAGCTATAATATGAAGGTGTACCGGGCGTAGTGATTCATGCTGGGGGGGGGGGGAGCACTAGACTACCAGGGAAAAAAGTTTATTTGACATTTAACATGGGTTGGGATTCGTGCTGGAGAGGGGACCACTAGACTACCAGGGCTATTCATGCTATATTACGGCTACAGGGGTCTATGATGTGTGGGGGGGCACCACCACATTACCACCAGCTTTCTTTTGGCGGCATCTAGCACCACGCTACAGGTCACGCTATTGCTTGTAGTGCAGCACTAGCCCTTTGAATATGCCGCGCTGCTGGTATTCATGGGCACTCTCCTTACCCCGCCCCTGCATGCCATTGTCTATTAGCGTCGGCAATACCACACAGTGCTGATGCTAATAGGGCTTTTGAATATTGCAGCCTTGTGCAAATCCAGGGCTCTGGTTTTGCACTAGGTGCAATGGTTTGAATATCTGGCCCTCAATCTCCTTTTCAGTGTGTGTGGGGGGGGGGATCAGGCTTCAACCCAAGTTGTAGCTGTATGGATAAGTTTAACTGACTTTTTCAGGATCAAAAAAGGTTTGTCTCCCCATACGATGCACAGGGGTAATGCCAAACTTCACCCAACAACTAACACACCAAAATCTGGCCAATGGAAAATCATGTACACAAATGCTCACAGCCTGGGAAATAAGATCCCAGACCTGCAGGCAATAATGTCAGAGGCTAAACTGGACATAGTAGCAATTAGTGAGATGTGGTTTACCAGTAACCACACTTGGGAGACTTCAGTACCTGGCTATGTATTGTCAGAAGAGACCGAAGTTGCAAAAGGGGAGGAGGGCCCTGTATGTTAATGAAAATATCAAAGCTACAGAAATTCAGAATACACATAAGGAGCCAGAAGAACTGTGGGTCACCCTGGAACAGGAAATGGGACAGCCATAAGAACTGGGGTTGTCTACAGGCCCCAGACCAGAGGGAGGACATAGACACATTACTGTTAGAAGATATACAAAACATGACAGCTAAAGGGAGGTTCTGATAATGGGAGACTTCAACATGCCAGATATAGATTGGTCAATACCAGCAGGAACATCTGCCAGAACTAGACTCATAGTGGATTCCTGCAGGAGGAGGGCCTCAAACAACTGGTACAGCAACCCACAAGAGACAGGGCTATCCTAGATCTAGTACTGACTAACAAAGAAGGGATCACAGATCTCCAGGTAGAAGGTCACCTGGGGCCAGTGACCATCACATGGTATGGTTCAATTTGGCTACTACATCTAAATCATCCCATTCCAAGGCAAAAATATGGGACTTCAGAGGAGCTGACTTTGATAAGATGGCCAACAGAGTTAAGCTAGCCCTGGCAAAAGAAACACAGGTGAGGGGTACAGGCAAAGTGGGCAAGCATTAAGGATGCAATACTTGAAGCAACATCCCATTGTGTTAGACAGAAAAGGAAGTGCAAAAGAAGAAGGAAACCACTTTGGTTCTCAAATACAGTAGCAGAAAGGTCAGAGCCAAAGGCTGGCCTTCAGGAAATATAAGGGAACACAGCGGATGAAGATAGGGAGGCATACCAAACTGCCCTAAGGGAAGCAGGTAAGGCAGTAAGGCAGGCAAAGTCCCAAACAGAGGAAACACTAGCACGAACAGTAAAGAAGGTGACAGGACTTTCTATAGATACATTAGTGAAAGGAGAAAGTCTAGAGGGGGTGCTAAGCAATGGAGAAAAGGGAGCATGTGAGGAGGAGGACCCTGTAAAGGCATCTATCCTAATAGATACTTTTGCTCAGTATTTACTGAAGAGAAGGTAGGGCAGGGCCCACAGCTCAGCATCATGGACACAAGGGGAGGGAGTGAGCAGTACTCCTTAACAAAAGAAAGGGTCCTACAAGAGCTTGCTAAGCTCAGGGTGGATAAGGCAATGGGACCTGATGGCATACATCCCAGGGTACTTAAGGAGCTAAAGGAGGAACTAGCAGAGCCATTAGCAGAATTGTTTAGTGAGTCTCTGAGCACAGGAGAGGTCCCAGAGACTGGAGAAGGGTTTATGTGATCCCGCTCCACAAGAGTGGTAGCAGGAGGAGGCGGGGAACTACAGACCAGTCAGTTTTACCTCAGTAGTGGGCAAGATTATGGAGGCACTCCTTAAGGAAAGGACAATGCAACACCTGGAATCCATAGGGGCACAGGATCCAAGACAGCATGGGTTTACAAAAGGAAGATCCTGTCAAACTAATCTCATAGATTTCTTTGACTGGGTAACCAGAGTGGTGGACCAAGGAGAGCAGTTGATGTCGCTACCTTGACTTCAGCAAAGCTTTTGACACTGTTCCACATAGAAGATTGATAAATAAGCTGGGCAGGCTCGGGTGGCGGTAGAAGTTGGTCAACTGGGTGGCAAACTGGTTGAGCGGGCAGAAAACAGAGAGTGGTGGTAAATGGTATACAGTCAGAAGAGATGCAAGTCATAAGTGGGAACTTTAGGGATCAGTCCTGGGGCCAGTCCTCTTCAACATCTTCATTAGTGACCTTGCAGATGGACTAGAGGTAAGGCTTGTCTGTTTGCAGATGGCACCAAGATCTGCAACAGAGTAGATGATCCAGATGGGGTGGGCAGAATGAGAAGAGATCTGGATAAACTAGCAGAATGGTCAGAAGAGTGGCAACTGGGATTTAATGCAAAGAAGTGCAAAATCATGCACATAGGGAAGAGAAACCCTGAAGACACCTATAGGCTGGGAGGGGAGTTGCTAGCAGTCACAAAGGAAGAAAGAGACTTAGGCATCATCATCACTGATGACCTAAAAACATCCAAGCAGACCTCTAAAGCAGTAGGTAAGGCTAATGGGGTGTTAGGGTGTATTAGTAGGGGTATCACAAGTCGTAAAAGGGAGGTAATAATCCCTCTGTATAAGACACTGGTTAGGCCCCATCTGGAGTACTGAGTGCAGTATTGGAGGCACATCACCACAAGGACATTAACCAAATTGAGGCAGTCCAGAGAAGGGCAACCAAAATGGTGCAGGGACTGCATCAGAAGACATATGAGGACAGATTAACGGAGCTCAATATGTATACCCTTGAGCAAAGGAGGGAGAGAGGTGATATGCTCGAGGCATTCAAACACCTTAAGGGCATAAACAAGGTGAAAGAGTCTAACATGTTTAAATATAAGAAAAATAGCAGGACAAGAGGACACAGCATGAGATTAGAGGGAGGCCGATTAAGGGGGAATGTGAGGAAATTCTTTTCATAGAAAGGGTGGTGGATGCATGGAATGGCTTACCACAAGAAGTGGTGGCTATAGATATACAGTGCAGGGCTTCAAACAGGCATGGGATAGGCATAAGGGAGCAATACAAATGACTATGAATAGATAGGCCACTGACAGAGCAAAGGCCGATGGCACATTTATAAGGTAGAAAAAGACATTGGCAGACTGGATGGGCCTTGCAGTCCTTATCTGCCGTTAACTTCTATGTTTCTATGTTCTATGTTTCTATGATCATACAGTGACTAAGTGGCTGTAGTGCAATTTGTACCCGAGTCTTCTATATGCTCAAACATACCAAACTACCAGTAGAAAAATGCCAATTGGTCTATTGAGTCTGCTTAATTTTGCTGCTAGCATGGTAGCACCCCTACTCTGTTGCTGCCTCTCCCACCCTATCCCTCCTCCCATGACCCTCTCTTTTGCCCTATCCCAGCCCTTCTTGAAACATCCCACTGTTTTACAGGCCATCACTTCTGCCAGTAGTGCGTTCCACTCTACTAAGTCCTTTCCCTAAAGAAATGCCTCCTCATGGCCATCCTAAACCTTCCACCTTCCAGTCTCTTGCCATGACCCTGAGTGTCTCTCCGAATCCTCCCCTTGAACAGTCCCTCTGTGCCTGTCCAGTTTATTTCTCTCATGTACTTAAAGGTCTCAGTCATTTCCCCTCTTTCCCTCCTCTTCTCCAGAGAGTACATGTTCAGCTTCCTCAGTCTAACCTCATATGGTATCTCCCCCAGACCCATGATCACCTTTGTTGTTCTGTGTTGCACCTTTTCCAGAAATTTAATGTCCCTCTTTAGGTAAGGGTGCCAAAACTGAACACAGTACATCAGGTGGGGTCTGACCAGTGATCTGCATAACTGAAGGATCACCTCCCTCCTCCTAGAGGTTATGCCTCTTGCAATACAACCCAGCATCTTGTTGGCCACTGCGGCTTCTTTCCTACACTGTGCTGAGTTGTTCATTGCTCCTATAATGAGCACCTCCCTGATCTTTCTCCTCCTCAGTCACAGCTAGCTGCCCCTCCGATGGTAGCTCCTCTTTGGATTCTTTGCCCCGCAATGCAGCATCTTGAATTTTGTTTGGCATTGAAACCAAGCTGCCAGGTGTCAGACTTTGTCTCCAGCCTTGTTAGATCTTCTGCAATCCCTGCCACCCCCTCCTTGGTCATCCACCACTGCTCCCATCTTGGTGTCATCCACAAACAGACTGATCATGCTATTTATGCCTACCGAGATGTCTGCAATAAATACCCCAGATAACACTGGTCCCAGCACTGACCCTGTGGGACCCCACTCATCACTGCCTTTGGGGATGATAAGTCATCTTCCACCACCACCCTCTGCTGTCATCCCTGCAGCGAGTTCTGCACCCAACCCACCAGTTTTACCCCTGCCCTTGTGCCCCTTAGCTTACATGCTAGTCTTCCATGTGGCACAGATCGAGTTGAATGCCCTACTGAAGTTCAGGTACAGGACATCCACTACAAGCACTTTGTCCATTTCCCTAGTCACCCAGTCATAGTAGTCCACTAGGTTGGTCTGGCAGGATCTGCCTCTAACAAAGCCATGGTGCAGACTGTCCTGCACCCCACCGACCTCCAGCAGGGTCACCAGCCTCTGCTTCAGGATTGTTTCCATCAGTTTCTATGGATGTGAGACACACTAGCCTATAGTTTTCTGGCTCATCTTTGGGACCACACTTACGGAGTGGAACCACATCAGCCATCCTCCAATCCTGTGGTACACACCCTGAGACCAGATATGCATGAAAAATAGATCTGCCAATGTGCCTGCCAGGACCTCTGCTAACTCCTTCATTACCTTGGGGTGTATGCCATCCGGTCCTGGTGCCTTGTGCACCTTCAGTGCCCTTAACCTGTCTAGAACTCTGCTTTCTGTGATTTTTCTGTCCATCACCCCCTTCCCCTCTGATCTTACCTTCCCTCCAACCTTCAGTATTTCTCCCTTTTCTCTTTATTAAACATGGAGCAGAAGTAGTCATTAAATGCCTCTGCCTTTTTGTCCCTTTTTCCACCTATTTCCTCTCCTTCTTAATCCTTGCTATTTGGTCTTTACAATCCCTTTTCTTCTCGATGTACCTGAAGAAGTCTTTCCCCCCTCTTTAATTCCCTTTGCCAGTCTGAGATCCCTTGACACCCTTGCTGCCCTTACTTCCATGCTCAAACCATTAGGATACCCACAGATATGCAGCCCGGCCATTGGAGTTACCAGACTTGAATCTTGGCAGCTTTATAGCTCCATTGGCTAATTTGGTTCTGTATCTCATTTCTTCAGCCTTGATTTGACACTTCTCTTTCTCCTGCTCTCTTGTTCACTACTGCTTTCATTTCCCTAAGCTGCTTACTTTGCACAAATGTTTATATTGCTGGGTTGGATTTATTGCTCTGTATACTTTATTGAATTTAGCATTCTGTTTTGTTTTTAATAAAGCTTAGTGTCTACTCTACTGTGATATAAGTTGCCAAATGATGTTAGAGCTATAGTTTGTATGCTCCTTTCTGCCTTGTACCCCTGCCTGAGCCAAATGAGTAGCACTAAGCGCTCTACGGTACCCTATATCCTTTTTTTAAACTTCTATTATCTGAGTTGTGTCCTGCGTTTTAGCACTGCTGCCTAGCTCTGTCCTTTGCCCTTATTTTTCTTTCTTATTTCCCTGTGATTTTCCTTAAATTTGATAATTGTCTCACCCCCCAATTGCCCAAGGTGTTACAGCTCTTTTTAGCTTAATTTTAGAGCTACTTTTGTGCAGAGCCTTTGTTATGCAATTTGACTTCCACCTGCCTGGGGCCAAGGGGATGGACTGCCATTGCCTTTGTATTTTTTGCTTTAAATTGACGGTCCCTTCTCCCCTCCATAGGCCACTTGCCCTGAATGGGCATCCACCTCCAACTTCTCCCATGGGAGCTGTGCCTTCTCCAGTGGCTCTTCCACGGCGACCCGCCTGACTGCCAGTCAGCACACTAGCTCACCCTGCTCAGTGGTTTTTATTTATAGGCATAAGGGTTTGTTTTTGTTATTGACTTTTCCATTATCAGCTTAAAACTTCTAGCCACTAGAGGGCTACATCTTCTACTCTTGGCTAGTGTGCCTTTTGTAGTTCATGCTGATCATGTTATTAAGTGTTGATTTCTCCACTTGCAGAATATACTCCAGGTCACCCTGACCGGGCATCAAGCCATCCCTCAGCTTCACGACTTGTTCTTATATAACTTGCTCTAGACCAGACCACGCCCAAGACACCACTAACTCGGGCACAAAAAAGAATCAAAAAGCGCCAATACTATTGACTACCTCTTCATATCTCCTCCATGGCTACTGGGTGAGCCTTCCAGCAGTTGGCCTGTGATTGGGTACAAACCCCGGATGAATGTAACTGCTGGAAGAATGCCATTTTCTTCTGCTCCTCCTACTGCTCTTCACGGGCAAACTCTGGACTTTCGCTCGGGGGGATTCAGGATAGAGAACCTGCGGCGCAGAAGACAAGGAATTGTGGCTCCCACCCAGCTCCCTTAAGTAGTGCTATGGCCCCTGCTTCTCAGTACAGTGACTACCAGTCAGTACTGAAGTAGTGAGGAGGCAGCTCAGTGAGAGGCAGCTGTTTTAAATTCCCGCTTAAGCCTGCTAAGTCTAGAGAAGATTTTCGGTCCTTCTACCCACCCCTGCAGCTTGTTAAATACGCGTAAGCTCCTCCTTCTCCTCGACTACCCTGCCACTATTGGATGTTAGATCTCCTACCCATTGCTCTGCTACCCTGCTACCACTGGATGTAGGATTCTCTGTCATATTTTCTTTTTGCTGTTGTTTCTCTCTCACAACCATCTCGTGACACACTAATAGACTTCCAAATCTATTACAACCCTATATTGGTGTTGCAATCTGATCTAAATGAACAAAAGGCCCCTACCTATTATATACACAAAAATGATGACACCACTAAGAATGGGACTACTAGCCCTCCTTATCACCTATCTTTTGCTGGAAGTGGGCTTAATAATTACTGGACCTAAGGCTAACCCTGTCTATAGACCTGGTTACACTTTCTCCATTGGGTTTAAGTGAAGAGGTACTCAGGCTGAGTTATGCCTAAAACATGACCAAAGTGTTGGTGGTGGACCCAGGTCAGCCAGGGGTAGGTATGGAGGTGGGGCAGATATCAGGCTTATGGCTCAGTGGTGTCCAGCTTACCAGTTCAGACTGGGTGAGGAACCTGGGCATTATTTTTGATGATAGCTTGACCCTGAGATCTCAGGAATCAGCAGTGGTCAAATCCTCTTTTTACAATCTGAGGAATATCGCCCGGGTGAAACACCCGGCCCCTCTAGAGGACCTACCAACTTTTGCTCCACGCCTTTGTTACAACCCATATAGATTACTGCAATGCCCTCTACCTAGGGCTTCCAGGGGCTGACATCCGCCACTTGCAGGTTGTGCAGAACATGGCAGCCAAGCTTGTAGCTTGCACATCCAGGACTAGTCATATTACGCCTGTGCTACATGAACTGCACTGACTGCCTGTTCAGTGGTGGATCACCTTTAAGGTTCACTTGCTGACCTTTAAAGCCCTACATGATCAGGGACCTGGCTATCTGAAAGATCTTCTGATTCCTTTCTGCCCCCGCTATCCTCTCCGATTTGCCACTGAGGAATTAGTAGAGATTCCCAGGGTGCATTTGTAAACCTCTGGAGCCCGAGCTTTTTTCCGTTTCAGTTCCCGCCCTATGGAATTCTCTACATCATCGGTTAAGAGAATGCCTGACCATTGAAAGTTTTAAAGCTGGATTCAAAACCCATCTTTTACATCAGGCTTTTCTTTGATGTTTTAATCTCAATTATTTCATCAGTAATTTTATTAAGTTTTGTATGTTAGTGTTTTTGTTTTATTTATATCTGACATTGTTATGCTTTGTTAAAATGCCTTAGTTCTGGAAAGGTGGTCTATAAACAAAACTTTACCTACTTCTGACTTCAGAATCCCACACAATGTATACAACCCCCCTGTACCCCACAGAATCCCACCCAAAGTATACAAACCCCCTGTACCCCACAGAATTCCACACAAAGTATACAAACACCCTGTACCCCACAGAATCCCACCCAATATATACAGACCCTTGTACTGCACAGAATCCCACCCAATGTATACAAACCCCCTGTACCCCACAAAATCCCTCCCAATGTCTATAAACCCCCTGTACCCCACAGAATCCCACCCAATATATACAAGCCCCCTGCACCGCATAGAATCTCACCCAATGTATACGACCCTCTGTACCCCACAGTATCCCACCCAATATATACAAGCCCCCTGTACCCCACAGAATCCCACCCAATGTATACAAACCCCTGTACCCCACAGAACTCCACCTAATGTATACAAATCCCCTGTCCCCACAGAATCCCACCCAATGTATACAAACCCCCTGTACCCCACAGAATCCCACCCAATGTATACAAACCCCCTGTCCCCACAGAATCCTTATAGCTGCTTTATTATGCAGCCGTACTGCTATGGCTGCACCTAAAACTCTAAAGCCACACAGAGTAAAACCAAACAGACTAAGCTGGGTACACTAGGCTCACATACTAAGAAAGTTACTACTAATACTGCTACTAATGTCTGGAAATGTCCACTTGAATCCAGGGACAACTCTTGCCAGACTGCACATGAGACCAGGTCATCTCAAGATAGTCTCATTAAACATTCACAATTTCCTTAGCAAACTACTGCAGTTTCAGGCCTGGGTGGAGCTACAAGTAGGGACATAAGTAGACTAGGTGGGCTGCATGGTCCTTATCTAACAACAGATTCTATGTTTCTATGTTTCTGTGTTACTTCAGCTAGATGTAATAGCCCTTGCTGAAACCTGGCTGTCACCTAAGGTCAGTGATGCTACCATCGTCTAGACAGCTACACAGTGTTCCATCAGGACAGATTGACCAAGTGAGGTGGAGGATGCTCAGTTTACCTGAAAAGTGAGATAAATGCCCAACCACTGCCTAGTAGCTTTCACACCAAGGAAGTGCAAACCCTAAGTCTAAAGCTCACTCTGGGCCAGCAACACAGAATGTTATTACTATTCACTGTGTGCATACCCACTGACACCCATAAAATGGGCATCCAGCAAGTACTAAGGAACCTGGAACAGTTAAAGCACAACTGGAAACATATTACTGTTGGTGATTTCAATACCAGTTGACTGTCCCATGATGCCCTCACAGTTCGAGATCAGGAATCTGGTCTCTGCTTCACCCAGCTGGTTTCACAAGCTACCAGATTTAATTACAAAACAGGCACAAGCACACTAATTGATTGTTGCCCTGAAAGCTGCCTGGAGCACATCTCAGAGGTTACTGTCCTTCCAGACACCCTCAGTGATCACTCGTCGCTAATGTGCACATGATCAAATAATACCACCATTAGTGCTCCCCAGGTCTCAAAATGGCTCCCTGAGATCTGAGCAACTGGATTATCTTAAACAGTATTTGAGTCTTGTGGATTGGTCACCACTAGACAGAGCTGAGGATGGCAATCAAGCCCTTAACTTCTTCATCACAATGTTTGATAAAGCCTGTGACATCTTTTCCCCCTATAAAACTGTTGTCTAGGCACAGGTCAGGAAGCATAGAGAAAACCCAGGAGTAGTTGTAAAATTCCACAAAACAGTTTATTTGTAGTTACAGGAACATAAAATAAAATAAACATCTTCAGAATAATTATATAAAAGTAGCAAAAATAAAATCTTTCTTGTAAAAATTAAAATCTCTTTTGCAGTCAGCTTAGCTGCTTTCGTAAGTATTTTTCAACCCCCATCCTTTGTAAGCATCCTGTTCCTTGTAAATTTCAGGAGCTGCTTAGAACATTAAGAAGTTCCTGAGGTCCCCACAGCAACTGCAAAAGGTTCAGAAATGTGTACCCAAGTAACCTCTGACTTTTTACAGTTATCTCAACTTATAAATATATATTTTAACAGCAACACTAAACATTTTCTAAACAAAAGTGACCCCATTATCAGCTACATTTCCATACATTATTTGCACAAATTCTTATAATTTCAGATCTAGATATGCAAGGGAGGAAAACAGGCAGCAAGAGAAAACAGGCAGTGAGAGGCAAAGGATCGCGAGACTGTTCGTGTTGATCAAGTCAGAAGTGTCTCAGGAAAAATTTGGTTGCTTAACCGGACAGAAGAGACAGAAAAGAAAAGAATACAGATCCTTGCATTTACACATTTTCTCCACAACAAATTGGATAGGGTTCTGTTCTACCCTATCACAAAAAACTAACCCATTGCTCACAAGCTCCCTCCTTGAGCTCATGCGAGAAAGGTATAACCTCTTGCATAAGGCCAAAGCAGTGTTCAAATTGGGAGTTCTCATTCCTTATAAGACTGCCAGAAACAAATGTACAAACCTCATCTGTCAGGATAAGGCAGCCTACTACAACAATCTACTAACAAGTAGCTGGTGACATGGGAAGGAGTTCTGAGACTCTGTAAAATCACTCACAAGGAAACCCTCCTAAGCAAAACCTGGGCTAATAGTAACCACCACTGGAACACTTCAGGAACCAGTTGACATAGTTAATGCTTTCAATCTGGCTTTCACTGATCTAAGCTTGGTACTTTCCAGCAACTACCTGACCCCCTCAGCTATAAATCTAGGCCTCACCACCTCTTTGCCTCACTTAGCCAAGGGCAATGCCCCCCTTTTCTGCTTCAAGCAGCTTACCAGAAATGACACCATCAAATATGTTAAATACATACTAGGGAAGACAAGAATGGGAAGCAACCTTGTTGACATGAAGCTGGTGATACTTACAGTAAACGAGCTGGTGGATCCACTTACTAAAGTTTTCAATACCTCACTAAGGTCAGGAGTGTTCCCTGACAAGTGGAAGAAGGGGCTTGTCACCCCTGTCTGCAAAGCAGGGGATGCCACCAATCTGTCTAACTATAGGCCCATTTCCATTCTCCTCCCCTGTCTAAAACCCTTGAACAAATGGTCTCTGACTAGCTCATGGCTTACCCATTGAAATGCAACCTTCTCTGCGCCCAGCAACATGGGTTCTGTAAAGACCATTCCATGATCACAGCCCTGGTTGACTTCACCACCAAAATGTACAATGCCTTTGATAATAGTCTGTCAGTGGGGTCTACTTTCATAGACCTCACAAAGGCATTTGATACTGTCAACCACCAGCTCCTCCTGCAATACCTACTCTCAATAGGCCTGTCCTTAGACACGGTTACAAGGTTCAAGAGCTACCTCTCGGACAGGACTCAGTGTGTCAAAATCAAAGGCACTCTCTATGAGCCAAGAGAGGTGAGTCTTGGAGTCCTGTAAGGCTCAGTACTAGGGCCGCTCCTTTTCTGCCTCTTCATAAATCCCCTGCCCTCAGTTTGCCCAGTGCACATCATGCTATATGCTGATGAAGCAGTCATCTCAGTAAGTGGAAAAAATCTGCCCTCTATCACCTATGAACTGGAAGCAAATTTTCATAGGCTTGAGACATGGTTCTCCAGTAATAAATTGCTACTCAACTATAACAAAAAACTAAGAACATGCTTTCTATAGTTCCTCAGAACCAAAAGAAATTAGGGAAACTGCAGGTACAGAGTAGCAAAGGGCATATACTGGAGCAGGTTGACCCCTTTAAATATCTCAGGGATCACATGGATAATGCCCTCTCATTCATAACTCCTGCAGACCATGCAGTCAAAACTGCCAGAAAGCTGGTCACTAGCAGCACAGTCCTATCTACCGTAGAATATGGCTTTAAATCTACAGTGCTGGAACTGACACAGCCCTCTAAAGGGTAAAAACCCTCCTTAATAAAGCACGTCAGCTGGTTCTGGGAGCAGATTGCAGGACATACACTTGTGACCTCTATAAAGCAACTGGATGACTACCCCTTCACCTCAGGGTTCAATACCAGGCCTGCCTTCTGGCGAAGAAAGCAATGCTTGTGCTAGCTCCTGAATCCACCTCTGATCTATTCAAACTAAATCAACCAACTGTCAGTAAAATGAAGTTCATTGAAGGGGGGGCTAGTGGTACCTTTTAAGCATACCTCAATAGCCCAGATATCTCTCTCCCGTAGAGGACCCCCCCCCCCACCGACCTACTGAATGTAGCAAAGTCAGCAAATTCAAAGCTGGTCTCTGAGCACTCCTAGCTCTTGTTTGTGTATGTGAGTGACCCAACACAACCTAACCCCTATACTAACAACTGACAGTCCCCTGAACACTCTAATTCAAGCACTTGGAATGCCACTAAATGACCCCCTAACCTCCCACTGCAACAATAGTATAGATTTATCCCCCTCCCATCCTCACCCCCCCACCTGTACTACCCCCCACTACCAACCCACCTCAGCCTCCCCCTTCCTATTTCTCACTATCGTCTATCCCTCACTACTGACCATCCACCTCCAATGACAAAGCCCTCTCAGGCTGCCACTCAAGTACATCTTCAACAAAGCTTTTCTTTCTGGTAGCCCTACCCTACCTAAGCATGAGTTCCTGAAATCCTTCTGTTGACCTGTGCACTCAGCATAGGGCAGCTTACTTGTAGGAACAGATTTGAACTTCCTGTCTATATAGTATGTAGACCTGATGGTGAAATGTCATTGTACATTTCAAGACAATCTATAACCAAAGTGTAACTTGACAATTAAGCACAGTTGTTTTTCGTTTAACCTGTGTAACCTTGAAATCAAGTTATCTTTTGTACACCAATGTATTTCTGTGTATATTCTGTTATTTATTCTGTTCTGTACTGTGTTTGACTTGGAACCATTGTAAATGATCCATTGGCTCAAAGGTGTTAATCCCAAACTGAAATAAATAAAATGAATAAAAAATACACTGCATAGGCTGCTGAATTAGCAAAAAAATACTTGACTTGCTTTGATATAGCTTTTAGTAGGTGTCTGACCTTGGGCCCGCTGAGATTTCTTTAAGGTAGTACTTAGCACTGCATGCCATGAGTGGACCAGACAGGTTCAGTAGGGAACTGCAAGAAAATACAGGCCTGAGGACATCTGTCTCTTCTAGACTTTGGTGGAAAAGCCACTGTAGTTTCAGAAGTATTAGAACACACTGAGTAAGAAGATTAATGAAGAGAATGAATGCAGACCATCTTCTCTATATTATGTCTTGTGTAGAGTACATATCAGGGTTAGTTCCACAAAACTGGCAGACTGCTTAAATTGTGTTGCACCCGACATAACTCAAAATGATCCAAGGGGCACCCAAGTCCAATTTGTAGCTATATTCAAGGTCCCCTGTTTTCTGTGCCACTGTAGACTAACTTCTACGGCAGGGACTCTGAACTTCTGTGGCACAGTTAAGCCAAGTTCTGTGGCAAGGTTTAAAGTTCTGCAGTACGTTAATAAATAAATAATGCAGTGCCAGGATTACAGTTTTGGGGGTCCCAGCAAAGATGGCTGGTAAGGAGGACTTCTAGCTCTTACCACATAAACATAAGTTACATCATTTCCATTAAACATTAACAAAACATGCCAGCAGAAACAGGCCACACAGTCTATCAAGTCTGCTCATATGTGCAGCTAGTACCCTTATGTTGCAGCTGCCACACCCCCAACCCATCATTCACCTCCTGGAACTGCTCAGTGTCTGTTACCCAGCCCCCTTCCTTGCCCTGTCCCATGCCCTTTTGAAACTCTCCACCATCCTGCATGCCACTGCACCCTTTAGCAGTGCATTCCATTTTGACACTACCATCTCAGTGAACTAATGCCTCCTCATCTGTCTCACCCTACAATCTGAGCCCATGCCCCCTCACATTCCTGCCTTTCCTCAGCTGAAACAGACCCTCGGTGCCATGTTTGTTGATCCCCTCAAGTATTTGAAAGTTTCAATCATGTCCCCCCAGTCCCGTCTTTCCTCCAGGGTAAATGGACTTAACAAAGGCATCTCCTCTCTGCAAAAGCTAGGCTCATTCAAAGCCAACCTTCATCTCTACCTAGCTGCCCCTAGCTCCTGCGACTGTCCCTCATAATCTGATCTCCCTCCTAGCACTTGAACTCCTACCCCTTCTCTTCCTCTTTCTACAGCCTACCCTTGCCTCCTGTTTTTGGCCCCTACCTCAAGCACTTTTTTGAGGCCTGACAAATGCCCATGGCTGCACCACTCTTTTTGTATCCATTCCAAGCCCCAGTTGCTTCTGGCTACCCTGCCCCCTGGTACTCACTTTCCCTCAATGTAACGGTTTTAAGCCACTTAAAAATGCCTGTGCCCCCTTTCTGCATTGTTACTCAGCTCTATGTAATGTTTGTATTATACCTCAGTTGACGTGCAACCTTGTAAAAGAGCCTTGGCTCAAAGATACTTGTAATCCTAGACTCTAAATAAAATAAAAAAATAAATTAAAAAACAATGACCAAACTTAAGTGACTCAGACTTTCTTTGTAGGATTTGCCTTCTATTCCCTGTATCATTTTCATCACCCTGTACTGTCTTGAGCAGCTTGATATCCTTCCTCAGGTACAGATGGCAATATTGCATGCAATACTCCAATTGCAGCCTGACCAAGGACCTATACAGGGGCAGGATCACCTCCTTTTGCCTAGACGAGAATCCCCATGCAATGTACCCCAATATCCTACTGGCCCTAACTGCAGCCCTCCTGCATTGAGCAGAGTTGTTCATACTCCCGTTTCTATGACCCCCAGATCCTTCTCTTCCTCGGTGACCATAACTGCACCCCACCCAACCAAAATTCCCTCCTCAGTTTCCTTGCCCTGAAGTGCATAACTTTGCACTTCTTTGTGTTAAAACCCAATTGCCAGCTCACTGACCACTCCTCAAGTCTCTTTAGGTCACCCTGTAGCCTCTGCCACCCCTCTGTGTTATCCACAGCAGCTCCCATCTTGGTGTCATCCGCAAACAGACTGATCATGCTCCCAACCCCATGTGCAATATCCAAAACGAACAGTCCAAACAACGCCAGCCCCAGCACAGAGCTCTACAGCACACCGCTGGTCACTGGCTTGGGAGATGAGAGTCCCTCCCTACCACCACCCATTGCAGTCTCTCTCTCTAAGCCAATGCCTGATCCAGCCAGCTATCTTAGCTCCTACCCCTACTTGTTCTAGCTTTGCCCCCAGTCACCCGTGAAGGCCCGAATCAAAGGCCTTGCTGAAATCCAAATATAGGATATCCACTGCACTGTCCACCTCCCTTGTCACTCAGTCATAGTATTCTATTAGGTTGGTCTGGCATGATCTCCCTGAGATGAACCCATGCTGCTGCCCATCCTAGAGACCATTGACCTCCAGGAAGGTTACCAGACTCTCCTTCAGTATTGTTTCCATCAGTTTACCTAATATGGAAGTGAGACCGACAGGTCTGTAGTTGCCAGGATTATCCTTTGGGCTGATGTTGTCGATATGTACCACATGAACCAACTTCCATTTCTACGGTATGCACCCCGTGTCTGGGGATTTGTTGAACAGGTCAGTCAGCAGCCCTGCCAACACCTCCGCCATCTCCCTCAACACCCTGGAGTGAATGCCATCAGAACCTGGTGCCTTATCCACCTTAAGTGCCTTCAGATCTTCTAATACCCTGCTTTCTAGAATCACTGCATCAGTCACCTTCTCCCCACTCATCCCCACCCTTCTAGTCCATGGAGGTAGCAGATCTCCTACCTCCCTCATGAACGCAGAGCAGAATTTTTTTGTTCAGTACTTCTGCCTGTTCCTCCTTCTTCTCCACCCACCTCCCACTTCCTTCCAAATCCAAACTACTGGTTCCCTACAGTTCATTTTTTCCCTCACATATCTATATAATTCCTTCTCCTTCTCCCTTATGCTCTGAGCCAACCTCAGCTCCTTGGTGACCTTGGCCTGTCCTACTAACCTGGTTACTTCCTTGGAACTCTTTGCATTCAACTCCCTGTTCTCTCCCCTCCTGGTTCTTTTCATTCTCCTAAAAGTAGCTGTCTTGGCTCTCATGCCCTCCAACACACTCCTGATCATCCAGCATGGTACCCTGGCCCTGGATGACTTGCTCAGAATTCTGGTGCACGCTGCAGTAGCCTCCCTCAGCCCAGACTTCATGATATCTCAATTATGTTGTGCATCCATCTCCAAACTTATTTCCTCAAGGCACACTATAGAAACATAGAATCTGACGGCAGATAAAGACCACTTGGCCCACCTAGTCTACCCGTTTCCCTACCTAATGGATAAGCTGCAGATCCTAGCTAACCAGCAGCCTACTTCTTTCTGCCTCCACCCCCTAGAATTGCCTTATGACTGTCCCATGCATGCTTGAATTCCATCACTGTTTTTGACTCCACAACCTCCTCTGGAAGGCCGCTCCAAAGCACACTCTCAATATTTCCCTCATCTTCCCAAAGTCCTCCCATCTGAAGTCCACTACCTTTTTGGTAGCTGTTCTGGCGCTGCATATTTATCTAAGTATGTTAAGGGCTTAGTGTCATTGTATGTAACATTAACACTAATGGCTACTGACAGGTACTCCCCCCCCAACCTGCTTTTAGTGAATACACAACTGAATAGTTGTTTCCCTTGGTGAAGCCTGAAATAGCCTAGGCATGGAGCAACCAAGACTTTCCACTTTTGCAAAAACCTATCTGGGGCCCCATACTCAGTCACAGTTGTGGGTGGCTTTGGGGACACAGAGCTCCCCATTCTGTCACCCCTAACAACTACTGTACAGTACCATATATTCAAACTATAAAACAAACATCCATTGTTTTAGTGTGATTATTTCTCTTTTTTTCTGTTTGATTCTTTTCTTGTTTAGTTTTCCCATTTTGAGTAACTCTAACTTAGTTGTCATCTTTCTTACACTGGTTTTCATTTTTTTCTTCATTTTCTCTTATGTGTACCTCCCTGCCCCAGCCTGAAATTCCAGGCATCTAAAGTACCCCAATAGAGCTGCAGAAAATTTAAATTTCACCAGTGAAATGCCCGCAAAGTGGGCACTTCACCTTGTCATTCTGCTACACACAGTGGCCAATATGAAATGCTCACTTCGCTTGTAATTAATACTTTGCATTGTCATTCCTCCTTAATGTGAAGTAAGGCAAAGTGAGAATAATATTGGCAGCCCCGCACACACTCAGTCACCAGAATTAATGGCATCCCCAAAATTCTGTCTTGTGTCCAGAAAATTCCCCAGTGCTGATGAAGTGAAATGAGAGTGTAACAAGAAATGCAAAGTCCTCCAGAATTAAAGGCGCACTTAGTCATGCGCATAATGGTCACACACAGTCACCAAAATTAATGTAAATTCTCAAAATGATACTGTCTTTTGCCCAGAAAATTCCCAACTCCAAGTGAAGAGAAATGAGAGCATAAAATGGAAAGAAAAGCAATTCATGCCACGCTCAGTCATGTGTGCACACACTCCAATAAGAACTACAGTATGTCCTCTGCTGCTGCTTTTGGAATTTCATGTAATGCTTCTTGACCTGACTGGGCTGATGCACAGTGTCTTGCCAAATGATGTGCTAGAAGGATGACCCGTCCATTGAGTTAACCGTCCATGATGATGTGACAATGCTTTTGGTTGCCCAATGTCTGCTGCACTGACCCAACAGGAAGGATGCGCTCTGTCTGTACACAAATACTACCCTTGGTAAGTTAATGTACCTGGCACTATCATGGTCTTCCACAGAGTTGACCTTAAATGTTCATATCCATTTTATATATATATATATATCATATATATATAGATCTACACACACACACACACACACACGTAATCATTTTTTTTTTGTGACACAGGTCATATAGTCGAACTTGGGGTGTGCATTTCTTGGCTTGATGAGGAATTTTGGCCTCGGAATACTGTTAAGCCAGTGAAGGTAAATATATTTTTTTGGGGGGTGGGGCATTATTTTAAAAAAGTTAAAAAAGATTCATCAATGTTTTGGTCATCTTTACAGGTCTTCATCGTATCTTCGGAACGAGAAAAAAATTAACTGCTGTGATTCATGAAGAACATGATTTGTCTCATGATGAGTGTCTGGTGTGACATGACCAATGATAATAAACTGTATGGAAATGCAAATACCTATGGCTGTACATCCTTGACCTGTACCACACAAAACTACCTGATTTGAAATCTCATATCATTGAGTACAATGGTGATTGAAGCCGAGACCTGATGTACTACAAAGCAGGCTTACATGGAACTAATTAGAAAAAAATATACAGTTTTGTGATAAATAAATTGTGACCATGAAGATGAAGAACACAATTTGTATTTTGAATGACTCATGATGGTTGCCCTGACTTAAAAATGCACATCAATGAGTACAGTGTTAACACAGAGATATGCACCACACCAGTACTCTGAAGGGAAGCCAAACAAACAACTGTGACTTAAGTTACAGATGGAGATTGGGCCCTAAAGAAATGCAAATGCACAGACAGATTTTTTTTGTGTTATTTGTTTAGCTTCCCTGCATCTCCAACTGCCACTCCTTCAGAACATTGCCAAGGACACTCTTCCCCACGGCTCAGATGCTGATCCCTGACCCCTCATCACAGCCACCTCAGGGTAACCCAACATGACCATTCGTCGGATTTGTCCTCTACTTTCGACGAGGAATGACCTGGAGGCCTAGGCATTGGCCCTGATTGCTGCTGAGGTTGGGTCGGCTTCTTGGAGTTCAGAGGAAGCACTGGTCTGGGCGGCTGTCATCCAGCAGTTTGGAGGCGCCATTTTCTGTGTTTTTTCTCCTTCAGTTCCCATGCGTCGCATCTGCACTGCCCCGGGTCTCCACCCGGGACTGCTACAGGGCGTGCCTGTCCCTAACCCACCCCAGGAGAGGAGAGCAGTCCTCAGGCCACTCGATCCTTCTCCTTCCCCTGCCGACCCTCCGGCGCCCGAGTCCATTCCCGAACCCAGGTCGCCGGTGTGGTTTGAGGTAAGGTGCCAGCACCTCAACCCTCTGCACCACTGGGCCAGCAGCACAGACAGATTAAGATTGCGCTGTACACTCAAGAGATGCAGATGCAAAGGCACAACAACACCTAACCAGTGATCGCAAGTCACAAATCCAAATCTGGAAAAGAATACCTTTTGCTCATTAGGGTGGTAGTGCACAGCAGTAACTGTCCACTATCAGTAAAGATACCACAAAGCAGTACAAAAAATTCATACAGGTGCAGTGGATAGCAGGTTCACACTGCTGCAATTGCTCTGTGGCACAATAAAATGTGTCTTAGTAATGCTACAAGTAATGCACAGCAAATTGAAAACTTCAGTAATATAACCAAATCTTTTAAACAAACTGAAATTATGCAATGCTGCACCACAGCAATCAGCAAAAAAAAAATCAAGAATTACTGAAACTATTACTGTGTGTACATTAACACAGTTATACAAGAAAAATATAACCAAAACAGAAAGACTGCCTTTTTCTCCCAGTTTTAACTTACCTCCACCGCAGAGATGCCCCTACCTCAAAGCACACTTCTAGTGTCTGTCAGTACACAGACTGACTGTTCTAAATTAACATTCAAAATTCACACACAAACAATAAACACTTGATGGTATGAACACAGGAGGGTTTTCTACAGTCGATGTACTAAATTTTGAGCAAAAAAAAAAAATGGCTAAAAAGGCTTTTTTAACAGCTTTTAGAGGATTTGAATTGCAGAACTCTGAGAGGAAACTGTCTCCATCTTCCACTACACACACACACTACACAGAACTGATGCTGTGCAGAACAATCTAGAGCCCATGTGACCTACAATCCCATGAAGCACTGCAAAGTTTGCGTTGGAGCTCAATAACAAGGTGAAGTGATGTGGATTTCAATGTTACTTTGCCTTAAAACTGATGGAGAAGTGGTTTGGGAAAGGCAGAATAACACAAAGTCACTGGTTTCCATGGACTTCATTTTCCCCATTATGATGTGAAGTACTCCGCTTCGAGTTGCAGATTACTTCACAGATTCTGCATTACAGCACGAATCACTTCACGGAGTGAATCTGGGCTGTCCTAGACCTGGCTGGGTGATCCCAGGATCACACCTGAACATGGTTTGCCATCATGGAACCTTGATGCACTAACACTGATCTATCATGGTGGATCAAGAGGCTTTTTTTCACTTTTTTCTTTTGTTTCTGCAGTCTCATTGTCTATAGGTGCTTTTAATCACAGGTGTCTGTTATGGAATGATCATTACCTGTGTGGCACCATTGCAGTCTGTGTCGTTCTGTACTCTGATGTACACGCAACTTCTATTTCGTAAAATCTCCCTCTCAGTTCTGTCCTTTTTATTTCTGCATTCTCACAGAGTTTCCAGGCAGTGTGTGATCCTATTTGATTTCCGCTGGATGTAGACTGAATGTTCTGATTACACCACGGGGTGAACTGGCACACATCTGGGTGAACAGTGTCAAGAAGAGAATGCAGTTCTGCCAAACGTTCAGTGTGGTAGCATAGTAGATGCTCTTTTACACACAAATGGAGGTAACATTACACTGATTCTGTAATGGTCATTCTGTTACAGACACCACTGAGTAGAAGTGCCATATGTTTTTCTATTGGGCAAAGTTCCCCCCCTCCCGAGGAAATAATGGCAGCAAAGCTATTTGCTCCATCCAAGACCAAAAACTTGTAACACTTTCTGTTCCTTTCTCCTGCTTCTCTCTAACTTAGTAAAATAAAGGCTTTCTCCTCCCCATTCCACACCAACCTAATAGCAGTAATACAGTCCCCCCTTCCCCTTAATGGTACTGCACTAATGCTTTCTCTCCTTCTCCACACTCTTGACCTAATGGCAGCAAGATTCTCTCTCTCTCTCTCTCTCTCTCTCTCTCCCCCTCTCTCTCTCTCTCTCTTATTCCTTATATGATCCTGCCCCTCCATTAACAGCTGTACCTGATACTAGTTTTTAAAGTCCAGTGTAGTTCACCACTGTTCATCATAGCCACACCACCCAACCCAGGAAGAAAAGGGGTGAAATCTACAAAACAGTTTCATCACAGAATTATAATACACTGAGACTGGCAATCCGACTAAAGAACTATAAGAGATAGGGCTGTCAGTTACACTGACCCAAAACTTGATTAAGTCACTTAAGTGCTATCCTTAAATAATTTGTTTCCTGTAGCTGCTTTGTTGAAAGGTCAAGATATGAATGCTTAAAAAAACTACTTTGTAGCTGCATTGGTGCTCTAGTGTAAATCAAGGTGTCCCTCAGCAGCATTTTTCGCTGAGATGCAGTGAGCTTAAAACCTGTCCTACCCACATATCCCTCATCCACTGTTCTATCTTTTACCAATATAATACTGTCATGAAGCACATATAAACAGTGACATATTTAAAATTGGACCATCTGTAGCATCATTTTTCCCCTATTCCTGTTTTTCTCTCCCTTCATTTACTTTCCACAGTCTGCATAAATAATCCTTAATTTTTGCTTTTCACTTTTCTTACCATGGCATCTTTTTGTTAATTTCTTAAGTCTATCCAGTATTCTCTCATTCTTTTCCTACCCCAACAATTTTGTTACTAAGCTGTCCCATTGCTTTCTTTTTCTGCATGTAAGCCCCTCAAAATGGGCTTACCTTTGAGGAACTGCGGCTCGGTCGTCTACCTCCTATTTCAGTGACTCTGGTGGGATTCAGACCCACATTTTTCTTCTGGTGGCTCCATCCACTGTAATGACTGTGGCTCGAGCTGTGGCAGGCATCCTGAGCAGCTGGTGATTTATTCTCGCCTCTGGGTGCATTTTTTTGGGGGTGGACAGTTTAATTAAAAATGTTAAAAATAATTGTAAGTAGTTTTGGCAGTCCACACTACTACACATGCATGACCACCGCCAGGGAAAAATTCGAACAAAGTGGCTGCTTCAGGTTCCAGGGTCCAGTAAGGAGCAGGCTGGAATCGGGACCACATCTAAATCTTAAATCAAAATTAAAATAAATAATATAAATAGTTTTGGCAGTCCGCATTGTCAGGCATGGGTGGCCGCCAAGTTTCCAAGAAATGAAAGAACCTGTAGCTCAATTTAGTGCACAGTGTTCGGTGCTGACTGGCACTATGTGAACTAATTATGAATAGTTTAATTTTGGGACTGTGGGTCCCAGAAGACATTGGGGCAAAAGTATGGATTTGACACATTATGTTAGGTCCAGGATTGGACCTGGGTTTCTGTTAGGATTTTGTTGGTGCCGGGGGGGGGGGGGATATAAAAGGGGCTATTTTAGCACCTTTAGGAGAGATCGCAGGAGAGAGTAATAGAGGACGGTGGGGGTGATTGCCTACTCATTCAGGAAAACTGCATCATTTATTTTTTTATGATTCTGGCAGTATGTGCCTCAGGTGTTAAAAGGCCATGGCAGCAGCTGTTTAGATTGAAGCGCCATGCTGAGGCAAGTGAGGGCCCCAGATCTGGCCCTGAAGATATGGAACCACAGAGGGTCAGGAAGGAAGTAGAGAGAAATGAATTGGGAACCAGGTCTTCAGGGCCTTCCCTGGTCCCAGTCTGCCCTATTTTGGGACTGCAGACATAGGGCTCAGTGCCCATGTGGAACCTGTGTCAAGGGTGGCTGTAGGCTGAGCAGCTACCCCTCCAGAAGAAGGGGGTTTTGACCCAAAGCTATGAGTGAGAGGGGAGGGAGAAGAAGAGGGAGATGGGGGGGGGTGAGTGTGTGTTACTGCCCTGAAGCAGAGGCCTGATTCAGCTGAAATTAAAGCTGCCTACATGTGGATTGTTTGGCTGCTTATGCTATAGGTAGCTGCCTGGACTCTGTGCTCAGAAGTGACCTGTTTGGTCCAGTGCAGTCATCAACCAAAGGACTAAATTGCTGGATTCGTGCTCCAGTATGACATTGTGTGGCCCCCATAAATCACTACTAGGATGAGGAAGAAGCATTGAGGCCCATCAGCTGTGACAGGACAAAGGCAGCAGATCTGCCAGTCCTAGCTGAGTTATGGGGTCCCAGGAGCACTCTAGTCCATGGGGAGGCTCTCTCTCAGGATTGGGGATGGGAGGTGTACTAGGCTTGCACACAACTGATTAGTCCAGATGGGGGGCCGGGGCGGTGCACGTGATACTTAGGGAATGAATTGGTAAAGTAAGTATGTTCAGTAAGTAAGGACTTAGGATCCTTAAGAATCAAAGGGAGGGATTAATATATGGGAAGAGTCATGGGCCCCCAGCTAGGACCTGGATACTAAGCCCCATATTTCTACCCTTGGCCAATATGAAACAATAAACTCAGCCCTGGCCCGTGGTCAGAACCAGGCATTGCAGGTGTTGGCCAAGACTAGAAAAGACCATACATTTTTGTTGGCTTGGGCTGAGGGCTAGTTGGAGTGATGGGGGGCCAGGGGGTTGGTGGAAAGAGGGGGAGAAGGCTGGCAACTTCCTTGGCCATTTCAGAAAAGGATATTTTCCATTTGGTGATTTTTACTGTACAGCTGACAAATTATCCATTTTGGGGGGAGGAGGGAAGGAAAAATAACTCATATGGGTAGGGCAAAAATATGGGAGATGTGCTTAAATAGCCAACAGATTTATAATGTTATGGGACATATATTTAAATGCAGGGTCACATGATATTAAGAAACTGGTCATTGTCTAAGGAGTGTAATGAATTATTTTAAACAAGGGTCATGCCACAGGCAGGCCAGTTGTGGGCTAGTTTGTGATCACACCTTGAAGCATGCTGGGCTCCTCTCGGAACAAGCAGGGATTTGCAAAAGCAGATCAAAAAGAGCAGGAGCGAGGATACGGTGATTAACACCTAGGCCTCTACTTGTGGATGGACAGGGTTAAACATATGCATACTAGGCTTACTATGAGGTATACAAATTGATTGCCAAAGGGTAACGACAATCAGACATGGTTATGTGATTTGGGTTAAATGTGTCTGTATTTGTGCAGGATGTTGTCTGTTTGTGACTAGAGGAAGGGGAGAGGGAGGGGAAATGGTAGTGACACTTTGTTACTTGGGGAACTAACCAAGAAAGTACCACCTAAAGGTAACACTGCAACTCAGGGCAAAGCCTATCAAACTATACTGCACTGCACCAACGGGGACTCCACTTAAATATGTAACATGGAAGATAAAAGGGGCTCAACCGGTTAATAAAAGGGATCAAGTGATAAGATGTCTGAAGCAGCTTGGGGCTAATGTATGCTTTCTACAACAGACATAACTCTTGCAGATAAAATTCACTTATTTAGGTGCATGTGGGTTGGTCAAACCTTTGGTGCAGATAAGTACCAGTAAGAAAGGGGTGGCTATACTTGCAGCCAGAAATGTCCGAATCTAGGTGGAAAGGGGATACAAGACCCTGAGGGTCGATGATACTTTGTTCAGGGCATAATAATGTAACCCCTTCTCCATGTTTAGAGTTATGATAATGATAAAAAGAGGAGAGAGTACAAAATGTAACCAATGTACTTACTTGACCTCCTAGCTTAGTGTTAACTTCCAGAGCACCTTGACACAGTCAGAGCTGCAACAAATGAGGTCAGCAACCAACACAGTCTCAAATATTTAAGAAGGTCCAAACAGTTATAAAGCCTAAAACAGAATCCTTTGTTTGGTGTCACAGCTCATGAGTATATTTTCCACTGGGAAATAATTGCAACCAGTCTCTGATCCGATTCTCATGATCTTTCTCGGGTATACATTTCCATTCTTAAGTCTTTAGAAGTCATTGCACTTTACCCTCATAGGCAACACACTTTATCTCAAGGTACTTTTTGCTCTCCCTATATTGCTTCCTGCCCAACTGCGGTAGGCAGGGCTTTGTGACAGCCCTTTTCCATCCCTGGACCAACATTTCCATTTATGGGGTACTACATTAAAGTCAACAAATCAAACAGTACTTTTGTGGCAAAGGGGAGGCAACAGTCCCCTTGGGAGTCTGACATGCTACGGACTGCTCTTCTTACTCTATCTCATGAACTGACTCCCGTGAGGAGGGATTCCAAAGTCCAAATCTCTGGAACATCCCATAGGGATCCAGTTTAGGGCAGGGAAGGCAGAGCATCCTCTGGGGGTCTGAGGTGCCACAGATGTCTGCTCCCACCCTCAGTCAAGAACTGACCCCCATGAGGAAAGAGTCCCAGACTTCCAAATACATGGCAGGGCAATTTCACAGGGACATTTGGAAATTTAAATGGTCACTAACTAGTACCACAGTCTCTTACAGGGCAGCAGTGTGGTGCCACATTATTCCTCACTGGAAATATCAAGATCTGCTCTGTTTTCTTACCAAGCACATCCTTCAGTACACTTTAACTTAATTATTTCTTTACTGTGAATAACCATTACAGACTCAGTATCCAAGTGGGCTTAACTATGGTGCGAATCGGGTAGATCACATGCAGTTTCATTCCAACAGCCCCAGATATACATTTCTGTTGCCTTCTCGATTTCTGACTGGAAAATTAGCAACCTGACTCATTTCCACCTCAGATGAGTACCACAGACTTCACTTTTATCCAGATATTAGAAATGCCTTTTCACAGTACACTGTTTACTTACTAACTGGAAGCCCTTCCTATGAAGAAACTCTGAATGTTTTTAGATGGATTTTTCCTACTTTAGGAGAGGGGCACCCCCTTTAAAGGGTCCTTGTCCATGGCCGCCACAAAGAAAATGCAGTTTTATTATACCAGTCTCTAGAGAAAATGGGTTTCACTCAATGGAAGTTGGCACTGTGTGCCTGGCACTAGACTCCCACCAACTGACTTAGAAAGAACTCTCTCCTTTCAAAAAGAACTCTGACTCCTCCCCTTTAGAATGCCAGGGCAGTTCTAGTCCTCCAAGGGCACAGAGACTGGCATCACTATGGAGAACACATGCTCTCTTAAAGAAACACTACTGTTGTAACTCCCATGGGGGGATACACTAAATAACAGCTGGCTTACTATGGGTAATATCTACGAGCCAAACCATGACTCACCTCAATTTTACATGGAACGCCTGCAAGTCATGAGTGCATTCTCACATACCCCAATTCTGTTGGGCAGAAACTGGAACATAATATAGGAAACTGAAAGGGACAGGATGGGTAATAGAAGGGAGGGGCCTAACACTTGCTCAAAGAAGCCTACGAGACATGCAAGATTACATTAGCTAGTGGACATCCAGAGAGTGTTGCAGGCTTGATTACTTCTTGGCCTCTAGGAAGTGGTTGCAGAGACTTAACTCATGTAAAACACAAGGCTGAGTTGTTTCAGGCCACTCAGCAGTATCCATGGCATATCAGTTTGCTTCAGCCAAGGAGACAAACACCATGTGATGTCTTAATAACCAATTACTTAAGGATAAAAAGACGGTGGTGCAGCTGCAGTCCTTCACTGAGCACTTCCTGCTGACCAGCATGCCCTCTGTGGGAAGTCCAGATGTGGCCTGGGCAGCCATGAAATGACACATTAGGGATACACTCATAAGACTAGCCACTGTCAAAAAGTGTAAGAGAACTAAAAGATGTACTGCATAACATTAGAGAGAAAGAAAAAGCCTTGAATCCAACTGCTGGTAAGGATGATTGGATCACTCTGAACAACCTGAGGGAACAATATCAGGAGCTGCTAAGAGAGAGAGAGGGAGAGATGAGAGAGTAATATACAGAAAACATGTTAGGTATGTTGGACAGGGAGATAGGGCTACAGCGTTAATGGCACTACGGCTAAAAAAAAACAGGAAACAGTTCATGCAAAAATTGGGGTCCTTGGATCTGACAAGGGATCACTGATAACTGAGGTATGAGGCATAGCTGAGGAACTCAGAAGATTCTACCAAGAAATATACCAAGTTGAAAACCCATCAAACTTAGGCAACAAAATTGAAGAATTCATGACAGGTATAGCCCTGCTGTGGCTATTCCAAAAGCAGCTAGAGATGCTCATGGCCACAGTCATGGCCTCAGAAGTATGGATAGCAATTAAGGAACTTACTCTAGATTTGGCCCCTGGGCAAAATGGATTCACACTCAACTTCTGTAGAACCTTTGGGATTATGCTTCGCATACACCTAGTGAAATTATTCTCCCATGTATATGGGGAGGGCTCCTTCACTCAAGCCTTGATAACTTTGATTCCCAAGCTGGGCAAAGACACACAGCTAGTCGGGAATTATCACCCAACATCCCTAATAAACTTAGATGCCAAAACAGAGAGTGAATCACATTCCAGAATTTTGCTAGGTGGTTAAGATTGTTCTGGAGGTTAGCCATAAAATAGAGGGAGTTGGCAGTGAGATTGCCTTTGTGCAAGGATTTCTAACTGCCATGTAAGAGAGGAGGTCAGACAGAGAGTGGAAAAATGTGTAGCAGGCCCAGGCTTCATCACAGGACTTGCACATGTCAGTGAGGTCACTGGTAATCCAGGAGTGGTGGGAAGACTTAACTCTAGACTTCATGACGGGATCCTGCTTGTCCCAAATGAAAGTACATTTTAAATGGAAATGGGGGGGGGGCATGTCAGTGTCATGGGCGGAGAGAATGGAGGACCACTCAGTTACAGCCAAGTTGTTCAGTACAGCATTTACATTCAACTACCCAAGGGGCCTGGACCAGAAATACTTCAGGGAAGAGGGAGGGTGCTAAACCTTACTGATACTAAGTGTTCTGAAGTGGTTGCTAAAGGCATCTGGCATAATACCTGCTGCTGCAACAATGCAGTGGAGATGTGAGGAAAGTGCCCAGTCCTGGGGGGAGTGATTAACAGAGTGCGGACTGAACCAGGTGGGTTGTGTAGTGAGTCGGGAAAGGTTAAGGACTCAATCCTGAGAGAGGTAGGTCTGGAGGTAGGGGAAAGCCAATTAATATTGAAATCCACAGGGAGGTGCAAAGTTGCCTACTGCCCCCCATCCTATTTGCCCTTTATACTGAACCCCTTGCAGAGGCCATTCAGAAATCAATCAACATTCAAGGGATATAGGTGGGAGGCCTACATCGTAAAATATGTCTTTATGCAAACAATGTACTGCTTTGTTTGTCCTGCCCCGAACAGTCCATCCCTCAGGTGTGGTCTGTTCTGGAGGAATTTGGCAGGCACTGACATACACTCTTAATACATCTAAGATGGAAATTCTTAGCTTCTATTATACTCCTTTTCAGGCAATATTGGACCTCCTTCCCTTAAATTGGACAGGTCATAAAATGAAGTATTTAGGCACCTTTATTACCAAGCACACTTCATAGTTATTTATAGTAAATTATATCCCTCTAGTAAACCAAATGAAAAAAGACCTGAAGAGCTGGCCAGTAATAAATTTCCCTATGCACCCTAAGATATAAACAATAACTATACATATACTTCCCAAAGTCCTATATCTCTTTCAGTGCTTGCCCACTTTTATACATAAGTCCCAGTTTCAGGATTGGCATAAATTGATCTCTAAATCTATCTGGAATAGAAAATGTCCCAGAATCAACCTCCCAATCCTCCGAACACATAAAACCAAGGGTGGCAGATCTCTCCCAGACCTTAAAGGACTACTACCTGGCAGCCCAGTTAAAGGTACCTTTACAATGGTCTGCTCCTTCATACTCCACACATTGGAAGGACATGGAAAGGGGGAAGGGGAGCGGAACGGCCCACCCTTGGAGCCAGAGCAATATTTTCTCCCAGCTCCCCCAGGGTTGCTTTCCATTAGACTCACGACCGTGTGGGTCATGGTGAGAGCAGCACATAGAGCTTGGCATAAACACAAGTTAAAATCCACTTTATGGTCTCTATACAGGTTGGCCTGGGATCCTAACTTTCCCCTGCCCGACTGTATCGCAACTTCAAGATCTGGGATAGAATTGGTCTAACATATTTAGGCCAACGTCTTCAGGACAGCACTGTTCAAGATTTTGCTTCTCTCAAACAGACATTTAGCCTCAGAAACTCGGATCACTTTAGATATCTTTAAACTAGATCATATTTGAACAAATGTCAAGAGGCAGATCGAGACCCTGCAAGAGCAGCCCCTTTTCTAGAGAGCCTCCAAGCGATATAGAATGCTTGCACTCAAAGATGATGGGTTTCCACCCTGTACAGATCCCTGGCAGTTTTGAGGGGGCGACCCTCTTTGCAGAATAAAATCTAATTGACAGGGGGTGGGCGGACTTGGAGGATATAAACTGGGAATCTGTTTTTCACATTGCTGCTTGGACCACAAGATCCCCACATTGGCAAGAGTTTGCTTGGAGGATTAGGGTGCATTACTTCCTGACCCCTACTACCCTAGCAAAAAGAGACCCCACTAGACAATCACTATGTTGGAGAAGTTGTGGAGGGACAAGGGCTGATCATTACATATTTTCTGGGCATGCTCCTAGATCCATTCATTTTGGGGGGAGATAATTCCTGTACTGTTGGAGCTGTTCTCACTGGATGTTCCCCTGGACTGGACAAATGTCATCCTTGGTACTCCTCCAAGGGGCTTGAAAGGTGCTGACTCATTTTACCTATGGGTCATCTTACTAACAGCAGCACATAAAACCATTACTCGTCATTTGCTCCAGACCATGTTGCCCACTGAACAGACTTTGATACAGGTGATCCAGGAAATTTCAGAACTCAAAGAGCTAACTTTTAAACTAGAACAGAAGTCTCATATTTTTACTCGAAGATGGATGAGATGGCTAATTTGGTTGGACTCCCACTCCGGCCCATACCCTACTGGAGCAGTCCAGGGGAGCACCTCCAGCACAATCACATAAATGTCATATTGATGAGATCCCATGGGAAGAACAGGTCCGATAATCAATAGGGTCTTCTGTCTATAAGATGTAGGAATTAGTACTGATTCTTTATCCCGTCATAACTGAATCTAATGGATTCATGTAAACCTTTTTGTCTATGCATGGTGTGGAAATGATGACATTGACGGTATCTATCCTTCTGCTGTTATGTACCCAATTGATGTTAATAAACATGAATTAAAACAAAAAGAAATCCACAGGGAGGATGAGGTAACCAGAGAACTGAGAAGTAATGGCACCAAATGAGTCAAAAAGGTGAGGCACAAAAGAAACAAACAAGGAAGGTAGGTAGAGTGGAGGGAAAGTAAAGTTAGGAGAAACTCTCGAGAGGAGGGTACAGCCTCCATGAGAGTGATGGTACAGGAGAGGCTCTGGTGGATATAGAAGGCAACACCAGCACCATGATTACTGTGCTCCTTCCTGGAGATGTGGTAGTCATAGAGAGAAGGCTAAAATCAGGAATTCTGGAGGTGAGCCAGGATTTGGAGACACAGAGGAGGTCAAGAGAGTGTTAAGAAACCAAGACATTAAGTAGATCCAAGTTATAGGAGACTCTTGAGGTGAAAAATGCTAAGGCCTCTAGGAGCGGGCGGGGGGGGGTGAGGAGGTAAAGGAACAGGATTCGGTTCCATGTTGCCAAAAGGAAATAGGAAAAGGGTTAAGATGACAGAGCATGGAGTGGGACTTGTGTGTCCTGTGCTCGGAGAGAGGGATAGATGGGGATGGCACAGTATAGGATGTAGAGAAATTCTAGGTTCATGTGAGGAGGGGGAGGGAAGGAGACCAGGTTGAATGGGGATGCAGGGAGGAGAATGGGAGGGTGGAATGCAAGCTGTTGGAGGTGGGGAAAAAAGATTAGGGAGGGGATAATGGGTTGGTAGGAGAAGGAGATGGGGTACAATAGGGAGAAGAAGGCTGGGGAAGCGGGCTTAGCATAATTGTTGGTGTACAGCTTGAAAAACTGAACTAGGCTAATGCATTATGTAAGGAATATAGGACTACAGCTTAACTCAGTTAGGTGTTACTATGTCACCACTAAATATTAGCAACTAGTAAAAGCAACAGACATACCCCAGTTCAAGCAAATAAAAAAAAAATGCAATGCAAAAATTACATGGGGTTACTAGAAGTGAGGCTCTACCCAGATATAATATAAGCAGGATACCTGAGTATTAGCTATTTGTTAAGGCAACAGGCATGCAGTAGTGAAATCCATTGAGAAAACCATGCAAACAAAACATTCTTCCTCAAGCAACTGGTCATGAAACCAACTCGGCAGAAGGCAATACTGGACCTTGTGCTAACAAACAGGGACAGTGTGATGGGGATAACAGTAGGGGAGCACCTGGGGAACAGTGACCACCTGTCATTGTGGTTTGAAATCACAGAAAGAGCAGAACCAAACCACACAAAAACACGTATCCTGGATTTTAGGAGGGCAGACTTTGGGAAAATGGGGAGATACTTGAAAGAAGCATTAAGGGGAATGGGACAGGAATCAGGGGTTGAGGAACAGTGGGCAGTATTTAAAATGGGGATTACAAGAACAACAGAATTATACAGGTAAGGTTATAAGGTTTTCCAAACTGCTGTTTAAATAAAATAAAATAAAAAATACATTAAGCAGGTTAGCAAAAGGAAAAGGAAGAGGAGACCATTATGTGTTTCCAAAGAGGTAGCAAAGAAAGTGAAAGCCAAAAAGATTGCATTCAGGCAATACAAAAAGACACAGGCAGAAGGGGATAGGGAGAAGTACCAGGAGAAGCAAAGGGAGGCAGGGAGGTCAGTAAGGGAAGCCAAAGCTCAGACAGAAGAACACATTGCAAAATCAGTGGGTAGAGGGGACAAAACCTTTTACAGGTACATAAGTGAAAAAAGAAAGACAAAGGAAGGGATAGTGAGACTGAAGGGGGAGGATGGGGGCCACGTGGAGGATGACAACAGTAAAGCTGATATATTGAACAGGTATTTCTGCTCAGTCTTTACTGAGGAAGAGGAGGGTAATGGGTCTGAAGGGAGTACCAGGGTGAGAATGGTGCAGAAATGGACAAGCCCCTTTACACGAGAAAGGGTCCTGAAGGAACTGGAAGTAATAGGAGTTGATAAAGAATGGGGCCAGATGGAGTGCACCCAGGTCCTTAAAGAACTAAGAGAGGTGGTGGCTGAACTCTGGCTATCCTGTTTAGCCAATCACTGGAAACAGGGAGGTACCCAAGACTGGAGGACAGCAGATGTAGTCCCCTTATACAAAAGTGGGAACAAAGAGGAAGCAGGGAACTACAGACCAGTCAGCCTCACCTCGGTAGTGGGGAAGATCATAGAAGCACTACTGAAGGAGAAATTGGTGGAACATCTGGTTGTCAATGGACTACAGGACCCAAGGCAGCATGGTTTCACCGGGGTCATGTCAGACCAACCTCGTTGAGTTTTTGACTGGGTGACTAGGGAGGTGGATTGGGGGAGGGCAGTGGGCATGGCCTATCTGGACTTCAGCAAGGCCTTAGACACTGTGCCACATAGAAGACTATTACACAAACTGGGGAATATGGGTGTGGGCAGGACAGTAGTGTGGTGGGTAGGTAACTGGCTGAGTGGCAGGACACAGAGGGTGGTGGTAAATGGCTGTCACTCCACAGAGGGAAGAGTGACCAGTGGGGTACCACAGGAATCAGTGTTGGGACCGGTCCTATTCAACATCTTCATCAGTGACATTGCACAGGACCTAGAAGGCAGAATTTCACTGTGCACTGATGACACAAAGCTCTGTAACAGAATAGACACACCAGAGGGTGTAGACAGAATGAGAAGGGACCTGCAGAAACTTGAAGAATGGTCAGGGGTTTGGTAGTTAAAATTCAATGCAAAGAAGTGCAAGATAATGCATATGGGGCACAAAAACTCTGGCACAATATATCAGTTGGGGGGTGAGGATATAGCATGCACCAAGCAGGAAAGGGATCTTGGGGTTATCATCTCAGATGACCTCAAGGTAGGGAAACAGTGTGACAAGGCATCAGGTAAAGCAAATGGGATGCTGGGATGTATAGGCAGGGGCATCACCAGCAGGAAAAGGGAGGTCATAATTCCACTATACAAGACACTAGTGAGGCCCCACCTGGAGTACAGTGTACAGTTCTGGAGACCATACCTACGTAAGGACATAGACAGGGTAGAGAAAGTTCAAAGGAGGGCAACAAAGATGGTGCATGGATTGCATCACAAGTCCTATGAAGACAGGTTGAAGGAACTGAACATGTACTCCCAGGAGGAGAGGAGGGAGAGAGGGGATATGATAGAGACATACAAGTATCTCACAGGGAGGAACAGGGTGCAGAAATACACTATTTTTAAGAGAAAAAGATGTTCCACTAGAGGGCATGGGATGAAGTTGAAGGGAGGATGATTCAGAGAAAACATGAGGAAGAATTTCTTCACAGAACGGGTGGTGGACAAGTGGAACACCCTGCCAGAGGAAGTGGTGGGGGCTGAAACAATCACGGGATTTAAGAATGCATGGGATAGACGTAAAGGAATTCTGGAGGTCAGGGGTCAGGGGCAACAGACTTCTAGGAAAACATAAACTGAACTTACAAGCTCAAATGGGCAGACTGGGTGGGCCATAGGCCCTTATCTGCCGACACTGTCTATGTATCTATGTATTTTGTACTACTACTACTAGGACTCATACTAGGAAGTGTTAGGAGCTAGGAGGCTTTGAGGTCCATGAATGCTTCTATAATTAATAATAATTAAATTTAACCTTGGAAATAATGAATTTATCCAGTCTAAACTTAAGTGTAGCTTTGGTTTTACTAATAATTATTTCCAATGGTAGCGCATTCCATGGATTAATTGTTCTGGTAGTATAAAAATATTTATGAGGCATTAAATTAAAGATTCTGCCATGCAGTTGTAGAGGGTGTCTCCTAGTGTTAAAGACATTATTTTTGATGTCTAAACCCATTGCAGTCATTAGAAATGTATCTTATATTACAACACACATAAGTAGAAGATCCCCTCTCAGGCATCTGGTTGATAATGTCATTAAATTTAGAGATTTTAGTCTGGATTCATATGGAATGTCAGAGTATCTTTTAATATATTTTGTAAATTTTTTCTGGACTTTCTCAATTTGTAAAATATCATGTTTCCTAAAAGGACACCATAACTGAGATGCATAATCCAGATGGGGACAAACGTAGGCTCTATATAGTGCCATTAACACTTTTTCCTCTTATGATTTAATGTTCCTACATATGGACCACACAGCTCTAATAGCTTTTAGAATTGTTTCATTAATCTGTAACCCAGATGAAAAATCATCCATTATATGGACACTGAGAGCTTTTTCCGAGGATATGCTGATAAGTATTTTATCATCTAAGTGGTATGTATGACATTGGTTACGAGGACCCAAATGCATGACTTTGCATTTGTTATGATTCAGTTGCATGTCCCACATCTTAAACCATTGTGTAATATAGTCCAGGTCTTTTTGAATGATCGCTATGTTATCAAGATTGGAACATGGTCCACCAATGTTAATGTCAACAGCATATTTTATAGTGGTGGAATAACAGTTATGCGTGAGGTCACCAATATAGGTCTGAAACAGACAAGGACCCAGCACAGAACCCTGTGAGACCCCACTATAGACATAACCAATTTTAGAGAGATGCCCATTAATTAATAAATACTCTCTGTGTCCTACCAGTAAGCCAATTTAATATCCATTTAATGATGTTGTAATGAATCTGTAAGGTAAGGAAACTAGGAGAATTGGCTTTAACCAGAATAGGTTGAAACTAGGTTAACTGAATATTATCAACAAGCAAGAGCAAACAGGTGCACAGTGATAAAAACAGCTGATTAAATGTACACTGCAAAAATTATGGAAGCAAAATCAGTTATAGGATTATGCCCAGATAGGGTGCAGAAGAACAGAAACAGAATTTGTTGCCAGAAAATGACAAGTAGGCACAATCCAGTTTGCCCTATTTTTTCTCGCTTATTCAGACACCTGAGACCCTATTTGGTCAGTAGTGTATCTCCTGCCCTGCTTTCCTCTACTTATTATACTCATGTGCCTATCCCATGCATGCTTAAAGCTCCCCACTGTTTTTGCCCCCATCACCTCTTCTGGCAGGCTGTTCCAGGCATCCACTACCCTTTCTGTAAAGAAGTATTTCCTCACATCCCTCTTAAAAATCACCCCCCTCCCGGCTTCATTGCATGCCCCCATGTTCTTGCACTTTTCCTCATATGAAAGAAACTCCCCACCTGCACTTTTTTCAACCTTCTGAGGTACTGTACGCATTGGTCTCAGCCTCATCCCTTCTCGCTCTCCTCGCTTCCAGGGAGTACATGTCGAGTTCCTACAGCCTCTCCTCATGGCATCTTGTGCAACCCTCTGCACCATTCTGATAACCCTCCTCTGGACCACTTTCACCTTGTTAATGTCTTTGCAGAGCTGCAGCCTCCAGAACTGAACTCAGTACTCTTAAGTGGGGTCTCACTTGTGAGCAATACAGTGGCAACACCTTCTCTTTCTACCTGCTAGAAATCACCTTCATTATGCACTCCTCCTTTTCACTAGACCCGCTTACTGCTGTATCACACTGCCTTGCAATCTTGAGATCATCAGACATGATTATCTGGAGGTCTGTTTCTTGCTTGGTAACTGTAAGTACCCTCCCCCACCAAAAAAAAAAAAATCTTATACACAACTCCTGGGTTTCCCTGCCCCAGGAGCATGACTTTGCACATTTTGACATTTAAACCCAGTTGCCATACCTATTCTCCCCAGGTCCCTTTGTATTCTCTCCACCCTTTTCTTAGTGTCCACTGTTGCAAATTTTTGTGTTATCTGCAAAGAGACACACCTTTTACTTCAGTTTCTCAACAATGGCTCTTGTAAAGCAACTGAAGAGTACTAGTTCCAGCACCCTGCTAGTCACTCTTCTGTTCCCCCAAGTGTCAGCCATTAACCACCACCCTCTGTGTCCTGTCCTTCAACCAGTTTGATATCTAGCTTACCACTTTCTCCCCAGCCTCAAGGCTGCTAAGATTCCTTACTAACCTCCTGAGCAGCACAGCACCAGTGGCCTTGCTGAAGTCCAGATAGGCAACATCACTGCCCTCCCCTGATCCACCTCCCTGGTCATCCAGTCAAAGAAATCTATGAAATGTGTTTGTCCTGTCCTTCCCCCTGTGAAACTGTACTGCTGGTGGTCCAGCAGTCCACATACCTCTAGGTACTTGCTCAGCTACTCCTTAAGCAGGGTCTCCACTCATTTCCCCACCACCGATGTGAGATTGACTGGCCTGTAGTTGCTAGCCTCCTCCCTGCTGCCTCTCTTGTACAAAGGGACCACATAAACCCTCCTCCAGTCTTCTGGAACTGCCCTCCTCCATCTCCATTGAGGTACTGAATAGTGTTGCCAAAGGGGTGGCTAGCACTGTGCTCAGTTCTTTTAAAACCATGGGGTGAATCCTGTCCTATCCAATCACCTTGTTCAGCTTTAGAGCTTCCAATCCATTCTGTATCCTCTTCTCTGAAAACAGACTTGTGTCCACTCCCCTGGTGCCTGGTGATACATGTTGGCCCATCCTCACCCCCTCCACATTGCAAAGTAAGCTGAAGTACTCATTTAAAATTTTAGCATTGTCCTGGTCTTTTCTGCACAGTCTCCCCTTCCCCATCTCCTGATTCTCACTGTCCCACCCCTTGGTTTCTTCTTTTCACTCACATACTTGAATACTTGAAGAAAGTCTTATCTCCTTTTTTGAACTCCTCGGCTATCCTCTCCTCTGTTTGTGCCTCGGCTGCCCTCAGCCTCCTTCTTACCTCCCTTTGCATTTCCAGATGTACTGCCCTGTCCACCTTCATTTGGGTCTTCTTGTACCTCATAAATGTTGTTTATTTTCTTCTTCCTTTAAGAGCCATAGCAGACTTTTCCTCCTCCTTCCCTTGCTTATTTCCATCAAACAACATGCTGTTGCCTTAGCTATTCCCTCCTTGATCTTTTTCTACGGGGTCTCCACTTCCTCTGGCCTTCCCTCCTCCAAGCTATTTACTGAGGCATAGAAACATAGAAACATAGAAGTTGACGGCAGATAAGGACCGCAAGGCCCATCCAGTCTGCCCATTTCTTTTTCTACCTTATAAATGTGCCATCGGCCTTTGCTCTGTCAGTGACCTATCTATTCATAGTCATTTGTATTGCTCCCTTATGCCTATCCATGCCTGTTTGAAGCCCTGCACTGTATTCATAGCCACCACTTCTTGTGGTAAGCCATTCCATGCATCTACCACCCTTTCTGTGAAAAAGAATTTCCTCACATTCCCCTTAATCGGCCTCCCTCTAATCTCATGCTGTGTCCTCTTGTCCTGCTATTTTTCTTATATTTAAACATGTTAGACTCTTTCACCTTGTTTATGCCCTTAAGGTGTTTAAATGTCTCGATCATATCACCTCTCTCCTCCTTTGCTCAAGGGTATACATATTGTCTAATCTGTCCTCATATGTCTTCTGATGCAGTCCCTGCACCATTTTGTTGCCCTTCTCTGGACTGCCTCAATTTGGTTAATGTCCTTGTGAAGGTGTGGCCTCAATACTGCACGCAGTACTCAGATGGGGCCTAACCAATGTCTTGTACAGAGGGATTGTACACTCCCTCTTACGACTTGTGATACCCCCTACTAATACACTCTAACACCCCTAGCCTTACCTACTGCTTTAGAGGTCTGCTTGATGATTTTAGGTCATCAGTGATGATGATGCCCAAGTCTCTTTCTTCCTTTGTGACTGCTAGCAACTCCCTCCCAGCCTATAAGTGGCTTCAGGGTTTCTCTTCCCTATGTGCATGATTTTGCACTTCTTTGCATTAATCCAGTTGCCCTCTTCTGACCATTCTGCTGTTTATCCAGATCTCTTCTCATTCTGCCCACCCCATCTGGATCATCTGCTCTGTTGCAGATCTTGGTGTCATCTGCAAACAGACAAGCCTTACCCTCTAGTCCATCTGCGAGGTCACTAATGAAGATGTTGAATAGGACTGGCCCCAGGACTGATCCTGAGGTACCCACTTGTGACTTGCATCTCTTCTGACTCGTATACCATTTACCACCACTCTCTGTTTTCTGCCAGTCAACCAGTTTGCCACCCAGTTGACCAACTTCTGACCCACCCGAGCCTAACTAGCTTATTATCAATCTTCTATGTGGAACAGTGTCAAAGCTTGCTGAAGTCAAGGTAGGCGACATCAACTGCTCCCCTTGGTCCACCACTCTGGTTACCCAGTCAAAGAAATCTATGAGATTAGTTTGACAGGACCCTTCCTTTTGTAAACCCATGCTGTCTTGGATCCTGTGCCCTATGGATTCCAGGTGTTGCACTATCCTTTCCTTAAGGAGTGCCTCCATAATCTTGCCCACTACTGAGGTAAGACTGACCGGTCTGTAGTTCCCCCTCCTCCCTGCTACCACCTTGTGGAGTGAGATCACATGAGCCCTTCTCCAGTCTTCTGGGACCTCTCCTGTGCTCAGAGACTCACTAAACAATTCTGCTAATGGCTCTGCTAGTTCCTCCTTTAGCTCCTTAAGTACCCTGGGATGTATGCCATCAGGTCCCATTGCCTTATCCACCTGAGGCAGCAAGCTCTTGTAGGACCCTTTCTTTGTGAAGGGAGTAGTGCTCACCTCCCTCCCCCTGTGTCCATGATGCTGAGCTGTGGGCCCTGCCTACCTTCTCTTCAGTAAATACTGAGCAAAAGTATCTATTTAGGATAGATGCCTTTACAGGGTCCTCCTCCTCACATGCTCCCTTTCTCCATTAAGCTTATAGTACCCCTTCTGGACTTTCTCCTTTCACTAATGTATCTATAGAAAGTCTTGTCACCTTCTTTTACTGTTCGTGCTAGTGTTTCCTCAGTTTGGGACTTTGCCTGCCTTACTGCCTTACCTGCTTCCCTTAGGCAGTTTGGTATGCCTCCCTATCTTCATCCCGCTGTGTTCCCTTATATTTTCTGAAGGCCAGCCTTTTGGCTCTGACCTTTTCTGCTACTGTATTTGAGAACCAAAGTGGTTTCCTTCTTCTTTGCACTTCCTTTTCTGTCTAACACAATGGGATGTTGCTTCAAGTATTGTATCCTTAATGCTTGCCCACTTTGCCTGTACCTCCTCACCTGTGTTTCTTTTGCCAGGGCTAGCTTAACTCTGTTGGCCATCTTATCAAAGTCAGCTCCTCTGAAGTCCCATATTTTTGCCTTGGAATGGGATGATTTAGATGTAGTAGCCAAATTGAACCATACCATGTGATGGTCACTGGCCCCAGGTGACCTTCTACCTGAGATCTGTGATCCCTTCTTTGTTAGTCAGTACTAGATCTAGGATAGCCCTGTCTCTTGTGGGTTGCTGTACCAGTTGTTTGAGGCCCTCCCCGCAGGGAATCCACTATGAGTCTAGTTCTGGCAGATGTTCCTGCTGGTATTGACCAATCTGTATCTGGCATGTTGAAGTCTCCCATTATCAGAACCTCCCCTTTAGCTGTCATGTTTTGTATATCTTCTAACAGTAATGTGTCTATGTCCTCCCTCTGGTCTGGGGGCCTGTAGACAACCCCAGTTCTTATGGCTGTCCCATTTCCTGTTTCCAGGGTGACCCACAGTTCTTCTGGCTCCTTATGTGTATTCTGAATTTCTGTAGCTTTGATATTTTCATTAGTTACACATTTCTTTAAATCTATGCTCCTGAAGTTCAGTACTCTTATTCTTGTAGTATTTTTTTATCTTGCCCAGTCCATGTACCAAACCACACAGTTCAGTGGTCGCTTGTACTCAGGGGACTAGCCACCATGATGTCTGCAATGCTTCCCTGTTGGTAAATGCCAGGTCCAGCACTTTCCCATCTCTAGTGGGTTTTGTAACCAGCTGCCAGAGCAATTCCTCCTGTAGGAAGTCGAGGATGGCCCTGCCTCTTGATGTAGCTGTGGTCACTGTGGTCATACTCTAGTCTACATATGGCAGGTTAATGTTTCCCATAATCAGTACTTCCTCCTTGCTTCCCATTCTGTCAGTGACCTCCCTAATACCTCATCTATCTTCTCTCCTGTATTGGTGGCCTGTATGCTATCCCATGCAAATAAAAGCCCTGGACCCTGTCTCTAAGCAGGCCCATATTACCTCCAGCCCTTCTTTATCCTTCTGATATCCCTGTATCTCTGTGGCCATTATACCCTCCCTGACATATTAAGCAACCCTCCCCACCACCACCTTCCCTCATTCTTCTTCCTTCTGGAAAAAGTTGTAGCTTGGTATGGTCACTTCCCAATTGTGGCTACCAGATTCAGATGTGCCTCTGTAATGATTGCTTCAAGTCAGAAATGTTTATATCCTAGGCTCTTTGCATCGGCAAACATGTCTTTTTACCCTTTTTGTCCCTTTCTCCCCGGTTTTGGCCTTCACTTCCTGTTTCCATGTTTTACCCCTCCAGTTTGCCCAGTCCTGTCCTCCCCATGTTCACTATTCCTCTGCCAACCGTCTTTCACCTCTCTTGTCAGTTTTAGTTTATCTATCTGATCCACACGTCCTGCCCTCCCACTTGTCCTGATGCCCATCTGCTTCTGGGTAATTAATTTCCCCTGGGCTTCTCTTCTCTGCTGCTCTATTCTCTGGTGGGGGGGGGCAAACTTTGCCTCCCTCAGTTTTTTCTGCCTCCCCCCATTTAAATGGCCATGAAATTAGCATATAAACTTTCCACCCAAGGCTGCCATTCCCATCCTGGAAGGAGGCCATCTCCTTTGTACTGGCCTCTATTCCCCCAGTAAGACCCCAGGCTCTGATGATGCCAAAAATGTTGTGCCTGCACCATGCCTTCAACCACTCTTAGTATGCCCTGATGTGGTATTCCCTAGTCTTCCCCCAACTGTATATAGGTAGTGTGTCAGTGAATGCCATTGTGCAAGCTACCTGATTTTGGCCCCTCCCCAGCTCCCTAAACCTCTCATGCACCATCGCTGCTGTGTCCCTGGTTGGGACATTAGTCCCCAGATGGACAATGGCAATGGGCTCACATGTTTCCAAATCTTCCCTGTTGATCTCTATGATCTGCCCTCCAGTTTGCCCCACCAAAGCACCTGGTATGCACTTTACTACCCTGTCACTCCCTTTCCCTGTTCCCAGCTCTGACTCCCAACTATGGAGTCACCCACCAGCATCTGCTTCCTCCTCCTCCTTGATTGGGGGCCTTTCCATTCCCCTTGGGCTTCCTTCCTTGAGGACTCATACCTCCTCCCTTTCAGCTGCCTTAAGTGCCTCTTTCCAGCTTCCCTGTCCCACCAGAATGATGAAGGAATTATGCACTGCTACAATCTGGAGGTGTCTTCTTCCTGCCTCCCAGAGCCCACCAAGGTCTAGCTTCTTGGACACTTTTCTGGCTTCCTTTGAGGCAGCGGCAGCAATCTTGGTGACCCCTGGATGAGACAGGTTGTACTCTATATGCTTACCAGTTCAGCAGTGAGTTCAGCAGCCTCTACTCTCAGCCCAGACAGGTGCCTGCCTATGGGGCAGAACATATCTCCGAAGACTGCAGTCCCGTACCACTTCAGCTGTACTGTACCAATCCCATACCTGATTGTTTTTTCTCTTAACTACTTACTTACTTCCCTGCTTTTCCATTGTCATTACACCTCTTCTATGTACAGTATATCCCCTTCTTGACTCAACTGGTTTCTCCCTTTCCTGTGTATAGCCTATCACATTTAGCGTGCTTGTACCTTTACCCTTGATAGGGTGCTTCTAACCTTCCCTTGATTCCTAATTCCTCCTATACATTTTACCTTGATAGGGTTTCCTTGCTTATCTTTGTGGGTCCTCCCTTGGTTTACCTTTTTTACTGTTTCTCTTTAGTGTTCTGTTTACTGTAGTGTTTATCCACCTTTCCTGTAGTCCCCCTTCAGAATGACCTGCAGTCTGCTGTCATCTAAGGACACCTGCTGATGCCTGAGACAGCAATCCTGTTCTGTTTCTGTCCTGTTCCATTCATGCTCTAGGACATGAATGTGACTGGGATACATAAGGAGTGGTTCCTTTTATAGTCCCCCAGTCACTTCCCGCTAGCTCCTCATCACTTCCAGCTAACTGGCAGTTGGTCCAGGTAGATTACAAACCCTCACTGGCGGCACACAGACCTGATCATGCTATGGAAACAAAAGACAGAGACAGCTGGTTTTCTTCAGGTTAGTGTAAACTTTAAATCTGTTACCTAGAAAGTACTGCCCAGTGTCCTACCAAGCAGCCCAAAAAGTGCTTCTGTTGATTTCTACCACAAGCTTCTGTTCCATCTCAGATGTCAACCTACAGCCAGAAAAAGAGAAAACAAACAGCCCAAACTTTCTCCTGCTGTTCTCTGCTTGTCTCCACCCCTAGCTGCTGCACCCCAGCCTGTGGCCAGATAAAAGAGAACTGTCAAAGAAAAAACTTTGTAATTTAGTTTTTCTGCAGTATAGCTAGAAGCTGTTGCTTTCTCCATCTGTTTTGTCTTGGTTCCCAGCCTACAGCCTGAAATTGAGACAAAAAATGAGCAGGACACTGTTTATTTTACCACTGTAAAAGAAAACAGAAGGTTCCAACAGTACAGAAGTTTCAACAAGACTCCCTCTGACCTCCCTCAGTGCCTTCAAGGTCGTGCTCTACAACCTGCACTAAACTTAGAGTAAGTGTGGAAGCTAAATTGCAATTTAAATGTCAGCCATGCAGTAACACAGTGAGTCATTAGGTGTGCAAGAAGAGAAACAGCAGTCAAAATGACTTACCAGTGCAGAGTTATGGCAAATTCCATGTGGGGATTGCCTTGTAGACAGCAGCATTGTTTACATTCTGAAAGCAATCCCATGATGCAAAGCTCATGCACTGTGATGTCATATCAAGGGCAGGCAGGTATCCCTCTGCCCTCACCCCCCTCACCACAAAAAACATAATCATAAACTTCCCCACCTTCACCCTCTCTATCAGTTGTCATCTTTTTGGGCAAGTGACTCTCTGTAGTCCCTCTCTTTCTTGGTTACCGCCAGTTGTATCTCCACCACTGCACCCTTTTCCCCTTCCCCACTTTCTCCTCCTCTTCCCATCTGCCCCCCATACGCTGAAACTCCCGATACCCACTTTCCATCCCGCCAAGGGGTATATGCCGTGAAAATGTCAACTATATACACAAACAAGAAACAACTGCCTCAGGTCCCTTGTCCTTCTACTACTCCTGATGGGCAGTGTCCCCCTAACTCTGGCCCTCAGACTGTCCCCCTGTCCAGCCCCTCTCCAGCCAGTGGGCTGTGCATTGCCTCTCATAACATCTGCAGCCTTCAAAAAAAATGGGACCCCTTTCAGAGGTGGGTACTACAACACCACCCTGACGTCATTGCACTGGGGGAAAGCTGGCTCTCCCCTTCTGTACCAGACTCTGCTGTTAACCTCCCTGGATACCTCATCAATTGTTCTGATAGGGTGGGTAGGTGGGGAGGCGGCTGCACTCTCTACCTCAAGGACTCGCTGTCAGGCTAATTACTCCCTCTTCCACAACTAACATCGAGGGCACAGGCTCTCTTGCTAAAATAAACTCTAGGCAGGTCTGTTTCCCCTCTCCTACTCACCATTGTCTATATTCTTCCCAAGGACCACAAACTAGCCTTCCAGACCATTCTGACCTATCTTTCCACTCTGCCCCCACAACATGAAAAAATAGTTATGGGTAATTTCAACATAAATTGGTTGGCGAAGACAGCTGCCCTGTACATTGATGATGCCACAGCACTTTATCTCACTCAGATTGTCACCTCCCCCACTCGGTTAACGCCCGTACAAGGACATCCTCCCTCCTGGATACGGTATTCACAAACCACCCCCATAGAATAACCAACACTCTGGTACTTCCCAGTGTACTAAGTGATCATTCTCCTGTACTCTGCACTTGGTCCTGCAGTGTGCCCACCCCCCCAAATTACTTTACAATACAAACGTGGCTCTGGCAAACTCTCTCAACTCAAGGCCCACCTCAGAAACTGGGACTGGACACCCCTCGTTAACACCCTTGACCCTGATTGTGCACTTAATCTATTTATCTCCACCTTCAATGGTATCTGTGATAAATTCGCCCCCCTACCAAGAGAATGTCCAAAGGTAACCAGGTTCCCTGGTTCTCTGACTACCTCCTGGACGTAATGTGACACCGTGACTCCCTTTGGCACCTTGCTAATGAGATCCAACTGCCAGCTGACAGGCAATGGTATAGGGAGGTCCACAACAAATGCACATGGGCTCTACACACTGCCAAAGCAGACTACTACAAAGTGTCCTTAACATCCACCTGGGGAGATGGGCGCAAAAATTCTGGAATAATATTAAGGAACTCTGCAGTAAAGTCCCAAAACCGCCCCTGGACCAAATGGAAATAGATGGTAATATCTCCATGGATCCCCTCAGTATAGCCTCAACCCTAAACTCTGCTTTCACTAATCTCAACCATGTCCTCCCCCCAAATTTCTTCAAGCCCCCCCCACCTGTCCAGGCCCACCCTCCCCATGTTCCTCCCTTACATCTCTGAGTTCTCATCCCTGAGGCTGCCAAACCCTACCTAGCCAAAACCCTAGGTCACTCACACTATTGTAGCGATTCCCTAGACCTGAGACTTCTTCGCCTCACTCTCCTGGAAGTTCTTTACCCGCTCACTCATATTCTTAAATGCTCCCTCTGTCAAGGGGAATTTCCCTCATGCTGGAAACTGGCCTCCATCACCTCCATCTGTAAAAGTGTGGACCGCACCTTCACTAACAACTACCGCCCTATCCCTATTCTCCCCTCCATCTAAAGCCTTAGAGTGTATTGTCGCTGACCAAATCACTGACCACCTCACAAAATATAACCTTCTCTGCAATCAACAATATGGCTTCCACAAGGGGCATAGCACCACCACCGCGCTCCTTGAATTCACCTTGCATGTCCACTCCACCTTGGATCATGGCCACATCATAGGAGCTATCTTTGTGGACCTCTCTAAAGCTTTTGATACAGTCAATTATGCTGTCTTACTGAACACACTCTCCCCCAGTGGCTTTTTTAATGATGCTTTAAACTGGTTCACCAGCTATCTGTAAGATAGTACACAACAGGTCATGGTAGGCACTGTCCTGTCCCCCAGCCTCCCTGTCTGCTCTAGTGTTCCACAGGGGTCAATTCTTGGCCCTCTGTTTTTCGGCCTATATCTAAACTCCCTCTCATCGGCTGTCTCTGGCAGCCTGCTCCTCTACGCGGATGATGCCATCCTGTACGCCTCCGATCCCGACTCCCATAAACTCCACCAAACACTCCAACACTCTTTCCATGAAGCAGAACATTGGTTCACCACCCAACAACTAATAATCAACTGCAAGAAAACAAAAGTCATGATCTTCTCTCATCCACAGAACCCCCTTAAGAACCTCTGTCCCCCACTTCTCACCACCAACCAAACCCTTCTCGATCAAGTGAACACCTTTAAATACCTAGGGATTACACTAGACCCATCCCTCAACTATAAGCAACATATTCTTCATCTAGCTACTGCCCTTAACTCGAGATTAGGTGTTCTTTATCGGTACAAACATTGCCTCACTCCCGAGGGCCTACAGCTTACCATCACTTCCTCTGTCCTCTCCCTTCTGGACTATGGTATTATCATTTACAATGCTGCCCCCACCTCCGCACTAAAAAGACTCCACCTTGTACTAAACAAAGCCTGTCATTTCATCCTCAGATGTGATCATTTCACACACACCTGCTCACTCTACAGCTCCACAAATTGGCTAAACCTAGACAGCAGAATCAGGTATCACACCTGTTTACTGACAAAAAAGATAGTGCTAGATCTCACCCCTCCCACTCTCTCCTCAATTATTTGCCCAGCATCACCAGTCAGAGCCACCTGTAACTCAGACAAGCCGTTACTATGGGTACCCCACTGTTGGATCTCCCAACTTTAAAGAACCTTCAGTTGCCAAACCCCTTACTGGACAAACTCACTCCCAAGCCAAATAACCAATGACAAAAGGCTTGGCCCTTTTAAAGCTATACTAAGGGAGCACCTCCAGGACTCTAACATATGTGATTGCCCCTGACATCTTCCAACAGTATGTTGTCTTATATCTCACTAAACTAACTGCTTCCAATCCCTGTGACTAAATTCCACCTATATTACCATATGACTATTAGCCTGTTACAGAACCTACTGCAACTAAATGGCTGTGCTAAAGTACTGAATCATTTGCTGTCCTTGAATGAAAACCTCCTACTGTACAACAATTTATTCAAATGCCTGTCATGTAATGTAATGTACTGTAACATGTATTTGTAATGTACTGCCATCTCTGTAACAAATGTTGTCCCGGTACTTTAATGTATGACGTAGAACCTTTGTAAATGAGTCTTTGACTCAAAGGCCTTTCTGAATATCTCAGTAAATAAATAAATAAATATCAGGTAGTCAGCCAACTGCTATAAAGCAGACAGAATAGCAGAGGGGCTGGGAAAATGGTAAGAGGATCACAGAAAACAGGCACGCAGACCATTCCCACATTGAACAGTAGTCTGAAGCCAACCATGGACACAGAAATGGGAATGGGATCCTGACTTAATAGAGAAAGATTAGCAGCCATGGCCCCCAAGCAAAACAGCCTCTCCCCAAACAGTACAGCAGCTCAGAGGACGTCATTGTGTGTGAGAGACTGAACTGCAACAAGAAGATTGTGAGGTCCCAGAAAGGAAACCCCCAAACCCCAACATGGTGGAAGCAGAGGTGCACCACAGGCAGAGAAGAGCACTGCATAGTAAGGACCAGTCCTGAGGTGTGACACCCAGCAGTCACATGTAGCCCACACTGAACATCACACACCAATGGTGGTGCACTGACAAGTAGCCAAACCCACCACACCCAATGCATTGTGTGGACCAAAGTGGCAACAGCAGACAGTGCACACACAGTAACTCTATGACCAAAGTCCCCCCCCCCAGCCCTGACAGAAGGTATATCCAAGCCAGTTACAGAAACGATGCAGCAGTAGTGACTGTGCATCTGTGCACCAGAAGGGAATGTGTGAAGACAGCTAAATGCAATATGCAATGCGAGGCTCTGGAGAGAACAGTGATAGTGATGCCACAGAGTTACCACCATTGAAATAACAAGCAATAGCATACAATACAGAAACAACTACATAAAGAGGGCAGTAGTGCAAATACAATATACCAGCACCACCCACTGGATTGTGACTGTCAGACATGCATCTACGTGGAAGCAGTGCCACTGATCCCTGGCAATGCCGATCAGACACCCAGAGGTGACTGTATAATGCAGCAGTAATGCTGAGGTATATGGCACACTGACAGGTGACTGGCAAGAGGCATATACGGTGGAAAACTGCAGTGCAGAATAGTGTGCCATACATTGAGTGCAGTGTCCAATCAGTGACAGAAAACACCATCATTGATGGAGGACCAGCTGGGCACATAGAACACTGTAAAATAGGTAGAGTGAGTCAGCATGGTGAATTACTGCATGGTGGCAGGATGCACCAACATGCCCTCTGTACAAGTCTCCCTATTTGACTTCCCCAACAGAGACAAATCACGCATACAATTGAGGAAGTGGGTACAGTTTGTAAAGCTAGACAGGGAGTGGGACTGGTAACATGCCATGGCTTCAATTATATGCTCAGACCACTTCACAAATGACCCATTCATGAATCATGTGCAGTTCAAAATGGGCTATGTAAAACATCTAAGACTTCTCAAAGATGCCATCCCAACAGTGCATCCTGAACAGCAGAAGAGCCAACCACCATCCCAGAATAGGAGTAAACAGCCACATGATGCAACGGTGACAACAGACACTGACCCCGAAAGGAGAAACTGGGCCCCCAACAAGCTAACAGTCAGCTGGATAAGAGACTGTGTCCCTGTTCCACACTATGTGAAGTTGTGTGAAGTGTGTACCACTATGAATGCCAGTGCGCATGTATGAGGCACAGTGGTTGCACACATGCAGAAACATGCCAGGGCTCAGAAAGAAACACGTATGGCACAGATAGCCACTGCCATGGTATGTAGCAGCAGCTGTCACACACTCATGACACCATATCATTGATGATGAGGAACATGTACATGAGGACCCACACTGGCCCACCCCAGCAAGAAACCACATGGCACATGAATTCTGGGACAAAGAACAGCACCAGTGTGACTGAAGCCCCCACACATAACACATGGACATGAGTAACACCACTGCCAAACAGCAGCCAAAGGCACACACACACAGTACACATTGCCACACAGTGCAATGACCCCGTGCTTCCATGGCAACAACCTAATGCACAAGTACTGGGGAAGTGCATCTAGGAACACAACACAATGACATGTACATGCAAGAAAATATGTATGTGAGCCATGTGCAACAACCACACACCACTGGCAGGTACACACACAGGTGGAATATGGCACATCCGCCAACTGACCCTCCTGCATGGGTAACAACAGCACCACGCACAATCGTGGTGGTACTGGTGCCTGTACACACCATGGAAACCTGGTACCGGTCACATGCAGTGCCCACAGGGAGTGTGGGGTCCACATAGACATGCACAGAACCACGTGATGTGCCATCTATGCGGAGGCCACAAATGGTGGGAAAGGGAGTGGAGCACAGAAAAAGCACACCCACGGTGGTACAGTCTGTCTGTGACAGGGCATCACCATATCTAGCTGATGTTACTATGAGCACTATGAGGGTCTGCAGACAGGATGTTGAACAAAACCCATCTGTGAACACTACTGTACACAAGTACTACAAAGAGGGTGGGGAGCCATGTGTCTGGCAATGCCCATACACAGCAGCACAGTGCCGTAAGGTGGCCTACGCGAGGAACAGCACCACAGTGTTGTAAATAGTCAAGGCAGGAAGTGCAAAACTCCAGAAAGGTTGTGTGCAATGGGATGTACACAGATGATGGTTTGCATTGTATGTCCAAATACAATGTTGAGGTGGGGATACAAAAGGTACCAGTGGCCCTGCATATCCCAAAGGAGGGACCCAGTCAACAGACACAGGGGTGGAACAACAGCCACGTAACTCCCACATATTGTAGCATACCAGTCAAAGACACACAATGTCCACAGTGTCCACACAAATTGGACAGAAACACTAAGTGCAGACAACCCAACACAATCAGTAAATACATGTCGTGTGTGCAATTAACAGCACTGTCAACATACCATGACAGTCCCATGCAGTATTGACTTCTGTAATGACTGTGGCACAACACACATGCTTCTACCCTGCACTGTGCATGAAACATCCTACTGCCATGCTCATCCATCCCGTCCACAGCACCCACAAGATCCATGCACTGGTCGTCCCACAGCCACCTGACACTGGACACATGTAGTACACCATCCATCATGGGGGCAACACAAACCCATAATGACAGAAAACACAGCACCCCCTGATGTGAAACACGCACCATGGTGTATGTGTCAAGGTGAGCAAACAACTGTGGAGGAAAAATGGGGAGCCAAGGATGCACCACTGCACCCACACCCGCAACATCCAATACACAGGTGTTGACAAAAATGATATGCATGCCATGTAATCAGGGCAACACCCCACTTCTGACACTGCACATGACATGCAGCAGCACAACACCATGCACAACATCACCTAGTTGACACAATGCTAGTCCCAGTGGACAGCATGTGTTGGCAGCTGCACACCTGGCTGGCAATGTGCTGTCATAAATTGCACATAAGACACTGGCGCTGTAAAAATGTACAAAACTGCCAAGCAGCCTACAGTGTGGTGATATGAACATGATGCTGACCAAGTATGCCCCCTAATCCACATGGTGATGCCATGAGTAGACCCCTGATCACATGGCACAAGATATTGCTGCTGCACTGTGTGCAGACATGCATTGTATGGTGTACTGCATGCATGCTTGTAGAAGCACAGTTATGTTGCAGACTGTGTGGCCTTGGTTACCACCATGCTGTGCCAATCCAGTGATGCATGTATACCAGGTCCCATGAGAAACAATGGGCACAGCATGTACTGTTGCCATGAGGTAAAAATGACCATGCCCATGGAACACTGTACAACCATGCCCATCAAGGCCTGTAACTGTGTAATGCACAACAATACCCACGTGTACATGTTTACAATGGCTCAATGCTAGTCTGAAATGTGTTACTGGATGAGCAGGTGTAGCTGATAACACAGGTGGAACAATGTTAAATGTCAAGAATCAGATAAATGTGCCACAGATGTCCCATATATGTAGTTACATCAGGTACATGTCTTTTCAAGATACTGTCAGAAGCAAGCCTATCAGAGACTGTGTCCACAGCAGATACAACGTTGGAGGTCTCAGACATGCAGACTACCGAGGCTCCATCCACACCATAACTGATACCTGCTACTATGTCTGCATTCGGTGGAGAATTGTCTAACGACTGTGGTGAAGCCATGGCAGTGTATGTCAGTGCCTCAGCAGACAGTAAATCTTTGTTGGCATGATGGTTTCACAGCGTGGGGACAGAGGCACAGCTGTGCAAGGATACATGCATCTGTTCCTGGCTAGTCGTGTGGCATCCTACAAGCAGCCCGCAACATCCTCTGACTTGCTACTGACCTGTCCCCATGGTGGTAGAGGCCAGCCTTGTGTCAGCAGGTTTGTGGGAGGAGGAGTATACAGCTCACCATGGGGTGAAGGTACTCTAGCACAAGGGGTGACCAATGGCAAGTGGACATGTGGCCACGATCTGAGTTCTGTGGCATGCACAATGCCGTTGTCCATCCTGGGTAGAGGTGTTGCAGATGCAAGATGGGAAGGTACATGTAAACATGTGTGGTGCCATCTATTCCACACATGCATGCAATACCTGGAATTGGCAGATGTCGTCCCTGTACCACTGCAAATGTGCCCACCATCATATGTGTCAACATACCACCATGCCACAACCCTCCCAGTGTATTACCTGTGCTGTCTGCCAGTGTCACTACATGTCTCATCACCCTACTACCTATTGTGAAAAAATCCATCATGACCCAAACAAGTCAGAGACAGTTCATCAAGATGAGAGGTGAATGGCTGCATATGTGATGTCATAAAACCAGCATTGCAGTGTACAGACCATAACAGACCAAAGTGAGTAACATGCACATTTTGTCACCCATAGGTACCTCCACAGCAACACCAGATGTGAGATCCATCAGTGTACAGTGCAACATACTACCAGAGTACAAGAGTATCTGGACAACCCCACTGCAGAGCCCTGATGGCACACTGCTGCATGAAAAAGCACCAGATGACATGTGTGACAGGGTCTGTCTCTGCAACTGAGACTTGGGACCTTTTCTATATTTAGCTAAACTGGTTGCAACCACTTTCTTTCCCCTCTTTCTTGCTGTCCCTTTTATTCTGTATGGAGGCAGGCCTCCTCCTTACAAAAAACCCTTTCTAAACCTACATGTCTTATCCCTTCTAATTGGTTTCTCTTGATTTCAAGGCCCCTAGTCTGTTTGAAACTCCCTAAGCTTCCTGGGAGCAGTAGTGGTGTAAATACAAAATATGCTGTTTATAAAATCATCACATCATTCCCCTTTGTCAGAATACAAAAGTAAAAAAACATCTTGAATGGTATAGAGTTTGCTAGTAGCATTTGCTCTTGCTTTAGGCAAAAGAAAAGCCATCATTTAGTTAAAGAAACCCATCTTGTGTGTTTTCTGTTGGGGATTTGAAGCGAGCGTTTCTATAACACTAGCATGACTGCTCGCATGTTCACGAAGCGCTCGTAATTGCGCACACCCTTGCGCAGCGCTCGTATTTTCATTTTTATCATAATTGTTCTTTAGCCAGAAAAGGGGTTGCTATTAAAGAGCCTAAGCCCTGTATCTTGTTCCGGCACTTGAAAAGCTCTCCAATGTTTTAGGAGATCCCCTTTAAGCCTCAAAGTAAGCACAGCAGCAGAAAGAGAAAGTGTCAGCCATTGGCTTGTTGACTTCAGCTTGACTGTGTTTTCCTTAAATCTGCTCTTTGTGCTCTTGCAACAGGGAAAAGGTTAAATGGTTTGTCCTGAGTTGTTATTCATTTACTAAAATAAGAAATATGTGGCTCTGTTTCTGAGAAATACAGGACACATGATACAGGATTAAATGATGTATGTTTACCCTGAAGTCTGGAAGTTTTCTAGACTACATGTTGGAGCAAGGCCTGCCCCTGTTCTGAAAGCACCTTATAAAAAATTAAAAACAAATGCAGTCCTCATTCTTATAAATACTCCTCTTTGCTGTGTAAATGAGATGGGATTATTTAAAGAATTTACAACAGAGGTTCATGGAAAATATCCCAAAAAGGGGTTTACCTGAAAAAGTATTGTTTATTGTCTGTTTCAAGGAATTAAAAGGGGAGGTCTGCTTGCTAGTAGTTCTTGCAGCATAATGGGAACCACTATAGGGGGTCAGCGGCCCCTAGTGGCTCATATTTAAAATAGGCAAGCTGTCAATCAATTGTTTGAAAGTCTGATTGTTGTTAAAAATCTCTTAAAAGAGTTTTTTTTTGCATATGGAAATGTTTAGGTGTAACCCCCTTGTTACCTGAGGTACTAGAATTCCAGTAAAGACCTAGTGGTAGGCAGGGAAGGCAGCTTGTGAAACTCCAGTTAAATGTATTTCACACTGTCTCACTCTGTTCTCAGTCTCAGCTGAGACTGAGGGATGGCATCACCATAGAACTATTGCAGTTGCATGAGCCACAATGGAATCTGCAGAAGGGAGTTAGAGTAGAATGTTGGGAGATTTGAACAGTCAGTGATCAGTTGGAGTTGGAGATTGTTGTAGGAAGAGCACAGCAGCTCTGTGCTCAGACTCTTGGAGCCTCGGCTCTGAAATAGGGCTACATTTAGGGAAAGGTGTGTGTTTCCGCCAAAAGAGAGACACAGTGAGCTGTTTTTAAAGTGGTGGAGACCGCTGATACAGGTCTCTGTGCCCCATCCCTCAGGGGATGGAGCAGGAAGGTTTGCCTGCTATTCCAAGGGCAACCCCCTGGCTACAGCTAGAGAAGAAGCTGCCATATTTTTCCCAAGAGTGTGGGGTACAAGAAGGTCTCATGATTTGCCTGTGGGGCACCTGCAACCGAAGGGTGAGTTCTGCTCTTTCTAAAGGGCCCATGTTTCATACTGAACTGTGTTAAAGTGGGGATTGGACTGCTGAAGTAGTGGGAGGCCTAGAGTAATAGGCTTAGCCAAAAGTAAAAGTATGTTCATGTCCAGCACATAGGGGAAGTCAAGACATGTAGAGGAGATGTGATATATGTCTACCCAGTAATCTACATTGCCAAGCTTTCAAAAGAGTTGTTTAGTTTCCAGAGAAATGGCCAGGTATGGATTGTGGGAGCTGGAGGTGGGAGACCCCTCATCTTTAGTAACCAGGTCTACCTCTACAGATTTGCTCTGTGGATTTCTACTTTGCCTCTTGCACTTGGCCAGTGATGAGAAAAGTACCGAGACATGGGATGGAAGGAAATTTCCTTCTAGGAGTTGAAGGCTCTAAGGTGGTTTGGGGAGCCACCAACAGAAAAACTGGTTCATTCCCATATGGACCATGGATCAAGTGGCCAGCAGGGGAGCCGGGCCAGGGGAAAAACCCAAGTAGTATACAAGTCGGGCTGTGTACCCAAAGCTGCATGCAAGTCCGGGCTGTGTGTCTGGTGGGTTCAGAGTCTGAGGGCTGAAATGTGAAGAAGTGTTCTGTGTCTCTAATCTGCATTACTAGAAATGCAGCCTCGTGTGGGTCCGTCTATGCTTTGTTTGTTCAGTTTGGATGTGAATAAAAGCCACACTGTAGAATCCCATTCCTGGTTTTGGACATTACAGTTATTGTTTCCTGTGGTCGGGTTTACTTGGGTGCCCCTTTGTAGAGTAGCCAAACCTAGGTCCCCTGTGCCGAGTAACCTAGTCCTCCCTGGACCCAGTCCCCACCAGGTACTGCTGTTAGCTTCAACAGCATGCCACCTGTCGTTTTGCAAAAAGGCAGGGGTCCGGGGGTTATGTAGGGGTTTTCTTGCATTTGTATAAATCAAAGTAATGTCTATAAATACTAATTTTGAGAGTATATTAAAAGTTTTTATTTTGTAAAAGGAACACTGGATCACCTGACCAAGGAGGCAGGCATATAAATCCTACCTGTCCCAGTTGCAAGTTAGATAGGGTCACTTTCTCCTGACCTAGCTGGAAGGAAGTTCCAGACAGTGAGTGAAGGAAAGTCCTTGGAATTGCCATTGACCTGTTTGTTATTTTGTTGCTTTTGTTTTCTGTAATTGGTGCTAAGATTGTTTATGAAAATAATAAACATTCCACCAAGCAAACAGTGGGTTGCACCTGAAATGCTGCTTCTCTGTACATTATTATCTACCTGCAGACCCACCTGGTAACATTTTGGTGTTAGAAGTGGGATTCTACTGCCTGCAATGCCTTGCCAGGGAAGGGAAGTGTTGTGACAGGTACTTACTGGTGAAGAGGTAGACATGGTGGAGGGTGGCCTGGCACAAGGCATCCTCACCAGAAATTTGGTAGCACAAACGGGCTCAGTTATTATCCAGTTTAACGAATACATGTCCTAAAGTTAAATGGATGCCTTCTGAGAGGTCGTATGAAGGGGATCTCACTGAGCATGGGGAAGGGATGTTCCTGGATCAGCCCTTGGAGACTGAGGGTCCAGAAAAGGAAGTGAATGCCTCCTACCTTGAACAAGCTCCCATGGAGGATGTGGGAGAATTATTGAAGTGTCAGTGTGTAAGACAGATGCAGCTGAACCAAGAGAGGGAAGTTCACCGCAGATGACAAGACGCTATCTGGGCGAATACAATGAGGGTGCTCCAAGCTATACAAACAGAGGATGCAGAACATCCACAAAGCCAGAGAGACATTAAGTCGGCCAGATTACAGGACTCAGATGATATCGAAGTCTACCTTACCACTTTTGAAAGGGTAGCACAAACTTGTGGTTGGCCCAAAGACCAATGGGTGGTGCGTCTTGCCCCCCAATTAACTGGAAGAGCCCAGGTTGTATACAGTAGATTGGATATTCAACTGGCTAATGACTATGACCACGTAAAATAAGAGATCCTGAGGAGATATGATATCAGTCCTGAGACTTATAGACAGCAATTTTGGTACCTGAAAATGCAAGCCTCAGATGCCCCCAGAAATGTTTATGCATACCTTAAAGATCAAAGTGACAAATGTCTACAACCCGGTAGCAAGACTGTACACCAAATAATGGAAGCAATAACCAGTGAACAGTTTATAAAGTTCTACCCCAAGATGTACAGCTATGGGTGCATGAGCATAAACCAGAGGGTGCAGAGAAAATCATTGCATTGGCTGAGGATTTCCTGGCTGCTCAACCTACAAGAGGGAGGAACCAAGGGGATAGTACAAAAACTCCCTCCACTAACCTGGTAAGACCTCCTTATTCTTCTCTAAATGCTAGATCACAGCCTGATGTATGAAGAGATAGGAAAGAGAGACTACCAGTGTCAGAAATGGTATGTCATGGTTGCCAGAAGAAGGGTCACTTAATTCGAAATTGCCCAGTAATAAAAAAAAACTCGGGACATCTTGCCTTAGCCAATTGGGCACCTTATGTGGCAACAGTAGAAGTGGGGACACATAATGTTCTGGGCTTGTTGTACTCAGGAAACCGACAGACTTTGGTCTGTGCAGATCTAGTGGAGGGTCTAGAAACAACCAGGAGAGGTATCATGGTTACTTGTATTCACGGGGATACTCATTTTTATGCCACACCCCCTGAGGCTAGAAACATATAGAAACATAGAATTTGACAGCAGATAAGGACCGCTTGGCCCACCTAGTCTGCCCATCTCCCTACCTAACGGATAAGCTGCAGATCCTAGTTAACCAACAGCCGACTTTCTCCTACCCCCCACTAGAATTGTCTTGTGTCTGTTCCATGCATTCTTGAATTCCCCCACTGTTTTTGACTCTACGACCTCCTCAGGAAGGCTGTTCAATGTATTCACAATGCTCTCTGTGAAGAAATACTTCCTCACATTACCTCTGAGCCATCCCCCTTGTTTTTGCACATCATTTTTTCTGAAAGATGCTACTCTCATGGACTTTGTTGATTCCCTTGAGGTATTTGAAAGTTTCTGTCATGTCCCCCCTCTCCCTCCTTTCCTTGAGGCTATACATCTTTAGTTCTTTTAGTCTTTCTTCATATGTCTTCTGATGCAGATCCTGCATCATTTTGGTTGCCCTTCTCTGGACAGCCTCCACCCTGTCTATGTCATTGTGGAGATGGGATCTCCAGAACTGTACACAGTACTCCAGATGTGGTCTTACCAACTGTCTGTACAGAGGGCCAACAACTTCCTGTTTTCTATTGGTGATGCCTCACCCTATGTATCCCAGTATCCCCCCAGCACTCCTTACTGCCTTCTCACATTGCTGGCCCACCTTTAGGTTGTCTGATATAACTAGCCCTATGTCCCTTTCCATTTTTATTGTTGTCAGTATCTCACCCTCCCCCCCCATTGTGTACTTTTCCCTTGGGTTTTTCTTTCCCAAGTGCATTACTTTGCACTTTTTTACATTAACTCTAAGCTGCCATACATTTGACCATTCATCCAACCTCGCCAAGTCTCTTTTCATGCTTTCTACCCCATCTTGTGTATCAACCCTGTTGCAGATCTTTGTGTCATCTGCAAAGAGACATACTTTCCCTTCCAGTCCCTCTACAATGTTACTTTTGAAGACATTAAAAAGGACCGGCCCCAGTACTGAACCCTGTGGTACCCCATTAGGAACCCTCCTTTCTTCACTGTGGACTCCATTTACAATTACCCGCTGTGTCTTGTTGTCCAACCAGTGTTTTACCCAGGCTACCACCCTAGGACCCACTCCCAGGCTGGCTAATTTGTTTATTAATCTTTTGTGCGGGACTGTGTCAAATGCCTTGCTAAAGTCTAGGTAGACCATGTCCATAACCCTCCCCTGTTCTACTACTTTGGTCACCCAGTCAAAGAAATCAATTAGATTTATCTGACATGACCTTCCTGCTGTGAATCCATGCTACCTTGGGTCCTGTGCCCCACTGGCCTCTAGGTACTCAGCAGTTCTTTCCTTCAAAAGTGATTCTATCATTTTCCCTACCACTGAGGTCAAACTGTCAGGTCTGTAGTTTCTTGCCTCTGCCTTGCTCTCACTTTTGTGAAGGGGAATCACATCCACCCTCCTTCATCCTACCATGATTTGTTAAAAAGGGTAGTCAGTGGTGTTACTAGTTCTTTTCTTAGTTCTTTTAAAATCCTGGGGTGAATCCCATCAGACCCCATTGCTTTATCCACCTTCAGTTTTAAGAGTTCTTTCAGAACCCTTTCTTCTGTGAAATGACTAATATCAACCCCCCTATCTAGAGTGCTTCTATTGACTGGATTAGGTATTTCCCCCTGCTTTTCCATTGTGAATACAGAGAAATATTCATTCAGTATCTCTGCTTTTCACTGTCGCCTCTCTGCTCAACCACCTTTCTCTTTGTTCAGCCTCAGTATCCCTGCCTTAGTCTTTCTTTGCTCCCTAATGTACCTATAAAAGGTTTTCTCCCCCTTCTTAACCGAGTTGGGTATCTTTTTCTCAGTTTGGGCCTTTGCTATTCTGACTGCCTTACTCGCTTCCTTCTGCTTTAACTGGTACAGTTCTCTGTCCTGCCCCTTCTGTGTTTCCTTATACTTCCTGATGCTATCTTTTTTCCCTTACCTCCTCCGCCACTTCCTTTGAGAACCATAGTGGTTTTTTCTTTCATTTTGATTTGTTTGTTTGCTTCACACAAAGACTTGTTGCCTCTGTGATGGTGGTTTTGATGTTTCTCAATTGTTGCTTCACCCCACCTTCTTGCCTGTTTGCTAATGCTTTTCTGAGGCACTCTCCCATTTTGACAAAATCAGACCTCCTGAAGTCCAGTACCTTCACTTTTGTGTGGCTTGACTCTACAACTAAGTTTATCATGACCTACACTGTTTGCTGGTCACTTGTTCCCAAAAGGCTACCGACTTCAAGATCAGAGATCCTCTCTCCATCCCCTTTTGAGAGTACCAGGTCTAAGATTGCTCTCTCCTGAGTGGGTTCCAAAATTAGCTGTCTGAGGCATGCCCCTTGTAGGGCATCGAGAATGACCCTGCTCTTGGATGTGGCTGCAGCAAAGGTGCTCCAGTCAACATCTGGCATATTCAGGTCCCTCATCAGCAATATTTCCCATTTCTCTGCCATCCCAAGGATGCCTTCTATCATTTCTTTGTCCATTTCCCCCCCTGAGACGGGGGTCTGTGTACAGACCCTGTGCAGATTGTGGGGCCATTTCCAGTCTGAAGGGTGGCCCACAGTGCCTCCTCTCCTCCCTGTTTACCCTTTAGTTCTGTTGCTTTGATCTCTTCCCTTACATAGATAGCCACTCCTCCTCCTCTTCTTCCCTCCCTGTCCCACCTGTAGATTGTGTACCCTGCTATGTTGACATCCCAGTCATGGTTCTCTTTGTACCATGTTTCTGTGACTGCCACAATACCCAGGCATCCCTCTTCCATCAAGGCCACCATTTCAGGGAGCTTTTTACATAGACTACGGGCATTGGTACTCATTACCCTCTATTTTTTTATGGCTTTATTTCTTTTTGCCCCATCTCTGTCCCTACTGCCTTTGTCTTTTTCTCCATTTACCCCTGCCCTTCTCCCTATTGACCGCTCTATTTTGGTGTTTACCTGACTAATTACCCTGACTTTGGGAGGGACTAGGATTTCCCTTCTTCTCTTCAGTGCCTCCCCCATTGGCTAGTTTAAATGCTTGCCACTGAAGCATTTAAACCTATCACCTATGATCCTGGTTTCCCCTCCAGGATAGATACAGACCATCACACCTGTATAGGCCTGCATCCCTCCAAGTGGAGCCCCAGTCCCCAATAAAGCCAAATCCCTGAGCTCTGCACCAGCTTTTCAACCAGTCATTGAATCCCATGGTGCGAAGTGCCCTAGCCTAATCCATGCCATAGATAGGTAGCGCTTCTGAGAAAGTTACCGTGTGTGTTACTTGTCTAAGGCCCCTCTCCAACTCCACAAACTCCTGTTGCACTCCTCTGATCTCATTCTCAGCCAGGTCATTCATCCCTAAGTGGATAATGACATCCAGCTCCTCCCCCCTTGCCACTGCTCCCATGATCCTGAGGAATCATTTCCTGTCCCTCCAAGCCTTGACACCAGGAAGGCTGCTTACCTCCCTTTCCCCTCCCTTCCTCAGTTCTACCCCCCTAACAATTGTGTCCCCCACCAGGAGTTGTTTCTTACCTGTGGGGTCCTGGGCCACCCTCCTGTGGGTCTCCATTGTGGAAGTTCTCAGCATCCTCCTTGGTCTCCACTGCAGATGCCTTCATAGAGGAACCATGTTTCACCAGAGTGGTGAATGAATTTGGAGAGGCTCAACTGGAGGGATGCACCTCTGTTCCACCATCCTCACTCTCTCTGAGCCCACCATGGTCCAACCAGTCCTCTTTCTTGGCAACCTCTGAGGTAGTGGCAGTGGCCTGGGTGGTCCCTGTGTGGGGGAGCAAGTTTCCCGAATCCTTGCCAGGTCAGCATGGAGATGAACAACCTCCTTCCTCAGACCAGAAAGGTGCCTGCAAATAGGGCAGCAATGCAGTTTCCAGAATGTCTCCCAGAAGACTGCTGCTCCACAGCCAGTGCATTGCACCACTCCCCACATGTCTGTGTCCCTTCCAGTTACAGATGCTTTTTTGTTTTTTGTTCTTGTTTTAGTGTGTGGAAGCTTGTGAGTGTCTCTACCCCCATTCAGTGTGCTGTGCTTTTAAGAATATGAACAGGTGTATGCTGTTAGTAGTTTTGAGGAAGTGATGTCATAACTCCTGCTATAAAGGAATTTATACACTTGGGGTAGGTGAGGGAAGGGTGGGTGGAGTAAACCTATGCTGTCCAGAAACAATCACCTACAACTCTTACCCTCCACCCTGGGGAGTGCCTTCCTTCCTTTCAGACATCTATTTCACAAAGGCTAAGTAACAGGTCTAGTCACAACTGACTGCAAATATCTCCCAGCTACAGTTCCTTCCTGGCAAATTAGAGTTAAAACTAAGAAAATTCCATCCCAAAAATAGAATCAATACTAGTTACTTACACAGGTCCGGAAAGTAATAATTCAGTTCAGAGTAGTCTTGAAAATAACCTCCTTGACTGAAGGAAGCTGTGGCTGCTTTCTCACTCTCCCTGTCTTCAATGTGAGAAGGAGACTGCAACACCTTCTGGTAAGTTTCTTAGTTCTATCCTTTCAAGCAAGCTAAAAGGAAAGAGCTCAGGTGAAGCTAGGTGCCTTGGCCAGCAAACCAGCCTGTAGCTGGGAGATATTTGCAGTTAGTTGTGACTAGACCTGTTACTGACAGTAAATGGACATCACAGGAGTTGGCAGTTGAAATTGTTCCCCATTTACCTGTCCCTGTGATTATTGAGCAAGACCATCTGGATTTTATGACTTTAATGGTGAAGCAGAACTGTTCATCTCTTGTGGCAGTAACAACACGGTCACAAGCATAGTGGAAAAGTAAACTGGGGGGACTATTTCCATTCTCAAATGAACTATATGAGACCCCAGGGAAAGATTGGAAGGGAAAGTCCATCAGAAAACAAGAAAAGAAAGACTGGCAGAATAAACATATTATGGGCCCTATAGACATTAAACCAGAGACATTGGCCTATGAGCAAAAGCAAGATGGTACATTAACTCATTTCTTTTTGCAGGTGGGAAAACAACCAGGGGAAGGTTTTCCAAGATGAGCAATGTTGAATAACATACTGTTTAGGGAATGTGTGAACCCCAGAAATAAAACCTGGCCATTCAATTGATTGTCCCCCTCAAATATCAAAAATAACTGATACAGATAGCCCATGATATTCCCTTGGCAAGACATTCAGGGAGGGATACTAATCTGAGTAGACTTCTGCATAGATTTTTCTGGCCAGGTATTCATGAGCAGATAGCAGAGTATTTCCAGAGCTGTCCCGTATGTCTGAAGGTTGCCCAGACAGGAAAGAAAGATTTGGTACCCCTACAAAACATATCATTAGTTATTTAACCTTTTGAATGCATCACCATAGATGTGGTAGGACCTCTGCAGACTAGCTCAAAGGGGAATAGGTTCATTCTGGTTGTTTGTGATTATGCCACTAGGTACCCCAAAGCCATACCCATGCAGACAGTAACAGCATCCAGGGTGGCTGAGGAATTGGCAAAAACCTTCAGCAGAATAGGGATCCTGAAAGTCTTACTTACAGATAGAAGTACCAATTGTATGTCAGTCATGCTAACTGAGTTGTATAGGTTACTGGGGATACGTGCAGTAAGAACTTCACCTTATCATCCACAGACAGATGAGTTGGTAGAAAGGTTTAATCAAACACTTAAGTGGATGTTTCAGAAATTTGTGAACAAAGAGGGGAGGAACTGCGACACCTTTCTACCATACCTTTTGTTTGTGTGCTGTGAAGTACCCCAAGCCTCCACTGGGTTTCCCCCATTTTCCCTTCTGTATGGGAGAAATCCTCGAGGGCCACTGGATGTTATCAAGGAACATTGGGAGCAAAACATCCAGGTAGGCAAGCGAGGGATACTGAAATATATGTCTGCTTTAAGAAAGCACCTCTTGAAATATGTTATCCTAGCCCATCAGTCATTGTTGGAAAAACAGGTGCAACAGAAAATAGAATATGATAAGGGGTGGGGAAGAAGCAATTTTCTGCAGGAGACAAGGTGCTACTTCTTCTACCAGCCACTGAAAATAAGCTGCTAATGAAGTGGTAGGGGCCATATACTGTACTCAGGCAAGTAGGATCAGTCACCTATGAGATACAGATGCCCACATGAAGATGTAGTAAGAAAATATATCACGCTAACTTGTTAAAGCTATGTATTAACTGCAGGAGACACCCAAGATAAGTTGTTGCCTCCAGACTGAGACAGATACCTCAGAACTAGATATAGCGTATAGCAGGTTAGAACAGAGGGGACAAATCCAATAGATCGTTGTCAATCCAGCATTACCAGCCCAAAAACAAGAACAGCTGAAACACCTCTTATGTACGTATGAGAAATGTTCACCAGTGTCCCAGGCAGGGCAGTTGGGGTGGAGCATGACATCAGGATTACCCAAGCTACCCCCATGTATCAGAAGCCTTATAGACTACCTGCTCATATCGGAGAGGAAATTATTAAGGAGGTACAGAAGATGGAACAGATGGGCATTATCACACCCTCATGTAGTGCATGGGCATCACCTATTGTGGTAGTGAACAAGAAAGAGGGGGTATTCGCCTCTGTCTTGACTTTCACAAGGTGAATGCTGCCTCTGTGTGATACCCAATGCCCAGAAGAGGTGACATTATAAATCGTTTGGGAATGGCAGCATATATTCCACACTGGACCTTACCAAAGGTTACTGACAGACCCCTTTCACTGCTCAATCAAAAGAAAAAACTGCCTTTATTACAGGTATTGGACTGTTGTAATTTGTTACCATGCCATTTGGTCTCTATGGAGCACCTGCAACATTTCAACATTTCATGGACCAAATGCTGAGTCCCTATACAGATTTTTGTGCTACATACCTGGACGATGTGGTAATATTCAGCCTTGATTGAAATACCCATCTGAAACACCTGGAGCAGGTATTTGCTGTAATCAGAAAGGTGGGGGTCAACATCAACCCTAAGAAATGTTGCCTAGGGCAGACTGAAACCAGGTACCTAGGGCTCATAATAGGAAATGGGACTATTTTTTTTTTAACTTGTTCTTTATACTCCCCCTGCCCATGGCACTCCCACTCTTCAGGAGACACCTAAGGCCTTCTAATCCCCGGCCTCTTACCTGAAGTCCGGTGCAGTCCGTCCCCCATGTAGCCATAGTTATATCCCCCAGGTGGGCATGAGACCGGGCCACCCCTGAAGTCCTTCTTGTTGCTGTTGGGATGCTGGTACTGGGACAGGCAGGGGCACTGGGGATCAGGGCCTGGTGCTTCGTCTACCAGGAGTGCTGCGGGATGATTTTTCCCTTTTTCTTGTGGGAGTGGTGTGTGCCCAATGTCAAGGCATCAATGTCAAGGCATCACCACCAATGTCGATCACTCCCAGCCTCCTCTGTATACTCAAGCACTTGCTGTGCCTTCAGCTTCCACCAGAGGCCAGTTAGGCACTGAGTGTGTGTCCCCCTCCCTCCTGGGAAAGGAGTGCTTTCCTCCGGATGCTCAATCCTTTCCCTTCCCTGCTGACCCCTGAAGCCCTGGGCACATTCCTGAACCCGGGTCACCAGTGTGGAGCGAGGTGTGGCATCCAGCGCCTCAAACCTCAGTGCCACCGGGCCGGCTGGAAATGGGACTATTAAACCAGAAGTGAATAAAGTGCCTGCGGTGTCAGGTTTTGCTATACCCAAAACTAAAAAACAGGTACATGCTTTTTTGGGATTGGCTGAATACTACCAGTGCTTTATTCCAAATTCCTCTAATATACCAGGCCCCCTCACTAACCACTGACCTAAATGGACCCCAGAATGCGACACCACCTTTATAAAAATCAAGGTGGCATGTGTGTACCCTATTTTAAGAAGTCCCAATTTTAACAAACCATTCATAGTACTAACAGATGCCTCAGGGGCAGGGATAGGGGCAGTGCTAACACAATTTATACAAGAGGAAGAGCACCCTGCGATGTATATAAGCAGGAAATTGCATGAGAAGGAATGTAGATATTCTACTGTGGAGAAGAAATGTCTCGCCCTCAAGTGGGCAATTGAATCCTTTAAATACTATCTGTGGGAGCTGAATTTGAGGTGGTCACAGACCACAGTCTCCTTTGTTGGATCCAACAAATCAGAGAAAAGAATCCATGAATAATGAGGTGATATTTGGCTCTATAGCCATACCATTATTCTGTCACACACAGAAAAGGGAGAGAGAACACTAATGCAGATTTTCTGTCCCATTTTGGCACAGGCCTTGAAATACCAGACACAGACAAAAATATATCTGGATATAGTTATGTTTAAATACTAGGTACTAAGCAGTGTATTATACAGTTCCCAGGGTAAAACTAGCATTTACTGTGTATCGTGTAATAAGTGTTTTTCTTATTTTGTGTAAGTGTAACTGTACCCTGGGATGGCGCTTACAGAGTGGGTGGGCCAGAGCTCCTCCAACCTTTATTATGGAAGAAAGAGGTTGGACTGTGAAAGACATCCAGTTCAGATGGAAATTAATGTATTACATTGTAATATGTGATGATGTCAGGATATAAGGTGTTTTGACAAACGTCATTGTCCCAGGGTGTGTATGGTTATAGTTGAACCTGAACAGATTTAGTATTTCTGTTCAGAAAGGGACCCTGGGACAGAACTCCTGAGACTGGGTTGGCGGGAGTTCCACCCCCTCCCGGGTTCCTGGAGGGGGGGGTTATGGTGATACGCCATTCCTCTAAAAAAGGGGGGTAAGTGTGACAGGGTCCATCCCTGCCACTGAGACTTGGGGGACCTTTTCTATATTTCTCTAAATTCTGGTTGTAACCACTTTCTTTCCCCTCTTTCTTCCTGTCCCTTTCATTCTGTATGGAGGCAGGCCACCTCCTTACAAAAACCTCTTCTTACCCCAAATTTCTTATCCCTTCTAATTTGTTTCTCTTGATCTCAAGGTCCCTAGTCTGTTTGAAACTCCCTAAGTTTCCTGGGAGTAGTAGTGGTGTAAATACAAAAGATGCTGTTTACAAAATCACCAAATCATTCCCCTTTGTCAGAATAACAAAGTAAAAAACATCTTGAATGGTACAGAGTTTGCTAGTAGCATTTACTCTTCCTTTAGGCAAAAGAAAAGCCATCATTTAATTAAAGAAACCCCTCTTGTGTGTTTTCTGTTGGGGATTTGAAGCAAGCAGTTGTATAGCACTAGCGCGACTGCTCACATGTTCACGAAGCCCTCTCAATCATGTGCACCCTCACGCAGCACTTGTTTTTTCATTTTTATTATAATTATTATTTTGCCAGAAAAGGGTCTCTAGTAAAGAGACTAAGACCTGTATCTTGTTCTGACACTTGGAAAGCTCTTCAGTGTTGCAGGAGATCCCCTTTAAGCGTCAAAGTAAGCACAGCAGCAGAAAGTAAAAGTGGCAGCCATTGGCTTGTTGATTTCAGCTGACGGCTTGACTGTGTTTTTCTTAAAGTTGCTCTTTGTGCTCTTGTAACAGGGAAAAGGTTAAATGGTTTGTTCTGAATTATTATTCTTTTCCTAAAATAAAAAAAAAATGTGTCTGTTTCTGAGAAGTACAGGACAGGACTAAATGATATATATTTACTCTGAAGTCTGGAAATTTACCAGACTACATGTTAGAGCAATTGTTTGAAAGTCTGATTGTTGTCAAAAATCTCTTAAAAGAGTTTTATTTTGAATATGGAAACATTTAGGGGTTTCTTGCATTTGTATAAATGAAAGTAATGTCTATAAATACTAATTTTGAGAGTATATTAAAAGTTTTTATTTTGTAGAAGGAACACTAGGTGACTTGACGAAGGAGGTGGGTATATAACTCCTACCTCTACCAGTTGCAAGTTAGATAGGGTCAGTTTCTCCTGACCTAGCTGGAGGAGAGTTCCAGACAGTGAGTGAAGGAAAGTCCTTGGAATTGCCATTGACTTGTTTGTTATTTTCTTGCTTTTGTTTTCTGTAATTATTTTTCTGTTATTGATGCTATGATTGTTTATGAAAATAATAAACATCCCACCAAGCAAACAGTGGGTTACACCTGAATTTCTGCTTCAATGTACATTAGTGTCTGCAGTACCAGTAGACCCACCTGGTGACAATATGGATTCAGACTATGCACCATCAAATCTGTCCAACATGGAGTCAGATCTTGACAGTCACACACCAGTAGGGCAGTATGCACTTGCAACATGTTGTGTGTTCCTGTCCACACCTGTGCCAGTGTCAGACTGTAAACTGTGTAACAGTGTACTGTACAGATGATGTTGAATGCCTGTTGACAAGACAATCCTTGTACGTCATGTGAATCAGGGTTCTCTAGATTTTTGGGGTTATGGCTCAGTTCAGTTCTGCTTAAAAATTTCATGTTTGGGTTCTGGTTCAGTTCTGTTCTAGGCTTTTGGTTTATTTTCTAGCTCTGGCTTGGTTCTGTTCTAGGCTTTTGGTTTATTTTATAGTTCTAGTTTGATTCAGTTCTGGTTCTGGATCTGGATCAAGTTAAGTGTTATTAAATTCACTTTATATTTCCAAATAATACTATATACAGTATATTTCTTTGAAACTTGGCTTCCTGGCCAAATGGTCTTTGGGGTAACCATTGCCTCAGTGCTTGCACACAGAGGTTCTTTGTCTTTTAAATTGTTTTTTGTTTTAATTGGGTTCACCACAACATGACCCAGAAAGACGATCTTAGGGTAGGTGGTTCATTCCACTAGGGTGTCAAACAGACAAGGCATACTGCTGAATACTGGTAGGATGAAACATGTGTCTTTTTCTTCTGTTGGCATTCTTTGCAAACTGCGTGAGAGGCCTTTTGGCACCATGCATTTCTGCTTAAAGTTGAACCAGCATAATATTATGTGGTGATTTGCATATGCAGCCCATGGTGCTTTGCATTGTGAGGGTATGTGTGATTTTGTATTTCTTTGAAACTTGGCTTCCTGGCCAAATGCCCTTTGGGGGTAACTATTGCCTCAGTGCTTGTGCACAGAGGTTCTTTGTCATATATATATATATATATATGTGTGTGTGTGTGTATATATATATATATTGATACATGATGGGCATGAGTGTGATATGGCAAATATTGTCATGGCTGCAGAGTGAGCTCTGGATATCTCATGAGTGCTGACGGCATGATTGAGATATCCAGAGCTCATGATGCAGAAGTGACAATATTTGCCATAGCACATGATCAACAGTGCCAGGAGTTTCAGAAGTATTGTTGATGAACAAGTATTACAGGGAGGCAAAGTTATGGCACTCCAAACTTCTCTTTTTTTCCCATAGGATAACATTACAGCGTTCGCTGCGCCTTTCAGGGCCCGTATCTCGGAAATAGTGCGAGATATGGACCTTTCATCAGAAAATTACTTAGCCCCCCTGCAAAACTAGCCAGGACAGTCATAAATCATATGACTTTTTTTTTTTTTTGGATGTTATTTTTTCAGGAGCCTCTCCCCCCACACTCCACTGTTCCTCCGGCGCCATCCCCGGACATGAGACCCCTCCTTCAGCACCCCGCTACTTACCTTCATGGCTGGTGGTGGGGAGCAACTCAACCCACCAGAATGGGTCCATGCCAGGGAGGCGTCCTCGGGGTAGCGGCAGGGACGACATGTGCTACGGCTCATTTTCCGAATTTTTCCCCGGGCGGGCATGGCGTGTAATGACGCTTAGTGACTGAGTACGCACACGCCCCGCGGCGCATACTAGTCAAGTGTCTGCCACGCCCCGCTTCCTCTGTCTGTCTCGCGGCTATGGTTGTCGATCCTCAGCCTTCCGCTAGTCAGGCAAACACCGCTGCCCGAATCTTCTACCCTTGGGATGGAGAGCAGTCTCCGGATGCTCAATCCATTCCTCCTCGCTGATTGACAACCTGCAGTCCGTTTCGAACACGGTCACCGTATGGCGCGAGGTGTAGTGACCAGCGCCTCAACCCTCAGTGCCACCGGGCCGTAATCATATGACTTTTAAATTTTTTTTCTATGTCATACGGTTCCTGAGATATAAGCTATTTAGGGTTCCAACTCCTCGTTTTCTGCTCCGATACCCATTATTATGCATACATTCTTTGTACTCACTGTCTTTCTCTATGCAGGTTTTGGGGAAAACCAGCCTGTGCGCTTACATTACTGTTACTGTTGCCCTTTCTGCTTGTGGTTCCATACCCGTTTCACTTACCGTTGACGTCTGCACCACCATGTGCGTTATGCTTTGCGATTTCATTTGTGCTTGCGTTTCTGTTATTTTTTGCCATTTGTGTCTACAGTACTGTTTCTCTTTCTGTTTTACTTTGTGTCACCATGCCCATTGAAATTTCCATTTGCAGTCACCATGTTACTATGTGACAACACATCACATGGCAGACCATTGCCATCTACGCCACCGTGTGTGTCACCCTTTCTGTTCTCATTCGCACTTGCGTTACCATGTGTGCCACTGTTAGTGCTTCTGTTTGCATTGCTGTTCCTACTACTATGCCACAAGACATCATGTGGTGGGAGCGAGGGGCCCTTTGCTGCCGCATTATGTGGTGGAAGAGCGGGGCCCTATGTGCGTTATCCTTTGCGTTTTCATTTGCACTTGCGTTTCTGTTATTTTTTGCCATTTGTGTTTACAATACTGTTTCTCTTTCTGTTTCACTTTGCGTCACAGTGCTCATTGACATTTCCATTTGCAGGCACCATGTTACTATGTGACAACACATCACATGGCAGACCATTCCCATCTACGCCACCGTGCACGTTACCCTTGCTGTTCTCATTCGCGCTTGCGTTACCATGTGCGCCACTGTTAGCACTTCTGTTTGCATTGTTGTTCCTGTTACTATGCCACAAGACATCATGTGGCAGGGCCCTGTGTTCTGCTGTCAGATACCTCCATGCCCCTGCTGCATTACATCTACTATTTCTCGTTATCATTCTCAAAAAGAAGGGAAATTAGAGGCAAAAAAACTTTGTTTAATGCATTAGTTAGGGTTGTTCTACAGCGATAAAAGTGAGGAAATTTGCTGTTAGGGTTGAAAACCCTAACTCCGAATTCACCCCCCCAGCACCACACACACACAGACAAACACACACACATGCAAGTATGGGGGAGGACCAAGTCAACACAACAAATGACAGACATCCAGCAGCAGGTGACAGAAATGGCAAACAATTGTCTAAATGTACTATGCTCTCTTGTGTTCTGTTCCTGTTTAAGAGTTTGCTCATTCGGTGTGTGAGTTTTTCTGAATGGACTGGCAGTGTTACAAACTCTGGGAAACAGATAAGTGTGGTTTGCAATGCTAAATGAGTTTTAGGTAGGCGTGAGAAGCATACTATTTTGTGAGGCTGTATTCTTTAGAAGTCTGGCTGCAGTCATGCTGAGAGTATCACAGTAATGGTAACGGTAATGGGCTGAGAGTCAGAGTGTAAGGAACAGCTGAGATTGTTTTTAGAGGTAATGCAGTTAGCTGCAGGCAGCAGTGAGGAACATTTTGTTCTGTGAAACTGTGCTCTTTAGAATTCTGGCTAAAGTCAAGCTGAGAGTATCACAGAACTTGTAACAGGCTGAGAGGCAGAGTTTGAGGAACAGGTGAGTGTTTTTAGAGGTAATTGAGTTAGCTGCAGGCAGCAGTGAGGAACAGACCATTCTGCAAAGTTGTGCTCTTTAGAATTCTGGCTGCAGTCAAGCTGAGAGTATCACAGTAATGAGCTGGAAGTTAGAGTGTGGGGAATAGGTGATAGTGTTTTGTAATGCTGAGTTAGCTGCAGGCAGCAGTGAGATCTCTCATGTAGTTCTGCATTTGTGTCTATGGTAACAGCACAGGTGTTTTTTGTATGCTGAGGGGAAAGTTGCCTAGAGTGATATCAGTGACCTGTGTGTGTGTATGGCCGATATCATCACAGTAGAGCAGAAGGTAAAAATATCACACTGCAGTGGATGATACACTGTTTTTTCTCACTCATCATTCACCCCATAGTGTATATATATATATATATATATATATATATATATATATATATTATGGTAGCACGGTAGTGCTACCATAGTTAGGGTTGAGGAGCCATATCTATGTTAAATCCCAAAATTTTGCACCTTAATAACTTTGCAACTGTTTGACGGATTTGCCTGAAATTTGGAATACACGATCAAGAACCATAGACCTTGGGAACTGCCAAGTTTTATATTAGTCAGATACACAGCTGCAGAGTTATTAAGCATGATCTGTGCACGCATTTACGATTTTTTTGGAATTCTACGGTCATGCGTACAGGTCGCACGGTTTGCACAACCGGCCTGAAATCTTCAGGAAACGTGCAGCTGGGGTCCCCAATGTGCCTTTTGAAGATTTGGTGAAAAAATATTAAACGGTTCAAAAGTTATTCAAAAAACAATTTCCCATTATTAGTCAATGGGAAAAGTTAACAAAAAGTTCGACAGTGTCGTAAATGGCCCTGTTACTTTCGCAAATCTGCCATTTTGTTTTCAGTTGGTGATCAGAAAAATGCTTGACATTTAAATTTGGGACCCTCTTGCAATCTAATTCTTTTTGTATTCACCTAGTTGGACCCTGAGGATGCTAGCCATGTCTTTATTTTGGGGTAAACACCCCAGAAATATGTTTTCAAATTTCTGGAAAAGTACTTTACATAATTACTTTCATGCTCATGAAAGTGTTGAACTTTTAGAGCTTTTGCAATGCATTAGTTTTTAGTCTGTGGGAAGTGACAGCAATTCTTTGGCACTGTGCTGCAAAAAGAATGGTTTGGAGTTTGGGGCTGAAATTTGGAAGGAACATAGACGACATTTCACAGATGTGCAATTCAGTAATTTGGTGAAAAAATATTACACAGTGGCAAAGTTACGGCACTCCAAAGTTGACAGCTTTTCCTATAGGATAACATTACGGCGCCTGACGCATTACAGGAATCCTTAGGTACCCTGCTGCAAATTAACAGTCTTTTTTTCCTGAAATTTGGAGGGAAGACAGCCAACAGTCCACAGATGTGCCTTTCAGTGGTTTTATGAACAAATATTACAGGGAGGCAAAGTTATGGCACTCCAAACTTCTCTTTTTTTCCCATAGGATAACATTACAGCATTCGCTGCGCCTTTCAGGGCCCATATCTCGGAAATGGTGCGAGATACAGACCTTTCGTCAGAAAATTACTTAGCCTCCCTGAAAAACTAGCCAGGACAGTCATGAATCATATGACTTTTAAATTTTTTTTCTACGTCATACGGTTCCTGAGATATAAGCTATTTAGGGTTCCAACTCCTCATTTTCTGCTCCAATACCCATTATTATGCATACATTCTTTGTACTCACTGTCTTTCTCTATGCAGGTTTTGGGGAAAACCAGCCTGTGCGCTTACATTACTGTTACTGTTGCCCTTTCCGCTTGTGGTTCCATACCCGTTTCACTTACCGTTGACGTCTGCACCACCATGTGCGTTATGCTTTGCGATTTCATCTGTGCTTGCGTTTCTGTTATTTTTTGCCATTTGTGTCTACAGTACTGTTTCTCTTTCTGTTTTACTTTGTGTCACCATGCCCATTGAAATTTCCATTTGCAGTCACCATGTTACTATGTGACAACACATCACATGGCAGACCATTGCCATCTACGCCACCGTGTGTGTCACCCTTTCTGTTCTCATTCGCGCTTGCGATACCATGTGTGCCACTGTTAGTGCTTCTGTTTGCATTGCTGTTCCTACTACTATGCCACAAGACATCATGTGGTGGGAGCGTGGAGCCCTTTGCTGCCGCATTAGGTGGCGGAAGAGCGGGGCCCTATGTCCGTTATCCTTTGCGTTTTCATTTGCGCTTGTGTTTCTGTTATTTTTTGCCATTTGTGTTTACAGTACTGTTTCTCTTTCTGTTTCACTTTGCGTCACAATGCCCATTGACATTTCCATTTGCAGGCACCATGTTACTATGTGACAACACATCACGTGGCAGACCATTCCCATCTACGCCACCATGCACGTTACCCTTGCTGTTCTCATTCGCGCTTGCATTACCATGTGCGCCACTGTTAGCACTTCTGTTTGCATTGCTGTTCCTGTTACTATGCCACAAGACATCATGTGGCAGGGCCTCGTGCTCCCGTCACCGCATTACCCCATGCTCCCGCTGCTGCATTACATTCACTATTTCTCGTTATCATTCTCAAAAAGAAGGGAAATTAGAGGCAAAAAACTTTGTTTAATGCATTAGTTAGGGTTGTTCTACAGCGATAAAAGTGAGGAAATTTGCTGTTAGGGTTGAAAACCCTAACTCCGAATTCACCCCCCCAGCACCACACACACACACAGACAAACACACACACATGCAAGTATGTGGGAGGACCAAGTCAACACAACCAATGACAGACATCCAGCAGCAGGTGACAGAAATAACAAACAATTGTATAAATGTACTACGAGACATCCCCACCCACCTGACCAGCTACTGCATGCTCAGTGAAGATCAACAGCAAAACTGAGGCCATGTACACCAAACGTACACATCCCTGATTGCAGCTGCACACAACGTACCAAAATAAACGTTTTTTTTTTTCGCCTCATATATATATGTATAATATAAAACATGGCAGGGTTTTAAATAATGGATTAGCAGTTTTTTTTCTTGGGACAATACTAACTGTACAGATAACATTTATATAGGTTTTCTAGAAGTGTTATGTTTGCTAGACAGTGAGGAAAGTGCTATGCATTTTCACAATGTTTTAGAACTTTTATGATCAAAACGCTAATCAATTTTTAGAGTTAAATAAAACCCTGCATGGAGACAAGACAACTGATTTCAAATTGTTAACTTTATTCAAACCAACATTACTTTGAGTAAAAGAAACTAAAATACAAAAGTACAAGTTCAGTTGTAAAGTATAAATGTTCAAGAATTTAACAAATATAGAAAAAGCAAGTATGTTAATCGATCAGTGAGATCTTTGGTCATTTAGAACTTGCTTGCAGAATAAGAACACTCACTGCTATTGCTGCTAGCTAGCAAGCATAGGCACTTCTGTGCAAGTTTTGCTAGTTTTGGGAACATGTGTCTTCATGTCTTATTCCAGAATTCAAGGCAGTTGTCAGTATAACTGTCATGTTCTAAATATACTTTTAGTTCACTGGATGACATTGATCTGGTTGCTGTTGAAGAAGGACCACCTAGACTAGATAGCATGTCCCTGACATCGGTTTTTGGCCTTTTTGCTAGTGGCCCATCATCATTGGATTTTGTTTTGATACTGACAGCCATTACTGACTTCAATGAAGAAATCATTTCACAATCTGTAGGGAATGCTTCACACAGCTGGAGAAGTGTAGACTAGCATAGATAGACTACTGCCTCCATGTGGGTTCTCCTCATCTCAAATGGTCTGGATTCAGGTTCAGTTTGGATTCATCTGTTTTTTATTTCTAGGCTTCTAGTTTGGTTCGAATAGGGCAAAAATCAAATAGTTCTGGTTCAGTTCAGGTTCGGCTCTCAGAAGAACCCCTGACTCTACATGTGATGACACTCTGGTGGTGCAGTCCACACAACTTGTGCATTCATTGTATTTCAGGATACAAAACAAATCCAACTGAAAATCCTTCACATGAAGAGGATAGGTTCGTCGTATTCAAGTCATCACTGCAGCAGCTATTCACAACATGTGACATGTGCCATGGTCAGAATATGGTGGAATTCTCCACAGATGATCCCACCCAGAGACCGGGGACACTACTGATGATCACTGCAATCTGTTGCAAGTGTGACTCCAAGAAGGCCTGGCATAATCAGCTGTTCCTACAACATTTTCCTATTGGGAATATCCTTCTGTCATGTGCCATCCTGACATCTGGCTGTGCAATCACCAAAGCCTTGCACATCTTTGATTATATACACATCCAATGTTTCACCAACTGGACAGTGCACAAGAATGTAAAGACATACATCTCACCACTGATCAAGTCAACCTGGGAGGAGGAGGAGGAGGAGGAGGAACAACAGCAACTCATCACAACACTAAAGGCCATGGATGGGGTTCTTATACTTGGTGGGGATGGAAGGGCAGATAGCCCAGGGCACTGTCACCAAGTATGGCTCCTACCCCATGATGGAGCGTCATCTCAATAAAGTGTTGGACGTATGCCTCATACAAGTGAACACAGTCAGCATTTAGTACTGCACCTATATAGCCAAGCTTCAACCTTACTGATGACACTGCAGCATGTGTGTATGTATAGTTGATTTGCCCTATATTTGTCCACACAGAGTAATGAGGTAAAAAATTCATCATGGATGGAGATGGAAGGATTGATAATGTTATTGGCACACCTGGTGCAGGAACAACAGCTGCAGGTGGAGTGCATGATTACTGATAGACATCATCAGGTAAATGCATGGCTGGCCAATACACCATTGATGGAGGGTGCTAAGTATTATTATTACATCTGGCACATTGCAAAAAGTAACACCATAGGACACACAGCTGCATGGACACATGTGATGGACATGTCAACAGGGTTCACACAGGGCTGCATGATGTAATGCTCTGCTGGCAGTACCCTTGACACACACAGTGTGGGTTTCCCATGTGGCTACGGCAAGGGATGGTGGGTATGTAGTACACAGTTGCCTGACCAGCTACCACACGGGGATGTGACATTACCATTAGTGCCTCCACCCATCTGTATGTCAACCTGGCATGAATGGTGTGGCCAGCATATGGGAATTGTGCCATGTACTGTATGTTCAAGACTGTCATCTGACATGTCACACAGAGGGCTACATAAATGATGCACGGTGAAGCTGTACAGCAGCCACACATGAGCATGTGCACCCATGTGTCTGAACCTAGTGTGTGCTCATGGTTGTCACCCCAGTTGCCATTGTGAGAAACAGGGTGCACTGTGTAGGTTTGCAACACACGTTAGAGATGTGTGAGCCACCTGTGCATGGGCAGTGGTCCGATGAACATTGCGCAAGACAGTCACCTGCAAATGGTTTTGTGTTGGTAATATTGTGTTCACTGGGTAGGGGGTCACATTCACAGTGGCATGGTGAAGACCATTGCAGCCTGCTATGGATAGTGAGGTACAACTCATGAAGTGTCAATGGAGCACACGTTCATCAGGAAACATTCACTGCCAGTCCATGTGCCATGACACATCCCTGATGGGTGTCATTGCACCAATACAGGATGCATGCTCATGACACTGAGTCCACAACATGTGTGATGGGCATTGGTCACATAGAGTGTGGTGTGCCATGGGAACCCATACACATGTTCATTACCTTACTGTGTGTGCGCCCTAGGTCTGTGGAAGAAACTGGAAGCACTTAGGAAACAACATGGGATGGAGGACATGCACCCCTGGAAGTAAATCATCATAAATCATGTATACTGGGTTGCAGTCACAACACCGGATAGTGACCAAGCCATCATGGAAGGGAAATGGAACTGCATTATCCAACACATCCAAAACACTCATGAGGGGCATGGGGAGGCCTACCCATGCTGTGCACATGGGCCACTCTGAGGTCAGGAGGCAAAGAAGAAATTTTTGATACATAGTAAGTCTGTTGCAGGGACAGCATTCCACAGTCATAACATGTGAAGTGTGCAGTGTCGTGCAACCCAGTGTTTTCCTGTGTGCCACAGTGGCACAGTCTGTACGACCGTGGCATACACTGTGTGCCATACGTTGTGGACTCACAGTGACAAATTATTGGATGTCCAGTTTCACCAATGTTTCCAGCTGATACACACCACCAGGCACATGTTCTTCACATTGTGACATGCATGGATATGTGGTTTGTGGTTGCATGATGTGGGCTGTCCCACTTGTGTGTTTCACCACATGACATGATTGTGTGTGTGGTGCCAGACTCTGTGGTGTTTCCTACACCCTGTTTTTGGAAAAATTACATGGTGGTTGTGGTACCATACAGTATCATCAGTGCAACCATGCCATTGATGTGCCCCCACACCACCATTATGGTTACATTGCAGTATACCACGCAGTGTTACACAGCACATGTAGGCAACCTGCTGCAAAATGTAGGCAACATGTCATTTTGCCCAAAAAGACATTTTAGCTAGTTCTAGCAATAATGTATCACCAACACCTTATTCCTTGAATTTATGTATTTCTTTATTCTGTAGTCCCAACATTTCATCTGTCAATCAGTCTTCTTCTGGGAAACTATGATAAATGTACATAAATTTTGCATTAGTTCCAACTTTAAGCATCAAGTTATTTTTAAATTATTTAAAGATCAAAATGTCATTACAAAGTGCTTAACTAATAGTAAACAACAATATATAAATTCACTAGGTTTAATAAAATAAAATATCACAAAACTTAAATAAAAATAAAAGATGTTACATAATTTTATGACTCATTTTCCAACTTATTTGAATCACCCTACGCCAGCCACCAATTTAAATCGCTTGTATATAAAACATTGTCTTACGAGGAGTCACGTGATGTGGAGCGCCATGTTGTTTCGTCCTCTGAGAGCTCCAGCTGCCCACCCTCTATTTTCCCATTTAAATACCTTTTTTTTTCAAGAAGTCAGTGAAAGGATCATTATGAAATCCTCCGGAGATCTCACACCATCGCTATCATTGATCCAATGGAAGCTACAATGAAGAAAGCGGCGCCCAAACACACACTGCCTGCAACCCCCGAGAAGGCCCCAAAAAAGCCTAGGGCCTTAGCGTTCCAGCCCACGCACAATCCCAGGACAGATGAATCGGAGCAAGAACCCCCTCACACTAGCTAAATTCCTGGAAGAATTTCAGCCCTTTAAGGATGACATGAAACAGTTGGCAGGGGAAATAAAAAGCATATCTTCGGCTGTAGAGGATCTCATGCAGAGAATCTCTGACAGTGAAGCCCAGATACACTCACTGGAACACAAACAGGAGAAACTGGATCCTGACATAGTGGCCATTTGTCAGCTTTTGGTGAAAATGGAAGGAAAAGTTGAAGACCTTGAAGGGTGAAGCCGTCGTAATAATGTTGTTGTAATTGGCTTGCCTGAGAAAGAGGAAGATGTGGATTCAGTGCTGTTTGCTCAAATGTTTTTGGAGAAGGTTGCTGGCCCCTCGCCCTTCGGCTCCCATTATATACTGTAATTGAGAGGGCCCACCGTGCACTTCGCCAGATGCCACCTCAGGGGGCACCTCCACAAACCTTCATCTTTCACTTCTTAAATTACCAGGAGAAGCAGCATTTCTTATTAAAACTCATGAAGCCCAAGAAATCAAGTAGGAAGGAATGCAACTCGGAGTGGCTTAAGAACTGCCGCTCTCAGTTTGACAGAAAAAGGCTGCTTTTCATCCCCTGGTATCAAAGCTAATTGCAGCAGGGATAAAATTCAGGATGGGGTTCCCTGCTCAGCTTCAAGTTTATTTATCAGGGTCCTGGAACACCTATGAAGAAGTTGATTCAGCTAAGTTGGGCCTGAAATCGACACTCCCAGAGCTGATTCTATGACTGGGAGAAAAGTGATGTTTTTCTTGCGTTGTCTTATTATATTATACCATATTGGTGGATACTGCTCTTGGTATTTAACATTATGGCGGAGCGGATAGTGGCTTTGTGTCAGTCGGAAGGACTCCACCCCTATACATAGACTAAAATACTATGCATAGGACTGGTTCATGTTGGGGTGTGTTTACCTCTCAATCTCAGTTTCCCTGTGTGAAAGGTGGATGTAAAATTGTGTTCCTGGTTTTTCTCAATACAGTGAGTGCAATGTGTCACAGGAGGGCACCAGAGACTGGGAATTATTTGTTTTTCAATATTTAATTGTAAGCCTTGTCTACAAAGGCTGCCAGGGAGGTTTTCTTTATGTTTAAGTATCCAATGATGGTGCTTACACCCTGGAACAAGAGTAACTCCTTATAATGCCACCTGGAACAAATGGTACCTAATCCTTGGGCAATCATTTTTGGGTCTTTTATATGTCTAATATCAGTTTAAGTTATGGATTGTTGATATGTGCTAATGCCTATAACGCCTGGGGGCATTTTTTCCTGACTTTCTCAGGAATTCTCAGTTTTTATTATATTGTTATAAGGTGTTTGCCTTTTAGGGGCTGCCTTAATAATGAGTGTTTTTTAAGTTTAGAAGGTATTTTATCATCGTGGGGTTTCATCAGGTTCCCTAGGTATTCAGTGTAATAAATGAATCCATATAACTTTCATCTACCCCTAGGTTACAATTGACCGGTTTATTATCACTAGTCTTGAGGTAGTTAATATTTGTTGTGTTCATTCATTATTAAGGGGATAGCACTACGTTCATCTGCTAGTTTATAGGTTTGTTTATTAGGTTATCTCCAAACAGTTATTTGGTGGGGGAAGTGGTGGATGGGAGGGAGGGGGCTGATTTGGGTGTCCTGTTCATCATGTACCATAAAAAGATGCGGGTAAGGGTGGGGGAAGGGGGTAATGGGGGTTATGTTGTTGTTTGTAGTCAGTCAAAAATGGATTGGTCTTCTAGAGGGTTGGATGGGTTTGCATTGCGGGTCAAACAACAGGTCTTGTCCAGACTAATTGCTGCTGCCCACTCCATAGCATATAATTCCCTTAAAACCTCCCCAAAGGATATTTTGGCTGAGTTTACTAGCTATTTTAAACAGTTTTATGGCCCAATGGCAACACCCACATCTGAGGAAATGATATAGCAATATCTGGAGGACTCCTAGTTATCTTCCCTTTCTGTATCACAGCAGGTCCTTATGGCTGCTGAGGTTTACCAAAATGAATTAGAGAATGTTATTGAGAGTCTTCCTTTTAGACAAAACCGCTGGCCCAGACGGTTTTACCTCTTAAGTTTTATAAAACATTTGCAGAACAATTAATCCCTCTCCTTTTGCCCCTATGCCCCTTTGCCCGCATTCGTAATGGTTCGGCATCCGATACATCCTTGTTCGAGGCCTTGATTGTCTTATTACCTAAACCAGACAAACCTCCTGACTTCGTGCCCAACTATAGACTGATATCCCTCCTTAATCATGGTATAAGAATTCTCACTAAGATACTGGCTGACCAGGTGAACCAGGTTCTCCCGACCATAATTGGCCCGGAACAAGTCAGGTTTATGAAAGGAAGATCTTCTGTGGATCATTTACGCTCCTTGTCACATGTTTTCTCGGCCTCCGTAGATGCTATTTTTCCTGCTGTTTTGGTTTCCCTGGATGCTGAGAAAGCATTTGACAGAGTTCATTGGCACTACTTATTTGCAGCTATGGGGTGGGGGCATTTGGTTTTCCTATAAAATTTCAAAAATGGGTCAACGCACTTTATAAATTTCCCTCAGCTAGAATATCCTGTAATGGCTTATTCTCTGAATAATTGTCACTATATGTAGGAACAAGGCAAGGCTGTCCCCTTTCTCCTCTGCTTTTTAACATTTATTTTGAGCCCCTGATACGCAGGTTATCAGATTTCTGGGAAGTTCAGGGCATCCCCCTTTTTGGCCAAGTGGCGACGATCTTAGCATATGCAAATAACCTTCTGTTCTAACTTTCATATCCAGTTACTTCCATTCCAGCAATGCTTCATATTATTAAAGGTTTCAGTCTGGTCTCCAACTACAAATTGAATATAGACAAAACTTCAGTTTTTCCGTTCAACCATAAATCACAAAAAGGGTACGTCTCTGTCCTGGGTCTTTTGTGGAAGTCTGATTTTATCAAATATTTAGGGCTGTCCCTTACCAGAAGTTCTGCTCACCTTCAACAACTTAATCTCGATTCTCTGGTTCACACGGTCAGTCAAGATCTCAAACGATGGTCCTTGCTCCCTCTCTCCCTATGGGGTAGGATTAACTTTATAAAAATAAATGTCTTTCCCCATCTTCTTTACCCTCTTAACCTTCTTGATGTTTGGCTTGCCGTAAGGTAGTTTAAAAAAAATCAGAGTATTATTACTGAGTTTATTTGGGCCAAGAAAAAATCAAGAATGGCATTTTACAAGTTAGCAGCAAGGTGAAAGGAGGTTTAAGACTACCGGATATCGGGTTATACTATTTAGCCAGCCATGCAAGCAAATATCTTAGGTGGTTAGCCACAGAGGAAGCCCAACTGGGCTCCATTTATACTCCTTTCTGGCTTAAAATAGAACAGAATTGCATGAGAAATCATGGCCTTTCCCCATCAACTATGTTACATAAAAATGTAGTTCCCTTCCTAGCTCCTTGCATGAGTCTGTGATAGGAATCTCCATAAAGGTTCATTTGCACCTTTGTGCCTTATGAAAATATGATAATATCACAGACCCACTTCAAGTTTTAGTAGGCAACCCCAACTTTCTAGTTGATGGTGAACCCCTAATGGATAGCTGGCTTCCAATGATTAGGGAGTGTCAAATTGTTCACTTGATTGGAAATGAGAGAAGCTGGCTATCCACTCTGGAAATTATGAATAAATTCTGTATTCCTCCCAATAGTATTTTTAAAGCGTACCAGCTCTGTCACCTTGTGGTAAAAATCCTGGGTCCTTCCCCTCCTTTGGCGACAAAGGTAAGGCTGCAGACTGAACTAGGTTCGCTTGAGGGACTGTCACAGGCAGTGTCCAAAATTTATAGTGCGATATCAATTGGTGCTATCCTAACACCTTGGGCCCAGTAGCATACTGGTCTGGGCTCTTCCCAGATAGGGAGCTTGATTGGGATCAGTTATGGATGCATTGTCATAAATTTCTACCTCAGGATAGACTCCGGCTTGTGCAATTTAAAATACTGCACAACATCTATTACTCTCCTCAAAACTAACCAGGATGGGTATTGCTGCCTTCTTAACTTGTAACAGGTGTCAGCAGGCTGTAGGAGACCTGTTGCACATTTTTTGGTATTGTCCCAAGGTAGCTCCAGCATGATCAGCTATTAAACAAAGGGCTGACCCACTTTTAGGCCTGTCAGATTTATTTACCGCAGATATGCCTCTGCGGAGATTTCTCAGCTATAGAGGTCCGTAATAGGACATATCACATGGCTTTAATTGCTTCATCACTTAAGAAGGTAGTCCTTCAGCACTGAAAAGACAGTATAGAAATTATGTACATAGAATGGCTGCATGAGTTTATGGCTAACCTTAGGACTGAAAGGACAATAGCTAATCTGCAGGGTAAATCGAAAAAAATTAATAAAATATGGGGCCCCGGTTTGTCATTGTATTTCCTTCAAGACACTGGGACTTTCCCAGTATTGACAACATCTCTCTTGTCAAGACCTTGGGTATAATTCTGTGCTGGGTTAGAGGGAGGGGGGTGTGGATAGGGTGGGATGGGGGGAAGGAGAGAATGGAACCAGTATGTTTACATGTATTGCTTGCACATGCGATGTATAATGTAATATGGCTCTATTCTCTGTATTGTAAAACATGAATAAAGTTTGAGTGAAAAAACAAAACAAAAAACATTGCCTTACTTTCTAACCAGGAGTTCGGAAACGCAGCTGCTGCCTTAACTTGTTTCTGTCATATGTAATTCTTCCTAGTAATAATAATTATGGAGATAAAAGCAAAAAGAAAAGATATCCTATTTTAATGTTAGTTTTGTACTTTTAGGCTTTTTATAGTGACTCTCTAGGTTGATAACAATATGTAGTTTACCTGTTTATTACTTTTCAATATTTCTCCTTCAACTTGTATCTAACCAAGCTAGTGCCTCATTGGGAGCTTCCCCTGTAAGTAAACAATAATGCACATTTTACCAACATAAAGTGCTTAATGAGTAACAATCTTAAGCCAATGTGTTCCCCAAGTGTGTGTATATTTAAATACACGTGTGTACATAATCTCCAAATTTCCAAAGTATATTCAGTTATTTAAACATGTGTACTGGATATTTTAAAGCACATACTAGACATTTTATATAACTACTACATTACTTAGTTGCACCTTTACAATCTTTTCTTTGTGCTTGCTGTCTCATAGTTTATAAAAAGTATTGTACCAGTTCGCATTATAAGTCTCATTACATGTTCAGAGCTACCTAGTTAATTAGATATCATCTTTTGGCTCTCTTTAAATTATACAGGTGACCATCTGTGCCATAAATATCTCCTTCACTTCTCTGTATTGGACCTAGACAGTATGTTACATGATGTTACCCTGTCCACATGTCTGCTCTGCAGGTTGCTACTAGCCGCAGTCCATTACAATGAAAGCAGTAGCAAACCTGTTCTGACCAATGAATTTGGCAACTGAAGTTGGAGGTGTACTTCTCCAAAGTCAAGAAGGTGAAACTATCTGTGCACACCATCAAACGCTGTCCGCATATGGTGAGGGAGGTATTATGTGTGTATCCTACTTATGCATTCCATCCAGGACTGCAGGTGGCATTTGGCAGTGTTGCAGTGTGCCATCCCTGCGGCATGCACATAGGGATGATAGGACACTGTCCCGGTACATGTCTTACCTGTGCTGCAGTTGCATGTTCTGGACATGTTCTTATGTGGCATGTTTGTAGTGTGGTATTTATTTATTTATTTAGTTAAACATCAGTTTAGAAACCTTTGAGCCAGAGGCTCATTTACAAAGGTACCTCGTCACAGATATATCATATGGGTGCCAGTACTACACTTTGGTAGCACACATCATAATTGTAGTATGTTATGGCCAACAGTCATTATTACTGGATGCATTTCATTTGTACCGAGGTATGCACTGCATTGTGTGTATAGTCCATGGGTGTCCATTCACTCACAGTGGGCATCATGGCCTCCCTGAACAGTGGCATCATTGACTTGGTGGCAACACATATCTGTCACAAACATTCAGTAGTGTACAGCACAGTGACTAGGGCCTAGTGCAGACCCACATTGTGTACATGTGCTATTGCATCACATTCATGCCGTGGGGTTCAGAGTAATCGTTGTGGCATAGCACAGCACATGCATGCCTATACAGGATTTCTGCTCACTGCTATAATTGGCCATTTGTAACTGGTAGTGCATTACAGAGCCTCACACCATATCTGCATCTTTACACACAGGTTATGGGCATAAGATAATGGCATCTCTCATCAAGGCTACATTAACACTGAAGGGGAGGCAGCGTTTGAAAGGGATCATAAACAGCATAGAGGACCATACACCCTGATGTCTGCATGTACAATTGTGGAACATGATGCCACAAAGGCAATGTTTGTCAACCATTTCTACAGGACATAACTACACTGTTTCTGTACATGACAACCCACAACATAACTTTATGGACATTGCTGATGACAGTACCTTACATACCTGAGTAACACAGTAGGACACAGAAGTACTATTCCTGCTTCATGGATGTGGTACATGATGGGAGATGCACCACGTAGCCTATCTGTGTGTCTGCAACCTCTATGTTATGCACTGTGGACTGGCGTGCCAATACTAGCATGCATTGGCAAACTATATAGCCTCGTGTTACTGTGCCTCGGATGTTGCTGGAATGTGTGCCCACAGACAACATTGTGTTTGTACACATTATCCCCACATACAGTGGTGACTAGTGCTGCCATTATGGATACATCCACAACATGTGTAGATGACAAATACCACCGACCCCTGCCCCCCACGTTGGTAGGGTGTGCCCAACTGGATGCTGTTATCATCTCCACACACAACATGTGCTGTGCTCATTGATATCATTGTCCTGTGTCACTGTTTGACCCAGTTTGTGTTGTTCTGCATGTGATGTTCCCACACCTGCACAAACACACAGCCTCTGACACGGGAATGGCGCACATGCATGCTGCGTGAGTCCAGGTGATGGCACATGGTGCTCCTCAGCATGTGGTGCTTGTGTGCCATGGTGTTGTGTGGAGTTGTGCTGCACAAAAGCTGAGTATGTGTGCCGCCCATCTCCCCATGTGCTGTGTGCTTCACACTATTGCCACATATGTCGCTGTTGCCTTGGGGTGTTATTCCTTGTACCACTTACATTGTGGGATGGATAGCATTGTCCTGTCAATATTGACAGTCATACTTGCATTGTCCTACTGTACCATCACATGCCCAAGGTGTACTGCACATGGGCTGCATGTGCAATAGCGTGTGTGTATGCTGGTGCATGTCCACAGGCTATGCCCATGCAGGATTCCACTGACTGATGGACATCACACGTTAGGCTTGTCAACCTGTGCTGTGGCTGCACAGCTGGATATTACTGTTTGGGGGGCACTTAGAGACCTTGCTACATGCCTCAGCCTGACAACTATAGGGAGTTTTGCTGTGTGTGGATCATGACTCTGGCAGCGTTTTACTTACTACACTGTGTGGCAGCTGACCCAGGCCTAGGATCCTACAGAGAACAGTGTTCATATGTGACACAAGTTGTCATATAACACCTTATCCACGACCCGGGTACTGTTTGTCCCCAGAGACATGCACAATAACTGTGTACAGGCATAATCTGTGTTAGCCATAGGCAGTGGGGTCTATGTGTACCCACCCACATCTTGGACCAAGGGTGTCAGGGGCATCCCTTCACATGTGTGGTACTTGGGGGGGGGGGGTTATCATGTGGCATGTATTTTGAATCACCATTGTGTTGTCTAGGTCTGCATTACATGTTCATCACTGTGTGTTGCATGCAAGTCATATGGTACATCTGGCAGTGACGCACACCCTTGTCATCAGGCACATCAGTGGGGTCTCTGGTTCATACCTCTCAACTGACACACATGAGGTACGTCACTCATTTTAACCCTCAGAAATCATTTGTCCCACATCAAGGTAGTGATATTCCACATTTCTCAGAGAGGTTTTAAAGCAGAAATTCTTAATTATCTATTGTACTCAATTACCAGCAAATACTGTATTATGAACACTAGTGCACTGATAGCCATAGTGTTCTGAGCTTGCAGTGCTGTGTTTGATGATATGTTATACATTTTGCTGATTTGTCATGCATCAGGTTGAGAGGTGTGCTGTGCTTTCCTGACACAATTATGCCTAGTGATGCGGTACATACAGGCAGGGTGTGTGGACTGCATCATACATAGTGACCATTGTTGGTTATTTGGCAACTGTGGGTGTTCATAGTGTGTTGGGCCTCCCTGAGTCATTCAAATGTGTATTGTGTACACCTGGCTACATCACACCAAACTGTTGTGGTGGAGTGCAACTTGTTGCCATTACAGGGGTGTTACCGTCGGCCACTCTTCACCACAGTCTCACAAAGTGTGTGGCTCACATGTTTCATGAACTTTGTCACAACACAGGGGTGCCTTGTTCAGCAGTACACTGTTGCCCAACAGTTCACAGGCCAGTGCATGTCCTCCTTGCCTACAGCTGCACACACAGGGTCACTTTCATATGTCAGGATATCCCTAGTGCCTGTTCCTGTTAGGTAGTGTGGTTCAGTGTTTGCCTGTTACCATGATGTCATGTGTTTCTCTGTTGGTGTGACATGCACAGATATTGTGGTGGTGCATGTACATGGTATGTGTTTGTGTACATTCACTGAGACTGGTGTGTTGCAGGCACTGAACGTTGATCGTGCCCAAATGGGCTGCACATAGTCCAGATGTCTGGGACATCCTTTTCACCCAGATGTTGTTGTGCTCCATTGACAGCATTCTACATCTACTACATGAGTGCTTTGGTTTTCCAAGTGTCTGTGTAGGTACATCCTGGTGATAGCCTGAATTTGACGTAGTGTTGCCCTGTTGTACTGTATATCCTGTCCCTGCTTCCATTAGTACATGACGGTAACCTGTTGTGATATTGTTTGGTCACAGTGCACTATGCATTTGTCTACAGTGGATGATTCATTGTACTTCCCATCATGGATATATAAGACCATGCTCACAGCCATTCCTGATGGTTACTTACTGGTAAATTCCTGCTGTTGCATTGCCACTGTTGTACTGCAGATCATACTGGTAGTAGGCTGTCTGCAGGACATCCGAGCCCAGTACCACAATTTGGAATCCGTTTTGTAATGTTATACAAGACACATCTGCATCCTCCCAGCAGTAGGTCATCCTGTCGATCTCGACGTAGCAGAGGCACATCTCACATCCTTTTTGAGGTATGGTCACTAGTACTGTACACAGTACTCCCAAGTGTGGCCTCACCAGTGATCTATATAATGGTAGGATGATCTCCCACTTTCAAGAGGTGATTCCTCTGGTAATGCACCCCAGCATCCTGTTTGCCCTTGCTGCCACCCTATTATACCGTGCTGATACCTTCATGTACCCTGTAACTATTACTCCCAGGTCTGTTTCCTCCTCTGAAGCCATTATCTGCACTCCCCCAGCCAGTAGCTGTTCCTGGGATTTCTGGTCCCAAGGTGCATGACCTTACACTTCTTAGCATTAAACCCCAACTGCCACTCTCTAGTCTAATGTTTGAGTTTAGCGAGAGCCTCTTGTACAAATCTTAGTGTCATCTGTGAACAGGCATATCTTACACTTGACCCCCTCTGCAATGTCTGCAATGAAGACATTGAACAAAACAGGGCTCTGCACTGAACCCTGAGATACTTCATTTGTTACTGGCCATGACTTGGATGTCTCCCCCTTTCAACTACCCTCTGTTGTCTGCCCTGCAGCCAGCCCTTAAATCACATCACCAGTTTTCCCCCATCCCATGTCCCTCTGATTGCTCATTAACCTCCTGTGTGGCACATAGTCGGAAGCTGAAGTACAGATATAGGATATATACAGCGTGGCCTTCAACAACCACCCAAGTGACCCAGTCAAAAAAGTTGATCAGGTTAGTTTGAGAAGATCTTCCTGTGACAAACTCATGCTGTCTCTCATCTTGCAGGCCATTGCTATCAAGAAAGGTTACCAACCTCTCCTTCAGAATGGTCTCCATCAACTTCCCCACTATGGAAGTCAAACTTACCAGTCCGTTGTTACCCAATTGGTCCTTGGGTTTACTCTTATGAAGGGGCCTTGGGTGTACACCATCCTATCCTGGTGCCTGCAAGGCTTTAATGCCCTTCAGAACTCTGTCCTCTTGGATGACCTTGTCTGTTAGCTCTGCCCCCTCCACCCTTGTCCCCTTTCCCATGTGGTATTGGACCATCCCTTTCTTTTTTGAACATTGAGCAGAAATACTCATTGAGTTCCCCTGCCTGATCTTCCCCTTGTTCCACTCATCCTCCCTCTCTCTTGATTCTAACAGTGTCATCCCTACAACTTCTCTTCTCCCTTTTGTATTTAAAGAACCCCCTTTTCCAGTCTCTGATACCCTGATCCAACTTTAGCTCCTTTGCTACCTTGTCTGCCCTGTCTGACCTGGTCACCTCCCTAGATGCCTTTGAGAACATGTCTCTATCCTCCTTATGCTCAGATTTTTTGAACTTAATGAAGGCCAGTATTTTTCCCCTTCACCTCCTTGCTGAGCCAGCTAGGTTTTTTTGACCTGGACTGCTTACTCTGAAAGTTGGCACATGTGTTTGTGGCCTCATTTATCCCCTTCCTAATGATTGCCTACATCTGTTCAGCATCTATCCCTGGGTTAATTTCAGCTACATACTCCTCTAGGATGCTGCTCATTGTGGCAAAATCTGCCTTCTTGAAATCCAACACTCTTGTCTTGGTATTAACCGACTCCCCCCTGTGTGTTGAGGAGGAACCACACTGAGAGGTGGTGACTACCTGCTAAGGGGTCCTGTACTACCACATCATGGACTTGGTCTCGATTTGTTAGCACCAAGTCCAACATGCTCCCCTCCCCAGTAGGATCCATTACCCCTTGCACTAGGTAACTGTCTTGGATAGCCTCCAGCAGCACCTGTTCCTTGGTGTGTACTGTACTTACTGTCTGTCAGTCAACCCCAGGTAGGTTGAAGTTTCCCACTAAAACTCTATTGCCTTTGCCATTGACCTTCCTGATTTGCTCCCCCAGCTCTCTATCTACCTGCCCACTCTGTGAGGGTGGCCTGTACACCACCCCCATTCTGAGCTTCTTACCTTTAGGGCTTTGGAGCAATACCCATATGGCTTCTGGCCTCCCCTTGTCCCCTTCCTCCCTGGTACACTGTATCCCATCTCTGACATAAATAGCCACCCCTCCACCTCTTCCCTCCTCCTGGTCCCTGCAGAATACCTTGTATCCCAGGATTGTGAGATCCCAATCATGGTATTGGGTGGCTCAGGTTTCTGAGATGGTGGCAATATCTACCTCCCCCACTATCATCATTCCCTGGAGCTCTAACACCTTGTTTGCTAAGTTCCTTGCATTCAGGGATATTACAGTCCACCTTGTGTCCTGCCCCTCCTCTTCCCATCTTTTTCCTATCCACTTTCATCTTGGTAACTTCCTCTCTTTCTCCTCCTCCCTCTCTGGGGGGCAAGGCCTTCTGATCTCTCCTGGAAGGTGCCTCCGCCCTGCTATCTGACTTAGCCCCTCTCCCCTTCTCAGTTTAAATGTATGTTGTTTTTAATGTACTTCTCCAGCTCCTTTGTGAATTCCCTTGTACCCTCAATATTGAGGTGCAGCCTATCCTAGGCATAAAGCCCCTTATTGTTCCATGTCTCGCACCACCTCCTATTACCCCATACCCCATTTCTGCACAACAAGCCTTCAGCCACCCATTAAATTTGGGCACATCACATCAGGTATGTTGTTGTGAGCCTTTGTGTGGATGCTCACTGTGGATATGGACTGCTGTGGTTCTGTTCACTTCACCTGAGGCATTGTATGCCTGCTGTGCTCATGTCTGTTGCTCCTGGCATGATTTATTGCTCTCTGGTTCCTTTTGCCTGCCCTGGGAACACCGTGTTGAAGTGTGTGGATTTTTACCTGTGTGTAAGGTGTTGTTCCCTGTATGGGTGGCTCCCTGTGGATGCTGAGTAGACCACTGCACCGGCATGTGCTGTGTGTGTTCCTACAGGGGACAATTGCACTATAGTCAGGCAGAGAACTTCTCTAGCCTGTCATGCCAGTCTGTGTGACATAGGTCACTGCAGGTTTTATGACTATTTGTGGCTGGACAACACACAAGGTGTGTTGTGCTTCTGATGTGAGCAGCCCATGTCCGCTCTGCACGGTGGATGTTCTCTCATCACCACTGCCCTCTCACACTGCCTCTGTTGTTGCACGTCTTACATTTGGGGGTATCTGACCTCGCAAGCATGGCAGCCATTCCTGCTTCAGTTATGTACAGGGTGTGACATTTTCTTGTGTTCTGCCCTATGCATTCCCTCTGTGGTAAGTGCAGCGTGGGACATGATGACACACACACACACATGTGTTGTGTACTGTGTGTGTGTCCTCAGCTTGGTGTCTGTCCATCTTTGAGATGTACACAGGGTGAATACACAGTGCGTCACTGTCCTGTGGACAGGTACAGCATGTCTGCCTGTATCTAAGTAGTTCTCTCTGTCTGCCTCCATCTTTCTCTCTCTCACGTGCTCTCTCTCTCTTTCTTCCCCCACAAAATTTTTTGGCATGTCCAGAACTATGCAACTGCCACACATAGGTGGCCACGTGATATCCCTTTGATGTGGGGGAAGGGTGGCCTTGCTTCATGGTGTGCTGCAGAACATGTTGGCACATCATTCAGTGTGCACATTGCTGTCATCCCCCTTCTTCCCATCATTTCAGCATACCATGTCAGATTTTTTGTGTTTAGGTCTTCTACTCCCTCCACGCATCCACAGAGGGTTACACCTCGTAGCATTTCTGTGACGTTCTGGGTTGCCTGTGTGTTGTCGGGTGTGACCATTACACCAGGGTTTTTTGGCTGCATGTGGGGGCTGTTCATGTTGTCCTGCTCAGCAGTCCCCTTCCATGACCCTTTTCATGTGATTGTCAAGGCTGTGTGTAGGTGTGGCTGTGTGAGATGGCCGCCAGTCCACATTGGGTCAATTCACTGACAGTCTGGTATTGCTTGTACAGTGCTTTGTCGTACACTGTATCTGGGGGTGTGATACTTGTCTACTTATTGTTTGCCCTCTTGCTGTACATGACAGTGTGGCACAGGATACATCCTGTTCCTGTGTGTTGGCTGCTTTTTGCTCTGTCAGTTTCCGACACTTGCAGTACTGTGCATTCTGCATTATTGGGCAGTGGGTTGTATCTCAGTCTGATGCATTTTAGACAGTGTAGCATTCAATGTCCCTGTGTCATTCTGTGCCTATCATGGCAGTGTTGCCTGGTATCCAGCATCATCTGTCCCTCTCTTTCTCCCTGTCTCTCTCACCCTTTCTCTCTCTCAAGGACACTCAATGTTAGGAATCGGTATTCTCTGGTATCCATCTTTCTGGGGAGGGGTCGTCTGTACAGGGTTCACCTGCAGATGTGCATGGGGACATGGACACACCCTATCTGTGTGGCCTGGATGCACTAGAACATTACAGTGGCTTTGGTTTTCTGTGTACATGCTCAGCCAGTTCACTGGACTGTGGAAGTGCAGTAGTAATGTGTATATTCATGATACAGCCATGCCAGTTGCATATTATGCTGCCGCCCATCACACTGCCATCGTGCCTGCAGATTGTTTGGCCATTTCCATTTCCATTGTTTGTGTGAGGATGCCCTGCTGTGTTTTGTCAAGATGTTGCTTGTTTGGGTACTGTGCTGTCTGTGGCTACGGGGTCATAAAGGATTTATTTCCAGTCCCTTTGCCACACATGTTGTTTGTGTGTCATTGTGTCATTTGGGGTTACGGGGTTTGTCTGCAGGGTGACAGTGTATCTGCACAGTGGCAGATGCTACAGATTGGGTCCAGGGGTGGGCTACTGCATCTTACTGCAACAGTGCTATGCATGTCTTTACCAACTTTCTGCAGCACAGTTCTGTCACCACCTGACTGTGCATCTCAGTGTCCACTGTTTGGGACTTGCACCATTGTGGTTTGGAACCCCTTTCTGCTTTCCAGTGGTCATGATGGACATTCTTGATGGTGTTGGGGTTCCTGTGCTCTGTACTGGCTCTGTGCTGTTCTACCCACATAGCTTCCTACATGCAGTGTGTGTGGTGCACAGTTCCTGTGTTAGCATCCTTTGTGCTCTTCTCCTCTTCTTGCAGTGTGCTGGGTTGGCTTGCTGAGGTGCTAGTGGACCACTGTCTGCATTCCTGTGGCTGTTGTGGCTGCCCATGCTCTGTGTGCGTGTGTGTGTGTGTGTGTGTATGTGTTGGGGAGGGCTGGATTGTGCTTCATATGCAGGGACATGCAGGCATGTGTCTGGTGCCTGCATTCTGCTGTGCGGTTATGGGCTGCTGACTGTTTGCCGATGATACTGCACATCCCAGTCGCACAGTTGCATTGCCATGACGTCTTCTTGTTCTGATATTTTGTGATGTTCTGTGTGTGTGCTTGTTTGTGTGTGTGTGTGTTTGTTTATATATTTGTGTGTGTGGGGGCGGTGCCTGATTGTCACTGTATGCTTCTCATGCTTACCCTACATTCTGTTCACGTCTTTGGCATGCTGTCAGACATTCATGCAGATGTTATTCTCAGCTCTGCACTTTGTGATTTTCCCTTGTTCCACTACCTGTGCCCTCCGTCGTTCCTTTGTATGTTCCACTGCCCCCAATTCACAGTGCTGCTGGTTTCTATTTGCCACCTGTCCACAATGCTGCACTTGTGTTTACATCTAAAACTGTGATTGCTTTTCCCTCTGTTGAGCTACATACATACATTCATTGTGGCAGTTTTTTGAGATTGCTGTGGGCAGTTAGCGCTGATTAAGTGCCAGACATCCTTCTCCCCCATATGCCTCAGGATCCTCCACTGCACTGCCTTCACTGCTGCCTGACTCAGATGTGGCAGATGCATCTGTCTTCATGAGTCATCCCTGTATGGATCAAGTATTGGGATCCCTGCCTCCAGCTCACTGACATTGCCACTTGTGTCGCTGGATGAGGTGCAGTCATCAGAATCTTCACCTCCATTCCCCCTGGCTCCACTTCTAGTTGCCATACTTTCCAGTGGTCATCCCTGGTATGATATCACGCCTCAGTTCTCGCGAGACTTTATGTGATCTGCTGCCTGCAGCTTCCACTTCCTGATTTTTTGCTTGTTGTTTTCTCATTTTCCTTTTCTTACAGTTAGCATTTGGATAGCTGGTGCGGTGTTTCAGTGCTTTTATGCTATTTGGCTTTTGGTGCTGCAAAGTTGCTTGTAGGTTCCACACTTACTTTAATGTACTAAGTGACTTCCTTACCAGCAAAGGTGACTGTTATGTTGCTAACCTCAGGTATCCTAACTACCTGTCTTGTTTGTGCTGGAGGATGTGGGAGGAGAAAATGCATGGGTTGAGGGAGAGTAACTGATGGCAAACACACTTGTGCTCTCAGCCCCTAGAAGTCCATGCTTGATCTGGCTGCAGCACTCAGCTGGCAGAGGCCTTAGTCTGATGCTGAAAAATAGGTGACTTCAAGTATCGCTCCCAGATTCGGACTCTTAAGACAGATTTGTTGCTGCCTTTAGTAGAAGGTGCAGCTAGCCAGAGACTTGTGCTTGTGGTTCTTGGCTAGGTTGAAAGGCATAGGAGGCAAAAACACAGGAGGGATGGAGAGTAATTCATGGCAGACACACTCACCCTCTCAGCCTGTGGAAGTCCATGCTGGAACTGGCTTCAGTAAGAGGCTGGCTGAAGTCTTAGTTTGACTCTGAAAAATCAGTGGGCTTTCAAGACCCTCACTGGATTTGAATTCTGGATGCTGATTTATTACCACCCTGAGGAGGAGGTGAGACTAGCCAGAGACTTGGGTTTGCAGTTCTCAGCTGGACTGGAGGGCGCAAGAGGCAAAAACACAGGAGGGGAGGGAGATTAGCTGATAACAAACACACTCACCCTCTTGGCCCTTGCAAGTCCATCTTGAAACTGGCTGCAGTAAGGAGCTGGCAGAGGCCTTAGTCTGATGCTCAAAAATCAGCAGGATTTCAAAACCTGCCCCCAGATTTGAATTCTAGATGCTGATTTGTTGCACCCTCAGGAGGAGGTGCAGCTTGCCAGAGACTTGGGTTTGCGATTCTTGACTGGGTTAGATGATATGGGAAGAAAAAACGCTTGGGGAGGGAGTGTAACTGATGGGAAACACACTTACACTCCAGGCCTCTGGAAGTCTGTGCTGGAGCTGGCTGAAGTAAGTGGCTGGCAGAGGTCTTAGTCTGGCACTGAAAAATCATCCCTAGTATTTGGCAATAGCCAGCTCTGGATTGTGGTACTGGCTAAATGGCTTTCTAGATGAACCATGGTCCCAGTTCAGCTATAGGCTGGGATGAAGTATAACAATGTATCTCTTTCTCTCTCTCTCTCGCTCTCTCTCTCTCTGTCTTTCCTTCTTCTCTCACTTTCCTCAGTGTTTTAATGCAGGTGCACAGCCTGCTTCAGCAGCAGTCCCAGTAAACTGTTTCCCACTGCAGTCACACACAGACACATCCTGCCTCCTTTCAAAGTCACACACAGACTGAATGGGTCCTTTCACATGCCCTGCTCTTCCCTTGGGCATGCCAGGTTACCACTGGTCCACTGGGCTGTTAATGAAACAGGGGCTAAAGTGGAGGTCCATCACCTGGAACTCTAGTTAGTAAAGCATCTGGCTGGTATTCCAGAGGTCTTGGATTTAATTCCAGTTTTGTTCACGTGATTTCTTTCTCTGTACAGTTTGTGCTTCAAATCCTTAACAGTGGCTAATATTCCACTAACAGGCATTTGTCAATGCCGAATGTCTGCTTGCTGGCATTAGCAGTGGAAGTGCAGGAGTTAAACAGAGGCAGTATAGGAATGGTATTGAAGTATTGAACTGACACCAACTCCACCCTCACCCTGCAGAGACGGACAAGCATTGGGGTGTGCCTTTGGGTCATCGCCCATGATGGTCACAACATTTCACTTCACCCTACCCTTCAGACACTGACAAGTGTTGAGGTGTGCCTTGGGGTATTTGCGCTTTACATTCACCTCATTCCATAAGAAAATACGCTGAAATGAGCACAGTATAGGAGAATGGGGTGAACTCTGGGGACAAAGGGTCCAAGGCGCACCTCGATGCCTGTCACTGGCTGCAGAGTGGGGGTGGGGGTGGAATGGCATGAGCATTACTGTCAGCAATTCCCAAGTCACACCCCTGATGCCTGTCAGTCCCTACAGGGTAGGGCGTTATGGTCGAAAATCCTAATGCCCTGGGCTTTTCTTGGTATTTTTACTCCAAGTTTTCCACATGGGCTTTTTGTGACCCCTCCGCATGAACAGTGACACTATCAGTTTGTTAGGTGATTTTGCACAGCGACTGTGCCATTTGATGCCACAGGTGTGAAAACACATTTCAAACAGGATGTGAAAAGTGACAGGTGTACTGTTCACGAGGAGGTGTAAAAAAATGGCATTGTTGAAAATCTGGTGTGAAAATATAAAAAAACTGGCGAAGTCATAAGTGCATAGAAACTGCGCTATGTACACCCATAATGTAATTAGTTTGGGGAATTTTTACAACAGATTTTCAACATAGGCATTTTGGGACCTCCACTCATGAACAGTGTCACTGTGATTTTCTTAATCTGTCCTGAATACTAATTTCCCACAGCGACTGCGCAATTCTGCGCTGGAAGTATGAAAACACATTCAGCCAAGGTGTGAAAAATGACAGCTGTACTGTTCATAAGGAGGTGTTGAAAAATGTCAATGTTGAAAATCTAGACTGGAAATATTACAAATATGTGAACTTACGAGGGTGTATAGAAATTGCACAATGTACACTCATAACACAGTCATTTTATGGACTTTTGTCACCAAATTTTCAACATAGCCATTTTAACACCTCTGCTCATGAACAGTGTCACTGTGATTTTCTTTATGTGTCGCAAACATTGATTTCGCACACCGAAAGTGCCGATGTGCACTACATGTGTGAAAACACATTTTGGGCAAGATGTGAAAAATGACAGCTGTACTGTTCATAAGGAGGTGTGGTAAAATAAAATGTTGGAAATATGGAGTGAAAATATTAAACATTCTCAAAGTTACGAGCCTGCGTACAAAACGCGTAATGCACAATCATAAAACAGTCATTTTTGGGAATTTTTTCACCACATTTTCAACATAGGGTTTTTGGGGGCCTACCTCATGTACTGTGACACTGTCATTTCATTAATCAGTCCCAAAAGGTGGTTCCGTGCAGTGACTGCGAAATCACCTTTCAGGAATGAATAATAAAATGACAGTGATTGAGTTCATGAGGTGGGGCCACAAGAACCCCATGTTGAAAAGTTGGTGAAAAAATTCCCCAAAATGGCTGTGATATGCACTAAAGTTTTAAATAAAAACATTTATGCCATTATACAGCTTACCGGTGTTTCTTCAGTTAGCGGTTGGTTTTGAAGAATGCAGGTGTTTCCTGGTCCACTGAAGATCATCGCGCTGGCCTCTGGAGGTAAGTATGGCATGAGGCAGGGGTGTGGGGAGGTGGGATACAAAGAGGGTGGGCATGAGTTGGGGAGGGGGTCAAGACAGTCAACGAGAGACCGTTTTTTCATATAGGTGTTGTTTTTTTCTTTTGCTAGGAAGACAATGCAGGACTTTTGCCACACTGTGGTGGTCTCCCAGCATGGCAACTGGAAGTTTATTGGTGGGCAGTGGAGCCAACGGAGGATTAGGCACCCCCCATCAGCCATACAGACTTTTGCCATGCTGGGGTGGGATCCTGGTGTGTCACCTGGAAGTCTGTTTTTTGGGGGTACAGTGGAGCCTACAGGAGATTGGGCACCCCCATCAGCCATACAGACTTTTGCCATGCTGGGGTGGGCTCCCAGCGTGGCACCTGGAAGTCTGTTTGGGGGCGGTAGTGAAGTCAACAGGGGATTGGGCATCCCTGTTAGCCATACGGTGTGGGGGGGGTGCATGAGCACACTGGGGTGGGCTCCCAGCATGTTACTTGGGTGTTTGTTGGGGGGGAACCAAGAAAAAAAACAGAACTGTCTAAGACAGCTGTTCAGATGCAGTGCTGACATGTAGATAGATACAAATGTTTATTTTTTGACAGCAGTTAACCATTAGGACTGTTTAGCTCTATCAACAAGATTGTCCTGTGTAGATTATGGTTTCAAAGTACAAATCTTAACATGATTACATACAAACCAACAAAATATACAACAGTGTAACAAACATAATAAAGTAAGCTGAAAAAAAGGAAACACATAACAATGAACAAACAACAAACACACACTAACTACAGATAATGATTTGATAGGATCACATTCAACTATCCTATGGCCCTAAACACTGACAATTTAATTTCCACATTGGAATCAAACTACTCCTGAACTGACCCAGACTGTTAGCATTTCTAGCATACAGTTTCAGTGCATTCCAGATCTTTGGTAAATAGTACCTCCTTTGCATCTGATTATATCGATTTTTCACTAATGGAATCTTCAGACCTCTATTTTGAATAGCCCTCAAAAAATATTTATTCGTAGACATGAGCATATATGGTATACCATTTCCCTCCCTAAACACCATAAATGCTCTTTGCCCCAATCTTTTCGTTCTACATGTCTCCAATGTATCCCAGTTTAAATTCTGTAATATAATACAGTGATGAATGTTTATATGACACTGTGAGACTACCTAGCTATCTTACAGTATACTTTGTTTAAGCATTCCAAAGTTGTCTTTGTTGCATGCTGGTAAATCAAACTCCCATATTCCAATATTGACATTAAAAGTTGCAACGCTACTCTGTTTCTATCTTCTCTTGCCAAAAATGAGATCTTCCTTCTAATAACTCCCAGTCTCATATTCACGTTCTTTACTGTACTCTCTACATGCTTACCAAAAGTTAAACTACAATCCAAAAGTACCCCCAAATAGTTGTATTGGGACACTACCTGCAATCTAGTTCTATCTAATGTAATTATGTTTATCTCCTGACTTGATAATTTTACAGCATTTTTTGTTTGAAACAACATGATTTTTTTTTCTTACTTAAAATCATTTTGGAGGTAAGCAACCAACGCTGTAGGGAATCAAAATCAAATTGCAGTTCTGTTTTAGTGTTTGCTGTGGCAATCAGAGCCATATCATCAGTATACAAAAAAATTTGTGATTTGACAATAATTTGTGGAAATGGATTTACATAAATTAGGAACATAAGGGGGCTGAGGATCGAGTCCTGGGGAACACCACTAAATGTCTCTTCCTTCTCAAACAAAATGTCCCTCACACTAACCTGCTGTGTATGTTCCATCAAAAATGACAGTATCCAAGTTTTAACTGATTGTAACATTCCCACTAAGGTGAGCCTCTCCATCAGAACATTATAATCTACCAAATCAAAGGCTTTGGAGAGGTCGATGAACATTGCTCCCACAGACTCACCCAGCTCCAGTCCATTTGAGACTGTATCAAGGAAGTCTGCGAGAGCAGAGTCTGTCGACCTCCCAGCTCTCAACCCAGCCTGACAGTCTGTCAACAAACTATATTTTTCCAGGAAATCTCAAATCTGATTTGAGACTAATCCCTTGAAAACTTTTGATAATATAGACAACAAGGCAATCGGTCGGTAATTTGTTAAATGATCTCGGTCGCCCCCTTTAAATATAGGTATTATTTTGGAATTTTTCCAACACGCTGGATAAGTGTTCTGCCTCAAACTAAGAATTAAACAAATTGGTTAAAGTTGGAGTTATCTGCTTGACAGCATCGTTAAGAAATTTAATTTCCACCTCATCCAACCCCATAGCTTTTTGTGAGTTTAATTGATGTATTTGTTTTAGAACTTCCTTATACTTAATTTCCCTACAATAAAACTGTGGTGTTTTCACACTATCATTTCCAGAAATAGTTAGAGAAAAAAGACCTCCTTTTTGCTTGTAATATCCAGATCCGGTAGAGTGCAAAAATAATGATTAAATGTGTTGCAATCTGACACACATTTTGTTCTGTACCATCTTTATCCTGTATTGCTATATCCAGGTCCTGGCTTACCTTCCTTTTAACTGCTTTATTAACTTCCAATAATGAGCAGGATTCTTTATTTGTTCTATTTTTTGTTTGAAGTCCCGTTTCCTGGCCTTTTTATTCAAACTTTTGCATTTATTTCTTGCTTTTTTGGACAATTCCCAGCCTGTAGGTTTTAATGTCTGATTTGACTTCCTCCATGCTCTATCTTTCTATCTAATCTGTTTTTTTTATTTTATTGTCAATCCATGGATGATGAATTTTTCTTTCCTTTATTTGTTTAAAAGGGGCATTTATGTTACAAATGTCTACAAAAATGTCAGTAAATTCTCCAACTGCCAGATCAACTTCCGGAATAAGATTTGTATGCTCCCAGTTTACTTCATTCAGATGATGTTGAAATCTTGACCTATTAAACTTTTTATAGTCCCTAATGTATTTAACTTTTGGTGGATCCAGTTGTCTATGTTTCCCCACTGTCTCACACTCTATGTAACAATGATCCCCTAAATTTGAAGCACCCACCTTAACATTTTGTCTAGGTAGACAAGCTGTCACAAATATTAAGTCTAAGATATTCCCATTACTCTGATGCTGACTTCTCCTTGTGGGTGATTTGATAATCTGTGTTAGGCCCAAGGGTTGTACTTCCCTATCCAGTTTTTGACCTCTTGCTGCACATAATGTTGTTCTGCTATATCAATTCATTTTAGTGCAAACTGTTCAAATGCTGTAAGTTTAACTTTAGGATGTGAATAAACCACACCAACACATAATTTATTTATTTATTTATTTTTATTTATTTATTTGTGTCTAGGATTACAAACTACCTTTGAGCCAAGGCTCTTTTACAAAGGTTCCATGTCATGCTGGTTATAGGGTAACAACACTAAAACATAAAGCAGTTACAGGTACATGGTTTTAGACAGCAACTTTGCTTGACAAAATCAGACTGAGCGATGAGTAACTCAAGAAACAGTAGGAGGAAGAGGGCAAGAAGGGGAGAGGGCTGAGGGTAGGGGAAGGCATAGGTGTAGAGGGTCAGGGTGAGGCAGCCAAGGGGCCTTGTCAGGACAGACACAGGGCAAGTGCAATAGAAGTTGCATTGGACAGGTAAATGCAAGAAAAGAGGGCAGAAACTGACATCTGTAAGGTCAGAAGCAGCATAGGGAATGAAGATGTTATGGGGTGCAAGCACAGGTGGAGGTGCCAGTTATGGAGTGGTGGAGCTTTTTTTTGAATACTCCAAGCATTGCTGTGGATAAGATGTCACTAGAGAGCTCATTCAGCCAACTTGGAGCCCTGTATGCAAACGACCTCTGGCCTTGGGACATGCGGCAGCAGGGGATTTGAAAGATTTGGGGCTTAGAGCTCCTGGTGTTGTGGTTGGTGATTTTGGGTTTGAGGAGGGTGCTGACTCCTGGTGGTGCCTTTCCTATCATGATTTTCTTAGCAGTGATGCAGGTTTGGTATTTGATTCAGTTGTTCAGTTGCAGCCAGCCTGTTTTGGAGTAGAGGTTGCAAGTGTGGGTGAACATAGGAACATGCGCCAAGACCAATTCTGTACCCTCTATATTACCAGAAAACATTTATTTCATTTGACCCAGGCTGTCCTTAATAAATAAAACCACCCCCCACCTCTATGTGGTCTATCATATTGATGTAAAGTATAATCTTAAACAGCTATCTCAGCATCTGGATAATTTTTTGGGAGCCATGTTCTGAAATACCAACCACGTCATAATCTCCTGGGTGGATCCAGTGTTCAAAAAGGGCCTGTTTACCTGCTTAACTTCTAGCATTATCATGTGCTAATCAAATTAAAAATGTATTTGTTTAAGTGGGGCCCAGATTTAATTCCACATCTCCACTTACCATAATTAAAATTACAATCAGTGACATACCCCTGCTGACATCAATACTCACAGACCCACAACCTAATTTTATCCAGTTAGTACTCCTACGTGGACCTGGCTGGTAATTATTCCACCTGTTTAATTTACTTCTTCTGTTATTACTGTTGTTCCTATTACTACTTAAATTGGATCTTAGACCTGCAAGCAGAGATGTCAGCAGGCAGCATCCACTTCCATTGTACTCCTTACTTGTCAGTTTATACCCATTGGCAAAAAGGAAAATTGCTAAACTGAACCAAAAAAACTGATTATACATTTTTAAATCAATATACAAATTTCAGCTTATAGCAACCAAGGTACATTTACTAAAAATTAAAATTAAAATTAAGATAAACAACCCTAAATAAATAAATTGATCCCAGTATGATACCTGGTTCCCCAGTGTATCCTAATATTGTCTAAAACTTCTTCAAGCAAGTTATTTATTTCACTACCCAAAGGTTATCTCCTGTCCAATAGACTATCAACTTTTAACATTAAAAGCAATACAAAATTATGCTACTCGTACTCTAAGCAGCCTTTAAAAGTGCCAGCCATTTTATCAGACTATAATCAACAAAGGTAAAATAGTCTGAAAATTATAATTAACTATAATAGCTTCGGATTGCTAGCACAATCATACAATTCCTAAATATGTAGGCTGTGGTCTTCTAATATAAACTAATAACTAAAACCAGTCTTAATTTGACCTGTAAATACAAGCTGTTTACAACTTAAATAACTTCAAAATTAAACTAAAATTTTTACAGCTCATAAAAATATTCACCAACCATAAATATCATTGCACTGCTGATGGCAGTATGCAAATTGCCTGCCGATGGCAGTATGCAAATTGCCTACACGTTATCACCACTGATTGTAGCAGTCTTTTGCTTTGAACTGTATGCCACTGCATCTGAACTGCTGTCATAGACAGCTCAGACATTTATTGGTGTGGTGAGGCTGTGCCTGCAAGAAGGAACAGGGCATTGGAATCGGGGTGGCATACCTACGAAAATTCATCTGGTGGCACTATGTTTCTTGCACATGCATGCAAGCAAACATAATAAATGATTACCAACACATAAAAGCTCAAGAACAGCCAGTTTTGTGTTTGCTTGCATGCATGCACAAGAAACATTATAAGACAGCTTAGGAGAGAAAACGGGTTTGGAGGTGTGGCACTGAGGCAGCCAGTGCTACCACTGCATTTAAAGGGTTGGCCCCCTTTCCCCAATGAGGTGGCATGCTGCTACTGACACTAGTTCAGCAAGCTTTCTACCAACTTGAAATGAAATTGCCACTGCAATGAGGGATCGATCCATCATTGCAGGGTGGTACCTTGCCTGGTGTAACATTTCCAGTAACATGGCAGTGGCTGTCACCGTCCACCTCAGAGTCCTCATGAAAGCCGATGGAGGTGCCCAATCCCCCTATTGGCATGCTCATCAGGTGGACTTCAAAAAAGCGTATGTTGCAAATTTGGTGAAACAATTCACAAAAATGACTGTCTTATGAGTGTGCATTGCGCAGTTTGCACACATGCTTTTAACTTTGAGAATGCTTGAGATTTTCACTCCAGATTTTTCACATTGCTATTTTTACATACCTCCTTATGAATAGTATAGTGGTCATTGTTCACATCCTGCCAAAAATGCATTTTCACTCATCCGCCACACAATGGCACGGCCACTGTAGGAAATCAGTGTTCAGGGCAGATTAAGAAAGTTACAGAGGCACTGTTCATGAGTGGATGTCCCAAAATGCCTAAGCTGAAAATTTGGCAGCAAAATTTCACAAAATAACTATGATATGAGTGTGCATTGTGCAGTTTACACGCATGCTCCTGACTCTGAGAATTTTTAATATTTTCACTCCAGATTTTCAACATTGTCATCTCTACATGCCTCCTTATGAATGTTGCTGCTGTCATTTTTCACACCAGCCTGAACTGTGGTTTCACATGTCTGGCGAAGAATGGTGTGGTCGTTGAGAAAATTAACATTCGGGACAGATTAACAAAATCACAGTGCCACTGTTCATAAGCAGAGGTCCCAAATGCTTTTATCAGGTGGGGGGTTGCAAAAAGGTAATATTGAAAATCTGTAGTGCAAATACCAACAAATGCCCAGGGCATTAGGGGTTTCTAACCATAATGTCCCACCCCGTACAGACTGACAGGCATCAGGGTGTGCCTTTGGATTGTCGACTGTAATGCTCATGCCTTTTCACCCCCACCCTGCAATCAGTGACAGGCCCCACAGTTCACTCCATTCTCCTATACTGCACCCATTTCAGCATATGTCATTATGGAATGGGGTGACTATCATGCTGAACACTCCAAGGCTCACCTCAACACTTGGTCGGTGTCTGTAGGATAGGGTGAGGTGAAATGGAGTGAATGTTATGAGAGATGACCCAAATGCATACCAGAATGCCTGTCCATCTCTGCAGGGTGGAAGTGGGGTTGGTGTGAAGTTCAGTACATCACTGCCATTCCTATTCTGCATCTGTCTAAGTCCTGCATTTCCAAGGCATGGGGTCATAATGTCACAAGACATTACGCCACATGGCAAAATTGTGCTGCCAATACAGCAAGATTTTTGCCATGAGGCACAAGTCTTTTTTTTTTTGTGGGGGGCACACCCCCAACCCCCCCATTTAAGATTCTCAACTCCAGGGGGGGTTTAACTTGGGGAGCACACAATGTTTAAAATAAAAGTTTCTGGGACTGGTAATCAAACCCGGTCCCAGACGCAGCACCTGGGTTCCTGCCACTGTGGCTCAGTCCAGTGAGCCACTGCAGCTGCTCGGTGGAACCTGCTCCCAGCAGAGGTCTTATCCTCTGCCTGGGAATATGTAAATGGTGTTATACCATGTACAGCAGTATACGCAGTATTGCACCATTTGCTCATAGCTACAGCGCTGTACCAGTTTAGACATAATGTCGTATGTTATTAAGTGTGCAACATTATGACCCGATAGGCATTTCCAATGCTAATACCAGCAAGCATACATTTGGCATTCACAAATACTTATAGTAACTCAATGCAACCTTAACTGCAGTACTAATGATGGCCTTGTATTTTGGGAGCCCTCAACAGAAATATTTCATAGAGGCCTCCTATGTGTCCTTCTCCTTTGGTTCTGATTTGTTGGGATGTCATGTGGAGCCTTGAAGATTGAGCTTGTCAGATCTCAGAAGCTAAGCAGGCTCCAGCCTGGTCAGTAGTAGGATGGGAAACTTCCAGTAAACATCAGGGGCCAGATAGTCAAAAGTTTGCACAGCAGGCAAAGTGATTGCACCCTGTTTACCCGGGGTTTGTGCCCATGCATTATATTTAAAGGGGGCTTTTTCACGTGCTAACAGGGTTAGCACATGGAAAAATAAATAGCGTAAGCGGTTGGCAAAGCGGGAGGACAGGAAAACCGAGGCAGAAAAATATGCAGCACATTTGCACAGCAGCAAAGGGTTAACTGTGTGATGCAGTACTGCAGAAAAGAAGCCTGTCTTGCTCTGGATAACCCAAGTGGCCACCAGAGCAATTGCAGCCTGCAACCACATTGATGGTGGGGATGTACAACTGCTCCCTGGTGGATATTGGCACCCCCGCTCTTTGAACCCTGGTGGCATTAAAATAAAATATATCACTGGTGTCCAGTTGCCCCCTTCACCCTCTGATGGCAGTCCCCATATAAAAAAGAATTCCCTGGTGTCCAGCAGTGCCCGCCTCTGATCACTAGCCCTGATATTGAATAATAAATCCCTGGTGCCTAGCGGTCCCTCCTCCCTCTGATAACCAGCCCTGTTATGTGTATATACATCCCCTGGTGCCTTGTGGTCTCTCTTGCCCTGCAATTACTGGTCCCATTACATGTATAGACATTCCCCAGTGCCTAGTGGCCTCCCTGTCCTCCATTCTCCAACCCCAGTATTTGAATATACATTCCCTGGTGTCCAGTTGCACCTCATCCTCTGATTGCTGGCCCTAGCATCATAAAATAACTCCCTGGTATCTCTTGACACCCTCCCATCCACTAATCCCCGTTCGCCTAGTGACTATCACAGAGTTGCTGGTGTCTAGCAGCCAACCCCCCACACTCCAGACACCCATACAGCGACTGACACTGCTCTTCTCTTACCACCATAGCCTTGCCACCATATGTGATGACAGAGAACACAAATGGACAGGGACCTAGTAACCCAAAGGGGTCATGTATACCGTAGCCCTGTTTTCTCAGTCAACAAACTTTAAAACAAAACAAAATGATGATATCATTTGTTGATATTATGACCTAGGCCATACATTGATGAAAATAAATGTAACAATAAAAAAAAACTTGCAAATGTTAAATACTGATGATTAAAATGAGTGCGACTGAAGAGAAACAACAGGAAGAACTATTTCATAGAATGTGTGAAAGACATGTGTCAATAGATTTTCAGAGTAAATTATGTCAGCTGCGATTGGGTCAATTTTTAAGCTCAGACATGACAAGTACTTTGAAGAAAGAATAGATAGAGTATTACAACATACATTAATACACCTGTTATGTGAGGATACTCAAAATCTAAATAAATAAAGTTACTGACTGTTTGTGGAAGGATAAGAGATTGTGACCAAGGAGTAGATAATGGCATCCATCCAGAAATCTTGAAAATAAAGAAATGAATACTGTCAGCCCAAGCTTGTCACATGTGGTGCAAAGCGGGGGCACCCATAGCATTAAAAACCCTCAGAGAGACATTGCCATAACAAATACACATGCAGCATGAACTCCCATTTTGTTTGTAAAAGAAAACTTATTTCTAGCCATTCAGATACTCTATCCTAATTCACCTCTGTGTTCTAGTTGTGTCTGGCAGAATCTGAGTCTTATTAGTCAGAAAGAGAGTAAAAATGCAGCAAAGTTAAAAGTATTTCCTTGAGCCATGGGGCTAAGCAAACACATGTAAGGTAATTATTTATATAAGTAGCAGAGTGACAGCACTGTGTATTGGAAGCACCATTTTTGTGTACAGGAGGGTGAGAGATGAGCGATGCCATTCTCAAGAGTCAGTATCCAGCAACGGTGACTTGAGGGGCTCCTCGCCACTCCAACGATGGTCAGGAATCAAGCCTAATAGTAGAGGACTGGCTGGGGGGAGAGAGTGAGAGAGCAATAGCACTCTCCTCAAAGCTTCAGTTGGTAATTGATAAGTGGCAGCTGTTAAATACAGGATCTTGCTGCAATAAAACAATAAATAATACAAAGACTGTGAGAATACAGTTTTGCAAATAAATACATTTATTTTTATGTGTGACAAGTCTAAATTGGAAATAAATAATTTATTTTAATTATAAATGGGTCATCAGCATTTATTTATACTTCAGGCTGGTCACGAAGTAGCTCTTTACCAATGAGAGAACTGCTGCACAATGCTTGATGACATCACAATTGCATCTGCTGCAGTTCAAACCAGAGTAGTGAAATCAAACAGAAAGATTAAACTCTTCATTGAAAATACTATTCTTGCCAAGGAAGCACAACCATTGTGTAAATGACATATATTGTGGGTTGAAAGGAAAATATCAGATTTATTTTTATCTGCAGGGTTTAACCTGTGCAAACCTCACTTATGGCTCTGCCAGTCATGAGGTCGTAGAGGTCAAAACCTGCAGATAAAAGTAAACATAATATTTTTAGTCAGCCCATAGCACATCCCATATACTAAGGTGGCACCAGAATGGCCATGTTAAAGAAGAGCCTCATACACCAAGGAAAAGATGCCAGAATGCCCAGTGTTACATACTGGTGCAAGCACGCACTGAGCAGCACATAGAAAATAATGTCAAAAACATGGAAAATCAGCACAGATGTAAAATAAACCCCAGAGACATACACACAAGTCAGCAGAGACTTTGTCAGAGCAGGAAGCCCCAGTTTTACAGGCATTGCTTTCAAAATGGCGCTGACTAAAGGCAGTTGGTTCCACAAAAAATACACAAAGAATTTAAACTTTAAAATCAATTAATCAATCAAACTTTATTTAACCAGGGAAATCATCCTTGAGCAAGCTCATTTGCAAGATGGTCCTTGGCAAGGTAGAACAGATACAGTAATAATACAGAGCTGATGAGGGCAGGAGCATCTAACAATTATTACAATGGGTGCAGAGATACAGCTTGTGGAAGGATGCGAGATTATGGATAAAATGGTGCAGTCTTTTTCACCCTGACTAGAAATATCTAAAGATGTACAGTATACATTGCTCAAACTACAGTACTATAGATTTCTGGCTGGGATACCCTATAGCTTAGAGGGACCCACTGACCCTATGGATTGAGAGTGCTGTAGACCAGCATCGCTAACTACATAGAAATCTGCCAGCCATTTGTATTCTGCCATTTTACATTTAAACAAAAATAAAAAAATCTGCATGTGACAATGTGTGTTACTTCCTTTATTTGTCATCAATTGCTGTATTTTAAACTATTGATTATTAGGGAAAATGCCACTTTGCCAGTAACCATGAGGAATGGTGACAGAAGACTTCATGTGACACAGCATGATCCCAGTATGAATGGACTCTACTTCTGTGAAGTGACCAATAGCATTGGCTCTGCCTCTGGATCGATTTATCTGCAGTTTGATACAAGTAAGTGAAAACAGAAATTTGTGATATTGTTTAAGCTCAACCAGATTCAAGTGGAGGCAGTGGGCTGTAGTGGTTAGAGCATACGTTTGGAAACCAGGAGACCAGGAGATATGTATATCAAATATCCTTAATTTTGATAAATACAATATAGAAAGCATGAACAGAGCCAATTGAATTATGGAAAGCATACTGCACAACATCAAGAGCAGAAAGAAGGAGGTCCTTGTGCCCCTGTATAGATCACTAGTTAGACCTGTGATGGAATATGGGGCACCATTTAGTACACCACAAAACATAGGAGTCAGATTGCACCTGTAAACAAGCTTTCTGCTTAGTGTGTCTTTCCTGGTAAATAAATAAATAAACTTGAAAGAGTACAATGATGGTTTACAAAAAAAGATATGGTCAGGCAAATATGAGGATTATACGTCTAGATTAAAGCATCTATGTTTACATTCCATGTCCTATAGTAAAATTAGAGGGGGATCTTTGTTTACAGAGCAACCAAGGATCATTTGTTAAGGGAATGCAGGATTACATTGGAAAGAGAAGGCTGGAATGGGAACTAGGGGGTTGTGAAATGCAGCTAAAAGGTGAAAGGTATAATACCGCCAGGAGAGGAAGGTGGTTTAATCAAAGGGCTGTGAATGTTTGGAATAAACTTCCTGCGGTAGTAGTACAAGTGAGTAGCATGATGGCTTTCAAAAATCTTTTGGATAAATACATGGGACAAAATAAATGGAAATTGTCCTCTGTTTAGTGGCAGGTCCGCTATATGGCTTTGATAGGATGCGGACCTGTGTCCATTCTATGAACCTAGGTTCTAATCCTCTCACTGTCTGATGTTCAGCAAGCCACTTAACCATGCGGTGCTTCTATCTTGTTACATTTTTTTTTTTTATTATTTTGTTTTTGTTGACCGGGTAAGTGCACTAGACAAATCCTGCCTATTTTCAGGCACGGCCCGGGGGAGTGGGATACAGAGGAATGCCAACTGACCTTGAACCAGATTAAGCTTTTGGTGGTATTTTTAGTGTAAGCAGGTGTCCACAGAAAACAAGATGTTGCTTCTCTGCTGGGATGTATTTGAATATTTCCATGATTAACATACTGTAGGAGAGACAGTCATTGCATTTATTGTCAGGCTTGCATAGTGGCAGTGACTGCAGTATCATTGTGACATTGAAATAAATTAAAGCAGCCAAAGAACCGGATAATGCTTCCTACACAAAGGTTTCATCATTTGTTATTCAGTAGATGGTTCCTCCAGCTTTTCTTGAAATCAAGGTAAGAAGAGTTCTGTAACTCCCCCATAGAAAGCAAAGGAGTGGCTCTTAGAATGATAGTCAGCTGGGCTATGCCATAGGAACCTCCTTATCTATGAAGTTCCAGTTCGTAAAGTGTGACCATAGTACATGATACAATCGGTAGAGTAAAGTACTCTTCCACAGTGATGTGCAAAGCCACTGCAAACTAGTATGATTTAAGCCACAGGCTCCTGGCCATTCCTTAACCAATCAACTGGCAAAACCCTATGTTGATTCTGGGTTGGCACCCCCACACAAACACACACACACACACACCTCTTGGCCATGCCTTCCTGCCAAGTCATGCCCACTGTTCTGCACCCCCACATACTGCAAAAAAGATTGACAGGAACTGATTTTTACAGAACTTATTCACTTGTTAGATAACTAATCCCTCTGACAGCAGCAGCTTTTTTCTCCTGTTTATTTCAGTCTCAAAAGTCAATGTTTAAAGGTGCAAGGAGGAAGGAATCTGCCATTTGTGTTGAAACCAGGACAGGGCCAGATGGTACAGCTACCACAGTGACGAATTTGCTGTGCCCTGGTTCTGGTGCAACATGGCTGTTTTTTTTTTTTTTTTTTTGGTTTTGTTTACTTATTTATTTAGTTTTTGTTGACCAGGTAAGTGCACTAGACAAATCATACCTATTTTCAGGCACGACGTGGGGGAGGAGGATACAGATGAATGCCAACTGACCTTGAACCAGATGAAACTGTTGTTAACGCAAACTTGAATGTCTGTTTCAGTGAGCACTAGGAGTCAGGATGTGCATGCCATGGGAGGGTGGTATCAACTGTGTCTGCACCATCAAGAGTCATTGCAATCTATGTTGATGAATGGAAAATTGCCTTAAATCAAAAATTGAACTTCCTAATTAGTTTAAAGACGGCAGTGCACAGGATAGGGGTCTCCAGATTGGACACTCATCAGACAGTGACCATATTCTGAACACGTCCCAGATGATTACCACCTGCTTGCATTCAGCTGGTAGCACTGAGAGCAGTTTGTGAGTAGTATAGTCACATGCTTATTGTTCGTAATCACTGCTGACCTTTTGGATTGTTCCACATTGCTTAGTCATTTTTATCTTTAATTGGAACTGCCTAGCTGGCCACAGTCTTCTGGCCATCCTCCACTCTGACCATCATCGAGTCGAGTAAGGTAAGACTTGGTTCTCAGTACTTAGTCATGCACCCCAGGCCCTCTAGTCTCATACATCTGTTTGATCAATGACAAAGAACAACATCCAGATGTAACAGTGTTAGGTAAGACACTGTACCATTTGTTACACAGAGAGAGTTAAAAGCAAGGATTTGTTTTGTCCTCTCCCATTCTGCTTGTTGTCTGTCTCTTCCCTGTCTGATTTCACAATCAAATTTTTCTCGTGGCATCTAGGGATTGGCCACTTCGATGGTCCCACAATTTTGCCCTGTTCTTTCCTTTCCTTCTCTTGCTGTTTTTATTCTTTCTTTATTTTTCTCTTGCTTCCTTGTGGTTAAAAACATATGTGAATCTCTACCTGAAACTAGGCTCCCCTGGTATGCAAATGTGTACAATTATATAGTTGAAATGATTGTAGAAAGCAATTTGGGTTTATTAGGAAAGATAACAATCTGAACACAAGCTTGTTTACAGAACTGTCAACAGGAAACCAGATTTGAGACAAAATGTATTATGTTGTTGCACTTGTACAGGCTAGATGTGCTCTTCTGGCTGGCCTCAGGAAGAAAAAGGATAATGTTTTGAAGCAATATGTGAAAAGCAGGACAAGTAATCTACAACAACAAGATGTGGATTTTGGACTGCAAGGCAAAACATCTTATGTAATCAGAGCAATATTTTTTTCCAGGAGAGACTCAGACAGATGACTTTTTTGTTTGTTCTGCCTTTATGAAGAGCTATCTTGTACAATTTTATTTTTTGGTTATTGATAATATAAAATGCTACTTCTGAACTGTATAACTTCTCCTGGATTGCCTATTCTTCTGGACCTATGCCAATACAACATCAGAATTCTCAGGTACTGTTGTCAGGCTCAAACCATCCAGCTTGTGAGCTGTGACCAGCTGTAGATTCTGCTTTTCCAGGTCTCTATGTGTGTAATCTCCTTGGTTGCAGAGTTGAGAGGAAGAACAGTTTCAAGGCTGTTTGGACTTGAAGCTCTGAGGGGGTTGGTGTCCAGTTGCTCTCAGTAGTCACCTGTTTGTGTCTTCACTCTGCTGTTGTCTGACTTTGGCCATACACAGGTAAGCTGTTCACTCTCCATGCATAAATTTGCATCTCTTTTAGCCGGTCTTGACTTGTAATTATATGGTTGATCATTTGACTGAAGTAATGTGCTTGCTTCATTTAAATTTACCTAGTCCTGGCTCACATTTTTATTTTCACTTTATTCCAAGGGGGCAGGGGCCTGCTAGAGCACTTTAGTTAAACTGAGCTGTTTTCATTTTGCCCTCTAGTTAATTAAGTTTGGTATGAGGCATTTGTTGTCTGTTCTTGTTTTGTAGTAAACAATACAGAACTTATATCTTTGTAAAACAAGAAATCACACATGCCTCCACAATGCAAAGCATCATGGGCTGCATTTGCAAATCACCACAGAATATTATGCTGGTTCAACTTTAAGCAGAAAAACAAAGTCTGATCAGAACCGATACAGCTGCTCAGAGCAATGAGGGTGTAGCGACAGTGATTAAAAGAATACTCAGAGCTCTTACCACACTGGAGTTTGCCATTCATCAGATGGTGGTGCCATCAGAACTGCCCATGCACAATACTCGTGCATACCCAGTTTAAGTCGGAGCTGCTATCTTGGGTATGGAGGCTAACATTTCCACAGTAGCAGAAGAAAAAAGTAAAGCATCATCAAGGGGTGTGTTTATGTGGCCTGTGGAGGAGAAGGACTGCATAATAGCACCAGTGGACTTTCACCAGAACACTGTGGAAGTAAACCAGATAGCAATCTGGTCATGTGCTTCTCTGCTCATCTCATCATTCAGGCACTCTTTGGTTGGTGTAAAACCCGATGATGTAAATTTAAATGTTGCTGGATGCCAGTAAACTTAAAGGAACACACACTGCTATGTAGCCAGTAACTAAGAAAGGGAGAGAGAACAATTTTGTGTATGATCTGTCATATATCATAAGGAGACCAACAGGAAGTGCTGATGATGGTCGTGGTGTTTCTTTTGTGCTTCCATGGTGGTGGGGCGGTGAGCAGATTACAATTACACTATTAATGGTGGTTCAGGAGGCTGGCGGGTGTTTGAGAGTGGCTTGAAGACAATTGTAGCTGGTCATTGGATTCTGATGTATTGGAGATTGCAGAGCTGGCAGGCATTTAGTAAGCTGGAGTTGGGTTAGGCATATATGCTGACATGAACTACTGGGATAGCAGGGATCAGTAGGCTACAGTTTTGAATATGAGATTACATGACTTTAATGTCAATAGACACCAGAAAATTGTGTCTTTCAGCACAGTGTAGCTGTCTTTGTTAAATGTTGTGCTTCTGGATAATGTACAAACATATCTTTCACTTTTTTAAACTTATGGCACTTCAGTGTGCTGATGTGTTTTTATACTACTGACATGTCTGTCAAGCATTCTATTATAAAAATTCCCTGGAAAGCATTGATATGGGTTCTGTGTGATAATGGTGAGTGCCAAATGGCGACCCGCATTATTGCAGCATCAGGGCAGTGAAAACAATTTTGCCACTCTGACATCCTCAGCGCATGGAGGAATGGTGCCAAGGACTCATTTCTTTTGCTTTATGTGGGGTACTGTGCCACCCAACACCCCCCCCATGCAGGGGCCATTGCCCCCTGCACCCTCCTACTAAAGGATTCTCAACTCCAAGTGGGTGCATGTCGGGGGGGGGCAAAATCAAAAAACATAAGTTTTGGGCCGGGCACAACAAAAATGCAGTAGTGCCTAGACCCAGACCCTAACCTGGAACCCACGCACCCCAGTAGAGACCAGCCCCGACACCATGGCGCAGCTTGGCAGCCAACCACAGCGCTACCCCTACATCCCTCTGCCCTCCCAGCCCACACTTGCATCCCCCCCCGTGCATGTACATATAACAACATCCTGTCACTGCAATTGCCCACCCCACTACATCTGGTCACCCTACCCACCCCTCGCCATTCGCACTTTCACCCAAATTGCATTGCTGTTTTGGATGGTGCCTTAATTCAGGTGTCCCATGTCATAGGCTACCATTGATACGTAGGTTCCCTGTGTCCTAGATGCCAAAAAGTTTCTAATGTCTGTGGTTGTCAATCCTTATTGTACTAGGTTCCAATGCCTCTCAGCCAACCTGGATGAAGCTTTTTCCATACCCATTTAATAAAGACAAAGTAAAGTACGAAAAGGAATGGCTTATGCAATGTTCAGCTATTACATTTCATAAATGGCTACCATGTGACATAATCTTGAAATTTAAAAATGATGTGGATGTCTGTTCATATAAGGCATTAACAAACTGGGTTATTGAAAAATGTCTGACAGTCCAGTTCATGCTACCATATATGGATTGCCCAAAATACATAAAAATGTGACAGATCCACTTGCACACCCTATAGTGGCATGAACTGGCTCCTTAATGGAGCCATTAGCACAATATGGGGATACTCGTATCCATCCTTTTGTTGCTTTTCCACTTTCATATGTTCAGTATTTACAGAAGAAGGGTTGGGTGATGGGCCAAAGATAAGGGACAAGGTCATAATTAGTAGGGAAGTGGACACTAGTCCTTTTACAGGGGACAAAGTCCTCAAGGTACTAGCACAATCAAAAGTGTACAAGGCAATGGGACCTGATGGGGCTCACCGTAGGAAAATGAAGGAGCTCAAAGAGGTGCTGTTTGCACCTCTGACAGCTCTGTTTAACTTAGCACTAGAAATAGGGGCGGTTCTGAGGTAGTGGAGGAGGGCAATTGTGGTCCCACTTCACAGAAGTGGAAACAGGGAGGAGGCAGGAAATTACAGACCTGTCAGCCTGACTTTCGTAGTCTGTAAAGTAACGGAATCACTAAGGAAGGAAAGGATAGTTGAATACCAGTGGATTACAGGATCCAAGGCATCATGGTTTCATGGGGGAAGGTTTTGCCAGACAAATCTGATCGAGTTCTTTGACTAAGTGACTAGGGAAGTGGATCAAGGAGGAGATGTAGATGTGGCCTACCTGGATTTCAACAATGCCTTTGACACCATTCCACCTAGAAGACTGATGAACAAGCTAGCCTGTCTGGGAGTGGGTCTGAAAATAGTAAACTGGGTAAGAAGTTAGTTAAGCAACAAGAGTCAGAAGGTGGTGGTAAATGGAGTCCACGCTGGAGAAGGCAAGGTGACCAATGGGGTACCTCAGGAGTCAGTACTAGGCCTGGTCTTCTTCAGTGTTTTTATTGATGACATTGTGGAAGGGCTAGTAGGGAAAGTATGCCTGTTTACAGATGACACAAAACTCTCCAACAGAGTGGACACACCAGAGAGGGTAGAAAAAATGCAGGACGATATGAAAAAGTTGGAAGAATGGTCTGGTGTTTGGCACTTGGGTTTCAATGTAGGAAAGTGCAGAATTATGCACTTGGGGTACAGAAACCCAGGGGCTATGTACCAATTAGGAGGGGGAGCACTGGCAACCACCAAACAGGAAGGGACCTGGGGGTAATTATTTCTAATGACCTTAAGGTAGGAAGAAGGAGGTAATATTACCCTTGTACAGATCACTGGTAAGACCCCAACTTGAGTATTATGTCTTGTTTTGGAAGTCCCACCTCAGAAGGACATAGATTGTGTGGAGGTGGTACAAAAGACAGCAACCAAAATGGTGCAGGGCCTTCATCAAAAGTCCTACAAAGAAAGGCTTAAGGAATTGAATGTGTTCTACCTAGAGGAAAGGAGGGAAAGGGGGGATATGATAAAAACATACTGTACAAATACCAATCAGGTATTAATAAGGTACAGAAAGGTAACATTTTCCATAAAAAAAAGATACTCGAGGACAAGGGGACATGCTATGAAGTTGGAGGGGGGAGAGGTTCAAAGGAAATGTGAGAAAATACTTCTTCATGGAGAGGGTGGAGGATCCCTGGAATGGCATCCCAGTGGAAGTGGTGGGAGGCAAAATGGTTACATGATTCAAGCATATATGGAACAGATACGAGGGGACCTTTGAAGTAAGGCAAGAGATGCAGACAGATGGAGATCAAGTAGGGAACATTGTTTAACCAGGAGTGGCACACTAAGTCGAAGCTTGTTTCCAGATGTGACCTGGGAGGAAAAGGAAGTTAAGTGACTTGCTCAGGATCACACACTATGCACTTAGGTGGCTGTGGGATTCAAACCCAGGTCTCCAGATCTGCAGCTCAGAGCCTTACCTCACTGTGTCATACTGCCTCCTTAATAGGGTCTACAGTGATACATTAGGTAGGAAAAAGTAATCAGACTAGGTGGGCCAAGAGATCCTTATTTGCCAACAACTTCTGTGTTTCATATATTAAAGACACTACCCATGTTTTAAAGATAGTGGAAGATTTACATGTAGCTAATGAATGCTTGTTGGTTACTTTGGACATAACAGTGTTTTATACAAACATACCCCATGAGGAAGGCATTGAAGCTCTGCTGGAGTATTTGTATCATTAGTCCAGTTATACCTTGAGGCAAATTGAATTCGTTTTAACTCTCACCGAAAAAAGTCATTAAATGTAACACATTTATATTTCTGGACCAGTTTTATTTACAGATAAAGGGTACATAAATGGGGGCCTCATTCACACTGAACTATGCTAATATACACATATGACAATGGGAGAAGTGTAATGTATTATCCAAAAACAGTCATAGAAACATAAAAACATAGACTATGATGGCAGTTAAAGACCACTTGGCCCACCTAGTCTACCCATATCCCTACCTACTGGATAAGTTGCAGATTCTAGTTAACCAACAGCCTACGTCCTTCTACCCTTCACTATAATTGCCTTATGTCTGTCCCATGCATTCATGAATTTCTCCACTGTTTTTGACCCCACGACCTTCTCAGGAAGGTGGTTTCATGTGTCCACCACCGTTCCTGTGCAAAAGTACTTTCTGATGTTGCCCCTGAGTCATCCCCCCTCTGTCTTCAAACTGTGCCCCCTTATTCTTGTACATCTTTTTCTCTCAAAGATGCTCTCATCGTGGACTTTGTTGATTCCCTTGAGGTACTTGAAAGGTTCTATCATGTCCCTCCTCTCCCTCCTTTCCTCAAGGGTATATATATTAAACTCTTTCAGTCCATCCCCATATGGCTTCTGTTGCAGACCCTGTGCCATTTTAGTTGCCCTCCTCTGGACCACTTCCATTGTGTCTATGTCCTCACAGAGATGTGGTCTCCAGAACTGCGAGCAGTACTCCAAATGGGAGTCTCACCAACTGTCTGTACAGAAGGATAACAACTTCCTGTTTGCTACTAGTGATGCCTCTCTGCGTATCCCAATATCCCTCCAGCCCTCCTTACTGCCTTCTCATATTGTTTGCCTACCTTAAGGTCATCTGATGTTACTACCCCAGGTCACTTTCCATTTTTGTTGTTAGTGTCCCCATTGTGTACTCTTCCCTTGGGTTTTTGTTTCCCAGGTGCATTACTTTGCACTTTTTTTGCATTGAATCTAAGCTGTCATACTTTTGACCATTCCTCCAACCTTGCCAAGTCCCTTCTCATCCTTTCCACCCCCCCTTGTGTATTGACCCTGTTGCAGATTTTTGTATAGTCTGCAAAGAGGCATACATTTCCTTCCAGCCCCTCTGCAATGTTTCCTATGAAGAAATTGAAGAGGATCTGTCCCAGTACTGAAGCCTGCAGTACCCCACTAGTAACCACCTTTTCTTCAGAGTATAATCTGTTTACTATTACCCTCTGCGTCCTGTTGGTCACCCAGTGTGTTACCCAGGCTATCACCCTGGGACCCACTCCCAGGGTGGCTAACTTGTTTATTAATCTTTTGTGTGGGACTGTGACAAATGCCTTGCTAAAGTCTAGGTAGACCATATATATACAGCCCCTCCTTGGTCTACTTCTTTGGTCACCGAGTCAAATAAATCTATTAGGTTTGTCTGACATGACCTTCCCACTGTGAATCCATGCTGTCTTGCGTCCTGTGCTGCGCTGGCCTCTAGGTACTCCACAGTTCTTTCTTTTAGAAGTGATCCCATCATTTTCCCCACCGCTAAGGTTAAACTAACAGGTCTGTAGTTCCTTGCCTCTGCCTTGCTCCCCTTTTTGTGAAGAAGAATCACATCTGCCCATCTCCAATCCTCAGGTACCACCCTATTCTCCTATGATTTATTAAAAAGGGTAGTCAGTGATGTCACTAGGTCTCTCCTTAGTTCTTTTAGAATTCTGGGGTTAATCCTATCAGGCCCCATTGCTTTGTCCAGCCTGAGTTTTAGGAGTTCTCTCAGGACCCTTTCTTCTGTGAATGTACTGTTCTCGACACCCCTGTCCAGAGTGCTTCTATTGCTTGGTTTAGGTACCTCCCCCTCTTCTTTTGTGAATGCTGAGCAAAAGTATTTATTCAGTATCTCTGTTTTTCCATGGTCATCCTCTGCCCACCTCCCCTTCCCTTTGTTAAGCTTCACTATCCCTTCCTTGGTCTTCCTTCACTCCCTGATGTACCTATAAAAGATTTTATTCCCCCTTTTAACTGAGTTAGCTGTCTTTTCCTTGGTTTTGGCCTTTGCTATTCTGATTGCCTTCTCTGCTTCCTTTTGCTTAACTGGTACAGTTCTCTGTCCTGCTCAGTCTGTGATTCCTTATACTTCCTGAATGCTACTTTTTCTCCCTAACCTTTCCTGACACCTTTGAGAACCATAGTGGCTTTTTACTTTGTCTTGCTTTATTTGCTTTACACACAGACTTGTTGCCTCTGTGATGGCAGTTTTGATTTTCTCCAATTGCTCTTCTACCCCTCTTTCCTGCCCCTTTGCTAGTGCATTCCTTAGGCATGTGCCCATTTTGCCAAAATCAGCCCGCCAAAAGTCCAGTAATTTTGCCTTTGTATGGCTTGACTCTGTGCTGAGTCTCAAGGTTCTTAGCTCTGTGCTCAGCCTGCTGTGCTATATTGTCTCCATGTAGACAGTAATATGGTATATGCTACTGTGGCAGTGACTGGTGAATCTTGTTCTGGGTGAATTTGGGGTCTGGCTTATGTATTGTTTGCTAATGATCTTGCAAGTAATAAAATGAATCTCTGTCTTTCTATCACAGCACTTGTTTGTTTTCATCCTTTCTCAGAAAATACTGAATGTCTTTATGCTTGTACGGTAGGTACTACATTGTCTGCATATTTGGGTTTCCTGGTGGAATCTGCAGTATATTTATTTAGAGAGGAGGTAAATGGCCCTTTTGTACAGCAGCAGTTGGTGGAATTTCTCATAAATATAACTCAAGTCTTTATTTAACCAGGCGTTCATCGTTGAGCAGAAGCTCATTTGCAAGATGGACCTGGGTGGAGCATGAACAATTGTATATACAGGTCAACACAGGTATTTACAAGACAATACAGATAATACTCTTTACAGAGAGGAAGAAAAAGAAGTTCATATGTACATAGAATTATACAGATATTGTACAGATTACACGGTATTTACATACATAGAAGTGTCTATAGGAAGATAAAGCAGGTTATCTAAGGTTGCAGAAGGAAGTAACGGAAGAAAAAAATAAAAATAAAAATATACACCAGGTAGAGGTGAAGGTAGGGGGGAAGAGAGGGAGGGAAGTAGGGGGAGAAAGGCTAGGAGGGCACGGTGCACAGAAAGGAGTTGGTAAAGCTGGAAGTAGAGAAGGTGGATGGAGAAAAGGAGTATGTGTGAGCCCCGGGATTGAATGCTATAAAGTACGGGGCATGGTAGGATGTCACAACCCAGGGTAGTGAGCTCCTATCTGAGGTTGGGAAAGGAAGAATAAGGGGATGGATGGGCCTAGTGTTGATAAGACAGGGGGATAAGAGAGAGAACAATTAGGCTGGTGAGGAGCAAGCTGGGGGGGTCAGTACTTAAAATTGGGTCTAGGCATGGCTATATACCAGTACTGGGTCTGAGTGGGTGAAGCAGTTACATACTTCTCTGATTGTACGTAAATAAAGCATCTTGAAAGCATTTATACCAATTAGAGTGCTTAATTTGAGGGTTTTTTGTAGATCGTTCCATAAGGTAGGTAGCACGAAGCTTATGGCTGCCCTGCCGAAATGGGATTTTGCTTTGGGTACTTTAAGTGTAATAGCTGAGTAACTTCTTAATGCGTATTTCCCAATTATACTCAGGGGAAGACAGCAGGAGATATAATAAGGCAGCTTATTAGAGATGGCTCTATAGGTCAAGAAAGCAGCATTTCTGTGGTGCCTGAACTTTAGTGATGTCCATCCCACTGCCACATATAGGGTGCAGTGATGTGTGTCAAAGGGGAGTCCCGTTATAAACCTCAGTGCTCGATGGTAGAGTGTGTCCAGTTTAGCCATGTAAGAGTTGGGGCATTGGCTGTAGAGGAAGTCAGCGAATCAACCAATGATAGGAAAATGGATTGGACCAGTTGTTTCTTGGCATCTCTGGTGAGAAATTGGCTGATTCTAAAAAACAGTCCAAGCCTTTGCCGAAGTTATTTTAGCAAGTCCTCGATATGTTCAATGAAGGAGAGTCTTTGGTCTATCCAAACTCCCAGATACTTGAATTTTGTAACAAATTCTAGTTTTTCACCTAGAACTATGGTACTGCCAGAAGGGAAGTAGGCTTGGATGGTGTTCCATAGATACATAGAGTGCATTTGTGCTTTTTACCTGAGTTGGAATGTTTCTTACATTTATATTATATTATATTACTATTTATACTATACTATGTTTATACTTTCTTTCCTTTGTTTCACTTGGAAACTCCAGGTTGGGTGTGAGTTGCCCTGAGGGTCACCTTAAACATGCTATTTAAACTTCAATGCCTTGTACACGTGCAGGCAAGTCTCTCGACTCAGCAGTGGGAGACCTTTCATGCTGTGTTTGTGGTAGCAGGGTTGACATAACAGATCTACATGTTTATACAGGAGACTGGTACTGTATACCAGTCTGTTTCCTTCTGCCATTTTTCAGTCACTAACATAGAGCCACTCTTTATTTTTTTAATACAGGAACATTTACATTGGCGTGAAAAGACCATTTATAAATAAAGGCCTGGCAACAAAAACTAAAATAACAAATAAGAAATAAAAATGTTTCTGGCTCCCTAGAGAAACATTTTAATCCCTGTCCCTCCTAAATGATGCACAGAAGAATAAGGCTTTTTCTCCAGTTAAATTAATTTAAGGTAAACCTACTACAGGGCCTTGGCTGTCCAAAGTAAGCACAATTGTGTTATGTAAGGCAGCAGTAAAATGTTACACATATGCTTTATATTCTCTACAAAAACAACTGTGTAATGCACCAGTTAGGGTCCTGTTTAATGCCACAAAAACTTTTCATTATTTTTTTTATTCAGCTTTAAGAAGCAGCAGCTGAAAAGCAGTTAACCTTTACTTTAGCTTTTAGAAGCAGCTGCTAACAACTGAAAGAGAGCTAGTATTTACTTTTAAATGCACCTCAGCACTGCATCTCTGGAATTCCCTACCCCCCCCAAATACGACACTCCTCCCCACTTTGCCTCTGCCTTACATAATCACTTGTCCTCTATCTGCTACTGCTTTAATCCTCAAGTTCCCTCCCAAGTGACTGCTCCCCAGGTCCATATCCAATCCCCTACCCTTGATGCCACACTTGCCATTTCCTCTGCACCCCTCCCCCATCTTCTCTGACAAGTTATCCTTGCTAAAGTGCTTCCTCCTTGCAGGGATCTCAGCACCCTGGAGGGACTAGTTCTAGCATGTCTTTTCTCCCCCTCAACTACCCACTTTCCCATCCTTCTATCCCTCTGTCACTCCCCTTCCCCCACCCTCTTCCTTCTCACTCTTATTCGTCTTGCCCAGTTCAGCCTTTGGCAGGGTTCTCAGCATCATGGAGGGGTTAAACATAGGCACATCTGCTGGTCCCTCCCTCCCACCCTAACCTCTTCCCTCCACCCTAACCTCCTCCCTATTTCTTTCACACCTTAAATGTCCTCACCTGGTTCTGCACCTGGCATGGTTCTTCAGCATTCTGGAGGAGCCAGACCTAGGCTTAAACTCCCTCCTTCTCCTGACCTCACCTCTCCCCCTGCCCCTGTCATTTTGCCTTTGTACCCCACTGCAATCATTTACCTGCCCCCACATGGCTGAACTATACTATTGCCACTCTGTACTGCTAATTCAGCCCACCCTCGATTGGATCTACCTGCATCATTCTACTGTGCTTAGTACCAGTTTTCACAAATGCACTCCACAGGTCAGGCCCTCTGCTCGCACAGTGCCAAGCTTGAAGTGCAACAGTGTGAACAGGAAACAAACAAGGTAACCCTCCTGTCTGTTTTGGGTCTGAATTACCTATCAGCCTCAAGTCCTGGGAATCAAATGTGAACCTTATGCTAACATACCCAGTTAACAGGTTCAGATATACAGTGCTTGTTACAGATAAGTTTAATGGTAACACAGTGCCGACAGGTACTGACAGTTACACCGATTGGTACCTAAAATACCTCATTAACTGCTCGTTACCGCTCAGGAATGTGGTAAGTATGTGCAATGCCAAAATTAATTAATCCTTATGATTAGCAGCTGAAATGCACCAGGTGGCGCTGTTAGCAGTTAAAAATATCAACATGAGTTTCAGTTCTCCAGCAGGTGTCCCCACAGTCTGCTCATTCTGTTCCAGCATACACAATTGTGTTCTAAATTGTGGCAATTAGTTAATTTGGCATGCTGCCATATGCTCCCAGCAAGCACTAGAGAGATGGAATGGATGTGGATCCAAACAATTACTGTACATCTTTATTCGTTATGTGTGGTTACAGGCTAAACTTGAATCTCTATAAAAACAGTCTGCTATACACATCATAAATGTGTACTTGCAATGGGGATATTGTGAGGTGCATGTTCAGTCTGCTACTTATTCTTAAAAAAAAAGAAACAAAACATCTTCATCTGTTCTTTTTTCCATTACATTTCTGTGTGTGCTTTGAAAAACAAAAATACACTCATCTCATTTATGCTGGGTGCAGATGGCTAACTCTCTCTCTCTCTCACAGAAGACAGGCACCACTACGGAGCAGCTACAGTATGTAAAACATACTGATTTTGTGGTTTAGTTCAGATGCTTGCTGAAAGCATACAATATGTATGGCATTTAACTTATTAGTACAATTGCTGTTAACAACTTTAGTTCAGTACAAAAATGATGCAGTATGTTGTTGGATCATGAATTTTTCCACGGGGTTTGGTGCTGGGAGCCCAACAAAGCGATCCTAAATGGCAGAGCAATGGGTGGTGTTGCTGATGTGTGCACCAGCAAACGGCATTAAAAATGTTCCATTGTTATTACATTTGACCTAATGGTTGGATTTCAAAACCAAATAAGTTTGCTTATTTTTTTTTCTCATAGCTAGATCCTTGTTTTAGGCAGATATATTCTGAACATTAGACACAATACAGATCTAAGACCACAAATGGATTATAAAGAAGAGGTCTGTTGCTCACATTCAGATGAAATGTATGTTATTCCCACTGTGGAGCCATATGGCATTGAGCCCTTCACCACTAAAGCAAGGTGGAATCCTCGTCTGACTCCTATGAGCAAGATGTTATGGAGAACAGCAACCAAACTCCACCTCAGTTCCTCCATGAATGGTTCATTTCTGGTTGGCAGTTAGTGTGTTTAGGCAGGACCATATATATTTCTCTAATGAATTTGTTTAGCGGTATGTACCTGATGAAAGGTCAGTATTTTTGATCAAGTATATGGAAATTTATTTACGTCATGATGTGTAGGGGTCCCATGGGTTTCGTTTGCAGGAGAAGCTGTCAGTTTCTGAAAAATGCCGTTTGTTTTTGATGTTCTCATTTTATATTAAATCTGAGTAAGACAGCTATAATGCTCATAGCTTGATGAGAACACAATTGGTTGTGTCCTGGTGTTTGAGCAGCAAATGGACTAAAAACTCTGCAGCAGTCCAATGTAAAAATAAAGTTACGATCCAGACGCTACATGCGTGCTGTGCAACATCTCCTCAATGAGTTCCCTTATATGTTGATGTGTGCTACTGTCAGAACCAGCTACTGACCCACCGGGGCCCAATAAGGGGTGTGCCCACTGGAATGCTGGCTTCACCACTCTCGCACTGGCTTCACCACTCTCGCACTACTACCTCATCCAATCCCCCTACCTTACTGACTGACTCTATGGTGCTCCTACGCTCATGATTCCTTACATGCCCTGCTGGTCATTGTATTTATTTCAAATTTGTATCTTGCCCCCAGCATTAGAAACTGGGTGTACTTTCCATTCAAATGTAAAACTGTAAAACTGTCTTTCTCTCCTGCTGTTGTATTTAATGTACTCGTTATACCCTATTGCTGTATTGTTGTACCTGTTATACCCTATTGTATTCTCCCGGGTCGTTTCTGAAAATAGGCATAAAACTTGTCTAGTGTACCTACCCGGTTAACAAAAACTAAATTAATAAAACAAAAACGTGCGCACCATGCCACTGTTTGTTGCCCCCACCTTCTGCCATGGAAAATACAGTTGACATGGACTGCAGCTATTCACCATAGAGTGCAAGATCAGCTAGCAATATCCTACCCCCATACATACACACACACACACACACACACACACACACTCAATGTCAGCCGTAAAGTTCATGTCTGGTATCTCCCTTGGCATCTTAATTGAACCCCCAATACACAAACATTAAAAATAAGCAATTATACAATGTAAAGGGGAAGAACATAGTATAACATGTAGTGCACATAAAACAGGTAACTTGAGTGACTGCTGAATAGCACATTTAAAGTGTGAAGTTCTAAACCATTACTATCACTTCACAATCACAAGCATTAGGTGGTTCAATAAACAAGTAGGCAATTGTCAAGATCCAATACAAAATACGGCAAAGAAAGAAATAGTTCGAAGAATAAGTATTGGAACACATATACAGCATAAAGTTTCAAGTACAACACCATTATCACTACGAGCTGTGTTATCAAAATCTACACCATCCTTTTCATTATCAGAACAACTCATTTACAGCAAAATTGCCAGCCTGAAAGTACAAGACACCTACTGTATGTCAGGACAACATAATACATCTCCCAGTATATTCACAACCTGACTGGAACAGATGACAGCTTCCATCTATGACAGTTTCCAATCACAGAACCCATGGTTTCATAGTATAACTCAATCTGAATACTCATCTAAATCTGGTTGGATGGGTCGCAGCTCAAAGGGATTCATTACTGAAATATTTAAAAAATGTCACCTCATATCTGACTTCACTGCTGGTACACACCGCGACACAGTGACACTGCAGCTGGGCTTGGGTGAAGGTTAAAACAGGAGAGATGCATGTAAATTACTAACTACATGAATAAAAGATACAGAAATATAAACATAAGTGAATAATTAAAAAAAGGGGAAAGTTGGGATCAGACAGTTACTGCATAAGCACTGGTGTACTGCTGTTCGGAAGTGGATTTGGCAAGTAAGGCTGATGTGCCGGTGTGACATACTGTACTGTATAATTATTGCATTGCAAAAGTCACACCATGTGAGGGTAGTGCATCAGTGCAACTGATGGTACAGCAGTAGCAAGATGCATTGCAAGGCTTGATCTCAGCAGTGATGGATGATTAAAACACGTAGTTTAAAAAGCATGGTAAATTACAAGGGATGCAGGTTCTCTGCTCTTTATTTCTTTTTTTTCCCCCATCTTATCTGAATTTCTATATGCTCAGGTACGGCAATTTCAACATACTGTAGAAGGGGTCAAAATAAAGTTAAGCCATCACTGTGCAGTCATTGTGCACGTTTACCATCCTCAGTAAATGAAAGCTCTCTCCCGCACTCACACTCTTGCAGTCACAACAGATGGTTTATGCCAATTCTGTTAAGATGGGGGAATAATATAAAGTATATAACGTTCATACTGTTGTCAGTTAAGCCTCCCTATGCTGAATGTTTTCAAGAGTGTTATGGCATTCTCCCTCACCTTCTGTGTAACACTTATTGTGAATTTTGGGGCGGGTAGAGATTGAATACAATACATGCAGTGCACTGCTTAACAGGATTCATATAAACATTATTCGCAATTGCCAAAAATCAGGTATGAGGGAGGTTAAAGGGCCAGTACCTGAGTTTAGGAACAAGGAACAGCAATGGCAGTCTGATCAATTATGCCACATGTTTAAAAATGACCCAAAGGGGATAGAATTCTCAAGGTTTCATGGGTGTTTACTGTCAGCTTGGAGGAAACTCTCAGTGGCATTGTTTGCTGTAATTTTGTCCGCAAACTCTATTTCCCCTCATTTCCAGAGTTACATTTACAAAATTAAGGAATATTTTGCTGGTGACACTAGTAAACTAGAAGGGATTTAATTTTAGAAAGCCAATAATTGTCCTGTTCATTTAAATACTGGTCTGAAAATTGCCAGTTATGATGATGGGCTAATTGTAAGGGTTTGATGGTGATTGAGTGATGTATTGAAATGGCTGAAGTCTTCGTTCCTATGAAAGTGCAGCTTCTGCATAAAGTGTATTTGGTGCTAACATCAAAAGGCAGCCGGCCTCACTAACCTCAGACTTTCAAATAACATGTTGCACTCGAGAGGACTAAACACACACACAGACTATTCAAAAGTAGAAAGTCTTTAATTCGTGCTTAAGACATTTGGGAAAAGTTAGCAGCTTTACACCCAGCAGTAATCTGATTTTACAAAAAAAGCAATAGCACAAACCGAAGGAAGTTGTCTGAATTTCTCTAATTAGTGACAGCAGCTTTCCTCCCGTAAGCTCTATTGTTGCATTTTGCACTGCATTTGTTGTTTATTGTTATTAAGCACACATTAAAGGCTTTCTGCTTTTGCATATCTCTCTTGTGTGCCTGTATTCCTCTCGAGTACTATCTGTTAAGTAGACTGCCAGAAGATTTAGAATTTATACATGTCCATGGCACAGCAAGGGTTAACTATTTATTCTCCCTCTGACCAGCAAGGGATCCATAAAATTCAATTCTGTCAGTGCCAGCGCTGAAATACTTGGGAGCACTGTTCTGTCTCTCCCACTCTTTCTCTCTTTCTAGCACCCTCTTTCTATCTATCTCATTCATTCTCAGAGTTTTCACTGTGATGGACAAGCTGTAATTGTAATGTGATGAGGGATTTTATTTGCTTGCAATGAATTCTGTTTTTTTTTTCTTTTGTATGTGTGTACTTGTAATGAAACACATTAATTCTATTATACAGTATTACTATGTTTGGGGTAGGAGGTAGCCAGCCCTCCTTAAAAAAAACATTTATTGAGTCCTCGTCCTCCATTCAACCTCACTATGACAACCTGCCCCTCTTTCCCCAGCTCTGCTTCACAGCTATCCTCACTTGTAAAAGCAGAAAACCTGTTCAGATTGCCTGCCACTTCCTTTCATGCAGGTGGGGGAAATGATTGCCTGTGTCCAGACAAAAAAGACAGAAACGGCATTTGTTCTCCACTTATAGCTGCTAATGTTGTTAGAGTTGATCCTGGATTAGTGGGATAGGGAGGTGTTTTATGCTAATTGCAAGGTGTCTGGGGTTTAGCATTGGGAGCAGCAGCAGGGAGGTGATTAGAGAGGATAGGAAGTTTTTTTTTAGGCTTGATTTTGTTCTTCTTCCCTTCTGCAAAGCTGTTTTTTTATATTTACATATTTCTGTTTTACAGGTACTGCCTGTGTAATAAAACATTCTTGTAAACTACTGCCTCAGTGGTTTGTTTTCTTAATTTATATTTTATCAGTTTACCTAAAACATGTAGTTTGCTCATAATTAAAATGTTAAGATTCTTATGTCTATTTAAACACTAGCTATTGCCAATCTGAACTATGCCTACATGCTGAATAAGTCTAAAAGTGATGGTTATTTTTTTATTTTGTATGGGTACAAACAATAGAGTATCTGTCTGTCTGGACATTTGTTGCTTGCACAATAAAAAAAATTATTCTGGACATTAAAAAAATGTTTGCAAACTGAAATAGTCGCTGTTCATTTGTGTGCTGTGGAGGAGCTGCCAACCACTGAATTATGTAGAGCAGGACCCCACTGAAACTGAGATGCTACATCTCAGCTGGACTATTCTGAGCAAATAGTAAACGCAAAAATAAGTAAATACAAAAATAACTGTAGGCTTTTAATATTTTGTTGGCATCTTTATTTTTTTCCTTTTTGACTGGATGCCTAGGTCTCCTTCTAGCTGCTGAAAAGTTTCTGACCAAGTTTCTGTGGAAGGGCTGGGTGTGACCTGAGCACCATGGCAGTTCCCCCCCCCCCCATGCCATCAGGGTATCTTCAACCCTGCTGCAAAAGGGCATAATGACTTTCAGGGTGTTGATCTACTGTAGGCAAAACCAGACCTGTTATTCTGTGGCTGCAGAGTCACACATGGCTGGCAGGTGCTTGTTTTGCAATTGTCAAAGAGGGCCTCTTCTGGCAGTCCATTCCAGAGCTCAACCACTCTATCCATGCAGTAACACTTCCTAACATTTCCCCTAAACCTTGCCCCTTCAGATCATGCCCTCTAGTTCTTGTATCTACTGTACCTTCCCTAAAATAAGCTATCCCCCACTTTTTTGATCTCCTTCATGTACTTGAATGTTTTGATCATGTTCCCTCTGTCCCCTCTTGTCTGCAGAGGGTACAAATCCAGCTCCTTCAACCTTTCCTCATATGTCTTCCCACTTATCCCATGCACCATTTTAGTAGCCCTTCTCTGCACTCATTCCATGCTTTCAAGTACCTCAAGGGACTCAACAAAGTCCAAGAGGGTAGCATCTTTCAGAAAAAGATATGTGCAACAACAAGGGGACACAATTTGAAGATAAAGGGGAACAGATCAGGGACAACATGAGGAAGTATTGTTTTCACTGTGAGGGTGGTGGATGCATTGAACAGCCTTACTGATGAAGTTGTGGGGTGAAAAACAGTGTGGGAATTCATGAATGCACAGGACAGACATAAGGTAATCCTGGGGGTAGGGAGTCAAAAGGAAGTAAGCTGTTGACTAACTAAGATCTTCAACTTATCCAATAGGCAGGGAAATGGGAAGACTTGTCTTGCCTCTTCTATAGCTTGACCTAAACACCAGTTTTTCTTTGTCTAATGTTCATCTGCTGCCAGCCTTAGTTGTTCAACCATACAGTATATCTGTTGTAAATTGCTATAGCTATAGTTGATGTTTTTACACAGTGTCCAGTATAAAAACTACAGAGATCCCACACATAGTGTCCAATCTCCAGACAGCCTCTCTTGATACACTGTATCCAGTTTACTGAACAGATTATTCATCCTACACACAGTGTCATTCCTACTTGTTTTTCACTGCAATAAACTGTTTCATTTTGAGCTACAATATAAAAATCAGATTGCAAAATAAAATTGAGACTACCAGTGAATTGTAGTAGCAATACTTACAATACATTGAAATTAAACATAAAGGGGGATCAATTCCACAGGTTTGTCATATTTCTTTTTAAGGTAGTAAATTGACACCACTTCAAATGCAATGATTGGGCCATAATTTTCACGTTAGTATCTTTACAATATAAAACATATTTCATTCCTCATATAAGAATGATTGATATATAGCTGGTTAATGATGTCACATTGTCTAGAGTGACACTTAGTAGAAATTACCTGTTAATCCCAGAAAGCTAAGTATTTAATGTAATTATTTTATTATGCCTGGTGTGGGGCTAGAACCCACAACCTTCTGATCTCTCAGCCTCAGACGTGAGTATGCTACCTGCTGAACTACTGCAATTAAGTGGCTGGCTTGGAAGGTGGTCTTAACATAGGTAATTATGTCATGATTCATTTATGGGCACATCAAGGTTTTGTGCTCTGAGCATACTGTAACTACTGTGCTATTAAAACAGTATAATACATTTTGTCTTCAGTGCTGAGGTTATTTAAAATAGCACACACATCCATAGCCATGGTTGTAAATGCAGTAGTCTCCTCATTAACAAAATAAATGTAAAATGACAGTAGCATACCATATTAATTACTGTTATAACTGTGTGATGCATCTAAAAACTGCTTTCAAGCTAAATCATTAATGAAGTGCATACTGTAGTTATCAATAGAGTAAATTAAAAACCTGACTGTTTTTTAAAAGGTCGAAATGTCAATCTTAAGGTGAAACTCTGCAAAGAAGATGCTGCTTTCATCAAATACATAAGGGGAGTGTCACTGTTTGGCCCATGCCTTATTGATAATATTTAATGCATCAAATACATTTTATATCATATATACTAACATACTAAATGCCAGCAGATTAGGCCTTATGGTCTATCGAGTCTGCTTGAACCTCAGATCCCCTGTTGGGAACCGAAGACCCCCCCCCCAGTGTTCCGATACCCCTTTCTGTATCTGTCCCACCCTCTCTTGAAGCCCTCCACACTGGAAATCTGGACCAGCTCGCCAGGCAGCACATACCAAGGATCCACCACCCTCTCTGTGGAAAAACCTCCTCCTCCTCCTCATATGAACATATGAAATTTGCCAGCAGATAAAGGCCTAGAGGTCTATCAAGCCTGCTTGAATGTGCAGCTAGCACATGTCCCTCTGCCACTGCCCCTCCCTTCCACCCTTCCCCTTCATTAACCCTCCCCCTTGTCCTGTCCCATCCTTGTTTGAAGCAGTCCACTGTTCTACTGCATACCACTTCAGCAGGTAACGCATTCCACCCAGCCACCACCCTCTCTGTAAAAAAGTGTCTCCTCATCTCCCTCTTGAATCTTCCTCACTCCAGTCTCATATCATGGCCCCTGGTGGCCCTCCCCTTCCTTACTTTGAACAGCCCATCTGTACCCGTCTTGTTTATTCCTTTCATGTATTTAAATGTTTCAATCATGTCACCCCTGTCTCTCTTCTCCTCCAGTGAGTACATGTTCAGCTCCTTCAATCTCCTCTCGTATGATAAGTCCCCCAGCCCCTTGATCATCTTTGTCGCTCTGTGCTGTATCCCCTCCAGTAACTTAATGTCCCTCTTCTGATACAGATGCCAGTACTGCACGTGGTACTCCAGGTGTGTTCTAACTAATGACCTATACAGTGGCAGAATCACCTCCTCCCTCCTCGAGGATATACCCCTTGCAATACAACCCAGCATTTTGTTGGCCTTTGCAGCTGCCTTCCTACATTGTGCCGAGTTGTTCATTGACCCTGTAATGGGCACACCCAGATCCTTCTCCTCCTCTGTCTGGGCTAGCTGCACTCCCCCTACCTGGTAACTCCTCCTTGGGTTCTTCATCCCAAAATGCAGCACCTTGCACTTTTTGGCATTAAAGCCCAGTTGCCAGGTGTCTGACTAGGTTTCAAGCTTTGCCAGATCGTCCTGCAACCCCTGCCATCCCCCTAGGTCACCCACACTGCTCCTACCTTGGTATCATCAGCAAACAGACTGATCTTGCTCTTGATGTCCCATGATATGTCTGCAATGAATATGCCAACAACACTGGTCTCAACACTGAGCCCTGTGGAACACCGTTCGTCACTGCCCTTGGGTGTGAGAGCTCCCCAACCACCACCACCCTCTGTTGCCTTCCCTGCAGCCAGTTTCCTACCCATCTCACCAGCTTTGCACCCACTCCTGTGCCTACTAACTTCCTTCCCAGCCTTCCATGTGGCACTGAGTCGAATGCCTTACTGAAGTCCAGATACAGGACATCTACTGCATGGCCCCTGTCCAGTTGCCTAGTTACCCAGTCATAGAACTCCACCAGGTTGGTTTGGCAGGATTGGCCACATATGAAGCCATGCTGTCTACTGTCCTGTAGTTCTTTGGCATCTAGGAGGGCCACTAGCCTCTCCTTCAGGATAGTCTCCATTAGCTTACCCATGATGGATGTGAGGCTCACTAGTCTGTAGTTTCCTGGTTCATCCTTGGAGCAACTCTTGTGGAGGGGCACCACATGAGCCATCCTCCAGTCCTGAGGTACACACCCCAAATGTAGTGAGGCATTAAATAGGTCTGCCAAGGTCCTGCAGGACCTCTGCCAGCTCCTTCAGTACCCTGGGGTGGATGCCATCTGGGCCTGGCGCCTTGTCCACCCTCAGTGCCTTCAAACCCTCTCGAACTCTGCTGTCCATGATTTCCCCATCTGTCACCACTTCCCCCCCTGCTTCTGCTATTTTTCCCACCTTGGGTGTCACCCCCCTCTTCACTTTAGTAAATACTGAGCAGAAGTACTCATTTAGTGCTTCCGCCTTATCGCACCCTGCTTCCACGCAAACCCCCTCCTTCCTAATCCTTACTATGTGGTCCTTACAGCTCCTTTTCTCCCTGATGTACTTAAAGAAGTCCTTCTCCCCCTTCTTAATGCCTGTGCTAACCTGAGTTCCGTAGATGCTTTGGCTCCCCCTACTGCCCTTGTCACCTCCTTCGATTCTGTCAAGTACTCCTCCCTGTCCTCCCCCCTCCCTGTTTTCTTGTACTTCCTAAAAGCAGCTCTTTTCCTCCTTACCTTTTCCATGACCTCCTTGCTCAACCAGATCAGTTTCTTAGCCCTAGCCTTTTGCTCTGGGCTTTGCAGCAGGTTTTGGTTGCCTCCACTATCCCCAGCTTTATGAGCTCCCACCTCTGGTTAGTGTCCATACTAGATTGAATTCTGGCCAGGTACCCTTTTAACACTTCCCCCATCCCCCAAAGTTGGCCCTCCTGAAGTCCAGCACTATTGTGCCAGATTCCACTCCTTCCTTGCCCATATCCAATGTGAGCCATACTGAGTGGTGGTCACTCCCTGACAGCGGTTCCTCCACTGTAAGTTCTCTCACAAAGTCCCCATTTGCCAGCACAAGGTCAAGGGTATTTCCTAACCTGGTTGGTTCACTGACCATTTGCAGCAGGATGCTGTCTTGGAAGGCATCCAGCAGTACCTGCTCCCTTCTGTTCCTGGTTGTTGGGGTGCTCCAGTCCACTCCTGGCATGTTGAAGTCCCCCACAATCACCACACTACCCTTCTTGCAGGTCCTCCTGATCTGTCCCGCTAGTTCCCTGTCTAACTCCTCCGTCTGAGATGGTGGCCTGTACACCACTCCCATTTTAAGAATCCTGTTCTTGGAATCCTGGATTTGCATCCAAAGTGACTCCGTACTACCCTCCTCCCCTCCTCCCTTACACACTTCAGTCCTTCCTTCATATATAGTGCCACCCCTCCTCCTTTCCCAATCACCCTGTCCTTAAAATAATCTGTACCCTGGTACAGACAGGTCCCAATCATTGTATTGGGTGGCCCATGTTTCCATGATGACTGCAATGTCCACCTCTCCTCTGCCATGAGAACCTGTAACTCTACAGTTTTCCTCCCAAGGCTCCTAGCATTAAGGGTAACCACCTTCCACCCTTCCCCCCCTCCCATCCTGCCCTCCTTTCCTAGTATCACCAACAGTACTTGCCATTTGTCCTTTGTCACTGTTACGTGGGGTAAGCTCATATGGTTTCCCAACCTGTGGTCTCTGCATATCTCTTCCCCAACTGCCACCCCCCACTCCTAGTTTAAATTCCCAGCTTCCTCTGTGTACTCCTCCATCCTCTGTTTCAACACTTTCTTTCCCTCCTCACTCAAGTGTAGTCTGTCCTTTGTCATCCTTCCTCCTTCCAAATTCAAACCATGCCTTCTGGTGATACCTCCCTCCTTTAGTTTAAAGGTCCCCTCCCTGTTTACCCTATTTATTCCCTTGAGGTACTTGAAGACCTCAATCGTGTTCCCCCGTCTCTCTTCTCCTCCAAAGTAAACAGTCCAAGCTCTTCAAGTCTTGAATCATCCTGGTAGTCCTCCTCTGTACCCTCTCCAGGAGCTGTATGTCCCTCTTTAAGTGTGGTCTCCAGTACTGTACACAGTAGTCAAGGTGAGGCCTCACCAGCTCTTTGTACAGTGGCAAAATCACTTCTCTGCTCCTAGTGGTGATTCCCCTTACAATGCACCCCAACATCCTGTTTGCTTTGCTAGCCACTCTCCCGCACTGCTCAGAGTTATTCATACACTCATCCACCATGACCCCTAGGTCTTTTTTCCCAGACGAGATCTCCAGCACCACCCCTTCCAGGGTGTACCTGTGTTTGGGGTTTCCCCACTAGAAATGTAACACCTTGCACTTGGTTGCATTGAAATTTAGCTTCCATGTGAAAGCTCAACTTTCTAGGGTGTCCAGGTCCCCTTGCAGGGCCAACCTCCCCTCCTCCCCCTCAAATACTGCTCTCACCTTGGAATCATCATCAAAGAGGCTCATCTCACACCCTATACCCACCCTATTATCAGATATGTATGCATTAAACAGGATCAGCCCCAGGACTGAGCCCTGCCGGAACTCCACTACCAACCTCTCCTGGGTTCAAGAGCTCCCCACAGAGCACCACTCTCTGTGTGACCAGCTAGCCAGTTTCCTATCCATCTGACCATCAATGGGCACACTTCCAACCCCATTAGCTTCTCCACCAGCCCACTGTGGGGAACAGAGTAAAACGCTTGCTGAAGTCCAAGAATATTACATCCACAGGCTTCCCCCTGTCCAGGTGCACCTCCTCTTCCGATGTTACCCATTCGTAGAACTCCACAAGGTTGGTCTGACATGATCTAACTGGCATAAACCCATGTTGTGTACTGTCCAGCCCTCCCCCTCCTCCAGGAACACTCCCAGTCATTCCTTCAGTATACTCTCAAGTACTTTTCCCACTACTGAGGTCAAACTGAAGAGTCTTTAGTTACCTGATACTTCCCTTGGCCTCCCTTTATGGATTGGCACCACATGCGCTTCACACCAGTCCCTAGGTACCATTCCTGTCTCAAGCGACCTATTGAAGAGCTCCACCAGGGATGTGGCCAGTATGTCCGCCAACTGCCATAATACCCTCAGATGAATGCCATCCAGCCCAGGAGATTTATCTTTCCTCATGGCCTTCAGGGCTTGCCACACCCATTCGGTGGAGATAGCCTTCTCTGTCCCCTCCTCCTTGCTGGTCTTTCTATCCATGTCCTGTTGTGAAATTCCAGGGGTGCCACTCCCTTCCTTATGCTCCCTTTCTGTTAATCCCCTAGTACCACTCAAGTTTGCCTCTGTCCCCTTTGTGCATTGCTCAGCAAATATCCCATCTCCCTCCCTAATGAACACTGAGGCGAAGTGCACATTTAATACCTCTGCCTACTCCCTTCCCTCTTCCACCCACCCACCCACCATCTGTTCTCAGTCTGCCAAGCTTGCCCTAAGTTTTTCTCCCCTCCCCGATGTACCAGAAAAAAAACCTTTTCCCTTCCCCAAATCCCCTGTGGAAGATGTATAAAACATCACAAACACACATATTCAGTTCCACTGTTTTCTGATGCTGAAACAGACACAGGGAATACTGTAGGTTTGAATGCAGATTGCAACATAGACTGAAACATAGAAACATAGACTTTGATGGCAGATAAGGACCGCTTGGAACATCTAGTCTGCCCATTTCCCTACCTATAGGATAGGCTGTGGATCCTAGTTAACCAACAACCTATTTCTTCCTACCCCCACACAAGAATTGCCTTATGTATGTCCCATGCATTCTTGAATTATACCACAGTTTTAGACCCCACAACCTCCTCAGGAAGGCTGTTCCATACATCCACTACCCTCTCTGTGAAATAATACTTCCTCACATTACCCCTGAACTGCCCTCCTTCTATCTTTAAATTGTGTCCTCTTGTTCTTGCATGTCTCTTTTTCTGAAAGATGCTACTCTCTTGGACTTTGTTGATTCCACTGAGGTACTTAAAAGTTTCTATCATGTCCCCCCTCTCCCTTCTTTCCTCAAGGGTATACATATTAAGCTCCTTTAGTCTCTCCTCATACGGCTTCTCTTGCAGACCCTGCATCATTTTAGTTGCCCTCCTCTGGACTACCTCTATCCTGTCAATGTCTTTGCAGAGATGGGATCTCCAGAACTGGACACAGTACTCCAGATGGGGTCTCACCAACTGCCTGTACAGAGGGATAACAACTTCCTGTTTTCTGCTGCTGATGCCTCTCCCTATACATCCCAGTATACTCCCAGCCCTCCCTACTGCCTTCTCATATTGCTTGCTAACCTTAAGGTCATCAGATATGATTACCCCCAGGTCCCTTTCCTTTTTTGTTGTTGTTACTACCTCCCCATCCATTGTGTATTCTTCCCCTGGGTTCTTGTTTCCCAGGTGCATTATTTTGCACTTCTTTACATTAAATCCTAGCTGCCATAGTTCTGACCATTCCTCCAACCTTGCAAAGTCCCTTTTCATCCTTTCCACGCCTCTTTGTGTATCAACTCTGTTGCAGATCTTTGTGTCATCTGCAAAAAGGCATACTTTTCCTTCCAGTCCCTCTGCAATGTCACTGATGAAGACATTAAAAAGGACTGGACCCAATACTGAACCCTGCAATACCCTACTAGTAACCCCTCTTTCTTCAGAGTGGACTCCATTTACAATTACCTTCTGTCTCCTGTTGTGCAGACAATGTTTTACCCAGGCTACCACCCTGGGACCCACTCCCAGGCCGGTTAATTTGACTATTAATCTTTTGTGTGGGATTGTGTCAAATGCCTTGCTAAAGTCTAGGTAGGCCATGTCCACACCCCCTCCCTGGTCTACTACTTTGGTCACCCAGTCAAAGAAATCTGTTAGATTCGTCTGACATGACCTTCTCACTGTGAGCCCATGCTGCCTTGGGTCCTGGGCTCCACTGGTCTCTAGGTACTCAACTGTTCTTTTCTTAAGAAGTGACTCCATCACTTTCCCTACCATAGAGGTCAGACTGACAGGTCTGTAGTTTCCTGCCTCTGTCTTGGTCCCACTTTTGTGAAGGGGAATCACATCCGCCTTCCTCCAGTCCTCAGGTACCACACCATCCTCCCATGATTTAATAAAAGAGTAGCCAGTGGTTTCACTAGTTCTGCCTTAATTCTTGAATTCTAGGCTTAATTCCATCAGGACCCATTGCTTTGTCCACCTTCAGTTTTAGGAGTTCTTGCAGAACCCTTTCTTCTGTGAAAGGACTGTGATCGACCCCCTATCAAAGTGCTTCTGTTAATTGGATTAGGCACCTTCTCCTCTTTTGTGAATACTGAGCAGAAATATTCATTCAGTATCCCTGCTTTTTCACTGTCCCCCTCTGCCCACCCACCGTTCATTCTATTCAGCCTCACTATCCCTCCCTTTGTCTTTCTATGCTCGCTGATGTACCTATGAAAGGTTTTATCCCCCTTCTTAACCGAGTTGGCTATCTTTTCCTCAGTTTGGGCCTTTGCTATTCTGACTTCCCTCCCTGCTTCATTCTGCCTTAAATGGTACAGCTTTCTGTCCTGCTCCTTCTGTGTTTCCTTATACTTCCCGAATGCTATCTTTTTCTTCCTGACTTTCACAGCCACCTCTTTTGAGAGGACTGAATTATATATACTGTGTATATATGAGTGTGTGTGTGTGTGTGTATATATATATATATATATATATATATATATATATATATATTATTTAATATATTATGTCAGTGATCTACTGAAATGATTGCAGAAGATCAATGCAGTCATTTCAGTTGGCAAAGTCACCCAATTAATAAAAGTATAAATTCAGTCTGCAGTATATTGCACACTGCATGTAAACCTATTCAGATGTCAGTGACTCCCTTTAGGCATCAGAAAACAACAGTGGTTTGGGCTTCTCACCAGTTACTGTGTGAACTATGAATTCTAACTTTTCTCATGGAAATGTACATGTAATGTTGCCCTTCAGCTGTATTAGTTTTTTTTTTAGTAATGTTCTGTAGTCTGTGGGGGTGGGGGTGCTTGGGGAGCCACACCTCAGCCCAGCCTTGCTTCATGGTCCCCTGCAGTTGACAACAAGGAGGCAGTGCACTATGTCCCAAAATGAAAAGAAAGAACAAATGATATTGTCATCACCTATAGTAATACCTGATTGGTCACTTGTCAGCCAGTCTGGTTTTACCATAGGCTATGATGTCATCATTCATTCATGCTGGAATGAATGAGCACAGTCATCAGCTCTGTATGCATAATTAGTCACTAATAAAAGAGGAATTATGATATACTGTACTGCAGATTGCTGCAAACCTGGAGGATAGTTCAAACAATACCTCTTAAATCCATTTTTCTGTCTGATTTGTTACAACTGTCAGCATATCCATGTACTTTTAAGCCATGTTGGTCAAGCTCAGAATTAAACCCTTGCTTTGATATAGCTCTATACTGAGAAACACATGTAAGTGGCCTATACTGAGAAACCAAGCTTGGACTTTATGCATAATTGCAGTTGAAATGTAATTAGCCCAAATACTTCACTGTAAGGGATATGCTCCATTTTTTTTTGATTCATTAAGTTTTATCCTTTATTGGGCCGGGATAAGTGTTGCAATACACTGCCTCTAATGAAAAGAACAGTCTTCACACAGAAAGCAGTTTATTACTCCAATTTCAGTAACACTGGCAAATGGCCTAGCACCTAAATTAATCTATTTTTTGCAGGTGCTCCTAACAATACTGATAATTTACAGACCATTTTAACTTTGAAAGTTACAGATTGGCTGAATGCTTCTCAACAATAATTATCAGAGCACCAGAAGCAACTGTGCAGGATCACAGGCATGGGGTGGGGAGCGGAGATGCTGAGAGGTAATATCTGTACACCCAAGTTATGATGTACTGCAATTTAGCTCAGTTCAGAATAAAACATGTTTATAATAACTGACCCATAATTTCTACTTTGCCCACAAACAGTATTTCTCCTGGAATCAGAATGAAATGGCAAAATAGCAAATATGGGTGAGCAAGGAAAGATCAGATTGTAGAAATGGTAGAAAAAAGGTGCATATCAGGTGAGACTGCTAATATTAAAGAAATAAAGGCATTGACTCCTGTTGCAGTATTTTTGATATTTCCATGACAAAAGTGATATTTTCATGCCTGTCATTATATGTGGAATGTAATTTAGAGCGTCAGTACTCAGGAGATACTATTTTTTATTATTTGTATCCTGAAATGCATAGACTCCTGACATTTCCCAGTTAGAAAGGCAACAGCTTTACTGTAGTGCAGTGTTCTGTTTTCATGCACATTGGACAACTGGCAGAGTTACCAGAGTTTGTAAATCTAGTGATTAGCTGGATCTGCTTCCACACGCTGTACATTTACGGCTGATAAAAAGCATTAGTAGTAGGTGGGTAGTGCAGATTAATGAAGGTATCCAAGTTATTTCTTAAAATAGTAACTCAGACGTTTTGCCTTTTTTTTCTACCGCTGTGTGGAATACTGTATATCAAATGCTGCCAACCCAAATAATGCACTGTTAATGAACCCTGTTCAGACTGACACTTGCTTTCTGGTTTTCTACATCCTTACACCATATGCTTTTTACTTCCATTTTTTTGTAAAAAAATAAAAATAATAAAACATTTGCAGTGCAGTGTATAACAGTTAAAGAAACTACAGTACATAAAAAAATGCAACAGTAGTGGGGTAAAAGTCAGCATCATCAGTTGCAAATACACAGTATGGTAATAACTAGTGACAACAGCAACAAAAATTAAGAGGTGGGCAAAGAAATACAAACAAATGTTCCAGCTAAAATGCTGGAGGTATTTTTGGTTTTAGTGACAGATCACTAGCAAACGTGAATATCCAGATTGCATTCCCAGCATTGCAACCTTAACAAGTGGTTGTATTTCTTTATGCACCTGAATTTTTTGGTACTTATCACTGTGTATTTATAACCAGTGCTAACCTTTGCAATGACAGAATCTGACGCCTTCATTCAGCAGTGCAGCCCCTGCAGCAGCAGTGAGCAGAGTATTCAACTACTGTATGTGTATGTTTGCTTTTTATGACCACCATCCTTAATCAGATCTGCCTCTTTTCCCTGGTAGTCTAGTGGTCCCTACCCAAATCGTGATTGCTAAAAAATATTAAATTATCTGACACTTTTCTCTGTGCGCTAGATTACCAGGAAAAATGGTCAAATATTTTACTATTTTTCAATAATCAGATTCAGAGAGGGGGACCACTAGACTACCCGGCAACACCACTAGTAAGAATTCCTGAAGGGGGCCCATGTCTAGTCCCTGCTAGAGCAAATAGTCTGTGTGTGAACTCCATCAAGATATAGATATTCCTGCACATGCCAGTTAAAATATGAAGCTGCCTTGTTACTGTACTCATTCACGATGAGGTCCCAGTAAAATGTAATCATGTGCAAACAAGGAACCCTACAGTATATGAATGGTGATCATCAGAGGTCCTGGTAAAATGTAACCTGGTTACTAATTACTGTTACTAGTAAACTTTAGATTTCAGCTTGTAAAAGTGTTTGCCTACATGAATTGTGACCTTGCACTGAAAATCTGATCTCTGCGACACTGTGCTGTCATATGGTTAAGAAAGAGATACTTTGTTCAAACATTGTTTAGCTTTTTATAAAATATATTTATTATTCTTAATGAGAGTTAATGCTAGTGGCATGTCTTAGTGTGTTTTGATCTTGTACTTTTTTTTTAAGAAAACCTTGCTGTTATTGTCTGTTTATCCATTTACCAGCGGCAGCAGAGAGTTGTCGGATGTTGTTACCATGCATTTCTATATGATTCATTTTCTGACTTGAAATAAAATATGGCTGTGAGTTGAGAAAAAAAATGTTTTAGTTTGCAGTGCTCTACAGAAACGCCCATAGGATGGGAAGTGTGTTTAACCCATTGCCTAAAACTCCTGTTAAAAATCTCTTTCTCTTTTCCATTTTGCATTTCTGATTTTTACTTGCTGAATAAATGAATAAATGTATCTTAATTTGTGAAGACCTGGAGCTGTTTTTATGCATGCAAATGTTACATACTCTATGGATGAGGGATCCACTCACTGTAGATCAAGGGAGGATGTGGAATGGTGTAGGTACATGGGGGGTGGGTGAACAAAGTGGTAGACAGTAAGACCGACCAGAGCTTCAGGCTGGTGTAGCAGAGCTGGACTAAGGCATAAGCACCCATGGCATGTTCTTATGGTCCCCATTTATATATGTCCTTTTATGTTCTTACAGCATTGATTGCATAAATGAACAAAGATGTAAAATAGATACTAAAATGTCAGTTTTATTTCAGGTGACCTGGATCATAGTAGGGGGAGGGGGGCAAGTGAAACGGTGTCCTGAGAATGTGCTTAAACTTATTAACCCTTGCTGTGCCATGGACTGATATATTGGTCCAGAATCCCTATACATTCAAATTCTATTTCCAGCCTAAAGGTTAATACTGCTTAGGTGGATCAGCACATACATTACTTAGCGGCAAATCTTTTCCATACTTTTTGCGATCATCGGTTAAGATATAACCACTAACTGATGACAGACACTTGGGGGCATGAATCTGTATTACCAGCAAAGTTGCATTTTCAAAGCCCTGAATATTTATCTGTTGGTAATGAAATGAAAACTGTCAGCTGATAACATTCAGCCAGTGTCCATTGTACAGAACAGACATCTCACTGATAGATCTGGAGCTAAATGACATGTACTTGCCAATAACACTAATACAGCTCCAGACACTGAAGAAAGAAGTTTGAGCATTTTTATGGTCGTTAACTTTTTCAGCATTTTAAAACAGTTACTTAGCATCTGCACTAAGATGTTACATGTTGCTGAACTGAATTGTGACACCAGTATCCCTGCAATCAATATTTGTCAGCAAAAGTTAAATGAAAAAATCAACAGCGGTATAAATTGGTAATTGACATGAGTCAACAACAACATATCTGCACATAATACTTAGCTTAAAATTTGAGCACCACCATATTCCATACCACAGCCTCAAACAGGGGTGTCATTTAGAATTCAGCTAATGTCAAGCAGTTTTCAAGCCATAAAAATGATTACTGTATCAGTATTGAGGCAGCAACGGGATCAGGAAATTATGAAATAAAATGCAACAGAATAATGACAGGAGTCATAATGGAGTGAAAAATGAATTTTATTAACACACTTTACAATATTCACATAAACATAACCCTCAATACCATTGCACATCCCATGTAAGACAATCACCATTCATATACTGTAGGGTTCCTTGTTTACACATGTTTTCATGAAATTAATGCCACCTGCCAGCGTACCTGCAGAAACACCAAGGAAAGAAACACTTGGGCTCCAGTTCTGTTCATAAATGTTGCGGTGCCGCCAGTGGATTACTCAGGAATTGCATTATCAAACTAATTAAACCCTGCCGCAATGAGTGGTACAGTACCCCACTGAGTAATACACTGACAGCAATGACCGGTACACCGAATTACTGTTAAACTTATCAGTAACAAGCACTGTATATTCTTATCAGGGAAATGCTATATAATCCTTCACCCAGGGGCACCCAGCCAGGTTTCCAAAATGTACCCTTATGACTCAATATGAGACTTAGATATAGTCTTACCTTTTTGCCAGATAGTATCTCACCCTTTTGAGCTCATACCAGCTGTCAGAGTTAAACACTGTTCCAGCATTCACATGCAAAAGAAACTAGAAGACACAGGCAGAATTTTAAGAAACATAGGGTTTACTAAAAATGTAGAATAGATAAAATACCAAACACAGAACATATAGGTCAATATTTACAGTCAAGGAAAAAATTGGGAAGTTACAGAACAAACAAAACACCTGCAAAATGCTTAAAAGTTCCAGCTGAATTATCTCTTTCTAAAGTGCCTCAGTACCAGTCCACAGACGAAGTGTGTCCTTGATTTTCAGAGAGTCCTTCCACACCAACTTCTCCATTGCAGGCAGTATATTCAGAAGCCAGTTTTTCTCCACCTCCTGATAATGCCACACATGAGGTCACTGTTAGTTCTAAGCTGTAATCTGAGTATGGAGATCCAAAAAGGATATTATTTTTCAGCTAGCTAGAATCAGCAGTTACCAATAAAAAAAAAATATATGTTACAGTCTTTGCAGGCAGGTTCCTTTGATGGCTCATAAACCCATGTTCTGTCACTAGTTCCCTTCTAGGTGAGAGAACCAAGAGGAATCAGCCAAATGACTTCCCTACCTGCTATGTTATAAAATGCACACATGGGAGCTAACTTCAAAAGGAATATTTGGAGATGCCTTATCATCGGGCATGTTTTATGACAACCTGCTGTTTAAGCCACACTGACACCTTGGAGGTCAAAGGTCACGTATCACTGCTAGGTTGTTTTCTTGTCTAAGTAGACCTTCATATACCATATACTTATATCACAGTTTATAAATATAATATTAAGCAGGTGGCAGAGCATCACACCAGTCAGCGGTTACTGTGCTAGCACCCTCTGTATTTTTTTGCCACACCTTCATCCAGCTAGACCCTCTGCCCCCTCTCTCCCCATTAACACTTTAACTGTTTAAGTTTGTCTAAATTTACTGCTTTACCTATGCTTAGTTGTAACATCAATCCACCAATGTGGTGGCAATATTGCTGTTTTATTCTCTGTACCTAATCCTGCTTGTATGTTAACTGAGACTGTATATATAATCACTGTATTTTTTTGTCCATGTGTACCCACCCCCTAGGTCACACCAGGAGATAAACAACTTGTTGTTCAGTGTGCCTTCCTGGTGAAACATTTCAATAAATACATTTTGGAGAAGAAGAACGGAGTCTGCTAAATCTCCCCCTTCCCCATCACTTAACTGCTAACAGCTACTCCTAAGGGGTGGTAATAGTACTACCCACCCTTCTACTCCTCTCCCAACCACCCAGGTTCCTTCTACAATGATTGAAGCCCAAGGGAACTTGCTGTGGGGCTCCCAAAGGAAAACTCCAGTGAGAACAGGAAGAGAGGATAGAGAAGACACAGTGAAGGGAGAAAGAAACAGTGACACCAACAGGTTAGGGCAAAAACAGACATGGACATTCAGATCTGCCAGAGCTGTGGAGGGCTGGTAGTGAGGCAAACACTCTGGTGACTGTGGTGCCCCTTCTGCAGGACAGTTGTGGAACTATGGTGGGAGCTATGACAGGCAAGAGAAGGGATCACGAGGCTGCAGAGGAGACTTGATTGGGGATGCCCACCACCCCCTTACCCATCCACTCATGCAAAGGCCCACAGGTCTTCGGGGATGAAGAGTGGTGACAGGGGGCAGTGAGGCACCTTGATCTAAGATGGGGCACTGCCAGCCACATGCTATCCACATACAGAATCATTCCTCACCCCCAGCTAGGGGACAGAAACCAAGTGAGGAAAAACTAAGAGTCAAGCTGGACAAACCTGATACAAGAAAGCAGGAAGCAGGTACAAGGAAGAAGAGGAAGAACACATGGAGCAACCAGAGGATTCTGGTCATGGGAGACTCCATGTTGCGAGAAGCGGAGGCACAGCCCAACAGTGCAGAGGGAGCTGAAACCATGGTGAAATGCATGCAAGGAGCATCTGCACGGAAAGCTAAGGACAGTATAGGATGCGTGTGAGAAGAGATCAAGATTTCATGGGGATCATTGTCCACCTTGGGACAAATGACATAGCCAATAGGACTATGGAAGAAGCCAAGGCAGACATAAAGGCCCAAGGGAGAGCCTAAAGGAGTACAAAGCACATCTGACCTTTTCAGCTTTGTTGCCAGTTTGGAGGAAGGGCAGAAGTGAGGACAAGATCATAAACAAAGGGATCAGAGAATTCAACTGGTGGATCCAGAGTTTGTGCACAGACAATGGGATGCACTACATTGGGGACTGGGGGACCTTCTGAGACAGGAAGCTCTTCAAGCATGATGGTCTGCATCTCTCTGAAGAAGGACTGAGAGCACTAAGGCAGAAATTGGAGGTCTTCTTGGAAGGTTTAAACTGGGAGGTCTCCAGCACAGAGAAGAAGACCTAAATGAGGACACAGCAGAAAGTTACAATGGTAAGGGGACTGGCAAGTGGAAGGGAACTCCCCAACATCAGTCTACAGGAAACAGATGTGGCCATGAGCAAGGAGGGACCATAGGTAAAAAAGGAGGGATCTCATGTAAAGTACAGGAGGAGCAGACACAGAAAAGGGGGGATGATACTGAGGTTATAGCAGAGAAGAGAGACTGTGATTGGAAGGCTATGGTGGGCTTGTCACCACTCCCTGTAAATCCAAGGGAGCACATACACACCCAGAAAGAGAAATTCAGAAGGCTATGTTCATGAAAATCTTGTACCAATGGAATGGAAATGTTAAGAGTGTGATGTAAAGTGAGGAAAAAAATGTAGAGATAAATATAATAAAATTGTGGTCCGCAGCTGCCTGGAATTTTTTGTTGTTGTTGTCCAACCCAATTTTCTTGCTGTTGTATTGGTCCTAAACTGTGACATGGAAAGTCTATAGGTTTAAGTTGTATGTTTTCTGTCAATTCTGCCATTTTTCTGTTTAAATAAAGAATGCTTTCAACAATCCAGATGTTGCCCTATAGTTCTGTTACCCTACCTATGTTGTTTTCCCCATTATTTTTATAGTTTGAAGCACCTCCAAAATGTGATCTAAATGTACTAGTTAATGCCATCAGCTAGTACATTCAGAACATGACCAATTAATTACTTTTTGACATGTACATCCTTGTTTTAATGCTCCTGTATGTTACCAGTGCTGCCTTTGCTATATTGCCAGGTAGTACATCTTGCCTGCTCTTTATTATTTGAGTCAGGTCATCATTTTCAACCCTTCCAACCAATGGTGTCCATGCTGCTATTAGGTACATTCAGAATGGCCACCTCCTCCCAATGGGTTGCCTGATTGTTTCGGGATTCCAGTTTTCCCTGAGATATAGGTGGCCTGTGGGAGGTGTAAAATATGCTGTGCATAAGTGCTTGCCCCCTTTCTTGCTGTTTTTTGTACAGCAGAAAGTGTTGGTGTCTGCTTGGAGTAGCCGTTGTGCATTCAGAATGAGGAAGAGCCCCAGTCATTCAAAGTGCACTCAGAGTGCCAAAAGGTAAGTTTCTGACCAGTTCTGCCAGTTTTAGGGGCAGGGGATCATTGTGCAGCTTATTTTGACTAGCAGTGTGATGTATTTACTGTTTGCTGCCCAATGATGTTTGCTTCTGTGGCTGGAGGGTGATTTAGTACTTATGCTCTGCCTTCCTGCTACCAAAATGCTTGTTTAAATCCATGGTATATTGTATACAATTCTTAAAACCACCCACTGCATGGTCTCCACATGGCTGGGTGCTGAGCAGGCCATGTTGAGACCATGCAATCTGTGGTTGTTGGGGGAGGGAGCAAAGTATTGTTTGGGCTGGTCCAAAAATGCAGTTTCTGTTGTATTCCACATAGTCAATGGGTAATAATAGTCTCCATGATGTTTTGTAATGCCCATTGTATTTTTTTAAATCCATGCTTTGCTGTGCTAATGCTTAACATAGAAACATAGACTTTGCTGGCAGATAAAGATCGCCTGGCCCACCCAGTCTGCCCATTTCCCTACTTATTGAATGAGCTGCAGATCCTAGTTAAAAAACAGCCTACTTCTTCCTGCCCCTCACCAGAATTGCTTTATGTCTGTCCCATGCATTCTTGAATTCCTCCACTGTTATTGACTCCACAACCTTCTTAGGAAGGCCATTCCATGCATCCACCACCCTCTCTGTGAAACAGTACTTCCTAACACTGCCTTGGAGCCTTCCCCCCTCTATCTTCAAATTATGCCCCTTGTTGTTGGACATATCATTTTCTGAAATATACTACCCTCTTGGACATTGCTGATTCTCTTGAGGTACTTGAAGGTCTCGATCATGTCCCCCTCTGCCTCCTTTCCTCTAGGCTATACATATTAAGCTCCTTTAGTCTCTCCTCATATAACTTATGGTACAGACCCTGCACCATTGTTGTTGCCTTCCTTTTGACTGCCTCCATCCTGTCTATGCCCTTGCAGAGATGGGGTCTCCAAAACTGCACACACTACTCCAGATGGGGTCTCACCAACTGTCTGTACAGAGGGATAACAACCTCCTGTTTTCTACCAATGATGCCTCTCCCTATGCATCCCAGAATCCCCACAGCTTAATCATGTCTGACAGATTTTTTTGTAACCACCCTCCACATGGTCTCCACATGGCTGGATCCTGTACAGGCCATTGTTTGCTGCTCAACCTTCAGCCATTTTGACACCTTGCAGTCTGTGGTTATTTGGGGGATGGGAGAAGTGAAACGTAGTGCCTGTCTGCTACTAAATGTTTTTCTGTGAAATGGTTTGCCTGCTGTGTCCATTTCTGTGGTGCTGGGCCCTGATGTCCATCTGCTTTTGTGTAACCACCCACCGCATGGTCTTCACATGGCTGGGAACTGAGCAGGCCATTGTTTGCTTCTTGACCCTCAGTCATGTTCAGACCATGTAGTTGTGGGAATGGGGGTGCCCAGGTACTTTGGGGCTCAGAGTGAGGATATGCATTGATTATAAAATATTTCTCAACGTTTTGCTGAAATGTGCTTCCTAATGTGCCCTGCATGGTCTTAACATGGCTGCATGCTGAATACAGTCCTTTTTTGTTAGGCACTCAGCATGCAGCCATTTTAAAGGAAGTTTCTGACATAAGTTATTGGGCTTCATAGCCCAATAACTTATATCATCCTGAGCTCACCACTGCAAAAAGTTTAATTTTAAAGTTAGTAATTTTATCATGGGAAGGGATCATAACTAGCATGGAACCCTCTGCCAGCTGTTCCCTCCCAGCTTCCTGGTGCCTTGTTCCACCCCAACTCCACCCCTGCACTCTTTGAAACTGTGATGTGTGGCCACAGAGAGCATGGGGCCAGCCCCATAAAAGTCTATGGGGGCTATTTTTAAAGCCAGTTTTTAGTAATTTCTAACAGCCCTTGAGGAAAATTAAAGCAGCCGTTTAACTATTAGGGACCCTACTAGTTAAGTGATGGCTTAAATTTTCCTCTAGGACTGTTAAAAATTACTTAAAAACACTTTAAAAATAGCCCCCATAGACTTGTGTGGGACCCACTCCCACATTCTCCCTGGCCACACGTTACAGTTTCAGAGAGCACGGGGGTGGAGTTGAGGCAGAGCAGGGTACCAGGAAGCTGGAAGGGACCAGCTGGCCATGTGTTTGGCACCAGTTACGATCCCAAAAACTGTGAACTTAAAATTTACATATTTTGTAGGTGTGAGCTCATGCTGCTATAAGGTATTGGACTATGAAGCCCAATACCTTATAGCAACTAGTCGGAAATTCACTTTAAGACCATGTGTGATGGTGGTAGTGGGATACAAATGATAGTTATATTGGAATTTAGCTGCTTTTGCACTGTACCATTCTCCTTACATTCATCACACTGTGTTGTGTAGCAACTGATTAGTGATCTTCTTCCACCAGCTGTGATGTAATTGTCCACCTTCCTGCATTCCATCATTTTGTGTGCTGTGAAGTACCTGATGGGCAATCTCTTTGTTTCTTTCTTGTCCCCACCATGAAATAATTGCCCACTTTCTGTTCTGCCATTTCATCTGCTGTGACGCAACTGATGGGCAATCTCTTTGTTTCTTCCTTTCCTCTGCTATGAAGTAATTATCCACATTCTGTTCCATTGCTTTATCTGCTATGAAGTAAGTCATGGACAATCCCTTTGCTTCTTCCTTTCCTCCACTATGAAACAAACAAACACAGCGCACAACAGTATCAGTGCAAGAAAAGTTCAGTGATCCAGCTCCATTTGGGGACACCCAATCAGACTTTGCCAACCGAAAGGCAATTCAAAGAGGTCAAGCAAGACTGCCTAAGTCACCTGCATGGTTTGCATCAACAATAAAGTGATAAGTGATAATATCAAGTTCACCTGCAAAGCAGGCATCAGTGTCAAGAAGAGGACTAAATATGAAATGATGTCACAATTTGGAGGCAAACATTATGAATGTCATGAAGGAAAATGTGAAGAATATTCAACAGGAACGAGAGTGGGTCAGAGCAGTTTTTTGGTGCTGAAAAAATACAAGATGCTATGTATGCAAGCACAAGCCTTGGAATTAGCTGGATAACACTCATGAAAGCATCTTATAGTGAACGGAAGCATGTAAAAAACATACACAATTCTGTACTACCTCAGGAAATTACAAAGTAAAATGCTTTTTTGTACAGTCAGCAACCCCTATGCTGTACAAGAAGGCATTCTTAAAAGGAAGCCAATATACAAAAGTGTTCCTATCAAAATGCCTCAATTTACTATGTGCAGAATTTCTGAAAGCAGCACCCAGAGTGTCATATCATTGCCAAAAGGGTCAACAGTTTGTGCTCCAAGCATATAAAACTTGCCGGACAACAGAAACTGGACAAGTGCCAATGAGAGTACTGTGAAAAGGCCACATTAAACCTGCGATCATTAAACTGCATGGCAGATTTTTACAAACTGCCAGAGTGCAAAGTCATCAATATTTACAAAACTGTGGAGCTGACAATGTGTGCAAATGAAGGTTCCATGTTTTTCAGAAAAGATTGTCTGGAGAAGGTATGCGGGACTTGTGCAGTGAAGGAAATTGAAAAACATGCAGAGGGTCTATTGAATCAACATGGGTTAGAAATGTTGAGATGGTACCAGTGGGAAACCATCACAGTGAAGAAAACAAATGATGGTATTAACACAAAAACATCCTGCAAAGTGTTGGTCAGCAAGAAGACCACATTACAATAACTTATTGGAAGACCTACAATTTCTCGTCGCCATCTACATGTAGCTTTGTGGCAAATAATGCAGTTTGCATTACTCAAGACAAATCTACCACAAGGCTGGGTCATCATGGTGCTGGACTTTCCTGAAAACTATGCCTGCAAAAACCAGGATGAGATCCAATCCTGCCACTTGTATCACGAGCGGGCTACAATGCACCAGATAGTTACTTATTACAGGTGCTCACATTGTAATGACCTTGTCATGGAATACCTGGTGTTTATCTCAGATTACCTCACACATTACCACCATGCTGTTCGACATTTTGTTAAGATGGCCAGAGAACACATCATGGACACTCACCACATAAACATTATGAAGGAGGTATATTTCACAGATGGCTGTGCCAGTCAGTATAAATCAAAATGGTCCTTCTATGGAATTTCAAAGGCTACATCAAAGTATGTATTCCCTGTCGAGTGTGCAAATTTTTGGATCACACCATGGTAAGCACCCCTCTGATGGGGATAGTGGTGTGGCAAAATGGTCAGCAACCAAGGCTGTGAAATCACGAATCCCTATCATTTCAACAGCAGAAGAGATGTTCATGTAATACCGTGATAATCTAACCAAAGAGCCTCCAAGTTGATGGGTATGGGCATTCCAAAAGAATTTTTTTCTGGGTACCTGACAAATCCATAAGAAGGCCAAAATGACTGGATCTTATAGCTTCTTCTGGGACGAGACATGTCCAGAGCATAAGATCTATGGAGGGTGGTGTGGTTGCCATCAGAGCACTGTCTTGTGTCTGCCACAAGTGCCAAAATGATGATGGCCCATTTGTGAACTTGGAGCATGGGCATCAGTGGACTTCAGAGAGACTCAGATTGAAACATGGCAGCACCAGTACTTCTCAGACAGCTCAAATGCTTGAACTCGGGAATTACACTGTCCATCAATGCCAGAGACAGACTCCTCTAAAACTCGGTGCACAAAAAAAAGAGTGCCAGTGAGCACAGCACTGCAGATACTGACACTCCCACTGTTTCTAGCACTCCAGTGACTGACCCATCTTCTGCTCCTGCCACTCTGACAGACCCCAGTGATGGACCCCTCCTTTGCTCCTGCCACTCTACTGACAGATCCCCTCTGCTGTTGCTAGCACTTTGTCAACTGATCTGACTGCTGCTTCATGCACTGAAACAATGGACAATTCTTCTACTCACGAGACTTCAGCAATAGTCTTCTCCTCTACTTCTGTTCCTAGTGTGCTTGCTGACTGTCCATCTGCTAAAAAAAAAAAAAAATTAAACCCAGACAAGACACTGCTGGAAAAATTCTATGCAGTCTACTATTCCAGTTTTTTTATTGGGCAAATGCTTGCATTTAATGAATTACAATTTACTTTCACTGTCAAATTCCAGGACCAGCATGCAAATCGATGTCTCTCACACGGCCACATCAGCAGGACACTGATATGGTGAGATGGCAGAGACTTTTCCATAGACCTGTACATCTGTCAGGAAATAGAAGCTTTGCAAATGCACAGAATGAACTGCAAACTATTGTCACAAAATATGAAACGTTCAAGAAATGTTGGAACTGACAACATTTAAACTGTTGGGCAATATGATCATTTGCCATACACAATCTTTTCTATGACTTTCTTATTTTTACATCTTATTGATTTTTTTTCTTATTTCAGTGCACTTCAGTGCACAAGCATGTAATTATTGACAACATAGATCACAACTAGTAAACTTTTATGAACCTACATTGTTGTTTGCTGGTCTTTGCCACATTGATAATGCACGTTTGGTGTCCGCAGTACATTCAGAACACAAGGTTGGTGTCTGCTATACATTCAGAGCACAAGGTTGGTGTCCGCTGGTACATTCAGAACACCAAAGCTTATTCTCTTGGTCATTTAAAAGTCAGTTATCTTGCAACACAGTGCATTTTTCACTGTAGGGTCATGGCATGTTAAAATGCTAGAAAAGAATTATCTACACTGCATTTGAAAATTCACCCGTCATGTCAAAATTTGGTACAGCATTTTCATGAACATACCCAGAACCTGTGCATCTCAACCACAGAGGTCTTGATTAGTATTCTGCAACAAGATGACAACATCAAAAATCACTCAGGTGTGAACAGCAAGTTGGCACTGTCCATGAAGAGGGTGTAGTCCCATATCAAAGGGGGTGCACATTCCTGGAAGGTAATGGCTGTAAATGCTAGAAGCCTTACAACTAAACTACCAGAACTCACAGACATTGTGGTAGTAGAAAAACTGGGATTGGTTGCTGTGACAGAAACGTGCTTCTTGGAAAACCATTAATGGGACATGGCTATACCCAGATACAATTTGTTCAGAAAGGAGAGGCAGGGGCAAAGAGTGGGAGGAGTAGCCATTTACATTCAAGGAGACATAAAAACCAGGGAGGTGCAGAGGCACCCTGGGGATACAAAGTCACTGTGGCTTACTGTAGATACAGGAAACTTAAAAACCTTCAGGACTGATGTCAGATACAGACCTCCAAATCAAGGACATAAAGGGGACAAAGACCTGATAGAAGAAATACACAAAATGACTGAGAGAGGAGAGGAGAAGTGATACTGGTGGGGAACTTCAACCTTCCAGATATAAACTGGAGTACACCAACTGCGGCAACAAGAAGAAGCAGGGATTTCATATTGGCACTACAAGGAGCAGGACTAAGGCAACTTATCAAAACACCGACAAGAGGAGATGTCATACTTGACCTGGTCCTCACAAACACTGAGAGGTTCAAGGAACTTGATATGGGATGCCATATGGGTAACAGTGACCACTGCATGGTTAGCTTCAAGGTTTAGATTTTAAAAAGGTGAACTTTCACCAAATGAGGACCAACTTAAGAAACAACTTAATTGATCTAAAAGTGGACGAGGTCAATGTCATGTGGAGGAAACGTAAGAAAGCAATCCAAACAGTCACTGGACAATGCGCCAGAAGGGCTACCAAAGTGAAAACAAAACACAACCCCTTATGATTGTCCCAAGCTCCCCTCGTGGGTAGCAGTCATGAGGGTCACCCTCCCCAGAGCTTCAACAGGACCCCCCAGTTGAACAAACTCAGATGCAGTCCCAAGCTCCCCTTGTGGGTAGCAGTCATGAGGGTCACCCTCCCCAGAGCTTCAACAGGACCCCCCCAGCTGAACAAACTCAGATGCAGTCCCAAGCTGCCCTCCAGGGTATCAGTTCTGAGGGTCACCCTTCCCTGAGCTTCACCAGGACCCCCATTGAACAAACTCCGGTACGAATTTGGAGGATTTTGGATTCTAGGCTTACCCCCTGTAACCAACATGGATAAAGAGTGCCATTTTGGCGCCAGTTTTTTTTTTTTAAATAAGGACTGAGGCATTGTAACACCACTATTTTAAAACCAAGAACTGCACAGTAATCAATCCTGAATTAGACTTAAAAGTCAGCATACTAATACTGATAGATTTTATGTGCCTTTCTACCATCAATTTTGAGCTGCTGAACTTTTACTTTAGCTATTTCCTTACATTTGTAATGTGCTTGTTTTTAAAGGTCCTAGTTTTCCACTTGTGCACCACAGGAGTTGTGTTTTCATCTATTTTGTGGTCTCCTATACTGCAGTTCAAACTGCAGAGGAGCTTTAAATGCTAACCCCTTTGGGTAGGTCAGGGAACAGTATAATTCTATTGTAAAGCTTACTCTGTTCCTTAATTAATTTGCCCATTACCCCCCCCCTCCTTTTACCTGTTTCTGAAATATCCTTCTCTCTGTTTCTCCACAGACGCAGTCCCAAGCTCCCCTCATGGGTAGCAGTCATGAGGGTCACCCTCCCCAGAGCTTCATCAGGATTCCCCCAACCGACTGAACTGATGTATTAATTCGGAGGAATTTGGATTCGAGGCCGAGACTGAGCTTCTGTACCTAACATGGACAAAGACAGTCCCTGCTGACACTTTGCATCAGTCACCTCCCACCCCCCCTTGCTGAACTTGCACCTGTATAAGCTGGGTCATGAGCTGCACTGAGCCAGTCAGTCTATATCACTATTTGCAGGTTATCCGAACCAGCCACTAATGGCCGTCAACTTACTGAGATAACCTTACTGATGACAATAAACCAATCCACCATGCTGCTTACCATACGTATTCTCTCCTGTTTAGCCTCCCTGCTGACTCTCCCACCCTTATCATAGCCAGCTAAAGAGGAGTGCCTGCATGCACTTCCTACCCCATATGCACTCTCTCCTTCCCCCAGCTCCTCCCTTACTGGTAAACACCCCAGGTATCACCTATTGAAACCAGTTGCAGGCCCTAACATCTTGCCACCCTCCTTCCATCTAGGTTTGAAGTCCTGCACTCCACCGGTCAAGTCATCTCTGTACTCTTTAAGCCCTCACCTGCCCCTTCCTGCAAGCCTAAGTGGGCAAGGCCACTAAAACTAATGATCACCCTGCTACTCATACTGCCCGGGAACACTGAACCACATCCTGGATCCTCTCTCCCCCCCTTGATTCCTCCTCCACCCAACTCTCTCAAATTCTGAGAGTTCTGAAACTGGTGCACCTGAACATATGCAGCCTCCTGCTCAAACTACCCCTGCTGTAACGAACCATACTCTCACTACATCCTGATATCCTGATTATTTCAGAGTCCTGGCTAAAGCCACACATCAAAAGCTCTGAAATTGTCATCCCTGGCTACACTCTTTTCCACCACAAATGTCCAGGTAGCAAAACAGGTGGCAGAGTTGCCATGTATATCTCATCCACGCTACAGTTCACCAATATCTTCCTATCTCACCCCCTCTCAATTTATTGACACACTGTTAATAAAACTAGCCCTCCACCACACTGCACCTGTATTCATTGCAGGCTCTTACTGTGTACCTGACACCTCTCAACCTGACATTTTGGACCATCTCAGGGACCTGAAAACAATGACCTCTTGGGGAGAGCTCCACATTCTTGGGGACTTCACCCAAAATTGGCTTTCCCATGCAAATTACAACCTCCTAAACAAAGTTGGCTCTCTAAACCTTTTCCAAATGATCACTGAGACCACTGGCCTGAACCACAAATCACTAAATCACTCCCTCTTCAATTGGTCCCTCACCACCCACCAGCACCGGGTACTAGCCACAGATCTGCTCTGAGACTCCCTTAGTGATTGCCGTATGATTTACATGGTCAGAAAATTCTTCTGGCCCAAGATCCCTCAACCCCACATTCTGCTGACCAGGTCCAATAAATCCCTTGACCTCACTTCACTTTTACATGACCTGGCCACTACAGACTGGTCCCTTATTCACAAAGCTAACTCCACTGAAGCTGCTCTGGAGGGTTTCTCTATGTAAGGGAAGAGATCAAAACAATAGAACTAAAGGGCAATCAGGGAGGAGAGGAGGCACTGTGGGTCACCCTGGAGACTGGAAATTGCTCCACAATCCACACAGGGGTTGTATACAGACCCCCATCTCAGGGGGAGGAGATGGACAAGAAAATGATAGAAGGCATCCTTGGGATGACAGAGAAAGGGGGGAGATATTGCTGATGGGGACCTGAATATGCCAGATGTTGACTGGAGCACCTTTGCTGCAGGGCCATTCTCGATGCCCTACAGGAGGCATGCCTCAGACAGCTAGTTTTGGAACCCACTTGGGAGAGAGCAATCTTAGACCTGGTACTCTCAAATGGGGACGGGGAGAGGATCTCTGATCTTGAAGTGGGTGACCATCTGGGAACAAACGACCACCAAACAGTGTGGTTCATGATAAACTTAGCTATAGAGTCAAGCCACACAAAAGTGAAGGTACTGGACTTCAGGAGGGTTGATTTTGTCAAAATGGGAGAATGCCTCAGAAAAACACTAGCAAACAGGCAAGAAGGTGGGGTGAAGCAACAATGGGAAACATCAAAACCACCGTCTACTGTGGCAGCAAGCCTTTGTGTAAGCAAATAAACAAATCAAATGAAAAAAAACCACTATGGTTCTCAAAAGAAGTGGCAGGGAAGGAAAGGAGAAAAGATAGCATTCAGAAAGTATAAGGAAACACAGAAGGAGCAGGACAGAGGTGTGCCAGTTAAAGCAGAAGGAAGTGGGAAGGCAGTCAGAATAGCAAAGGCCCAAACCAAGGAAAAGATAGCCAACTTGGTTAAGAAGGGGAATAAAACCTTTTATAGGTACATTAGGGAGCAAAGAAAGACTAAGGCAGGGATACTGAGGCTGAACAAAGAGGAAGATGGTTGGGCAGAGAGTGACAGTGAAAAAGCAAGGATACTGAATGAATACTTCTGCTCAGTATTCACAAGGAAAAGCAGGAGGAAGTACCTAATCCAGTCAATAGAAGCACTCTGGATAGGGGGGTTGATATTAGCCCTTTCACAGAAGAAAGGGTTCTGACAGAACTCTTAAAATTGAAGGTGAATAAAGCAATGGGGCCTGATGGGATTCACCCCAGAATTCTAAAAGAACTAAGGGAAGAACTAGTAACACCGCTGACTACCCTTTTTAATAAATCATGGGAGGATGGTGTCGTACCTGAGGACTGAAGGAGGGCATATAGGATTCTCATTCACAAAAGTGGGAGCAAGACAGAGGCAGAAAACTACAGACCTGTCAGTTTGACCTCAGTAGTAGGGAAAATGATGGAATCATCTCTGTAGGAAAGAACTGTTGAGTACCTAGAGGCCAGTGGGGCACAGGACCCAAGGCAGCATGGATTTACAGTGGGAAGGTCATGTCAGACAAATCTAATTGATTTCTTTGACTGGGTGACCAAAGCAGTAGACCAGGGAGGGGGTATGGACATGGTTTACCTAGACTTTAGCAAGGCATTTGACACAGTCCCACACAAAAGATTAATAAACAAATTAGCCAGCCTGGGAGTGGGTCCCAGGGTGGTAGCCTGGGTAAAACACTGGTTGGACAACAGGACACAGTGGGTAATTGTAAATGGAGTCCACAGTAAAGAAAGGAGAGTTACTAGTGGGGTACCGCAGGGTTCAGTACTGGGGCTGGTCCTTTTTAATGTCTTTTCAAGTGACATTGCAGAGGGACTGGAAGGGAAAGCATGTCTCTTTGCAGATGACACAAAGATCTGCAACAGGGTTGATACACAAGGTTGGGTGGAAAGGATGAAAAGGGACTTGGCAAGGTTGGAGGAATGGCCAAATGTATAGCAGCTTAGATTCAATGCAAAGAAGTGCAAAGTAATGCACCTGGGAAACAAAAATTCAGGGGAAGAGTACACAATGGGGGTGAGACACTGACAGCGACAAAAATGGAAAGGGACCTGGGGGTAGTCATATTAGATGACCTAAAGGTGGACCAGCAATGTGAGAAGGCAGTAAGGAGGGCTGGAGGGATACTGGGATACACAGGGAGAGGCATCACCAGTAGAAAAGAGGAAGTTGTTGGCCCTCTGTACAGACAGTTGGTAAGACAACATCTGGAGTACTGTGTACAGTTATGGAGACCCCATCTCCAAGAAAGACAAAGACAGGGTGGAGGCTGTCCAGAGGAGGGCAACCAAAATGATGCAGGGTCTGCATCAGAAGACATATGGAGAAAGACTAAAGGAACTAAAGATGTATAACCTGAAGGGAAAGGAAGGAGAGGGGGGACATGATAGAAACTTTCACATACCTCAAGGGAATCAAAAAAGTCCAAGAGGGTAGCATCTTTCAGAAAAAGAGATGTGCAAAAACAAGGGGGCACAATTTAAAGAAAGGGGGGTACGGCTCAGAGGTAATGTGAAAAGTATTTCTTCACAGAGAGGGTTGTGCATACATGGAACAGCCTTTCTGAGGAGGTTGTAGAGTCAAAAACAGTGGAGGACTTCAAGAATGCATGGGACAGACATAAGGCAATTCTAGTGGGTGGTAGGAGGAAGTAGGCTGTTGGTTAACTGGGATCTGCAGCTTATCTGTTAGGTAGGGAAATGGGAAGACTAGGTGGGCCAAGTGGTCCTTATCTGCCATCAAATTATATGTTTCTATGTTTCAAAAAATAGGTTTCTTGCTGTCTGGAACAATTATGCCCCCCCCTCAGATGGATCAGGGTGTGTGGTGCCCACCTCCCCTGGATCACAGCTGACATCATAGCAAGCCTCAAAGCAAGAGACCCAGCATGGAAAGTTTTCAAGGCATCTGGCCTTCCCCTAGCTCACCAAAAGTACCTCGCTCTGTGCAATGCATGCACTAGACAACTCCGCCAGGCAAAAGCCAAGTACTTCGGCATTTGTTTTCACACTAATATAAATCATCCTGTTAAATTCTGAAAGATCTTAAAATCTCTGTTCTCCCCCCCATCCCAGCCTCCTACACCTACCCTAAACATAGGTGGATCTTCAGTCACCAATGCTCCAGCCATAGAATCAGCTTTCAACTCCTTCTTCATGACCTGCACTGCCTCACTGCTATCTTTCTCTCTCTCAGCACCCCCAACCACTCCCTCCCCTCCACCCACACCCTCATGCCTGCCCAAGACCCACCTCAAACCTACTCCTTTTCCTTCTGCCCCATTATACCGATAGAGGTGTACAATGCCCTCCTTGCTCTCAATCCAACCAAAGGCAGATGCCTCTCCAGCCTTGATGCAAAAATGTTGTACCTATTGGACCCTGCCATTGCCGCCTCCCTGGCAGTGTTGTTTAGCCTAGCTTTCTTTAGTAGCTTCTGTTTCAGCTGGATAGAAGCATGCCACGATCATCCCTCTTCCCAAAGGTGGTGACACCTGTGCACCTGGAAACTACTGCTTCATTTCCTTCCTTCTTATACTGGCTAAAACACAAGAAAAACTTGTCTCCTCTCAACTCTCCTCCTTCCTCGACTCCTCTTCCTTCTGCACCCCTTACCACTCTTGGAAGTCCCATTTCACACACCTCCCTGCTGAGGCTCACAGAATCCATCTTCTTGGCCATGGGTAATGGGCACATCACCTCAGCCATCTTCATCAACCTAGCAAAGGCGTTTGACACTGTATCCCACCCCCTTCTCTTGCCTAAGCTCACCAGGGCTGGGCTCTCCTGAATGGCCACAGACTGGATCCACTCCTACCTAGCTGGATGGATGCAATTTGTTAGACTTGGCAACTCCGCCTCTGACCCCCTCCATTTTACCTCAGGAGTGCTGCAGGGGTCCATCCTGGGGCCCCTCCTGTTCTCAGTCTTCCTAAATGACCTACCCACACACCTCCATTCACATGTATGCAGATTTATTTATTTATTAGGAAAAGTTGGATTTACAACCTTTGAGTCATGGACTCATTTACAAAGGCACCTCATTATGGGGGGAGGGGTTAGATAGAGTTACGTAGTGTGGTTACAACAGTGAGAACAGTACAGGAGCAGAATATTAAACATAGAGTACACATAGGTTACATAATAATGTTACTTATAATAGGTTACAGTCATGTACAAGGTACCCAAGGGTTACATGGGGGCAGCCTGGACATACCTAGATAATACCTGGAGAGGGTGGAGGTAGGGATGGGGAGTGGGGTGGGAGGGAGGGGAGGATAGGCTGTCCGGAGGATATTGTCAAGTCAGGGAGGCCTGACAGGAGGATCCCACAGTGGGATTAATTAGATGACATGGTGCTCTATACATCCAGCCCTTCCACTGCTGATATGGTGACCAGACTGCAGCAGTACTTTAACAGCATCCAGCTCTGATTTCACTCCAGTCAGCTCCACCTCAATGCCAAGAAGACAGTCTCCATGACCTTTGGCACTAGACTCTCATGGCATCCCTCCCATCCCACCTTCCACACCCTCGAAGGGACTTCCCTGGAGGCCTGCCCCTCCTTTAGATACCTCAGGGTCTAGCTTGACAAGCACATTGACATTTTTGTACACATTAATGACAACCACAAAAAACTCCACCCCAGACTGGGCGCCTTTTACCGAAATTGGAGTTGCATCCTGTTGCCAGCACGATGAGCATTGTATTGAAAATGATTCTACCAATTATTGACTACAGAGATGTGGTCTACAGTGTCACCACCAAGTCTGCTCTGACCAGACTGGACCCCCTTTTTCATTCCTTTTGTCGCTTCACCCTTGACTGTCCCTACTTCACCCATCACTGTACCCTCTATCAGTTCCTGGGCCTACCCTTCCTACAGAACTGGAGAACATCTCACTGTGCATGCTTCACTGCCAAGTTATGGTCCCAGTCCTTGCCCCCCTGCCTCTCATCGGTCCTGTCTGCCCATTCCTCCCCAGCTTGTGAGCTCAGGAAAAATTACACTAGACTGCTACACATCCCCCTCAGGACCACCTCATCAGGCTAGGCAGTTTTCAGCTACCACATGCCCAAGATCTGGAACTCTGTCCTTCTGGACATCCAATACACCTCTCCCTTCTAGCACCTCAAGTGACCTCCTCTCAGCACACTACATCCCAGCCTGCTCATGCACCTAACACATCCTCAGCCCCTGGGCTAGTTTTCACATCCTGGGTTTGCCCTATGCCACTATCTGCATCAATTCTTATATTGTAAGCGCTTGCTCCAATCCTCACTGGTTTTCTGTTTTATGTGTATTTATTACTGGGTCTGCCCTGTTCCATTATTAGCCACTATTAACCATTATCTGTATTAATCTAAAAGTGGTGGCTGCACTAGTACACTACCTCATCATTACTTGCCTAATTCCATCCTGTAGGTATTTGTAGGGTTGCCACCTATCCGGTTTTTGACTGGATAATCCAGTTTTTAGGGTCCTTATCTGGTCATCCGGTTTTGGTTACATGCAGTCCGGTTTTTGGGCCATTTTGAGTGCTCATATACTCTTAAAAGTGATGTATCAAATTATTCGCTGTTTTGGCTGCATTGCATGTCCAGGTTACAAAGAAGTTCTGCTGTCACAGTCATTCAGACCTGCCTTTGTTTGTAAAACCAGACTGTCTGAGAGGTGTAAAGTATGGCCATTAAGATCATTAGCAGTAAATTAACCTACTCTTTTCCACTCTGAATGTTAAGTATGGTCTTTTACAGCTATGACAGGAAATAGTTTTTACACCTTTATGTGCTCTCATCTGTTTCTTTTTGTTTGTTCTATATTATGGTAAGTTTTAGACCAATTTTTGTTAAATTAATAATCTAACTTTTATTGCTTTTATCACTACATTTGCTCTAATGTTTTGTATTACCTGAACATTCCATGATATTGGCTACAATTTGACAGGTCATTCAGATAAACAGCATGGAATGGTGTGTCTGAAATTGTGGAATGTCTTAGAAATATGAAAAGAAACAGCAGTAGCTGCTGAGGTAAAGGGGAATATAGTGCAGATTAAGGGTACCACAAGCACTGATAATTAAGTTATCAAAAATTGGTAAAAAAATCAGAATACATGGCTGACATGGAAAGGAAAATGGGAGAGTGTTTAACAGAGGGCTGAACAATAAACCGTGGCTGAGCTTGGCATACCCAGCAGACCTGAGATTGATTCCCACAACCTCCACTTAAATACTGTGTGACCCTGAGCAAGTCACTTAACCTTCCTGTGCTACTGGGTCACTCCTGTAAAATGGGTTATGTGGCCTATGGGAGGTAACCTGGTTGCCAAAGAATAACAATAAATAACTGAATAAATAAATCAAATAAATAACAGTATAAAAATAATTTCCTCTCACTAGTAATGTCTATTCCAACATTACAAATGGCTTTGGAGGAAGAGGGATATACTTGCCAGTCATAAAAAAGGGGTGGAGCCAGAGGCAGAGTTTGGGGTGTGGTTTCGGATCTGGTTTTTTCCTCATCCAAAGGTGGTAACCTTATTGAATTTGTTCAGCGCCAATTGTTTTACTGTTGCCTTCTTTACCACTGTTGTTTTATTTGTATTAATGTTGTTTCTCTAATGCTACTGTTCAGCCCCAGGATGGATCTGAAATTGAGCAGTACTCTTCTCAGCATGCATCTGTATTTACAACTTAGAGATACTAGGGACTGAATGCCATATAACTTGTGCATTTTGACAGAGATTGCACTTAATTTCATGGAGGTCCTGAAATTCTGTTTTTAAATATTTTGCAATTTTCATTAAAAGTTGTGTTTGAAACCTCTGTATTTATGATTTAGAGATACTAGGAACTGAATGTCATATAACTTGTGCATTTTATTCTATGACAGAGATTGAACTTAACTTCATGGAGGTCCTAAAATTCTGTTAACTATTTGCACTTTTCATGTCTATTTTGCACTCTGTTACTGTGGGCACTTTAAAAAGATGTGTGTGTTGTTGTTTTGCACTTAAGGGGTCATTGATGCAGACCAATGATTTTAAAGTTTTTATTAGTGATGTTATAGCTATGGTGTGTATAAAGATGGGTGGTTCAGTTTTTCATCAGCCTTTGAGAAAGGATATTCTTTCCGAATCGTGTCAGGCGATATGTGTTGTTTTTTTACGTAATAAAAGTTTATAATTTACTTGAAGCGCATTGGCGGTATTTGAAGATGGGTGAGAGTGCTCCAGTTTTTGGTTTGTGTATGCTTATATTGTAAACGCTTGCTGCAGACCTCACTGGTTTTCTATTTTATGTGTATTCACTACTGGATCTACCCTGTTCCTATATTAGCCACTATTAACCACTATCTGTATTAATCTAAAAGTGGTGGCTGCACAAGTACACAACCTCATCATTACTTGCCTAGTTCCATCTCTGTAGTTGTTTGAATTTGCTCAGCACCACGTGTTTTACTGTTGCCTTCTTTACCACTGTTGTTTTATTTGTATTAGTGTTGTTTCTGTAGTGTTACTGTTCAGCCCCAGGATGGATCTGGAATTGAGCGGTACTCTGCTCAACATGCCCTCCTGTCAAAACTCTTAAATAAATAAATAAATGGTTTTCAAAGAAAGTGGCTAAAATAGTGAAAGAAAAACAGAAGGCATTCAAGCTATGCCAGGGATCAAACAAGGAAGAAGACTGGGTGTCACACAAGGAGAAAATGAAAGAAGCCAGCAAAAAAATAAGGCAGGCAAAAGCGCAGACAGAAGCAAGTATAGAAGAGAGGACAAAGAGAGGAGACAATGCCTTTTTTAGACACATCTGGGAAAGAAAGAAGGCAAAAGGGGGTATAGTCAAGATTACAACTCAGGAAAGGAAAACAACGGAAGACGACCTGCTTGGTATTTACTGATGAGGACCTAGGAGATGTCCCAGAAATGGCAAAAAGCAACACCCCTGGACAGAGGGTTCATACTAGCTCCTTTACAGAAACTGAAGTACTGGAGGCACTAAATAAACTGCAAGTTGACAAGGCCATGGGACCAGATGAACTGCATCCCAGGATCTTACAAGAACTGAGATTAGAGTTGGCTGCCCCACTGGCAAAACTGTTCACCAATCCCCTAAAGAGCGGGGAGGTACCTGACAGTTGTTAAAGGGCAAATGTGGTCCCGCTCCACAAATCGGGCAGCAGGGAGGACTCACATCCATAATGGGGGAGTTAATGGAGACACTACTTTAAACAAAGGATCATCGCATTTCTTGAGGCTAGCAGCCATCTGGACCCCAAGCAGCCCAGTTTTACAGTGGGCAGGTCATGCTAGACAAACCTGATTGAGTTTTTTTGACTGTGTTACGAAGGTTATAGATGACTGGGAGGGCAGTACATATGGTGTACTTAGACTTTAGCAAGGCCTTTGACTTGGTTCCACACAGAAGGCTGATAAAGAAGCTAGACCACACAGGAGTTGAATCAGAAGTAGTTAGATGGGTTAAAAACTGGTTACCAGGCAGAACCCAGAAAGTGTAGGTAAATGGAGTGCTGTCATCAGAAGGTAGAGTAATCAACTGTGTGCCCCAGGGTTCTATACTGGGGCCCCTGCTCTTCAATATTTTCATATCAGACATACATAATGGACTACAGAGAAAGGTGTATCTGTTTGCAGATGACACCAAAATATACAACAGGGTCAACACCGAGCATTGAGTGGACAAGATGGACGCTGACCTCAAGAAACTGGAAGAATGGTTTGGGGCATGGCAGTTGAGATCCAATTCCAAAATGTGCAAAGTCATGCACATAGGAAAAATAAATCCAAATAAGGCATATTACCTTAGAGGGGAAAGACTATCTGCCTCCACCCAAGAGCACGATTTGGGAATCATCATCTCAGATAACTTGAAGGTAGGTAAACATTGTGAGAAGGCAGCATTAAAGGCCAGTGGTATGCTGGGATGCATTGGTAGGGGAATCACAAGCAGGATGAAAGAAGTGATCCTGCCACTGTACAGATCACCAGTTAGACCTCTCCTGGAGTACAGCCTCCATTTCTGGAGGTCACATCTCAAGAAGGACATTGACCGAGTGGAGACAGTGCAGAGAAGGGCAACAAAAATGATTCGGTGAATGTACGAGATGTCCTACGAGGATAGACTGACAGAACTGAACATGTATTCCCTGGAATGGAGAAGTGAGAGAGGTGACATGATCGAAACATTCAAGTACATAAAAAATCAGGAGCATATGGATGATCTCTTCCAATTTAAGAAGGGCTGCAGAACCAGGAGACATGATCTAAGGCTGCAAGCAGGGCAGTTCTCCACCAACACCAGGAAATCTTTCTTCACAGGAAGAGTGGTGGATGCCTGGAACAGCCTGCCTGCAGAGGTGGTGGGGCCAAGCACAGTGATAGGTTTCAAGAATGCTTGTGACAGATACAAGGGAGTCCTCAAACTGAAGGGCAGTCAGAAGGCTAAGCTAAAATACAATGGGCAGACTAGACGGACCTGGTGGTCTCCTTCTGCCATCAACTAATATGTTTCTGTGTTAGGAAAATGAGTTTGGGTTCCTAAGTAGTAAAAGGAAAAAGCTTGAAGGTTTTGGTTCTCTGAAGTGTTAGTGAATCAGTTGTGGAATCTTCCTTGGGGTTGTCAACTCTAATCCCACTCCTTCCTCCAGTCCAAAACACAATGTACAGCTCAGAAGCAGTGCCTCATAGTGAACCACTGTTTAAAAGTAGAGAAGTATGTAGTAGTAAAAGATTATGGGTGGGATATTCAAACTGCGCCATTCATAGGCGCAAGGCCTTGCGCTGCGCAAAATAGTTTTGCAGGGGTGTATCCGGGGCGATATTCAAAGGAGTTGCGCTATTGAGCAACTTCTTTGAATATCACCCCCCAGCCATAAAGCGATTGTGCATGGCGCAGGAACTGCACCACCGCAAGTTGACAGAGTGGAGCATTCAACTTGCAGTGGTGCAAGTACCATTGCGCCATGCACAAAATCCCGATATTCAAAAAGTGACATGCAAATGAGGCCATAATTCATGCAAGGCGCGGGGGGGGGCCATTTGCATCTGATTATGGCCCCATTTGCATGCCATTAGCATGTAGGTGCACTGATCCCTGAGGACTTGTGCCTGGTGTCCTGCCAGGCAGCAGCCATCGGGGACTGACACCCCCTGCAGCCTGATCGTGGGCAAAACAGTGTAGAATCCCCCACCACCACCCCCCACTGGCCCGATCGCGGGCATGGTTTAATTCCCCAACAGCCCGATCGCGGGCAGCATATGGAGTCCCCCAGACGTATCCCTGGTGGTCCAGTGGACCGAAAGCCCGATCGTGGGCAGTAGTTAAATAACCCCCTCCTCCCAAAGCGGATCCCTGGTGGTCTAGTGGACCAAAATGCCCGATCGCCGGGCAGTATGTTTAATAAACCCCGAACATAGCCTTGGTATTGGTGTCCCCACCCCAACCACGTAGCCCCACCACCCCGCTCCCCCGGCAGCTGGCGTGGCAACATCTCCGCCTGCCAGCCCGCCGCCTGCCAACTGATCAGCGGTGAATGCCGCGCCATTGGTGCAGAGCAAGAGCCACGGGCATGCAGCCCATACCGGCATAAGACAGTCCAGTTTGTAGGCTGCACGCCCATTGGTGCAGAGCAAGAGCCAATGGGCTTGGCCCATACCATCTGAACAGTCCAGTTTTGAAATTCACAAAACTGGACTGTCTTCTGTATGTAGAGCTGCACACCATTGGCTCTTGCTCTGCACCAATGGGCGTGCAGCCTACCGGCAGTCAGTCGACAGGCGGCGGGCGGCAGGCGGGTGGGATCGCTGCTGCCTGCCGGCTGCCGGGGGCGGGGTGGTGGGGGCTGTGGGTGGGTGGGTGGGGGGGAACACAAGCCACCAGGCTATGTTCAGGGGTTTATTAAAACATACTGCCCACGATTGGGCATTTCGTCCACTGGACCACCAGGGATACGCTCGGGGCCACATTGCTACCTGTGATCGGGCTGGTGGGGGAGTACACCATGCTCGCGGACGAGCCAGTGGGGGTGGTGGAGGATTTACAGTTGGCTGCCCGTGATCGGGCTGCAGGGGGGCACAGGGACTGGGTTGGGGGCCAGCCACAGGTGGCAGCTGCTGTGTTGTGCCCTACAATGCAGCAAGCTCACCTGTGGTGGCCCCCGATTTCAGCTCTTTTTGGCTCAAAGTCAGGTGCAGGTTGGGGTTGCGCCAACAATCCCCAGCCAGCCCAGCTGAATATCGGCTGTGCAGTTTATGCATGGTTCCTCCCCCCTCCAGTTGAGCATGCATTCATTTGCATTGCGCTGTTGCTCAGCCTGTTTTCAGTGGTGCAACTGTCTCCTGCTGAATATCGCAGAATGGCGCAATTTCGGACTTGCACCTTCGCAATCCTATTGCGCATGGCGCAACCCTTTTGAATATCTCACCCTTTATTTATACAAGAATAAATGAATTTTACACTTTCACAAAATGCCATTAGGACTGATGAGGCCCTCTTTTCAAGGTGCTCCTGTTTGATGACATACTGTAATACCAATGATGTTTCATGAAAAATGGAAAAAACAATCCAATCCAATACTACAAACAAATATTACACATATAGTTAATCACTATAAAATAATTCAGGAGTAGCCATGTTTGTGTGTATGTCTGTCTCGACACATGTTCCCAGTAGAATCTGTTTTTGCTTTCTTTACCCAGGGACCTGCATGAAAAAAATAGATCATGTCTGACCTTGTTTGCCTAGGGGAAGGGTTGGGAATTAGGGTTGACAACTCGAAGGAAGACCCCACCACTGATTCACCAAGACTCCAGAGCCCCCAAACCCCATTTGTTTTCCTTTTTTTGCTTGGGGGGTGGGGGCCAGGGGTTAGAATTGGAAACCCTAACATCACATTTCTCTACTTTTGTGGCATTAAGTTGAACACTACTGGTACATTAACTCAGTTTTTTGCAAAGAATTCCCTTTCTTTTTCAAATGGTGGAATTGTATCCTTGTTCATGCAGATCCCAATGTGACCTGTGTGAACAGATGTAGATGTGCAGGGCTTCTGGGTCTTGCACCAAGGGAATACTCTGTCTGCTTACAGAAGAGCAGCAACAGATGTCAAGAATTCATGGCGCTGTCTTGTGAGCTGCAGAAGCGCAGGGTCCTCAGGGCTCAAAGCTTCAATTTGGTCACTGATACAGCTACACAGGGCAGGGAGTCCATCTCTCAATCAAACCACATGACCCTATTGCACCCAAGGGTCCAGAAATGCAGAGCCCTATGCCAACAGAAGAGTTCTCTTTACTGTATGGTACTTGGGCCCCTGTTGGCAACCCTACACCTTCCTTTCCCAGGTTGGGAGTAGTGTCACATAACAGCACCTCCCCAGCTGTGTCCCATACAGTTGGCTCACTGAGCTCACCCTGAAATGAGCTCACTGGCAGAGGGTCACAAAGCACCACTTGCTGGGATAATGGCTGGCCCTGTGCACAGCATTTCTTCATATTTTCTTTTCAAATTTTGATCCCAAATTTTTAAGATAGTTGTTTCAAGACTTGTGCATAATATGACATGTGGCATTTATAGAATACTGTCTGAAACTGCATTTTGTACCACAAGTGTGAAAACCTATTTCAACCAGAATCTGAAAGGAGGACTGTCCCAGTGGTGCAGAGAGTTGTGGCACTGGATGCCACACCTTGTGCTACACTGTTGACCCAGGTTCGGGAATGAGCCTCTATCATCGGGGGCTGGGGAGAGGATGTTGAGTAGGCAGCTGGCAGGCAGCACTCCTCCTTGAGAGGGAGTAAGGGGCCTCATGATGCTTGACTGAGGGGGGCAGTCAGGTGGCGTGCTCTTGAGAGATGAGTAGCATGGTGGGGGAGAAAGGGAAGGAGAGGCAGAGTTGTAACCCTGAGGGACTCAGTAGTGATGGGAATACACTTGGGTGGGAATGGGGATGCGAACAAAGGTAGAAGGGGGTGTGTATGCTTGGGATGACAACAGTGCAGATGTGCCCAGTGATTGATCAGTTCATGCAGGGGTTTGGGGGAAATGACAAGACCACCTTATATACATCACATAGGCTGCACCTCAGCAGAAGAGGTTCCAGGATCCTTATGGACAGGCTGATGAAAACCATAGGTCAACATGCAGGGGCATGTAGATTGCAGGGAATTGCTTTTCTGTGCCACTATAGTGTGAAATAAAATGTTTATGCATTGCATTTAAATCTCATTGTGTTCCTTTGAATGTACTATATTTTTCTTCCCTTGGGGAGTACATGACTGAGAGCCTTAATATAAGCTGATAGTTGGGGGGGCAGACTGGGTCTTCACACCGAGAGTCTTTGGGAGGAGGAGTCCATTAGGCATCCCTCCCAATCTAAGCAGGTTGAATTGGGGGTAATGATTGGGATACACAGGAGGGCAATAACTTGTGGTGGCAGAGTGGATGGGGTCTACATTGGAAGGGAAGCTAAGTACAAGAGATGAAATCACACTGAGGAAGACATATCAAGGAAACTAAGAGAGAAAAGAGAGGTGCAAATGGCAGGGGGAAGGGTTAAGCAATGGAAAGCAAGAAGGACAGCCATGCTTGGGAGGGGGGAGAGGTAAAGAGTTGTGGTGGATGTTGATGTCCCTACATGCACAAAACCTTAGTAACAAGGCTGACGAGTACCTGTAGGCAGTGTTCAGCAGCACAAAGTCACAATGGCCAGCCACACTCCAAAGTAAATTTCAAATCTTTTTATCCCAAATGTTCAACAATAAGATCCCCTGGCCATGCTTAACGTTTTGCCATCCATGTGCTTCCTAAGGAGCTAGAATATATATTTAAGTACATAAAAATATTTTAATGAAGCATATTAAACTTTCCATTTTAAGAGATGTCTCATTAATTTTTCTTAACTTTGAATAGCCACATATTAACCTTTCTTTTTCAGTATACTTCTATTCTTGTTATTTATGCTAGATAATCACAAGTTATTTAGAAATGATTTTGGCAACTTCTAATATTGTCTCTTAAATTTATAGTTATCATTAAAGTGAATTTCTGACTTACCCAATGACAGCTACCACACACATGGTGCGGTAGCTTCCCTCAGCGGTAGTCATTCTAGCCAGGTTAGAAAAAATGTGTACAAACCATATTCCTGATATTTGCCTTATAAATTAGTTTTGGCATTGGCTGCCTGATGCATTCTCAGAGCCCCAGTTCAGCTGCCGTGCCCCCGTACTCAAGCACATAATGATATGTGGCCAGGGAGAGCATGGGGGTGTGCCCCATTGAAATGAATGGGGCTGGATTTCCTATTGATTTTTAAGATCAAGAATGGACCCTTACAGATTAATGATGGACACCATTCGACTGACAAGGTTCATGTTAGTCGAGCGGTGTCCTTCATTAATCTGTAAGTGGCCATTCTTGATCTTAAAAATGAAAATCCATCCCCATTCATTTCAATGAGCGCCTGCGATCTCCTGGTCTGCGTCACACGCGTGCTTGAGTGCGGGGGCATGTCACCACTGCCAGAGCTTTTAGAATCAGTCGGGCTGCCTACATAAATCAGAAATTATGAGTGAAAATACAAACATAGGAGGTAGCATAACTTTTTAAATCTGGCTGGAATAACTATCACTGAGGGCAGCTACCACAATATGTGAGTAGCTGCCCTTGATCAGAAACTTCCTTTAAGATCAAGAATGGCCACTAACAGATTAATGAAATGCATTGCATGACTAACAAGAATCATGTTAGTCAAGTGGTGCCTTTCATTAATCTGTTAGTGGCCATTCTTCATCCTTAAAAGCAATGAAAAATCTAGCCCCATTCATTTCAATGGGGCACACACTCATGCTCTTCCTGGCCACATGTCGTTATGTGCTTGAGTGTGGGAGCATGGCGGCTGGACTGGGGCTTGAGAATGCATCAGGCAGCAGATGCTAAAACTAATTTACAGGAAAAATATCAGGAATATGGGCTGCACACATTTTTTTCTAAACTAGCTAGAACGACTACCACGGAGGGCAGCTACCACACCATGTGAGTAGCTCCCTATATTGAAAAATCTCTTTAAAAACATATGTCAATAGCACCCATACCTGGGTATCATGTGATGCATTAGTAGAACATTGTCAATTCATTTCTTTAGAAATCATAGTTCATAAATGAGCAAAACGTTCTCTCCTAATCATATGTCTCATCAAAAATGTGATTTCTTTTTACATAAATACATTCACAGTAAGTACACTAGACCTATCCCAGGCAAATCAGAGCCACTTCAATGGTCAGTCATCACAAATCCTTATAAAACATATTAGGTCCATTGCTTCTATGTTAGCATACAGTAGCTTCTCACTCATAAATCTCATACCTATATTTAAACAGACTAGAGAAGTTGTCCATGTTAAAAGTATACTTCTTATGCAACCTGTACAGGCATTCCTTGTACTCTTGCTAAACTCTGTCACAGTGAACTACAAACCATTTAAATGAGAGATACCATCATGATCATTTGTTGATATATTTACTCCCTTGTGTTCACTATAATCCTTCTACTCTCTATTGTAGCCTGTAACATAGAGAATAAAGTATGGGTCAGGGGGTGTAATGAGATTTTACACACACCCGAGTTGTGGAGTGCTACATAAACCCAGATGGTGAAGCCCCAGGAGTTTGTGAAAAGCATCCCTCAATGAGGATGTGTGTAAAATCGAGTTTTGACACACATCCCGACCCATATTCTATTTTATATAATTGCTGGGTTTCCCTTTTTCACCTCAGCAATTATATAAAATAAAAAGCTTCTGGTGCATCCACGGTGTGGCTTCGTTTTTGTCAGGTGCTGATTTGAATCAGCATATTTTAAAACGTTCTTTTTTTTTGTCCTGATTTGTGAGGTTTTCACTGTGTAGGGGGGAAAAAAATAAAAAAACATAACCGCTGAGTTCTTCTGGTGGTGGCGGTGCTATTTTGGGAGAGATGGAAGCGGTGAGCAGTCTTGAATGGTGGTTGTGCTGCTACATGAGCATGTGCACAGCATGGGAAACCATGTGCATGTTTGCCATTATAAACACTCCTTTGTATTGGCAAATTACACCACAGTTTCCTATGGGAAAAAGGGGGGGAAACTGGTTATTATAGATCATTTAAATGACATACCATCATAGTTACTTGTTAATATTTTCAATCCATGGCAGTTTGATTCACTGTGAGTAATCTGTCAGCAAATAAGCAAATATGATATATACATCTAGTACAAATTTTTAAAATGAATTTTGAAAGAATAAAGTTAACTGAAATTAAGTTAAATCTTGAATATCCCTAATGCAGAAATTGCAAGCACTGTTGTGTTTAATTTTCCTACGTTCTTACCTTACAGGCTATACAAAATCACACATGCCCCCAAAGTGCAAAGCATCATGGGCTGCATATGCAAATCACCACAGAATACTATGCTGGTTCAACTTTAAGCAGAAATGCATGGTGCCAAAAGGCCTCTCACACAGTGTACAAAGGGTGCCAACAGATGACATAGACACGTGTTTCATACTACCAGGATTTATCAGTATGCCTCATCTGTTTGACTCCCCAGTGGAATGAACCAGCTACCCTAAGATGGTCTATCTGGGTTATGGGTCTGAGTTACTTGGGTTGGTGAACCCAAGTAAAACAAAAAACAATTTAAAAGACAAAAAACCTCTGTGCACAAGCACTGAGGCAATGGTTACCCCAAAAGGCATTTGGCTGGGAAGCCAAGATTCAAAGAAATACAAAATCACACATGCCAACACAATGCAAAGCATCATGCGCTGCATAAGCAAATCACCACAGAATACTATGCTGGTTCAACTTTAAGCAGACGTGCATGGTGCCAAAAGGCCTCTCACACAGTTTGCAAAGGGTGCCAACAGATGGCATAGACACGTGTTTCGTCCTACTAGGACTCATCAGTATGCCTCATCTGTTTGACACCCCAGTGGAATGAACCAGCTACCCTGAGATGGTCTATCTGGGTTATGGGTCTGGGTTACTTGGGTTGGTGAACCCAAGTAAAACAAAAAACAATTTAAAAGACAAAAAACCTCTGTGCACAAGCACTGAGGCAATGGTTAAACCAAAGGGCATTTGGCTGGGAAGTAACCATTGCCTCAGTGCTTGCACACAGAGTATTTTTTGTCTTTTAAATTGTATTTTGTTTTAATTGGGTTCACCAGAACATAACCCAGATAGACCATCTTAGGGTAGATAGTTCATTCCACTGGGGTGTCCAACAGATGAGGCATAATGATGAGTCCTGGTAGGATGAAACACGTGTCTATGTCTTCTGTTAGCACCCTTTGCAAACTGTGTGAGAGGCCTGTCACACCATGCATTTCTGCTTAAAGTTGAACCAGCATAAAATGGTGCTTTGCATTGTGGGGGCATGTGTGATTTTGTATTTCTTTGAAACTTGGCTCCCCAGCCAAATGCCTTTAGGTGTCTCATTGTCTTGCGCTGACAGGTTTTTTGTCTTTTAAGTAGTATTTTGTTTTAATTGGTTTCACCACAACATAACTCAGATAGACCAACTTAGGGTAGTTGGTTCATTCCACTGTGGTGTCAAACTGATGAGGCATACTCTTGAGTCCTGGTAGGATGTAACACGAGTCTATGCCATCTGTTGGCACCCTTTGCAAACTGTGTGAGAGGCCTGTCGGCACCATGCATTTCTGCTTAGAGTCGAAATAGCATTGCATAGTATTCTGTGGTGATTTGCATATGTAGCCCATGATGCTTTGTATTTTGGGGGCATGTGTGATTTTGTATTTCTTTGAAACTTGGTCTCCCAGCCAAATGCCCTTTGGAGCAACCATTGCCTCAGTGCTTGCCCACAGAGGTTTTTTGTTTTAATTGGGTTCTCCACAACATAACCCAGATAGACCATCTTAGGGTAGCTGGTTCATTCCACTGGGGTGTCAAACAGACGAGGCATACTGATGAGTCCTGGTAGGACAAAACATGTGTCCATGCCATCTGTTGGTACCCTTTGCAAACTGTGTGAGAGGCCTGTCAGCACCATGCATTCCTGCTTAAAGTTGAGTCAGCATAGTATGCTGTGGTGATTTGCATATGCAGCCCATGATGCTTTGCATTGTGGGGGCATGTGTGATTTTGTATTTCTTTGAAACTTGGCTTCCCAGCCAAATGCCCTTTAGGGTAACCATTGCCTCAATGCTTGCGCACAGAGGTTTTTTGTCTTTTACAGGCTATGTTCCTTCATTACAGAGTGCAAAGTGAATTGCACTGAATGCTGTTTTTCTCAGTTTTAAGAAGTGCTGGACTAGGGGGCAGACCCAGACAAAAAGCAAGATTGAACTAATGGGATAAGATGGCAGTTCTTAGCAAAGGCCTGTCATTCTTGCCTTATAAATAGCCTAGCAAGTTTGAACTCTTGACATATATCCACTGTTTCTTTAGGATAGTCAGCCTACAAGAACAATTTCTTTTGGAACCATCACAGTTTTCATGTTAGGGAACTGAGGTTCTAGCTGGACTGAGAGTCTGACTTGTTATTTGTGCTGTACAGAGCTACAAAAACTCAATCTGACCCTATTCAAATCTTCATCTGCCTGCTGAAAAGTGCTACAGAGAAAGAGAGAGCTGCAATGGAGAGTCCAGACTGTTTCTTCTGGAGTCAGAGAAAGGAGAATGAGGATGCTACCTCTGTTTTGTGTGTCAAAGGGAATGGTGGGGTCAGGAGCTTAGTCTCTGGGTACTTTGGTACCTTCACTCAAGGGTGCACCTAAGGGTGAGGCAGGGAGTGTCTCAGTGTAGACCTTGCCTGAAACTCATTCACTGCTACATCACTGTGAGAGCTGAGCCAAAGATCACTGCAGAGTGCAACCGGTCCCAAGCCAAGGCCTGTTACCACCCCCCCTCAGCTGCCTGCTAAGGAGCATCACTGCTATCCTGCACCTGGAATCTGGTGCGGAGGACCATGCCTGTGCTCCTGCACCAGCCTTAACATAAAGGTCATCAGATGCATGAGTACTGCCCTAGCCAGCCAGAGTTACTACCAATTTGTTTCCTTGGATTACAGTTTTTCCTACTGGTATACACGTTTCTTTCTTCAAAAAGTGCTAGCCAGAAGTCTTTCAGTGGGGTATTGTTTCCAAGCTTAAGATGTTTTAAGTGCACCATCACAAGATCCCAAGCACCATGTCATCAGGCCTGCAGTCAATTTACATGGGTACCAGTATAGTGAATATATTAAAAGTAACAGTTCTGGTTAATAAGTTTATCTACAGTGCATCATTGAGGTCCCAACAGTACAGCTGGCCAGATAGAGGTACTATGAGTGTGGGTATCAGGACGGTCTGTGATACTTCTTTGGGGCCAGTACCATCAAAACATTGCTTGCCTAAATTTACCTTGCTACCAGACCGCTCAGTAAATAATCTGTTGCTAAATGTACAACCCCTTTTCCCTATGCAGGGTTCAGAAAAATAAGCTTATGTTATGTTCACAATTTTAGTGGGGGTCCATATTGTTAGCCTTCTACAATTATTGGTGCAAAAATGTGATTTACTGTAATTAAAGCATAGGTACTGGTAGGTCTCAATGTGGTGTCCTATAATCTATGGGATCATGGGTTGATACTGTATCCCGGGGGACAATATCATAGTTTGAACTTCATCCACTATTCTTTCTCTTGATGGAGGCCTTGCACTATTCCCTTTTTCCCTTGTACCCTCCCAACTGAGAAGTTTAACAAGCTCAAGTACCTCAACCTGGTTTACGGCTCCCATGGGCACAAGGGAGAAGTAGTAGCCATGAAAACATTCAACATCTGCATGATGACACAGCTACACCATGGTGCCACCAAGTCCCCAAGTTGCTAGAGTAGCTAGTGTTCAGTAAATTTAGGTTATAACATAAGCCTGTCATACTTTAAATAAAGACATGCAGTTCCCTTCCCAGAAATCTACTAATTTTTCAACTTTAAAATCATAATATAAATATTATGCCAAAATCATAATTGCAACTTTGTGACTCTCCAAGGTTAATTGGTGTAATGCCACTTATACCTTATTATGTGCTATACTGTACATCTTGTTCCTACAGCTATAGATGGTTTGAACATAAATCCCTGTAAATATGAATAAATTATTGTAACCTCATATTTTTTAGAAGTTAAGATATAACACCCAGTTAATTTGCCACAAACAAATGCAAAGTGACCACTGTTATGAAAGGTGTGTGATACTACCCTGCCCAAGGAACTCCATCCCTATCTAACTTTGCTGCCTGGTAAGCTGCATCAATTGCAGCTCAGTAGCACTTTGGATGTATATTGGGTTAGCAAACAAAGAATCAGTGATTCAAATCCAGGTAAGAACATAACATTAATGGAGGTGGAATCGTGGAACTGACAGCCAACAAAAGTGGCGGGGGCAGCTCTCCTAATAAAATAACTGAGACAATGGTTGGAAGATAATTCTGGCTGGCTTTACTTATGAGGAGAACATTGTGGTGTGGACCTGATATAGTGGCATTGCCCATGAAACATCAGCCATTTCTCTACAAGTGTGGCTTGGAATTTAAATATTATTCTTTAGGAGATCAATATTATTGGAGTGAGGTGTTAGTGTGTTAAATGGCTACCTCCACACATTTATAGTCACTTTCACTACCAGTCTCCCATTGTTTGTAAAGTGCTGTGGGATAGAATTTGAAACATAGAATTTGACGGCAGATAAGGACCGCTTGGCCAACCCAGTCTGCCCATTTCCCTACCTACTGGATAAGCTGCAGATCCTAGTTAACCAGCAGCCTACTTCTTCTTACCCCCAACCCCCAGAATTGCCTTATGACTGTCCCATGCATGCTGGAATTCCACCACTGATTTTGACTCCATAACCTCCTCCGGAAGGCCATTCCATGCATCCACAACCCTCTCTGTGAAAAAATACTTCCTTAAATTACCTCTGAGCTGCCCCCTCTATCTTCAAATTGTGCCCTCTTGTTCTTGCACACCTCTTTTTGAAAGATGCTACCCTCTTGGACTTTGTTGATTCCTTGAGGTACTTGAAAGTTTCTATCATGTCCCCTCTCCTCCTTTCCTCGAGGCTATACATATTAAGCTCCTTAAGTCTCTCTTCATATGTCTTCTGGTGCAGACCCTGCACCATTTTAGTTGCCCTCCTCTGGATAGCTTCCATCCTGTCTATGTCTTTGTGGAGATTGGGTCTCCAGAACTGCACACAGTACTCCAGATGGGGTCTCACCAGCTGTCTGTACAGAGGGATAATAACTTCCTGTTTTCTACTGGTGATGCCTCTCCCTATGCATCCCAGTATCCCCCCAGCCCTCCTTGCTGCCCTCTCACATTGCTTGCCCACCTTTAGGTCATCTGATATGACTACCCCAGGTCCCTTTCCATTTTTGTTGTTGTTGGTATCTCACCCCCCATTGTGTACTCTTCCCCTGGGTTTTTGTTTCCCAGGTGCATTACCTTGCACTTCTTAGCATTGAATCTAAGCTGCCATACATTTGACCATTCCTCTAACCTTGCCAAGTCCCTTCTCATCCATTCCACCCCACCATGTGCATCAACTCTGTTGCAGATCTTAGTGTCATCTGCAAAGAGACATACTTTTCCTTCCAGTCCTTCCGCAATGTCACTTATAAAGACATTGAAGAGGACCGGTCCTAATACTGAACCCTGCGGTACCCCACTAGTAACCCCCCTTTCTTCTGAGTGGACTCCATTTACTATTACTCTCTGTGTCCAATTCTACAGCCAATTCTTTACCCAGGCTGTCATCTTGGGACCCACTCCCAGGCTGGCTAACTTGTATATTAATCTTTTGTGTGGGACTGTGTCAAATGTCTTGCTAAAGTCTAGGTAGGCCATGTCTACAGCCCCTCCCTGATCTACTACTTTGGTCACCCAGTCAAAGAAATCTATCAGATTTGTCTGGCATGACCTTCCCACTGTGAATCCATGCTGCCTATGGTCCTGTGCCCTTCTGGCCTCTAGATACGAGACAGTTCTTTCCTTCAGAAGTGATTCCATCATTTTCCCTATCACTGAGGTTAAACTAACAGGTCTGTAGTTTCCTGCTTCTGCCTTGCTCCCACTTTTGTGAAGGGGAATCACATCTGCCCTCCTCCAGTCCTCGGGTACCACCCCATCCTCCCATGATTTGTTAAAAAGGGTAGTCAGTGGTGTCACTAGTTCTACCCTTAGCTCTTTTAGAAGGCCCCATTGCTTTGTCCACCTTCAGTTTTAAGAGTTCTTTCAGAACCCTTTCTTCTGTAAATGGGCTGGTATCAACTTCTGTATCTAGAGTGTTACTACTGTTTGTTTTATGTACCTCCCCTCTTCATTTGTAAATACTGAGCAAAAATATTTGTTTAGTATCTCTGCCTTTTCACAGTCTCCTCTGCTCACCCTCCCTCCCTTTATTAAGCCTCACTATCCCTCCCTTGGTCTTCTTTTGCTCCTGATGTACCTATAAAAGGTTTTATCCCCCTTCTTAACTGAGTTGGCTGTCTTTTCCTCGGTTTGCGCTTTGCTGTTCTGACTGCCTTCCAGCCTCCTTTTGCTTTAACTGATACATTTCTCTGTCCTGCTCCTTCAGATTCCTTGTACTTCCGAATGCTTTCTTTTTCTCTTGAACCTTCACTGCCACTTCCTTCGAGAACCATAGTGGTTTCTTACATCATCTTGTTTTGTTTATTTGCTTCACACAAAGGCTCGTTACCTCTGTGATGGCAGTTTTTATTATTCCCCATTGTTCTTCCACCCCTCCTTCCTGCCCATTTGCTAGTGCATTCCTTAGGCACTCACCCATTTTGGCAAAATCCGCCCTCCTAAAGTCCAGTACTTTTGTCTTTGTATGGCTTGACTCTATTGCTGTGTTTATTGTGAACCATACCTATACATTGTGTATGGCATTTGCATGAACACTTTCAAAGTTATAGGAGCTCAAAGTTTGTCAATTTTATTTTTTTAGTGAAAATTTTCTGAAAATAATTTTTTGCTTATACAGTAGTGGGCAGTGTTAGGGTCCTAAATGTCATGAGATTTATTAACACTACTGTCATGATATCCATATTGATAATTAGTCATGATATATGAAAACACAAGACAAATTAGCAGTTGGCAAAAGATGGCTCTGTTCATTTTTTACCGACTTTTGACTAAAGATCTGGATTCATATGACAAGACAAGAAGGAACCTGACACTGGGCACTGCTGTTACTCAGCCCCATTAGAGCTAGAAACCTAAAACTAGGCATACATACCCATGTAATATAATACTAAAAATGTGCCCAATGAAGTCAGTTTTGGATAAGTAGGTTTAAAATTAGGTGGAAATACCTAAACATTAAATGTTAACTAAGTGCTCAACCACTCATAATCCAGCCCCTTTAAAATTAGACCTGAAAACTGACACACTCGTGGTATAATGTTTCACATGTGCCACTATTGGTGACATATGGATAAGCAGGTTTACAGTTTTATGGACGTAATTAAAAACTAAATTTTTATTAACTGTTGGACTGCCAGTATATTCAGTCCCTTTAAAGATAGAGATCTGAAACCTGATTTACACCCTCACGGGATTCAGTTTGTAAAGTGTTCCAGATTTAGTGAAATATGGAGAAGTATTTTTTTTTCAGTTATACTTTTATTGAGATTTAAGATGATAAGATTTACAGTTAGAAATAACAGAATACAAAATTTAGTAACACATTGAAATATAACAGAAGCAAAATCAATAATTCTTCCTAATTTTGCTGGCAAAATTACATTTTGCTTAGCACAGATCTCCTGTCTCCTCTCTCTCACCCACCCCAATATGCAGAAAGCAAATAAGTGACATTTTTCATGAAGAATATTTCTCCCCCACAGGTGTATTAACATTTTTTGGAAAACGTCAACTGTGATTTTATGATATAAAATTGGAAAGATAGTCCTCAAATGTTGGTCCCCTCTTATATTTGTAGATTGGTTGTGTGCTCTGAAATGACTAGAGAAATGTGTAGAGAGTACTTAATGATTTTAGATTTTGCTGTTGTTGTTGTATATCCAGGAGTAGCACACTAAACTGAAAGCTTTTTTTGCAGGTGTGACCTGGGAGCACAGGGAAGTTAAGTGACTTGCTCAGGATCACACGGTATGCAAATGTAAGCTGTGGCATACAAACCCAGGTTTGGTCTGCTGGATGTCACTAGATTTGCAGCTCAGAGCCTTAAACCACTGTGCTATACTGCCTCCTTATATTACAGGAAATCTAGAACTGCTTGTTTATTTTTTTCCTTTAATTTTCAGGGACTCAGCATTGCCATTATGGAGTTTGTATAGTATGGGTGGTATTGCTATTGATGCTTTTCACTGTTGTAGCAGCATTTGCAATTCGGAAGTACAGAGCTAAAAAATCTGTGTGAGTATTGTAGATGCACATCTTCTCTTGGTATAATAAACATTAAATGGAAGTGCTACAAAAAATAAATTGCACTTATTGACTCTGACTTTGTTTCAGGTTTGGTTTGCCGAAGAAATACCACAGGGCCGGAGCAGAGGTAAAGAGGAATTTTTTTTTTTTTGCTTTTCATTATATCCTGTTTCCCCCATTATTTCATGCATTTTTGCCTCAAATGCATATAAAATAGTTGCACAAATAAACCTGAAAGAATCTGAAATTTCAGTGCAGTTTAGTGGTTAGAATGCAAACCTCTGAACCAAACAATCCCAATTTCAGAGCCTACCATAACGACGAACTTGATTTTTCATCCCAGGAAAGTCACTCTGCTTCTTTGTGTTTTAGTCTGGAGTCCACCAAGCTGCAAATTGTTAGACATAAGGCCCTACTAAAAATGAGATGTTGCATATGTGTGTGATATCATTATGGTGAAAATCCCCCCCCTCCCACAACCTTTACCTTTGACCTGAAACTGGACCTCTGCGAAGTGTCATGAATTGATTCCCGAGTGTTCTCCCTTATAGTTTGGTAGACACTTAATAAGTTTTAAAAGTAGTTACATGGTCTAATAGTTCAGAAGATCCACCTCTTCCTGACCCCTGCTGTCGTGTATCGAAAATAAGAAGCTACTTTTACAGCTTCAATTTTTGTTTTTCATTGTATTTCTTTTACCAGGAAAATTTCCATTGAGCAAAGCTCAATTGCAAGGATGCCCTGGTTAGGACAGTAAAGTACGGAAAATGGGTAGCTCATCAAAAAGGGCAAAGAAAGAATGGTGACTGCAATAAGGGGAAGTCATTTCAGCTTCTGTTAAAACGATAGTGGTAAATTATGGCTACTGCACTAATGGCAGTAATGGAATTTCCTCCCTCCTCAAGGTGCTATGACCTTGGAGTTGGTCGTAATAGTAACGGGGGGGTGCAGAGGCAAAGCCCCCTGTATAAACACAATTGTTGCTGTTAGTGCAGTAGCTGTAACTTACCCATTGCCCTTTTAACAGTAGCCAAAATGACTTCACCCTTATTGTAGTAACCATTCTTTCTTAGCCCTTTTGACATGGAGCCCAGAAAATGAACACAGCAGAGTTGAATATACAGATTGCAGAAATAACATAAATTGCAATGGTATATAGTTAGTTTGCCACGTCATGGCAAGAAAAGCAGGTACAAAAATAGAGGCAGAAAGACATAGGGCAGGATTTTCAAAATGTGGCGCAGGGCTTGCACCAAGCCCTGTGCCACGGCACTTAAGTTCCAGCAGTGTGCCAACCCCTTTGCCACAACTGTGGCTGAGTTTACAATCTGAGGCGTAGTTACAATGAGTTCCATGATTTACATCAGCTTATGCCACATATCTGGTGCAAGTTCCACAAAAAGGCTCCCAGGATTGCCACAAGTTAGACCTGAAATAGTTGGTCTCGCTTGCAGCAATTGCTGCATGGGATCGAAACTCCCATTAGATTGCCACAAGCTCCATGCTCTGTATCATTGGTGAACCATTGGCTTGCATTGATCTAAGTATTTGAAAATCCTGCCCATAACCTCAGACATCATGTGTGCTCCTTCTCAAGATGGTGGCTTAAGTTCAGAGCTCCTAGCCGGTCTTCAACAATCTTCCTCCATTTAATAACTGATACAGCACCTACCAGAATCTAATTGTAGCAGGAAAAGAGCAATAAGGCATGTATGTGACCAGACTGATTTGCAGCCAAACAAATCCACTACAAAAAGGAAAAAGGGCATTAAAGACTCTCCTCTGGCTCCACAGCTTCCCGCCCCTTACAAGGGATATCAAACTCCACACAGCTGTTCTCCATTGGAAGAACCATCCATCTCCCTCACTCTTGGAGAAAATTGCGTCCTCAGTCAAAACAATAAGAATACAGTGCTGGAGATGCAAGCCAGTTTGTCTTCAGTAACTTGTTGAGTTGTGGTGAATGAACAACACATGACATCCATCACTGAAAGGGAAGAACATCGAGATCAAAGAGTGGTGGCTCCAGAGCATCATATTCAAGGCCACTGATTTACGGTGATTAAAACAATTAAATTCCGTTTTCAAGACTTAAGATTCCGGAATTTCACCGGTGATTGTTACTCTAATTTCCGGATTTTACCAGGATTCTACTATCATTCTTTTAGTATGTGCATAAATAATCAGAATTAAAGAAGGCTTAACATACAGAGCATTAAATAAAGCAAACTGCAAATAGTACAGGAAGGAATTAAAAGAAAAATACACTTTTTTTATAGATTTACTGATCTGATAGAAAATGCCAGATTCCATGAAATCTTCATTTTTACCGGTCTTCAGGCAGCCCTAATTCCGGAATTTTACCGGATTTTCCGGTAAAAACCGAAAAACAGTGGCCTTGATCATATTGAATGGCTCACCAGCAAAACTGAGGATCCGGATGGCAGAGGACAAAGAGAGAATATCTATATAATGGGATTGTGGAAAGGCAAAGAGTGCAAAGACCCAGTCCATTGTCTGCAACTTAACCTTCTGATCTGGCTGAAATTAGATCCTGCAGAATACGTTTTTGAAATAGAGTGAGCTCATCGAATTGAAACTCCAACAGACCTTGGCCCTTTATTTTCAAGTTATTGTGGTTCATAGACAAAGAACTTACATTGAATAAAGCTCAAGAAATATGTAATATTGAATTGGCTGGGGCTCACCTCTTCTACCTGATAATCCTGCAGAAGAGACAGGGATTTGATAAAGTTAAACATGGGCTCAGAAATAGAAGGCTCACATATTCCATGGTCTAGCCAGCCATTTTGCAGGTCATGTATGAAGGAAAACATTAGGGATGAGCTACCTGTTGTAGTAGCTGGAGTGGGTGGGTCGGCATCTGTGTTTTTTTGCCAGGTAGGATAGTTCAGTTGGTTTATTATCCCATCTGACAAAACAGTGTACTTCATGGGTTGGATGCTGTTGACATGGTTAAAGGATTGGGTAATGAGTAATTAAAATTTTTAGCCAGCATTACAAGCAGCCTGTGGGGTACTGGGACTCTTCTGAAGCTGTAATCAGGCCTTACAGGCAACCTATGGGGTCCTGACAGCAGAAATGAGCCCATGATATCAGCCTGACAATCTGACTGGTCAGTGCTCTGTGTCTGCTGTGTGAGCATGCAGATAGAAGCAAAGTTTCTTGGGAGAAGGAGGAATCAGCACCTACTCTGCAGCCATTGCAAAAAAAAAATTAAACTTTAAAAAAAAAACAACAAGCCCAAAGTTTAGTCCACATAGGAGCAAGGGTTGGGGACTGAAGGGGGAATAATCGAGAGATCTCCTGTGGTGCTCAGGAGAGATGGGGAATTGGGAGACAATGCTTGTTGCTGACAGCAGCTATGATACCCATTTAGGCTGTTATTACACACTGCCTGTTAGATGCTCTGTATGTGACATAACTGCTCTCTGTATTTTGTCTTTTCAGTATAGTGAAAGCCATTTAGACTGTCTTACACACTGTCTCTTAGGTGCCCAAGTCCTGTCTGTGACATAGCTACTCTGTGTCTCTCTGTAGTATAGGGAAAGCCATTTAGGCTGTATTACACACTGTATCTTAGGTGCCCCGAGCCCTGTCTGTGACATAGCTTTTCTGTGTCTCTCTGCAGCATAGTGAAAGCCATTTAGGAGGTATTACACACTGTCTGTTAGATGCCCCAAGTCCTGTCTGTGACATAGCTACTCTGTGTGCCTCTGCAGTATAGGAAAAACCATTTAGGCTGTATATTTACACACTGTCTGTTAGGTGCCCTGTGCCTTGTCTGTGACATATAGCTACCCTGTGTGTCTCTGCAGTATAGTGAAAGCCATTTAGGCTGCAAACACACTGTGTTGTTAGATGCCCTGAGTCCTGTCTGTGAAATATACTCTGTGTCTCTCTGCATTATAGTGAAAGTCATTTAGGCTGTATTACACACTGTATGTTAGGTGCCCCAAGCCATGTCTGACATAGCAACCCTGTGTCTCTCTGCAGTATATTTGAAAGCTGTTTAGGATTAAACACAGTCTATTTGGTGTCCTGAACCCTGTCTGTGACTGAGCTTTTCTCTCTGTCTTTGCAGGTTAGTAAAAGCCATTTAGGCGGTATTACACATTGTCTGCTATGTGCCACCAAGCTCTGTCTGTGACATAGCTACTCTGTGTGTCTTTGCAGCTTAGCGACACCCATTTAGGCTGTATTACACAGTGTATGTTAGGTGCCCCTGAGCCCTGTCTGTGACACAGTTACTCTGTCTCTCTCTGCAGTATAGCATTAGCCTGTTAGCCCTGTCATAGTTATACTGTGTGTGACATTTCTCGGTGGCATAGTGAAACCCATGGCTATGTCTACTATGTCTCGTATTCCCCAAACTGAGTCTACTAAAGGAAACACAGTGCTGGTGCACATACAACTGAAAATGATGTGGACAATATGAATCCTAGCACTAATGAAGAACAAAGCAACAATAATAACAATAACATGACCAGGACTGGCACTAAATGTCTTCCTGAACTAAAAAAGCAGGTTACCAATGAAATGATAGTAGAGTTTTGGAAAATGACTGACAGGAGTTACTTGTAGAGGTACTGAACATTTTGCCACATGTGCCAGGAGACTTCCAGCTGCTGAACCAGCATGCAAGGAGGGGAAGGCATGCTCCTCCAATATAACTTTAGATGCTGAGGCACAAAATGCCAATACATATGGTAGTGATAGTGTGGTCTGGGACTGGGACAGCCCAGGCTATATCCCATCTGGTGATGACAGCACTTCAGTTCTTCTGAATCTTGTGGCAATGAGGTCAGTACCAGATCTTACTTTGAGAGGGCTCTTACGGTAGGTATTCACTATTTCAACTAAGCCATCAGGTGCCAGGACCCCATGGAAAAATCTTCTAGCTAGCTCTCTCTTGCAGGCACTGCCCCCAGTGTCACCTGACTGACATCGGCATGTGTAAGTATAAAGGGGGCCATGCCTGCCTTTCAATTATTTCCTGCCATTGGCTTATGACAGTCAGTCCTCATGGAAGAACAGTGCTGTTAGCATCACGATATTGGATGAGTACTTGATCTTTTCTCGACGTCTTCGTTTTCTGCCCTTTTTTCACATTTTTGACATCAAATTGTTCCTTTACTCAGCTATGCATGTCATCCCTGTCGCCCTTCGAATTGCATAGAAACAAATGCAACTTATGTGAAACTCAGCTCCCCCATAAGGACAGCCATTCTCTGTGCCTCTTCTATCTGGACCCAGACCACTGCATGGAGGAGTGCAATCACTGCCAGAAGTTCAAATCGGCCATCCACAAATGGAGGCAGCAGTCATTGGAAGCCCATATTCTTAAGAAAAAGATGGCCTCCATGGAAAAAGGATTGAAAAAAACTCAGGCATACATTGGCCTCTCCTGAGGGCCATCACAATAAGAAACAGGACAAGGAGAAGCATAGAAACCAGGACTCTTCATCCACAGCCCCACCAACTTTGGCTGGAGTCGCGGTCTTACAGGTACAGTATCCTCCCCTCCAGGGGACCGCTGTCCAATGGCCACCTTAATGGAATCTGGGCATGCAATCCCCCGTCAAGCTCAGTCTAGACCCGACAGGAGCCTCTGGGGCAAAGGAGGCCTCTACTCTCACTATGGCCATTTCTGCTTCCCGGCCTAGAAGTGAGGGTGGGTCTAGTAAGTCAGGCTCTGGCTGTGTCATTTCCCACCAAGACAAGGCTGCTAAGTCACCAGATGGCCCATCTGAAGGACATCCAGCCTGTACCCCTCTATCAGGTTATAACGTTACACCTGATGCTGCCAACAGAGGCTCCTCTGTCCCCTCCTCCTCATTCAGATTTGGTCTCTCCTTCCCCTATGGTGGATGAGGACCAGGGGATGCTTCCACCATTGGGGGTGCAGTCAGCACTGCTTATAATGGGCACATTTGTGTAACCACATTCTGCCCATTATAATCAATGGTCAGTATAATGCTTTTGATTAAAAAAATGCTAAGAAATGCTAGAAAACCCCAAAGACGCATTAATGGAATGCAGTGCTATGTGTACTGTATAAGACATCATATCACAGTTGTGCAGAAGTGAGACGGCATTGAATTACAGTACTTTACTTGCATTCCAGTTTGGGAGTACAGTCGGGAGCTGCTCCATGGCTCCCCATGGCTCGCCAGAGAGATAACAGTGCAGCTCTTATATCATTCTCTCTGTCGGCTACTGGAGCTGCTGTACCACCTGATCAGCATCATCCAATTCTGGCTCTGCTTTCTCCTCGTCACTGAGGTGACAGAGCATGTCAAACTCCTCCTCTGTCAAGCCTGTAGGAATGCTTAAACATATGGAGTGGCTGAGCTGGGTTAGGTGTTAAGCGGTTGATAATTACTGCTAAATGGTGCCCCAAATGCCCGCTATAGAAGGCATGCATGGATCGCTGTAAGCAGCGGAAATATACAGCAAACAATAGCAAATGGCAAATGGTTTGGGCAGTTTGCCCACAGTAACTGACTGCCCGCTTAAAGCATGGGCAGTATAAGTGGTGCTGACTGTACCACCCTCCTGACTCCAGAACCTCCGATCCCAGATCTGAATTCGATGACAGCCTGCCCCCCACTGTCGCTTTTCTGCTTGCCACTGCCTGATGACTCACCTTCTGCTCTACTGTCAGGGCCTGCCTTTCTGGACCCTCCAATGGGGCCTTTGTTTCCATCTCCCCCACCCACCAGGCCAACGCCAGACTGTCCGCTCCCGTGGTTGGGCCTCAGTTAGGACCATTGGCCCCTTCGAGTCATCCAACACTGGTCTACCTGAAGCCGCATTTTCTGATGCCGGGGTACCTGATGCCACATTACCTGATGCCACAGTACCCAATGCCAGTATTTCTTCATTCAGGTTACCTGCCATGGGGCTTCAGTTACCCGTACTATGTGTTTCACGGCTACTCTCTTCCGTCCCTTCACCTCCTTCTCCACAAGAGAACTTGAAGGCGGTCCTATCCTCATAGTGGGCTGAGGCCAAACCACAGCTTACATCAGAGTTGGACAAACGTTAGTCGATGCTGGACCCCTCGGTGGATCCCAATGTTAGCCAACAGAAACCCCTCCCCACCAGTCCCCAATGTCAGGCTTCCATCCCTGGGAATTTTTCTGCCTCCTGGACATCTCCAGGCCAGTTGAACTTCCTATCCCCACTGTGGTCTCTTCAAGCTCTCAGGAGTAATCTGACTGGGATGGTGGCTATAAACCCTTGTACTCAGGAAAGGAGCTGCACACTCCAGAAACCCATAGGCCAAAGGATTCTCCTAAGTCTTCTCCAGAGGTTCCGTCATTTTTGGAGTTGCTAAAAAAGCTCCAAGAGGCCTACGACTGGAAGACAGTGAAGCAGGATCCCCAGCATCAGAGGCTAGCTGAACATTTAGATGTGGCTGAAACTTCTCCCACCATAACTCTCCCCTGGATCAAGCCTCATGAAGACCTGGTCCCAAACATATAGAAGCAGCCTTCCTCCTTGGCTGCTCTAGCTTGCAAGGTGAATAGGCTCTACCAGTCACCTGAAGGTAGGGATTTCCTTAGCTTTCAGCCTAAGATGGATTCTGTGGTCATCAGTGCTGCTCACGATAGAACCACAGATCTGAAACATCTTAGTTCTTCTCCTCCTGACCAAGAATCCAAACTTCTGGACCACTATGGGAAGAAAGTCTTTGCTTCCTCTACTTTAAGCATCAGGGTTGTTAACTGCATTGCTCACTTGGGAGACTACCGGAAGTCCATTCTCAGTCAGCTGGAATCTAAACTGGACTCTCTCTTAGACTTTGCAGCTAAACAACAGCTGGGGGACTTCATCCACTTGGCTCACTCTGCCTGCAGGCATATGCTCCGTGCCACCTATGATGCAGTGGACACAGCTGGCAGGAGTTTGGCATTTGCTATTGGGGTCTGCCGCCATGCCTGGCTTTGCATTTCTGGTCTGGCACCTGAGGTGCAATCAGCCATGCAGGACACCCTCTTTGAGGGTTGATCTTTTTCAGGGGTGATGTTAAAGATATTATCACTGATTTTCAGGACAAAGGCAAAGCCCGAGATCAGTTCAGTACAAGTATAAAACTACCCAAGGGCAGAAACATCCCTTTTGACGCCAAAACCATAGTCAGGGCCCCAAGTTTTCCATGATTCCATGAGCGCAGCAAACCGCAGAAATATCTGTGGAATTTGGCATCACCCACGGAATTTGTGGCCACCTGTGGAACAACATCCTTTGCCGATGGGGTGCCCAATCCCCCGTCGGCTTCACTGCCCCCCTCAAAATGTTTGTGCCACACTGGGAGCCCACCCCCAGCATGACAAAAGCTTCTTTTACCGATGGGGGTGCCCAATCCCCAATCGGCTTCACTGCCCCCCAAATGTTTGTATGCCATGCTGGGAGCCCACCCCAGTGTGGCAAAAGTTTCCTTTGCCGACGGGGTGCCCAATCCCCCATTGGCTTCACTGTTGCCCCCCCCAAGCTACCTGGTGCCGTTCTGGGAGCCCATCCCAGTGTGGCAAAAGATTCCTTTGCTGACGGGGGTGCCCAATCCACTGTCGGCTTCACTGTCATCCCCCCCAGCTACCTGGTGCCACGCTGGGAGCCCACCCCAGTGTGGCAAAAGCTTCTGTTGCTGACGGGGGTGCCCAATCCGCCGTCGGCTTCATGTCCCCACCAGGCTGCCTGGTGTCACGCTGGGAGCCCACCCCAGTGTGGCAAAAGTCCCTCATTGAGTCTACAAAAAAAAACCTGAAACAAAAAAAAACTTCTCTCGTTGATTCTTTTGCCCCCCTCCCCCAACCCGCAACCACCCTCTGCGTACCCACCTCCCCACACCTCCCATCTCACTCCCACCTCAACCCATACTTACCTCCAGAACCCAGCGCATTGATCTTCGGTGAACTGGGCACAAGTCTTCACTCTTCAAAGCCAACCGTGAACTGAAGAAATGCCAGTAAGCTGTATAATAGCATAAATGGATTTTTTTAACTTTAGTGCATATCTCAGCCATTTCTGGGAATTTTTTCACCAAATTTTCAACATGGGGTTTTTGGGGCCCCACCTCATGAACTGTTACACTGTTATTTTGTTAATCAGTCCCAAAAGGTGGTTCCGCAGTCACTGCGCGGAACCACCTTTTCGGAATGAGTAACAAAATGACAGTGTCACAGTTCATGAGGTAGGCTCTAAAACCCTCATATGTTGAAAATTTGGTGAAAATATTCCCCAAAATTACTGTTTTATTAGTGTGTGTTAGTAGTTCTCGACACTGTAACTTTGTTATTTTTAATATTTTCACTCCAGATTAGTATTGCCATTTTACCATTACCTGCTTACAAACAGTACAACTGTCATTTTCACATCTCACCCAAAATGTGTTTCGCACATGTAGCGCACAATGGCGCAGTCAGTGTGCTAAATCAATGTTCAGGACAGATTAAGAAAATCACGGTGATACTGTTCATGAGCAGAGGTCTTAAACTGGCTATGTTGAAAATTTGGTGACAAACGCCCATAAAATGACTGTGTTATGAGTGTGCATTGTGTCAGATATGGCAAAAAAAAAAAAAAGGAAAAAAATTAAGGGTCAAAATGTACCCCAGAATTGCCGCTGAAATTGGTGTTGAATGCTGCAGAGGTTCTGCATCAAATGAGAACCCTGCAGCAGAATTTTGCTCTGATGTGCCGCAGAAAAATCGGAGTCTTGACCATAGTGAGCAGAAGCAGATGCAGGCTTGAAGCCAAACCAAATGCAGAGCTGCTTCAGCAGCCAAACCAGCCAAATCCTGTGAGGCTTCAGGAGTCATGGCTGTTGCTGTGCCCTCTGCCTTCTGACTCATTGCCTCTCCCACTCCTTCTGGACCCCAGTCCAGTGAAGCCAGTGGGGGTCAGGTTTTCCCTCCACCTCTACCTGGGAGAGAATAACTTCAGACTCTTGGGTGCTCCAACTTGTGTCCAAGGGCCACTCTCTAGAGATCACTCAGGAACCCCCACAGAGACCTCCTCCCCAGTCCTCTTATTCTCCCCTCCACCTTCCTCTGGTGCGGGAGGAAAAAAGCTTTCTTCTGCTGAAGGCCACCATAGAACCCATCCCTCCATCATTTTGGAGGATGGGTTACTTCTCCAATTTCTTTCTAGTGCCCAGAAAGATGGGTGACCTGAGGCCCATTCTGGATCTCAGATCCCTAAATTTATACATGGAGTACAAGAGATTCAGGAAGCTCTCCGTTTGGTGCTTTCTACCCTTGCTTAGGTTGGGTCTGTGACTAGCGGCTTTGGATATGCAGGATGCCTACCTGTATATCCCCATCTGCCCCTCCCATTGCAGGTTTCTCCATTTCTGTTTTCAAGTGGAGCACTGTCAGTTCAAGACCCACCACTGTGGCCTTTCCTCTGCTCCCTAAGTGCTTACCAAATGTCTGGCAGTGGTGGCAGCCTTTCTGTGCACCCAGGGAGTCCAGGTGTTTCCATACCTGGATGATTGACTGATAGCAGCCCCTTCCAGGGAGGACCTCCTTCATTTCCTTTCCCTCACTTAGGAGACCTTTTCCAGCCTTGGCATCACCATCAGTCATGCCAAGTCTCATTTTGTCCCGTGTCAGCAGCTGCAGTTCATTGGGGCACTGTTGGATACTACCCTTGTCAGAGCCTTCCTCTCCCAGGACAGGATAGAAACTCTGCAGCTTCAGGTTCATTCCCTGATATCTCTCAGATGTGTCCTGACTCACAAGGTCCTTTGACCTCTCAGCCTTATGGCAGCCACTATCTCAACTGTGCCTTTGTCTAGGCTTCACGTGAGGGTATTGTAGTGTACCCTCAGATCTCAGTGGGATCAAACTGTGGACTACCTTGATCAAGAGGTCCTTGTCTCGGACCCAGCCATCTGGGATCTCCATTGGTGGTTGGTTCCAGAGAACCTAAACCAGGGGGTTTCCTTCTGCCCTGCCAACCTCACACAAACCCAACAGACACCCCTGGGCTGGCTAGGGAGCCCACCTCAGGCTTCACAAAACCCAGGGCAGCTGGTCCCCCTCCAAGCTTCCATTGCACATCAGTGTGCTTGAACTGAGGGCAGTCTTGTATGCTCTACAGGCCCTTCATTCCTTCATTCTTCCTGGCAATCTGTTGGTGCAATCAAACAACATGTGTGTAGTCTGGTACCTCAACAAGTGGGGGGGGGGGATGACTTGCTCCTATCCCCTGTGTCAGGAAGTGATGAGAGTGTAGTACTGGGCCTCACAGCACAGCCTTCATCTGACAGCGGTACATGTGCCACATGTACAAAACCCTCTGACAGACTCTCACAGCCAGTTCTCAGTCTGAGCTCATGAGTGAGAAGTTAAGCAAGAGATATTAGAAGATAGCTTCACTCAGTGGGGTATGCCAGAGATAGACCTGTTCATCTCCCCACCAATGCCAAACTTCCCACCTTCCACTCGCTCATTCCAGGGCATGACATTTTGTGGCTGGATGCACTGCCTCTGTTTTGGAGGGACAGATTAATTTATGCCTTCCCTCCAATACCTTTGATCCCAAGGGCCCTGAACAAGCTACAGGCAGAAGAGACGTGCATGATTCTCATTGCTCCTTTCTTGCTGAGGTAAGTTTGGTTCTGTGTACTGCAGCAGCTTTCGGAGGAACCACTGATTCCTCTCCCGCTTTGCTGAGACCTGCTGACATAGGATCAGGGGACCCTAGTCAACCCAGGCCTCAAATCCCTCCATCTTCATGCCTTGCTCCTTCAGACAGAGCCACCACTTGCTTTAGTTTTCCCCTTTGGTAGCTGATATTCTGGTGGAGGCGAGAAAGCCTTTCACCAGATCCACTTAAACCATGAAGTGGAAGTGGTTTTCCATTTGGGCTGGAGTCCAGAACTTGGAACCCTTCTTCTGCCCGGTGGCCAGGATCCTGTATTACCTCAGGTACCTTTTTGACTTGGGTCTCAGTTATTGCTTGCTAAAAATACACCTGTCAGCCAATTCAGCCTACCATCTACCGGTGTGAGATAAATAAGTCTGCTGCTCAGCTGGAGGTATCCAAAACTTTCCTCAGAGGGATTCTTCATTTGAAGCCTCCTACCCCCAACCCTGCTCCCCGGGACCTCAATTTCATTTTGGAAAAGCTCACGCTGTCCTCATTTAAGCTGGCAGCTGATGTGGATTTGTGTTTCCTCTCTTGGAAGATGCTCTTTCTCATGGCCATTACTTCTGCTCAGAGGATCTCTGAACTCCAGGCACTTATGTGCAGAATCCCTTATTTGATTTTTCACAGGGACAGAGTGGCCATGAGGACCAGTCCCAAGTTCTTACCCAAAGTGGTGGCGGAATACATACTCTACCAGTCCATAGAGCTGCTGGTCTTTTCCCTGGAACATTCCAACCAGGGAGAGTATCTCTTGCATACTTTCGATGTACATAGAATCTTATTGTACTGTACTCACAGAACCAAAGATATCAGGAAAATGGACCAGTTTTTAATTTTCTTCACTCCGGAGAAGGAAGGTCTTGCCATTTCTAAGCAGTGCCTTTCCAAGTGGTTGACTAGCTGCATTACCTTCTGTTACAACAAGTACAATAAAACCCTTCTGGGTGAGGTGAAAGGTAATTCTACCAGAGGCATGGCGACCTCTGCTGCATGTTTCAGAAATGTCTCTGCTACAGAGATTTCTGCAGTGGCTACCTCTGTCCATACCTTTACCAAGCATTATAGTTTGGATGTTGAAACTTGCAGCAGGGCAGGGTTTGGTCTGGCGGTTTTGCAAGGGCACCTTTCTTGAGCCCAGGGCTTGCTAGATTTATTTTCAGTGGGAACTTTTTATCCTCCTCCTCCCTGGCTTCTGCCTTGTTCCAAACTGCTTGGGATTCATTCCTAATGGTAAATATACCTACTGCAAGAGCCCTTTTGAAATAACAGTACAGTTATGTAAGAACTTACCACAACAGTGGATCTTCAAGAGAGGCTCTTGCAGTAGGTATTGCTTTCCCTCCCTCCATTCCCCTGAGATTCTTCTTTTCTTATGGGGCTGTTCCTCTTCTTCTGTCATGCCCTGTTGGCCTACAGTGGGAGTACCCTAAGGCTGGTGTCGGGACTGCCCCATTTATGCTGACATGCACTGACTTTGGTCAGGCTATGTCGGGAGTGGTCCCCGTCAGAGACAGTTAGCTAGAATATATTTCCATGGGGTCCAGGCACCTGACAGCTTAGTCCTAATATTGAATACCCACTGTAGGGATTTCTGTCAAAGATCTACTGTTGCCGTAAGTTCTTATATAACTGTAATTTCTGATGAGGGGGTTGGAAAGGATGCCTCTTCACGGCATGAGAGGCAAGTGCAGGCCCTTCCCCTGTCCTGATCCCCAGCCATGCACATAGCATCATATTGTCTGGTGTTCACTGATCCGTCCCATCCTGATCTTCAGCCCTGTACATAGAGTCATGTTCCCTCTTGTCCTCTGGTCCCTCCCTTGTCCTAATCTCCAGCCCTGTACACAGAGTCATATTCCATGGTGTCCACTGGTCCCTCCCCTGTCCTGATCTCCAGCCCTGTACAGAGTCATATTCCCTGGTGTCCATTGGTTCCTCCCCTGTCCTGATCTCTATCCCTGTACTGTACATAGAGCCATATTCCCTGGTGTCCACTGGTCCCTCCCCTCTCCTGATCTCCAGCCCTGTACATAGAGTCATATTCCATGGTGTCCACTGGTCCCTCCCCTGTCCTGATCTCCTGCCCTGTACATAAGTCATATTCCCTGGAGTCCACTTGTCCCTCCCCTTTCCTTAACCCCAGTCCTGTACATAGAATCATATTCCCTGGTGTCCACTGGTCCCTCCCCTGTCCTGATCTCCAGCACTGTACATAGAGTCATATTCCTTGATTTCCACAGGTTCTTCCCCTGTCCTGATCTTCAGCCATGCACATAGCTTCATATTCCCTGGTGTCCACTAATCCCTCCCCTGTCCTGATCTCCAGCACTGTATATAGAATCATATTCCCTGATGGCCACAGGCCCTTCCCCTGTCCTGATCTCCAGCCATGCACATTGTGTCATGTTCCCTGGTGTCCACTGGTCCCTCCCTTGTCCTGCTCTCCAGCCCTGTACACAGAGTCATATTCCCTGGTGTCCACTGGTCCTCTCCCCGTCATGATCTTGAGCCCTGTAAATACAGTCATATTTACTGACCACTACAGGTCCCTCCCCTGTCCTGATCTCCAGCCGTGTACACAGAGTCATATTCCCTGGTGTTTACTGATCCCTCCCCGGTCCTGATTCCCAGCCCTTTACACAGGGTCATATTCCCTTGTGTTCAGTGGTCCCTCCTCTGTCCTGATTCCCTGCCCTGTACATGGAGTCATATTCCCTGGTGTCCACTGGTCCCTCCCTTGTCCTGATCCCCAGCCCTGTACACAGAATCATATTCCCTGCTGTCCACTGGTCCCTCCCTTGTCCTGCTCTCCAGCCCTGTACACAGAGTCATATTCCCTGATATCCGCTGGTCCCTCCCTTGTTCTGGTCCCCAGCCCTGTACATAGAGTCATAGTCCCTGGTGTCCACTGGTCCCTTCCCTGTCCTGATCTCCAGCCCTGTAAATAGAGTCATGCTCCCTGACCGCCACAGGTCCCTCCCCTGTCCTGATCTCCAGCCCTGTGCAGAGAGTCATATTCCCTGGTGTCCACTGGTCCCTCCGCAGTCCTGATCTCCAGCCCAGTACACAGAGTCATGTTCTCTGGCATCCACTGATCCCTTTCTTGTCCTGATCCCCAGCCCTGTACACAGAGTCATATTCCTTAATGGCCACTGGACCCTCTCTTGTCCTGATCCCTAGCCCTGTACACAGAGTCATATTCCATGATGGCCACTGGATCCTCCCCATACCTGATCCCCAGCCCTGTAGACAGAGTCCTATTCCCTGGTGTCCACTGGTCCCTCCCTTGTCCTGATCCTCAGCCCTCTACACAGAGTCATATTCCCTGATGGCCACAGGTCCCTACCCTATCCTGATCCCCAGCCCTGTACATAGAGTCATATTCTCTGGGGTCCTCTGATCCCCCCCCCCTTGTCCTGATCCCCAGCCCTGTACACAGAGTCATATTCCCTGATGGTCACAGGTCCCTCCCCTGTCCTGATCCCCAGCCCCATACATAGAGTCATATTCCCTGGCATCCACTGGTCCCTCCCTTGTCCTGATCCCCAGTCCTGTACATAACGTCATATTCCTTGATGGGCAGTGGTTTCTCTCCAGTCCCATGTCTAGCCCTGGTTATGATAGCAGTCTCTCTGGCATCCAGTGGTCCCTCTCTGATCCTGATTTTTAGTTGCATTCCAAATGCGAGTCCTACTGCTGGAAACAGTGAATAGTCTAAAGGTGGTATTGAAAATACAGGAAGACATTTTTTCCTCATGTCCAGTGGTAACCACCACCAACTGGTTGCTGTTCACTTGTCAACACCATACTGCCTGGCATCTGGTGGATCCCTCTTCATCATGGCACTAACCATCCACCCTGCCAGCTTCATTTACCTGAAGTGCTGGTGCTGTGGGACCATATACGTTGAATGGTACAGACCTCATCTTACCTCCTTAGCCGACCACTGTGTGAAAATTCAAAGAGTGTGCACCCTATGTATTGTGAAGGGTGTGCATCCTTGTACTGTACAGGGGACCAGGGAAAGACAACTGGTCACCAGGGAAAATGTTTATGTGTACAGGGATGGAGATCAGGCATCAGGGCAGGACTATGGGACACCAGGGAACATGATTTTTGTAGGGACTGGGGATTGGAGCTGGGGAGGGACAACTGGACACTAGGAAATATAGTTCCTTACAGGGCTGTGGATCTGGACCACCACTGGACACCAGTGAACAGGTGGTAGCCCATGTATTAAGTGACTGTGACTGAGTGCTTTCAAAAAGTGTAACTCAATCATAGCACTTTTACACAAGGCTCCTGGGAAGGGAGTGAGAGATGATGAGTGGTCGGTAAATATCATGACAGGATGTCACTATATGTACACATGTGTAGGAGGGACCATGCTGTGCTATGGGTGGAAAGGGAGGGAGGGCTTATGGGGCATAGTGCAGTGGTGGGTTGCCGAGCTGGCCATCTAGTGTAGTGTGTTGATGGCAGGCTAGGGTTAGGAGGATGGCGGGTTGGTTCTGGGCACCCACTCACTTTTTGAGCCAGTCAGGAATTTATTTTTGTCCCCTCATTTTGCACTTCCCCCCTACATGCACCATGCTGGAGTTAAGAATCTTTTATTGGGGGGGGTGCAGTGGGCACAGACCCCTGCATTAAAAGAAATTTACAAGTGTCTGGCTCCCTTTTGCTGTGCTCTGCAAGTCTACATTGCCAAAATTAATTTTTGCCAATGTAGACTCACCCAAACAGTGGTTGCTGTTACGCGGTCACCTTAATCGCATGGAATGGAGTAGGCATGCTCCCCCACTGCCAACTTGGTTGTTGGCTGCAGCTGCTCCAGTGTCTATGAGGGTTGCCTGGAGTAAGTCAGTATTTGATCAGTGGTATTTATGCTCTGCCAAGTGTCCTGAACTAACCCCCTTTTGCAGGATAAATGCACTGAATGTTGTGCTGTGCCAGTATTCCTGTTACCACCCCTGCCTTTGCCCACTCGCATACATTATTTTTTGCACATGCAATAACTGTGTTAGCACATGCAATTGCCCTTTTTAAATATTGCTGTCTGGTGTAAAACCTGGTTTGAATGAACATATACCTCTTTGCACCCATGTAGACTTTTGAATATCAGCCCCTGGTGTCCAGTTCTGTTCTCTAACCACTAAGACAAACTGTTTCCCATTTATGCAGTTACCCTTGCCTCACTTCTGGTCTTACTCAGTGATATCTCCTTTACAGTAATTAAAAGATGTACAAAGTAAGTGATTTGATACCTTTTACGGGACCAAAAAGAAATTTCCAGAACACAAACAGGTACCTATATTCAAAAAGGGTGATACGGGCAATGTACAGAACTATAGACCTATAAGCCTTACTTGCATTGTTGGGGAGTTGTTGGAAAATATATTGAGGGACAAATTGAATTTAGCATTGGACAATGTAGACACTGAACAACATGGATTTAAAAAAAGGTGAAGGTACACCACCAACCTCTTCTGTTTTTACAAGAAAATGAGTTCAACCTTGGATAAAAGCATCACCTGTGACATTGTTTACTTGGATTTTGCTAGAGTTTTTGACTTCACGCCCTACTGGGTGATTAGTAAGAAACCTGAAAACATTAAAATAAACTCTAATATAGTTAAATGGATAATGGAGTGGCTGAATGGTAGAGGCAGAGGGTGGTGGTCAGTGGTTCCTTATCAGATGAGGAATGGGTTTCTAGTGGGGTGCCACAGGGTTTGGTCCTTGGACCAGTCCTTTTTCAGATGTTCATTTCAGATCTCACTATGAAGTTAAGTTCATGGGTCATCAGATATGCTGATGTTACCAAGGTAGGTGGCCCATGTATGACAATCGAGGACTCTGAATTAATCCAACATGACTTAGTTAAAATAACAAGTTGGGTAATGGACTGGCAAATGAAACTGAGTATGAGTAAGTGCAAGGTCCTTCATTTGGGAATGGGAAATAACAGGCGAAACTATGCAGTAAATGACACATTATTTGTATGGAAGTAAGTAATGAAAATGACTTGGGTATACTCATATCAAATGACCTAAGCTTCTCAAAACAAACCTCTGAAGCTTCATTAAAAGTAATTAAAATTATTTGGACAATAAAGCAGAACGTTGTAGCTAGAGACAGGGAGGTGTTAGTACCCCTTTACAGAGCTTATATAAAACCACACCTCAAATATACTTCTCCAGTGTGGAATCTATACAAAGAGGGTTACAGGAATAACACAGAAAAAGTTCAAAGGAGATTTACTATTTACTATGAATGGTCATGAAAATAAGAATTCTGAAGACCGACTAGTGTCTCTTGACTTGATGTCACTAGAGGACAGAAGAATCAGCGGAGATATCCTGCTTATGCACAATATCATGCTGGACTCATTTTTGATGGTTGAACAGAATATAGACTATAAACCAGGGAAAATTGCTACACATGGGCACCCACTTCACATTAGGGGAAGGAAATTCAGGATGGGAAAAAGAAAATGCTTCTTTACGTTAAGAGTCATTGAGGCATGGAACTGTTTACCCTTTCGAAATAATTATTAGTAAAACCAAGTCCAAATGTAAGGAAAAAATGGATATCTATATCCTCCTAAGTGGTAAACTAAAGTACTGTATATCCAAACACATTTTTTATAGAGCTAAAATGGGCACCTGCCTTTTAAGTTCTGACATTCCTAGTATGATTCTTAGTATGTTCATGCTACACAAAGTCTTTCAGCATGTATGACAGGGTTCACAAAAAGCAAGCTCTTCCATTTTGGGTAGAGCAAGCTATTGAAAAGAAGTAGTTGCAGATAAATAAGCTTTAATACATGGGAGTGACTGTTCTGTCAGTTCCGTTGATAAGAAAACATCATATCTAGAAATATTAAGTGTTTATAAATGAGACTGGCAGTGCAGACCCCTTTCTCAGGATGTGATGTCGTGGGAGGAGGCCTGTATATTGTTAGAATATTTATATTACAAGAGCCTCCCTAGAAACATCCTGTATTATGTGAATGTAATGATCTATTTTTATCATTGTACCAGTCTTCCAGTATTAATGTTTGTAAGCTTTTATTGCACATTTTATAAATAATGATGCAACAAAAAATAGTCTCCCCCCCCACACACACACACACATACTGGTATGTGTGTGTGTGGGAGGAATTAAGAATTGTGTCAAGTACAGAGAGGAAAAGACGGTCAGAGACTGATAATGAGTTAAGTATTATGGGCCAGAACAGGAGTAGAGATAAAGTTTCTAAGAGAGAATGTAAAAGCTACATAGGAGGGAGCTCTTACCTCCAGCAAGTGTATCTCACAAATAAATGCAATACATCCTACTTTTTTTATAAAGTAGCCACCTTTTCCCATTCACCAGTCAAGATTACCTATCAAAAAGCACTTTATCTTGAAACAGACAGTATCCACAAGTCCCAAAATGACCATCTCTCACTGCTCCTTTGTGCTCACTGACTCCAAGAAAAACAGAGCAGTCACTCCCACATTTGATCTACAGGTATCAAGCTGCCATACTTGCAGTGCATATGACTTTGCACCCCCTATGACTGCACTGTAGCAACTCCTCAGTTCTTCCCTCCACTCCGTCTATATCTGTTTATGCAAAGCCCTCATGACCATTTGCCATCTCCTGCTGAACTCATCAAACCACTCAACAATGGGAACAGTTTTAAATAACAAAGATACCGCAGAACTAAAACAAGTTGTGCCCTTTTCACTCTGTCAGTCATTTTCCATCTTGTGTATAGGCATCATCATCCTAACTATGTCATTCACTTTAAAAGGAGTTTATCAACCGGATTATTTCATATTTCATGGCTCCTTTGCAGACTTCTATTTCAACAGATGGATCTGATCTCATACAGTATTCAGAACATTTATTTCACATAGGAATGGCAAACTCTACATCAAGTATGAAAATTCCACAGTATTTCATCTCGATCGTGGTCCATTGGACCTCCAGCTGGTATCCAGTAGATCCACAATCCTCATGACAAAAATTGACAAGACTAATATCTTCTTTCTCCCACTTAACTGTCTCAAGGAAGACAACCTGTGGCCTTGGATCCTCAGAGGTTTTCTACACAGAGGGATTTTCCTGTTCTCCATATCAGAGATACTCACTCTGAGTAGGAAGGGTTGGAGTTTGTAGCTGTGTTGTTTCATTCTTTGGTCATTTTCTTTTGCCCTGGGTAGGGCCGCACCCCTCTGTTTCCCATTATATACTGTTGGGTGGAAACTACAGTAGTAAGAGGAGCTACTGCCAAACACAACCATCATGTAACAGAAGCAAACACAGTACTACCAATAATGTGCTTAAAAATTCCAAGTGAATTTGTAAGGCTGTGACTGGGGTTCAGTGTCTGAGCAAAATCAGACTCCAAAAACTTTCACTTTACTGCCAGGGCCTGCATTGCATTTCAGGCCTAAGCTACCACACCCCCTCCCACCTCTCCTCCCCCATGGGCACTCTCCTGCATCTGTGGAGCCTTTTCATTTCCTCTGCCTAGGATGTGTCTCTCTCTGGCTCCCTTTATATAGGGCACGGACTACAACAGTGAGAAGGGCTATCACCCAACACAATCCTCATGTTGCACAAGCAGAACACAGGCCTCCCAATAATATGATTCTGATACCCTGGTGAGGCATCACTGAGCATCAGCAGCACAAGCAGAGGACTCAAGAGATCCTTAACTATGCAGTTCAGAGTTTGTAGAAATAAAGGAGTTTTGAGAAGTCAAAAGAGGGGAGCTTTAGAAAGGCTCCTGGACAGAAAAGTGTACTGGTTTTAAATTCTGGGGCCCCTCTTCTAGTCAGGACATAGTGATAAACTGAGTCTACAGTCTTCCTGCAATAATTCATATGTGATCCACTATTAATATAATGCCTTTGCCAGACAATAATAGTAACTTTTTATTATAGCACATGTTCTAACTTTATCTTATATTTTCATCAGTAACCAGCTGGATGAAATGTTTTTTAAGCTGGCATCATTCTGAAGGTACAGCCTTCTTATAACTTAAAGAACTAGAGCACTGCCTAAAAACTAATATTAGATTTTAAAAGCCACCAACCATTGCCTTTTATATCTGAGGTACTTTTTCCTTTTCCTTTGTTTTATTAGGAGATTGTTTACCTGATGCCTGTAAGTGTGATGCGTGGAACAGCTCTTAGCCTGGCAGCTGGCATCTTACTCTACTGCCTCACACTACATCATAAGCACTGTGACTTCAGTGTCTGTAAGATCAATGCTACTTAGGAACAGCAAGTGAGTAGCTGCTAGGTCATTCACCTGTGATGTCACTGTCAGTGAGATTATGATGCTGATGATGCAGCGTATGGCAGAAGAGTTAAATATGTCAGCTGCCAGGCAAAGAGCTGTTCCACACATCCAGCACAATATCATCACATAGAATGTGTTCTGATGAGCAAAAGGAAAAAGAAAAATACTTCAGAAATAAAGTTATAACTGACTACTACTTAAAAATTGTTTTATTTTCCATGTTTTGGCTCCACTAGCTCTTTAACTTCTTTGAGGTCTTATTTTAATAGAATGCCTTTGACAGATATAAGTATTGAATTTCTTCTGTTTTTGAATATGACTGGTTAATTATCTTATAGTTTGTTCACATCATAGACAGGCAAAGCTCTGCATATTAATTAATGGAAAAATGAGATTTTTTGAGGCTGTTTACTGTCCAAGGATTTAGTCCAATCCTGTTATAATGAAATCTTTTTTTAATCTTGTTTATGTTCCCCACAGAATGTTTATACATCAGGTCACTATAATTAGCACATTTGCACTGTGTATTATACTGCTTTTTATTTATTTATGTATTTATTTATTCATTCATTGAAAATGTTTTATCAGGAAAGGACTACTGAGTCACAATAACTTTTTTCTAGGGACATGTATATGATGTACTTGGCCACACTTCTGGCAGTGTCCTTTCCCCTTAAAACTTGCCAGAATGTCTTCAGGCTGACTCCACCCACCCAGATGATAACTCACTTGGCACCAACCCATGACATCGGATCATCCTTTCCGCTGGAAGAAGAAGGATCCCACCTTACCACTCTCACGCTGAAAAGGCCCTTTGCTTTATTTCTTCTATTTTCGATAGAAAAACTACCTTTTCAGGCACCAGGGTTCCAGAAATGTGGTTGTAGGTAAAAGTTATCACAAACAGATCCACACACCTCATACTTATACAGCCTGGGCCACTAGCATGTTACCCAGGCTTGTGTTCTTTGCCGCACATTCCATCCCTCCAGCTTGAAGGATCTCTTAGCCCACTTGCTCCTCTGATGTCCAGAATGATTGGGACCCACCTGTAAAATCCAAGGATGCCCATCAGGTGGATTCCATGGCTGTGGAGTCCTCCAAACAACTCGTGACATATGAAGGCCACAGCACAGGTTCCTTAGCTTCAGCCTTTTTGCCACTCTCCTTTGGTGCCTCCTTTACTGGGGCATTTAAGAGATCATGCCAGGCCCTTCCTACCCTTGGACATAGTCCATTGGGCATTACATCTAAAAAATCTAAAAAAACAGAAATAGACCAAGAAACATTCTTGTCATCAGTAATGGGATCAGGAGCTCTCTTGGACCTCTGGTTCCCATGCTTTGCTAGAGTTGCAGACTATTGTACAGTGCTTCATCTGTGACCACTGACCCCCAAGGTCTCCCCATTGGTCCAGCTGGTTGAGACCCAGGTTGAAGCCCCCCAGCTCTTTCTCAAACCAGTCGACCCATTGTCTGCCATGGAGGTCGATACCTCCCTCTCCAGAACTCTGATCCTACTGCATTCTTAGGGAGTGATGGACCAGACCACTGTTTCACCCACCCCTTGATCCAGAGCATTGAGACCAAGACAGGCATTATCTTTTGCTGTCCCCCACTTCACTCACCATTGGTCAAAGTCGCAGTCTCACTGTCTGAGCAGGGACTCGAGTGGTCAACTGCTTTCCACGATTCTTCAGAATAGGAGGGGGTCCTCCCTAAACTTTCAACTGCTGGATGTGAAGTCAGTGGGGGACCTCTTGACTGATCAGGTGTCCACATCCTTCATGGGCCTTCTCTTGTCTTATTTCTGAATCTACAGATCTTCAGTTGGAGCTGATTCAGAAGTGGGAACAGCACCTGCTGACCAAGATTCTTGACTGGGGTGACTCTACTGTGGAAGTCTTCCCAGTTCAGGATGCTATCCTCAGTCCTACCCTGGAACTGAGGGAGCAACTGGCCTCCTACCCTATGCCATTGGCCCAGATGGCTTGCAAGCATGTGGTCCCTTCTGGTTCCATGTCAGAATTCACAAAACACCCCTCAGCTGAGGGTCTTATGACTGACTCCATGTTTCAGTGCACCAGCAACATGAGGGACATTGAAAACCCCCAATAAGGAGTCCAAGAAATTAGACCATATGGCCAAGAAGTTGTCTGCCACCAGCTCCCTTGGCATTCAGCAATTGAGCTCAGCCCTCCCATGGCATAGTTTTTGCATGTCCTGATGGGTTCTCTGGATGAGGTAATTACCCATCTCCCAACAGGCTTGCAGACTACTGTCAAACAGGTCAGGGACCAAGGCCGAGTGGTAGCCAAACAGCAGCTCCAGATTGCCATGGACCTTGGTGATTATTGTGCCCAGTATATGGTGGTGACAGTTGCTATGTGCCACTGAGCTTGCCTGTGCATCTCCACCTTTATGGCTGGCATGCAGCACAAGTTAGCAGACATTCCCTTCTTGAGTACTGACTTGTTTGGGCCTGGCATGGAAGGCCACCTCGCCTGTATCAAGAAGTCCAACTCCACCTTGGACTTGGTGACTTCTGCCCAGAAGGAACCCAAGGGCTGTAACCTTCAAAGGAAGAAGCCCTTTTAGCCCCCCTCTGCCCCAGTGGCCAAACCTGTCTAGTCCCCAGGTGGTCAGCAATGGGCTTGGCATTCCCAGTTGAAATCAGTGGCCTCAACCATCAGGAAGACAGGAGGCAGAGGTCCCAGCAACCCCTCCACCAGTTCCTCCTTCATGTCTAACTCTACTCAGTAATTGGATGGGGGGTGCCTCCCCATACCCATACTAAGCTCCCTGGGGTTTTTCAGTGGGGGGCCTGCTCCACCACTTCCTCTCCACCTGGTCCACTGCTACCATGGACAAGTGGATCTTTGAGCAGCCAGTTAGGGTCTGCCTCTGGAGTTCTAGGCATACCCACCCTGCCAAGCCCATGCTCCATGGGAGGGCACTGTGTCCTTTGAAATCCTGTTTGCCCTTCAGGATTACAAAAGCCCAGCTCCTCTGGAAAGAGGCTGTGGTTCCTGTCTCAGACTCTCTGGAACAGCCAGGGTTGGTACTTCCTGGTGTCAAAACAGACAGGGGCTTGTGCTCCATCTTAGATCTGCATGATCTGAACAAGTTCATCTGCCCTTGCACTGTCAGAAGTGTGTCTCAGATTATGCCATCTCTCAAGCAAAACACGTGACTCTGCTGTCCAGATCTTCAGGACACATTCTTTCATGTCCCAATCAATCTGTCCCACCACTGGTTCCACTTGTTCTGGGTGATAGGATCCTCTACCATGCCATTCATTCAGTCCTTGGCCCTCAGGGTCTTCACTAAGTGCATCACAATGGTGGCAACCTACCTGAGGCACCAAAGGGTCAGAGTTTACCTCTGCCTGGATGACCGGCTGATTATTGGTCCTTCCAGGCAGGAAGTGGAGAGGTCCAGAAACCTGGCTGTCCAGCCTTGAATCTCACTTGGCCTCCTGGTTAACAAAGCAAAGTTAGAACTCGTGTTCTCGCAGAAGACCAACTTCATCACAGAGCTCGACTCTTGCAGAGCCAGGGCTCAACTCCCAGCAAACAGGGTGGTGGCTCTCTCTCTCCCCTCCTTTGCTTAGTCATTTTGGCTTGGGCAATTGCACCCTGCTCAGGACTTCCTGTGTCTACTGCGACATGTGGCAGTGTGCACCAGCATGGTCCATTGAGCCCAGTGAAAATTGCACTCTCTGCAATGGGAGCTGATACACCAGTGCTGTCAGTGCAAGGGCCACTTAAACCAGCTGGTCACTGTAACCCAGCTGATGTGGGACACCCTCCAGTGGCAGTTAGTCATGGAACATCTACAGGAAGGTTTCCCATTTGTTCACCCAGCTACATCTCAAAGGGAAGGACTATTACACTGGATTTAAGATGGTTGGTCAACAAAATACTTGTCAACTGCTGTTAGAGCGACACCTGCATTTCATGGTCAGCATGTGGGTGTAATATTAAAGATTGCTTTCTTCAGGGGCTTTGTCCCCCGCAATCCCTGCTACTTAAATAACCAACTCCAAATCAGAGTAGTTTCGGGGATGGTGTGCAATACCCCCAAATGCAGTGGTGGGTTCCGTGCCAACGCTACAGTGTCCTGGCACTGTTTTTTTGCTGCAGTGTCTAGTGCTGTGGAATTGTCGTGAGGGATGTAACCCACTGCACTTTGAAGGGCTGCTGGCAGACAAGATTTTGACACTTGAAGTTGAAACTTCTTATCTGAAACTTAAGCAGTTTAAGGGATGATTTGAGAGACCAGTTGGGTTATTAGTCATGGAGCTGACAAGGGAATCTAGAAAATGACAGAGAAATACTGAATGAAGAACATACAGTTTAAGCAGGAACTTTAAAACTTGGAGCGTATTGAATGAAAACATCTTGCAGTAGAGATGTGAGCATTGAACCTTGAACTCTCTGCCAAGTACTTTCAAATACTTAGTGATATTGAATTGATAGTTGCTTTGGTTTTATACTACTCTTAGATGAGTTGTGATTTAAGATTTGAAATTTGACATTAGGTATTTTGTATTTATTCTTCTGCTTTAAACTGATTGATTATTTTTATTCTGTTTATTATTATTTATTATTGGGGTTATTCCAGTAGGTTAATACTCTTACTTATATTTATAGGCCTCCAGCTACAATGGTTAGCACACCTGCACAGGCAAAGGGTAATATCATTCTAATCTGTTTAGAAAAACTGGAGACAGAATGTTTGAAAGGCAAACAAGATAGAGGTAAAAGTAAAAGTAAAAACAGTGAGAAGCTCATACAAACTAAAATCACACGACATCTCAAATTGACTAGTGGGAAAAGTAAATTAACCAATAGGATATCAACACCTAAATTGGAAAATACGATTGTGAGCTAACAAGTTTACAACTGAAGGAAAAGGGAATTTGTTTAAAAACATTAGTGCTAAGGAAGGTTGGTGTGAGGATCGAAGAAACATACCTGTCCTCTCTCATGAGTTTGAGAAAACTCATAGAGCACAGATTTCTCCTGAACAACTTGAATCTACTGAAAAATACCTAACTGATGGTAAGGATACTAATGTGACCCTGATTACTGATCTGAGTAATAATATTAGGGGTAATCATGAAGCACCTGATGATTGTGTGACTTTACATGATACATTTTAGGAGAGTTACATATCTAATGAGTCTGCTTACTCAAGACCTGATACAGGTACTGCTCAGCAATTTAGTCCAGATGATTGGATGCAGACTTGGGATATGAATAAAATGGAAATTATTAGCATTAATAATGCTTCAAATAATAAATCTGTGAAAAGAAATAATGAATATATCCCTATTAGCTTGAGCCAAGATTTAATTGATTCCATGAGAAACCAATTTTCTGCTAGATTGACTATTATGTAACAATGTGTAAGCTTAAAGGAAGAGCTAGATAACATCAAAGGACATATAGCTATAAATGGAGCTTGTTTAGAAGAAATAAATTACAGATTTGATAAGCTACTGTGAAAAGTGGACTCAAGTTCTCAAATGATGAGCACATATGAAGAAACCCATCCACAGATAGGCCAAATTTCTAAATTGGTCACAGTCCAGATTCCCTGGTTAAAAAAAAGAGAGAGAGATAGAAGTCTAAGGAAAAATACAATAACAGTCTGGGAAAAAAATTAAAAGAAAAGGAACAAAAACTGAGCACGAAGCATATAGAACAAGCCACAAAAGATGAGGAATCCAAAGGTAAAAATGAAAATAATGATCTGAGATCTGTAAGAAAATCTCAGCAATATAAGTTGATTGTTGAACAAGAATGGATGCCAGAGATTTCAACGATCCTTATAGGACAACCTGCACAAAATGATCCCCCCTATACAGATGCAAAAAGCTGATTTTGACCTAAACAAATGACATGTGGAGATTAGAGGAGCACGTCATGCTCCTTAGGCAGGCTTGTGACTAGGTTTCATGCCAGAATAGTGCAGAGAAACCCACGAAAAGTGCTGTGAGTAAACATGCCCAACCTCAACATTCCGAATGCCCAATGACGTATGACTGTACGTCTAGACAACATGAAACAGATACTGAAGGAAACCCCTTTTTAAGATGTTTTGGTCCTCAAGGTTGGAAAAAAAATATATAACAGCTGACACATGCACTTTCGCAATTGCATTAATTCAAATTGTAATTGATGTTACATTTAATGAGGCTGATATAATGGAGATCAAACATGCAATGCAAGATGCATTAGATTTATATTTTAAGGATCTTAGCACTGCTAACATTATATGGTATAATGAAGCTAGGCTCCTGGATAAAGGTTTCCAGATTATATTGTCTAATAGACAGCTGTTTACTGTAATAAAATACACAGAATTAAGCTTAAAGGTTCAGAGGATCCTATATGGATCAGTATGTCTGGGATGAGTAACTTATGGAAAGAACATTCAACAAAACTTAAAGGGACAATTGATAATTTGTTAAGTAATATCTTTCATGTACCATTGGGCAGAAATGGAATTTTGAGGACAGTGTGTGGTGTGGAGGGTAGCCAAATTGATATATTGGTTAAGAATAGAGATGTAGTAAATACTATTATGGAAAAATACCAAATCCTGAATCCTATGGGACTGTATGTGACTAAGTTTCCTCTACAAACAAATGTACAACCAGTTACTGATAGTACAGAATGCACCGTGGAGTGCAATGTACATGTAGCAAACAGATACTTAGCTCTGGCTGGGTACAGTAACTGACTCAGAAAACTGAGTAATGCTCAACATGATGTTAGTAATGATCTGAGTGTGGGTCCTAGTACCGAAAATGTATTACTCTTTGAAGATTCTCATTATTGTATTATCTCTTGGAATATTGCGACCATTCAACAAAAATGATTGGACATGCATTGGCAAGACTTTGTAAAAATTGCAGATGTTCTAATTATAAAAGAGTCTTTGCATACTGATAATACAAAATTTGTAATAAATGGCTACCAGTCCTATGATTCACCTGGAATTAAAAATAGTGTTAGGAAGGGCTTCTGGGGGCTTGATCTTGCACTATAAAATTGGCTCCTTTCTCTCCATTCAATTTATCCATGCTTCTGGTAACTTTCTTGTAATCCTCTGCAGGAATTCTGGGAGCAGATATTTAATTATTTATGTGTATGTTATGTATATATACCTCCCAATGGCTCTAATGTTTATGATCATAATATCTGGGTCCAGTTTGAGGAGCTTGTTTTTGAAATATTGTATATGTTTCCTGATGCAGATATTTTATTATTGAGGACTATGAAAGCTAAAATCAGAAATTGTGATGGACTTAAAGATAATTCTATACTGTGAGAAGCAAATGAACTCCCTTTAATGCTACCTAGGGTATACATGGATACAAATCGTATACTCATTTGGTAATCTACTGATTGACTGATTTAAAAAAATGTAATATATACCCCTTGAATGGCAGGATTCAGGGAGATTTGCAAGATAATTATACCCATTTTAGCACAACCAGTGCTGCTATTTTGGATTTGGCAGTCTGACCAGGTAGTTCTGAAGTCTGGACAAATATGCAGATTGTACTGAGAAGAGAAAGTAATCCTCTCCCCATAATTCTGAAATGCTTGGAACAATTCCAAGGTATTTTCTATGACTGTAACATAAATACAGTTTATGGTAAATACTTGCAACACACTGAGCCAATACATTATTCTGTTAGCCTTAGGGAAGTCTATTTTGCTATACAATCCCTGAAAAACAGAAAGGCTTCTGGTCCAGACCTGTTGCTGGCAGAAATTTATAAAGGTTGTACCTCAGCATGGACTAGACTGTTAGGTGAGTTTTTCTCTAAATCTATATAAGAAAATGTTATCACAGACTCATGGAGAGGATCAGTTGTGGTTTCTGTACGTAAGAAGGGAGATCATTAAGATACCAGTATTAGGGCTGAGTGTATACCTTTTCTTGAATATTTGTCTGACTGTTTGGTATTCGGCTGCCAAATTTTCATTATCTGGCCAAATATTCATATTCAGCGCAGCACTATATAAAAAAAACAAATCTCCCAATCCCCCCACCCCAAAAAAAGAGTAGTCTTCCCTCACCCTCTCACAGACACCAAATCCCACCCTCCTACCCACCCATCACCCACAATTTGATAATTTTTCTTCAGAAAATAAACTATTTATGGGGACTGGCACAACTCGCCTTCCTCCACAGCTGGCCCCCATTTTATGAACTAAGTGACAGGTTATTGGGCAGCAGGGCTGTGCAGGAACCGAATATTAATTTTTGAATACCACAAATATCCCAAGTAGAGAACTATTCGGGAGGAATTCATATTCGTCATCCTCCCCCTGCACAGCACACACACAAAAAAACAGATGTCTTCCCTGCTCCCATGAATAGTAGTCTCCACCACTTTATCAGTCACAAATCTACCCACTCACTCCAACCAGCACCTGTAATTTGGTATTTTTCTTCAGAAAATAAACTTTTAATGAGGACTGACACAACCCACCCACCTCCTTGGTCAGCCCCCATTTTATAAACTATGTGACAGATGATCAGGCAGCACAAAGAATTGAAAGAATAATCTCCCCCCCCATCTGCAGCTCAATGTCAGCACTTAGCACTTCCATGACCCTGCTCTATCTCCACCCTCCACACACGAGTTTCCATATTTAAAGAAAGATCACAGCCGCCAGTCTGGCACAACCCTCCCTGCTCCACTGCCAAATGTCTTCCTATGAATGAAAGCACACTGCTTGTTGTTATAATAAAACCATCAGATAATGTGATCTGATGGTTTTACTATAGCAACAAGCAGCGCACTTTCATTCATACGAAGATACTCGGCAGTGGAGGAGGAAGGGTTGTGCTGGACTGGTGGTGGAGATCTTTCTTCAAATAAAGAGAACTGGGTGCTGGGGGAGGAATGGAGTAGGATCTCAGAGGGTGCTATATGTTGATAGTGAGTTGCAGACTGGGAGGAGGATAATTCTGTTAGTTCTTCAAACTGCCTGATGACTTGTCACTTAGTTTATAAAATGGGGCCAGCTGTGTAGGTGGGCAGGGTTGTGCCAGTCTCCATTACTAATTTATTTTCTGAAGACAAATTGCTAAGTTATGGGTGCTGGGTGGGTAGGAGGGTGGGACTTGGTGACTGTCGGAGGGTGGAGAGAAGACTGTACTCCTTTTTAAGGGGATGGGGAAAAGATTCATTTTTTTTATTCAGGGCTGTGCTGAATATGAATATTTAGCCAAATAATGAATATTTGGCAGTTGAATGATGAATATTCAGCAGAATATTTAAATACAGGTTTTCACACAGCCCTATCAGGAAGTGCAAAGAACTGACAGAATAATCCCCCCATCTGCAACTCATTGTCTGCACTTAGCACCCTTCATGACCCTGCTCCTTCCCCCCACTGACCCAATTCTGTTTATTTAAAGAAAGATCCCTGCCTCCAGTCTGACACAACCCTCCCTCTTCCACTGCTGAATGTCTTCTTATAAATGAAGGCATGCCACATATCAATATAGTAAAACCAGCAGATCACATAATCTGCTGATTTTATTATAGCAACAAGCAGTGTGCTTTCGTTCATAAGAAGACACTCAGCAATGGAAGAGGAAGGATTGTGCCAGACTGGTGGCTGTGATCTTTCTTCAAATAAGGAGAATTGGGTGTTGGGAGAGGGGAGACAGAGCAAGGTCATGGAGGATGCTAAGTGCTGACATTGAGCTGCAGACAGAGGGGGAGTATTATTCTTTCAGTTCATCGCACTGCCTGATGTCCTATCACAGAGTTTATAAAATGGTGGCTGGCCATGGAGGTGGTTGGGTTGTGCTGGTCCCCTTTAGAAGTTTATATTCTGAAGAAAACTTACCAAATTAAAGGTGCTGGGTTGGTAGGGATGGGATTTGGTAACTGCTAATGGGTAGCAGGAAGACTGTACTTGCTCATGGTGGCTGGGGGAAGAGATCTGTTTTTGTTTGGGAGGTGGTGCTGTGTAGGTGGAGGATGCCAAATACTAATACTTCCTGAACAGTTCTCTATTAAGGAAGGGCTTCCAAATATTCAGAAGCTCTAATATTTGTGGTATTTGAAAAAGAATGTTTGGCCCCCCCTGCACAGCCCCACCCAGTATGTACAGGCTAATCAGCTTAGCGGACATAATTTCTAAAATCAGTGTCAGTGGCTCAGCAGGTTGCACACTTGCCTTTGAGACTGGGAGATCAGATGGCTGTGGGTTCTATCCCCACACCAGACACTTGAGATAATATCCCAGTACTGACACTGTAGTACAGCGTGAGGGGTTGCTGCATTCCTGAGGTGCCATCTTTCAGATGAGACGTTAAACTGAGGTCCTGTCTGCCTATTCTGGTGGTTGTTGAGGTGGATGTTAAAGATCCCATGGCACTTCTGGAAGAGAGTAGGGGAAATGTTTATTAAACAGAAAATGAATACAAATCAAACAGTGTTACAACACACCTAAACAAAGGGAAAAAGAAAGAAAGAAAAAATAACAGAAAGTTCAACAATAAGATCATTTACTGCATATTTATTTATTTATTTATGTATTTATTTATTTAGTTTTTGTTGACCAGATAAGTGCACTCAACAATTCCTGCCTACTTTCAGGCATGACCCGGGGGAGGGGGATACAGATGAATGCCAACTGACCTTGAACCAGATTAAGCAGTTGGTGGTATTTTTAGTGAATGAGGGAAATTTGGCCAGGACACCAGGGAAATTCTCCTACTCTTTTCAAGAAGTGCCATGGGATCTTTAACATCCACCTGAACTACTACCAATCCAGGCAGATGGGACCTTGATTTAACGTCTCATCTGAAAGACGACATCAGAGAAGTGCAGCACCCCTCTCATGCTGCACTACAGTGTCAGTACTGGGATATTAACCCAAGTGCCAGATGCAGGAACTGATAAATATTTCCTTATCCCGTTATTCTCAAATCAACACAGCAAACACCCATCAATGAAAACCCCCATTAAACATCAAAACCCAAAAGTCATCTCACCTCCCAGTAGTAAATCAAATCCATCCCTGTAAGATGCATTTTCCCAAGACATTTCCTTCCTCCTCCCCTTCCAAATTATCTCTTTAGATAACTGGAATATCACTGTCAGTAATCCATGGTAATCCCTTCCATAATTCTAGTAACTCCTCTCACCCTCTCTTTTTTCCCCTCACTTTTATACAGCACCTGTAAATCCTGCATGATTTTATTATATAATTCCACATGTGAATTATCTTTCTGCTGTAAGGTGTATCCACACATCATAATCCAGATATTCCATTTGAGTATTACCATTAATACTTGCAAAGTACTGATATTCCATCTCGCCCAGTTCTTATTAAACACAGCATGCAAAAGATTCTCATAAGAAATAGTACTAAACATCCTCTCATTCCATTGTTGTGACAGAAAATTCCAAAACCCTTTAATAAATGCACAGCAAAAAAACAGGCGTGGTATAGTTTCTTCTTGCTGTGTGCACTGCAATCTGTTATAGATTATTTCTTGTGACTTTTTATGTTTTTGGTTAGCTTTAACATTGATACGTTCATGGCATGCCAGCCAGTGTAGATCCCATATATGATCATGGGACTCTTTTGTTATTAAGTAATTTCTTTACGTTCTCTCTTGATGATACTGGACACTTTTCAAAAACTACCGTCACCTCACATAGTGAGGATACTAAGGTTTGATACAACTGCTTCTTTGGTGTAGTGATGATCTGATCTGCTGGGTTGAGATTTTCCAGTTTTAACCTTTGGAATGTACATCTCACATATTCTGGTGTTAGTACTGATTTTTTAACAACCCTCAATCCTTGTGTCTACCACTGCCCAATCCATAGCCTACATTTATCCTGCAACAGAAACTCCAATCCATTCTCTTGTTGTTCTAATATCAGTTTTAAATTACAGTATATAAAAAAGTGTTAAAAAAGATAACAGGAGTAGGCATATCTGGGCCTCCTTACCTTATGGGCATATACAGAATATTTCTTTTTATTGGGTTGAGTCTACTGCCCCAGCAGGCTTGGAAAAAAATACTCTGTAAGGTTGCCTCTGTATTTTTTGGAGGGGGGAAGATATAACTGATATAAAGAAAAATAGGAATTAAGTATGTCTTAATCAGAAAGACCCTTTTCTGTTTAATGTGCCTCAGTCTATTCGACTGAGCCACTCTGTTTTCCTATTTCCAGCTTCTGCTTCCAGTTTATTTCATCCAGATTTCCCATCTCAAAAGTTATCCCCCAAATATTTATTGAGCCAGGCACAATTCTGATTTGTGCCACCATATCTCTTTCTTTTGAGCGAGAATTCAGTCTCTGCCCAACACATTTATTGAGATTCAGCTCGGTCTCCTAACACCTCCCAAAGTCTCTGCAGGTTTCCAATACACTTGCCACTGCCCTTTTGTCACCTCCCATAACATTCATATCATCTGCAAAAGCCATGACATTATATGGGTGTTGCTTCCCTTTAACCCAAATGGGTGCTGTTGTTCATCACTGTTTATTTTCTGCTATAATGGGTCTATAAAAAACTCATACAGGTCAGGGCTTAATGGAGAGCCCTGCCTTACTCCCCTTTGTAGTGTTATCATGGGCCCTTTCCATCCATTGATCATTGGTACCACGGTAGCAGTGTCATAAATAGCTTTAAACCATCCTGTCATGGTTTCTGGGATCTGGTAGTGTTTTAGGAGGTCCCACAAAAATGAAAGACACACCTGGTTGAAAGCCCTTTTCTGGTCCAGTGAAATCAAGCACCCATCCACCTCCCCCAGTTTCCCAAGCTCTACTAGCTCTCTTATTAATACAGTGTGATTCTGTATATACTGTATGTACCTGGGATTACATAGGATTGTGCAGGTGAGATTACCTTCTCGCCCACAGCAAACTCTTTGCTAAAATGTTTGTTAACAGCTTAAAATCAGAGTTTAATAGGCTAATTGGTCTCCAGTTGTTAAGGTCCCTTTTATCCCCCTTTTTATATACATATGTTAGCACTCCCATGTTCATATGTAGCGATATCTCTCTACTAATAACATTTGGTTAAATGTTTCTTTTATTTCAGGAATAAGGTCCTCTCCCATAATTTTTAGCAATTCATTTGGCAGGCCATCAGGGCCTGGCAATTTATTTTTTGCCAGTTCTGAGAGTGCATCCTGTATTTCCCACTCTTCTATGGGCGATGTTAATTTAGATTCCATTGATGCTTCCAACACAGGAATCTCTATCCCCTCCAAAATATCCTTCAAATCTTCTTTGCACAATTCTAGGGGAGCATACATATCTATAGTATACTTAGTTAAGAATTGTGCCAAACCTGTCTGTGTTTTACACTCATTACCTAATTTGTCTTTAAGTACTGTCAGTTTTTTTTTTTAATTTTGCTTTATTAATGCAGTTTTCAAAGGGACATACTACCGCTGTCTTACCCATTATTCCAAACTGTTGTTGATGGTATATTGTCTTCTCTTTCTCCTCATGATATAACCTCATTTGCTGTTTCACATTATTAATTTGTAACATGAGATTTTGCTCCATCTCATAAGACCTAGATAGTAAGTTTTGCAGTCGCTTTCTATTTTACAGGTATGCCAAATATTGTTTTTTGCACCTTCTTCTACTTAACTGTTTGCACAGTTTCTGCATATCATATTTAGTGTCCTCCCACTACCTTATAGCAGAGTCAAACATAATGAAAACTGACTTCCTAGCTTAAATGAAACCTTTTATAGTGCTCAGGATGTGTAGATCTGCCACCAGGGAGATGTTCCATTTCTAAAATCCCAGTCATTTTTTAACCCCCAAAGAAGATCAAATTTTAATTTTAAGTACGTTATGGACAGAGAACTCAGTGGGGATTATTTCCACAGATATTATTGGAATTTTCTCTGAAACAAAAACATAATCAATTCTGGAGGCCAAGTGCCGTTTATGAAAAGCAGGCATATTCTTTTTTCCCACATGAAATATGCATCATGCAGATTAGCTTTTCTAATAATTTCAGATAATAAATTCAAATCACAATATTGCTTGGATGATTTAGCTTTAAGAGGGCAATTGAAATCACCAGCCAATATTGTGTATTGAGCCATATATAAATATGGCTGTATTCATTTAAATAGATCACATCTCGCAGCTTTAGTCCATGGGATGAAGTGATTTATAAGTCTGTACTGTATATTACACATGATCACATCCATGATTGACACTCTCCCCTGGTGCTACATCATATAATTTTAACACCCTTACTTCTGGCATTTTAAAGAGAATTCCTAACCCCATGCACTGCTCCTGACCTAGTGACCAAAAATATAAACCCTGGTACCATTCTCTTGCTGCCCCTTCTGTTTCCTTAATCATGTAGAGACAAGTGTCCTGTAAAAAAAATAAACCAAATTGCAAGCATGCCAAGTAAGAAAATACCATGTTCCATTTTCCTGCCCTTTTAATACTGTTCACATTTAGAGTGAACATAAAATGGTTCATACATCTTTGACTAGGGTTTCACTTAAACCTCCCCTTCCTTCTGCCAATTTCTTTATGTTTTATTTTCATTTCTGCTTTCATTTTTACTGGACCTTCTATTCTCCCCTGTTTCTCCATGTCTGTTGTTCCCTCAGGAACAGAGGAGGTCACCAAGGGTTCATCTGAGTCCTCCTCAGAGTCCCCTGATTGCAGAGTTTCATATTTATTATCAACAACACTAACAGCTTTCTGTTTTGTGACAGATCTTGTGGGGAATACTTTCTTTTTTGGTACCTCAAATTTGTGGCTGCTAACCTGCTCCTGTCCATCAGGGTTGGGAAAGGGGTGAGGTTAGGAGGAGGGGGGTGATGGGGGGGGCATGACCTTAGCATGCATATTCTCACCAGGTAATACTTTCCGTGTTGTTTCCCCAGTTCCTTCTTCCAGCTTTTCTCAATTAACTAATTTCAAGGTATCTTCTCTTCTGCTGGGGCTTCCCTAGTGTCTTCAGTATATCACTATACTCTGGATCTGGTGGGGGGGGGGGGACTTTGGGCCTGCATGCAAATGCAAACTTGCCAGATGTGCTCCTTCTCCACTAAGGAACTTTGCTTCCCTAATCTGGTTTTCTGCATTAGAGTGATTAACGGTCTTTGCTCATCACCATCCACTTGCCCCTTAATGTTATGTGCTGCCAGCTTAGAACTGTGAAACTTCAGTACATAGATTGCTCTTACATTCATTTGGACATTGTGCACCACATGCCCTAGTTCACTACAAACTGTACATCTTTGCTTGTCATAAATGCTACTCAAATGGTCCACAGACCTACATTTATAACACATTTTGGGTTGACCTTGATAGAACAAGATCCCTCTATCCCTTCCCAAAAAAAACGAGTTAGGTAAGTGAGCAACACCCATGTCTGTTGATTTTAGCAACACCTTCACCTTCCATCCACCTGTCCATATGTAGTCCATGTCCAGAATTGCCTCTGGAGCCTCCATAACTGTACATTTTTGCTTCAACCAGAAGGTCAGGACGTTCACACTTATACCCTAATTGCTGAACAGTACCATGATAGTTTTTTGGGCTGGACATATCAAAGTCTGTCATCATCTCATCTCGTCATCATCATTCCATGATGAATCTCTCATCATGGAATATAATTTGTGTGCCTCATCAAGCTTGGCTTAGGACTGACAATGAGTGTGCTCCTTTCCACTGCAAAACTCTCATTTTTGCGTGTGTATGATTTGTCTGCATTATAAAATGCCTGATGTTGTCTCAGCCTATACTATTATAATTATACCTTGTATTTGTATTTGTTATTTCTTATGTGAATGTCATTTCAACTGTTCATATCTCAATTCTCAATTTTTGTACTCTCCTGGGTTGTGCCTGAAAATAGGTAGGATTGTTGCCTAGTGCACTTACCCGGTTACCAAAAGCTAATAAATAAATAAATAAATAAATAAATAAAGGAGTGGCAATAACTCTAAAATTCTAGAGCTTGTGTGGCTGGCTGTTTGTGTTTGTCTCTGTCAGTAGTTTAGTTTTTGTGGTTTTTCATGTGTTTCTGCTTGGAGAAACTGGACCATTCTTGGACATAACATCTATGAACATTTCCTGGGCTAAGAAACTGCAAAATATTACCAGCAGGTATTGGCATTCTCATCATAAATCAACTTTTTTGGAAGCCATCAAGAGCAAAAGTAAGGTCACTAATTCTGGTATACAAGCTCTGGGTTGTGAAGTGCTGCATTAAATCCACATTTCCGACTGACATGTTCTTAAAGGGTGTGAGCTTGTCTTTGAGGTCTATTCCCAACCATTTTGGAGAACAAAGGGAAGATACTAACAATGGATTTTTACGTCCTGCATATGTCCCAGGCAAATGTTCATCACCTTCGAGAATTTAACATAGTCTGGGTCTTTGATCTACAGTAACAACAGCTTTCTGGTCTCCAGTAGCTCACTATGAGCCACACCGGAATACTCACCCTTGCTACAGTAAACATTTGCAGTCTCCTGCCAAAACTTGATGCCCTGCAAATATTTGTAAATCAGCACAAGCCAGACATCATTGCAGTTGTTGAAACCTGGCTCTCACCTAAAATCTCAGACATGGCTATTACTCTGCCAGGGTACAACATTTTCTGACTTGACAGCATCGCTAAAAGAGGTGGTGGCTGCGTCTTACAGTATATCTCAAAGACTCTCTCCAAGGCCACCCTCTAGAAACACCCATCTCTGACATCCTCCCAGATTATCACTGTCAAAGTTCTACAAGGGGCCCACAATAAATCCCTGTCAATTGCTGCAGTTTGCATCTCCCCTAAAGAACAAGGAAAAGGCCTCAACTCAGTCCTTGACCTCATCTGATCCCAACCATCCGACTCTGAGACAATCCTCATGGGTGACTTTAGTATCAACTGGCTTGCTGTGGAATCAGGGTGTTCATATATGCCATCTCCTTAGCAAACCTTGTTCAACCGGTTGCCTCCCCAACTGGGCAAAATTACAAAACAGGCAAATATACTCTCTTGGACTGGATACTGACCAGTCACCCATCTTGCATCTTAAACGTCTCTGTCCTTTCTGACACTCTAAGCAACCATTCCCCTGTAATCTGTGTCTGAACAAATGAATTTACCATGCCCTCCTCCAAAATTAATCAACAGCAGAGCTTTTCCATGTGGGCAGCTGAAACACCTAAAATCCAGCCTAAGACTGCAAAATTGGTCCCCAATCTTCCACGCTGCGGATGTCAACACTGCCCTCGACTTCTTCATCAAAACCATTAATTCTACCTGTGACTCTCATGCCCCTTTCAAAAAGTGGAAAGTCAAAGGCCTGTGCAACCCCTGGCTCTCCTCTGAGCTACTAGCACAACTAAAATCCAGGGACCATCTCTGGGCATGGGCTCGGGAAACTGGAAAACAAATCAACATACAGAATTATAAACAAGCTCATAATAACTGCACAAAATTAGTCTGCCAACAGAGAAGTACCTACTATAAGGATGTCCTGACAAACACTTGGGGCAAGGGGAATTCATTTTGGAACAACATTAAAGAAATTACAGGAAAGCAGACAAAAACCTCACCCACTATGCTGGTCAAAGATGGTATCACAATGCTGGACCCAACTACCATAGCAAATTCATTCAACTCAGCTTTCACTGACCTCAGCTCTGTTCTTCCACCTGACTGTTTCAACGAAGCCAACCCCCAAACTCTCCCCTCAAGTCCCACCCTCTCTCCAAACTGGCCTCCATTCTACTTCAAATCAGTCAAACCAAATGAAGCTTGCAACTACAGCAGTAAAGCTATTGCTAGGTCCAGGTCAAGTGGAGACTCCCTGGATTTCAAGCTGCTTTCCCTCACCCTCGACAAGGTGCTCCTATCATTAACAAAAATCTTCAACCTCTCCCTCTCTTTTGGCCAGTTCCCTGACAGATGGAAATCCGCTTCTGTCACACTGGTCCACAAGAGTGGGGACAGGGCTCTCCTTGAGAAATATCGACCCATCTCCATACTACTCCCACTCTTCAAGGCCATAGAGCATATAGTATCAGACCAGCTTACGGAATACCTTGATAAATATGATGTCCTGTGTGCTCAAAAGCACGGCTTCAGAAAAGGTCACAGTACCACTTCAGCCCTCCTTGAATTCACTGGTGCAATCCATAGTTCCTTAGACAATAGCCTTCTTACAGGGGTGGTCTTCATTGATCTGATGAAGGCATTTGATACCGTCCTTCATCATCTACTACTCTCTCAGCTGCTAAATACCGGACTGTCCCCTGAATCTACATCCTGGTTTAAAGAGCTACCTGGAAAACTGCTCACAAAGCATAAAAATAGCTTTCTCTCTGATGCCAGACCAGTGCAATCTGGAGTGCCACAAAGGTCAATCCTTGGGCCTCTTCTCTTCAGCATCTTCCTAAATATTCTTCCACAATCCTGTCTGGAGCAACTCCTCCTATACGCTGATGATGCTGTCATCCACTCCACCCACAAGGACCCCCACCTTCTGCAAAGCAAACTACAGCATGACTTTTCCTCAGTTGAAAACTGGTTCAGTAAACACAAACTTGTCCTCAACTATAAAAAAACAAAGTCCATGCTCTTCTGCAGCTCACAAAACAAGCATCGGGACCACCCCCTCACTATTGCAGACTGCCTAGGTGCAATCCTAGAACAAGTGCAAACCTTCAAATACCTTGGAATCACTCTGGACAGGTGGGGCTCACATTGACAATATTGCCAAAGCAACTAACACACATATTGACCTGCTTTACAGGCATAGGCAATGCCTAACTCAGGAAGCCTTAATGACTGCAGTTCAGAGCTCAGTGATCTCAACTATCAACTATGGCCTCATCATCTATGGTTCCACTTCCACCACCGTCCTCAGGTGCATATCTATGGCTTTGGACAAAGCTTGCTGACTCATCACTGGATCCCATTGTCTCATCCATATGTGTGACCTATACACCCAAACTGGTTGGCTTCAACTCTTGAGCTGCATAAAGTATCTAACATGCATAATGGCTAAAAAACATTGATGGGCCTTGCCCACCCTGGAGTTCAAGCTCTGCTACACCCTGCACAGTATCCCCACCTCACCAGGTGCTCTGAATCTCAGTTACTGCATATTCCAAGATGCCAGACCTCGCAGGGACAAAGATCCTTTGCCTACAGAGCTCCCAGCTGGCTAAATGGTCTCACCAGGGACATCTCCTCCCTACCTAAGCTAGGCCTGTTCAAATCTAACCTCTGTCTATTCCTCTCTGCCTCTAGCACATGCAACTGTCTTCTCTAACCTGCTGTTCCCTTTTTGGTAGTTGTCCCTTCTCATCCCCCTACACTCCCCCTCTACCTTCCCCCTCCTCCTCTTACTTGCACTTTCCACTTGCACTTCCTGTGTGTTTTGACAGTTGCCTCTGGCAGCATCTTCTTCTCGTGTCCCACCAAGTTCTCATTATTAATGTTTTCCCTGTCCTGTGCATGCCCCTAGTACTGCCTAATCTGTATGTACTCATGTGATGATAAACAACTGTAACCTGTTATCCTGTAATAATTAATGTCCTGCTTGTTTGTTCTCATCCTGACGTGGAACCTTTGTAAAAGAGCCTTGGCTCAAAGGTAATTGTAATCCTAGACTCTAATAAATTAAATAAAAAATAAATGGTGCCCACAATGCAGATTTCTTCAGGGTGTTGCACTTAATTCAGAATCTTTCTAACCCCAGAGGCACTTTAGAACTCGCATCAAATGTTGTCTCACCTGAGATGTATATCAAGGCATAAATTTCGTTAGTGAAAAATTTCATTGAGCCTTTCAGCATCGTCCTCACCACAAAAACTTTGTTGGGGGCTCAGTCATTCCCCCCACATAGGAAAATCTTACCATGTTATGCCTTTTGGCAGGATATATAGGTATCTTAAATAGTAAAGAAAATGACTAAGGTGCCATTTTATTAGGTATATTTAATGGTCCTAGATTTAGAACCTGGTGGGCCTTCACACTTTCCTCTATCCCCTCTTTAGCCACCAACTGTACAGGCCCTTGGTTTGTGGTTTTAAAAGTTAAAGTTGGATTCTGAATTGACTGCAACTCTTTCAGTACCTCAGTGCACTTCTCTAGATTAGCATTTGTGTCTGTCAATTTAGATATGCTGCAAACATTCACCAGACTTCTAATTTGTACAGGAGTAGCACCAGATTCCCACTGACCTGTACTTATGTTTCTTTCCCAGCTAGCCTTCTTAAGTGCTTTGTCCACCGACCATTCTAACTCTTGTTGTCGGGATGTGCTTTCCTTGCGTCTTAGGCCTGGTAGTTTAAAACTATTTTCTGCCCTTCCTGATGCCTGTTTGGATCGCTTTGTTATTCTCTGTAGTAATCCACCAATTACAGTACTCTCATCTTTCTCTGCATCCTCTACTTTAGCAGCCCAACTGATTGGCCTATCCTTTGAAGTTGATGCATCACCTTTTCGCATCTGGGCCAGTTTGACAGGATTTATTTGACTGTCAGCCTGCAGGTCTAGCAGTTGTTTCTCCAGCTGTGCTCTTTGTAATAAAAGACTGCATTCCTCTTTCTCTCTGCCTTTCTCCCCTTCTGAATCTGAATCAGAATCTTGCAGTGTATCTTCAGAGACAGCATTTTCTATCTCCATATCACTCCCTTCAGGAATTTTATTCTCACTCATTTCAGGTAACTCCTTTTGATTTAAAGGAACATCTATTACCAGTCCATCCTTACTCTACTGACCCAGCATTTCAGTGCTCACTTTAATTCTTTCCATTTCCACCATTGTGTCTTCCAAGATCAAATTAGGGGCCTCAAACTCACCCACCTCCATTTCCACCTCCTTCCTGAGGGTCTCCTGGGCATCCATCTTGGATCCCAGCCAAGTCAGTCATAGGCTCCCCCTACTCTGGATAGTAGGGAAATTTCAGGGGTGTTCTGACCAAATTTCCCTCATTCACTAAAAATAAGCTTAATCTGATTCAGTTCCAGTTGGCTACCATCTGTATCCCACCTCGCCTTCCCCAGTCGCCCCTGAAAAAGGGACTGCTAGTTTCAGTGGGCCTACTAGGTTAACAAAAGATTCAATAAATAAAATATTTACTAAAATTTTGTTTGGCCACTTAATACAGCAAGTGGCGTTGACAGGGGATATTGACTAAATCCAGCTGGGGTTTAGAAAAGGCTAGTTTACCTTGCATAATTGTTTCACTTTACTACATTTGTTGGAGAAATATAATAACATCAGAAAACAAAGGGTATATGCTTGTTTTATAGATTTCTCAGCAGCATTTGATTCAATTTCTAGAGAAATTCTGTGGACTACCATGAAGGATAGGGATATAGTTCCAAACTTAATTAACATTATTGCCAACCTATATACAGATATCTGGGTAAAGGTAAGGCTAGATCAGGAAGGACATACTGTACCACCCTTTGCCAAAAATTAGGGAATCAGGCAAAGCTATATTCTAGCCTCAATGCTTTTTAATTTATATTAAGGAACAAGTTGACTCCCCGAAGCGTCTGGATATGAAAGTATCATTACTGGCATATGAAGATGACTTACTTATTCTGTCATTAACAAAAAATAGGTTTACAAAGTAAACTTGATGTATTGCATGAAGCAACTAATAGTGTTAAATTTCTCTAAAACCAAGTGCATGACATTTGGAAAAAGTAAAGAAAAGACCAGATGGAGGTTGAGGGATCAGCATCTAGATAATGCTGACTCCTATAAGTACCTTAGTATAGTTTTCACAAATATAGAGTCATGGACAAAACATATAAAAAAGGTCCTTAATAATGGGAAGAAGACCGTGCAAGGTATTTACCAATTCAGCTACATGTACACTGACTTTTCAGTTTAGACTCTTAACCAGAGTTATAAAGCTACATATGACTCATACATTCTCTATGGCATTCAAATATGGGAGATAAAAAATAAGGAAAATCTGATGGGACTTATTACAAAATTGCTTCATAGTGTCTGTGGAGTTCCACCCCTGTGTCCACTTATTTATCTCTGTATGGAACTAGGTATATCACATATCAATGCTGCTATAGATATAAGGATGAGTAACTACTAGATTTCTCTGCAAATGCATAGGCAGGCATACTCACTTTTTACTGAGTGCTTGCCCCACCCATATCCCTTTTTTTACCAAAATCATTCTAATATGTGCATTTGAGTTACTGTAGGCTTGTCTAGGAGACTGATATGTGTACGAGCTGTGCAGAGAGTCAAGGAGTCATTTGACAAATTTCTGCTCTGTTTGTAATGGGGCAGCATTTGGAGAAGCTGTGTGCAATTTCTTTAAAGGTGAGTAGCAGTTACAGTTGTGCACAAAATGAGCATTTCTGGCTACACCTTTGTTTCTCTGATGAGGATGGTTCAGACTAGATTACCAAAAAAATGTCTTACTGAAAAACAAGAATGGATCAAGGACAAACTGTTGATAAAATGCAAGTTGAATTTCTTGGGTAAATACCATCAAAACTGTATAACTACTAGCGCTCAGTGTAAGAAATATGTAAAGAAAAGGGTGATCTCAAAGTGGAACAAACTGGATTTGGAAAGGATTGTACAGACTGTTCTAAATAGTTCATAAATAATACATCTGAGTTTAAATACAAATCATATCTAGATGTATTAGAGTGTGCAAATTGTACATGAAGGCAAAAATGGAATTACTGGATAGCAATATATTGAGAGCTAGATATTTATTTATTTAGCTTTTGTTGACCGGGTAAGTGCAGTAGACAAATCCTGCCTATTTTCAGGCATGACCTGGGGGAGGGGGATATAGACGAATGCCAACTGACCTTGAACCAGATTAAGCTGTTGGTGGTCTTTTTTAGTGAATGAGGAAAATTTGGCCAGGACACCGGGGAAATTCCCCTACTCTTTTTCGATAAGTGCCATGGGATCTTTAACATCCACCTGAACTACCACTAATCCAGGCAGATGGGACCTCGGTTTAACGCCTCATCCGAAAGACGGCACCTCAGAAGTGCAGCACCCCCCTCATGCTGCACTACAGTGTCAGTACTGGGATATTAACCCAAGTGCCAGATGTGGGAACTGAACCCACAGCCCTCTGATCTCCCGGCCTCAGAGGCGAGTGTGCTATCTACTGAGCCACTGACACTGCAAATGTAGCAAACATGCAGTAGAACCGAATTGTCTTTGTCAACAGACAGGAATTGAAGATTTGTCATTTATGTTGTGGGACTGTGCTTGGTATAATAATCAAAGAAAATATTGGTTATGCTACTTTATTGATAAAAGTGATCAGTGTGATAAAAAGACATTTACCTTACTTCTTATGACTACAGAAGATGATTGGCCTATTAGGAGAATGGCTATGTATTTTTTAATGATAACAAAAGTTAGAAAGAGAAGGATTTTTTATTTTATTTTATTCTTTGGTAACCAGGCAAGGCCCACAAGATACAAAGGCTTCTTTCCAGGGGCAAACTGGGAGCACTGGGGAGGTTAGGTGACTTGTTCCGAGCCACACAGTATGCAAGTAGAGGTTGTGGGAATCAAAACCAAGTCTGCTGGATGTACCAAATTCATTCACAGCTCATTACTCTAACCTCTAGGCTATACTACCAGCCTCCAATTGACTGTCAATAGCACAAATGACTGTCCAGGGTTGGAAATAGTTGTCTCTAACCTCAGTGAATGTCCTGATGTCTTTGTCTTAAATATCCACGTGTAAGCTAATATATTATCTATATATGAATTACCATTGTATTACAGGATATTTATATAAATATTGAAATTCATTATATTGATTGTAATCGATTGTGATTTTTCTCTGTGTTCTTTAGTGTTGATTTTATCCTTTTGTAATGGCTTGTATAGCTCAACAAATACAATTATATTACTACTACTACTACTACAACTACTACTAGAGGAAGTACAGAGAGGGCAACTAAAATGGTTGAAGGACAGTAGGATAGGACATACAAGAAGAGGCAGGAGGACCTGAACATATCCTCCCTGGACAGGGACATGACTGAGACCTTTAAATTCATGAAGGGCATTAACAAGGTGAACAAGGAGAGCCTTTTCAGTCTCAGTGGCATTAAAACTACAAGAGGACTTTGCCTTAAACTAGACGGGGTAAGATCCTGGAGAGAGTTCAGGAGGTATTTCTTCACAGAGAGAGATGTTGCAGTGTGGAACAAGATCCAGGAGGAGGTGGTCACAATGAAAAAGTTGGAAGCTTCAAATAAGGGTGGGATAGGGCAAAAGAGAAGTTCAGGATCAATGGAGGAGTGGGTAGTAAGGGTGGTAGCAGTTGGTGAGGGGGCAGAGCACTTAGTTACCACTAGGGACTCTGCAACATGAGCAGACTTCATAGACCACTAGACCTTCTTCTGCTGGCAAGTTTTGTATTATTGTATAATAGACAGCCAACCCTGAGCAACTGAGTAATAGGAGTGGTCTTAAACAGGAGTCAAAAGTCTTACAGCATTCTGAACTTGCTGCATACAACATGGTGTAGTTCAGCAAGTATACATGGACTCAATAAAGCCATACAAGGGCAAGAGTATTAGATTTCAGGAGGGCAGATTTTACTGAAATGGGTAGATGTATACAAGCATTCCTGGGGTAGGGAGAGATAGAGGAGGTGGAAAAACAATGGAAGAAACTGAAAGGATAGTGACCAAAGAGAAAAGAAGATGGAAACCACATTGGTTCTCCAAAGAGGTGAGGGACAAAGTCAGGGCTAGAAAGCTGAGTTTCAGGAAAGATAAGGGAGCCAAAAGGAGGAAGACAGGGAGGTGTACCTTGAATGTCTAAGTGAAGCAGGAAAGGCTGTTAGGAGGGTGAAGGTGCAGACAGAAGAGAGCTTAGCACAGTCTGTAAACAAAGGGAATAAGGCATTTTATAGGTACATTAGTGAAAGAAGAAAAAACAATTTGGGGGGGTTGTGAGACTCAAGGAAGAGGAGGGAGAGTGTGAGGAGGGGGATCTGGACAAGGCAGAAATACTGAACAAATACTTCTGCTCAGTATTCACAAAGGAGAGGGCAGATCAAGGATCACAATTAGGGTGCAGAAGCAATGGGGGGGGGCATGAACACCAGTCCATTTATAATGGAGAGAGTTCTGGAAGAACTCACAAAGCTGAAGGTGGATAAGGCATGAGGCCAGACGGCATCCACCCAAGGATATTAAAGGAGCTGCAAAAGGAACTAGCAGCGCTTCTGGCAGCCCTGTTCACAGAGTCACTCAACACGGGTGTCATTCCAGAGGACTGGAGGATGGCACATGTAGTCCCACTGCGCAAAAGTGGCAGTAGGGAGGAGGCAGAAAACTACAGACCAGTCAGCCTCACCTCAGTGGTGGGAAAGATCATGGAGACACTGCTGAATGACAGGATAGTGACACATTTGGAATCCAGTGGTGCATAGGATCTGAGGCAACATGGATTCACAGCAGGAACGTCTTGTCAATCTAACCTAATAGATTTTTTTGAGTGGGTGACAGGGAACTTAATCAGGGAGGGGCAGTAGATGTTGCCTACCTGGATTTCAGCAAAGCCTTCAACATTGTCCCACATAAAAGGTTGACTATCAAGATGAGTAGTCTGGGCAAGGGGGACAAGGTGGTGAACTGGGTTAGGAACTGGTTAACAGACAGAAGATAGAGGGTGGTGATAAATGGGGTACAATCTGGGGAGGTGGGGTGACCAGTGGGGTACCTCAGGGATCAGTAGTAGGACCAGTACTGTTCAATGTCTTTGTTGGTGACATTGCAGAGGGGCAAGAAGGAAAGGTCTGCCTGTTTGCAGATGACACCAAGATCTGTAACAGGGTGGATACTCCAGAAGGGGTGCAGAAAATGAAGAGGGACCTAGAGAAACTTGAAAGATTGTCAGAGATGTGTCAACTGATGTTTAATGTAAATAAGTGAAAATAATGCACCTGGGTAGAGGGAACCCTGGGGAGAGCTACAGGTTGGGGGGAGAGAGGAGCTGACTGTCACCAAGGAGGAAATGGACCTAGGGGTTATCATCTCTGATGACCTTAAGGTATCAAGCAGTGTACAAAGGCAGCAGGGAGTGCCAGTGGTATGCTGGGGTGCATAGGCAGAGGTATCACTAGCAGGAGGTGGGAGGTGATGATGCCATTGTGTAAAACATTGGTAAGGCCTCACCTGGAGTACTGCGTGCAGTTCTGGACACCACACCTGAGGAAGGACATAGATAAGGTGGAGACTATCCAGAGAAGGGCAACAAAGAGGGTGCAGGGCTTACACCACAAAACATATAAGGAGAGACTAAGGGACCTCAATATGTACTCACTGGAGGAGAGGAGTCAGCGTGGGGACATGATTGAAACTTTTAAGTGCCTTAAGGGCATAAATAAGGTGCAGGCAGGGGAGCTTTTTCAATGTAGAAAAAGTACTTGAACAAGGGGGCACAATATGAAATTGGAGGGGGGGTAGATTAAGAGGTAATGTGAAGAAGTTTTTCTACACAGAAAGGGTAGTCAACACATGGAATAGGAGGTAGTGGGGGCAAGCACAATGGAGGGGTTTAAGCATGCTTGGGACAGGCACAAGGGAAGCCTGAGTGGGGAGGGAGTGATGACAAGCCATTGGTCACATAGGGTCAGTGGCCACATACAATGCATAAGGCCTACAGGCAGACTGGATAGTCCTAGAGGTCCTTATCTGCCAACAATTTCTATATTTCTGTGTTTCTGTGTTACATAACTGATCAGCTGGCAAGCCCTTGACAAGTCCAATGCAATATTTGAGTCTGGAACAAACAAAAGCTTGTATTGACATGAGAAGATTGGCAACATCAAGAAAGGGGCTCAGTCTGAGTACAGTTACTATAAAGAGTAACTACCTTCTGGAAGAAGTCCTTCCTAACCTTACCTCAGAATTTATCTAGCTTCTGTATGTGTCACCAGATCAAATATATTATAGTGTATAGTAGGGGGCTATTGCGCATAGAAATCAGAGCGTTTCAAAATGTTGTAGTACCACAGTGCAAAAGTTCATGGAATGTGATTGTACCACACTGTAGTACAACAACATCTTAAAATGCTCTAGAGCACCACACGCTGCTCTGTGCCTCAGTCAAACTCCCTACTAGCGTCTCCTCACAGAGCAGTGCGAGTCAGAATGACGGTGGCGTTTTTTTCAAAATTAGACTTCGGGGAGTGTAAGCGCTTCATCGAGGAGCAGGCAAACAAATGAACAACACAATAAACAATATCAGAATAGTGACATCGTACCTCAATGATGGGCTGTGAATCACAAACAGCAGCTGTACACAAGTAGCAATCTCACTGTGACAGTGTGTGCAGCGTAGCAGCGACTCAAAAACTGTCCCTCTACTCAGCCGAAAAAAGCGAGCAGTTTATTCTTTATCTGTCACTGAAGTGAATTTAAATAATTTTTTTTCCTGTTACATTCTGCCTTATTCTGGAATTAATTTGTGGGTAAGTGAAATTGTTTAGTGAGCATCTCGTTTAGCGCCATAAATGTTTTTGTTTGTAACCCCGCCCACACTGCAAATGTACCCAATAGCAAAGCATCACATCTCCTAGCAACCACACCAAGGTTCTAGCAGCCAGTATGACGAGAGACGATCGAATAATTTTAAATCAAAACTGTTTTCTTTAGAAGAAATGATTACTATACACTATAAAAAATACTGGATGGGCGAATTAGAAATTGCACAACCAGTATTTTGTCTCGAGTTCTGATTCAGGGGACCTCTCGGCCATCCCGAGGTCATCTGGAATCAGAACCCTCTGTGGCACAACATACTGGTTGTGCACAGTTGCCCATCCAGTATTCTCTATTTTTCCATTTGATAGAATACTGTGATCATATTATTTCAACCTTCTTTTCTCCAGTATGAACATGTTAAGGACCACCGGCATTGCCTCAATTTTATTCATTTTTTTTAACTACAGTAACACTCACTTAAGTGCACATTGGATAAGTGCACATCCTGCTTACGTGCACAGTTTTTCAATATCCTGATTTTTTCTTATTACTTCAGTATTAAATATCCTGGGTAAATGCACCCCAGTTATGTATACATATTGCTGTCCTATTCAAAATTAGGTTGAAAATGGTACATAAATTCACATTTCTGTTCCACCTTTAATGCTGCATCCATATGCATCCACATGTGTCCACTTTAAGATTAAAGTAATTCTACATAACTGAACTAACTTTTAATTTAGTGATTTTACTATAGTTAACAGCACTGATCCCTTCAGTAACACTGCCGCACTCTGCGAGAGAAAGAGCAACATGGATGATGCTAAGAATACTCTAACACACAAGCAGAAGGTAGTAGTAATACAGAGGCTGTCAGAGCCTAATGTTAAAAGATCTGACATGGCAAAAGAATATGGCATTGATGTCTCTACCATTTTCTGAATTTATTCACAAAGGGAGTGGTTGCTGTCTGAGTGGGAGAGTGGGGAGAATTTGGAGTGCAAGAGAAGGAATAGTGGAAAAAGTGACACTGTGGAAACAGTGTTAGTAGGTTGGTTCATAGCAAGTTGTGCAGTTGATATTCCTATAAGTGCTTTATACTATATACTGCTTCAAAAAGCCCAGCAGCTGGAAGATATTGTTGAGATCCCATTTACACCTACTAATATCTGTTTATGTAGGTGGAAGAAGCGTAATGGCATTTACAAGTGATGCCTTGGTGAAACAAACGATGCAGATGCTGAATCTATGGACAATTGGTTAAAGAGCATCCTGCCACAGATCCTTCTTGACTACAACCCTCAGGGCATTTTTAATTGTGTTAAGATGGACCTGTATTTTTGTGTGACACCGGAGGGCAGATTAATATTTAAACAGGATGCCGCAGGTTGCACAAAAAAAGTCAGAGAGTGCATCTCTGTTCTTTTATGTGCTAACATGACTGTCACAGAAAAACTTAAGTCAGTTGTAATAGGGAAGTCTAGAAAGCCATGATGCTTCAATGGGATGGAACTTAATGCTTTGCCAGTCATCTATGAGGCTAACTCAAATTCATGGATGAAAGCAGAGATTTTTAGCCACTGGCTGCAAACAGTAAACTACCAGATGAGACGCAGATGGAGAATTGCCATGTTGTTTGACGATTGCAGTGCACATCCCAACATCAACCTCTTGCATGTAAAGCTTATCTTTTTGCCCCCAACACTACCTTGCTAATCCAGCCCGTGGATATAGGCATCATTTGCAGTGTCAATCATTTGTACAGAGTGCAGCTAAGGCTACTTTTAACTGACAATCAGGACTTGCTGTCTGCCACTGATTATGGTGCTAACCTGTTTCTTTTCTTTTCTTTGGGTGGGGGGCGGATAATTCAGAAGCTTATTGTGAACATTGACTCCAGAGCCTCTTTAGCATTATCTGATCTAAGCAAGAAGATCTTTATTTTGAATGCCATCCAGATGCTGGACATTGCTTGGGTCAGGGTTTGTCAGGAGATAATAGCAATTTGCTATCAGAAGGTGGGATTTACATCTATGTCAGATGCCACCAACATTGTAGATGAGGAGAATGTGGAGGAATCTAATCTAGAGCTGCCCACAGGAATGTCTCTCCATGATTTTATGGAGTACACAGAAAATGGCTCTTGTCTTCTAACTGAAGGCACACTGACCAAATCCGATATCTGTGAGAGCATCTGGAGGTTGCTGGTACCAGACGATGACGAGGAAAAACTAGCTGGTGAGGAACCAGTTACTGCTACTGCGGCAATCACCAATATGGAAACAGTAAAAAAGTTTGTCCTAAACAGAGAAAAGCAAAACTTGAGCATCTTGTTTAACTTTGAAAGGTATGTGTAGTCACTGACTCTCAAATCAGCAAAACAGCAAAAAATGCTGATTTTATTAAGTGAATTATTATGGGGTTTTTTTGTGTGATGCAAGTGAGTGCCACTGAGTAGTAAAGCACATACAAGATTCTCACTTGTGGAACGCTTTTTTTTAATTGGTCGGTTAAATGCACAACCTGGATAAGTGCACAGAATTCCAATATCCCGAAGGTGTGCACTTAAGCAGACTCCACTGTATCTGTTTTATCTTCTAGGACTTACACCTGTCTGGTTTCAGACTGCCCAGGAGTATCACTCCACCATCCCTAGGACTTACCTCTTCCTCCAGTGATTCCCCCTTGAATTTTCCCTCAAGTGTTGGCCAGGTCCCTCAGGAACACAGTCCTGATTAACGTCAGAGAAAGGTGCCTAATCGGTAAGTGTGGGGCTTCTAGCAGACCGGTCATCACCCTGCTTGGTGCACTCCATTTCCCTTGAGTTTTCACCCCTGCTGCTAGGCATTCAGTGACACAAGCATGTGGGGGGATTGCACTCACTTCACACCTGGCAGCAGACCACCTCCAATGCTGTTCCCACTGCCCTGTTACCCAACCTCCCCAAGGTGGCAGACATAGATCTAAATGGTCAGACCCCCGATAGAAAAGAACAGTCCCTAGGATGCTCAGTCCTGTTCCCCTAACAGCCCCCAAGTGATCTATGTCTACTTTCAAACCCAGGTCACTGATACAGCAGGTGACAGCACTATTTCTGTGCCACTGGGCCAGACTCTCATCATAGCATTTGCTTTCCTTACCCCATTCAGTTTGGTGTTAAAACAGTGTGGTTGTACACATGTTCAAATGTTATAGCACCAGCATCTGTAGTAAACTGGCAAATAAGAACTGGTGTAACCTCTGGATTGCCATAAGGGGAATTCCCATAATCCCACCCCAAGTCAGTGGTTTATGTTTCTCTATATGCTTGTGGGGAACTGTTCAAACAGGGGGTATGGTGATATCTTGAGAATAACTGGGTTTGAGAATAAGTCAGGGTCATCAGAGACAGCAGGTCGAGGAGGACTGAGCATCCCACAAGGTGCTGTCCTTCTTTGGGGAGTGAGTCACTGCCTCCACTGCAACACTGCCACCTGGGTAGCCATGGGTGGTACTACAGTGGTGCTACTGTGGAGGGGGGGAACCCACCAGTTTCTAAACTGGTACATAGTAGTGTGCTTGTGCTTGGAGCCCCATGCATGCCAGACATCCTACAGACAGGACCTAAAAAGTTGGAAAAACTCTGGTGCATACAAGATAACCCATGGCATGCTGGGCCCCACTTCCTGCCCCCAGCCTCTTTCCCCAAGGCTTCTCAGGGGTAGGCAGTGCTATCTGGCTGTGACCAGGCACCACCTCATGGGTCAAGATGGAGGCAATAAACTTCTACAAATCGCTAAGTTCAGCCAAAATAAAAGACACCTGTAACTGTCATTAAGTCTCTTCCTTCCCCATGTGTGTCATATTTATCCACTGGTAAGGTATAATTGCTTTGTCATATTAACTGCTTTCCCTTCCTCTTCTACTCCTGGCTTATCTATGCTTACGCTCCACTGCTACTCTATCAAATCACTCCTCCCCCCATATCAGTTGTAGTCTGTTGTTTGTTCTAGCTGCCAAAATATATGTATTGCACACACCAGTCTTCATGTTTCATTTATCAGTATGCAACCTGTAAGTCGCTTCCCTGTCTCAAATTAATGTTTACCACCTGTGGTCACCCTTTGTGGTACCCTTGTATGTATATCCAGCCTATATCATGTAATGTGCATTTCATGTATATACTGTTATTACCTATCTATGTTTGTACTTTAAGTGTTTATGTCACAGGACCTCCTTGTGAATGAGCTTGCTCAATGGAGTTTTCCTGCAATAAACTTGAACTTGAGGCAAGGATGTAATTAAGTGCTGGGGATGTGTAGGGTGGAGTTGGGTTTAACATGGGGATGGGACTACACTAGTGAGAAAGGAGCATAAAGTATAATTGAAAAGCACTACCTGATGAATCCCTCCATCTTTTTACATTGCCCACGCACGTTACTGCACTAGGAAGAGATTTTTCGGAGGCAAGCTGCAGTATACTTGCATTATCTCATGTAGTCATGTACTCTGTTGTGTGCAGATTTCAAAGATTGATATTGTGTTTACTGTTTGTGAGTGACTGTGAGCTGACAATGGCGAGGTCTCAGTAGCAAGATGGCAAGCTGACTGTAGTACCAGTTAAAACATTTCCTAGTTAGCTTATCCCCCCCCATACACACACTCACATCGGTGTATAAACCCATGGTGCTTTTTGATGGCTTTAAAGGTGTTTGAGTTCACGTGTGTTTACAGAAGCCACACAAATTGGAAAATATCTGCATGGTAATATCATTTAAGCATCCTACATACTGTATTGTTCATCTTTCTGATAGCATTTAAATTACTTCAAACCCTGGTGCCTGATCTTCAAAAATGGGCAAAGCCGAGTAAGAAATGTTGTGCTGTGCTTGCTAATTTTCCAGGACCCCAAAGCTGCTATATTCAGTCAGATAGCACACCAGTGCTATCCGCTTGAATATAGGGGCATTTTAATGTAGTGATACACCTGATAGTGCTGCCTTGACACGGAACCCTGCTGCAGGGAATAGCAGCCAGAACCTGATTGTAACAATAGCTCTGGAACAATATTCATAAATCTTCATACAGGCCGACCCCCTGGCACAGTGGTTGCTCTACCACCCGTGATGCTGGTTACTCAGGTTCAGGAATGACCCTAGGTCACCAGAGGACCAACTGTGGGCAGGTGAGCGGAGCATCTGAATGGATGCTTTCCACCTTGGGGAGGGGGGTATATGGAAGCCACTACTGTATTGCCACCTGGGTGTCTACAGTGGGTGGTGCAGTTAGCTTCATCGGAGCAGAGAGGGAGGATGTCGACTTCTACTGGAGTATGCACACATCTTGCATGCACATGCATGCAGTCCTGTGGTAGGGGAGAAAATACAAAATGCCAGAACGAGCAGTGTGCCACTCACCACATTCCACACCCACTGTGCAGCCAAACCATGGCTCTGCCTCAGACACTGAGCTAAAGGTTTGAAGGGGAAGAGGGGGATCCAGACACCCCACCCTGGGGAGCAAGCCAGGAAGGAATACTGGGAGAAGGTGAGTCATGTGAAGCAAAGTGACAGTGTGATAGGGAAGCCCTATCTGATGAATTCAGGACCATTTTTTTTTGCTTGATGTTTTACCCCCTCTCTAAGCCTGTTGCAACAGTGCCTCTTTCTCTACTTCTGTCCCTAAGTCTTTATTTCTACTGTCAGGTGGGCCACCTGCAATACAGCGTTTTGACCCTCCTTAACTCATTGAGTCCTGGTGGCCATTTTGGGTCAAGTTCTGTAATGGATGGTTCAACACCATATGGCATCCACTGGACTCAAATATATGTCATATTTTTCAATTTATTTTCTTCCCTTCCCCTCCTATTGTTATGGTCCAGCAGGTAGCTATATAATGTAATAAAATACAGCACAATGTAAATACAGACTGACAGTGTAGTCTGTCTAAGAAGCAGTCTGTTGTTTAAAGAGAGAAAGATGCTGCACTGTTGAACTGCTCACTATAGTGCGGTATACCTTTTACCTGTGTTTGTTGCATCTGTCTACTCAATGATCTTCATAGACAGTGGCAAAGAGCAGAGGCAGAGTGAATGTTGGCCTTTCTGGAGGAAGGAGAAAAAGATATACTAAATAAAAAAATAAGTTCCCATGCAAATGAGCCAATTGGGCATACAAGGCACTAAGGGCACATTTGCATGAGAAGTGGTGGCAGGTTTGTGCCCCTGTGACCAGCACTACCCCCATATGGCAATTCTGGTGAGGGCTAGGAAGAAGTAGAATATTGCTTGACTATATCTGCAGCTTATCCAAAAGGGAAGGAAATGGGCAGACCGAGTGGGCCAAGTGCTCCTTATCTGCTGTCAAAATCTGCATTCTGTGTTTCTGTGTTTCACTCCTAGTGCCCAGTCCCATAAAACAAAAAAGTACTGTAGAAGACCTATTTTTCAGTGGAACAAAATCTTCGCTATATTCACTGTTTTTAAAAGCCAGCAAAATATTATATGCCAGTATAAATATATACTACAACTGACAAGTTAGCTTGCTCTTGCACTTCTGCTTAATTAATCTGCCATGTTAATGTCTGAGGTGGTGAAATAGTGAAATTTAAGGGTAGTAAATTAATTCTGCTGTACAGTTTATCTCTGGTATCTACTGCCCTCCCCCCCATTATGGTCCCATGAAGTCAGAAATATTTCCCTGGCATTCAGTGTTCCCTTTCTGGTACCAGTCCCTAGCCATGTACACAGAGTCATATTCCCTGGTATCCACTGGTCACTCCCCTGTCCTGATCTCCAGCCCTGTACACAGAGTCATATTCCCTGTTGTCCACTGGTCCCATCCCTGCCCTGATCCCCAGCCCTGTACATGCAGTCATATTCCATGGTGTCCACTGGTCCCTCCCCTGTCCTGATCTCCAGCTTTGTACACAGAGTCATGTTCCCTGATGGCCATAGGTACCTCCCCTGTCCTGAAGCCAGCCATGTACAATGAGTCATATTCCCTGGTGTCCACTGGTCCCTCCCTTGTCCTGATCCCCAGCTCTGCACATAGGATCATATTCCCTGGTATCCACTGGTCCCTCCCCTGTCCTGTTCCCCAGCCCTGTACAAAGAGTCATATTCCCTGGTGTCCACTGGTCCCTCTCTTGTCCTGATCCCCAGCCCTGTACACAGAGTCAAATTCCCTGGTGTCCACTGGTCACTCCCCTGTCCTGATCTCCAGCTCTGTAGAGAGTCATATTCCCTGATGGCCACAGGTCCCTTCCCTGTCCTGATCCTCAGCCAAGTACAATGAGTCATATTCCATGGTGTCCACTGGTCCCTCCCTCCCTTGTTCTGATCTCCAGAACTGAGTATAGAGTCATATTCCCTGGTGTCCACTGGTCCCTCCCCTTTTCTGATCTCCAGCCCTGTACTCAGTCATATTCTGTGATGGCCACAGGACCCTGCCGTGTCCTGATCCTCAGCCATGTACAATGAGTCATATTCCCTGGTGTCCACTGGTCCCTCCCCTGTCCTGATCCCCAGCCCTGTGTATAGAGTCATATTCCCAGGTGTCCACTGGTCCTTCCCCTGTTCTGATTCCCAGCCCTGTATATAGAGTCATATTTCCTGGTGTCCACTGGACCCTCCCTTGTCCTGATCCCCAGCCCTGTACATATAGTCATATTCCCTGGTATCCACAGGCCCCTGCCCTGTCCTGATCTCCAGCCCTCTACACAGAGTCATATTCCCTGATGGCCACAGGCCCCTGCCCTGTCCTGATCCTCAGCCATGTACAATGAGTCATATTCCCTGGTGTCCACTGGTCCCTTCTCTGTCCTAATCCCAAGCCCTGTACATAGAGTCATATTCCCTGTTTTCCAGTGGTCCCTCCATTGTCCTGATTTCCAGCCCTGTACACAGAGTCATATTCTCTGATGGCCACAGGTCCCTGCCCTTTCCTGATCCTCAGCTATGTACAATGAGTCATATTCCCTGGTGTCCACTGGTCCCTCCTCTGTCCTGATCCCAAGCCCTGTACATAGAGTCATATTCCCTGGTGTCCAGTGGTCCCTCCATTGTCCTGATTTCCAGCCCTGTACACAGAGTCATATTCTCTGATGGCCACAGGTCCCTGCCCTTTCCTGATCCTGAGCTATGTATAATGAGTCATATTCCCTGGTGTCCACTGGTCCCTCCCCTGTCCTGATCCCCAGCCCTGTGTATAGAGTCATATTCCCAGGTGTCCACTGGTCCCTTCCCTGTCCTGATCCCCAGCCCTGTACATAGAGTCATATTCCCTGTTGTCCAATGGTCCCACCTCTTGTCCTGATCCCCAGCACTGTTCATAGAGTCAAATTCCCTGATGACTACTGCTCCCCCTCTGTCCTGATCTCCAGCCCTGTACACAGAGTCATATTCCCTGATGGCCACAGGTCCCTGCCCTGTCCTGATCCTCAGCCATGTACAATGAGTCATATTTCCTGGTGTCCACTGGTCCCTCCCTTCTCTTGCTCCCCAGCCCTGTGTATAGAGTCATATTCCCTGGTGTCCAGTGGTCCCTCCATTGTCCTGATTTCCAGCCCTGTACACAGAGTCATATTCTCTGATGGCCACAGGTCCCTGCCCTGTCATGATCTTCAGCTATGTACAATGAGTCATATTCCCTGGTGTCCACTGGTCCCTTCCCTGTCCTGATCCCAGCCCTGTACATAGAGTCATATTCCCTGATGTCCACTGGTCCAACCCCTGTCCTGATCTCCAGCCCTGTACACAGAGTCATACACCCTGATGGCCACAGGTCCCTGCCCTGTCTGGATCCTCAGCCATGTACAATGAGTCATATTCCCTGGTGTCCACTGGTCCCTCCCTTCTCTTGCTCCCCAGCCCTGTGTATAGAGTCATATTCCCTGGTGTCCACTGGTCCCTCCCCAGTCCTGATCTCCAGCCCTCTACAGAGAGTCATATTCCTTGATGGCCACAGTTCCCTGCCCTGTCCTGATCCTCAGCCATGTACAATGAGTCATATTCCCTTGTGTCCACTGGTTCCTCCCCGTACTGATCCCCAGCCCTGTATATAGAGTCATATTCCCTGGAGTCCACTGGTCCCTCCCCTGTACTGATCCCCAGCCCTGTATATAGAGTCATATTCCCTGGCATCCAGTGGTCCCTCCCCTGTCTTGATCTCCAGCTCTGTACATAGAGTCATATTCCCTGGTGTCCACTGGTCTCTCCCCTGTCCTGATCTATAGTCCTGTACACAGAGTCATATTCCCTGTAATCCAATGGTGCCACCGCTGCCCTCATTCCCAGCCCTGTGCCTAGAGTCATATTCCCTGGTGTCCACTGGTCCCTTCCCTGTCCTGATCTACTGCCCTGTACACAGACTCATATTCCCTGATGGTCACAATCCCCTTCCCTGTCCTGATCCTCAGCCATGTTCAATGAGTCATATTCTCTGGTGTTCACTGGTCCCTCCCCTGTCCTGATCCCCAGCCCTCTACATAGAGTCATATTCCCTGGTGTTCACTGGTCCCTCCCCTGTCCTGAACCCCAGCCCTCTACATAGAGTCATATTCCCTGGTGTCCACTGGTCCCTCCCTTGTAACCATGTAACCAGATCCTAATGTTACTATTTCTCCCACTATGTATTTTCTTGTCTATACTGTGTAATTTGTTCTCCTATGTTCTCCCCTCCCCCAGGATGCATCTGTAATCGAGCAGTACTCTGCTCAGTATGCCTTCCTATTAAAATGCTTAAATAAATAAATAAATGCTGTGGCAATGGACATCCAAAGGTTAGTGAAGACCCCCCACACACACAGCAGCAGTGGATGTTTGTACTTTACAGTCTATCTATTTAGAGTAATGTTTTCCAAGTTGCATTGAGACCTCAGAATCTGATCTGGAACTTTTCAAGTTATCAACAATATAGAACTTCAAACCTAGATGAATGTATATCACTATAACCAGCCATAGCATTTAACAACTTCTCTTATACTACATAAATAGGCAGTATAGCATAGTGGTTAAGAGCACTGAGCTGTATACCTGGAGAAGCAGGTCTGAATTCCACATCCCCCACTTTATTTATTTATTTATTAAAATACCGTTGAGTCAGCGACTCATTTACAGAGGTTCCATGTCAGTTACAGAGTAGATAAACTAATGACACAAGCAGTAGATATGTAAAGCAGGATGAACATACACTAGACAAGTAGGTGTCTGTGCAAGGTCAGTAGGCATAATATAACATTGAGGCAAAGTGATAGCAATAATTGTTTCAGTAAAACAATTCTTTTGTCAGACTACTTAGCAAGAGGCAAAACAAGTGCTATTGAGGTAGGTACAGGCTGGAGTCTGTCAGAGAGTTAAGGCAGAAGGTAGAGGGTAGAAGGCAATTTGGGTGAGAGGAGGGTGGGGAGGGAGGTGTTAAGACAGAGGAGGAGGGAGAAATGGGGAGTTAGAGGAGAGGAGGGGCATTTCATAGTCAAGGAAAAGGGGGTGAGAAGGGAAGGCGCGGAGATGGATATAAGAAGGGGCAGAGGGTATATAAGGAGATAGCAGAGTAGGAGTCAGTGAGTGATTTGAGAGGCACAGTCAGACATATGAGGGGGAAGGGGATGAAGATTGAGAGGGTGTATACTGTGTGACTATGAGCAAGTCACTTAACTTCCCTGTGCTCCCAGGACATAACTGGAAAGAACTGTGTCTTTCCCGGCCAAAAAATTGTAGAATCAAATAAACTGTAATGAGAAAAATAAAATTGCTCTGCATTCAGGGGTCAAGCCCAGTCCCCCTACCTACCACTGCTTAGTAGCCAGTAGGTCTGTCACTGCTAAGGTTATTTGGCAGAACATACACGCTGTAGCAAAGGACATCCAGCAGTAAACACAGGCTTATACACACACACACACACACACACACACACAGCTGCAGTAGATTTTAGTAATGAACAGACTGTGAATCTGAGGTAATATTTCCCTAGTTGCATTGAAATCTCAAAGTCTCAGCTGGAACCTTTCAAGTTAGCAGCAATAAAGAACTTGAAACCTTGCTGAAACTCTATCAGTAACTCCAGTACTAACATCTAACAGTTTCTGTCATACTATAAATTGTAGGGATAAAGTACAAATATTCAACACTGGGGATCAAACCCAGACTTTTGTAAGTCTAAAACCCTACACCAGGGCCTAAAAACCCTATTCCAGACATCATCATGATGTCATGCAGCCAAACCACTCATCCTGAGTGTAACTTTGAACTTAACAAAATGCAAAAAAGAGTGCACATATCCATAATAGACACTTACAGGTATGCTGTTGGTGCCTAAAAACTAGGTAAAGAAAGTGGGGAGCACACATACAGTTGGTTGCCACCTGCAAATCCCTGAGAGAGAAGAACCTGGATCGAAAGAAGTTGTAAATGTATCCTCAATGATCCTTACACAGCAGCAACTTCAGATTCCGAAAAGAGGCCTCAGTTTTATTCCTTCTGCCCCAGTAAACAGCTTCAATATTGAAGTTGATTTTTTCAATATATTTTAAGATATTTGAGAAAATCAATTTGAACTGTTTCTTCAGGAAGAAAAAAATGGTGTTCTCCAATGAGATCAAGTTGATGGCATCTAGTACGTGTGAGGACATCAGTTTCTTAATTGATATAATTAATGAAAGCAGTACCACAAATGAAAGGCAGTTTGAGAACATGGTCTTGTCTGGACTTCATTATGAGGATTCTGAGAATTCAAACGTGGGGCATGCTATACATGAGGGACTTATTTACTGTAGATCTTCCTGATAAGACAGAGACTGAGAGTTATTTTCCCTTCACTCCAGCATGTGTATCACCTACTGTTAATCATGATTTTGATGCTAGAGTACTAAACACTCATGAGGCTGAAAACAATTTGGAATATCTTATAAGTGATGAGGGAGAGGCTAGGAACCTTGATTTCAACAGTTTCAGAAATGCTTTAAAAGAAGATAAATGATTATTGAAAAAAATCTATGTTTTGCCCATGTCCTCATGATGCAGCTATCATGGCATACCAGAAAAAAGTTAAAAGGGAAACAGAAATGCTGTTAAATAGTGACTGAAAATAGGGAAAACATGATCTAGATCTGGAAGAGCAGGCAGAATTAGAAGCATTTAAGAAAATGAAGGATGTTATGAGCAGAAAATGTGATAGTGGAGGAAATGTGATCATTCTAAACACATCTGATGAATTAGTTGAGTCAAATAGATTCCTAGTTGATAGCAGTATCTCTAAAAGTCTTATTAAAGACCCCACAACTATATCTTATTTATTTATTTTATTTGAACTTTGGTAACCAGGTAGGACCGCTGAGACAACTGCAATCTCATTTTCAGGGTTGACCCAGGTAAGACAACATGACAAGTACAGAGCATTTACATTAGATTCAGGAAGAGTCAGATTACAGGAGTAGTATACTATATAAAAATGTTAGGATATAAAGAAAAGAATAGACATGGCAACCTCGAGGCAGTTAAAATTGCGGTTGCCGATAGAAGGACCATACATTGTGCATTTGTGCAGGTACCCTCAAAAAAAAAGACTTCGTTTTAAAAAGTCACCGCTTGTGACCCTTCAGTCCTTCGATGAGTTCCCTTCAGTCGGTTCCGTGTCAAAAAAGCCGCATCAGAGACCACTGCTAAGAAGAAACCTATCGATGTGACGTAGGATCGAGTAGGTTAACAACATATCTACGCCACATCGAGAAAAATAAACCTTAGGAAATGATGATTTCAAGGTTAACAGCGTCTAACATACATTATAATTATTTACAAGATGTACATTGCGTAACTCTACACATATACTAGCAGACATTGATAGCAGGTATAAATGTGCATATCAACATACAAAGGAGAGATATTCACACAATATTACATAAACAATACCTATACCATGTTCAAGTGCGGGTACCTTCAGGAACCGCTACCAGCAAATGAGAAAAATAGGGGATCAGATAACACAAAGGGGAACAAAAACAGGGTGGAGGGTTTGTTGAAGGGATTAAGGAGATGGAGGAGAAAAAAGATGGGGTAATGGCTAATCAAGGTATAAGGAGGAGTTTCAGCCGCATGCTTAGAAGTGAGCAGTAAATAGCCAGTAGTCTCAGGGGTTTAAAGTCAACAATGGAATCAAGTGCAATTTGCAGAGGAGGCAAGAAATGCCAGAAGATTGGACCGAAACCTAGGAAATGAGGTGCAGAACAGGACAGGGGAAGGCAGTGAATTCCAATCAGTTACTGTTGCAAAGGAGAAGGCTTTATGCACGACAGCTAGCCTCATACCTGTTAACTGCTATGAATGAATCTGGCATAGCGCTGTGATTTATACAACTGAAATGTACTCCTGCTCTACAAAGGTTTACAGATGTTTTTAATGTTAGAACTATTTTTTGGACACACAGACTGTTAAATCATTGAACTAACTTTGATAGAAACATTCCTTACAATTAAGTATATGGGGCCCACTATTTGTGGACATACTGATCTTTAAAATAAGAAAGTGCTACACATTCTGGCCATTTGCTCTGAATTTTCAAGGCCAGTACTATGAATAAACAAAACAAAATCTATGCTAGCTTGATCAATTCCCAAATTGAGATAGTTTTCCACTGACTTTGAGATGCATATTCGGGAAGAACGCTTGACTGAGTCTTTAAGCTCATTCAAATATCTAAGTGTCTTTTTGGATCCAACACTGAATTTTAATGTACATCTTGACAAAGTCACTGCAAAAATTAATTTAAAAACTGGCACACTATAGTCGATCTGGTGGCACAGAGGGCTGAGCCGCTGGTGCCTTACCTTGTGCCATGATGGTGACCCGGGTTCAGGAATGACCTCATGCCATTGGGGTGCCAGCTCGGGGGGGGGTGTTGGTTGGTACAGGATCAAGCTATGGCTCTCCCTTCCATAGGGGTGGATGCCCGCTCTGCTGTAATCCTGCTCCCACTGGGTGGAGGTCTGATGGCTAGCACAGGCAGTCAGGATTGGCGATGCAAGTCTGGGGAGGGGCGGAAGGGGCCACCAGGTCCTAGTGTGTGCATACACACACATACACACATGTGCACACTATGGCCCCAGGGGGAAGAGGAGTAAATAGAAAACCAAAAAGTATGTATTGAGAAAAAAAATTGGCACAATATATCGAATAAAACATTTTCTAACACGGGAAACTAGGTTGGCTATAGGACAACAAAATCTCTTGCCAACTTTAAACTATGCTTCTATTATTATTGACATTGCACCTTCACATGTTCTCTCAGGGAAGGAGGTATTGCTTCATAAAACTGGTAAATATGCACTTTTCAAATCAAATCAGCTTTATTAGGCACAGATGGCCTAATGAGGGTACCAGACCTATTGGATGTACCAAGTGAATGCATATATCCAGGGGATCTATTGCTTGCTTATAACAAGGCAGTGGTGGTGGCCCTGGATTCCATAGCACCTGTTTGTGTTTGCCCCTTACCCTCCAGTGAAGGTCTCCGTGGTTTAGTGAGACCTTGAAAGAGCTGAAGAGAGTGGGATGAATGCTAGAGCACAGCTGGTGGAAACTGAGCCTGGATTGTGACAAGCCTAGATTGATGGACCATTATGTCATCTATTATTCAGGAATCACCCATAAGAAGGCAGAATTACTGTCCAGGAAGATTGCTGCTGCACAGAAATGACCAGCTCAGGTCTTCCAGACTGTGGGCAGGTTGTGCAATCCAACCTGTTTCCAGTCTGGAGGAGCTTTGTCACAGGAATGGTGTGATGAGTTTGCTCGATTCTTTGCAGATAAGGTTGCCACAGTCAGGTCCGATATTTGTCTGGCTTACTCTAGTGGAAGTTGCGATGGTCGGCAGGAGATGTTGGGCCCTCAGTTTACCTGGTCAGACTTTAGCTGACCTGCAATCACTGACATAGTGCTGATCATCCAGACACTGTGACCAACCAGTTGTAGTTTGGACCCAGGCTCTACACGTCTCCTTGTAGGATGCATTGATGAGTTTGGCCCAATCCTTGCTGAGATGGTTTGGAGGTCATTGGAGAGGGGGATCTTTTCAGATCCCCTAAAGGAGGCAGTCATTTAGCCTCTCTTCAAAAAGCTCTCCCTTGACCCTGACTACTTGGCAAACTAGAGACCTGTCTCTAACCTTCCTTTTGTGGGTAAGGTTATTGAAACATAGAAACATAGAAACATAGACTTTGACGGCAGATAAGGACCGCTAGGCCCATCTAGTCTGCCCATTTCCCTACCTACAGGATAGGCCGCAGATCCTAGTTAACCAACAGCCTTTTTCTTCCTGCCCCCCACAAGAATCTCCTTATGTCTGTCCCATGCATTCTTGAATTCTCCCACAGTTTTAGACCCCACAACTTCCTCAGGAAGGCTGTTCTATGCATCCACTACCCTCTCTGTGAAATAATACTTCCTCACATTGCCCCTGAACCGCCCTCCTTCTATCTTTAAATTGTGTCCCTTGTTCTTGCAAGTCTCTTTTTCTGAAAGATGCTACCTCTTGGACTTCGTTGATTCCTTGAGGTACTTGAAAGTTTCTATCATGTCCCCCTCTCCTTCTTTCCTCAAGGGTATACATATTAAGCTCCTTTAGTCTCTCCTCATATGGCTTCTCTTGCAGACCCTGCACCATTTTAGTTGCCCTCCTCTGGACTGCCTCTATCCTGTCTATGTCCTTGGGAGATGGGGTCTCCAGAACTGGACACAGTATTCCAGATGGGTCTCACCAACTGTCTGTACAGAGGGATAACAACTTCCTGTTTTCTGCTGCTGATGCCTCTCCTATACATCCCAGTATACCCCGGCCCTCCCTACTACCTTCTCCATTGCTTGCTAACCTTAAGGTCATCTGATATGATTACCCCAGGTCCCTTTCCTGTTTTGTTGTTGTTACTAGCTCCCCACCCATTGTGTATTCTTCCCTGGGTTCTTGTTTCCCAGGTGCATTATTTGCACTTTTTGCATTGAACCCTAGCTGCCATACGTCTGACCATTCCTCCAACCTTGCTAAGTCCCTTTTCATCCTTTCCAGCCTCCTTGTGTATCAACCCTGTTGCAGATCTTTGTGTCATCTGCAAAAGGCATACTTTCCTTCCAGTCCCTCTGCAATGTCACTGATGAAGACATTAAAAAGGACTGGACCCAATACTGAACCCTGCGGTACCCCACTAGTAACCGCCCTTTCTTCAGAGTGGACTCCATTTACAATTACCTTCTGTCTCCTGTTGTCCAGCCAATGTTTTACCCAGGCTACCACCCTGGGACCCACTCCCAGGCTGGTTAATTTGACTATCAATCTTTTGTGTGGGACTGTGTCAAATGCCTTGCTAAAGTCTAGGTAGGCCATGTCCACAGCCCCTCCCTGGTCTACTACTTTGGTCACCCAGTCAAAGAAATCTATTAGATTCGTCTGACATGACCTTCCCGCTGTGAACCCATGCTGTCTTGGATCCTGTCGCCACTGACCTCTAGGTACTCAACTATTCTTTCCTTCAGAAGTGACTCCATCACTTTCCCTACCACAGAGGTCAGACTGACAGGTCTGTAGTTTCCTGCCTCTGTCTTGGTCCCACTTTTGTGAAGGGGAATCACATCTGCCTTCCTCCAGTCCTCGGGTACCACACCATCCTCCCATGATTTATTAAAAAGAGTAGCCAGTGGTTTCACTAGTTCCTTCCTTAATTCTTGTAGAATTCTGGGGTGAATTCCATCAGGACCCATTGCTTTGTCCACCTTCAGTTTTAGGAGTTCTTGCAGAACCCTTTCTTCTGTGAAAGGACTGGGATCGACCCCCCTATCAAGAGTGCTTCTGTTAATTGGATTGAGAAGGTTAATTGGATTGAGAAGGTGGTTGTGTCACAACTGGATGATCATTTGACCAGCCACAATGCCTATGATTCTTTTCAGTTGGGATTTTGGAAGAAACATAGTACGGAGATGGCCCATGTCCTGCTGCTAAATGATCTCCTAATCTCGAGAGATCAGAAGACATGTTCCATCTTGGATCTCCTTGATCTCTTTCCAGCATTTGACACTGTGGACCATGGAGTGTTGTTGGAGCACCTGCAACTCATCTGTAGCCTGTCTGGTACGCTCCTCAGATGAGTTTGATCTTTCCTCAAGGGTAGGACTCAGACAGTGGTGTCTGGAAGTTATTCCTCAGCCCCTCTTCCCCTATCTTGTGGGGTGCTGCAGGGCTCCATCTTGTCACCCATGTTTTTCGCAGTGTACGTGATGTCGTTAAGAGAGATTATTAGATGGTATGGTCTGAGTTTTCACTGCTATGCAGAAAATACTCAGCTATACATGTCCTTTAAACCTGGTCAAGCTGTGTTCCTCTCGGTATTTAACAACTGTCTCACTGAGATCCAGGACTGGATGAGTGTGAGTTGGCTGTTGTTGAACCCGGCTAAAACTGTGGTGATGGTTGTGAACCCTGCTCATTGGGAGGTGGGATTGCTGGCAGGATCACCTTTTAGGATTATGTCCTGGGGATGAGGCACTAACTACTTCAGACCGGGTGAGGAACTTAGGCATTATCATTAATGACGGTCTGACCCTTGAATCACAGGTGTCAGTTGTTGTCAAGACCTCTTTCTACCATCTGAGGAATGTCATCCAGGTGAAACACGTGGTTCCTCCTGAAGATCTTCCAGCACTGGTCCATGCCTTCATTACCTCTCGCCTTGACGACTGCAATACTCTGTACCTAGGGCTACTGGAGGTTGATGTGCTCATTTTTCAGCTAGTGCAGAATGCGGCAGCCAGGCTGTTGACTGGTACATCCAGAGTCAGTCACATAATGCCTGTGCTCCATGGACTACACTGGCATCCAGTGCATTGGAGGATCACCCTCAAGGTTGGTTTGCTGACCTACATGACCAAGAACCTAGTTACATGCAAGATCTCCTTCACTATTGCTGTCCCCTCTGTCCTCTCCAATCTGCTGACAATTGCTAAAGATTCCCAGGGTCCTTTTAAAGACATCTGGGGTCCAGTCTTTCAGTTTTGTGGCTCCGACCCTGTGGAGTTCTCTACCTCATCAGATATGAGAATGCCTGACTGTACATGAGTTTAAAACTGCACTTAAAACTTATTTATTTGAATTAGTATACTGTGGTTTTAATTGATAGTATTTTAATTGTGAACATTTTAAATATAGGATTTTACTGATTATTTTGAAATCATTTACTGTATTTGTTGCGTTATGTACAAAGGCACTTTTTACAAATAAATTATAATATGATATATGATATTTCTTCAAAAGCATTTTTCCAATGCCAAAGTGCCTGTACATCATAAAACATAAATATACACAAATAAAACACTTCAATTAAAATAGGCAGTACAATAAATCCACTAAACATTGTCCCCAAAAGCTAAATTAAATAAATAACTTTTCAGTGAGGATTTAAAAGTCTCAGTAGATAGGCACTGTCTAATCCAATGAGGTAGAGAATTCCACTGAGTTGGGACCATGAAAGAAAAAGCCCTGGCCCCCAAAGTCTGAAGACAGACCCTGGGAATCTCTAGCAATCCCTCTTCAGTGGAACAGAGGGGGCAGTAGCGCCAAAGGAGGTCTTGCAAATAACATGGTCTCTGTCCGTGTAGAGCTTTGTAGGTCAGCAAAGTGACCTTGAAGGTGATCCTCTGTAGTACAGGCAGTCAGTGCAGTTCCCGAAGCACAGGTGAGACATAGCTAGATCTCAGCAAACCCGTCAACAACCTGACTGCCACGTTCTGCACCAGCTGCAGACAATGGATGTCCACCCCTGGTAACCCTAGATATAGAGCATTGCACTAGCCCAGGCACAAGGTCACAAAGGCGTGGACCAACATTGGGAGGTCCTCGGGTGGAACTAGGTGCTTTATCGGGGCGATGTTCCTCAGATGGTGAAAAGAGGACTTAACGACTACTGACATCTGAGATTGTAGAGTCAGCTTGCCATCAAGCACAATGCCCAGATTCCGCACCCATTCAGAGGATCTCAACTCAACCCAGTATAAGGCTGTACGGTTGACCAGGAGATAACCAATCTACCCCAACAAGCTGTGTCCATCATGAACACCTCAGTCTTATCCAGATTTAACACCAGTCAGTTAGCACTCATCCAGGCCTCAGTCTCAGCTAGGCAGTTGTTAAAGACCGAGATAGCATCGTTCTGTTCAGGTACAAAGGACATGTACTGTACAGCTGAGTATCATCTGCATAGCAGTGAAAACCCGTACCACCTTATAATGTCTCCCAACAGCAGCATGTACACTCTGAACAACATGGGGGACAGCACAGAACCATGCAGCACCCCACAAGGCAGGAAGAGGGGGTCAAGGAAAAAATTCCTGACACTACCCTCTGCCTGCCTTTGAGGAAAGAATGGAACCACCTGAGGACTGTCTCCGACATTCCACAGACTAGCCACAGGTATTCCAGCAACAGCCAGTGGTACATGGTGTCAAATGCTGCAAAGAGATCAAAAAGGACCAAGATCAAACAGCTCTTCCGATCTCTTGCTATCAGGAGATCATTAATTACCCAAACTAGAGCTGTCTTGGTACTGTACTATACCTCTTCCTGAAACCAGACTGGAGAGGGTTGTAGACCTCGTGGCTTCTAAGAAAGTCCTTGAGCTGCAATGGCAGGATAGAGACTGGTCTGTAATCTGCAAAAAAGTCTAGGTTGAGGGAAGATTTTTCAAAAGGGGTGTCACCACTGCCTCCTTCAAGGGGTTCGGATACACACTCTTGTCCAATGAGCACCAGATTATCTTTATTAGGACTGGCCCGATGACCTCCACACACCCCACAAGGAGTCGGGTTGAACCAGGGTCCAAGCTACAGCAAGTTGGTTGCAAGCCTTGAACAGTCCTCATGATATCCACGATCACTGGCTGGGAGAAATTCACCCAGACAGGCTGGGTGCCTGTGATCACACACTGACATTCACAACACTCATTTGAATGGGTCAAGTGGATCTCCTACCTTATGGTGGCAACCTTATCTGCAAAGAATTGAGCAAACTCATCACACTTAGATTGTGAAAAGGCTTTCTGACTCTGAAGACAGGTTGGATTGCACAGCCTGAAAATAGTCCAGAAGAGCTCAGCCGGTCGATTCCCCACTGCAGCAATCTCCATGGACAAGAACCCTGCCTTCTTAAGGGAGATTACTGACTGATAGTCCAAATAATTGGCCATCAGTCTAAGTCTGTCCTCCTCCAAGCCACATTTCCTCCAACAATGTTCCAACCTTCACCCTACTCTCCTCATCTCCTTCAAGGTCCCAATCAAACCAAGGGGATCAAGGACAAAGAGTGAGTGGGCGAACCCGGACAGGAGCAATAGAATCCAGGGTACCTGGTACTACACTATCATAGTACAATACCAGGTCCCCATGATCCAACCATTCCAAAGGCCTTCTTGATAGGTCCAGCAGTGTCATTAGACCCTCAGGGGTTACACCCCTTAAAGGGGGGGTACCAGGCCATCTTCCAAGGGGCAGGTCTAGTAGGGTAAGCCATGATACTGAACCATATAGAGAGGATGTTTTGACCAAACGATGAGAGTTCATCATTGACCCAGGTGTTGAAATTCCCCAGGACCAACCACCTGGAGGATTCCAGCACCATGTTAGCCATGAAGTCGGCAACTTCCTGCAGGAAAACTTTCCCATTTCTGGGTGGACAGTATATGAAAACCCCACACCTTCGCCCATGATACACTCAGAGGATCTGCTGGCCCCCCCACTGGCACCTCTACAAGGCCCAGTTTTGTCTTAAAACAGATGGCTACATCCCTGCTCCTATGACCCAGTTTCATGCGGTGAATCACCGAGTACTCAGCTGGAACTGCTGACTCCAATATCGGACCAGCATTTTTGTCTAGGCAGGTCTCTGTGATGTAAGCCAGATCCAATGTCTCAACAAGATCAGCAATTGTTACTCTCTTGTTCTTTATCAACCTGGCATTGCATAACACTGCCTGAGTCAGATGAGACGCCATGGAAGAGCACGTTAAATGCCCACCAACAGTGGAGCCCTTGGGTATGGGAACCAGGCAGGAAGGCCCCCTTTCCTGGACCTGTTTCACCCCAGGGCACTTCTTTGATCTCACTACCCCAACTGGCCCACCCTACTCCACCCCCCCCATTAGGCCTGGGGCCCCCACCCCTCCGACCCCTCCGCACTATCCCAATGGCCCGACAATGCATATAAACCTCAGACTGCAGTGAGGGACAGTCAAAGGGGCAAAGGACCCTCAGCCTGGAAGGGGAGTAGCACCTACCCACCAGAGAATGCTCTCAGCACATGCTGCCTACTAATACCTCCACCAGCAGTGACTTATGATACTCAGCACAACAGTATTCACATTTTAGCACCATATAGGACCAATCACTGTTTAATTATGGATAGACTTGACTGGCCTTCAGTTTTGAATAATTACAAAATATCTTTAGTGCATTTCACTTTTAATGTAATGAACTCTGACATTCCTGTCTCCTTGCATGGATTTTTAAATATGCATACCTTTGTACATGACCCAGGCTCATCTGAAAACCTACAGTTAGTCATTCCATTTGTTCACACAAATGCTGGTAACAGAACTTAAGCATATCGTGCTGCTTCATTATGGAATTCTTTACCAACAAACTTTAAGCACCTCCCTTCTGTTAAGCCATTCATTTCTTCACTCAATCTTTTAAAAACTTAAATGTATGTTCAAATACTGTAAGTAGTAATAACTTTGTTTTCATTCTCTGACTTATTGAATATTTCTCTGTTTTTGTAGTGTGTCTTATACAAGTTGTTTGTTGTTGTATTGATATTACTCTGACTTTGGGTCATACTTGAAAATGGAATGTTTTTATTCCAGTATACTTACCTGCAATTCAAATAAATAAAATTAATTGAATTTTAACATTGAGAGGTATGCCCACTACCTCCTTTTTAATGAAGTACTGTTTCAGTTCCTGGACAAGGTTGTCACAGTGGTGGACATCACCTGAAAGAAGACAGATTTTATTAAAATACCACATCCAAACATTTCCCTACTTGCCCAAACTGCATACAAATCCAGTACCACCCCCCGGAGGGCCATCATTTAGGGCATGCACTCTCTTTCAGAAAATGTATCAAAATTTGTAGACTGTTTTTGCAAGCTTTGGTGACTAATTTACCTTTATAAAAATGTGGTTCAATCAGTCTCCTCAACAAATTCAATCAGATTAATTGGAAACCAGAATAGAAGTGACTAGGGATGGACGCATTTTCCCTATACACCTGCATTACTCAAGCATTAGGGCTTAAAGAATTATGGTTCTGTCATAAAATACTTGTACACCAATACTTTATTTTTCTTACATGCAGCTGAGTTCATATTAATCTATGATTATTTTTTTTTGTTTAATGGAACTTACTTTGCTGAAATGTGGTACTGCAATGGGGGCAGCAATGGCCCACACTTATGCAGATCTTTTGGGTGATTTGGAGAATTATGTGTAACCCCCCTACAAATGGGGGTCCCCAAAAAGTCTTCCTTGAGCTTGCCTAAATGCTCATTGCCAGGCTGGTGTCCTGCGTTTTAGCAGTTTAAATGTGATTACCTTAGCCTGTATACCCTCTGTTTACTGTCTCTTTAAGAGCTGCTTGATTGCAACATAAGTAATCTAAGATGGAGCTCTGCTGAAAGATGTAACTATTTGCTGAAAATAATTTAGAGTGATGATAATGTAGTTTGTCTAACTTGCTTTCTTTGTAGCAAGGATTGTTTTGTTTGTCACCACTATCTAGGTCCTGGACTGCAAATTGGACCAATCAGTTCTGTTGGGACCTAAAATGTAGCCAGACTACAGGAGCTGTCTGAATTCAAAATTTGTAGGAACAGTAGTTTGAGCTTTTTGTGCCTTTTTTGCAACTGAAGGGGGAGCTCTTGCTTTGACTGACAGCCAAATCAGCTAACCACATATTTTGTATCTTGATGAAGTACCGGACTGCTTGCAGTTTTCAGTTAGTTCTGAGCTGGGAAGTGAAATGAGAGGAGCTGAAGTGGTTTTGAGCAGCAATCCTGAGTGGGTTCGCATGGGAGAACTGTGAAAGGGCTAAGTTTTGGTCTGCATGTCTGTCTGCTGCTCCTGAGAGGGAGACAAGAGAATTATTTTGGACTAAATCCAAGTTTGTGTGACTAAAGTAAGCTACTGAAGTGGGCCAGGCTCAACCTGAAGAAGACCAAAGATTTTGCAGAATGCAATCAGCCTGTCAGGTATTCCAGCTACCCCTAAGCTCCCGGTGTGTCCAAAGACTTTGCAGTTGTGACCAGGGTGCTCTTTGCCTGGTACAGTAGAATTCCCGTATATGTAAATGTGCTATGAACTGCTAGTCAGTCATGAGTTAGTTCCCCACTGTGTGAACTGTGTTCTGCTTGCTGGAAGCTGTATCCAGCCCAGAATGGACTGCATCTGAATTTGTTTCCATGTGATCTGGGCCTTGCCAGACTGGCCCAGCCAGGCTACCCACTGCACAGAGAAGCCATCAATGAGAGACCTGCCTGGGGATCAGCCCCCTGCTCCATGCTTGAACAGGAATGACACCTCTGCAACTCATTGGGGCCCTGCTTCTCCTGGCATTCCAGATCAATCACCTGCAGTCTCAGTTTTTGTCCAGCCTGTGTCCAGTCTTGGGTATCGAGAGTAAGTACCAGGGTAGCTCCCTGCAACAACAGCTTCATCTGAGTGTGTCATCTGATTGTCTTGTTGTTTCGTTTCCTTTATGAACTGAGCACTCTAGCTCCAGATAACAAATACTGTGTACTGTGTATGTTGTGTTTTCCATCACAGGGTCCCAACCAGCTGCAATGCCAGCCAACCCCGGGCAACAGTCCTGGCTAGCCCATCTCTTCTCCACATGGGTACCCGGAGGGGGACTGTGTGGGGGGACTCAAAGTGCATGCATAGCTGCTTGATTGATATAACCTTTAAGCTAATTAACCTAATTTTGCCCCTCCCTTTTTCAAGTGCCCAGAATAAATCAGATCTAACTTTTTCTGCATGTAATCTGACTATGGTTCCAGTTTGTGCTGAAAGTGCTGTACTGTTGCTATTTGCTGTGCATAACCTTGATTTACAGGGGTCCCCAGGGTCGAGCCAGAGGAACCAGCCCTGGTGGTAAGTGCAAACAGTGTGGGTACTTATGTGGTGTACCAGGGTATTGTGAAAGTGATTACTGTACAGTGTTCAGGCCACTAGTGGGGAAAGAGGGGGGTCACAGTGTCCTGGAGGGCTGTGCCCAGGCTAGCTTGACCACTACCAACCCTGACCTCCGGGTGGAGGCACCCATTTCAGAACTCAGGCCCCTTAACCTGCTACTAACCAATCAGGCAGGGGTAGTAGCCCTTGGGATAGCGCCATCTAGGGGTTACATCTTGGAGGCACTGCTGGGATTTTGTGTCTTCTAGTGTCTGAAATTATGAATTATTGTCAAACATAAATGGCAACCCAACAGAAGTGGCTGTGCATCAGTTGGTGGGGTGGTGTACAGGGCTGGATATTGATCCTCACAATGCCCTGCTTGTATTGGATGTTCCCCTGAACATTGGTAAAAATGCTGTAGAAGGAGTACTTTCCAAAGTTGAATGTTTAACAAATGCTGTGGTGGTGGGGTGACAGGTTCATTAGACTGCCGAAACTTTCATGGTGTTAGTACAGTGTAGTGACCCAGTGGACAGTTCCAAAGTTCCATGCACTATTGCCCCAGAAGGGGCCCCAGCCACCTGGAGAGTGATAACTAGAAACAGTAAAGACCCTGGGGAGGATGAGCTCCCCCTATTATCTGATACTTTTAAGGATAAATTTGCTAAGTTGTTGCTGGAGGAAAGGAAAAACCATAGAGGACTTTAAGAAACTATTCCTGCCATCTGGGGGTGTTCCCTTACCAGCACCCCCTCCCACTCCAGCACCTGTTACTGCCCCGCCTTTTGTGCCCATGACAATGCTGGCCCCTATATCTGTACCTGCCCTTAGTCACAACTCCTACCAAAGGTTGAGAATCTTCTTGGGCACCCTCCCCACCCCCCAGGGGGGAGGATGACTGGGAGAACTGGATAGACTATGTTGCCCCTCTAGTACTTGAATGGCAATGCTCAGAAGCAGAGAAATGAAAGAGGTTGAGTGAGAGCCTCCGAAGTCCTGCCCTGGCTACCATCCGTGCCAAGCAGGCCAATAACTCCAATACAACTGCTCAGGACTATCTTGATGCATTGGAGAATGTGTATGGGAGCCTGGGTTCAGATGAGGACATGTGGTGGAGAGTAGGAAATGCACATCAGTACTCAGGGGAGCCATTGTCTGTGTATGTACCTCAGCTTGAAAAGCTGCTACAAGAGTTCCTCAGAAAGGGTAGTTTGCCATCAAATGGATTAGATTGGACTAGGCTGTACTGGATCCTTAAGTCTGCTCCATTTTCAGAATTGTTACTGCTTCAGTTGTGCCTCGCCAACCGACTGGAATCACCCCCCTCTTATGATGAGCAAATGAAAGAAATTCGGGGGTTTGAGCAAAAGCGACCCCATGGGAGAATTTCACCAATATCTGCTGCTACTTCACAAGTGACAGAGAGTGATCATCCAAGTGGGGTTCAGGGGCAAACGTCAGCACCTAACAAGCACTTGGAGAATGCAAAGGACTTACTGCCCTGGGCCCAGTTTTGGAAAGATGAGCTACTAAAGGAAATCCAAGAGTTGAAGACGGGTGCCTCTGCAAGGGTTTCCCCCATGGAACAAGAGTCTGGTCCCTTTCAGGATGTGACTGCCTTGGGGGTGGGGGTGCACCCTCAGGCATCCTCCACTGAGGATAGTACCCAAGCTGAAATCAAAGAATTGACTGCCACCCTAAAGGAACTATTGAGACTCATTGCACCCCTCTCACTACTGCAAGCAGGTATTGTACCCTGATCCCTTGCTACCACTTTGGTTCCTCATACAATGTTCTCTCCAAGGATGACCCAGGAGGCTATCATTTGTCACAACTGTGGAAAGGATGGCCGTATGAAGATGGGATGCTGGTCTCCGAAAGACCTAGAGAAAGTGGTGAACTGGCTTCAATGAGAGCTTTGGAAAATGAATCAGTGGTCAAGGGGTGCACAAAATGACTGCAGTAAAGGCTTCAGGCATCCTAACTCAAACCCCTTTGTGGCTAAATCGTCCATCCAGGCCCCTTCTGCTGTCCCTCCAGACTGGTCCAAAATAGTGGGACCTTCCATGGAGACTACCGTGGCTGTTAATGGTATTCCTACTAAGGCTGTGCTGGACAGTGGGTCACAAGTGACCATTGTATTTAAGGACTGGTATGTCAAACACTTATCTGCTGTGCCCTTACAATCCCTGGAAGGCCTACATGTGTGGGGGCTGAGTGACAAGTCTTATCCCTACCTAGGATATGTCCACCTCTGGCTGTCATTTCCTGCAGCTGTAACTGGTGTAGAGGAGCAAGTCAAGACACTGGCCTTAGTGTGTCCCCCTACTGGACTGTATGATGGGGTTCCCTTGTTAACTGGGACCAACGCCCATATGTTTGGGAGATTGGCACAACTCTATCATGAGAAACAAGTTTGAACGACTGGGAGGCCCTAAGAATTCTCACTCTGATCAAGAGGGCCTATGATTTGCAGCAGAACCCCAAGGAAGTGGACCAGGATGAACTGGTAGGGGTTGTGTGGAAGAAGGATCCCGACTCAATGGTACTGGCCCCTAACACCCAGTGTACTGTTCAAAGGGAGGTCCACCTCCGCAAAGATGTCAAGAACAAAATACTGATGTTGGACATGCCAGGCAATGGAAAATTTCCGGAAGGATTATTGGTTAAGCCCAGCATCTTGCCAGCTCGTGCTCATGCCTATGCATGATGAGTGATGGTCCAGATTCATAATGTGTCAGATCGAGAGATCCAGGTGGACAGAGGATGCACCCTAGCTATGGTACACTGCACAGACACTGCAGTGTTGCTCAGCAACAAGCACCCAGATAGAGTGACTCCCGACTTGTTTGATTTTGGTGACTCCCTGTTGCCAGCAGAATGGAAGACTAGAATTAGCCAGAAACTTGCCCAGAGAGATCAAGTGTTTTCATTGAAGGAATGGGACATGGGATGTGTCCAGAGTGCAGAGCATCACATACGCCTGCACGATGAATGGCCATTTCAAGAGAGGTCTCAATTCCTAGCCCCTGCAGACATAGATGATGTGAAAAGACACTTGCAGGAAATGCTCGTGGCTGGTGTGATACAAGAATCCAGGATCCCATATGCTTCTCCCATTGTGGTTGTGTGTAAGAAGACTGGATCTGTGAGAATGTGTGTTGATTATTAAACTCTGAATCGGCAGGCCATCCTCAGTCAATGCACCATGCCCCGTATACAAGATGCTCTGGATTGTTTGAATGGGAGCCAATGGTTCTCGGTGTTGGATCTTTGCAGTGGATATTACCAGATTCCGTGGCTCCAGAGGACATGAGAAGACAGCCTTCATCTGTCCTTTGGAGGTTCTACTAATTTCTGAGAGTGCCACAGGGGATATCGGGTGCCCCAGCCACCTTCCAGCGACTGATGGAACGAGCAGTGGGAGACATGAATTTGCTAGAATGCCTGGTGTACTTGGACAATGTCACTGTGGTCAGGAGCTCCCTAGAGGAACATGAGAGTCAACTGTTCAAAGTACTAGACCCACTGGAACATTTAGGCCTCAAGCTATCCATTGACAAGGGCCAGTTTTTCCAAACCTCTGTGAAGTATGTGGGGCACATAGTGTCTACAGGGGGGAGGATAGAGACTGATCCTAGTAAAGTTGAAGCCATGACTACTTGGCCCCAGCCCCACAATTTGAAAAAACTACATTTCCTGGGATTCTGTGGCTACTACCGCTGGTTCATAAAGGACTATTCCAAAGTGATTTGGCCACTCTTGAGTCTTACCCAGAGCTACCCTCCTACCAATTGGAAATACAAAAAAGGGTCCGTCAAAGAACCAGGCAAAGCATATTTCCACCCAGGTGAACATTTTGGGTCCCGTTGGACGCCTGACTGTTAAGCAGCTTTCCACGAAGTCACATACCAGCTCACCCACGCCCCCATCCCCGCTTATGCTGATCCCACCAAACCCTGTGTGCTGCATACTGATACCAGTATGCAGGGTCTAGGAGCTGTACTGTATCAAGACCATGAGGATGGTTTGAGACCAGTGGCATTCGCCAGTAGGAGCTTGACCCCGTCAGAGCGAAACTACCCTGTGCACAAGTTGGAGTTCCTTATGTTAAAATGGGCCATTGTTGACCAGTTTCATGATTACCTCTATGGGGCAAAAATATTGATGCAGACTAACAATAACCTATTGACCTATGTACAAACTTCAGCTAAGTTAGATGCCACGGGGGCACCGATGGCTTTCTGCATTGTCAACATATGATTATGCTGTCAAATACAGACCAGGCCTGAATCATATTGATGCTGATGCCCTGTCCCTGAGGCCCATTTCCAAGAGTGACTGGGTCAGACTGTCTGAACCTGACATCTGAGCATTGTGCCAAAAGTTTGATAGAAAGGAACAGATGCTTACAGACACAGTAGACTGCTTGGTAGATTGCTTGGGCCCCTCTGACCCCTGCTTACCGGCTGCATATTGCCACTTCTCTGCTCTAGACATTAGTGCACTACCTCAGTTTGACAATGACAGCATTCAGTGGGCTCAATCCCGAGATCCTATGATTCAGCTAGCACTTGACGCCTTTCGTGCAGGAAAAGATGTGTCCAAGTTGCGTTCCTCTGATCTGCGAACCGCTTTATTGTTTAAAGAAGGCCCTAGGTTGAAGCTGCTTAATCAGTTGTTGTATAGAGAGACTGTAGATTGTGGTGGCCAAATAGACAAACAACAATTGGTCCTGCCCACAGCTTTTAAATATTTGGTACTGAGGTCCCTCCACAATCACATGGGCCACCTCAGTATCGACCAGACCCTTGACCTAGTACAGTCTCGATTCTACTGGCCCAAGATGCGGGCCAATGTTGAGCACCATGTGAGGACTTGTAGGCACTGCCTGCAGAGAAAAGTCCTGCCTCAGAGGGCTACCCCTCTTGTCAACATTACTACCAGCACCCCAATGGAACTAGACTGCATAGACTTCTTGAGATTAGAGCCTGATCAGTGAAACATTGGCAATGTGTTAGTGGTTATGGACCATTTCAAACAGTATGCACAAGCTATTCCCACCAAAGGTCAAAAAGCATCTACCGTGGCCAAGGTGCTAGTGAAAAATTTCTTTGTCCACTGTGGTGCCCCCCAGTGAATTCACTCTGATCAGGGCCAGGACTTTGAGAGTTAGCTAACCAAAGTAATGCCTTCACAATGGGGGGGGGGTGCGAAAGTCAAGAACCACCCCTTATCACCTGCAGAGGGATCCTCAACCAGAACACTTTAACTGCACCCTGCTAGACATGCTAGGTACTCTCCACCCAAAAGATAAGCATAAATGGAGCCAGCAGATTAGTACCTTGGTACACACATACAATTGCACAAAGAATGATGCTACCAGGTTCTCTAACCCTACCGCCTCATGTTCGGGAGAGAGGCCCGGTTGCCTGTTGATGTCTGTTTTGGGGTTTCTCCCGATGGGGTCTGAGCCAAAGATTATCTGCAATATGTTCAAAAAACTGAAAGCTCAATTGAACCATGCCTATCAACTGGCCCAGACAATGGCCAGCAAAAGAAATCTAGCCAACAAAGAGAGACATGATAGAAAAGTAAAGGCTCAAGAGCTTAGGCCTGGAGACCGTGTGTTGTTGTGAAATTTAGGACTGCACGGTAAACACAAAGTTGCTGATCGATGGCACCATCTTCCCCATGTCATAGTTGGAAAGTTGGATGATTTGCCAGTGAAAGAAGTGCGCCCCGAGAATAACTCCAAAACTGTCAAGACCATGCACTGAACCACTTGCTACCTATTGGTCAAGTTATAATTGAGGCTGAACCCACTGAGATTGATTTACCTGTACCAGTGACTCATGCTGCTGCAAGAAAGAAAAAGAGTCAGCCTGCCCCCATGATTGCTGATTTAAGACTTCCCCCGCAGCAGGCCCAGAATGATAGTGACTGCCAGTCTAACTTGGATGACAGTGAGTGTGATAATGCCCATTATCCCTCATATGAACTGAGTCAATTGTTTTGCGGAAATCCTATGTTGAATTATGGGGATGAAGCTGGGCCTTCTGGACTGCCTAACACTTCGGCATCATCCTTGGAGCTAATGCTCCCTGAAGGTGAAGTGCAAAGTATCATGTCTGAGGATGCTGAGTCTTTGTGTATCGTGGAACTATATGATTTGCCTGAAGGAGAGACTGATGGTATGAGTCTTTCTGGTGACATGCCAGAACTTGAGGAACACTATGAGAGTGCTGACAACCCCCCTTCAGTGCCAGAGTGTCTTTAAAATGAGCCAAGTGTTATAGCAACAGAGACTACAGGGCAAGGGGCTGACAGTGCTCCCAGCTTGGACATTCCCCTTCATGCAGAGGCACCCCTTACAAGTGATGAAAGCTCCAAGACCATTGCTGAAAGTACAGAGACTGTGGTTGTTCATTCCAGAAAGACTGGCCGAGCTGTCAAGCCAGTGGTATGCTTCAGTTACGATTCCCCCGGGAGACCAGTGGATTTCCCTGTCAATGTAGTCCACAAAGGTGTTTATGTCTCTCAGAGCTCACTGCTCAAATTGAACTTGATGGCCCATTCCAGGTTACTTGTTCTGCCCTCTCACCATGATGCCCCTGCCCCAGACAGTCCCAAGTTAACTGATAGGGAAGGGCCCCCTCTTGCATTGTTTAGAGTACAAGAAGTTATTACATGATTCTGTATAGTAATGTTCAATTTACCTGTGTGAAATATGCATAATGTATTTCAGAATGGAAATGATATAGTGAAGTACATTGGAATGTATAGTAAAGTGACAAGTTATGCCAATTGATGAATCAGATAGCACTTGTATAGCATGCTAATACTATAAACGTCTTGTATATGTTGCATTTTCAATGTTATGATGGTACAGACTTGACGCGGATGCCAAGTTTTCCCAGGCAGGGAAAGGTGTAACCCCCCTACAAATGGGGGTTCCCAAAAAGTCATCCTTGAGCTTGCCTAAATGCTCACTGCCAGGCTGGTGTCCTGAGTTTTAGCAGTTTAAATGTGATTACCAGAGCCTGTATTGCCTCTGTGTACAGTCTCTTTAAGAGCTGCTTGATTGCAGCATAAGTAATCTGAGATGGAGCTCTGTTGAAAGATGTAACTATTTGTTGAAAATCATTTAGAGTGATGATAATGTAGTTTGTCTAACCTGCTTTCTTTGTAGCAAAGACTGTTTTATTTGCCTCTACTATCTTGGTCTTGGACTGCAAATTGGACCAATCAGTTCTGGTGGGACCTAAAATGTAGCCAGACTACAGGAGCTGTCTGAATTCTAAATCTGTAGGAACTGTAGTTTGAGTTTTTTGTGCCTTTTTTGCAACTGAAGGGGAAGCTCTTGCTTTGACTGACAGCCAAATCAGCGAACCAAATCTTTTGGATCTTGGGGAAGTACCAGGCTGCTTGCAGTTTTCAGTTAGTGTTGAGCTTAGAAGTGAAATAGAGAAATGAGAGTAGTTGAAGTGGTTTTGAGCAGCAATCCTAAGTGAATTCACATGGGAGAACTGTGAAAGGGCTAAGTTTCAGCCTGCATGCCTGTCTGCTGCTCCTGAGAGGGACAGAAGAAAATTGTTTTGGACTATATCCAAGTTTCTGTGACTAAAGTAAGCTACTGAAGTGGACCAGGCTCAACCTGAAGAAGACTAAAGATTTTGCAGAATGCAATTGCTCTATCAGGAGTTCCAGCTACCCCTAAGCTCCCGGTGTGTGCAGAGAATTTATGATTGTGACCGGTGAGCTCTTTGCCTGGTACAGTAGAATTCCCATATATGTAAATGTGCTATGAGCTACTTGTGGGTCGTGAGCTAGTTCCCCGCTGTGTGAACTGTGTTCTGCTTGCTGGAAGCTGTATCCAGCTCAAAACAGACTGCATCCCAATTTGTCTCCATGTGGTCTGGGCCTTGCCAGACTGGCCCAGCCAGACTACCCACTCCACAGAGAAGCCATCAACGAGAGACCTGCCTGGGGATCAGCCCCTGCTCTACACTTGAACAGGAACAATGCCTCTGCGACTCGTGTGGGCTCTGCTTCTCCTGGCATATCAGATCAACTACCTGTAGTCTCAATATTCATCCAGCCTGTGTCCATTCTTATGTATCATGAGTAAATACCAGGGTAGCTCCCTGCAACAACAGCTTAATCTGAGTGTGTCATCTGATTGTCTTGTTGTTGTGTTTCCTTTACAAACTGAGCCCTCTGGCTCCGGATTACAGATGTACTGTGCATGTTGTGTTTTCCATCACAAGGCCCCAACCAGCTGCGATGTCAACCAACCCTGGGCAACAGTCCTGGCTAGCCCATCTCTTCTCCACCTGGGTACCCAGAGGTGGACTGTGTGGGGGGGGGACTCAAAGCACATGCATAACTGCTTGATTGATATAACCTTTAAGCTAATAAACCTGATTTTGCCCCTCCCTTGTTCAAGTTCCCTGAATAAATCAGATCTAACTTTTACTGCATGTAATCTGACTGTGGTTCCAGTTTGTGCTGAAAGTACTGTACTGTTGCTATTTGCTCTGTATAACCTTGTTTTACAGGGGGGCCCCCAGGGTCGAGCCAGAGGAACCAGCCCTGGTGGTAAGTGCAAATAGTGTGGGTACTTATGTGGTGTACCGGGTATTCTGAAAGTGATTATTGTACAGTGTTCAGGAGGGCTGTGCCCAGGTTAGTTTGACCACTACCAACCCTGACCTCTGGGTGGAGGCACCCATTTCAGAACTCAGGCCACTTAACCTGCTAATAGCCAAGCAGGCAGGGGTAGTAGCCCTTGGGATAGTGCCACCTAGAGGTTACATGTGTTTAATTTATAACCACATCTGTAATAATTTGTGGAGTCACATTGTGCACTGCTGCAGGTACATTGATGACATTATAGTCATCTGTGATGGTACCATAGAAAAGGCTGGAGATTTCCTGAGTTACGTGAACAACAACCTTGACATCAGGTGTACACATGAGGTGCAGGAGAAAAACATTACCTTTTTTGATTTGTGTTTGTATATAGAGGGTGATGGCAAAATAAGTTTCAAGGGTTCTCAAATGCCTACTATGGAAATATAATCCTTCACGTAGGCAGTGCCAGTCCCCTGTCTGTTATTTCCAGCATTCCCTATGGACAGGTCCTCCAGCTATGGAAAAATTGTTCCAGGTGATCTGATTTTGAGGGACTGCCATGAGATCGCATTATTTAATGAGGTGTTACAAAGATGAGGTGTTACGAAGTCAGTCGCTTGTACCAAAAGAAAAAATATTTAGAAGTTTAACCTTTGACATTTGTTCTAGATTATACGAAACTGGCCCTTATGGTAAAATATATTTTATTCAGGAATTGGGGCATTTTGGAAAATAGTGTAGTGCATGATCTTTATAAAGAGAAACAGCATGTCACCTATAGATTAGCACCCAGCCCGAAGGATGTCCTGTCACTCAATCATTTTCCTCCATCTGTGGAGAATAGACAACATTTAAATTGGTTACCTGCATGACCCAAGGGCATATTTCAGTGTGGACATTGCTTCATTTGTAGATATGTGCAGGTAGGCGAATGTTTTAAAACCCAACAGTACACATAGAATAGTTTCTGAATTGCTCATTGTCCCTTGTAGGGCTGATCATATATAATACAGCTTGAAATCCAGTCTGGCAGTCAGGTGTCAGATTTTGTACTATCCTAGTTAAACATTTGCTGTCAGACTGTAAAAAAGATAACCCCTCTAAGCACCACTTCTGACAACTGCACCTCCACTCCAACTATGCAATTGATTACACCCTGCCCAAACCATGTTCTATTCCCCCAGCCTCCCTGTCACCAATTCCAAGAGAACACATACTGTATTCTTCCATAATAAATGGTCCTACTCCTTATAATAAAACATTCTTCATTAGCTACCTCACCTTCACTCCTCACTGACACAAGCCACAACCTCCCTGTTTAATAGAACACCCCTTGCTAAATTTACCTACCAGTACCCACTTCCGTCCTCCCAATAGAACCCAGATAACAGGAAATAGCAGAGTAAGGTTACTGAACTGTGCCAAGGTGCAGCAGTTTGTGCTTTTCTTTGGTCTCGGAGGTAGGAATGAAAGATAATGTTTTCCTGTAAGAGCACCTGATTGACTGCCTGTTTGCCTGGGAGATGATAGGATCAACTGGAAAATATCCTGAGAGCAAACAGCATGACAGCTGGCACGTCCAGGTCCCACTTTCTGCTACCAGCCCAACTACCCACAGACAATGTCTTCCATCATGTTACCTGGATCACTAGGAGATGATGCCCCACTCTGGCTAAGCCATACGATGGAGGGAGGGGGAAGGGAACTCAGTTAAAACAGCTGTCATGAGAGGAGGTAATCCAGCTTTGTCAATATCTATCTTATACAGTGTATGCTATATTTTTGCATAGAATGCCTGGATGCTGTTTGACTGTTATGCACAATTTTGAATGCACTTTAAAATATGAGACACATCGCCCTTGTAGTGGCACCTTTGAGATCTGCAACGCTGCCTATTGAATCCTATGTAAATCAATAAAAAACTGATCAAGTGTGTGTTTTTATTTTTATGTTTGCTTGCACGCATGTACAAGAAACATAGTGCCATCATCTGAGTTTTCGGAGGTCTGGTACCCATCTTCCAATTCAGTCAGTGTGTTTGCACGTTCGTCTGCAGTTCTCCAATGAACGCTGCAGCTGTCTATGACAGCAGTTGAAAATGCAGTGTAGTACAGTTGAAAGGGAGAGCTATGCTTCAGGGAGCAGCGATAAGATATTGCATGCTCATGTGCACTCTCCACGCACACACACACACACACACCCACATGCACGCATACTGCGTGCTCCTCCCCATGCATACACTGTTTAGCTGACGGGGTTGCCCAGTCCTCCATTGGCTGTGCTGCGCTTCCCCCAACAGAGTTCCAGATGCCATGCTGGGAGCCCACTCCAGTGTGGCAACATATTGTATGACTGACAGGGGTGCCCAATCCCCCATCGGCTCCACTGCTCCCCCAAGAGACAACAGGGTGCCAAGCTGAGAGCCCACCCCAGCATGGCAACAGATTGTATGGCCGATGGGGGTGCCCAATCCCCCATTGGCTCCATGACCCTCCCCCAAACAGCCTTCTACCTGCCACGCTGGGAGCCCACCCCAGCGCGGCAAACGTCCCGAGTTGTCCAAGTAATAAAAAAAAACCTGAAAGAAAAAACTTCCCTCGCTGACTGTCCTGACCCAATCTCCCCCCACCCACGGCCACCCTTTGTGCATCCACCTCTCCCCACACACACCCTCACTCCATACTTACCTCCAGAGCTCGGCGAAATGATCTTTGGTGGACCGGGAACATGTCTGCACTCTTCAAAGCCGACCGCGAACTGAGAAAATGCTGGTAGGTTGTATAATGGAATAAACAGGGTATTTTCAACTTTAGTGCATATCTCGGGCATTTTGGGGAATTTTTTCACTAAATTTTCTACATTGGGTTTTTGGGACCCCACCTCATGATTTCTGTCACTGTCATGGCGTTAACCAGCACCAAAAGGTGATTTTGCAGTCACTGCGTGGAACCGCTTTTCAGGATCAATTTACAAAATGACAGTGTCACAGTTCATAAGGTAGGCCCCAAAAACTCTATTTTGAAAATTTGGTAAAAAAAGTTCCAAAAATGACTGTTTTACGAGCATGCATTGCACTGTTCCTACGCACGCTCTTAAGTTCATGAATTTTTAATATGTTCACTCCAGATTTTCAACATTGCTATTTTAACATACCTCCTTATGAGCAGTACAGCTGTCATTTCTCACATCTGACCCAAAATGTGTTTCTGCGCATGTAGCGCACAATGGCACACTCGGTGTGCGAAATCAATGTTCAGGGCAGATTAAGAAAATCACAGTGACACTGTTCATGAGCAGAGGTGTTAAAATGGTTATGTTAAAAATTTGGTGAAATACATCCATAAAATGACTGTGTTACGAGCCACCTTTACACAGTTTCCATGCACCCTCGTAACTTCATGGATTTCTAACATTTTCATTCCAGATTTTCACCACTGGCATTTTTCAAGACTTCCTTATGAACAGTACAGCTGTCATTTTTCACACCATGGCTGAAATGTGTTTTTGCACTTCCAGTGCAGAAATGCATGGTTGCTGCAGGAAACCCTATTCAGGACAGATTAAGTAAATCACAGTAACATTGTTCATGAGCTGAGGTCATAAAATCCCTGTGTTGACAATCTGCTGTAAATAATCCCCAAACTAATTGCATTATGGGTGTGCCTTGCACATTTTCTACACACGCTCGTGACTTCACCAGTTTTTTTAATATTTTCACTGCAGAATTTGAATGTTGCCATTATTTGCACCTCCCCATGAACAGTACAGCTGTCATTTTTCATATCCTGTTCGAAATGTGTTTTTGCATCTGTGGTGCCTAATGGCGTAGTCAATGTGCAAAATCAGCTTTCAGCTAACAAACTGATATTGCCACTGTTCATAAGGTGGGGGGTTACAAAAAAAACATGTTGAAAATTTGGAATGAAAATGCCAATGAACACCTGAGGCGTTAGGGTTTCCGACCATAATGCCTCAACCTGTAGAGATTGAGAGGCATCAGTGGTGTGACTTGGGATTCTCACCTGTAATGCTCATACCATTCCACACCCTGCAGCCAGTGAGAGGCATCGAGGTGTGCCTTGGACTCTTCGGCCCCAAAGTTCACCCCACTCTCCTATACAGGACCCATCTCACCGTATTTCCTGATGGAATGGGGTGAGCATAAGAGCCAAAGACCCCAAGACACACCATGACATTTGTCAGTGTCTGCAGGGTAGGGTGTGGTGAAATGGCATGACCATTATGTCTGATGACCCAAAGGCACACCCCAAAGTCTCTGCAGGGTGGTGGTGAGGTTGGCTTCAATTCAGTACTTCACTGCCATTCCTATTATGCAGTCCTCTAGCTCCTACACTACCAATGCCAATGGCAGCAAGCAAACATTCGGCATTGACAAATGCTTGTTTTGCTTAAATTGCACTTTTCACAGGGCAGTTTCTTTTGGCGGGTTTAAGTTGGATTTATCTCCGATATTACACCTCTTTCTTTTGAATATTTTCAGAAAAGGTAGTTTCTAAAAACAAGAATACAGCTCAGTATCCATGTTGGCAGTTCCACTGAATACAGATGCATCACTGGACATCTTCAGACTAAGTTCCTCCTAGCATGCACATAATATATTGCTCAGTTCTGGCCCGTGATGTCAGATATCTCTGTCCACTGGAAGGGATAGGTTTCCTTTGCAGCTCTGCATGTGTTGAAGGAATTCATCTATTCAAGTGCATTTTACTTTGGCAGACTTTGAATTTAATGATGCTTTCAGCTAATCTATAGCAGTTTTTTTCTTCGGGTTCTGCTCCATCCGCAGTGATTGGCAGTGAACATCAGAAAACTGTCTTTAAATTTGGCATGCACTGCATGCAGAGGATGTCAGCCACAGACACCTACGACACATGTATATATTGCCTTTGTTGAGGAACATAACACCTTTACCTGATCTCACTATCAAGCAATGCTAGCATTATTATTATTGTAAAATGAGTGGAAGACTTGTCTCCTCAGCAGGCCCAAAGACCACAAACTACCCTCAGCTGTGTTGGGTTAGTAGCCCAGCATGCAAACCTTGATAAGGAGGATGCAGCAGTGGGGATGGCTAATTTTTGGTCTCTGCATGCTCCAGTCAGGGCTAAGCATCAAAGGACCATTCATGGATTATTTCTGTGAAATGCATTTGGCCCTCCAGTCCAACTGGGAAAGACCACCCTACCACAAAAGGCACATGAAGCACCATCATCCAGGTTTGTGGTACCATGAATGGTTATGCTCTTCTAACTTCTTCATGTCCCCTGACTGCTTGGCCCTAGTCAACCTCCCTTCAGTCTAGTGGCAGGTCAAGGTTCCTACAGTGACTCCACTCAACCCTGACTCTGATCAATTAATGGGTTGAGATATTTCCTGAACCAATCAACCAACTGTTGTCAGTGAGGAGTCACAGACCTCTGTTTTCCTGGTCCTCACTCAGTAGGACCTGTCTCAGTTGGTGCCCTCAAATGAATCACCATGGGAGGTGCCTGCCCTAGCGATCTTGCCTTAGAGATCCATAGTTGTCTCCCTGCCAAAGTACGTAGTCTACATAGAGCCCTCTGAATATACAAGCCACCATCGGACTTTGTGTCAGGGTTGAGGTGCTGCTCATGGTCACAATCCTACAATCCTGCTCAACCAGTAAACATCAGTCATGATGTTCATTCACCTTGTCATCCTCTGGGGAGGATCAGCATCATCTTCATCAACACTAAAAGACTTTCTGTGGCAGCAAGACTCTATTACAGGCAGGGGTAGATGTCTGCTTCCAGGTTGTGGTCCCTTAGCCTCATCTGGTGGTGGAGACCCCTCTGATGCAGCCATGGGTTGGTTCCCTCACTAAGGGGTTTCACCCAGCCTTCCAGGCTACTTCTAGGTAGAAGTTAGCCAGAACACTAGGCTGCTCCATGGTGAGAAGTGTCCCAGGGTAGTTTTTAAAGATACATTGCACTCTGAAGGTGAATCCTTGATGACCTTTAGTAGAACTAAGCTCTTCAAATAAGATTCCTCAAGTGATCAGTCAGCCTCATCAGGCTCAACATCCTTCAGAGCATTGCTTCAATTAATGTCAGAATCTTTGAAGGTCCCCTGGAGCTGGTTCAGAAGTTAGCTAAACAGCAGTTAACCAACATCCTTAATAGGGATGTTTCTCCTGGACTCACCTTCCCACTGACCAAGACCATCTTGGGACAGGAATTGGAGCTTTGGCAGCATTTAGGATTCTGCACAGCACTCATCACCCAGATGATCCACATATAGGTGGTTCCCACTGGCACCCTTTCAGAGTTCTTGGAGCAACCATCCACAGAAGGGCCAATCTCTTACTCAGATTTTCCCATGCCTAATGGACAAGGATATGTGAATAAACCTGCCCTATAAGGAATCTAAGAAATTAGATTATACAGCCATGAAGGCCTATGAGTCCTCTTTGCTTGGTCTCTGGCAGGCCGGTTATTCAGTCATGATGGATAACTTTGACCACTCCCTTTTTACAATGTTTGGGCACCTCCTCCCTCTATGTCTGTTGATAAGCAGCAGGTGCCTCAACAAATCTGGGACCAAGGATGCATGCTGGCTAACCATCAGCTCCAAACTGCCTGGGACATGAGAGACTCCTGTGCCCAGTTGATGGCTACAGTCATCTCAATGTGCCTGGCTGATGCTATCCACCTTCATAATGGATGGCTGCAGAAGTTGACTGACGTCTCAGTTCTGGGCACTGACCTCTTCAGCCCTGGTGTGGAAGGAGATCTGATATGGATTGAGAAGTTCAGTACCACCATGGACTTTGTGACTTTGGCCCAGAAAGATCCAAAACCACCTACGAGGACTTTTAGTTTATGGGCATTCAGCCACAACACCCTTAGCAGCAGCCCTAAAAGGGGCAGTTTCAATGTTGGCATCCAAAACTCAAGTTTGCTAGCCAGGATAATCAAAAAGCAGGGACACTGAAGGTGCCTACAGTGCCAGCCTGCCAGAATCTCCTCCAAGGCAGCAAAATGATGGGTTAGAGGATGTTATTTCCCCTCCTGTCCTGGTCTGATTTATAGCAATTTAGTTCATTGACATTTTCAACTAAGTGGTGTTTGTGTGGTTATAGGTACAATTATTCAACAATCTGATCAGCTTTAGTGGTCAAGATTTCTGTTTAATTGGACTTCCGGTGACGTCATAGAAAGAATGGCAGCCTAGACTTGGTGGCTCCCCGATGGATCCTACAACAACCCTCCAAATAGAACATATCCATTGCCATCCGATCACAGTTAACATATGAGGGTACCTTTAAAATGCCGAAGAAGAAAGGGGAGAACAAATTTGCAATTTTGGCACATCAAAATGGGGAGAAATCCCAAGACGAGGGATCAGAGAGTGAAGACTCGAGGGCCTCAACGTCCTCTCACCGGAGTGGCGTGGCTCCTGAGCAGGCTTCCCATGTAGTCCTGCAAAAACAGATGGCCTAGATGCTAGCAGAAATCAGAGACTTCCGAAGAGAAATGAAGTCAACGGCTGCTGCTCTTCGGGTTGACTTCGGGAAACTCGGGCAGAGACAGGAATCCAGTGATGCCGGCATAGACAAGACGGAAGGAAGGCTAACTGACACAGAACGCGCCATAACACAGCTCCATGGGGAAATCAGGGCCCTTAGAGTGCGGGCTGAAGACACGGAGAACTGCAGCCGGAGAAATAACACTAGGATATCAGGGATTCCGGAGGGCTCGGAAGGGACAGAGATGATAAAATTCCTCCAGAAAACTCTAAAAGAGCTGCTCTCACTACCTGAAGAGATATCATTGGAGCTGGAGCGGGCACATCGTGCACTGGGGCCTAGGCCCCCACCAGGCTCTCGCCCCCCGCATCATCCTGGCAAAATTTCTGAGGTACCAAGAGAAGGAAGCTGTCCTGAAAGCAGCCTGGAGGAAGGCGAAGGTCTTGCTCCAGAGCCAGCGTCTCTATTTTGACAACGATTATGCCCAAGACCATGGCACGAAGGCGAGCCTACTCCGAAGTCATGAGAGCATTGAAGGCAGCGGGGATCCACTTCTGTAACCCTACCCCGTGAAAATGTTGATTCTGTTCCCAGATGGCACACGTACCGTGGAGTCAGCAGAGGAGGCGAGGGCCGAACTCAGAAGATGGAATATAGATGTCCTTCAGGCTGGAGTCTACTGGGAGCCCTCGCTAGCATCCAAGCTAGCTCAGAAATCGAAATCGAATGAGCAGAGAGATGCAAGGTGAAGACAGGGAGCAGAAGCCTTGCAGCGGATTGTTGGAGAGCTACGGATGTCGCAAACTAATTCAGAGGTGCAGCGGACAGCGGAGGCTAATCTGGACTACATGAAAATGCCGCAAGTAGCTTTGAAATATTATTGTAGAGTGGGTAGGGAAAGTAGGTCTAAAGGCAATGAAGACAAGGATACAGAGTCTGGTAGGGTGGGGGCAAAGGTTGCCAATATACCTTCCAGAAACTGAAAAGGCAGCAGAAATGGGGGGACTACCACAGGAGAAAGGAGGTTTGAAGGCTGCAGAAATGGGGGGGAACTATTAAAAGAGGAAGGAGGAGGGTGGGGGTAAGGAAGGGATTGGGATGCTCAAGAGAGTAGGCAGATGGGGTGATAATCTAGGAGTAGGTATACTAATGGAGCAACAGAGGAAAGTGGGGGGGAAGAGAGAGAGACACAAGGCCGGAGAGGGAAGTAGGAGAGGGAGGAGAAGGCGATTGCAGTTATGCACCCCAAACCAAACCACATTGCAGTAAGAAACAGAGGAAAGCACACCTAGAATCCTAATCCGGTGGAGTGAGTGGGGAGGAGGGAACAAGGAGATACTGAAGATACAGATGGTCGCCTGATTGTGGAGGGAGATAGAAGGGCAGGGGATAGTCGAGACCCCTTATTTGCCGAAGTAAGAGGGACTAACCAGTTCAAGTGGTGCCTATCAGCAACAGATTTCTGTTTCCCGATGGCTCCGGTCCCCATTCTCATTCAAAGGGGAACGAAGCAGAGGACGTATACAGAAACAGGAGGAGTAATGAAAGGGGAGGATTAAAGGAGAGGGGAAGGAAGCTGGAGGGTTGGCGAGGGGTTGAAACCTGGGGATGACACATGGTATCCAGACAACAGACTACTACGGAAGCTGGAATGAACATGGACAAACTGTTACCCAGGAACAATTAAAAAGGGATACAAGAACTGGCCAATTGATGGCATGGGGTGGGAGAAACGGAGGGGGTGAGCGAGGGAGGGTGGGATCAAGAGCTGAAAAACACACACAGCATTACCAAGGAGGGATTGGAATTCACCTCCTACCTTATATTTTACGATGGGAGGGGAATGGGGGTGGGGTGGGGGGATGCTCCCCAAATGTGGTGAATCAGAGGTTCCCCCTTCTATTGACTCATGCTCAGGGAGGATGGGCTAATAATCTGTAAGCAGGGAGTAAGAGGGTCTAAATAACACAGAGAGTGGGAGGATGGGGCCTTGCTCGAGGGGAGCGACCCCCGTGGGCTAGTTGCCACTGCCTGCTGATGATGCCTGGGCCCCGTCGCCCCTTCTGGCCCGGTTCGAGGGGTGGCCCAGCCTACTGTGGGACCTCCTGTGTGTGATGGTGAGGACCCCCCCGACTGGAAGCTACTCAATAAAGAGTGACACGAACGCCGTGTTGAGGGGGTGCATGAGGGCTGGGGACCAGCGACTGCTGGGGAATGTGAGACCGACTCCGGGTGGAGAAGTGAGGCCGATGCCCCCTCCGGACTGTGACGCTGGGAGCGGAGTTGGCTGGATGGAGGCACATGGGTGCGGGTCAGCCTGCCACCCGTTTCCGGACTTGACACGCTGAGCAGGCTTGGGAACCTCACGCCTACCTATGCCTGCGGGGAGGGTGAGGGGTCCTGCCTGCATGCACGTTCTCCCTCCTCTGACCGGGCTGAGAATTACTGCCTCCCTGCCCTGGTCCCTTTGAGATCTGGGAAGGGTAGAATCCCCACAACAAATATACTCCCCTACAAGCTACAACTAGGATCCCAGGGGACCACTGCTACGGTCACCTTTCCTTTTAACCCTTTCCCAAGTAGCACTTTGTGCTTGCCCAGTGATTCTGGGCAATAGGTAAGGTTTTTTCCTTACCACAGGGTCAGGACTTCCTGACTCGTGGAAGTACCAGTTTGTAAGTTATGAATGTTAAAATGTTTGGATGTTGTATAATAGTCTATATGTTGTATATTAATTATGCACCGTTGTGTATTGTATGTTGTAGTGTGTTAGTCACCAGATCTGAACAAACTGGCTCAGTGGGGGTGCTCTCCGGGGGCGGCAGACCTAGGGCCCCGCTAGAGTGAAGGAGGTACAAACTGAGGAAGAGAACAGGAATAAGATATGGATACAACTAAGGTGAAACTACTTTCCTTAAACATAAATGGCCTATTAAGAGGTCTAGGACCTTAGCATTTATTAGGCGCTCCAAAGCCGATATAACATATCTACAGGAGACACACATGAGTGTGTCGGAACATGTAAAATTGACTAAACTAAGTAGGGGACAGGTTTTTCATTCCTCTGCCAAGGCCGGAAGATGCAGGGGGATAGCTATAATAATCTCTCCGGGCACTCCGTTTAAAGCCGAATATAATTGGTCTGATCAGGAGGGACGTATGATTCTGGTACAGGGTACGTTACATGACAAACCAGTAACATTAGTAAATATTTACTTCCCACCGGGAACCACGGTGGCCCACCTTAAACCTTTATTAGATAAGGTTATTCAAAAAACCGTCGGGATGCTTATGCTGGCAGGTGACCTTAACTTCATTATGGACCCTAGCCTAGACACTACTAATCCCAAACCCCCTAAACAATCGGTAACCCAGCGTTTTTTCAAAAGATTTGCAAACAAAGCGGGATGGTGTGACGCTTGGAGGAAGTTGCACCCACATTCAAGGAATTACACCTACTACTCACTGGTACATCAATCCTATTCACGCATTGACCAGGTATATACACAGGTGGAGAATATGGGGAGAATACATGACATTCACATTGGGGACATTGCGGTTTCAGACCATGCCCCCCAGACGATCTTGTGGGACTTCGAGCTACAACCCAAGCGGACACTATGGAAGCTTAATCCGTACTATCTGCGGTCTAAGAAATTCTGTGATTTTCTATTAGAGAAGATCCAGGAGATAAAAATGGACAACCCGGTGGGGGACTCTACCCCTGCCATGTACTGGGATACAATTAAGGCTGTGCTTAGGGGCCATATAATAAAATACACTGCAGAAAAAGAAAGACAGCGTAAAGTGCAAAAACTTAAACTCGATGATACCCTTCACTTTTTACAAATGGCACATAAACAAGGGGATACTACGGTACTTCCCCAACTGCAACAAACCAGATTTGAGTTGGACCGATTAATACAACAGCAGACCGAGATGACCTTAACCTTTCTGCGACAGAAATTTTATGAAGTTGGACCAAGGGCTACTCGGCTACTGGCCTACCAAATCCGGAAACAAAAAAAAGCGACCACGATTCTCTCAGTACTTCACCCTACGGGAAACCGACGTCTCACAAAGACACACGACATTGCTGAAGCCTTTATAACATATTATAGGTCCCTATACACCCCCAGAAACTGTGGCATCGTCGTATCAAATAGAAGAATTCCTACGATCAATCACTCTGCCACGGCTAATAGAGAACCAAAGCCAAGCCCTAGTCACACCAATAACAGAGATGGAATTGAAGGCCACCATTGCGAATACTGAGTCCCAGAGGTCACCAGGACCAGATGGGTATGGAGCGGGAACTCTACAAGGCAGTAGGGGCACAAATAATCCCTGACCTCCTTAGTGTATTTAACAAAGTTTTGGAGGGGGATCCCCCCCTCGTCCTGGTCTTACGCAACGATCTCTGTGATACCTAAACCAAATAAGAACCCACAACTCTGCGCCTCCTATAGACCCATATCGGTACTCAATCAAGACTATAAGTTATTCATGGCAATTCTGACTCGACGGGTGGATCAAATACTCCCCCTGTTAATTCACAAGGACCAAACCGGATTTGTCAGATCTCACACCACTACAGACAGTATAAGACGGACTCTTCATTTAGTACACCGTATACACGCCCGATGGTGCCCCGTCCCTGCTGGTCAGTCTAGATGTTGAAAAAGCATTCGACAGAGTGGCATGGCCCTTTTTATATGCAACATTACACAAGTTCGGCTTCCCTACCTCTTTGATAGCTGTCCTACAAAATATCTACGCCTACCCGCAGGCGTGTGTGAAAATCAATGGACACCACTCTACTTATTTTCCACTATATAGAGGGACGAGGCAGGGATGCCCCTTCTCTCCCCTTTTGTTTGTGGCCTTTATTGAACCCTTGGCCCAGAAGATTAGAGAAGCACAAGATATAGAGGTAGGGGGAAGAGAACACCGGATTTCCCTCTATGCGGATGACATCTTGCTATATCTGCGAAACCCAGATCAATCCCTCCCTGCAATTAAGTCAATATTAGAATCATTCACTCTGGTGTCGGGGTACAAGTTGAACCTTACTAAAATGGAGATGCTCACTTTTCATTACTCTCCTACGCAGGAAGTCCGAGCGGATACCCCGGGAAGGTGGGACCTAGAAAAACTAAAATACTTGGGAATACATATTCCCAAATCTCCACTAGAGTACTACAAATATAATTATGCCCCCTTCATAATACAACTTAAAGCAGACCCTTCTTCATGGGCAACTCTCCCCTTGGGATTGGCGCATAGGATTGACTTGATTAGAATGGTCTCCCTTCCAAGAGCACTATACCTGTTCCAGAATGTGCCCATCCACCTCCCCTCAAAAACTTTCAAGGAACTGAATCGACATATTTCTCATTATGTTTGGGCAAATAGTAGACCCTGGGTGCATTTGAAAACCCTCACTCTCCCCCGGGATGGGGGGGCATGGGCCTCCTGGACCTGAGGCTCTATCAGCAGGTGACAAACATGGTACATCTGATGTCCAGACAAATTAAGACAGATAACCCACATTGGTTAGACATAGAACGAACAGTCATGGATGATCATAAATTTCATAGAGCTCTTTACCAGCACAAGGGGGAGAGGGCCCTGCACAAAGTGGAAAACCCATGGCTCGAGGCTTTGCTTAGGGGTTGGTGGACCATAAAGCGGAACCATGGTCTAACCCCATTCCTATCACTTATCTGCCCCATCTCAAGCTTGAGTGACTTCCCCCCCGAACAACTTGGATGGGAGTTTTAGGCAATGGGAGAAAAGGGGGCTGAAATATTTGGGGCAGATAATGAACCAGGGCACAATGTGGACTTATATGGAGATACAAAAGAAATACAATCTCCCAAAAGGTGACTTCTTCCGGTACTTGCAACTCAGACATTACATAGACCACCCACCCCGAATGATCTCGGATCATGAACAGCTCCCCCCATTAATACAGAGCCAAATAGCCCTTCATAAAACCCTAAAACAGAACAACCTAATCTCATTATATTATCAATCCTTAAGAGTTCAGACTCTTATATGCATGGAAGGTGTGCAAGAACAGTGGAGCCAGGAATCAGGCTACCTGATAACCCCTGAGGACTGGCGGCGGGCCTGGAGATACTCAGCTAAAGTATCTTCCTCACACATATGGAGGGAGTTTGCATGGAAGTGCCTAATTTGGTACTTCAGAACCCCAGTAATTACAAGTCATTATGGACCAGGATCATGGGTGGCTTGTTGGCGCCTTTGTGGAAACATGAGAGCGGACCACACTCACATATTCTGGGGATGCCCATCCCTGAGACCCTACTTTACATCCCTCCAGTCTCACCTGCAGGAGATATTCGACCCTCAATTTAGTCCGATGGCGGAGATGCTTTTGTTCTCCGTTTTCCCCCGGGACCTGCGTGGAGCAACAACCAGATACCTACTGCTCATTCTCCTTACGGCAGCAAAGAAGTCTATTATGAAACAATGGCTGACACCGAAAATTCCCACGATACAGGATTGGTGGAACATAATTCTACAAATTTATACAATGGAGAAAATAACACATAGCCTAAATAACCAAGAGGGGAAGTTCACCACTAGATGGGCGAGGTGGCAAATATACTACGTGTTAAAAGGCCCTGCATTTGTCCTGTGAGGGGGGGGATGGGAACCTGTTGCTATAGGGGCCTGTGGTCTGCCGCCGGTGGGAGCGCCTACAACGGACTTATGGTGCACAGATAATACTCTATCCTGGGCGAGATGCTTACCTGAGTTGAACAGAATTAAGCTCCCAGGATCTTCTCTAGGAGATTGATCCAAACTCCACGATGCAGAAGACACTGGAGGATATCTAGGGCCTGGGTAATCTAAAACCCTGTGTTATTTATGAATAGGGCCAGGACTACTTACTAAGCCACTTCCCTCCCTTAGGTTTGGCACCCAAACTGGATTATTCCCTGGATCCCCCAGCTATTTGTTGTCATGAATTCTATACCTGCACAGAAACTGTTTATGTATTTTTTTTTTTGCATGAAATTAATCTAATAGATCTGGATGACTTGTCTGTAAATATGTTATAAAACTACAATAAAAATGAAAATGTTTAAGATTTCTGCTTAATTAAACCACTGTAAGATATTGCCATAGAATATAAATTGTGTCATGGCTGCTTTCTGTCTCTTCTCTCTCCATTTTTCTGTTGTTTGCCCCCCTCCCATGTTCTCTTTTTTTTACAGAAAATGCTTCTTGTAGTAATTTTAATTCTGCATATGAGTTTTTGCAATCTAAGTGACTGGAATAATAGCATGTGTTTTTGTTATTTCTAAAAGCAATTTGCACAGCTTTTTAACTGCAATTTAACAACTGGTGATTCTCATTAAACATTTTATAAGGATAGAGTGGGAGCTTAAATGACACACCTCCTGAGGAAGACAACTGTCAAAGTGTGAGGTCAGTTTATTCCATGTTCTCACTAGGCAACTTGGTGTATACTCACTCAGTACAATGAACTGAATTCTGCAGCAGCAACTTTCTCCTTCTGGTAATTCACTCCAAGAGCACTGATAATTTTTGCATCTGTTTGTTGTTTTCTTGGAGCTGGCTGCCCTTACCTGCATGACCCATTATCCAGAGTGTGATGTATTTTTTTCGCTCATCTGACCAAAAGTATACTGTGCCACAGTCAGGAGCAGCCAGATCACTAAAGATGTCTATGAGAGGTTGGAGTGAAAAAAAAAACCAATCAGATCAATCCAAAAGTCATTGGGACAGTGAGTAAAAGACACTTTTAAAGCAAAGTTTAAGTTTAGTTCACAAACTCATCAACTGTTTAAATCATCAGCTAGAAGTAAAAGCAGTCCTGTATATTGACTAAATCTTAAGAGGAAGACTCACATTTTTTTTTCCTGGGAAATGTAAAATAAGTGGTTTAATATAAGCTGGGGATGCCAAGTATGCTTCCCACCTGTGCTACTTGTACAAAGTGAGCAGCAGCAACATGAAACATAATTTGACTCCATAGAGAGTGCAGAATCCGTGTTACAAAGGAAAGCTAAAGCCAAACAAGCATTATTTAACACAGAACACATTAACACTCATCCAGCCCAGAAATCAGAGCTGAAAGATTTATTTTAGCACTTCAGAAACAAAGGATGAAGAAACAGAACCATTTTTATAATTATATAGCACTCAAACATTACTTGGAAAAGGGGTAGGTACCCAGAGGTCTTTGCTTGAACAAACTGCCCATATGCGGATTAGGTAAGCATGAATTTGAAGATGAATAGGAGAGAGCCTGCTCTGAATGCTCTGAGAGGCTAATGAAGTTACTAGTTACATGGGACAAAATATCTGAAGCAGCGGCAGCTGCAGAAGTTGTTAACATACAAAGCCAATTAATATTATTTAGAGGCACAAGCAAATTTGACAAAATGTATATGACCTGTATTGTTAAACTGAAAAAGGACCTCTTATATAGAAAAATATCTAGATTACACCTAGATGTTGCAGATTCCAAAAGGGAGAAATATTCCTGTGGGAAAGACCACAATGGTCAAACAGTCAAGGAAGGTCCCATAGTTGCCACAAACAATGGCCAAGAGATACATCCAGAGCCAACAAGGGAAATAACAGAAAGTAAAGGGCCAGACCACATTCTATACACCTTAGTGAAACTTGAGCACACAAACTGAAGTACAGAATCAGACTCTTCCAAAGAACTGGTGTCAATTCCAGCACCAAATAATTTTTTTAGGAGGAAACCAGAAGAAAATAAACAATCAAAACATCCCCCCAACCCCAAAACAAAAGCAATAACAAAAATATTTCAAAAAGAGCAGAAGGGGAAATTACGACAACCCATCACACAGAAAATCCTCATGGGAAAAAGGAAGACACTATAATAAATATTGCTGGCATAGAATTAAAAAACTGCCCCCAAACAATTTTGGCATGGGGGTTAACTGACGCCCACAGCTCAAGTAGATTGCTTTAAAATACATGAACTGTAAATTTATTTAAATGCACGTGTAAATGAAATTTAAATTATAACTTTCATAAATTGAAATGTACTAACAGTAATTAAAATATGGCTGGTCTGAATTTAAATGGGAGGCAGTATGGCACAGTGGTTAACAGTATTAAGCAGCAAACCTGGAGAACTGGTTTGACTCCCACAGCCACCACTTGCATACTGTGTGACCATGAGCAAGTATTTAACCTCCCTGTGCTCCCAGCATGCACTTGGAAACAAGCCTTGACTCAGTGTGCCTTTCCTGGCCAAAAATTGTAAAACAAAAAATTAAAATGAAGTGAATATGGCCAACAACCAAAATGAAAATGCACATATAGTCATATCAGTTGAGGAGAATGATAGTGACAATACTCAGGACACCAACAGTAATATCAACACAGCTGTACAGGATAGCGTGACAGACGTCATAAGAGAGTGACTTACAATACAGTTAACTAACTACAGAAACAGCTGTGACCACAAAGAGACTGAGCCTTCAAAGTTTTCACGTGGTCAGATATTGATGCTACACCATCTTTTGAGTACCATATCAGTTCGTAACATGGAGGAAGCTACACCGAATCTGGAACAAGGACAGGATTACAGTTTAGACTTGGTTGCGTTTTTTCAATTTAGATGAATTGTTAGTGATGAAAAATAATGCAGTAATTGACTTTGATCTACAAGTACCCCTATTCTGAGACCAAAATTATTTAAAAGTAATTCCATCTTTTGTCCAACAGTGGATAATTCAGTTACTGATGCATCTGAAGATATGTTGTTATTGGAAATTGATAACGTTTTGAAGAGAGTCTCTAGAACCAAAAAAGCAACCTCCCAATATCAGCATGGCAGGCTTTGAAACAACTCAGTAACATCCCAGATGTAGTTACAGGTATAAAGCACTCTGATAAGGGAGGCAATATTGTTATCATGATGGAGAATATGTATATATCCAAAGCGGAGGCACTATTATCTGACAAGGCAAACTATTTGATTAGGGAGTTCCAAACTAAACTCTGAAATTGCTGACAGTGCTTGCTTTAGTGGCTGGATCACATCTGAAGAGGACATAATTTTAATAGTTTTACATCCAGTAGTTCCTACCCTATACCTTATACCCAAGGTCCATAAATCTTTATTGGATTCTCCATGTCACCCCATTGTGTTAGGTGTGGGATCCCTGACCCAGAACCAATTTTTTGCTTGTGGATTCTTTTCCACAGCCACATTCATGACACATTAGAGTTATTTGGCAAATTGAGGAATTTTGTCTGGGAAAGTGGCTTTAGTCGGCTCACGATTTACATTACTAGACTGCACGTTGCAATACAACACAGACTGGGATTTGAAGCAGTGGAACACTATATTTGTCATAGCATGGTCTGACATAATATCTAGGGATTCTTCCTCCTACAGGCCCTGAAGTTAATTTTACATAATTATTTTGTGTTCAATGAAACCCATTGCTTGCAGCAGTGTGGTACTGCAGTGGGGATGGCTGTCTTCCCCTCTTATGCTAATTTGTATATGGACCTGTGGGTGGAAGAACATGTCCTTAATAAAGCCCAGAATCCTTTTTACTGAAATGTTGTTCTTTGGCTGCACTTTATAGATGACATACTGTCCATCATGTGGGGGGGGGGGGGAGATGATGTCCAGGAATTCATTTAGTGTTTAAACTCAAATAGTTAAAATTGTAAAATTCACCCATCGGGTGGAAAGCCATAGTATTGATTTCCTGGACATCACCCTCGTTGGTATCCCGGGCGGGGTGTTGACCACCCAAGGCTACCTTAAGCCCTCTGCCCTTGTCATTCAGAGATCCAGCTCTGCGATAATGAATCAGATTCATTCTATGTCTACAGTGTTAGCCAGAGATAACACTTACAAGCAATCATAAATAAGATAGTTTATTATACTCACACCAAGCATGTGACAGAAAAAAATCACAGATCACAGGGTAACTTGCCAATCTCAGAAGAAATGTACAGATCTTCTAGAGGCAGAACTGGCAAAAACAGTGCTAGTATGTAAGCAATAATACCCAACAGGGTGGGCAGTATTGTGCTATACCGGACCGCCCAGGGGCATGATGAGGCCCGACGCCGCAGGCGAGGGCCTTATAGCTCTGGAAGGTTCGTATAGCATTGGTCACCACCCACCCCAGGGTATTATTGCGCTTAGAAATGGGCTTGTGTATGCATTTTAAATATGTAACAAAATAACAGAAGAAATCACTTTCAGAAGGAATATAAAGACAAAAAATCTTCTTTTGGTTAAATAATCCCTCCTGTTTGTATGCTGTTCCTCTCCTGCAACTCCCCATAGTCACAGAGCCATTCCCATCTGCTAACAACCCCAGTAGGTTCAGAAAAAAGAGTTCTTGTAATCCCCCACCCCCAGCAGTCTCTTGCTATCAGTTCTACTTTTATGTTTCCTTTCTTCAGGACTGTTTTGTTCCTGTGAGGTGTGACCTTGCCATGCAAAAACAGGAAGCGAGACCCACAAATAGGATCACAGACAGCAGCGCTCCAAATTACTTTATTTTTCAAAAATTCAGCAGCGCTCAGTTGTTTTTTAGTTCGTGATAACTACGTGTGTGTGTTCTTAAATGCTGTCCATTGGTGGGAGAGTGAACACTGCAAGTCACAGGTGAGACGGTGAAGTTATTCGGTTTCAGAAAAAAACGAAGTACTCATCTTGTGCGGGAAATTTGCTTTTTTGTTTTTGCTCGGCTGATGGTTTGTGTGGGACCAAGGAGGCAACTGTAAGCACCGCACCTTAGTGGCATGAGAGAGCATGGAGTGAGCGGAGGCAGCACCGATCTGTTTGGCTGCCCAGATATGCGGCATCAGTCCCGGGTAGGTGCCACTACTACATCAGCTGGTTTTTGAGGGCCTGGTAGCCACGAGGAAATGGGTCTGTCCGATCGGTTCCTCACACTGTTCTGCTTTTCAAAAACTTTTTGGAAGTGATGTTTATTATATGGTGGAATGTGATGTTTTTCTGCAGCAGGGACTTGTATTAATAAATGTTACCCGGGGGATAGAATGAGATTGACGGTGAAGGAGCATGCAGCCTTGAGTACGCCAGTATGTGACAGGGGCAGTAGCGATCTATTACCTCCTGAAATTAATTTCGTTCGCCGCAACGCTTATTTAATTGACAATCATGTTGCTTTTTTTTTTTTTTTTCCTGACTACAGACAGAGCCAGCCAGATCAGAGTGGTGTGGGAAGTTCGATAGCTGATTTATTTAGAATTATTTTTTTAGATGTTGCGCTGAGTTAACGTTTACTTTGTTTTTTATGGTGGTGGCAATGGTAGTGGGGGGCATAAATCGCTCGCTAAGTGTTAAAAAAAAAAATGGCGACAGTTTGAGAGTGTGTGCCCAGCGTTCAGCCAATGAGGAAGCAGGGTGCTGGGCACAAGGATACTTTGCTGGCTATCAGGAAGGTTTGGGCTGGGGCTTTTTATTTGGTGGGCATCTATTGTCTGATAGATGCCCACCTAAATAAGTGTCTCAGCCAATAAGAGGTGAGAATTTTCTTTGCCCATTTTCTAAAGTGAGATAAGATCTAAAAAATAGATATAAAGAACCTTTTGTATTGGCTCTATATTACAAACAATGTTACATAATACAGTCTCTATTGGATAATTACTTAGGAGACAGAATTACTAATGAGTATAATATAAGACAAGAAATAATGCTTCTGTTACATAAGCCTTGGACAAAGAGAGTGCTGACACTTCTAATCTACATGTGACATTACTTTGTTTAGATGAGAGACTAAACAAGGAGTCTCTCTCCCTGTCAGCAGAACAAAGAGAATTGCTAACAGGGCTCTATTACACATGGCATATGTGCCTGAGTGTAAAACACACACAACATACAACTATATATGAGAATATAAGTACACAATAATCACTGATGATCCCTCAGACACCTCTTTATCAATGATTAGGTAAATTATATATGGAATATATATATGAAAGACAAATATAATCTAGATAAATACAATACAGTGTGGTATAATGAATGATGCATGATAAACATTAGCATATATTAGCAGCAAAGCACATTCCTAGTACCCATGCTTATACGATGAGTGTCCATATCTACAATGTTAGTTCAAAATAGCAGTATCACAGTATAATAGATCAAATATATAGTGTAAGGTATATGTGAGGTAAGAGGAGGCATAACCCAGGTGCAACAGTCCCCTTGTTGTTGCCCTAATTGCAAAAGTGGCAACACAACAAAAAGACGATGGTTAGGCACCATTCATCTACAGGCCCGAGGCATGAGCTTGGTAGAGGAATTTTAACTGGTCACAATGGTGTGTCAGGGTTATCCTTAAACAACAAAATGTAATTTTAAGCACTAATGTTAGTAGAAATTGAATCACCTCAAATATTTTAAAAGTAAACTTCACAATTGGGTTTTCCAATATCATAGCAATGTCATCACTGATCAGATCATCAAATGCTTTCTGAGCCTTAGTAACACTACTGATATAAAATCAGGTGGTTATCTGTTCTATCGAAAAGAGATTGGAGAGACAAAATTAAGCTGCCAATATGAATGTCAAAAATAGATAAAAATTGAGACAAAGCATCCAGATAGTCAGAACTGGACTCTGTGGCATCTGGTTCTGGGATGGAAGCAGGTATAATTATGGTATGACCTATACCAACACACTGTTTAGGGGAAGAAACAGAAGTTAGAAAAGTCCATTTTACACAACATCTGTCGATACAAAATAGATTTTGTAATTGGTCACCACACAGTATTCTCCATCAGCAGAATATACCACTTTAGACAATGGCAGTTTCGAGCTGGTAAGTTGAACAGTACAGGAGATATCATTGTCCACAAGCTATAATGCATCGACAGTTCCATGTGTAAATCCACAGTTTCTTCCAGTGTTAGATGGAGTTTTATAATTCAAGTTAGAGCCATTAAGAGTCGTCAACGATGGATCCAAAGAGGAGACCCAGTCCCTAATATTGGGCTAATATCCACAAATCAACATGACTAGTTCAAAGTTGTCACATCTGCATACAAGGTGATAGTCTTTCCAAGTACAGCAATTGATATTTGGAGCCAACCAGATGTTCAGATGTGTATGGTAAACCAAAAAAGGAGGTAGTTCCTACCTTTCACGATAAATGTTCCCATCAAGATGACCAATAGAATGGGCGGTTGCCAGATGATCAAAGATAGAGGTTGCCGGATCAAACTGTGGCAGTGACACTGTAAGAGTTACAAACATAGTGTCCTTGACTGTGCAGGAGTATGTTTCAAAACATGGAGCGATACTGATGTGTGTGGTGACATACCCAAGGTCGCTTGCGTTGACAAGGGAATAGTATTAACTGCTGATAAACATTTGTTAATACATGCAATAGAAGTGCATTTGGGGCAGTACCACTGACCCATACATCTGTCACGTATGAGATCAGGCATATGTCCTAATTCCAGATCCTGGAAGAGATTACCAATGGCTGTTAGAACATAAGAGCCATAGGCAGAGCAAAGGACTTCCCTGGCTATGTGATTCTTGTCTGCTTCCTGATTGTTAGCTGAGATTAATTCATTAATCTTGTCCTTTGTCAAGTCAAATCCCCTCACAATATCCTCCATGTTATAGACTGTAAATCACTCTTCTTAAGCGAGGCCATCCACACCATGTAAAAGGGGAGGTATGATATTATATTTCATACTGTCATGAACCTTTGTCATTTGTGCTTGAATACTGGCTATGTCAGCCCTATTCCAAAGTGATATACCAGAACCAAATAAGCCAGAGGCCATACCTGTTTTTGCTATAAAATGCTCGCTTAGTGCATTTGGGTTTCTTAGTTTTGTTAGCAGTACTACTAGGTTTAGGGTTTGAAAATCCTTTATGTAGGGTACTGTCAACTCCAGTATAGGGGTCGTTATTGCGTACCTACTATGCTGCCAAGGAATCCAATAACATAACTTGAAAGAAATGGGAAATGTTAGTTGTTGAACATAGGCCAAATTATTCTAGATTCCAATGGGTAAGATTCAAAACCACTGGAGTGTGCATGAGCTGCACATTATTAACAAGTGCACCTGGCTTGGAAGTGGCAACTAGACCACTGGGTGGGCCAGGGTTCTGTTTTGGGCACTCATTATAAGGTGCCTCAAATTCTGGGGCATCATAAGGTAAAACCTTAAGGACAATGGCTTTTGTTGCCATATAATTTTGAATACAGTATTCATGTTGATCAGCCATATGTAAACCAGAGTCCAGATCAATCTTAGCAGTTAAGTTGTATACTCCAGAATTTGTGGAGTGTACTTTTTGTATAGATAAGGTACCAGTAGGGTAGATTTTGACATTGGGCCAACCTTGAAAAGTATCTTTATAAAGTCTGCTGTCTTAGATTAAATCTTTATTATGAACTGCATACCATGCAATTTCAAGACTTGATTGATCCGAAGCGATGATCATAACATTCAGTAGGGCCTCACTACCCCCCCTGGATGATGACCATGTCTTCTGGGACTTCAGTATGCACATCACAGGATGCCTTCAGATCCAGTGGGCTTGCGAGGTATTCTGCCTCAGCAAGCAGTTCAGGTTTAGAGGTCACTGGTTTCTTATCTGCATTACAGTATGCAATTCAGGCTTATAAGAAGACCAATATTTCTAAAAAGAAAAGTAAGTGAAAAGCAGACCTGTTTCTCAGGAACCTAAAAAGAAAAGAGAAAAAAAAACCGTTAGTTCAGTGCTATTCCACCCACTGGGGTGTGAAAAAGCAATTTAATCTCCTTTAAAAAGTTTCATTTGATTGGCATGTAGCCATGTGTCACTGACTTTCTTATTGTGAGGCAGTCTAACTTGGTAGACTGCTGGACTGAGTTTTTTTACAATGAGATAGGGCCCAGACCATTTGTTTACAAATGGGTGCGTAGGTTATGCAAATCTGAGTACCATTACCTGGTCCCTAATTTGCCAGTCTACAGGGTGTACAATTTTGTCAGATTGGATTTTGCTCTGTAGCTGAACCTTGCCCAGGTGTCGTGCAGCAAACAAGTGTACCTTTTGGATATCTTGTTTGAGTTTTTTGACATACTTGTCTACTGACACCCTATTAGCAGTGGGGGCACCAAGGTCCAGAAGCAAGTGTTCTGGGAGTCTCGTGGACCATTTGGTCATGACTTCAAATAGGAGGACACTGTTTACTTGCAGAGGGTGTCACTCTTATTGCCATAAGGAGCAATGGCAATAATGATTCACATTCTTTTGGGGGTTTCCTGAACAAATTTGGATAACATAACTTTGATCTGTCTATTAGTCCGTTCCAACTGTCCTGATGACTGTGGGTGGCAAGGGATATGAAACTTTTGTTTTACCCCTAACAAATCCAGAGTTTCCCATATTACTTCAGCTATAAAGCTGGCTCCCTGATCAGAATTTACCTTTGGGGTAGATCCCACCTGGTAAACAGCAGGTTTATCAAAACCTTTGCAGTTGCTTTGGCTGTGTTGTTTTTTGTTGGAAAAACCTTGACCCATTTGGAATAATTTGGTCAGCAATCACTAGGGCAAACTTATTGTTGTTCTTAGTTATTGGCATAGGGCCAATGTAGTCAATCTGGATATTGCTCCAGGGGTCTGAGTGCCTCTGGGGTTGCAATTTAGCATTCTTCCTAGCTGGTGTAGGATTATTCTGTGTACAGATCCAACAGTTACTGATGTAATGTTCGACATCATTTCTCGTGTGGCCACCAGACAGAGGACTTCAGTCTGTCTAGGGTTTTATCGACTCCCTGGTGTCCACCAGTTGGAGTACTGTGTACTTGGCAAATAAAATCTACCCTCAGGTGTTCAGGAACTACCCATAACTTTTCAGGAGTTTTATGACAGTGATACCAAATAAGTAGGCCATCACTGGATAAGTGAAGGTCATTTTCCACTTTTTTGTAGGGACCTACTTCTGGAAGTTTTTCCTCAGTTCTTTTATCAAGGAACCTAAATACTGCTCTCAAGTGGGGGTCTTTCTTTTGTGCGGATGCTAGATGCATGGACTCAAAAGAAGTTGTGTCTTTATTAATGGCAGCAACGCATAGTGTAGCTGGGACAAAGGGAGTTTTCATTTCCCATATGTCTTTTCCTCAAGAACCATCTTTTGCTAGGGAATCAGCATGGTTGTTGTAAGGAGCATAAGGTTCACGTTTACAGTATGCTTCAACCTTATGTATGTACAATTTGTATTTAAACTGGTTAGTGTTGTGATGTACACAAACAAGTCTCTGTATTTCACAGGGGTACCATCAGAGGATTGGAAATTTGTTCTCTCCCAAAAGGGCAAAAATTCAGTCAGAGAGGAACAGACCCAATCTGAGTCTATAAAGAAAACAGTATCTACAGTGCCTTGTTTCAGCACTTTCAGAGAACATGCCACATCAGCTAGTTCAGCATACTGTGCAGAAATAATGGTGCACCTCTTAGCTATGCACACTCTGTCATCATTAGGATGTACAATAAGAATTCAAAACCCTGCTATCTGACCCTCCTTGGTGTGTGTGGCTGAGCCATCAGTAAAGACACAACACCATGTGGTGTCATTTAATACTTCCTGAGGTGCTGGCAGGAAGGGCCCTGTGCTAGGTAGGTCAGGAAGTTGGAGTGCACAATCATGTGTATCACCTGTAAATAGTAGGCCATGGGCCAGTAGGGATAGAGTTTTAGCAGGAAGGACAGTGATGTCATGATCCTACAAAAACAGAGATCAGTGTGTAAGTGTAGCATTTGAAATAGCGCCACCTTTTACTCTGTCTGACAGTAGGAAATGTGTTGGCATATGATCAGAATATAACACAATAGGGGCATATCCAATGGTATACATAAAGTGTCTCACAGCCCAATATATGGCTAAAAGATTCCTTTCATAAGGGTTGTATTTTTGCTCTACTGGGGAAAGCATCTGAGATGCCTAGGCAATGAGTCTAATATGTCCATTGAATTTTTGTCTAAAACTGCTGAAATAGCTGTAACTGATGTAGCAGTTTCCAGATGGCACCCTAAAGCTGGGTTAGGATTACTCAATTCTGGGGCTGTTGCCAGTGATTCTTTCTAACTGTTTACAGCTTTGGTATGCAATGGACCCCATGCCCAAGGTACATCCTTTTTCAGTAACTCATACAGAGGTGTGGCCTTTTGTGCAAAGTCACATATAAAATCTCTGGAGTAGTTTACCATACCCAGAAAATGTTTCAGTAGTCCTACACTGGTTGACAGGGGTAAATCCTGCAGTCCTTGAATCTTGTTAGTATCAGGGCTTCTTCCTTTTTCTGTTATGTGGACCCCTAGGAAGAGAACCTCCTTCTGGAACAATTGTGCTTTAAAAGGGTTGCACTTGAGGCCTGACTTATGTAGTATAGTCAGTAGTTCTTCTAACAGAACCAAGTGTTCTTCTTTTGTGTCTGTTGTCAAAAGCAAGTCATTTATGTACTGCAGTAGGCATTCAGGGGTTGAGAATCAGAACTTCACATACTCAGCATTAACAACAATACACAACACGGATTTAAGCATTGGCACTCTTGTACATCTAAACTTATAGCCTTCTATAATAATATTAATCAAAGGCTACATGCTAATACACCCATGGATGTAATCCTTCTGGACTACAGTAAAGCTTTTTACCGTGTCCCACATAACAAACTGATTAGTAAACTATTACACCTAGGACTACCTATCAACCTTGTAACATGAGTCAATAGCTAGTTGTCTGACAGGACACAGCATTTCAGAATTAATGGTGTACTATCAGACAGTGGAAAAGTGTCAAGTGGAGTCCCTTAGGGCTCAGTTCTTGGGCCAACCCTGTTTAATTTGTACATTTCTGATATGCAAATAAACTCCAACAACACACTTTCTAAATTTGCCAATGACACAAAACTGGGTGGTAAGGTGGATTCGGACAATTACATTCATCAACTAGTATACGATCTCAAAAGTATTGACACATTGGCTAGCTTAAATTATATGGATTTCAACATAGACAAATGTACAGTACTCCAGTTTGGTAGAAACAATCCAATGCATCCCTATAAACTTAAAGGAACCACATTAAAAGTCTAGCAGTGAAAAAGACCTCAGGATTATAATTAATAACAAACTAACTTCTACTGATTATTGTGACAAAATAGCAAAAAAATTCAAATGCTTTACTGAAAAGGATAGACCGTACATTTATCACAAAAATAGAAGAATGTATAATCCCCCTATATAGAACCTATAACAGACCATACTCAGACTATGGCTCACCCTTCCGGAGTCCACACTTAAAGAAGGATATAGCAAGGGTAGAGCAAATAGCAAGGGTAGAGCAAATACAGAGAAGAGCCACTAGAATGGTTCCCTACTTATCCCAGTTAGATTACCAGAAAAGACTTCAGAAACTTAATCTGAATTCTTTACAACTAAGACGCATTGGGGTGACCACTTATTTTTATACAAGTTGTTAAAAACACTGCCTCTAATGCAGCAATGCGGCATACACTATACAAAAAGGAAATTAGTCCCAAGACTACATTCAAAATAACTTGAAGTTCATTGAGTAAAATCAAATCATGGCCTAAATTATTTGTCAGTAAGGGCCCCAAAATTATGGAATAAACTACCACAAAGTTTAGTAGACAATGAAACTTTTAACTCATTTAAAAAGGGACTGGATGCATAGCTAGCTCACTACTAAAACCAATGTTCTACAAACATGTCGGGGGAATTCTCGATCGGCTCCTGCCTACATATGCCTCACAAACACCATGTAAACCAAATAATACATCTTTCTTGTGTAGGTGAAAGAGGGATGGGCTGTTATGGAATCCCTGGTGGAGGCATCGCCACGTGTACTGGCATCCTTCAAAGGTGAAGGCAAATTTGTACTGGCTGTCTTTAGCCAGTGGTAAGGACCAAAACCCATTGGAAATATCCAATGCAGTGAACCATTTACAGTTTGGGGTCAACATTTTAAGGGCATCATGGGCTGATGCCACTGTAGGTGAACAGATTGGGGTAGCCTGATTGAGCCTTCTGTAGTCAATTTTAAGTCTCCAAGCCCCATTTGGCTTTTGAACAGGTCAAATGGGTGAGTTGACAGTCGAGACACATGGCCTTATTACCCCCTGTTGAAGTAGGGATTCTATAGTCTGTCTTAGAGATGGCAGAGCCTCAGCAGGAAAAAGGTATTGCCTCTGCCTGCCAGGGTCTGGTCTTGTTACTTCAATGGTAGTTTTCATTCTACCACTGTCTTGCTTATCCTTTGCAAACACATCCTTGTGCCTGACAATTATTGGCTGTATGTCTCTGCATCTGTCATGATCCTTAAAGAGGTCTGTGACATCACACTTAGTGTCATTGTGTGTTATAGCTGCAAGAACACGTGAATCACATATCTTGACTGTATGATATTGTCCTGGTATTTGGATCATGAGCCTGTTTGCTAGATCCACAACACATCCGCATTGTCCTAGAAAATCAACTCCCAATATACGGCGGGGGGGTGATAATGTAATACCATGAGGTCAAAGGTGAATTTTGTGGTGAGGTTGCCCACCACTGCAAGGATGGGTTTGGACTGATAGGTCTGTAGGGCAGTACCATCCACCCCTTGTTCACCAGTCTCCTGTCTGGTAGACCAGTGTGAGAATTCAGGATTCTCGTCATTTAATACAGACATGACTGCTTCAGAATCAAGCAGCATTACTAGTTGGCAGCCCCCAACCTTGGCCTTTACACATGGCCTACCACTTAAATCCATTATAATAGGGGATATATTGCAGACTGGGGCCTCTAATTGTCATTGCACTTTATTAGGGTTTCCTTTGTCAAGTTTCTTTACAATGTCTTGCACCTTCCTTTTAGAAGTGTCTGCTGTTGGGGTTGCCCCATGTAGTTCCTGTCTCTTGCCTGATACTGTGGCCACTATGTGAGATGGTCATAGAGGCACTAGTGGAGGTGATCCTAGAGGTGGTGGTGCACATGCAGAGGGCTCTGCAGGTACTGGTGGTAATACCTGTAAATGTGGTGGTGCATGTACAGGTGGTGATGGTGGTGTGTGTGCAACTGATGCTGCATATGTGGGTGGTATTACCTGTGCATGTAGTGGTTCCTGCATATGTGGTGGTTCATATACAAATGGTGCTGCATGTGTTAACAGTGGAGTGAAAAAGGCACGTACTGCTTCAGCTATAGTTTGTGGCTCAGCAGTATGTTCTACTGAAGGGGATGCTGCTCTAGTGATTGGCAGTGTAGCAGTATATTCGGTTGGAGAAGGTACTGCTCTGGCAGTTGGCAGTGCAGTAGTATACTCAATTGGAGGGGGTGCTGTTCTGGCAGCTGGCAGCACAGCAGTATATTCAGTTGGAGAAGGTATTGCTCTGGCAGTTGGCAGTGCCGTAGTATACTCATTTTGAGGGGATGCTGTTCTGGCAGCTGGCAGCACAGCAATATATTCAGTTGGAGAAGGCACTGCTCTGGCAGTTGGCAGTGCAGTAGTATACTCAATTGGAGGGGGTGCTATTCTGGCAGCTTGAAGCACAGCAGTATATTCGGTTGGAGAAGGTACTGCTCTGGTAGTTGGCAGTGCAGTAGTATACTCATTTTGAGGGGGTGCTGTTCTGGCAGCTGGCAGCACAGCAGTATATTCAGTTAGAGAAGGTACTGCTCTGGCAGTTGGCAGTGCAGTAGTATACTCAATTGGAAGAGGTGCTGTTATGGCAGCTGGCAGCACAGCCATATATTCAGTAGGAGGAGCTGCTGATCTGGCATTTGGCAGTGCAACAGTGTATACAAATGGAGGAGCTGCTGCTGTAGCAGATGGCAGTGCAGCAATGCAGCAGTGTATATGACTGGAGGAGGTGCTGCTGTAGCAGCTGGCTGTACAGGTTCATAACTCAGACCTACACCCCCCCATGTGGCCTGAGATGATGGCATTATTGCAGCCACATGGTGTTCAGGAATAGGGTTGCTAGAGCTCCTAGACTGCAGGGCCTCTCTGATGTTTTTATTTTCCTCTGTAATCTCCCTGTAGGATGGACCAGTACGTTAATACTTGCCACCCTGTCTATTCCCTTTGTTATTATACCTTCTCTTCTTCCATTTTGTATTGCATTTTTCATTTTTGGGAGCAGAAGCTTGTTTACTCTGTGCCTTCCCCCTTCCACTTTATAGTGGGCTGCCCCTTCAGAAGGCTGCTGAATAGCAGCAACCTTGTTTTTAGTGCTAGAATTAAACATGTGGAGGTACACCTGAAATGCTCTTTTAACCACCTTCAATATTTTTGCAAAATTATCCTCCTCAGGAAAAATAAAACGTTCAACTTTCTCACGTAGACTTTATGTTATGTTACGTAGGAATAAATCTTTGTATTCCAAATTATCAGCTTCACATTGCTCATTTGCTAATGTCTTGCCTGAACAATAAGCCATTCACAAACGTCCATGATAGTTTGCAGGGGATTCCTTAACGCCTTGCTTTGCACTGTATGCCAGTCATGCTGTAACTATTCCTGGGTACTGTGCTGACATTAAGGCTGAACAAATACTATGCCAGTCTTTTTTTGTACCATCTCTTATCTCTGACTGAAGTTTAGACCAGAGGCTGGGATCTACAGTTAACCTTAGCACTTGTACACAACCATCGGGAGGCAAATCAAGCATTTCACAATGTGCTTTAACCTTGGCAAGGTGTCAACTCAAATTTTCAGATGACTGCATGCATCTAATGCTATCAGCCATCCATTGTGCTGACTGTGCAGATTTCATGGGGTTAGGTGGCAGTGGTGTTGTTTCAGGAAGAGCTAGAGTAGCTCCCTTTAATGCAGCCTCTGCTGCAGCAGTTGCCAAAACTCTCACAATATTTGGCTGTTTATTAGCCTCTTTATTATACTGATCCACTTCCAATCTAAGTGCATTTCTCTGCTCTTCGGTAACATCAGGTCTACCAAAAACTTTCATAATCATTGCTTCAGTCTTTTGCTTATCCTTAGTAGTCAAGGCAGCATTTACAGCTCCCTGTGAATGTGTAATCTGACCTCCGTGATGTGCTGGTTGGCCATTTTGGGATGATGACCTATGAGTGCAGCCATCTTGGGCATAACCCAGGCACAACACCCTCAACCAGAGTGCTCAAGTTCTTGTGTTCTCACCTCAGGAAACTTGTTCAGTCTATCCTCAACAGACAGTTCCTGCAGATTAGATGAAATTATTCAGATGTAGATAAAATTAATAGCCAGGCAAATGAAATGATGGAGCGTTTCAGAAGGAAAAAGTTATACTGAATCTACACTCCATTATGACCTCCAGAATTTATTTATTTATTTATTGAATTTTGTTGACCCAGTAAGCCTATTGGGCCTAGAAGTCTTTTTTCAAGGGCAACTGGGGGATACAGATGGTAAGCAACTGAAATTGAACCAGATTAAGCTGTTGGTGGTATTTTTAATGAATGGGAGAAATTTGGCCAGGACACCGGGGAAATTCCCCTACTCTTTTTTGATAAGTGCCATGGGATCTTTAACATCCACCTGAACTGCCACCAATCCAGGCAGATGGGACCTTGGTTTAACGTCTCATCCGAAAGACGGCACCTCAGAAGTGCAGCACCCCCCTCATGCTGCACTACAGTGTCAGTATTGGGATATTAACCCAAGTGCCAGATGTGGGAACTGAACCCACAGCCCTCTGATCTCCCGGCCTCAGAGGCGAGTGTGCTACCTATTGAGTCACTGACACTGAATCAAGGTATTTAAGGAGAAGGTATTGGCTCTGGACAGAGAACAGTTTATAAATACCCAAATCTGATAAAAAACAACCAAAATGATAAGGCACTAGTTGCATTTATTACTGAACATTATCATTTGGGGGTAAAATTGTCAACCTTGTCCATAGGTTTTGGTCATTTCTTAGTACTGAACAAAGTGCTAAAGCAATGATGCCAGGAAAACCTAGGATATCTTTTTCAGAAAGTCACAATCTGAAGAACATACTGACTTCGAGTCTTTTCATTAGTAGTGAACAGAATATAGGACCACTTACATGGTTATTCCTGACCCACTGGGGTTTCACAAGTGTGGTTCTTGTTCAGTGTGAAGGTATGCCTCTTCTGGGAAATCCTTCAGAAAAGGTGAAATCACTGTGGAAGTTAAGACTTTCGTCACACATGCCACCAATTTTGTCATCTGTTTTTTGGTGCACACATGGCATGTTTTATGTTGGTCACACAGTGAAACAATTAAGAGTTCAGGAATGCACAAGAAACATCCTGCACATGAACAGAAAGAGTATCATGGCTTGACAACTTGAAGAGGTACATGAAGGTGAGCTGTTGGAGTTTCATTTTATAGATTTGGAGTATGTGCCCACCCCCCACGGAGGGGTATACAGATTGAATTTATTACAGAAGGAAACCAAATGGGACTGTTCAGTTAAATACAATTCAATCTATAGGACTTAATGAAGTTGCAGACTTTGTTCCATGTTTGAAATATACAGAATTATTATTTTGGTTTCACTGATATTATAAAATCAGGGGGTTTGCTATTTTCAGTCCTTTTTTTTTGGATTTGCATCAGGTCAGTTAACTTACATCCTTCTGAAATTTCTTTGCTCATAAAAATTCAACACAATCTCTGTTCCAGACTAGAAAAGAATCCCATTTGATTCAAAATGTGTGGTTCTAGTATTATTTAACTGTAAAATATATTTTAGTTACATAGTCTTGTTAGTTTACTATAGGTCTCGTTCCTCTGTGGTTCTTTGGTATAGTTACTCTACTGTTTCTTTAAAGAGCAACTCTCTAATACAATACAATGCTTAAAAATATTAGATTTACACCAGTTATTTTAAACGTTATTTTTCTCTAGTTATTTTTATTTATTTTTTTTTTACTTTACCCTGCTGTTGGTCTACTAAATACTGTAGATAACGCAGAAAAAATGATTTCACTGAGTCTTTCAAAATATATTTGACTCTCCCCTGCTAACCATACAATTGCTGTTTGTGAGATCTCAGTCTGTCATCATGGTGAGCACTATGATGTCATAAATAAAGGCACTGTGTGGTAAATAGGGTAGAGGAAAATGTTTTCAAATGTTTTCTATGCAGACTTTTTAGATGGACTACCTAGATAAGGTGTAAATCTTAGAAAGGAACATTGAAAATGGGGAAAAAGAATGTATTCTTTAGTCGGTTGTAACAGCTGAATCATTTTATTTCTGAAAGCACTTGCTAAAGTACAGAGTTGCTCTTTAAAATTTATGCAGGGTCTCACAATCTTGCAGTGCATTTTTATTTATTTATTTATTTATTTATATTTTATTTTTATTTATCAAATCTCAGAAGTACAAAGCTTTGAGTCAGAGACTCTTTTACAAAGGCTCCTTGTCTGAGAGTTCACCATTGTACAACAGTGAGAATACATATAACAAAGACTGTGGGGAAATAATACAATACAGCATACAAGGTGCTAGACTGGTAAGTACAAGAGAACAGTGCAAATTCAGTAAAATAAACAATGGTAGGTATGTAACAAGACATGATATGATAGCAGGTACAACAGGGCTAGGCAAGTACAACAGGGCTAGGTCCACCCAACATACCCCGGCAGTCTGCGACTACCTTCTTCTGAGTATCCTTCTGCAAAACCTCCATGGGTCAACGAACCTTTCGATACCAGGCCCCCCTATGGCTTAACTCTCTTCCACATATTCTCCTTGCAGAAACCAAGCTAGGACAGTTCATATCTCTCCTGCGAAACCATATCACTCAAGACTCTGTCTGTAACTGCCACTAGTCGCCACCCCTGCCTACCTCTTCTAATTGACAATGGCCCTGTACTTGGTCCTACTACTTACCTAAGGGTATCACTCACTGACAATGGACCCCTATTCTGTCCTGCTTGTTCTTAATGTTACCTCCTGGTCACTGTCTGCACATATCTGTTCATGAAATCAGTAGTGCCTGTATTTGTTACCCTGTCATCACTTTCATTATGAACTGCCATTTTAATACTGTACCATGTTACTTGCACTTTGCTGTAACTGTACCCTTGATGTGGAACCTTTGTAAAGGAGTCTTTGACTTAAAGGTGTTGTTTCCGATATTGCAATAAAATAAAAAATAAAAAATAGGCTGTCCAAAAAAGGACATTGTCAAGCAGTTTCCTGACAAGAGTTACACTATCAAAGGCTTTAAAATAAACAATGAGGGAATTGTAGCAATCAGTGACTTAGTCAAGGGGTATTGCTTGTGGGGAGAAATAAAATGCTGGATGTTAGGACAATAGCCGTTCTAGTAACAGTCACACTGCTTTAAAGCAAGGAGGTGGTTCCTGAGTTTAGTTTTGAAAGGGCCTAATTTTTACTTATCCAAGACAGTGGTAGGAAAGCCATATAACCAGACTGACACCCAGTACCTAAATGCTCGCTGACCCTGAGCGGTCCTACAGAATAAAACTAGGAAGGTGGTCTTGCAGGCACTCCTTGAGTCATGGGGAGTGATAGCACATGAGAGGATATTCTGAACTGATGGAGTGGAGAGGCCAAGTGTGATCTTCTTGGCCAGCAGACAGAAGTGGTAGGTCAATCGGCCCTTAAAAGTTTAGCCATTGTGCTTGGGCGTACAGACCACAAGCATGGTTGAGCCTGTGTGCAACAGTCAGCAGGCTACAGACTTTATTGGGAGTGAGTTTGAGTCTGCTGACTACCATATCAGTTGCTGAGCCATAAATGATGATCACATAATTGGCAATGGAAAGGACTTGAGCTGGTTACTGCTAGCTGGAGAGCATCTTGGATCAAGCAGTGCCTATATCTGTAGAGTAAACCTATGAGAGTGTTACTGCTTTATAGACTTGGATGGCATGTTCGTAGTAGGAAAGTGAGCCGTCCTAGGTTATGCCGACATATTTGAAGGTGTTAACCTGTTCAAGAGGCAGGCGGTGGCTATAAAGGATAGTTAGGCAAGTTGCTTTATGTTTAATTTGAGAATTGACAAATAGTATCACTTTGTCTTTTTTTGTATTTAATTATGAGTTTGTGGGCTGAGAACCAAGCCTCAGCTTCTGTGAAGCTCTTTTGGAGGCAGCCCTCTAGGGGGATAGAATTGGGGTGGCAGACAAAAATGATTGCATTATCTGCACAGAGGAGTAGATTGCTGGAGCAGGCTTGGGGGAAGGAATTGAGAAAGAGGATGAAGAGAAGCAGGCCAAGAACTGACCCTTGGGGGACACCTGAGCATACAGGCAGGCTAAATGAAAGTGTGTCACCAATTTTTACACGTTGTGTTCTACCACTTAGATAACTGGAGAATCAGGAGGTGGCCTCATGAGAAAGACCTATGGTGAGGAAGGCAGCTATTAACAGAGTATGATTGACAGTGTCAAATGCCTTCATAAGGTCTATGTAAATAGACCCTACAAGGTGACCAGACCCTATGAGGTGACCATGGTCAAGGGCCTTGTGAACAAAGTCAGTGAAGCCCAAAAGGGCTGAGGTGGTACTGTGACCCTTTCTGAAACCATGCTGCTACTGGCATTGTAAGTTGTATTTGGTAAGGTACTCTGTGAGTTGGTCTGCTTCTGCCCTTTTGAGGGCTTTATATAAAGGAGGGAGTAAAGATATTGAATGGTAGTAACTATGGGAGGCCCTTTCACTGCTTTTGAATACAGGGGTTACCACAGCTGCTTTACACTGTTGGAGAAATTTGCCTAGACAGAGGGATAGACTGAGGATCTTGGTGAGTGGGGCTAGAACTCTGTCAAGGGTGAGATGTAATAGCTTTAGGTCTAATGTATCTCTGCTAAATCTGGATTTCCCCAGAGCACACCGAAGGTACTTTTTAGCTTCGCTAGGTGAGACTATCCTGAAGTGGAATGTGGGGGTATTGGCAGAACCAGGATTTGAACTGTGGTCGGCCAAACTGTGGGTGTTAGTAAAAAAGTCAAGGGGAGCACTCTACTAAAATCTGAGAAAGCAGAACTGGGGGTATTAGCAATGAATTGGGGGCCAAGGGTAGTGATACCATCGACATTTAGCATGTGGGGAATTATTCAGTTTTCCCAGTGAGATCTTGTAAGTTATCCTAGAACTTCCTCCCATCATCCTAGGTGCAGGAAAGGCTATCTTTAAAATAGGTGGCTTTACCAAGGCAAATCTTACATGTACAGATGTTACTGACAGTCTTGTACCTCTGCCAGTCAACACAGTTGCCTGTGGCATGAGGTTTTTGCCAGAGGTCATCATGCATGGCCATACGTTTTCAGGAGCATTGGGCTAAGCCAGAGATTATTTATGTCTTTGACAATCTGTTTCCTTAAAGGAGAAATTAAGTTGCAGGCTTTGGTGAAGGTAGAGACAAAGTGTGCTAAGACTTGGCCAGTGTAGGTGACATAGTCAATGGGCGACCAGTCACAGCTGAGAAGGTGGGCTTTGAACTGTTTTAGCATCCCTCTCTTCAGGTATCACTGGTTAGATGGTTTGGCAGGGAGTTTGGAGGAACGGTTTGACCATCTACGGAGGACTAGGGAGTGGTCACTGAGTGAGTCAGATAACACTGCTGTGTTTGTGAATCTTTCAGAATGGTTAGTGAACATCAGGTCTAATAAGGTACTATTACCGGTCCTGTGAGTGGTCCTAGTTGGGAAGGGCACTAGCTGTGAAAAAGCCAGTGCAGCAGCAGTATCTCTAAAGGGGCAACCTCTGGGGCCAACCAATTAATATTAAAGTCACCCAGAATGACAACCTTGGGTTGATTGGGCAGGTTGGAGACACAGTGATGAATGGAACTGAAACTATTTATGGTATCTTGAGGAGGGATATAGATCGAGAAAGCTGTTAGTGATTTACCCATGCTGCCCACTGCAATTTTAATTGCCAGAGCCTGGGTGATATTCCCCAGGGTGATTTTTGGGAGGATGTGACCCAGAAGTGAGTCATTTAGATAGATGTCGCACCCCCCTCCCCTCTTTCTCAGCCTATCTTCCCTAAACAGTGTGTAACCATTGAGAGCGATTGCAATATCTGGTATTTTTGAGGCAATCCAAGTTTCAATGATAGCAAGGACATCGGGCTTGTGTTGTGCCACCCAGACTTGAAGAAGGTCAAGTTTGGGTACGAGGCTGTGGATATTAACTGAGGTGATCTTGAGGCCATCAGTTTTACTAATGGTGGGGAGGGGTTACAGCAAGATCCAGATTTAGGGTGTACATTACCGGATAATAGTAGTAGGACTAGCACATGCCAAAATAATATATGAGCAGTTTTATGCTTAGTGTTTTATTTAGGGCAGAGGGCTTGCCACGGGGGTAGTCAGTGATGGGGAGTGGAGGCATAGAGCTAGAGGCAGTGGGGAGTGGTTAAGGTGGAACATGACATAGCTGTTATGTTCCTGAAAAAAGGAAGAAAGACGGGATTGTACTAGCAGTACTAGAGGCTGGAGGAAGAGTAAATAAACTGTTGGAGGGGGTGGGGTGGGATTTGTAGGAGGAACAGGGTAAGCAAACAATAAGATTAGTAGAGAAAAAAGAAGACTTACAGGTGGCCCCATAATAGCAGGTGATTGCTAAGGAAAGTAGAGATTCAAGGGAAGGGGAGTGGTATAGAGCAAGACTTATGATAGAGGTGTGGGGAAGGGAGGATGACAATGTCAGGGGAGGTGGGGTGAGCGATTGCAGAAGTAAAGTAGAGCATAAGGGAAACAGTTAGCCAGACAGAAATGTTTCTGAGTTGATGGTGAACTGGTAGGGTACCAGACTTTGGAACGAGTGGTGGAAGGTTCAAATCTTAGGGAAGGAAAGAGGGGACAGGAAAAAGGGAAGTTGTCACTAGTTGAGGACAGAGATGTTAGGATACCTGACCCCTAGTGGGCAGTTTGTATAAAATGCTAATGGAAATGTGAGGACAATATAAAATGGACAGACTGATGTCACATGACAGATTTAGTGACTGAAAATGTCCTATAATCTATGGACGGCCCAGGGTAGGTGGGGGCAACTGATGTGTAGCATTGATGGGCTAGCACAGTTATCAGGTAGAATGCTTCAATGTGGCTGCTGTTTCTCTTAGTGGCTTATCCTGTACCTGTGTGCTGGGCTTCTCTGCTCAATGCTGCTCCACGGTCCATTGGAGCAAGTTTTTTTTTGGGGGGGGGGCTACTGAGGAAGCCTGGAATAAAAGAAGAGAACAAAGGGGTTAGCTTTCTGAGGCAGGAAGACAGGACAAAAGGCTGGGAGGAGGGTTGACTGCTCACCTGCCAGCTCAGGAAGCAGGTAGAGTACAACAAACTAAATTAGGATTGGGCAAGTTATACTTAATTAAATTCTAGCCTTTCTTATGGAAATTAATTATTTTTATATTTTGTAATGCAATTTGCTATTCAGTATTCATTGGCTTACAGAAATTTAGCTCTTTGACATTTCAGACTAAGGGATGTTTAGATGGTTATATGTTTAATTTATTTATACTAACTGGGTTTTGTTTTTTTCTGTACAAAACCCGTGGCATAATTTACCATTATAAAGGAGTGTTTATAACAGCAAACACGTGCTGAGTTTTACTTTCCCTGAGCATGCCCAACGCTAGTGCCAGGCGCCACTGTTCCACGTTCCCCCAGCCAGGCAGTCAACCTAACCCGTGCCACCAGAAACTGCCACTCCAGCTCGCCGGTAAAGTACATTAAAAAAAAAAAAAGAAAAGAAATTGCTGCACCAAAAAAAAAAATGAAAGTGCCTCCTAGCAGAACTAGGGAAATAAAAAAAAACACTTCCAGCAACTGCGTTCCGACCACTGGCAGTGCTGAAACTCGGTTAGACTGCAGCTTAACCAGAGGTCTTTTTATTATTTTAGATAATTTCTATGGAGAAAAAAATGAAACACAGCAATTATATAAAATAAAATAAGGGTCAGTGTGTGTAAACTTGAAGTTTACACACACCATTGGGGTTAGATGCTATACATAAACCCCTCGTGCTTTGCTCTTAGGGTTTATGTAGCATCTAACCCTTCGGGTGTGTGTAAACTTCTCATTACACACCCCGACCCATATTTTATTCTCTATATAATAACTGGGGAGTGTTTTCTCCCATAGGGAAACCCGGTTATAATTTACCATTATAACCCATGGGTTATAATGGTGAACACACACCAGGTTTTCCTTGCTCCACATACGCGTCTGCCTTTGCTGTCTCCTCTCACAGTACCGGACACTTCGCCACCACCGTCACTCGACGTTGGTCGATGAAGCTGTCACCCCATACTGGACTTGCACTACCTGAACAAGTTCAAGCAGAAACAGAAGTTCTGGGTAGTCAATCCGAATCAGATTATACCATCTCTGGAGCAGGGGATGTGGTTCTGCTTGCTGGACCTCTGGGATGTGTTCTTCCAGATCCCAGTCAATTCATCACATCACTGGTATCTTTGATTAATAGCTCAAATATTACAAGAAATATGATTCTAAGTTTTGGAATTTGTTCCATTCATTTGGGATCAGGTCATTCAGTTCCAGAGAGGCAACATGAGGGCTGTGTTCTACCTGAAAAGGCAGGGCAAGATAAACTCCTTTTCATTTTGTCAGAAGCCACCCCAAACTTAGGACCTCATGCACAGCCTCCAGATCAATGTCCTGATGATTCATCTTGTGGGAGAGATCACACAGCTGACAGACACTCTCAGTGAGGTAGACAGGATGTTGCATGAGTTGTCCTTGCATCAGGAAGTAGTAGACCACCTGTACTCCCAGTGTGTCAATGGAAGAATAGGAAACTGTGGCTTTTCTGTGCCTACCCCCTCAGTCCCAGAAACTGCAAGGTGATGCCTTCCCTTGGCCCTGATCCCTGGGACTTTTCTGCATCTTTCCTCCATCCTCTTTATTCACAAGGTCATGCTCAAAGCCCAGAAGGACAAGGCACAGATGACCCTTATAGCACCAGATTGGCCGAGACAGTTTTGCTATTTGTATCTCCTCAGACTCAGCAGCAGGCCACCATGACGGTTGCCTTTCTGCTCTGACCTGCTGGCAAGACAACAGGGAACAGTTTTTCAGTCCCTGGACCTCTCAGCTGGGTACCTGACCAGCTAGAGTTCCAGGCCTTAGGTCTCAAATGAAAACATCCTCCATGTTGTGGAGGAGTCCTGAGAGGAATAAGTCACAGAGCGTACATGTTCAAATGAAGAGATTCTTGCTTTGATGTCAGGGGAAGGAGCTTGGTCCTCTTGCCTGCACAGTAGATGTGATTCATGACTACTTTTTGTCCCTGTCTTAGTTGGGACTGTGAGTCACAATCCTTAAGGTGCACCTGGCAACCATCTGTGCATACTGGGTGTAAACCAATTTGCTGACAGTGGTGCAAAAAGTGACTTGGACATTTTCAGAGGCCTGGACCACTTGTCCCATCCTGTATGTGAACCACTACCTCTGTGGGACCTACTGTTGATACTGGCAGTTATCATGGAAAAGCCATTCAGGCTGATGCACAAGCGTGAGATGTCACGTTTTCTGGGAAGACTACCTTGTTGGTAGCCACTACATCAGTCAAATGGGTGAGAGAGCTTCAGGTGCTCTCTGTGGAGCCTCCCTACGTGGTCTTCCACAAGAAGAAGGTTGTCCTTCACCCCCCCCAACACCAAATTCTTCCCAAAGGTTATATCAGAGTTCCACCTTTACCAGCTGAATAACCCCTTGATGTACTTCACCAATCTGACCTTAGATACCGATAGTAGGCTCCATATACTGGACCTTCGGAGGGCACTATCCGGTGCTATCCTATTACAAGGAAAGCATGGCAGGTGTTTGCAGCAAGGCTCACTAGCTGTTTGTTGCCTATGTTTTAGCTGCTTCTGCCAGACAAACAGCAAAGCAGGCAAATACCAGGTAAGTCTCATCCTGCGCTGACCTCTGCTATAGATTGGCTGCTAGGGAATCATCTAAAGGGCTTAAGGCTCATTCCACTAGACATTCTGCAGCCTTGGTGACTGCTCTCAGAAATATCTCCACTGAGAAGATATGCTGAGCTGCAACCTGGGCTAAAATACACACCTTCATCTCCCCACTGCAGCATCAACGTGCTGAGTCAACATGATGCTGCTTTTGGGGCCTCAGTCCTCCAGTCTCTGTTTGACAGATAAGGGGTGCATACCTAGCCCCACCTCCCAAAGGACTGCTTGGAGTATACCAGATTATGGACAGTAAACTGTATCCATGTTTCTGGAAATATAGGTTACTCACCTATAACCATAGTTCTAACAGTGGTATATAGTTCACTTGCACACACCCCGCCTGATCTCACCTGGTAATTGTCACCCAGATCCCTGCTTCTAGTGTACAAGATCTGATGTCATGTTGTGGAGCAATAGCATACACCACATGGGTGGTGGGAGGTGCTTAGCTTGAAGATGTCTGGGGGACTCAGCTGTATCCTTCAGAACTGCCAGAATGTGGATGTGAACTGTCTACTATTAGAACTACGGTTACGGATGAGTAACCTATATTTTCAAGCGTGGTCTAGCCTGCTGCCAGGAATGCTCCATTCCTGTGTGCTCCCTTAAACTGTTGGATGTTGAGAGGTGCTAAGTACTGGAGACATGGAGGGATAGGGTTGGATCTGACCAGCAGGAGTAAGGTTATGAGCTGACATCATCAGTTGCTTTTCATGGAAGAACAGCTTCTTTGAACAGGCAGTAAAACGTGAAGTACAAACACGTTTATAACGTTTACAAAAATTAACTTAGACTCCCAGTTTGGGTATTTCTTATTTATTAATTTAGTTAGTTAGTTAGTTTTTGTTGACCGGCTAAGTGCACTAGGTAGATTCTGCCTTTTTTCAGGCACGACCCTGGGGAGGGGGATACAGATGAATGCCAACTGACCTTGAACCAGAATAAGCTGTTGGTGGTATTTTGTTTATTAGAAATCTGCAGCTCAAAGTTCTGAATTTGATTCTCTGTCATGCGGTTCCTCCTTAATTCAACACTTACATCTTTGCCCTGACGTTAGTTACATAGGATTAGGGTGGCAGAAAATAACTGACCCTGTCCCATCCTGATCACCCCTCCTGCTGCATGGTAGTGACTATACTACAGTTTGTACTACACATGACCTTCATCTGTATGTTTTTTTATTTCAGGAGACAGAAGGCAATGCAGTGCAAATGAGTAATACACCAAAAGAGGAGAAGGAAGCTGACTAACTCGAGAAGGAGCATCCAATGAACCTGCTGAATAATCCGATCTCCCAGTTGGTCACAGGTCTTGCAGTTTTTAACAGAGGACAAAATGAGCATACATCAGGCATCCACAGATATTTGAGTCTTTACCCCCTAATACAGCTGATCTTATCTGTGTCAGTCTTCACCATTCATCGCTGGTGGGGTTCTGGCAGGAGAAACAGGACCACGTAGGAGCTTTTTTTTTTTGCAAAGAGGTGGAGCCAATGTTGAGATGGTGCTGCTCTTGAGACCAACGTATTGTGTGGCACTTGCAGGTTGGCCAGTAACTGATGTCAACTCCTCCTCAGCCCCAGTTCTGCTTCTTCCAATGTACAGTCAACACAACCTCATGTGGAGCGAATTTATTGCGTCAGCTACCTAGCTTGCCGTTAGTGCCTCGTTCTGCACAGCTGTGTTTCTCGGTGCTGTCGACTGGTGAGACCTTTCCTTTTTTTTTGCTTTATATTTATTGTTTCAAGTAGACAATAAGAATCATTATACAAGCAGAGATATAACAGATATCATGTTACAAGACACAATGAGGTTGCCACTCCTCTTTATAGTAACATAAAAATCCATCTACTGCTTTAAGATATGTCCATGTGGAGAAAAACAAGTTACAATACAATATGACTCCAAAGTAGCTGTTGTAAACAGCCCATGAGCAGCATGGTATTATTCTACACAGTCTAACATTTTATATCCCATTTATTCTCTTCCTCCTAAGAGGCAATAGAGAAAAGCTCCATGCATTACTCTATATTATGTGCCAGCAATACGACACAATGAGGTGTGGGTTATAGCCTCATAAGAACATGCCCCAGGTGCATTATGAGGCACAAGGTGCTTGTACCGAGTGCCTTTAGAAACATAGAAACATAGAATTTGACGGCAGATAAGGACCTCTTGGCCCACCTAGTCTGCCCATTTCCCTACCTGATGGATAAGCTGCAGATTCTAGTTAATCAACAGCTTACTTCCTCCTACCCCGCACTAGAATTGCCATATGCCTGTACCATGCATTCTTATAGAAACATAGACCTGGGAACTGCTCTTAGGCCATAACCCACACCTCAGAGTGTCCTATTGCACTTATAAAATGGGCCCCCTTCACCAAGTAATTATTAAAAAAAAAAAAGTTAAAAATATAACAAAAAAAGGTTAAAGAGCTTAAATACTAAAAAAGTAGTCCCAATATTGAAGCAGTTTCTTGCTTTGATAACTGTTTTAGCAGCCTCTGCCCCTCCCCCCAACCCACTACTAGCACTAGGAGACAGGCTATTTTATTTTCTGCTAGTTTTTTTTTTATTATTGGTATTATATTTTCTGTTTTAACAAACAGTAATAGCCTCATCAGTGATTACGTGCAAACTGCTATTTGTTTTTATATGTTTCAGTGCCCCCCCCCCATACCACCACCACGGAGACGGGCTATTTTATTTAGCGTTATTTTTTTTTTTAAGAATATTTTTCTTTTTGTGATGGTATTACGTACTGGCAGCCTGCTCAGCGATTGTGTGTGTGTGTGTTTCACCGTTTTTTCTCGGAGTGAGTGTGTTATTCAGGAGCCACCGTAGTGAGTGGCTTGCATTTTCCCCAGAAAAACAAAACAAAATGGCCCTTAAAATATGGATCGAAGGAGTGTTTTTTTTCTGAAGTCAAAGGTTTTATTGCGGCACTCATTATGGTGTGTTCATAGAAGTTTGCTTTTTAAATGGAAAACTAAGGATCAGTGCCAAAGCCTTCCGATATCGCAGTCATCTTTACACTTTGAAACTGCTCGCTTTTGGAAGATTTTGGTGGACTGGTGAAGGTAGTACATTGATATTTTTATGTTATGGTGCTAAGGCTGCTGGGAGTAGTGCTCGTTGAATGGATATGGCCTGATAAGAACACGGCTGAAAACATGATTCAGCCAATCAGGCTCCAGGATTTTTTTTGCCTATTTTATAAGCATCAATAATGCATTCCCCTTTTAGGATAGTGCTTAGGTAAAGCAAACATATTATAGCAGTAATGCTGCAACAGTAAAGACTAAAACAACAATTGTAAGTCACTATTAACTTGGTGAGACGCAATGTAAACAAGTAATTTTATACCAGTATTAACTCCAATGTAGATCTTATCAATCTCTAACCTAAACTGTAGGAATATCAAGTCAGTCCTTAAATGGGTGCATTGCCCTGATCCATGTCTTTATTAATCTTAGTAAAAAGGGTACCTTAATAGTTACTAAAGGGCTATTGCTTCCCACCAGATAGCTCTCAAACATATAGTGTAGATTCCACATTTCTTCACGACTCATCTTCCAAGTAAACTTCTTCTCTATCAGCATTCCTGACTCTCCTTGGGACCTGCTTTCAGGCCCACTTCATAGCATCTTTAGAGTCCAAAAAGGCAAAGACCTTGCCTTAATAGGCAATGCAGAGACATGCTGGGAAAATTATTCCATGCAGTTTGCCCGCTTTTCTCAGCAGGGCTCTGGTACCATCAAACTGCTTCCTTCTCTGCCAAGTGGCATAACTACCATCCGGATACAGTCTCACGATCTGGCCATCACACAAAAGGGTTTTATGTTGTCTCACCAGTGCTAGTAGATGATCTCTTGTGCCCACTCCAGCCACCACAGCCACCACCGTATGGGGAGCCTCTGGGTTATCAGGCCTCCCACGTGGGGTGATTCTGTAAGCCTCCTGGATCTTTTGGGTGCATGCAGTGCCTTCCTCACCCAATTGCTGCTGTAATCACTCTTGCAGGAACAGAACTAAATGGTCCCCCTCACATCCTTCCGGAAGACCGAGCAGCCTAATATTCATTGCCCGTGTCTTATTTTCCAGGGCTTCGAGGTGGGTTCTTAGGTGTCCATTTTCTTTAATTACAATCATAATGGCACCCATGGCCACATCAGCCCACTTAGTAGCTTCCATCATTGCAGTCGAAAGTGTTTCCATCACCAATTCCACATTAGTTTGGTGGGGCTATCAAATTTGTCGGCCAGCCCAGCTACTGAGGACATCAGCATGTTAATTTTTAGGGCATGTGTCTGAAGAGTTTCCTCGCTGGCACCATCTGATACTTCAGGTTGGGTTTGTGATGTAGACTGTGTAGTCAGTGGTCCACTCTGATTTTTCCCTTTAACTCTATCATTCTGGGGGCTGTCCATCTGTGGGTTCCCCATCTTAATACGCAGCCTCTCCCACGTAAGTATTGCTGTTCTGAGAGTGCAGATGTCCCCAAAAAATAACTTTTATTTGCTGCCAAAGTCTATTAAATTACAGCGTACTATCTGCTAGTTTCCATTTTGGTCAGGCTCAACAGTGCCCCCCCAAGACCTTTACTTTTTATCTTTTCAATGATACCGAGTATTAATTCTATTTGTTATTTTCCGTCCAGTTATGCCTTGTTCGGGGGACAAGAAGAAACCTTCCAAGGCGAGTTGGCCTCCTATGCGGCAGGGTCCCTGCAGCCGACTTTTGTCCATCTCAGACCAGCATGGCCGGTGGTTGACCTGCTTGGGCCCAAATCATGATGTGGATTGTTGCAATGCCTGTTTCTCCATGGACCATCAAGTGTTGGAAATGCACATGTTTAAAGTCGGTCATGCTCCATTGACTTTTAGTGGACAGGCTTGCACCTGGGACGCCAAGTGCAGGTTTCATGACCATTCCTCTGGGTCACCTCCCAGTCCTATATGACTCGTGGAGGACGCAGTTTCCACCTCTTCATGCCTTGCCTCAGTGGAAACTCCTTCCATGGTGCAGGAGGCCCAGCCTGACTCCTCTGGGAGTTGGGCAGGAAGCACTGTCCTGGCAATGATGGCTCCCTTGGCATTGCGGCCAAGGGCCTCTGGGCCTTGTCTGGCATTCTTCCTTGGCACCGACTTCTGATGCTATCTCAGGTCCCACTGCCGCTTCTGATGCCAGAGAGTGGGGTGGCACCTCTGGCTGTACAGAGGTGGTTCCTGATACCATCTCTGATTTCAGTGCTACATGCAGTGCCAGGGATTATGGCAGTGTTGTGAGCAGTACGGGGCCACCTTACAGTGCTGGAAGTGGAGGAGTTTGTGTGGTGATCTGAGTCCAAGCCTTCTCAGGTGAGAATGACAATTTGGAGGCAGACCTGGACTGGTTTTCCAGATTCTTCAGAGTCCTGTGGCTCCTCCTTGTCTGATTCAGTCACCTTCTTTGGGATTGGCAGTTACTACCAGTACCAGTATCAGTGATCCTGACTGGTCTTCCAGTGCTGGGGGTAGCACCAGAGGATGTTCCAGAGTCGGTGGTTCATCTTCTCCCTGTAGGAAGAGTACCCCCTACTTTGGGTGTTCAGGCTGGGCCTAGTTCTGGGACAGCTGGGGTGCCTGAAGTGGGGGAGGGTGCTCTCATGGTGGCTGTTTCTCAGGAGTTGGCCACGGTGATCAAATTGCCTAGGTTGACTCTGAGGAAGAGGTCTCTCTCTGAGTCTGAGTTGTTGAGGGGGGCAGAACCAAGGGCAGTGTCCCTCCCTTGGAGCCTGCAGGAGCTCAGGTAGGAGTCACAGCATTGGTCCTGTCTTTTCCCCTGAAGCCTCCCCTGGAGAATTCTCATTTCTAGATGCTAGGGGCCGCCCTTCTGGGCTCATACAGCCTTGGTCACCTTGCAGGAGGGATTCTCTTTTAGGGCTCAATCCTGACCATTCTAGTTTGGTTGAATGGCCCTCGACTGCTTCGGCCAACAGATCTCCAGTTTTGAGGTCTCCTGCTCAGTCCCCCAGTCCTGGTAGAGGTTGTGCTCCTCCTTAGAGGTACTTAGCCCCTTTACCTCTGCCACCTCCTCCATCTCTCCCAGGCCACTCTGGCCCTACGGTACCCCTCACCTGGAAACAGTTCAGATCCATGGCTGTACTATTCCCTTCCTACTATAGGTCCATGAACAAAGAGGTGTTCCACCATTCCTCTCTGCAGCCAGCGCCTGACTCTCCAGACTCGTTGGCTTTCTCACCTGCCGCTTCTGAGGGAGACGATTCCTCCATCCATCTCTCCTTAGCTGCTGATTTATCCAGTTATCAGCATTTCCTTTTGAGGTTGGTTGGTGAGTTCCACATCTCTAGCTAGGAAGTCACAATCCTGAGCAGATGTTGAACACCTTTTTAGGTGAATTCAGTGTGGCCTACCTGGTGGTTCCTGCCTGGCCTTCCCCCTTCAGGGAGGCATTGTACCACATCTGGAGAAGTCCTTCAGCCTTCTCTCCAGCCCTGAGAGACTGCCAGCACAGGTATTGCACACCTCCTAGGGCATCCAGAAGCCTTAGCACACCCTCCTTTTGGTGTGACACTCCTGGATACACCTTCTGGGCATAGACACCCTAGATGTGACCGACCCCGAGAGACAGACTCTGCTGAGTTTGACTTTTGAGGGAGGAGAATGTTCTGTTTGACACATCTCTCTTTATCGCTTTCAACACATCAGGCTCATAATGCTGCCTGTAACAGGCACTTATTTTCTTTACTAGGACAGATCCTAGTATCTTTGCCTGATTCGGAAGTGACCAGACACGCCATTGCCCTATCTTCACAGGGCCTAGAGCTTGCGTGGCACCAAGCAAGAGCATCATATCATGCCAGTGAGGTAGCATCCAGGCCAGTGGGGACAGCAATCTGCATTAGGTGGATGGCATAGCTTTGTCTGTCCAGGTTATCACCTCTGGCTTAGCAAAGGGTATCTGCCTCCACATTCTGGGGAACCTACCTTTTCTCCTGCAGGGTGAGGTGGGAACTTCAGGGGTGACTTCCCTCTCCTACCCAAAGGAGAACACCACCTCACATAGACCAGTCTCAGTCCTAACTAGGCTTGGAAGGGTTCCCTTCTCCAGTGTCTCCCCACAGGAGGCTGAGGGACTTCCTTCCCTCAGGTAGGTACCAGGTCCCCTTCACGGGGGCTTGGTAATCACCCACCTGTGATGAATGGTGAAGATGAACGCAGATAAAATATGAAAATTTACTTATCTACCTTAATTCTTGATCTTTTTGTGTATCTTCATCATTCACCACTCCTTCCCACCCACCTTCACCTCTTAGGCCTCAGTCTCTGGGCAGTGTCTCCTCCCTGCTTGTTTCTCCAATATTGACTCTGCTGGTACCCCTATACCTCTTGGCTCTGCTCTTCTTGGAGATTGTCTGGAGTGTTTTGGGGAGACAAGCAGGAAGGCAACCCTCTTGCTCACCAGGACTCTTTTTCATCCTATGGGACCCTCCTCCTTATTTTACTTTTTAATTTATTTAGCATTACTAGGATTACAAGTACCTTTGAACCAGAAGTTCTTTTCCAAAGGTTCAGCATCAACAATGGGTACAAGTAAACAGTGGTAAACATCTATTCAAGTCAAGTTAACAAAGTAGCAAAAGTACAATACGTATTAGAGACTCATATAGGAAATTATCAATGGCAAATAACAATGTGCAATTAACAATACAGGTGTGTGTGTGTGTGTGTGTGTGTGTATATATATATATATATATATATATATATCCTGTATATAACAAGACATAGATGTGGCATGGGAAGGGTACTGTATCAGTTTACTTTGCTAAACCAGTCGGAGGAGAGAGACAGCTTAATTGGGGGTGTGGCTTAGACACTAAAAAAGCAGGTGACTCAAACTACAACTTCCTGTTGCTAGCCTTGCTTGTAGAGCAGAAGCAGCTAACTAAAAGAAGCTACATTTTCTTATTAATTTAACACTTACTGTATATCTCAGCAGGAGTCAGTGTATGTTGAGATTAAGCAAACAGATACTTTATTAGAAGTAGAAGGGGTCTTATTTAGGGTTAAAAAAGAAAGAAAGAAAATAAAGAAAGTCTGTGTGTGTTCTGTGCTGGGAAGGGTACTGTATTAGTTTACTTTGCTAAACCAGTAGGAGGAGAGCTTAATTGGGGGGGGGGTGGCTTAGACACTATAAAAGCAGGTGACTCAAATTACAACTTCCTGTTACTAGCCTTGCTTGCAGAGCAGAATGCAGCTAAATAAAAGAAGCTACATTTTCTTATTAATTTAACACTTATATCTCAGCAGGAGTCAGTGTCTGTTGAGATTAAGCAAACAGATACTTTATTAGAAGTAGAAGGGGTCGTATTTAGGGTTAAAAAAAGAATGAAAGTCAGTGTGTGTTCTGTGCTGGGAAGGGTACTGTATCAATTTACTTTGCTAAACCTGTAGGAGGAGAGAGAGCTTAATTGGAGGTGTGATTTAGACACTATAAAAGCAGGTGACTCAAATTACAACTTCCTGTTGCTAGCCTTTTTTCATACTAATTGCCCTCCATCCCACCCTAAGCCAGTTCTACTTTTATAGCCACTGGATTTGACTGTCAACAGGAACTTCCTGTTTGGCAGTAGGTAGGGAAGGATCAAAGAGAAACATTGGTTTTGTCAACCCTAAAGGAAAAAAATAACTCACTCTCCCCCCCAGTTGCTGGTGGTCTGACACTGAGCAAGGAAGAAGGAGGCTACTGAAGAATATAGGAAGTTGCTGTCCCAGAACAGGAAGGGGCGAGAGTTGTAAGGAGAGGAGAGAGTAAGCATACAGAGAAACAGGTGAGGGGACACAAAATAAGACAAGATAGGAGTGGTGCAGTGCAATGGCTGTGGGGCGGCAGTATTCTGGGAGACATTCTGGAGGCTGTGATGCTGCCTATTTGTAGGCACCTCTCTGGTCTGAGGGAAGAGGTTGCCTGTCTCCAGGCTGATCTGGCTAGGATTCGTAAAATCTCCTCCCCCACCCAGGGACCACCAGGGCCAATGCCACTACCTCAGAGGTCGCCAAGAAAGAGGAGAGTCTGGACCAGGATGGGCTCAGGGAGGGAGAGGGTGGTGGAACAGAGTTGCATCCCTCCAGCTGTATCTCTCCACAGTTCATTCACTCTTCTGGTGGATAGTGGTTCCTCTATGGAGGCACCTGCAGTGGAGACCAAGGAGGATGCTGGGAGCCTTCACAAAGGAGACCCACAGGAGGGTGGCATGAGACCCTACATGGGAAGGAAACAGCTCCTGGTGGGGGACTCAATCATTAGGGTGGTAGAAATGGGGGAGGAAGGGGAGAGGGAGGTAAGGTGCCTGCCTGGTGCCATGGCTTGGAGGGACAGGAAGCGAATCTTCAGGATCGTGGGAGCAGCTGCACGAGGGAGGGAGCTGGATGTCATTGTCCACCTAGGGACAAATGACCTGGCTAGGAATGGGATTAGAGCAGTGCAAGAGGAGTTTGTAGAGTTGGGGAGGGGCCTTAGACAATTAGCGCATACAGTAACCTTCTCTGAGGTGCTGCCTGTCTATGGCAAGGGTGATGCTAGGGTACTCCTCACCAGGGAATTCAATGAATGGTTGAAAAATTGGTGTGGAGCTCAGGGTTTTGACTTCATTGGCGATTGGGGAGCTACATGGAGGATGCAGACCTATACTGGTGCGATGATCTGCATCTGTCCGGGGGGTAACCAGGATCCTAGGTGAGAGGTTTAAATCCTTTATTGGCAAGCACTTAAACTGGCCAAGGGGGGAAGCACTGAAAAGGAGCAGGGAAATCCCAGCCTTCCCCAACAAAACATGGTAATTAGTGAGGTAAACACCAAGATAGAGAAGTCATTAGGGAGCAGGACAGAGGTAAATGTAAAAAAAGGCAAAGGCAGTAAGGACGGGAATGGGGCTAAAAGGGGTAAGGCCATCAAAAAGTGGAGGGTGATGAGTACCAGTGCCCATAGTCTGTGTAACAAGCTCCCTGAACTAGTGGCCTTGATGGAAGAGGTTTGCCTGGATATTTTAGCAGTCACAGAAACATGGTACACAGAGAACCATGACTGGGATGTCAACATACCAGGATACACAATCTACAGGAGGGACAGGGAGGGTAAAAGAGGAGGAGGAGTAGCTCTCTATGTAAAGGAACATAGAAACATAGACTTTGATGGCAGATAAGGACTGCTTGGCCCATCTAGTCTGCCCATTTCCCTACCTACAGGTTAGGCTGCAGATCCTAGTTAACCAACAGCCTATTTCTTCCTACCCCCCACAAGAATTGCCTTATGTCTGTCCCATGCATTCTTGAATTCTCCCACAGTTTTAGACCCCACAACCTCCTCAGGAAGGCTGTTCCATGCATCCACTACCCTCTCTGTGAAATAATACTTCCTCACATTGCCCCTGAACTGCCCTTCTATCTTTAAATTGTGTCCCCTTGTTCTTGCATGTCTCTTTTTCTGAAGGATGCTACCCTCTTGGACTTTGTTGATTCCACTGAGGTACTTAAAAGTTTCTATCTTGTCCCCCCTCTCCCTTATTTCCTCAAGGTATACATATTAAGCTCCTTTAGTCTGTCCTCATATGACTTCTCTTGCAGACCCTGCACCATTTTAGTTGCCCTCCTCTGGACTGCCTCTATCCTGTCTATGTCCTTGTGTAGATGGGGTCTCCAGAACTGGATGCAGTACTCCAGGTGGGGTCTCACCAACTGTCTGTATAGAGGGATAACAACTTCCTGTTTTCTGCTGCTGATGCCTCTCCCTATACATCCCAGTATACCCCCAGCCCTCCCTACTGCCTTCTCACATTGCTTGCTAACCTGAAGGTCATCTGATATGATTACCCCCAGGTCCCTTTCCTTTTTTGTTGTCGTTACTACCTCCCCACCCATTGTGTATTCTTCCCCTGGGTTCTTGTTTCCCAGGTGCATTATTTTGTACTTCTTTGCATTGAATCCTGGCTGCCATACTTCTGACCATTCCTCCAACCTTGCCAAGTCCCTGTTCATCCTGTCCACGCCTCCTTGTGTATCAACCCTGTTGCAGATCTTTGTGTCATCTGCAAAAGGACATACTTTTCCTTCCAGTCCCTCTGCAATGTCACTGATGAAGACATTAAAAAGGACTGGACCCAATACTGAACCCTGCGGTACTCCACTAGTAACCCCTCTTTCTTCAGAGTGGACTCCATTTACAATTACCTTCTGTGTCCTGTTGTGCAGCCAATGTTTTACCCAGGCTACCACCCTGGGACCCACTCCCAGGCTGGTTACCCCCCACCCTCTAGAAGGGCTCAAAGCAACAGAACTAAAGAGTAAGCAGGGAGCAGATGAGACACTCTGGGTCACCCTGGAGGCAGGAAATGGCACTATAATCCACATAGGGGTTGTATACAGACCCCCATGTTAGGGGGAGGAAATGGACAAGGAGATGATAGAAGGCTTCCTTAGAATGACAGAAAAAGGGGAGATATTGTTGATGGGGGACTTGAATATGCCAGATGTTAACTGGAGCACCTTTGCTGCAGGCACATCAAAGAGCAGGGTCATTCTTGATGCCCTACAGAGGGCATTCCTCAGGCAATAGCATTGGAACCCACTCGGTGGGAGCAATCTTAGACCTGGTACTTTCAAATGGGGACGGAGAAAGAATCTCAGATTTAGAAGTGGGTAGCCATCTGGGAACAAGCGACCACCAAACAGTGTGGTTCATGATAAACACAGCCATACAATTAAGCCATACAAAAGCAAGAGTATTGGACTTTAGGAGGGCTGACTTTGGAAAAATGAGACAGTGCCTCAGAAAAGTACTAAAAACAGGCAAGAAGGAGGGGGTGAAGGAACAATGGGGAGAAATCAAAACAGCCATCACAGAGGCAACAAGCTTTTGTGTAAAGCAAATCAACAAAACACTGGAAAAAAATGCTATGGTTCTCAAAAGAGGTGGCAGGGAAGGTTAAGGAGAAAAGGATAGCATTCAGGAAATATAAGGAAACACAGAAGGAGCAGGACAGAGAACTTTATCAGTTAAAGCAGAAAGAGGCTGGGAAGGCAGTCAGAATAGCAAAGGCCCAAACCGAGGAAAGGATAGCCAACTCTGTTAAGAAGGGGGATAAGACCTTTTACAGGTACATTAGGGAGCGAAGAAAGACCAAAGAAGGGATACTGAGGCTTAATAAAGGGGAGAGAATGTGGGTAGAGGGTGACAGTGAAAAAGCAGGGATACTGAATGAATATTTCTGCTCAGTATTCACAAAGGAAGAGGAGGGGGAGGTACCTAAACCAATAAGAGAAACACTCTGAAGACGGGGGTTGATACCAGTCCATTTACAGAAGAAAGGGTTATGAAAGAACTAATAAAATTGAAGGTGGACAAAGCAATGGGGCCTGATGGGATTCACCCAAGAATTCTAAAAGAACTAAGGGTAGAACTAGTGACACCGCTGACTACTTTCTTCAACAACTCATGGGAGAATTGGGTGGTACCTGAAGACTGGAGAAGGGCAGATGTGATTCCTCTTCACAAAAGTGGGAGCAGGACAGAGGCAGGAAACTACAGACCAGTTAGTTTGACCTCAGTGGTAGGGAAAATGATGGAATCACTTCTGAAGGAAAGAACTGTTGAGTACCTAGAGGCCAGCGGGGCACATGACCCAAGGCAGCATGGATTCATGATGGGAAGGTCGTGTTAGATGAATCTAATAGATTTCTTTGACTGGGTGACCAAAGTAGTAGACCAGGGAGGGGCTGTGGACATGGCTTGCCTAGATTTTAGCAAGGCATTTGATACAGTCCCACACGAAAGACTAATACACAAGTTAGCCAGCCTTGGAGTAGGTCCCAAGATGGTAGCCTGGATAAAAAATAGGCTGGACAACAGGACACAAAGGGTAGTAGTAAATGGAGTCCATAGTGGAGAAAGGAGGGTTACTAGTAGGGTACCGCAGGGTTCAGTACTGGGACTGGTCCTTTTTAATGTCTTTATAAGTGACATTGCAGAGGAACTGGAAGGAAAAGTATGTCTCTTTGCAGACGACAGAAAGATCTGCAACAGGGTTGATACACCAGATGGAGTGGAAGGATGAGAAGGGACTTAGCAAGGTTGGAGGAATGGTCAAATGTATGGCAGCTCAGATTCAATGCAAAGAAGTGCAAGGTAATGCACCTGAGAAACAAAAACCCAGGGGAAGAATATACAATGGGGGGTGAGATATTGACAACAGTAAAAATGGAAAGGGACCTGGGGGTAATTATATCAGATGACCCAAAGGTGGGCAAGCAATGTGAGAAGGCAGTAAGAAGGCTGGGGATACTGGGATGCATAGGAGAGGCATTAATAGTAGAAAACAGGAAGTTGTTATCCCTCTGTACAGACAGTTGGCGAGACCCCATCTGGAGTACTGTGTGCAGTTCTGGAGACCCCATCTCCGCAAAGACATAGACAGAGTGGAGGCTGTCCAGAGGAGGGCAACTAAAATGGTGCAGGGTCTGCACCAGAAGACATATGAAGAAAGACTAAAGGAGCTTAATATGTATACCCTTGAGGAAAGGAGGGAGAGAGGGGACATGATAGAAACTTTCAAGTACCTCAAGGAAATCAACAAAGTCCAAAAGGGTGACATCTTTCAGAAAAAGAGATGTGCAAGAACAAGGGGGCACAATTTGAAGATAGAGAGGAGACGGCTCAGAGGTAATCTGAGGAAGTATTTTTTCACAGAGAGGGTAGTGGATGCATGGAACAGCCTCCCTGTGGAGGTCATGGAGTCAGGAACAGTGGGGGAATTCAAGAATGCATGGGACAGACATAAGGTAGTCCTAGTGGGGGGTAGGAGGAAGTAAGCTGTTGGTTAACTAGGATCTGTAGCTTATTTCTTAGGTAGGAAAATGGGCAGACTAGGTGGGCTAAGCAGTCCTTATCTGCCGTCAAATTCTATGTTTCCATGTTTCTATGTTAGATACAAAGGAAAACCAACCTACTGGTGATAAAAAGAGGAGCAAGCGGTGGGGGATAAGACGGGGTCAGGGTAGGCAGTAATGAATTTAATGTTGCCGTAAGTGCAAGAGCAGAAAAATAAGTGCAATGTGGTCATGGTGGGGGAGCAACAAGAGAAATGGTGAATAAGGAGCAGGAGATAGGTGGAGAGGAAAGGGGAGGGGGTAGACGAGTAGAAGGGAGGATATTAGGTAGGGTGGGATGAGAAGATGGAGGGAGCAAGGAGGGAGGGGTTAAACTGTGGAGAAGAGATAGAAGAGCAGTGGAGGAAGAGAAAGAAAATGAGTGAGAGTGTCAGGAGGGTGATGCAAGAGAAGGGTAGAAGGGGGGACAGTGTGAGACAGGTGTTGGGGCAGGTTAGGGGTGGGGGAGTAGGACGGGAGGGAAGGGTGGAGAAAGGTGGGGAGAATAGCAAGGGAGGAGAGAAGGGCAGGGGAAGGGTGAAGCAAGTCTACAAGCCTAGGCAGAGCAGTCACAACTGCTAAGGTCGGTGAGGTGCTGGTGGAGTTTATGTTTGAATGGGTCAAAAATTGGATCCTCCTCTCTGCTTCATCTAAAACCCTAGGGGTTATCTTAAGCGCTGTTATTGAGGTCCTGGTGATCCCTTTCCTTTTCTATTGCTATTTGTAGTGTTCTCCCCTTGTAGGGTTCCCTCTGGGGGATTATCCTCTTGCACCTTACTAAATAAACCTCCTCATCTTCATCTCGCCCTTGGAGGTAATGTTCTTTTAAAAATAAAAGCTAAGGAGGCTGATTTGTCAAGAGGAGCCCGTTTCAGGATGAATCTTGTCCCCTCTCCAGATTATCCCTTACTCGAGGGGGGAAGGGGACATTAGTTTTCTACACTTAGTCTCCAGTGAGGGCTCTTTGCAGTTGGTGCACTGCTTTTCTTCCCCTGGACTTCAAGCCAGCCATACTCTGCATTATCTTAAATTAAAGATTTTCTTTCCTCCTATAAGAAAGGGACATGGTTTAAAGCAGTAATGCCCTTTTGTAGTCCTTGGGCAGCCCTCTGCACCCTGGCAAGTGGGATGCAGTGCTCTCTTCTCTTCTCTTCTCTTCTCTTCTCTTCTCTTCTCTTCTCTTCTCTTCTCTCCTCCCTCATGCTGTCTCTCCCTTGCTCACCCAGAGGTTGAAGCCCCCCTGTCCCAGACCCCTAGGCTCCTATTCCTTCTTTCCTCTTATCCAGCATTATTCCTTCCTCGGTTTTATATCCTTTCCTTTTTCTATCCCTTGCCCTGTCCTCTTTTTTCTTGGCTGCTCTCTGGAGTGCAGAACTGGGGCTGAAGAGGAGTCGACATCAGTTACTAGTCAACCCACGAGCACTATACAATGTGCCGGCCTCAAGGGTGGCACCATCTCAATGTCAGCTTTGCCCCTCCGAGAAAAAATAAATGCTCCCGCATGGTTCTGTTCCTCCGGCCAGAGCCCCACCAGTGATGAATGGTGAAGCTGCACAGAAAGATCAAGAATTATGGCAAGTAACAAACATGCATGTTAAGTCTGCACTGGTTAAACACTAACTACCTCAAAGTGTTAAACTAAATCCATGAAAATAGGTTTTGCTCTCCATCTACTCTACCCCCAAGAGTCTCATTCATAAAGCTAAGCTCAGTAGCCCCAGTCCTGGGAGAGGATGTTGCCCATGTAACCTTATGTAAACATAGTTATACTGTAGCATTAACATTTAACAGTAATATAAGACTTGGAAATCTGGGAACTCTGGTTCAAATTCCATCACATGTTCTAGGAGCACCAGGAAGCTGATATTCTGCAGGACAAAACAAGGATAATCTGTGGAAGTACCTACTTAATTGTGAGTCACCGAAGCAAGAGAAAGGCTACACACTCACCCAAATCACACTTTGATAATTTGCAAGGTGTGTATATTCACAGTTGCTCATTATCATCCACAAAAAAACATCAGCAGCTAACATTTTGCTCTCACTTTATCAGAGCCTGTGGTCTAAAGTAATACAGTTTTTCTTCCATATTTATTTATATATTGATTGATTGAAGTTTGATAACTGGGTAGGCCCACTGAGACTTTGAGTGCCTTTTTTTTTTTTGGGTGATCTGGAATTAATTACATGGAAACAGTAAGTCAGTAAGCAAATATCAACCATGATAATAACAGATATAATCACTGCGTTACAGAACTAATAGACAATGGTCTGTCTAACAGACAGAAAATGCTGACAAGTCTTAAAGTGCACTTTTCATAATGGTCCAATAAGTTACAGCTTGTAGTCATTTTTTGCAGTACTAAACCTGAAAAAGTGTGTGCATTTGTTATTTTTGGACAAGGTTTACTCTGCCTTCCATAATTTGGATTTGTTTTGGAACCCAGCTGCACTTGCCCTTACTGTTTATCTGCTGGGCTGCTGGCTCCCTGATGACATCACTATAGGACAGAGGAGGAACTCGCACTGTGCAGTACCATGCAGTTGCAACACTGTTGTAAGGAAAAACTACCAATACTCAATGTACATACATTGCTCCCCCTTCCCCAAGACACCCTGTTAGCAATGCATTATGCCAAAATCCAAGTGCCTTGTCAGTATGTTGTTGTTTTGTTTGTTTGTTACATTGACTCTGCCCTATAGTGATGTCAGCAGTACAACCCTGGGCGCGCAGAAAGAAGCTCTGGTACACCCTGCAGTTTTTAGCAGCTCAAAATGTAAAAACTAACTACAGAGGACAGTAATAAAATGCAAGTCCAGAATCAATGCAAGAAGGGGTAATTTATGCATGAAAGTCTAAAGAACTCTGAAAGTTATAATGGGTGTAGCACAGTAATTCAGATTGGGTTGGCAGAAGTCAGGGATTACAAGTACACAGATTATGCTCTAAAATAAATGTATTTAGCCCTTTCTTGAAGCTGCCCAGAAAGGAGCAGATTAGGAGGGTAGCAGGGAGAGCATTCCTTAGTGAGGGAGCAGAGAAAGCAACAAATCTTTTTTTATGCTTTAGATCTTTGACTTTGGTATCTCAAGTAAGGCACTGCTGCAAGACTGCTGGAGGACTGGAGCATTATTTTCAGATGTTTAAGTGCTAACACCTCACCAAGGCTTGGTGGGATAGCACCTTTGATAAGCCTGAATGCTAGGCAGAAGAGAGGGTAACTGAGTCTGCCTTTGAAGGAGGGTTGGTTTAAGGATTGGCAAACATCACAGTGATGTTCCCAAGAGGGAATCCTGAGGCAAACCATTCAGTTTTAATGTAGAGTACTTTTAGCTAATTTGCTTCTGAACATGTTAAGATCTGTAGAATCGGGGCACCATACAACAGGAAGCAGTATGCTGTTGGCAATAACCTGCCAGGAATTATTGGATATATAACTACTTATGTGATAAAGCTGCGCAATCTATTAGTGCAGGAACTTTGAGATTCAGGGCCAGATATTTAAAGCCTGGTGCTGTCGCAAATCTGTTGCACTGGACTAGCACCAGATTTGCGCTCGACTGCAATATTCAAAAGGAGAGTAAGCGCTGGTGCTAGGCATTAGCACTGATGCTGAATTATAATGTGTGCAAGAGAGAGACTGAGGGGAGAGGCCCTGAATGCTGGTGCACCGGCATATTCAAACATACAGCGCTGTGCTACAGGCATTAGCGTGAACCATAGCGTGGCACTAGATACCACCGGAAAAAGCTGGTGGTAATGCTGCAGTGCCCCCCACGCAATCCCATCCTGACCCCCATCCCAAGTTTAATCAAAGAGTTCCCTGGTAGTCTAGTGGTCCCGCCCCCCACACGAATCCCAACCCTTGTTGAATGTAAAGGTTAAGATGTTTCTCTCTGGTGGTGTAGTGGTTCCCCCTACCTGGCAGTGATGCCCCTGCCCCTCCCAATAACCACCCAGTAATGGAGCTGGTGACAGGCACAGCCCTCCTCTCACCACCACGGTTGGCCACAGACTGAGGAATGACTGAGCTGTACTGCATTCATTACAGTATGGCTCATTCATACATTGGTCAGCGGCCAGCCGTGGTGGTGAGAGTAGGGCTGAGCTGGTCACTGGCTCCATTACTGTGTAGTTATTGGGAGGGGCTTGACATCACTGCTGGGTAGGAGAACTACTGGACTACCAGAGAGAAAAATCATTACATTTACATTCAACGGGGCTCTGAGCCTGCGCGTGGGGGGCTACTAGACTACCAGGGAAAGGTCTTGTTATATGGTCATTGGGGCTGGGAATCCTGCTGGGGAGGTGGGGGCCACTAGAATACCAGGGTTTACAGTGCATGTGGGGCTACTGAGGGTCGGGGATCATGTTGGGGTGGAAGGACCACTAGAACACCAGGGTTTTAGTGTGTTTCAGGGCTACTGGGGGTCGGGAATTGTGCGGGGGGGGGAGACAGTAGCCTACTAGGGTGTAACAGGCACACATGGGAACAGGGACCATGATGGCAGAGAAGGACTGCCTTGTCCAGCCAGTCTGCCCTGTTCCCTATCTAAGGGATATGCTGCATATCCTAGTGAACCTACAACTTATGGCCTCCTGCCCTCACCAGGTTTGCCTTATGCCTGTCCCACGCATTGGGTCCCCCCACTGTGTTTCACCCACTACTGTAGTGAGGTACCTCTGTTGTTGGGGGGGGCATCCTCCAGGGCATGTATGGCCATGGGCAGTATGTCTTGCTGTTGCTAGCAATCTGTATATATATATATATATATATATATATATGTATGTATAGATAAACCACTCTGAGGTGTGCGGTTGTGCTCTGATATATGCACGCCTTGGTGTACATTGTTATGTACGAGGCCGCAGGCTGACTACGTCAACCACCCAAGGCGTGTGTGTATCAGAGAATGACCGCACACCTCAGAGTGGTTTATCTATCTTATAAAATGTCAAAATTGTTTTAGAGTAGGGTAAAAGTGCAAGTGTGCAGTCACACTCATATATACACATGGTCATGTGATGCTGTTCCGCCAATAATATTGCTGCAATTTCCCTACCCATTTTATAAATATATACTGTATATATATATATATATATATATATATATAGTTCTACAGGTCCTGCTTGCACAGATGCATCGGTGCATTGTATGCACTGACTGTGCCTGCCAGCACACAGTTCCTGCTGGCTCCTGCCTGTACTTCTATTCCAACCAACGGGATGCTGTGGGCATGCCTTGGCCTTCAGCATCCAGCCTGTACTGCCATTCTGACCAAAAGGTGGAGCAGTGTGCACCATGCAGTAGCACCAGGCAAACTGCATGGTAATGTATACTAAGCAGCACATACTGAGATGCAAATGTGCCTGTTTGCCCACGGATTACCTAAGTAGGCTCATTTGCATGTCACTTTTGAATATGGCAATGTTTAGCATCGGACAAACGTGTATGCACCAGGCAAACAGCTTAGCTCCGCCCTAAACCTGCGCAAACATGCTAGCGTGGCACTAACGGTTTGGGGAATATTATACAATTCTGCAAACTGTACTTTCCCATATGCTGCTGCCTGCAGCTGTACTGGGTCCACACATTTGCAGGAACACACATTGGCCACATAGTTCACCTCTACCTAGCTTTGCGATGCTGTGCACTGTGTTGCTGTTGTGGTTTGCACTTCCTAGTTGCTTTATTCAGAGCTGTCTTATTCCAGGGCTAAGTTTGCCCTGCACTCCCAGCCCAGTTTTCCTAGTCTCATTCCCATGCTGCATTCAGCAGCTCTTTGCCCTGGGCTATTCCTTTTGAATATAGCTTGCCTTTTACTCAGGGCTAAGTTTGCCTGCCAGGCAGTACTAATTTAGCCCAGGGCAAAGTTTTGAATATCTGGCCCTAAGTCTATATTTAGTTTTTGTTTACCTGGTAGGTGTGCTAGCCATAGGAGTGGCTATTTTCAGGTATGACCTGGGAGGTTACAGAGTGGAAGTACATAAAACACAGAAACAAAACAAGGTTTTACAGTAAAAATACAAGCAAGGTGATGAGAGCAAGGTGTAGAACAGTGTGACTCATGACAAAACATGTGGTAAGACAATTTGTTGGCAGGTGCAGGACATAGCTTACATATTTGCAAGGAATTACAGTAGTAGCCACAGTCAATGCAAGCTGTTTCCCGAAATTTCTGTGATATTTCCAAAAATGTCTGATGCTTTTTGCATTTAAACAGTAGGGGCAGCAGAGAGAAACTCTTCAAAAATTTTGCGAAATATCTAGAAATAGCTTGCAATGACTGTGGCTACCACTGTATCATGATGCAAAGTTCAGCAAGAGGTTCATTGAAAACAAATAACCACATACTTGCAAGTAACGAGCAGGGAAAATTGTAAAAAAACTTGCGGTTGGCATACCCTTAGGTGAGAAACATTCACATGGTTTGGGAGATAGGGCACAGAGTATTGCAAGTAGGAGCTTTTCAGCAATGATTACAAAGAGCTAAGGATTTGAGAATTAGTTACAGTAGAACAGGGCAAGGAGTTTGAGATAACAAGCCAATGAAGGGAAGCACATCAAGTTGGGAGGAGAGACAAGTAGACAGGCAAGGGGAGGATTAAGTGCAAGGCATTAGGTAGAAAGCAGATTAGGTGCACAGCAGTGAGAGTAGGAGTGGTGCTAAGGGGGGGCTGAAGCAAGGGCATCAATTAGAGGAGATGAGGTAGCTATGGAGCTCCTTTTTAAAGGTGTTTGGAACGGTACTTGGCAGATCACTAAAGAGAGGGAGTTCCATAGCTGAGGAGCATGGTGGGCAAAAGCACTGGTGCCTTTGGTGGTGTTACTTTTTCGGGACACATAGAAGGGATTTTTCAGCTGAGCATAGGCCATAGCTGGACATCTGAGGAACAAGTAGATCAGCTAATGTTTTTGGACTTTGAGACTGCATAATACTGTCGACAGTTAAGCCAAGGGAGTAAAGTCTAGCAGCATTCGGTGATAGCCAGTTTAGATCTGAGTAGAGAAGGGAGTGGTGTTTCTGCCAATGGGAGAAGGAGGCATAGCAACAGATGTAATTATAGGTGACATCCCATCTATGGAGATTGGCTTTAGGCAAGGCAATATAGATCACAACTCCATATGTAAGAGTGGGTTGAAGAATACCACGAACAATGGCAAGCCTCGCTGCAAGGATTAGTGCATATCTGGTCCAGTACACTATACCTAATTTAGAGTTGGCAGATTTATACAAGTTCTGGATGTGAAGATCAAAGTTTAGGGACTGGTCCAGTGTTATCCCTAGGTAATTGAATGAGGTCACTGAACCAATTGGGAAACCATTCAGAAAAGAGACCTTGAAATTATTTTGGCAGGTTTTGAGTTTAGAATTTGTCCCAGATAGCATGGATTGGGTTTTGGCCTCATTAAGAACTAGTTTGTGGTGTGAGAGCCAGGCTTGAGTGCACTGAAAGTCAGTGGAGAGCCACAGATTGGTGTCTGAGATGTGGCATCCTGGTCTCCATAGACTCCTAGATAATTAATGGAGTTGACAACCGCAATTTGAGCTGCGGTGGATAAAGCTATAGTAGCCATGTGCTGTCTGTCAGTACCCAGATGTCTTGTACCAAACAGGATGGCTTTGGTTTTGTTATATTTGGAAATAGTTTATTACTTATGAACCATTGTTATAATTCCTTAAAGTTGCTAGCAAGCTGACTGTTGTTCTGAGCAATATCACCTGAGCATCTATATAGTACAGCATCAACTGTATACAAAAGTAAGTTAGCCCTGCCACAGTGACCAGGCATATCATTAATAAACAGGAAAATAACATAGGGCCTAAAATGGAGCCTTAGGAAACACCATCCATTATGGGTCCTTGCATAGATTGGTTACCTTTCCACGTCATCTGTTGAGACTTGTTTTCCATGCAGTGGGAGGACCACTGACAGGACAGGTTGTCATGACCTAGCCACTTTAATGTGCCCAACAGTAGACTGTGGTTCACCAAATCAAATGCTTTGGTGAGATTTATGTAGACAGCATCTGTCGATTGAGCTTTGTCCAGAGCCTCCAGTATGTCGGTAGACAATCTGACTAAAGCAGTGTCTGTTCTGAGATGTTTCCTAAACCAGTGTTGTCTGTCAGTCCTGAGGTAATTCTGTTCAAGATAGTCCTGTATCTGGTTAAACACTAGTCATTCCAGTATTTTGAATAAGGAACCTAGTAGGGAAATGGGGCAATAATTTTCCAAAGACTGCTTGCCCCCCCCCCAGTGTAGCAGTACCACAAAGGCAAATTTTCAGCTTTCAGGGATTCTTCCTTCAACTAATGTTGTGTTGAACAGTATACTGTAGCAGTGGAGGAGGCAATGACAGGGGTTGCTAATTTTAGGAGTTTGGGCTCCAATTTATCATTCCCAGCCAAAAGTTCAGCCTTTAATTGTTTTAAAAGGAACAATACTTCTTTTCTCATCCTTCTGAAGTAAAATTCTGGGTATGGGAGGTCTGTGGCAGGCTGATTGAGGGAGTGAGAAGGACCATATGGAGAAGGAAGGTCTGAACCTGTCTAGGTCAGTAAAAAAATATTAAAGGCATTAGCAGTAGCCACTGGGTCTTAGTAAGGCTTGCCAATCCACAATGCCACATCCCATGGAGATAGCATGGCCCTTTAGAAGTATATTAATTTCTGCCCAGAACTGCTTGGAACTAAATGAGTTAGTATCCTACAGGTGCCTTAGATACTTGCGTTTGGCAGCTTTTAGATCCCTTTTGCATGCATTCCTGAGTTCTCCATACTTATTCCAATTGGACATGAGACCAGCATTTCTAAAGACCCCCAGAACCTCTTAGGACCAGATAAAATTGCATCCTGCAGGTGCCTTAAGTACTTTCATTTGACAGCTTTCAGGTCATTTTTGCATGCATTCCTGAGTTCTCCATATTTTTTCCAATTGGATGTGAGACCAAAATGTTTAAATACCCCCCCTAGGCTCTATCTCTTAGCTTCATAGACTTCCTGAGGTTGTGGTCTAGCCACGTCGGCTGTTGACCCTTTATCCTAAGCTGCATCAAGGGAGCATGTGCGTTAACAATAGAGAGAAAGTTGATGACAAAAAATGCAGGGCGGAATTGACATCAAGGAGTGCTCTTATTGTGACTGGATAGCCAGGAAGGAGCTAGTGTTCAAAATCAAAATATTGGAGAGTGGTCACGTAGGGAGTCTGCAGATGCCTGCAGCTTGGACCCAGCCTGGTTAGAGACAAGGGACCAGTTGTTGAGGGTATGGTTACCAGTTTTGTTGTTTCTTCATGTCGACTCAGTGATAATTTGAGTAAGTTGGGTCTCTGGTAGGACTGCCTTGGACCCACCCTGTAACTCAGTAATCCAGTTAGTAGTATTTCACCTAGGAGCTTGTCAGAGAGAGATTTTATAAGGGTATTGAGGACAGAAATCACCACTCAGGGGTATTATATATACACCCCACATATAGCGACTTTTGTATATTAGCCCCATACATGAATAACTGTAATCAAAGACACTGTAAGCATCTTTAGATGCCCCCTCCCAGTATCACTGATCCCTGTGTAGAGTACCTCCAGGCTTGGTCACAAGCATGTGGCATCAAAGCGCTGTTTTTAGGGGTGGGGCTGTAGCGTTCAGTGGATGCTCAGTTCATACTCAGAATATGAGCTAGAAATAAAATGTAATTAATTAATTACTGTATTACAAATCTCATATTGGGCTAAACTAGTACCTTTACTCACTTAAAAAATAATCTAGGCCCTAAAAATAAAACTCCCTCAAGATAAAAGAACAAACTGCTTAAATGCTCTTTTCTTTATATTTCCTTCCTTACACACATACTCAAATAAAAAATTAGGCACTATTCACATTTCTGTTTGTTGGAGATGTTTTCTGACCATTGATCCACTCCCATGTATCCTTAGTTGCCTACCAGGGTAAATTTTGCTGTTAGCCCTACTTAGCATAACATTGAATCCCTGGCTTCACTCAGGCTTTTCTGGTGTGTATGTGTGTGTGTGCTTGCACCTGAGTGTGACGGGGAGTGTCATTGAGGCACAGGTCAAGAAGCACAGGAAAACCAGGGGCAGTTGTAGAATTCATGCAAAAATATTTATTTACAGTTGCAGTAACATAAAAAAATTAACTTGTTCAGTATAACTATTTACAAAGAAGAAGAAGAATCAGCATTTATAAAGTGCTTTTCATACTCCGTATCCCAAAGCGCTTTTACAAGCAATGCTAGACTGGTATTGAAGTGACTGAATGTGTGGTGGGGGCCATATCACACATCTTCACCCACACACAGCCTGGATAATTGCATGAACGAGTCTATGGGAAGGGGAATGTTGGCCAGGACACCGGGAATGTTCCCTACTTTTTGTGAAGAATGCCCTGGGTTCTTTTACCTCCACCTGGACACCCACCAGGACAACACCAGGATGGGCAGAAGGTACCTCAGTTTAATGTCTTATCTGAAGGATGGCACACTGCAGCAGTACAGAACCCCCCAATACTGCACTCAGATGCCAGCAATTTTTAGGTGCAAGTCTAATCCCGGTGTGGGACGAGAACCCACAACCTTCTGGTCCAGAGGCAGATGTGCTACCAACTGAACCACACTGACAAAGGCAAAGTACAATAGTTTTCCTTCAGTCTCTGTGTCCCTTTTTCTTCCCCAAGCAATTGCCACTCAGCTCTCTTATAAGTCCTTCCAACCCCCGCTCTTAATCAAGCATCCTGTTTTTTCCACAGTGTTCTGTTCTTGTTTATTTCAGGCAGGTGCTGTAAGAACAGAATGTCCTTGTGCTGAGGCCCCTTTTCAAAGCTTTGCAAAAGGCTCAAAGATTTACACTCAGGTAACCCCTTGAGTTTTCCGATAGCTTTTTGCAGTCATCTCAAAATATAATTATATACATTTCAACAGTAACACTATATATTTTCTAAACAAAAGGGATCTCAATATCAGTTTCATTTCCACATAATGAATTGCACATGTTTTTATTTTAGCAGATATGCAAGGGAGGGAAAACAGACAGCAAGAGAGGACTGAGAGACAGTGAGAGACAAAGAATTGTGAGACTATTTGGGGTGATCAAGTGCAAGGCCTCACAGGAAAATTTGGTTGCACAACCAGATGGAGAAGAGACTGAAAAGGAAAGAATACTACAGATCCTTGCATTTAAACACTTTCTATAACAAATGGGACAGGGTCCTATTCTACCCTGTCAGAGGGAGGTGAAAATTCAGCTAGCAGAATTCTGCATACATTTAAAATCCTGCATTCCTCGATAAATAAACCTTCCATCTGTTGAATGTGTGGCAGATGCTTGACAGCTGGGGTGAGACTACTTTTCACTAGTTAAAAAAGGAAAAAAATATGGTTTTAACAAAAGATGCCTCCTTTTTTATTTTTTAATTTTTCTCAGTTTACCCATATTATAGCATGATAAGATGCTTCAAGTTGAGCACTGTGCTGGCACAACACACTTCCAAGGACTGGAGACACTCTGGCTGCAGTGTTGTGCCTCACTATGCCCCTGGGCATACAGTGTGCCAGAACAACACACACTCCATTGTGCCTTATTGCCTTTATACTCATCAGTTAGGTATCCCACTGTGTACTCAAGTTAGGCAGGTACATGCCATTACTCTCCTTGTTTGTTCACTGTGCATGTATCTATAAAGTATCACATATTTAAGATGCATGCCATCTATTGATGTATTTAACATTTTCCTAAGTACTGTTCCAAATAAATACCAAAAGAATCAGTAGATAAACTGATCTCTTACCTTACAAATTCTGAAGTTAGATACAGCATGTACCCTCTTATGTTATCCTTCCATGTGGTTACCCCATTTGTTTGCTTGTTTATTTTATTTTATTTTATTCATTCATTTAAAAAGCTTTATTAAGAAAGAACTACTGATCCATGAACCAGCTACATTCCAAAGGTATCCTGGGAGAAGGTACAATGGGAAAGAAAAAGGCAAAAACATACAGTAGCAAAAGCATACAAATAAATAAAGTGCATACAAGAAGCTTCGGACATACAATACCTAGTATCAAATACAATAAAACAGTGATCCTATATAGCACATGCAAAAACAGGCACTAATAGAATTTATTTCTGTAGTTTGCCAATTTGGGGAGGAGGGTTTTTTTATTCATAAATTACACACATATGAACAGGCTGAGAAGTCAAGATGACTGTCAAACCATACATGCAGGTGTTTCAAGGGGACTTCCCTCCAGTTAGGAATCTTTCAGAATTCTAATGATTGGTTGGGGAGGGAGGGTCTTGATTCTAGCCAGATGACGCCTGGTGCCAGATCATGGACATGGTCATGTAAATGTATGGGGCGGTACTGTACAGGCCTTCAACAGATAATTAAGGAAAATTATACAATGGGGTATGAACATCCTGTAACCTCATTGGTGAAAATGCATCACATGGCCTTTGTATATCCAACAATATCCCACACCCTGTTGTTCCTTATTGCTTAAGATCACAACAGGGTTAAGAATGGAGTCTTCAGAATTTTTGTAAACCAGCATCCACCTGATAATTCAGATTATTCCTTCTATCCTGGATTACACCATCTTCACAAAGCTCACAGTGCTGATCAGCCCCTTCCATTTCCCCAACCTGCAGTCAAGTAACAGCCTCTTCCTTTATCTACTCCTACCTCCAGTGCCAACCTTCATCAGTCATCCAACCCACCAAAGTAACACAGTAACCCAAAACCCACTCAGTCTTTCCTTCCAGATTACAAACATGACCTTGCTTGCTCTCCTCAACCTGCTTAAATTAGTCACTCACCAATCAACACATTTGCACTGAACTGTAAGGCCACTGAGTTGGTTTTAAATTGTTTTTTTTTTTAAAGTTGGCAGTGCACTGGCAACTCACACTGTGGTGTTTTGCAATATGTAACCAGCTGTAAAGCAACTTTTATAAAAAATGTTTTTGCAACTCAACTGAAGTACATCTGCAGTTTGGTTACAATGCAGTGCAAAAGTGAGATGAAATTTTCATGAAAAGTTGTGCTTTACCAAGCAACACCTATGCAGTTCATAGAGAACTACTAAAGCAGCTTAGTAGTGAGACAACTTAATGTAAATCGTGCTGTACTGTACCTCTCATAGCAAACTCCTGACCCCCCTAATAACAAAAAATAACTCTTAGTTATTCAGTCAAGTCTGAATGATAAGTTTGAACTGAGAACATTCTTAGTGAAAAGGAAATGAAATGGCTATATACAAATACCACCCTTACCCTTTCTCTCAAAAAACAGGTATATTCCTACAATAAATGCCTTAAAGCTCCACATTCTGATCGGGTATTAAAGCAGTAATATGTTTCTGATTTTTACTCGCATCTTGGTGTTCTTTTTCAGTACATGTGGTCCAGATAAAAAAAGGTTGAGCTGATGAAACAAGCACAAGGAATTTTATGACCACAATGAAGATAATACAGAACTTTATTTTGGCACTGTTCTACAGTTCTACTGTTAAGGAGTTTTATGACATATACACAGGAGATGGGGACATGTTTTGAATAAATTGTTGATAAATTACTATGCACTAAAGTAAGCAACACAAGCCCTGTACTACGAACAGGTGATGGGTTGTTTAATTAATGTACCATTGTATAAAGTCATGCTGCTTTGTAAAAACTGTATTCTCTGAAGAAGCCCATTAGTTTGGATGAAACCTAAGCAGACAAGCAGACAGCAAAGAGGCACTGTCTCTCTTGTTACACTGCAGATGGCTATGTACTGTAGAAATGAAAGGAGCAACTTATGATGTAAGAATTACCTGAGAGTGACTCTGTAGGGGTAAGTGTTTTCCCTTCCATTACTCTGTGACATTTAACTACTAGGATTAAGCATAACCATACCAGTACGCACCTCCCTACACCTCACATGGAACTTTAGTCCGGCGTATGCATGGGTTTCAAATACCAAAAACCTACAGAAAGAGCTTTCGAACCACACGATTGCAGCATGACAACAATTAAGGAACACACACTGTACAAGGGAACATTGAAGAGGACAGTTTATACTCAACCTTGTTTTGTGCCATCTAGATGAAACCCCACTTTTGGAGCATCTAAATGCATTGACTTCTGGCAGAGTTATCAACACTGATGAAGAAGGTAATTCAACTGAACAAGTGGCACCTCCAAATACATTTCGGGAAGCTTTTTTCCAACTTAAAAAAACTCACAACACAAAACAGAGACTGCACTGGCAAAAGCTAGCCATGCTAGCATATATAAAGGTAAAGAGAGCCCTGAGAGGTCTTAGAATATTAGAACAACCCATGTGGGGTTTGGACAGACCATCTTTATTGATAAGTGGAATAACATAATGTATGAAGCGTCCTTTAAACTTATTGAACTTATCACAGATGAGAGCATTATATTCCTAAGTGATTTAAAACAAGGGAAACAGGAACAAGAAGTGGTGGTTGAGAACTTTGAACCACATCCTGAATATCAAAAATGACAAACTAAGTTCAATGAGTATGTAAAATACTATCTCCAGAAAATTCAGGTGAAGAAGCAAAAGAAGTTCTTAAAGAGGACAGGAAATCATGTCTAATTGGCAGTAGTTAGTAATGTTCTTAGTAAAAGAAATGAAAGACATATCTCCAACTGAGCCATATTTAACTGTACCTTAATAAAAACTGATGTAGAAAACTGTGTTTTCTTTTTATGGACAACATTCTGCACAGTTCTCCTCATGGAACCCATGTTTTGGAGTTTCTGCTAGTCATAGTTTGTGTACAGAATGCTAAACATGCGCTATTTGTCCTATCAGAATCATGCTTAGAGTTCTGTGCACAAACTGTGACATAGTTAAAACTCCAGATCACTGGTTCTGTGAAGAGAATTGTAATATAATGTTGTACATAAAAACCAAATGTAAAACACAGTTTTTCACATCACTTTATTCAGATACAGTTACATATGGATCATTTACAGTAAGCTTATGTGTATAATTTCTGTAAATGGGACCATTATAAACAGCTACCAATTAGAAATCATTTCCTGTCCTCTTTAAGGGACACAAATGATTGCTTAAAGGGTCAAATCTTTTTTTTGTTTGTTTGTGTACTTACCATATTGCAGCCAATAATTCCACCTAAGTGGGTCGGCTCAAGTTCATTACACAACATTATTAAAAAGAGAAAGAAAAAAATGCACATATTTTAACAAATAAAAACACATATTTTCACAGATACAAAACACCACCTTAAAATTTACATCACATTAATTTGAAAGCACCAAAAACTACAGATGAACAGACTGCAACTGGGACATCAGAGCAACAGATAGATAACACAGGGCAAGTAAGGATACCACAATTAATTTGAAAACACACAGAGTCATCCAGTGTGAATCACAGCACAGGGGAAAAGGTGTCTGAAATAAAGCATGAAGGTGAACATGGGCCTTTTTTAGGGTTACTTCTCCTTGACAGATTGTGCCCAGGAGGTGCAACAGGCAAACAAGATTCCAGTTCCAAGGAGGTGGTGGAGGAAGATGAAGAGGGGCTAGAGGAAGGGCACGAGGCAGAGGAAGAGGTCAAGGAGAAATGGTGATCAACCATTACTGATGGAGATAAACAACTCTGACAAGTCACTAACCGAGACAGAAGCTTAGGCATTGTGTAAGGGACTGTCTTTCATACCTACACATAGCATAACACAGTTTTCTACATTCTAGGACATACAAAAAATGTACCTGAAAACTTAACTAAAAATATTCTTTGGCAATAAATACAATAAAGAAATGTTGAATGTGAATGATGAAACTGATGGAGATAGGAGTACAGACAGTACAGATAACACAGATATTGAAATTAACCAAATATTCAGACCTCCCCTCCACCTTCAGCCCCCCACTAGACCTCAGTGAACAAACATTCCTAGACTGCTGTCTAAATGAGCTGGATGCATTGTATCAGACAACCCCCCAAATGCCATACTGTAATATGTCTAATGAGGAAAGGGAAGCGGTTAGAAAAGTGGCCAGTGACCCTACAATCACCATCATGCCAGCTGACAAAGGGGGAAGTACTGTAGTCCAAAATACACAACAGTATATGCAGGAGATATATAGGCAGTTTTCAGATAGGGAATTTTACCAACCCCTGACCTTTGACCCTACAGATGAAATTAAAAGGGACATTGAGCTTTATTTACTGGCTTTATACCAGAACAACAGTATTAATTCCAATGAGCTATACTGTCTTATAGTACAGCACCCAAAAAAGCCTGCAATATACACTCTCCCCAAATCATAAAAAAAACGCAAAGCCCCTCTGATAGGTCCATTATTCTGGATATAGGATGGGTCACCGAGCCTTTATCTAGATATGTGGATAGCTTTATCTGCCCAATAGTATCTAAGATGAAGAGCCACATAGGGGACACAGGCCACATACTGTCATTTTTTGAAGAAATGCAGACTTAAACACAGTAGTGACTGGTTACCCAAGATTTTAACTATTTATATACAAACATACTGTTGGGGAGAGCAATTGAGCACTTTTACTAAAGTATACAGAATTTCCACAACCAAAGATCAATATGATTTTGGAAATGACTGAGATGGTTTTAAAAAAACAGCATTTTTCTTTCTTTTTTTATTTTTGGTTTTTAGCTATATTTTTTCTCCTTATGGCTCCCAGTTGGCTGTACATCCCAACTGATCTCCCAGCTCGCACCCCTCACATCAGGCTAACTTCCTCAATTCCCCTGCGTCTACCCCCATGGCAGGGTGGTGAGGACCTCCCTTCCCAAGCTCAACTCACCTTTTAAAGGATCCAGATGAGGAAGCGCTATTTGAGGTCAGGCCACAGAGGTCGGAAGCTCATGCGGCCCAACCAGGGGCCACGTTTTCTATTTTCCTCCCAATAGATAAAGTGTGTAATGACACCAGAAGAGGGAGTGCACACATGTCCGCATGCATTCCTCCAAGTGTCTGCCCCATCTCTGCCCCCTCTGCAGCATCAGCACACAGCCCTGTGGCCTCCACTAGGGGCCAGTCAGGAGCCAACCACTGGTGTCCCCCCCCCTCCCTGGAGAAGAAGAGCAATCCCTCAGACCCTCATTCCTTCTTCTTCTCCAGTGCCAACCCCTGGTGGCCCACGCTCATTTTCGAACAGGGGTTGCCTGTGTAGAGCAAGGCAGGGCATCCAGTGCCTCAGCCCTCAGCACCATTGGGCTGGCCAGAACAGCATTTTTATGTTTGAAGAAAGGTATACAAGCAAGTGAAGGGAACAGCAATGGGTGCTACACTAACACCCAGTCTTGCCAATCTCTATCTGGGGGAGAGGGAGGAAGAGTATGTGTATAATGAAACAAAGAACCCTTTTTTTGATAACATTTAGACATTTTATCGACAATATACTGTATTCCTGGTGTGGAAAGGTTCAAGGGAAGATCTTACAAATTTTGTACGGTATTTAGAAAGTACAAACACTAACTTAGGTTTAAAATAACAGTGGATCAGTCCATGATAAACTTCTTGGAATTAATTATGTGTGAACAAGATGATGGTACTTTGGTAACTGATCTATGCAAAAAAAAAAACTGACAGAAATAGCATTTTGCTAGCCAGAAGCTGCCACCCCCCACATGTAGTCAGAAATCTCCCAAAAAGCTAGTTTGTATATGAAGAAAAATTGTGGCACAGATGAGCTGTACGGAAAGAGAGCAGAAGAACTGTTTGACATAGAATGGGAGTACAGAGTATTTGAAATTGAGAGAGCAAGTACACAGATAGACACCATACTCAAGGAAAGGTTACTGACCAATAGAGAAAAAAAAAAGAAGAGACAGCACAGTTCTTCACATTTTTAATCAGCTATGGTGGAGGCTCCAGAGAAGTGGTTGATATTGTCAAAGAGAACCCAAGAATTTTCAGAGGCATGCCACAACTGAGGCCCCTGCTTGACAGATCTCTTGTATCTCATACAGGAGCGGCAGGAACCTACATCAGAGGGTGATACACGATTACCAGCCAAAACCCACTGCCACACCAAGAAAACTCAAGTGGGATTCAAAGTCATGCAGCTTTTGTTAACACATGCTACTTCATGGATAAGAAGGAATCATTTCAGAATTCCAAAACTGGTAAGATGAAACAGATATGGAGCAAAATCAACTGCAGCATTGAAGCAGTTGTATATCTGCTTAACTGCTCCTATGGAAAATTTTATGTAAGGAGAACAAAATGAAAAATAAGGCAGAGACTGTATGAGCATTTGTTAGCCATTAGAAATGAGAATGCAGAATATGCCATGGCCCTACATATCAATAACTCTGCTAATAAGAGTGACCATAAAGTAAAGGCAATTGGAACTGAACGCATACAGTAACTAAAAATTTAAGGGTGGGAACTTGAGTCCATCCTTAATCAGAGGGAACAGGAATGGGTATACAGACTAGGAGTTCTAAAACTTCCAGGTCTGAATTATAGGTTTAAATTGAGACCATTCTTAGTGAAAAGGAAATGAAGATGCTGTATACAAATATCAGTAACCTGTGAGGTGGGCGTAAAAGGAAGGGAGCTGTCCGTTAAGGCGACTCCTTCCCGGCACAATCCCTCACGGCGATGGGGAGGGTTGGGCGACCGGATGAGGCTGTGGACAAATTGGGTGATAGGATGTCACTATGCGTACACGTGCAGGGGGGGTTGGAGTGAGCATGGCAAGCGTGGGCTGGAAGGGGGTGGCAAGTCTGTAGGGGTGGTGCTGCGGTGGCTGGCTAAGCTGCGTCATGTCATCAGAGGTTGGTGAGTGGATGCGGTGGGAGAGGTATGGGGTTCGGGTCTGGTGCTGGTGCAATTTTATTGTGCCTGGCCTGAACCTTTTTTTCTCCCTGCTTTCACCACCCCGACATGCACCCCCGCTGGAGTTGAGAACTTAAGTAGGGGTGTGTGGGGGCAAAGCACCCTATGGGGTGTTGGGGCACAGCCCCCCCACAGAAAACAGTAAAATAGTGTCCTGGTGCCATTGTCCTGAGGTGCCGGGGTTGTCAGAGTGCTGAAAATGTTTTCCGCAATCTGACTGAGTGATAACGGTAATCATCTTTAGGCGTTCGCCGTTATCACATAAACCCACAAATATCCTCCCCCCTTTCTCTCAGAATGCAGGTATATGCCCTCAGTGAATGCCTTGAAGCTCCACATCCTGATCAATTTTTAATCCTTAGGCTGTTGACAGAATCAAAATGCATAGGAAGTTTGGACTAATATGTCTGTCTGCGGCAGATCGTGGGTTAAATTAGTAATATGTTTCTGTTTTTTTTACTCATATCTTAGTGTTCTTTTTCAATGCAGGTGGTCCAGATAAAAAAGTTGAACTTATGAAACAAGAACAAAGATTTTTTTTTAACACAATGAAGATAATACAGTACTTTATTCTAACAGTATTCTACAGTTTTACTGTTAAGGACTTTTGTGATAAACATATACACAGGAGATTGGGACATGTTTCGAATCAATTATTGATAAATTACTATGCACTAAAGTAAGCATCACATGAAGAGCATTAAGAGTAGGTGATGGGTTAATTGTTTAATTGATGTACCAGTGTGTGAAGTCATGCCACTTTGTAAAATCTGCATTCTCTAAAGAAGCCCATTAGTTTGGGTGAAACCTAAGCAGACAGCACAGAGGCACTGTCTCTCCTGTTGCATTGCAGATGACTATGTACTGTGGAAATAAAAGGAGCAACTGGGGGATTGGGGGGAGACCTGGGAGGATAAGGAGCTGTATGCTAGAGATAGACTACATCTCAATTTGGAGGGGAAGGGAATCCTTAAGTTGAAAATAGAGGGGTTCATTGGTGAAAAGTGGGGTTTAAACTTGTGAAGGGGGGTGGGATGGGAGAAAAGGCTGTCAAGTGGGTGCCGATAAAGGAGGGACTCTGTCTCCACCCCCCTGGGGACCAGGAGGATTGCAGGAAAAGGCCAACTGGCAAAGTGCAGACCAGGGGAAAACAGAATTCCCATGGGAACACGAGCAGGGGAAATGGAACTATAGGGAAAGGGTGGAAGGTAGTCCTGCTAAATGCCAGGAGCTTGGGCAATAAAATGCCTGAGCTCCAGGCGATGCTAACTGAGGGAGCAGTGGATGTGGCAGCGGTCACTGCAAGACATGACTGGGATCTGAACCTGGAGGGATACACTATGTTCAGGAAGGACAGGGGGAGGAAGGGGAGGAGGGGTAGCAATGATAGTCAAAAACTGCATTGGCATAGGGGGAGTAGAGGAGGCAGAGGGAACCGTGGAGGCAATTTGGGTCACCTTGATAACAAGGGGGGGCAAGAGAGCAAAAATAGGAGTGGTGTATAGACCCCCTGCCCTGGCGGAGGAGCTGGAGGACAGTCTGGTGGCAGATGTTGGGAGACACTGCAGACTGGGCAGAGGAACGGTGGTGGTGTTGGGGACTTAAACATGCCAGGAACAGACTGGGAGACTATGACATCCTCTGTGACCAGGGAACAGAGGTTGTTGGATGTCTTTCAAGACACGCCCTAACCCAGCAGGTGAGGGAATCGACCAGGAGGCGCTGGTACTGGATGTGGTCCTGGCAGACAGTGACCAGATTGGGGCCTGGAGGTAAGGGACCCATTGGCGGGAGTGACCATGCCACGGTCTGGTTCTCTGCCTGGATCTAGGAGGGGTAGAAGGCTGCACAAAGACGGAAGTAACCGACTTCAGGGGGCAGATTTAAGGAAATGGGAAGGATCCTAATGAGCATTTGATGGGATTGGGTCAGACATGGACGCTGACAGTAGGTGGAAATCATCAGGAGACGCGTGCAGGATGCTACCAGCACCTGTGCAAGAGTAAGACAAAATGCGGTAGGGCCCAAAAACCCTGTTGGTGGACCAGGGAGGTCCAGGAGGTGGTGCTGGGAAAGAAAGCAGCCTATAGGCAATTCAAGTGCTCAAGGAGTGAAAGGGATTGAGGGGAGTATGAGCTGATGGCTAGAAGGACCACTAGAGTGGTGAGGGCGGCTAAGGCAAGGAAGGAGCAGAACCTGGCCAGGGAAATTAGGAGAGGGAACAAGGGGTTCTTTAGATACATTGGGGAAAAATGAAGGGTGAAGGGGCAGATTAGCAGGATTAAATCAGGGGAGAGATGGGCACAAGACCCGGGGGAGCAGGCTGAGGTACTAAATGAGTACTTCACCTCAGTTTTCACCAGGGAAAATGGGAGCACTGCATCATACATGGGAGGAGACAGAGATACTGAGGAGGGGGGGACCCTTACCGATCGGCAGGTCTGGGGAGAGGGGGAGGCATCACTGGCAGGTGGGGGGAGGGCTAAGCAGGGAGAAGGGGTACCGGAAGTGGAAATCACAGCAGAGAGAGTGAGGGAAACCCCAGCTCCTTAAGACGGAGAAAGCACTGGGGCCAGATAAATTACATCCCAGAGTGCTGAAGGAACTTGCAGATGTCCTGGCAAAACCCTGGCAGAGCTTTTCACCATCTCTCTGAGGACAGGGTGGGTGTCCCAAGACTGGAAGGTGGCGCATATAGTGCCTATCCACAAGGGGGGATCAAGGGAGGTGGCAGGGAACTACAGGCCTGTCAGCCTGACATCGGTGGTGGGCAAGGTGATGGAGGGCATTGTCAAGGAGAGGCTAGGGGGGACCTGGATAAGTCAGGGTGCCTGGACGATAGACAGCATGGATTCATCCCGGAAATCGTGTCAGACAAACCTGGTGGAGTTCTATGACTGGGTGACAAGTGCCTTGGACCTGGGTAGACCAGTGGATGTCCTCTTTCTAGACTTCAGCAAGGCATTTGACTCTGTTCCTCACGTGGGTCTGTTGGATAAGCTGGGAAAATGGGGTGGGGAACCAGATGATCAGATGGATAGGCAATTGGCTCCAGGACCGGACCCAGAGGGTTGTAGTTGGTGGGATAGTCTCATCCCCAAGGAGGGTCATTAGTGGGGTCCCACAGGGATCAGTCCTGGCCCCTTTTATTCAACGCTCACGATTCTGACATAAGGACAGGAATCAGGAGGAGATGAGTCTCTTGCAGATGACTCAAACTGGGGGTGGTGGTGGATGGGGAGGAGGGGAGGGTGGCCCCACAGGGGACCTGGAGGCTCTGGAAAGATGGTCTAGAAAGTGGAAGCTGAGGTTCAATGCAGGGAAATGCAAGGTACTCCACCTGGGGCAGAAACCCAGGCCAAGTGTACACCCTGGGGAAAGGCAAGTCTCGATGGCTGAGAGGGACCTGGGGTGGTGGTGGATGTCAAGATGAACAACTCTGAGACTTGTAGGAGGGCAGCAGCTAAGGCCAACAGGATGCTGGGATGCATCGCTAGGGGATCACCTCCAGAAGGAGGGAAGTGATATTCCCTCTGTAGAACTGGTTGGTGAGGCCGCATCTTGAGTACTGCGGCAGTTTTGGAGGCCACACTTAAAGGGACATTAACTCTCCTGGAGAGGGTCCAGAGGAGGGCAACCAAAATGATTTGGGGCTTGGGGACAGGACCTATGAGAGAGGCTCAAGAGCTAAATATGTTCACATTGGAAGAGAGAAGGGACCGGGGACATGATAGAGGTCTTTAGGTACATGAAGAGGATAAATAGGGAGGAACAGTCGGGGTGCTTCGAAGGAAGGAGGAAGGGGCCACTAGAGGGCATGGGTGGAAGCTGGAGGGGGGAAGATTCAGGGGAGAAAGGAGGAGGTGCTACTTCACTGAGAGGGTGGTGGAGCCATGGAATGCACTGCCTAGGGGGCTAGTGGAGGCAAAGACAGTGGAGGGGTTCAAGAGGGGGTGGGACAGGTACAGGGGAAGGGTTCTGGAAGCAAAATCCAATGCAGCAAGAATATCCGGAACTGGGAAGGGAGAAGCCAGAGAAGGCGAGAGGGACAGCAAGGTCAGCACCCAGGCTGGGGACTGACCAAACGAGCAGACACGAAAGACCGTTAGGCCTATTCTGCTGGCATTTTAGTATGTTAGTATGTAACTTATGATGTAAGAACTACCTGACTGAGAGTGGCTCTTTCTCTGTAGGGGTGAGTGCTTTCACTTCCATTACTCTGTATCTCCTAACTGGATATCTGGTGACATCTGCTTCTAAGATGGATAGTAAAGATCAGAACGTCATCTGGGACCCAACAAAATATCTCCTTTTAGTGGCTTTGATTCTTTGGTTTGGCTTTTAAAAGTTGTAGAGAGGGTTATCATTTTGAATGGGAAGACACAGGTAGACTCTTAACTTCAACCTTTCTGCAGCTTTGCCTCTCCCCTCCATACCTATGACACAGAGGCTGTCCCCATTGAGCAGGATGGCGATTGGTCCTGTAGACAATCAGTCTCAGCACTCTAATGCTGTCCTTTTAGCAGAGAGCAAGGATTTTTAGATGGAGATTTGTTCATTATATTCTGAATTGAAATCCCTCGGTTACCTCTGTTGAATGGAAAAGGGATAGCTGGAGAAGCATGTATCCGAATTCGACAGTCAGGTAGATCGGTTGGAATGGCTGTTCAGCTGTTTACTTCAGGAGCCCTAGCAACTCTGTGATAAGTGTGATGATTTAGAAAACCCATCTTAGCAGAACAATATATAGCTTTACAGGCTACCTGAGGGGGCAGAAGGCAAATGGGACTTTGTTGATTTTCTTCAGGGAGTTTTATCCTCGGCGACCTCCTCCCTTTGCTGATAGAACATGCACTTAGGGTGCTCACACACCCCCTTATGGAACCAAACTCACCCGTACTTAGTTATATGATTTTTTAACTATGCAGTCAAACAAGCTATTCTAAATAGAGCTTGGAGGAGGAGTCTGCTTATCTATCAGGTTCACCAGCTTGTACTTGCGAATGATTACTCACTGATGGTTCAGCAGAGGAGGAGGGAGGCATTTGTTCCACTTTTCGTCATCCTCAGGACTCATCATTTAAAGTTTTCTGCTCCCTATCTGGCTTGACTAAGAATTTTCTTCCCTGATAGTGACAAGATGTTCAAAAACTATGACTCTGCTTTGCAAGAACTTTGTGTTCAAAACTCAGCCTCAGATGAATCTATGGATGTTCAGATGCTCAGAGTTAAGCAGGCCCTTCAAAAAGAAGTTTGGGCCAAAGTTTCTCCAGAGGGTAAGAAAAGGAGGAAGGAACAGACTTTAAATGACATAAGATCACTGTTACAGATCTGTCACCAGGAAAACCCTGTATGGCACCAGACTAGTCTATGGGACTGGCTTACTGTTTAATAAGTGTAGTATTTAAAGATTTAGCATTAGCTTTTTGGTATTTTTGCTAAAGTTAAATAATGGAGGGAGTTTCATATATTAAGGGTTTTCTTTGGTGAAAGATCTTTGTCTGGGCAGGGTGGGGGGGCGGATCGACACAAGTATTGTTTTATTTTTTAGGGTTGTTCCTTTCTTTTCTTAATGTGTTTTCTTTTTTCTTTGTACTAATGATCCTTGTACTGCTGTACTTGTACTCTATGACATTGCTGTGGTGGGGACCAGAGCTTTTTGTGGTGAGTTTCTTGTTTTTTGTCCCTGTTATGGCTAAGCCGTAATGGTGGCTGTATCAAAGTTCCTGGTATTTTCTTAGGTTGTTTTTTTATGCATTAGTGGTTCTGGTCATACGGCTGTCTTTTTGGTCCGGTATGAAGTTGTGCAGTGGGTTATTACTCCAGTCCCCACTCACAGATCTGATTATTGTTCTAGTGGTAAATGACTCAGTTATATGAAGCTCAGTGTGCACTCTGGGTTTTAGCTAAAGGGAATTGTTTAATTATTATGATTGTTTTGGTTAGTTTTTGATCCTCCTCTTCCTCTTCTTTCTGAGGTTTCGATTGTGGATTACTGATCTTAAATATTGTCAGTTTTGAAATGTCTCCAGCATGGTCTCCTCAGGAGTATGGACTGGTGGGGAGGGGAGAGGTTTTTTGGTTTCTTTTTGCAGTCAGTTTTTATTTGTCACTTTTTTATTTTTGTTATTCTTTTCTTGTCTTCACTTTTATATTTCAGGTATCCAGGGAGTTCTCTCATGGTGTGTGTGTGTGTGTGTGTGTGTATGTTTTAAATGCTTTACTAGTTTGCTCCTTGATTTTGCAGATTCTTGCAAATTATTCTTCTCGGGTTGAACCCAGATATTTGCAAGCCTTTCTGGTTATAACTTTTTCTCTAGCAGATGAGATGGGTGAAGCAGATAAAGTTCACTTCACAAATTAATCTGCATAGTTGGTGAGGTTCCCCCAAGTGCAGAATGCTGATTATGTGGAGTTTTTGGGTGGTGAAATTGCTTTCTTACTAGGTGGACTGATCTACATTCCTCTAACTTCGCTTGGCTTTGCCTAGCCTCCCCTAACTTCGCCACTTTTCTAGGTGGGGGTTGGTGGGGTTGGGTGAAGCGGAGAGGTGGAAATATCCTGAAGTAATTTGTGAGGACGAATTTTGTAACTTTGTCAGAGTTTTGCTGGCATGGTAAAACTTTGCACCGTCTTTGTTGGTTGACTTTAGGCAGAGTTTCTTAATTTTGTATCCACCGACACTCTCTTTGTGGCACGTATCTGTTCTCTGTCATTGCAGGAGTTCTTTCCAGCAGGCTGTCATTTTATTCACCATTTTTTTGGAGCCTACTCTGTCTCCTGGAATTTAGGTTTTCTGACCATTGGTTATACCGAGCCCATCATTTGTGATGCCTCTAGGGTGCTTGAAGAGTTGGTAAACTTTTTATGGGGGTTCTCTCTGCTGATTTGGTGATCTGTTTAGCTTACCCCCTTCTATGAGGATTTTTCACATATATATAGCATATCTGCTGTTTGCTTTCTTTTTATGATTTTCCCTCTTTTAGAGTAAAGGTTCTCTGTTATTAATTGGCTTTTTATCTTTGATGTTGGTTTATGTTCTTATGCCCTTTTTTTGTTCTCTGAATACTATGTAGGAATTCCTATTTTATCTATAATTCTACTTTTTTTAGTGTTAAGTTGAATATACCCCCTAGGGGTGGGATCAGCAGTTTAAGTGAGAGGCTTTTGGTTTTGTTGTTGGTGAGGACTGGCTGCCTTTCCAACTGGCAGCTTGTGCTTTCAAACCTTCCTATCTTTCTCTTCCTTCATTCTCCCCATCTTCTCTTTCCCTTTTCATTCTTGTGTCTTCCCTTATTTATTTTCTTCTTCATGTCTGTTTTTTATGGGTCTACCTCAGGTATTCATCCATCTGGCATTTAGTCACTATCCTTAAGGCGTCTTTAGCTTTGGTTCCATGTCAACATCAAGACCTCTGGCAAGGCCATACTGTCTCCTCTGCAGCATTGGCATGTCTTTCAGCACTACCTAGGAGCCTGGTTGTTGTTGGGGCTGCCATGTTTGGAAGTCTGCTTAAGTTACTAACCCAACTGTGGTTGTTTGGGCTGTTCATGTGGTTTGTTTGTTCCTTATCTTTTTTTTAGGACTTTGGCACATGCAGTTTTCTACATTTGCTTCAGTTTTTTGGATTTATTCTCTAACCTTCTTTTCTGGGAGGGTTTTCGGAAATCAATTATTTGGGATCTCTTTTCTGGGATCTACATTTTTGGATCATAGCTGTTTTTTACTATGTTCTGTAGGTATGTCTGGTATAAACTGCATAGGTTTTGGAGTGCACCTTAATATTATAATTATTTGTATGATTTGTGGTATTATTATATGAATTTGTATATCTGGGCAACCAACGTTTTTTTTGTATTTTTGGTTAGATGCTTTCACTAGGGTTATATTTCTGCTGTGCTTTGGAATCCTTGTATCACTTTTTAGATTCCAGGATTGGGACAGTCTATATGATTTGGTAGGAAGCCGATGCTTAGTCAGTTTCATTTATGTTTTGGGGCATCGTTGTGTTGAGTTGTTGGACTTGTTAATCCATTGGTTTTTTTTCTTTGAATTTTTTTACTATGGTTGCTTCTACTAAGCTTATTTTATACAACATAACTGGTATTTACAACCCTATCAAACTCTATCGCCTCCTACAGTATTTTAAACATCAGCAAGCAGATGTTATATTTTTGCAGGAATCTCATTTATCAGCCAAGGAACATAATACATTTTTTTAAGTTTGGGTTTGATCATATTTTCTTTTCCTCCCATGTCAGGCCACAGAAGAGGGGTTTTACTTCTGTTTCACTGCAGATAGTCCTTTGTTCCCCACTTTTCCACTAGTGATATGGCAGGTCGTTATGTGATTGTTACTGGTCATTTCAGTGGTGGTTTCCAGTGAACAAGGTGACCGAAATTGGGTGGCTACAAACACAGCAACTCAATTTCAGTGCCTGCGTTCATGGCTACCAAGTGGTTGGGGGGGCAATTGGATACTGGGATGAGTGAAATACTGCAATGGAAAGTAGCAGGTATACACTCATGCATGCACATGCACGGGGTGAGAGGCAGGGGAGAGATGGTATGTTGGAGGGGGTGTGACAGGAAGCTGCTGAGCTGGTCCGCTAGCATGGTGAGGAAGATGTTTGGCTGGAAGGCGCAGGGTTCGGGTCCAGCATGCTGCGGAGTGTTTTTTTTTTTTTTGCCATCAGGCAGCTTTAAATTTCTTATATTTTTCACCCCCCCACCAACATGCACCCACTTGGAGTTGAGAATCCATAAGTAGTGGGGGTGCAGGAGTCACAGCACCCCTTATTACAAATGAGACCCTTAGGTCTCAGGCACCATTTCTCACCATGCTGCGAGTGTGCATCACTGAAATTAATTTTCGGTGATGTACACTCACCGTAACAGTGATTGTTAGTGGTTGTTTGGTGGTTTTGCCACTTGAGACACCAGAAATTCACTCATTATTCACCCTGGCATGTTACTTTTGAGAGGCTTAATTATTTATTTACAATGGTAGATCATGCATATTTTATCCACATAGCAGAACATGATTCATTTCACCTCTCAGATCATGCTCCATTGCATGCTTTTTTGTTTTGGAAAGCCCTGATTGCAGCCCCTTCTGGTGCCTTCGTCTGGGCCTCTTACAGGTCCAACATTTATTAGATAAATTATTAGTTCAGATCCCCTAGTTCTCGCAAGGGAGTGATGCATACGAGTTTACTGCTAGTACTTTGTAGGATACCCTTAAGGCCCTTCTTTGAGGTACAGTAATAGCTCATGCATCTGATTTACACCGAGAACGTGAGTGGAAAGAGAAGAGCAACCAAGATGATACAGGGCCTCCATGATCTCTCTTACAAGGAGCAATTGGGAGAGCTTAACCTGTTGTCATTGGAGACTAGGTGGGAGAGAGGGAATATGATCGAGACCTACAAATTCTTGAGAGGCATCAAAAGGATGCCAAACACAGAACTATTCTAAAGGAATATTGGCTCAATCACTAGGGGACAAAACTAGAAGCTGAGGGGCAGGAGCTTCAGGAGGGATTTGAGAAAGCACTTTTTCACAGAATGAGTGGTGGAGCCCTGGAATGGCTTGCTAGAGGAAATAGTGAATGCAAGAACCATAACAGCTTTCAAGAAAGAATGGGATAGAGCAAGGACTACAGAGAGCACTGGAAGGCTAGAGAATGGTAAAAAAACAGTAGTAGGGCTAGATTCTGGGACCCACTTCAGGTCTTGGGGAAACCCAGGGCAGACTCAATGGACCTTTAGTCTTTTCCAGCCTTCACTTTTCTCTGTTTCTGTGTCACTTTTCAATTAATCGTATTCTACCCTTCATTCCTATCAGACACACTGAATGCTGGGGGATCATTCCGTTAAACCATCAGTTTTAGAGGTCCAAGCCCAAGTGCAGAAGTTACTTGACCAGAAGGTGGAGCAGGCTTTGATTTACTTCCATCAGTGGTCTTTTGAAGGGGGACCCTATGGCACCTGCCATTTAGCTTGTCATGTTTGGGATCATAGAGTATTTGCTATGATTGTTAAATTATGGTACCCCACCACAGGGCAACAAACTTCTAACAGTGCAGAGAATGCTTCTCTTTTCCGGTCTCATTATTTCTCTTTGTATACTCTGGATGTCCTTACTCCCTCTCCACCATGAATATAATCTTTCCTATCTCAAGAAGGGCATCCTAAGCTTTCTTCTGAGAAAATTCAGTGTTACAGTCTCCCATCTCTGAACTGGAATTATCTTATAGTATTCAGGAGGCTAAACTGGGAAAGTCCCCAGGTATAGAAGGCTACCCCTCCGAGTTTTATAGGTCTGCTTCTTTAACACCTTTTCTTTTGTGTCTTTTTGGTTCTATTCAGGATGGAAAACTTCCACTTCCTTCATGGCATTATGCATTTATTACAGCCCCACAGAAACCTGATAACGATTCTTCTTTTCCGACCCTTTATTGCCCCATTTCTGTTCTTAATACAGATTACTAGTTGTTTATGTCTATCGAGGCACATCGGTTAGAGATCCTTCTCTCCACCTTGTAGGACCAGGACCAATCGGGTTTTGTATGTACTAGATAAGCATATGATAATGTGTGCCATTCCCTTCTTTTATTAGATTATGCTTCTAGTCATTCCAGACCTTTAGTCCTGGCCAACTTAGATGCAGAGAAAACCTTCAACCAGGTGTCCTGGCTCTTTCTTTGTACTACTCTTCAAGCTTTTGGTTTTCCTTTACAGTTCATGCATTTGTTGCAGCAGTTATACCAATATCCTCCTACTCTGATTAAGATTAATGGACTTTATTCTCCTCTTTTCCTTTTGATAGAGGCACTAGGCAAGTGTGTCCCCATCTTGGCTTTTGTTTGCTGTTTGTATTTAACCTTTAATGGCTCGTGTCAGGCTTTCTTCTTCTATTTTTGGTGTTCCATTGGGTGGTCAAGATTATAGGATTTCTTCTATTAGCTGATGATATTTGTCTCTATGATGCTGGTTTGACAACTAAGTTGTCAACCGCCATCACAGCAATGGATTTATGTTGACTGCAACATGTGGTTGACATAAATCTGACTGGAGATCCTGGCTTCTTTTTCATCGGGGTGCTTTGCCCCACAAACCCCCCAATCTATAGGATTCTAACTCTGAGTTGGAGTTGGATCAGGAAGGGGGTGGCAGGACCAGTAGGCAGAGTGCTGGGGTCTGTGGCGGACTACTACAGTGAAAACATTGATGTTGTTGGCATCAACGTTTTTGCTGTAATAGTGTCACCATACAGGGGGCATATCATCATATTTTGTTCACTTTGACTGAACCTAGTATTTCTAGTTCATCTCTTTTTCAGTTGTTAGATCAGCTTGAACTCGTGGTGGGTTTTCACTTAATTAAGGATGAAACTCTTTTTCAGTTGTTAGAGAAGCTTGAACTTGTGGTGGGTTTTCACTTAGTTAAGACTGAAACCAAACTGTTGGTTTTTAATTATATTCTGCCACCTCATATTGTTGCATTGCTTCCTGTGCATTGGAACAGAAACTCATTGAAGTCTTTAGGGGTTCACATTCCTAAAAATCCTGATAATTGGAAGTTACTTAATTTTGAACCTTTGACACTGGCCATCGCGAATGATTTAAGTCATTAGTCAGCTTATCACTTTTCTTTTTTCAATGGATAGAAATCATCTTCCTTAATGTACTTCCTCAAATTTTACTTTTTCTTCAAACTTTACCAGTTTATCCTAGCTCCTTCTATATCTGAGATTGGCATCAGATGATTTCCCATTTTATTTGGAGTGGTCGGAGGCCTAGGATATGACTTACATTATTACACTTGCCTTTGCCTCAGGGAGGTCTTAATCTCCTTAATCTTCCATTGTTATGCTGTGGACTGTCAGATATGGATAGTATGTTTTGGAGTATCAGACTCTTTTCTAAATTATTGGAAAGACATTGAATAAACATTTAATGATTTATTTGATTTTAGTCATATCTTATTTTTGTTTGCACCAGATTATCTCCCTTTTTCTATTTTGCCCAGTACACACACAGGTACCCTTTCGGATTTGGCACAACATTTGTCTGTCTATTTCATCTATTGAATTAACATTTCTGTCAGCATTGGCATGGGATTCTTATAACTCTTTAAACAGGTTGGATTTTTTTTCTGCATAGGTGGGCCAGAAGTGGTTTAATGTATTACCATCAGGTACTGGAGTCTAAAGGAATGCACCTCTTTTCTAATCTACTGTATAGGCCACATACAATCTACCCACTTCAGATTATTATAGATATTTACAGTTATGTGCCTTTTTGCACACTTTATCTTCTGATAGCAGATGCCTCCCTGTTATTTTCTTGCTGATTACAATGTTAATTTTAGCACATCAAATGAGGGAGCCTTGTCCGCAACTTGTTGGTCCTGCTTATTCTGCCTTGCGGTCTCAATCAACCGATTCTATGCCTTCCATCTTAGCCCACTAGAACTCAGACTTGCAATCTACCTGTGACCTTTCTGTATGGGAAAAATGTTCACTCTCAATGGTTAAGTTGACAATTTCTTTGTATTTAAAAGAGTTTGCTTGGAAATGCCAGATGTGTTTTTTCAGAACACCTGAAAGCTCAGCTCAGTTTTGGGGCAGTCAGATTGGAGAATGTTGGAGGGGGTGTGGGGCGTCTGTGGCAGATCATGTTCATATATTTGGGGCTTGTCCTCTTCTGTGACCCTATTGGGAGGAAATTTCATGAGTCATTAATGTATTGTTTGATATACCATATCATTTGTCCCCACAATTGGTTCTTTTGCATATTTCTTCTCGGGATAATCATATTGGTGGACTGCAATTGAAATTATTGATAATTCTTTTAAATAAAGTATCTATCTATCTATCTATGCACAAAAAAATATATTACTAAATTGTGGTTAACCCTGCATATTCCATCATTCTCTGACTGGACGAAGCAGGTTAATTCAATTTATTATTACGAGAGATGTACTTATCAATATTTAAACTGTCTAGCAACTTTTAAACTTATCTGGCAGAAATGGGTACATTATAGATTGCAGTCTGAACTGACTTTCGTCCCTTGAGTTGTCATTATGTTATTACTGAGGGTTATCTCAGTTTACCCTCAGAGTAATTTCCTGCTTGGTGTTTGGGTACTGTTTCATATTAGGTTACCATCATTTACATGTTTCCCTGTCCCATCCTGGATCTTTTAACACTAACGTGTTGGTTTTAATATTTATGGCTCTTTGTTTGGTATTCATTTTGGATTGTTATTATTAAATTACAATGCCCAGGGTATATTTACATGTGTATTGTAAGCTGCCCATCTATTCTCGTAGCTTTTGTTTTCATGTTTGGGGTGGTTCGAGTATATGTGTAAAGTTTTCAGTTTGAATATGTTTGCTTAATTCTTGTAGATCGTATGTTAATTGTATTTTTTAGCAGTTTGCACTTAATTCTGTATATTTACTGCTCTGGACTTTTGTTTTTTGATAATTTTCTAATAAAGATGTTATTATAAAAAAAAGTACAGTAACTCCTAACCCACCACTTCCCAGTTCACCATCTCAGCCCTCCCCATGCTTCCTCTAACCAACTGTAGACAGAAAATGAATTCTAACCCACCCCACATGAGCATAATTAGTCATCTGCCTCAGTCCACTGTACTTACACAGTATGCTGCTGACCCTGGAGCTCCACCCTCAGTACTCTGCAGCATATGCCAAAGACACTTTACTGTTTTTTTATATTTTTATTTGAAAATCGATGACCAGGAGAGGCACACTGAGATGAAACTAGTTTCCAAGTGTGACCTGGGGGTAGGGGACATGGGGTACAAAATACATTACACAGTTACCATAAACTGCACACAGAAATAGCATGATGAATGCAAAGTTAAGTGCAGAAGAAGCAACAGGGTAAAAATACACATTAAATGACCAGCCAGATACCCCTACACTGCTGCGAGATGGCAGTTGCAGTGGGACATCAAGGAGAGGGAAAACAGGAATAGGAGGGTGCAGAAAGGAGTTTCAGCTGATGCCTGAAGAAGTCAGGGAAGCCAGTGAGGAGCTTGTTCCAAAGTGTGTGAAGACAAAAGTAGTCAGATCACCCAGCAGAGAAGTGGGATGGGGAATAGAAAAAGTGTGATGATCCCTGTAGCAGAAGGGTTTAGGTAAGATTGTTTAAGCAGAAAACCTTTGTGGAAATGGGACACCTAACTTTTTTTAATACATTTTTCTGGTTATTTTTTTTTTAAATAAAATGGAACCTGTCCTTTCCTCTGGTCTTCATACACACTTTTCATGCTCTGGGGGGTGCACTAAGACAGAATAACAGCACCACGCTCGTGTTTTCAACAACCTTTTGTAGACTGAGAGGGGTGTGCATGCTCTGCCTGCGTGTTCCCTGAGTTTATGACATCATCAGTGTCACCTGAGAGAACTAAACCCTCCTGTTTGTCAGCAGTAACCTTGCTGTCAGTTGAGAAGATCTGGCAGTGCTCTTTCTTATGGATTCATCTATTAAATTCTATATGGATAATCAGCTACAAGGAGTAGCACCAAGGTTTATCAGTAGGGCTTCCATCTCAACTACTGTACCATGCAGATTTCATTGATAGCACCCTCAAGGTACATATTCTTAATAGTCATAATGTTAAGACATGTCTGTTCTAATTTGTATTCTACCTATTCAGTTCACTGTGTAGGCAGTCTCCCACTGAGTATACTCAGTCACTAAAACAATCTATAAGCTTATTTCCTCCTACCACACAAATATGTGGTTCTAAGACACTGCCTCTTTGCAGTCAACCCTTTTCTTCTGTTGGAAGTAACAGGTTTCCTCAATCACAACTCATTCTAGTAACTGAGGAGTCTTTTGAAGTGATTGTCGCAGAGTTTCACTTCAGCCATTGACTTATTTTATTCACTTGATCCTGTGGTTCCTGACCCATCATTGCTTTCACCATGGAACAGAAGAAGAAGCCGGGGTTTAAGAGAGGTATTATGTGCAAGTACAAGATGTCTGCAACTGATCGCTATGATGTCTATCTTTATTGTTTAGGCCTGAATTATAACTTGCAGGGGCATAGCCAGGATCTGGCAAGGGGGTGGATTTCAAATATTTCTGTGGGGATCCAGGGGCATGCGCCTCAGGAAAATTTAGAAAATTTAGGAATTAGATGGTGCTGTTTCTTGTATTTTAGGCAGCAACTGTGACCTGGGACTGGGGAGGGACAAGATTGACAACTTGAATGTTGATGCAGTTAAAACAAAATTCAAGTTGTCAGTCTCATCCCGCCCCAATTTGACTTGAACTCAGGATTCTTTCCTCCCTTTTTAAATTTCCATCTTTCTCTTCTGTAGATCTGTCCTATTCCTTAATGTAAGGGAGGCACAACTGTCTTCTCTGTAGATGACCCCTATGTGCAAGAACATCCCTTTAGAATACAGGAAGAACTGACATACTCTTATCAGCCATCGTTTTCTTTTTTTTTTTTTCGTTTCCTGCTGTTCCACCATTTCCATTCCTGATTGTGGTTTATTTATCTTGACTGGGTAAGGAGATGGCTGGAGATGTAGGTTCTTAAAAGCCATATATTTTCTTTTTTCTTTTTCTTTTCCCGCCCAATCATCTCCATTCCTGACTGTGACTTTCCTTTTCTGCCTTTTGCCACTGGCTACAGTTGTGCTGCCTGCAGTTTAAACCAGGTAAATGCTGCCACAGTCCCCTCAGACTAAAGGTGGGCAAAAGTGGGGTTTTCTGCCATGGCCAAACTGCTGCAAAATTCAGGTAACTTTCGCAGAAGTTTCTGAACTTCCGCTTGTGGTGGAGCAGAAAACTTCTGCAAATGCTGTAGGAAAAATTTCACCTGGTTACAATATTAGAAGCCCTGATAGATGGTCTTCCCTCCCCCCATGCACCATACAAGTACATAAACTATCCATGGTGGCTAGCAGCCTCTCCTCCCACCAGATCACCTCTTGACCTAAAAAAACACCCCAACCCAGTGGTTGCAGTCCCTCCTCCTCCCCATCCATGCCCCACAAATGTACAAATCTGGTGGACAGAGGAGGGCTGTGCTGGTCTGCCCACTGGGGTTAGGGATGGGGTGGGAGCAGGGTGGTGGGACACCTGCTGGGGTGGGAGTGGGGGGCACTAGACCACCAATGAAATCATTTTTATTCAGGGACTGGGGTCAGATCAGGGATCGGGAGGGAGGTTGTCTCTTGAACAAACTTAAACCACTAGACCACCAGAGAATTTTTTACAGATGGAGATGGTGATGGGGGTGACTACTGGACACTTTCAGTAAGGTGGAGTGGAGGGATCACTAGCCACCAGGGCATTTGTAGGGCAGGGATGGGTTGGGGGAAGGGATTGCAACCACCAAAGTGGGGTATTTTTTCTTTTTTTTTAGGTCCAGTGGCAGGTGATCTAGGAGGGGACTGCTAGCCATCAGGGATAGTTTATGTACTTTTGGTGAGGGTGAGGGAGAGACCACTAGCCACCAGGGCTCTTTGAGGGCAACTGGGTGGGTGGCAATCACAGGTGGGAGTTCTGAACTTCTGCGGAAGCAAAAGTCAGACTTTCGCTTGAATTCTGCCAGCAGAATTTTTGTTTCACACATGGCTACACCAGACTACAGTACGGTGGGGATAGGCTCTAACAGTTTCCAACTCTTGAGCTTTTTTTACAGTCTGCCTCCAGCTGTGATGACCACCATCGAGACCTAGCTATGCCGGGAGGAGTGACAGGTGACTCAGGAGTCAGAATTTGAATTTAATTTTAGTAAGCAGCTGCCATGAAGAAGCAAATAGCCCAGCTGCACTGATCACACACACATAACTACTCTCAAGACTGGTAGCGGGAATGTTTCTGAGTATCACGCAAGTCTGGGCTCTTTACTCAGAAAAACAATGTGACAACTCCTTTCACAATCACCTGACCAACACAGGACCCATCAAAATAAGGCTCTTCGTCTGTCCCCAGTGGGAGGCAGGGCTCATTGCTCCATCTTCATAAGCCAACTTCCATCTTCTGTCTCTCTGGTGGCACTTTAAATTGATAATTTTCTGACACTGACCTGGTGGCTGCTGTGAGTAGTATCAGAGGATCAGATTTTGGCAAGCCAGAGGCTGGAGCAATTTTGACAAGAAGGGGACAGTTTACAGTTGCAGTTTTTGAGTTTTGGCAAGTGGGGGGAGGAGATTTTCAATGTGGTTGAAGGAGGGTTCCATGCACCCAGGAACCCCAACCCCACAGCTATGCTTATGAATATGGCACATTGCGCTTGGTGTTCGGACATGTATCCCACAGCGCTCAAGGAGCAGAAGTTCTTGGTCCTCCAAGTCAAACCCATGGGCCAGAAGTTGTCTGCAGCCACATAGCTGACAGCACAGTTTCATTCCATGCAAGAGGAAGTAGTCAGTATGGACAGGTCAGTAATGGAGGTTCTGTAAGTAGAAGATGAGTTTGGTTTGGATCTGCCTGTTCCTAGTAAGGACAAGAACTTTAGAGATTTTCTAGAGACACTCCTTTCCTTTGAAGGTGAGTTGTCTCATTATTGACCACAATACATGAAGAAGAGCAGATATCATTTGTAGAAGTGAAGTCAGTCATCAGTCTGCTTGCTATCTCCCTGACCAGAGATCTTCATCCTCACATGAGGTCAAACCTCCCATGGAACCTGTCGATCTGTTGGCAGCTTTGCTGTTCAAGCAGCTGATCAAGTCAGCCCCATCATGGATGAGTCTGTTGAGAGCAAGGACTGCTTCCTCACTCAGTCAGTGATACTGGGTTCACTGGTTCCAGTGTACTGGAGATGTGGTTGTGGTACCTTAGGGTGCAGGAAAAATGTTGCTGTGTCATGATCATTGGTGACATTTCAATACCAGAAAGTTACCACGTCAAAGTACTGTCCCCTAGAAGGCTTACATTTTGTGGGGAGCATCACCCCCACACCCCAGTAAACCAAATATAACTACCTCTGGGTTGGGGATACCATGAAGAGTGGGCAAACTGAAGTCGCCGAACAAGGTGTGAGTGCATGGTGCTCTAAATTCTAGAATGCCCCTGTCACTCATGATCTTGTTGTGGCACCTTCATGATGGTGCCCTAATTATGGCATCTTCACAATAGCACACCCTGATGCTGATCCCTGCATAGCCCAAGTAAGCTGGTTCAGATCCAATGGAGCTTTCATTTGAGCCCCCTCCCCCATACAGTCCACACTGGTCATCTTGATGGTGCAGCCTCTGAGCCATATGTAGTTATGCTTGCAGCATACCTGAAACTGATGACAATGCTACTACATCAACGTTGCAGTCAACCCTTGAGGTGGAGATCATGTTCTCAGTCTCATTCTTGTTGTCAGTACAGATGCCGCTATCGGTGGTCAAAATCAAGATCTTCCTCACTGCGATCTGACTCCTACTTGCTATCTGCTCTGAGCCCTGTGCCACTTCTCTTGGAACTGTAAGTCTGTGGGCTGCATCCTTGACTTCTGTGTCTCATACAGGCTGCTGCAGTGCCCCCAAAACTTGCTTCAGAACCTCCCTGACTGTTCTCGCTTTGTTTAATTTTCAGCTCTGTGCCCCAGTGTTAATCAAAGCCCCTTCCACAACTGTAGTGAGGCTACTGCTCTTTCCTGTTGAGCATACTGCAGTATCCTTCCCAAACCCCAACTTGCTTCAGGACATCCCTGCTCACACTATCTTTGTTTAATTCTCAACCCTTCCTACCCCGTTCATTTCTCTTTTGTTTTCTGATTGCCTTCCCCTCCAAGCCTGCTACTTAATTTTGTCCTATCACCATCGGTCCCCAGGGGACTACTGTGTCCTTTTGGGCTGCTTTCTCTCAACCAAACTGCATTCTGCAGTTTGATAACCTGCCTAAGGTGAAATAGCCTGACGCATACCCTCCAAGCAAGAGTCCATTTTCCCATTTGCAGTTTATACTTATCTAACACTAGGGGCATCTTATTTTTTTTTTATTAATCCTCCAACCCACTTGTCCAACCTGCCTCTGCCTTTTTCCTGTTCTAATCATCACCATTATCCCCCTCCTTGTTTCTCACTTTTAGCATATTGTACTTTGAAGAAAAGAATAACACCGGTATAATTAACCTTGCATTGTGCTTGGGATCTTGCATGTACGCTTACTGCTGCACTCCTTGGTATCATAATGTCTCTTATAATGGCACTATTTCCTAGAAGCATTATATTGCTCTCTCTATTGGCCCTCTCTGACCTTGCCAGTGATAAGTTTCTAACATCTACCTCATCAACAATGGGTAGTAATCATTTATATGTTTGTAGTACTATCATCATATCCCAACGCTGTGACTCTCTTACTGTGCCATGGAACCTGTATTCCCCTCATAACTAGGGGTTGTCATTTCATTGCTCTAGATGGCTACCCTCTTTGGCACTCCTCCCTGGGATCGTCAACTTACAAGCCAACTGTAAAGCATGCTTAGCTCAGAGGAAGCTTCACAAACTCAGCAACAAGCAGTTAATGGAATATCTGTGTGGACTGGCCTTACTGTTGCTGCTGCTCTCTGGTATTAGTCACCCCAACCCTGGCCCTCCACAACTTATGGCATACCTACAGTCATCTATTGGGTTACTTAAATTGCCTCACTTAATATATGCAGCCACCTCCTGAAAATGGACGTACTGAATGCATGGATTTTACAACATAACCCAGACATCCTCTCAGTCATAGAAACATGGCTTTCTCCAAAAATAGTGGATGCTTCAATTTCCATCCCAGGGTACATAGTCTTTAGACAGGATTGTCTCTTCAAGCATGGGGGAGGTTTATCGATCTACCTCTGAAACAACCTTCAAGGTCTCGTCCTAACTCTGCCCGAAACTGATGACCATGTGCAAGCCCTTGCAATAAAAGTGCTTCTAGGTGCACACAATACAACCCTTACTGTGTTTTCAATCTATATTCCTCCTAAACAGATGGCCTCCTACTTTGATTCACTCATGGAGTGTTCTGGCTCTCTGCGTCTTAATTCGGAAATTATCATGTTAGGAGATTGCAGTATCAATTGATTCTCTCCTGACACAAGCCCTTTCAAAGGTGCAGTTTCAGCAGTTCACCTGATCCAGCTAGTAGAGTCCCCCACTAGAATCAGCTATAAAACTGGGACAGGTACCTTACTGGACTGGGTGCTCTTTAACCACCCTGATCATATATTGAACACAACCATACTCCCTGCTGCCTTCAGTGACCACTCCCCAGTCTTGTTTCATTGGGCAAAAAAATTCTCTAAACCACCCGCTAGAACAATTACCACCAGGTTACTCATCCATGGGCATCTTGAATCACTAAAATCTGACCTGCATAATCAGGATTGGTCAATGGTTTACACAACTAACAATGCTGACATTGCCCTCAACCAATTCATTCTTCAGTTCAATGCTATATGTGATGGGCACATCCCCCTCATAAAAAATTGTAAAATCAAATGCCACTGTAATCCCTGGTTTTCTACAGACCTTCTTGAGCTTCTGAATGCCTGGGACCGTCTAGGTCCCTGTGTAACCAGGCTAACATCCAGAGATACAAAGTGGATAGAAACAACTGCACGAGGGCTATTTGTGCAGCTAAAAATCAATATTATAAGGAAGTGCTCTCTCGGACCTGGAATGATGGCAGGAAATTTTGGACTAACCTTACAGTGGTCACTGGGAGAGATCTCAGATCTTCCCCTACCATGCTTAACATTGATGGTATACCCTCACTCGACCCTGAACATATTGCTAACACTTTCAAAATTGTCTTCACAGACTTGAGTGGTGTCCTGCCACCTGGCTACTTCTCTCACCTCCTCATAAGTGACTGCTCTGGGAAAAAGACTCTGCACCCTTCTCATCCTTCTTTCTACTTCAAAACCCTCTCAGCCCATGAAGCCAAGAATTACCTACTCAAGGTTTTAGGGAAATCAAGATTTAGTGATGACACCCTAGATCTTAAGTTTGTAGCCCTTATGCTGGTTGAAATTCTGTCACCTCTAACACATATTATTAACATGTCATTTATTTACTCTCAATTCCCTCAGAAATGGAAATCTTCCACTGTGACACCAGTTCATAAGTCTGGGATCGCACAATTACTGGGAACTACAGGCCTAGCTCTATCCTGCCCCCACCCTCGAATGCTCTTGAGCGTATAGTAGCTGACAAACTGGGTGAATACTTAGAAAAATATCAGCTACAATGCACGCAACAACACAGGTTCAGAAATAGTCATAGTACCACTACCGCCCTTCTGGAGTTCACAGGCTTTATTCATCACTCCTTAGATGAAGGACACCTGGTTGGTGTTACTTCATTGATTTAACCAAAGCTTTCGACACAGTGAATCATGCTCTCCTGGTCGAACTAGTTGCCACCATTGACCTATCTCATAACAGTGTAGCCTATTTTAAAAGTTACCTGCACAACCGTACTCAGCAGATAAAAATTGGTAACACCCTGTCAGATAGCAGACCTGTCCTATCTGGAGTTCCTCAAGGGTCCATCTTGGGCCCTCTTTTATTTAGCATTTGCCTCAACAATCTTCCTTACTCCTGTCTGGGTCACAACCTTTTATATGCTGATGATGCTGTCCTGTTTACTGGTGATCCAGACCATAAGGTTCTTGAATCCAGGCTACAGAGTAATTTTATAGTCTTAGAAAGATGGTTCTATAAGCACAAGTTAGTTATGAATTACAACAAGACTAAAACTGTGCTGTTCTCGAGCTCCCAATATAGGCAGAAAACTTACCCTCTTTCTACCACCAACAAAGAGGGCTCTCCCCTGAAGCTAGTTCAGATCTTTAAATATCTGGGGATTACTATTGACAGTACGATGACCTATGCCCATCACACTGACAACATTGCTAAGGCTGTTAACACCCACATTGGGCTACTTTATAGGCATAAGCAATGTTTGACTCCAGAGGCTCTTAACTTGGCCATTCAAAGCTATCTTGTCTCACTGATTGAGTGTGGCTTACCAGTCTATAGATTAGGTACTGAAACAACTCTTCACCACATCATAGTTGCACTCAACAAAGCATGCCTGCTCCTTACCAGCTCAGCCTGTCTGTCCCATACCTGTGACATGTATGCTCAGGCTAACTGGCTCCAATTCAAAGGTAGACTTACGTACCAAACATGTTTACTGTCCAAAAAAGTAAGCTTAGGCAAAATGCCACAGGAGTGCAAAAGCTTATTACCCCGCTATCAACTGTCATTGCACCAGAAGTTCTACTAGCCTGAGTTTTCACATACTCCACTGTTGCACTTCTCTGGGACAAAGGTCCTTTGCCTACCATGCCCCACTATGGATGAACTAGCTGCACCATGACATCACTTCAGCATCCACCTTGGGCTTCTTCAAGGTTAAACTTAATCAACAGTTATTTGCTGATGCCAATTGTGACTGCTTCCAATAACCTTCCTTCTTTCGACCAGCACTTATTCTAACCTTATGCTATCCTGACCTTATGCATAACTGTTATCAGCATGTGAATAACTGTTTTAAGTTGTTAATCATTCTCCTTTTACATTTCCTCTTGATCCCTTCCACTTTTTTCCCTCATCCCTTTGTGGCTTTCCCTGTGTTCCCCCTCCCCCCATTATATCTCTTGAGCTCCCTTGTTGACTTTGAAATGCTTTGTCCCATACCTTCTCACTTCTGACAAGGCCCCTGGGCTGATGCCATCCCTTATCTTGTTGATTATTAGATATTAGGCTGAGTGTTCTCATTTTTCTGTAAAGGGTCATTTCATATGACCCCTCCCCTCTAATAAGACCCTTTGAATTCCCAGTTTTTATCAAGTATATATCTTGGCACACATTATACAATGCCACATGTACTGGAACTTCTCTAGTTATATGCTGTTGTAATGTCCTGTATTCCTTGTTTTGTTTGTTCTCTGTCTCATACTTTTCCAATATGTATTGTTCGTCTGACGTGGAACCTATGATATGAGCTTGCTCTCAAAGGTGTTATCCGAAATTTCAATAAATAAATAAAATTAAAAAAACTTTAGGCATCAAGCTTTCATAGATGGTAGGGGGCAGCTTGGCAACTGTGAGTCCTTGGAGTTTTTGCCCATGGACAGCTCTTCTAGGCTGTGGCTGCACCTCTCAGTGTCATCCCCAGTCAGGCATCCAGCAACCCCCTCTCTGACTCTGCTGGCCTTGCAGTAGTGACCTCTGTAAATGGAGTCCCCACTCCTTATAGCCATAGGAGGATACTGTCATGAAGGACTGGAGATGTGTGTTTGGATTTCCTTATCTGTAGTCAAAGGGTCATCAACATTTCGAACATGTATAAATGGGACATCAATGCATTTACTGCCCAGTGTTCATGTGGGGACCAGATTTCAGTTTTAGCCCTCTTGAACAAGATATCCATGGCTCTGGACACCCCTTGGAGGCACTAGTGGAGCCAGCTGCTGTATTTATGAGGTAGCTCCCACTACCCCCTTGGCCAGCAAATAGAAGTAATTTTAGCCGAGTTTAAGCTTTTAAAGGGAACATTTTACATTTTCTAGTGAAAGTGCAACTTCCTTAGAACATAGAAACAAAGACTTTGATGGCAGATAAGGACCGCTTGGCTCATCTAGTCTGCCCATTTCCCTACCTACAGGATAGGCCACAGATCCTAGTTAACCAACAGTCTATTTCCAAGGGCTAACAGTTTTGTCAAGGAAAACTTTATTTTGAACATGCAGTGCAGGGAGTATCTGGTGACAACAAATTCTTCAGGAGAGCAGGATCACTGTAAGGATGGTAGCATTTCTGGAGGCCAGTCACCCAGGGCTACTTGCAAAGGTAAGGAGTGAGACGTCGGGAGACCTAATCCCCTCACCATCCAAAATCCTTTTGCAGCTCCCAGTCTAGGCATAACTGTCCCTTTCTCATGCCACAACATTCCTCTATTACATTGAATAAGGAAGTTCTGGAGTTGGAGGGCTCAGAATTGTCCGTGGAGTTCTTGACTCTACCCTCTTACTGATTCAGACACTGTTGAAGAATTTGTTGTCACCAGATACTCCCTGCACTGCAAAATAAGGTTGTTCAGCTTCTCATGTGGCTTATGCTTGTGCCTGTTCTGGACACCCAGGCTTTGCAGGGTTCATATCTCAATACTTTTTGATACCAAAACAGATGGGGTGGCTGACGCCCTCTTCTTGATCTGTGAGTGCAGAACAAGTTCAGTCACTGTTGAAAGTTTTGCATAGTGACTCTGTACCAGATAATACCATCTCAGTAGCCAGTTCTATTTCCTGGATGTCTATGATGCATTCTTCTATATCCCAGTCCTTCTGCCTCATAATCTTTTGCCTGTGCTTCCAAGTGGATAGAACTCTGCCAGTTTTGCTCCTTGGACTGCTGTCTTTGCCTAGAATGTTTACCAGGTGCCTGTCAGTTGTGACAGCCTTTGTTAGGAGCAGGGACATCAAGATGTTCTCATATATTGACCACTAGATCATCACTGGAAGCACATTGCAGTACAGAGAGCACTGCAGGGACCTGACCCTCTTGACTTTCTAGGCCTTGGGACTGATGGTCAATCAGGTCAAGTCCAAACTTACTCTGAAGCAAATGATACTATTCACAGGAACAGAGCTGAACTCTTTCAAGGCCGGGGCCCACCTGCCCACAGAAAAGGTGGAGGACCTGTCATTCTTTGCATATTAACTTTGGGTTGAACATTATGCCCAGGATTTCTTACAGATTCTGATTTTTATGGCCTTTACTCAAACCATGGTATGCTATGTTCACTGGCCCAAGCGTCCTATTCAGTAGGAATTAGAGCTTCAGTGGTTCCAGTTGCACACAACTCTTAAGCACCCAGTTCAGGTGACCCAGCCAATGCTGGACACCATCCATTTCTATTTTCCCCAAACCTCTTGAAGGATATTCCATTTGACCAGATGGTGGCTGTTTGCCCCAGATCTCTTGGAGGGTATTCCATTTGACCAGAAAAAAGCCCTTCCCAATCTTGATGACAGATGTGTCCTTGGTGGAGTGGGCATCTGCTAGATCACAGCACACACAGGTTCTGATCACTGAGCAAGGCTTGGTTTCATATCAGTCCATTGGAGCACTACCCAGTTTACCTAGAACTGATGGCATTCACCCCACTGGTCTGGGTCTAGGTTGTACAGGCCTACACAGACATGATGACCATGTTTTACCTGAACAAGCAGGGCAGCATGCACTCTTTTCCCTTGTGCTGCGAGGTGCTCCAGACATGCTCTTTGGCTAAGGCCCTGTATGCAGATCTGACAGCGGTCCATGATGCAGAATCTGAAAAACAACTTGTGGACACTCTCAGTCATGTAGAAGAGACATCCCATGAGTGGACACTGCACCAGCTGGTGGTGTCCTAGGTGTCCGTCCTGTGAGCAACACTGTTGGTGAACCTGTTTGCCTCCTGGAAAAACAGGAAACTGAGACTAGTCTGTGGCAGTCACCTTCAGATGAGGGGCTCTTGTTGCCTAGGTCCTGGGCAAAGAGCATACTACAGTATGTCTTTTCCCCCATTCACTTGGTCCACAATGTGGTTCTCAAGGTGTGGAGGGGCACGGTGTCACTGCCAGACTTGCTTCACCAGTTCTGGCATCTGAATTCCCTTGGTCTCGGCAGCAGACCTCTGTTGCTGCTTCCATTCAGGCTGGAGTTACTTGTGAGTTATAGGTGGTGCAATGGTCAGACTAGATGGGCCTGGTGGTCCTTGTCTGCTGACAGTTTCTATGTATCTATGTGAGGTTCAAGGGATAGTTAGGTTTCTGGACCTACATTCACTGCACCTGACTACCTTGTTCCTAATCAGCTGGAGGTTCAAGCACTGAAACTTTCAAAAGTGTTCCTCCAAGTATTGGGGGCATCTTGGAATTAACTGACTCATGAGACATTCACTAGCCCACAGACAGGGTGTTCACATTGGTCCAAGGAAAAGGGATTCATCGATCTCTCCTGCAATGTTTCATGCATCTTCATTACCTGCGGCCCCCTGTTACAGACAGGGCTGCAAGACCAGTCCCTTAAGTTCCATCTGGATGCATTTTGGCATGCTGTGCTAAGCCAGACATGCCACTGGGCAGAGGACAATGTGGTCAGTCATTGCTTTAAGGGGCTGGACTACCTGTCACTTCCAGTGCCAGATACCACCACCTTCACAAGACTTACACATGATCCTTTCATGGCTGATGGGTAAACTAGTTGAGCCCATGGACACATGTGATCAAGCACATCTGTTGTGGAAAACCATATTTTTGATCACCATCACCTCAGCCAAATAGTTAAGGGAGCTACAGGCCCTATCTGTGAAGTTTCCACATCTGGTCTTTCACAACATTAAAGTTGTAAACCCCATGCAAAGTTTTTGTAAAGGTATTCTCTTTACTTTCATCTTAACTAGGCACTTGTTCTGCCAACCTTCTTCCAAAAAACACAAGATTTAGGGACTGAGTAGACACTCCACATGCTAGAGCATAACATAGAAACATAGAGGTTGACGGCAGATAAGGACCGCAAGGCCCAACCAGTCTGCCCATTTCTTTTTTCTACCTTATAAATGTGCCATCAGCCTTTGCTCTGTCAGTGGCCTATCTATTCATACTTATCTGTATTACTCCCTTATGCCTATCCCATGCCTCTTTGAAGCCCTGCACTGTATTCATAGCCACCACTTCCTGAGGTAGGCTGTTCCATGCATCCACCACTCTTTCTGTGAAAAAGAATTTCCTCACATTCCCCTTAATCGGCCTCCCTCTAATCTCATGCTGTGTCCTCTTGTCCTGCTATTTTTCTTACATTTAAACATGTAAGACTCTTCACCTTGTTAATGCCCTTAAGGTGTTTGAATGTTTTGATCATATCACCTCTTCCCCTCCTTTGCTCAAGGGTACACATATTGAGCTCTGTTAATCTGTCGTCATATGTTTTCTGATGCAGTCCCTGCACCTTTTTGGTGTCCTTCTCTGGACTTCCTCAATTTGGTTAATGTCCTTCTGAAGGTGTGGCTTCCAATACTGCACACAGTACTCCAGATGGGGCCCAACCAGTGTCTTGTAAAGAGGGATTATTACCTCCCTCTTATGACTTGTGATACCCCTACTAATACACCCTAACACCCCCTAGCCTTACCTACTGTTTTAGAGGTCTGCTTGAATGATTTCAGGTCATCGGTGATGATGATGTCCAAGTCTCTTTCTTCCTTCATGACTGCCAGCAACTCCCCTCCCAGCCTATAGTTGGCTTCAGTGTTTCTCTTCCCTATGTGCATGATCTTGCACTTCTTTGCATTAATTCCCAGTTGTCAATCTTCTGACCATTTTGCTAGTATATCCAGATCTCTTCTCATTCTGCCCACCCCATCTGGATCATCTACTCTGTTGCAGATCTTGGTGTCATCTGTAAACAGACAAGTCTTACCCTCTAGTCCATCTGCAATGTCACTAATGAAGATATTGAAGAGGACTGGCCCCAGGACTGATCCCTGAGGTACCCCACTTGTGACTTGCATCTCTTCTGACTGTATACCATTTACCACCACTCTCTGTTTTCTGCCCATCAACCAGTTTGCCACCCAGTTGACCAACTTCTGACTAACCTTGAGCCTACCCAGCATATTTATCAATCTTCTGTGTGGAACAGTGTTGAAAGCTTTGCTGAAGTCAAGGTAGGCGACATCAACTGCTCCCCCTTGGTCCACCACTCCGGTTACCCAGTCAAAGAAATCTATGAGATTAGTTTGACAGGACCTTCCTTTTGTAAACCCATGCTGTCTTGGATCCTGTGCCCCCCATGGATTCCAGGTGTTGCACTATTCTTTCCGTAAGAAAGGCTTCCATAATCTTGCCCACTACTGAGGTAAGACTGACTGGTCTGTAGTTCCCTGCCTCCTCCCTGCTACCACTCTTGTGGAGTGGGATCACATGAGCCCTTATCCAGTCTTCTGGGACCAGATTACTGCCAGTATTTCCCAGAGCTTACAGATGTAGAGCAGAGGTTGTGGTGATCAGGGCTGAAAGTTTATTATTCCTTGAGCCTCCTGTATACACAGTACATGTATATAAGTGGTCTTAAATAAGGTTTTGAATTACTGGTATCAAAATAAGGGTAGTAGGGCTATAAAGGATGGTGGTAAAAGGCAACTTTGGAGGGTTTTATAAAAAATAAATTGGGCTAATAGCTACAAATATAGGGTGGTGGTAAAAAAATACAGGGTGGTGGCCCTCAGCACTAAAATAATGAATGGGGAATACTAACTGCTCTTCTACTGGGTGCTTACAGCAGAATTTTGCAGACCAGCTGTTTGTTACTTAGTCTAAAACAACCATAGGCAGACTGGTAGCCAAGCAGATGATTGCCCAGTGGATAACCTCCTCCATCTCTTTGTTACAGGTTGTTTGGGAAGAAGCCACCTATAAGGTTTAAGGCTCAATCCACCAGGCATACTGTTACCTCTGTTGCTGCTGTCTGGTATATTCTCATTTCAGTTATGTACATATTCATCTCCCACTACAGCATTAATGTACTCAGTCATCACAATGCTACTTTTGGGTTCAAAGTCCTAAAGTATGTATTTGACAAATTTGGGAGTGAGATCCTTTCCCTCTTCTCATGAGGACTGCTAGGAGACTGCCTAAGTGTGGATGGTGAACTGCATTTAAGTAGTTAGACAGTGAGGTTCTAACAATGTGGATACAGTTCATTATCTAAACATTGGCAGTGTTTCTGGAGATAGGAGTCATTAGAAGTCTTCAAGCTAAGTTCCTCCCACCCCTGAGGTGGTATATCCTCCATGTCTGCCCCTTGATATCAGATCTTATTTTAAGGTGGAAGGGACATGTTTCTTCCATTATAGCTCTGTGTATTGGAGGAATTTGAGTTGTTCAAGGTCTTTCTTGATGAATCTTTGACCTTTCAGGTTTGTCTTTGACTTCTAGTTTCTCGGCAAGTCTCCTAGCTCCATTTCATGATGACAATTGATGATGAAAAGTAAGACACCTGGATTTAACTTTTGCACCTGGTGGAGACAGAAAATGTCACCCACGGACCTGCACAACATGTGTTTGTACTGCCTGGGAAATCAGCATGAAGTTGAGGGATGAAGTCTGTGCCAGGCAATGTTGCTCACCTCCATCGATGACTGGAAGGCTTGTTTGGTTCACCCTCAACTGAAAGACCATAAGAGGACCCCAGCAGCTGCTGGGTGGGCTGTACAGCTAGCAATCATTGGAAAAAAGAGAAGGTGACAGCTCCAGTGAGATCTTTGTTGGTCTTAGCACTGTTATCAGCTAGGGACAGCATTGTTTTTCCATTCTTTGACTCCAGATAGATGTGTCTGTCCCCCCTGCCTCTCAGTGAGAGGCCCTTCTTACTGCAATAAGAAACACAGAAAGCACTCTGCACCATTTTAGTTGCCCTTCTCTGGACTGCCTCTATCTTATGTCCCTGCTGAGATGGGGTCTTCAGAACTGCAAGTGGTACTCCAGATGGGATATCACCAACTGTCTGTACAGATGTATAACAACTTCTTGTTTTCCACTGGTGATGCCTCTCCCTATGCATCCCAGTATCCCCTTCCCCCAGCCCTCCTTACTGCCTTCTCATATTGCTTGCTTAATTTTAGGTAATCTGATATGATTATCCCCCAGGTCCCTTTCTATTTTTGTTGTTGTTAGTAACCCCTCACCCCCCATTTTGTACTCTTCCCCTGAGTTTTTTTTCCCCCAGGTGCATTACTTTGCACTTCTTTGCATTGAATCTAAGCTGCCATAGTTTTGCCCATTCCTCCAGCCATGCCGAGTCCCTTCTTACCCCTCCCTGTCAATCAACACTGCTGCAGATCTTTGTGCCATCTGCAAAGAGGCATGCCTTTCCTTCCAGTCCCTCTGCATTGTCACTTATAAAGACATTAACAAGAACCGGTCCTAGTACTGAACCTGTGGTACCCTGCTAGTAACCCCCCTATTCTTCATAGTGGACTCCATTTACTATTACCTTCTGTGTCCTGCTTTCCAGCCAATTTTTACCCAGGCTAGCACCCTGGGACCCACTCCCAGGTGGACTAACTTGTTTATTAATCTTTTGTGTGGGACTGTGACAAATGCCTTGCTAAAGTCTAGGTAGGCCATGTCCACGGTCAGTCCCTGGTCTACTACTTTGGTCACCCAGTCAAAGAAATCTATTAGATTCATCTAACATGACCTTCCTGCTGTGAATCCATGCTACCTTGGGTTCTGTGCCATGCTTGCCTCTAGGTACTCAACAGTTCCTTCTTTCAGAAGTGATTCCATCATTTTCCCTACCACTGACATCAAGCTAACAGGTCTGTAGTTTTCTGCCTCTGCGTTGCTCCCACTTTTGTGAAGGGTAAATCACAACTGCCCTCCTCCAGTTCTCAGGTACCACCCCATCCTCCCATGATTTGTTAAGGAGGTTAGTCAGTGGTGTCATTAGTTTTCCCCTTCTTTTAGAATTCTGGGGTGAATCCCATCAGGTCCCAATGTGGATTCAAACACTGTGGCTATAAAGGTTATGTACTGCATGACTGCTGTAAATCAAATCTGCATGGTAGCTGAAAAAAAGGCCCTCTGATCAACCATGGTGTTGTACCTTGTAACTATAACCACAGAGTACTAAATACACGGATCCCTTAGAACAGTGCTGTCAAATCTTCTTGATTGACAATAAGGTTATTGTTGACATTACACAAGTGGGCTGTGCTCCTGAGAGACATATGTGTTGTCACAGACTCCAAGAATGTGCAAATGAAGCATACGCACCCCCTCTCAACCTGCAAAAAGATGTTTGCAAAGCAAGGGTAGTGCTGCAATACTGTCCCAGTGCTGCTCCCTCAGCATGGAAAGTTTGTTAGAAGACCAGTAGTAAGGATAGATTCCATTTTGTTTAAAAAATTATCTGAAAAATCCCTTTAGACATATGTACAGTATGAGGTTTCCAATCTCCAGGATGACTTTCTGTTTGACCAATAATCTTATCTAAACATGGCAGCTACAGGTAATGCAAAACATGTGAGGGTTTATGACGTATCTTACTTCTGGATTGGTAAATGACTTGCTTAGTTTATATAAAGTTTTTTTTGTATTCATGTAGGACAAAAACTGAAGAAAAGGTTGACTAGATTAATAGATAAGAGGGTACCCTCTTTAATATGTGTTACTTTGGTCATATAGATGAGTACACAATGAACAAACGAGGAGGAGGATGGGATATGCTTTACCAGCCTAATTGTGAGTGTGCAGTACATATGTTTGAAAGTATTTGGATACAATCACTTCTGATACAATTTTTGTTATGATTTATGTAATTTGTATTGCGAGAAAGATTGAAGTAAGTCTGGACCACAGGCTCTGACAAATCAAGAGAGTAACGTTTGTTTTATTTTTGTGGCCAATAAGAGACAACTGTGAATATACTTTACAAATAAAATGTTTTTTAAAGGGACACTGTCAACCCTGAAAACCCACATTTTATGCCTGTTTATGTTCTTTAAAATTCACTGATCTTGCTAGTTGTAGTATCTCTTTCATTTCTTCACTGAACAAAAATGTAGGTGAATGGTGTAATTATAACGAATCTTGATTTGTTTCAAGTGCTTTTCCCTCCAGGTCACATTTCTTACTGCATTCTTCCTGAACATTAGGGACACCCACAAATAGTGCAGTCACTCTTGATCTATAGTGCCTCTCCTCCCACTGTATCATGAGTGACTAGACTGTTTTAGGGTGGTCCTAATTCTGGGAAAGATGCAGTGGGAGCCGATTAAGGACTGTAAGCAAACATGCTTTTGTGTTGCAACACCTGTATGGTGGCAGTCTATTTTTCACCTTTTAAAAGACAAAATTAATCAGAATCAAATTTCTAGCTACATCAGCAGTCTCTATAGAATTTGACCAATCACAGGATGCATTTTTTAAAGGGAAAGTCCCTTCAACTTACTTTCTGTATAGCCGTGTAGTCTGTAGATATGAACAATGATTCTCTCTCTTGCATCCCCCTAATTATATCCTGATTTAAATATAAATGAGGTTGCTTCATGCTGTTTTGCTGTGGTGTGAAAACATGCTTGCCTCCATTGTAAATGTCATGAGCCCATTCATGCAAAGTATAATGGCAGTTTATGATGCATATGTGTGCAAGCCAGCAGAAGTTATACTATCATTCAGTTCTGTTACATGTCTTGTGAAGTCCCTGTATTCTCTAAATAGAGAATAGTGGATTGGTCACTATGCACAACCAGTGTGTTGTGTCACAGAGGGATTCTGATTCCCTGTGATCCTGAGAGCAAAGCTGGCTTCCCTTTCCTGAGTCCTAAATGAACTCTTGGCCTCACTTCTGGATGCAGGGGGTTTCAACTACCGAGTAGATTATGGCAGGCCACACCTCTGGAGGAAAGTCAGGGGTGAGACAAGAGTTGTACATGGAGTCCTTGGTGTTCAGGTAAAAGGGGCCTTGATGGATGGAAGGAGGAACTAGCAAGTGACAGAAGGTGGTCCTAGCCAGAGTGCCATGGGGTAGAGTTTATATATAAAATCAAATTGGGTGAGTGTGCCACCTTTCTTTTGCTTTGCTTACAAACATCACAGCCACTTACAGTGTTACCCAGAGCAAGTTACTTAACACCTCTGTGCTTCTGTTCCCCCAGATGTAAAAATGGGTAAAAGCAGGACTCTGTTAAAAATAAAGTATTATACTGCATCTCAACTAGGCTATCCTGCAAGAAAAAAAATTGTAAAACTAAGCATAAGAAATACCCACAGTGGGCAATTCACTGTGTGCAAAGTATAGAAAGTAGCAAATGTGAATGTGTAAGCATTACGGAAATATGTGCTGATGTTGCCAAGTAAAAAATTACTGCACTGGTTCTGAGGAAGGGGGATTTAAGGACGCCTGCTTGGGAAAAGAACCAGGAATGTTGTTACACACACCGTTAAACAGCTAGTGTACTTCCTAAAACTAATATTAGAATACTAATATAATAATATAAGAAGCTAACCATTATGTTGTATATCTGAGGTACTTTTTCTTTTCTCTTTGTTTAATTAGAAGTTTGTTTACCTGGGACTGAATTTTCAAAAGCCTGAGAATGCTGCAAGCCCCCGGTGTACTGGTTATATGGTACATGGGACTTGTGGCATGCTCCCAGCAGTGACTGGTATTTTTACTCCCATGTGTCACAAACCACAAGTTAGACCAGCTCCACCCTGGTCTAACTTTTGGCTTGCCATGGGCCAGTTCCATTGGCTTGCACCAAATTTCTGGTGCAAGCTGCCATAAAGTGTAGAAAGTGTTGCAACTGCACCCAATGTTTTACAGTCAGGAGCAGCTGCGTCAAAGGCATTTAACACAGCTGCACCAGGGAACATGCTTGATGTAGGACTTGACACAAGCCCTGCTTCACCCTTTGAAAATCTAGTACTGATATTAGTGGGTGTGATGTGTGGAACAGCAGTCTGTCTGGCAGCTAACATATCTTGCTCTACTGCTCCCACTACATCACTAGCATAGTGACCTCACTGACTGTGACATCACTGCTGCTTAACACAGCAAGTAAGTGTCTGCCAGGTCATTCACCTGTGATGTCACTGTCTGTGAGATCACATTACTGATAATGGTGTACTGGGGGGCTATAGAGCTAGATATGTCAACTTTCAGGCTAAAACCTGTCCCACATATCCAGCACAATATTATCATATAGAAAATTTCTGATGAGCAAATGGATAAAGAAAAATACTTCAGAAACAAAAAGTTACAAGTGACTACGACTTTAAATTTGTATTATTGTCTTATCTGTAGAGATGTTGCGAAGTTTTAATTTGCTGGCAAAGTCACTCACTCTGCCTCTGAATAGTGATCTACAGATTTTTGCTATTAGCCTAAAAATTTACCTGTATGACTTCATTGAGAATTTCGCCCATGAATGGCACACTTCACAGACTGAGCTGCACTCCACAAATTGCATTAAATATGTGGATTAATTCATGGAGTGAATTTTGCCTACTTCGCCCATCTCTACCTAACTGCCTACTTTGGCTACACTAGCTCTTTAAACTAGTCCTGGAAAACTAAGTAAATAGTGCTTCAGTTGTGAAGCCATTCACTACATATTTTGTGGAACTGCTTTACAATGCAATACATTAGACTTGTCTTGCATTGCTTATTTAACATTAGATAAAGGTAACGGTATGTCAGTTTTTTGGGTTTAACACTATTTTCTGTCAGATGTATGAAAAGATAAGCCTGTCCATATATTCTGTCTTTTTTTCCAGCAAAAATGGACATATGGATGTCCAGTAGATGGCATTTTATGTTTTTTGTATGATTGACTTATGTTCAGGCACAGCAAAACAAACTAACAAAGTACAGCCCCAGTGCTGACCATTTAACTGTTGAATAAGTATGTTTTTACTACCACAAGCACTCACATTCATAACACTACAAACGCCAGCCAGTCCAGTTGTGCAGCAGAGTGCTACCACTTGCTACACCAACAATATGGGTTTGTGAACTGACTCAAGTTGCTTGTCTGAGGGAGAGAGGATTGAACAGCCTAAGGATAGCTCTCCTTTCTTGAGGGGACGGGGCAGCAACCTGCTAATTTCCTGCCAACTGGCAGAGGTCAGACAGTAGCACTGCATACCCACATCAAGGGGGAGGGGCAACCACTGGATACCAGTGGCATGCATGTGTGCCATATGTGCATGCTGGCACAATGCCACCCTCTCAGAGAAAACTGAAAGAGAAAATTGCTGTCTGCTGAAGTCAGTGCTGGAACCCCCCTCAACCCCCCCCCCGACACACAGGTACATGGAAGACTCATATGGCAAGCCATCCACCACAACAGTGGTTCTGGACAGGTAGTTGATAACTAGTTATTCCATAAGGTCAGTTATAGAGCTGGAAAAGAGTCAGGGAAATGATGAGTATTAAACAAGCAGCAAAATAGCTCCTTTGCTGAGTTTCTTCACAGTATAGTGCCAAGTGTGCCTCATGAAAAATGCCACAAAGTATGAAACCTTTATCTGCTTATTTTATATGAGCTACTGTACTTGGATCCACGACTGGTTGTCAGCAAAATTTATGCTGGACAACCAGACAGTGAAACTGACAGGTTGACCACAATGTGCAGTCAGCTGCTGGTTTCAAACTAAATCAAATGTTTACTTCAGGGGGGGGCTTTGCCCCCTGAAACTCCCATGTGGGGGACTGTGCCCCCTACACCTACCAAATCCCCACTTAGGATTCTCAACTCCAACTCAGAGCTGAATTGGGGGGGCAGGACCCCCGACAGACAGTGCTGGGTTCCAGCATGGTCCTTACATCAGTGTGGTGCTGTAGTTGCTGTAGGGGGATCACACTGTCAAAATGTTGTGGTCAGAGTGGTAACTGCTGTACTTCAGGTTTTGGAGACAGCTAGACAGTGTTCCAACTTTATGGCAGCTGGTAACACATTATCATTTGAGCCTGAAAGCTGTCCCACTAATTAGAATAAGCTGTTCCTGATAGCTGTACCTCTATTCCATGTAAACATAAGCCCTTGTCAGAGTGTAAAAGCTTGTTTATGGAGTTGGGAGTCTGAGTCCATTTGTTGATCCAGCTTTGCTGTGCATTGTTTACAAAGGCAAACCAGAGTTTACAGATTTCACAACTGTGAATAATTGCATGGATACTAGCCAGGATCTAGTGGATACAGGGTATCCTGCAACCTGGGCTAACTACAACTGGGTGCCTACCAAAACAGTGACCCACTTGAGGCAACTGCCCCACTGATGAGGGCATAGGGAGGATGACCAGATGGGGAGGGTTCATGAAAGGCAACAGGATGTTGCACGTATATGCACGTGGTGGGGGGCGAGCATGCTGGGCAAGGGGCAGGAGGGTTTGTGAGGGGTGGTGCCATAGATTGCCACCAAGCTGGTGCCATGGTGTGGTGACGTAGGTGCTGACCTGAATGGCAGAGATGCAGGGTTCGGGTTTGGGCACCAGCATATTTTGTTGTGCCTGGCCTGTGACAGGGTTTATTTTTTTGTACACAGATCATCACCTCAACATGCAGCCCCCTGGAGTTGAGAATGTAAAATTAGGGGGTACGGAGGGGGTGAAGCACCCCATGGGGAGAGGGCAATGGGGCATAGTTCCCTGCATACAAGAAAAAAACAACAAGTGTTTGCACCATTTCACTGGTGCTGAAGTTGCACATTGCTGAAACTGGATTTCTGCGATGTACACTCACCATAAGGATGATCATTGTTCAGCAGTCACCTTTATAACATAGAACCTGGATACAGAAGCTTAGTAGGATGTTATCAATGGACTTTTAATCAGTCCTTCTTTACAAGGCTACAAACTTTAATAATTTGTAGTGATATTAATGTTTAGTGTAACAGTTTCAAGATATGAACATATGAACATATGAATCTGCCAACAGAAACAAGCCTCATAGTCTGTCAAGTCTGCTTGAATGTTCAGCTAGCACCCTACATTACAGCTGCCCCACCCTCCCATTCTGATCTCATGTTTACCCCCATCTCACCCTGTCCAATCCACTTTTAAAACTGCCCATCATCCCACAAGATACCACCTCACTTTAAGGATGATCCGTCTTTAAGATAATTTTACGTACAGTATTTGGCTGCTAATATAGTTACTTGTGAAGGGGTAGATAGGGATATCGATATAATGTTCATTTAGCTATTTTCTGCTTTGAAGTATATACTGATGGGGCACATCTGTTTCATATGGCTCTAATGTGAAGACTACATTGGGCAGTATTTAGAGCTGCACAGGTTCCATTACACATGACCTTGTTTTTCTTGAGTGTTGTTTACATTCTTTTTCTTTTGCCGCTTGCCGAATTGTTCTAGTCTAAGGAGCAAGATGTTCATCTTAATTACACTAGAAGTTTGCTTTGATTTTTTTTTAAGTAAATGTTATTTATTTTCATTTATACTTTGATAATCAGGTAGGTACACTGGCACCAGGCACCTTTTTCCAAGCGCGGCCTGGGTACTACATGTATATAAAATACAACAGCAGAATAACGTCACAGTTCATAATACATGGCTTAAGTCACTATTAAGTAGACTGCAACATTTGGAACAATACAGTCGTACAGTTTTACATTTTCATAAAGTACAGGATTAAAACAAGGAGAACATAAATTACAAAAGGGCAAAGTGGGTTGTGCAACTATTTATTCAATGGAGACTGAAATATCTGTAACTCAAGCATACGTTTGATGTGGTTGCTGATTTAATGTTTATTATTGTCTGTTTAGGAGCTGGGAGATTATTTCACCCATATCATACCCTGGGATGTCAGGGGGAGCGGTGGGAGGCATGGTTCCAGCATATTTATACTGTGCCTGTTTTGGAATTCTGTTTAGTTGTTAAATTCTAACATGAGAATTATGCTTTTGTTACTTTAGTCTATAAAGACTGTCTTTTATTCATAGGCTAGAGAGCTGTTTCTTTTTCTGTACCTAATTTTAATAAAGATATTGAAGTAAGAAAAAAAAGTCTGCTGTTCTGATTACTAGGTGGTAGCCACCTAAGATGGCTCTGAAATAATTTATTATGTGCATGTGGAAATCAAAGGATCCAGAAGGACCCTAGACTAAAAGTGCTTTTAGAAGAAATAATATTTATTATTATACCATGGACATAAGTGAACAACCAAAGAAATGGTCAGACTGGTAGTTTGCCACTGGTGTAAATCCTCTACTAACCACTGGCTGTTGAGCAAATAATAATGGTAATAATGGCCATCTACATCCAAATCATCTGCAGCACAGCAATAACTGCAATAAAAATAAACAAACAAAGCAACCTCTTTAAAAGTTGTGTTTTATTATAGTAAAAAAATGAACCTTGGCATAATCGCAATAAGCCACTCGGGAGATGTGGGTTATCGGGGGATTTACTATGGCTGGCAAGGATTTACCCACTCAGCTGTGGTAAATCCCCTAATAACCTAAACCCCCTCATGGCTTATTGCTTAAATATAAATGGGAATCTGGGCATGTATGTGTGGCATGTGGACAGCTGGTTCTGATTACAATATGATATTTTTTTCTGCAATATAAAATATGTAGGGGAGTGTCTGTCAGGAGAAACTGCTGTCTTGCTGAAACTGACACATCAACCCCCCCTCCCAGGTATACGTTCAAAGGATAGGATGTAGGTTAAACTGCAGATATCTGAGATGCAATTTCTTTGTCAATTTGCTTTGAAGCCAGGAACTAAAATATCCATTTTATATTGCCCTCAGGGAAATCCTTTGATTTGCACTAGGTGTCATGAGGAAAGGGGCATATGCATGTGTTTGGAGTATCCAGTGAATTACATCAAAGAGACTTTGATGTCTGTGTGAAGCAGGTCCCAGACTAAATTGGAAAGTCCAATATGCATTTGCTTGGGGGTATCTAGTGAATTTCATCAAAGAGACTTTGATGTCTGTGTGAAGCAGATCACAGACTGGCTTGGGCTAAGTCACATGAAGAAAGGAGATTCACTAATGTCACCTATTTTGTTAAAATATCTTATTAGGACATCCTGTGTTATAAAATATAAATTTTAATACACCAAGGCAGAGTTAGGTGACCTCAGAGAGAAGGCCAGCTCAAGACTGCTTTTAAGTATACTGAGCAGACCTCATAGAGAGACATTCATTTTCTGACTGAGAAGGAGGAACATCGAAGCACTGAAAGATTAAGAGAGTAAGCATATCTTAGATAAGACCAGTCTTAGAGTATGGGTTGTAGGAATTTGCACTTTTAAACCTATTTTGTTTGTAAGGCTGTATGTGTTGGGATATTGTGTTCTGTATTTACTGTTTACCTATTTTTTACCTATTTTAAAGTAAAGGTATATTTTAAAAACAGAAACCTGGTGTGCCTTGAAACTTCTTTTTTTAATAAGTGAAGCTTATATGGTTATAGTTGACACTGTGCATGAGCTTATTGTGGTACCAAACTGGGAAACAGGTAAGAGTTCTCTAGATCTTGCATAGAGTTCTAAGGGTTCATTTTGTAATACCTGGTTAGGTGCCTGTAGGCAAAGATATCTGGCCCCCAAAGACAGAATTATCTGAGCATGACAATTGGGTATGCTAACAAGAGCTTATCAGTTTGAATCCCTCCAGAACTTGGGACGAAGGTGACTTAAACTCACAAAAACAGACAAGAGGGCTACCTTGTTCTGTTCACTGTTCACAATTCAGTGTGCAGAGGTTGGCACTTTGGGAGTAGAGGGCTAACCTGCTGAGTGGAGTTGTGACAGATTGGTTGGCAGCGGTGTGAAAAAGTTTGGTGGTATAAGCTTTCTTGTTCAGTGTGTCAGATTGAGACTGTTCAGCTCACTTGGAAAAAAAGAACGGCAGTGTTTTAGGAAACAGAACTATATCCCTTGGCCAACAATCAAATTACTACCTGTTTTTTTTTTCTTCTAAAGTGCCAGTCAGAGTAGCAGTAATCAGGAAAGATGGCTTCTAACTACAGCAGGCACACTGTAGAATACTTAAAGCAGTTGTGCAGGGACAGAGGAGTGCTGTTCGAGGTGACGGCCAAAAAGCAGAACCTCATAGATGCCCTGATGGTAGCAGATACCCAGAGCAGTGAATCACTGACTGTGACTGAAAAGGACCAAACCTCGAGTGAGGCAGGGCTAGCAGGCAGTGCTGTATCCAGGTCCGGTGAGGAGGACAGCAGGTCACTGTTAGTGAAGGGCCACAGCAGCAGGGGAAGGTCACCAGTATCCTGAATCCAGAGGTACTCAGGCTGCAAATTGAGTTGTGCAGGATGGAGCTAGACTTCCAGGAGAAGAGGGAGCGAGAGAAATAAGAGGCAGACCATGAGGAGCGTGAGTGCCAGCGAGCTGCAGAAGAGAAGGTAGAGCAAGAATGCCATGATGAAGAGCGAGAACGCCGTGAGGCAGAACAAGTACACCATGAGGTAGAGCGAGAACAGATAGAGGCTGACTGTGAGGAGCATGAGCACCAGTGAGCTGCAGAGGAGAAGAGAGAGGAGTGCCAGAGGCAACACAAACTGTAGAAGATACGACTCCAACCAGCGGCACCAGAGCAGGTACGTGGCTTGGGTTTAACTGGGACTACAGGACTGGCTTACAATTGATTTCAAAATTAACAGCCATATTTAAAGAGGGGAGAGGATATAGATGCCTTTTTAAATTCTTTTGAAAAAGTTTGTATTCAGGCTAAAATTCCTAGAGAGTTCTGGAGCTTTCAGCTATCCCTGCTACTTACTGGTATAGCTCGGGATGCATTGGGTCAAATGGACAATGAGGACAGTAAAAAGCTGCACTGTTGCAAAAGTCTGAATTAACTGCTGAATCATACAGAGCTAAATTCTGTTAGCTCGGGAGAAGCTCTGATAGGAGCTACGAGGTAGCCATGAAACAACGTCAGTTTTTAAAATGATGGTTGGAAGGAATTGAGGCAAACTCTGTTGATAAAATTGAAAATGTGATTTTATTACAACAGTTTTATTGGGCAGGCCCAGCAGAGCTAAAAATCTGGCTAGAGGACCAAGATCCCAAAACAGTGCAAGAGGCTGCTGAACTCTCAGACCACTATGCCAAGAGCAGACCCACTCTGAGAGTGAATGGGGCGGGCATGGCAGTGCAGAAAGGGAAAAGCGCACATTCAGAGCAGCTAAAACCCTCACTGCCTCCACTAAAACCAGTTAGCACCAGGTTTCAAAGAAAAGGTTTCTCTGAAGTAAGAAATGCATGTTGGTTGTGTAAAGAAGCTGGGCATATTGCCAGACAGTGCCCCAAAAAGGCTAGCAATACACAACAGTATCCTATAAAAGAGGTAGGTTGTTTGTGTGTCCTGGAAGCATGCCCGTGAACATGAGGAAACACATGCACCCAGTCATGGTGAATGGTGTACAGAGACAGGGGTTAAGGGACATGGGGCACCCTGACCTTGGTAAAGGGGGATCTGGTACAGCCCGGTCAGCTTATACCCAATACATATGTCACTGTACAGGACTTTGTGGGTGGGGAGAAAACATTGTCCCTCGCTAATGTTCTCCTAGAGTGGGGTGAAACAGGGGGAACTGTGCAACAGGTGGCTGTAGCCAAAAAATTAGCAGTGGATGTGATCCTGGGTAACAATCTCCAACAGGGGATGGTATGTGCAGTTACCCATAGCCAAGTGGCTAGGGAAAATTGTAGTTTCCTGAACCCCACAGAAACTATTGTGGAAACCACTGAGAGGCTAGTTCCCCAGCCTGTGTCTCCAGATGGGGAGACTGACAAAAAGGGGGTAGAAATTTCCCCAGTAGCAAGTAACCACACAGCTACAGAGGGTTACTCTGAAGAGGGAGGGGTAACTCCTTGTCAGAGGGCTGAGATTGACAGTGATCCTGAGGGCCCTGATGCTAGTGCTAGGGACTCTAGTTTAGCAACTGAAGGGAACCTGTCCTATGCCTTGGGACTGTGTGAGGGTTTTGCAACTGCTCAGAGAAATGACCCTAGTTTAGAGAAGCTGAGGGCTTGAGCAGACTCAGGCAGTACACAGGGAGGTGATGGCAGACATAAGGTTTATTAGGAAAATGGACTTATGTATACTCAGGCAGTACAGACAGAGGGAGGGATGCTAGACAAACAGCTTGTTATTCTCTGGGGGTATCATGAGCAGTTGCTCAAAACTGCACGTGATATTCCCTTGTCTGGTCATCTGGGAATTACACGCACTATGAAGCACTTAGCCCAGAATTTCTACTGGCCTAACTTCACCCAGCAGGTTAAGGAGTACTGCAGGTCTTGTCTAGTGGAGTCTTGCTGTATTCTGACAATTGCAGTTAGCCCCAGCCTTTAAACTGCCCCGGAGAACAAAGGGTTAACTTTTCTATGCATGGCATACAATGTTCATCTCGAGCTCGGTTGAAGCCTCTGCTTGTTGTTATTCAAACTGCAACCATCAGAATCTTTACTCCACCTCACTGAAGAGTCGCTCCAGAGGTTTCTCCTGCTGCTCAGTTCAAAGTCGGTTGACGTGTCAGTTTACGGTCAGTTTTTCTACTGAAATTGTTGTTTCCGGATAGTCAGTTCAAGTCTCTGTCTGTGGTACCATGAGTACTAGATAGGTTTTGTTCTGTTTTCTGTGTGGAACTTGTAAAAAGTGTGAATCGATTCGGCTGAACTGATCATTTCAGGTAAAATTTGTACTTTACTTTAGTGTGTGTGGTTACCGGTCCATATTGGCTCTAAAAAAATGGGTTTTAGTACTTTTTTTCCAAGACCCATGACACGGTCCATAAGCAATGGTGAGTCTTGCCTGGTGGTTACCAAAAAAAGGATAAGTTTGGTTAAGTTGGCCATGTGTGAGAAACCCAAGAAAAAAAACGGGCCCACTGGGTTTCAACACTTCAGTGTGTGTGGGAAGGTCTTTGCTAAGGCCGATCCCCTCACCATCTGTGTTTATTGTTTGGGGTTTGACCACCTCAATTCAGACTGCCAAATTTGCAAAAATGTTCCCAAATATACCCTGGAAAAGAGATTAGATAGACTGAGGGAAAGGGAGGCCGATAAGTCTGCTGACCCAGATGGCCAGCCCAGTTTGGTTCCGACCGAACCAGAAGGAGTGCCCTCTGACCAGGACGATACTTCTTCAGGCAAAAGGAGAGCCAATTCTGAGGAATTGGTTCTGACAAAAAGAAAACGAAAAGATAAATCGACTGGTTTGGATCCAGAATCTCATACTCCGACCGCCGATGAAATAGCCAAAGCGATTCGTATTGTGGAATCGCTTCGCTTGGTTCTGACTAATCTGGCACCTTTTGGCAGGGGCTTGGTTCGGTCGGTTCCCCTAGTTATAGATTATACCATGGAAGAATTTTATGAACCAGAGTTTGAGGAGGAAGGAGAGTTGGAAGATGATTATGGTGATGGTGAAAGTCTGGATGTGTCTATTGACCAGGACATCTCCCCAGACAGACCTTCAGGTGTTTCTCCTCATAGCCTTTCTGAGTCCCCTTCACACTTCATGTTTTATAGAAAGGTGGCTGATACCCTTCAGCTTCCTGTGGAGGAGGCAGTGGAGGATCAGGAAGTGCCTGACTATGTAGAGATGATGGACATCCTAGAGTCCTGGAGACTGTCTATTCCTCTCCACAAATCCTTTGGGAAACAGACACAAAAAATTCTTAAGTCTCCCAATTCCATACCTCCTGTGGATAGAAGAATGGTCAAGAGGTATACTCTGTCAGGCTCAGATACAGAGTTCCTTTATCAGCAATGCAGCCATGTTGGGGTTGTACAGGCTGCTGCCTGTGATAAGGCAAGCATTCCCTTGGCATCACACCAGGGACTCCAGGAAGAGTGCTGCCATGGCAAAGGAGCAGTACATGGCATCATCCTTGGGACTCAGGCAGGCTAATTATATGGTCTATACAGCCAGGTACCAGAAGTCCAGGTGAGGCTCTGTACTGGCACTGGCTAAACAGGCTCCCCCCCAGCTTGCCAAGGAGCTGGAGGAGGTGGCTGCAGATGGGACTGAGGCATCAGTACTTACCTGGCAGGGGAGATACCATGATCATGCAGGTGGTTTTCCCAGGGTGAGGCTTATCCATTGCACTTCGGATTTGTTGACCCCTGTGATGTCCCCAAATGCGGGATACTCAACTGCATAATTTGTGGTAGTGGGGGACTGCGTTCGCGCTATCACCTGGGTACAAATGACATTGAGGGAAATAGCGTGCTAGAGATACAGGCAAGATTCAGGGAGCTCGCCAGGGTCTGTCATGACATAGGATGCACAGTTTCCTTCTCAGAAATCCTGCCAGTGCCAAGGGCTAGTGGGGAACACAAAAGGAAAATTAGGGAGATAAACCAGTGGCTCAGGGAGTGGTGTGAGGCCAGAGGGTATGGGTTGATGGGGATTGGGAGGAGACCTGGGAGGATAAGGAGCTGTATGCTAGAGATAGACTACATCTCAATTTGGAGGGGAAGGGAATCCTTAAGTTGAAAATAGAGGGGTTCATTGGTGAAAAGTGGGGTTTAAACTTGTGAAGGGGGGTGGGATGGGAGAAAAGGCTGTCAAGAGGGTGCCGATAAAGGAGGGACTCTGTCTCCACCCCCCTGGGGACCAGGAGGATTGCAGGAAAAGGCCGACTGGCAAAGTGCAGACCAGGGAAACAGAACCTATGGGAACACAAGCAGGGAAATGGAACTATAGGGAAAGGTGGAAGGTAGTCCTTTAAATGCCAGGAGCTTGGGCAATAAAATGCCTGAGCTCCAGGTGATGTTAACTGAGGGAGCAGTGGATGTGGCAGCGGTCACTGAGACTTGGGCCACCGCAAGACATGACTGGGACCTGAACCTGGAGGGTTACACTATGTTCAGGAAGGACAGGGGGGAGGGAAGGGGAGGAGGGGTAGCAATGATAGTCAAAAACTGCATTGGCATGGGGAGTAAAGGAGGTGGAGGGAACCGTGGAGGTGATTTGGGTCACCTTGATAACAAGGGGGCAAGAGGTAAAATAGGAGTGGTGTATAGACCCCCTGCCCCTGGCGGAGGAGCTGGAGGACAGTCTGGTGGCAGATGTTAGGAGACACTGCAGACTGGGCAGAGGAACGTGGTGGTGTTGGGGGACTTAAACATGCCAGGAACAGACTGGGAGATTATGACATCCTCTGTGACCAGGGAACAGAGGTTGTTGGATGTCTTTCAAGACGCGTTCCTAACTCAGCAGGTGAGGGAACCGACCAGGGAGGCACGGGTACTGGATGTGGTCCTGGCAGACAGTGACCAGATTGGGGGCCTGGAGGTAAGGGACCCATTGGCGGGGAGTGACCATGCCACGGTCTGGTTCTGCCTGGACCTAGGAGGGGTAGAAGGCTGCACAAAGATGAAAGTAACCGACTTCAGGGGGGCGGATTTTAAGGAAATGAGAAGGATCCTTAAGGAGCATTTGGATGGGATTGGGTCAGACATGGACGCTGATAGTAGGTGGGAAATCATCAGGAGAGGGGTGCAGGATGCTACCAGCACCTGTGCAAGAGTAAGATGAAAATGCGGTAGGGCCCAAAAACCCTGTTGGTGGACCAGGGAGGTCCAGGAGGTGGTGCGGGGAAAGAAAGCAGCCTATAAGCAATTCAAGTGATCAAGGAGTGAAAGGGATCGAGGGGAGTACGAGCTGATGGCTAGAAGGGCCACTAGAGTGGTGAGGGCGGCTAAGGCAATGAAGGAGCAGAACCTGGCTAGGGAAATTAGGAGAGGGAAAAAGGGGTTCTTTAGATACATTGGGGAAAGATGAAGGGTGAAGGGGCAGATTAGCAGGATTAAATCAGGGGAGAGATGGGCACAAGACCCGGGGGAGCAGGCTGAGGTACTAAATGAGTACTTCACCTCAGTTTTCACCAGGAAATGGGGTGCTGCATCATACATGGGAGGAGACAGAGATACTGAGGAGGGGGGGGACCCTTACCGATTGGCAGGTCTGGGGAGAGGGGGAGGCATCACTGGCAGGTGGGGGGAGGGCTAAGCAGGGAGAAGAGGTACCGGAAGTGGAAATCACAGCAGAGACAGTGAGGGAAGCCCTCAGCTCCCTTAACTCATTCAGGCCTAGAGACGTCTGTAGGCGGTGTCTGAAAGCATAGCCACTCAGGACAATAACACCTGTAGACGTACTCAAATGACTTTCACTCAGGCCTAGAAACATCTGAGGAAGTCAGCAGTTTTTACCTAACTACTAAACAAACCGAATTGCTTAGAATTGAATGCATAGCACCGTTAGAAAGCTAATTTTGCTCTGAACAATTTTGCTGAAGATACTTTGTGTCTATCATGTATACTTTAAGAGTTATTCATATTTGTTTAAGGTATGGTGTGCATGGCTAACATTTGTCTCTCAAGCCTCACCTAAGCACCTTGAATAAATCTGAAAAAAAAAAACAGTTGTTTGGTATTTTAGCTACAATAAAATAAAAACTAAATAGATTACAACCGATTGCATAGCACCATTCGAAAGGTTATTTTGTGCTGAACAATTTTGCCACTGATACTTTTGTGTCTACCACATATACTTTAGGAGTTATTTGTATTTGTTTAAGGTGTGGTGTGCATGGCTGACATTTGTCTGTCATGTGTCACCTAAGCACCTTGAAAAAAATCAGAAAAAAAATCAGTTGCTTGGTATTTCAGCTAGTATAAAATAAAAACTAAATTGATTACAACTGATTGCATAGCACCATTCAAAAGGTAATGTTGTGCTGAACAACTTTGCCACTCGTACTTTGTGTGTAGCACTTACGGTTCAAGAGGTAGTCACATTTGTTCATGGCATACTGATTATGGCTTGATTTTGCTTAGAAAGGCCCAGGATGCAGTGCTAAGAGAGTATACAGGGCACAAGTGGCAGAAGTCTCAAAGAGCTCTTGTGGTGTGAATGAGTTAAGACGGAGAAAGCACCGGGGCCGGATAAATTACATCCCAGAGTGCTGAAGGAACTTGCAGATGTCCTGGCGAAACCCCTGGCAGAGCTTTTCACCATCTCTTTGAGGACAGGGTGGGTGCCCCAAGACTGGAAGGTGGCGCATACAGTGCCTATCCACAAAGGGGGATCAAGGGAGGTGGCAGGGAACTACAGGCCTGTCAGCCTGACATCGGTGGTGGGCAAGGTGATGGAGGCATTCACAAGGAGAGGCTAGGGGGACCTGGATAAGTCAGGGTGCCTGGACGATAGACAGCATGGATTCAACCCGGGAAATCGTGGCAGACAAACCTGGTGGAGTTCCATGACTGGGTGACAAGTGCCTTGGACCTGGGTAGACCAGTGGATGTCCTCTTTCTAGACTTCAGCAAGGCATTTGACTCTGTTCCCCACGTGGGCCTGTTGGATAAGCTGGGAGAAATGGGGGTGGGGAACCAGATGATCAGATGAATAGGCAATTGGCTCCAGGACCGGACCCAGAGGGTCGTAGTTGGTGGGATAGTCTCATCCCAAGGAGGGTCATTAGTGGGGTCCCACAGGATCAGTCCTTGGGCCCCTTCTGTTCAACACCTACATATCTGACATAAGGACAGGAATCAGGAGGAGATGAGTCTCTTTGCAGATGACTCAAAACTGGGGCGGTGGTGGATGGGAGGAGGAAGGGTGGCCTATAGGGGACCTGGAGGCTCTGGAAGATGGTCTAGAAAGTGGAAGCTGAGGTTCAATGCAGGGAAATGCAAGGTACTCCACCTGGGGCCAGGAAACCCAGGCCAAGTGTACACCCTGGGGGAAATGCTACAAGTCTCGATGGCTGAGAGGGACCTGGGGGTGGTGGTGGATGTCAAGATGAACAACTCGGAGACTTGTAGGAAGGCAGCAGCCAAGGCCAACAGGATGCTGGGATGCATCGCTAGGGGGATCACCTCCAGAAGGAGGGAAGTGATACTCCCTCTGTATAACTGCTTGGTGAGGCCGCACCTAGAGTACTGCATGCAGTTTTGGAGGCCACACTTAAAGAGGGACATTAAACTCCTGGAGAGGGTCCAGAGGAGGGCAACCAAAATGATTTGGGGCTTGGGGACAGGACCTATGAGGAGAGGCTCGAAGAGCTAAATATGTACACATTGGAAGAGAGAAGGGACCAGGGGACATGATAGAGGTCTTCAGGTACATGAAGAGGGTAAATAGGGGAGGAACAGTCAGGGTGCTTCGAAGGAAGGAGGAAGGGGCCACTACAGGGCATGGGTGGAAGCTGGAGGGAAGATTCAGGGGAGAAAGGAGGAGGTGCTACTTCACTGAGAGGGTGGTGGAGCCATGGAATGCACTACCTAGGGGGCTGGTGGAGGCAGAGACAGTGGAGGGGTTCAAGAGAGGGTGGGACAGGTACAGGTGAAGGGTTCTGGAAGCAAAATCCAGTGCAGCAAGATTATCTGGAACTGGGAAGGGAGAAGCCAGAGAAGGCGAGTGGGACAGCAAGGTCAGCACCCAGGGTGGGGGCTGACCAAACGAGCAGACACGAAAGACCGTTAGGCCTATTCTGCTGGTATTTTAGTATGTTAGTATCAGAAGTTCAGTTTCATGCTGCTGTAGACTCCAATGATGTATCATCAAGAGTCATGGCTACATCTGTGGTTCTTCAGAGAATGGCTTGGCTCAGATGTACTAGCCTCTCATAGGATGCCCAGGCTGAGGCCATGGATTTTCCTGTAGTGGGTAATTCTCTGTTTGGGGAGCAGACAGAGAATTACATGAAGAAAAATGGATGAATACAGGACCACTTACAGGACTGCTCAGGCCAAGGAGAGGCAGGCGACTCCTCAAAGGCAGCAGTCCAGGGGCAGGCCTTTCCAAAGGCCTTTTTACCAAGCACAGGCCTCTTCTTCCTTTTCACAGAGGGGGTTCTTCAGAGGGAGACGCAGAAGGGGGATGAGCAGGCCTGCATCCACCCCTCAGCCTAAAGCCCCTGCCAAGCAGACACCCTGATAGGTCTGCCCGGGTCAATTCTCCTATCCCAGCAGGGGGCAGACTGGCTTACTTTGTCCAAGATTGGAAGTTTGTTACATCAGACAAGTGGGTCCTGGAAGTAGTAAGCCAGGGACTGGTTCTCAGCTTCAAAAAATTTCCCAGGATGAGAGCCAGATCTTTTCCACCTGCAAATCTCTCTGAAACCCTTGCCCTAGAGGCAGAGGTTTCTTCTCTCCTAGCTCTAAGAGCTACAGAGAGAGTACTTACCCTACACTGGGGCAAAGGATTGTACTCCAGGTACTTCCTAACCCCCACAAAAAGACAAGAGCATGGTGACCCATATTGGACCTAAGATACCTGAACAACCATCTTTTAAAGCCAAAGTTCAAGATAATAACTCTGGGAATTGTTCTTCCCTCTCTAAGGCCAGGGCACTGGCTAGCCTCCCTGGACCTCAAAGATGCCTACTTTTACATTCCCATCAGGTGCTCCCACAGAAAGTACCTCAGGTTCAAGTTGCCCTCAGGCCACTATCAGTTCAGAGCAATGCCCTTTGGCCTAACATCAGCCCCAAAGGTCTTCACAAAGTGAAGGACTACAGGACCTCCTTGTGAATGAGCTTGCTCAATGGAGTTTTCCTGCAATAAACTTGAACTTGAATGAACAAAGTGCTTGGCAGTAGTTGTTGCCTTCCTAAGAAGACAAAAGATTTCCATTTTTCCATATTTGGACGACTGGCTCATAGTGGGCCACTACCCAGACCAAGTCAAGTCACACCTGCAAGTGACCCAGCAAGTGCTCACTTCCTTAGGATTTCTTCTCAACCTACCAAAGTCAGTTCTCGAACCAGTGCAGCTCCTCACCTTCATTGGGGCAGAGCTGGATACGGTAAAATCAAGAGCCTTCCTTCCCTCTGAAAGGGCAAGGGCCCTAATGGAACTGGCCTCTTCATTCAGCCTTCAGGTGTCTCAACCAGCAAAGCATTTTCTTTAGCTACTGGGCCACATGGCAGCTTCTACAGCAGTGGTCCAAGGTGCAAGATTCCAAATGAGGGACATTCAGTTCCACTTAAGAGCTTTTTGGTCCCAAAGAAAGGATTCCCTTACCAAACTAATTCCAGTGACTCAAACTCTGATCCAAGCCCTGCAATGGTGGCAGGATCAGGACAATTTGAGGCAAGGGGTTTTATTTGCCACCCAGTCTCATTCAGTGGTCCTCACAACAGATGCTTCCCTGCTGGGTTGGAGAGCCCATTTGGGGGAACTTACCACCCAGGGACTGTGGTCGCCTCAGGAATCTCTTCTTCACATCAGTCTCTTGGAACGCAGGGCAGTGATTCTGGCACTGCAAGCATTTTCCAAATCAGTACAGAACAAGGTGGTTCAGGTCAGAACAGACAACACCACCACCATGTGTTACATCAACAAGCAAGGAGACACTTGTCTACGGCCTTGTGCACAGAAGCAATGAAGTTGTGGTCCCTGGCTTGTTCCCTGCAAACCTCTCTAATAGCAGTGCACCTTCCAGGGAAGGACAATGTTCTAGCAGATGCACTGAGCAGAATATTCCAGGGGTATCATGAATGGGCCCTAGATCCTCTGGTGTTGAAAGTGATTTTCTCAAGATGAGGCACTCCTGAGATAGATCTTTTTGCAGCCCCAGACAATCACTAACTTCCTCTTTTTTGTTGCAGACCCCCAGTCTTGGGCTCAGTCCCCCTGGATGATCTGACTCTGAATGGGGAAGGTACATTTATGTATGCTTTTCCCCCTTTCCCTCTCCTGTTCAAAGTATTAGTCAAGATAAGGTCACAACCTTGCAAAGTGATTCTGATTGCTCCAGACTGGGCCAGGCAGCCATGGTATCCCTTGTTGCTGTCCCTAGCAGTCCATCTTCCCCTGTCTCTTCCCAGGAATTACAACCTGTTAACATCCTTTCAGGGGAGAATTTGGTACCCCCCAATCTTCAGTCTCTCAATCTCAATTCTTGGCTCTTGAAGAGTTAGAGTTTGCAGATCTGCATCTTTCCCAAGGAGTTCTGGATATTCTTAAGGTTTCTCAAAAGCCCTCCACCAGAAAGATGTACAACTCCAAAAAGATTCAGCATTTGGTATTCTATGAAGAATATTTCTCCAGACTCTGCTGGATTGCCTACGGTTCTGGATTATATGGTCCAGCTAAATGGCCTAGGTCTCAGACCAGCTACTCTCAAGGTACACTTAGCAGCTGTTTCTGCTTTCCTGTCAGTGGGCAAGTCTTCCTCACTGTCATCCCATCCTGTATTCTGTAAGTTTTTCAAGGGATTGCTTCACACCAGTCCCCCGTTTAGGGATCCTGCTCCTGCTTGGGATCTTAACGTTTGCATTGCTCAGCTTATGCAACCCCCTTTTGAGCCTTTGTCCTCAGCAGAGCTTAAGTACTTGACTTGGAAAAAAATGCTTTTGGTAGCCATTACTTCTGCTAGACAAATCAGTGAATTGCAAACCCTGTCAGTGGAACCTGATTTCATCTTTTTTCACAGAGATAAAGTGGTCCTTAGAACTAACAGAAAGTTCTTGCCTAAAGTGGTTTCAGATTTCCTCCTGAATCAGTTTATATCTCTCCCTTTTTTCTTCACTGATCATTCTTCCTCGGGAGAGAGGAGGCTACACAGTTTGGATGTTAAAAGTGCCCTTAGCTACTACATAGAGCATACCAAGGGTCAAAGGTTTGACTCCCTACAGTTGTTCCTCACTTATGGAGAAGTTGGGAAGGGCAAACCTGCCACCAAGAGATCTTCTGCCAGGTAGATTGTTTCGTGTATACAATTCTGCTATGAAAAACTGGGTAAAACTCCACCCTCGGGACTGAGGACTCATTCCACAAGAGGTACAGCTGCTTCCCTGGCTGCTGCCAGGGATATCCCTCTTTTAGAAATTTGTCAAGAAGCCACCTGGAAAACAGTCCATACTTTTACCAAGCATTACTCTCTGGATATCCAGGCTAGGAGTGATGCTCGGTTTGGCACAGCAGTACCTCACAGCCTATTCCCAAAGTAGGTTCTGTCCCTCCTCCATGGAGGTACTGCTTGGTAGTCTGCAATTGTCAGAATACAGCAAGATGTCAAGTTGTTTGAAGAAAAAAATTACTCACCTTAATAATTATGTTTCTTCTAGTGGAGTCTTGCTGTATTCTGATCTCCCCCTGCCTCCCCTCTCAGAACCTGGATTTTTGGGATGTGGGTGGGCAGGTGCAGTGTTGGCACCCTAGATGTGCCCCCTTTTTACACCCTCAGCTTTACTTGGGTGGAATGTTATTTAATTTGATTGATTTTTGTTTTGGGGTCTCCTGACTTGAGTCTTCATTTGATGACCCAAAATATTATTTTTCTGCCAGTTGGCTAGTTAAAAATGTTACAGTTTCCACACAGAACACCTAGTGAGTTTTGCTCGTAAAGATCTGATGGCTGAAGTTCAAATAACAACAGGCAGAGACTTCAAGTGAGCTCGAGATGAACATTCTATGCCATGCATAGAAAAGATAACCCTTTGTTCTCTGGGGCAGTTTAAAGGCTGGGGCTAACTGCAATTGTCAGAATACAGCAAGACTTCACTAGACAAGACCTGCAATACTCCTTAACCTGCTGGGTGAAGTTAGGCCAGTAGAAATTCTGGGCTAAGTGCTTCATAGTGCGTGTAATTCCCAGATGACCAGACAAGGGAATATCATGTGCAATTTTGAGCAACTGCTCATGATACCCCTAGGGAATAACAAGCTTGTATGGGCAGCATTTTGTGGTGCAGACAGACTACTACCCCCTGGTTTGGCCGACACAGATGGGGAAAAACAATGGTAGATTGCTAAAATGGAGTCTTGCTTTGCAAGGATATGACATGACCATTCTACATAGGGCTGAAGCAACCAATCAGAACTCTGATGGACTGTCTCGTGTCTATGAGGAGTGAACTGATTTGGAAAACTCATCCCATGCAGGGGATAGAGCACCCAAATTCAGTCTAGGTGAGGAGGATTGTGTGTCATGTGGACAGCTGGTTCTGATTACAATAAGATTTTTTTCTGCAATATAAAATATGTAAGGGAGTGTCTGTCAGAAGAAACTGCTGTCTTGCTGAAACTGACACATCAAAACCCCCAGGTATAAGTTCAAAGGACAAGACATAGGTTAAACTACAGATATCTGAGATGCAATTACTTTGCCAATTTGCTTTGAAGCCAGGAACTAAAATGTCCATTTTATAATGCCCTCAGGGAAATAATTTGATTTGCACTAGGTATCATGAGGAAAGGGGCATATGCGTGTGTTTGGGGTATCCAATGAATTACATCAAAGAGACTTTGATGTCTGTGTGAAGCAGGTCCCAGACTAAATTGGGAAGTCCAATATGCATTTGCTTGGGGTATCTAGTGAATTCCATCAAAGATACGTTGATGTTTGTGTGAAGCAGATCAAAGACTGGCTTGGTGGAAGTCACATGAAGAGAGGAGATTCACTAATGTCACCTATTTTGTTAAAATATCTTATTAGGATATCCTGTGTTATAAAATATAAATTTTAATTCTCCAAGGTGGAGTTAGGTGACCTCAGAGAGAAGGCTGGCTCTAGACTGCTTTTAAGTATACTGAGCAAACCTCACAGAGAGACATTCATTTTCTGACTGAGAAAGAAAAACATTGAAGCATTGAAAGATTAAGAAAGTAAGCATACCTTAGATAAGACCAGTCTGAGTGTATGGGTTGCAGGAATTTGTGGTACCAAACTGGGAAACAGGTAAGAGTTCTCTAGGTCTCTAGGTCTTGCATCAAGTTCTAAGGGTTCATTTTGTAATATTTTTTTAGGTGCCCGTAAGCAAAGATATCTGGCCTCCCGAAGACAGAATTGTCTGAGCCTGACAATTGGGTATGCTAACAAGAGGTTAATCCCTCCAGAACTTGGGACAAAGGTGACTCAAACCCACAAAAACAGACAAGAGGGCTACCTTGTTCTGTTCACTGTTCACAATTCTACACTCAGAGGTCAGCACTGGGAGCAGAGGGCTGAACTGCTGAGTGGAGTTGTGACAGTATGAAGTCTGTTTAATATTCCCAGTGTATTGGTTCATATGCTTGTATGCTTGTACTATGGTATTTTGATTTACCTTCTTTTGCTGATGCTGCTTTTTCCATGCCCAATATTAATTTTTGAATTACTTAATGAGTTTTTGAACCTAGTGACATCAGCTGAGTGTAAATTGCAGTGAAACCTTCCCTGTAGTGCTTCCTTTCAACTGATGTCACCAAGTTCCAGTGCTCATAGGTTATTAAAAATGAATCTCAGGCAGGAAAACAGAAGCTGTAATAAGGGATCCTAAACAAGGAAACAGGACTGTTCTGAAACAAACACATGAAATAGCACACAAGGGTCAGGATATCTGAAGCCAAGGAATAGTGCCTCAGAAGCAAATTAGAGCCTGGAGCAAGCTACAGGTCTACTGGAACATGCCTGAAACATACTGTGAGTGCTTAAGCATGTTCCTGTATACCTGCTGAAGAATGCAGATGTTACTAACCTATTTATTTTTCATAAACCACAGCCTCTACTGTTCACATGAGATGTGTGTCATTTGGGAGCTATAGGGATACGAGGAGCAGACGAGCTATTAACGCTCATAAAAGGCATTTTCTCCTGTGGAGCAATCTGCCATATTAGAACTTCCCAATGCAGTGCCCCATAGTATATGCAGTACACTGTGGGGTCATTGGCAACCCTTATGGCCTCATTACAGGCTAAGGAGAACAGGCACTCCCTGGATAGTGTCGCCCTACCCATTCACTGTTACAGTTTCATAAATGGAATGCCCTGGTAATCTAGTGCCCCCCTGACTGCTGCCCTAATCATGTAAAAGAAGTGTCATTGTAGTCTAGTGGCCCTCCTGCCCAACCCCTGTGCTGATGCTGTATAACACCTGCCCTGGTAGTTTAGTACCCCCACCTAATTACTGATCTGATAGTGTATAACAGCTTCTCTGATAGTCTAGTGCTGCCCCCCTCCCCAATCACTGATCTGATAGTACTGCCCTGGCTCTCTGTTATCCTTCCCATGCCATGTCCTCCCTCACCAGCATGGCACCATGATGATGGCTGGGACTTATACTCCACTCACTGATGGCTGTTGTCTGGCACACAGCTGCTGCAAAACTGACTACGTCAAAATGTGGACTTACAGTCCATGCAGGCAGGCTAAATATTATACTGGTTTATCAGTGAACTAGCCATATCTATAAGGCCATATGGCCACAAGGCACCAAACCTGGAGGATGTCATAGATACAACCACTCTTCATGGACTATGGGGGGGGTGATATCTAGTGTACCCCAGCTTTGGTGCCATATCACCATATGGTGCCATAGCTATGGCTACAGGTCTTTATTTGTACTCTGGCCATTTCACAGAAGCTGTGTGGAGCAGACAGCAGCCAGCTTCTTGGTGATTGGTGGGTAAATGACCACTGCCATCTCAGTGCTATGCTGCATAGACTCAGTGGCTTGGGGATCATGGAGTAGAGAGCTGCTAGGCTACCAAGGCAGAACTGTCAGATCCATGGTTGGGGGGGGCTGCTAGACTACCAGGGCAGCACTATTGGATACCAAGGCAGCAATACTGGATCCATTATAGGGCATAGGGGCACTAGACTACTAAGGCAGCACTACCAGATTGACGAGCAGCTGAGTGTACTGTCAGGCTACCAGGGCACACTTCCAGGTCCTGTCAGAGGGGTCACTAGACTATCAGAGCAGCTGTTATGCATCAGCAGATTGGTAATCAGGCAGCGGGATGCAAGACTAAAAGGGCAGCACTGTCAGATGACTGATCTGGACAAGGGGACAACTAGACTACCACAGTAGCTGCTTTCCCCTGCTTCCCAAGTGTAAACCATGGTTAATGAGGTGCTAACCCTGTTAGTATGTGCTAAATTATTTGAGTATCTTGGCCAGGGTATATTAAACAGATTTAACTCACAGCAAAATTTCTAATCATATTACAAAACTAAAATAACAAAATTGGTGTTCACTTTAAGAGCCAGCAGTTTTCATGTAAAATGTGCTGAATATGAAATTGTGCCAGGATCACATGATGGCAAAGTGAGCCCCGAAAATACTGTGATTTTATTTTAAGATGGGTTGTTTCTCAAAATGTCATTTTAATATTATTTAAATCAATAGGGTCTCATCAGTAACTTCAAGACTCATTTCCCTTCTTCCATGCTCTTGCTTTCCCAGTTTTAATGGATAAAATGTATATATTTGTTTAAATAACTTCATTTTTCTCTGTATGCATAACAGTCATGCCTTCAAAGAGTTTTTTTCAGTATGGATTAATTTTATTATCCACACTTCACAAGTACTACTGCTACATACTGCATGCGTAAGTCTTTAAAGTTCACAAGCCATTAGACCAACCATGGAACCAGACCCTGAAATCTCCTCCATCTCTGCTGAATAGAGGGAAGATTGAGCACTGTGCATACTCAACCCCATTCTAAGTTTTTATGATGCACTAGCTATGTAGTTAGTATAGCATAACAAACTAGCTGATGTAGCTAGTATAGCAAAACAATGTTTCAAAAATAAAGGATTTCTGATGTAACAGCATTCCAACATACACTGTGTGTCACTTATCTTCCTCAGTGTTTGCTTTTGAAGATTTTCTTATGTTAGCTTTATCGTCTGCATGACCACTACCTCTTTTTCTTGTTCCTGTGGTCCTGAGTCTGTCTCCACTTGACCAGCACAAAGAACGCTGGTGACCTTCGCTCTTTAAATCAGAGGTCACACATACACTAGGTATGCAAAGGGCGGGTGCCAGGAGCTTGCAGTACCAACACCTCCAGGGCTTCAGGCTGAGTTGACTTTAATAGGCTGCAGTAGATGTTTATTGCTAAACTGATGAGTATGTGCCACTGAGTGGGAATGCTAATGACAGATGGGAGGTCCTGAAGCATAACAAAAATGGAGGCAGGGCCTAGATGGCTCCCAATAAGCACCAAGGGAAAGAAGGTTAAACAGAGGTCTCTGTAATTATTTTTTATGTATTAAAAATATGTTGACTGACATAGGCACACTGAACAAGAACCAGTTTCGAGGTGCAATCTGGGGAAGGTAGGCAGGCGGGAGTGAAACAGCAGATAACAAAAGGGCAACAAGGGGTGCATGTACTTAAAAATGAAAACAAACTGCAAGTAATGAATTCCAGAGAAAGAAAACAAAACAGGCTATGAATGTGTTATGATTATTGTTTGAATTATCACCGCAACATCACGTTTACCTTCTGAGCACTGTCCATCACCTATCTGCCTTTGTGTTTATATATTTATTCATCATACATACTTTTTGATTCTTGTTTTTGCTTTAAAATGGATAATATGCAGCTACCTTAATTTGTATCAGTGCCATTGGCATGATCCTAGATCTGTAAAAGTTAGTTTCTGTATGTGCTGCTTTGTTTTCACTGCTGTAACTTTGATCATAATAAGGACATCCCTGTAAAGGAGCATAACTCAGTGGAGCATCTTCATGGTAAAACAAATAAATACTAATATAGCATGAGTGTCCATACCCACGTTAGGTATAATATGTGTCAGGAGAGGCAGAGAAGTTGAACCCCAAGTCCCCCTTCCTTAGTCACAATACTATGCTACTGATAGGACCCTTAAAGGAAAACTACACCCTCACATCGTCTAAATTTTATTAGTTTCCGTGTCAACAGGCAATTCTTTTCATGTAGCTGACAGAGATGCATGCAAATGCATTAGTCTTTTTTCACATGTTATACTGGGCCCTGTGACTGTCCTGGGATGCTCCATTTGGTGGTTGTTGAAATCTCATCTTCCCTGAGAGCTGCATTAGCATATGAGAACATGATGAGTAATCAACCTTTAAACTCCCCAGTATGCCTGTCTCTTTAATTAGTCTTCAAAGAAACATGCTGAAAAAGGTATGAAATGCCACTTTTATCTTAAGTCAGCTTTGCAAGCTATTTGAGTTGTAACCCATGCAATGTTTACCCTGTCCCTGATGACCAAGCTCTGTACAGCCCTTGCTTGATATGTACCCATGTTATGTATACCGTGTCCTTAATGATGATGTTCTTACTGCTCTCCTTATGTAATCAAGTTCAAATGTAATCCCTCCCAACTGTATGTTATCTGTATTGCTCATCTCAACTATTGTTTGTATAACTGCCTCCTCTGTAATCCCTCCCCCCAGGTTGCACCAGGAGATGAGCATATTTTTGCTCAGTGTGCCCTTCCTGGTGAAACATTTTCAATAAATAAATATTGCAGGTCTTTTCCCTTTAAACTCCATTCAGTTTAAATACTTATATTATATTGGGCCACAATAGAGTCCTTAGACTTATTACCACCCTCCAGGGTTAGAATCCTAGATCCCCAGCCTTCATCTCTTTCTGGGATGTAGTACAAGATGGGCGTAGACACAGCACAATGGATGTTTCTGTGTGTGTCTCTGCTTACATCTTGCTCTCTTTATTTGAATCCATCCTTGAAGAATACACCCACGGATTTGCACTGTGTGGACATTCTGTGCCCTATTGAATACCTTAGCTGTGCTATCTATTCCCCCCTTCTGATTTTGGATACACATCCTACTTGGCACACTGGTACCCTACCAGGATACACTTCTGCAGACATACACCTGCCCCGTCACTCTGCACACACTCCGTTATTCATCACTGGCAAGGTCCTACTGCACATAACTTTAAACCTGCTAGGCATCAGTGTTAAGCTTCCTCCATGTCAGTACCATGTCCCCCGCAATGCGAATGAATAAGAATCACAAAGCTCCTCTTAGAATTAACCAGGAAACTCCTGCTCCTTCTATTGTTCTGCACAGGATATGTTGAAGTTAACCCTGGTCTCCTATCTGCCATTGGATCACCTATCTAGCCTCAAGGGTCTAAGTTTTATGCATGTTAATGTGTGCAGCCTGTTGAAAAAAATCGGCACCATTCAGGCCTGGATCTGCCAAACCAATCCTGATATTTTAGTTGTCACAGAAACATGGCTCCGCCTAGCTACAACCAACTTTGAAGTAAATCTTCCTGCTTACTTGCTGTTCTGAGCTAATAGACACTACAGAGGTGGTAGGGTGGCTATTTATATTAAAAGATAAATTCTCTGTCTCTATTATTGACTCTACATCTGTCCAAAATGAGTATGAAAGCCTTACCTTTCAGGTCAGAATCTCACCTGGCATTTCAGTTTGTGTGTCAGGCTGCTATAGAACCCCTTCTGTGGGACTACAGCTTCTGGATCACTTAATAAGGTCTTGGATCATAGACCCTCAGAGTCTATACTACTAGGTGACCTTAATTTAGACTGGTTGTCTAGTGCCTCAACTCCTCTAAAAACACTATGTGACTCACTTGGATGGACCGAGCTTATCAACGAAACTACTAGCCCAAACAAGTTAAACCAAACCAACAGCACTCTGCTGGATATTATCCTAGTCAACAAACCACATTTCTTTACCCATGCTGATGTCTTCTTCTCTGACATCTGTGATCACTGTTTCATTGCTTGTGTAAGGTTTAATCACGCTCCGCCACTTGCTTCTAAATCTTCTATCAAAAGATGTCGATGCAGCTTTGATCCTGGGGCGTATATTTCTGAGCTGAGCTGCTCCATGCGCTGGCAGGACTTTTATCTAGCTAAATCAGTTACCTCAGCATATGACATTCTTCAGGAAACTGTGTTAGGAGCACTTAATAGACATGCACCCCTTGTGAAAGTCTGAGTCAGAAACAAATCTTGTCAATGGTTTACTGAGGACTTGAAGGACACCCTGCAGAATAGGGACATGTTATGGAAAACTTGAGCAGAAACTAAACTCACAAATGACTGGATTTCTTTCAGGAGGGAGAGAAACCTTTGCACCAAGAAAGTCAGAGAAGCAAAGGCTAACTTCTTTCTTTCACAAGTCGATCTCTTGGTCAATTGCCCCTCCAAATTCTGGAGGGTAATTAAAAGTATAGAAGGCCATTCAGCTGGGAATTCCTTGGCTACCAAAATATCGATGAGTACTATCACATTCACTGATAAACCATCAATCCTTGATGACTTCGATAATCATTTTGCTACAGTAGATCTTGCCTTTGATACTTCCCCTGCCAGTAACCTTCAAGCGCAACTTGGGGTTGATAAGCAAGGCATCTCCTTCTCCAGTCTGACCTTCTCACTTCAACCTACATCTCTGAAAGAGATTGAAGATCTCCTGTTAAAATTGGACGTCAGAAAAAGCACAGGTGCCAACCTCATCGACCCATATTTCCTGAATATGGGCTGTTGGGTCCAAGCTGTGCCTATTACACATCTGTTTAACCTATCCCTGTCGCAAGGTGACCTTTCTCCCATCTGGAAAACAGCACGTCATCTCCTTGTTTAAGCCAGGAGACCCCAGTGACCTCTACAACTATAGGCCAATTTTCCTTCTCCCTATCCTGTCTAAGTTGTTGGAAAAAATTGTGAATACCCAGCTCAGGAACCATCTGGCATCGTCAAGACTTCTCAACCCATTACAATCAGGATTCAGAGCACAACACAGCACAATCTCTGCTTTGGCCAAGGTTACTAGTGATTGGCAGCATGAGATGGACAATAAGAACTTTGTTTGCGAAGTATTCCTGGACCTAAGTAAGACCTTCGATACCACTGATCATATTCTGCTCCTCACATCCCTTCAAACTATTGGACTGGATGCTCTTTCCCTTAGATGGTTCGGTAACTACCTCTCAGGCCATTTACAGCAAGTAAAAGCGGATGGTGAAGTCTCATCTCTGAAACCCCTTCAGAGGGGTGCTCCACAAGGTTTCATTCTGGTTCTCCTGCTTTTTGGACTTTATATCAACAGAATCAATGCCACCATCAAAAAGGCCCATATACACCTATTTGCAGATGATACAGTGCTTTACTCTAGCGGATCTTCCCCACAAATGGCATGCTCAGAACTCCAGATTGATTGCAATCGGCTACAGACTCGGCTTCTAAACCAGAAGTTGCTTCTAAATGCCGAAAAACTAAAGCCATGTTCTTATCACCCTTTCCTAACTTAGCAAATGCGGCAGTGACAGGGTTACTCCCCCCAATTACCACTATTCTGGGTGAACAGTTGGAGTATGTATCAACATTTAAATATTTTGGGGTTTGACTGGATTCTAGACTCTCCTTCACTGCTCATACAGAATTGCTGATAAAGAAACTTAGAATAGAAACATAGAAACATAGAATTTGATGGCTGATAAGGACAGCTTGGCCCACCTAGTCTGCCCATTTTCCTACCGAGAGGATAAGCTGCAGATCCTAGTTAACCAACAGCCTATTTCTTCCTACCCCCCCCCCAAAAAAGTTGCCTTATGTCTGTCCCATGCATTCTTGAATTAGCCCACAGTTTTAGACCCCACAACCTCCTCAGGAAGGCTGTTCTATGCATCCACTACCCTCTCTGTGAAAAAATACTTCCTCACATTGCCCCTGAGCCGTCCCCCCTCTATCTTCAAATTGTGTCCCCTTGTTCTTGCACATCTCTTTTTTTGAAAGATGCTACCTTCTTGGACTTTGTTGATTCCACTGAGGTGCTTAAATGTTTATATCATGTCCCCCCTCTCCCTCCTTTCCCCAAGGGTATACATCTTAAGCTCCTTTAGTCTTTCCTTGTATGGCTTCTCTTGCAGACCCTGGACCATTTTAGTTGTTCTCCTCTGAACTACCTCCATCCTGTCTATGTCCTTGCAGAGATGGGGCCTCCAGAACTGGATGCAGTATTCCAGATGGGGTCTCACCAACTGTCTGTACAGGGGGTTAACAACTTCCTGTTTTCTGCTGGTGATGATTTTCCCTGTACATCCCAGTATCCCCAAAGCCCTCCCTACTGCCTTCTCACATTGCTTGCCAACCATAAGTTCATCTGATATGATTACCCCCAGGTCCCTTTCCATTTTTATTGTTGTTACTACTACCTCCCCACTCATTGTGTAATCTTCCCCTGGGTTTTTGTTTCCCAGGTGCATTATTTTGCACTTCTTTGCATTAAATCCAAGCTACCATACTTTTGCCCATTCTTCCAGCCTTGCCAAATCATCCTTTCCATGCCTCCTTGAGTATCAATTCTGTTTCAGATCTTTGTGTCATCTGCAAAGAGGCAAAACTTTTCCTTCCAGTCCCTCTGCATTGTCACTTATAATGACAATAAAAAGGACTGGGCCCAGTACTGAACCCTGTGGTACCACACTAGTAATCCCTCTTTCTTCAGAGTGGACTCCATTTGCAATTACCTTTTGTGTCCTGTTTTCCAGCCAATGCTTTACCCAGGCTACCACCCTGGGACCCACTCGCAGGCAGGTTAATTTGACTATTAATCTTTTGTGTGGGACTGTGTCAAATGTCTTGCTAAAGTTTAGGTAGGCCATGTCCACGACCCCTCCCTGGTCTACTACTTTGGTTACCCAGTCAAAGAAATCAATTAGATTCATCTGACATGACCTTCCCACTGTGAACCCATGCTGCCTTGGGTCCTCTGCCCCAATGGCCTCTAGGTACTCAACAATTATTTCCTTCAGAAGTGATCCCATCACTTTCCCTACCACAGAGGTCAAACCGACAGGTCTGTAGTTTCCTGCCCCTATCTTGCTTCCACTTTTGTGAAGGAGAATCACATCCACCTTCCTCCAGTCCTCAGGTACCACACTATCCTCCCATGATTTGTTAAAAAGGGTAGTCAGTGGTGTCACTAGTTCTCTCCTTAATTCTTTTAGAATTCTGGGGTGAATGCCATCTGGCCCCATTGCTTTGTCCACCTTCAGTTTTAGGAGTTCTTTCAGAACCCTTTCTTCTGTGAAAGGACTGGGATTGACCCCCTATCCAGAGTGCTTCTGTTAATTGGATTAGGCACCTCCCCCTCCTCCTGTTTTGTGAATACTGAGCAGAAGTATTCGTCCAGTATTCCTGCTTTTTCACTGTTGCTGTCTGCCTACCCACCGTCCATTCTGTTCAGCCTCACTATCACTCCCCTTGTCTTTCTATGCTCCCTGATATACCTATAAAAGGTTTTATCCCCCTTCTTAACCAAGTTGGCTATCTTTTCCTCAGTTTGGGCCTTAGCTATTTTGACTAGCCTTCCTGCTTCCTTCTGCCTTAACTGGTACAGTTCTCAGTCCTGCTGCTTCTGTGTTTCCTTATACTTCTTAAATGCTATTTTTTTCTCCCTAACCTTCACAGCCACCTCTTTTCAGAACCATAGTGGTGTTTTGTTTTGATTTGTTTATTTGCTTCACACAAAGACTTGTTGCCTCTATGATGGCAGTTTTGATGTTTCCCCATTGTTGTTCCACCTCTCCATCTAGCCTGTTTGCTAGTGCTTTTCTAAGGCACTCTCCCAACTTGCCAAAGTCAGCCCTCCTGAAGTCCAGAACCCTCACTTTTGTATGGCTTGACTCTGTAGCTAAATTTATCATGAACCACTCTGTTTGGTGGTCACTTGTTCCCAAATAGCTACCCACTTCTAGATCTGAGATCCTGTCACTGTCCCCATTTGAGATTTCGAGGTCTAAGATTGCTCCCTCATGAGTAGGTTCCAAAACTAGTTGTCTGAGGCATGCCACCTGAAGGGCATTGAGAATTGCCCTGCTCTTGGATGTGGCAGCAGCAAATATGCTCCAGTTAACATCTGGCATATTAATGCCCTCCATCAACAGTATCACCCCTTTCTCTGCCATTCTATGTATGGCTTCTATCATATCCTTGTCCATTCCCTCCCCTGACATGGGGGTCTGTATACAACCCCTGTGCGGATTGTGGTGCCATTTCCAGTCTCTCAGGTGACCCGCAGTGTCTCCTCTCCTCCCTGCTTACTCTTTTGTTCAGTTGCTTTTATCCCTTCCCTTACATAGAGAGCTACTCCTCCCCCTCTTCTCCCCTCCCTGTCTCTCCTGTAGGTTGTGTATCCTGGTATGTTAATATCCCAGTCATGGTTCTCTGTGTACCATGTTTCTGTGACTGCTACGATATACAGGCATCCCTCTTCCATCAAGGCCACCAGTTCTGGGAGCTTGTTGCCCAGATTACGGGCATTGGTACTCATTACCCTCCATTTCTTGATGGCTTTACTCCTTTTTGCCCCATCCCTGTCCTTATTGTGTTTTTTATTTTCTCCATTTACCCCTGCTGTTCTCCCTATTGACATCTCTATGTTGGTGTCTACCTCACTTAGTACCCTGATTTTTTTGGAGGGGATCTAGGATTTCCCTGATCTTCTACAGTGCTTCCCCCCTTGGCTAGTTTAATTGCTTGCCAATGAAGCATTTACACCTATCACCGAGGGTCCTAGTTCCCCTCCTGGACAGATGCAGACCATCATTCCACTATAGGCCTACATCCCTCCATGTGTACCTCCAGTCCCCAATGAAGCTAAATCCCTGAGCTCTACACCAGTGTTTCAGACACTGATTGAATCCCATGGTGTGGAGCACTCTAGCCTCACCCATGCCATAGATAGGCAGCACCTCTGATAAGGTTGCCGTGCATGCTCCTTGTCTAAGGCCTTTCCCCATATCCACAAATGCTTCAGGCACTGCTCTGATCCTTTTCTTAGCCAGGTCATTTGTCCCTAGGTGAACTATGACATCCAGCTCCCTCCTCTGTACAGCTGCTACTGCGATCTTGAGGATTCGCTCCCTGTCCCTCCAAGCCATGGCACCAGGCAGGCACCTTACCTCCCTCCCTCTCCCCTTCCTCCCCCAGTTCTACCTTCCTAACAATGGAGTCCTGCACCAGGAGTTGTTTCCTTCCCCTGTGGGGTCCCGTACCACTCTCCTGTGAGTCTCCTTTGTGGAGATTCCCAGCATCCTCCTTGGTCTCCACTGTGGGTGCCTCCATAGAGGAGCCACACTTTTCCAGAATGGCATAGGAACTGTGGAGAGGTACAACTGGAGGGATGCACTTCTGTTCCACCACTCTCACCCTCCCTGAGCCCACTGTGGTCCAACCACTCCTCTTTCTTGGCAAAATCTGAAGCAACGACAGTGGCCCTGGTGGTCCCTGGGTGGGAGAGGAGGTCCCACAAATCCTGGCTGATTCAGCCTGGAGATGAGCAACCTCCTCCCTCAGCCCAGAGAGGTGCCTGCAAATGGGACAACACTGCATTCTCTAGAATGTCTCCTGGAAGACTGCTGCTCCACAGCCACTGCAGTGCACCACTCCCATCATGTCTTATTTCTGGCCCCCTAACTGTTGCTTGGAATACTTACTCTTTCCTCTGTATTTTTTTCTCCTTACTTACTTACTGCTTCTGTGCCCTTTAAGCTCTTGATCTTCCTGTTCTGATACAAGAAGTTTCTATATTTCTCAGTAGTCTCCTTGCTTGCTCAGAGTCAGACCTCCAGCAGCTGGGGGGGGGGACGGAGAGCTACTCTTACCCTTCTAGGATGGTGAGTCTTTGGTGGCTCTGTGACCACTCACTTCCTGCTCCCAAATAGGTAGTTCCTGTTGTCAGTCAGATCCTGTGTCTATAAAAGTAGAACTGCCTTTGGGTGGGGGGGGGGGGGATGGAGGGGATGGAAAGAGGGCAATATAGTCCCAGTAGAGAAGTTTAGTTATACCAGCAGCTCCTTCCTCCTGGTGTTCTGCCTGCTGTCTGGCAGAAGCTATCTAGGGCAGTGCTTAAATCTGGTTTTAACCTGGCTCGGTCTAGCTAAGCCACTCCCCCTACTTTGCAAATCTTTCTACACTTAGTTAATTTCACAGATACAATTCCCTTCAGCCACCTGTGACAAGCACCTAAATAACTACACAGATTACACAGATAACAGCTACACATATAACAATTCACTTCAACTAACTCTAACAAACACACTAATTTCTTTTTTACCCTAAATTGAAGGTCCCAGTAGAAGAGTTCTAGTTCTTTTTTCCCAGTAAAGAAGTTTAGTTATACCAGCAGCTCCTTCCTCTTGGTCTTTTCTACAGAATAAAAAAATCTCCTCCCCAGGGATGCAAGATTGAGGCTAGTCAAAACTATCTTTCTCTCCTTAGACTACACTGACTTCCTCTACAGCCAGGGTCTTGCAGGTGCTCTTTCCAAACTAGATACGCTGTACCATAGAGCTCTAAGGTTTATAATGGCCTTCCCTAGTCCACCAATCATTGCTCTCTGTACTCGGTGGTAGGTTGGTCATCCCTTAGCTTTAGATGCCAGAGAAATGCTGCGATCTGGATCTACAAAATTATCATAAATAAAATGCCAGATTACATCTTGGACTGCTTACTGTTCTGCCCAATAAGTAAGTATGCCTTGAGCAGTGCCTCTTACATTTTGTTGAAGGTTTCCAAGGTCAAATCTTAGTCTGGTGGGGCATCTATTAGCCATGTATGGCCCCTTTTGTGAAACAAGGTACAAAAAAAAATTAAAATCAATTACCCCATTAGTCTGGCAGCTTCCAAATCATTATACACACTCCATTTTAAAGAATATTGTGCCTGCTCCTCCTGACTCTACTTTCTCCTATCCCTTACAGAGCTTCTTGTTCAATTCTCTGACCCTGCCCCGCCTCGTCATGATTTTAGGTCACTCTCTGCTGTTAGACTATTTTTTGCCGTCCCCATACCTTCCTCGCTCACTCCCCTGCCCACACCTATACTTCATATCCTCTTACCCATGACTTTTCAACCCCTATTTTGTCTGTTTATCTGTTTTTTTCCTCCTACCCCCTCCCACCTTGCCTTGAACTCATCTCATCACCTGGATATTCTTGCTTGAGCCTACTCTGTACCTACTGCTTTCCTGTATGTTCCGCACTTTGTCTGTGCTGTACGAATTGTCTCTGTAAAATAATGTTTTACACTAGTCTGCACCTTTTACTTGCATTTGTATTGCCTACACCCAAGTGTTAAACACAATTTCATAACTTGAATGTTGATCTCATCAAATTGTATTCACCTAATTGTTTGCCCCAAGTCCACCTTGAAAATGAGCTTGCTCAATTGTGTCCGCCTGGTTAAATAAAGATTCTGATTGATTGATTGATTATTGAGTTAATGTGTTTCCAGAGAGTTTTTGCAGTTTATTTCTTCTTTCAGCACAGAGATACATGACATAAATGATTGATCTGACATCATGTTCCCATATGCTAATGCATTTCTCATGGTAAATGAGATTTCAACAACCATAAAATGGAGACCCCCAAGGCAGTCACAGGGGCTACCATGTGCAGTGAAAACAATCTAAAGGTAACACATATAGCCCTAACAGCTGCAAGAAAGGAGTTGTCTGTTGGCATGGAAACACAATTTACATGATATGAGGGTGTCATTCTCATTTAAAGTTCATAATAAAATTGAATAAGTGAAGAATCATGTGTCTTTTGTGATCTGTGTACATGTCTGGTATAGCAAGCCACTTAGAAACATCAGGTACATCGAATGTGAAGCACAACGCTGATGTGGGTTAAAATTGTTGGTTGTTTTCACCATATTAGGCATTTCAGTTTAATTTGCTTGTTTTCTGTTTGGGGGAAAAAAAAAGCTGTTATTCTTCACCAATCAAAGGAGGGCTGTGTCTTCATGCCAGGTATTAATATATTTGTTGGAGAAATTTATTTCCAGACTATTTAAATTGATATTTGTTTTTAGGTCTGAGATTAGTTTTTTTCTTTTTTTTCTCCCTATTCATAAGCTGTCCACCCCTTCCCCCTGCCATCAGTCATTTAGTCACTCTTCCTGTCAGCCTTACAGTACTGTATTGATCCTGGCTCTGGTTCTGAGTAGCCGGTCAGGCTGCACCCCCACAGGACAAGGCCATGGCTGAGTGAGTGATGTGGAATGGGTGTTAGACATTATTCACCATTTGGGGCAATATTCCCCTTTTTATTCCTACTCACTTCCCTGCTCTCTATTGCATGTATAGACCATACTTAATTTTGATGGGCAGAGCATCATAGACATGATCACCCATAATATTCAGTTTCCTCCTAGTTTCACCACAGAAGCCACTGTAGTGGTGCAGATGTTCCCTCTGTGTTCCTGTAGTGTGAGATCATTGCCTCCACAGCGGTCCCCAGATTCTGTAAGCGGAGGGTGGTGGGACAGACTTGGAATGCAAACTGAGATCACCCACGAGGGAACATGGTGCACTCTGTGGGTGCCAGATGAGGAACAGTATAGGTGAAATATTTGCTGGGTTTTATTGAGAGCTTGTGTTCTGAATCAACACACAGCAGCCTTTTAGAAATGTGTAATCTAGTTTTGTTTTCTTTTCAGTGTTATTTTTGTAACAGAAAGGTACAGTGTGCTCAAATAATCTGTCCTTAATATTAATTTGTTTTTGATATACAGGTCATATATTTCCTAAGAAATTGTAGTCTGTGATGTCTTTAACTAGGGTTAAATTGGGCAGCAGCCCACAGGAACTCAGTTCCATCACCTCTCAGTATAACACTCTTATCATCTTTCTCCATTGACTACTAAAGGAAAGTTCGACCACCTAGAAATAACCTAGAAGTCTAGTTATAAGAGTCCCCATGCCTAAATACTTTCAATTTAACATTTGGCCCTTAATATGCTACCGCAGTCAATGTAAATAGAATGTATGTTTGCCAATACTGTATTTTGTTCTATTTGCATCTTAACTGTGATTGTTTCAATGTTTTGCTACTGGAATATTGTAAATCCTTCTACCCTCTCCACTGAGTCACGTCAGGAAAACCAGCCTCGGTTCAATGTGTCTTTCCTAGTTACCAAATGTTAAATAAATAGATATGCAGTACCCTTAACAGGCACATTTCAATGTAAAAAATGATGTATGTATAATGTTGTATTGTTTGTGAATTCATACTGTTTTTGAACCTGGTATTTATTTTGTGATTAAATGTCCTCTTTTTATAAACAGATTGAGATTTCTGTATCCAAAATATAGTTGTCTACTTGCACAAAATTAAAACTTTTCATTTTGTATAATATGTGTAAATCAGAAAAAAGTTACATTTTGGAAAGTAAATTTTTAATTAATGTAAATATATCATCTCAATCAGTATCAGTTCAGTATAAGTACAGTAATTTGATTTAGTCATGAATTTTGATGTCTGAATAGTTTCCAAATGTAAAAGTAGTTATATTGTAAAATAATAAGTGCATGGCATACTTACTGGATTTTAAACCTGCATATGAAGCATGGGCAGGGGGTTCATGATAAACCTGTGGGCCTGATTCCAGAAGAGTCCTTAGATCGCCGCAAAGTTTTGGTGATCTAGGGCTGCGGCACACTCCCAGTGCATCAGGGACCATGTGCTTGATTTCAGTACATCAAAGGTCCCTGCGCCATAACACATGGGACATGCCACACCAGCAGACTAGAACCAAATGCATGGCACACCTGTGGGACCTGACAGATGGATCTGCCAATCCTATCACACAAGGCACATGCCAGACTCAATGCCTAGAGTGCCCCTGGGGCAGAAGGGGCACAGGGGCTTACCATTGAGGTGTTGGGGGGGGCACATGTGTATGCTGGAGGGGATGTTCAGGCACCCAGAAGGAGTGCCTTAACCAGTGCTAGCCACATTCCAGTGTACGCAGTGCCATCAGACTGACACCCAAGCTGGGTGTCCAGTAATGCTCCCCCAGCATACACATACTCCTCAACATCTCTGCTGTACAACTCTGTCCCATCTGACCCTGGAACCCCACAAACAGAGAACCCAGCCAGCACCCCACCTTGAGGGGCATTGTTACAAGGGGTGTTGACCACCTCCTGGCTGGTCTAATATGACCCCCTTCCTACCACCAGAGCTGGGCTTCTGGAATATGGAATCAGAGGATGTTGCAGCCCTCTTTCAACCTGGTGTACCCAGATGCAGTTCACAATGGTGGTGCAGTGCCCCCTTTGGTGCAGTGGCTTCCCTCACTGGCACAGACCGCATACCAGAACAGGGAATGCCACAAACATTGCTGCAAGGTGCGACTTGTGACATTGCTGTTTGCTCCAAGCACATTTTGTCGGGCATATCTGTTTCAGAATCAGGCCCATAGTCTCTCCAGACCTCAAATTACTCTGTACTGTGTTTCTGATTTACACCCAGAAGGGGAAGTACCATTTTAAAGCTGTATTACATAATTTATTTCTCAAGTAGCTTCTATAGCAGAATACAGTTGTATTGTAACAATAATCAGAGAGCATAGCAAACACATAATCTACATTATACAATTCTGTTATAGATTGAGGGAATGCACCTGATCATTCAGAGCATTCCTTGCTCTGCCAGCAAGAGAGTTTTATTCTTTGAAGAGTGTCTAACACACAGCTGCCCTGGAACTAGGCACATTTAAAGTGTTATTTTATTTTAACATATTTCAAGGCCACTGATTTACGATGACTAAAACAATGAAATTCCATTTTCAAGACTTTAGATTCTGGAATTGCACCTGTGATTGTTGCTCTAATTTCCGGATTTTACCGGGATTCTGCTATCATTCTTTTAGTATGTGCATAAATAATCAGAATTAAAGAAGGATTAATATACAGAGCCTTAAATAAAGCAAACTGAAACTAGTACAGGAAGGAATTATAAGAAAAAAACAAGTTTTGTAAATTTACTGTTCCAATATAAAATGCCAGATTCCATGAAATCTTTCTTTTTACTGGTTTTCAGGCAGCTCTAATTCCAAAGTTTTGCCAGGTTTTCCAGTAAAAAAATGGAAAAAAGTGGCCTTGCATATTATTGATCAATTTCATTCAGTGACATATTAATACTTGTACCAAAACCACTCTGATGGTTGTAAGAGTGATCTGTCTTACATCTGCTGGGCATCAGAACCGTTTAACTGTGGCTAATGGTTATTATAGCCTAAGAATATTTATTTATTTATTTATTGAATTTTGATGACCGGGTAGGCCCACTGGGCCCCAGAGGTCCCTTTTTCAGGGGCGACCCGGGTGAAACAACAACTTACAGGTAACAGATCAGTACAGTCAGGTGACTGTAAAGTTTTTAATAGTAAGAATACATAGGATTACAGGCTGCAGGTAGTGGAAGACATGCAGGCTGTAAGGACATAGAGGTTACACATAATGAGACCATTTTACATCTCAAGTTAGTGATTAGATTGAGAGTGCTCTGGTAAGGCAAGCAGTGGCTAAAGACCTAGGGTTAGCTTCTTTGTGGGCATATTGGAAGGGGGATAAATTGGGACATAAGTGCACCCCACCTTTAGGGGGAGGTCCGTTATGCTACCAGGATGGCTATGTATGGTCGGGTCTATTGAGCTACCAGGATGGCTGTACGTGGTCAGGTCCTGTAACAGAGACATGTGCTCCTGTTGAGCAAGTGTCCCTTGAGCTTTGTCCGGAAGCTGGTGATGGACACGGCCTCCCGTACCTCCAAGTGGAGGTTGTTCCAGATGGAAGGGGCGGTGTACGCAAAGGACCTGGACCCGGCTTTAGTCCTAGTCTTGGGAACCATGAGGAGAGTTTGGCCTGATGAGCGTAGGCACCGTGGGTTGGGTTTCACCCTAACGAGACCATTCAGGCTAGGGGGAGGTGTGGGACCCAGTAGCTTGAATGTAGGGCAGAGGGTTGGGTAGGAGGCCGAGCTTCCAGGGGCGGCCACCTGAGCCTAGATTGGGCCTCATGGTGGTGAGTCCTCAGGTGTGACATAGTGGCAAAGCGGACTATCTTGTTGTACAAGGTCTGCAGCCTCCCTAACCTGTCACGCCATGCCCTGGAGAATCGGGCCGTGAGGGTGAGCTTGGAGAGGACACGCTTAGCGTAATGGCTACCTCTAGCTTCCGGGGTAATCTGGTCCTTTAGTCTATAGAGGATTCCAAGTTTCCCATGGATGGCTTTGGTGATTTGGTCTACTTGATTTTTTAGTGTGAAGCCTTGGTCCAGGGTAAGGCCAAGGTATTTGGTGGAGGTGACCACATCAAATTTTACACCCCCCCCTGGACTGGAGTTGTAGGAGATGTGACCTCTCAGATCCCAGGGATCTAGGACCAAAGAGCATTACCTTCATTTTGTTGGTGTTTAAAACCATTTTGTTCAGAGTGAGCCAGTCCTCCATCTGAAGGATGTCTTCTTGGAGGGCTGTCTCCAACTCTGGTAAATTAGAGGAAGCTCTGTAAATGACCGCATCATCCGTGTACTGGATAACGCTGCTGCTCCCGCAATGTGTATGCAGATCATTTATGAACAGTGTAAAGAGAAGGGGGCCGAGGATTGACCCTTGAGGTACCCCTTCTTTGAGTGGAGCTAGCTTGGAGACTTTATCCTCCCACTTGACCGTCTGGGTGCGTCCAGAGAGATAACTCTTGAACCATTCCAGTGAATGGGTGTCAAGGCCAAGTGAGCACATTTTTTGTAGTAGGAGGTTGTGGTTTACCAAGTCGAATGCTTTAGATAGGTCAATTAAGACCGCCCCTGTGCTGACCCCAGCGTCATTATTGCTCAGTACTTCTGCTGAGAATTTAGTTAGCGCAGTATCCATCCCATGCTTGGCTCTGAAGCTTGCTGTGACGGTGTGAGATTGCCCGTGGATTTCTAGGTATTCTCGGAGTTGGGAGTAGACTAGCTTCTCCTGTACTTTTGCAATGACACACAGCAAAGAGATAGGCCTCTAGTTCTCAATGGGCTCTGTTGACCCTCCCTTGTGTATAGGAATAACTAGAGCCTGTTTTCAAAGCTTGGGTACAGACCCCTCCATAATAGACTGGTTTATCAGCCAGGTTAGGGGCTTAGCTAAAGCTGGAGCCCCCTCCTTGAGGATTCTGGTATGGATCCCGTCGGGGCCCCCAGATCCTCTTGAGTGTAGGGATTTAAGGATGATAAAAACCTCCTTTTCCCTGACCAGCCTCAGGTGAAACAAAGGGCAGTCAAGGTCTGGGGGCTGTTGTGCGTTTGGCTCACTCCTCCTGTCAGGGGGTCCCGTCTTGTATGCGTCCAGGTTCGTGAAGTAACTGTTAAGGGTCTCAGCAATGAGAGATCCCTCATCGATTAATTGCCCATTAGCCAAGATTGGCTGGGTGTAGTTTTTTTGCTCCCTTTGAGGAGTTCATTAATGTGTGACCAGAAGAGCCTGGGATTGCCTAGGTTCATTTTTTGAAGGTTGGTGATATAGACTTTTTTAGCTAACTTTATGGCCTTTTTGCAATGGTTTCTAAGGGCCCTGTAGCTGGCTAAGTCCCCCGGTAGCATTGATTTCCTTTACTTTTTCCAGGCCTTGTCCCGGGTGGACATCAGAGCTTTTAGAGAAGGCAAGATCCACTTATAGCAGCTTCCGTTTACTCTGTGGGTTTTCATAGGAGCTAAGAGGTCAGTAATTCTGGTGAGGGATGTCTGGAAAAATTTAACGGCATCCTCCAGGTTAGGTAGGTGTCTTATATTGCTCCAGTCGATGCCATTTAAGTACCCAATGAATTGGTCAGGGAGGAAGTTAGAGTAGTCCCTAGTAGTAATAATCCTAGGTGGGACTTTATTTGCACAGTTCTTCTAGATGGCAAATACCGGTGAGTGGTCGCTCAAGGCATCGGCCAAGGTCCCTGCCATTTTTACATTGCTGGGGGTAGAAGCCAGGACCCAGTCAATTATGGAATGCCTTCCTGATGCATGGTTCATTCTGGTCGGTAGGGAGATGACTTGGGTGAGGTGGGAGTCATTTAATATACCATTGATGGCAGACTTCACCTCAAGGGCCCAGTTTAGGTTGAAGTCACCCAGTAAGATAAGCTTAGAAGCAGATTCTACTGCTGGGTTCTTCAGGAGCGTGTCCAGAGAACCGAGCGCATTGGTGGGGGGGCTATATCCGCAGCCTATTGTGAGGTGCTTAGCCCCACCTAGAGTGAGCCAGAGTGAAGATTGCTCTTATGTCCGGGTCATGCCCTGTGGCATGCTAACGCAGGGAGGATGTAATTGTGTCCCTTACATATACTAGAACCCCACCCCTCTTCTCGAGGGTCTGTCCTTTCTGTAGAAGGCGATCCAGAGGCAGCTACCTCATGATCCAGAATGTGGGGCTTTAGCCAAGTCTCTGAGACTGCTAGTATGTCTGGTTTGTAGACAGCTAGCCACGCTTGGACTTCGTGGATCTTAGGTCTCAGGCTGCAGATGTTCATATGCACCAACCTCAGACCCTTGGCTCCATCCCAGGCCTTATCTGATGGGGAAGAAATAGATACATTACGCGTTCCTGGGCCTGGGTTAGGCTGGATGTCTCCCGCCAGTAGCAGCAGCGCTGCTAGCAAGCGCCGAAGACTGAGGGTTAGAGGTGGTAAAACCAGTGTAGATGGACATGGGATTAAGCTCCTAATGAGGAGAAGGGATCGATAGAGGATCCCTTTCCTAGAGAATTCATGTGCCACTAGGAGAAGCATGTTGCACCTGGAAGAGGGGCAGCTGTAGTGTCTTGCCGTATGCTTTCCCGACCCCCCACGGGCATAAGGGGGCAGTTGGCACTACTAATGAGCCAATCTGTCCCTAGTTGGGCCAAAATATAAATCGTAGCCAAGAGGATGCCCTTGTTCCAGTTCCCAGGGTTCATCTTGAAGCTTTTCAGGGCCACCCGCATGGATCTCAGGTGCCTAACCTAGTGGGTCGAGGAACCTGTAACTGGCGACTATCCCTGCGGTTGCAGGCGCATGCAGCAACGTCAGCTGAGGATACCAGAGCAGGTTCAGCCTCCAATCTAGATGTGTTAGGCAAGTGTGGCTCGCTACCTTTGGGATAAAGGTTCCCTGTCTAATCTACTGTTATTTAGAACAATTAACTTAGAGGGGAGACAACAAAATCAGGCCAACAGCAGAGGTACAGTTGGAGTTTCCCAGTGAGACAAATATTAATGCAAGGATCCCTGTCAAACTCTGGATAAGAGGCTAAATTAACTAATTAATTATTAACTATAGTGCTGGTACCCATGTAACCAGACTTAACTATCAGCAGGGGTAGGAGGGATTTAAACTATGCAATCACATTTCCTATTATTAATTATTAGTAAACAGCAAGCCAGTTGGCTAACTGACTAAAGCTTCGCAATCACAGATTTTTTTTTTCTCGGCGTTTCAGTAGGCTAACAGTGCTTAGAACCAGTTAGTAACCAGCAAGCCAGTTGGCTAACTGATTAAACTTCACAATCACAGATTTTTTTTTTTTTTTTTAGCGTTTCAGTAGGCTAACAGGACTTAGAACCAGTTGCTATGAGGCTGTGGTTGGCAGAAGTGTCAGAGATTTGCTAGGTAGGAGCAAGAGTCATAAATGTCAGAGTCATAGGCAATTCCCAGAGTGGCAGGCTGCCTCTAGTTTGGGCTAGCAGTTAGGTTTGAAGAATCTGCCCCTGGGAAGGGAGGGACGCTCTGCAGTGAGACCGGCAGCTACAGTTGGAGAGAGAGGCTGGCACCCCTACGGCAAGTTCTTAGTTCTGCAGGTCATAGCTTTAGGGGCGAACCAGACTGCAGATGTCACCAGGGAGCTCCTCCTAGGATGGTAAGCATCGGGACCATAATTGGAGGATATCGTAAGATGGGCAGGGCTACAGCCAAAATCAGCCTATTTAAGACACTACTGACTCAGGGTGGTGGGGGGATATTAAAAAAAGTGAGTACGGACCCTGTAGCCTCCGCTTGCTGGCTCGATGATTCTCTGGATCAGCAGGCAGATGGTCTGAGGGAGGTCCGCCTGGCTAGGAGAGCTGCCAGCGCCTTTGACCCCGGAGTCGAATCGTGGTATTGGTTGTGGGGCCCATTGAGCAAGTCGCCTCCCCGCTTCCCCAGTCCGTTGCATTCCTAGGAGTCTGCTGTGTAGAAGAGGAAGCCTTTTAAAGGCTCAGCTGCATCGCCGACGAGCTCTTGCAGCCAATCGCTCAAGTCCTTCATCAAGCGCGCCAAATTCGAAAGAAAAGTGAGTACGGACCCCTGTAGCTCTCTGCTTGCTGGCTCGGCGATTCTCTGGATCAGCAGGCAGATGGTCCGAGGGAGGTCCGCCCGGCTAGGAGAGCTGCCGGCACCTCGACCCCGGGAGTCGAATCATGGTATTGGTTTGTGGGGGGGGGGCCTGATTGAGCAAGTCGCCCTCCCGGCCACAGTCCGTTGCGTTCCTAGGAGTCTGCTGAGTAGAAGAGGAAGCCTTTTAAAGGCTCAGTTGCATCGCCGATGAGCTCTTGCAGCCAATCGCTCAAGTCCTTCATCAAGCACACCAAATTCGAAAGAAAAGCGAGTACGGACCCCTGTAGCTCTCTGCTTGCTGGCTCGGCGATTCTCTGGATCAGCACGCAGATGGTCCGAGGGAGGTCCGCCCAGCTAGGAGAGCTGCCGGCGCCTCGACCCTGGGAGTTGAATCGTGGTATTGGTTTGTGGGGGGGGGCCCAATTGAGCAAGTCGCCCTCCCGGCCCCAGTCCATTGCGTCCCTAGGAGAGTGCATGGAAGACCACTGTTACAACTGTAAGAGTGGTCTCTGTGGTGATATTATTATACACAATAGTTTTGCCCAGCAGTATGTAACTCAAAAACTCCCATTAAATTACTAAAAAGTCAGAAAAGATGTAACAATATCAGATAATGGGCAGGATTTTTGAAGGATTGGAGGCAGAACATATAGCAGTTGTTCTGCTGCAACTGCATCATGAAAAACACACCAGCATGTTTTTGTGCAATTTTCAAATATTTTGATGCATTTGCAAAACTTGGCTGACTTCATAGCAGGAAAATGACACCTGTATCATTTTAGCACATGTATCTTTATTTGACATATGTGCCATTTTTTGATTTGCAACTTGCAAAATAAAGTTAGAAAACATATTTTCTAGTTCAACAGTTGTGTTGCAAGTAGAGCTGGTGCAACAGTATCTTGCTGCAATTCGTTGAAATTCCACATCTATAGTAGAACACAGAGGCGCTGTGACAACAAATGAGCTCAACAAAGACAAAACCTACATCATACAATTCTAAACCAGTGTGTAAATCAAAATCTCCCACTGAGTTACTAGAAGGCCAAAACAGATGTAACAATAACAGACTATAATTATTCTTGAAGTCAGCACACTCTGTGGCTACTGTATCAGCCATTTGTCCTCTAGAAACACCCAGTACTGCTCACAGCACAGTAGGGTGTGTTTAATATAAGGGAAAAGGTAATTGAATTAAACTAATAATTGCAAGAACTCCCTCACATCTGGGCATTTCTCATGTATTATCACCTCAGTTTTGGTTAATGACCCTCAGTTTTACTTCAGACCATCAACATTTCCCAGATAGGCATTAGTCCCCAGTAATACATGGATGGAACTTGACTCACATTGAAACACTCATCATTTATTTATGATGGTCATTAAAGCCATATATGATGGATGTCCATCATATATAACTTCAACACTTTAGTATGTGACTTGCATTTCCATGACACATGTCTTAAGCCTTGCAGTTGTACTCTCACTCCTCCTGCCCCAAAAATGAAGACCTACTATAGCTGTAGCTCTCTCTCTGAAAATCCCCCCTTTTAACCAAACACTCTTCACCCTTGACAGTAGTTCTCACTACTCACCCATGCCCTCCATACAGTTACTGCTGCTTCCCTACTCCACAGTGCTCTACCATCACTCCCCACAGCTGATCAGATGCTCCAAACTGCCAAACCACCACACTGAACTGCTGAATCTCCATGAGAAATGCCATGGTGACCCAGTCGCATGCTAGTCTTGCTCCCCCCAGAAAACACTGTAAGGGACTGATGGGCCTAACCACACCACTTTAAATAGGAGGACCCTGCACTATGGAAAACCACAACAGCCAAAAGACTGCAAGACAAACCCAGAAATTACGGGAAATGTGAACTAAAACAAAAGGTGATAGTCATCCTAATGTATTATATAAAACAAATGCTTGGGAAGTGTAGTATATGAGGATATCATGCCATCTTGGAGGCTAATTAGCTCAATAATCCCACTCACCCTTTGGGTTTATGGATTATTGGCTGATTAGCCCCGTCGATGGCATTATATCCTCATATACGACACTTTCCTAGTATTTATTCTCTATGCAAATGTCTTGGTCTTCAGGCATTATTGCTTATATGTGAAGTAGTATTTTAAAGACCAACTGATGCCTTGCAAAGAACTTTGAAAAACATAAAGTGGACTCATTTCAGCATATATGTTGCATTACTTCTGTTTTTCTCCTCCCTGTCACTTATTAATGAGATCATGTACATAAAAAACAGAATCTTTATTCTTTGCAAGTTCTACTTCTATTGTTTAATCTCAACATGATGTCATAATACTCTGCTTATTATATCAAAGTTATTGCCATAACAACAGACAGTGACATCACCGCACAGAATTATGACATCGGGGAGGAATCAGCTGTATGTACAGATGAACTCTGAAGTATAAAAAAACTATTTCCATACAGATTTCCTCTGTAAGGAATAATTAGAACAGAACTCTACACAAGATAAGTGAAACACAAGCAGGATTACGTGTAAATATGTCATTTTCCAAAGTTTTCCCTGAGGTGTCAGTAGCTCTTTACAATGCAGTTTCTACCAAAAATAAAGACTTGCAGGTTGGAAGTTTTCCAGTAATGGAATGTATTAGGGGTGTGCAAACACCTTATTTTGAATAGTCATGTGAGCATTCTTAGTTGGAGGGCCCAATTATTTGTTAGTCATGGTTTGTTATTCATTATACTGTTGCTGGAACAGTGTGTGAGACTTCAAGATCTCCTGAGACTGCCTGTCCAGTTAGAAGCCATCTTGGAAGCTCATGAAGGGCAGTCCGTGTGATGCAGAACTCACAGAAGCTACAGGCAAGACAGACAGACATCTGAGCTGCTGTGAAAGAGCAATCTACCTCTATCCACTTGTTAAAATTAGACGAAACCCAGAAATGTTAACAGTTTTGTAATTGTTCTTTTTCTAAATTCCAAATTAGGGCTATTTTCCAAACTTTTGTGTGATCTTTTTTAGTGTTTCTCAGTAGAACTACTAGTAGGGTTGTCAGAACCCTCTGAAGTTATGGGTTCTAGTTCTAGTCTAGAACTTTTGAAAAGATTCTTGGATTCTAATCTGTTTAGAACATTTTACAACTTGCACCCTATTTTTCAATTGTGCTGCCAGTAATAAAGATAGTAATAAAATACATGTGATGGAAACTAAGGACATTCTGCCAATAATGAAGATATTAGTGAATTACATGTGAAACTGAGGACAGAAAGAACTACATACTGTTCAATATAAGGGGGAGAAAAATAATCATGTGTAACTTTGATAGGAATACAGCTAGGTTTATTTATGGTTTCTTCTGTTTGCTAAAGCCAGCAACTTACCTAGCAGGCCCACCCATATGTTAAAAGTTCCCCCCCTGCAGCTGCATCATAGTTCCTTAGTTAAAAAAGTGGCACATTAGCCATTTATGTTCTTAATTATATATATATACTCATCATCAAGAATTATGAGAAAAAAAAGTGATATTACCTAATCTCAGCTATTTGCTGCTTTCTGTTTTAAATCAGCAACTCAAAAGTTGTTATGTTTAAAAAAAGCTTTTATAACAAAGTCAAAGTACTGCAGCCACAGCATGTGAAACTGTTGCAAAACATACTGGTCCTGGATATTCAGACTGCGCCAGGCTGTGGTGCAAGCCTGGGCGCAGCGCAACTTGGCTACGCAGGGGCGTTGACAGGGTGATATTCAATGGAGCTGCACCATGGCTCAGCATCATTGAATATCATGCGGGTGGGGAGCTGCCATCTGCCGCTGACCGGGGCGAGTGGGGCGGTGGGGCTCGGTGGGTGGGTGGGGAGGGGTACCACTAGACCACCAGGGTTGGATTGGTGTGGCATTAGTTTTTTACTGACGCCCTCGATCGGGCTGCGAGTGGTCCACTGGATCACCAGGGATATTGGACACATTTTATTACAACTTATGCCCGTGATCGGGCTGCGAGCGGTCCACTGGACCACCAGGGATATTGGACACATTTTATTACAACATATGCCCGCGATCGGGCTGCGAATGGTCCACTAGACCACCAGAGATTTAGGACTATTATTTGTATACGTATGCTCATGAAGGTGCAGCCGGAGCTCAGGTGGCCAACCACAGGTGGCAGCTGCCATGTTGCACCCTACAATACGGCAGCTCACCTGTGGGTGTCCAGCTGTTGCTTGTTTTTTGGGGGGCTCACCTGTGTGCAGTGCAAGTAGGGGTTGCCCATGCATGGGCTCAGCACATCCCAGGCTGACTATCAGGATGTGTGGAGTACGCATGGGCATGCCCCCCTACCTGCGCCACATACATTACTGATGCGCTCCGGTGCATCAGGATTTGTGCCAGGCTCAATCTCCATTTGAATATCATCCCAGGGTGCATCAGTGGGTTGAGTATGGTGCAACTGTGTTGCACCATGCTCAACCCTTCTGAATATCCAGGCCACTATGTCATAATGTAGTCAGTCAAGATATTTGAATAAAAAAATAAACCAGTCATTGTTGTTGCCAAATAATGCATGCAAGTTTCTAAGATAATGTGTACATATAACAACATTCTTTCTTGGCAAATTGAATTAATATGAGGAAGGCAGTATAGCACAGTGATTTAAGGCTCTGAACTGCAAATCTGAAGACCTGCATTTGAATCCTACAGTCCCCACTTGCATACTGTGTGACTTTGAGCAAGTCACTTAACTTCCCTGTATTCCCAGGTTGCACCTGTAAACAAGCTTTCAGCTGAGTGTGTCTCACCTGGTTAAAATAATTTGGAAAAAAATAATACATACAACTTTCTAAGATAATGCATCAAATCTCCAGCTGCTAATTAAATAAAATGTATATTTCAGTTACATAAATAAAAAAGTGGTTTCCTCACCACATACTAACTTAAGGAACATTTAATGTAGCTACAACAGTAGGCATGTGATGTTTAAGGGGCGCAGTATATGTCAATCCCATAATGCATCAAATTAGCAGTACTGGTAAAGCAAAAACACTTTATGATTGGTTTCATTCTGTAAAAACTGCTGATGCTGATGAAGATTTTCTTTTATTTCTGATTCCTTTCTTCTGTTTTAAAGGGGACTGTAGATATGTGCTAGGTGACAGCAGTTGGTAATGTTCTTAATAAGGAAAATGAAAGTCTTGTCTCCAAATGAGCCATAGAAAGACTAAGAAAGGGATACTGAGGCTGAATAAAGAGGAGGATGGTTGGGCAGAAAGCAACAGTGAAAAAGCAGGGATACTGAATGAATACTTCTGCTCAGTATTCACACTGGAAGAGAAGGGGGAGATTCCTAATCTAGTCAATAGAAGCATTCTGGATGGGAGGTTGATATTAGTCCTTTCACAAAAGAAAGGGTTCTGAAAGTACTCCTAAAACTGAAGGTGGATAAAGCAATTGGGCCTAATGGGTTTCACCCCAGAATGATAAAAGAACTAAGGGAAGAACTAGTAACACCACTGACTACCCTTTTTAATAAATCATGGCAGGATGGTGAGGTACCTGAGGACTGAAGGAGGGCAGATGTGATTCTCCTTCACAAAAGTGGGAGCCAGACAGAGGCTGGAAACTACAGACCTGTCAGTTTGACCACAGTGGTAGGGCAAATGATGGAATCACTTCTGAAGGAAAGAATTGTTGAGTAACTAGAAGCTAGTGGGGCAGAGGACCCAAGGTAGCATGGATTCACAGCAGGAAATTCATGTCAGACAAATTGAATTGATTTCTTTGACTGGGTGACCAAAGCAGTAGACCAGGGATTGGCTGTGAACATGGCCTACCTAGAGTTTAGCAAGGCATTTGACACAGTCCCGCACAAAAGATTAATAAGCAAATTAGCCACCCTGGGAGTGGGTCTCAGGGTGGTAGTCTAGGTTAAACACTGGCTAGACATCAGGACACAGAGGGTAATAATAAATGGAGTCCACAGTGAAGAAAGAGGGGTTACTAGTGGGGTACTGCAGGGTTCAGTACTGGGGCTGGTCCTTTTTAATGTCTTTATAAGTGACATTGCAGAAGGACTAGAAGGAAAAGCATGTCACTTTGCAGATGACACAGGTCTGCAACAGGGTTGATATGCAAGGTGGGGTGGAAAGGATGAAAAGGGACCTACCTGGGGGTTTTCATATCAGATTACCTAAAGGTGGGCATGCAATGTGAAAAGGAAGTAAGGAGGGCTGAGGTATACTGGGATGCATAGGGAGAGGCATCACCAGTAGAAAACAGGAAGTTGTTGTCCCTCTGTACAGACAGTTGGTAAGACCACATTTGGAGTACAGTGTACAGGTCTGGAGACCCCATCTCTGCAAAGACATAGACAGGTTGGATGCTGTCCAGAGGAGGATAACCAAAATGGTACAGGATCTGCACCCGAAGACATATGAAGAAAGACTAAAAGAGCTTAAGAGGTATTGCCTCAAGGAAAGGGGGGGCATGATAGAAACTTCCAAATACCTCAAGGAAATCAACAAAGTCCTAGGGGGTAGTATATTTCAGAAAAAGAGATGTGCAAGAACAAGAGGGCACAATTTGAAGATAGAAGGAGGACAATTCAGAGGTAATGTGAGGAAGTACAGTATTTCTTCACAGAGAGGGTTCTAGATGCATGGAATAGAATTCCTGAGGTGGTCATAGAGTCAAAAACAGTGGGATAATTCAAGAATGTATGGGGCAGACATAAGGCAATTCTAGTGGTGGGGGGAAGGAGGAAGTAGGCTTTTGGTTAACTAGGATCTGCAGCTTATCAGTTAGGTAGGGAAATGGGCAGACTAGGTGGGCCAAGCAGTCCTTATCTGCCATCAGATTCTATGTTTCTATGTTTCATACTCAACTGTTCCTTAAAAAAACACTTATGTGAAAACTGTCTTGATTTGCTTTCTTCTTATGGACAACGTTTTGTACAGTTCTCTACATGGAACCAGTAATTTGAGAGTTGTTACTATTATGCCATGGTTTGTGTACAACAGAATGTTAAACATGAGCCATTGTGGTACAAGACCTATGCTTACATATATGTGCTTAACCATGACATAGGTAAAACTCCAGATGACTGTTACACGAAGAGACTTATAATAAAATGCTGCCCACAAAAACATAACAATACAAAATACAGTTTTCCCCATCACTTTTTATTCAGTAAAGTTACTTATGGATAATTTTAGTTTATGGCTAACATTTCTGTAATTGAAAAAATAATAAACAGTTACCAATTAGAAATAATTTTCTGTCCTCTTTAAAACTGAAAAATAGACCACCCCCGGTCCCACTCCAAACTGATGCACCACAAAGTCACAGACTACGTTTGGTTGCAGGCTGCAGCATTGTACTGTTGCACTCCTTGATCAACTTCAACTGCATCTTTCCTGGCTTGGAAATAATACCACCACACAGTTACCAATGATTATGCAATAGAAAAGAGAGAAGAGACACAGTGTCATGAGTGGCTTTTGGGGGGCATCTTTGCATTGTTCAAGAGCTTGGAATTGGAATTAGAGTTGATCCAGGTAAGATTTTCCAGGCATGTTAATATTTTTATTGCACTACTGTCATAAGTAAGACAAAGTGGTACTTGCTACTAAACAGAAACAAATAAAACACAACCAGCAAAATCAATCAATTTTAAAGAAGGTAGATCCAAAAATACATGTTTGCATTTTAACTATAAATAATATGATACAGAAATGATTGACATGACAGTGTCCCTTTTATGCCAAATTTTGGCCTTTTCCCACTGATGTTATAATTGCCCTGTATAAAAAACTTGTTGACCATAAACCCTAGCTACAAAACAGTTTGCCATGAAATGGTGAATATTTTGGAGGGTGTATAGTCCAAGGTAGTAGATCCAAAAAGGAGACAGACAACCAAGTTCATCAGTCTGTAAAAGTTTCCTTTTTCGTCCAGAGAGACTTTGTCCCACACAATATTTACCAGCCACCACCATCTGAGTTGTCATCACCATCAACATCCACAACATCAATCACTTCAGCATCAGTTTGTATACTCTTGTAGGGATATGAAAATCTTGACTTAATAACTTTAATAAAAGTTAATGTGTGCATATTCTGTCAGCTGCCTGTTTCTGGCTTCTGTTATAATATTGCCAGCTATACTAAACATGTGATCTGAAGAGACATTTGTTGCAGGACAATCAATATATTTACAGGCTTCATCATACAGCTCAGTCCAAATAGAAATTTTTGATCTAGTATTCAAAGGGGCATGCAGCAATAGGTATAGGCAGTTCTTGCAGGTAACTGTCTACCATGACAGGCAGAATGCTCAGAAGAGGAATCAACGTAGGCTGGTATGGCAGCAATTTGGGAAAGGTTTTGCCACAGATTTAGCTTGCTACTAAGCAGTGAAGAAGTGGCAGTTGTGAAACTACTACTGTTAATGTTTGGTGACTTTTCCAGTTCTGTATCCCTTTGTGAAGATGAACCTGCATGTTGTGGTGATGACAATCTGAGGGTACTGTGCACGTCTGTGTTTGACTCCAGTGAGGGCTGCAGCTCATCTAGCAACAGACATTTGTAGTACTCTACATCATCTATTTTTGGAAGATGAATAGCCTTGAATCTTGGATCTAGAAGAGTTGCAAGGATGTAGTGTTTTGATTTTGCCATTGTAACTAATCTGTCATTGGTTTTGAAGTGCTCGCTTATTCTCTTTACAAGATTCCTACGATACAGCCAACATGTTGTCTGAGCTTCAGATTTTTTTTTTCTATCTGTAGAGTTAGAACACTAAGATGATGTGAAATCAGCATTATGAGTGGGATAACCTGACTCAGATGAGCCTTCAAAAGACATGTCCCTTGTAGCTGTCTCAAAAGGAGCTAGGCTGCAGCACACTTTCATCATTAATTTCTGCTGCAGCACAGCCAGCATAATGCCATCTCCAATAATGTAATTGCAGTAGTATTCATTTACAGCTTGTTTTTGTTCCAAGAGGCACTGCAACATATAAAGCATTGAGTTCCAATGAGTGGAAACATTTTGAATCAGCTTTTGCTGGGGCAGCCGGTGATTTTTTTTGTAGTTCAGACACTGTCCATATAGCCTCAGTTGAATGTAAAAAGTGAGTCACAATTGTTTTGCAAACAGCAATCAAAGCATCCACTTGTGTTTCATTGCTGAGAAACCCCATGACAATTAAATGTAAACAATGTGCAAAGTAAGAAGCCTGCATAAATCCTCCATCCTGTACTGCTTTCAAGATGTCGGCTCCATTATCACTTACTATGAAGCCATATTTTAGACTGTAAGAATAAACCCATTCATCAAGGAGGTCATTTAGTTCCTGCAAGATGTTTGCAGCTGTATGAATTTTCCCAGACTTCTTTATATGCAGCAGTGCCATCTTTTGGGGTGTCTTTGTTTTTGAAGAAGTGCAAGAAAACTTGACCCAATGAACAGTAAGGGACATGTAATCTATGTTTTGACTGCTGGTCCATATATCTGCTGTGACATATATAACCCCACCCTCTGCAGCTTTAAGTGCAAGCATCACTGTCGCTTTTAAAGCCTGATAAATGTTTGGTATTTCAACATAGGAAAAGTATCTTCAATGAGGAATATTGTAATGAGGCTCTGCAAGTTTCATTAGCCCCCTAAAATCCTCATGATGTCCCAAACAGTATGGGAGAAGGGCTCCAGCTAACAGTTCACCAATTCTGTGATTAAGATGAAGGGTCTTTGGATGATTTTTGGTGAAAGTATTCTTCCTTTCAAATGCCTGAGACAGTGTTAGCTGTTTACAACATATCCCTGCTGGTTTATTATACACTGTGCTTCAATGGACATATGGACGCTGGGATGGTGGACTTGGACTTGTACATTCAGTACCATCACTGGATGTGCAACTGGTACTAATGGTGCTGGCGTTGGTGGTAATGGTGATCCTAGGGCTGGCAGTGGTTCTATCCGCATCAAGTTCAGATAATTCACTATCCATTTCAGATTCCTGATCCTTCGCATGTGTCATCTGGAAGATGAAGGACATGTGCTTTGGATGATCAAGCAAAACTGAAAATTTTTTCAGATGGTGTTTAAGAGCTGTAGTTCCAAGGCATGATGCAACTTTACCACGACATACACTCTGTTTACACAGGGAACAAATTGCTCTGCATGGATCATGTTTACTGACAGAAAAATAATTTCTCACCTCAGATGTGACAGATTTTGTTTGAGTACTAGGAAGATAACTAAAAACTCTTTGTGTTTTTTCACCTGTCTGAGTAGAACCCAGGACATCTTCATTGGTGCTAGAAGAGTGGGCAGGGGCCCTTGAGGGGTTTGCATTGTTGGCCAATGCAGAAGTGGTGAATTCACTGGATATGTCATTTTCATTGCCAATGGTGGTGGATGTATTTGCAAGTGGACTACTTGACTCACTGTCAGCAAACTTGCTCATTTCGTTTTGTAGTGAAACTTAATGCTACATTACTAGACACAACAGTGTCAGACTGAGACTGTCAGACTGAGACAAAGAGCTATTGACTGAGTCAGAGAGGGACTCTTTGTCATCTGCATTATTACTGCTAGTCACAGAGATTTTAACAACATGAATGGCATACTTTATGGTGCCTCTATGTGTGACCCCAGCAACTGCACATGTTATTTTTAAAAGGTCCCCCTTTACTGCACTTTGTTGTTGCTCTTTTGCTATTTGTTGAATTTTTGTCATGTGAAACATTTTGATTATTTTTGCTAACACCAGCAGGATTACCACTACCGCCACCACCTGCTCCACCATCAGCACCAGATGCTTCATCTACATCGGCATCAGCCATAATAGCAGCAGCAGCATACTGCACAAACACACACACAATTCCTGTGTTAGAAAATAATGTGATCTGTGATTGATGATCACTGGCTGCAACTCCAAAATTGAGTTTTGATTGTATGACACTATGATTCTGCAGTGGACTAAAGGTAATAGAAGAATATGCAGGTTTGCAACTAAGGAGCCCAAGTTCAGGGCTTACAGAATGATTTGGCTGCTGGGCATAGTTATACACAAAGCAGGCCGGGCAAGGTTTACAGTCAGGAATTCTAATTCTCAATCAGAGTAAAAAATTATTTTTTCATTGACATTACACAAAATTGTACCACCACACAAATGGCCACTGGACTTCCCTCTGTAACACGCTGGGTAGGGTACAGTGCATCCAATGGGCACATAGCAGCAGGGTGATGGACTGACCACAGGAGATGGATTCACATACATAACACAGGGAATGAGATTTTATCTATCTCCTAACAACCATAGATTGTATTTCTAAGCTTCTGCCATATAAGGGTAATGCCAACACACAACTAGCCACTGGGCTTCTCTCTGTAACACACACTGGGTAGGGTACAATGCACTAAAGGGGCACACAGCAGCAGGGTGATGGGCTGACCACAAGAGATAGAGTCACATATGCAACACAGGGAATTAAATTTTCTGTCTCTTCTCCCAACCATGAATTATATTTCGAAGCTTCTGTCATGTAAGGGTAATACCAACACATAACTGGCCACTGGGCTTCTCTCTGTAACACACACTGGGTGGGGTACAATGCACTTAAGGGGCACACATCAGCAGGGTGATGGGCTGACCACAGGAGACAGAGTCACATATGCAACACAGGGAATGAGATTTTCTGTCTCTTCTCCCAACCGTGAATTATATTTCTAAGCTTCTGTTATGTAAGGGTAATACAAACACACAACTCTCTTAAGATACATTGGGTAGGGTGATGAGCTGGCCACAGGAGATGGGAATCACAATTACACAACACAGGAATTAGAGACAGAGTGGAGAAATAGAAGTCACACACACACACACACACACACACAGGAGTGTTGTCTAGAAAAATTAACCACCTTCAGTGCCTTACTGCCTTGTGTGCTGTTGTATAAGACTAAGGAGTTTTTTGAGGGTAAAAGAGGAGGATTCCACTCAGTACAGCACAATGAGCAGTCCTCCCTGACAAATACTCTGTCCTGACAATTTTATATGCCTTTTTTAAAGTTTGTTATATAGTTTTTCCCCCTATTGTCAAATGCCTGCTGGGTGAGTGTGTAATGTTGCCTTGTACTGCAGTTCTTTTTTGCTTTCAGTCACAAAGGTTCTTTCTGTTACTTAGTTTTCTGTCTCACTATTTTTTTCTCTCATATTCTCTTCTTTTACTGATCCAAATTCCTGATTAGTCCCACCAGACTCCTCCCCCAGTCTCACACCTGACTGTTATTTCATGCCGCCTTTCTATGTCTCAGGCTTGCCCCCCCCTCCGCCCTTTCAACTAATTTTCAATGTTTGTTTTTTCACACACAAATGAGAAAATAAGGAGGGTCTGGTTCTGGATGGAGGAATTTTTAAAATAATTTAGCTGAAGCAGTAAGTTCTACAGTCCAATTTGCGGCCACAGTGACCCAGGCCCTGGCCTATCGAGCAAACAAGAATGCTGTTGCCTGCCTGCTGAAGTTGGGATCGCGGAGTTACACTCAGAGTTGTGCAGTCTCACTTAAATAGCATTCCATGATCCCATAGAAACAATAAAAATAGAAGTTGATGGCAGATAAGGACCGCAAGGCCCATCCAGTCTGCCCATTTCTTTTTCTACTATATAAATGTGCCATCGGCCTTTGCTCTGTCAGTGGCCTATCTATTCATAGTCATTTGTATTGCTCCCTTATGCCTATCCCATGCCTGTTTGAAGCCCTGCACTGTATGCATAGCCACCACTTCTTGTGGTAAGCCATTCCATGCATCCACCACCCTTTCTGTGAAAAGAATTTCCTCACATTCCCCTTAATCGGCCCCTCTAATCTCATGCTGTGTCCTCTTGTCCTGCTATTTTCTTATATTTAAACATGTTAGACTCTTTCACCTTGTTAATGTCCTTGGGTGTTTGAATGCCTCGATCATATCACCTCTCTCCCTCCTTTGCTCAAGGGCATACATATTGAGCTCTGTTAATCTGTCCTCATATGTCTCCTGATGCAGTCCCTGCACCATTTTGGTTGCCCTTCTCTGGACTGCCTCAATTTGGTTAATGTCCTTGTGAAGGTGTGGCCTCCAATACTGCACGCAGTACTCCAGATAGGGCCTAACCAGTGTCTTGTAAAGAAGGATTATTACCTCCCTCTTACGGCTTGTGATACCCCTACTAGTACACCCTAACACCTCCCTAGCCTTACCTACTGCTTTAGAGGTCTGCTTGGATGAATTTAGGTCATCAGTGATGATGATGCCCAAGTCTCTTTCTTCCTTTGTGACTGCTAGCAACTCCCCTCCCAGTCTATAGGTGGCTTCAGGGTTTCTCTTCCCTATGTGCATGATTTTGCATTTCTTTGCATTAAATCCCAGTTGCTACTCTTCTGACCATTTTGCTAGTTTATCCAGATCTCTTCTCATTCTGCCCACCCCATCTGGATCATCTACTCTGTTGCAGATCTTGGTGTCATCTGCAAACAGACAAGCCTTACCCTCTAGTCCATCTGCAAGGTCACTAATGAAGATGTTGAAGAGGACTGGCCCCAGGACTGAACCCTGAGGTACCCCACTTGTGACTTGCATCTCTTCTGACTGTATTCCATTTACCACCACTCTCTGTTTTATGCCTGTCAACCAGTTTGCCACCCAGTTGACCAACTACGCCACCCGAGCCTACCCAGTTTATTAATCAATCTTCTATGTGGAACAGTGTCAAAGCTTTGCTGAAGTCAAGGTAGGCGACATCAACCGCTCCCCTTGGTCCACCACTCTGGTTACCCAGTCAAAGAAATCTATGAGATTAGTTTGACAGGACCTTCCTTTGTAAACCCATGCTGTCTTGGATCCTGTGCCCTATGGATTCCAGGTGTTGCACTATCCTTTCCTTAAGGAGTGCCTCCATAATCTTGCCCACTACTGAGTAAGACTGACTGGTCTGTAATTCCCGCCTCCTCCCTGCTGCCACTCTTGTGGAGCGGGATCACATAGAGCCCTTCTCAGTCTTCTGGGACCTCTCTTGTGCTCAGAGACTCACTAAACAGTTCTGCTAATGGCTCTGCTAGTTCCACCTTTAGTTCCTTAAGTACCCTGGGATGTATGCCATCAGGTCCCATTGCCTTATCCACCTTGAGCTTAGCAGCTCTTTAGGACCCTTTCTTTTGTGAAGGAGTAGTGCTCACCTCCCTCCCCCCGTGTCCATGATGCTGAGCTGTGGGCCCTGCCCTACCTTCTCTTCAGTAAATACTGAACAAAAGTATCTATTTAGGATAGATACCTTTACATGGTCCTCCTCCTCACATGCTCCCTTTTCTCCATTAAGCTTAACAATACCCCCTCTGGACTTTCTCCTTTCACTGATGTATCTATAGAAAGTCTTGTCACCTTCTTTTACTGTTTGTGCTAGTGTTTCCTCAGTTTGGGACTTTGCCTGCCTTACTGCCTTCCCTGCTTCCCTTAGGGCAGTTTGGTATGCCTCCCTATTTTCATCCCGCTGTGTTACCTTATATTTCCTGAAGGCCAGCCTTTTGGCTCTGACCTTTTCTGCTACTGTATTTGAGAACCAAAGTGGTTTCCTTCTTCTTTTGCACTTCCTTTTCTGTCTAACACAATGAGATGTTGCTTCAAGTATTGCATCCTTAATGCTTGCCCACTTTGCCTGTACCCCCATCCCTTGAGGCTTACCTGACCCCACCTGACTACATAGTGAATGGTCAGGTGGTGAGGATGACTCAAACACAAGAGTGCAAGCACACAGAGAGAACTCGCTGATGCTGGCTGCCCCTTCTGAAGCAACACTGCTGCACCCCCCCCCACATCTTGAGCCAGGGCTGCCTGGGTCATGTCCCTTCCCCACCCACACACACACAGCAGCTAGGGTCAGGAAAAGATGTGATGGGAGTGGGACACAGAGCTCAAGAGTAAGTTAATGTTAGTTAAGCTAACTTACAGATTTAAACCCTTTTGCGAACCCTTTAGTGTTCACGTTCTAAGTTAGAACTTGAACACCAGAGATCAAGGAGGGTTTGAATCTTTGATGACCTAGTTCTGACAACATTAACTACTAGTAGTGTTTTTTTTTTCCTAAAAGTGAAATAAAACTAGTACATATGAACACACAAAAAGTGCCAGCAGGAAAGTGCTAGGTCTGTGTTGTCTGCTTGTAATGTGGATTCCTCAGTGGTTATTTAGGGTCCACCCCTCCCAGTTAGGAGTTTCCCCATCCCCAAGAGCAGTCCCCACCATGTTTATGCTTCTAGTGTTAACCCCCCTCTTTATTTTGTCCCATCCCATCCCATCTTAAAGCTGTCCACTGTCTTTGGGGATAACACCTCATCTGACTACTCATTACAGTTATCTACCACCCTCTCTGTGAAAAAGCACTTTCTCATTTCCCTCTTGAATTGTCCTCCCATCAGTTTTATGCAGTATCCTTTAGTGTCTTGTTACTGCTAATGCTGAAGAGACCTTCAGAGTTCACCTTGTTTATATCACTGAGGTATTTAAATGTTTTAGTCATGTCTTCCCTCTCCCTCCTGTCCTCCAGGGAGTACACATTGAGGTCTCAGACTCTCTAATATGTTCTACCATGCTGACCCTGGATTATTCTAGTTGCCCTCCACTGAACCACTTCCAAAAGACTGATGTATTTTCTTATAAATGGCACTAGTAGTGCAAACGTACTCCAGGTGTGCATCAACCAGGGATCTGTACAGCAGCAGAATGACCTTCACCTTCCTGCTAGCCATTCCACTGACATGCAGCCTAGCATTGTGTTTGCTTTGGCTGCTGCCTTCCTGCACAACATAGAGTTTCAGGTCACTTATGATGATCACCCCCAAATCTTCGCCTCTTCTGACTTGGTAACCTGCACACCTCCAAGACAATATTCGATCTTTGGGTTCTTAGTCTCCAAGAGCATGACTTTGCACTTCTTGACATTGAACCCCAGTTGCAAAATACTCCACCACCTCTCAATCCTGGGTAGATCTTCCCTGAGATCTTCTATTTCCTCTATGTCCACCCTCGCACAGAGTTTGGTGTCATCTGCAAACAGATCTTAGATTTACTCTGACCACTATTTCACCAGTAAATATATTAAACAGCATTGGATTGAGTACTGAACCCTGTGGGACCCTGTGAGTAACTATTCTAGCTCCTGAGAATCCCTCTCTGACAACTACCCTCTGACTGTTGTCCTGCAGCCATTTTTTTACCCTAATCTTTAGCTTTACTCCTACCCACAGATCTTCCAGCTTCCTGATTAATGTCTGGTGAGAGAAACAGAGTTGAAGGCCTTACTGAAATCCAGATACATGATGTCCATAGCCTGGCCCTTATCCACAGGTTGTTGTCACCCAATCATTGAAATCAATATCGTTTGTCTGGCAAGACAGCCCTGCCATAAACCCATGCTACCTCTCCTCTGGAGTCCATTATCCTGAAAAAAACACACTAGTCTTTACTTCAGTATGGTCTACATGAACATTCCTACTACTGAGCTCAGACTAACTAGTCTGTAATTGCCAGGGTCATCCCATGACCCACTTTTGTGGAGCAGCACTATGCAGGATGCTCTGCAGTCTAAGAGTACCTCCCCTGACACCAGTGAGCTGCTAAACAGGTTCATCAGGGGACCCACTAGGACATCTGACAATTCTCTCAGCAGCCTTGGATGTATACAATCTGGGTGCAGGGATTTATCCACTTTCAGAGCCATCAAACCCTTTCTTACCCTATCCTCAACAAGATCCCAATCAGTGTCTCTTCCTACTTCAGTGTCCACCCCTTGGATACCTGCATCTGAATCCCACAACCCTCACTTGCATACTGTGTGACCCTGAGCTAGTCATACAATGTCCTTGTGCTCCCAGGTCGCACCTGGAAACAAGCTTTGGCTTAGTGTACCTTTCTTGGTTAAACAGTCCCCCCCCACACACACTTCTTCCCTTGAGATATCAGACCATCCTTCTAGCTAGTGAAAACTGAGCAAAAATACTTATTTAATACTTCTTCCTTCTCTTCACTACTTTCTATCCATCCCCCATCTTTTTTTAGCTTGATAGCATCATCCCTTATATACCTTTTCTCCTTGATATTTTAGAAGAAAGACTTCTCCCCCCTTTTTCAACCTTTCTACCAGTTGTAGTTCCTTTCTGACCTTGGCCAACTCAACTGCTCTGCCCACCACCCCAGCCTCAACATGGTACACCTTCCTGTCTTTTTCCTTCTGTGTCCTTTTGAATTTCTTTAAGGCCAACCTTTTGCCCCTCACTACCTGTACTACCTGCCTATTAAACCAACTGGGCTTTTTACTTTTCAGTATTGCACACTTGTTAGTGTCTGCCCCAGGGTGGGACAAATAGGGTTACCAGGTCGCCAAATGCGACCTATTTCCCAAATGCCCATTAATTTTGACTAAAAGCTGCCATTTAAGCAGTCACGCCAGGAAATAGCATCAGATGCACCTTTTTTTTCATTATGCTCCCAAGTGCAGCCGCCCCACATGCGCAGTATTTCTTTTTTTTGTTTTCCCACTGCGCATGTGCAGATTAGTCTGTGACTCCAAGTCCGTGGCCATGCAAGCATGATCCCAAATTGTAGTGCGCTGCATGGTTCCCCATCAGCCAGTATGCTGATTGCTTAACTTGGAGAGAGCAAGCCATGGGGACTTGGAGTCAGCGCAAGTCGAGAGGGGATGGACTCATGCCCAGATGATAGATGACAAGGTATGATCTAGCAGATGGCAGGCATTCACGTGTGTGTTCGGTTAGGTATAAATGCTGTGAACGCTGCTGCCTGCCATTTCGTTGACTGTTTGTGAGGGAGAGGAGAGCATTCTTGTGTACTACTGCATTACATCATTGCGATTGCATCTTAGAACTTAAGAATTTAAATAATTTAAATCAAAAGCCCTTTCAAGGGCTTAAGTTGGAAACATCTACAATTGTTCACTGGGGAGGGGGGTAGTATATGTTTGTGAGGGAGAAGAGAGCATTCTTTGTGTACTACTGAAGCACATTGCGATTGCATCTTAGAAATTAAATCAAAAGCCCTTTTAAGGGCTTGGAAACATCAACAATTGTTCACTGTGGAAAGGGGGGTAATATTACAGTATCGGATTCTGTTGAAAGTGGGAAAAAACATTAAATTGGCATTTGGCAATTTAAACTATATGACCACAAAGTATGATGATGTGCTGCTGAAGTAAGGGTGAGGGGAGCTGCTTTTCTTGCTCTGAGGGGGGAAAATCTATTCTGTGCTGGTTTTACCGTGTTGCAATGCTGACTCGAAGTGCTACATAAAAAGCACTCAGAGTTGAGAGTGAGAGAGACCATTTTAAAGAACTGCATTACCAAGTTCAACTTCAGGCAATAGGCATTGCAAGAAAAGTTAAGAAAGTTAACTCAAAGTGGTAGACCCTGTATTGACTGAAGAATGGGGGGCTTAAGTTGCTTGACAGTTCAGGTGGGAGGGCAAAGCTACTTATCTGTGTGCCACAGTCTATTTGGGCATCTTGTACTGTGATTTTGTCAGGCTTTTTAGGGTGGGACCACTCACTGATAGAACAAAAAAAATTAAAAAATACAAGCTTGCTACAATAATAAGTCCGGACTACCACTTGTGTGCATATTATTGGCAAAGTCTGTTTTGACAGTCCACCTGTCTCATCATCCAGTGTTGTAGTGGTTGTGTTTGTGTCAGGTTGTATGTTTTTGGGACAGCATTGGGGGACCAAAAAATACAAAATTAAAGATTGCCACAATTAATGAAAAGTCCATACTAGTACTACCTGTGCACGTCATTGACTGCATCTTTTGTTGTTTGGATATCCACCTGTCTCATCCAGTCCTCTTGAGGTTGTGTCAGGCTTTTTTGAGGGGATCAGTTTAAAACAAAAAAAATTAAAGCCTGCCACAATTAATGAAACGCCCATACTAGTACTACCTGTGTACATATCATTGACTTCGTCTTTTGTTGTTTGGCTATCCACCTGTCTTGTCCAGTCCTCTTGAGGTTGTGTCAGACTTTTTTGAGGGGACCAATTTAAAAAAAAAAAAATAAAGCTTGCCATAATTAATGAAATGCCCATACTAATACTACCTGTGTGCATATCATTGACTGCGTCTTTTGTTGTTTGGCTATCCACCTGTCTTATCCAGTCCTCTTGAGGTTGTGTCAGGTTTTTTTGAGGGGACCAATTTAAAACAAACAAACAAAAAAATTAAAGCTTGCCACAATTAGTGAAACGCCCATACTAGTACTACCTGTGTGCATATCATTGACTGCGTCTTTTGTTGTTTGGCTATCCACCTGTCTCATCCAGTCCTCTTGAGGTTGTGTCAGGCTTTTTTGAGGGGACCAATTTAAAACAAAAAAAAATTAAAGCTTGCCACAATTAATGAAATGCCCATACTAGTACTACCTGTGTGCTGTGCATATCATTGACTGAGTCTTTTGTTGTTTAGATATCCACCTGTCTCATCCAGTCCTCTTGAGGTTGTGTCAGGCTTTTTTGAGGGGACCAATTTAAAACAAAAAAAAATTTAAGCTTGTCACAATTAATGAAACGCCCATACTAGTACTACCTGTGTGCTGTGCATATCATTGACTGTGTCTTTTGTTGTTTGGATATCCACCTGTCTCATCCAGTCCTCTTGAGGTTGTGTCAGGCTTTTTTGAGGGGATCAGTTTAAAACAAAAAAAAAATTAAAGCCTGCCACAATTAATGAAACGCCCATACTAGTACTACCTGTGTGCATATCATTGACTTTGTCTTTTGTTGTTTGGCAATCCACCTGTCTTGTTCAGTCCTCTTGAGGTTGTGTCAGGCTTTTTTGAGGGGACCAATTTAAAATAAAAATAAAAATTAAAGCTTGCCACAATTAATGAAACACCCATACTAGTACTACCTGTGTGCATATAATTGACTGCGTCTTTTGTTGTTTGGCTATCCACCTGTCTCGTCCAGTCCTCTTGAGGTTGTGTCAGGCTTTTTTGAGGGGACCAATTTAAAACAAAAAAAAATAAAGCTTGCCACAATTAATGAAAAAGGAATAGCTATTATAACCTGTGTGCAAAAATATTAGTGACAGCCTCTGGTTGTGTACTTCAAATATCAGTCCATCCAAGACAAGTCCATCAGTCTCACTCACAGTCACGGCTACAGCCAGTCCTCCTGGTTGTGTCAGGCTCAGGCAGGCATCCAAAAACTGTCTGCTGCTGTGCTGCTGCCATTACTGGCAACCACTCGTTGTTTTTCATACTGTTTTGAGATTGGAGTAATAAAAATGTCTGGAAAAAAGAAACAAAAACAACAACCTTATTTGTTTTCCTTTGGCTTTATTAAACCCAGTCTATGTGCTGTGGAAGAATTACGTAACAAAACTATTCAAATCATCAGTGACACTGACAGTAACATTGTCGATGTTGCTGATGAAGAGGAACATGTGAAATTAAATCCTCCAGTTGGTAATGCTGCTGCTGCTGTTTCTTCTATTTCTGGAGGAAGGGGCAGCCAGGGTGACCGCCGCGACCATATTGACATACCATCAGTAATAGTTACTGATAGTGTTCAGGTTCCTAGTGTTTCTGCTACTTCTAGTAGTGCTTCCGTTGCAGATAGTTCATCTTCCTCAAGCTCTCTGCCCAGAATAAATCCTACCAACAGAAAAAAAGATTCAGTGAAACGCAAATTCAGGGCTGAAGGGTCATGGGAATTTGACTGGCTTCAGTATGAGAAGCAAAGAAACACTATGAACTGCAAGGTGTGTAGGAAGCAACCCCATCTGGCAGATCATACATCTGTGTTTTTTGTTGGTAGCAGTACTTCTAAAATGGAGTCTATAAAAATTCATGATGCAAGCAGTTCCCATGTAAAATGCATTCTAGCTGAAAGGGCTCAAAGGGCACCTGAATCCACACCTATGGCTTTTTGTTTTCAAAAGATGAATGTTGCAATGAGAGAATCCATGCGGTGTCTTTTTAATGTTGCCTACTTTCTGACATCAAGGGATAGGCCATTTCAGGACTTTCTGTTTCATACCTCACTGTTATGCAAATGTAATATAAAAGTGATTGAACCGTACACAAATCACAAGAGGTGCAGCGAGTTTGTGCATCATATTGCAGCAGTATACGAGAAATACAACTGAAGAGATAAAAATCTCCTGCTGTTGGACTGTTAATAGACAGAAGCACTGACAGAAGTGTGAGGAAATTTGTGAATGTGTTCATCAGTTATGTTGGTGAAGATGGTACTCCAAATACCTCCTTTATTGGTACCGAGTTACTAGCGAAAGCAGATGCCGATGGATACATTGCAGCATTAGATTCACTCTTTAACAAACTTAACATCCCCTTGTGGAAAACTCTTCCATGGATTTCTGGGATGGCCACTGATGGTGCATCAGTCATGCGAGGTCAATGTGGTGGAGTCACGGCAAAGTTACAAAACAGTGGCCTGCCTTGGTTAATTGCTACATACTGCATTGCACATCTTTTACAACTGGCCATTCTGGATGCCCAAAAACATATGCCAGAAGTTCACAAAAATGAAAATGGCTTGAGGGCCCTGTATTCATTTTATCATTCTTCTCACTGAAGAATGAGAGCCTTGGAGGAGGCTGCTAACACCATTTTCATTGAATTGAAAAAACTGGTCAGCATTTTCACAGTGTGTTGGGTCAGTTCACACCACATAGCTGTGTCAGCTCTTCTCCACAACCTGTTGGCAATAATTGCACACTTAGAGAATACTGCAACACAGCACAGTGGGACTCCTGATGCAGACAGCGTTAAAGGACATTTGAACATTGTAAAAAACAAACAAAAAAATGTGGTTCTTGGCCTTTCAACAAGATTATCAATCTATTCTTGGAAGGCTTTCTCAAAATTTCCAAAAAGAGGGTCTTCTTCTTACACAGGTACAGCCACGGGTGGAGAGCTGCATTTCGGAGCTCATGAAGTTGAAGACCAATGCAGGCCCTGCTGAAGCACAGTTTTTAGAGTATGCCAGTTCAGAGGGCAGTCTCCTCACTGGTGGTATGGATGGCAGCAGCACTCCTCAAGCTCCTCCACCAGGCATGACTCAAAATGCTAGTGAACATCATGTAGTACATAAAAATAGGAATAAAAGGCAAAAAAGAACCAGGCAGGCCACTGCTTCAGACCAAGCAGCCAAGGAGATTGTTTCCAGTGAAAATGCCCGCACACTGATCAAGGAGAAAATATGCAACAGTGTTGTTGGATTCTTATGTGACAGATTTGAGCCCATGTGGCAGTCGGAAGACTACTAACGATTTTCAGTATTTGACACAACTGTTTGGCCTTCTCCTGATGACCCTTTCTTTCTAAATTTTGGTCAGAAATCCATCACAGGGCTTTGCCAGATGTACATGCTATCTCTGAAAAGCAATATGGTTCAGGGCAACTTTATCTGATCCAGAGCTGGAGGACGCTGAACTTGAAAGAGAAATTACACAAAAAGTTTTGGAAGAGTGGCAAAATTTCAAAAATTCTGTAAAAAATTAAAATACAGAGCATGTATTAAGAAAGGTTCACCAAAATTTAAAGAGATTTGGTCTGTTACGGTTGTTGATCACAATTTTTTTAGGTAATGCCAGTGAGTACAGCTGCTTGCGAAAGGGGATTTAGTGCTCATAATAGAATTAAAACAATATCTCGTAGCAATCTTATTGATAGCACTATGGATGATTTGCTAATGATCAGTTTAAATGGACCAACAATAGCGGACTTTAATCCAGGCCCATCAATTGATCACTGGTACTCATCAACACCAGGATATTGGCATCTTTCTGGGCATAAAGTCACACATCCAGAATCAGATGTAATGGACTTGGAAGCAGAAATAAATGAGAAGTTGGAGTCGGACTCGAGGAGTTGAGTTCAAAGGACACAGACAGTGGTTGCATTGGAGTGGGATGTGGGAGGTGGACCGATTTTGCAGAAGACAGTAACAGTAATACACAGTAAATACTGTTAGTAATTTGTCAGCCATAGTTTTTAGGAAGTATTTACTTATTTTCTGCCCTTGCCCTCAAAATCTAATTTTAGTGATGCTGACCCTACAGTGGTGGATTGGGGATGGTAACAGCATAGCAGCAGGCAGCAGAACATGTCTGGCCATGTAATGAAAAAAAAAGTCACAAAAAAAGTACCCCCCCGAAAAAAAAAGAACACACAAAACAATAAGAGAATCACAACATCTGAAAGGTTTTATTGGTTTATTTAACAAGTCAACAACAACAACAAAAAATGCAGTGTACACTTAGCACTAGGAGGAGACTTGTTTTTACTTGTAAATCAGCAGGTTCTGGTCAGTCAGTTAGACAGGCAGGACTTTCAATTTGTGCTTTATAAATTCTCCTTCCTGAGTATACTTGATGCTGTTCTGGCAGGCTAATTCTCATCAGAATCTCTGGTAAACACGTTCCCAAATATAGGTTAATAGACAATTCCTCATCTGAAAGGCAACTTAAAAAAATGGCTACCATATTTTATAGGCTAGCAGACGTAAAAAAATTGGCCACCTAAAAATATTTTTGGCCACCAGATTTTGAGGTATGGTGGCCAAACTGGCCACCAGGTCAAAAACTGATTTGTACCACCCTGGTCTGCCCCTGATTATGACCCATTTCTGGTCCACCCCCATCTTCTTTGACATGAGCAAGGTACCCACTTAGAATCCCTCCTTATTGCAGTCTGCTTTCCTGAACTCTAATAATCTTCCAGGAATTAGTCTTCACCATTGATTCACATTAGTGGGTCTTAGCTAAAGATACTAGGGCTCTGCGGGAACCAGAACTTTTCAGGAGGGCTGGCACCAAGGCAAGCTGTACACTTGCATTGCACCATAAGATGAAGCTTGTGGACCAAGGTTTACCTTGGCACCAGCCTTTAACTGCCTTAATTCCTTTTTTCACACCATCAAGTGCATATCAGTGATGATGTTGCTCACCTGCCAGTAGTCAGAACTTCATGTTTATATGACGACAGCATTCAGTTCCCTCAGTTTTAGTGTTTAAAGCTAGAGTTTGTTTTGTGTCAAGTTAGTGAATTTTCAAAATATTTCTGTCAGTCTCTCACAACCCTGTTGAGTTAACTATAGATGGCCATGTAAGATGATGATAGGGAGCTTCTCAGTTAAGCTGCTGCAGTGGTGGGGCCATGTCCTTTCCACTTTCCCTATCAAGGAAGGGTTACTTATTAATTTTTTTTGTGCTTTTTCTCCCAGGGTCTTCTGCCGGTTCCTTCTGATGCCCCCCTTCCCCATGCTGATCACCAGGTATCAGACAGCACTGGGTTCAAATAGCACCAACAACAATAGCGCTGGCATGGTGCACATGGGAGAAATGGCACAGATTATTTTTACAGGAGGCTCTGCCCCCTACACCCCCGTCTTAAGGATTCTCACTATGAAGGGGGAGTAGATCCTGGGGAAAGTTATAAAATTGTTGGGCCATTACTGCCCCTTGTAAAAAATATTTTAAAGCCCCAAGTGTGCTAAAAAGGTCAGAGATCAGGATGAGAACTCTGGTCTCCAAAACTGCTGGTTGAGGTGCTTGATGCCCCAGCCCTCTACACCACAGGAGCAGCTCAGCCAGCCTATTGGCTTCTGGTGCTTTTGTCCTGTCTACAGAACCATGGACAGCAGCCAGGGGAGCACTTACAGCATGCACTGTAAATCACTAGTCACTGTCCATGTGAGTGCTTACTGGACTATTGCCATAAAGTGAGGAGTTATTGTGGTAGCACTCAAATGATGGGGTACCATATCAGACCCTCTCCCCTTAAGTACCCACTACTTACCCTTCATGGCAGGGGGTTGGAAGACCCTCAACCCTCCAGACCGGATCCAGTTTCAGGGAGGTGTCTTCCCGAGTGGCACTGTAGGGGGACAATCATCATTCTTCTGCAGCAGAGGACTCCCTTGTTTACCTGGTTCCCCTTCCCTCAGGGGATGGAGCATGCAACAACGCCAGCTGTGGCAGCATGCAAGCTCCTGTGTGTGCTCCTCCAGGTGTCTGCTCCATCCTCTACCCACATCTTCAGAGTCAGCAAGCCACCCCACCAACCTTTGTTAGGGGGCAAGGGTTCACCGACTGCTTCCATCCCCCCTCCCTAGAGAAGAAGAGCAGTCCTTGGGATGCTCGATTATCCCCTGGCAGTCTTTGCTCATTCCTGAACATGGGTCAATGGCATGGCATGAGGTGTGACATCCAGTGTCTCATTCCTCAGTGCCACCAGGCCTTGTCAAGGAAGTGTTATGCTCCTGCGTGGTCCTGTGCTCAGGAGGAAGGACAGTCCTTCTGGCAACACAAAAATAAGTTGTCCTGTTCCTAGTCCAGGTTGGGTACTTGGAACCACTTGACCTCAAGTTCTTCCTCTTTCCTTCTGAAGGGGAAGAAGCGGTACCACTTGAGGTTGCCCTCTATAAGGTTCTCTGTGAGATCTTCAGTCTCTCAGAGTCAGAGGCCCTCATTGACACCATCAGCATTACCAAGGGCCTGTGGTACTAGGAGGTCAATGTCTTTGGCCCGGAGCTCCTCTGTATCTGTAAGTGTCGACTCCATTTGGAAGGTCCACCATTGGGCAGGTCTGTTTTTTTTTCTCAATTCTATTTGTAGCCCTCCAACCTGGAACTCTCTCAGGCCACTGCACTCACCTGCTTGCATTACCATCCGCTGTGTTCCCCTGCCATCTTCAAGTTCGGTACGGTTCCCCTGGTTGGGGGAGGACAACTCAGGGAGACTGTGGGGAGCAGTGGGGGGGAACCAGCATTGGGCATGTGCAGGGCTATTGCCTATCCAGGGCTGGAAGGGTATTTCTTGTGGTTAACCTGAGATCCCCCCTCCCCCCACGTGGTGCACGTCTGACGCCAAGGCGCATGGTAACCCTGCCTGCATCAGCCATGCTCTTATGTACTGCCTGGTGGCTCGATGGTGCCTCTGGTCTCCACTGGGGGTCACCAGAGCACCGGGCATCCCTAACTCTCCCACCCGGAGAGGAGAGCTGTCCAGAGGGTGGTCAATCCATCTCCCTCCCCTACTGACCCCCGACTCCCGAGCTCGCTCCCGAACTTGGGTCATTGGTGCAGCAGGAGGTGTGGCGTCCAGTGCCTCAACCCTCAGCACCTCTGGGCCAGCAACACTGGTCAGGTCTTATGGAGCACTGGGTACAGCTTCTGGGTCATTTACCTCTGCCAGTGAAGCTGGTTCCTGATTGTTCAGGGGACAGTGGAACTGGAGTTGCGGGTGGGACCCTCAAGCAGGGCAGAGCATCTGTCTTTTGCAGCAGCCTCTGGGCCCTTGCTACTTATCACACCATACCTCCTGTCCCACTGGCTGTACCCTCATTCAGTGTTATTGTAATGGGACCAGCAGTGATACCATTGGTGATCACCTTAGTGCCAGCTAGGCCATCAGTGATGGGGTCAACACCACTGTTGGAAGCATGTTTAGGCCCTACTGGGCCTGGCCCAGTGCCAGCTCCAGCACCAGTTCTGGTGCTACCTCAGTACTGGTGATCTCCCTAGTACTGGATTCCATTCCAGTTAGTCCATTGAGGCTGGTGTTGCCAAGGCCAAGTTCTGGATTGGAGGGCCTATGATCCCCCCATGACCCTCCCTCCAGGGAGGATGTGGATGTTGATGAGTGTGACCCTGAGCTCATTATTTCTGAGGGTAGCAATGGAGACTCTTTCTTTAGCCTGGCCTTCAGAACCAGGCCCTTCTTCTGTTCCACAGGAGGATATAACTTTCCCGGCCTTACTCAAGAATATGCATTCTGCATTTTTTTTGAACTTTCAGCCATTGACCCAGGTAAATGTCTTTGCAGAGGTTAAATGTTTCTACCATGCTGGCCAATTTAGTTCTTCCTGTTCCACCTGCAATTGAGACCTTGTCAGATGTGGTCTGGAATAGATTTGCCTCTATCCCTATCCTTTATGTCTGCAAACAGATAGAGAGGAAAAACATTGGCCCTAAGGATAGACCTGTGTATGTTTTTTAACTTATAGCTGATGGCCTTTGTTACTCCCACTGAGACTGACAAAGTCATTTTTCCTCAAGAAATCACTGTATGCCCTTTTAACAAGGAGGCACACAAGACTGACAGTATGGGCAAGTGGGCTTTCACATCAGCTACCTTTAGCAAATACATTGCTAACTACCAAGGGCATGTTTCCAGATAAGAGTACTGTGCAGCCCACTTATGTCAGACACCTCCATGCATGGCTGTCTCCTCCATTATAGCCAGTATCCATTTTAACATTTTTACCCATAATTCTCTTCCCGGTGATTTACCTTACTTTCACAGCATTTGCAGAGCAATCATATCTCTACTACCAGGGCTACATTATTGTACTGCCTGTGCTTTTAAGGGTGTGGGAGGCTTCTAAGTACTTTACTATAAAGTGCTTTGGTGCTTTTGGGCTTCAAGGTTTCAGTTATATTTGTATTCGGTGCTTTTTGTACTGTACTGGTGTTGTATTTTTTTTCTTTGCTTCACCCATGTGACCAGTAATGCCCAACTTGTGCTTGTGATACACATTTCTTGGTTCGAAACATTTTATTTTATTTGCTGCCACTGCTGCTGAAATATTCTTTTATGGTAGCTTGCTTCACTCTGCTTGTGCTGTATTTTGCCCACTGACACTCTGTGTTGGCAGTGATGTTCCAATCAGGTGTCATATCCTCTCGTTGCTCCATGGCACAACAAAGTGTAAGAAGAGCCTGTCTGATGTCCTTGGTGGTTATTAGTGGCTCAGGCAGCACTATCTCTGTTTCATCATCTCTTCCTCCATGCTGACTGGTTAGTTCTATACAGAACAGGCAGATGCCTCCCCCCCCCCCGAAAGCAGTGTGGTATGACTGATTTCTCAAGTCACAAAAAATTGCAGTTTGACCAACCCTATCATGTTACAGCAACAAAGTACGCTCAGCCTTTCTTTTACTTTTTTTGGTCCTACTGGGAGCTCATTTTTAAAAGTTAGTGTCCCTGAGCCAACACATCTAAAAAAAAGCCTATTTCATCATGATTATAGATGTCATTGGGATCATACTCAGATAGAACACCAGGCTGAGACATTGATCTGCAGTAGCAACATCAGCACTTTGCTTCTCTCCGTGGGCCCTTTTAAAACCGATGTTGTAGCTGACTTTCCGTCAGTGTAGCCAGCCTATAGAGGGAACAAAGACAGTTTTGCCAAGTGCAGTCAGAATGTTAGCTGCCTTCTCAAGCAAAAGAACCATAGAAACATAGAATTTGACAGCAGATAAGGACCGCTTGGCCCACCTAGCCTGCCCATTTCCCTACCTGATGGATAAGCTGGAGATTCTAGTTAATCAACAGCTTACTTCCTCCTACCCCCCACTAGAATTGCCTTATGCCTGTCCCATGCATTCTTGAATTCTCCCACTGTTCCTGACTCCATAACCTCCTCAGGAAGGCTGATCCATGTATCCACAACCCTCTCTGTAAAAAACACTTTCTAACATTACCTCTGAACCGTCCCCCCTCTATCTTCAAATTGTGCCCCCTTGTTCTTGCACATCTTTTCTTCGGAAAGATACTACCCTCTTGTACTTTGTTAATTCCCTTGAGATACTTGAAAGTTTCTATCATGTCCTCCCCCCTCCCTCCTTTCCTCAAGGATATACATATTAAGCTGCTTTAGTCTCTCCTCATATGTCTTCTGGTGCAGACTCTGCACCATTTTGGTTGCTCTCCTCTGATCAGCCTCCACTCTGTCTATATCTTTGCGGAGATGGGGTCTCCAGAATTGCATGCAGTACTCCAGATGTGGGTCTCACTAAGTGTCTGTACAGAAGGATAACAACTTCCTGTTTCCTACTGTTGATATCTCTCCCTATGCAGCCCAGTATCTCCCAGCCCTCCTTACTGCCTTTTCTCACTACTTGCCCACCTTTAGGTCAGCTGATATAATTGCTCTTAGGTCTCTTTCGGTTTTTGTTGTTATTAACTCACCCCCATTGTGTATTCTTCCTCTGGGTTTTGTTTCCCAGATGCATTACCTTGCACTTCTTTGCATTGAATCTGAGCTGCCACATATTTGACCATTCCTCCAACCTTGCCAAGTCCCTTTTCATTCTTTCCACTCCACCTTGTGTATCAAACCTGTTGCAGATCTTTGTGTCATCTGCAAAGAGTCATACTTTTCCTTCCAGGTGCTCTCCAATGTCACTTATAAAGACATTAAAGAGGACTGGTCCCAGTACCAAACCCTGCGGTACCCCGCTAGTTACCTTCTTTTCTTCACTGTTGACTCCGTTTACTATTACCCTTTGCGTCCTGTTGTCCAGCCAGTTTTTTATCCAGGCTACCACCTTGGGACACACTCCAAGGCTGGCTAACTTGTATATTAATCTTTTGTGTGAGATTGTGTTAAATGCCTTGCTAAAATCTAGGTAGGCCATATCCACAGCCCCTCCCTGGTCTATTACTTTGGTCACCCAGTCAAAGAAATCTATTAGGTGCATCTGAGATGACCTTCCTGCTGTGAAACAGTGCTGCCTTGGGTCCTGTACCCCACTGGCCTCTAGGTACTCAACAAGTCTTTCCTTCAGAAGTGATTCCATCATTTTCCCTACCACTGAAGTCAAATTAACTGGTCTGTAGTTTCCTGCCTCTGCCCTGCTCCCACTTTAGTGAAGTGGAATCACATTTGCCCTCCTCCAGTCCTCAGGTACCACCCCATCCTCCCATGATTTGTTAAACAGAGGGTCACTTATCAGGGCATCTCAGCCTCTGGCATCGGAAAACCACCTTAGTAGTGCCTCCTGCATTTCATTATCCTTCCGGTCTCTCTTCCATTTGCATTTAGGGTTTTGGTTTTCATGATGAGCTGCGAAAATTTTTCCCTGTCTTGCTGCAGATCAGAAAGAGTGGCATTGTGAAATGTATAGACAGCTCACAGAAGCTTACTTTAGGCATGCTGTCTATCTCTGTCAAAATCTCAACTTGCCTACAATGGAAAGAACACTCCACTTAGTCGCCATCCTGTAGGAGTCAGAATGTGATTGTGAATGCGAATGTAACTGTCATACAACCAGACACTTAAGTTGAAATGCCAAGCACATATTGCGCTTCCCACCTGCCACAGTAATTATCACTTCATTAACAGAGGTTACAAAAGTTGAGCACCAGTAACCGTGAGTTACCTCAGTGACAGGATTTGTCTCTTAAATACAGTACAGTCTATAAAAGTGCTTTGTAAATGCACTGTAAAAGAGTGCTTAGTGTTCTGCAAATGCTGGCAACTTTTCAGTATATGTGGGCTGCCTAATTCATTGTAACTCCAATTCTTATAATTACAGTGAACATCAATGGCATTTGATAACCAGAAAATGAAAGATAAAACCGAGTTTCTGTTATAATGTCATACGTGTACAGTGCAAGTCACATTAAACTGTTCCATCAACTCAATGGTGTAGCATTTTTTTTTGTGATGCTACTGCATTGGTGACTCAAATTGTAGAAGCTTTTAACTGTTTTCCAACTGTCCTTCACTGCCTATTCTGCTCACTTGTACCTGTTTAGTGAAATGGCAGTAGCTGTTTTGCAGAGTTTATGCAATGCATTTTCCTGGAATTGTTTATAAATATCACAGCATTTCTTAAGAGTTGTTCAGTCTGCCTTCTGAAATGAAACTCATAAGCACTCAGCTGAAAATAAAGCTTATAGTGCATAACAAATACTAACCTTTAACTAATTCATTGAATTAAACACTGCACAGGTTAGGAAACTCATTGAACAGTGCTACACCAGTGAGTTAAGGTAACAGTTTAATGTGACTTGTACTGTAAGTTGACTGAACTATATACCATATGGAGTTTACTTAAGTCTCTGGTAGAGTCCCAGACAGATTGTGAAACTAAACAAAAGATTCTGCTGACTGCCACTCATGGAATTGAGTCTAGCAGTCATCAACTCAAAGCTGCTATGAATTCCTTAGATACTGCCTCCTGCTGTGCCACTGCAGGCATCTGTAGCAGAAGGCATTCCTGGGATGGTCACATGATGGCTGCTTGAGTGAAAGCTTCTTCCTTTCCTTGCTCCCAACCATTCTTGCTTTTTATAACTATTTCAACTGTCGGGAACCTATAGAAAATAAGCTAGCATCTAATTTCTACTCACTGTGCACCTCCTGAACCTAATTCTGAGTGCAGAGAATGAAAGTCGAGATGAGGAAGGCACCACCACACCACACCACACTCCTCCATCAATGTCTGAAAAACACTAGGCTGCAGAAAGGCCCAAACCGCAGCCTGCCTGCTTGACCACATCTCCTACCAACAACACAGCTCTTTCGGAGGAGCAATTCCTGGAAATCATGCAACCAATGTAGGAAGCCATATCGGCGATCTCAGGGGACTTACAGAAAATTTGCTCCCCTGTGGATTCTCTTACCGTTAGAGTGGAGGACTCCAAAGCTAGATTGGTCTCTGTGGAAAGCTGGAGGGGAAAGATAAGCCAAGACTCAACAGCCATGTGTCAGAAGATCCATCGCTTAGAGGATAAATTGGAGGACTTAGAGGGGTGCAGTAGGTGCAGTAACCTGATCCTCTTTGGTCTTCCCGAGAAGGAGGAAGAAAACTACCCTATCACCTTTATACAAAAACTACGTGAGAGGGTAGTGGGTCCCTCTCCCAACAACACCACCTACATTGCAGAATGCACCCACTGCTCTCTGACACCTCCATTACCGTTCGGGTCTCCCCCACTTCCTTTTATCTTTAAGCTGTTCAACTTTCAGGACAAGCAGCATATTTTGGCTAAAATTAAGGATATCCAGGAGCTGCAATGGGAAGAACACTGCTTACGAATAGCCCAAGATCTTCCTCGATCTGTGTATACTAAGAGGCAAGAATTACACCCCTTGGTCTCAAAGCTGGTTGGAGTGGGGGAACCCTTTAAGGTCTGATACCCCACCATACTGCAAGTCAAACACATGGAGAAATGGATCGCATTTGAAACACCAGCGTAAGCAGCAACGGAGCTTAAAAATCTTCTACCAGACCTCTTCAAGTGAGGTATACCCCATACTTTGCCACTGCAAGCTGCTAGTGGAATATCCTTTTATGGCACAGTGAGTACTATTTTTTATGCCTGATTCGTTAAAAGGGGACTTAGTGATTCCTTCTTATCGAACTGCATGCCTCCCACAGCATATTTCAGTTAAACCTGCACTAGCACTCAAGAAAGGGGACACAGGCCCTGACTCTTCCTTTGCAAATGGATTCTCCCCTTCCTCCCACTGATCATCTGGTACTAAGTCTCCCCCAAGAAAATACAGCCCGAACTATTAGGACTGCGGATGATCCCCAGGTGACATGATCACCTGGGCACAGACTGTATTATACAGACCTACAGTGTTTGGCTCACAAACAACTGGGAGTGCCCTGCCATGGTGAAGCAGGCTGATAGGTCTCTCTCCTTTTGTGATCTCAGCACTGGCTTCCACCTTTGCTTGGCGACTTTTGTTCTGGCAAGATCGGATCCCCCCCATAGGTCTGGATTAACTTTGCTAGAACAATCTTCCTGGGACTTGCATATTATGGTAACAACAAAACAATAACCATGTGTTGATCCCTGAGGAGGAGACGTAGCACTTAAAGATTTCTCAAATTGGACTGCCTGTTTTCCAAGAGACTCATTAGAGGGGGTGTCCCAATCATCATTTCTCCTTTGGAGGACATTTAGATTTTGGAGTCTGCAAGTGAAAAATAGACAGTGTTGCATATCTGGAACACTCAGAAATATTGTCTTTCTCCCACAGTTATGCCTTTAAATTGAACTGTTCCTGAACATTTTCTGATGTTTAGAACTTGTTAATTATTCCCGTAAATATCTTGTTAGTTTTTTGTAGCATTGCAGAGGGATGGTTGGGGTGGGCAAGGGATTCAGATTGTAGTCTTTGAAAGAAAATCACCTGCCGGAGTGCAGTTAGGAGTGCGGTTGTTAGAAGCGGGGTAGAGTATTCATTTTTTTTTTGTTACTTTGTATGTTGTAGTTCTGTTTTAGGGAGGTTAGAATTTGGGGGTGGGAGGAGGGCAGGAAGGTGAGTTGGATAACTTGGGTTTCTTGATTAGTTGGGAATTTTCACATTTCTCTTTTATTCAAGGGGTATACAGGGGATGGAGGTGGGATGTCTGCGACCCAGAGGTAGTCAAAATTTCATCACCTAGAGTAAATATGGCAGAGCTACTGGACTTTATGATTCTTCAACACCCTTTGTTTACATAAACATCATTAATATAAATGGGTGGACCATGCAATTTTGTTAGTTGGAACATTAAGGGACCCAGGACAGGTACAATAGATTAATGATGCTACACCATCTCCAGCATCCCCAGACAGGCATAGCCTGCTTACAAAAGACTCATCTCTGCAGGGAGGATATCTTCCTCTTTTGGAGATGTTGGGTTGAACAGATTTTTGGCTCTGGCACCTCTTTCAAGTGAGGGGGGAACTATAATCCTAATGTCTAAAGCTATCCCCTTCACTGTGACCTTTAAGTGGTGGGACTCTTCTGGGCATTATATCTTTCTCCAGGGCACATTAGGGTCTTTCCCAATAATCTTTGGCTCTGTGTATGATCCAAATATTGAATCCCCACAATTCTTCATGCACCTGGCTCCCTTATTAACATTCCCCCCCCATGTTAACTATAGTAGGTGGAGACTGGAATCTAATTCTGCAATCCAAACGGGACCACTCAGATGCAAGGGGGGTAGGGTTATCCACAGCACAAAGGGCTCTTCATGTCTTAATGACTGGGACTGGGACTGGGACTACAGATGTGTTGTGTACCCTTATCCCCAGAGAGAGACAGTACACTTTTTACTCCACTACACATAAAACTCTGTTTCGAATTGTCTACTTTTTAGTTAGTGCATTCTGTCTCCCAGATATTTTAGTCACCACTATCCACCCTAGAGTTAGAGTGCTTTCAAACCATTTCCCTGTCAGCATCACTCACCTGCTTGGTCCTGGAATCAAATATGACTCCTGTTGGTGTCTATCTCCTCCATTGTAGACACCAGCATAGGATCTTCACACCAAGTTAAAATATCTGGAGTCAGAGAAATGAGCTGGAAAGTTCTTAGCACTCCAGCTTCATCAAGCAGAGGTGGCCAAATTTTTACTGGGATTATGACCCACCCCAAATGAAGTGGTAATTACTGACCCAAGAAAGATTGTCTCAATTTTTCATGACTACTTCCAAAAGCTTTACTCAGTAGATGAGGTATCCAGTCCCCTCATAGATTCCATTTCAGACTATTCAAACTCTATTAATCTCCCATCTTTATCCCCTGCCTCCATGGTGCAGTCAGGTGGTCCTATTTCACTCGGTAATGTGGAAACAGCAATTAATCTCCTACCCTCTGATAAAGCCCCTGGCCCAGTCGGTCTCTCAAATAACCTCTATAAAACAGGCCTTCCCCAACTAGCACCCTTACTTGTTGAGGTCTTTAATTCATGGTTCATGGATGGCATGGATGACTCCTCCTTTACTGAGGAACTCATCACACTTCTCTCAAAGTCTGGCAGGGATCCATTCCAACCCAAAAACTTCTGCCCCATATCACTACCAAATTCAGATGACAAAATCTTTGTGAAGATATTGGCCAATCACCTAGCTCCTGTTATGTGGGAGGTTATTGGCCACAAACAGGTTTCATGTCTGAGCGAGTTTCTGGAGACCATCTGAGGAAGCTCCTCCACTTAATCTCAGTGTCCAGGGATACTAGGTTACCAGTGGCCCTGGTCTCCCTGGATGCCAAGAAAGCATTCGATTGAGTATTCTGGGATGTTCTGTTGTCATCTCTGCAATGCTTTGGGGTCCCTAATGACTTTATCAAATGGGTCAGACTGCTACATTCTTCCCCAGCAGTATGGATCAAGGCAATGGCTGTTTTTCAAAGCACTTCCACCTCCAATGGGGTACCAGACAGGGATGCCTGCCCCCCCTTAACATCTATCTAGAACCGCTCATCTGTAAACTGATTAATACCCCCATGTTATAGGGCATTCAAGTTGCAGGGAGGAGATACATTCTCTCAGCATATGCCAATGACCTGCTGCTACACATAGTGAGCCTCACTGTCTCCATCCCTGCCTTGCTTGAAGAGACTGATTCTTTCTTCACAGTCTCTTTCTACAAACTGAACCTTTCTACATATGAACATACGAACATACAAAATTGCTGGCAGATACGGGCCATATGGTCTATCTAGTCTGCTCGAGTGTGCAGCACTTCAGCCCATTAGACTGCAGCTGCCCCCTCCCATTATGTCTTCTCTCCCCAACTGACCCCCCAGGTATGTACTTTCCCCTTGAATTTGTCCCACCCCCCTCTTGAAGCACCCCACAGTCTGCACTGATATGGGTTGCTCAGGCAGTGCATTCCACCCTGTTAGCACTCTTTCCGTGAAGTAATGCCGCCTCCTTTCCCTCCTGAATCTGCCCCCCTTTAACTTCAGGGAGTGCCCTCTGGTATCTCTTTCATTCTGGAGAGTGAACCCACCCTGGAAGCCCACTCTGTTCATCCCCTTCAGGTACTTGAAGGTCTTGATCATGTCCCCTCTTTCTCCTCTATCCCCCAGAGTATACATGTTGAGCTCTTTTAGTTTTTGTTCATTAGTTCCATCCCCCAACCCCTGGATCATCTTTGTTGCTCTTTGCTGCACTGCTTCTAAGACCGAAATACTTCCCCTCAATAACAGTCTTGTAAGAGCAGATGTTGGGGAATTTGGATTAACATGGAAATCCAAAACCATGACATATTTGGGTATTAAAATCTCCTGTTCTGTTCCATTCATGATCAAAAAAAAACCTCCAAAAACTATTACAGACTCTGAAAGTCAACCTGGACAGATGAGAAATGCTCCCTCTATCACTATGGGGTTGAATCAGCATACTTAAGATGAATATCTTGCCCTGCATTCTTTACCCATTGGGTATGCTGTTTTTTTCCCTACCTAAGACATGGTTTTCCCACCTTCAAAAGTTATTTAATGCTTTCCTATGATGCAACAAGGAGCCTGCAGGGTCTATGACAAACTTTCTGCCCCTAAGCTAAAGGGAGGACTTTCCCTACCCTCCTTATTCATGTACTGTGGAGCTCAGCATATCAGCAAACTCTTTCTCTGAGGGAAAAGGGGAGTACATGCAGACCCTTACAATTACACTTCTCTCTGGCTAGACATTAAAAAAGGCCCTGGCATCCAAATTGAATTGCTCCCTACTCTCTCTACTGTATATTCCATTTTCTCAACTTCCCAGATCCTTTAGGAGCTCTCGGATTGGTTGGTCCCTTAAGGCCTTGAACCAGATACAGGCACATCTCTCCTAAACTGGTTTAGATTGGTTGCTCAACCTAAATGTAACAATCTCCATTTCCAAATTGGTCACTGTCCCATCCCACAATCATTCTGTCCCCCTCTTAAAGACTATACATTAGCCAATTTTCATAATGGAATGGACATAATCTCCTTTCACACTACACAGACCAGGTTCCACCTCAAAAACCAAGATCTTTTCAAATCCTGCAAATTAAAAATGCAGTCCTCTCATTCCTGGGCCCTAAACCTTGGATTACTTCAACCTCAGATTTGCTTGAAGCAGTGGACCGACCTCATGCAGTTTGCAGGGTTTATTAGTGCTTACAGTCCTTTGACCCTTCCCTCCCCTCGGGGATTTATTACTGGGTTCAAGAACTGTCCCGACAAACTAAGGAAGACTTTTGGAAAAAAGCCTGGTACAATATAGATAAATTTATCAAACAAAATAGACTACGCCTGATTCAGTTTAACATAATGCATAACATCTGTTTTAAACTGGTCAAATTGCACAGGATGAGCAAGATAGTTTCCACATATGCCCCCGATGTAGTGAATCCCCTGGGTCTTTATATGTCCTACCCTGGTTGCAATTCAATTGGAGAAACACATTGCTTCGATGCTCATTCCAGACTGCATGGGAACCTCTACTTACAATACTCTCCATTTGGAAACCATAACAGTTAAATATTCTAGCCCTGCTGACCACCTCTCTTCTCTTGATGAGGCCACAGACAAGGGAATGGGCTTGAGAGGTGGGGGGAGAATGTTTTATAACAAGTGTTTGTAGTGCATTTGTCTTTATTCGTGTTACTTGTCTTGGATCTTATGCTGCTAAAACCAATAATTTCTAATAAATAATTAAAAAAAAAAGAAGGTATTCTTGGCTACGTACTGCTGTCTTTTCTCAGGATGTCCAACAGCAGGTTTATGAATGTTCTCTCTGATGGTACTTACCTGTTTCAACAGCAGGTAGAGAAATCTCTTGAAGTGCCTCAGAAAATTAGAATGACCCTTAAGACTTCCAGGCCAGTTCCTATTAACACTCAGAGGTGGAAAGGACATGGTTTCTTTCAGAACCAGCAGCCTTTTTGCCAAAAAGACAGGGGAGCCCAAAATAAATCTCAGCCTTCTCAGCCTCACAAGAAGACACAGCTAAAGGCATAGACGCTGAAAGCACCCAGTACCACCCTCTGATGCTCCAGCCACAGCACTGCCTCAGTTCTCCGAGGCAGACCTCTCTTCCCCAGTGGGAGGGGGGTGCTTGCCCCAGTTTTTTTTTTTGCTGAGTACTTGATGGACCATTCTGATGCTGGCCTACAGTATTCCACTGTTAAGGTGCACTTGTGTGCTATTTCTGCATACCTCAGGCTCAGTGGTACTGTGTGTCACAAACCCACTCCTGGGGTCAGGCCCTTTGCCACCACAGTGCCTAACCTTTAAGTGCAATTTGTGAATGGGACAAACAGGGAAACCCTCCTGTTTGTTTTGGGTCCAAGAAAACTACTAGTCCCAAGTCCTAGGGTCAATTATGAATCCTTTTTAGCTAGCCCACTCAGGGAACAGGTCCAAATATCACACTCTCTTCAGGGAAAGCAGCACTAAACTTGACCCAGCGGGCATACAACCAACCTGGTTCACAAATCCCCTCCCCCCCTTCTGACTCGGCGAGATTCGAGTATTCTTCTTACCTTGCTGGATCTTTACACAGATCCTTCTTAGAGTGGCTGCATAAGGAGACACAAAAGCATTGAATAGCTGTGTTAGAATAGTAAGACTGTTCCACCATTCACACACAAAATGAGAATGCCCCAGGCAGAGTTTTAAGGAAAAACAAAGTTTACTAACATTAAAAATAGCAAATAAAATACAAAACACAGAACATATATACATTAAGGTTGCAATCAAAAAAAATGGACAATTGTAAACAAACCACCTTGCTCTGAATAACTAAGCCTACCCTAGTTCCAGGTGGCAAATACCTGGAATGAAATTACCTATTTTGACAGAAGTCCCTCTTTTGATTTCAGGAAACAAAGTGTCCCTTAGAAGTCCAGATCAAAAAGTGTCTCTTATAAGTCCAGAAAAGAGTGTAAGTCCTTTCAGCAGGCTTCACCAGCACCAAACTGTTAAATTCCCACCCTCCTTGTGATGTCACCACTCTGGTTGTTGGCATGAGGTCACTCTTAGTCCTGTAATTAATTGATCAGTCACATGCCCCTGCACACTGCCACATATTCCAATTAGAAAAACATATATATACTTCCTAATTAGTGAGCCACAGGTCACAATATCCCTTCGATCTCTCAGGAAAACAGTCTGAGAACCACCTCTCAACAATGTAAGATTTTTGACATAGACTAATTAGGAAACATTCTCCCTCCTGTCACCTCATAAAAAGGTGCAGTGTCAGTGGCTCAGCAGGTAGCACACTAGCCTCTGAGACTAGGAGATCAGAAGGCTGTGGGTTCTATCCCCACACCAGACACCTGGGTTAATATCCCAGTACTGACACTGCAGTGCTGCACAGGGGATGCTGCACTCTTGAGGTGCCCTCTTTCAGATGAGAGGTTAAACCAAGGTCCCACCTGTCTGTTCAGGTGGATGTTAAAGATCCCATGGCACTTGTCAAAAAGAGTAGGGCAATTTCTCTGGTGTCCTGGCCAAATTTCCCCCATTCACTAAAAATACCACCAACAACTTAATCTGGTTCAGTTTCAGTTGGTTATCATCTGTATCCCCCGGTCGCTCCTGAAAAAAGGACTTCTAGGCTCAGTGACCCTACCAGGTCAACAACATTTTAATAAAAATAAATAAAAAAAGGCAATGTTTTCACTTCAAAGCACCAACTCTCTGAGAACATGATTTTTATGATTTCTGCACAGGTTTTTGTCAGGCATGTGTTAGATTCTTTGAAGTTAGCTGTTTCCTTCCACTCAGAGACAACAGTACTTTTTCAAAAATCTAATGTCCCAGGATGCCTTGTGCTGACTGCCATTATTCACAAGCAGAATTTGAAAACATATATTTTATAGAAAAATATAATACAAATAATAACAAACAGACAGCTATTGTGGCACCCCTCCCTCCTAGACTGAATCTGGGGGAATCAATTCCTGGACATCTGATCAGTTTCCCAAATTCATTTCACTGCTCTGACGTGATAGACCATCTACATTTGCATTTGCTGCCCCTGCCTTGTGAATGACAATCATATCGTATCCATGTAAGGCAAGTCTCCATCTTGGAAGCTTACCATTTGTCTTACCAACTTGTGCCAGCCAAACTAGGGTGTTATGACCTGCTGTACTTCAAAGTGCCACCCATATAGGTATCACTCTAATTTCTTCAGTGCTCACGGTGCCAGACACTCCTTCTCCACTGTAGAATAAGCATGTTCCCTGGGAGGTCATTTCTTACTGAGGTACACCATTGGATGCTCCTTCCCTTGATTCAAAGTCTGACTAAGTACTGCTCCAACACTCACATCTGATGCATCTGTCTGGACTGCAAATGGCTTGCTGTAGCCTGGATTGGCTAACACAAGAGCACCACACAGTGCCTCTTTTAGCTGTGTAAAGGCTCATTCACAGGCTGGTTCCCAGTTTACCCTTTTAGGCATTCTTTTCTTTAGCAGGTTAGATAGGGGAGCTGCCAGGGCACTGTAGTTTGATACAAATTTTCAATAGTACCCAGCAGTCCCTAGAAAAATGGGGCCTGCTCCTGTGTTTCAGGTCCAGGACATGCCTCTATTGTCTCAATTTTTGTTTGATTAGGACTGAGCTGTCTCAGTCCTGCTAAATGCCCTAGGTATGCCACTTTAGCCATGGCCACCTAGCACTTTTTAGCTTTCGTGGTGAGACCAGCCCTCTGTATCCTGCTAAACCTTCCTCAAGGTGGGACAGGTGTTACTTCCAGTTGGCACTGAAGATGGCAATATCATCCAGGTACACCCTACTCTTCAATACCATGTAACACCTGGTTCACCAACCTTTTAAAGGTGGGAGGGGCATTCCTCATTCTGAAAGACATTGCCTTGAACTCAAATAACCCAATCAGAGTGATGAAGATTGACCTCTCCCAAGCTCTGGCAGTTAATTCCACCTGCCAATACCCATTCATTAGGTCAATAGTGGTATGGTATGTTGCCCCTCCCAACTTGTCCAATAGTTCATCCATCTGTGCCATTGGCTGGACATCAGATTTTCTGACTGCTTTAAGCCCACGATAGTCCACACAAAGACAAATAGAACTATTCAGCTTGGGAACAAGGACTATGGGTAAGACCCAAGGGCAGTGGGATTTTTGGATTACTCCTAAATCCTGGATTTTTGGGAACACCCCCAGCTCATCTGGGAAAAGGCTTATCCTAACAGTGGTGGATTATGCCACCCAGTACCCAGAGACAGTAGCCCTATCCTCACTGAGGACAGACAAATTGGTAGGTGACTTGCTAGAGATTTTCTCCTATGTTGGGTTTCTGCAGGAGGCTATCACCGATCAAGGGGGTTCCTTCATGAGAGACAGTGAGGGTTTTAGCTGCCTTGGAGGTGTGCTTTTCCCTTTCTACACTGCCACAACTGCCCCACTACCATTCAGAGCAGGCCTGCTCCTGACATAGTGGTTCGAGAACACGGCAGCCTCATGCACTGTTTTTGAATCCCCATCCTCCAGCCAGGTTTTCAGTTCTGCTGGGCAAGCCCAAAAGAATTGTTCCAAAAGTACTATATCCTCAGTTTTCTCTATAGAGCCTGCTTTGACCCAGTCCCACCAACATTTCAAAAACTTACATTGTTTGGTGGCTAGTTCCTTGTAGCTCTTGTCAGTACTTCTCCTGAGTTTACGGAACTTATCTTCGTACAGTTCAGCTGTCAATTCATACATTTTAAGCAATACAGCTTTAAGCTTGCCATAATCATTACTGTCCTGATTGTCCATGTGACCCAAGGCATCACAAGCTTTACCAGTAAGCAGCGGGAATAGCCCAAAGCTCCTGGGCTCTCTGGGAATTTTCCCCTGAATGCATACCTTTTCAAATGAATTTAAAATGCATCCATATCCTCCCCCTCTTTAAATTCAGCTGTCAATTTAGAATTGAACTTGTAGCCTAGTCCTGGAATTCCAGGTTCACCCATGCCACTTACCTGCTCTGGTGTTGGTCTTTGGAGTTCCTCTGATGCTCTCTCTCCTCTTGTTCTGCCTCGCTCTGAAGGTGTTGCTCTCTTTCTTCTGCCTCTCTCCAAAGCTGGTTTTCTTTTTCTTGCTTCTGTAGCTCCATCTGGAACATCCTCTGTTTGAATTCCAATGCCATTCTCCTCAGTGCTAGCTGCAGCCTGATTTCTTCTGGCACCAGCATTGTGGTGACCCTACTCTGGTGCTGTGGTTCTTGGGTCTCATTGATCTCACTACCCTACCCCCTGAGACTAAACATTGTGATAGACTTTGGCACCACTACATCCAAGGTCTGGTCCCCTTCAGTCACCGACTGTGATTCGAGGCCTTGGGAAGTTGCTTGTGCATCAACTGCCACAAGAGCCTCCACGAGGTGCTGTTTGATTTACCCCTCACTCCAGATTCCTTTTTCCTAACACAACTGCTTCAGGTATTCCACAGTGTACTCACTGTAGGTGGAAGCCATCTTTCTCCCTAATATGTGGCTACACTAGCTTGGCACCCGAAAAAAAAATAAAACAGGTAGGGAACTTAGACTGTAACCAAAATGATGTATTTGTTTTAAAATCTTTGCCTAGTTTATATGTGAGCTGTTTCAGTTTATCAATCTGACACACTGGACTTTTATTGCTCATGCCACATGGGATGACAAGGGATGAGTCTCCCAAATTCAGTTCACTGCTCTAACTGATGTAGTAGACCATCTGCATTGGCATTTGCTGCCCCTGACCTGTGAGTGACAGTCATATTGTATCCCTGTAAGGCAAGGCTTCATCTTAGAAGCCTACTATTTGTTTTACCCATTTGTGCCAGCCAAACTAGGGGGTAATGATCCATCTCTACTTCAAAGTTCTGCTTGTACAGGTATGGTTCTAATTTCTTCAATGCACACACCAGTGCACATCATTCTTTTCCCACTGTAGAATAAACTTGTTCCCTGGGAAGTAATTCTCACTGAGGTACATGATTGGGTAATCCTTCCCTTAGTTAGAAGTCTGACTAAGTACTGCCCCAATACCCATTTCTGAGGCATCTGTCTGGACTACAAATGGTTTACTGTAGTTTGGACTGGCTAATACAGGAGCACCACACAGTGCCTCCTTTAGCTATGTATAATCTCATTCAGAGGCTGGTTCCCCATTTACCCTTTTAGGCATTCTTCCCTTTAGAAGGCCAGATAGGGGAGCTGCCAGAGCACTGTAGTTTGATACAAATTTTAGATAGTTCCCTGCGGTCTGTAGAAAACTCCAGACCTGCTTCTGCGTTTCAGGTCTGGGCCATGCCACTATTGCCTCATTCTTTGCTTGATCAGGACTGAGCTGTCCCTGTCCACTATATGCCCTAGGTATGCCACCTTACCCATGGCCACCTGGCACTTTACAGCTTTCACAGTGAGCCCAGCCCTCTGTATCCTGCCCAACACATTCTTAATGTGGGACAGGTGTTCCTTCCAGCTGGCACTGAAGATGGCAATATCATCCAGGTATGTCATGGCGTACTCATCAGCACCATGTAACACCTGGTTCACCAACCTTTGGAAGGTGACAGGGGCATTCTTCATTCCTAAAGGCTCCAGTCAAGGAAAACAGTAGCAAGTGGCAGAGTTTTCTCCTCCACAGTGAATCTCCATACTGTAACAGTCTGATTAAGCTGTTCAGGCTCAACCAAACCCCCTTTTACCAAAGCAAGGGATGCCCACATGTCCCTCAGCCCATGAGTTTGAACCCCATTTACAGTAACTGGGTGTATGTGCTCCCTCATGCCTATAGACTGCTTTCAGGGATACATAGTATGCCCACTTTTGTTTGAGCACCACTTTGTGCACTCTACCTTTTTAGGACACTGTCTTGCAAGATGCCCAGGTTGTTTGCAACACCAACAACCATCATTTCTTTTATTAGGCAAATCCTTTCTTTTTAATCTGGGACTGCCAGTTTTCTGGTAAGGTAGTGAAGGTTTTAGCTGCCCTGAAGGCAAGCTTTTCCCTTTCTGTGCTGCCACACTCACCCCACTGCCTTTCAAAGCAGGCCTGCTCCTGGCATAGTGGTTCGAGAGCTTAGCAGCCTCCTGCATTGTTTTTGGATTTTGATCCTCCAGTCAGGTTTTCAGCTCTGCTCTGCAAGCCCAAAAGGATTGTTCCAAAAGTACCACATCTTCAATTTTCTCTAGAGTCTGCTTTGACCCCCTTCCACCAATGTTTCAAAAACTGACATTGCTTGGTGGTTAGTTCCTTGTAGCTCATGTCAGGGCTTCTCCTGAGCTTATGGAACTTAACTCTGTACATTTCAGCTGTCAGTTCATACTTTTTAAGCAATGCAGCTTTAAGTTTGTCATAATCATTACTGTTTTGATTGTCTATGTGACCCAAGGCATCACAAGCTTTACCAGTAAGCAGAGGAGATAGCTGGAAGCTCCAGAACTCTCCGGGAATTTTTGCCTGAATGCATACCTTTTCAAATGAATTTAAAAATGCAGCCATTTCCTCCCCCTCTTTAAATTCAGCTATCAATTTAGAATTGAACTTGTAACTAAGCCCTGAAGTTCCAGGTTCACCCATGGCACTTACCTGCTCTGGCACTGGTCTTTGGAGTTTTAGTTTCTCCAATTCAAATTTTCTCTGATGCTCTCTCTCCTCTCAATTGGCATCCCTCTTAAGTTGTCTGTCTCTCTCTTTCCTCTGCCTCTCTCCAAAGCTGGTTTTCCTTTTCTTACTTCTCCAGCTCCATCTGGAACTTTCTCTGTTTGAATTCCACTGCCATTTTCCTCAATGCTAGCTGCAGCCTGATTCTTTTTGGCTCCAGTGTTGTGGTGACCTTCCCCTGGTGCTGAGGCTCTCGGTTCTCATTGACATGCTGCCATTCTCCCCAGGACTGGACACTGCGATAGACTCTGACACCACCATATCCAAGGTCTGGTACCCTTCAGTTTTCTACTGTGACCCAATGCCCTGGGCAGTTGGCTTTGCATTGGCTACCACAAGTTTTACCACTCACTCAGGGCTCCTGTTTCATGACACAACTGCCTCAGGTATTCTGAAGTGTACTCACTGTAGGTGGAAGCCATCTTCTTCCCTAATCTATAGCTACACTAGCTTGACACAAAAAAAAAAAAAAAACAGATAGGGAACTTAGACTGTAACCAAAATGATACAGTTCTTTTAAAATCTCTGCCTTGTTTGTGTGTGAACTGTTATAGTTTATCAAATGCTCATGTCACCAAATAATTTTACTATATGCAAACAAATATTTTAGATCTTCAGGAGTGGACTCGAGGAGCCTGGGGTCAGCTGGGGGGAGAAAGGCTGAGCATCCAATGACAGCTTGCCTTGTCCGGGAGAAGGTGGGCACTCTACCTGGGCATGCGGTTACCTCTGGTGGAGGCTGGGGGCATGACAGCATGTCTGCACCTCAGGGGTTTGATTGGTCATGGGCAGAGGCCTACAGAACAGATACCTCTAGGGGCTGCATCATCTAGGGGGAGGACATTGTAGACATTGGGACTTATGCCTTGATGTCAGGGGCTGGCAATGCCCCTAACAGAACAGGGAAAAACACCCCTCAGAGCTGGGAAGATGGAGCACCGAGCTGAGTCCTGATGTGCCAGTGCCTGCCTGCCACCCCAGGACCCTGACAAGACTTGAAGGATTCTGGGGCTGCCCAACCCCAACCCTGCCTGGGGGGTTTGCCGAGGCTGGATGGAGGGACTGGAGGTTGCAAGGTAGGCACTGGTAGGGGCAGGCTTAATGGGCGATTCCCAATGGAGCGGCTCTGTGGGGCAGTAGGAGGAGAAAATAGAAATTTAAAAAAATAATAATATTTTAGATCACCCCACTGTACACCAAATCTGTCACAAACCCAATCCTGGGATCAGGACCTCTTCTACCACAATGCCTAACCTTTTAGGGTGATTCATGAACAAGGAACAAACAGGGACACCCTCCTGTTTGTTTTGGGTCCAAGAAAACTACCAGTCTTGAGTCCTGGAGTCAATTATGAAACCTTTTTGGCAAGCCCACCCAAGTAACAGGTCCAAATATCACACCCTCTTTGAGGAAAGCAGTGCAATACTTGACACAGAGGGCATACAATCAACCTGGTTCACAAATTCCCCCTTCTGTCTCAGTAAGACTCAGGTATTCTTCTTACCTTGCTGGATCTTTACACAGATCCTTCTTAGCATGACTGCATAAGGTGACACAATAAGCATTTAATGGCTGTGTTAGAATATGAAGACTGTTCCACCACTCACACACAAAATGAGCATGTCTCAGGCAATGTTTTAAGGAAAAACAAAGTTTACTAACATTAAAAATAAATAAAATACAAAACACAGAACATATATACATTAAGGTTACAATCAAAAAAATTAAAGGACAATTGTAAACAAACCACCTTGCACTGAATAACTAAGCCTACCTTAGTTCCAGTTGGTAAATAAGTGGAATGAAATTGCCTATTTGGGCAGAAAAGCCTCTTTTTGAGTCCAGGAAACAAAGTGGCCCTTAGAAGTCCAGAACAAAAAATGTCTCTTAGAAGTCCAGAAAAGAGTTTACGTCCTTCCAGCAGGCTTCACCAGTATCAAAGAGTTAAAGTCCCACCCTCCTAGTGATGTCACTGATTTGTTGTTGGCACGAGGTCACTCTTAGTCCTGCAAATAATTAATCAGTCACATGTCCCTGCACACTGTCAAACATTCTAGTTAGAAAAAATATATACTTCCTAATTAGTGAGCCACAGAGCATGCTTTATAACAAGTCCATTTGATCTCTCTGGAAAACAGTCTGACAGGCACCTGTCAACATTGTGAGATTTTTGACATAGACTGAATAGGAAGCATTCTCCCTCCTGTCACCTCTTAAAAAAGGCAATATTTTCACTTCAAAGCACTGACTCTCTGAGAACATGACTTTTATGAATTCCACACAGGTTTTTGTTAGGCATGTGTTAGATCCTTTGAAGTTAGCTGTTTCCTTCCACTCCGAGAGAACAGTACCTTTTCAAAAATATAATGTCCCAGGATGCCTTGTGCTGACTGTCATGTTGCACAACCAGAATTCAAAAACATATTTTATAGCAAAAATATAATACAAATAATAACAAGCAGACAGCTATTGTGACACCATGTACCTGGCACAGTTGCCACGCTTTAAGAGGTTCCTTCAGGGCATTTTATAAACTTGGCATCTCATCAGGAAGCCAGTGATTGCCTGGGATATCAACTTTATTCTCTATATGCTCACCCATAAACCTTTAGAGCCCTTTGTGACTTGTAGATAGGTAGATAGATAGATAGATAGATAGATAGATAGATAGATAGATAGATAGATAGATAAAGGCTTTATTTTTATACTGGAAATCGTGCCATTAAGGTTGTACAACCTTGTTTCTAAGACAGTCCTGTCAGTACATAAGTTACTAGTAAAGATAATACAAATGGAACATAGCACAAAAACACACTTGTGAGCTGAAGTTTTTAGCTTGGAAAGCAACTTCTCTACTGGCTGTCAATTCTCCTTGCAGAGTGTCTTAAATCCATGCCTTGGTTACAGATCCTCTGTATACTGTTTTCCACAAGGACAAGGTAGTTCTCCACTCACACCCTAAGTTCTTATCTCAAGTGGCTGTGGAGTTCCATCTGAATCAGCCACTTGCACTGCCTACCTACTTTGAATGAAAGAAAGTACACACTGTTAAAAACAAAAAAAAATGTACTTCCTGTCTGGGCAATAATGGGGAGGAGAAAGTGAAGGGAGGTGCTTTTACTGTAGCTTATGCATCTCATAATGATATCTCTTATTGTAATGATGAACGATACTGCAGTAACTTTCCCTGACCTTTAAACTGTCCTACAACTGCTTTTATAAAGTGGGCATTCAAAATACATGAATTTGATTGGCTACTATATCCTCCAGCCTGTGTCCTTATCGGATGATATAGTAGCCAACCGGCACTAGCTTCTACTTCCGAGCCCCACAACAAGAACAAATCAATGAGCTGTGCCAACCAAAAACACAGACTGTCACAGCTCACAATACCACAGTAATAGCGTTCAGTAAAGCTGTGTACCAATGTGTAAACCCATACCACAAAATGAAAGTCAGTTTCCAGTGGTCGCCACACTAATCATCCAGCCACAATTATTAAAATCCCCCAAATCAGAAAACTGTTTGAGACACAAAATTTGTAGTGAGCCCTACTTTTAGTTTTCTTTTCCCCAGCTGCTGTTTCTCTGGTCGTCTGTTTACCCCCTCCCCCCCGACATTTTAATTCCCTATACTGTCCCATCTTGTAATCACAGCACTCTGAAAAAAAATATAATGCCACACTTTTTAAAATGTTACAATATCTTTGTTTTTCTAACCTTTTCCTCTATTAGCTGCTCATGGTAGAAACACAGGAAGTGAGCAGGTACACCGAGCGTGACTTTCAGAAAAGCAGACTGAGTGTGACCAAGCATTGCCATAGCAACGCTTCATTGAGCTTCCACATGTTTTAAACCAAACACACACACAAAGCAAAGAAAAAAAAAGAGAAAAAATGGCAAAACAAATTCTTTTTCAATGTGTCTATGCATGTGGTGGTGGTGGGGGGGAACGGCAAGACACACTGCAGTAACTACAACTCCCGAGACCAATATAAAAGACGGTAGCCCTCCTCTGACTCTAAAACTGGGTGGGCAAAAGAAGAAATATTTACTCCCCCCCCAAAAAAAGGGATTTTGTTTCTGTATATGACTGAGTAGGTTGGGAGTAAGGACAAAGACAACACCACCCTGTAGAAGCTATTAATTCAAAACTTCTGTTCCAAGACAATGACAGATACTATTTTTTGGTTTTCTATATTAATATTGACTTTTTTTATTCTTCTAATCTACACTTTTATTTTTTTTAAATTAACCTCTTTACTGGGGGGGGGAGGCTATTTTATAAGCACAAAAACACACTCCAAGGTGTGGATTATTTCCTGATAAGAGTATGCCCAGGAGCATTAAGTACCCAGTGCAAGCGCCTCATACCTTATAACACACCTGGGCGTGCTCTTATTAGGAGATAACCTACACATCATTGTGTGTTATTGCTTGTTTAGAGAGCCACTGAATTCCATACAAAATAAGACTATATTTTATATTTTTGTTAAGCAATATGCCCTGGATGTGCATGCAAGGCAGCATGTCACCTTTAGCAGAAATCCTGCATGGACTTCTGTCCTGAGTGAGCCCTTGGCTCCTACCACCCTAGTCTGGGGGATTTTGTCTGAGTGTGGTACTTTGACCCACTAGTGTGAATCAGTGGTGGAAACTGATTCCTGGAAGATATGAAAATGATGTGCTCACTGTAATTCTTGATCTTCTAGGAATATCTTCACAATTGATTCACATATCCACCTGCAATCTCACGAGTTTAATCCAGTATATTGTATTGGTCTTCTTTCCTTATTCTTGGTTTGGGCTCTGAAGACACTGTGTTACAGGCTAGTTGAACCTTCTTACACAGGTCACCAGGACTGTCTCATGCCCTTATGTTAAGTGCATAAGTACTTGTTAGGTTATGCTGCACTTCAGTAAAAAAAGGTACTGAGGTGCTTGAGGGCTGGTGCTGAGGTAAGCCTTGTGCCATGAATTTCCTCTTGCAGTGCCACACATCTGCACAGTTTCCCTCAGCACCAGCCCTCCTGAAAATGTCTGGCTCCTGTGGGGATCCTAGCTCTTCTGGCTAAGACTCACTAGTATGAAATAATTATGGTGAGTACATCATTTTCATCTGTGGTTTTGAGGTTATTTTTCTACCTACACATGCCCAGAGACATCCACACTCTGTGGTGGTCACTTACTATAATGGGTTCCTCCATTCTCACCTCCTGAATGTGTTCTCAACTTCCCAGTACCACATCCAGGATAGCTCTTTCTCTGGTAAATTTTTAAACACATTATGTAAGGAACCCACCCTGAAATACATCCAGCAACACATGTGACCTGGTACAGAAAGTAGCTGGGATTATCCCATCCACAGTAGACAAATTGAAGCCCCCCATAATCATCACTTTCCCCTTGCTCACCATCTCCACTTTGTTGGACCCCAACTCCTGTCAGTCTCCTTTTCCTGTTTTGGCAGCCTGTATACCACCCCAGTCAAGGTTTTCTCCCTTTTGTGGACAGTACCTGTACTAAAATACTGTAATCCTCCTCTGCCCCAGTCGCTTCCTCCCTTACACAGATTATTCACTATGCAACTTCCCTACTTCTCCCTACCCATTCTCCATTCTATATAGTTTGTACCTGTGGACAGAGAGGTCCCAATCATGATATGACATGGCTTAAGTCTCTGTGATGGCTGTCATATCCATCCACCCCATCAACCGTCAGCATTTGTAACACAGCAATTTTGTTCCCCTGGTTGTGTGCATTCAGGGATACCACTTCCCACCATGACTCCTTCCTATCTCCTTCACTAGTCCGGCTAAGTGCTCTCAGATACTTCATCACTCTTTCTGTCTTACCCCCTTGTCCACCCAATACATCCTAAAGGTCCTTCATCTGTCCTATCCTCCTCGTCTCCCCATGTTCCTTCCTACCAGTTACTTCCCCTCACTCCACTGTTAGTGTCTCTCCCTGCCCACTAGAATGATCCTTTTAAAACCTTCACTGATTGCAGGAGGGGCCTGCTGGTCCCTACCCAAGGTCCCTACTTCCTGGTGACTGAGGGTGTTGTAGCCCTTTCTGCCCCCTTATCACTTTAATTTATGGGTGGTACCCATATAATCCTCCATCTTTCCCTTCAGCATCTGGGTGCCTTCTTACTGAGATGCAGCCTGTACAGTACATACAGAGCTTTATTTTCCCATGTTCCTTCCCAACTTCCTATACAGCTGTAACCCTCCTCCCCGCACCAATCTCTCAATCATATGTTGAAGTCTGCAGTCCTCATTTTCCGGGCAGTACTATCCCAGAGTATTGGCAGCCTTGCTGAGAAAGCTAGAGATCCAGCCACACTACTGCATATTTTCCTCATTTCTTTAAGTTTTCTTGTACCACCCCCTCAATACACATGGCAAGGTAGTTCATCCCATGGTGGATGATTATGTGAGGTTCTCCCAGTTCCCTATGTAGTTCACTTATCAGCAGGCCTACCCTTTCTGCTGTCATCCCTGGCATACACACTGCCTTCCTGTAGGTGCCCTGATTCTCATTACTCCCCACCACGCCCCTTTTACAATGGAGTCTCCCAAAATCACCACTCTCCCACTCACTGCCATCTTCCCTTGTGCACACTTCCCCTCCAGGCATCTCTGCCCTTCCATCCCTCTCTCCATTTCCTTCCTCTACATTCCTTCCTTTCTGCCTTCTTCAAAGACTCCTTCCACTTCCCTGCCAGCTCTCTGAACTTCTTTCCTCCCTCTCCTCTCCAGCCTTCCCCCTCTTGATCCACTTGATTTTCCAGTGTTCACTAACCTCCCTCTTGCATGGCATCTCACCTTCCCCACTCCTCCCAATCCTCTCTCTCCTACTCTGCCATCCCAACCTTCCTTCTCACCCTTCCCTGACTGTTCTTCTTTGTGATATCTCACCTTCATCGGTTCTCACCCAGAATTTGCCGTACTCCTTCATATTGTCCCTAGTCAGTGAATGAAATCTATTCCCCATTAGCACCACTGAGGATGCTGAAACCTTATTCTTTCTCCTTTTGACTCCCCTTCTCCTTCAACCATTGTCCATGCACCCTCCCTTGGCTTCCTCACCCTCTATAGGAGAGGTACCCAGGGAACCTGTATCATCTCCCCACCATCCTTTTTTCCCTGTTAGCCCCACATCCTTGCACATATATCCACTCCTCTCCTGCTGCTCTGTGTCTTCCTCCATCAAGTAGAACTCCTATTTCTCATCTAAGCAGCCTAAACTCTGCCCTCTGCTGACCTAAACTCCTACATGCTAGGAAACCCCCTAACTCTCATAGTGTACCCATGAACACTGCTGCCCACAACCTCTGCAACAAACAACCCTGCTTTCAGTCACCACTGCCTTCCCAGAATGCCTCCTTACCTCTTCATGATGCTGCAATTCCCCTTCAATTTCTGCCCTACAAAAACGCTGCCTAGACTTTTTACTATATTTCTTCCCCAGGGAATTAGCTGGAGCCCTTTATGCAGCCTCATTCATATCATAGGGATAAGAAAGTTTCCATAGAGTAGTGGTCTCCCTTTCCCAGTCACTGATCACTGACCCGATATGTGAAAATCTTTTTCCATAGTGTCATGGCTCCTTCCCACATCCTGATCGCTAACCTGCTATGTTGTAATATAGTTTCCCTAGTGTTGTTGTACCTCTCCCCTTCCCAGTCATCAATCACCAACCTGATATGTGAAAGTATATTTTCCATAGTGTAGGGTTCCCTTCCCCTCTCCCCAATCACTGACCCTATATGTTATAATATATTCTCTATAATATAGTGGTTCCTCCCCAATCACCAACCCCATGGGAATAAGGTTTCCATAGTGTAGTGGTCCCTCCCTTCCTTCCCGGTAATCGATCGCCAACCTGAATTTTTGTGAAAATCTTTTTCCATAGTTTAGTGGTGCCTTCCCTTGACCCAGTTGCCAACCTGATATGTTATAATATATTTTCCATATCATAATGGTTCCTCCCTGATCACTGACCTGATGGATTACAATATATTTTTCAAAGCGTAGTAGTCCTTCCCCCACTCCGATCACTGACCCAATATGTTATAATATATTTTCCATAGTGTAGTGGTCCCTCCCCCCTCCCTGATTGCGACCCCATAGGAATAAGATGGTTTCCATAGTGTAGTGGTCCCTTCTCCCTTCCTGGTCAGAAATCACCAACCCGATATATAAAAATCTTTTTCCATAGTGTAGTGGTGCCCTCCTCCACCCCAAACACTGACACAATATGTAATAATATATCTTTCATGCTGTAGTGGTCACTTCCCCCCTACCCAGTTACTGAGCACTGACCTGATATGAGAAAATAAATTTCTCATAGTTTAGTGAGAATTTCCCCCTTCCCAGTGAATGATCGCCATCAGTAAGTATGAAAACCTCCACTCCCTAGTAGATGAGGGTCCCTCCCCCACCTCTCCACCCTGTCCTGTGTAAACCACCACCCCACTCTTCCCCATCCCAACCTGTAATCAGTGACCAGCACATTCCCCCTCACACCACCATGGCTGTCCGCTGACTGAGCCTTCATGGAATGCGTACTATAGTATGTACTCCATCAAGGCTCAGTTGGCAGTCAGCCATGGTGGTGTGAGGAGGGCTGTGCTGGTCACCGATTACAGGTTGGGATGGTGCAGTAAGGTGGTGGGTTACACTGAATAGGGTAGAGAAAGGACCTATCTACCAAAGAGGTTTCTGCATTTGGGGACTGCGATTGGTGACTGCGGAGGGGGGGAGGGATCACTACACTATGGAAAATATATTTTTGCATATTGGGTTGGGGATTGGGGTGGGGCCACAACACTATGGGAAATACATTTTTGCACATCAGGTCAGTGATCATCAAGAGACCACTACATTATCAAAAATATATTGCAACATATCAGGTCAGTGATTGGGGTGGGAAAGGGCCCCAATACACTGTGAAAAAAATGTTCACATATCATATAGCCGATCAGTGACCTGGAAGGGCGGAAGGACCATTATACTTTGGAAGCCTTCTTATTTCTATGGGGTCAGTGATCAGGGAGGGCACAACTAGACTACTAGGGAGTCTATTCATTTCTTTGAGGATGGTGATCAGAGGACAGGGGACACTAGGCCTCCATGGAATGCAGCTGTGTGGGGCATGAGCTGGTGGGGGGGCTGCACTATGCCACCTGTGGACCATGCAAATGGGCACATAATGGGCATGCTGACAGCCAGTAGCATCTCATATGCCCAATGGGTACCTTAATGAACAGGGACTTACCATATCTGCACTATTGTTGCTGGCTCATTCTCTTGGCTGACCATTGGGGCAGTACCTCTGGGGTTCCCGGTGCTTTGTCTGGGTTATTGCTGCCCCACCTGCCCCTTTTCATAGTTGCATAGTGCAGTGCACTATCTGACTATGAATAGACTTTTTTGTGAATCCTGCCCCTAGAAGCAGATTAAAAAACCTTAAAACCAAATGGGAGAAACATTTAGAAAATAAAATACCTAGGTATGATTGGAACATCATATTAAATTTCCCCAAATTGGGTATAATGTCTACCAAATAGTATTCACATAATTTATTAAACTCCTCATTGTTGATGAACCAAACTATATCAAATTTGTGTCCCAGTTGCACAGCAGAAGTGGGCACATTAGAAGACACGATTGTGACATATCCAATGTTGAACTTAGCTAAATGGGACCTGTTTAACTACGTTCTGCTGTTTGTTTTTAAAAAGTTACAGATACCTTTTCTGGGTACCCCAAAATCCAGTGTGCCCAGCTTCATGAGAGGAGCTGTTCACATGTGTTCACTGTGTGAGAACAGCAGGACTTTCTTGAGTTCTGCAGATGGAGTCCTGCTGCTGGCTGCAGTTATAGCAGTGAGTCACTAATCCCCTGTTCTCCCTGTTTCTCTTTGTCTGTCTTTCTATTTATCTAGCTAGCTATCAATCTATCTAATTATTTAATTATTTGCTAAGTGGACTGGGGTGTCCACCCCTGGTATCACTTGTCTTAGGCCCCTCCCCAGGTCACCTGCCCCATTCCCATGTTGTAGATGGCAGCACCTGGGGGCCCACCCTCAGTGCCACATAAAAGTAGCCCAACACTGGGGTTCCCATTCCCTAGTGCTGGAATATTCCTGACAAGTCTCCTGTAAATCTGTAAAGAAGAAAACTATCCCACTCTATTCTGAAATAAAAAAAAATCCCTCACCAATCTGACCCGCAACCCCAACTTCCCTCTCAGCACCCAACCCCAACACACACCCACAGACCCTCACTCACCTGAACATGTCCCACAGCACAGATTCACTCTTCAATTAAAGAGGTGTCTTGCCACTGCAGCATAGTAAAGGAAAAATAATAAGAGTCTTATAGGGACAAAGGTTTAAAGGTGGCTTTTATATGAATAAATGGTGCTGAAAAAGATGGGTTTGGGGGACCCTCTCAAAAATTTGGGCTATTGACGCTAGGTGGCCAAAATCAAAGAAGGCCACCAATAATCTCTGAGATGGCATATCACAGCTCATAGTTGTCATAAAAAGCTGTATTTGGTGTCTAAATGGGGGTTTTGAGGGTCAAGAAATTCATTTAATTTAATAAAACTGTTCTTTCTTGCAGCCAAAGACACTATGACATCATGTTCTCAAATTTCTACAGTAATGGTTGCTGAATTTTAAGTTCCCACACCCCCAAAACTTAAAATTTGTGCTTCTAAACTTAAGTATTTAATGCGTGTCATTTTTCAGTGTCAAACAAATAATCAACTTTTATTTTTTACAAAATCTGGTTTTGTGCAGCTAGTAACATTTTGAATTGAAAAGTTATAGTTTGGTAACATTAGTCAGATTGTATGATTATCTAATATCCATAATGTGTAAAGCCTTATTACTGTCATAGCATCCTCCAATGAATGTTTTAAGTGCTGTCTTCATTTGAGCATGCCCCAAATCTCCTACTTATTTTCTTCTTCTACATTATTCTCAGATTCATTATCAGATTCATAGTCTGTGTCAGATTCTAAATCAGATTTTACATCATCTTTTTCAGCTATTGAGATATTCTCTTGTGCTACAATATCCCTGAGGCTCTTTGGTAGAGGTGCCTTTGTGTATCAGAGAGGATGTCATTTCCTTTCAATCAGAGTCCAGCCATGGTCCAGTTTTGATGGAGGAGTATCAGGCTTGTCATAGTTGAGCATTATGTACACCTGGTAGTTAACTCGTTTCACTTTCAAATCATGTTTATCATAGTCATGAGGTATTTCCTAGGTTGACTTTCTCTTCATTTTGTCCCACTTCAATGCCTGAGCCTCAGCTAGCATCTTACTGATACTATCTTGATAGATGAACCTGATAGTAAACTTTGCTATGTTGTCAAGAATATTTGATGTCACTGGGAGACTCCTTCCAACACCTGACAACAACCTCTGTGCTGATTCAGATTTCAGTGCACTTTGAAATACTGACTTCTTTCTGCGTCCAAAGAACACTGCAACTGCATCTGCTCCAGTGTGTGTATATGAAGAGGAATAATGACTTGAGCAACCTCTTTTGAACACAGTGCCTTACAGTCAGATATATCCTTCTTCCTCTTAAAGCTGAGAACACTGTCAACATGGTGTGATACATATACAGATATGACTACTATGTCAGTGTCTTCTGCATCAAGTACAACAACATCCTTTACTCCATTCTTCCTCAGTTGTGAGTATATCTACAAGTATTGTGTCTGCTTCTATATGGTGACACTGAAACTTTTTAATTTACACATGTTCATCCTCAGAGAATGGATCCTAACAGTTGCTCCTCAAAGAATATAGAAAATGGATGGCTGTACGTTGATGTGCGAACACCCAGAATTTATCCTTCAGTAATTGCTAGATATGTATTTTGTTTCCTGGCTTTTTTGAACATGTTGTGGAACTCATTTAAAGCAGGACGCTTATCTCACTTGATATACAAATTCCATGTCCCTCCTGTGTATGATGTGCATGTTGTCCTAAATTGATGCTCATCTCTAAGTCATATGGATCATTCACAAAAACTATCTCAGAAGCTTTGGGGTGTTGGCCCAGAACAAGTGCAAATATCTTATGAGCATAATCTTCTATGTAAAGTCAGTCTCATCATGCTTTTCTCTATCCTCTGTAGAAGGAGTGGCAAGCCTCCAAATGAATCCAATGACTACCAGGGCAATGTAGCTACTGACGGGGTATAGTGGAACCAGGTTCAACTTTTCAATTAATGTAGATTTTTAAACTTTGACAATAGTTCAATTAGGATTGAGTATTGAGAGACATTCCTCTGTCACATAACATTTCATTACTTGTGACAGGTCAGATTTCTCCTTGAATTTTTGAGCAAGAGAGATTATTTATGTCATGGTATTGTTTTCCATTTCACTACTCCTTGTTACAATGTTTTTTGTTCCATCTCTGATAATAGGTTGTCTACTGAAATTATACCTTGTGTTTCTGTGAACTGTTGCATCAAATGATTTCTTAGTTGAAAGCATTTTCTCCTGAAAGAATTCATTGGCAAGTGATTGACCATCCTCATGTGCTGTTTTAAAGTCCAGAACAAGTTTTTCTGATGCAATCATCCCAGACTGGAGAGTCCTCAGATTAGGCTTTATAAGCTCAAAAGGATCACAGTCAAAATTTGTGATACAACTAATGAGATCCTCTACTGCCTGTTCATCTACTGTGAGTCAGGTGGTTGAATTCTCACTGTGAAATTGACATGTTGTCTTCATGTTTGCAATGGCATGCAGAGAGAATGTAACTCTAGTTATAAAGTTTGCATTTTGAGTGTAAGGTAGCAGCATGTTCTCATTCTTCAAAATTCTTATGCAACTGACTTTCATATTTGAGCCCTTGTTCATTGTCATTTCTATCCACAGACACAGTGGGAAGCAAGAATAGGGGTTCCCTGCCATTTATTGGGCAAATAAACCATCCTGCATGTACCTGACTTTCTTCTCATGCAGATAACTAATTTCTAGTCAGAACTCAACGAGCCATCTTCTGTACTTGTCATTGTCATATACTTGCAGCCATGGCAACATCAGTCTGAGGGATGTCTTGAATACCTCCCAGTCCTGGGTTCTTAATGTATGGATATTCATCATCTGTATTTCAGTCATTTACATGAAACTGGGCCAATACTTTACCATTGACCTATCTGAATCTTTAACTGTTTCGAATGCTTTCACAACAAATGAAGATAACTCTCAATCAGTCTCTAGTTCATCACAAATGATATTGAGCTCTTCTTGTGTGTTTGTAGAGGAATGTCTTAGTTTTTCCAGCATTTCTTGTAGCTCTGGAGACAAGCGTAGGCCATCACTAAATCCTTTTTGAATTATGCAAGCCAGTACCTTGTACATCAGTCAAAGATATCTGATGCTTCTCTTATAATGTTTTCAGTGCAGTGTTTTGTCAGCTGAATGCTCTGTAATCACACTAGCCACAACAAGAATGTCAGATAAACTAGATCCTTTGAATTGCTAGTTTATTGCTGATATGAAAGAACTTTGTACATGGAATGGACTGAAGAATGGAAGGATGAGTTCAAACTATGTAGGATTCTTATTTTTCAGCTCAACAATCAGAGCATAGACTAGCTGGTCTCCAACCAGTTGAATGAAAAACATTTATTTCTTTTTCACTACAGTAACTATACAACACATCACCTTGTGTACTACTGACTTTTTGGGTGGCTTGGGCAATGTGAGGTAGTAGTATACCTTGCTCTTCATAGGCAACTTCTGGGTATTGGCCTGAAATCTGCCAAATGCTCCAATCTTCTGGCTTTCTGCTGGAACCTCTTTCCTATTGCTATTCAGATGAGCCAAAGAATGGGCCATTTCTTGAATCTTTTGGACCCGAGTGCTTTGTGGTGAGATATCAACTTCAGCTAGAACTGACAATAGGCTATGTTTCACTGCCTTGTAAGGTTGAACTCTGTTTTGTTCAGCACTGATATTTTTCATCTCAAGAGGCTTTGCCATGACCAGTTTAGGGTGATTCTCAGCAGAAACATTAGTAGCAACAACCTCTGGCTGAACAAACATCACACTTTTGTGCTGAGATGTATTTGCTCTGGTCACTGTGTTGTCCTGAAAGTTGTCATTATCTAGAATGGCAGTTCCAGGAAAATCATTGGCAAGCTCTTCAGGACAGTTGTCATTTGTCTCGAGCTTAAACTTGGCCCATGTAGCATACAGATTAAGAACATCCAGGTATCGTATTCCAAGTGATAATTTCTTTACCATGTCTATAAACTCTTCTAGTAAGGCCATACATCATCATTGATAACTTGACCTTTAAGAAAATCTGTTTCCCTGTGATGAATAAAAATGAAAACAGTGATGACAAGGCTGCAATCTCTGGATTCTGGCAGGCATCACTGAAGTCACTAGCAGCAGGAATCTTTAGCCAAGTGAAAAACTTTCAAAACTCAGGAGTAGGTTCTTCAGTATTCTCAAGCTCATCAATATGTGGAGGCCAGCTCATACCTGTGTCATGTGATAACTTATCTTTCAAGCACCTGGAAATGGTATTCAGTATTTGTTCATTGCTCACTCCCCATGAGTAGATTGCTGCTTCCACATAACTTCCACCTGCAGATGTGTCATACACCTATGATACTCTCATTTTTGTGAAAACGATCACAAAATTCAATCCTGTTTGCTAACTCCTTTTGAATCATCTGCTTAATTGTGCTTGATTTTGTTGTACTTGCATCATAACCAAAATTCATCAGTAGGTTATTGTAGTCCATCAGTAGTCCTTGTAATGTTATTGGCTCATTCATATCCAGTACAACTGTTTATATATGTTTGAACAACATTTCTTGAACTTCTGCAAGACAAACCTGTTGTAAGTGGAGATCTGAATTAATGTTTCTGTCCTGGTGGTATATTGGAGATATGTAATTTTTTCCAGCAGGAGTGATGATACCAAATCTCAGTGGCAAAAGGGTGTTGTACAACCAATTGCAGCTAAGATACGGTTGTGCATTGTAGCATCTTCTAGGTACACTGTGTGACCCTTGAATGCGTGCCATGCATCCATTTATTAGAGAAGACACCTCTTGTCTCAACCAGGATGATTTTTGTCTTCTGGCATCATGCACCAGATGCAAAGATCCTTGTCCTGTAGAAGACTACTCTTGAAAGTCTAGCAGAAGGGCCAGGAGCATTTTCAAGAGAACTGTCATGGTCAGATACGAATACAAGGATTTATTGCATCTGCTGTTTCTCTTTCCTAGTTTTGGCTGCTTGCTGAAGCTTCCTTTTATTTGTGAATCCAGTCTTACACAATTTGTGAAGAAAACATGCCAGTTGGACCATCATTCCAGTTTATGTTCTCAAAAACACTTCCATATTTATTCAACCCCCTCCATTTCAGTGCTAGACTCTTCAGTTTGTTCCATAAATCAGATGAATAGTTACTTTTGTCTTCATTACACTCTTTAGCACATAATATAGACATTTCTTTAGTTGTCTCAACTTGACTCCTCTTCTTTCCTCTCAACTGTTGTATGTGTTTTATCAAGGGTATCACCATCTTTCCAGTCACCAACCACAGAACTTCATTTGGACACACCTGCAAAAAGATAAAATATATATTATATTGGCGCAGTCGTGCCTCTATATTTAGGGTTATGAAGGCACTTCTATATTAAAAGTAAAATTTTGGGTGTTAATAACTTTGGACACATTCAACAAATTTGCTTAAAATATGGTATGTGTGGTGGGGCATGGTACATCTCTTGATCTGCCAAATGTCATTTTGGTTGAACTTACGGTCTTTGAGCACAAAAAGAAAATTGTATAATGTAAAATTATCCAGTTTTGGAGGCAGTTTTGGGGATATTGTCTGTGGTGCTGCACACGACTATTGTGTGGTGTGTTGCTTTCAGACATGGCTCATTTAAAAGAGCTTCACTGGCTGAATATGCCGCATTTTGTTTGGTGAAAAAATATTGAGGCATTCAAAGGTTATAGCACTTTTAATTTCCCATTATAAGTCAATGGGAAAATTTATATGGTTGTTTTGCAGACAAAGAATGGGATTCTGGCCATCTGGTCCTGACTGGCAGTCAAAGAATTTGTAGCCTTACGGTCAAAGAATCTTTGTCCCCAAGAATTCTTTAATTGCAAGGTCCGCCATCTTGTTTTTGAATTCTGATTGAAAAAAAATATATATCTCTGCTCAGGGGTCACTCCTGAAGTAAAATTAGGATGGGTTTTACTCAGGGGGCCCTGTTCTATAGAGCCATCCCTTTGGTTCATTGAAAAATAGTCAAAAAATAGAGTTTTAAACATTTAAAACCTTTGATCGTGGCTCGCTAACTATCTTTGATCACGAGCATGCAAATTCTTTGATCGCGAGCTTCTTTGATTGTGATCTTGCATTGTGAGGTAAAAATACATTTTTCTCAGCTCAGGGGTGGCCTAGGAACACAAATGAGGACAGGTTTTGTTCAGGGGGCTTCGTTCTATCGAGGCATGGTGGTGATTTTATTCAATTCTGCCTAAAAGTTGAGTTTCAGCATTTTTATTCTTTGATTGCAAGTGTGCAATTTCTTTGATTGTGAGCCTGCAAATTCTTTGATTGCAAGATTCTTTGATTGTGATCTTGCATAGCAAGCGAGGGACGAGATGGCTCTTTTAAACATTCAATTTTCTCAGCCTAGGGGTGGCCTAAGAACACAAATGATGGTGGATTTTGTTCAGGGGGCTTCGTTCTATTGAGGCATGGCAGTGGTTTCATTTAATTCTGCCTAAAAGTCAAGTTTCAGCTTTTTTATTCTTTGATCACGAGCCTGCAATTTCTTTGATCGCAAGATCTTTGATCGCGATCCTGCATCGCGAGTGAGAGACAAGATGGCCCTTTTCCAAAATTCAATTTTCTCAGCTCAGGGGTGGCCTAGGAACACAAATGAGGGTGGGTTTTGCTCAAGGGGGCTTCATTCTATCGAGGCATGGTGGTTGTTCCATGTAATTCTGCCTAAAACTCGCGTTTCAGCATGTTTTATTCTTTGATCATGAGCCTGCAAATTCTTTGATCATGAGCCTGTAAATTCTTTTATCGTGAGATTCTTTGATCATGATCTTTGATCGTGAGGGAGGGACGAGATGGCCAGGTTTTATAATGCATTAGATAGGGCAATTTCACCAATCTTTAAGTTTAAATATCTCGGAAACAGTTTGGTCTTTCTACTTGAAATTTGGAGGGTGTTCTTGGCATGTCCTGTAGATGTGAATTACTGCATTTATATGTTGGAGAAAAATTATTTTGCAGAGATATTGCATGACACAATTTATGTGTTGCGGACAGTGTTTTGCATTGTGCTGGTGGCTTGAAATTGATAGGGTGCCTAGCTTTAGTGTCATGGATGTAGTTTTCAGTCATTGTGTCTGTAAAATGTTAACAGGTGCAGAATTCTGCAGCTCTGACAAATGAAAATGTTAAACTTTAACATGTTACATGTCAGACACGGTTTGGTCTTCTACATTGAAATTTGGAGGGTGTTGATGGTACACATACGTTTATAAGTTGATGGGAGTGCATGCTCCCATCAACTCTACTGAATTAGTGGGAGTGTAGGGCCCAAAGGGCCAGCTCTCTCAACTCATATAAGTTCTTACTTTTATTCTTTCTAAAAAGTAAGGAAATTCTATGCAAAAAAACTGCATTAATGCATCATTTAGGGTTGAAGCATAAAAAGGTTGACAGCTGACAGAGGTGTGTCATTGGGGTTGTGAGGTCTAAATGTCACCCCATTAGTATTTATTGTGGCTTGTGAATGTAATTTCAGATGGAATGGGGTGATATTTAGGCCTCACAGCCCCAATGCACATATCAGCTGTCAATCTTGGGATGATGGGAGGGTACGGGGGAGAGGGCAACCCTAAAGGTCTAATTTACTGACTTTTTATGCTTTAACTCCTAAATGATGCATTAATGCAGATTTTAGTGTAGAATATATATAATATATATATATATATATATATATATATATATATATATATGAAACATAGTTAGGGTTGAATATCTCATTGAAGGTTAAACAGTCAAATTTTGCACCTTTATAACTTTTCCACCATTTAACAGATTTGCCTGAAATTTGGCAGGTATGGAGCGAACCATAGATCTTGGGAGCTGCCAACTTTTGTACTGGTCAGATATATGGCTGTGGAGTTATTAAGCGGCATTCTGGAGTGCATTTACACTTTTGGGGGCATTCTTTCCTCATGCCTACAGGTAGCATGGTTTGCGTAACTGGTCAATAAACTTCAGGGAATGTGGGACCAGGATCCCTGATGTGCCTTTTGAAGATTTCGTGAAAAAATATTGAACGGTTCAAAACTTATTCAAAAAACAAGTTTCCCATTATAGTCAATGGGAAAAGTTAACAAAAAGTTCAACAGTGTCGCAAATCCAGTTTTTAGTGTCACAAATGACCCTTGTAGTGTCATAAGTCAGCCATTTTTTTTAGTTACTGATCACAGAAATGCTTGGCATTTAAAATTGGGACCATCTCGGGATACAATTCTTTTTGTGTTTACATAGTTGAGCCCTGAAGATTCTATGCATGTCTTTATTTTGGGGTTAAACACCCCAAAAAAATGTTTTTGACATTTTTGGGAAACGTAGTGTCACACCTGAGAAACTTTAGTGTTTTGTTTTGCGAAAGTGTCATAAATCACAACGCTACTTTGCAATACTATGGCCAAAATGGCAGCAATTGTTTGCCACCATGCTGCAAAAGAACAGTTTGGTCTTTTGGGCTATAATTTGGAGAGAAGAAAGCCAACATCTCTCAGATGTGCCTTTTGGTAGTTTGCAGAAAAAATATTGCAGGCATGCAAAGATACGATACTCTGAAGTTGACACTGTTTCCCATAGACTAACATTGTGGCATCTGCCGTGCCTTTTGGGACCCATATCTCGGAAACGGTGTGAGATACTGACTTTTCATTGGAAAAATGATAACCCCCATTAGGGGGCTAAGTGAGCAGTGCAAACCTAGCCAGGAAAGTCAAGACTCATTTGACATTTTAATTTACTCTCTACGTTGTACGGTTCCTGAGATATAAGCAATTTAGTATGCCAAGAGCTCATTTTCTGGTCCCAGGCCCATTATTATGCATACATTCTTTGTAGTCACTGTGTTTCTTTATGTAGCTGTTGGGAAAAACCAGGGTGTGTGCTCCAGTTATTGTTACACGTAGTGTTTCCACTTGCATTTCTGTACCCGTTTGCATCAGCATTCCCGTGTGTGCCACCATGTGCGTTATCCTTTGCGTTTCTGTTTGCACTTACATTTGCGTTACTCTTACCATTTCTGTCTACAGTACTGTTTGCGTTTCACTTTGCGTAACTGCACATAACCATTTGTGTTTGCTGTCACCCTTCCATTTGCATTTGTCTTTAGTTTTCCGTCATCATTATTGTTACCGTTACCATTTGCATTTCCAATTGCATTCCCGTGCATGTCACGGTTTGCATTTCTGTATGCGTTTGCATTTGTGTTTCCATTTCTGTTTCCTTTGGCATTATTGTTGCTGTTACCATTACTGTTTGCATTTACAATTGAGGTTCCATGACGATGTGAGTTACGGTTTGCATTTCCGTATGCACTTGTGTTTCCGTTTCTGTTTTCTTTGGTGCTATTTTTGCTGTTACCATTACCATTTGTGTTTCCAGTTGCAATACTGTGACCATGCACGTTACGCTTTGCATTTCCGTATATGCTTACATTTCCATTTCTCTTTCCTTTGGCATTATTGTTGCTGTTACAGTTACCATTTGTGTTTACAATAGTGGTACCTTGACTGTGCGCATTACCAGTTGCATTTCCATACATGCTTCCATCTCCGTTTGCATCACTGTTTGCTTTGGTGTCACTTTGCGATTGCATTTCCATTAACATTTGCTTTAACGTTTACATTTGCATCACCATGTGCATAACCATTAGTGCTTGCATTTGCGATGCAATGATCATTACTATGTAACATAAAAATCACGCTGCAGAACAACCCTAACTAATGCATTAAACAGAGTTTTTTGCCATGAATATATATATAAATTTGACTTCAAGAAAGAACATTTTTATTTTAAGAAATGAACCCCATTTGGACACCAAGGCCCAGATATTCAAACTGTGCCCAAAAAGTGCGCAATAGCAGGATCAAGTGCATGTCCATTGCACCCATGCGCAAGAGGCACGGTATTCAAAAATTGAGCCAGCCAACCTGCACCTACAGCCGATGACTGAATATCACACCACCTGCACCATAGCGCAACTAGGGAGGGGAAGCTGAGCAGATCTGATGCACCATAGAGCAATAGGGGATGTTCAGCTGAGCAGTCATGAGATGCCATAGTGCAACCAGGGATGCCCTCCAGTGGTAGGGCAGCAATGCAATTGCACAACCAGGGAGATAGGAGCCCACCTCCCATGCCACAGATGGGCAGAGGAACACACAGCAGAACAGACATCATCCCCCACACCCCATGCACTGCACAACTAGGGTAGGGCTGGAATAACCACTGGCCCATGGAGATGAGCAACCAACCCACATCCGGGCCATGGTGCCCCATCACACCTCCTGGCAAGCTGTGACTGGCACACAAGGAGGGCTGACCACCCCATGCCACACCCTCCCCCCAGTGCAGAGCACACCCTGAACCATGACCCCCAGACAACCTGCCAAGGAGCAGCATCCACCACTGCAGGAAACCCCATGCATGCCACCATCCCCACTGTGGCAATGCAACCCTGTGCACCACAGAACCATGCAAGGCAGCCCCACCACAAGCACCCATCAGTGGGTGGCAGCACACAGTGATGTAACAACAGCATACACAGTGCCACCATGCACAGCCCCCCCAGGCACAGCTGAGAGACTGACCATGCATCAGCATATGAGGTACCCCACATGGGACAGGGCATGCCCCGGACACCACCACCAGTGGTACAGCACCCTAGACACCCTTCCAAGGACACACCCTGACCCAGCACTGGCCACAACAGCCAGTGCAGACACCCACAGTGGTGCATGGAAGCATACACCACACTGGATGCCACAGAGTGCATGGACAAACACCCACCCATACCCAAGGGCACAACAACACAGGAATACAGTAGCGGGGCAACCAAGCCCCCAGTGTGGGCCCATGGAAACCATGTACACACAGCCTGCAGTCCTCTATGGCACAGGAGTGCCAGCCACCCTGTGCAGGCACTGTGGATATGTATGCCACCATCATTTACCCAGAGCACAAGTCACAGACTGTGGTGCACATCCCCTGCAACACACACAAGCCGCAGCATGGAGGTGGGACAACTGCAGAGGCCAAAGTGTCACCCAAGGCAGACATGCACCACACCAGTGACAGGAGGCAAGCTAGCATTGTAACAGGTACAGTGGCTGCCCTGCATGGACAGTCACCACTGACATGCCAGTAGACCATGCAGATCACAGACATGCAAGGGTGTCAGCTGCACAGGCCATGGACAGGCTGACAGGGGTGCCATGGACACAGAGCATGCACCATGGACCACTGCACACAGTCATCCAGTGCACAGGGCACAACACACACACCACAGACACTGACTGATAGCTACCCCCACACCATAGTCACCTCTCCATAGACGCACACACATACCCATGACTGTACCACCCCAGACGCCATGCACACCACTGCAGCTGAGCACCTATAGCCCGCTGAAAATCAGAGACCACCACAGTATTCATATCAAAAGATTTGCATTCAAAAAGCATATCAAAAGGAACTATTTACAAAACTATGTACAAAGTTGGGGGGGAAGGCCACAAACAAGGTGGGGGTGGACAAATGGGACAGGAAAGGAGGGGTGTGAGGGTGGGTCCAAGGGGTAGGGGATATCAGGGGCAGAGAGATGATCAATGGAAGCCCCGCTCCCCACTCTGGCTGCTCTGCCTCCAGTGCCTTCTCCGGACCCCAAGCTGGTCAATCTGTTGCAGGATCTCCAAAGAAGCCTGGTCCACATTGAGGATCTCCCGCAATCCCTCCCTAATCTCTTGAAGCTGGCGGACACCTAGGGAAAGGGAGCACAGTCAATAGGTGTGAATGCACAGCCCCATATAGCCCACCCACTGTGTATGGCATACGGCCATGGGACATGCCTCTGTGATGGTGTGTGACCACCCACAGTGATCACGTCCACAAGCCCTGCCCACCCAGGTGCATACATCCATGCACAATGCAGCACACACCCACTGGTCAAGTCATGCACAGCACCACTGTGGCTGTTTAGTGACATGGCTATGTGGTGCAAAGGCAGTGGCACAGCCATGTACCCGGTGCATGCATGGACCACCATTGATGCACTCTCAGACATGCAGTGCCACTGGACAGTGCTGACTGTAACAAGTTGCATGCATGGCAGTGGTGTCAGTGGATGGTGGCCATGCCCCACTGCCCACCCTGTTACACAGCATGCGGCAGTAATCATAGAGGTATGGCATTCACCATCATCAGGCCAGTTCCTTTGGTGTTGTTGACCATCGCCACTCCTAGTGGCCCTGTCTTCCTGCTGGTGCCTCATCTCCCAGGCTAGACACCTCTTCTCTGGCCCTGTGGTGCAAATATGGAGAGAGGAACATCAGTACAATCCTGTTGCAAAGTCCCCCTGCCCCCATGTGTGTGCACTCCCACCCAGCCAGACCCACCCACACCCTGATAACACCACCACAGCCAACACGGATGGTCCCTCCCCCATGTCCCAGACACATACAATCATGTTACCTATATGGAAGATAAAGGTGCGTCGATGTAACACCTACCTGGCTGTGGCACCGTGCCCCTCCTGGTACATCCCGCAGGTGGGCAAGCACGTCCGGTTCCCTCCTCCACAGGTCGCCATATCTGTGGTGGCACTGCTCCGCCGTCCACCCCCTCCCTGTGGCCTCTTCCAGGGCATTGGCCACCTCCTCCTACACCACCTCCTCCCACACCTGGCTCCTGGACCTGTCCAGGGGTGCATCCCCAAACAATGGGCCATAAAGTGGCTCTACAATGGCCACCAGGTTGGCCAGTTCAACTTAGGTCCACTGTGCAGCTCTCCTCCGTGCCATTCCACTTGCTCAGTCGGCTCAAAATGGTGCTCTGCAGTGCAGCTCCACCACATGCAGATGCTGCATGGTACAGTGCTGCTAATCCCTATCGCCCTGTCACCGAACAGTGTGATAGTGGTGCACCCATGCCTGATGCATGGCACCTAAGGGGCAAAGGTTGGGCACAGGTTCAAGGATCTCTGGTGCACGGACAGGCACAGTGCCACTGAAACCCAATGCGCTTAGCGTGATTGGATGCCTCTGTACTACCTCCAGTAGTGGCCTACCGCACTGCTGCCCCAGTGTGCCTATGATGGCCCAGTGCCACAGCGCCATATAGGTGAACATGCTTGTAGTGCCACTGACACAGTGGTGGCCATGCTCTGTATTGCTTCTCATGCACAGCACATCAGCAGCGTGGCAGGCGCCTGTGTCAGCAACCCCGGCATGCGCAGTGAGGTGTGTACTGTGCATGTCACAGAACTGCACCCTTGGCTCAGCACGTTCAACACAATTGCAGCACGATATTCAGTCATCATATGCAAATCAGCTAATCAGCCATTCAATGGCGCAGTACTGCAATTTGCATCCACTTAAAGTTGCGCCTCGCCTCATTTGCATGGGTTGTGCTATAAAAATACAATATTGGGCTGCCCTGGCCATAGTCGGTTACTGCAGTCTATTGGTGATTTGCATGCTGTTTGGGAGTGTGAACTATGGAATTTGGGACATGCATGGGACTGCACAGTCACAGGTAACAGCTTTCATTCTTACAGGATAAATAAATGACCGAGTGAGTTGTGGGAGAGGAGGAACACAGTGGTAGGAGGAGGAGGAGGAGGAGGCCTAATTTCACCAAGGCCAAGATCGATGCCCTGTTTGATGCCTACTTGGATCAGGAGCCGCTTCTCAGCAGACAGCAGAGAACACCACAGGCCCATGCTGCTGCATGGGAGGAGGTGACACGTGCAGTGAACCTGCACGGCAGCCACCAGCGCTCCGTGCAGGAGTGCAAGAAGAAGATGGGCACAGACAGGAGGAGGATAAAGGAGAGGGTGGCTGCCATCAGGGCAGCATGAGCTGCAGCAGGTGGGGGACAGCCGGAGGTGGTACACCTGACCCCACAGGAGAAGAGGGTTGCTGGAAGCATGCAGTGTAGTGCCATTGAGGGTGTTCCGGGTGGTGGCTTCCAGGCGGGTGGTAGCCCTTCACTGCATGGTAGGTCATGGTCTGTCTATTGGGGGGGAAGGGTAGGTAACATGCAGTAATGCAACTTTGTTTTCCCTTACAGATCCTGAGCCTCTGCATGGGTCTGTGGTGGTGGGCCTGTCCACTGAGGACAGTCAGATGGAGATGGAGATGGAGGAGGGCCCTTCCACCTCGACAGGTATACATGGCTCAGTGTGACAGTGGGCCCGCCTGGCTGTCCAGACTGATGTCATTGGAACAGGTGCGAAGGAGGCCCTGCCCGTGTCCCAACGTGCCAGCATCCATGGATGCCAGCATGCTGTGACTCAGGCTGATGCGGGGTCCGTCACCGATGATGATGTTGATAACAGCATGGGCAGTGACACGCGTGTGCCAGGAGATGACCACACAGCAGGTAACATCGCGGCCATGGCTGTAGGCGGTGCTGCCATGGAGGCCTGCATATCATCACAGTCCCAGCCTGTGCCTGTCACCACCAGTGGGGCAGCACTGGTGTGTGTACAGAACAGTGGGACTGTTGCGACCACTGTGGCAGCATCAGTTAGCCCTGGTGGGTGTCAGCTGGAGGGGCAGCATCAGCAGTCGGCCAATGGGCTTGGGGGTACAGGGTCAAGGGGTGGCATTAGTGCACTGCCTGTGGACATGCCCAGACCTGGCCCTGGTGTGCAGCGCCCATCCTCAACAGGTGCTGGGCATTAGGTCCACACACACCCTCAGGGACAGGATGCCAAGGAGGCAGATGATCTCTTGGATGTGCACACCTGCATACTGTCCACCAGCAGATGTGGCTTGTAATGTTGGTGGATGCACTGCATGTGGCTCTGAAGTGGGCAGAGGAGCGTCGCAGCAGAGACACCACTCTGATCTTGGCAGGGATGGACCAGTTGCAGGAGGATGTGACTGCTGCCATTGACAGGCAGACACAGGCATTCACTGCTGTCATGGCCACAATGGGCACACAGTCATGTGCCCATGCATCACAGACACCATGCAGTGCACTGTCCACCCCCCCATTCCCAGCATTGTGCGACACCCTCCTTGTCGACTCTGAGTTCAGCTGTGGACATCCTGAGCACACCTGGCACAGGCATGTTTGGTGTGCTGCCGACCCCTGCATGAGCACGGTCATGTTCACACAGTGGAACCCCTTGGGGACCATCGGTGCCACTCCATGAGGCCATCGGTCAGCCTGTCAGTGCTGGCAGGTCTCAGTTGGACTGCCCATGCATTCATGGTGGCCGGGGCACTCTGGCATGTGTCTGACCTGTCTCCCAATGCGGCTACTGTCTGGTGCTGCCCTGTGTGCATTGTGTCATTCGGTGGGCATTGCAAGGGTGGGTACCCGGCTCTGCACACAGACACACAGTCCATCTGCACACCCTCCTGGCTGCAGTCCACAGTTGCATGTGCATGATGATGCCTGCATTGTGCTGTACACCAATGTGCAATGGTGCTCAGCATCTGACACACGCACAAGGGTAGGCAGTGGGTGTGGCAGTCTGTGGACATGTGTGTGGCTAGGGGTGGTGTTCTGGGTCAGTGTGCCTCCTACCCTTTGTGCATGTCTGGTGCATTGTGTGTGTATGTGTTCATCTGTGTGGCATGTTAGACCTCACCCATCCCTGGTTGTGTGTGTGGTTCAATGCCCAGCCACTTCCCTTGACAGAATGCACCCCTGGTGTGTGTCCATGCGTGTTTGTGGGTTGTGCCTTAGCCACTGTTGGTGGCACATGGCCCCATGACTTACCTGGGTTGGCTGAAGTGCTCCTCCATGATGGTATCCCAGTGCAGCTGCGCCAGCCAGAGCAGTCGGGGGTCCCATCACCAAAGGGGGGGCTGCCCATCACCATTGTTACTGGTGTCCTCATTGTCCCCATCACTGTCCCTCTCTTTGACTTGTACAGCTATCCCACATTTGTTGGCCATGTTGTGCAGGATGCAACAGGCCAGGAATAGCCCGCAGGTCTTTGAGAGGCTGTACTGTAGGGCACCGCCAGAGGTGTCCAGGTAATGGAAACATGCCTTCAGCATCCCGAATACCCACTTGATGACATTGCGAGTGGTGGCGTGAGCCTCATTGTAGTGTTGCTGTGATGGGGTTGCGGGCTGCCGGTAGGGTGTGAGTAGCCAGGGATGGAGTGGGTATCCACTGTCACCTGTGTGTAGAGGGTGGAGGTTAGTTTGGTGATCAGCATCACCCTGTCCTGGGCCATGTAGGCCACTACCCATGTCACCTCTGACCATGCCCCCCCAGGCCCCATAATTGTCCATGTGGTTTGTATACTCACCCACTAGGTGGCCAGTGGGGATATCCCCTTTCTCGAATCTGTTGCACAGTGCTGACTGGTGCCAGATGAAGGCATCATGTGCTCCCCCAGGGTGAGTGGCACAGACATTGATTATGTGCCCCCTGGCATCGCACACCACCTTGCAGTTGATGCTGGCATAGCCCTTGCGATTTATATATGCAGCTCCCTTGGGTTCAGGTGGTGTGCGGATGGTCACATGGGTGCAGTCTATTGTCCCTAGCATGCCAGGCATATGTGCTACTGTGTAGAACTCCTGTTTGTTTGCTGTACACTCTGCCAGTGTGTTGGGGAAATGGATGTACTCCGCAGCATGTGGCAGCAGTGCGCTGAGGAATTGGGTGAGGTGGCATGATGTGGCCGACTGGGTTATGCCTGTGGTGTTCTCAGTTGGTCTCTGGAAGGTACCTGTGGTGAGCAAGCACATGCAAGCTGTCACTTTCATCTCCACTGACAGGGCATGGCTCCGTTGTGTGGGTGCCTGCATCACATCACTGCACAGCTCACAGAGCCACCTCAGAATTGCCCGATTCAGGTGGTAGCAGCCCAAAATCTCAGTATCACTGTACAGCTCGAAGCTGGTGTGGGCTCGGTACTGCCTGTTGGGGGCATACTGCCAATGAGCCCTTCCACGGCCACGCCCCCCCACTGCCTGTCTTCTCATCCCCCTCATTATGGCCTCCATCTGGATGGTGGCACTGGCCATGTCTCTGGCTTATGTTCACCCCCAGCAGCTGTTTCTGTATTCCCCTCGCTGTCCTGGCTGCTACTTCCCCTGCACCAGGAACATCTGCCTGTGCTGGCCTCACTGCTGTGTGGTGTGCTTCCCCCTTCTGCACTATGGCTCCCCACACCTTCCCTTGTGCCTGTTGATTCCAGGTGCCCTTTCCTGGCCTGCTCTGTATGTTCCTGCTGCCCAGTTTTCCCTGCTAGACTCTGCCCTCATGTGGCTACTCAGTTGCGTTCTTCCACTTCTCCCTTGCTCCATTTTATTTTGGCTCATTTCTACTGTGGCACAACTTCTGCTTGCTCCCCTATTGTGCATGGTGCATGTTGTTTAATATTGCACTGCACCATTTATGCATGGTTCCTCCCCCTTCAGTTGCACATGCATGCATTCATTATCATTGCGCTGTTGCTCAGTGTGATTTGGGGGCACAACTGCCTCCTGCTGAATATCGCAGTGTGGCGCATTTTCGGACTTGCGCAGATGCAACCCTATTGCGCATGGCTCAACTCTTTTGAATATCTGGGCCCAAATATAGCTTTTTACTATGAGCTGAGATATGCCATTTTAGAGATTTTTGGGGGCCATCTTGAATTTGCTCACCTAGCAGCAATTGCCCACCTTTTTGAAAGAGTCCCCCAAGCCCATCTTTTTAAGCACTGTTTATTCATATAACAGCCACCTTTAAACCTTTGTCCTTGTAAATTGGTCATGGACTCCTATTGTTTTTACTTTACTAGTAAGTGTAGTTTAATGTGTTTCAATGGGGTTTTGAACTTTGATGCATAACATTGTCAGTTTTTCATATTTTGACCCCAAAACTTTTAACATGATGTTTTTGTCACTAATGCTGCAGCTAATACATATCATTGCATGCTCTGTGCAAAACTAGGTTGGCTGCCTTTAACTGCACAAAGATATCATAATGATTCCCTATGGGCCTATAGAGCTCTCTCCTTGGAACTACCTATTTTTGGTTTTTAAATTTAATAAACTTTATTCATTTATCACAACTACAAACATACAAGTCCAACAGTGATAGTGGGCATACATCCATTCAGACATACATAGACTGGTACAGTGGCATGAGGTCCATATAATATATTTAGTAAACAATTGGAGTTCAGCCTTTTCCTTGTCGAGCAAAAAACATAAAACTGCAGCCTGAGTTTCCTCATGCTCTCCGTTCATGGGGTATATGTTCCTCCCCACCATCCCACCCCTCCACTCCCTCTTCCCACCCCCAGGGCCACTCTTACCTATTCTACCAAAGCTACTTCCCTATTCCTGTGTCGGGCAGCAACCACGGCATCAGTGCCACATAAAATTAATAAGCTTGACTACAAGCATCCCATCAATATGCAGCAGTGTGAATTTCTTGTGGAGCAATTTACTAAAGTCATTCCCTACCTTACTCTAAACTACGATCCCGGGTGGACTTGTTGGGGAGGTGAGGGGAGAGACCAAAGCGTGAGGAACTTCTCCCATCTAGTCTTATACAGAGGGAGCCTACACCTCAGACTGGCAATTGCCTTTTCAATTCTTAAATTGTATAGTAACTCCTTAACCCATTCAAGGTAGGATATTGAGTGTTGGTCCTTCCAATAACGAAGGACCAGCCGCTTGACCATCAAAGAGATAATGGCCATATAATATCTTCTGTCTTTGACAGGAACCTTGGTATAGTCCCCCACTATACATACCTGTGGTGAAAAAAGGTCCTTTAGTCCCAACAGTGGATCTGCCCTGTCTCAAATAGCCCTCCAAAGGGAAACTATCTTAGGCAATCCCATAGGATATGAAGTAACTTCCCGGGGTCTTTCCCACACCTAAAGCACATTTTATTCTGTATCCTACCCATACCATACAACTTAGCTGGGGTGTAGTGAATATTATGCAATATGTAAAACTGCATTAATCTTAAATAATCATTGGCGATATATACCTGGGTTCCTTCCCATATTTTATCCGATGAGAAATTGTCTTGTGGGAAATATTGGGCCCAGTAGTTGGATCTACCCGATGCCTCTGGGGTAAGTGTCATATATACGAGAGATGCCAGCTTAGATATGGCATGCGGTTGGTTGACACACTCTAAAAATTGCTGCAAAGGAGATGACAACTGCAGGTCCCATCCTCCCCGAACCACTTGATTAACATATGCCTAAGTTGGAGTCCAAAATATATATATTTTTGGGGAAGCTGCAAAGAAGTTAGTATTTCCAGCGATTCCTTTAGTCTACCATCACATACCAAGTCCGAGTCCTTAACTCGGAGATTGGAACACTCTTTTTGCAACTAGTATAGATCTGTCTCCAATTTTAAAGTTGGGATTATTAAACACTGGTTGCGATCAATCCATTTGTTTTTTATACTTCATGGACCTACAAAGTAGCGAGTGAACTTTTAATGAAGTGCATACCAATGAACCTTTCAATTCCCTGGGCAGTCTACCCAGGCTGATAAGCAAGAGGCATTCTGGGGAGAACTTCCCTAGTAATTCCTGCTCTAATTGTAACCAGATAGGGATAATAGCAGCATCATCGTTGGTAATTGGGTGAACCCCCCGATGCATATACTTGGCCATGTGACTGGCCAAGTAATAGTGATAGAAATTGGGGAGTTTTAAACCACCCCACTACTTTGGAGCACTTAACTTGTTACATGCTCTGAGCGTGGTCTTACCCTTCCATATACACTGAGAAATTACACTGTGGAGCTTGTGGAACCCATCCAGGGGAAGATATACATTTAACATATTAAGTGGATAAAACACTCTCTGCAGGACATTCATCCTAATTACACTAACCCTTGCCTGAAGGGATAAGTGCAACTAGCGCCAACTATTCAAATCTACACGAATTTCCCTTAATTAGGTTATCTAGGTTCAGCTTTTTGGTCAGGAAAACCAAAGTGGAGAGTGTTATACCTAAATATCTAAGCTGGGTTGACCATGTCATTGACAGTGACTCAGCCTCTTCCCTGAGAAGTAGGGGGTTCAGGGGCATCACCTGTGACTTACCAATATTAAGTTTGTAATTTGATACTCTACTAAACTCACTAATTATCTGGAGGGTGGCTGTGAGGTATGGGAAAAATTAGGACTCCAGGCAGCAGGTTATGGATAAGCTGATGTTTTATTTCTTTGTACTTATTCAACGGACTAAGTGACAAAACAACAACAAAAAAACAGAAACATACAAAAATAATATATAAATACACTAGAACCAACTAGTGTCAATGCTCAGAACAGAACCTGTTTGCTCTTCACAAAACTATCTACTGAAATGAAGTAAAGCATCCCATTTATAGGGATCTGATAAGGGAGGAGTTTAACTCTCCACCCATCAGAGTCACAAGGTATATAAAGTCTTTAAATCAATAAATTATTAACGTCTAAACATGAATTATAATGTTATTCTCCATTAACATATTAACTTAGGTTCCTAATCGAAATAAAATCTACAAATTAAAGAATATAACTGAAAATGTCTAACAGAAGCTCCGCCCTTTATGTGTCAGGTCTATAAGTATAGCAAAGCAAGGCCAGCTGGCTGGTATAGACCTGAACTCAGAGAAGGGTGGGGCTCTTAGAACTTTGGCTCAGCAACAATACAGCCTGCTACAAACCATTCCAGGTAAATCCATATAAGTTCATAATTATCCCTTCCTACAGCATGTTTTGGAAGAATAGACAATATAAAATAACCTGGCAACTATAACTTACAGTATTTATTTTTATCTTCTAATTAAGCTTATAAGCAACTTGAACTTCACGAAGTTAAAACTGTGCTGTATGTGAAAACTCAAACTGCCAGGCAAATATTCAGACAGAGGTCTTATTTCTCCACCCTTCCTTCCCCTAGAAACTGCTACACATTGCTACAGGAGAAGTTACAAGAGGGAGCTAATAACCCTGGTGTGTAAATAAAATATTTAACCTGAAACAAGGTTTTATTTTTATTAAAGTGATTGCAGCACTTTTATGACCATATACAGCTGGCTTTTCAAGAGAGGTTTAAAGCTGGAGGCTTTAATTCACCGAATGAGGTATAATTTTATTTATGATATGTGTACAAAAAACTTCTTAAATGTACACACATACATATTACAAATAGCAGCCAAACCCACAGAGCAGCTTCAGTGTGTTTGGCTCACAGTACACTGTTTGGGGGGGGGGGCATAAGGTTTGCAGCCAGCTCCACTTACAGCCACAGGCACAATGCTGAGCTGAATTATTGGGCAACTTCCTTACTTCTTAAACGAACTAAGACAAACAAACTGTTTCTCGCTATCGTAGGTACTAGAAGGCAGGGCATGCTGAATGGATTCTGACAAGGGATTTCTAGGAGAGGACAGAATACAACTAAAGTAAAACGATATCAGGTGGCCAGCCTGATAATAAAAGAAATACAAATTAAAGCTACAGAAGGAAAAAAGGAGAAAATGCTGTTGCAACAGACTGAAGACAGGATAGAGGTCCCTTGTACTAAATCCATTCTCACACTCCTCCCGACTCAGGAAAGAAACAGGGGAAAATACTTTATCCTTTGTTTCTTTTTCCTTCAACAGTACTATCTAGATATTTATACAGATCCCTTGTTCTACCAGAGGGTTAACTAACTCAGAAAAGTTAGGGAAACAACGGTAATAACCTGCTAAACCCAAAAATGCTCGTACATGTGTTTTGGTCTGGGGTTGTGTCCTTCCAGCTATAGCATCAATTTTACTTATTTCAGGTTTAACTTCCCCCTTTCCAATAACAATACCTAAATAAGTAGTCTCCTGCATTGCTAGTGAGCATTTCTTTGGATTTATGGTTAATCCTGCCATGGTTATTGCCCCTAGTACTGCTTCCAGATGTGTCATGTGTTCCTTCCAAGATGGACTGAATATTATGACATCATCTAAATATGCCACACTATAAGATGCATGTGGATGTAAAATCTTATCCATAGCCCTCTGGAATGTGGCAGGTGCCCTATGTAGTCCAAATGACATTACCTTGAACTGAAATAATCCCAAGGGGGTATGAAATGCTGTCTTTTCCTGTGATTGCTGATCCAGAGGTATTTGTCAATAACTCTTTGAAAGATCTAATGTGCTAATGTACTGCGCATTACCTAGATGATTGATGATGTCATCTATGCGCAGCATAGGGTACCCATCAAATTTGGATACAGAATTTAATCTATGAAAATCTAAGCAGACTCTTATCCCCCTTCCTTTTTGTTTACCATCACCATAGGGAAGCTCCAAGGACTCATAGATGGTTCAATCACTCCCATTTGCTGCATCTTCTTTATTTCCTGTATAACATCAGACCGTACACTTTCTGGCAACCGATAAGGTTTTAGTCTGATAGGTACCGTGTGTCCTACATTAATATGGTGAGTGATACCATCCATGTGTCCAGGTACTGTGGTAAAGGCTGCACTGTACTTTTCCAATACTTGATTTAATTCTTCCCTCTGTATGTCAGATAATTCCATATTAATACTAACATCTCTGACATTACCCTTCTCTTCTAATCTCTCGTAAGCTTGTTCAAGCTCAGTTTGTTCTGGCTCAGGGCAGACATAGAAAGAAGTAGGCTTATGTTCATACCAGGCCTTAAGCAAACTGGCATGGTATAGACGTACTTTATTTCTTTTATCTGGGCATAAGATCTCATAATTAACAGGCCCCACTTGCCTCTGTACAGTGTATGGTCCTTGCCACTTCATCAACAATTTGTTGTCTGAACAAAGTAATAATAGTAGGACTTTATCTCCTACTTGGAAGGATTTCTTTCCTACCCCTTGATCATAATAAGATTTTTGATATTTCTTATGATCAAGGTTATATTTTTGAGCTTTTTTAGTGTATTGTGCTAATTTTTCCCTTAGTGTCTTAATGTACTCAATAGAGGCCAATGGTAAAGTGTCCGGAGTTTTTGTTTCCCAGTTCTCCTTAATAATATCCAGTAAACCCCTTGGATTCCTTCCAAATAATAATTTGAAAGGGGAATAACCAGTGGATGACTGTGGCTCCTCCCTGTATGCAAACATGAGATAGGGCAACAGTCTATCCCAGTGTTTCCCTTCCTCCTGGGTAAATTTCCTTAACATTGATTTCAATGTATGGTTGAATCTCTCCACTAATCCATCTATTTGTGGATGATAGGGAGAAGTGTGTATAGAATGTACCCCTAATGCTGCATACAACCTTTTTAAAACTTGTGAGCAGAAATTGCTACCCTGGTCTGTCAATATTTCTCTAGAGATCCCCATCCTTGAGAATAACTTTACCAGCTCTTCCGCTACCTTGTTTGCAGTAACTGTACATAAGGGAATAGCTTCTGGATACTTTTTAGCATAATCACACACAATTAAGATGAAGTGATTCCCCTTTGCACTCTTTTGTAATGGACCAACTACATCCATTGCTATCCATTCAAAAGGTACCGAGATCAAAGGTAGTGGTTGTAAGGGAACTTTTTCCTTTTTTGACACTGTAGCTACCTTTTGACAATGCTCACAGGTTTTACAATATCCTTGTACCTGCTGTCTAATTCCTGGCCAATAGAACCAATATAATAATCTCTGACGTGTCCTTTCAGCCCCCTGGTGACCAGCTAGAGGAACATCATGAGCTAGGGACATTAAAGGCTCTCTATATGTAATAGGCACTAATAACAGAGATTATTTCATTAGTTTTGGGATTTAAACACTCCCGATATAATAGCCCTTTTTCTATTACATATTTAGGCTCATCACCCTGTGGTTTCCCAACCTGTAAAAACAAAGGACTCAAAGATTTATCTTTAGCATGTTCAAGTCCAAATAAATTGTCTTTTTCTATGTCCTGCTCTTCTTTTCCAATGTGTGTATGGGTTTGGTGCCATCTTTTCCTATCCAGTCGTTTGTCTTGTCTGGATTTCTTTTTAGCACCAGGTTCACCAAAAATATCCTCTCCAAATGGAAATACTTGTAAGTCCATTCTTTCTCTTTCCTGGGCCCTGGTAGTAGCAGCTTCCACATGTGTGGATTCGTTTAACAATACACTGAACTCAGGGTGGTCATGTCCAATTATAACAAGGACAGGAAGACAGGGCACTACTCCCACATCAAGTCTGTGTTTGCTCTGGTGTACCTCTATGTCCACAGGAAATAAAGGATAGAAATGTGTGTCCCCATGGATACATGTAACTCCAGTCTGGGTCTGAGGACAACCGTCAATAGGTAACAGACTAGGCTAAATTAATGTCTGTCTACTTCCAGAGTCCAAGAGTCCCATTACTTGTCTACCATTGATAGTCACCGGAGTTAGATATTGATCCCAATTGGCCAAAACTAGCTGTGTGGGTGCTGACTTCTTCTTTTTACAAAAACGTGCTATATGTCCTTTTCCATGGCATTAGTGACAAATCATTTCTGCAGTAGGTACTTTATCTGTTTTTACTGGTTTTGTGCCCGCACTAGTAGACTGCTGTACACTGACTGAGGAAGGTATAGGAAAGGTTCTTACCACAGGGTGAGGTATACTTGTCCCAAGATACCCTTTTTGTCTATTGGATCTGGCTGTGAGGTAACCCTCTGCCAGTTGTACAGCTTTCTTTGCAGTGTCTGGGTGGTGTTCCCTCACCCACAACTGTATGTCTTGTGGCATTATTCGTACAAATTGTTCCAACACTATAGCTTCCATCATCTGTACTTTAGTGTTACTAGATGGCTGTAACCACTTACCACACAAATCTTTCAATCTAGTATAAGTCTCTTGGGGGGTATCTGATGAGTGATATTTAAGAGTCTGAAAATGTAGCCTATAAGTCTCTGAACAAATATCGTATCTCTTGAGGATAGCTTCTTTCACTGCTTCATAGTTCTCACTCACAGTGGGGTCTACATGTCCATAGGCTAAATGGGCCTTTCCACGAGATATGGGGCAAGTCTGATCACCCATTGGGCTCTAGGCCATTGACATGCTCTGGCAATCCTTTCAAAGGTTGTCAAATAAGTTTAAATATCATCAGATTCACACAATTTTGCTAATTTAATATCCTTTGGACCCTCACCAGGACTTATGGGTCATCCAACGCTTAAGGCCTGTATAGCTATGATGGTATCTTCCCACCAAGCTTCAGATCTTTGTAAGTCCTTAAGTCTCTGCTTCTCCAAGGCTACTTGCTGCATACACAACCACTGTAATAATTCCTGTGTATCTCCAGTTGGTGCAGTCACAGTCTCTTCCTCTAGTTCCTCCGTCTCTGGTATACCTCCAACAGCTCCTTCTTCTTCCAGTTTTGTCTTCCATCGAACATCAGGCATCAGCCCAGGCATCAGTGGTAAGCCCAATTGATCTGTCATCTTCCTTGTTACTGCACCAGGCCGTGGTTCTTCCTGCATCAGCCGTGTCCTCCAACAGATACTAAGACAGTATCAGAAGTCCTCTGAGCCAGACTTCTTTATCCCACTTCTGACACCAACATGTGAGGTGTGGGATAAATTAGGACTCCGGGCAGCAGGTTATGGATAAGCTGATGCTTTATTTCTTTGTACTTATTCAACGGACTGAGCGACAAAACAACAACAAAAAAACAGAAACATACAAAATAATATATAAATACACTAGAATCAACTAGTGTCAATGCTCAGAACAGAACCTGTTTGCTCTTCACAAATCCTATCTACTGAAATGAAGTAAAGTATCCCATTTATAGGGATCTGATAGGGGAGGAGTTTAACTCTCCACCCATCAGAGTCACAAGGTATATAAAGTCTTTAAATCAATAAAGTATTAACTTCTAAACATGAATTATAATGTTATTTTCCATTAACATATTAACGTAGGTTCCGAATTGAAATAAAATGTACAAATTAAAGAATATAACTGAAAATGTCTAACAGAAGCTCCACCCCTTATATGTCAGGTCTATAAGTATAGTAAAGCAAGGCCAACTGGCTGGTATAGGCCTGAACTCAGAGAAGGGTGGGGCTCTTAGAACTTTGGCTCAGCAACAATACAGCCTGCTACAAACCATTCCAGGTAAATCCATACAAGTTCATAATTATCCCTTCCTACAGCATGTTTTGGAAGAATAGACAATATAAAATAACCTGGCAACTATAACTTACAGAATTTAATTTTAGTTTCTAATTAAGCTTATACGCAACTTGAACTTCATGAAGTTAAAACTGTGCTGTATGTGAAAACTCAAACTGCCAGGCAAATATTCAGACAGAGGTCTTATTTCTCCACCCTTCCTTCCCCTAGAAACTGCTACACATTGCTACAGGAGAAGTTACAAGAGGGAGCTAATAACCCTGGTGTGTAAATAAAATATTTAACCTGAAACAAGGTTTTATTTTTATTAAAGTGATTGCAGCACTTTTATGACCATATACAGCTGGTTTTTCAAGAGAGATTTAAAGCTGGAGGCTTTAATTCACTGAATGAGGTGTAATTTTATTAATGATATGTACAAAAAACTTCTTAAATGTACACACATACATATTATAAATAGCAGCCAAACCCACAGAGCAGCTTCAGTGTGTTTGGCTCACAGTACACTGTTTGGGGGGGGGACATAAGGTTTGCAGCCAGCTCCACTTACAGCCACAGGCACAACGCTGAGCTGAATTATTGGGCAACTTCCTTACTACTTAAACGAACTAAGACAAACAAACTGTTTCTCACTATCGTAGGTACTAGAAGGCAGGGCATGCTGAATGGATTCTGACAAGGGATTTCTAGGAGAGGACAGAATACAACTAAAGTAAAATGATATCAGGTGGCCAGCCTGATAATAAAAGAAATACAAATTAAAGCTACGGAAGGAAAAAAGGAGAAAATGCTGTTACAACAGACTGAAGACAGGATAGAGGTCCCTTGTACTGAATCCATTCTCACAGCAGCTTGGGTAGACTCACAGGGATTAGTGACATGGAGGAGGATGTCGTCCGCATACACCGATAACTTTAAGTGGAACTGTCCTATCTCTATATCTTGGACCACTGGTGATGCTTTAAGGTGTCTTATTAATGGTTCCAAGTATAAATTAAATAATAATGGGGAAAGTGGACATCCCTGTCTGGTGCCCGATTTTAGTGGAAGAGCCAACAAAAAAACTCCGTTACAATAAACTTTAGCTCTGGGTCCAGAGTATGTTTTAACCCAGGATATAAAGGGAGGAGGGAAGCCCATTACAGCTAGGGTATCAAACAGGAAAGCCCAGTCCACCCTACAAATGCTTTTTCTGTGTCCAGTGAGACCAAGGCCATTAGCTTATCTGCCTCCCTGGAAACGGAGAAAATATGTGCTAACTTGCAGATATAGTCTGATGAGACTCTGCCCCGGACAAAATCAACCTGTTCAGGACTCAAAAACCCCATCCAATCCCTAGACACTCTGACAGCTAATATTTTAGCAAATATTTTAATATCATAGTTCATTAATGAAATGGGGTGAAAGTTTGTGACCCTGTTCTTCTCTTTGCTGGGCTTTGGTAATACTACTATAATAGCCTCCAAGAGCGAAGGGTCTATAATTCCCTTTTGACATATAACATTAAATAAACACAAGAGAATGTGCTTTAATTCCTTTTCGAAAGGCTGGTAAAAATTGGGTGGAAAACCATCTGGACCCGGAGCTTTATCTCTAACCAGGGAGTTAATAATGTCCCTAACTTCTTGAGGGGAAATAGGATTTACCAGCAATACCTGTTGGGTTGCCTCTAGAGAGGGGAGTGAAGAGGCCAGTAAGTAATCCCGAATTTCTGTAGGGTAAGGGGTAGACTCTGAAGAACTATACCACTGAGTGTAATATTGTTCAAATTCCTCAGCGATTTGCCTAGGAGATGTTAGAACAGTATTACATCAGAGGGAGTATACAAAGGGAACCAAACGGGATTCCTCTTGCTTACTAAGCTTCATTGCCAAAAGGTAACTGGCTCTATCCCCTTTTTTGATGTACTTAATTCGAGTTTTGAATAGGGCATATTCTGCCCTCTCTCTCAGCAACTCTGCAAATTCATTTCTCAACACCTCTAAGCACAATATTTCCCCATCTAATGGGGGGTTGGACAGGGATCCTTCCAAAGCACCAATTTCCTCTAGCAGGGTTTTAACTCTAGCCTCCTGATTTCTCTTTTTAGTGGCTGAGATTCTAATAAATCCCCCCCTCAAAACACATTTTAAGGCACACCAAACCTTTTTAAAATCAGAGATAGAGCCCTCATTCTGATCCATAAACTGTCCTATGAGTTCTCTAATCCGCTTAACTGTATCCTCATTCTTGAGTAGCTGAGAGTTAAGCTTCCATATTGTATCTTTGCAGGGATTTGGAGCTAAATTAGCTTCCATCCAAATTGAAGAGCACTCTAGAGTCAATCCCTCATCCTAACAAACCTACTGTCACCTTCTGATTCAACAAAAAATAGTTGATTTGAGATAGAGATGTATGCATAGGGGAATAGAAGGTATAAGCCCTCACTCTGGGGTTCAAGGCACACCAAGGGTCTCCTAAGCCATATGTGTCTATAAGAACTTGCAGTGATCGCTGGGCTGGGGAAAGTGTATGGCCTATAGAGGAAGATCTGTCCAGGGTGGGATCTATCACTAGATTCTAATCCCCAGCTAATATCATTGGTAAGCCATTAAAAGGAGCAAAGGTAAGTGAAAGATTAACAAAAAATTCCAGAGAGTCCTTATTCAGGCCATATATCATGCCCAAAAGAACTTCCCTGTTTTCTATGATTCCTCTCAGAAATAAGAATCTCCTGTGAGGGTCAACTACTTTTCCTAATTCAAAAAATTGAGTCCCCCTAGTAACCAATATTGCTGCTCTGCATTGGACGGTAGATTTACCTGCCATATATATGGTCCCAATCGGACATCTCCTTAATAGATTGCTATCTCCTTCCAACAGATGCATTTCCTCTAATAAAGCGACTTGAAAATTCAGTATCCCTAAATGTTTAATTATTTGAAGCCTCTTCACCCAGGACCTTAAACCTTTAATGTTGCAAGATATCATTTTCATAACCACATCCTTTGTTAATTAGGTACCCAGTAACAACTTGTACCCTTAACCTCACTAAATGATATACCAAAGAGTGGCCCTGGTCCCACCTCCTCACCCCCCCTCCCCTGTCACTTCCACATCCCCCCACCCGAGACCTCACCTACCAGAAACTATTTTTAAATAATTTACTACTGCATAGGAGTTTGTGATAGTTAAACTATTTTTAAATAAGTTAATGTGGTTAAGGAGTTGTCATAGAAAAACCTGCAGTGTGAAACAGGAAAAGACAGTCTTTCAAGCAACAGAGGGAGGTGGATCTAAGTTTATGTTTGTTTGTTACAATTCTTAATATTTTCAGTGCAGGAAGAGTTTAAAGCACAGCTGACTTATTTTGGGGCTGACAGCATTCAGAGTACAAACCACCAGGCCTGTTTTGGGGCTGGGGAGGTTTACTTGTGTCTGACTTTGATGTGTGGATTTTTCTCTGTTTGATTAGCAGGGTATTTTCGCTGTCAAATTGTTATGTAGGGCATCTTGCTGGCAGGGAGGCACTCATCGCAGCGGTGGGGCAGAGCTTTTAGCTGATTGTTTTGTGAGGGCACAGTTTAGGCACAACCCCTTCCCACCCCTGGAAATAGTTCCTTTATACCTGGAGTTCTGACATCATTTCCTGAAGAGTGCAAGGAGCATATCACTGTCATATCCTCTCTAGCACACTGCACTGACATATAAGCATACACTTTGTATAATATATATACACACACACACACACACACACATATACAGTGGTGTGAAAAAGTATTTGCCCCCTTCCTGATTTTCTCTATTATTGCATATTTGTCACACTGGATGTTTTCAGGTCTTTAGACAAAATGTAATATTAGATAAAGGGAACCTGAGTGAACAAATAACACTTGTTTTTTTTTATTTCACTTATTTAACGAAAAAAGTTAACCAACACCAATTGGCACTGTGTGAAAAGTAATTGCTCTTTACACTTAATAACTGGTTACATCACATTTAGCTGCAATGACTGCAACCAAACACTTCCTATAATTCAATATCAGTCTTCACACGCTGTGGAGGAATTTTAACCCACTCTTCCCATGCGAACTGCTTTAATTCAGTAACATTTGGTAGGTTTTGAACATGAACTGCTCGTTTCAGGTCCTGCCACAGCATCTCTATCAGATTTGAGTCTGGACTTTGACTAGGCCACCAAAACTTTAATTTTACTTCTTTTTGCCATTCTGATGTGGACTTGCTTTTGTGTTTTGGATCATTGTCTTGCTGCATGACCCAACTACGCTTCAGCTTCAGCTGATGGAAGGATGACTGGACATTCTCCTTAAGAATTTTCTGGTACAGAGCAGAATTCATGGTTCCTTTAATTATGGCAAGTCATCCAGGTCCTTAGGCAGCAAAGCATCCCCACACCATCACACTACCACCACCATGTTTGACTGTTGGTATGGTGTTCTTACTGTGGAATGCTGTGTTTGCTTTACACGAGACATTATGGGATCCATGTTGTCCAAAAAGTTCCACTTTGGACTCATCTGTCCATAGAACATTTTCCCAAAAGGCTTGTGGATCATCCAGGTGCTTCTTGGCAAATGAGAGATGAGCATTTATGTTCTTCTTGGTTAGCAGTGGTTTCCGCCTTGCTACTCTCACATGAAGCCCATTTTTGCCCAGTCTCTTTCTGATTGTGGAGTCATGAACACTGACCTTAGCTGAGGCAAGAGAAGCCTGCAGTTCTTTGGATGTTGTTTTAGGATCCTTTGAGACTTCTTGGATGATTTTTATACTGCGCCTTGGAGTAATTTTGGCAGGCCGCCCACTCCTGGGAAGGTTCACTACTGTTCCAAGTGTTCTCCATTTGAGATTATGGCTCTCACTGTGGTTCGATGGAGTCCCAGAGCCTTAGAAATAGCTTTGTAACCCTTTCCAGACTGATAGAGGCAACAAAATGTTTTTCTGATCTTTTCAGGAACTTTCTTTGATCATGGCATAATGTGCTTGTTGAATCTTTGTCCTGACAATGTGACTCTGATGGTAAGGGCCAAAATAAGTGAGGTTTATATTGAGCAGGGCTGGCTGTAATCAAGCCTGGCTGTGTTCAATCAGCTGACTCTAATTATCCCTTTAATTGGGTTGATTTAACTAGGGGCAATTACTTTTTCACACAGTGCCAGTTGGTGTTGGTTAACTTTTTTCATTAAATAAATGAAATAAGTAAAAAAAAAAAGTGTTATTTGTCCACTCAGGTTCCCTTTATCTAATATTATATTTTGTCTAAAGACCTGAAAACATCCAATGTGACAAATATGCAATAATAGAGAAAATCAGGAAGGGGGCAAATACTTTTTCACGCCACTGTATATTACAAACCAATCACACACACACACACACACACACACACACAAAATGTGGGGAGTAGTGCAATGTAATGGCTGTGGGGCAGCAGTCTTCTGGGAGACTTTCTGGAGGCTGAGATGCTGCCCTATTTGCAGACAACTCTCTTCCCTGAGGGAGGAAGTTGCCTATCTTCAGGCCACACTGGACAGTAGTAAGGGGACCTTCCCCCAGACCACACTGGATGATAGAAAGGGAACCTCCCCCATCCAGGGAGCACCAGAGCCACCACCACTACCTCAGAGATTGCAAAGAAAGCAAAGCAGTTGGACCACAGTGGGCTCAGAGAGGGTGAGGATGATGGAACAGAGGCACACCCAGTCAGTTGTTCCACACCACAATCCATACACCATTCTGGGGGAGCATAGCTCCCCTATGGATGCACCCACAGAGGAGACTAAGGAGGCTGAGGACAACTGTCACAAGGGAGGCCCACAGGAAGGAGGCAGAGGACACTACAAGAAAAGGAAGCAGCTCCTGGTGGGGGACTCAGTTATTAGGGGGATAGAACTGGGGGGAGCAGGGAAAACTGAAGTAAGGTGCCTGCCTGGTGCCATGGCTTGGAGAGACAGAAGCGCATCCTCAGGATCACGAGAACAGCTGCAGGAGTCTGAGCTGGGACGTCATTGTCCACCTAGGGACAAATGACTTGGCTAATCATGAGATTAGAGCAGTGCAGAAGGACTTTGTAGAATTGGGGAGGGGCCTAAGACAAGTAGCACACACAATATCCTTCTCTGAGGTGCTGCCTGTCAATGGTATGAGTGAGGCGAGAGTACTTTGCACCATGCAGTTTAATGAATGGTTGAAAAAAAGGTGTGGAGCACAGGGGTTTGGCTTCACTGGGGACTGGGGTTCCACCTGGAGGGACACCAGCCTATACTGGCAGGATGGTCTGCATCTGTCCAGGAAGGGAACAAGTCTTTTGAGCAATTGGTTTAAATGCTTCATTGACAAGCTTTTAAACTAGTCAAGGGGAGGCACTGATAAGCAGCAGGAAAATCCCAGCATCTCCTACAAAACAGGGTACTAAATGTGAAAAGACCGGGTAGACAGGTCAGTGGGGATGCTGCAAAGAAGGTAAAGCCATCAAAAATGGAGAGCAATGAGTACCAATGCCCGTAGTCTGAGTAACAAGCTTCCTGAATTAGTGGCCTTGATGGAGGAGGAACATCTAGATATCATGGCAGTCACAGAAACATGGTACACACAAAACCATGACCGGGACATAAACATACCAGGATACACTATCTACAGGAGGGACAGGGAGGGTAAAAGAGGAGGAGGAGTAGCTCTTTACATAAGGGAAGAAATCAAAGCAACAGAACAAAAGGGAAAATGGAGGTGAAGAAGCACTGTGGGTAAATTTGGAGACTGGCAATGGCACCACAATCCTCACAGGGGTTGTATACAGACCCCATTCTCAGGGGGAGGAAATGATAGAAAGAATTCTTAGAATGGCAGAAAAAGAGGAGATATTGCTAATGGGTGATCTGAATATGCCAGATGTTAACTGGAGTGCAGCTGCAGCAACCACTTCAAAGAGTGGGGTTATTCTAGATGCCCTACAGGGGGCAGGCCTTAGACAACTAGTATTGGAGCCCACTCGAGAGGGAGCAATCTTAGACCTGGTTCTCTCAAATGGAGATGAAGAGAGGATCACAGATGTAGAAGTGGGTAGCCATCTGGGAACTAGCAACCATCGAACAGTATGGTTCACAATAAACACAGCAATAGAGTCAAGCCATACAAAGGCAAAAGTACAGGACTTTAGGAGGGCTGACTTTGCCAAAATGGGTGAGTGCCTAAGGAATGCACTAGCAAATGGGCAGGAAGGAGGGGTAGAAGAACAATGGGGAAAAAACTGCCATCACAAAGGTAACAAGCCTTTGTGTGAAGCAAATAAACAAAACAAAACGATGTAAGAAACCACTATGGTTCTCAAAGGAAGTGGCAGTGAAGGTTCTGGAGAAAAAGAAAGCATTCAGGAAGTACAAGGAATCACAGAAGGAGCAGAACAGAGAACTGTATCAGTTAAAGCAAAAGGAAGCTGGGAAGGCAGTCAGAACAGCAAAGGCCCTAACCGAGGAAAAGATAGCCAACTCAGTTAAGAAGGGGGATAAAACCTTTTATAGGTACATCAGGGAGTGAAGGAAGACCAAGGGAGGGTTAGTGAAGCTTAATAAAAGGAGGGAGGGTGGGCAGAGGGTGAATGTGAAAAGGCAGAGATACTAAACAAATATGTTTGCTCAGTATTTACAAAGGAAGTGGGGGAGGTACCTAAAACAAACAGTAGAAACACTCTGGATACAGAAGTTGATACCAGCCCATTTACAGAAGAAAGGGTTCTGAAAGAACTCTTAAAACTGAAGGTGGACAAAGCAATGGGGCCTGATGGGATTCATCCCAGAATTCTAAAAGAACTAAGGGTAGAACTAGTGACACCACTGACTACCCTCTTTAACAAATCATGGGAGGATGGGGTAGTACCCGAGGACTGGAGAAGGGCAGATGTGATTCCCCTTCACAAAAGTGGGAGCAAGGCAGAAGCAGGAAACTACAGACCTGTTAGTTTAACCTCAGTGGTAGGGAAAATGATGGAATCACTTCTAAAGGAAAGAATTGTTGAGTATCTAGAGGCCAGAGGGGCTCAGGACCCAAGGCAGCATGGATTCACAGCGGAAGGTCATGCCAGACAAATCTGATAGATTTCTTTGACTGGGTGACAAAGTAGTAGATCAAGGAGGGCTGTGGACATGGCCTACCTAGACTTTAGCAAGGCATTTGATACAGTCTCACAAAAGATTAATATACAAGTTAGCCAGCCTGGGAGTGGGTCCCAAGATGACAGCCTGGGTAAAGAATTGGCTGGAGAATAGGACACAGAGAGTAATAGTAAATGGAGTCCACTCTGAAGAAAGGGAGTTACTAGTGGGGTACATCAGAGTTCAGTATTAGGACCGTCCTCTTCAATGTCTTTATAAGTGACATTGCAGAGGGACTGGAAGGAAAAGTATCTCTCTGCAGATGACACAAAGATCTGCAACAGAGTTGATGCACAAGGTGGGGTGGAAAGGATGAGAAGGGACTTGGCAAGGTTAGAGGAATGGTCAAATGTATGGCAGCTTAGATTCAATGCTAAGAAGTGCAAGGTAATGCACCTGGGAAACAAAAACCCAGGGGAAGAGTACACAGTGGGGGGTGAGATACTAATAACAACAAAAATGCAAAGGGACCTGGGGGTAGTCATATCAGATGACCTAAAGGTGGGCAAGCAATGTGAGAGGGCAGCAAGGAGGGCTGGGGGGATACTGGGATGCATAGGGAGAGGCATCACCAGTAGAAAAGAGGAAGTTATTATCCTTCTGTACAGACAGTTGGTGAGACCCCATCTGGAGTACTGCGTGCAGTTCTGGAGACCCAATCTCCACAAAGACATAGACAGGATGGAGGCTGTCAGAAGAGGGCAACTAAAATGGTGCAGGGTCTGCACTGGAAACATATGAAGAGAGACTTAAGGAGCTTAATATGTAGCCTCGAGGAAAGGAGGGAGGTGGGACATGATAGAAACTTTCAAGTACCTCAAGGAATCAACAAAGTCTAAGAGGGTAGCATCTTTCAAAAGAGGTGTGCAAGAACAAGGGGCACAATTTGAAGATAGAAGGGTGGCGGCTCAGAGGTAATTTAAGGAAGTATTTTTTCACAGAGAGGGTTGTGGATGCATGGAATGGCCTTCTGGAGGAGGTTGTGGTGTCAAAAACAGTGGTGGAATTCAAGCATGCATGGGACAGTCATAAGGCAATTTTAGGGGGTGGGGGTAGGAAGAAGTAGGCTGCTGGTTAACTAGGATCTGCAGCTTATCCATTAGGTAGGGAAATGGGCAGACTGGGTGGGCCAAGCGGTCCTTATCTGCCATCAAAATCTATGTTTCTACAAACATTCACAAGTACACCCCCTCCCCAGTCCATTGATTTTCCCCCTTGCCATTGAAATTTTCTGTTAAACCCTAACACTTTATTTCTATCTCCCGGTCCATATGACCGATCTCCCTCCATATATTCTGGTGTGATGATGCTCATGCCACCCAAGATGCTCTCCCACCCTTCGTAGCCATTCCCCACTTAAGTCTGCATTTAGGTTCACTTCCCAGTGACCTAAAGAAAATTCTAGCACTATCAGGGAAAGCAGTCAACTTGGTTATGAACTCCCTTTGACTTATAACACTTTTTCCCAAAAGGGCTAACTCAGAAACTCTGTGCCCACCATATTTAAATGCATTACTTATCTATCAACATTATAATTTCAAGCCTCTCGATGATGCTTATGGCACTTAAATTCTGAGCCCAGCACAGAAAACTTGCCCATTCTTTTTAGGAGCTAATGGAGCCAACCGCCCCTTAAACAAATAGAAATATCCAAGCCATTTCCACTTATAATGCAAAATTACAAAGATTCAAGATAATAAAGCATCTTTAACATAATGTTTAAAAGTCTTTTCACCAGACTAGCATTGCTAATACTGTCAAGCAGCTGCTAGATGTCACCAAAATGTCATTTAAATAGATCTGGGAACTTTTGCCTGCAGGACTCGACAGCTCCTTCAACCGATACAAATGACCACCACTTGCCCTCATGGTATATCTGTTGAATTGCTGGGTATTTCACTCTAAACCTTATACTCGCTGATATCAATTTGGACACCACAAGATGTAAAGCCGTGCGCTTCTGTCTCACAGAATACAGCAAGTCTTGTGCCACTTTTATTTTCAGCCTTCCCACTTGATCTCTTGCAAATCTTTGAGTTTAGACAAGATATGCTGCGTGTCTAAAAAATGTAGTCACTTAAACAGAAAGGGCCTAGGAGGCGAACCTGCAGACGGGGTTGCCTTTAGCGACAGTTGTGCCCTTTCAATTATGTCCACGGGTCCATTGGGGGAAGACCCTGCGAGTTTCTCTCACAACTTCTGAGCAAATGCAACCAATCGAGAGCCCTCTTCCCCCTCAGGCAACCCAATCACTACTAAGTTGTTTCCCCTCGATCTGCCTTCAAGGTCTTCCATTTTCTCTTCCGCTCTCTTAACCCTTAGTCTAAGGTGCACCAATTCTGGGTCAAGCCGCTGCCGCCAGTCATCCAAAGATGATATGCGGGCCTCATTATCTGAGGTCCACTTCGCCAGCTGATCAAGTGACTCTCTCATTCCCTTCACGTCAGAGGTTAAAACTAAGAGGGCATCACGTATAGGTGCCAGTTCCTCTAGAAATCTCTTCTCAGTGAGAGCCTCTGGCTGCTGGACACAAGGGCTCACTTCCTCTGCCTGCGCCTTGGCCCACTTGGAGGCCTTATCCTTGCCTGATATAGATGGGGGTATATGCATAATCGGGGGCTTCTTCATTTCTACCTCCATCATCGTAAAATTTCACCGGTTCATTAACTAAACGGCACGGAGGTATTGTGCATCCATCCCTGATCTAATGTTTAGCACTGCGGGTTCTTATTTCAATCTGAAAACACACTTCGAGTGGGGTTGGCACCAGAGCTCACCGCGAGAGATACAACTTAGGCAGCCATCACACCGGAAGTCCCGGAACTATCTATTTATATTCATAACCTTTTAAGTACTACCCCGTGTTCATATTCTCTTAGGAGTTACAACTTTATTAGATACCCCCAGAATTAGGTCTCACTTTGGCCTTGCTTCTCTTAGTTACTCAGTCCCTTCTCTGTGGAATACTATCCAAGATACCTTGAAACTAACCCAGCTGATTGGTCTAAACTCCTTTAAATCAATGCCAAAATCTGTATGGGTGAATAATTGTCAAGTGCTACAGCTAGGCCTCATTTAGACTGTTGTACCCTATTCACCCTAGCTATAGCACTTTGTAGAAGTGGCCTCCCATCTTATCTGATTTCCCTTGCCCACTACCTGTCTTTCTACTACTGCAGCTCCTTCTTGTCCCTTTTGTCCTAGCCTATACCTTCTAAATAGCTCCACATCCCTGTTTTCTACTATTCTCTCTTACCCCACTTTCTCACTCTTTCTTAGTCATCCTTTTAAATTATCCCCTAGCCTCACTAGAGTAAGTATTAGCAGCCTTATATCTTGATAATGTCTTATGTTTGTTCCTGATGTGTAAACCCTTGAATGCTACTCAGCTATGGGTCTGGTACAAAATATCGGCTCTCATAATCTCGACACAGAAAAGATCGGCTGCTAAATACCAACACACTCACAAGATCACCAAAATAAATAACGAAAAATGAATGACCGACAGGCTGTACTCATGTACAGCCCTTAGATGTGAGCCTTTAATCTATTGTAAGCCTGGTAAAAGTAATATTACCCATCCTTTACTGTACCAGACTGAGTGCAAAAGCCTTTCGGAAAAAGATCAAAATAAAGAACTGAACTTCCCTTTCACTGTCTGCACTGCAAATTGCAGTCCTACCCTCCCGAGTTGTTACAGTTATATTATAACCCCCCCCCAAAGAAATCAAACAAAACACTAGATCCACCAGAAGTGAATAATATTTCTAGGCTTCTGTACTTCTCAGAAGACCAAATTAAAATGAGGCACACTCCCCATCATTCGTTCTCCCCATAATGACTAGTAAAGCAAATTGGAAAAAAAGAAGACAATAAAGAAGGTACAGAAAAAAAAAACATGCAGTTTGTTGCTTTTTTTGCTGGTTTGTTTTTCTCACTTTATTAACCTCAGTTATCAAAAATTTCATGTAACCATAATTAGTACTTCAGCAGACAGTTTCAGTACCATGTTGCAGTTTATATGGTAGTGACAGAATATTGTGCAACCCACCCACAGACGAACCCCTGCTACACAAATGATGTACTCATTTCATGTAACCATAATTAGTACTTCAGCAGACAGCTCAGCTCGACAACATAAATAACGAAAATTTATGTTCTCACTGATAGCTGTCGGTCACTCAGTTTTCGTTATTTATATTGTCGATCTTGTGAGTGCGTTGGTATTTCATCGTCGGTCAATCGATTGTCGACCTTCTGGTAGTCGATATTTCGTACTGCTCCCTCAGCTACAATGCTATTCTCTGTTGTTAACCCTATGTATTGGAATCTGCATCTCACACACCTTGTTATGCCTTTGTTATTTGCTATTTAATTTTTTGTACTGTGTATTTTTAAATGTTTTGCCTGTCCTCTAGGCCCACTTAGAAATGAGTCCTTCTCAGTTGTGTAATTCCTGGTAAAATAAAATTGAATTAAACTGAATTGGGACCCCACATCATGACCAATGGCAGTGGAATTATTGAAATCTGGCCTGAAAGATAATTTCTCAGCTAGTTGTTGAAATCACCTTTCAGGTGAGATTTCAACATTTTCACCACCCTTGTTCATGAGGTGAGGTCATAAGAAGTCTATGTTGAAAATGTGGAAACAAAATATATAAAAATGGCAAGGTTATGCATGTACATTGACATATTTCTACACTCGCTCAAACTTTGGTCATTGTAAATACTTTGACCCCAAATTTTCAACATAGCCATTTTTTCACACCACCTCATGAATGCGACAGCCATCACATTTCAAATTCTGGCCAAAATGTGTTTTTCCACCTGCGGTATGGATTGATGTTTTGGTGGTACAGAATGACATTTTGTTAGGGATTTGAAAAATTTCACCTACTGGGTTCATGAGGTGGGGTAATAAGAAGATTATGCTGAAAATATGGTGTAGAGATATAGTAACATGCCCAGATTGTTAGTAAACATTGCAGCATTTCAACATTCATTCATAACATCACTAATTTTTAATATTTTGACTTCAAACTTTCAACATAGCTATTTTTGCACACCGTCTCATGAACATGATGTGTCATTTTTAAAATCCTGGATGAGATGTTTTCACACTTATGGTATGAAATGGTATGTTGGCCAGTATACTGCAAACAGTACATATCATATTTGTAAGGCATCACAAAATCAATATCTTAATATGGAGTCAAAATAATAATAAAAAAGTTCTAATTGTTAACAAATGTTGTGTGCTGTGCCTGTCTTGACCCCAGTGGGTATGCTTTGTGATGCCATGCCAGTGAGCTGAGTTTGGGCATGAGCTCAATTACCCAGCTAGATGGGGAGAGGGTGGGGTGATGATGTCATTATGCAGCACCCCCCAGCCAGAGAATGAAAGGTGCAGGGTTGCCCACACAGGTCTGGGTGCCATATAGTGAAGACAGCTGCCATCTTGGCATCGGGCCCTGCACTTCTTCAACCATGGCTGTCATAGGGCCTTGTGCACTGATTAACAGATGCACTGTTTGCCCTATGCATCTGTATCTGCAGCCACATAAAAGTGTAGGGAACCACAGGGCTCTGTACTTCCACAACCCATCACACAGCTCTATGAATCCTTCACACCTGTTGCTGCAATTATTTGGCAGACAGAGTATTCCCTTGGCAGCTGCACAAGAGCCAGCTACCTTGCCTCCAGTTTCACCTAATGACCTCTTAGGGTTGTAACCTTTTTTTTTTATTTAAATTTTTTTTATTTTTTCCTTTTTTCATCCCTTTCTGGGGTCAGAGCATACATATGCATACATGTGCATGGAGGCACGCATATGTCAGGATCCAGTGACAGCTTCCACTCACCCCAGACTTACATCACTGCTCCTGCCACCTGCACACTCATTGGACTGTCGCCTGATGAGCGCAGGACTACAGAGGAGTGGGTGTCCACCAATGGATGGGAAATCCCACTCCAGCCCTCCCCCCGGCTGGCACCCCGGTGACCTAAGGTCGTTCCTGAACCCAGGTCGCTGGCATAGAATGAGGTGTGGCATTCAGTTCCTCAACCCTCAGTGCCACTGGACTGGCTATGACCTTTTTAGGCAGCATGCAGGACACCAAGTGTACAGAATCTACTTTGATTCCCAGGGAGGACAGTCTAGTGTCAGGCCCCTCTTGTCTTTTTCTGACCTAATGGTACCCTGAACTGCTTCATTAACATGCAGAAAGCCTCCAGCATGTTGTGACACTTGCTGGATTGGGCAGGTCCTGCAAGCAGGAAATTGTCTAGGTAATGTGTAATGTGCAAATTTTCTATGTACGGCAAATACATCAAAAGCAGCACAGCTGACTGAGAAGACCATTTGCAGCACATTGTCAGAGTACCACTTCCCTTGAAATGTGAAACCCAACAAGTCAAAATCTGTTGGCCTAGTGGAGAGGAGTCAGACATATTGTCAATCTTTGCCACAAGTGCTGTAGGGCCAAGGTTGTGTACCAAGTCCGCCGCAGTGTTGAAGGATGCATACCTGACCATGCTGTCCTCTGGTACAATGACGTCTTTAACTGATCTGCCTTTGGGGTATGATAAGTGGTGTATTAAAAGGTACTTTCTTGGGCTTTTCTTGGGGACAAGTCCTAGAGGAGAGATTCAAAGGCAATCCAAAACTGTGTGCCTGAAAGGACCAGCCAACTTACTGGTCTCTACTTCTTTTTGTATTTTGGCTGTGAGTATTCCTGGGTGAGACTTGGCATATTTTAAATTCCATGCTGTTGTGGCTACTCAGGTCTCAAAACCTGGCTGAAACTGTCTATCAAAAATTGAGTCACATATTTGTCCCAGTATTGTGAGAGCCAGAGGGTTAATTTAGGCAACTGCACAGGTGTGCTAGGCAGACTTACCAGCTGTTTGATTCTTTTTGTTTGTGTATGTGTCTGTTGTAGGTGTCTGACCCATGCAGGTTTGAACCATTGAACCATAGCATCTGCAGCTGCTCCCTTTTGGTACTCTCCCTACAGTTCCAGCTTACATGACGGTACGTACAGTGAGTACGAAAACACTGGTCCTTGTTAAAATCAAAGCATGCCCCCTGTAACCCATTTTGAGTTTCCTCCTGACATTCCCTGTACCCTGCCTGACTATCACATGCCTACTATCAGTTCATGTAATAATAATAATTGGCTTTCCCTGAGTCAAGTAACATGTCCACAAATCCCTGTGCATATTTGTACCATTGTTAGTTTGCTACACCATTTTAAGCCCAAATTGTCTACTTAAGCCATGCATAACTTTCAAATAACAAGTGGGCAAATTTATTGGTATCCTGTACTTTAGTAGAGACACCAGTTTCTTGGGGTATTTCATGCCATAAACTGACATAAAGATATCAAGTGCAGCTGTCCAATTTTCAAAGGTTTGTACCCTGCTTTTCTGTTTGCTTGGCTGCGACTCAACACATTCTGTGTCTCTGCATTCTGCTTTTGGTTCTTTTTACCTCCTGTCCTGCTGCTTGTTGCCTGACATCTCGGCCATTCTTGTCTGTTTCACTTGCCTTGTGGGCTTTGTAAGTTCATTTTTCCCTGACTCCATAGATTTCTCAGTGCAGTTCCCTGCTGTGCTCCTTGACTTTGTTTCTTCTATTGGTGCTTGCAAAATCAGTCCTCTGATCTGTTCCTGAATCCCTAGATTCATCAGCTCTCTTTTACCTCCTGATTATATGAGCCAGTTGTTTTGTTTTTTTACTTTCTTTTTTTTTTTCTGTAATAGGTCTGTCTTGTCTTTACAGCCATCCTATTATATAGCAGCCAGTTTGGGTGTCTGTAGATCATAGCCCTCCACTAGTTTTCTAATGACACATTCTGATGGGTGCCAGTTTGAAGCCCTTCTTTGATTCAGTCTTGTTTCATTGCAATTCCTCAGTCTCAGGGCACCTGAAAAAACAGTATAGCAGTAGTTCAGTGGCCTTTGAGACGTACAGTATTGCGGCTATGTGCCTAGCCAAGTTTTTACTTGGTGCCAGCTCTTAGTTTCAAACCTCACTTGTGACACCAGGGAACATCCATACTTAGCAGTTATCTCCTTTTACAGGTTTTACACCACAATATTTCCACTTCTTTTAGTTTCTTTTATTTACTTTTACTTTGTTTTGGCCTCCTTGTCACTACCTAAGAATGGAACCAATAGTCCCTTGGGCCATGAAGATTCTGACTTTCTCCAGGTTATTCATAGAAAAAGTTGCAGCCAGACCTTGGCATATGATAAAAGGATGGACCATTTCTAAACTAGTAGTTGCCCTCCATAGTCTGAAGGTTCCTTTTTCTGCTGCTGCCAAAAAGCAGAAACTGTTTAATCAGTACGTAACTGCCATTTCAAATAACCCTAAACCTAATACCATACCTGAAGAATCTTGGATTCTTGACCAGTCGCCTGCTACTTCTCAGGTTTCCAAGTTGTGTGACCTGCTTCTCCAGCTCAGCACTTCCTTATCGAACCTATGGTGCCACCCACCAGGATGAAATGCATTAACGCAGAGCTTTGGCTGAAGAATGTCATGGAGAAGTGACCAGAAAATGTTGTTTTGCTGCGGCAAGCAAGTCTGCATTCTTCAAACCTGCCTGCAGTGCTGCAGTCAGACAAAAGATGTGAGATGCTCTGGTGTTGATGTAGTGGCTGATGCCTGTGCTGTGTAGCCACTCTGTTGTTTTTGTGTACTGAAGTCATGAACTTGCTTGCTGATTTCAAACATCTGATCGTCCATGATTTGGTAATAAAATAAATGAATAAAATAACAGAGTGCAATTCACTGACATGGTAGAGTGTGCGATCACTTGTAGTGAATACTGTTTCTGAGGATCACAAATCACCAGATTTATAAACTTGGAGCATCTGATCCTCTGCGAATTGGTAATAAAATAAATTAATACAAACCTCTTCTGCCTTGCAATTCTTTTTATTAGTCAGGCATGGAACAACTTGTAGAATACTGATCCTGTGAATCACAAATCACCAGACTCATTGGCTGTGGTTTTTAGACTTTCTCCTAAAAATGCTGCTTAAAAATAATACGTTACATTAGCCAAATGGATCTTTGGGATCCACACCGTTCATGAGAGGTGTGATGCAACTCACAAACAAGCAAAGGAAAACAGGCATGTTTTGTGTACAGTGACCTTACGTAGTTGCTATAGTAAAAGACTGAAACATTTTGTCAGGGTTTGTCATGCAGAGCTACTGTACCTGGTTCCAGTAAATGTCACTGATGTATTATATTTAGGCTTGCCAGGATTCAATTTTTATTATTTTTACTTTTTGACTGAAAATATTGAGGTATACTTTGTAGCCTTTTTTACCTGATTTTTTCAATGTATTTAGTTACCCATGCATGAAAGTCTGCCCTTTAAATAATAATTTTACGAGTTTTATCTGATGTTTAAAAAAAATTGGTAGCATCTAAATTTTCACTTGCAAGGTAAAAAAAAAAAATTTGGCTAGCTTTTTTTCCTCTCTTCATGCCTGGAATCAATAGTGTGGCTTAGTGGTCTAAATAAGAGAACACCTTGAATCACTTAGCCTTTGCATCTGTGTGGGAGTTACCTGTGCTGGCTCCTTAGAGAACACCCTGAGTGACACTGAGTGATTGAGTTTCAGTGGAGATTACAGCAGTTCTGTGGTTTGTAGAATATAATTCCACTGAGTTGCAGTATGCATAGCCAGAAGAGTGAGATGAGTATGATGATGTTCAGCAGCATAACAGAGGTATGAGCAAATCTAAAATCCCTGCCTTTGACAAAGCTACAGTCTACTGGATCCAAGATGGCTACAGCAAGAGGTGATTTCTTTAAGGATTTTTTCAGTCCATTTAATTCAAAGGTACCACAAAACTCTGGCTGAGAGCCCAGCTACATATATGGCTACTTTTCAGAAGTTTTATTCAACTGGAGCTGCTAGTTGTCTGCAAATGTGTCTATTCTCTCCCCATTTGTAACTTACAGATTGTAATTAATTGCATAATATGTGAATCCAATGCTCACAAAAAAAGATCACTACTATAAGGTTTATTCATTTTTGTTGCTTTCAGAACTTCTTGAAAGTTAACTTTTTATCGAATGTTACCAATTTAAATCAAACCCTGGCAAGCCTAGTTATATTATATGCCCATGAGATATGCTATATAGAGGATTGTGTATAAGCAATCAAACACAACATGGTTGTGTCTCAGTCAAGAGGCTTCCATGGTAATAAGAGACCTCAAAAGCACAGCTCAAGAGGTCTCATTACCACGAAAACCTCAAGACTGAAATATAGCCTTGTATGTGTATGGTTGCTCATCATACACAATCTTTGTAGTGTATGGGCAACCATTCATACCAGTCTGTCTCCTTACTGCAGCAGTTATTTCCAGCACCATTCACTTCCTAGCCAGCTCTCACCACTGCTTCATGAAGTGTGGAGGTTTCAGCAACGTTCATATGCGAAGATGTTCCCTCTTATGCTGCAGTAGTGATGTCGCTAGTGCAGCACAACAACATTGTGATATCACTCCTGCAGCACAACAAGCCTATTCTAGGGATGGAATGCCATCCACAACAACATTCCACCATACACTATAAATCAGTTCTGACTGCTTCTGCTGCTGTTGTGCCCATCCAAGGAGTCTCTGCTGGGAAGGGGGACGCAGCATCTGGCAGATACTTTTCTCACTGATACCACAGTTCACAACAGACTTGCAGGAGAATCAATGCCATGTGTTTCATTTCTCCAGAGTGTCTAGTTGCACTTTAGACCTGCATTGCAGGTAGGCACTTATGGGCCAACATGATAAACCACAACCCGGTCAGCCAGTTCCCTTCCCACTTACTGTAGAGTTGTTCTAATGTGCAGCTGTGCCTGTCAGACACAGTTTTCAAAGAAACTCAATACACCAGTCATGTCTTTGACAAATGCAAGTAATTTTACCACTACTTGCTGTAGATACCAGCAGGTGATAAAAAAAGACAGATTTTCTGGAAGACTACCATTACTTGAAATGATAGGTTTCCTGGAGGCTGACAATGATTTTTATGTAGCTTAGGCAGTAAATAGAACATTGGTGTCACTGCTGAATCACAATACAGCACCAAATAATCAAATTCTGCCATATAACCCTCAGCTAGGGCATCTGACAGAGAAAGAGACAGAAATATGGGGTCAGGCAAATGTAATTTACCATAAATACAGTACTAACTTATAGACAACGTGCTGCCTCCCCTGTTAAAGTTGAAATACACTGGCATTTTTTTTTCTGACTGCTTGCACGGTCTGAAAAAATACGCTGCTCCATGATCTCAGATGTAATCTTCAGTCTTGGAAGTACGCTGATGAAATGACTGCCCCCGCCCCAACTAAATGTGCTTGCTTATGGGCTCACACAAATATAATTTACTGTCTTACACTAGGAGCTGTACTGCTAAACAATGAATTGCACACCCACCTGCCATCCAGACCGAGTTACAGAGGAACCACCACATAAATTGCCTGTCTCTCTATTAGTCCCCTTCTCTGCGGCACACAATTTCACATTTCTTACACAACTCTCCCCCCCTCCAGTTTCAAGCAGCAGTAAGTTCATAAATATGGTAGAACCAGAACTTTGACCTCCATACTGTACATGTACATGAGTATTTATTTCTCAGTTTTTGTTGACTGAGTAAGTGCGCTAGACAAATCCTGCCTATTTTCAGGCATGACCCAGGGGAAGGGATACAGATGAATGCCAACTGAACTTGAATCAGATTAAGCTGTTGGTGGTATTTTTTAGTGAATGAGGGGAAATTTGGCCAGGACACCAAGGAAATTCCCCTACTCTGGTAGAGGGCAGTATCCCACACGTCACTGCTATGGACGATGACAGTATGCTAGTGGCAGCTGAGGAGGACGGAGGTCTGCTGCGAGACGGCGTTGAGGATGTCTCTACCACATATTCACCTGTTTAGATACCGTCTATTTTGGCACCTATTACTACTACTACGATTCCTCCTTGTGTGGAGAATACAATTATTGAGAGAGATGAAGACGAATTGGAAGTAATGACAAGAAAACGTGAGCAGCTACAAGCCCAATTGCTTTAAACGGAAAAAGCTCTTACCTTGGCTCAGGCTGACTTACTTGAAAAAAAATGGAAGTGTCTTTTGGGAGTCTCTCCTGAATCTCTCCATAGGACCTTTAAACTAAGTCCTGGTTTTTCAGATGACGTGGTTCCTTCTGCAACGGAAACGACTTTGCAAGTGCACCATGCTGCTGCTCCGGACACTCTGCAGCAATCTGAACCTTGGTCTCCAGAATTAGCTCTTTCAACGGCAGGTTGGACAAGGGGAGCAGATGGATCTTGGGTTGCAGACCCTACTAAACCGCAGGACATTTTAGCGCATTCGAGTGGTTCTCGAGTTCCATACACAGTTCTTCCTGATGAACCTGCTTCTCATTCTACTGAGTCTACAGTCCTACAAACTGGGGTGAAAGGTATCGCTGTTTCAGCTCCGCCTTCGGGGCCTATTATTCCTCCTGTTGTTAACATTGAAATGGTCAATCCGGATGATGCTCCGGGTATTACTCATGAAGCTTCTAAATCGTCATTTGCTGACTTGTTTGCTAAACTAATAAAGCAGGCGAAACATAGAAATGCTGTTTGTTTACATTATTTAGGTGGTATGGAAGATTTTCCAGACAGGTTTTATGTAGGCAAAGTGTTAATAAAACAATCTTTAGGTTTTTTGCCTTCTGCCATTTATGCTCTCATTCACGTTCCTGGTGAATATTCTTTCTATGTCAGTTTCAGGACTCCTGCTATCCTGGACACTTTTTGGTTGAAATATACTTCATTAAAGACTAATCCATTATGTCTCATTTTCAGGTTACACCTTTAACAAAACAACCTTTTCGGGTTGCTACAATATTGTTTCGCAATGAGGGGGTAAATTTAGCTGATATTCTGTATTGGTTAAATAAATTTTGTGATGTTCAGGGTATGCCTGATTCCATTTTGGATGATGAGAGATTTTGGAATGGAGGAAGGAAGGTAAAATTGAAACTCCATAGTATTCAGGACGAATTTGTTCATTTCCCAAATTGTTTCTTTATTGGGTGGGATAAAGGTTTCCTGTTCTATCCTGGTCATCCCAGGAGATGTTACAAATGTGGTTGTTCTCATCACATTAGTACTGCCTGTGAGAAGATTCTTTGTTTTCAATGTAGGGAGGTTGGTCATTCGGGTTATCAATGTGAGAATTCTGTTAAATGTACCTTTTTGTGAAAAGGTGGGGCATGTATTTTCTGTCTGACCAAGAGCTGCTCATCACACTGAAAAATCAGATTATGCTTTACAGGATCTGTTGATTTTTAAAGCTGCTAGAAATTTATTGGCTGGTGTTGCATCTGGTACTTCTAGAGGTCTGATATCCTATTCAGCTGCTTTGGCTTCTAGGCCTCCTGCTGTTTCTTCTGCACAGTCTACGATAGCTCTGCCCTGCCACCCTCTTCAGCTACACTCCTTAGATCACCTAGCCATGGTACCTCCAAGTGTCAGTCTGATGGTGCTTCGAAAAAAACCTTTGACTAATAAAATGACAGATTCCTCTTAGTCTCTGATTGAGTTGAATGGAACTGTCTCCTTTTCTTCTTAGGAGACTTGTATTTCCCGTACCCCTGTTTGGATTGGGCTCAATCTCCAGAACCTGTACCAGTTTCCAATAAATACAGCATTTTAGCCTCCATGGAAACAGAGGAACATGATTCAGATGCGACCTCTCAAGAGGCCTCCCAAATGGAACCTGTATCAGATCTTGATTCAGTTTTAGATCCCAGGGTGGGGGCAAAAGGTAAATCAAAAAAAAATCCAGAATTGGATTATGCAAAAGCAACAGAAAACTGCTTCCTACTACTTAATCTTACATCTGGTCCTAAGGCCTAAGGTTATGACATTTCCTTAGCTAGTTTGAACATCAATAGTATTCGATCTTTGTATAAAAGAAGAATAACATTTGCCCTTTTTTCAGAACTGCTTTATGATATTGTTTTTCTTCAGGACACTAGATTATATACGACTCAGGACTTTCTTGCTGTGACTGATTTGTGGGGTTGGGGCCCTTGCTTTTGGTCTAGGGGTACTGATGTTTGTTCTGGAATAGGAATTTGTTTTACGTCTCACAGATTCAAAATTCTAGACGAAATTCACATTGCCCCAGGTAGAGCTTTGTTATTGGACATCCTTATTGATGATACCCCATTTCGCCTTATTAATATTTATGCACCTCAAAACAAATGGGAACTCATTCAACTACTACATCTTATTAGACCTTTTTTATTTACTAGTAAGAATGTTTTATTTGGTGGGGACTTTAATATATCTCGTGGGCCTACTACTTCTGCTAACTCTAAAATTTACTGTGATTCACATTATTTGAATAACTTATTGTTACTCTCAGGTTTACGAGATATTTTTGAATCTATTCCCTCCTTTACTTATATTCAGGGCACTAGAAAAACTAGGACTGATTATTTATTCATTTCATTTTCTCTTCGTTTTTTGTTCCACAGATCAAATTGGTGGCTTCCTCAGATCATGGTCTGTTGAGTTTTTCCCTTTCTGATTATAAGACCACTTCTAAGGGACCGGGGTATTGGAAGCTGAATTTATCTCTGTTGGAGATTCCTGAAGTAGTAGACAGTTTTATAAACGTTTTAAGAGCCTGTCTTTTGGTATTTTTTCTCTATGATTGAACACAGGATTGGTGGGAGGATTTGAAATTTAGCTTTAAACAATATTTTATTCAAATAGGGCATTTGTTAGGAGCCTCCTGTAAAAACACCCAAAGATGCTTACAAAATTTATTGATACATTATTATTCGCAGATTAATATGGGCATGGCAATTGCTGCTCAGGAGTTGAATCAGTAAAAGCTAGGCTTGCACAGCTTCATAATTCTAAACAACTTCACTTAGAAAGAGAACAAAAATTTAATACTGAAGGTTCTTCGGCACATACGAACCCATATGACCATAATAGGATGCTTCAAGAAAAAAAAGATATGCATCGTTTATTTGATTCAAAAGGTTGTATAGTTTCCTCCAAGTCTGATCTTTTTTGGGTTATTAATTCTCATATTCACTCTCTTTTTCAGGAAGATTCTACTGTTATGTAGGAATCTATTTCTAAGTGGCTTCAGCCTATTTCTTTGCAGCAAGTACCTGACATTTTTTTCTTTCCCTTTTGGCACCAATTTTGTTAGCTGAATTACATGCTGTTATTTGTGCTCTTTGCAAAGGAAAAACTCTGGGTAAAGATGGCCTCCCGAATGAGCTCTATAGTCTTATTGGAGAACATTTAGGTACCCAGCTTGTTGATGTGTTAAATAATTACCTTTTACAAGGTATTTTTCCGGCTAGTATGAATGAAGGGCTTATGATCTTTTTGTTCAAATCAGATGATATGGAATGTTTGACTAATTGGCGCCCAATTACTCTTTTAAATTTGGATTGTAAACTTCTTACTAAAATTTTGAGTCTGTGTATTTCTAGTATTTTACATCAAATTACACATTCTACACAATTTTGCTTCGTACCCAGTCATACCATCACTGATGCTCTCATCCTTATCAGGGAAATTCTTGAAAGGGGTAATAGAGAGGAACTAGCTGGTATTTGTGTTACTCTGGATCAAGTAAAAGCATTTGATTCTGTGTCTCACTTATATCTCTGGAATTGTATGTTGAAGATGGGGTTTCTGCCCTCTTTTGTTACTTGGCTACACCACTATTATCTCCAGGAGGACATTATCCCTTATGTTAATGGTTGGTTGGGTACCAAACAACAGTGTCGTATAGGTGTGCGGCAAGAGTGTCCTTTAAGCCCCATTTTATATATTCTTTCTTTAGAACCACTCTTTTCTGCTCTTTATGCTTCGGACAATATTCAAGGTCTCTCTTGGGAATTGATGATGCAGAAATTAAAGTCATTGCCTACGCCGATGACTTATGTTTTTTTTTTTGGCAGATGTCCCTTCTTGAAATGCTACAGGTCTTTTAACTGATGCTTATTCTGAAGGCACTGGAGCTACATTTAACTTGTTGAAGAGTTAAGTGTAGATTTTTTGGTATTAATAATTCTACCCATTCTAACATTTTGGGGATCCCTGTGACTTCTGAGGTTCTCAAAATTTTGGAGATTTATTTATTTTGTGGTGAAGATACTGCGCTTTATAATTGGGATATCCTTATTAAATCCACTAAGTGGAAAATTGCCACTTGGAACAGATGGAATATGTCGAAGAAGAAGAGGATTTAAATGGTCAGGACATATCTCATTGGTTTATTTTTACATTTGAGTGCTGTCTACGCATTACCTACATCCTGAGAAACAGCTATATATAGTCTTTTGTTTTCAAACTATATGGGGCAGTAGGTTAAATTCCATTAAAATAAATATACTGTATTTGCCTATTAAAGATGGAGGACTGAATATGGTTAATCCTATATTATTATTTTCAGTATTTTTTTATATAAACATTTTTTCCTCTTTTAATGGGTCAGTCTACTAATATGGTCTATTTGGCTGCTGGAGCTGGTTTCCCAGTGGGTTGATGGTTGGTCTTCTACTGGAGTTATTCAAAAGCAAACACAAATACACACTTTGCAGGGGTATTTCAGGGTTTTAAATAATTGATTAGCACTTTTTTCCTTGGGACAATATGAACTGTACAGAAAGCATTTATATAGGTTTTCTAGAAGTGTTATGTTTGTTAAACACAGTGAGGCAAGTGCTATGTATTTTCACAATGTTTTAGAACTTTTATGAGCAAAACACTGATCAATTTTTAGAGTTAAATAAAACCCTGTATTTGCATTCTTGTTTTGGGAAGCTGAAGACTTGGCAGGTTTCGTACTCTATGATTACTCATACTTCTTGAAAGAGTATGTATTATTTTTTATTAGATAAATATTTTTCAGTTTGTCCTGTTTTTCCAGATGTAACGAACATTGATGTGCCTAGGGTTTCTTTAATACTTACATCTTTCAGTCTTCCACCTTATATGTAGGATGTTACTTGGCTCATGGTCCATGGGAAGCTTAATGTTAAAGGCAACTTGAAACATAAAGGCAAAGAGGAGCGATATTGTCCGAGAAGCAGTTCCTGTCAGTTTTGTATTGAAACAATGTCCCATTTATTTTTTGAATGTCCCTATATTATACAATTCTGGTAGTTTTTTTATGTTCAGTGGGCACATTTTTTATTCCCGATTATTAACAGAGATTGTTTATTTTTTGGTATTTTGTCTTCAGACTGGGGGTCCTTTAATCATGATACTATTAGATTAATTTTGTGGGGTCTCAAATTTTATATATGGCACACGAGATGTATATGGTCCTTGTGATCATTATTTATTTCTCCTGATCAATTATTCTGGAAAATCCATGACTGGTTATTAGGGGTGTGGAACAGAGACTGTAACATGTTATCAACTTCGGCTTTTCAAACAAAAAATGGAAAGTGATACAAAGGTTAGATACTGGTTGATTTATTTGTTTTTATTTTCTTTTTATTTTTGGTTGTGATTTTCCTTCCTTTTTGATTTTTACTCTGTATTATTGCATTCTTGTTGGGTTTAAACTTGTATGTATATATATGACAGTGTTGCTTATTTGCTTTTTTTTGTTATTTTTCTTTCTGTATGTTAATATTGCTCTTGCATTGTTTGTTTCTGATTTGTTTTTGCAATTCTAATAAAACATTCCCCCTACTCTTTTCGATAAATGCCATGGAATCTTTAATATCCAACTGAACTACCACTACCAATCCAAGCAGATGGGACCTCGGTTTAATGTCTGACCCAAAAGACGGCACCTCAGAAGTGCAATACCCCTATCATGCTGCACTACAGTGTCAGTATTGGGATATTAACCCAAGTGCCAGATGTGGGAACTGAACCCACATCCCTCTGATCTCCCTGCCTCAGAGGTGAGTGTGCTACCTACTGAGCCACTGGCACTGTTAACACTGTTAGCTTAAGCAGTAACAGCATTTTGTGTCAGTTTACTAATGGGAGTTAGCATGCTCCCATACCATTAAATGGCTCCTCACTGAATTGTATTTGTAAACCACAGTAAAATAGTGTTAATGGTGCAGTTAATCATTTTATATCATGTGAATTGGATTTTAGAGAAATTAAGCATCTTACAATCAGGAAACGTGAATATTGACTTAATACTGAATGGGGGGGTGGACTGCAGTCATATTAGGGATCCTCTGATGTTAGGAATCCTCTGAATTGTGTGATACCCATTATCTACAGTGGTAGTCACACAAAAGTATACCAGTACCATGCACCACACATCATTGCATGGTAGTAGTATACATGTTATTTAATGGGTACCATGCTTGCACATCACTCAGTATACCCTGTTACTGAGTCCACCTCCCCCCACACACACTCCTAAACTCACACTCGCTACTTCAGACTTTATTTTTAACCCTGATAATCTAGTTTCTGCTTGTTCTCTGACTAGCAAATAACCATTTAAAGTAGCAGTATCAGTGGGAAACATTTTGTTATATAGTTTGATAAACAAGTATTCCTGCCAAAACATCTATGCATCCATTTTGCTGTATTACATTCTTGAACTGAGTTACAGGGTTTTGAAGTTTGTTTGTTTTTTTTTTTTATAAAAGTGACTGCTCTCTGGCCATGCCCACTATGAATAAAGTAATAATTTTGGTATGGTGGTGTGGTGGATGCCATTGGAAATGTGTGCTACTATCCCCCCTTCTCTCCATGGTTCAAACCCAGTATGTAAAGTCAAAAGTAACCTTGAAGGAAAGGTTTATAACAAATCAGTAGTGGCTGCCAACTTAAAAGTCTTAAATCATTAATTAGAAAATTTAGCAAAAAAAGTTTGAAGAATATATGAGTGAAATAAGAATATGCTGGTGCTGAACCTAGTTATGTCATACTGGTCCTGGTAGGATGAAACACATGTCTGTGTCTTCTGTTGGCACCCTTTGCAAACTGTGCGAGAGGCCTTTTGGCTCCATGCATTTCTGCTTAAAGTTGAACCGGCATAATATTCTGTGGTGATTTGCGTTATGGGGGTATGTTTAATTTTGTATTTCTAATTATGTCATAAATACATTCTTGCTAAATAAAGATATGATGACATATTTGTCAACTAACAGGTACTGCTGCTTTAAAGTTGTAATCATTTTTAATGACCCCTGTGTACGGACCAATGGAAAACTTTTCAAATCATCACATCTGTCAATCCTTGAGCTCAAAATAACATCTCACAAACTGAAGAAAAGTTTTTCCTCTTGTATGTTTGTCACTAGCAATTTCAAAATGTTTTCTGTAATGGTTGATAACTGCAGTTAGGCATTTCTGTAATTACCTTGTGTTGCCAGGAAAGGTGTGCTGTGAAACTTTTCCTATTTTTACGAAGGTCCAAGGTTTAAGTTCAGTAAGCTAACAGCTGACATAACTTGCAGTCGCAGGTCTTTTAAGAAAGTATACATCGGGCTCCATAGTATGTCTAACATTAAAGGGAAGCAAAGATAATTCACTGGGTTATAAATTAAGTCAAATTTGATTCACATTCATTCAGGGAATAATATATTGAGGTTGCTGTCTCTTTTTTCCACTTGCATTAGTAGAACAGAGATGCATACATTGAGATAATTAATTCAGGTTATTAATTAAGTCCACTTCTCTTGAAATTCATTCAGGGAATAATGCATTGATGTCTATGTCTCCTTTTGGCGCATGCATTGGTAGAATGGAGATGCACACATTACACAACATTTCTAGGTATTGAGAGTTTGGAAAATCAGTTATTTGTATTTGGGGACATCACATGGTCAGAAAGGAGCTACTGTACTCTTGAAATCTTGTTTTCTTAAAAAGATTACTGGTAGTGTAGTATGTAAGCTGAACAAGGGTGCAGAAAATGGTCCCTGTGGCTTTAAGATCACCAGTTTATAGTCTGGCCTTTGGTCCAGGGAAGGTGGGTTGCTTCAACTTTGCCAGTGTAGTGGGAGGCAATAAAAGTCTGAAGTTGTAAAGACAGAAAACAATGCAGACTATTTCACATTTGTGGGAAACTGCTGCTGAGTCTGGTCACCAGAGAGCATTTTATATTCTCAGATCTATCCGTCTAGTTGTTCCAATAGAAATTTTATTTTCTGAAAAATACTGTGGGGAAAAAGAACCAGAAATAATTGCTTTGGGTATTATGAACAGGTGCTGTAGTATGGTGCTATTTGCAAATGAGAAAGCTTATTCAGATTTAACAGTAGTTTATGGCACCCACTGTCAGAGCCCCCTGATATGAATATAATCATAGAAGTAAAAAATACATATTACACAAGTCAAAGTAGGGATTAATATTCAACAGTTTCAGAATTATATAAACCCAGAGCACACAGTTAGAAAAGAAGGGCATAAGAAGAACAATTGTCTTTCTTTTAAACTACCCCAGCCTTTTTTTTTAATAATCAGTTCATGAAAATTACTTCCTCTCCCCAACAACAACAAAAATCTACTTGACAGCACCCAACAAATGAAGCTGCATTGTCCTGGATGGTGTAGTTTATAATAGTTGATTCAGTATTGACAGTGTTGCTTAGCTGCCAGTCACTATTCTCGATGAATGTGAGCAGTCCTCTTTCTTACAACACATGCATTCTATTCTAGAGAGGTGCAACAGTTGAGAACAGATGTGTGAAAGTGGCTGTTCTATTTTCTTTTTCATCCTGCAGACCCAGCCTGTGTCCCACTAGAAAATGGCAGTTATTCCCTTATAGACAGACAAAACAGTTCTCACTCCCCCTTCCCACCCCTGGCAAAATATACTTCCGATTGTGGGCTTATTTCAGAAGTGCAGTGAAATTTGACTAAGCTCAACCTATGTTCAGCTGGTTCAAATGACCAAACAGTGCTGCACACATTATATAGAGAATAATATATAGAGTGGTGTGTGTAACGAGATTTTATACACACCTGAATTGTAGGATGCTATGCCTGAGGGGTTTATGCAATGCATCCCACAATGAAGTTGTGTGTAAATTTGAATTTCACACACACCACCACATATTTTATTTCATATAATTGCTGGCAGGCACTTTTTTGCCTCAACAATTATACAGCATAGAATATACAAAAGACTGGTGCTCAGACAGACAGGGACCAGCCAGCATTCTGCGTCTGCCAAGTTACAATGTCTGTGTGATCTGCCAAGGTAGAAGGCTCCCACAGAGTGTTGCACATGTTTGATTTAACAAAAACTGGAGATTTTGTTTTTAAAATCTGTCTACATTTTTTGTAAGTTAAACTTACTGCCGAGCAATGGTTATGAACTTTCGGCATGCTTCACTTTGAAGAGGCAGGGAGAATCGCTGGTCAAAGCCTGCTGATAGGGAAACATGATGCCTGTTTAACATCTCCCTTTTTTTGGGGGGGGGCAGTGGAGATGACTTAAAGAAAATCAAGTTACCGCAGACTGCAAGGAATGGTTAAGACTGTGGCTGTATTGCTCCAGGGAACATCACAGAGCAGACCAGTGACTGGTGCATGTGTGGTCTGAAGGAAACCCAGTACATGTTTGCTGTTATAACCAGCTGGTTCTAATGGAAAATTACAACCAGGTTTACCTATGGGAAAAAGTGCCCACCAGTAATTATAAAGTTATAATATGTGAATGGGAACCTTCCCTTCTGCCCAGAAAGATAGTTCTTTTAAGTCTGTAACTTGCTCTTTCCCCTTGCTGTGTCATCTTTCAAATGAGCCGATATCACAACATTTTTAGCCTTTCTTTCTTTCTTTCTTTCTTTCTTTCTTTCTTTCTTTCTTTCTTTCTTTCTTTCTTTCTTTCTTTCTTTCTTTCTTTCCTTCATTTCATTTACAAAAGTTCCACATCAAATACTGTACACTGTCACAAAAAAAAACCAAAAAAACACTGCAATTATAATAAGCAGTAAAAGAGAAAATGCAGTTGAGTCAGGCTCAACAATAACATACAGTTAAAAAAATCTGTACGGATGTTGGGCCATATTCACAAAATGATGTGGGGCCAAGTCCCATTGCACAACTCCAGATGCAGATCAAAATCTTGGTAGCTGCGGAGATTTGTATTTTCAGTCCACCACAGCTGTGGGAAATGTTACACCAGGTCCCACCGAGGATAACATTTTTCCTGCAGCTGTATGGAAAAGCAAATGCCAGCAGACTGCTGTAGATCATGGAGCCAATTGTAAATCAGCTCCACTTTTGTGAATACTGTAACTGCAGGAAAACGGTGGCTCCGCAAATAACTAACCACTGGCACAGAGTTTTTCTCACAGCTGTGGGGTTTTTAGTGGCTCTGCAAATCCAGCCCCTTGTATAAAAAGTCTCCAGTTATGTACAGAGAGTAACTGAAAAAACAAATAGTTTACTGGTTACAGTTGCAATGGGCTGCAAATGTAAACTGCAGACATCTCTAAAAACTGATTAAACTTGGGGATATTCAATAGTGTCCTAGACTGTGAGTCTTCTCAGCCACAATGAAATACTGTATGTGCAGTGGTCATATTAACAGCTTAGTGGGCATCAGTGTTGCTACTTGGAAACACTAACACGATTTGCAGACAGAACAAAGCATGCTCCACTATTGTACCATGTGCCCACAAAAGTCAAACATTTAGACAATGACAACTGTCATCATACTTGGTCCCCTTTGTTGGTATCAAAACAATACCATTTATTTAGTGATGAAATTACATCCCACACATTGACAAGGGCCTACCCAGGTCTTTGTGGGTGAACCTCTCACACAGGGGGTGCGGAGAGCAGTCTCACAGATCAGCTTCAAGAACTGTGTCATAGTGATGTCATTGTATAGTGTCCCTGGATTACTCTTTAAAAAAAGTTAACAATAAAAACAGAATTACTATGATTATTCAACACGTCATAAGAATGCATTACATTACATTTTTTTAAGGTGGCAGCGACTTGTGAGATAAAGTGTCATATATAGCCAAACAGGTACAAGTTTTAATATGCAATGTATCCATTATCATTATATGATAAATATTACAGTGAACAGCTGAACAGTGAGATTGCCCCCACCGCATCATGGAGATGCTTTCTTTAAATGTACTGGGGAAGGCTGTATTCTTGGAGCAATGTGCCTAACCAAAAGAAGCATTGGTCACATTTAGGCTTTGTCTTTTACTATATAACATACTGCAGCGTGTCACATATCCCCAGTGCCTACAGTAACTTGAAAGTGCAGTTACTGTACAAAGAGCACACTTCCTTAGTCAGTCATTCAGTTTGGTTCAGTTTGTTATAGCTAGACTGTGATTTTATTTTATTTTCCATTTTCCCCTTTTTCACCTCCCTTTTATTGTTACTACTGCCTGTTTTTGTCTCCTGTTTGTCGCTATTTATGGTTTGTTTCTTGACTGTTTTGCTACCTGTCTCTGCTTCAGACAATTTATAGAGCGACACCAGGTTGTTTTAATTACCTCATATGGTGCATTGGGACCATTCATTTGTGCCCGTTGTCCCTGTTTATTTTGAAGATTTGTGCTGACCTGCCTATGCTTCCTTCAGAATTTAGTTGGATTTACCTGGACTTGCTGCTTGTTATTGGTCTGGATTTGTGTCCCAGGCTGGAGTCAGGAAGCTCTGCGGAGAGGAGAGGAGAAGGGGAGGAGAGGAGTCAAGGAGAGGTGATATATTACTTGGAGTTTGGACTGCTAAACTAGGTGCAGCACAGGAGAGGACTGTGTGGTCTTGTGTCGAACTGAGTCCCTGTAGTGACACCCTTCTTGGGCATAGGAATTGGACAGTCGCTAGTAGTTGACCTGTCCCTGTGGGGTGACTGGTAGCCAGAATTCAGGGCTGCTCAGGGGGCTGAGCCATGGCTCTGTTGGGTTGTCATCAGAGTGGGCTATTGGCTCACCTAGGCTCTCTAGGAGATCAGCTGGTTGGCTCATGCCGATAGAGAGCCGAGGAAGTGGCTGCAGATGTTTTCTGGCTGTGGTCCCTCCTATGAGATTGTTGGGGTCTCTGCTTTTCTGACAAATGGATCGTCAATGAGGACGTTTGTTCTGAAGACCCTCTGCCTGCACCTGGTCAGACTTTTATTTTCTTTCTACCATTTGATTATTTACTGTTATTTTCAGGCAGTGAGAGTGCCTGTGCTTCTTGTAAGTACCCCAGGTAGTGACAGGGCCTGGGAGCTGAAAGTATTCATCTTCCTGTATTTTTTTTGGCTTGGTCAGACAGTGAGACTGCCTGTGCCATGTTAACTTTCCCAAGACAGTGAGAGGGCCTTGGGGGCTTATTTCTTTTTCATCCAGGATTTAGTTTACAGCAGGTCTAATATTCATCTGTGACTGAACTATTTACAATTTGATTTACTCTTCTCCAAGACTCTGAGTTGTGATATTTAACTTATTTTAGAATTTTATGCAGGAGTGGTGTAATTGAGGGTTATCTATTTTATTATAGGGGATGGATGTTGAGGGTTATTTATGTAACCCCCCAACAAATGGGGGTTCCCAAAAAGTCTTCCTTGAGCTTGCCTAAATGCTCACTGCCAGGCTGGTGTCCTGCATTTTAGCAGTTTAAATGTGATTACCAGAGCCTGTATAGCCTCTGTGTACTGTCTCTTTAAGAGCTGCCTGATTGCAGCATAAGTAATCTGAGATGGAGCTCTGTTCAAATATGTAACTATTTACTGAAAATCATTTAGAGTGATAATGATAATGTAGTTTGTCTAAACTGCTTTCTTTGTAGCAAGGACTGTTTTGTTTGTCTCCACTATCTTGGCCTTGGACTGCAAACTGAACCAAGCAGTACTGGTGGGACTTAAAATGTAGCCGGACTACAGGAGCTGTCTGAATTCAAAATCTGTAGGAACTTTAGTTTAGAGCTTTTTGCGCCTTTTTTGTAACTGAAGGGGGAGCTCTTGCTTTGATTGACAGCCAAATCAGCCAACCAAATCTTTTGGATCTTGGGGAAGTCACGGGCTGCTTGCAGTTACACTTAGTTCTGAGCTGGGAAGTGAAATGAGATGAGCTGAAGTGATTCTGAGCAGCAATCCTGAGTGGATTCACATGGGAGAACTGTGAAAAGGCTGAGTCTTTGGCTTACATGTCTGCCTGCTGCTCCTGAGAGGGAGAGAAGAGAATTATTGTGGACTAAATCCAAGTTTGTGGAACTAAAGTAAGCTACTGAAGTGGGCCAGGCTCAACCTGAAGAAGTCCAAAGATTTTGCTGAATGCGATCGGCCTGTCAGGAGTTTCAGTTACCCCAAGCTCTCGGTGTGTGCAGAGACTTTGCGATTGTGACCAGGGAGCACTTTGCCTGGTACAGTAGAATTCCCGTACATGTAAATGTGCTATGAGCTGCTACTGGGTTGTGAGTTAGTTCCCGACTGTTTGAACTGGGTTCTGCTTGCTGGAAGCTATATCCAGCCCAAAATGGACTGCATCTGAATCTGTCTCCATGCGGCCTGGACCCTGCCAGACTGGCCCAGCCAGACTACCCACTGCACAGAAAAGCCATCAACGAGAGACCTGCCTGGGGATCAGCCCCCTGATCCATGCTTGAACAGGAACCATGCCTCTGTAACTCGTGTGGGCCCCTGCTTCTCCTGGCATTTCAGATCAACCACCTGCAGTCTCAATTTTCGTCCAGCCTGCGTCCAGTCTTGGGTATCGTGAGTAAATACCAGGGTAGCTTCCTGCAACAACAGCTTAATCTAAGTGTGACATCTGATTGTCTTGTTGTTTTGTTTCCTTTACGAACTGAGCCCTCTGGCTCTGGATTACAAATATTGTGTACTGTGCATGTTGTGTTTTCCATCACAGGGTCCCAACCAGCTGCAAGCCTGGGCAATGGTTCTGGCTAGCCTATCTCTTCTCCACCTGGGTACCCAGAGGTGGACTGGGTGGGGGGACTCAAAGCACATGCAGAACTGCTTGACTGAAATAACCTTCAAGCTACTTAACCTGATTTTGTGTCTCCCTTGTTCACGTCCCCTGAATAAATCAGATCTAACTTTTTCTGTATGTAATCTGACTGTGGTTCCAGTTTGTGCTCAAAGTACTGTACTGTTGCTATTTGCTGTGCATAATCTTGTTTTACAGGAGGTCCCCAGGGTTGACCTGGAGGAACCAGCCCTGGTGGTAAGTGCAAACAGTGTGGGTACTTGTATGGTGTACCGGGGTATTGTAAAAGTGATTATTGTACAGTGTCCAGGCCACTAGAGGGGAAAGAGGGGGGTTACAGTGTCTTGGAGGGCTGTGCCCAGGTTAGCTTGACCACTACCAACCCTGACCTCTGGGTGGAGGCACCTGTTTCAGAACTCAGGCCCCTTCACCTGCTACTAGACAAGCAAGCAGGGGTAGTAGCCCTTGGGATAGCGCTACCTAGGGGTTACATCTTGGAGGCTCACCGCTGGGGTTTTGTGTCTTCTAGTGGCCAATACTATAAATTACTGTCAAACATAAATGGCTACCCCAACAGAAGTGGCTGTGCACCAGTTGGTGGAGTGGTGTACAGGGCAGAAGACTGACCCTCACAATGCCCTGCTTGTATTGAATAGTTCCCTGAACACTGGTAAAGACGCTGTAGAAGGACTACTTTCCAATGTTGAATGTTTAACAAATGCTGTGGTGGTGGGGCGATAGGCTGATTTGACCGCCCAGATTTTCATGGCATTAGTAGAGTGTAGTGACCCAGTGGATAGTTCTAAAGTGCCATGGACTATTGCCCCAGAAGGGACCCCAGCTGCCTGGAGAGTGATAACTAGAGACAGTAAAAATGCCGGGGAGTATGAGCTCCCCCTATTGTCTGAGAGTTTTGAGGAGAAATTTGCTAAGTTGTTGCTGGAGGAAGGGAAAACCATAGAGGACTTTGAGAAACTTTTCCTGCACCTAGGGGTGTTCCCTCCCCAACACCCCCCAACTCCAGCACCTGTTACTGCCCCACCTTCTGTGCCCATGACAATGCTGGCCCCTATATCTGTACCTTCCATTAGTCATGACTTCGAGCGAAGGTTGAGAATCTTCTTGGGCACTCTCCCCAACCCCCAGGTGGAGGATGACTGGGAGAACTGGATAGACTATGTTGCCACTCTAGTACTTGAATGGCAATGGTCAGAAGCAGAAAAACAAAAGAGGTTGAGTGAGAACCTCCGAGGTCCTACCCTGGCTACCATCCATGCCGAGTGGGCTAATAACCCTGAAACAACTGCACAGGACTATCTTGATGCATTGGAGCATGTGTATGGGAGCCTGGATTCAGATGAGGACCTGTGGTGGAGAGTAAGAAATGCCCAGCAGTACTCAGGGAAGCCACTGTCTATGTATGTACCTCGGCTTGAAAAGCTACTACAAGAGTGCCTCAGAAAGCATAGTTTGCTGTCAAATGGATTAGATTGAACTAGGCTTGACCAGATCCTTAAGTCTGTTCCATTTTCAGACTTGTTACTGCTTCAATTGTGCCTCACCAACCAACTGGAATCGCCCCCATCTTATGACGAGCTAATGAAAGAAATTCGTGGGTTGAGCAAAGGCAACCCCAAAGAGGAATTTCACCAATATCTGCTGGTAGTGTGCAAGTGACAGAGAATAATCATCCAAGTGGGGTTCAGGGGAAAACGTCGGCACCTAACAAGCACTCTGAGAATGCAAAGGACTTCCCACCCTGGGCCCAGTTTTTGAAAGTTGAGCTATTAAAGGAAGTCCGAGAGTTGAAAGCGGGTGCCTCTGCAAGGGTTCCCCCCATGGAACAAGATTCTGGTTCCTGTCAGGACATGACTGCCATGTGGGGTAGGGGTGCGCCGTCAGGCATCCTCTACCAAGGATAGCTCCCAGGCTGAAATCAAAGAATTGACTGCCACCCTAAAGGAACTATTGAGACATGTTGCACCCCTCTCACCACTGCAAGCAGATATTGGACCCCGATCTCTTGCTACTACTTCAGTTCCTCATGTAATGTTCTCTCCAAGGATGACCCAGGAGTCTATCATTTGTCACAACTGTGAAAAGGATGACCATATGAAGAGGGAATGCCTGTCTTAGAAAGACTTAGAGAAAGTGGTGAACCAGCTTCAAGGAGAGATTTGGAAAATGAATCAGTGGTCAAGGGGTGCACAAAATGACTGCAGTGAAGGCTTCAGACATCCTAATTCAAACCCCTTTGTGGCTAAATCATCCATCCAGGCCCCTGCTGCTATCCCTCCAGACTGGTCTAAAATAGTGGACCCTTCAATGGAGACTACCATGGCTGTGAATGGTATTCCTACTCGAGCTTTGCTGGACAAAGGGTCGCTAATGGCCATTGTATTTTAGGACTGGTATGACAGACACTTATCTGCTGTGCCCTTACAATCCCTGGAAGGCCTACATGTGTGGGGGAAGAGCCACAAGTCTTATCCCTACCTAGGATATGTCTGCCTCTGGTTGTCATTTCCTGAAGCTGTAACTAGTGTAGAGGAGCAAGTCAAGACACTGGCCCTAGTGTGTCACTCTACTGGACTGTATGATGGGGTTCCCCTGTTTATTGGGACCAACGCCCATATGTTTGGGAGACTGGCACAACTCTGTTGCAAGAAACAAGTTTGATGGACTGGGAGGGCCCTAAGAAGTCACTCTCTGATCAAGAGGGCCTATGATTTGCAACAGAAACCCAAGGGTGTGGATCAGGATGAATTGGTAGGGGTCGTATGGAAGAAGGATCCCGATTCAATGGTACTGGCCCCTAAAGCCCAGTGTACCATTCAAGGGGAGGTCCACCTCTGCAAAGATGTCAAGAACAAAATACTGATGTTGGATGCACCAAGCAGCGGATAATTGCTGGAAGGATTATTGGTTAAGCCCAGCATCTTGCCAGCTCGTGCTCATGCCTATGCACGACGAGTGATGGTCCAGATTCATAATGTGTCAGATTGGGAGATCCGGATGAACAGAGGATGCACCCTAGCTATGGTACACTGTGCAGACACTGCAGTGTTGCCCAGAAACAAGCACCCTGGCAAGACAGATAGAGTGACTCCTGACTTGTTTGGTTTTGGTGACTCCCCATTGCAGAGCCTCTCTAGGCTCCACCCTTTACTGTCTTTCCATACCCTTGATGGGACAGTCCTAGAGGACACCTCCTCATTCAGATACCTTGGGGTTTAGTTGGATCAGTTGGGCTTTATCCATCGTTTCCCACAAATCTGGACCCCATCCACTCAAATATGGCATTCCTCCTCCTCCTACTCCCTTGCCTTTGCCTTACATAACTTTCTCTCATCTATGCCTCTGCTCATCTCCATGACTCACATCCTCTATTTAACCTTCCTTCTCCCAGAGCCTGCTTCTCAGCATGCTCCCCTCTTCCTTCACTGTATACCCTCTCACTCCTACCCCTAACCTTTTTTTTACATTACCAACTTGTCCCTGCTTAGTTTTGACCTCTGGCAGGGTTCTAAGCATCCTGGAGGGGTCTAGCACTGGGCAAACTTCCTCCTTCCCCTCTCCTTTCCCCCTCTCCTTTATACCCAACTTGTCCTTGTCTAAATCTGCCCTCTGTCAGAATTCTTAGCACCCTTATGATGTCTACTCTCAGGTAAGCGTCTACCCTCTCTCCTTCTTTAATCCTTTCCTCTTCAATCCCCCCATTCCCTCTGCCCAACTTGTCCTCAACTAATTCTATCCCCTGGCAGGGCTCCCTGCATCCTGGAAGAGCCCAGCACTGGCAATTACTCTTCCTTCACTCTCCCTTCCCCTATACCCTTTCTACCCAACTAGTCCTTACCTGATTCTGTGCTCTGATAGGGTTCTCAGAATCCCAGAGTAGCCTAGTCTTGGGCAAGCTTCTTCTTTCCCTCCTCTTCCCTCCTTTCCCTTCATACCTTCCTTTCTCTCTTCCCAACTTGTCCTCATCTAGTTCTGCCCCCTGGAAGGGTTATCAGCATCCTGGAGGAATCTAGCACTGAGAAATGACTCTTCCTTCACTCCCCTTTACCCTCCATCCTCTCTACCTAACTCGTCCTCACCTGACACTGCTGTCTGGCAGGGTTCTCAGCATTCTGAAGAGGCCTAGTCTTAGGCAAGTTTCTCCCACCCCTCTGCCTCCTCCCCCTTTACCATCCCCTCTACTATCTCTACTCCTCCTATCATTCTGTCACTGGCAGCAATTTCTGCACTCCAAAGGGTCCAGTTCCAGGTATGACTCGTCCTTCTCTTCCCTTCTCTATCCCTTACCCCCACCTCTCTCCTGTCCCCCTCTCTACCCCCTCTGCATTTAATCAAAGGAATTATTTTACTCAGGCTAATAATTCACACTTTTTGTTTGTGCTCCAAGATTGTACTAGTGTTCCCAGGTTGCAGTAGCGCTGTGTTAACTTGCCCTTCACAACAGATTTTTTTTTGCTTACTTTTCTCCATTTTTATCCTCTTCTTCCCCAGCTTGTTTCCCTTGTCTACCCTTCTACCCTCCTTGATGTCCCCCCACTGGACCGCACTCATTCAATAATTGCTAAATAATCTGCCTGTTAACTGTGATTCATTTCTGCAAGGAGTTGACTCCAAGGCTACATTACATTTCTGTACTATGTTCCTCAGATATGACACTTATAATTAAATGCATATTCCCACAGGTATGATATATTTAATTATGTTATGTCACAAATGTGACTTTATGATTATTTGTGATATGTTTCAACTGTATATCTTGTAACAAATGTAATTGAATGTTTAATTTCTCTGATATGTTAAATGTTAAACTGTATATCTAATTCTTCATCCTATTGTAACCCCCCATCTCACCTGAAGATGAGCAACTTGTTATTCTGTGTGCCTTCCTGGTGAAACATTTCAATACATAAATAAATAAAATTAAATAAATTTAACAAAGCGTTCTATTTCATTGTGACTTAAAATGCTGTACAAATGAGCAGAAATATGTAAACAATTAAAATGCAGTAAATTCAGTTTTATTTATTAAGTCAGCTAACTCAGCTGCGAGGAAAAGTCTGTCTAAATAAAAATGTCTTCAGCTCTTTTTTAAAGGCATCCAATGAAGAAATTTATCTCAGAGAATGAGGGAAATAGTTACACAGGGTTGGTGCCATAAAAGAAAAGGCACGGGCATCTGAAGATTTTAAGCAAACCCTGGGAATTATCAAAAATCTCTCATCTGTTAAATGGAGGGGACAGGATGGGTGGTAGGGCCTTAGGAGGTCTTGCAAGTAGCCAGGCCACAGTATGTGCAGGGCCTTGTACTGTAGGTCAGAAAACTGAACTTAAAGGTGACCCACCACCTAACAGTCAGCCAGTGCAGAGAGCACAGCACAGGTGTAATGTGACATGATCTCAAAAACAGTCAACAACCTGACTGCCATATTCTGCACCAGCTGCAGGTGTCAGAGATCAACCCCTGATAGCCCTGAGTAAAGGGCTTTGCAGTAATTGAGTCACGACATCACGAATTAGTGGTGGCAACTCACCCAGGGATATCAGGTGTTTAATTCTGGTAATGTTTCTAAGATGGCAAAAACACTGTAGACTGCAGACAATACCTGAGATTCAAGTGTTAAGCCATAATCCAGTACAACACCAAGATTCTTCACCCTGACAGAGGTGAGCAACTGGAGTCCCCAAGCCTCAGCCTGGAGACTTGACCAGATTGTGTACTCACCCTCGGGTGACCGGGTTCCACCACCAGTAGTTCAGTCTTATCCAGATTTAGACTCAACAGTTGGCCCTCATCCAGCCTTGGATCTCAGCAAGACACTGATTGTACACCAAATTTGCATCATGCTGTTCAGGTGCAAAAGACAGGTATAACTGAGTATCATCTGCATAGCAGTGAAAACTCAGCCCATACCATCTGATAAAATGTCCCCTAGTGGTAGCATATACACCACGAAGAACATGGAAGACAGAATGGAGTTCTGCAGGACCCCACATGGCAGGGCCAGTGGTGCAGAGGAAAAAGTCTCTAACAGTACCCACTGCATCCTGCCAGTGGGGAAAGAATGGAACCAGTTGAGGACTGTTCCAGCCAGTCCACAACAGACTCGCAGGCACTCCAACAGCACCCCATGGTTCACGGTGTCAAATGCAGCTGAGAAATTGAGGAAAATAAGGATAGAATATCTTCTTCCGTCCCTTGCCACTAGGAGATCAGTAATCACCCAAACCAAGATGATCTCTGTACTGTGCCTCTTCCTGAAATACGATTGGACAGGGTTGTAGACATCATGAACTGACAAATGGGCCTCCAGTTGAAGGGCCACTACCTTCTAAATAACCTTTCCCACAAAAGGAAGGTTAGAGGAAGGTCTGTAGTTAGCTTAGCAGTCCAGGTCCAGGGAAGCTTTCTTCAGAGGTGATCTTATCATCGCCTCCTTCAAGGGCCCAGGAAAGCCTCCTGTCATTAGAGAACACCGGACTATCCCAGCTAGGACCAGACCAATGACATCAACACACCCTACTAGAAGGTGTGTTGGACCTGGATCCAATCTACAGTAAGTGGGCCTCAAATCCTGGATGACCCTCACAATATCCACAACTGCCAACTGGTCGAAGTTGAACCAGACAGACTGAATGCCCACAAACACCCGGCCACCAGTGCATGCCTCAGTAGAGAGTATTGGCTGGGTTCTTGATCTGATGGAGACAATCTTGACAGTAAAAAATAGAGTGAACTCATCATACCTAGACTGTGAAAAGGCTCCAACAGACTGAAGATGGGCAGGATTACATAGCCTGTTGACAGTCCAGAAGAACTGAGGCATACTGTTAGTTGCTGCAGCAATCTCCTTGGACAGGAACTCTGCCTTCTTATAGGAGGTTGCTGATTGATAGTCTCTATAGTGAGACATCATTATAAGCTTATCCTTCCCAGACCAGGACCTCCACCAGCACCTTTCCATCCTTTGTCCCCTCACCATCAAATCCCTGAGGGTCCCATCAAACCAAGGGGGTCTCTGGTGTGATATGAGCGGTCAAACACAGACTGGTGCAATTGAGTCGAGGGCTTCAGCAATAACCCTATTATGGGTCAGAACCAGCTCCCCCAGCTCATCACAAGCACTCATCATACCTGATAGATCGATCACTGCCATAAGACCTTGTGGGGTCAAACCCCTTAAAGGGCAGTACTGGACCGTCTCTATAGTGCAAGGTCTATTGGGAGGACCTTCAAATGAAAACCTCATGGTATGGTGGTTTGACCAAGTGACCAGTTCCACCATGAGGTCCATGAGCTCCAATCCCAGTGAGAAGATGAGGTCCAAAGAGTGGCTATGTACATGGGTTGCAGAGGTAACAGCCTGTGTCAGGCTCAATGAATATATTACTTGGAGGAAGTCTTGTCCAAACAGTGAGAGTTTGTCCTCAATCCAAGCACTGAAGTCACCCAGAATAAACCATCTTGGTGACTCCAACATCAGTTCAACAACCTAGTCTGTGACTTCCTGCAGGAATTCCTTTTCATTCCTCAGAGGACGGTAAATGAGTAGAATCTTGCAGCCTGCACCTGCAACCTTTTGAATGGCCACACATTCAAAGGATCTCATTGTTCCCACTGGGAGAGCCATGAGGTTCAAGTCCGATTTAAAACAAATTGCCACCCCCCACCCCCATGATCCTTTCTCAGGCAGTGAACCACTAGAAACCCAGCTGGAACTGCCATTTGCAATACTGGGCTGTCATTCTCATCCAGCCAGGTCTCTGTGATGCAAGCCAGACCAGATGTTGAAACAAGATCAGTGATAATTGCCCTCTTGTTCTTAAAAGAGCTGACATTTCATAACACTGCTCAAAAAGTATAGGAAGATGAGGCTGGTCCATTGGATACTTTTTTATAACTTAGGTAAATGGCACTATACCTGGGCTAAGCAGTATTCTGATGTTGCTGTTTCTTGTTACTTAAAATAATGCACTGCTATAACATCTTGTTCATATTGGAGCTAGTCATTACAGTACAGAGAAATACTACATATTACTTATCACTTATATTATAAACATTATTTATTAGGTAATGTGTTATTACCTTCAGGTCTTCTTCTTTGCTATCTTTATAATCTACAGATTTGATTACAATAAAATGTTTTAACTTTTTACAATATTATGAAGCTAGCAAAGAAGAAGAACTGAAGGTAATAACACATTACCTAATAAATAAGTAATAGAATCTAATAAATAAATGTTCAATAAAAGTCAATTATTGCAAAGACTTTAAATAAAACATAGGATTTCTCTGTACTGTAATGAATAACTGTAAAATGAAAAAGATGTTATGGTATTGTATTTATTTTAAGTAACAAGAAACGACAACACCAGAATACTGTTTTGCCCAGGTATGGTGCCAAGTTATAAAAAAGTATAAATTATGAAACTACTGAAGCAAAATATTAAAACATATTATTTTTGTACAATTGTATAGATCCCAGCCCCTGAGGAAACCCAAAGCTTGGGTGAAAGGTATAGCACATCAGGTGATCACAGTGTTCAAGAAATAATCTACAATAAATGACAGTTTTAAAGGAAACTGAAGTGTGACCGGTTTTGCAAACTTTATTCTGATTCATTGAGCCAACTGTTATCAACAGCCCTGAATAAAAAACTGTGGATTCAATGAAGAGAGGGGAACCTGTCTGACATAATCACTGACTGACCACTGACACTTAACATTATTAAACAATGTAACCATAGTGTAGTGTCCCTCCCTGGTCCCTGATCACCCACCTCACATTAATAAAACATGTTTCCATAGCGTAGTGTCCCTCCCCCCTCTGCGATCACCCACCTAATATGTAGAAAACATTTTTCATAGTGTAGTGTTCCTCCCCGGTCCCTGATCACCCATCTGACAATAATTAAATATGTTTCCATAGTGTAGTGTCCCTTCCTCCTCCCCGATCACCCACCCTATAATAATAAAACAAGTTTCCATAGTGTACAGTCCCTGCCTCCCTCCTTCCTCTCCAATTGCCCAGCTGATATGTAGAAAGCATTTTCCATAGTTTAGTGTCCCTCCCCTGTCCCCAATCACCCACCTAATGTGTCAATACTAGTTTCCATAATGCAGTGGTCCCTCCCCCCTTTGGTCACTGATTGCCATCCCCAGATGTAACACAACCCATTCCTCGGCAGTCTTTTGACCCCCCACCACCCACCATCTCAGGTAATCACCCCCACCAGCATGATTCTTAGTTAGCAAGCAGCACAGCCCTCCTTGTGTGTAATGCACTCATTCATAGCTCAGTTGATGGGCAGCTGTGGAGGTGAGAGGAGGGCTGTGCTGCTCACCAACCAAGAGTCATGCTGGGGGGCAGAGTGGTGGGAGATTACCTGAGAAGGAGGTGGCGGGGCCACTGGACTACCAGGGAATGGGTTGTTTACATTCTGAGATGGCGATCAGTGACTAGGGAGGGGAGGACCACTACACTATGGAAAGATGTTTTATTATTATTGGGTGGTCGATCGGGGGGAGGGGAGGGACACTACACTATGGAAACCTGTTTTATTATTGTCAGGTGTACAGTTGGGGACTGGGGAGGGGGTGGGGTATGCAGTACCTCTTCCAGCCACTAGGGTTGAGCAAATTACTGCCAGGTTTTTGTTGGTGGTAATTTTGCCATGCAAGGGCCTTCACAAATGGTCCTCATGCTGAACAAAAACTTTGTGAATGGTACTGGTGGGAAATGCAGGTCTCCTCCCCTTCATTTGCATTGTGGCTCCCTTCCAGCTCTGTCCAGGTACAAACCTAGTTTGTGGGGAAAAACTGGGCTTTGTGAATAACAACTCTGGACAAAATCCAGTTTGCCCTGAGGAAAACTTGGTTTGCCCCAGGTAAACTGGATTTGTGCCTGGGTGACGTTTTGTGAATCAGGCCCCGATCCCTAACAATTTTAACAGCTTCACAGTTTTAAAGTGAATTTCTGTATTTTTTTTATTATTTATTTGTCTTGCTTTACTGTCAAGCTAGTCAGTTGAACTTTGTTTTTATATTTACTTTTTAGACAAACTATGAGTCTTACACTGATTATCATTTTAGATATCAAACACATTTTCAGTAATCAGCACAGTGCCCATGATTGCTGATAACTAGATATGTTTACATGATAGCCTTTGACCAATGGGTTGTTCTCTCACTGTTTAGAAAATGGGCTTGAGAAATCCAAGCTCTGATTGGCTGATAGCCCTGGCAAGGTGGGCGTCTAACAGATAACAAAGCCTGTGTATCAAAAGTGTCAGTAACAAACCAACCTGATTACTGAAAGCAAGGTGCCCATAGAATTTTTATTTTTAAAAATCCACCATTTTTGTTTCACTTAGGAATACATACAGCCCCTCCAACACAATCACTGCCAAGTGTTAGATGAACCTGACAATCCACCCTGCTTCACTGACTTTGCAACAGTTAAAAAAAACTTAATGTGTTAAGTATCCTGCTACTGAGTGTTCAGACAGGGACAGACAACCGACTGTCAGATACAGTCCCCTGGCAAAACCTTATTTATTTATTTATTTATCAACGCTGTATCTTATGTCAGTTACACCCTTGACTGCTGGTTTCTGCTGAAAGCCACCTGATAAATTACGTCTCTCCTCCAGTCCTGCTCCCCCACACCCCTTTCCCCATTGGTGCCCGCCACTTCAAAAATTCCAGACAAATTGAGTTGTTTCCAATCGTAAATAAATGTAAAGGGAAGAAATAAACACAATTAAGTTTATATTCCACATTCTAGGAGAAGCACCGATAATAATTTCTCCCTACCACACTCATTCACAGCGGGAGCACTCTTCCGACTCTGCTCTCGCACTCCATATCTGACAATTGCATTTCATTGTTAGTCTACCCTGTGGTAGAAACACATGATCCTTAACTTTCTGGAACTATAGATTTTGAGCTGGTAAAATATTTTGTCAAAACTTCTCAAGAGTATCCATTTAAAAAGCTACATGAGACACTTGTAGTTTCACTATTTCCTCTACAACCTGCTGACATTATCCCCTTCTGCTGTTTGCAACCCATTCAACACGAGATACTACTGCAAGTGGTAGCAGTTTTTTAAAGTTATTAATACAAAACTCCTTACTAATATTCATTGTACAGCTATTTGTCATCTCCTTCAGATACTCATTCATAACTGAATTACATTTTCCACTCACCTTGCCACCCGCCACCACCTCTTCTCGACCAGCTTCCACCATGCATACAAAAACCAAAAAGCACTGAATGAATTAAAAAAAGTAAATAAAAAAATTGAACAATTTCAAGCTGTGCGTGTGTGGGGGGGGGTTGGGGTAACCATGACAAAGAGCTGCAACTCACAACTAGAAGCTCCAAAAAAAAAAAAGGTAAAGGGACTATTTTATTACAAGATACATGAATCAGCTAAGATTTTCATCATTTAAACTTATTAATTATTTTTGTTAAATAAATGTAATACAGTGGCCCATTTTCTAAGCACAATAATACCCTCCAGGGTGGGCGGTATGGGCAGTACCAGACCTTCCAAGGGCTATAAGGCCCTCTGCTGCAGGTGGTCCAGTATTGCCCAGTACCGCCCACCCTGTCAGGTATTATTGCTTGCTTATGTAGTTGTTTGTGTAAATAGCGGTGGTGGTGAGGGGAAACAATCAGCATGTGGGGTGGTGGGGTTGGTTACTATAATTTACAAAAAAATAAAGTGGGCAAGCATGTACACAATTAAGTCTGACCTGTACATCATATCATAAAGGTCAATCCTAGGTGCCAATCATGTGATGAACTGCTGTAATGGTAGTTATACATTTTTTCTTCTTCCTTAATATACTCAACTCCTCCTTTGGAATTTAAGCAATATGCATATTGAACTGTGAGAAAGACTAGATTGACTAATCTGAGATGTGTTTCTTATCGCAGTCTGCCATAATCTCTATTGACATCAGATGTGGAAATTTGCTACATATTTGTAAGCAGGGTGTCTGTGGGAAGCTTTCTGATAAAATTAATGCATTCACTTTTAAAAAATCACCAAGAATGTTCTGCAGGCAGTTTTATCAGCATGGGTTTCCCATTAGATGTGAGCTTTATTTGTTTAGACATATTGCATGAATGGGCAGTAATTACACACCAGAGGTGCATATCCCCCCGCCCATAGCTCTGCACCTGCATACAGGTGCGTGTCACTGGTATTCACCATCAGCCACAACCTGTCTGTGGGAACACACACCCTGGCACACAGCACTCTGCATGGTGTCCAGGGTGAGGTAGCAGACCCGGTCAGGCATTCAATGGGATGCACAGCATAGGTTCCACAGTGGATCCCTTACACAGTGGGGCACGGGTCCAGGTGCATGAACAGCACATGCAGGCACCCAGACCATGCAACCATTCCTCCATGCCTAGCAGTCAATGGAACTGATCCCCCTTCCTGCCACAAAGCAAGGCCATGGCCCAAAATGTGCCAGTGCCCCCCCACCATGAACACAGGACCCCCTACCCTGTAGGCCCCCTCACACACAAGCACGTGGTGGCTCCATCCCCATAAGGCAGACCACACACACCTTTACCCCATGCCCCCTGTCCACATGCCCCCACTCAGAACAGCACAACCAGACATTCCCCAGCACCAGTACTCAGCCCTCAGGGTGATCATTGGCATTCAGTGGACCACTCCATGGCATCAACACCCCTGCCCCCTACCTGCCCATTGGTACTGCATCTCAGGACAGCCAGTGGCACAGCCCTCCTCACACCTTCTTGTTTACTGTCCATCCAAGTGCTACCAGGAGCGCGCTGCTATATATGGGTGACATGCACTCAGCAGCACTTGGACAGCCAGCAGCCAAGGTGGTGTAATGAGGGCTGTTCTGCTGGCCATCCCAAGATGCAGCACCAATGAGCAGGTAGGGAGGCTGGGGTGGGCGTTGGTGCCACGGGTGAGTGGGGAGCCATGAACACCTGAGGGTCTGCATAGGCACTGAGATTAGGGATCCTGTCACTGGTCCAGGGTACTGGTTGTGTGTGTGGGAGCAGGACTGCCCTGCAGTACCAGGATTGGGGCTGCTCTGTGATGTGGGGGCTCACATTCAACAGGGATGGGGTATGCATGGGTGGAGGGTATGTCAGAAGTACAGTGGGGTGGGGGCTGATGGGTGCTGCGGGTGTTCCTGAAACCACAAACAGTGCTGCACTGTGTGGGGCCTGAGGACACATGAGGTAATAGCACTGAGGCTCCCAAGTGCATGGAGCTGGGTGTATACAGTGCCAATGGCAGGGTTCCACCTGGCATAGCGGGTGCCCTCCTCTGCACCCCCATGGCCAGCACTACCTGCCTTAGTGCTTGGCACACAGTGCTGGCATGCTCACAGACTACCTTTGCTGCATTGCAGTCTGCGACCTGGGGGATTGGGTGCATTGGGCCTGTGCACCTCCATTTGTGCATCCAACAAGGGAGGCGCAGTGGGTGTGGAGTGGGTACATGCTGCAGATATACAGCATGTAGCCACTCTGCCCATTGGTGTACAGGACCTACTGTTTGCACATATTCTGTTCCCCAATACACCCACTTAAACAGTGAAAGAATAACCCATCAGCCAAAGGTGATCTTGTAGATATGTCTGGTTACGTGTTTACCGGCAATCAGGGGCATAAAGCACACTGATGTAACAGTATTTTTTTTCTTAAATGAAAATCATGTGCGAGACTCGAGGTTTGTCTTAAAATTACGTGTAGAAAATAAGTTAAACTGTCCGGCTTAATGGTAAATGGAAAACAAATAATAAAAAAATGGAAATTCAGTTTAAACTCGGAAAGATAAACAACTGTTAGAGATCAGCTGTTTCTTGAAGCTGCAGGCATTTGACAGCACAATCTCAAAATTGGTTTAAAAAAATTCTCACAGTAAATCACTTATACTGTTGAATCAGTTGAAAGGTCACATGTACTGCAAGACTGCTTTCGATTACAGACCTTGATGCACATTCTCAAGTCGGTCATGAGCTAACATGTTGGATGTCACTGCTTCATTGATGCCAGAAGCTGAACTAACTGAGCTGAGTCAGGGAAAAACACCCAACTGCTGTTTAGTATGAAAGACATTTCATGAGTCACATGTGTGATGTAAAGTAAAAAAGACAACAGAAGACATATAAATTCTTGTTTAAATAATAGATTTTATTACACTGCCAATGATAACTGCTGTGGCTGGAAGAACTATTATTGCAGTTGCCATTGATCTGTAAGTATACAGCACCAGTAATGTGACAGCTTCAGCATATGACTGTCAAGTCATTGCAATCATGCAGGTGGTATTAGGTTTTCAAAATATTGAAGGCTGCATCCAGGGGATTAAACTGAAGCCCAGTTGTTCAGGCAGTTATAGAGGAGTCAGCATAATGGGTGTTTACTCACCTGGTAAAGGTGATTGTGTTGGTTGACATCCATGGCACTCCAGACATTACATCATGGGTTTTAGACCACTTGATAAGCTAGTTGATGCACATGACTCTAGGATCAAATTTCTAGTATATCCAGGTCCCAGAAACCCCTGCTTTTCAGTTTGAATCTTCCCAAGCTGAAAGTAAAGGTTAGTAAACATGGCCACTACTAGTAACAAACAGTAACTATCCCGTATAAATAATGCAGAGTGAGGTGACATTTAGCAGTGGACCTGCAGCCTTCCTTTTATTTTCCTATTATATACAATCTAAACTCAACCCGTAAGTGGTCGATGGTCCACATCCTGGATGTCCTTTTTTTGTAACGCAGATTCTGTTAATTTCAGATAATCCCTTTTCTTTATAACCAGATCACTACTAGAGCACTGTGTCAGGAGGGTCTTGCAGTGCCATGGATGTCAACCAACATAATCACCTTTACCAGGTGAGTAAGCGCCCATTGTGATTGGTTGACCATCCATGGCACTCCTGACATTACATCATGGCTAGATAAGAAGCAATAGTGTACCCGCAGGAGGGAGACAGGGTGTTCTAGTAGTGAGAGGAGGAGCTGGCGGCTGAGAGAACCTATGTGGCAAAGGAAGGCTGTAGCATGTACAGGTGCTCTAGTCTGTAATGCCTGGCAAACTTGTGGATGGATGTCCAAGTTGCCATTTTGCAGATGTCCTCTATGGAAACGTTAGCCCTTCCTGCCCAGGAAGTAGCTACTGACCTAGTGGAATGGGCCCTTATGCCAGGGGGTGGTGTCATCTGTTTTGCCTTGTAAGCCTCCTGAATGGTTCTTTTGAGCCAAGCAGCAATGGTTGACTTTGAGGCTGCCTTCCCCTGTCTTTGACCCCTAGTGACGATGAACAACATCTCAGTCTTGCGTAGAGGTTGAGTTCTGGATATGTAGGTGGATAGGGTGTTTCCTACATCTAGGTGGTGTGGGACAGGGTTGTCTCCCAGATGAGTGTTATCTGTAAAAGTTGGCAACTCGAACGGTTGTTCCCTGTGAAAGTTGGAGAAGACCTTTGGTTGGAAAGAGGGAACAGTACGGAGGTGGATCCCTTGTGGGGTGAACACCATGTAGGGTTCTTTGCAGAACAGTGCCCCCAGTTCCCCGATCCTTCAGGCGGAGCATATTGCAACTAGGAAGCAGGTCTTCAGGCTGGCCCAGAATAGGTCTACCTCCCATAGTGGTTCGAAGGGGGTGGTGCTGAGAGAATCTAGCACCAGGAGAGATCCCATGGTATGATGGATGGTCTGATTCTGGGTCTCAGTATCTCAACTGCTCTTAGAAAGCACAGCGCATCTGGGTGAGCTCCTGGGTAGTGTTCCCCTGTGGGGCCAATGGCTGCCCCGAAGACTGCGAGTTGTACTCTAAGGGACAAGCGGGCTAGCCCTTTCTCTACCCATTGTTGGAGGAACAGGAGAATGGTGGCCATGCCTGCCAGCTCAGGATCCCTGTCCTGAGCTTGGCACCACCTGGAGAAGACTGACCATTGTCTATCATAGGTAGATGTGGTGGAGAATCATCTGGATTGTAGTATCATAGAGACCACTGAGTCATGATACCCTGCGTTCATCAGTCTCTTCCTTTCAGGAGCCAGGCTGTGAACTTTAGCGTCCGTGGGGCCGGGTGCAGTACTGGTCCCTGGGTCAACATGTTGGGTCAGTATGGTAACCAGAGATTGGCTAATGTCATCAACAGCACTGTTGCAAACCATGCTCTCCATGGCCAGTAGGGTGCCACTAGAATGATGGTCCACCGTGAGGATCTGATCATGGGCAGTACTTGGGGTAGCATGGGAATGGGTGGGAAGACGTATGCCCGATCTTGTGACCATGGTTGTGAGAGGGAGTTGGTCCCCTGTGACCGATGTTCCCTGTACCTTGAGAAGTATTTCTTGACCTGTGCATTTTCTGCTGTGGCAATAAGGTCCATGGATATTGGCTCCCAAGTATCCCAGATCAGACGGAAGAGATTTGGGTGTAGGTGTCACTCCCACGGGTGGACCTGCTGTCGACTGAGCCAGTCTGCATAAATGTTGAGCTTGCCAGCAAGATGAACTGCGCCGAGATGTGTGAGGTGTGACTGTGCCCAGCTGAGGACCATTGACACCTCCCTTAGCATAGCCTTGCTTCTGATGCCTCCCTGCTTGGTGATGTACACCACCGTGACCTGGTTGTCAGATCATATCAGGACCGACTGACTGGCATTGGAGGTCTGGAAGGCTCTCAGAGCATGGTATACCACCCACATTTCTAGGACATTGATCCACAACTAGGCCTCTGAGGCTGTCCATTGGCCCTATGCTGTCCTGTCTCCTAGGCAGGCACCCCATCCCAGGAGGCTTGTGTCCGTCTCTATGGAGGCTTGGTAGGATTCCTTCAGTGGAGCTCCCCAGTTCAAATTGGAGCGCACCGCCCACCAGGTCAGTGGCTGTCTCACTGGTATTGGCAATGGAACCCTGACCCTGTAGATTGTATTTGTTTGGTGAGCCCCATGACAGGACGTAGGTCTGCAGGGGTCGCATGTGCCACCTGGCCCAAGGGACCAGGTTGATGCAAGATGCCATGTAACCTAGTAGCTGGGCTATTCATGCCATGGTGGAGTGATGGCATTGTCGCAGTTGCCGTGACAACCTGATGCGGTTGTTCACCCTTGTCTGTGATGGTTTTGCCCAGACCTGCAGTGTGTTGATCTGTGCCCCCAAGTGTTCTATCTGTTGCATGGGGACCAGATGACTCTTGGATTGGTTTACCACCCATCCGTGTTCCTCGAGAGCCCTCAGGGCGAGTTTGGTGTGGTGGAGGGATTGCTCTCTGGAGTATGCCCAGATCAGCCAATCGTCTAGGTAGGGGATGATGTCGAGATCTTGTTCTCGGAGTCTGGCCACTAGCATGACTGAAACCTTGCTGAATACTTTTGATGCTGAGGTGAGGCCGAAGGAAAGGGCCTGATACTGGAAGTGCTGGCCTAGGATGTGGAATTGTAGGTATTGCCTGAGTTTTTCTCTGATGGAAATATGGAGTTATGCGTCCTTTAGGTCTATGGATGTCAGGAAATCTCCTACGTGGATACTGCATGGTGTGGATTTTAAGGTGTCCATTTAAACCTCTGGGAGATGACATGTTTGTTGAGGTGCTTGAGGTCCAAGATTGGACGGAGTTCACCTGATTTTTTGAGAACTAGGAAGAAGATGGAGTATGCCCCTAGCTTCTGCTTGTGTGGGGGAACGGACTGTATGGCCCTGTTCTTGATTAGGTCCCACAGGATTTGTTGCACTTGGTGGGCCATAGTCTTCCTTGTGGCAATCAGTGACGAGATGAACCTGTGTGTGAGGGGTGAATCGGATAACTCTACCGAATATCCTCTGGAGACCACCTCTTGGACCCATTTGTGTGTGGTGGTATGGAACCACTGGTGGCTGAACAGCGATAGCCGTTGTCCCACCGGTGGACACCGATCCTGCCCCCGAGGAGATCTGACCAAGTAGTCATTGTCTTCCTCATTGTCCTCTACCTCTCCATCCAAATCGTGGTCCACAGGGTCAGAAGGAGGAGGACTGAAAGGAGTGGGTGAAGGGGGTGCAGTGTGAGGTATGGGTACCTCTTCCTCAAAAGGTAGTGGGTGGGTATGAGGTGTCCCTTCACAAGTGGTAGGATATTTTCCCCCCGAAACCTCCGCCTAGCGGAAGGTAGGTAGGAGTGTCTACTCTTGTTTTTGAGGAGTTCCTTGCCTTCTTCTTTCTGCTTCAGGTACTCCTATAATCCCTCCCCAAACACGTTTCCCTTTCATGGGCAAGTTTTGTAATAGTGTCTTGGATTCATTGTCAGCCTCCTGTAGCTTAGGCCACAATGCCTGTTGAGCTCAGTTGGTGATGGCTGTGGCCTTTGTGTTAAGTCTTAGTGAGTTCACTGCATGTTGGCTAGGTACTTTGCAGCATCAAGAGTGCACTTCAACAGTTTTGCTTCTCTTGACTTTGGGTTGGATTGCTCAAAGAGTTCTTCTAGCCAGTGTATCTGGGCTTGTGCCATGTAAATGGTGGTAGTGGATGCTCGTGCTGCCATTCCTTCAGTCTAGAAAGCCTTCTTCAGCATGTCCTCCACCTTCTTGTCTGTGGGGTCTTTTAGTGATATGGTCCCGCATGGCAGGATGGTTCTCCTACTGAGTGCCACCACCTGAGGGTCAATGGTCAGGGCGGTGCGCCAGTTACTTGCCTTGTCCTCTTGAACCGGGTACATGCGGTCTAAATTCCTTTTGTTGGATATCCTGCTAGGCTCTGTGGAATGCCACTCCTTATTGATGATATCCTCGATGGTGGGACATACTGGGAAAGTATCCCTAATGGTTGGCTTCTGTTGGATCATGGGGTCCAGTTTGGACTCCGGTTTGCTTTCGTCAAGTGTCGAACCCCATAGTGGCCTTGACTGTTTTCATGAGGCCTGGAACCATATCGAAAAAGCATAGCTTGGATATGAGGGATGGAGTGGATTGCGGCTCCATGTCCTAGTCATCACTGTCGTGCCCCTCATCCTCATCTGGCATGTCCTTATCCTCTGCCGAGTCCAGTTTGTGGTTGTCTGGGACCGGCTCCGCATCATCCGGATGGTCCTCATTGGGGCCCCCCATGATGTCGGGCTCTGGAGGTGGCATAGCTGGTGTTCTGTGTTGGGTGATGGATTCCAGCTTCTCCATCACTTTCAACATGAAATTCTGTTGGCTCTCCATCATAGCCACAGTAGTCTGTTGGTTCTGGAGTAGGAATGTGCCGGGGTCCATCCAAGTGGAACCATTGGAGCCTAGCATATTAGGACCTATGCCAGTAGAGTGTTCCAGTAATATATCATCATCGTCATGTAAACAGGTGGCGCATAGGGGGCCCGGTGCATGGGGCAGGAGAGTAGCACTGCAGGTAGTGCATTTCTTGGCCTTGACCATCTAGTGAGAGGGGAGGTGAAAGAGATAGAGGGATGCATCTTGTTAGGCTTGCGTAGCAAAAATCTCCAATATATGGGTGCCCCATATCTGTTACCTAGTCTTTCTGTGCAGTGATATGGACTGGCTGCACATGTGGGTCACTGTGGAAAGGGACCCGCATGGTGCCGAACAAGTGGAGGTTGCTATGGGGAGGGACCACCAGCATATCAGAACATGACATATGGGTTGTTATAGGGAGGAACCCATATGGACCTGGGTAGTCTGACCTCCGTGTATAGGGTCGCTGTGGGAGGGACACTAAAAGGAGGTAATGATGGGCTGCGTTTGATAATGTGGCGCCCAGAAGCAACCCAGTTGTGGGGTCTGTAAGCAGTAAAATGACTTAGGGCTGATTTCCAGGGCCCTACAAGAATCCTGCAGATTGAGATAAAAAAAAAAACAACATTAATCCAAAAGGGTTTGAGTGTTAAGGACCCCTGATTGCGATCCTTGGTGTGCGCAAGCACGCATGGTCACCTGATGTTCCCCCAACCCCCCCCATTGGTTGTGAGTTAGGCCTGGGCCAGGTGGCCAGGGGCCTACAAGGTGAGGGGGGGGAAGAGGGAAGGCCGGATGCATGGGCAATGTCCCCATGATCACTTGTATGGGCTTTCGTGAGTTCCCCCCCTTAAAGTGCTTATTTGTCCCCCAAAGGAGTGGTTGACTAGGGAGGAGGGGGATGTGGCTTGTGGGTGCTGGTGAGGCCAGCCATACTGCTAGGCCAGGGGAGGCCTCCCGAATATCCTGTAGTGTGGCCGAATTTCTTAAATTAGTGCTCAGCTGAGGCGTCAAGAAGAAGAAGGAAGGCCGTGTCTTGCCAGCAACCAAGCTCTGTAACACGATGCTCCTGGTGCACTGTATTGGGAAGGAGCACTTCCGACACTCGTGACTGCGAGCGAGCATGGGTGGGGCACTATGTTGGTAGGCCCCAGGCCTACGAGTGCTGGTGTGGTACTCCACATGTCCCTGGAGTGGCCGAGGCTGTAGGAGCATGGGGCTCACCATAGGAGGTGAGAGAGGTAGCGAAGGGTGCTTCTTCCGCACCAGCGCTCGGACACCAAGGTGCTGAGCAAGCGCAATCTCCAGTTTCACCCTCGGGGGGCGAGGAAGCTAGAGGGCCTTCTAACAGCCGCTTCAGACACCAGAAGGGGCTCCAGTACTTCGACGCGTTCATGCCACTGACTGGATCAGTAGTGGTGGGAGAAAAACAATGAGCATGCGATCTTCATTAAGGCAAACAATATTAAGAAAGGCTGGACAGTCATACCAGCAGCACTGAGTAATAAAATATTCTCTATCTATTTTCATGAGATACAAAAACAGTGCTACTCTCTCTCAGAGTAGGAGGGGGACAGCGGGATGTCCCTTGCTCCATAGCTAATTCCTTTTGTACCTTGTCTTGTCCTGAGCTCAGGGTTAGCTTAGGGAACAGTAGCAAACATGCTTTCCGGTTAACTAAATGCAGCAGCAAAATCAAGAAGGGAGCTTTAAATACAGTAGAACATTTTTATAAAGGCAGCAGCATAATCAAGAGTCTGCAGACCAAATTAAAGAAAAAAAAAACAGGTCTGCATTCACAGTTTGCAATATCACTTTCCTAACAAAAAAAATGACTGCATGTAATGGTGGGATGCATTCTCCTAAAACATTAGGTCAATTAGCTGAATATGAAGAGGCCTACCTTCTTGAACAGAGAAGCAGCAAGGAATCCTGGTGTGCTAGTAGCCTGGTCAGATGCACGATTTGAACTGAAGAGCAGGGGTTTCTGGGACCTGGATATACTAGAAATTTGATCCTAGAGTCATGTGCATCAACTAGCCTATCAGGTGGGCTAAAATCCATGATGTAATGTCTGAAGTGCCATGGATGGTCAACCAACCACAATGATGGTTTTACCGATTTCTGTGGCAGTATGTTTATACCAAGAGGTGGAAGTTTCAACAAGACTGACTTTAGCAAAGTGATGATGTCATTCATTCATTCATAAATTCAAGTGCAAGTCTCAGCTGTTTACAGTATTAGGCAACAGGTGCAACTGCATCAGTTAAGGGTGGGGTTGAGATGCACCAAAGCAGTTAATGGCAGGAAATATAACATTGCCATATGTTAAACTTTGAGACTGAACCAGAAACTTATGTGCTTGTCTGGTTCACTGTCAAGTAACCCATTTATGGAAACAGTTGTAAGAAGATACAGCTATAGCTGATTGAGGTGTAATATTTTCAAGTCAACTTGTCTGACATGCACTACAGTAATGATTTTAAAATGCTGTCCAAAAAGCATATGATTTTATAAGTTCATTCATTTTCAGCCTGTGTCTTAAATAGAGCATATGGCATTACTATCATGATAGCATAAATTGTTTTTTATTTTTTTATTTTAGTCTTTGGTAACCGGGTAAGGCCCACTAGGCACAGGTGCCTGTTTTCAGGGGTAACCTGGGAGCACTGGATGGTTGAATGACTTGCTCAGAGTCACACAGTACACAAGTGGAGGTTGTGAGACTCAAACGCAGGTCTGGTCTGCTGGATGTACCAAGCTCATTCACACCTTGTCCCATTGACATATCACAAACAATTTTAACAAATTATATTTTCAAATAAACATTAGGATCACTGGTAAACAAAACAAAAACATATTTAAAACAAATTTCTCTCCACTTTTAAATTCGGCACTTTTTAAAAGAATAATCCAAGTGGAGGTTGTGGGCATCAGACCCAAGCATGGATGTACCAGTTTGTTTACAGCTTGTTGTTCTAACCTCTAAGCTATACCACCCCTCTGTTGTAGAGCACAAATACTGACAGTATAGTCCAGAGGTTAGAGTGATGAGCTGTGACTGAGCTTGAACACCAGCAGTCCTGGGTTTGATTCTCTGAAACTCCACTTGCATACTGTGTGACTCTAAGCAACTCACTTAACCACCCAGTGCTTCTGGGTCGCCCCTGAAAACAGGCACTTGTGCCTAGTAGACCCTACCTGGGTACCAAAAGAATAAAAAATACTGCCTCCAATGGCTGAGTGGCAGCAGGTCCTACTACTGTTGTCATAAATCTACAGTAATTTGAGATGTGATTTTTTTCAGATTCCATTTTCTTTCATTTACCAAACTAAAACTGTATTTACTATAGTTCTGCTAATTAATTCTTCTTGATCTACAACACTTACTTATCAATACTGTAATATATCAGAAGTATATGAAATACTGTAATGGATCCACAGTAAAATAAACACACAGCTCCTCAGTCACTTCTTTCAGACTGAATTGCTTGACAGCTTGGGACATGCTTAATATGTCACTGTGCTTGTGGCATGGACAAAAGACAGTGCAAAGCTTAAATGAGTACGTAATGAGAAAACTGACTCATTCACTTCTTGAAGCTTGAAACAGAGAAGAAACGACAATGTGCTCTAGTGTCTGCCATGTTGGCCATACTGTATTTGCAAATTTAATGACTTTAGACATATCAAAATAAGAAAAAAAACACATACTGTCATTTTAAACAAGTACACATACACACTGTACTATAAATACTAACAGCACTCATCTATCCATTCAAATAACAGTTTGTGTTTCGTGTCCTCTTTATTCTCACTTTGTCACTGACTAAAGTACAGACACAGTATTCATAATACTGTATGTAGTGAAAGAAACTGATTTCTCAAAGACTGATTTTTCACACGCTCAAATGGAAAAAAAAATCAAAAATCAATCTTGTAGAGCAATGTTCTGTCATTTCATCAATGAACTCCCAAGACTGAAGATTACATCTAATATCATGGAATAGCGTGTTCTCTCAGACAGTACAAGCAATCGCATGATGAGAATAAATGTCTGTGTGAAGAGGCAACACATGCCTACAAGAATTTTTGATTTTTTTTTCCAATTGAGCAATACACTTTCAGACTCAAAAGTCAGCCTAAGCGCTTCTGGAAAGTGTTATAGTATGTTGGCAAGCAAGGATCATGAAGCACTGTATATTCCCGCCAACCTATGGCCAACTTACAGAATGCAACCACAGCTGTTGGTCTCCAGGATTCATTGCAAGGCAGTTTTTTTAATGAATGAAAGATGCCTGTTAACACACTTCATCCTGATGGGCAGCACTGTAGATTCCAGAGTAGGTGCCTTGGAATCCACACCATAGGGATCTCTAGAATCACCATCTTCACCTTCACAAACATTTCAAAGCACTTCTGAAGCTCCTCCAGTATCTCAGCCTGCTACCACAGCCCCATCTGCACCTTCATTACCAACCATATCTCCTTCTCCACGTCCATCAGTGGGTTCCATTATTCCTGTTGACTATTTCCTTTTCAGGTACTGCTCCCTCGTCTTGAACATATTTGTCAGCTACAGCATATCCTACCCATCTGGTTCCAGATTTTGTCAGCGAGATGGTTACTGAAGGGAAGGACATTATTCCCATAGCCCTTCTTATATCATCTCACGTAACAATCAAAAGCAGGATCATTTTCTGTGGGGCTGTATCCATTGTAGTAAAAGCTAAAGATCCTTACCTACTGAAGAAACTAACTTTAGTACAATTTGTTGCCAGCTTCAGTAACTACCATGAAACTGTGTGCAAGACATTTCCATTTAAGCACTAAGAATTAGATTTCTACCTCTTTTTTGTTATCAACCTTGCAATTTATTTCAGTGGTACCCATTTTTATGTTTGCTTCCACGCATGTGCAAGAAACATAGGACCAGATCTTCAAAACTTTGCCCAGGGGCTAAATTAGCACTGCCCGGCAGGCAAACTTAGCCCGGAGCACAGAGTAAGCTATATTGAAATGGAAATAGCCCGGTGCTAATCCTGCTGAATATTGCAGGCTAAGGAAGCCAGGCAAACTGGTCTGGGAGTGCAGGGCAAAAATAGCCCGGGAATAAGACAGCACTGAATAAAGCAACCAGGAAGTGCAACCCACAGCAACAACACAGTGCACAGCAATGTGAAGGCAGGTACAGATGAACTACATGGCCAATGTGTGTGCCAGCAAATGCATGGACTCAGTACAGCTGCAGGAAGCAGCAGATGTGAAAGAACAGTGATCAGAACTGTATATTATTCCCTGTACCGTTAGCGCTGTGCTAACACATTAGCATGGCATTAGCGCAGAGCTAAGCAGTTAGCCCGGGTGCAAACACACTTGCCTGGAGCTAAAATGTGCCATATTCAAAAGTGTCATGCAAATGAGCCTACTTAGGTAGTCTCTGGGCAAACAACTGGATTAGTATCTCATTATACCTTGATTTGCATGCAGTTTGCCCAGCATTACTGTAAAGGTCCCACAGAACCACCTGTAGGTCAGTCTGGAAGTACAGGGGCTCACCAGGTCCAACTGCAGTTCCACCTGTAGGTCAGTCTGGCAGTGCACGATGATAGCTGCAGGATACATGTAAACAGTACAGCATAGCATAGCATATTGTACCCCAGGGGACAAGACAGCATAGGCACAGGTGGTAGTGGTGCTGCATGCAACTGTCACACTGTAGGGCATGCTACAGTGCACAGCAGCCACTACAGTATCAACGGGACCAGTAGTGTGAGGGACACAGCATTGCCTATGGTATGTAGGGTAGTGATGATGACTGCACTGTACACAATGACAGGCCCAACCTGCAGGTGTTTACTGACAGTGGACATTACTGTTACACTGTTGTGTGACCCACAGATGCTGTACCTGTGGCATGGGATGCTCACAGTGACATGTACATTTCTGGCTTTGTGTGCAGTGGCAGTTGTACAGCTGTGCGGTATGTGGCCGGGGGGGGCATATATTATCAGAAAGGCACACTGGTGTTGTGGTATTCCCAATACTGGCCTATGTGCACTGCATGATGTGTCCCAGCCTTGTGGCCACACCTGGTCTGTGGCACAGCCTCGCCACCCATACAGTCTCCCCTCAACATCCTCCATGCCCACAGTGCTGCATGTGTGTGCTGGCATCTGTTCGTGTCCACAGATATGTGGTCCGCAGGTGTGTACTGTATGGCCACACTGCCATGCTGTCCACTGGCAGCAGGGTCACCACTTACTGCCTGGCATGTCTGGGACTGGTGGCAGATGATGGCATCATTGTGATGCCATCAGTTAGCAGCATGCTTCCTCTATGTTTGACTTTATCTATGTGTCATATTTATTTGTTAGGGTCATGCAAAACCTGCCTTAAACCTGCGCAAACACCGCTCAAAGCCAAAGTGTCTCACAAAGCTGACTGCCCAGGGTTAAGACAAGCTTTTCCTGGATGGTACTTTGTACTGCGCTAAGTGTCATGCTAAGTCATGCAAAACCACTTAGCACGGCGTAAGTCGCTGAATATAGCATTGCACCTGTATTCATGTCAGTTTACTCCTTGCATACATTATAGTTTTGCCCAGCACTAATGCAGTTTGCCCATGCTATTTGGCCTTTTGAATATAGCAGACCAGCGCTAATCCTGCGCTAAACCTGCGCAAACGTTTTTTGCCCAGTGCAAAGTTTTGAATATCTGGCCCATAGTGTCATCATCCGAGTTTTCGTAGGTGTGGCACACCCATCTTCCAATTCAGTCAGTGAGTTTGCAGACACAGCCACAGTTTGCCAATCAATGCTGCAGCTGTCTATGACAGCAGTTGAAAATGCAGGGCTGTACAGTTGAAAGGGGAGAGATCGCTTCAGTGAGCAGTGATAAGATAGCCCTCTGGAGCCTACACATATATATATATATATATATCTATATATATCTATATATATACACTATATATATATATATATATATATATATATTTGCTATTACTGTCCCTTTAAGCCTGCCAGCGTAATTATATGTCGCCCTGTCCATCACTGAGTTGTCCCTGCCTACTGTACGCAACTTATCCAATTAAAATATTTAGTGTCCATTCTGAGAAGAAGGACACACATGGTAGTCATTTTGAGCTCTTTGCAGTGTGTGTAGTAATTTTTTCACGTTGTAAAACTTTGTTTTCTTGTATGTTTACATTCAAAATGTTATCCGAATGTTTCAGAAGCCTGGCTACGGTAATTCCAGCTGCATTCATGCTTGCCTACACTATGTGGAGCTGCTGAAGAAAGCTACAGAGCAGGTATGTTTCACCTTAGCTCTGAATCAATGCCTCCACGTGTAAAAGAAATGATGGTGGATGTTTTTTTTTTCTTTCCTTTCTTTTTTTGACTGATAGACGTACCGGGATTGCAACTGAGGCTTTCTCTCAGTGTGCCCATTTATTTTTGCACTGCAAGATGTGCCATGCCGGCTGCTGCTATTTCTACCAGTTTTTTTTCTGCTGTTTATTACTTGCTTTGAGGGAGTAGATATATCAAGTGCATGCCTCTAAGACGTCTTTGGTCTGAAACTATGGCACTCTGACAAGACATAACTCAGATGAATACCTCGTCTAAGCAACGCTGAAAAACATAGAGCTGAGCATGAGCAGATACACAAAAAAAAACTTTTGGAATGTCTTGAGGTCAGCAGTACTGCCAAAGTGCCACAGTTTCAGATCAGAAACCAGTGAGACTGTTTGGCATATTTACTTTAGGGGACACATCTTGGAAGTGAGTGCTCCTAGTGAGAAATACGGCCGCATGCGCTTTACAGTCACTGAGATGTCATGCCCCCACAGAACAAACAAACTACCAAAATGTGTAGTTTTGGCAATATTTAAACATAGCAACATATTCCTGGACCCTGGGGGGGCATGGGGGGGCGGAGCGCCCCCACAGAACAAGCAAACTACCAAAATGTGTAGTTTTTGCAATGTTTAAACACAGCGACATATTCAGGCAATGCATGGGACCAGATTACAGTTGGTGCCATCTTACTTGGACTCCTTCATGTGGTTCCAGCTATAGAGAATGTCCCTGAGTGACTATTTACCTGGACTAAACTGACTGCTGTTGTAAATATTGTATACAATCCATGTTTTTTATTTTATTAAGCCGGTTGTATATTCTTGCTTTCAGTGTTAAACCAAATAAAAAAAAAAGACATAAGTTTAAGAATGTTATCTATTTGTTCGGGGGGGGACAGTACAGTTCAGTATATCCGAAGTGGTGTGTTTGGGGGTGGGGAGAACTGACGTTGAAAAGGGGGCGTGGCTAATTGCCGCCATTTGAAGGGACGAGTACCGCAATCCACAGAATTCCAGATCCAGGGCACTGTGTGTCCCCTAATATAAATAATCGCCGACTGTTTTGTTTGAAAGAAAAGCTGTTTTCATTATATTTGACTTGAAACAGTAAGGCAATAGCAATTATTTTGAAATACGATTGTCAGCCTGAGTGAATGTTGTTCACTCATCTGCTGCAGCGTGTCCTGTCTGCCCTTTGAACTGCAACTAAGAAAAAAGAAGCTTTATTTTGCGTACACACACACACGGCTGTATAAAGTGCCTGCTAGCTTAGCTTTGTTTTACTCCCTCATGTGCATGTACTTCCTTTGCTTTCTTTACGTCACTGCACTATATGGGATTCCCAATGACTGCTAATAACAATAAGCAGCTCAGCTACTTCCCCATACAGCGTGGTAGCCTATAATACATCAACATAACTGTTCTTCAGTAGTCAGTCTCTAGTTACTGTTCAAGAAGTAGATACAGTACACTGTAGAAAAACTGAAGGAAGGAAGAAAGCTACTGTTATTACTGGCAATAAATAAGCCAGATAGTATGACTGACCTATTTCCTACTATCTCTGTTTTGTAAGGGGTATAAAAACAAAAACATATATGTACTTTTACTTTGTATGTGTATATATAATATACTGTATAACAGAACAAATAGTGCCCTCCTGTAAATTGAAATGTACTTCTGAAGGCCAGGGTTTCAGAAGCATTGATGTGCATTCATGCAGTAAAGGAATGTGTGTGGGAGGGCAGGGTTCTCTGGGATTGCACAGCTGTCATGCTCTAGTAGCCTGAAGAATAGATAGCAACAAATGATATTAGAAATAGTGCTTGATGAACTTATTTGTTTTGCTAAAGCATGCCTGAAGGGGCTGGTAACATACACTGCTATGCGTCTGCTTTCTTTTGTATGTGCTGTCTTTCTGGTACATCCCTGGTTTTGGCTGCTAATGTATTTGTTTTTCTGACTTGGGCTAAAGCTATAAACAAAAAGCATGCATGCATGCAGATTCAAGTTATGATTTCAGTGCAGTCTCCTATTCTGCTAATTTTGGTGACAAGAGAGTTCATCATGGCATGGAAGCTGTTCCTGTGGGGTAAAATAAAGGTTATCCCTCATTTCTCATGGGCAGTAAGTGATGCCAAGATATGCTTTGTGTGAGGGAGAACAGGTAGTCTGGCTGGGGGGGGGTGAGTACAGGTAGTATGACTATGGGGGACCTCTTCTGCGGCAAGTGGGAGGTTTGTTGTTCTCAGCCACATTGTGCTTGCAATGGTCTGCTGCAAAGCTATACTTTGTGTCGGTGTTCTTGCTGTGTGTTATGGAGACCACAGGTAGTCTTCTTGTGGATGTGCACATGTAGTCTGGGGAGGTCTGCTTCAAAGGAGTAGTGTGGGTTTCTGTTTCTGCATGTCGTGTGAGGTAACACAGTCTGCTAGTGGAGTAGGTCACAGGTAGCGTGTCTGGGGGGGTGGCACTCTGCTGCATTGGACTTGCCGGGTGGGGGGTGGGTGACACAGACAGTCTGACTGTGTGGTGTGGCCACTGCGATTGAGTAGTTGTTTGACTCTGTGTGTCTGTTCTGTGGATGGTGGCTCCTGCTGTGTGTTGGTATGGTGACCTGTTAGAGGTGTGTGTCACAAACTGTCAGGATGGTCTGATCTGCAGTATTAGACTTGATAGTAAGTTCTTTGGAGTAGCCAGGCTGTGACTGTCTGTTCTGGTGGAGGTCTGCTGTTGTGTGGTTTGGGAACTACTGCAGTGTGATGTGGGTGAGCACAAATATTTTATTTGGAATGCTCATGTGTGTCAGGGGTTCTTGCTGTGCCAAGGTGGGAGAACATGTATTCTGCATGAGGTATCACAGTTAGTATTTTGAAGGGATGGAAAGTGGAGGCATCTGTTGCTGATAGGTTACCAGTATCTGCCAGTGTGTTATGTGAAAGTTTGCTACAAGAATAATGGGGCATGATGGTTCCTGCTGTGCGATGGAGCATATTTAGTGTGCCGGGGGGGGGGTCTCAGAACTTGATATTCTATTTTCTCATGTTTTCGTCTTTACTTTTGCAGGTTCCACGGGATGCTTACTCCTTTCCCATCAGATAAGTATCACTCCGTGTCTAACCTGATTTATACATCATGTTTACTGCCTAAGAACTACAGATCCTTTGTGACCCCTTTACTAAATTTTATTTTACAGGTCCGTCGAATGTCATCCATTCAATCGTACATCTAGATCCCTACTACCCAGGTAAGAGACTCTATATATTTTTTGTGAGAGGAGGGAGGGATGTTTACTGTAATAACTCAGCATAGCCTGTCAATGTGTCTGTGACTGGGTATCTGTGTGTGTGTGTGCATGGGTCTGTGACTGCATGGGTCTGTTTGCATGTGTGTGGAGGTGGGTCATTTGAATTATTCTGATAGTCGAGAGTTTATGGGCGGAAGTGAGTGTGGCTGAACTGTGGTGCAGACGACAATGCTGTTTGCACTTCAGTGATCTGCAGACCTCAGACACAAAGGGTGGGGGTTGTTGGGTAAGGTCTCATGAAAGCAATTCAAAAGATGGCAAACAAGAGATGGGTGCTGCTATTGTGTTACCTTAGTCTGCCAGATGTAGACAGAAAAATTCCAACTTCATCTAGGAGCACGGACATCCTGTTCTCCCTGCAGGGAACATTCATCAGGCAGCTAGTAGCTCACTCATGATGTGGCAGTACTGCTTCTTGAACTCACCAATGGGGACAGTGTTATGGGTTTGTCATGGGAAGATCTTGCCAAACTAACCTGATTGACTTCTTCAACTGGGTCACTAGGGCAGCTGACGAAGGCCACGCTGTGGCTGTCCTGTAGCTGGACTTCAGCAAGGATTTAGACTCGGTGCCATATGAGAGGTTAAAGAGCAATGTGAAGCACATGGGGTAGGGGGAAAACTGGTGGGTTGGGTTGCGAGCTGGCTGCAGGGAAACATCCAGGCTAAGGCCAGTAATGAGTAAGGTACCACAGAGTTCAGTGCTGCACCCTGTTTTTTTCAGTGTCTTCACAGGAGGCATTGCAGAGGGTGTCCAGAGTAAGATCAGCCTGTTCATGAACAGCACTAAGATTTGTGCAGAAGTGGACAATGAGGAAGGGAAGAAGACACTCAGAGAAGATTTAGCTAAACTTGAGCACTGGTCTAGGGACTTTAGAAGAGTAGATTTTTATAAAGATGGAATGCCTCATGGATATCCTGAAAGGTGGGTGAGGACATTTGGGAGGAGGAGAGTGAGGAACAGTGGCCAAATCTAAAATGATGGAAAGGGAAGGCAACAAACATCTGCATTAGACAAGTCACATACCATTTCTGCTACCACAAGTAAGTAAGGGCAGGAAGAAAGAGAGGTGGCTGAGTATGTAAGGGCAAAGAAGTCAGCATTTAGAAGGGATAAGGAGACAGAGAGAGGAAGATGGAGTGGTTTTGCATGTAGTTAGGTTATAAGGGCAGGTTGGGTGGGGCAAGCAGTCCTTATCTGCCATTAGCATATATATTTATATGTGTCCTCATCTGCCATTAGCATATATATTTATATGTGTCCTTATCTGCCATTAGCATATACATTTATATGTGTCAATGGAAGGAGACTTGGAAATAAATTTTCTGACCTTTGAGCAACCATTGCAGAAACATACTTGGATCTGATTGCCGTAACAGAATCATGGTACAATGATGGTCATAGAAACATAGACTTTTCTGGCATATAATGACTGCTTCGCCAACTCAGTTTGCCCACTTCCCTTCAAATTGGCAATTTCAGGATACTGCATGTGTACAGGTTCCGTGGCTGTGGTGGGATTCAAACCTCAATATAGGCATTATTATTTTATGTTTTTGAACTGCCCACATCTATGGTTCACCATGATTGTTAGAACTGGTACATTTGCAGGTTTGTCAAGGTTTTAGTTGCTGCATTGCAATAATTTAGCTTTAGCCAATGTGGAGGGATTAGAACCTGAATATAGGCACTGTTTTTTTTTAACCACCCATATCCACTGTTGATTATGATGGTTGAAATTGGAAAATTAGCAGCTTTGTGAAGGTTTTAATTGTTGCATTGCATGCATAAAGGTTCAGTGGCTGTGGTGGGATTCGAACCTGAATAGCGACATTATTATTTTTATTTATTCTTTTTGAACTGCAGGCATCTATGGCTCACCATGATGGTTAGAACTGGTACATTGGCAGGTTTGTGAAGGTTTCAGTTGCTGCATTGAATGTGTACAGGTTCAGTGCCTGTGGTGGGATTCAAACCTGAATATAGGCGTTATTATTTTAATTTATTCTTTTTGAACTGCAGGCATCTATGGTTCACCATGATGGTTATAACTGGTACATTGGCAGGTTTGTGAAGATTTTAGTTGCTACACTGCAATAATTTAGTTTCAGCGGCTGTGGAGGGGTTCAAACATGAATACAGGCATTTTTTTTAACTGCCCACATATTTTTTTTAGTTATATGCATTTTTATATTTTTAGATTAGATTTAGATAAAGTGTACAATATATGCTTGTAACACAGTCATTGTATCAGCTTTTATCACCAAATTTGCATCACAGGCTTTGCTGTAGGCCACCTCATGAACACTGACACTGCTGTTTCGTCATCGGTCCCGAAAGGTGAATCTGTGTAGTGACTGTGAAATCATCTTTCGAGACTGAATAACACCATGACAGTAAATGAATTCGTGAGAAGGTGTCCCAAGAATCCCATGTTTAAATTTGGTGGCAAGAGTAAAAAAAATGGCTGAGCTATCCACCTGAGTTGAAAACCCCCCATTTATGCCCTTATACAGCTTACTGGCATTTCCTCAGTTCGCCGTCAGCTTTGAAGAGTTCAGATGTATTCCCTGTCCACTGAAGATGGTTGCGCTGGGCTCCAGATGTAAGTATGGGGTGGGGGGTGGGGAGGTCGGGTTCAGGTTCAGGTTGGGGGGGGGCAAGGGACTCACCGAGGGACCTTTTTCTTCTTTCACAGGTCTTTTAAAACAAAAAGAAACTGTGGGATGCTTTTGGTACACTGGGGTGGGCTCCCAGCGTGCCACCTATATGTTTGTTATGGGGGGCTGGAGCTGGTGGGGATTGGGCACCACCATCTGCCATACAGTGTGTGTGTGTGTGTGTGTTGAGGCATGAGCACACTGGGGTGGTCTCCCAGCATTCCACCTGGTAGTTTGTTGGGGGGGCTGCAGCCAATGGGGGGTTGGGCTCCCCCATTGGCCATACAGTGTGCTGGTGGGTGCATAAGCCGAGGGGGATTGGGCACCCACTTCGGCACACAATGTGGTGGCCAGGGAGGACATTAGCAGAGGGAGGAAGCTAGAGCGATGTCATGCAAAACTGTGTATGACGGCAGTTCGGATGTGAAGACATAAAGATGTCAATATGCTAATTGCACATACGCTACCACCGCTGATTGCAGTGGATCTTTTGTTTGAAGTGAAGACCAGCACAGCTGAACTGCTGTCATACACAGCTCAACATGTATTGGTCTGGTAGGGCAGCGCCTGCTACACTGAGCACTGCAGGGGTCAAAACTGAAGGCTTATACTGGAAAAGGTAACCCCACCCACTCCCTGCAGCCAGTGAGAGGCATTGAGGTGTGTCTTGGACTCTTTGACCACAAAATTCACCCCATTCTCCTATACAGCACCCATCTCACCTTTTTTTCTGATGGATGTGGTGAACATAAAAGCCAAAGACCCCAAGGCACACCATAACACTTGTCTGCAGGGTAAGGTGTGGTGAAATGGCGTGGTCATTATGCCTGATGACCCAAAGGCACGCCCCAATGCCTGTCAGTATCTGCAGGGGGGGGGTTGTGGAGGGGTTGGCTTCAGTTCAATACTTCACTGCCATTCCTATTATGCAGCTCTGTAACTCCTACACTACCAATGCCAATGCCAGCAAGCAAACATTCGGCATTGACAAATGCTTGTTAAGTTTACCAGAAATCCGTTTTGGAAAAGACAGCTGCTTACCTTGAAGATCAATTTGTGCATTTCCTGACAGCCCTCTGCCAACGAGTTGCTTTGTAGTCATTTTGCTGGACAAGAGCTTCAGCATGTGCCATCTATGGCTCCTTTTCTGATGTTGCTACCTTGCATCCACTAACCATTGCAAACACTTGACCACCAGTCAGTCATGCTCTGTTCGCCCTTCCACCTTACAACGTTGTCTGTGCACTAAGAAATCTTTTGGATAAGCGAGGATGCCAGAAAATTTTCTCAGACATAAATAAGGTTTGCAACAATTCCAACCAGCCTGCTTTACACCATCTTGTATTTTTAAATGTGTGTAATCACTGGAGAGGCTCGTGCTAAACTGGTCTGTTACCACAGATGAACTTCTACACCTATACAAGGTCACAAATGACATTCTGCCCATCCATTAAAACCAGTTCATATTCGTGAACTGCAGCAGCTTTTATCAACCCATCCATCAGAGATCACAGTCCCTTTCACTTCCTTATTTAGGACCTGTCAAATTAATTTTAAACAGTACTCCCCACAGTGTGTACTATCTCTGTATGCTGTCCAAATTTTAAATCGTCTACAGTTGAACCTGAAATTGTCGATACTTTATTTTATTTATTTATCTGATAACTCGGTAGGTACACTGGACTGAAGGACTATTTTCAAGTACAACCCAGGTCACTTAGATAACATGTACAGTACAGCAGAAGCAATGTACAAGCTGAGGTGGCACATATGGTATAGTCCAGGCATAGCATATAACAATTCATACACGTAGAAACCAAACAGCCAAACAGTAATGCAGTAATTTAGGCCCCCACAAAGGAACTCAGACTGGTGGAGTGAATAAACAAACATGTAGGGAGGCTAGGTTCAACTAAGATATAGTAACATCAATCACATAAAAAGACACAATGGGACTACTAATAGATAAATTGCTTCAAAACATCAAAGCACACCATATGTTTGGATCACCATCTTTTAGAGGGGGTCACATCAACATGGGCTGTTGAATTTACATGATCGAGTAATAATGTTTTTAGTGGGAATTGACCACCCAAAGTTTTGTGGGGTGCAGCATATTCTATACATTTATTTGGAGTTGATTTTCATAGCTTACCCCCATGTCTGTAATTCAGATTGCATAGACTATGTTTCCTTGTTACATTGATTGTATTGACTGTGGTGAACTGCGATCTCTTGCGTGAGATAAATGTATGTTATTGTTTTTTACTGTGATAGCAATAAAATATAATTAAAAAAATAAATTGCTTCAAAACATGAACAGCACAGACAGATATGGGAAAAGTACCCCATCACATGTTAGGAGGGGCACTTGCAAACCATAGTGGTTAAGCAGGCATTTTTAAAATGTGTTTTGAAAAGGTGAAAAGTGCCCTGTGAGTGAGGTGTGGCCAGTAAACCACTCCAAAGCCTGAAGGCAGCAAGGGAGAAGGCTTTACTGGCAAAATAAATGTCTAAAGGTTTTTTCATCAGTCCCTTTACAACTCTTCTTTTCTATCTCTCCAAGTCAGCCCCATCAGAATAGTTACTGTACCTTAAAGTATTCTGGAAAGAAATATCTCATCATTGCACTTCTAGATCCTTATTCAGAAACAGATCTGAGCAGCAGTTCTCTGATACCTTCTAAATAGTATCACTTTCCTACGTGGTAGTTGATGGTGCAATTAAATGCATCAAGCTTCTCAAACTAGGTGCCTGGTTAACTAAAGAAAATATTACAGATGTCTTCAGATTGTTACCTGTATGACAATCTCTATGGCACATTTACAGAATTTCTTGGAGAAATTAGTATTACTGTGCAGTGCACCTAATGTTTGCATGCAAAAGCAACATGAGCTTTTTTGACACCTTTTCAAGTTCTTAAAGATTATGTGCAATGGTTTTTAAATATTTGTTATAAAAGCTTGAACAATTTTAATTCAAGTCCCTGTGTCATGATTAGTGTTTCCTGAAAATTTCATGCTGTTTGATTTTGTGGTTTTCTTTTAATCAACATTTGTTAACTTGCTCTACAGTGGCTGAAAACAGTGGAGTTATTTCTGTTCTCTCAGTCAAGCTTAGAATGCGATGACATCATTTTGGAGTAGCTTGCTGTTTCAGATTCCCAATCAGAGCAGTAGTTTGTAAAGTTAATGGTTTGATGAACTCTCCAAATTTCTTATAAACTCACTGTCTAATTTGTGCTTAGATAGAGCAGCTTAAAATACAGTATATCATTATCTTCTCATAAAAAGCTGATTATTTCAGTTTCAATGCTGAACTGAAGAAGTGGAAATCTTTCTCTGTGAGAAATCAGCTGATCTGTCACAGCTCATAGTTCTTTCTAATCAAAACTCTGATTTTGTTTTCTAAATATATAACCCTGGACTGTTAAATTACTATAAAATAAATCTAAATTTTGTTTATTCACAGAAACAGTCTGTCTTTGATGTAGCCTTCATAAATACATTAATATAATAAGAACATGTTTTCCATGTCAGATTGACAAAGAGTACATGTGCTTGAAATTCTGTGGCAAAGTGTGACAGGCACTTGTCTGAACTCACAAATCTCAGTTCTTTGGTGGTTTCTGTGTGAAAATACATCATGTATGTGTATAACTAGAAATACTATGTGGCATCCCAATGCATGGTGTCTCTGACCCACTGTTGAGGCAGCTGCTGTCTACTGCCACCCATCCCTGCCCCACAAGCCCCCTGCCTTCTGCTCCACATTTGAGGCTGCTGCATCCTGCTGCCCACTGTCTTCTCCCACACAGTCAGGAATTGTGCATGCTGCTACCTCCATCCCCTGCCTGAAGAATCAGGGTTGCTGCAACCTACCGACCCGCCCAAACAGTTGGGGTTGCTGCACCCTGCTACTCTCTCTCCACCACCCTCACAGGTAAAGAAGCTACACCTGTTGCCCTCTTTTCCTGTTTCCATAGACAGGGATGCTGTGCTGTGCTAAGCCCTAGAGTGCCAGGTTCCCTGTCTCCACAGCTGGGGCTGCTGTACCATGCTGCCCTAACCACCAGAAGTGGGGCTTTTACTGCACCCTGCTACCCACTTCCATTGCCCAAAATAGGCAGGGCTGCTGCACCAACTGTACCCCATCTCACAATCAGAGCTGCTTTACCCTGATGCCCTGTGTTCTGCACCACAGTCAATACTTTTGCATCATGATGTCCTCTATCCCCTGTCACCAGAGACAGGGCTGCTGCACCCTGCTCCTTTCTACACAGTTGAGGTTGCTATGGCCTGATGTGCTTCAGAGCCCCTTGTCTCTGCAGTTTGGGCTACTGTACCATGCTGCCACTGGCCACAAGTTTCAGGGCATTTGCTTAACCCTGTTGCATGCCTCCACAATTGAGGCAGTTGCAGCCTGCTGTCCACCTGCCACCAGAGTCGGATCCTTTGCTACACCCTGCTGCCCACATCCATTATCCCAAACAGGCATGGCTGCTGCATCTGTCCCACAGTTTGGGCTGCTCTGTCCTGATGCCACCCCTATCTCCTGCCTGAACATTTAGGGCTGCTGCACCCTGCTGCCCTCTGTCCCCACCTCCACAACCAAGGCCACTGCACCCTGTTGCCCCCTGTTCCTATCTCCACAGTCAGGGCTGCTGTGCTATGCTACACCCTAGAGTCTTATGCCATCTGCATCCACAGTTGGGGCTGCTGAACCCTGCTATGCACTTCCATTGCCCCAAATGGGCTAGGTTGCTGCACAATGTGTACCTTGTGCTATTGTCAGGGCTGCTGTATCCTGATGCCCACCTGTGTCCAGCCCCACAGTCAAGGCTTCTGCACCATGGTGTCATTTGTCCCCTGCCACCATTGTGCCCTGCTGCACCACAGAGCCCCTTGGCTCCACAGGCAGGGGACAGGGTGCAACAAATGCCCTTACTCTTGTGCTGCACCCTTCCCAAACAGTTAGAGTTGCTGCACCCTGCTACCCTCTCTCTCACCCTCACAGTCAGGGACACTGCACATATTGCCCCCTGTTCCTGTCTCAGTAGGGTGTAGCAAAGGCTCTGACTCTGGTGGAAAGGAGGCAGCAAGGTGCAACTGCCTCAACTGTGGAGGCATGCAACAGGGTGCAGCAAATGCTCTGAATCTTGTGGCAAGTGGCAGCATGGTGCAGCAGCCCTAATTGCAGAGGCATGGTGCTCTAAGACATAGCAGGTCACACCAACCCCAACTATGTAGAAAGGAGGAGGGTGCAGCAGCCCTGTCTGTGGTGACACAGAATAGAAGACAGAATAGTGCAGAAGCCTCACTGTGGAGCAGGACACATAGGGCATCAGGGTACATCAGCTGTGACTGTGTGATAGGGTACATGGGGTGCAGCAGCCCTGACCATTTGGTGCAATGGAAGTGGGTAGTGAGTGCAGCAAACGCCCCACCTCTGGTGGCTAGAGCAGCATGGTGCAGCTGCCCCAGCTGTGGAGGCAGCGAACCTGGCACTCTAGGGATTAACAAAGCACAGCAGCCCTGACTGTGGAGACAGGAACAGGGGGCAACAGATGCAGCATTACTAACTGTGAGGGTGGGGGAGAGAGGGCAGCAGGATGCAGCAACCCCAATTGTTTGGGCAGCAAGTGGCAGGGTGCAGTAGTCCTGATTCTTTAGGCAGGGTAAGGAGGCAGCAGGGTGCATAGTCCCTGACTGTGTGGGAGAACAAAGTGGGCAGCAGGGCGCAGCAACCTTGAATGTGGAGCAGAAGGCACAGGGCTTGTAGGGCAGGGGACTGGTGGCAGTAGACTGCAGCTGCCTCAGCTGTGAGGTGGAGACATGTTGCATCAGGATGCCATCTAGTATTTCTAGTTATATACATACATGATGTATTTTCACACAGAAACCACCAAAGAACTGACATTTGTGAGTTTTGACAGTACATGTGCTTAAAATAATGTAGCAGAGTGTGACAAACACTGTGTCAATCTGACATGAAAAAAATGTTCTTACATGACTGTATTTATGAAGGTTACATCAAGGAACAACTGTTTCTGTGAATGACAAAATTTAGATTTATTTTATATTCATTAAACAGCCCTGCATTATATAGTTAGAAAAAAAATGTTAGGTTTGGTTACTAATAACTAGAGCTGTGATACAGACAAGCTGATTTCTCACATAAAAAGATTTCCACTACTTCAGTTCTGCATTGAAAATGAAATGATCAGCTTTTTAAAGGAAGAGAATGATATATTTTAAGCAGATCTAAACACAAACCAGAGACTGAGTTAATAAGAAACCTGGAGAGCTCAGCAAACCATGAACTCTATAGAGTGCTGCTCTGACTGGGAATCTGATACAGCAAGCTACTCCAAAATGATGTCATCACGCTCTAAGCTTGACTGAGAGGACAAAAATCACTCCACTGTTTTCAGCCACTGTAGAGCAAGTTAACAAATATTGATTTAAAGAAAACCACAAAACCAAACAGCATGAAATTGTCAAGAACCACTAATCATGGCACAAGGTCCTGAATTTCAGCTGTTGAAGTTTCTATAAAAAGTTTGTAAAAACCATTGCACATAATCTTTAATGCTATACATAGATGCTGTCAGTAGATGAGGACCACTAGGCCCATCCAGTCTGCCAGTTTAAGCTGACAAATGAAGCGTCCAGTGACCGTATTTGGTCATTGGCTTTAGCTTTTTCTTCCTATCTGTATTATTCCTTTGTTTCTGTCCCATGCATGTTTGAAGCCTGCCACTGTGCGGGTGGCCACCACCTCTTTGGGAAGGCTATTCTATGCATCCACAATCCTTTCTTTAAAAAAAACAACTTCCTGATATTTATCCTTGTGTGGCCACCCATCCATCTTGTGTCATGTCCTCTTGTCCTGGCACTACAATTAATCTGGATTATGTTGTCCCCTTTCATCTTGTTAATGCCCTTGAGGAACTTAAATGTTTCTATCATGTCACCTCTCTCCCTCCTTTGTTCCAGTGTGCACAAATTGAGGTCCCTCACCTCTCCTCATAAGGCTTGTGATGTAATCCCTTTACCATTTTGGTTGCCCTGCACCACTACAGTGTCTCTAATTTGTCACTGTCCTTTCCAAGGTGTGGTCTCCAGAACTGTACTCTGCATTCAAGGTGAGGTCTCAGCAGGGTCTTGTACAGTGGAACTATTACCCCCCTCCTTCGGCTTGTGATTTCCCTTCCAGTACACCCCAACAACCCACTGGCCTTTCCCACCACCTTTGCTGTCTGCCTAGTGGTCTTCAAGTCATCTGTGATTATGAGCCCCAAGTCCCTCTCCTTCTTAGTTACTGGCAGAAGCTCCCCCACAACCTGTTGCTTGTCCCGTGGTTCCTGCTCCCCACATGCATGATGTTGCACTTCTTTGCATTTGCTAGGTTCTTTTGAATGTTGATAGACACCCGTAACATCCTCTGGATGATTTTCTCCTCAGTGATACTCCACAGTCTCCTCCTCCTCCTACGGCTAGCATCACTCATCTTCGGTGCTTGTTCTCATCACATAATATTACTTTAGCAGATGACAAAACAGAAGGACCAGTAATGATGCTAGGATCTCTGAGTATTGAACTAGATGGTCTAAAAATGTAAGCCCCCTTCCTCAGGAGAAATTACAAATAATTTTTAACTTGGTTTCACTCTTTTCAATAAAACAGTCCTGTACCAGATGAGAGTTTCATTCTTTATCGGGTTACCTCACTTTTGCAACTGTATGAGAACCAATGGCCAATGATCAGAGTTTCACATGCTGTCTCCTCAGTCTAGCTCATTCTGTCAATCCCCTGGATCAGCACACAAACATTACTGCTTCCTCTCAGTCAGACCTAGCTATGTGGTTCCTCTTTCTATCAGAATAGGTTGGAATATCTACGTTTTATAAGGACCCAACTCACTCAAATCACATTTCAGTCTTTATGAATCTTACTCCGTTATTTGCTTTTGCTGCCATTCATGGCACCTTCTGGTTTGCCTGTGTCTTGCCTGCTGAAGTCACTCACCTTCCTCACTTCCATTCCATGCCATCTTTATTTAAAATCTATCCTATTTTGTTGCCGTACTCACCTGCTGACATGCATGGAACAACCAACTTGTGACTATGGGCCTCATATTCAGAGCCAGCCAGATGCGTGTGCAAATCAGTGTGCCGTGGACTGGTCAGTACCCAAGCTCGTACAGTACATAGTATGCACTTATTGGTTGTCACCTACTAGTACGCATGTACTGTGTACTGTACAAGCCTGGTTACTGATCAGTCAGCAGCTGGCCATAGCAGGATGAGGAGGGCTGTACCAGTCACCTGCACAGGTTGGGTTGGGGTGTGTGCAGGGAGAGTGGTTACTGTCTACTGAGGTTTGGGAGTGGGGGGAACACTACACTATGGAAATGGGACTCAGTTTATTATTCTATTTCATACAGTGATCAGGGCTGGGGGGGGGCTCTACACTATGGAAAAGGAACTAGGGAATATATGTTCTTTTACAGTGCTCAGGGCTGTGAAGGAGGTACCCTACACTATGGAAATGGGGATAATGGTTTATTGTTCTTACACTCTGTGACTGAGGCTGGGGAGCACTCTACACTATGGAAACAGGAATGATGTTTTATCATTCTGAAAATCTGTGATCGGGGCAGGGAGGGGGACCACTAAACTACAAGGAAATGGATGGTAGTTCCTTTTGCTACATACATGGATCAGGGCTGGAGGTCATATGACTGGCCCTGGACTGTGCACAGGGCACCACCCTGCCCTACACAAAGTTTGGGTAGGATTCGGATGTCTTATCTTTGCACTGGCACAGCTGACCATGTCTTTGACAGGGGACTTTTAAAAATTGTGATGTGGGAATGTGTATGAGGGACCCCTCATTTGCATGCCTTCATCACAATACTCTGTGTTGTAGCCCATTTGGGTTTGCATGGCATATTGGGAGCTTCTGAATATTGCTACACCCCTGACAGCCCTTGCTTGTCCGGAGATGCACGGGCACATCTAGAGATGCACCGCATATCTCTTTTGAATATGTGGGACTATGAATACAGATAACAAAGCAGCTGTAACCATCATATATAAAGGATGTTCTTCCTCCCACTCATTGAAACATAGACTTAGACGGCAGACAAGGACCACTTGGCCCACCTAGTCTGCCCATTTCCCTTCCTATTAGATAAGCTGAAGATCCTAGTTAGTCAGCAGCCTGCTTCCTCCTAACCCCCACTATTTATTTATTTATTTTTTGTTGACCAGGTAAGTGCACTAGATAACTTCTGCCTATTTTTAGGCACAACCTGGGGGAAGGGATACAGATGAATGCCAACTGACTTTGAACCAGATTAAGCTGTTGGTGGTATTTTAGTGAATAGGGGGAAATTTGGCCAGTGCACCGGGGAAATTCCTCTACTCTTTTCGAGAAGTGCCAAGGGATCTTTAACATCCACCTGAACTACCACCAAAACAGGCAGATGGGACCTCGGTTTTTAACGTCTCATCTGAAAGACGGCACATCAGGAGTGCAGCACCCACCTCATGCTGCACTGCAGTGTCAGTACTGGGATAATAACCCATGTGCCTGGTGTGGGGGTTAGAACCCACAGCCTCCTGATCTCCCAGCCTCAGAGGCAAGTGTGCTACCTGCTGAGCCACTGACACTGCCTATAATTACCTTATGTCAGTCCCATGCATTCTTGAATTCCACCACTGATTTTGACCCCATAACCTCATCAGAAAGGCTGTTCCATGCATCCACCACCCTCTCTGTGAAAGCATACTTCCTCACAGTGCCACTGAGATGTCCCCCCTCTATTTTCAAATTGTATGCCCATGTTCTTGCTCAAATATGCTACTCTTTTGGACTTTGTTGATTCACTTGAGGTACTTGGAAGTTTCTATCATACCCTCACCCCTTTCCTCAAGGCTATTCGTACTAAGAGACTTCTGGTTACATCTCCTCTGGTGATGGCTGCATAGCGCAGTCACTCTCACTCACCCCTAGCAAAAAAAAAAAAACCTTCATCTGGTTTAATCAAAATAATTTTTCTGCCAAAATCAGCATGTTAAAAGGTAGCAAGGAGGTACCTACAATACAGAAGGCCAACATTTTGCAATGGGCAACACAGATGACCGAGATTGGGGACGGCTGCGACATGAAGGCCTCAGGCTGCAGTGTTGGTAAAGACCTAATGGCTGAAACATCACACCAAGCTTTAACCAAAGCCTTATCAAAGGGCAGCAAGGCAAAGGCTAAAAAATCAAACTAGATACCACATATCAAGAACTGATCTCCTTTTGGGCAAAAATTAAGGACTTATACGGCAAATTACACAAGGATGTGATGCAACTTGAACAGCAAGCTGATGACTTAGAAAGGTATGGTACAGCAACAAAAAACTGAGTAGATGATCTAGAATTGGAGGTATGCATGTTGAGAGAGCAATGCGAGCAAATGGAAGCACAGTAGGAGGACTAAAAACTGTGCGAGAAGAAAATAATATACAGATTTACAGCATTTTGGAAGGGTCAGAGAGAGGCAATATTAAGGAATTTGTGGATGCTTTATTGCATACTGCACTGGAACTACCTAAGGACTTAGAACTACAACTTGAAAGGGTCCATAGAACATTAGCGCCTAAATCAGCTAATCCAAATGCACCCCTGAGGTCTATCATTGCAAGATTCAATAACTATGCCACCAAAGAAAATGTTCTTCTTACAGCATGGCTTAACCAAAAAATATTTTATGGACGGACACAATTTTACATCGATCATGATTACATCCCTAAAACAGTGTGCCTCACAGAAGCATACCTTCCATTACTTCCTGTGTTAAAAGCAGCTGACCATAAATTCTCTACCCTGTACCGTGTCAGACGTGTGGTACATCTGCCTGAGGGAAACAGGGAGTTTGCCACAGCACTGGAAGCCAAAGTGGAACTTTCTAAACTGGGACTGAAATTTCCAGACAAACTGCTGGAGCAGCGAGATCTCTCCACGAGGCCCACACGTTGGCAATCTAACTAAAACAAACAGAAGAGGCAACAGAACAACATCAGAGAAGTGCAGAAAGCCCTGGCTGTGTACTGCAGAAATTACCTTACTTTAGTGACCTGAAGGGAAGAGAGGTTTAGAATTTTTTGGACATCACGTGTCATAATCCAGGTGGATGCTTAGGGTGTGGAGGGTACGCTCAACGGAGAGTTTTCCTCTTTTTCCCCTGAATCCCTTCCTTGGTAGCTCAAATGTAAGCTAAGAGCGGTTCCTCTAATTTCTGAGCCTGCATTAAGCCACTTGCTGGCTGTGCAGTAAGGAAACCAGGGCTACCTCTCCCCTCCCACTTAGCCTTTAAATAAGGCCTATTGAGCCTATAGCATTGTTGTTTACAATTCAAAAAAATATGCCTGCCCACAGAAGGGAACAAAAAACAAACAAAAAAAACATTGTATTTGTCCTTGCTCTTTAAAGGAACTAATAACTTCAGAGACTTATGAAAGATTCTTTTTGTACTTTAGGTTTTACAGTCTGGGATTATTCTGGTAACTGAGCTGGACTATTTCTTTAAGGCCTCCCTGCCATCTTTTCCCCACTCTAACATGGCTTTGTCTTTCTTTAGCCCACATGGTAATTGTGGAGTAATGGTATGTGGGGGGAGGGGGGGATGAGAAATGAGACAAGATGTGGAGTCTACTCCGAGAAGTGTTATCCTCCCCTAAATATGATTTTATTTTTTGGGGTATGTCCTTACTTTTTTGGACACAGTTTTTAAGTATCCTGGAGGCCCCAGCTAGCTATGATCTGGGACTACCTTCATCTTCAGGAAGAGCTCGACAACTACATGGGGTTCTTCTTGAGGGTACAGGGAGGAACTTATATAACTCCCCACTTATGGAAGTCACTGTTCTATGCAATGACAAGGTTTTTCTAATCAATGTCATTTATAATTAAATAGTTTTTTTGTATTGAAAGTCAGGCAGTTTAGTAACTTATGGTTATATGTAAAATTCCGATTACAAGATATATGGGATATCTGGGAAATGCATGAACATGCTATTCAGTGCAAATGGATGCGTAACAAATATGATTTACAGGAGACTGTTAGAAATATAGATTTGGCTAGGCAGAGCAATCTGACCTTACCGCAGAAGATTCTTATCAAGGCCCAGACTTTAGTTGGCGACTTTTTGATTATAAACCACTACAGCAGATGGCTACCTCATGCAACCTTCGAAGAGGTTGTAAGATGGTGTTCTGTCCACCAGAGGGAGCTCTTTCCTTTTACTAATCAGTTATGATGAATCCTTCAAAAGAGCTTTTATCATTGAACATTACAGTAATTGTATTTTTAATCCTATGAAGCACTCCAGATTGCAGCAGAACTTATGCAAGCAGAGAGTGGATCTTATTTTCTTACAAGAGATGCATTTGTCTCATTCAGAACATCAGAAACTTACTGCTGCTCTGTAATTGCATCTTCCAGTAAAACTAGCAAGCATAGGGGCACTGCCATCCTGATCCCTGTGGGAACACCCTAGTTGGAAGAAGCTGAGAGGATTGATTCTGATGACTATTTCACTATTGTTCAAGGACGCAACTATGACTCAGCTGTTATGATGGCGACTGTATATTTTGCCCCAGGGGTCCCTCCAGTTCATATGAAAAGGTTCTTCAACCAGTTTATAGAGATACAGCAGGGTATAATTATAATAGGTGGTGATTTTAATATCACCCTATCCCCCAATCTAGGTGCCTTTCATACCGCTAAGCTCAGAACTAGTCCCTCTCAGAAATATCTTAAAACCCAATTGCCTGCGTTGGGTCTGACAGATGTATGGTGGCACTTTTTCCCTACAAAAGGAAGATTTACTTATTTTTGTTCTAGACACAATACCTACTTTCACCTAGTCTACTTTTTTCTCTCCACAGAACATGTTGAAAAAATTAGAGATATTAGGCTAGGAGCCAGTCTCCTATCTGACCACACCCCGATAATATTAAAAATAGAAATCGCAGCACTTAGGAAGACTACCCTCTGGAGGCTGAATACCTCTATCTTGAAAGGCCCAGAGTTTAAGACACTCATGGCAGACAGGCTCCCCCAGATAATTTGAGAAAATCAGTCCCAAGAGATTTCCTCAGCAGTGTTGTGGGGTATGGTGAAGGCTGTCCTTAGAGGTGAGATCATTTCATATGCAGCCCAACAGAGGAGAATTAGGGAAACCAGATACAGACAATTGCAAGATAGGCTCATAGAACTTCAAAAAGTTAGAGAGGAAAGGCACATAGTTCAGAGAACAGAACTGAGGAAAGTGCAAGCTGAGCTCCAAAAAATTCTGGACCTGAGGGTGCAGGCTGCACTTTTATATACTAAAAGCACTTTTTATGAAGGAGGACCCAAGGGAGCCAGAGTTTTAGCCAGATGCACCGGAATGTTCAAGCAGAAAGCCACAATTACCACAGTTAAGGCTCCTAGATCAGGCATCTTTCTCCATCAGGGTCCAGAGATAGAACAGGCTTTTCAAAAATGTACACAGAATTATATTCTGAAAAGCATCCCTGCCCCACCCCAAGAGTAAAACTTTTCTGAGTAAATTACGTATTCCCTAACTCTCCGTGACACAGCAAACCTCATTACTGAGTCTGATTACTTGGCAGGAAATCCTACTGGCTATTAAAAAAAAACAAAACCATGAAATCCCCAGGCCCTAACAGCTATTCTGCCGAGTGGTACAAGGCTTTTTCCCCTTTATTAAGCTCCCTGCTGCTACAGGTTTCTCAAGATGTTCAGAATGGTGAACCACCTCCAGACTCCTAGCACTATGCTGTGCTTTCAGCTATACCAAAACTGGGAAGAGATCCTCAATCTCCAGAATCATATAGACCTATATCTGTACTTAATTGTAACTACAAGATATACATGTCTATATAGGAGGCAGTATAGAGCAGTGGTCTAAGGCTCTGAGCTGCAAATCTAGTGACATCCAGCAGACCAGACCTGGGTTTGAATCCTACAGCTTCCACTTGCATACTGTGTGACCCTGAGCAAGTCACTTAACCTCCTTGTGCTCCCAGGTCGCTCCTGTAAAAAAGCTTTCAGCTTAGTGTGCTATACCTGGTTAAACAACCAAATAAAAAAAATATAGGCCCAGTGCCATGATCATATATTACCAGAAGTAATCCATATGGATCAGGTAGGCTTCTTGTGGCAGAGGCAAACTGCAGACAGTACCCTCAGAACAGTCAATCTGATGGACCATATAACCTGTAGTTCTCTTCCTTCAGTATTAGTGAGTCTAGATGCCTTTAAGGCTTCTGATAGGGTCTGTTGGGAAATTTCTTTGGAGAGTCTTGGAGGTTTTTGGATTACCAGAGCAGTTTGTTACTTGGCTTAGTCACATATATTCTGCCCCCAAAGCCTTTTTAAAAATAAATGGAGCAATTTCCACTCCGATCCCTTTAGGGTGAGGCACCCGTCAGGGATGCCCTCTCTCCCCATTATTATTTGCAGGTTATATTGAGCCTTTAGCCCTGGTGGTCCAACAATTGGATGATTTATAGGGATTTACAGTGAGAGGGGATACCTTCACAATAGCCTTATATGCAGAAGATGTCCTATTGTCTCTGTCAGACCCAGAACATTCTCTTTGAGCCCTCTGGAATATTATTGCTCAGTTTTCACAAGTTTCAGGATGTAAGATAAAGTCTACAAAAACAGAGGTCTTGACTTTCTGCCTTTCCCCCTCTTTACCACTTCTAGCCAATTTCCGTTCAATTAGCGGGTGACAAAGCTGAAATATCAGGGTATACAGTTACCTCAGAATATTGATCATACTGTCCTGATAAATTATGAACCCCTCACTCAGACAATGGAGAATGACCTTCATATTTGGTCTCAATTGTGTCTCTCCTTCTATTCTAGGATTGAACTAATTCAAATTAATCTATTTCCCAGGCTGCTATATTTGTTTAAAACTATTCTTGTCTTGCCCCCCCCCCCCCATATTTTGTCTCCTGGAATAGGGCCTTAGCTAAGTTTGTCTGGGCTGGCATGAAGCCTCATGTTCATTGGTCCATTCTGGAGCTCCCAAAGGACAAAGGAGGGTAGGAGCTCCCTGATCTGGGTAAATACGCACAAGCAGCTACCCGGGCTAGGATACTGGAGTGTATTGATCCAAATTATAGAATACCTTGGAAAAAGCTAGAGATTACCCTTAACCATATTCAAGATATTAAAAATGTTTTGTTTGATCGGGGGAACCCCTCCCAGTTTGGAATGGTTACCACAGAGGAATGCAGAGTAGCTTAACAGTATGGGATAAACTCAGAGCCTTTCAGGAACTTGTCCCTTTCTTTTTATTTTTTAAGATAACTTAGGTCATAAGTAAAGCATTTTCACGTCCCCCTAACTGAGACCCTTAATGGCTGGCATAATGGGTGTCTAACTTTCATTTTTAAGATATTAGACAACTAGGGTGCATCACCCTTTTCCATATTAAGAGACACCTATGGGATACCACCAGAAACTAACGTAGCTTATCAGCCGATACTGACTTATTTGATAAATAAGACTCCTCAATGGAACCACCTTCCTTCTCCATTTCCACAGATATTGGCACTGATTATATCTGCTAGAAAATAAATAACCCCACCCCACCCCACTTGGTTGGAGCACTGTATAAGGGACTACAGGAGGTTTACATGGACTCAACTTTGGGGGTCCTAGCTGCCTGGAAAAAGGAATTATTGGCTCCGGTCTTGGTAGATCTTTGGTTTAAACATGTTAGGCTATCCCATGAAATATCTCTAGCACCACACTGGCGGAAATTTACCAGGAAAGTCAGGCTTAGATTATTCAGTACACCAGCTAAACTGGCAACATTTGTAATTGGACCAGTGGGAAGCTGCTGGAGATCTTGTGGGGAAATGAAGGCTGGTCATGTACACATTTTTTGGTCATGCACAGTGCTCTGACCACTTTGGGGAGAGGTGGCGGAAACCCTGGGGGAACTGGCAGGAGAGGAGGCTGCCCTTACTCCTGAACTGGTCTTACTTTTGATACCTCCTGCAGACCTCCGTATTCTGAAGGGCTGTCTTTTGATTACTTATATATTGAAAGCTAAGAAAGCAATTACCAGATTATGGGGCCAGACTTCACCTCTGACCAGATATTACTGGTTTACAATTATGAAAGAAGTATATTATCTGGAAAGACTGACAGCCAGCCATTTAAATAGAAAAGGTATGTTTGAATTCCAGTGGAAGAAATGGTCTCTCTATATGGCTGTGCTAGATCCTCATTTTGTTCCATAATAGGTGACAAGAGATTTGACATGATGGTGAGAAAGGCAAGGGGATTCATAGGGAAGACCTATTATTTTAGTACCAGTATACAGGGATCTCTATCAGGGCGGACTTATTTATGGCTGTATATGATTTGTGGTCATGTGATCATAACTGTAATGCATTGTGTGCTGCTTGAGCTATGCTTTATTGTATTACATGATCTGTACAATGTACTGTATCCCCTCTGTCTTTTACATATTTTGAAACAAATAAAAATACAATTTTAAAAAACGAAAAAAGGTATACTGTATATATTAAGCTCTTGAGGAAAGATGGGAGAGGGGGACACTCCATAACGAACTTCCTGAGATGACTAACATGGAGCTTCCTCCTTTTCTACTTTACAATCCACTGCATATACATTCCTGGGTCTTCCATTTTTTACATACAATAATTGTAATTTTTCCTTTTAACATCACAATTATGGGTTCTTACAATACAGTCCTTGGTGCAGAATAGGCATATAAATAGTATAATACACATAGTATGTTTTGACCATTCACTAAAGGCAATACATCCACTGATTACATTTGGATAAGCATCAGTTTGTTCAAAACTAATTTTATTTATTTGTTTATTTTGTTTATTCATTTATTGAGAGTATCAGAATTACAAACCTTTGTTTCAGGAACTCATTTACAAAGGCCCCACATCAAATGGTAGCATAAGGTAAAAACACAATCTGGATACAACCAGAGTACAGTTTATAAAGTACACAAATACACAGAGTATGCAAATACATTAAACAGGCACAGGGTTAGCTAGAAAATACAAAAAACAATGTATATACACTATATCGCAGAAGGGGGCAAAAAAGGAAAAGAGACAAGAGGAATGGTCCAATGGAATAGGTAGAAGGAGATGTGGGGGGGGTAGGTGGAAGGGCAGAGAACATCACGAGCAGGGGGAGTTGAGTGGCAGTGGGGAAGAGAAAGTGAGGAAATCTGGGGAGCTACAGTCTATCATGACATTCTCAAACTGAGAGGAGGTTCAGGGTATGGAGAGTTAAAGAATGAGATATGAGCAGGTGCTAGAAACAATCACAGTGACTGGAGGCAATGAGATGCTGTCTGAGCATATTTTTGAAAGGACATAATTTATTGGCAGAGGTGATCTCCCAGGACAAACCACTGAGCCAGAGAGAAGCCCTTTACATGAAAACCCTCTTCCCCTGGGAGGTCCTACAAATGCAACTTGTCTCTTAAGGTGCTCCTGTGAGTGTTGTTAACTTTACCTGTAGGAGTATGGTTGAAATCGATGAGCCTGATGCTCTTGTATGTTCCTGGCTAGCTAAAGGTCTGTTGTAATTTACCTCTGTTAAACTCCCCATGCCTGTACTAAGTTTGCTATACTGTCTCTCATTCTAATCACTGTTCCAGATGATTTTGTAGGAACCCTGTCTGCCTTATGATCATGATGCACCTCTTAATGTAACCTATGTTCTGATGCTCTTGTGTGTACAATTGTAATCCTCCCAGGTTGTGCCTGAACATAGACACTTGGCTGTCTAGCATGCTTACCTGGTTAACAGAAGCAAATAAATAAAATAAATAAGAAAGATGCTTTGGAGGAGTTTCTGATTGAGTGGATAACAGGGGCCAGAGTCAGGAGGTGTTGGGCGGTAAAGGGAAGGAGGCCAATGGATATTTTCTTGGCTAATGGGCAAGTGTGGTAAGCAAGCCTTCCTTCACAATTCAACCAGTCCACTTGTTTGTAAAGCTCACAGGTGTGAGTGAGTCAGTCGTAACCCTTGACCAGGTGGCACATTTTATTCAGAGAGACTGCGACCCTTGTAAGAGAAGAGTCAGTAGCAGATCAACAGATAACAATGCCATCGTCGACTATGGAAAGTACTGAGCTGGTAATAGCCAGACACAGACCTTCAGGAGGCATGTGTGATCTATGCCTATAGATAAGGCCTATCCTGATATTTATCACCTTACATACCTGGCCAATGTGCTCCTGGAAGGAGATGGTGGAGACCAGAGTAATGCTGAGATATTTGAAGTGAGTCACCTCTTCCAATCGTGAGAGCTGGTAGTTATGAATATTTAGGGGAGTGCCTTTTAATTTGTTATGCAGATTGGAGAATGCCATAACTTTTTTTTTTTTTTTTGTAGTTTAAAATAAGTGTTTGGTTGGTGAAACATGATTCATATTCTGAGAAAAACAGTTGGAGGTCTTTCTGCAAGGGGGCTGGGTCTGGATGGCCATGGTAGATTACTGCATCATCCTTGTAAAGTAACACCTTCCCAGAGCAGGCTTGGGGGAAGGTGTTGAGGAACAGGCTGAACAGGAGAGGCCCAAGAATTGAGCCTTGTGGGACTCCAGAACATGCATGCAAACAGGTGGAGAGAGTTTAATTTTATTTATTTTATTTTTAGTCTTTGGTAATTGGGTTAGGCCCACGAGGCACAAGTGCCTGTTTTCAGGGGCAACCTGGGAGCACTAGACGGTTAAGTGACTTGCTCAGAGTCACACAGTATGCAAGTGGAGGTTGTGAGAATCAAACTCAGGTCTAGTCTGCTGGATGTATCAAGCCATATAGTTGCCTGCATCCCTGTCTCCACATCGTATGTCATTAAGGGAGTAAGACCAGGCTTGGCGCTAAACAGTGGGGCAAAATCTGCTAAAACCTCCCTTACTTCCTGGATCTGTTCCGAGGTCAACTGGGGCAACATTTTAATTGCGTCTACAGAGGGCTCCCACTTGCTTTCTGCCAGCAAGTCCAGAAGGGGGTCTCCTTAGTCTGTCCCCTTCCCAGGACTACACACTGCAAACTCCATGTCAGCCTTATTAGGATATGGCTTCATCATCATTCTTTGTGCACGTTTTCTGTCAGGTAACTCTGTAATGTAGTTTACATCATTTACCTGTCTAACTACTTTGCATGTTCCTGCTCACTCAGCCTGTAGCTTGTCTTTCTAGACCGGGATTAGGACCATGACTTCTTGACCCACAGTGTATGAGCAAGCTCTGACTCTGCTGTCATACCACACCTTTTGATTTTGTTGGGCAGCTGCCAGGTTGCTTTGGGCTGTTCCCATAAGCTCCTCCAGCTTTTCTCTAAACCTAAGGACATAATCCATTATGGGAGTTCCCTGGGTGATGTGTTTACCTTCCCAGCCCTCCTAGATCAAGTCTAGGGGCCCATGTACCCTGTGTCCATATAAGAGCTTGAAGGGGGAGAACCCTGTCAGCTCTTGGGACACCTCCCTGTATGCGAACAGATGGGGAAGGTATTTCTCCCAGTCCCTCCCATGCTGTTTAGCAAATGCTTGGAGCATTGATTTAAGGGGACCATTGAATCTTTCTACAAGCCCATTGGCTTGTAGATGATAAGGCTGTCGTGCATCTCTGCACCACCCAACACTTCTCCCACAAACTTTTCATCAGGTCCAACATGAAGGAACCCCCTCGATCAGTGATAACCTCCAATGGGAACCCGACATAGGAGAAAATCTAGCAAGGCATCTGCCTCTTTGGCTTTCCTCATTGAGGATAGGGTGACTGTCTCTAGGTAGTGGGTGGCATAATCCACCACAGTCAGGATAAACATTTTTCCAGAGGAGCTGGGGTATTTAAAGGTCCCACAATATCCATTCCTACCCTCTTGGGTGGTTCCTCAACTATGGGCAAGGGGATAGAGGTGGCTTGAGTTTTCTTTCCCACCTTCCCTATTTCTTGGCACCAGTGACAAGACTTGCAATATTCCTTCACCTGCTGGGTGAACCTGGGCCAGTATAACAATTTTGGGCCAAATACAGTGTAGCGTATGTGATTCCCAGATGACCAGATAGGAGAATATAATGTGCAGTCTTGAGCAACCACTCATGGTACCCCTTGGAAATAACAAGCTGCCTGTCCATCACCCTCCCTCTGTCTTTACATCCTGCATATACAGCAGTCCATTGCCCCAATAGACTTTGTTTCCCATCACCTCCCTGTGCTCCATCAGAGCCTGCCCAAGCCCTGCAGTATCTCTAAACTATGGTCACTTTTCTGAGCAGCTGCAAAATCCTTGCACATTCCCAAGGCATAAGACAGGTCCCCTCCAGTTTCTAAACTAGGGTCCCTAGCTCTAGCATCAGGGCATTCAGGGTCACTGTCATCCCTAACCTTCTGACTATGGGTTACACCTCCGCTCTTTTAGTAACCCTCTGTAGCTATCTGGTTAACTGCCACCTGGGGAACTTTTACCACCCTTTTACTATTCTCCATATCAGGAAACAGGCTGGGGAACCAGCTTACCAGTGTTTTCCACTGGGGCTTCTATGAGGTCCAGGGAATTACCATTTACCTCTGCTGCTTGGCTGTGGGTAACTGCATACACCATCCCCTGCTGGAGATTGTTCCTGATAATTACATCTAGAGCAAGATTCTGTGCTATTGCAACTTTTTGCAGTCTCCCCTGTCTCACCCCAGTCCAGGAGAACACTAGCCAGTGGCAGTTTTGCCTCCTCACCAGTGAATCCCCGTACAGTCACAAATTAATTAGGTATAAGCTGTTCAGGCTCAACCAAATCCCCTTTTACCAAAGCCAGGAACTCCCCCATGTCCCTTTACCCATGTGTCCATACCCCATTCACAGTGACTGGGTGTATGGGTTCCCTCATGTTTACTGGCATGCTTTCAGGGACACACAAATAATCCACTTCTTTCCTAGCACCACTTTATGCACTCTCTGCCCTTTTTGGACACTGCCAGACAATATGTCCAGGTTCTTTGCAAATCTAACTTTCATTTCTTTTTTTTCAGGCAAATCTTTTCTTTGAAACCTGGAGTTACCTGGTTTTGGTGGAGGCAGGGAGGGTTTTAGCTGCCCTGAAGGCGCGCTTTTCCCTTTCTGCACTGCCACGCCCATCCCATTCCCTCTCAGAGCAGGTCTGCTCTTGGCATAGTGGTCTGAGAGTTCAGCAGCCTCCTGTACCATTTTTGGATCTCGGTCCTCCAGCCAGGCTTTCAGCTTTGCTGGGCTCACCCAAAAAACTGCTGTAACAGTACAGCATTTTCAATTTTCTCTACTGAGTTTACTTCAGTTCCTTCCTACCAATGTTTTAAAAACTGATGTTGTTTAGTGGCTAGCTCCTCATAGCTCATGTCAGGGCTTCTCTTCAGCTTACAGAATATAACTCTGTATGCTTTTGCTGTTAAATCATACTTTTTTTAACAGTGCAGCTTATAGTTATAATCATTACAGTCCTCATTGTCCATTTAACCCAATGCATCTTGAGCTTTCCCAGTAAGTAGCGGGAAAAGCTGGAAGCTCCAGGACTCTCTAGGAATATTTGCCTGAATACGTGCATTTTCAAAGGAATTTAAAAAGACATCCATATCTTCCCCCTCTCTAAATTCAGCTATCAATTTAGAATTCAATTTGTAACTCAGTCCTGTAGTTCCAGTTAAACCCAGGCCACTTACCTGCTCTAGTGCTGGTCTTGGGAGTTGTAGCTTCTCCAGTTCAAATTTCCATTGGCACTCTATCTCCTCTCACTCAGCTTCTCGTTGAAGTTATCAATGTCTTTCCTCTGTGGCTTGCTGCACTCACCTCCCCTCTCTCAAATTCCTGCTTCCTCCATTCGAACTCCCGCTCCATTCTCCTCAACTCCATCTGCAGCCTGATCCCTTCTGGCTCCAGAATGTTGGTGACCTTCCCCTGATGCTGTGGCTCTTGGCTTGCACTGGTCCTGCTGTCCTCCTCCCTGGATCTGGACAAAGCATTGGATCCTGGCCCCTCCACACCCAAAGTTTGGTCCTTTCCAGTCACAGACTGTGACTCAAGATCTTGTGCATCAGCTGCCACAATAGCCTTACACAAGATGCCTTTTGGCTAAGCCCTCATGCTGGACTCCTCTCTCTTGGCACAACTGCCTCAGGTGGTCTGCAGTGTACTCGCTGTAGTTGGAAGCCATCTTCTTCCCTATCTATGGCTACACTAACCTGCACCCAAAAAAAAATAATAAAACAGGTAGAAAACTTAGACTGTAAGCGCAATTATATAGCTCTATTTACTAAAAATCACTGCCTAATTTTGCATGTGAGGTGCTTCAGTATTAATCTGGCACAGTGAACTGTGAATGCTCATGTTACCAAATAATTTTAAATTGCACCGCTGCCACACAAATCTGTCACAAACGCAGCGCGCAGGTCAGGCTCTCTGCTCCCACAGTGCCAAACCTCAAAGTGCAGTATGTGAACAACTGACAAGAGCATGCTCTTACCATTCAGAATTCCCAAGGTGACACCCTTGAACAAATACAGCACTTCATGTACCTAGGAGTTACCCTTGATAGACACCTCACCTTTTCACTGTACATTGAAAATGTTGCCAGAGCTGTAAATACCAGGACTGGGCTCCTCTATCGACTGAGAAAGTCTCAAACACCTAAAGCTCTAAATATTGCTGTCCACAGCTCAGTGCTCTCCTTATTCAACTATGGCCTTCTCATTTACGGAAATGCTTCCACCACTGCACTCAAAAGGCTCACTGTGGCACTAAACAAGGCCTGTAGATTCCTAATTGGTGCACCACGCCTCACCCACTCCTGTAATGTCTATATGCAGGCTGGGTGGCTCAACTTGCATAGGAGAATTAAATTCTACACCTGCTTACTTGCCAAAAACATTCTCCTTGGACTCATGCCTTCAGGATTGGGATGCTTACTTCACAAATCCCCCAAGACCCAACATACGTGCACCTCATCTTCCATACTCCTACTGGTCCTGATGTGCTGGACCTCCCAATACCATCCCTTCTTTGTATCAAAGCGTCATACTGCTTAAATGGCCTCCACAATGGTTTGGCTAACCTTACTAGTCTCGGTGAATTCAAACTCAAACTTCATCAGCACATCCTAACTGAAAACTCCTGTGATTTCACCACTTAACATCCTGGTCCCTCTTCCCGATCTCCCTCTCCCCCCACCATTCTTCCACTGTTCTCTCCATCTATCTTGCCCTCTCACCTCCTCTCCCTTCTTGCCCTCTCCCTCCTCCCTCCCCCACTGTCTTCCTTGCTTTTTGTCCCTTACTATCGCTAGCTGTTACTTGACAATGCCGCCTGGTTGCTCTCCCCTTCCTTGATCTGGCTCCCCTCCTAATTCATAGAAACATAGACTTTGACAGCAGATAAGGACCACTTGGCCCACCCAGTCTGCCCATTTTCCTGCCCACTGGATAAGCTGCATATCCTAGTTTTACCAGCAGCCTACTTCCTCCTACCTGCCTCTCGAATTGCCTTATGTCTGTCCCATGCATTCTTAAATTCCTCCACTGTTTTAGACCCCACAACCTCTCCAGGAAGGCGGTTCCATGTGTCCACCACTCTCTCCGTGAAAAATAATTTCCTCACATTACCCCTGAGCCGTCCCCCCTCTAACTTTAAATTGTGCCCCCTTGTTCTTACACATCTCTTTTTCTGAAAGATGCTACCCTCCTGGACTTTGTTGATTCCCTTGAGGTACTTAAAAGTTTCTATCATGTCCCCCCGTCCCTCCTTTCATCAAGGGTGTACATATTAAGCTCTCTCAGTCTCTCTTCATATGATTTCTGATGTAGACCCTGCACCATTTTAGTTGCCCTCCTCTGGACTGCTTCCATCCTGTCTATGTCCTTGCATAGATGAGGTCTCCAAAATTGCATGCAGTACTCCAGATGGGGTCTCACCAACTGTCTGTATAGAGGGATAACCACTTCCCTTTTTCTACTTGTGATGCCCCTCCCTATGTGTCCCAGTATCCCCCTGGCTTTCCCTACTGACTTCTCACATTGCATGCCCACCTTTAGGTCATCTGATATGACTACACCCAGATCCCTTTCCATTTTTGTTGTTGTTAGTACCTCCCCTGCTATTGTGTACTCTTCTCCTGGATTTTTATTTCCCAGGTGCATTACTTTACACTTCTTTGCATTGAATCTAAGTTGCCATATGTCTGACCATTCCTCCAACTTTGCCAAGTCCCTTCTCATCCTTTCTACCCCCCTTGTGTATCAACTCTGTTACCGATCTTTGTGTCATCCTCAAAGAGGCATACTTTTCCTTCCAGACCCTCTGCAATGTCACCTATAAAGAGATAAAGGGGACTGGACCCAGTACTGAGCCCTGAGGTACTCCACTAGTAACCCCCCTTTCTTCAGGATGTGTTCCATTCACTATTACCTTCTGTGTCCTGTTGTGCAGCCAGTTTTCTACCTAGGCTACCACCCTGGGACCCACTCCCAGGCTGGCTAACTTGATTATTAATCTTTTGTGCGAGTCTGTGTCAAATGCCTTGCTAAAGTCTAGGTAGGCCATATCCACAGCTCCACCCTGGTCTATTGCTTTGGTCACCCAGTCAAAGAAATCTATCAGATTTGTCTGGCATTACCTTCCCCCTGTGAATCCATGCTGCCTTGGGTCCTGTGACCCACTGGCCTCTAGGTACTCAACAATTCTTTCCTTCAGAAATGATTCCATCATTTTCCCTACCACTGAGGTCAAACTAACAGGTCTGTAGTTTTCTGCTTCTGCCTTGCTCCCACTTTTGTGAAGGGGAATCACATCTGCCCTCCTCCAGTCCTCAGGTACCACCCCATCTTCCCATGATTTGTTAAAAAGTGTGGTTAGTGGTGTTACTAGGTCCTCCCTTAGCTCTTTTAGGATTCTAGGGTGAATCCCATCAGGCCCTATTGCTTTGTCCACCTTGAGTTTTGAAGTTCCTTCAGTACTCTTTCTTCTTTAAATGGACTGGTATCAACCCCACTATCCAGAGTGCTTCTACTGTTTGGTTTAGGTAACTCCTCCTCTTCTTCTTTTGTGAATACTGAGCAAAAGTATTCATTCATTATCTCTGCCTTTTCACTGTCTCCCTCTGCCCACCTCCCCTCTCCTTTATTAATCTTCCCTATCCCTCCCTTAACCTTTCTATATTCCCTAATGTACCTATAAAATGTTTTATCCCCCTTCTTAACCAAGCTCGATATCCTTTCCTCAGTTTGGGCCTTTGCTTTTCTGACTACCTTCCCCACTTCTTTCTGCTTTAATTGATACAGTTCCCTTGCGTGCTCCATGTGTGATTCCTTATACTTTTTGAACGCGGCCTTTTTTTCCTTAACCTTCCATGACACTTTTTTTGAGAGCCATAGTGTTTTTTTTATTCCGCTTTGTTTTCTTTGTTTCACACAAAGGCTTGTTGCCTCCATGATGGCAGTTTTGATTTTTCTCCATTGTTCTTCCACCCCTCCTTTCTGGCCATTTGCTAATGCATTCCTCAGGTATTCACCCATTATGCCAAAGTCAGCCCTTTTAAAGTACAGTATCCTTGTATTTGTATAGCTTGTCTCCATGGTTGTGCTTATTGTGAAGCACACTGTGCAATGGTCGCTTGTTCTCAGGTGTCTATTGACTTCTAAGTTTGTGATCCTCTCTCCATTTGAGAGTACCAGGTCTAATATTGCTCCCTCCCGAGTGGGTTCCACCACTAGCTGTCTAAGGCATGCTCCTTGTAAGGCATCGAGAATGACCCTGCTCTTGGATGAGGCTGCAGTCCATGTCATCCAGTTAACATCTGGCATATTCAGGTCCCCCATCAACAGTATCTCCCCTTTTTCAGCCATTTTGAGAATGCCCTCTATCATTTTCTTGTCCATTTCCTCCCCTTGAGACGGGGGTCTGTATACAACCCCTATGCGGATTGTGATGCCATTCCCTGTCTCCAATGTGACTCAGAGTTCCTCTTGTCCTCCCCTTTACTTTTTAGTTCTGTTACTTTGATCCCTTCCCTTATATAGAGAGCTACTCCACCTCCTCTTTTACCCTCCCTGTCCCTTCTGTACCCTGGTATGTTGACATCCCAGTCATGGTTCTCTGTGTTCCATGTTTCTGTGACTGCCACAATATCCAAGTGTTCCACTTCCATCAAGGCTACTAGCTCTGGAAGCTTGTTTCTCAGACTACGGTCATTGGTACTCATTGCCCTCCATTTATTGTTGGCTTTATCCTTTTTTACCCCATCCCTGCTCTTTTTGCCCTTGTCCATTTTTCCATGTACCCCTGTCCTGCCCTCTGTCAAGCTCAGTACCTCAGTGTTTACCCTACTACCTGCCATGCTTTGTGGGGGGAGGCTAGAACTTTCCTGTTTCCTATCAGCACCTCCCCCCTTGGCTAGTTTAAAAGTTTGCCAAGGAAGCCTTTAAACCTGTCACCTAAGAGCGCATTTCCCTTCCTGGACAGATGCAGACCATCATGCCAGTATAGACCTTCATCTCTCCTTGTGTTGTCCCTTGCCACTCTTTTGTAGGTATCCCTTGTGGATATCCCCAACATTCTTCTTGGTCTCCAATGAGGGCGTCATCATAGAGGAACCTTGATTTGCCAGACCGACATGTGATATGTGTAGAGGTGCAACTCGGGGGCTACACCTCTGTTCCTCCACCCTCTCCCTCCCAGAACCTACTGTGGTCCATCTTCTCTTCACACATGGCAACCTCTGAGACAGTGGTTGTGGAACTGGTGCTCTTTGGGTGGGGGAGTCCTCCTTAGTCCTTGCCAGTTCAGCCTGGAGGTAGGCAACCTCCTTCCTCAGAGCTGACAGTTGCCTGCAAATAGGGCAGCAACGCAGGTTCCAGAATGTTTCCCGGAAAATTGCTGCCCCTCAGCCAGTGCATTGCACCACTCCCCACATGTCCCTCTTCCTTATAATATATAATGAGTAATATACAATTATTTTTTTTTTGTGTATACTTATGCTTTATGCACTGTGCTGGGTAATTAAGAAAATGACAGTTCTGCTCCAAGACCTGTTGAGGAAGTGATGTCAGAACCTTGTCTATAAAGGAAATGCCACAACCACTGGTGACTGTTAGAAACAATTAAATACACCACTGTTCCACCACTCTGGTGAGTACTGCCCTTTATAGTAAGTCAACTAACACCGCAAAATACTAGACCACTGCTCCCATACAAACCACTCTACTGAGTCCAGGGATAAGAACGAACTCACTGTTCAGCCAGCAGGACACTTCCAAAATATTGCACAAATATCCTTCTAAATCCTATGTGTCTAGTACAGAAATCAAGCAACTTCAGTTGTATTACAAGCCCTCTGGTTATAAAATTACTACACTTTAATGAAATCCTGCAATTCTTAATGCCAATAAAAAATAATGAAACTTTCTGTAGAAAGTGTAGTTTACCTTCCTAGTCCCCTACAATATTATGCTTTACCAAGTTACCAGTTCCTCAAATGTGTTCTAGTTTGTTCTCTGCAGTATAGCCATTTTCTCAGCTTCCAAAAGGGACAGGCAAGTGTTCTGACTGACTTTATTCCCAAGCATGACATCATGAAAGGAAAACAAAGTTTATATAGGCCTCTGTTAGTCAATCTTGGTATTGCAGAGAACTACACTAGTGACATAGGAGACTTAATCTCTCAGTAATTCCCTCCTCTTCTCACTCCTTGCCTTGAATCACATGCTAAACTAATGTGTATTTCTTTGCTTTTCTCTTATATTGTATTTTGTAATACAAATTGTTTAATTGTTTGTGGAACCAGTCTGTTTTCCATTATGGATCTGTACCCCTCCCTACTGACGTGGACCCTTTGTAAATGAGCTGCTTGGCACTCAAAGGTACTTGTAACCCTAGATTGGATAAATTAAATAAAAATAAGAGTTCTTTACTGAGAGATGAAGTCTCCTATGTCACTAGTGTAGTTGTCTGCAATACCAAGACTGACTAACAGAGGCCTCTGTTTCCAAAACAGTGCTTATAAACTTTGTTTCCCTTTCATGATGTCATGCTTGGGAGTTGCAACACTGAAGAAAAAGGGTTGGGTTATGCAAATGAAGCAGAGCAAGAATAAAATAATTTATTGCATGGAAAAAAGCACTTTTATGCAGTTTGAATGGTAGAAGATTGAATAACAACTCCTACAGATTACTATAGTTTACTGCTCCCATTTGGTATGACAAAGCTCTCTAAATCACTTTAAAAATCCTCCACACTGGATCACAGTCTACAAAATGATTGTCATTATAAAGTGCACTTACAAATAATTGTTTCCACTCCATTTCAGGAAAACCTGTGTGGTTAGGCTATGATTTCCATTTTTTCAAACTCAATCTCTTAGCAACCATAATATTAACGTTTAATATTAATCTATAACTGATATCAATAATAGAGTCATTGTACATTTCTAGAATTTGAAATTTGTCATCTTTCCAGTGTTGTAGATGAAGTCTATTTTTCCCAAAATACTAAAGGATTGTTCCCACCACCTAATGCTTCGCTTGCATTGCCAAATCAAATGGGACATATAAACAGCTAAGTCCCCACATTGCCAGCAAGCATTTGATAAAGTTACAGTCATTTTACATAGCCTATAAGAGGTATAACAAGCCATGTTTCTAATTTTGAATTGAACTTGATAGTTTGTATTTTTGTACTGAATTACATGCCAAAATCTATTGTTGTTCTGTGATGGAATATTTTGTATCTTTTCCCCAATTTTGTATTTTTTTTGTTTTGTATCCCAAAAGACATGTTTTTTGAAAATGCTTAGTTATCCAGGGGTACAGTTTAAATTGTAATCTTTTAGGAATTATTTTCTTTAACTCTGTCTCCATTTTTTATTATTTGGGGATTTTTCCCATTTTTTGTAATCAATTATAAATAGAATACTTAGCTGATTAAAGTAGAAATAATGAATGTTTTGTAACATAAATTTGTCTTTGAAAGCAATCAACTATAATGTGGCTCCACTTTCCAAAAATTATTCCTATTTTTTAATAGCTTTCTGCATCTAGGATTTTTTGTACAGTGTCTTAACCTTGTGGTGTGAAATTTGGGTCATGCCAAATATCATTAAAAGGAGAGATAGTAATTGCCCATTTTGTTTTATTTAAGAATTACTAAATTATAAGACATAGATTTTTTTCTAATTGTACTTTAGGAATTGGAGAATTTCTTTGACAAAAACAACAAACTCCTAGGCCCAGGTATTTAGAAATGTGCCAAAGGCCAGCGCAAGTCCAGCGCAGTGCAATTCCAATGCACCATGGCACCACAGGGGTCATATTCAGAGGTTGCGGTGGCCACACTGTGCCAGTGCAACCCAGCTTAATATGGCACAGTTGTGCCATGGTGCAACTGTGGTGGCACAACCAGAGGTGTGCCATGACGCAAACACAGTTGTGCCATGGCACAGAAAGAGATGCCCAGGGCAACCGTGGGAACAGAGCAACGGGGGGGGGCACAACACAGAGAAGTGACCTGGGGCAGAACCAGGGAAGCACAGTAACAGGCCACCGGAAGCCAGCCCAGCTGGGCACAGCAGGGCACACACAGACACCCAGAGCCCCACCCCAGAACACTACAGTGGCACAGACAGTAGGCAACAGGAGGTGCCAATGATGAATGGAAGACCACCAAGGGGGCCACCCACAGGCTGCAGTCTGTGCCCCCCCACACCCAGATCAGAGCAGGCCACACCCAGGACCATGCAACCAAGCACACACATCCACCGTACACCCCTGACAGCTGCCCAATGGGCACCTGAAGACACAGCCATTGACCGAGGGGAGGGACACCACCACAGTGGGACACGCCATAGCACACAGCAGTGATCCAAAAAAGCACAACATGCACACCACACAGACAGGCACTGGGCAACTGCAGCATCGCTCCTCACACCACCTGTAAAGCAGACACTGACACAGGCAGGTATGTCAAAAAATATATACATTGAAGAACATATTTACAGTATGTACAATAGAAGGGTGTGGGGGAGAATTGGAAAGTGAGGGAAGGGGATTGGGAACAGGGATTGTACAGTGGGAAGAGGGACTGGAGGGGGAGGTACAGCTAGTGAAACAGGAGAATACAGGGTCCCAGCTAGTGGTGGCCATGTCCTGCCACCCCTTGCAGTCTTCGCTGCCTTCTGTCAGGCGGCAGCATCCTGCGGACCTGCAGTACTGCCTCCAAGGTGATTGAGGCTATCAAAATAATCTGCCAGAGCAGCTGGCAGTAAAGGGACCTCCTGCATCACTGCGTGACACCTAGAACAAGGGACAGAACAGGTGATCAGTGCAATGTCCTAAGGAAACATGCCCATCCACAGTGCACAATGGGCAGTGGGATCACACACCCCACAGGGGGGTGGGCCAACACCTGCCAGCAATGTGGCACACCACAACAGTGCACAGTGGCCACCTGACTGCGCAATAGCAGTCACATGGAACAGTGCTTCAGCAGCACCACAGCAATGACTGTGGCAGCCGGGCACACACCCATCCCCCCAACAGCTGGCACACGTGTCCGATGGATGCACCACTGTGGCAGGCACCACGCACAGTGTGACACAAACAACTGCCACTGCAAATGGCACAGTCAGCCATGCCCAGTCCCACACTCCCACCACCCCCCACGTATGATGTGAAGGATCATGTCAGTGCCTACCTGCTCTCTGTGGCCCTACTGATGCTGGAGCTGCTCCCGTAACACCACTTTGGCCCGCTGCAGCCTGTCATCCTGCCACCGCTGCTGCTGCTATCCTCCTATTTTCAGGCCCTGGGAATGGAACATAGACAGGTACACATCAGCAACCAACCACAGCAGCTGCCCACCATCCCTGTGCACAAGGTGAGCCCCCGCCCGACACGTCCTGCACAGCAGCATTGCAATGCAATGCAAGTGGCAGTGGGTAATGCCACCCCACAATGCACATGATGGCAGTGTACCACCCTGCAGGTGATACCAGGCAGCCTAGTCAACACGTCAGTACAGCACCTGGGCATACATGCAATATGGGCCTACTCACCTGGCTGCGGTACAGCCCCACACCTGACATGTGCCTCCAGCCTCCTGAGGCAATCTGGGTTCCTCCTCACCAGGTCCCCATAGAGGTGGCAACATTGCTCCCCCATCCTGGCCACCCCTGTGCACTGCTGCAGTGTGGCAGCAATGCCCTGCCACACCGCTACCCAAAGCTGCTGCAAGGGCACCTGGGTGAATAGTTGAGGTACATGGGGCTGGAGGCAGGTAACCAGGTTGACTAGTTCCACCTGCATCCAGTTTTTCACCCTTGGTGCTCTCTGCTGCACCATGCTGCAAGTCGTAGTCAGTGAGCAAAATGGTGGTGATAAGCACACGTAGCCACAACATGCACCAGATGTGTGGGCCAAGGGGACATGTACTGTGTCCGCCCATCGCACAGTCTCAGAAATGTGTGGCATGGGCATGGCTAGGCAGGGTTATGGGTGCAGGGGTCACCCAGGGGCAGAGGTCACAGCAGGGGTCAGAGTTCTGCCATTGCACAGTGCGCATGTGTGTAATAGCAAGGCTGGCACACCATGGTCCCCATCATGCTGTTGGTGCACAGTGTGCAATTGGTGACATTAAACCACATGGCCCATGTGCACTGTGGTCCTGTGCACCACACATACATGTGCATTGCGCTGTGATTTGCTCTGGAGCAATCTCATTACGCACGGAGCAAAATCGTGATATTCAGCTGCCACATGCAAATGAGCTCATCAGCCAATACATGGCACACCAGGGGAATTAGCATGTCATTACTGTTGCATCAAAGCTCATTTGCATGTGATGCACCATATAAGCACCACTGAACAGCTCAGGCCATTGACCGGTATTGCATCCTTTGAGGTGGGTTGTGCATGCCGCTGCAGCTCCCTGGCAGCAAATGGCACAGGAGGGTAGGATGCTACAGGTGGATGCTGCTGCTAACACACCGCACTATCTATGTCCACAGGAGGTGACATGGCCAGACATGAGGAGGGTGAGGAGGGTGAGGAGCATGAGGAACGTGATGAGTATGAGGAGCATGAGAAGCATGGGCCTGCTCATAAGTGCAGGCCCAGTTTCATGAAGTATGAGACAGAGGCCCTGTTTGATGCCTACCTGAACAGGGAACCACTGTTGAGTGGTGCTACAGGCACACCACAGGCCAGGGCTGGGGCCTGGGAAGAGGTGGCTGACTATGTCAACCAGCATGGCATCCACCAGTGGTCAGCACAGGAGTGCCACAAAAAGGTGGACACAGACAGGAGGTGTATAAAGGAGAAGGTGGCAGCCATCCATGCCACCTGGAGGGGCACCAGAGGCGGCTTCCTGATGCGCCACCGCTCACAGCACAGGAGGAATTGGTGGCAGCCACCATGCACTGCAGCACAGTGGACGGCATGCCTGAAGGAGGATTCCAGATGGGTGGCAGACCATCACTGCATGGTAAGTATGTCAGCCATGCACAGTTGGTGGCATGGAGGGTGCGTACATGGAAATGCTGGCATTCATGCTGCCAGAATGCATGTTCTGTGCATGTGTGCACAACAACATGCATTCCATGCTGTCAGAAACATGCAGTGGCAGTTTGAGGGGGAAACCAGTGGGCATTGCATCACTGACACACCTGTCTTCTCTTTCAGCACCAGCATGCCTGCCTGCAGAGGATGGGGCACTGGCAGCAGCCATAGATGCAGGACCTGCCCTGGAGGACCAGCCTTCCACCTCCACAGACATCTGGGGGCCTGACAGGCTGCAGCACACCACCACAGTCCAGGTGGATGTCCTGGGCATGGGGTCGGACGAGGCCCTGGATGTGTTCCTGTGGGATACCAGTCTTGGTGTCCTCTGCTTGGAGACACAAATCCGTGTGGGGTCCGACATTGATGATGACATCACCTTCATCCTGGACAGCATGGGCGATTTTGTGGGGGGAGACGCCATGTCAGTCGCCAACACAGGCAGCATGCCCTTTGACCTGCTGGCAGGTGAACAGCTGCCTGCCACCACTGTGGGTGCAGCTGTGTGCACTGCCATAGCTGTGTCCTGTGGTGGTGCGGCCATGCAGGCACTGGGCAGCATTCAGCAGCCAGATGAGCAGTGGTAGCAAGCCGCGGGTGCCACAGGGTAGCCAAATGCTAGGTCCACTGCTGGGTTGCCAGCTAGGGTCATTCTTCCTGAGGACCCCACTGTGCAGCATCCAATTGAGAGGTGGGGGCTTTGCAGCATGGTCGGTCTACTCAGGAGGGTCGGCGTTCCACCCAGGATCCCCAGGATGCCGACCCACTAGCTGAGCACACCCATTTGCTGACGGCCTACGTAAAGCAACAGGTGCTGCTTGCTGCTGTGGTGTGTGCACTGCATGTGGAAGTGTCCCAGTTGGATGAGTAGCACAAGATGGGCACTGTGCAGCTCCTGGCAGGGATACAGCACAAACTAGTGGCCATGACTGCATCCCTACATTGCATCGTCAATGCGATCATTGATGGCTTCATGATGCTGGCTGCCACAGGGCATGGCCGGGCACCACAGACCCCTTGCAGTGCACTGTCCACCCTACAATCCTAGCATTGGGCGACACCCACATTGTCGACACCGGGCTCTGATCTTGGCATCCCAGGCATGCCTGGGGCAGGCCTGTTTAGGTACCTATGCAGCCCTGCAAAGATCTGGTCATGGTCCCAGAGTTCAACCCCTGGAAGGCTGTTGCAAACACCCCCTATGGATGATGTGCTGCCTGTAGCTGCTGATCGGCCCGGGTGCGGCCACCCCAATGGCTGCAGTGGCTATGGTTCTGTGCAGCAGCCCTGATCTACATGCAGCCCTAACTGCAGCCTGTAGCTGCTGCCCCATGTGTACATGGGCAGTGTGTGTGTGTGCATACTACTGGTGTGGCACCTGTGTGTCACTCTGCATACTGCCCATGTGCATGCTTGCCTGGCCACTGGCCTGTGTGGCATGGGCATGATGAGGGCAGTTCAGCACCTGTTGTGCCTTTGCACCAGTGTAATGCATCTGATCCCCGCCACATACTAATGCCTGGGCACATGGGTACATGTGTGTGTTGCTGTGTGTTGCCCTGTGTGGCTGTGTGTGGTTGTATGCCATGACACCCTTACCACTGTGCCATGCCTCTGTGTGTACATGCCCATTGCCATGCATGCCCCTGCATATGTACTGTCCCTGTGTGTGGCCCATGCATGGGTTTCACGCCACCCACCTACATGCACCATAGTGCTCCTGTGTGATGGTGTCCCAGTGTTGGGGCACCTGCCATTGCTGCTGTGGATCCCTCCACCTGGGGGGGGCTGTCCTCCACCCTCTGGCCCATTGTCTCCATCATCCCCACTACTGTCGCCCTTATCAGCCTCAACAGCTATCCCATGGACAATGGCTATGTTGTGTAGTATGCAGCAGGCCAGGAATAGGCCACAAGCTTTTGAGAGGCTGTACTGTAGGGCACTGTCAGACCTGTCTAGGCAATGGAACCATGCCTTCAGCATGCCATATACATGCTCAAGCATATTGCGCATGCTGGCATGTGCCTCTTTGTAGTGTTCCTCTGCTGGAGTCAATGGGCAGCGGTAGGGAGTGAGCAGCCAGGGCATCAGTGGATAGACACTGTCTCCTGTATGAATAATGACACGGTTAGCCCTCTGCCATCCTTTGCTGTGCCCCTTGCCTGTCTCTGGCACCCACACCAGCAAGCCCACCCTTCCTCCCCATCCCATGGTCTGCTCTACTCATCACCCCTTGCTCATGCCATACTCACCCATTAGGTGGCCTGGGGGTTGTCCCCACATTCAAACCTGTGGCACAGTGCAGAGCTGTGCCACATGGATGCATCATGTGCACTCCCAGGGTGTGTGGTGCAGATGTTGGCGATGCGCCCTATGGCATCCCACACCACCCGGCAGTTGATGCTTGGGCTCCCCTTCCTATTGATGTGCACCACATCCTTGGGGCCAGGTGGCATGTGGATGCCCTCATGGGTGTAGTTGATGGCCTCAATCATACCAGGCAAATGTGCTATCCTGTGGAAGTCCTGCATGGTTGCTGTGTGCTCTGCCTGAGTGCTGGGGAAATGGATGTATTCCAAAGCACATGGCACCAGAGCATTGAGGAACTGAGTGAGAAGGTGGGACATGGCTGACTGGGTTATGCCTGTGGTGTCCCCTTTTGGTCTCTGGAAGGTGCCCGTGGTGAGCAGGCACATGACAGCTGTCACCTTCGTCTCCACGAATATGGCATGTCTCCATCTGGGTGCCTGCATCTCCTTACTGCACAGCTTGCAGAGCTGCCTCAGAATGGCCCAGTTCAGGCAGTACTGGCCCACTATCTCCATGTCACTGTAGTTCTCAAAGGTGATGCAGGCATGGTACTACCTGTGTTGGGCATACCGCCGATGGACACTTCCTCGGCCATGTCGCTGCTCCTCTTGCCCCCTCACACCCCTCATTGTGGCCTCCATCATGAAGGGTGTACTATCCATGATCCCTAATGTCCAATATCCCCCTGGGCGGTTGGCTGCTGTGGGCTGTGTGCCACCCTGGTGCATTACCTGCAGTGTGTCTGCCTATCTGTCTCACTATCTCTGCCGCTGTCTCCCTCTCCACTGCCACCTCTGTCCCTCTCTCTGTGTCTGCTTTGGTCTGTCTGTCTCTTGCTCTGTCTCTGTCTGTCTGTCTTTCTTTTTCTTTCTCTCTCTCCCTCTCTCTCTCTCTCTCACTCCCTCTCACCTGACACAAGTGCTTTCTGTGTGCTTGTGCCCTGTATTTATAGGAACAAGTCTGCTCAGAGCAACTCTGATTTGCTCTGCACTTGCGCCATGGTTACATGGCTGAATATTGCACTGTGCTGGATATTCATGGGCGTGCCCCCTGCACTTGCACCTGCATTCATTATATTTGAACGCTGGCACAATGAGATTTGTGCTTAGCACTGGTTCCCACTAAATATCGCTCCTTGGTGCAAGTCTGGACTTGCACCGGTGCAACTCTGTTGCACCATGCTTAACTGCTTTGAATGTCTGGGCCCTGATGTTTAATTCTTCCTTAAAATGCTCCTTGAGAAATAAATTTTCTAACTCCAGATTTGTATCAGCTCTCATGTTTACTGCCCATTTTATTATTAGCTTCACCATACATGCATAAAAGCATGTTTCTATATCAGGGCAGGCAAGGTGTCCTTGTTCCTTTGGCATACACAATTTTTGCCAAGAAATCCTGAGTGCTTTGTTATTCCAAATTAATCTTCAGAAAAGGTCATTGTTTTTTTTTTAAACCATGTAGACTGAATTGGTGTTAAAAAGGTTTGTAATCTATATGCCAGGAGAGGTACAGCATCCATTTTGACAATTTTGAATCTTTCCCCAGGTGGAAACTTCACCCATCCTGAAAATTTATCTTTGAGAAAAATATATAGTTGGTCATGATTCATAGTGTAAAAATCACCCATTTTTTTGAATATGGTGATGTCCAAATATCTCAGTCCATCTTCTTGTATCTCTATATTTATAATTGTTCACAGATTTTCTGATTGAGGTATATTGAAGGTCACCGTCTCTGATCTGGATTCATTTACTTTATATCCTGCCACCTTAGAAAAATGTCTAACATAGAGGATAGTGTATGAGCAACAGTGAACAACAGTGTTGTTCACTTCGAGAGGTTGTCATGACAACTGTTGAAACCTCGAGAGCAAAGCTCGAGAGGTTTGTGGGTGTCATGACACCTTGAGAAGTAAACAACACTGTTGTTGTTCAGTTTTGCCCATATACTGTCTTTTATAGTTTATGGTCACCAGAAAATCAACATTGGGACAATAGATTTACCATATGCCATTAATTTTGCTGTATTACGCTCTCTGTCTTAGTATCTGACTCACTGCCGTGGCCATTTCCCTGAGGTCCTGAGCACTGCTAACTGCACATGTGCATCGACATTCAACGCTGTTGTACCAATGATGTGACATACTCACGATGGTACAACAACATCATGACATCTGATCAATAGTACAACAAGCCTAGGGAAAGCTTGTTTTTCAGTGAATACAGCGTTCTAACATACACTATAAGTATTTAAGTTCTGTTATGCTTGATTTTGGATCTTGTAGTAAGAGTAACAAGTCATCTGCATAAGCGTCTAACTTTAGCACCTATAATACTGTTAGCATTTCTAGACCAATTATAAATAAAGGAGACAACAAAGGGCAACATTGCCTGACCCCACATTGTAATAGCAGAGGATCATTAACCTTTATTTGTGCACTGGGATCATTAATAAATTTTATATATTGATCTGGAAATTTTAAATGTGCCTTAGCTCCAACAAGGACTCTCCATTCCAGCTTGTCAAAAGCCTTGCTGGCATCTATTGAAAGAAAAGCTGCTGGAGTGTGTGAGGGAATTTTTATATATCCTAAAGCTATATTTGCTATTATATGCCTTGAAGCTATGCTTGCTTTGTAAGCCATGCTGTAACAAAGTCATAATGAATGTAATAGAAATTTCTGAGTTCATGCTGTTTTCTACAGGGTTATAGAATGTTATTGAAGTTACTTGAGGTACATTTGTAGAAACAGAAAGCAAGATAAAACTGGGCAGAACTGGTTGTACCAGCCTAAATAACAGGCTCGGACAAAGTATAAAATAACAACATGCTTGGGCAAAATATAAGATAACAGCACGTTGAGGCATTGAAGGCAAGCTGTACGTTTGCTATGGTCTGAGTGAAACTCATTGTTTTACTCAGGTCAGATTGACCCAGGCATATGTATCAAGAAGTATTGGGAAAAAAATGGAATAAGCAGTGAAAAAGTACCCCATACATTGGTATCAACTTGTTTTTCTGTTACATTGGTATCAACTTGTTATTCTGTTATATGATTGGCTTATACTAAAATGTTGGTATTTTTCAAGATAAGAAGTGCAAAATCTAGCTTATAAAAAGCTGCTGTAAATTGTAATCAGGGAGCTTTCTCTTTTGCAGAACTCCCGCATGCATGTGAAAGATTTGATCAAATAAAGCGATGTTAAGACAAAACCCAGTGGTGTGGTTTTGCCCCGTGACGACGGGAGCGGCTGCTCAGGTAATACTTACAGTGAGAGAATTTGCGATCACAAGTGCCTGAGCTTATGAAGTATTCTATTATGAATTATAATCTGTTCAGCCCAGTCTATATATTTCTGTTTGAAATAAATCCAGTTTGGTTTATACTAATAATTTCATCTAACAATGGGAGTATTCTGTTATTCAATATTTTAGTGTAGATCTTATTATCAACATTAAGAATGGTGATAGGCCTGTGATTTTCTACCTTGGAACAATCCTTTTCCTGTTTGGGTATTAGTGATATATAAACTTGATAAAAAGAAGCTGGAAGCTTATGAAATGCTTGAGTTTGATTGAATAACATTTCTAATAAGGGGCCCATAGTTGGCTTAACTGCAGTAAAAAATTCCGAAGTATAGCAATTAAGGCCTGTGCTCTTGCCATTTTTATGTTCGTTTGTGCGCATGCGCAGGGAACGTTTTGGGAGAGTAGCACACTTGGAGGTGTGCCTCTCCCACCCAGTGCACTGCTCCCTTGAGCAGGCGTGGCGGTCCTGCACCAATGGGTGCAGGAGCTCAGTATGACAGCGGTGTTCCTCTACTTCAAAGGAAAGCATCGCTGCCATACTGAGTGCCGCCCCCCCTCGCATCACGCACTGCCTCCCGCCCTGCACACATCACGCCGCCCCCACCCCAAAGCTTTGGTGCTACATTGGGAGCCCACCACAGCGTGGCAAATGTTGTTTGCAGGACGGGGTGCCCAATCCCCATCGGCTCCACTGCCCCCCAAGCCATCCTGCTGCCATGCTGGGAGCCCACCTCAGCATGGCAACGGTCATTTAGTTTGCCGATGGGGTGCCCACTCCCCATTGGCTCCTCGCCTCAAGATAGTTTGCCGAACGGGATGCTCAATCCTCCATCGACTCGCCCACTAGCCATCTTCTGCCACACTGGAGCCCACCCCAGTGTGGCAAACATCCCATATTGTCTTTTTTAATTTTTAACCTGTAAACAAAAACAGTCCTGCGGCATGTCTCCCAGCCCCACTCCCACAACCCACACCCACCCACTACACCCCCAGCCTCCCCACACCCCTCTCACCCCATACTTACCTCCAGACTCTGGTGCGACGATCTTCGGTGGACTGGGAACATGTCTGCATTCTTCAAAGCCGACCGCGAACTGAGGAAATGCCGGTAAGCTGTATAATGGGCTACATAGGGGGTTTCAACTTTATTGCATATCACAGTCATTTTTTTGAATTTTTGCACCAAACTTTCAACATGAGGTTTTATGGACCCCTTCTCATGAATGATGTCACTGTCATGGCGTTATTCGGGCCCAAAGGGTGATTTCGCAGGCACTGTGCAGTCACTGCACAAAATCACCCTTCAACCTCAAATAACACCATGACAGTGACATAATTCATGAGAAGGGATCCCAAAAACCCCACGTTGAAAATTTGGTGCATATATTCCAAAAAATGACTGTTTTGCGAGCGTGCGATGCGCAGTTCCTATGCAGGCTCGTAAATTCACAAATTCTCAATATTTTCACCCCAGATTTTCAACATTGTCATTTTATCACACCTTTTTATGAGCTGTATAGCTGTCATTTTTCACATCCTGCCCAAAATGTGTTTCCGCCCATGTAGCGCACAATGGCGCAGTCGGTGTGTGAACTCAATGTATGGGACACATTAAGAAAATCACAGTGACACTGATCATGAGCAGAGGTCTTAAAATGGCTGTGCTGAAAATTTGGTGAAAAAATTCCTAAAAATGACTGTTTTATGACTGCATTGCGCAGTTCCTACGCACGCTCATAAGTTTGCAAATTTTCAATATTTTCATTCCAGATTTTCAACATTGCCATTTTACCACACCTCCTTGTGAGCAGTACAGCTGTCATTTTTCACATCCTGTCCAAAACATCTTTCCATCCATGTAGAGCACAATGGCGTAGTCGGTGTGCAAAATCAATGTATGGGACACTGTAAGAAAATCACAGTGACACTGTTCATTAGCAGAGGTTTCAAAATGGCAATGTTGAAAATTTGGTGAAAAAAGTCCTACAAATGACTGTTTTACGAGCGTGCATTGCACAGTTCCCATGCACACTCGTAAGTTTGCAAATTTTCAATATTTCCACTCCAGATTTTCAACATTGCCATTTTACCACACTTCCTTATGAGCAGTACAGCTGTCATTTTTTCACATCTTGCCCAAAACGTGTTTCCACCTATGTAGCGCACAATAGGGGTAACAACAAGGTCATGCTGACAATTTATTGTGCAAATACCAGCAATCGCACAGGGCATTAGAGTAAAGCACCATACATGCCAAACACCTCTGCAAATACCTGCAAGCGAATGTTTGGCATTGACAAATGCTTGTTCATATTTTGCATGGTGTCTAATACTGTATTTCTGAGACTGTTATTGGTTTTAATCAGATATCCTGGTCAAGTTCCAACATTTTCGATGCACAGTATTTCTCATAGTAGAATATCTTGGTATCTGTGGGATTATATTCTGAGGTATATAATACTGAAAAAAAGTTGTCAAATTCTTCCAGAATTCTATCCTGTTATGCACAAACCTGCCCACCTAGCATCTTAATTATTGTTATATCTGCTTACTTATTGTTATATCTGCTTTCTTCTCTTGTTCCTGAGTTCTTTTAGGTAACATTTTTCCAGTCATTTCACTCTGCTGTTTTCAATTATGGTAACCTCTAGCCCAGTACTGTTTTACCTGAAAACTTTCAGTTTTAGTAATTAATTTTCTTAATTACATAATCTCGTGTACTTCAGTTTGATCTCCACTCTTGACTTCTAGTTCTAATGTCTTTGAGTTGTTCTTTTACTTGTTTAAGCTGTTTCACTCTTTTTTTCAAAGAGGCTTCTGAAATAATTTGCCCTCTAATTGTAGCCATCAAGGCATCCCAACAGTCTATAATATTTTCTTTAGAAACCTTATTACCTGCCATAAAGTTTGCAATGGCCACCTCTATTGATTTTTTTTTGAAAGTTGGACTAATTTAATAAGTTATTACTGAGTCTCCAGATTCCATCTTTTTCCTTGGAGAGTCTATTGTTAAGTCCTAGCTAACTATATTATGGTCTGAAATCAAGAGATGTTCAATCTTGGTTTGTAATGCTGAGCTATTAATGAGTAAATCTTTAGATATTAAAATATAGTCCAATCTAGAATACATTTTATGATGTGCTGAGTAGAAGTTATAGTCCTTTTTACTATTATGTAGTTCTCTCCAGGAATCAATTAGTTTGAATTGAGAAATGTCTGCAATAATCTAGAGTGGTATTTGTCCCAGTTAGAAAATTTAGATGTTTCATCTAATGGACCATTTACTGAACAGTTAAAGTCTGCCCCTATGATTATGTTAGTGCAATCCCACTTATATAAAAAATGTATTTATTCAGCCAAAAAAAATCCATATCCCCAAAGAGGGCATATGTATTGCCAAAAATCAGCTCCTGGCCTTCCACTTCTGCTTGGGCCAATACAGTTAAACCCTGGGAGTCTGTTATAAATTCAATGACTTTTCCTTTAATTTTTTGTCAAATAGCTGGGCCACTCCAGCACTTTTATTAGATGATCCTAAATAATGGTATTACACCCCTGGCCATTTTTGTTTTCAATTTATTGATTTTTTTTTATTACTTAAAAATATTTCTTGTAGCATCACCACATCCAACTTTAATTTCTTTATTCTAGTCAGAATCATGTATGTTATAATAGGAGCACTGACCCCATTCACTTTCCAGGATGCCCCTTTTATGGTTATCAATATTTATATGATAAATACGTTACTGCAGATTTTACCCATTTTAGATACCATCTCTCACCTACTGGAAAAACAAATCTTTCCTCACATTCTCCCCTACCCATTCTCACCCAATCATGGACTCTTACATTTCCAGGTAATTCTATTATCTGTATTAACATATTGAGACTCCTCCCCACTCTTTTGCCATAGACCTTTTGTCTGGCAATCCCATGTTGCCTCTTGAGTACAGTTTGCTCAGCCTCCGCTAGTCCCCCCTCCTCAACACACCTTAATAGAAAGAAAAGGAAGGTCAGTCAAAATACAGATTAATTAACCCCATTCATAAGCAGTGGAATACTGTGGTAAATAAATTTTTAATTCTTGACTAGCTTTTGTTACAGTGTCCTAGAATTGATTTTGGTTGTTTAGTAACACGTTTCATCTAGAGGGGTAAATCACATACTGTACAGTAGACTTGTATTCCTTTTTCCACAGAGTCTGTTGTACCTGTTTCTCTCAAGAACATTTCTGGTATTAATCTAGTACATGGACTAAACTGCAGAGACCTATAGCACTTTGGAGGCATGAAGCCTGAAGGATTCATGTGGAGGAAATATTGAAGGAGTGGAATAAGAGAAAATGCAGGAATGGCTGCTGCAGCAGGAAGGAACAGGACTTTTGGAGGAACAGGTCAGCACTTAAACCACTTTTTATGCTCAGAGTTCTGGGTCTTTTTTTACTGATCTGTGGAATAGACTCTGCTCTAGTTAAATCTACAAAATGTTCTGGCTCTTCTTCCAAGGCTGGTCCTTTTGAATAAAAGGCCAGTCAGTCCACCAAGTTTGTGGTTAACTGCAGTCACTGCAGTGGCTGTCCAGGTTTAAAGAGTGTTGCTAATTACTCACAGTTTTCTTGAACAGAAGAGCAATTTTCAAGTGGGGAGAAACTTAATATTAAAACTATAATGACTTCTACTTTATGTCTGAGGAAGACTTGAAACCAGATATCCATAAAAAAAAAGAACTGGTAAACTTTCTTGAATTTCAAACACAAAACCATAGCCAGTTTTATGTAATAAAGGCGAGTCTGAAAGATCGCCTTTCACATAAAGTGAACAAATATGAGCTCATACTCAAAAGGGTGATGGGTATTGTACCGACCTTCACAAATAGCAACAGTCGCTACAATACTTTACAAAAGCACACCAAAAACTTTTTTATGAGCGGGTTGAGCCCCCCACCCCCCTTTGTGGGGGGTAGGACCCCACACCCCCCAAACTTAAATAACCAACTCCAAGGGGGGGGGGTGCAGACCATGGGGCAAGTTATTGGATTTTGACAAAAATAAAATGATTCTGCTTGTAGCAGGACCCGAACCCAGGTCTGCTCGTATTGCAAACAGTGGTGTACACCATTACACTATGTGAGCTGCTCAGTGGGAAATGGCAACAAAGGATCCTATATCCTGTAGTAGTGAGTACAGCTCCTTGCTATACTCGCTATACAGGATAGGGTGATATATTGCACCACTCGCTTCCTTGTAGAGTGCTATTATTGAGTTGCTAAAAAGTGCAGCACTCAATATATAGTGCTCTACATGGGTACTACCAAAAAAATCACCAAAGATGCAAAACAAAGAAGCTGTTAACTAAGTTAAAGAGTGGGTCAAGGAGTTCAATAAGAAGAGATTTAAACAACTACAGCTGCCATTTAAATACTGTTGTAGCTTAGCAGGCCTATCAGCAGAAAAAAATGAGGCCAAATTAAAAACAGATACAGACATAAAAAAAGAAAAAAGTGGGAACATGATTCCAACATCGAGCAAACTAATTCAGGTAAGCTCAGATACCAGTGAGACAACAGAATACTTAAATTTACAGTCATAGGAAGAAAATGCAGGACCCTCAAAAGATCAATATGAGCCAGACCCCACCAACAACTCCTCCACAAACAGCACAGAGCAGGAGCAGACTCAAGACCCCACCACCCCACACACTGGGCAAAACAATTATTGTGCTCTTTTCAAACATTTCAATCTTTGTTGGAAAAACTACAACAATTACCAGGCAGAATGCTTAAAAAATCTCTCTCCAGCATAGACACTAATTTAGAACAAGGTATTAAAAGAATTAGTGAGCTGGAACATCGTCAGTCCCAATAAGAGGATTCCATGAGTTCAGTCCCAAACGAAATTAAGAAAGTGCAAAAACAACAAGGTCTAATACAAGTCAAGCTAGGTGATCAGGAAAACTGTGCCCGGCAGAAAAATATCTGTATTTTTGGGCTATTATTGGATTGGGGAAAAAGAAACATCACTTACGAACACCATGAAAGAGATTTTTTCCGCATTATTAGAAATCGACAAAGACGTTCCCATTACTTACTGAATACACTGGCTAGGGCAGAACAAAGATGGAAAACGTGGAGCCAGACTGGCAATGTTAAACATGTTGACATCAGAAGGGAAGTATCGAATCAGGAAAGCTTTTTATAAAACTTCTAACACTCAGATTTAAAGATCAGTCTAAGATACTTTGGGAATGAAGAAAACATTCCTGGTTCTTCTAATCTGCTAGCTGTTTTTCCATCCTGCCTCCCTTTTCAGCAATTCAGTGCTGTCTTTCTGCAAGCTACTCAAGAGATGACTACTCCAGCTTTGTTCTGGAGACTGCAAATTACATAACAAAGCTTCTTAAGTATGTCTCACTTACTGTGTGGAACTCCTTAGCTTCATCAACACAAATTGCATAAAACTAACCAGGAAGAACTTCTCTACCTTCTGAATCCTACAAAATATGGGCTCTTTCTAAAACTCTGTATCTCTCTTTTTTTTGTAACTCTTGGTTTATTGAGAAAAAAATCCACATTACATCATGACAGTGATGTCCAGAACATTGTAAAGAACACCATCTTTTTACCATTACATTGGTACAACTATCCAAGAAGGTTCCATACAGAGCAACTGCCATTTATACTGTTATTACATTTCTGGTATAGTTTCTTGTCACACTCTTAACAAAACAAAACAAAACAATGGGTTGGAAGCACAAAGTATTCTGTTAAATACAGTGTCAGGCAACATTAGAACTTCATGGTATGCATGTTATTTGCTGAGTAACTGTCTCATTTTTGTCTCACTATAGCCTGGCTGCCACTTTATGTGGCTGTCTTTATCTACGACTTGGGGGGGAGCGCAGTGTATCTGTCCATGGCACCAAGGGGCCGTACATCATACTGAGCTCTGGCTCTATCATTCTGGCATTTGCAACCTATTATTCCAAAACCTTTAACTTGTCAGCTACAACAATCAAACAGTATATTTCAGGTATCTAGTTCACTATGATGTCTATCCATCTTGATCTACCAATATCCTCACTCTCAAGTCCAACAATCAGCCTTCCTTTAAGGTATGAGAAAAGTGACTCATCTAGAATCTTCAACAAGGAAACCCATAGATTGCAATTTATATTCTCAGATGATTGTTCCTTTAAATAATGGCTTTTTTGATCCCTTTGCAGACCTTGATCTGCAAACTGCCATGACTTTGGCCTTAGAACTCTGTGGCCTGGAGAATTTACATCTTCCTCTTCAGTCTTCAATTCAGCCATCCATCTCAGGAATAAGGGGTTACAGAAAGCATCTGCAGAACATTTCCTCCTCACCTTGCCAAAATCAAAACCCACAGAAACAGAGGAGTCCATGTCTCTTATTTTACAAAAAACTTCACTTGGTTCCCTATTCAAGTCCTCAATTTGCTGCAGTCCTTGGACAGATATTCAAATTCCATTCATCCTCTTCCATATACTGAGACCTACTCCATCATGACTACTTCCTTGTTTGCCCTCCGTGTCAGAACACTTCATAGGTATCATAGGTAATTACAAGCCAGAATATAGTGTACTACCTTATAAGGCTTGCCAAACATAATTAAATTAAACATTTTCTATTACCAAAATGACGGTCGATCCCATTCTTAAATTCGGTCATAGTAATACTATCTACCAATTCTATTGGCAAGGTATTCCAAACCCCCACAACTCTGCAACTATACCATTGTTTCCGAAAATTGTGCTCCCATGCATGTTGATATAGTTGTTTGGCATGTTTCCTAGTACTAGATCTTCCAAGGTTTCTTGTGAGCCCCATTTCTCTCATTGAATCTACATCATTCATGTTTTTATATAGAAAACACAGATCACCCCTTAGTCTACGATAGGATAATGAATAAAGGTTTAGACTGAGTAATCATTCATAGTAATTTTTGTTTTTTAATCCTTTTATATGCCTAGTCAGTTTTCTCTGAACCCCTTCTATTGATAAAATAACTGCCTTATTTTGGGGAGACCAAACCTGAGCACAATATTCGAGGTGAGGTCTCACTAATGCACTGTAAAGTGGGATCAATACCATCTCTATCCCTACTTACATATATTTGAGAATGTAATTAAGGTTATGGATTGTTTTCCTAATTTGGTTCCCACAGTGTAATCTAAATATCATATCATTAGTAACTGTAATACCCAAATCCCTTTCCTCTGTTGCTTCCCCCAAGGTGTTATTATCTAAAAGATATAATTCTCTCTTATTATTCTTACCAAAGTGCATTACCTTACATTTATTTTTGTTTAATTCTAACTGATTTAAGAATGTCCAATTGTAAATTAAATCCAAGGCTTGCTGCAGGGTAGCTTTTTGTTGAACATCATTAACCACTAAGCCCAATCTACAGTCATCTGCAAATTTGTACATCCAAATGTTGTTGTTACTCATTGCTAACGAAGCAATGTATATATTAAATAAACAAGGGCCCAAAACAGAGCCCTGTGGGACCCCACTAGTCACAGGAACCCAATTAGAATATTCTCCATTAATAACCACTCTCTGCCTTCTTTCCTGAATCCAATTTTAAATCCATTTACAGATATTACTAGGCAAATTAATGGCTTCCAAGACTGACAGTAAGCCATTGTGGGGTAGTTTATCAAAAGCCTTGGCGAAATCAAGAAAATCTACATCCACGGAATTTTCCACATCCATTTCACGATTCACATTTTCGTAGAAAGACAATAAATTTGTCTGGCATAATCTATTTTTGGTGAATCCATGTTGTTTATGGTCAATTATATCCTGTCTCTCCTGATGTTCTATTATGATTTCCTTGGTTAATCCTTCCATTATCTTACCCAGTATTGAAGTTAGGCTAATTGGTCTAAAGTTTTCAGGCAAAGTTCTAGACCCTTTTTTTAGGATAGGGACAACATTAGCCAGTTTCCAATCCCTAGGGACCAATCCCATATCCATAGATGCTTGGAAAAGATAAGTTATAGGTTGAGCCAATTCCACTGCCAACTCCTTCAGTATCCTTGGGTGCATTCCATCTGGTCCTGGGGATTTATTGACATCAAGGCTAGCCAATTGTTTATATATGGTATTGGGATTAAAAATAATTGACCCTGGTACTGGTGATCTTATAGATTCATATAAATCTGCATCAGTGGTATTATATACTGAACAAAAATAATGGTTCTGGATGGTAGCCATGTGTTGGTTAGAAGAAATATGTCCTGACTCAGTAGTAAACGGTCCTATATTACTGGGGGCCCTCCTCTGTTTATTAATAAATGAAAAAAATGATTTTTTATTATCCTTTACCTTATCTGCAAGGTTGACCTCACATTGGGCTTTGGCTTTCCTGATATTAATTTTTATTTTCCTAAGGCATTCTTTGTATTCAGCATGAATTCTTGGTGATTTAGATAATTTTGTTTTTTTATATAATCTATTCTTCTTATTAATTCATTTTTTTTATTTTAGGTGAAAGCCAAATAGGTTTCAAAGCCCTGATACTATTGTATTTTTTAATAATGGGGATAAACTCTGTAGTTAAGCTATCAATTTTAGTTTTAAGGGATTCCCTCATATCATGTATAGATTTATTAGCAAAATCAGTTTCCCAATCCCAGCAACTTAATTTTATTTTCATTTTATGAAATTCTGCCTTACCAAAGTTATACATTATGGTTGTACCAGTGGGTTTGGACATTTGGGATTCACTTATATTAAATAAGACCGAACTATGATCGCTATTTCCCAGAGGTACACTTTTTTCAACTGAGTTGATTGTCTCACCCATATTAGTAAACAACAAATCCAGAATATTATTGCCCCTTGTATTGTTAAGTACCATCTGTTTAAATCCCCCATGATCCATAACATCAATAAACTGCCTCTCAAAAGGAGATGAGCCTAGACCTTTACCCTAATCTATATTGGGTATGTTAAAGTCCCCAGTAATCAATAACCTATCAGTAGGATCAAGGTTCCCAAAAATATCCAACATGGCCTTATCATCTTCCTGTGACATGGATGGGGGGCCTATATAGAAGTCCCATAATAATTTTGGGACTATTATTGGGTAACAATTTAACCCATAGGAGTTCAAGTTTACCTGTTTCCCATTTTATAGTTTCCAAAGGTATATCTTCATGAATATAAATTGCCACCCCCCCTTTCTATATTTTCTACAATGGGAATACAGCTTATAGCCCTCAATTTCTTTTTCCCAACTATCATTTTCGTTCCACCATGTCTCAGTAATGAGGGCAATGTGAATTTTATTTTTATGTAGCAAGATGTTGAACTCATCATATTTGTTCTGTAAGCTGCGGGCATTTAATAGAATTACTTTCCATCCAGGGGTGTTTTGAGTAGCTGATAAGGAACCTATCAAATTACTTTCAACTGTGTCCCCCCATACCAGTTTAAATGAAACCTCATGACCTCCAAAACTTTTTTACTCATAACCCTTACCCCTGCATAATTTAAGTGAATTCCATCCTTTTTAAATAAGGAACTTCTGCTAAATGTTCGTGCATTATCCATAAAACCAACCCCTGATTCGACACAAAATTGCCTAATTTTGGAGTTAATGTCAACAATCTGTCTATTTTTGTAGTCATTAATGCCGTACATGGGAAGAATACTGGATATGATAATTTCCCCTCCATGATTTATAACTGAATCAACGATATACTTATAATCCCGTAGCATAAAATGCCAGTTTGTTTTCCCTACATCATTTGCCCCCACATGAAAGATAACCAAGGGCGCAATTGTGTTTTCATATAGTCCCTCCATCAAGCCCACAACATCATGTAGTTTAGCTCCAGACAGTGAACTAACTGTGGTATGTGCTTTTCTATTAGAACACACTAAAGTATCAATACCCCTTATAATTGAATCTCCGATAATCAAAATATCTCGTTCCATGGGATTAGACTCTCTTGGTTCCCTTATTTTGGCAGTATCAATAGTACTTATAGGCTCAATTGGGATTACATTACAAGAGTCCCCTAGTTCTTTATTGGAAGTACTAAATTTACTGCTAACTACTCATTGGAATCAAGTGTTTTTGAGGGGGCATGTGAATTATCCCCTTTTCTGAGGGCCACAGGTGTGTTTAATAATTGGCAAGGGTCTTCAAGTAATTCACAGTTGGATAATACCTCCAGAGCATCAGATGGTATAGTATTAAGACACTCAAATCTATTATTTAAATCTATAAAAGGTTTGGGCTGAAATCCTTCATCCTTATCATTAAAGTTTGCATCAATATATTCCTTTGCCCCATTTGCATATTCATTTGTATATTCACTATGCTCGACATTATTTGCTACCAGGGATTGTCTATTACTGACATCACAAACAGCCTCATTAATATAATCCTCCAGCCTGGAAATATCTTTGTACGTTTGTAACCTCGTTTCCAACTCTTGAACCTCTTTAAGCAGAGCAAAGTTTTTAATACACTTATCGCATGTAAATTCAGAGTTGGAAACTTCTTCAGTAAACATCAGGCATTCCTGACATGTTTTTCTGCCTTTCATCTTTCTTTGTCTTGTAAACACCATGCTTATGGTTAAGTTACTCACCCAAAAGACCACCGCTAAGATAGATGATATATACTATTTAGGTTTTTATCTAAATAGTTAATCCCCCAGTGCTCCCAGTGTCCCCAGCGGACAGCAGACACGCTGAGCCAGGTCTCATGGCAGTATCTTCATGCAGGCCCTCCCACAGACATTTACCCTGTTAGCTCGCTACCGGTGGAGTGGAATTTAATGAATCCACCGAAGTAAGTCTGTGTCCCTCGAGATGCTTTGGACTTTAAAATAACCAAAATATCAAACCTAGTATTCTATCTACTATATAGATCGCTAGAACACCAAGGAAAAGTAAAAGATTAAAAATAAATCTAAAAAGAAAGGGTAATTTGTAGCTCAGGTTAAACCCAATGAACCACAAAATCTCTTCCTGTTCCCAAATATGGTCCCAGGGCTCCAGTGTTTAAAGGTATATTATGGTGCAAAAACACAGGTATATTACAGTGCAAAACAACAGCCCACACAGAGCCTGTATTTCCAATAACTTCTATTTAGTTCACATCAATTCAGTATATCTCAGCATAAATGGTTTATTTTTGGTGCTCCGCTTGCTGGTGGAGTGGAATTTAAGTGAATCCAGCGGATTCTTTGTTATCTGGGTCTTGATGCCTCATCCTTCACTGTCCACTCATTCAGAATTGGAGCTGTCACTTCAGCATCCCAACACATATTATCAAAGTTATGGGTTGCAGGGCATCTTCCTGCTTAAACATCTTTTATCAGTGATCCAATTTTAGAACTCAACCAAGTTTATTGACAGCTAGCCTGTTAAATTACATTTATTTAAGCCTGGAGATAAGCCTAACCCAGTAACCTTGGTTCCCAAGAGGTTACCTTCACCTGTGTTTTTTTTCCTTTCCTCCTTACTATTGAGACGATTCTGTGAGTTGATGTGGGAGTCACGTGATGCAGGAAGTGGAGTAGCTGGGTCTCCGCGAGCTCCGTCTATCACCCGTCTTAAAACCTGAAATACCTCTACTAAAGGGAGTACAATCGGGCACCAGAGATTGCGACAAGCTGGAAAAGACTCAGAGAGTGAATTTATGGAGGCAGAGATGAAAAAGCCGCCCCCCCAAGCACACCCCACCGCAACCCCCGAAAAGCTGCAAGAAGTCCAGCACTCGGTCTCAAGCGTCATTTCAAGGGGCAGGCACTGATAGCGATTGGAGGAACCTCTAACCTTGAATCACTTCTTAGAGGAAATCGCCCTCTTAAAAATACAATTCTAGGCATGGCTGGAGAGTTGAAGGACATTAAAGGGCGATCGCAGATTTATCACGGAAGGTCTCCGATAATGAAGCACGCATTAAGTCAATGGAAGGCAATAAGGAAAAGTCTGACACGGCGATTACTAAGCTCTCTCAAAAGGTGCACAAACTAGACCTTAAAGTAGAAGACCTTGAGGGTAGAAGCCGACGCAACAATGTTGTGTTTATTGGCCTACCAGAGAAAGCTGAGGGTCAAGATCCGATCAAGTTTGCACAGAAAATCACAGAGAAACTTGTTGGGCCCTCGCCTTCGGGCCTAAGTACACTATAGAGAGAGCTCATCATGCTGCGCCCCCTCCCCTCTCCAGATCGCCCTCCCAGACCTTTCATCATAAAGTTCCTCAATTATCAAGAAAGGCAGTTATTAATAGATAAATCCAGAGAAGATAAAGAGATTTACTGGGAGGGAGCCCGGATTAGAGTAGCACAAGATCTTCCGCTCTCGATCCGTCAAAAACGGGCTGCTTTCCATCCCTTAGTTAAGTGATTGATTGCTGTAGAATTGAAGTTCAGAATGGGATACCCTGCAAGGCTTCAGGTTCTAATTGGAATAGAATGGAAAACCTTTGAATCTTTGGATCTGGCATCGGTAGCTCTCCGGGAGGCCTTCCCAGTGCTCTTCAAGGAACCATGAACTTGGTTAAGGAAAACTTAGCTCGCCATGCTCGGACTATCAAATACATAAGTTGCATGCTTTCTAGACTTGATGGGCATTACTTTATCTGGGACTGGCTGGAGTCATAAAATGGACTTTGGTTCCGTTACTAATGGATAGTAGAATAATACATGTTTATACACTATTGGGGGTATATGGGCCATTAAGGTCTTATGTTCTCTAGCACCTGTTAAAAGTTATTTTTTATATGTTTGGTTAATCAATGTTGCCTAATCGTTGGGGTGATTCTGAGGGGAAATTTTGTTTTATTACCCCCTTAGTTTGGCTGGATCTGTGGAATATACTTGTCTGGGGGCTCCATCCTCATATCCTGGTGCATCTTGTGGATAATAAGTAGTTCGGTCATGGGCTGAGGGCCCTTATGAGAGGTATTTGAAAGTGAAGCAGGGCTGGATATTATTCAGCTGGGTGATGGGAAGATGGGCGGAGTAAGCTCGGCATCCTGATATCATGGGCCATAGCGTGAATGCTTGGGTCAAGGGGAAGGAAGGGAGGGCCTCGGGACGGTTGATGGGGAGGGGGTGTGTTCAAGGGTTTGAGGTAAGATTGGTTAGGGTTATTCTGGGGGTTTCGTGGGCCAAAGTTTTGGGGGCACAAGGCTACTGTGAGGAATCCTCAAAGTTAGCATGGAAGACTACTTTATGTATTATATCCTAGTTTTTCTATATGGGGCTGATACGTTCATTAAGCTTTGTACATGGAATGTTAAAGGGACATGTAATAAGTCTAAACAATATAAAATAATGAAGTATATAGAGGCAGCTAAGTAAAGTGGCCTTTCTGCAAGAAACACACTTGCTGCAGGATGAGGCCAATTATATGAGAAGGATGCAATTTGGGAGGTCTTTTCCTCCCAGGGCAGTACAAAGAGCAAAGGGTCATGATATTATTTCATAGATCGTCCCTTTGCCCTATTAAAATTATTCAAGATAGAGAGGGTAGATGGGTTCTGGTCAGGGAAAGCTTTATAATGTAGAAGTTTTGTTAGGGGCAATTTATGGGCCTAATTCGGATAATCAGGATTTTGTGGCTGCATTAATTAAGGTCTTGTTACCTTTTGCACATCTCCCTATGATAATAGGGGGGGATTTCAATTTGGCTCTTGACCCCTCACTGGATAGATCCACTAAGACTCCAACAGCTCTTGCACCGGCTTGTGTGGCTTTCAACGATCTGTTGGAGCGGTTGGGCCTGGCGGATGTTTGGAGGGTGCTTCACCCACAAGACAGGGAATATACCTTTTTGTCCCCAGTTCACAGGTCAGGCTCTTGGATTGATTATATATTTGTTTCCCGTGTTCTACTTAGAGGGGTTATAAGCTCTGAGATTGTAGCAGCGCCACTGTCGGACCATTCTGCGGTGGTGGTCACGATTTCCTCTCCTCCTTATCCGTAAAGGTAGCAGATGGAAAGTAAACAATCAGTTATTGAGGGCCCCTAAGATAGTTCAGAAGTTGACCTCACAAATTGAGGAGTTTCTAGTTTAATGTGACAGAAAATGTAAGACCTGATATTCTTTGGTCTACATTGAAAGGGTTTATCAGAGGCCTTTTAATCAGCCAGGCTTCCAGGAGGAAAAAAGAGACGAATGCTATCATGGCAGATTTGTTAAGCCAAATTAAGGCTCTGCAGAATGCCATGATGGCCAATCCTCAGGTGGAGACCGAGTCTAGATTAATCAAAGCTAAAAATGTCTACCTTAAGTTGTTGGGAGATCAGGCGGAGCTGGCTATTATCAAGACAAAGGCTAACTATGTAGATCAAGGTGATAAACCAGGTAAGTTTCTGGCCAGATGGATTGCTCAATTGGAAGCCTCTCGTCTGGTCGGGGGAATCTGGTCAGATCAAGAAAGGTGCATTAAAACAGATTCAGAGGATATAACCTGGATTTTTAGAAATTATTATGAGGCCCTTTATGGACCTATGCAGTTTCCTCCCAGTCCAGATATGATGGGGGCCTACTTGGATGGGATATCTCTTCCTAGACTGGTAGAGACAGATTATAGTGTCTTGACTGCTGATATTACATATGGGGAAATAGAGCTTGCAATCAAGAACCTACCAAATGATAAAACACCTGGTCCAGATGGGTTCTCACCCAATTTTATAAAACTTTCTCAACTTCTCTAATCCCTCTGTTATCCAGATTATTTCAACATATTCTCTCGGGTGAGGATATGGATAGATACCTTTCAGAAGCACTCATTGTGGTATTACTTAAACCTAATAGGCCCCCTGAGAAACCTGAAAGTTATAGACCCATATCCCTACTAAATTACGATATAAAAATACTAGCTAAAATATTAGCTGATAGGATTGGTAGGGTATTGCCGAATTTAATTGGTGTGGAGCAGGTTGGCTTTATGAAAGGGAGGTCTTCAGCAGACCATTTTAGAACCCTGTCTCATGTCTTCTCGGCTTCTGAGGAGGCTGTTCTCCCTTGGGAATTGGTCTCTTTGGATGCCGAGAAGGCATTTGATAGAGTTTACTGGCCCTTTTTATTTCAGGTATTGGATAAATTTGGTTTTCCGACTCAGTTTATTGATTGGATTAAAGCCCTGTATTCAAACTCATCAGCTAGGATTGTATGTAATGGGGTTATATCCTCTTCTTTTCGTTTACGGGTTGGGACGAGGCAGGGCTGCCCTCTATCCCCTCTCCTCTTTAATCTTTACTTAGAGCCTTTGATCAGGCGTATTGTTTCTCATAACAGGATTGAAGGGATTCAAATTAGAGACCAAATAATCAAAGTTACTGCATTTGTGGATGACCTATTAATTTATGCTGCCAATCCAGCCTCTTCACTACCAATATTGCTTGAGGTTATAAGGAATTCAGTGTGTTAGCTAATTATAAGCTAAACCAAGAAAACAGTCGTGTATCCCTTAAATAGCAGGGTATTTAAAGAGATGTTGTCAAGCTTGGCTTGGCTGGAGCCCCAAATCCTTGAGATACCTGGGCCTTACGTTGACAACCAACTCCGATAAGCTCCGACACCTTAATCTTGATAATTTGGTTCATATTATAGAATTGGATATGAAAAGATGGGCCCAACTCCCTCTTACATTGTGGGGTAGGATAAATGTGGTAAAAATGAACATATTTACCAGGCTTTTTTATCCTTTGAGCAACCTCAATGTTTGGCTACCTTTATCATGGTTTAAAAAATTGCACAAGATGATAGCAGACTTTATCTGGAATTACAAAAAGGCTAGAATGGCCTATGTTAAACTGGCAGCACCCAAATTGCAAGGTGGTTTGAAACTACCCTATTTTGCAATGTACTTTTGGGCAGCACATATGAGCAAATATGGTAAATGGGCGTTTTCTCTCTTGCCCAACTCTAATTCTAGAGGGGTTTATCTACCGCTATGGGTGAATCTGGAGATTAGTTTTATTAAGAGTTTGGGTTTGAATCCCGAAGCCTTACTCTATAATGCCCCCAAGATGCTTCCCCTGTTTAAGAATACTCCTATCGGAGTATCTCTTAGGGTTCACAACCAAGCATGCAATTTCCTCAGATACAATTACGTTTTGGACAGATTCCAACCAATTATTGGAAATCCCCAATGGCGAATTGGCAACAAGATTATTACTCATAAATGGTTGCCGGTTTGGGAGATTGTAGGTGGAAGGACCTTCTTGATATAGAGGGAGAACCTAATTCCACTCTACAAATCATCCAGAAATTTAACCTGTCTATGAGGGAGGTATTTAAGGTTTATCAATTAAGGCACCTCCTAGTTCAGAAACATGGGGCTGATAGGACTATTGTACCTGGTACAGATTTTTGGGCAGACCTTAAACCCCTAGTTGGATCCCCTCATGCTGTTTCAAAGATTTATCAAGTTCTGTTTCAAAGGGCTTTTTCTGAAAATCTAGCTCCTTCAGCATACTGGGCTAAGGTCTTTCCAAATACTAGTTTAGAATGGAAGCATATATGGGGCAATTGTCATAAATACATTAGACAGAACCATCTTAGATTAACCCAATTTAAAATCTTACATAATATATATTACACGCCCCAAAAGTTTATGGATATGAAGATCATGCAAGAGCTTGGGTGTTATAGATGTGGCTTAAAGGAAGGTGACTTGCTCCATGTCTTCTGGCATTGTTCAAAAGTTGCTCCATTATGGAGAGAAATCAAAGACAGGGCGAATCCAATGCTTTGTATTGGAGAGATGTTCACGCCAGAGGTTTGTTTACTAGGAGATCTATCAGATTTTCCGGTGAAACTGAGGAAATATCATATAACCCTAATCTCCATTATTGTGAAGAGATTAGTTCTTAAACATTGGAAGGATTCTACCATACTCACTTACTCATAATGGCTATCAGATTTACTTGAGAGCCTCAGGATTGAAAGGACGATAGCGATCCTTCATAACCAATTGCCTCTTTTTGATAAGATTTGGTCTCCATTAGAAATTGCTTACTCCTAACAGTAAAAGGGATAGATACCATGCCTATCAGATCAAAAGATAGTGCCTTGTGTGGAGGGGGTTTAAATGGTGGGTGGTTTGGTTTAGGGGGGTGGTAGGGCCGGGTTGCAGAGGCTTACGTTATGATTAGGGTTTTCTATTCGTTGTATATTTAACAATGTTTACCTTTACTATATGGTGATTTGCATTGTAAGTCTCTGTACCCTGGCTGGTCTTAAAACTTAATAAAAAGTGAATAGCAAAAAAAAAAAAAGAGACTATTCTGTGAGTTAAGGGAGATGCATTCCATTATGTGTCATCTTTAATTTTTGACTTTTTAGCTACAAACTGTTTCCATTAGCCTTGAGACAATTCTCCTTGCACTTCTCTACCAAAGGTGGAAAACCAGAGGAAGAGACAAGCCAAAAAGGATAAGGAATAGAGAAAAGATTAGTAGAGGGAGAAAAGGAAAATAATAGTATAGAAGGGCCATGCCATGTGAGTCCAGTAACAGGAGGGCACTTACAGTGCTCTAGCAAGTTTAGATGCTTGTGGGTCAATGGTAACAGGAACAGGATTCTCTATTATGACATTGATATAGTGTTTTGAATGCTGTTAAGCTAATAGGCTGAGTTAATTTCAAGGTTTTTTGCAGATTGTTCCACAGTAGGGGTAGAACATTGCTTAAGTATGCCCTGCCAAAATGTGATCTGGCCTTGTAAACATACAAGGAAATAAGAAGTGCTTCTTGGCATATTTTCTAAGTGTACATAATGGTAAACAGACAGACATATATTGTGGCAGTTTTTTTGTAATAGCATTGTATGTCCAAATCATGACATTTCTCTGGTGTCTATAATGGAGGGATGACCAACCCACTGCAGCATACAAGGAACAGTGATGGGTGGAGAATGGAAGACCTGTGATGAACCTTATGGCTTGATGATAAAGCGTGTTGAATTTGGTAAGTGCACCAGCAGGCCCCTGGCTGTAGAGGAAGTCTGCATAGCCTAATAGGGAGAGGAAGGTAGTATGAACCATTCTCAGCTTGGCCTCCCTTGTGAGAAGATTGTTGATTCTAAAGAAAAGAGCAAGTCTCTGTCTAAGTTTCTTTGCCAACTCTTCTATGTGATCGATGAAAGAGAATCTATGGTTGATCCATACCCCCAGATATTTGAACTTAGTAACATATTGCAGCTGTTCACCTAGGATACTGGTGATCTGAGGGAGTGTCCCAATGGTAGCAGGGTGAGGTGCATGAGGGAAAGGCAAGATCAACATTGCCTTAGTTTTCTTAGCATTTAGCAACAACTTCTGGTTAAGGAGCTGATGCTGGAGTGGATTGAATTCACACTGAAGACCTTTGCATGCCGCATCAGGGGTAGGATTACTAGTGTAAAGCACTGTGCCATCTGCAAAAAGATGTATTTGTGCTTTTTTGATGGTAGCATCAATATTGTTAATGTTGATAGTGAAGAGCAAAGGACCCAGAATAGAGCCTTGTGGAACACCCCTCAACAGGGATTTTAGGGGTGAAACTTCCCCTTCTGCCTTCACTTGTTGAAGTCGACCTGAGAGGTAGTTAGCAAACCAACTCAAGGATAATGGATCAAGCCCAATGTTCTGAAGGGATGAAAGGAGCAGACTATGGTCTACAGTGTCAAACACCTTACTTAAATCTAGAAATACTGCACAAAGTTGTTATTATCCAGTTCACATTGCCAATCATTGGTTACCGTGGCTAAGGTTGATATAGTACTATACTGTGCTCTAAAGCCTGATTGTAGTGGGTTGTGCAACTTTGCAGACGCCAGATAGTTGTGAAGCTGAGTGCTCACAACTTTCTCCAGCAGCTTAACCAGTATTGGATGTAATGAGATTGGCCTACAATTGTTAAGGTCACTGGGATCTCCAGACTTAAAAGGGGGATCACGAGTGCTGTCTTTCAGATAGGTGAGAGGTCCCCCTGGGAAAGGGATAAATTAAACAAGTGTGTAATCAGAACTGCTAAGACTTGATAGCCAACCTTAAAGAAATACAGGTCTATAAGGTTGGCTCCAGCGCACTTTTCCTAGTATCTAACTGTAGCAGGAGATCTTCAACTTCTTTCAGGGATGTTGGCTGTAGGGAGAAAACCAAGTTATAGATAGGTATTCTTTGAATATCTTCACCTAATTTGGAGTGGAGAGTACTGGCAGGAGAGGTGTCGAAGGCTAGTCCTGCAGTGGCAAAGTGGTTATTAAGTGCATCAAGGATAGTCAGTTTATCAGAAATGATAGTATCACCCATAGTAATTTTGGCCGGTGGGGAATTACCAGAAGTATGGCCTTCTATCTCTTTGATTATACTCCAAAATTTGGAGAAACACTTAGATGACAAGTCAAGATGTGAGTGGTAAAAGTTAGCCTTTGCTTCCCTAACCATCTTGGTGCACAGGTTCTGTACACTCCTAAATAAATTCTAGTCATTTGTAAGATTGGTTTTACGGGCAGTTTTCCAAAGCATATCCCTGCTTCACAAAGCATCTTTCAGTTCCTTTAAAAACTACTGTCAGGGTTTGTCTCTGACAAGGACTTTCACCAATGGCACATGCTTGTTTAGGGCCCCAATATGATTTCATGGAATATGTCATATGCCGTAGTCAGGGATTTTACTAAATAAAAGTACTGCCAATGTAAGGAGTCCCTTAGATCTTAAAGTACTGCCTTATGACATGACACCTGTGCCTTGCAAGTTTGGAAAACAAATTCCATTCCATTCAGGCTGTAGGTGAGAGGAAAAAAAAAGTTAAGCACAGAAAAAAAAATTAGTCACCCACAGGAAAATAGCATATGTTGATCTGAGAAACCGCGCAAGCTGCCATTACAAAACTTTCTATAGATCAATACCTTGTCTCTGGGACAACGTATGCAAAACTTCTGCTAATTTTTTTTTTAGCCAGTGCCAAAGACATTAATGTGCTATGTTATGGGTTAACATTGAACACCCTACTCAACCCTAACAATATTGGCACTACTGCACCACTATAATACATGATACTGGAGATGTTGACAACTATGTGAGCAGTATACCTGGCTTAACTATCAATACACTACATAACAACCCACTGTAGCAAAGAGAGCAAACACACTTTAGGAACTTGCAATAATATTTGCTATAACACACTTCAGACTTTAAAGCAGAAATTCATAATGTTTCAACATCTTAAATCAAAATAAACTTTGTGCAAATAAAGGTAGTGGTGTCCACAATGTTAAGAGATTGTTTGAAAATGTGTCCCTTAGTATGAGTGTCAGTATCCTACACTGTCCTACATTTTGAGTCCCTCTAGTAGTAAGGCGGGGTGTAAGCAGGGTCAGGGTGAAAACCTCGACTAGACAATAGGTGATGGGGTAGGCTAAAAATGAGCAGAATGGATGGACAAGTCTCTTTTTCTACTAACATTGGTAATTTCTGTTGATTTTAATGGTGGGAGCATAGCCAGCAGTGACCACCAATGAACCTTGCCCACATCAGTAGTTGGCTACCAAAAAAGAGTGCTGTATTCTGGTGGGGATCTCTAGACTTTAAAAAAATGTTTAGAGGAGAATCCTTATTTAGTTGCATCACTTGGTGTGCTTTATCAGCCAGTAAATGCTGAAAGGTCAACCATTTTATTTTTAGTGTAAGAACATTTTAGGAGTGAGGTGTAGGGATATGAGTTACAGACAGGGCATTTCAGTAAATTTATGGAAGGAGTTAGTTTTATTATTTTCAGGCATTAACTTTCACTGTTCAGCAGAAGAGTCTACAGTCCTTTCCCGACACAGTATATCAGCCTCTGTGGCTGTGAAGGCATTGAGTTGCAACCTGTAGTGAGCAGTGACTGAACAATGCTGCCACTGAAACTGTTGAAAGGGGAGCTGTGATTGAGAGAAGAGCTTGGAAGGATTTCAGCAGAGCTACCATTGCCATTAGGAAGTGGTGATGACTGAGGAGCTGGCGAGGTCAACGACCAGAGACCGGAGCTATTCTGGGTGAAATTGCCAGGAAGGCCATTGCCTAAAGTCTTTCTTCTCACTGATGATCTGCCTTTTGGGTAGCTTCTCCAGTCCGCTCCTCTCTCAGTAAAAGTGTTCACCTGTAAATAATATTGTCTCTGAAAAGATCTGTTGCTTCACAGAGCAAGGGGTGAGAGCTCTAGACTGTGATTAAGCAGTTTCTATGGATTGGGGGTGAGAGCTCCTGTGTGGGGCAAGTTGTGACTTTCATATTGAGAGGTTGTGACTGTTGTGCTCCCTCAGTTGATAGCGATGGTCCCTTGTTTGTTTCCACCTGCAGAATTGAGTGGTGAGAGCACTCAGTTTTCTGCATTAAAGTGTCAGTCTCACACTGGATTGTTCTACAATATTAAGCAGTAAGTGCTGTGAGCACTGCTCCCTTTGCCAATTGAAGACTAGACATTGCCTAGCTCCTAGAGCTCATCCTGACTCAGGAGATAATTTTGGACTTCTCCTCTTCAGCCCACTGTTGTATTCTCCTTATATATATTTTATTGCTTTTTAAATACTGTTAAACATTTTTGGGAATTGTTGGGGAGTGGTCTGGTGTGAGTGGTGTTAGGTTAGTAGGTTGAATGGATGGTTTGAATGGAAATAGTTTTTATATAAAGTGGCTGATTGATAAGGATGTATGTGTAGGGATTTAGAGTGAGTGGGGGTCACATATCGGGAGTTATTTTATTGGTTTATGGGTGGTTGGGTAAGTTAAGTGGGCAGACTTTGAGTTCATCAGTTGCAGGATGTGCTTGGGGTTTGGACCCCCCACAAGTTACTTACTCAGCATCCCTACTGCACAACCTCCAACCCTATGTCAACCTCCAAGCACCAGCTATAGTGCTTAGACATAGTGGGGTGGTTGGAATTTGTAGGGGGCGTGGTGGGTTGCTGGGGTTGTAACAGGGGTGAGTCATATCAGGCTGGTCAGTGCAGGAGGCACCCTGGAGTAAAATGGGACCTAAACAGAGGTCAGACATGTTTAGTACCCATTCCCAGGGTTTTCACCAGACCAAGTGGGCAGTTAGCCAGGAGACCAACAGCTTCCACCAGTCCCCCTCAGGCAGTGCTATGCAATGCTAGATCAACTAGGAACATGACCGCTATTATTGAGGACTTGGTCTCCTCAGTTGATCTGACTTAATTATGAAGACCTGGCTGGGAGACGATGCAGGTCCACATTTGGAGGCAGTGGTCCCAGTGGGGTTTCCTGAAGTGTACTGCATAAGGAGGGAACACAGGGGTGAGGATGTGGCCTTCTGTTTTAGATCTGCCTTGAATTTCTCCATGTAACCAGTGAGTTCTACCTCATCATTTGAACACATGGCTGTGCTCGGGGGTCCAGATGCAGGTTGTAGGATCCTCCTCTTGTAGCAACATCCAGGGCGTAATGTGGAATTCCTACAGGAGGTCATGGACTTCATTGCCAGCAGGGCATTGGAGGTGCCCAGATGGCTGATTCAGGGCACCTTCAAGGCCTGGGTCAATGATGAACTCTCACACATTGGTCATGACTTCCTCCAGATGATGACCTCACTGGGTCTTGTATAAGCTTTTGCTTCTGTGACGCATAGCCATGGCCAGGCCTTGGACCTGGTATTCTCACTGGGGCTTGAGGTCACTGACCTAAAGATTGATTTGGTTGCTTGGTCCAATCACTGTACAGTGGAGTCCTCATTCAGGCCCCTCCCCGTTAGTCCCTCCCCATTCCAGATGGTCTGCTGCCATCCATTGAAGGGGTTGACCCCAGAGGGACTCTTGGTGACAGTGGATTTTTCTTTTGTATAGGCCGCTTGTGTGGCAGGTGTGGGTGAGGTAGTGGCAGCCTATAGTAGTGCTGTCACTGAGGCACTCAACTCCTTCACATTGATCCGTATATGACCCAGGTCTTCTCAGTTGAGATCTCTATGCTTTGATGGGGCTTTCAAGGAGATGAAGACCAAGGGTCAGAGCTTGGAGCATTGCTGGCAGAGAACCTGGTCTGAAGAGGACAAACTGGCTTTGAGGATTCACTACAGTGAATATCAAAGGGCAATTGGCCATAAGAAGACAGTGTTCCTGTCCTGTCCAGGGCGATTGCTGCAGGGAGGAACAGACCAGCTCTGCTCTTTTGAACTGTAGATATGTGTCTCCATTCTGCCTGCCTGCAGACAGAAAGTGCCACTTCAAGTTGCTCAGTGAGAAGAGTTCATTCAGTTGTTCTCTGACAGGGTGTCCATCACTAGGACTGGGATCATCCTGGTGGGAAGGAGCAGCCTTGCAATATTGGGCAGTGCATTATCAGAGGTACTCCTATTGCTTGGGGTGAGTTTAGGCTGGTGGGGTTGGCAGAGGTCATTGAGGTAATCTCAAAGCTCTGGCCCACATTTTGTGAACTGGACCTGGGCCAGACATGTCTCTTAATGGGATGTACAGAGCCTATTGGTCCAGTGGCCACCTAGATTTTTCAATGTACACTCTTGAATGGATCTTTTCCAGATGCCTTAAAAGAGGCATTGGTGAAGCCCCTTCTGAAGAAATCATTGCTTGACCCTGGTGTCTTGGCAAATTATTGACCTATCTCTAACCTCCCATTTTTGGGGAAGGTTGTTGAAGAAATGGTGGCTCTGCAGCTCAAGACACACCTTGTGGCCAGTTACATCTATGAGTCATTTGGGTCTAGATTCTGGTCTAGACATAGCACTAAAATGGCATTAGTCAAGGTGTAAAATGATCTCCTTGGGGCATAAGATGATGAAGGATATTGGTCAATTCTCATCCTCCTCAATCTCTCCTCAGCTTTTGACACTGTGGGTCATGCAACATTGCTGGATTACCTCAGGGAATTCTGTGGACTCATTGGTATTGTCATCAGTTGGATCAAGTCCTTTCTGATGGACAGGATGCAGAGGGTAGGGATGGGGAATTTCTCCTCCTGCCCAAAATCCCTGCCATGTGGAGTTCTCCAGGGGTTGATCCTGTCACTTGTGCTGTTTTCAGTGTACATGCTACCCCTGGGTGAAATCATTAGATGATACAATCTGGGTTTTCACTGTTATGCTGATGATATCCTGCTGTATGTGACATTCTCTCTGGAGACATAGAATACTGTGAAAAATAAATGTCTGGCTGAGATCCAAGACTGGATGTCCTCTAACTGGCTTAGACTCAACACTGATAAGACGGAGGTACTGTTAGTAGAGCCTGGCCACCGGCATGATGTGGATGCTGCTGGAATGGGAACAGGTCTTTTCCTGGGCTCTACTCTGTTAGCAGCTTCCACTGGTGTGAAAAATCTGGGTGTCATCCTTGATGAAGGATTGACATTTGAGGTTCAGATGTCATCCATTGACCAGAGTGGTTTTTACCACTTAAGGAATGTCACCCAGATCAAAACCCTAATTCTACTTGGTGACTTGCCCTCACTAGTACATGCTTTTGTCACGATTCCTCGATTACTGCAATGCTCTAGACTTTGGTGTCACTGGGGGAGTTATCTGCCGCCTGCAGTTGGTGCAGAATGCAGCAGCCAGGATGCTGACAGACCTCCTGAGGTCCTGTCACATGACCCTGATCCTGTGTGATCTGCAATTGCTGCCAGTGAGGTGGAGAATTATCTTTAAGGTGGGCTTGCTCACCTATATGGCCCTATATGGGTCAGGCCCTGGCTAGCTGAGTGACCTCCTGTCTCCTGTCCACCCTGGAAGCTCACTCCATTCCTCCACTGAGGACCTCCTGGCAGTTCCAAAGCTTAGGTTGAAAACCTCAAGTGATTGTGCATTTGAGATGGCCAGCTCGGCCCTATTGAACTCACTTCTGAAGTCAGGGAAAGAGTCACCATCTGTGGAGGTATTCAAGCAGGATCTGAAGGAACATCTCTAGAAAAGCTTTTGAAACTCAGCTATAGTTTCATAGTTTTATTTACTATTGAACTACTTTATTATCATTTTATGATTATTTATTTATAGAGTTAATTTATAGAATATCCTGATATTCTGATTGTGTTTTCTGACATTCTGACTATCTGGGATTGGGTGCTAAAGACACAAAATCTTACTTTCTGACTGGACTTCCCCGGGAACAAGAGAAGCTGATAACCAGTTGCCACAGGCACACTAGCCCTTTACATAGAAACATAGATTTTAATGGCAGACCAGGACTGTTTGGCACACCCAGTCTGCCCATTTCCCTACCTATTCCCAGTCCCAGCACTGAACCCTGCAGTACCCTGCTAGTATCCCCTCTTTCTTGGGAGTGGACTCTGTTAACTATTACCCTCTGTGTCCTGTTTTCCAGCCAATTTATTACCCAGGTTACAATGCTGGGAGTCCCACTCCTTGGCTGGCCAACTTGTTTTTATTAATCTTTCATGCAGGACTATGTCAAATGCCTTGCTAAAGTCTAGGCAGGCCACATCCTCAGCCCCTCCCTTGTTATCCATGGACCACCACCCCTAATTGTACCCCCCTCATGGACAGTAACACATATGTAGTTATATGTACTAACTTGAGGGCACAGGCACTAATCATATAAGCATAAGTATCAGGGTCTGAGTTCTACTGTACTCTTGCAATGCATATTATGCTTCACTATATTCTCACAATATATTTTACCACTGGGAGAGTTTTCCCCATTATATTTTTTTTTGTGTGTAATTATTAATTGGGCAACAGTGCCATCTTTGGAGCTTGTGCAAACTGTAACTGCAAGTAACCGTGGAAGTATCATACCGACTTCATTGTTGTTTTTATCTTATCTTCTGTCATACTAAGCAACTTTCTTATGATAGGCCAATTATATGTATCTTCTTTAGCAATTGCCACGGTTACTATCAGGTGTATAAGACCCTTTTCAGCACATATTTTCTCTGAAAAGAGATGAAACTAGATTGCAACCTAATTAGGTAACAAAACTGGATTGCATTCTCTCTGTGATAATAACACTGTTGGTTATAAGCCTGCATTATTCTTATTTGGAGATAACAAATTACATTTATTACCTGGACACCACTTGTCTGTTGTCTCTTCCTTTGTGCAGTTCTAACAAGACTCTGAGAAAGGTAATTTTATTACCCTATTACAGTTGGTGACTGTAGTCAGACACCACTTCTAATGACAAGCAGTCACACAAGAGGGTGGGGCCAGAACTACAGAAATAATCAGAACAGAGATCAGAATGGGAAAAATCCAAATCAGTCTGATAGTAGGTAGCGTAACAGTCCCAGCTATTGGATACTGAAAGATAAGAATGAAACTCTCCGCAAACTACTGGAGGAGGTCCGTGCTGAAAAGGAGGCCAAGTCTACACATACTGTAGCAGCCCTTGCTCCAGCCGTTTGACAACCATGTGGCCTGGAAAATCCTTTTCTGCATTTGGCTACTGAGCAGTCGAGCAGCCGGGGAAAAACCCTTTCATGGTATTGACTACTGACCAGGCCGATGCAACTACCAAGGAGTAAGCAACTGAACAGGCTGCTGTCATGCCTGTGATGTCACAAGTACAGCATCTGTATCCTGTGCACGATATCAAGGAGGCCCAGAAAGATTCTGCAGGCCTCAGATTTCAGGAACAGGATGATGACAATGATTCTGAGAATGCAGACTGACATTTACAGACCACAGACCAGATTGTGAGTGACCTGCTTGTTGACACAAACGGACAGCCTTGTGTAAAGGCCACTGCCGAGGGCTGCCAACTGAACATGCTTCTGGATAAAGGAGCAGCAATGTCTGTTAAGCATGATGAGAACTCAGCCATGTCTGACTGGTCTACCAGCTGGAAGACCAGTGCACAGGGTGTAGATGGTAGTCAGCTACTCACCTACCAATCTGTGTTCTTGCCTGTGGTGATAGGCCACCTCAACACTGATTTTGCCTTTGACCTCATGGTATTACATCATCACCCCAGCATACTGGGAATCAATTTCATGCACTACATGGCTGTGTAGTGGACCTAGCCAACTGGTGACTCCTGCAGATCAAAGGACAATGTCATGCTGTCATTGTCCCAGATTAACACATGGTTGCCACCATCTCTGTATACCGTTTACCACCACACTCTGTTTTCTGCCCATCAACCAGCTTGCCACCCAGTTGACCAACTTCTGACCCATGAGCCTACCCAGCTTATTAATCAATCTTCTATGTGGAACAGTATCAAAAGCTTTGCTGAAGTCAAGGTAGGCAACATCAACTGCTCCCCCTTGGTCCACCACTCTGGTTACCCAGTCAAAGAAATCTATGAGATTAGTTTCACAGGACCTTCCTGTTGTAAACCCATGCTGTCTTGGATCCTGTGCTTCTATGGATTCCAGGTGTTGCACTATCCTTTCCTTAAGGAGTCCCTCCATAATCTTGCCCACTACTGAAGTAAGACTGACTGGCCTGTTGTTCCCTGCCTCCTTCCTGCTACTACTCTTGTGGAGTGGGATCACATCAGCCCTTCTCCAGTCTTCCGGGGCTTCTCCTGTGCTCAGAGACTCACTAAACAGTTCTGGTAATGGCTGTGCTAGTTTGACCCTTAACTTCCTTAGTACCCTGGGATGTATGCCATCAGGTCCCACTGCCTTGTCCACCCTGAGATTATCGAGCTCTTGTAGGACCCTTTCTTTTGTGAAGAGACTAGTGCATACCTCCTTCCCCCCTGTGTCCATGGTGCTGAGTTGTGGGCCATGCTCCTACCTCCTACTTAGTAAATACTGAGCAGACATATATATTTAGGATAGATGCTATTACATGGTACTCATCAAATGCCCTCTTATCCCCTTTGATCTTAGCAATACCCCCTCTAAACTATCTCCTTTTAGTAATGTATCTATAAAAAGTCTTGTCACCTTCTTTTACTGTTTGTGTTAGTGTTTCCTTGGTTTGGGCCTTTGCCTGCCTTACTGCTTTCCTTGCTTCCCTTAAGACAGTTCAGTATGCCTCCCTATATTCATCCTGCTGTGTTCCCTTATATTTATTGAAAGCCAGTCTTTTGGGTCTGGCATTTTCTGCTACTGTTTTTGAGAACCAAAGTGGTTTCCTTCTTTTTTTGCACTTCCTTTTCTCTCTAACACAATGGGATGTTGCTTCAAGTACTGCATCCTTAATACTTGCCCACTTTGCCTGTACCCCTCACCTGTATTTCTTCCTGCCAGGGATAGCTTAACTCTGTCATTTTCCTTGGCCTGCATATCACAGACCAAGGTAGAAGCCCAGCTGTCAAGGAGATCCAATGCTAGCAAAATCTGCCATTTCCTACGAGTGTGGCAACACTCAGAAATTTTTTAGGAATGGTAAATTACTCCAGGGACTTTATCCCTGATTTTGCCTTAAAGGCTCCTTTCTTGTATAAACTTCTGAAAAAGAATGTTCCATGGGCATGGGGCCCCACTCATACTAAAGTTGTTACACAGCTCAAGCAGGCCTTAGCCTCAGCCACAGCACTGAGCAATCCTAACCCAAACCTTCCCTTCCATTTGGAAACTGCCACCTCTGATGTGGCCATATCTGCAGTGCTGGCAAAAAAGTACAATGGGTACCATAGGCCCATTGCCTATGCCTCTCAGATGCTATCCCCAATAGACAGAAAATACAATCTCTGTGAAAGGACACTCTTGACAACCTACTGGGCTGTCAAGCATTTTCTATACATCATTGGGTATGCTCTTATTGTCTTGCATACCTGACATACCCAACTAACTTTTTGCTTTCAGATAAAGTAAAAGATGATTCAGTCTCTAACACCAGACTAACCCATTGGTCTTCACTTTTGCAGGACAGGGACATTAAAGTGCTGCCTGCTAAGAAGCCATCAATTTTGTCCCATAGCCTACTCTACAGAGGTAAGCCCTATGACTGTGCCCTCCAACCTCCTGACTTACCTGCACCACAAGCATGCCTACTGGCTTCACCTAATGTTCTGGAAAATACCAGCATGTACTGTGTCTTTACAGATGGCTCTGCCTCCTATGTGGACAGAGAGCAGGTGGCAGGATTTGGAGTGCTCATACAAGATCAAGAAGGCAATTTCAAGTGCATTTCCAGAAAATGCACTATCTCCTCATGGTATGCCAAATTGGCAGCTGAGGCTTGTGCTTCAGAGGCCATGTCCCATGGTGACAAGGATGCCATCATTCTTGCAGACTCTAATTGGGTCTGCTCTTCCCTTACTGAGTTTTTACCATTCTGGGAGAAGAATAACTTTACATCCCCTGATGGCACACATGTCAAATACAGGGATCTGGTTGTGTATATGCACACACTGACACAGCAGTTTAAAACTGTACATCCACAAGGTGAAGGATCACTGTAAATCTGACACTTACCATGAATTCAATGATCAAGCTGACTCTTTTGCCAAAGCAGGTGCTTGAGGGGTGCAGACATAGACAATGACTCACCCAATAGCTGTAGTGGCTATAGTAGCTGCTAACACGAGGCAAAAACCAGTACCAAACCTCCACTGGACCTTTCTGCTGCACAGAAATCAGACTCAGAACCAAAAGATGTTTTCAAATTCCTAGACAAAGGAAATAAACAACCACTACCTGTTGGTAGTCCATACAAGAGACACTTGGACAACATACACTTGTCCAGTGATCAAAAGCTCATCTGGTATCGAAAAGAGGATACAGGTGACAAATTGCAGGTTGCACCACAATCCCTGTGAACTGAATTCATCCATATTGTTCATGATACTCCCACTGGTGGACACCAAGGGACAGAAAATACCCTCCAGAGACAAAAAAAGGAACCTGGTGGCCTAGTATAGCCAGAGATGCTGTGCACTACGTGGACAACTGCATAATGTGTGTCCAAAACAGTCCAATTTCAGTAAAAAGGAACACCAATTTGTTGCCCCAAAGGCAACCTGGACCATGGAATGCCATACAAATCAATTTCATTGGCCCCCTTACCAACTCCAGCAAAAACAAGTATGCACTTGTCACAGATTTGTTCTCCAAGTGGGTGGAAGTATTTCCCATTAAGACAAAAACTGCAAATACAACTGCCAAGATCCTGGTGGATCAATTGTTCTCCAGGTGGGGCCTATCCTTAAAGGCAGACTTAGACCAGGGAACCAGTTTTACAGCTGAGCTGATGAAGCAGACGCTCCAGTTACTTGGAGTAGATCAGAAATTCCACATCCCTTACCATCCTCAATCCTCAGGGCAGGTACAAAGAGCCAATAGAAGAATCAAACAGATGTTATATAAATTCATCAATGACAATCCCAAATATTGGGATTCCCTCTTGCCACTGCTACTGATGGCAATCAGGGGCACCCCTGCAGCCACTACTTAGTGCACACCATACAAGGTTACAACTGGTAGAGCCATGAGATTACCTGTGCACCTGTTGATTGATCTCCACACCCTCACTGCAGATCAAGTATCTGCATACAAGTATGTTAAAAAGCTTCATGATGACATCATGAAGACACACATGTTCACTCCCAATCAAATGGGTAAAGCTCAACAACAAGCTAAAGCTCATTTTGATAAACATGTCAAAGACGTCGACTGGCAAGTTAAAGACCAAGTTATGCTTCTCCAGTACAGACAACCAACTCATTTTTTTGCCAGCAAATGGGAAGGCCCATATCCCATTGTTAACAAACTCAGCCTAGCTGTGCATCAGGTCCAAGTTCAACAGCAAAAGAAGACCACCAATGGGTGGTTCCATGCTAATCAGCTCAAATTGTACAAAGGTGACTAAACTTACTTTTCCTAACCCACTTAGGGCAGAATAGTACCCCACACTTAACAATCCTTTCTGTTTTCTTACACATACAGTGGCAAGATGGCTGTCTTGCATCTCCTCCTCCTGCCGGTGGGACTACTGACACTGACTGGAACTGCACCTCCACGTAACCCCCCACAGACTCATAGACAACATGTAGACCACTTGCATAGCAACCTTGATCACCCAACCCCAATGGGAGTTCACATTAATGTACCCAACAAAATGATTACTGTTAAAAATCCTCAAACGCCCATTTAATGCAATGGTAGTTGCCCCAGACAAATCAACGCTTTCCATTGAATGGGAAACTGATGCTATGGGCTACACACTTCCTGTAGCTTGCCTATCCAAAAGTACATTCCAAGGGTGGCCTAACACTGACATTTCCAAGAATGGTACTCTTTCTATTCAACATACTTCTTCTTGACAATCTGGTCGGTACAATCTTACTGCTATCATTGATTCAGCTTGATTTGATTGCTTCTCCTCTGAGGAGTCACTCTCTTTCTGTCTTCACAGCTATGTAGCTACTGAAGCTCTTTTCCTTTCTGTAGTCCCACCAAGTGAAGAAGAACTGACTGACTGCCCTCTCCACGAGGAAGGTCCTCCTAGTGGTTTGATCGCCACTTCCCAACCAAGAGCCCTGATTAATAATGTACAGTTTATGCACATTCCAGTTATTTTCAATCTCACACATTGGAACGTGGCTGATATTTGTTTATGTCACACAACTAATACTCCTAGATTTTATAATATAATGCTTACAGATAATGAATCTGCTTATCAAACCTGCACTAATGATCCCATCAGTAGACCACATACCACTGACCATGTAGGAGTCTTTAGTCCTGCACCCAATGGTAGAGCTAGACCACACACTAGGTGTGATACTGCAGATGTAACTGGTACAGCAGGCACCATTTCTGGCCTTTTTGGGTCAGACATGTCTATCTGGAATAGAGCAGACATAGCTGCTATTAAAGCATAAACACTTAAGTTTCAGCAAGCTGTTAAAAAATGATATTTTACCTCCAATACTACATGGTGTAGCCGGCTTAAGCAAAGAAGAACACTTTACCTTGTACAACATGCAAACAAATTGCCAAAGGGCTCAATGATACTAACAATAAGATTAATGAGCTGATTTTTCAAAACAATAAGGAGGCAGACAAGAAATATATTGGTCGTGAACTTCTATGCTCCGCTTATGGTAGTTATGTAATTTTCACTGTTAACAGTCTCTTCAGGGATTTGGAAACAGGCAGAATTCCAGATATCATGCATGACAGAATACAGGGTAGAAGGTATTGCCCTCTTTACAGATCTGATGGTTGCATTACTGTTTGTTTAGCAAACAGTGTTAACTTTTCTATGTCCACAGCTAAAAATATTGGATACATCTCCAGATATCCCAACCAAGAACCTTGCTACTTTACTAAACATGCTCCATTCATCACAATATATTTGTCACTTTTACTGTGTCTTTACCACACTTTGATCCCAAAACAGCTATATTTGATAAACTTGCAACTATTAATTCTATTGGGCACTTGGATGATAGCATCGAATGAGAAAGAACTGATTTATCTGCCATTCTGGTGTATCACTCTATAGTGTACAGTGGAGTGTTGTTCAGTGTAGAATTCTAACCCTTTCAAAATGCTGTTCTACCACAGTTCCAAGGTCATGGAATGTTGTTCTACCCTACTGTGGTAGAACAGCATTCTAGAACCTCTAGAGACTGCATGAGTCAGTTTCATTTTGAAAGCAAAAGAACTCACAAAACCAATTTTTCACACAGTACTATACACTATAAAAAACACAGGATGAGCTACTCTATGCACAACTAATGTGTTTTGCCACCTCAGGGTTCTGATTCTCATGGACCTCTCGAGCTATGCTCTCGAGGTCAGAGGGAATCAGAATCTCTCTGAGGCAGAACACACTGGTTCTTCATAGTTGCCCATCCAGTATTCTCTATGTCCTCAAAGCCTGGGTGGTACCACATTAGGGTTACCACCTGTCCCTATTTTCGCAGGACAGTCCTGATTTGGACAGCTGTAAAACATGAAAAATACTATTTGTCCTGACATTATAGTAGTAAAAATATTTTCAGACTTTCCTCTAAATGTTGCAAAAACTATAGTACCTTAACTAAAACACCTTAAAATGATAAGAAACATCAGGAACACCTAAAAAACTGCAACACTTAGTCTTAAGTTTGATTATTTAGAGAAAAAAGTATATTTTTTGTCTTTTGTCTTTTGTCTTCCAGAGGAGGTTGTGGAGTCAAAAACAGTGGTGGAATTCAAGCATGCATGGGACACTCATAAGGCAATTCTAGGGGGTTGGGGTAGGAAAAAGTAGGCTGCTGGTTAACTAGGATCTGCAGTTTATCCATTAGGTAGGGAAATGGACAGACTGGGTTGGCCAAGCAGCCCTTATCTGCCATCAAATTCTATGTTTCTATGTAAGCACAAAAAGTGGCCGCTGCTTAGTGTGAGTATATGGGACACAAGTAAGGAGGATAGCTTCTGCCACCTAGTGGTCAAGCGCTCTCTCTGGAGAGTACCAAGTAGTTTACTGTGTCCCAACATAGGTAGAACAACTCTTGGTCCCAAAAACAAACACCCTACTCTTGTTTAGGTCCATCCATACAGTTAGTAATAGGATGTTACATTTAACTGTTGCTTGTTCATGAACATGAATAGTATGTGTTGAAGGTTTATCTGTACATGGTTTGGTAATTTTCCAGTGTAAAGGGCACTAAAGTTCTGGCCCTGAAATGTATTGAGCTAGGGAGCAGATGGCATGCTCTTCATCTGAGGTCTGCAGCTACCCCAATCCTCGGGTTGGGGGTGGAGACATCTGAACACAGATGTGGTTTGAACCTTAGTCATAAGGGATTGCCCTATTACCAAATACGAGACAGTGTTGTTACCGTCATGGGATGGATGGCTCCCCCATGGGCCGGGTATTTGGGCCACTCCCACTGCCCATTTAATGTGGCCCCTGGGAGTAGTCTTAAAGGGATGCTACTCCAGGGGTTGAACACCCTCTATAGTATGCCATCTGTTTTCTGTATGCTTCACTATGATGGTATTAATGGTGAGCGAGAAGCAGCTGTCCCCTCCTCCCCACAGCTGTGGCCCCTAGTGGTGGTCCTGGGACCCACCTCTTAGGAAGAAGTTAGCGTGTGAGTTGTGTTGATTTTAATTGTTATAGGATTATAATAAATATGTTTGCTCTGACAGCCCACAAACATTATGCTCCAGAGAGGTCCCTTCTAACCATTGGTGCAGAATTAGTCCGACTACATCGGGTTTCAGTAGGAGACTATGCTCCTAGAAAGTATAAGTTCCTACAGGTGTGTACCACAACACAGGAGGGATGACTACCAGTCATGTAGCAACATGGTACTTATCTGACTTTCAGCAAGAAGGCAAACCTTTGTGTTGCTAAGGGGTATGGGTGTCCTCCTGCTCTTAAATCTGTTAAAGTTGTACAATCCCAAAAACAAAGAAAAAAGGAAATCTTTGTTAAGAACCAGCCAGAGGGCAAAAGCATCTCTGGAGATATGGAGGTTAGGACAGGAGGAGAGAGGGGAACTCAGTTTAAGAAGGGGATCCGAAACTCACAGGAAGGGGGGATTGTTTCAGAGGGAAAGGACACAAAAGTAGTGGAGGAAGAGGTTATTTATATAGGTCCATTATGGAGACCCCCATACCGGTAACCCTTATGTCATGGAATGTTAGAGGTATGAATTACCCCATCAAGAGAAAGAAACCCTTGGTCAGGCTTGAAAAAACTTAAAACACATGCCGCCTTCCTGCAAGAAACTAAACTTAAGCAGGTAGAGGCCAAGAAATTGGTTAGGGAATGGGGAGAGTGGGAGGTGCACAGTGTGTTGGGAAAAGCTGGGGAGGGGGTCTCCATCTTATGCCACAAGAGTTTGAAGGGGCAGGTCTTGGAGCAGCAAGAAGATAGGGAGGAGAGATGGTTTCTGGCCAAGATGGCCACACTCGGGGGGCCTTTGTTCCTAGGTAACATTTATGCTCTGAATGAAGATGGCCCAGAATTACATGACCAGCTGTCCCAAAAAATTCTGGATATGTCCCAAGATTCACCAGACATAATATTGGCAGGGACTTTAATATAACCATGGACCACTTACTAGATAGGTTTAATGCTAGGCCCAAACCTCATGCCAAGGCCTTATGGTCCTTGATGGACCTACTGGTACTGCACCAACTTGTGGGCACTTGGTGAGTTTCTCTTCCCTCTACCAAGGATTTCACTTTCTATTCGGAGTCACGCAGCATGGCCAGTAGACTGGACTATTGGGTCACATCACACAAATTTAACCCTGTCACAACAGAGGTGTCCATTTGCCCCATGTATATTTTGGACCATCCATGATCCAACTCCAAGTGTATTTGGCCTTGGGGAAAGAAGGGTCCTTGACCTGGAGACTGGACCTGCTTTTACTAAGTGACCCTAAATTTCAAATCAAGCTAAAGGAGGAGACTGCCTATTACTTTCTGGACAACCCAGAACACTGTGCCTCCACTCCCATGATTTGGGAAGCTTTTAAGGCAACCATGAGAGGCAAGATAATGTCCTATGCAGGACACAGAAGAAAGCTGAGGGAGGCCAAGGCTCAACAATTAGAACAACTGGCACAAACAGAAGCAGTATATAAGAATGATCCCACCCAACTCCAAAATCCTGGCTTCAGATATGAACTGACAGCACTTAGGATTAAATTAAACACCCTGCTAATAAGAAAGGCCAAGCTACGAATCTCTAGAATAACACACAACTACTAGGAACAGGGAGAGAGGGCTAGCAAACTCCTATCATTTAGACTGCATAGGCAGTAAGCATAGAGACATGGAGAAATTAAGGGACAACATGTGGAAGGTGGATTCCTCTCCTAAAGCAATAAATAGGATCATGACAACTTTCTATGAGGTCCTCTACAAATCTCAGGCCCCATTCCATCATCCCAGTCTGGACCACTTTCTGGCACAAACTCATTTTCCTAAACTGTTAGAGGCACAGAAGGCCAGCCTTGATGCAAGTTTTCACACTGGGAGCTACTCAAGACAATTGAATCGATGGCACCTGAAAAAGCCCAGGGTAGCAGTGGTTTCCAAGCTGATTTTTACAGGACCATCAAGGAAGAAGTAGCTGCTCTGATGCTTTGAATGCTGAGGGCCACCTATGCCACTCAGGCTGTCCCTGAAACTATGAGGGAGGCAGTGATAACTGTACTCCCCAAAGAAGGGAAAGATATATTATCTCCTGGGAGCTTTAGGCCCATATCTTTAATTAACTCAGATGCAAAAATCCTGGCAAAGGTGCTGGTGACTCGTCTTGAAAAACTACTACCCCTTCTAATACATCCATCATGGGTGGGTTTTATCAAAGGTCACTCAATTTCTGATCACTTAAGGGCCCTGATCTTTCTTCTCCAACATGCTGCCTCCTTGCCCAGACATGTGGCCACCATCATCATTGACTTCAAGAAGGTCTTTAATTCGGTTGAGTGGAAATACTTACTAGCCACCCTAGAACACATCAATATTGGCACAGAACTCAAGGGGTGAATGAGCACCATATACAATGGTCTGAAAGCCAGGGTCCTTACTAACAGCCTGTTGTCTGACCCCTTTACCCTCACAGAGGGGGACTAGACAGGGCTGCTCTCTATCCCCATTACTTTTCATGGTGGCCATGGAGCATTGGCCTCGGCCATCAGCGCTCATAGAAATGTACATGGCCTTCAAGTAAGTCAGGAGGTTTATAAGACAAAACTGTATGTAGATGACTGCCTTGTCTTGATCAGTAATAGTCAGACTAGCCTAGATCCAGTGCAAGACCAATTTACACAATTTGAAAAATTATCAGGGCTTAAAATCAACAGGTCCAAGTCTGAAATACTACCTTTAAACAACCTCACAACAAGGGATATGGGGACGCATTCTGGCCTTGCTTGGGTAGCTGCTACAATTCGGTACTCTGGTATCACTCTGTCCCATGACATACACAAGATGATGCCCTTAAATTTCTGGTCATTTATAACTACATTTCAAGTAGAATTGAACAGATGGCAGCACTTGAACCTGACTGTCCAGGGTAAAATTGACTCTGTAAAAACGATACTGGTCTCCAGAGTGTACTACCTGCTGGCCCGTCTTCCGCTGCTTGTGCAAGACAAATGGTTTCAAGAATTTGGCTCGCTTATCAGGCAATACCTATGGGACACTTCGCAGCCCAGATACAGTAAAACCAAGTTGAAGGCCCATTGGAGGAAGGGAGGATGGAGTTTAACTAATTTCAAACAATACATGTATGCCTTCTCGGCACCAAGATCTCTTTTAGCCTTTCAGAAGCCTGCTCCCTAACAACCTGCATGGCTACGAATAAAACAAACACAAGCTGGGGGTGTACACTCCTCCATTGCCCTGTATATTCCACTGCAGAACAAACATGCACAATGGGTCATGATTAAGACTGCTCGCACTGCTTGGTTGCAAGTAGCCAAACTCTCTGGTCGATGTGTATGCTCAAGTCATCTCATGTATATCTGGGATAACCCAGAAAATTCTGTGTGGATGGGTCCCCATTTTTTTGGGAAAGCTGGGTGGATAAATCCATTTATAGCATGGGTTCCTAAAATACTGTCTTCTGATTGGTTCAAACAGGTCACCTGACCATGGATTAATGTCTGATGTACCCACAGTTGCATGGTCACATGGCTTTATTTCACTGTCTTTTTAGGTAAAACTCAAACAAAACATTGTTCATGTTATAAGAGGATTACCCCACTCCAGGGTATGGGTTTACTGAGCATTTATCCACACTTGGGTGGCTGAAATCACTCGGCTTTTCCTTGTGATTCCAGCACCCCCCAGACGTGGATTAATGCTTAGTAAACCCATACCCTGTCATGGGTTAATCCCTCTTTGTAGAACAAGGGACTTGTTAACCCTGGACAAGCACAGTTTTGAATCATTCCAAACCCTCCAGGAGAAATATGGCTTGCCTAAGTCTGAGTTCTGGAGATATTTACAGCTTAGATCAATGTTTAATCAGTGGTCCAGAAGACCTTGCACCTGTATGGCATGTAAAAGAGTAGAGGAGAAGGCACCCCCACCCTGGTTTTGAAAGGACTAAAATAACTGATCCCAGAGCAGGCCCCTTATACCATTTAATGAATTAGGCTCAACCAGATACCACCCAGAGGGCAAAAATGAAATGGAAATATCTGTGACTGAGGTAAATGTTGGAGGTTAGCACACCAAGCCTGCATTGACCAAAACAGCCATCTGATACAGAATAAGATTCTGCATTATTGGTATCATATCCTGATGTAGCTAAAGGAGCTAGGCCTGAGCGATCAGGATACCTGATGGAGGTGTGCTTCACTGGAAGAAGACCTACTCTATATCCTCTGGGCATGCCCAGTGACAGCTCCATTCTAGATGCAAGTTGCTCAGAAATGCATTGATATCTTGGGAGTGAATGTCCCCAAGAGCCTACAGACCCTTCTACTGGGGTTGATACCACAGGAGACTGTTATGAAGATACCCAGCCTAAATTGGTTAATAGCTGCCTCAGTGGAAGCCAATAGATTAATACTTACTAGATGGAGAACCACTACTGTCCCAGCCATAATGGAGTGGGAAAAATCACTAGAATCCCTTGCCTTGAACTCTAGACTATCCCTTAGGGCCTTCCAGAATGGAAGGAGATGTTCAGATATTGGGACCTCATATTTGGCATATGTAAATCAATCTAAGTGGAGCTCTTCTTCAGTGGCGACTAGGCCATGCTGGCATCCACCCTGGCAGCCTATCCCTCACCGCATCAGGGCAGTTAAGTTAGTTAACATGACTGCTGTATCTTCCCCCAATCCTCTCAACCTGGTGATTACTAGTGTAAACTGCTCATAGAGATGAATAGCCACATGTGAGATATGTCATAGATGTACTGTTTATATTGAGTTCATGGTCCAATTGAACGGTTTATACACTGATGGTAATACCATGACATGTATAATGTTTACTCCCATACAGGATGCTTCTTACATACTTGGTATGTCTTATTACATGCATGAAATACAAAGATTTTCAGTAAAAAGTTTAACTGTAAAAAAAATTCTTGTCAACAACCATGCTCAGTATTTCCCTCTGCAAACAAAATAAGATTATCTGCTTACATTAGCTCCTGGGTCTCCTTCCAATCCAAGTGTTCCTGTGGGGAAGAGGTCACCCTTATAACCCTGAAGTAATTCTTAAAAACAAAAAACACAATAGAAACATAGACTTTGGCAGCAGATAAGGACTGCTTGACCCACTCAGTCTGCCCATTTCCATACCTATTGGGTATGCTGCAGATCCTAGGTAACCAAAAGCCTACATCTTCCTAACCCCCACCAGAATTGCCTCATGTCTGTTCCATGAATTCTTGAATTCCCCCAACTGCTTTTGACCCCACAGCCTCCCTCAGGAAGGCCTTTACATTTGTCCACCACCCTCTCCATGAAAAAATGCTTCCTCATGTTGCCCCTAAGCCATCCCCCCTCTATCTTCAAATTGTGCCCACTTATTCTTGTGCATCTATTTTTCTGAAATAGGCTACCCTTTTCAACTTTGTTGATTCCCTTGCAGTATCTGAAAGTTTCTGTTATGTCCTCCCTCTCCCTCTTCTCCTCAAGGGTATACAAATTAAGCCCCTTTAGTCTCTCTTTGTATGATTTCTGGTGCAGACCCTGCACCATTTTAGTTGTCGTCCTCTGGACTGCCTCCATCCTGTCTATGTCCTTGGGGAGATGGGGTCTCCAGAACTTCATGCAGTACTCCAGAAGGAATCTCACCAACTGTCTGTACATAGGGATAATATCTTCTTGTTTTCTACTGGTAATGCCTCTCTCTGTACATCCCAGTATCCCCCAGTCCTCCTTACTGCCTTCTCACATTGCTTGCTTAACTTTAGGTCATCTGATATGACTGCCCCCAGGTCCCTTTCCATTTTTGTTGTTGTTAGTACCCCCTTCCCCCATTGTGTACTATTCCCCTTGGTTTTTGCTTCCCAGGTGTATTACTTTGCACTTCTTTGCATTCATTTTAAGCTGCCATACTTTTGACCATTCCTCTAACCTTGCCAAGTCCCTTCTCCTCTCCCCCCCACCCTTGTGTATCAACTCTGTTGTAGATCTTTGAGTTGTCTGCAGAGTCATACTTTTCCTTCCAGTCCCTCTTCAATCACTTATAAAGACATTAAAAATGACCGGTCCAAGTACAGAACCCTTTGGTACCCCATTAGTAACCCACCTTTCTTCAGCATGGACTCTGTTTACTATTACCGTCTGTGTCCTGTTATCCAGCTAATTTTTTACCCAGGCTACTACCCTGGGACCCACTCCCCGGCTGGCTAACTTGTTTATTAATCTTTTGTGTGGGACTGTGTCAAATGCTTTGCTAAAGTCTAGGTAGGCAGTGTCCATAGCCCCTCTCTGGTCTACTACTTTGGTCACCCAGTCAAAGAAATGTATTAGTTTTCTTCTGACATGACCTTCCCGCTCTGAATCCATGCTACATTGGGTTCTGTACCCTGCTGGCCTCTAGATACTCAACAATTCTTTCTTTCAGAACAGATTCCAACATTTTCCCTGCCATTGAGGTCAAACTAACAGGTCTGTACTTTCCTGGCCTCTGCTTTGCTCCTTCTTTTGTGAAGGGGAATCACATCTGCCCTCCTCTAGGCCTCAGGTACCACACCATCCTCCCATGATTTGTTAAAAAGGGTAGTCAGTGGTGTCTCTAGTTTCTCCCTCAGTTCTTTTAGAATTTTGGGGTGAATCCCATCAGGCCTGATTACTTTGTACACCTTCAGTTTCAGGAGTTCTTTCAGAACCCTTTCTTCTGCAAATAGACTGGCACTGACCCCCACTATCCCGAGTGCTTCTATTGATTGTATTAGGTACCTCCCCCTCCTCTTCTTTTGTGAATACTGAACAGAAGTATTTGTTCAGCATCCCTTCTTTTTCACTGTCATCCTCTGCCCACCCAGTCTCCCCTTTATTAAGCCTCACTATCCCTCCTTGGTCTTTCTTCACTCAGTAATGTACCTATAAAATGTTTTATCCCCTTTCTTAACTGAGTTGGCTATCTTTACATTGGTTAGGGCCTTTGTTAGTCTGACTGCCTTTCCCACTTCCTTCTGCTTTAACTGGTACAGTTCTCTGTCCTGGTCCTTCTGTGTTTCCTTATACTTCCTGAATTCTATCTTTTTCTCCCTAACATGCCACCACCTCTTTTGAGAACCAGTTAGCTACCAATAACCTTCCAAGTCATCGAAAGGAGTTTCTATGTGTTATTTTATTGGCAGTGAAGTCTGTAATAATATGTATTTTTTATTAACAGTAGATAATCTAAAAGCACAGTGGACAAAGCACTCTCCCAGGTCAGTAACATTCCCTGGAACCTTGACCCTCCCTCCGTCCCCTGTGGAAAGGACACTGTCACATAGCAACAACAAAGCATTTCTCTAGTGCTTGCTTTCCACCACAGTATACCTTCTCTTCACAGAATCATCACTGGTAACCTTCCAGTTTTGCAAACTGACCCTAATATTGGTGCTTCCTTTATAAAACCACTTATTGCCTCCTACCACTGACCACCCAACCTGTGGAATCTCCTGGTAAAAAGCAGGCTACATACTCCTTACAGTTCCTCTCTGCCAGGTACCAAACTTTACAACAGAACTCGCTGCTACACCTGCAAATTTATTTCTAGTGTGACTGAAATTTGGGGTCCCACAGTGTTTTTCACATCATCAAGGAGTGCTCATGCACCTCCACTACTGTGGTATACTGTATTCTTTGCAGGAAGTGTGCATCTATGTACATCGGAGAAACTGGTAGATGGCTGGCTGACCAATTCAGGGAACATCGCAAGACAGCCAGGAATGGAGACACTGATAAACTCATTGTATCCCACTTTACCTTCCGGGACCACAGTGTCGATCTTTCTGTTTAAGTCCATCAGCAGGGTTTCTGGGATGCTGACCAATGAAAAAACATGGAAACCATGCTGATCATCCATCCTGGCTCCCAGCAGCCCACCGGTTTAAAATATAGGACTGATTTTCTACTAACAACCTTCAGCCTCTCCTTGTTTTCTGCTACAATCTGTTTTATCTCTGCACATCTATTTTCATATTCCCCAGATGTCTCCATCTCTATCCCATTCTCCATCATTTGGCACCTTTCAGTCTCTTACTAGGTCCTGTTACTTAGTCCCCACTAGGGGACTTCTCTAGCTTATACACTGCCATTATCCCTTGTCATTCCCATCATCACCTTTTTTGTTTTCCAGATTCTCTTTTTATCTTGCCATTTATCACTTCTCCCAGAGCCTCCCCCTTTTCTCTTTCCCACATACTGTACATATTCCTTATTTTCCCTAGCATCTACACTAACTTTACTTATTTCTGTTTTAGATATCTTCTGAAGAAGACCCAAGGTCGAAAAGTCAATTTTAGCCATATTTTCTATTTTCAGCATGCATTTAGTATTACTGTTTTGTTTTGTTTGCAGCCCACATGCTGACACAGTGCCTTGGTTTTGTTCTTACATTTTATTGAGCTGATTACCAGTGGTCCTGGATTGCCATCATCTCCTCTCTCTCCCTACAAGGAAACAAAGAAACAATTTAAAAAACTGCTGGTCACTCATTACTAGAGTCGTTATGAAAGGTCTCCAGTGCAGATAGTCTAGTTTACTGAATTTAGCAGTGCAGCCATACTGTATACACACACACACTCACCGTGAAAATACTGGAGGCCTCGTTTCAAGTCCCCCAGCATAAGGTGGCATCTACAAAAGCAAAGCATCAGCAGCACTTCCAAAAAAAGTCTGCTCGACATTTCTACTGCTCCAGTACTAACATATGATTTGTGCCGCGCAGAAATTATCAATGTTCCTCTTTTGTATTGTTCATGAGTGAAGATGAATCAGAGTTCTTTTAATAAACAGAATCAATTCTAACAAGCATTTGTCAATGCAAAATATTGATTACTTGTATATGCTGTTTATGTATTTGGAAGTGATAGTTCCATGCCTTCCTCCCACGACATCCACTGTGTCTTTCCGTTCAGTATTCAGAGAAGAGTGGGAGGGGAAAGGGCCACAGCAGTACAGCAGTTGCCAAGGGGGTGAAGAGGTGGACAATAGTCCATGCAAAGGCAAAAGAGTCCTGCAGGAGCTCACTAAATTGAAGGTGGACAAAGCGATGGAACCAGATGGCATGCACCCAAGGATATTAAGAGAACCACGAAGAGAGATAACAGTACCTCTGGCAGCCATGTTCACTGAGTCATTCAATGTGAGTGAATTGGAGGAGGGCACATGTGGTCCCTCTACACAAGCCCAGCAGCAGGGAGGAGGCAGGGAACAGCAGGCTGTTCAGCCTCACCTCAGTAGTGGGGGAAATCATGAAGACATTGCTTAAAGAAAAGATAGTGGGGCATCTAGAAGCAGTCAGAGCCCAGGACCACAGACAACATGGATTCACAGTGGGGACATCATGTCAGACAAATCTGGTTGATTTCTTTGACTGGGTGACAAAGGAGGTGAATCAGGGTGGGGCAGTGGACAACGCTTACCTTGATTTCAGCAAAGGCTTTAACACCATCCCATATAGAAACCTGATAAACTAGCTGGGCAGGCTGAACATGGGGGAAAGGGTGGTAAACTGGGTTAGAAACTGGCAAACAGACAGGAGGCAGAGAGTGATGGTAAATAGTGTGCAGTCTAGGGAGAGTGAGGGAACAGTGGGGTGCTGCAGGGATCGGTCCAGGGGCCAGTCTTTTTCAATGTCTTCATTAGTAACATTGCAAAACATCTGAAAGGAATTTTTTCACCAAATTTTCAACATAGCCATTTTAAGACCTCTGCTCATGAACAGTGTCACTGATTTTCTTAATCTGTCCCAAACATTGATTTTGCACACCGAATGCGCCATTGTGCACTACATGCACGGAAATGCATTTTGGGCAAGATGTGAAAAATGACAGCTGTACTGCTCATAAGGGGGTGTGGTAAATTGGCAATGTTGTAAATCTGGAGTGCGAATATTAAAAATATGCTAACTTACGAGCGTGCATAGGAACGGTGCAACACACACTTGTAAAACAGTCATTTTTAGGAAGTTTTTCACCAAATTTTCAAAATGGACATTTTAAGACCTTTGCTCATGAACAGTGTCACTGTAATTTTCTTAATGTATCCCATACATTGATTTCGCACACCGACTACGCCACTGTGTTCTACATGGGTGGAAACATATTTTGCGCAAGATGTGAAAAATGACAGCTGTACTGCTCATAAGGAGGTGTAGTAAAATGGCAATGTTGTAAACATGGAGTGAAAATATTAAAAATTTATAACTTATGCCAGCATGAGGATCAGCACAACAAATGCTCGAAAAACAGTCATTTTTGGGAATTTTTTAACCACATTTTTAACATAGCCATTTTAAAACTTCTGCTCATGAACAGTGTGACTTTGATTTTCTTAATCTGTCCTGAAAATTGCTTTTGTACACCAGCTGTGCCATTGTGCGCTACATGCACGGAAACACATTTTGGATGAGATGTGAAAAATGACAGCTATACTGCTCATAAGAAGGTGTAGTAAAATGGCAATGTTGAAAATTCAGAGTGGAAATATTAAAAATTCACGAACTTATGAGCGTGTGTAGGAACTGCACAACGCATGCTTATAAAACAGCAATTTTTAGGAAATTTTTCACCAAATTTGCAACATACGCTTTTGAGAGCCCATCTTATGAACACTGGCACTGTCATTTTGTTAATTGGTCCCAAAAGGTGATTTCACGCAGTGACCACGAAATCACCCTTTGAGCCTGATTAATGCCATGACAGTGACAGAATTCATGAGGAGGGGTCCCAAAAAACCCATGTTAAAACTTTTGTGCCAAAATTCCAAAAAATGCCTAAGATATGCAGCAAAGTTAAAAAAAAACCCTATCTAACCCATTATACAGCTTACCGGCATTTCCTCAGTTCGCGGTTGGCTTTGGAGAGTGCAGACGTGTTCCCAGTCCACCGAAGATCGTCATGCCGAGATCCAGAAGTAAGTATAGGGTGTAGGGGTGTGAGGAGGCAGGGTGTGCAGTGAGTGGGTGCAGGTTGTGGGAGGGGGCAGGGAGAAGCGTCAGGGGACAGTTTTGTATTTGCAGTTTTTTAATAAGATGATGAGGACATTTGCCACGCTGGGGTGGGCTCCCAGCGTGCAGCAGGAAGGCTGTTTGGCTGGAGCCAACGGGGATTGGGCAACCCCGCTATAATAATAAATTTTGCCATGCTGGGTGAGCTCCCAACATGGCACCTGGAAGCATTGTGGGGACATGGAATCAAGGGGGGATTGGGCACCCCCATCAGCCATACAGTGTGTGTGTGTGTGGGGGGAGGAGGGGAAAGGTGCATGAGCACACAGTGTGCATGCTTGTGTGTGGAGGGCAGAGCTCTGCTCACTGAAATGGAACTCTCCCTTTCAACTGTATGACCACTGCATTTTCAACTGCTGTCATAGACAGCTGCAGCAGTGATTGGGGAACTGGGGCTGCACCTGCAAACACACTGACTGAATTGGAAGATGGGTGCCACACCTCCAAAACCTTGGATGATGGCACTATGTTTCTTGCACATGCGTGCAAGCAACATAAAAATCAACAAGAGATATACATCTATGCCGAAGATACCAGGAACTCCGCTAGGGCCAGGTGGACCTGAGGGACCTGGGAGACCTACTGGAGATACCAGTATGAAAACAAACAAAAAAACATATAAAAAGACTGACAATTTGTTTTCTTTTTTAAAATAACTAAGCATTATCATAAGATGCCATTTATCAAAGCAATGGCTAACAGAATAAGTCTTTACAGAAAATATTCATCTTTTATAGTCTCCATTCTGAAAGGGTGCCAGAAAATACTAAAGGCTGGGGGGGGGGAGGATCAGAAGGGCACAAAGGGCACTTTTTCTAAACCAGTTTTTGCCATAAAGAAATACAACAAATGCACATTTAATTTAAGATGATGATCAAAATGTTAAAAATGCAGTTATACCATGTAGGAATAACCCTACTCCTAGACAGGAAATCAAATGCAGGAGAAGTTATGTAAAGTTTAATAAACATCTCTTTAGGGATTATCTTGCAAAACGCCATGGTATGGGGTGTTTCTTATACCAGATTTGAACAAAAGAATTCACTGCCATGTACTTAGATGCATGTAATAGGTTTGCACCATTAGAAGGCTGAAATGAAAACAAAAATGCTTGCCATGGATTAGTTTAAAAATTAAAAAAAATAATAATGAAAAAGGAACAACTTTGGAAAAGGGCAAATAAATTGTTGGATCCTGAATTATGGATAAAATATAAACAGCTAAGAAACAGGATTGCTACAAAGATAAGGAATTCAAAAGCCTATTATTATAAGCAAAAACTTAAAACAACAACAGACCCTAGAGATTACTGGACCCTGGTAAAAAAATCTTATGAATCCTGTTAGAAATTACCCTGAAATAAGAATTAAAGAAACTGGGATATTACAACAGAAAGAAGATGCTGCTGTAATGTTAAATACTTATTTTGTAACTTTGCCAGACCTCAAGATAATAAATTTAGATACAAAAAGGATGGTAAGTGAAGAGGTTCTGATATGACAAAATTTTCCAGTGTTCCAATATAGTCCAGTAACCACAGCTGAGATTATTAAGATAGTTGGCAACTTGCACATAAATAAGGCAAGTGAAGCAGACGGCATCGAAAATAAACTACTACGGGATTCAGCTGTGGAGATATCCCAATACTCAGAGACCTAATACATCTGAGTGTGAGGGAGGGGATTTTTCCACAGAGTTGGAATCTGACTAAGGTTGTTCCAACTGCAAAAGGAGGTGATCCCACTGCTCTATCAAATTACTGTCCCATAGCCTTATTGTCAGCTGTTTCAAAAATAGCAGAAAGGATCGTCTATGGACAGTTAGTTGGTTATCTCAAAAAGTATGAGAAACGGAGAACATTTCAATCAGGATTCAGAAAAGGCAGGTCCACGGCACTCACAGACCACTTAGATGTGGTTATCACCCCCTATATATGTCAAGGTCCGTGGGCACCGTGTACATGGACCTATCAAAAGCATTTGATCTAGTGGATCATAAAACTTTATTGGGTAGTCTCAGAGGTATGGGATTGACTGATAAAACATGTCAATGGTTAAAATCTTGTCTGACTGAAAGAACTCAGTTAGTAGCTGCCGATGGATTTCAATCAGATACACTGTTTATTACCCAAGGACACCCCCAGGGGTTGAATCTCGGCAAATTGCTGTTTAATATATATGTTAACAGCCTTCTGGAAAAAAATAAATTTTCTATCTTTCAGCTATATGCTGATGATACATTTTTGGTGGCTGATGGCTGTTCCCTGGGAGAGCTTGAATCTAAGCTATAACATGATTTTTTAATGATGCAGGATCATTTTACCTCCTTGGGTTTGGTATTAAACAGCAAAAAGACCCAGGCCATGTTTTTCAGTTCCAAACAAACCAAAACAGAAAAATTAATGGAATTAAATATCAGGACTGGAGAGGGAAATAATTTTGACTCAAACGAAAGTTTATAAGTATCTGGGGGTTTATATGGACCAACATCTCACATTTGCCTATCACATTTCAAACTTAATAAAAAAAGCAAATGCTCGTATAGGAATTATGAGGTGGTGTAAAAACTGTACCATATTGAATGTACATTCCATGATTTCTAATCAATTAATTTTGCCAGCCATGGACTATGGGTGCCATATATATTGGCAGGCTGACAAAAAAACAGCTAACCAAATTGGTCCATTCTTATAATAGAGTGGCAAGGTATGTGTTAAATTGTAAATTTAACACACATCATTGTGTTATGTATAGCACACTAAATAGTAACACACTAGAGCAAAGAAGAAAGAAAATATGGATAAATCAAGTCTGGGGTATAATAAAAAATGAGGTTCTGTCACATTTAAAGGAAAAGCTGCATGGACCAAATCATGGTTTGAATCTGAGATGAAAAACAGCTAGGGAATTTATACAACCTAAAACAACCAACAAATTTAGTAAAATGACATTTGAATATAAAGCCACAACCAGCTGGAATGCACTCCCATTACAATTAAGAAATTAGATATTTACAAGGGATAGGTTCAAGGCTGCTATAAATCAGAAGTATTTCCTTCGATGTCAGTGCAATAATTCTAGTTAAGTTGTGGAATTTGCCTAAAACTATATTAGAAAGGGCATAGAAATTTTAAGCACTGGCATTTGCTGTTAATATTTTATGTAAGCTAGTCTTATGTATTGTTTTCGCATCTGATGATAATTGTTATGTAATTGTCTCTGTATTTGATGATAAATGTTTTGTATTAGGTGTAAACTGTTTTGTACTTAATGCATATTTAATGTAACACAGGTTCACTGTGTAAACAGGGCATTTCATAGCCCTAATGGTGCTATAATGTATAAATAAAATTGTTACTACTACTGCTAATACAGTATATTAAGAGCACAGCTGTCAACCCATTTCTTCCAATAGCTCCATCTGAAGTATGAACCATCCATTGCTTAACCTGATACAATGGCTGCCTAGGTGATAATGAAAGATGGCATAGTGATATTTGTATTATCAGTCTTAAGCATACCATCTTCACACAAATGGGGTAGGAGTTTTTGGTTCTACTAACGTCAGGATAGAAATTAGTAGGTAAATCCAATCACCAGCGACAAGGTAAACTCCTGAGGCTGGGGAAATAATGGCACAGAGCCATTCACTTTACACAGAGCTTATTTATTAATGAGTCACAGTGTACATTGAGAGTAAACAATATTAATGTGCAACAATATGGGTACAACACAAAACAATGCACAACTATAAATGCTGGAGTCAGAGAGTTCGTCCTGCCAAAAATTGCACTCACTGCTATGAAGACTAGACAGAGAACCTAGATAGAGGAGTCCATCAGAAGACTGTGACTCCATCTGGAACATCAATGCTCACTGTACGTCAGGACTAACCCAGTGTCACCCATGACATGACCTTTAATCTTGTCCCATACTCCTGCTCGCATTGTTTATTTTACACAAAAATAAAATGAGTATATTACAGTGTTGAACAATAAAGATAAAAAAGTCCTTCCTTTGATCTGCAGCCTTTGGTACTCCAGCCTGCAGCACAGAGGCTCATTAGAAGAGAAGTGTCTTTACTTCATGAAGAAGCTCTGCCAACTCCAGTGCTCCTCTGACCACATCCAGGTGTTACAGCAAAGTCTGGAGGTAGGAGTAGGATACACCTGGAATTGAGCCACTATTCCATGAAAATTCATTAGTGGCTAGCCATCTGCTCATCCCTGTACAATGTGTACCACTGCATACCACAGACTCACCCAATCAACCAGTTTACTAACATATCTGTACTTCTGCCATGAATGAATCCTATAGCTGGTTTGGCTACCAGTTCAAGCTAGCATGTCCACACAGGCATTCCGAGGCCCTGTAGGCCACAAACTCTGAAAGCAAGCAATTAAACACCATATTCATATGCATACTGTATCTACAGTGTGTGTCCTGGTCAACATTTCAGGCTGGTATGTCTGCACAGGCAGTCCCAAGCCCTGGTGTCCACAAACTCAGCCAAACAATTTAGCAACCACCAATTTAGGCTGATATGTCACCACAAGCAGGCCACAAACTCAGAAATGCAACCACTTAAATACTATGGGTGGGATATTCAGAAGGGTTGCACATGGCACAACACAGTTGCACCATGTGCAACCCGCTGATGTGCCCCAGCATGATATTCAAAAGGGGAATGTGCGTAGCACAAATCTTGATGCACTGGAGTGCATCAGTAATGTATGCAGCACAAGTAGGAGGGGGCATGTCCATGCATATTCCGCACATCCCAATATTCAGCCCAGGGTGTGTTGAGCAGATGCAGGTGCAACCCATGCCTGTGCCACACACAGTTGAGCAAAAAATTAAAGGAGCAACAGCTGGCCACCTACAGATGAGCTGCCATATTGCAGGGCAGAACACGGCAGCTGCCAACTGTGGGTGGCCACCCGAGCTCTGGTGGCACCTTCATGGTAGCCCCCCCATGCCTGATCATGGGCATTAGTATTAAAATAAAGGTCAAATATCGCTGGTGGTCCAGTGGACCGCGTCCAGCCAGATTGCGGGCATCAGTTATAAAGTATTAAAAACCAATCCATCCCTGGTGGTCCAGCGATACCCCCCTCCCCACCCACCCACTGTGCCCTACCACCCCGCTCCCCCTGGTCAGCAGTGACTGGCAGCACCCCACCCGCAAGCCACTCTGCCACCTGCCAACTGACTGTGTACAGTAGGGCTGTATGCCTATTAATCCACATCATGGGCCAATGGGTGTGCAGCCCGTACCGTAATACACAATCCAGAAATGTGAATGGAATCCATTCGCATAGGGAACATGGTGATAGAACCTGGCATGGTGAAGCACTATCAGCGAACTGGGGAGCAATCACAGCATACAGTGGCATATAGGATGACTGCCCCAGTGAGGCATATTCTAAGTTCCACTACTCCAGCCCTGGTTGGTCTAAGGGCACTTAGAATATGTCTCACCTGGTGCTGTCTGAGAATAGCAAGCTGCAGCCTGCATCAGCACAGTCCACCTAGCCCGGTGTCGTAGAGCTGTGCAGGGCTGGCACAGGACCTGTTTGGGGCAGGCAGCCTGTGGTGGATGCAGGCCACCTCCATGAATTGGGTGGAGGCAGCCCTGGATGCAAGATGCACATTGCACTGTATCTGTTTGGTGCAAGCACCTTGTGTCAGATGCAAGGCTTTGGGAATCAGGCCCAGTGTCTGCTGCTGGCAGTCTTTTCCCACTAAGGCATAAATAATGGTGTTGATTGAAGTTACTTCCTTCACTGCTGGAAAAACCTGCTGCACAAGTCATGGGAGCAAATTTAGTTGTGCATTCACATTGTCAATGTCCAAGTCTTTATCTCCATACAACCCTGTGACCTGAGGAGGAACTGAAAATGACTTTGCATTAGCTGCTTGAAGTAAACAAATTCTTCATGGCTGACAGCAAAGTGTAGGTTTTGTGATCAAAATGTCAGTCTAGTTCCACAAGACTAGCATCAGTGACTTCATAATAGATTTGTTGATGCCAGTCCATAGCAGAATCAGGATGGTGATGAGGTGCAGTATCATGTTGCAGCCTTGCTGGGACACAGTGCTGTCTGGGGAGTTTGGGCTCTTTCACAGTTTCCAGTACTTGTACTTTCTCTTGATGCTTTCATAAACCAGGTCAAAGTCATTATGCTGGCTTTATAAATTTTCTGCTCTCAGTGTTTTTATTTGCAAGATTGAAGCCACTTGTTCTTGATACACTGAATATGTTGTATGATATAACAACTCCAAAATAGGTCAAAAACGTTTTCATCATTGACAACAGGCACCTGACTTTACTTTGTACATCAGTAGATCTGTCTTGTTTCAACTCTAGTAAGGTTTCAAAAAGTGTTCCATAGTTTGTGAGAATTGACTTGATGTTCTTTGTTTTTGCTGTCCATCTTGTTGGACAAAGTAAGTGCAGGTCTTCTGTCATCTCAGAAGGGTTCTCACTGTCGTTTGTTGCAATATTTTTGTAACAAGCTAATCTCTGTGGTGAAACATGAATCAACACTCTTGCCTCCTAAACAAATGTGAGGGCATCTTCAATGGCAATGCTTCTTTTGCCACAGTTTTGCAACACCAGTTCTAAAGAATGATTTACATTCAGTGATAGGGGATTTTCTCTTCTAATTAATTTTGCTGTTCCAGAAATACTTCCACTCATATTTGCATCTCCATCATATGCCTGTCCTCTCATGTCATTGATTAGTAAATTACATCTTAATGAAATATCCTTAATTGAACTGGTGATGGATTCCGCATCTGTATTTGTCATTTCGTACATTCCAATAAAGTCTTCATGTATAAAAAAACAGGGCAGGGAAACCCATCATATGCAGTACATACTGTCATCTGTTTATTTTGCCTGATATCCCAAGATCCATCTGCTATAATGGCATACAGCTTTAATTCCTTGCACATCTCTTCCAGTAGGTTCCTTAGCAGCTGATGGGCCATGAGTTCCATATTTCCCTTCCTGGATCCATTTCAAGTAGCTCTGGTATGCCATCTGCCTTACTCAGCAGCAGCTGCCTCAGGTTGCTTTCCTCTTCTTTCTCATGAATTGCTAGTCATTTCCGAACTAGACATTGAATTGCATTTAGTTGCTTCAGGAACATTTCCCAGTTTCTCACCTGTTCTTGTGAAAGATGTTGGCTTAGCTGAGCACCAACATTCATTTTTGTGTTGTTCAATGCAGTATACTTCTCAACAGCTTCATGGTGGAATAATGATGCCTGATGTTTCTTACATTTTTTTAATTGCTTTCTTCCAGTCACTGAATCCTGATGAAATGAAGGTCAGTTCACCACAGCAGCTTTGAGTTTTCTTTCCCCTGCTGCCTGACAGTAGTAGCAGAATACACATCCTTTTAAACACAATATGTTAGCCAGCTGAAAGCTGAAAACCAGTGTGCTTGGCAAGTTCTTGTTTCAGTTCTCCCATTGGTTCTCAGAATAACTTGTTTGATGGACATGTCTATAACACTGCCTGGCTGAAAAACACTGTTAATATTGTGGCAACAAACAGAATAGCTGCAGGTGAGAGACAAAAAGACAGCAGATCAGACACTGGCTCAACTATAGTGACCTGGGTATTCTCAGAACAGGAGGGGAGAGACAAAGAGTCAGCAGATTCTGACACTGGGTCAACTGCAGTGACACAGGTATTCTCAGAGACATGTATGATGTTGCCGTCGCTATTGCTGTTCATGGAGAACAGTTCTGCTGCTATGTTTTCTGTCTCGGAACAGTCCTTACCATCCAGGGTCACTGGATTAGCAGCTGCAGAACAATCCACAGCAGCCAAGGAACACGTCGGTTTTAGCAGTGATGCAACATTTGGAACAACTGTGGCTGCATCTGACTCTGTAAAAGCCATTGACAGTGAAGCTGTATGCACAGTTACATTGTCACTTACTGTACCAGTACAACTGACAGTTGCAGTGTGTGTAGCAGTGTCCGTGGTATTGTTCTCAGCAGTGGTGTCATATGCAGGCTCTGAAGCTGTTGGTATCTTGACACTCCTAAACTTGTAATTTATTTTTCTTGGCATCTTGGTAGCAATATCAGCCAGTTGTTTCTCCATCTGTCTTTTTCATCTCTCAGACCGTGGTATTTTTGAATGCAATGTCACAGAGAGTGCAGGCTCTGAGAAATAATTTTGTGTATGAAATTTAGTGAAACCATCTGGTTACCATCTTCCAAGCAGGCACTGTTGCATGAACATTGTTAAGCAAGCTAGCAATCAAGAGTTATGGCAAAATGAAAAAATATATTTTTTTATATCTTGCCATTTCTTTTTCAGCAAATGTTTTTGTCAGTAGTTAATATTTATCCTCAACTACTGGAGTTACTTGGATTGGGACTACATTCTTGGCTAGTGATGACCCATGCCTAAAAATGTTTGTTTACTGCACCACTATTGTACAAGACATGTGGGTCCAGTAAAATGTATAATACAAGTCTTATCACAGACCACAGTAACTTTACTGCCAAATAAACACATGAAACCAAAACAAGCTGCTTAATCATAAATTAATTTTTGATAACTTGAAATGAAGTAGAAGGTAAATATAAAAGAAATATTCAGAAAACATATTAAAAGCCTTTTGGAGGCAGTCAAGCCCAGTAGTTAGTATGGAGACCTGAGAACATGGAGACCCAAGTTTAAATCCCACCAGTGTCACAAACTGTGTGATCTTGAATGATTTAACTATTTCACCTCTTGCAGTCTCCCTAACATCCTGAACTCATCTTATGGCTGATGCAGTTAGTGATTTCATGTAAATCACTTTGACATAATGGGGGATACCCTGAAATACATGAGTACCTTTTGTTTATTTTTCTCATTTAATAGCTTCACAGAGGCCTATGAGTTATCTTTGTTTTCTGCACATTCACTGCACATTTGAAAATATGTCCATTAGTTGAAACAGCTATTTACAGTGCTCTGCAGTTTGCTATTCTGCTATGATACATTATAATGTCCTCCCTTACTGCAATACTCCTCCCTTGATCACACATGGAAACCAGCCTCTTCTCATTGTACCAGATAGATCACAGGAAGGTTAAGCAAAAGGCAGTTAAGTGAGTTGTCAAGATCACACACTAAGTAGAAGTGGTGGGACTCAAATTTGAGTCCCTAGGTACACAGATATTCTCTAACTACTGGACTCAACAGCCTGTACTGGGCAACTCCCCTCTCCGATCTACCTGTACTGGGTAGCCCACCAACCAAAATGTACAGCTGTCCTCCTGCCAGTCTTCCCTCCCTCGTCACACTCTTTTAGATGTCCTCTTTCTCCCACCATTCTGCCAGTCCATATGCCTGAACTACCCCCTCATCCTTGATTCCAATACTTGATTTGGAGATGGTCTGGTGGGAAGTAAGCTCAGTAGTCCTGTTCTTTTATTCCAGGTTAGCCCAGTCACCCCTGCCCCTTCCACAGCAGCTTTCTACTACACCAGTAATTGCGTGGCACACTGATGTTTGCAGCATGGTACACATACATTCTTTCATGTAAAAGCAAGCAAGCAGTAAGCAGTACCGGATTACAGATGAAGAGATCTATGAGCGCCTATTGACAAGACGTGTATGTCAATCTCTTCTCACACAGACACAGTCAGAGGTGCACTAACCAGTTCCGTACAAACTGCACATTTTAAATAAAAGAAAGATATGGGATAAATCTCACAACCTGGAGTGGGTTTTCCATAATACAGGACATCAGGACCTATAATGTTTAAATCAGAACTGATACATACTGTATCTCAGCAGGGCTTTGAAATATTTTTTTCTTGCTTAATAATGAAATGCTGAGGAGTTTGCAGCATTCACCATATTTTGGCCAGGCCCCTACTGCCATCTTGATGGAGTAGACATTGATAGGCTCTGTTGAACTGATTGTACCAGACATTTTAAACCATTGCAGTCTCTAACAGCCTATTTCTAAAGAGTACTCAAAAGCAAGCAATGAAAGCACACCAGACTGTTTAAATCACGTCCACTATATACTATAGCAGCCTATTTCTAAGAAGAGGACAAAAAAACAATTAGTGAAAGCACACCAGACTGTTCAAAATACTATATCCTATAGCAGTCTGTTGCTAAAAAGAGTACTCAGAAGCCATTAACGAAAGCACACATAAACAACTGAATTTAATTAGTAACAATTGGTTTTCCTCAAAGAGACAATGTTGCATGCATTGCCAAATATTAAGCATAGCACTGAAGTCTGAAATCTGGTATTCATGTTCTGTGCTTAAAAGTATGTGAAATTGTAATGCATTGTAAAGAATTTTATTCCATGCAAGGGCTTGGTGTGGAACTTTAGATAAACTAAATCATATTTAACTGTTTTGCACAAATCATGTAGAGAATAAAAGACATCTACTTTGCTCAGAGTCAGAGGCATAATTCATTCTGTCAGAGACAGAGCTGGACACCCTCCACCTGCAACAGTCTACTACACATTATGCATTTTCTAGTCTTTACATGCACTGCTTCTGGGACCCACTAGGCAAACAAGATCTGACAGATCCACTATGACTGTGAATGCATTAACTATATAAGGGTGTTTCATGGGCTTAAACATAAACATTTATTTATTTACTGATTTAAAAAAATAACAGATTTACAAACCTTTGAGTCAGAGACTCATTTACAAAGGCACTTTGTCAAAATTAATACAAAGACAGCACAGTTAACAAGTCAAAAAACAATGGCTTGAATAGCAGACAGTTATGACAACCATTCATTGGAGATACATGGGTAGCAGTAGATGAACAGATTACATAGTTTAGGCACACAGGCGCTACATCAAGAAGACCAAAGCAGTTCAAACAGTATACAATAGCTAAAGCAAATAGACATCAGGAGCCAAGGAGAAGCACCGAGTGTTCACATGAAGGATCTTGCATATACACTAACTGAATCAAAATACAGTACACTGAGAAAGGGCATATTTAAGTAATAAGGCACTCCAGAGTGTGTATTATCATGTAATGTCACTCCTGGGGTGGGTTGAAGCATGAGGCAAAGCCGAGTGCTTCCACCACCCCAGGAGTGATGTTATTACAAGATAACTCACACCCTGGAGGGCCTTATTGCAATTATACAATGGCTTGTTGTTATATACAGAATAAAAAATACATTTTAAAGGATGTTTTTGTTAGTGTGGAAAAATATTTCTTAAGAGAAAATGCAAGGAATGATCCAAATCCAAAGCTATGGTGATGTTATTGTGTAATAACATCACTGTTTCAATGAGTCAGCAGCCAATCAGCTTCTTACTTTTTTCCTTGCCATTGTATAATTAAAAATAATGCCACAATCCATATTACAGTATCCTATATGTTTTGCATTTTATTCTATGCACTGTTACAGGGTTTTAAATAGCCGGTATCGCGTCGCAGTTTGTGAGGCGAACCGGCTGGTCTTGTGAGACAAAATGTGGAATGGATCACAAAAAAGTGCGATCTATTTCAGATTTTTTTTGCATTTTCATGTGTTCTGTGAGTAGATTCAGGCTGCTCTGCCCCATCTCTGCTCTCTGCTCTGCCTCGTCTTTAAAAATCATTGCCTCCTGAATCCCACACTGTAAGGAGAGAGTGGCCCATGGTGCAGAGGAGAGCAGAGTGGAGCATGGGCTGAGCTGCAATGCTGATGACCAAGGACAGCAAGGTGGGTATACATGATTTTTTAATGGCAACAAGGGCAGCTTAGGTTTAAGGGACTGCAGCTTTGGGACATTGGCAAAATCACTGAGGGTAGCTGAGCAGCTAACAAAAAAGTATGGGACAGCTTGACAAAATCCCCATGCAGGCTGCCATGCCCCCCCCCCCATGAGTTTAATGCTGGTAAAATTAAGTGCACCAGTCATGAAGGGGGGTCATGCTTCAAGAGGCAATCTGGGTCATTCTGTGATCGGCAGGTGCCCCTTTTGTCTGTTCCCTGTAGCTGGTGTCCCGTACTGCTGTTGTAAGCTGGTTCCCCTCCCTTTCCTCATCCTGTGTGAGTTTGCCCCCTACCCCTGGGCCTCCGCTGCTGCTCCGTGCTGACAGAGGGGATCAAGGGATGTTGTTTTTAAACCCTCTGTCCTTTGTCATCAGTGCTGCCCACGGCCTGCTGATTTGATCTTCCTGGAATCCTCTCTTGTGCTGCAGGAAGCTGATTGGATCCAACTGGTGTAACTTTGCTGTCCTCCCTCCACTGGTGTGCTCTTTTTGTCCGAGGACAGTGAGGCCAGGAGGTCATGGTGACTCTCACCCCTTTGGTTGCCACTGCAGGCCGATGATCCTGGCTGGAAAGATGTACAGCTAGATGTCCCCGGCTTGCCTGGCTACAGTACACTTAGGACCCGTGTTTCAGGGAGATCTCAGCAGGCATAGGCTCTTTCCCAATCCCCATGTAGTTTTCTGACCTTTTTACCATTTGTGCACGAATGGAGGGGGCTTCAAAGGCAGGATTTTGGACCACAGTGGATTGTTGTGTGCCTCCATGTGAATATCCAGGATATGAGCAGCCAGACTTTGCTATAGGTGAGATGGATCCTGACCAGCAGATATGTGTGAGGGGTGGGGGGAGCTATGCTGCCATAAGTTCTCCAGCCCTACTACATGAGGGGGAGGCAAGTCTGTCACCAGCAGGCAGCTTAGTTATTCTCTGGGCCCTTGGAGGGGGAAGGGAGGCAAAGTCTGTTCCCTGGTGTGTGTTCTGTTCTCTGGGCCCTCAGACATGCACCACTGGGGAGGGAAGGAGGTTACAGTCTGTAGCCACTAAATCATGTTCAGGGCAACTCTGGGGACAGTCTTCATACTCGGTCTAGCACTGCCCTTTGCTGAGAGTGTGCTGGGGACTTGGACATGTTTCTCAGCTGAGCAAAGGAACATGCCAAATGAGTCCAGCAGAACAGGGTGGTGGTGGTGGTGGGGCTGTGAGCTGCACGCACCTATCATGAGACAGAACTCAAGTTCTCTGGCCTGCTATAAGGGGGGATGAATTTTTCTCAGTGTGCCCTGCTTTAAAAACTAAATCTCCCTGGGTTCATACGTCCATTACTGGGGGGGGGGGGACTTTGCCAGCTGTGCTGGAAACTGTTGAGCAGCCCAAACATCATCAGGGCACTGAAGTCTGGGCAATGCTGACTCCATTCTGTGTATTTATAGTGCCAGTGTGGGGAACCAATAGCCACAGTTCAGTGTGATCTTGTGGGAGTCATGGGCCCCCAGTGCCGGTAATAAATTGCTGAGGCAATGCTCTTGGTCTAGTGCACTTACCCAGTAATCAATAACAAAATAAATTCAGAACTCCTGGGAGTCTGTTGGCTTGTCCTGCCACCCGAGGGGGTTGGGGAATATCCGCATATACTAAAGCTATGGCAATGACCACAGTTTTTTATCCAGTTGGGGGAAAGTCGTGCCATGTATTTTATAAATATAACCATTTTTTCATTTTGCTAATCAGTTTGTTCCCATCGCTACACATTAGCTACATTTAGTAGCACTTTTCCGTGCAAAAGTGCTAATCAATCAAAAATCCTTATTTAAAACCCTGCTGTTGTAGCAATCAACTCAACAGAACCAAGCCATCATATGCATGAAGGTACTGTACCCTAACTGAAAACACTGCTGAGACAACTGTATGTTGTGACAAGATGGAAGATAAACACAATGTTGAGACACGTTTTTGAAGACATTTGATGTGTTTCCTTGTTTTTTAGAGACTGATATACCATTCACACACAAAATTCATATAATATAAAAGTGCATATGCCCAAATGCCAATGTAAATTCGACACATTTCATTACAAGCTGTTCTCTTGAAGGAAGATATTACTATATAAGGCCTAAATTTGGGCATCAGGTAAATGTAAACTGGGGTAGGTGTGTTATTGAGCATAGTTTATCTTTTATTGCTGCTCCACCAGAAATATTTGCACAAGCTGTGCCCAGTCCAGATTTTACAGCTCTGTCCTGGGTCTGGTGATGTGGGTTTTACCCATACCCCACTGCATGTGGCTTAGTGATATACTGTACAGATGGCTACATAGTCTAATCCATTGAAGGTTGAAGTTTCAGAAAACCATTATGCTAAAAATATCAAGACTCCCTCCCTCCTTCACCCCCAGTCACAATTAATCCTCTACCAAATTCATGCTTAAATACTAGTGCCTCTACATCCACACCACTAAACTTTTAATGCCAATATGCTTCTTTTTTCAGCTGCTGTGAGTTTCCCCATCTGTGAAGTTCCATTCTGCTTGTGGCAGCCCCCACTCAAACCAGATCATTTATTTAAAAACATTTTATTGAGAAATTTTTGTTTTAGTACTGTATATCCATGATGAGGAAAAAGGAATTTGTAAAAGAAACCTAAATCCCCATTTATCAGTTCATCATTATGCTAAAAATATCAAGACTCACTCCCTTCCTCTCTCACCCCCCGTCACAATTAATCCTCAGCCAAAGGCATGCTTAAACACTGGTGCCTCTACATCCGTACCACTAAGCTTTTAATGCCAACATTTCAAACAATATACAGTAGCTAAAGCAAATAGACATCAGGAGTCAAAGAGAAGCCCAGAGTGTTCACATGAAGGCTGTTGCATATACACTAACTGAATCAAAGTACAGTACATTGAGAAAGGGCATATTTAAGCAATAAGTCACTCCAGGGTGTGTGTTATCATGCAATAATGTTGCTCCTGGGGTGTGTTGAAGCATGAGGTGAAGCCAAGTGATTCTACCACTCCAGGAGTGACATTATTACAAGATAATACACACGCTGGATTGCCTTATTGCATCTATACAATGGCTTGTTGTTGTCTACAGAATAAAAAATACATTTTAAAGGATGTTTTTGTTAGTGTGCAAAAATATTTCTTGACAGAAAATGCAAGGAATGATCCAAATCCAAAGCTAGGGTGATGTTATTGCGTAATAACATCACTGTTTCAATGAGTCAGCAGTCAATCAGCTTCTTACATTTTTCCTTGCTATTGTATAATTAACAATAATGCCACCATCTGTTTTACAATTACCTATATGTTTTACATTTTATTCTATGCACTGTTATAGCAATCAACTCAACAGAACCAGGCCATCATATACATGAAGGTACTGTACCTTAACTGAAAACACTGCTGAGACAACTGTATGGTGGGACAAGCTGGAAGATAAACACAATGTTGAGACAAGTTTTTGAAGACATTTTGTTGCGATTAATTGTTTTTTTTTTAGAGACTGATATACAGTTCACACACAAAATTCATATAATATAAAAGTGCATATGCCCAAATGCCAATGTAAATTCAACACATTTTATTACAAGCTGTTCTCTTGAAGGAAGATATTACTATATAAGGCCTAAAAATGGGCATCAGGTGTATGTAAACTGGGGTAGGGGTTTTATTGAGGGTATTGCATAGTTTATCTTTATTGCTGCTCCACCAGATCAGCAATATTTGCACAAGCTGTGCCCAGTCCAGATTTTACAGCTGTAGCCTGGGTCTGGTGATTTGGGTTTTACCCATACCCCACTGCATGTGGCTTAGTTATATACTGTACAGATGGCTACAAAGTCTAACCCATTGAAGGTTGAAGTTTCAGAAAACCATTATGCTAAAAATATCAAGACTCTCTCCCTTCCTCCCTCCCTCACCCCTCAGTCACACTTAATCCTCTACCAAAGTAATGCTTAAATAGTGGTGTCTCTACATACACACCACTAAACTTTTAATGCCAACATACTTCTTTTTTCTGCTGCTGTGAGTTCCCCCATCTGTGAAGTCACATTCTGCTTATGGCAGCCACCTCCCCCCAAACCAGATAAATTGTTTAAAAACATGTTGTTGAGAAATGTTTGTTTTAGTATATCCATCGTCAGGAAAAATGAATTTGTAAAAGAAACCAAAATCCCCATTTATCAGTTCACCATTATGCTAAAAATATCAAGACTCACTCCCTCCCTCACCCCCAGTCACAAATAATCATCTACCAAAGTCATGTTTAAATACTAGTGCCTCTACATCCACACCACTAAGTTTTTAATGCCAACATGCTTCTTTTTTCTGCTGCTGTGAGTTCCCCCATCTGTGAAGTCCCATTCTGCTTGTGGCAGCCCCCCCCCCAAACCAGATAATTTATTTAAATTCATTTTGTTGATAAATTTTTGTTTTAGTATATCCATCATCAGGAAAAATGAATTTGTAAAAGAAACCAAAATCCCCATTTATCAGTTCCTTGAATCACAATACAGCATGTTACAAATTTTTCAGATTCTATGTGTAACCTACAGTAATTTAAAAAAGAAATTAGACACACAGATGCCTGCCTGCCTATTTGCAAGTGAAGCAAATGTGGTTATTATCATTCAGTTATAAATACCTATAGTCACAAACTGCAAGTTATGAAGATTCAGTAGAATATAAACAGTAGCCCAAGGCTGTGTCTCTTCCTATGCAATGTCCTGCAAAAATAGTGGTGTCAAATGGCTTAATGAGGAGCTGTGAGGTGTCTAAGGGAACTTGTTATGCAGAAAGTTCCAGGAACACAGTGGTAAAAACTGGAATAACAGGTTCCAATGAGTAATTAACTCACCAGGAATGTTACAAAAAACTACCCCATTCATTCACAAGTATCAATGAATGTATTTGTTAACCCTGCTGGTTTATCGTCTTGCTTTCCTCATGGTAAAAAAGTGAAACTACATTTGTGTTATTTTAAATGAAAAATGAGTGATAAAGAGCTTGTCCAGTTAGATGGCAGCTCTGATAGTTGTTCCAGTCTTTCTTTTCACTGATATAAACTGAACCAGGAAAAAAAGTAAATAGGAAAAAAAACAGCATTTTGTTTCTACAGGTAGTTGCTAATTGCAGCTGGTATTTTTAACTTGTGCAAGTCAACTCCATTTCTCAAACTTAAAAAGAAAAATACACTTCATCACAGACTGTGTTTACCAAGTACTGTGCCCATTTTAGTATATAAATGTTTAAGAAGTGCCTGAAAGCTTTCTAGTTTCAATGGAAGCTGAATCCTTAAGCTTCTCCTAGTCCTTAACAAAATGCAGGGACTCCATAGATTCGTTTTGTTCCTAGGTCCAGATCAAACTACTGAGTCTTCTTTCAACATGATATATCCACCTCATGCCCCTCCCACATGAATAAATAAAAAAAGGTGGGCTGGATCTTTAGGAGCTTCTTGGGTGGAGGTGGGTTGGATCTTACTTTCTCCAAAAAGACAATGCTGCCTCCCACTACTCAGGTTCCAGTTCTTGTACCACCCATTTAAGGAAGAAAATAGTACACTGCAACCATTGACTAACATGAAAGCATATTTATTTGTGGGTGAAAAACATTTCTTGGAGGAGGGTGAGGTGGAGGAGACTACACCTTCAGTCAGTTCCATGGACAGAAAACATGACATCACTCCTTTTGTACATACAATTCTCCTGTAGGCTCTGCCCACAGTTGTAAAAAGGAGTATCAAGAGCCCATCTACAGGGTGGAAGTGAAGAAGAATTTGTGATGAGGATGAGGTTGAGGAATGATAAAAGTAAAAACTGTTATCCAGAAGATTATGGGTTGAGTCTTTGTTAACCTGTGCTGTGGTCTTGTTTAGCTCAAGCTCAAGTTTATTGCAGGAAAGACTCCGTTGAGCAAGCTCATTCACAAGGAGGTCCTGAGGCACATACACATACAGTTCACAATTACATAGACAGGAGAAATAAAATGTAGAAAAAAACAAGAAAAAATATATAATACAAGAGGTATGCACAATATAAATCCTTATGCTATATATGCAGTACATTCCAGCGTTAACCTTGCCCTAAATTATGCAACACATTTCAGCTTAATAAATAGAGGGCCAGTGGGTACCTAGGAAGTTGACTTGGCATTGGGGGCCTAGTAGCACCTACATATGTCTTTTAATTTAGAGATAGCTAGTGTTTTGTCAGAGTTAATTGATATGATGCTGGTTAGCTTCAGCATGGCTTGTAGTTGGTTCCAAATGTTTGGAAGGGTGTATGAGACAGCTGTTTGGCCAGCTGTGGTATGTGTCCTGGGAACATCTAGTAGGATAAGGTTGAATTTCCTTAGGGAGTAGACGCTATGTGAGATGTGTATGAGAGACATTAAACAGACAGGCAGTTTGTGGAGTAGTAATATATGAGGGTCCAAATGCCAGCATGCAGGAGGCGTCTGGTGGCAAGAGAGGTCCACCCAACTGCTGCATAAAGATCACACTGATGGGTCCTGTACACACAGTTAGTAATGAAGCAAAGAGCACAGTAATAGAGTACGTCCAGTATGGATAGGCTCAAGGTTGGGGAGGAAATAAAGATAATGTCTCCATAGTCAAGTAAGGGAAGGAATGTTGCTTGGACAAGTCTTTTGCTGGTCGTGAGAGAAAAGATGGTCCTATTTCTAAAGAAGAAACCCAAGCGTACTTTAAGCCTCTTTGATAGATCCTCAGTGTGGTCAGTGAAGGAAAGCTTGTTGTCTATCCACATACCTAGATATTTAAATTTAGGTATGACTTCCAAGGGTTCACCTAGGGAGGTAACTATGAAGTTTTTAGGTGGGATATGTAGGGCACCAGACAAGGCAAGTCTCAAGAAAATCATTGTCTTTTTTGGGGGGCATTTAAGAGAAGCTTCGCATTGATAAGGTTGCTTTCTAACTGGATAAAGTCAGCTTGGGGTGCTTCCCTTACTTCAGTTAAGGATGAGCCTGATGCATACAAAACCGTATCATCCACAAAGAAATGTATGCTAGAGTTCTTTATGTGTGAGTCAAGTTTGTTGATGTACAGGGAAAAAAGGATTGGTCCTAGGATGGAGCCTTGAGGCACTCCTCTGGCAATTGGAAGGGGGGAAGATAGTAGGCCATCAGCTTTGACTTTTTGTATCCTGCCCGTGAGATAGCTGTTAGACCACTGTAAGGTAAGTGGAGTGGCACCTATGTAGGCAAGACAGGTGATTAGGAGGTGATGGTCTACAGTGTCAAAGGCCTTACTGAGGTCTAGAAAGACTGCACCAGTAACCTTCTTGGTGTCCATAGCATGAATCCAGTCATTAGAGACTTTAGCCAAGGCTGAGATGGTACTGTGCTTCGACCTGAAGCCAGATTGGGATGGGTTTAGGAGTGAGTGTGCTTCAAGGTGATTTTTTAGTTGGTTGTATATAAGTTTTTCCAGCACTTTGGAGAGAACGGGCAAGATAGAGATAGGACGGTAGTTGTTTAAGTCACAAGAATCTCCTGTTTTGAAGAGAGGAAGAATATGGGCAGATTTCCAGCAGGATGGAACAGTGGCTGTGGTAATAGAGGTTGAAGATGTGAAGGATGGGGGCTGTGAGCTGGGCATAGCCTAGCCACAAGAAAAATGATTCAAGGCCATTGTCCCCTGCACTTTTCTTGGTGTCAAGGCTAAGAATTATGTCTTCGACTTCTTTGTAGCTAAACAGGCGCAACTGGCAGGGATGAGGTGGAATAGCATGTGTAGAATCTGGGCTAGTGTTGCTATTCACTCAGCTAGCATATGGGGAAGAGTCGAATGGCAACCCAGCAGTGGTAAAGTGAAGGTTAAGTTCTTTGAGGATTCGCAGTTTATTTTCAACCATCCTGTCCTTGGCTAGAATCTTGGTAGGAAGGGAGGAAGCAATAGGATGGCCTTCAATGGATATCAGTGTCTTCCAGATTTCTTGGGAGTTCCCTTTGGCCTGGTCCAGAGTGGAGATGTAGAAGTTTGCTTTAGTAGCACATACACTTTTAACATGGGCATTTCTGGCAGTTCTAAATGCCTGCCAGTCTGTCGGGTTCATTGTGTGCCTGGTCCTAGCCCATAGCTTGCCTCTATTGGTAAGTGCAGATTTGAGCTCTTGGGTGAATCATGAATGTGAAATTTTCCACACCCTCATTTTAATAAGAGGAGCATGCTTGCTAATTAGGGTGGTGAGGTTGTCATTTAGGACAGAAACGGTGGCATCAGCAGATTTGGCAAGATATAGGTCTTGCCACCTGATCTTAGCTAGATCAGTTAGGAAGTTTACTGAGTTGAATTTACTGAATGAGCATTTGATTTTGAATTTAGGGTGCTGCTGGGTTTTAGATTGGAAACTTGTACATACAACAATACTGTGGTCGCTCAGGTCGTTATGGAAAATGCAGAATGTGAGATTTTATGGGGTTGCAAAGTTAAGATGACATCTAAGAGTGAGCTGTTGGCAGAGTTAGAAGCATTGATTCTTCTGGGTTCAGTTACTATCTGTGTAAGACCCAGCTCATCACAAATGGCTTTTAGGGAGTAGGATTTAGCAGTGAGCCTATCCATATTGAAGTCCCCTAAGATTATTGTTTCCGTGTTAGCAGCCAAAGTTATGGATTTCAACACATTAAGAATTTCTATGCCTTCTGACAGGGGTCTATAGCCACCAACAATCGTGATGCACTCTGAGGATGGAAGGTGAAGTTTAAGCGAGAGAATCTCGTATTCCTTGGGCTTAGTTTTACAGGAAATGCTGCTAATATCAAATTTTGATTTGGCATATATAACCACCCCGAATCCCTATCAGTCCTAAAGAGCATGAAGCCCAGTATAGTAATTTGCGGATCAGTGTTGGTCTTTTTTAGCCATGACTCGGTAATTATAATCAGATCTGGGTCAGTGTGGGCTGCCCAAACTTGAAGATGATCAAGTTTTTTGAGCAGGCTTAGAATATTGACCATCATCAGTTTCATCCCAGGAGCAGCTGCAAACTCCGATGGAGGAGTGATTTGAGTTGGGGGACCTAGATTTAGTTCGACATTGCCTGACAAGAAAAGTAGAATTAGAAACATTTTCTTGAGGGCATTTATCAGGTAGAAGTGGGCTCTTTTTGTATGGGTTCTTGTGTGCTGTTAGGTCATTGAGGTACGTCTAGCCAGAGCATAGGAGATGCTGACATGGCCATTCAAGGCTAGCAAGGGAAGTGCACTGAAAGACATTGGCCAAGGGAGGAGAGCCAGAGGAGAGAGATGAGAATTAAAATGAAAACACGACAGATTAAGAGTAGGGAAGCAATATGAAGATGCAGAAGGAACTATGATTTGGGTTCCTAGGCTGGGATGACTTCTGATTTAGCATGTATCAGTGCTTTATGAGTCATACTTTTTGCCAGGATTAGAAGTAGAATGATAATGCAGGCCATATTGCCCATGATTGAGTACAGTGATTTGTTTAACAAAAGACAAAGAGTGAACTACTGTATTTCTTAGCATAAAATAAAAACAAGCATTGCTTTATTATAGATGATCTAACATCACAGCTAGGAGAATGTTTGTTGGCAACTTTAAATGCAAGGGAAGCAGCCAAGGGCGGATTCAATACACTGCTGTTTTGAGTTCAGTGCTTTCCTATCCACATGACTGTTGACATACATGTAACATTGATTTATTTAGAATGTTTTTCCCCAGGATATCCTAGCTGAGGGGTAAAATCTCTTTAAGCCAAAAATACAGCAATGTTTGTTTTTATGTTATGCTAAGAAATCCAGTAGTTTACACGCAGTATCTTGTTAAACAGGGAAGCCCTGATTCCAGTGGGCTCAGCAGCTGGCTTCTATGCAGTGTCATACCTGGGAAGACTGAAGGAGTTTGAATGGTGTGTGTGTCTGTGAGGCTGAGCAAGTCACAGCACAGACTAACACTGGATTACATTTTTGTTTTACTTTTATCCTTGAACTCAGTTGTTACAAATACTGTAAATACTTTTTCCCTCTAGAAACACTTTTTTATACACCTTTTTGCCCAGTCAGTGGGTTCCAGAAGCAGTCATGTGAAGGCTAGCAAATAAAAAAGTTACACTGTTGTAGCTGGAGGATGTCCAGCTCAGTCCCTGGTCAGACTCACTCTTGGCTGTAAAAGCTTATGTCCTAGTCCACTTACTGGTAAAAATTAATGGAATGAATGTGACCTTTTAAGTTACATGCTTGAACCTCTTGGCATCCGGCCCTGTATCTCACAACTGATATTTACATTAATGACTCTTTTCACTGGTCCCTTCTATGGTAACAAGCCTAATATTTGTTCCATCTTTGCAAGGTACAAGCAACAGCAAACAAGTATTCTTGACTACCTACAAACATAGGTAAGAAAGATATAAGTGCCACAGCTGGGACTTGAACCCAGGCCACCCAGAATACCGTTCAGATTGCACTAACCAGTACCAGCACAGAGACAACTGGAACCTGAGCTGTCCCTGAGCACATTACTCTTTTTTAAATGCACAACTCAATGTGTTCCATAAATATGCACACCACACTCCTGTGTGATTGCTACAAGTAAATATCTGTATTTGTGTTGCCATTGGGTTATGCATTTGAGAAAGAGCAATGTGCTCAGGGACAGCCTAGGTTTGATTTGTCTCAGTGGTGCAGCTAATTAGTGCAATCAAAACAGTATTCCGGGTAGCCTGGGTTCAAATCCCAGTTTAGGCACTTCTTTCTCACCTCTGGTGGTATGTGTTCCATAAATATGTACACCACACTCCTGTGTGATTATTCTTGAATACCTCACAGATGTCTCTCATTTTGCCCCTCAAAATCAAAAAAGTGCCCAGTCCCACATGAGAAAGCTTCTGTAAACTCAGACCTTAAACAGAAATTCTAAACATGTAATGCGAAGGCAACAGTAACTTTGAGCATATATAAGCACTGAAACAAACAGAATACCATGCCTCAATCTTTTGTCACTGAAGTGAGGGGTAGAGACACCCACAGTAAAGGAAATGATGCTGAACAGGGTGGGTCTGGGGCACTGGTCCATGGTTAGTGACACATAAGACATTATATAGTCAACCATGAAGATGCAAACTCAAAACCTCGAAGACACTAGTGCAGGGATTATGTCTTATGTGTCGCATTCCATGGACCAGTCCAGTGCCCCACACTCTTCATCATCATTTCATTTATTTTGAGCATCTCTCTCTGACCCTCACTTCAGTAACAAAAAGGTTGAGGTATGGTAATCTGTTTGTTCCTCTTAACAATCAAGATTTATTTAATGCCTACAGCCCAGCTGGTATACTATACTGTTCACCCTTCAGCCAGCTGCTTCACAAGGCTGGAAAGCAATCCCGTAGGTCACCTCAGTGGTACCTTGGCAAATATACTGGGGGTTGACATCAGTAGAAATTATTCATTTGCACTCTTCTTCCCTTTCCAGAAATCATTGTTCACTCAAGTGCTAATCCACTCAAATTTAAGATTAAGTTTAATATTAATATTTCTGCTCAGTATTCACAAAAGTGGAGGGGGAAGTGCCTAATCCAATTAACAGAAGCAGTCTTGATAGGGCGGTCAATCTCAGTCCTTTCACGGAAGAAAGATGGAATTCACCCCAGAATTCTAAAAGAATTAAGGGGGAAACTAGTGAAACCACTGGCTAGTCTTTTTAATAAATCATGGGAGGATGGTGTGGTACCTGAGGATTGGAGAAAAGCGGATGTGATTCCCCCTTCAGAAAAGTGGGATCAAGACAGATGCAGGAAACTACAGACCTGTCAGTTTGCCCTCTGTGGTAGGGAAAGTGATGGAGTCACTTCTGAAGGAAAGAATAGTTGAGTACCTAGAGGCCAGTGGGGCACAGGACCCAAGGCAGCATGGGTTCACAGCAGAAAGGTCATGTCAGATGAATCTAATAGATTTCTTTGACTGGGTGACCAAAGTAGTAGACCAGGGAGGGGCTGTGGACATGGCCTACCTAGACTTTAGCAAGACATTTGACACAGTCCCACATAAAAGATTAATAGTCAAATTAACCAGCCTGGGAGTGGGTCCCAGGGTGGTAGCCTGGGTAAAACATTGGCTGGACAACAGGACACAGAAGGTAATTGTAAATGGAGTTCACTCTGAAGAAAGAGGGGTTACTAGTGGGGTACTGCAGGGTTCAGTATTGGGCCCAGTCCTTTTTAATGTCTTCATAAGTGACATTGCAGAGGGACTGGAAGGAAAAGTATGCCTCTTCGAGATGACACAAAGATCTGCAACAGGGTTGATACACAAGGAGGCATGGAAAGGATGAGAGGGGACTTGGCAAGGTTGGAGGAATGGTCAGAAGTATGGCAGCTAGGATTCAATGCAAAGAAGTGCAAAATAATGCTCCTGAGAAAAAAGAACCCAGGGGAAGAATACACTATGGGGAGGAGGTAATAACAACAACAAAAAAGGAAAGGGACCGGGGGTAATCATATCAGATGTCCTTAAGGTTAGCAAGCAATGTGAGAAGGCAGTAAGGAGGGCTGGGGGTATACTAGGATGCATAGGGAGAGGCATCAGCAGCAGAAAACAGGAAGTTGTTATCCCTCTGTACAGACAGTTGGTGAGACCCTATCTGGAGTACTGCATCCAGTTCTGGAGACCCCATCTCCACAAGGACATAGACAGGATAGAGGCAGTCCAGAGGAGGGCAACTAAAATGGTGCAGGGTCAGCAAGAGAAGCCGTATGAGGAGAGACTAAAGGAGCTTACTATGTATACCCTTGAGGAAAGAAGGGGGGGGCATGATAGAAACTTTTAAGTACCTCAGTGAAATCAACAAAGTCCAAGAGGGTAAGATCTTTCAGAAAAGAGATATGCAAGTGTAATCCCCTTGCAAATGGGGGTTCCTAATATGCCCCATGCCTGGTTGGTGATGGGCATAAAGCCGTTTAAATGTGTCACCTGTGAGCGCTTCTGAAGCCTCCGTAGGCTGTCTCTTTAAGGGCTGCCTGTTGCAGCCATAAGTAACTAAAATAGTACAGGGGCTATGTGGTTGTATGCCCGAGTCCCGCCCGGGACGCTGAGAAAATAATTCCCTTCTGCCATCGCTAGTGGTGCAGAGGGAGTTCCTTTGGGGGATGTGATTGTTTGTTGAGTATAACTTAAAATAATAGTGATAATGTGGTCATTCTAACCTGCCTTCTTTTTGCAGTGGGGACTGTTTTCGGCTGTCTCTTCCATTTTGGTCCAGAACTACTGAATTGGATCATTCAGTACCTTGGGACCCTACAGAGTCGACTGAATAATGAGAAAAACGCTTGTAATTTGGGGAAAGGCATTATGGACTATGGCGCTTTTTCACACCACTGACAGCAGGAGAAGCTGACTGGCAGGTGTTGCCAGCCAATAGGAGTGGGTAGCGCCCAAACTGATAGAAGAGCCCCTGGCTGTTAGGGGCAGATGCGTAGTGGCTGAAGAGAAGAGAGGAGCTCTGTGCTTCTGCGCTGGAGTGATGTTTGCACGGGAAGCGCATGAAGGCCTCTGCAGCCGTTTTCTGCCTTGTGACAATTCGGACTAAATCCGCCGGCGTGCGGTCGGAGGAGGCTGGTGCCAGCCCAGCTACCTACCAGGCTTGATGTGAGAGGACTGGAGAGAATTGTTGAATTGCGCTTGGTCCATCCGTGAAGTTGAACCTGCAGTTTGCTGCCTAGTTTCTGCGAGTTTGTAGAAGTCTGAAAGCAGCTGCTTGGTATGGTACCCCTTTGTTGTTTGCCATATAATTGTGTGAGGAGGCTGGTGAAATGCAGGCTCAGTCCTGTCCGAGTGACAAAATCGTTATTTACTGGAGTAGATCATAACTGTTACCTGTCTCAAGGGCCCCAACCAGCTGCCACGTGTGAACTAGCCGTTAGAGCTTGGGTACCCAGGCACGGTAAAGACTAGGTTTAGGCCTGTACACAGAGCCCTAGGTAGATAAGTAGAGTGATAAGCTAATCAACCTGATTCCCCCTGTCCTTGTTATTCCTCCCCTAAATAAATCAGATTGTTCTTTGTGCAACTACACCCTGGCTATTGTGTACATTACTTGTGATCTGCTGCCTGGTGACTACTATATAACTGTGCTTTATTTTACAGGGGGTCTCTGGAGGGAGTGGAGCAATATTAGCTGGGGGTGGTGAGTGTATTGGTGAAAAGTGTTATTTGTACCTAGTGTGAGCCACTAGTGGGACGAACGGGAGGTTGCAATAACCCAGAGGGCTGTGACCGAGGCAATCTTGACAATATTGACCCCGACCTCTGGGTGGAGACACCCATCAACGGATCTGGGCCCCTTACCCTGTCTCTGTGGGAGCAGGCAGGGGTAGTAGCCTTAAGGGTAGCACCCCCTGGGGGTTACACAAGAACAAGGGGACACAATTTAAAGATAATGGGGGGGCAGTTCAGGGGCAATGTGAGGAAGTATTATTTCACAGAGAGGGTGGAGGATGCATGGAACAGCCTTCCTGAGGAGGCTGTGGGGTCTAAAACTGTGGGAGAATTCAAGAATGCATGGGACAGACATAAGGCAATTCTTGTGGGGAGTAGGAAGAAATAGGCTGTTGGTTAATTAGGATCTGTGGCCTATCCTGTAGGTAGGGAAATGGGCAGACTAGATGGGCCAAGCGGTCCTTATCTGCCATCACAGTCTATGTTTCTAAGATTAGTACTGTGGTTCACAGAACATTTGAAATTAGAAAACTGGTGTTCACTATTATAGTAACCTTGAATTGAATATCCTCCCCTCTGGTGCCAAATCTGCTGACACACTTGCTGCTGATCTTTTAAAAGTTGCTTGAAGAAAGGGCTTACCACTGACCATAACTGCTCTTGTATCCTAGTACACTGTGACCTTATCACTAAACCGTCTGTGGACACGCCCTGGGCCCCCACGTATCTATCTCAAACACTGCACTGTAAAACACATGGAAAGCTTTGTATATCTACATACATGTGATATTTCCCTCTTTACGCAGGAGACTTCAGTTTTTTTTTGACTAAATTCCCTCCCTCCCTCCTGGGAAATAAAATCTCCTGCTTAAGTAAAATTATGTCCAAAATATCCATGGTTTTTGGGCAGATAAAGACACATAAAAATTAAATCAGTGATGAACAATGTATCTGATAATGTTATATAACTAGTTGTTTATTCTTTTTAGTGCTTATTCTTGACAAAATGAAATACATAAAGTTTTTGTAATGACTTTTTTTCTTATTTTTTTGATGCCATTTAAAGACAAACTCATGATGTTATGGCATCTCCCTACTAGCAGGTCAATCTCCCTCCTAATTTGACCCAAATCTCCCTCTTAAGCAAGCTGGACATATCACATGTATGTATCTAATACTTGCATATTTGCATTCATGTTCATTGTGACATTACTTCGTTGAATACCTAGTTATGCTGTATAACACATACAAAATGAAATGACATGTTTTCTTTTCCTGCTTCTGAGAATCCATAATGGTGGTATGATTAGTATATAATGTATTATGTAATGTAGTATATACAGTGTATAATTGTCAAATTAGTATAACTCTTTATATTAGTATTGTTTAGGAGGCAGTACAGTGCAGTGAGCTACAAACCTGGAGACCTGGATTTAAATCCCCCAGCCCCCAGTTACATACTGTGTGACCCGCATAAATCACATAACTTCCTTGTGCTCCCATGTCACACCTGGGCTGGAAATGAGCTTTGGCTTAGTTTGCCTTTCTTGGTTAAACAATTTCCCCTCACTCTTTGCCTTCCTTCCTTTGCACCATTCAATAAAATTGTATTTGTCTGACCGCCACCATAGCATTCTCCAAAAATGCAATCGCTGTAGCTTTGTGAAAACTTTGTGCTGTAATTTATTTTTATTTTATTGTACTGAAAAACAGTGCCATACATATGCTGCAAAATAAAGGCAGCTCACTCTTGATGATGTCCTGAATGCAAAGATTAGCAGATTAAATTCTGTATTTTATAACAGAATAGCCAAAGGCAGGGACCTCTGAACAGCATGTCTTCCACGAGGTTAACTGACTTGGTAGCAGGTATTTCCCAGTACTTAGCCATGTTTACATAAACCCTCTAGGAAGACTGAAGCAGCAGTAAACAAGATGGGCACTAACACTACGTTGAATATTCAGTCAAGGTCAGTGGCTTGCCGCTATCAAATCAGTGTGCTTGTAATCTGAATGAAGAGGCAACACTCAGGCTGTTCTGCCTAACTCTCTGTCTCTCCCAACCCTGCTGGTTTACTTAGAAGAATAAGAAAATGAATTGTGTCTGAATGTTGCTGAATCATAATGCCATGCCTCCTCACTAGACAGCAAATAAGTGTTAACTTACTTAACCACCCACACCCCATGGCCCATTTGATGCTCCCAGTCCCGACCCAGATGATCAGTAGCCACTTCTGAAAAAAACAGGCATTTATGTCTCCTTAACTGACCCAATAATTAACAACATCGGAAATCAATGTACCTGTTTGGAGCCTTGAGGCTGTTGCCAGCAAATCTGGGCTGGCAGCCTGGCAATAGTAGAGTGGGAGCAGCAGAAGGCAGGTGAGCAGCTACAGCAGAAGAGACAGTGGAGTCCTCTTCATTTCTGGGTTCTGGTTCTCTTATTATCTTCTTCTTGACTGCTGGTGTTGGTGATGTCTGACCAGGTGTCCCATAACCATGGGCATGCTGTGCTTCTGTCCGATCAACCAGCAAACCATGCTACAGTATTTTTTAAATTAATAAGGATACGCAATTGTAAAACACAAAATGAGGAGCTAGGGTCTGGGAATGAACTGATAATGACCACTGTCCCTCTCACAGACACGGACTGTTACTAGAGCGAGCGGACTGACCTTCTGATCTGTCGTTCGCTCACTGCTGGCAGCACTCACACACCCAGAGGTCACGGCAGCATGCTCCAGTAAATAGGCCAGCAGGCTGAGGGGAAAATAAGTTGCTCCTGGCCTCTGCCCTTCAGGAAAATTAAAATACAAAACAAAATATAAAAAACATATGAGTTCGACCACAACCGCAGCCAATAGCCACAACAGTGCAAGTGCAGATGAGTGACGGAGAGTTAGCAGTCTGGTCTGACTGTCAGTCCAAATACCTTACTGAACCAGCCACACCAAAGCCAAAGATTAACCAGGCAGGAATCAGTCAGTCAAGAGCAGAGGATAAATGTGATGGGTTGGTGATGAGGGGGCTACCTTTATACACCCCTTACTTTTACTAACGTGCCTGCCTGGCTTCTCTGAGTGTCAAAATTTTGCAACAGAGTTGGTCAGATATCACTGAATAACATTTCACAGTAAAAGTAAAATAATTTATTTCACCAGTTGTTGCTGAAGAGGAGAGCAGACCTGGAGACACCAGCACAGCAGGTAGGAGGACAATCTATGTGTCAGGTCCTGCCCATCCCCCTGAAGTTACAACAAAGAGGTGTTAAAGGGGCACTGTCAGCCTTGTCCCTCGTTTTATTGCCACAAAACAACAGTGTGCCTCTGTGGACACAGTGATCACATATGGTCCACAGAATACCCTCTATATAGAACATAATAAAGAATTCTTACCAATTTTCTTAGTTTTCGCAATATTTACTTTCCCTCGGGTTCCCCATAAGTACGCTGTGCACCGGAAGCAGAAGCAAGATGAGAGCGCACATCGAACACTGTGTGCCAGCACATACATCGATTTTGCACATGGCCATGATAAAAAGTTAAACACAGCATGTATTTTCAAATGCCGTACTACAGATGCTGTTTTTTAACTGAAACCAAGCGCTGGAAAAGCAACCAAATGCATTTGAAAGGAGCTGCTGAAATCATGTGCAAAAGTGGGACGCTACTGCTGTCGTGTGATTTGTGCGTCGTCCTGCTTTCGCGCATGTCGCGAGATTTCAGCAGCTCCTTTCTAATGCATTTAGTTGCTTTTCCAGCGCTCGGTTTCAGTTAAAAAACAGCATCTGTAGTACAGCATTTGAAAATACATGCTGTGTTTAACTTTTTATCATGGCCATGTGCAAAATCGATGTATGTGCCGGCGCACAGTGTCCGATGTGCGCTCTCATCTTGCTTCTGCTTCCGGTGCACAGCGTACTTATGGGGAACCCGTGGGAAAGTAAATATTGCTAAAACTAAGAAAATTGGTAAGAATTCTTGATTATGTTCTGTATAGAGGGTATTCTGTGGACCATATGTGATCACTGTGTCCACAGAGGCACACTGTTGTTTTGTGGCAATAAAACGAGGGACAAGGCTGACAGTGCCCCTTTAAGTGCATGGCTGAGACGGATCATGGATGGCAGGACAGAGAGCTGAAAGTTCCGCTGGAGCTGTAAAGTAGAGCCCTTGTCACCCAACATTGCTGTCATTCATTTAAGATAACGGCTCTACTTTACAACTCTGTTGGGAATGAGAAGAACTTAACACTGTTGATGCTGTCTCTCTGAAACTAAACAGCAGGAGCAGCTTACAGCTGTTTTTTTCCTTTTATTGTTTAGGGAGGGGACGGGGGTGTACAAGGCATTGTGGCAGATTCAAGGGGGAGGGGTGCGCGCAAGGAACTGTGGCAGAATGATTCAAGGGGCAAGGGGCATTATGCAAAGAAATTCTAACTAACACAGTGACACACGCTGACAAATAAATGAAAAGGGCAATCTATTTTGGCCCAAAAATATGGAGTGGTGAACACCCTTCCTTACCACCACCCCCCCCCGGTTCCAGCACCTATGTCCATTCAGTGATTGAATTTCTAGCGTCCACTATAAAACTTCAGTTCTCACAGTAATCTGATCAGATCCTTGATGTAATTCACTGAAAGTGCATTTAACATTTTCCCCACATCACTAAAATCTTGAGAATGATTGAAGCATCTCCACAGACAATGCTTGCAGCCTTCTATAATCATACTTGCTAGATGTGGGATTTCTGGGCATTAGTTTTGAATTTCTACATGCTCAAAAAGCCAATGCATGTGTTTTTTTAACAGAGCTCCACAAGTTTCATATTTTATTTCAGAGCATCCCTCCTGCAGTTATGGTGACACTGCATCCGTATTTTGTATCTCTGCCATGGCTGGAGAGGGTTGCTCAAACTCCCATCTATCCCACATGCATACTTCTCAACTGTCCCTGATTATGAGGGATGTCCCTCATTTTCCCCTTCAAATATGCTATTTCTCTCATCTGTCCTTCATGAAAAAGGTACTGCCTGGAAGCCGACCCTGTGGCACTGAGGGCTGAGGCACTGAATGCTACAGCTCATGCCACACTGGTGACCTGGGTTTGGGAATGAGCGCAGGCCACCGGGAGTCAGCAAGGGTCAGAGAGGTTTGAGCATCTGGAGGGCTGCTCTCCTCTTTCAGAGGAGGGAGGATTTGCCATCCCACTCATTGACCGCCCTCTAGTGATGGCTGGAGGGAGATGCGAGTTGGAAGGTATGTTGCCGATGCACAACATTGATAGGGAGGGGTGGGAGAAAAATGGAGGAAAAAGGGAGCTGGCAGACTCCGTGAAGGCCCCACCAGCTCCCATTCCATCTCCATGACATCTGGATATTTGTCCAGGGGTGTGGGAAAACTGCCGCCCCTTCACTTTGGCCCTGTCATGGGGGGGGGGCACCCATGTGGGATTGGAAGGGAGGTCAGACGGGAAATGATGGGGCTGGAGATTGAGCCCCCTCTGAGGGTGGGACTGGAGCTGCCTGCCAGACTCCCTGGAGGATAAAATACATAAGAAAAGGTACTGCCCACAAAAGGACTGTGTTGTAAATTCATACTTTAAAGCAGACATTCAGCATATTCTTAACCCTTAGACTGTCAACAGAATTAGAACATATTGGAATTCTGGATGGATATATCAGTCCACGGCCCTGTAAGGGTTAAGATGCTTATTTAAAAAAAAAAAACCTTTGTACTAGTAACCCCAGTAGTTTCCACAATGTTCTGAGCTATGATTTGTTAATTACACATTCTTCAGCCTTAAGCACCGTGAAAGTGATCTAAGAAAAATATCTCATACAAAGGAGTCAGCAAAGAGTGCCTACTGAACCTAATGCACATGGTAGGGACAAGGTGGTTGATAAAAATGCAGTCGTACTGGTGGAACTAAATCCTAGCTGTGGGTGTTGGTGAAACTCAGTAGTCCCCTTCCCCTACTTGTGTTTTCCAGTTAATATTAGCCAAGATACAGCTTACAAAAAACATTATGTCTCCAGCTGTAACCTGGAGCTCATCAGAACAGGGACAATTAGCCCTTTCCCAGTTTAAGGAAAACTCACTCCTTTCTCAGAGACACTCGGGAGCAGTCCATTCTTCCTCAAGTGTCTGTGCTATAGCAGCAGATTACAATTGCCATGCCATCAATACTGGTCTATTGCTCATAGGTGCAGTAACCTATGGGCAACAGGGGATGGCAGCCCCCAACCCCCCACAGACTTTTCCCCGAGATAAGAAGCATTCAATGCTCCAGGGTCCGTATTGTTTTAATTTCAACTCCCACCCACATACACACACACACACACACACACACACACACACACACACACACACACACACAAGTTTTCCCACGTTCCGACACCCATGATGTTGCTTTAACTCATCCAGCCATACATAGACAATGACTGCACCTAGTTCACCTGTCATTAGTCCAACTGTTAGACATCTCAGAACCCTTCTCCCCCTGGCAGCATCTGAGGGCTGAAAAAATGAAAAATATGAGCATTTGCCTGACGTTTGATGTGAATGGGTGTAAAGAATAAAGAGAGCGCCGTGCAAGACATTTTCATTCTTAATACCCCACTCTCTCAGATACTGAGGTAATGCATACAGCTGAGCGATTAGCTGCCCATTGAAAAGTCCCTTCCTGGCCTTTAGATGTGCAGATCTAGCAGTTTAGAACAGTTGTACAGAAATCTGCTGGGGCCAGACTTGTCTCCACATGCATTTTGTCAGCCAGCACATTTTAACATACCTCTATAGATGCAGTCTGTCTGACCTATAAAAAAGGAAGGAATAGCTAAAAATGTATTACAAGCAGAACTTAGTTGAGCTAAACACAGGTAGACTAGATGTAGAAACATGAGCTCTGACAGTCCTCAATCCCTGTGAATGATAGCCATGGTTAGCTTCTTTGCTACCACCAAGACAAATTCCACAACTGAATCACCACCAGTAACAGGTATGTAAACAGTGCCTTATGTCAGTGGCAGCATTAGGCACATGCAACCCATGCAATTTCATGGGGCCCCAAGCCAGTGAGGGGGCCCCCTGCCATCCTGACTCATTTACTACGTGTGAGGTTAAATTCAAGCAGAACATTCTGGAATGACATTCTACTCCACCTCCTCAGCCAGCCACATAATCAGTTTGTCACTCCTGAAACACTAGTCTCTCCAGCCAGTCATCATTTCCTAGTTACCCAACAGATGGCTATACACAAGTTGGGGTCAGTACCTCAGGCAGCAAATCTATGTGCAAAATCTTGGGTGGCCCGATCACAGGCAGTTTTACTTTGGCAGTGACGCACAGTCACACACTGTTTTGGTGGTACTGGTATTGGTGGTTCCCATTCACCTGATGCACTCCAGATAAGTAGCTGCTTGGTTGTACTGTGGAAGTTTGGGGATGTTGATGGCCCAGTGCTTCAAACTACCCCCCTCTGCAGATAAAGACCACCCGATCAGACCATCTGCCTAGCACCCTCAAGGCCACTGAAAAGACCCTGAACTGCCACCCGATTACTCAATTGAGGTGCATGCCTTGATGAAGCACTCTGTGACATGCATGAGGTGGTGTGCATCATCATGTTGTTCAAGGGATCAGTAACTTCTTTTCTGATTTCCCAGTCATCTCCTTTTAAAGTGCAGATCAGATACACATCTGAAGTAGTCTTGCTGTGTAGCAGATTCCGAAGCAATATGGAAGGTTTTGCTTCTGGTAAATTGCTTTGATTTCTTAACATCTGTGAGGAGCAGTGGTGGAACCATAACACTTTAGCTTAGAGTTCAGTGGACAGGTGCTGCAATAAAGCAGGGAATCCCTGAGCTGGCTTTCTAGAGTTCATGTTTGGCAAACATGGCACTTCTGAGTTTTTTTGCTTTAAAGAACGTTTCCATTTTTGCAAGTGCTTGAGTAACTACTGTATGTGCACTAAAAACAACTGTTATCTTTGAATTAAATATTCCTGATGTTTGTATTCTGTGTGTGCATGTGAGGATTTGCTAAAGGGATGGACTGGACTCACATCTTCATCTTACAGTAATTAGGATATGCAAAAGAAGTTGGAGGGGAAACATGACAATTGTGTTCTGATTTAAGGGATACAAAACCCTTCCCCAGTCCCAGTCTATGTATATGATGGGTAGACAGGGTGATCTCCACTGAGCCCTCAAGTTCCAGGTTTATCTGGCATCTGTTGCTAGCAGCAAGTGGCCACATGGCTGGGTGAGCAAGGTGATAGGGTGGTACATCACACGGTGGACTGATAGCAATAGTAGCAGCTGTCTGTCAAATGCAGTTACAGGTTCAGCCGCAGCAGAGGACAGCCACAGTGTTTGTATCAGTCCCTGGGGCTTGTGGGCACCACATGATGCCCTGTGACTGCCCTCCCCACTGTACACATGTACTGCTGTAGCAAGGGATCCTGCACTTTGTCACTGGCCATTGCTGACAAATCAGGGCCCCTCCAGCCCACTGATTGCATGTTGGCAACCTCCCAATGAACAGCAAGCCATGGTCCACTCTGTCAGGTGTAATTAGGCTGTCTGGTTTTCACTTTTAACTGAAAAATCCCAATAAAACACCACCAATTGTGTTTTGGGGCTTTTAAGTAAAAACTGAGAACTGCTGGGAAAACCTATTTTTCTCTAGCTCGGTGTTGCACTCTGTGAGTCTTAGCCCTCATCATTGATGACTGTGACTGGAGATACTGCTGTAAGCTGCCAGTTGCTCCGGTAGCCCTAGTAGCTTTTTTGTTTACAAAATTGGGTGCTAATGGAGCTGACAGGATGAATAGTTAACAAGTGCTCAGTTAAGTTGTTTAAGTGCACTGTATCTTAAGTCCCTCCCTCACTCTCCATCACTATTGGAGCCGCCACTCACTATTAGAGTAATCATGTGGAAATCACCAATTTCTCAGCTGTTCCTAATCGGCTGGTTACATTAAAGAAGAACTTCTCCAATGTTGTATGCACATAAAGATTTTATCACTAATGGTTAGTTCCATACCTGTGATCTGCTTTGCATTTGTTTTTGGTGCCAATTACTGTCTCCTGGTTTTTAAATCCATATGTTTTTATTAACCACGCTTCAGTCCGACCATGCCTGTTACTGCTGCTCATCTTCTCAGATGCCAGCTGCCTGTGACGTACTTGTAGGCAATCTGCGTTCCAGTAGTAGGAATAATCACGATCGTGCATTCTCACTACATGGATCTTGTGCACTGCCTTCCCTCGTACTTGCGATTGATGAGTGCATTTATGTTGATCGCGATATGCATTTGTGGTCATTTTGGTTAATTTTTTACTATTGTATGTACTCCTGCTTCACTTTCAAACCTCTTTCCTACTCCTACGAAATGCTGCCATTTACAATTTGTTTATGCGATTGTCCTTTGCGTTGCCAGCCGCACCGCGGACTGCTCGATCCACAGTACATAATGTGAACAAGTAAAATCATGCTGAACATGGATATCATGGTCAGGCTATGTTTTTCATACTGTTTTGTGACATGACCCCGAACTTTGTCCCCACTGGTGGCACACAGTGCTGCATAACATTCTGCAGTGATCACACATGTAGCACTGTTGCTTACTGTAACCCTTGTTGCCAAAACATAGTAAAATTACATTCTTTATCCAGTACATACATGTATTGCTTGCTCCCTCCATGTCCCATAATGTTTAGTACTACTCCCTGCCAGAAAGTCAATTCAGTGACATGCAGCTCCATTATTCTCTCCGTTTCTGCTGTGCACGATCTTCTTAGTTTTTCCTGCATCACGTCTTCTGCACTCTGACCTTTGACTCTGACAGCACCACATGATGACGTGGTCTGGTTCTGAGTAATTAAAAAATATATTTTTTTTAAAATGTCACACATGTGATGATGGATCCAGTGATACATGTGTTCTCCTTATGCCTGTTTTATTTCAGTTTTTTGTTTTCTGCCTTATTCTGACACTGTCCATCTGTATCATATTGGTTGTTTCATTGCACATCAAACTGCTTCCATGTTGGTTTGCTTGATGTGAGATGTTTTGAAGAGAAAATGTACTTAGTTCAGTGATTTCTATTGCTGTTCACTGATTATTTCTTCTCTGCATTCCCCCATATTTTTCCATCAGTACAAGTAGAGTGTTTTGGTCACTGGTTTCTCAATTTTGCAGAAAACAATGGTTAATTCATATGTTGCTGGCAATTGTACAAATACCTGCAAGTCAGGTGTAAGCTTCTTTCATTTCCCATCAAATGAAGAGGTTCGAAATAAGTGGTCTGAGCAAGTCAAACGTACCATAGATAACCGGAAGGGGCCAACAAAATATAGTTTTCTTTGTAGTGATCACTTCACACAGAATTGTTTTGAGATGTCTTGCTTGATGATGCCAGAATTTAATTTCCCATCACAGAAACATTTGAGAACAGATGCAGTCCCAAGCATTTTCAAGGGACAGCAATCAAGTACAGCAGCTGCTGTTGCTGCTGCTGTGGGTGTATCACCACCAGCGAAGTCACTGAAACGTGTGGCACTGTGGAAGTGTCAAAGGGCAATAGTGAGTCAGATTTTTTCAGTAATATGCATTACCAGTTCTGCCATATGTGTGTGTGTGTGTGTGTGTGTGTTTCTGTTTCGTTGTGGCATTGTTCATTGCTGGTTACCTGGTCATTGCATTCTGTGTTCAAACTGTATATGTCTGGTGTGTGTTGTGCTGTGTTTCTCCGTCTGTGATGTGTATGTCTATCTATATGTGTGTGGATGGGTTGACACAGTTGTGTGTGTGTGTCTCCTATCATGTTCTCATCCATTACCACTTACTAATCTATTTTTGTTTGACCAGTGCCGACTGGGAAGGACCTTGCCATGGTGGCACTGCTTTTCACTAACACTTCCCATCAGCTTACATGTCTGCTTTTATATATAAGTATGCTTTTTCAGTTTATTCAGTATTTTCAATGTTAACATCTGTATGTTTCATCATTTCGTCAGCAATACTATAATGAAATTATGTGCATACTATTGGCATCAACATTTTTTTGCATGGTTCTGTATACCTCATTGTTTTTCACTTTGTTTTTGCCACAGGTTGTTAAATCTATTTTTGATGACTTTACAGTGTTCTCCCACAACAGACACTTATCAGAGACATCAACAACAGAAGTAAGTATTTTATTATTACTGTGTAAAGGATTAATGTTCCGTATAGAATTCCATCAGTCTGACAATGCTGTTGCACCACACTTCCAAGGTCATGAAATCTAATGGTTCCTTTTGTGTGATGTAACAGCATTGTATGATTTCCAGAGACTGCAAGAGTCATTTCTGTTTGAAAGCTGAACTGTCAGAAGACATAGTTCACACAGTACAAAACACTATGAAACATGCAAGATGGTCAAATGCATGCACAACCAGTGTATTTTGCCACTAATGTTTTCTGATTCCCACTGACTTTTCTAGCTTCGCTGTAGAGGTCATAGGGAATCACAACCACTTTGTGTCAAAACACAGTGGTTCTGCCAGTTTCCTTAATATACATACACTACAAATTTGTGTTTTCTGGGACTTGCTAAACTACCCTGATGCAGCATGTAGGCATTTCAGATGTTAGCAGCTCAATATGTTACATCTTATGCATAACATTGGTATTATGTATGTATGAGTCACTGTACCATGCAACACCATGCTTCAGCACTATACTGTTCAACACCATGTACTGCCTGGTGAAAGACACATTTGCAAACATGTAAAGCAATACTGCTCACCATGTGTGGTAACACATATTAACTTCAATAGTGCCATGTTACATTCCTTTCATTTGTGTTTATTGATTTGATCACCAACACAGTAAATCTTCCTTAGGGTGTTGGTTGGGGTATGAGATGCTGCATTAATATTATTCCATTAATTACTCGTGGAATATTTCCAATACAAGCATGGTTTTACATTTCCACTGTCTTGATAAGCAAAGTGTCAGTACATTTTTTATCAGGCTACTAAGGTTTGGAATGTGATCATCCACCTTGATGTTAGTGGTATTCCAAGGCCGCAGTTAATAAGGCTAAGGGTTACTTTGTTTTTCATTTCATTTTTACCATATGCAGAATGTGAAGGCATGTCATCCATACACCTGCACACACACCCCTGTAAATGGGTCTGTTAAGTGACTCGCTGTCATTCATGCAGGTGGGCACACACAGCTCCCCCCTCACTTGGTCCCACATCCCATAATTGTGTGGTGCACCTCTCTACAACCATGGCCATCACCTATCACAAGAGCTGTTTGATTTTTCCACCTGGTTTGCTCCCTGTAGGCATACATGCAATGATGTCAGTGCAGTTATGTGCCAACATCCTGCGTTCTTCAATGTCATGGTTTGAGTGTTTTATCTGTAGTGATGTTCCACCAACTTTCATTATTTGTGCCAGTGAACAGTGACACATTCACCTTTACCCACCATGGATAGAGGATAACTGACGTGGGTTGCACCATCCTCCGCTTCCCCTGTCAACTCATGATCACCACAGTCCTTTCACAATCCAAGTTTCCTGCATGGTGCAATTTGTGTTGTGAAGCAGTGCAACCATGAGCAACACAAGGATGGCACGGCTAATGTTTAGGTGGTTGTCTGCAATGTGGGGTGGTGGTGGTGGCTGCTGATTGTGCAGATTGCCAAGCATGAGCACCTGGTGGTGTGAAGTATTGGCTGGATCAGGACAACTACATGATCTTCCAAAAGTGATGGACAGTGTAGTGGCTGCACAGATCAGGTGGAAGTGCTGTAAGTCTGTGTTCCTCATATTATTGCAGTTCAGCCTGACAGTGTTTCAGTATGACACACCCACCACAAACACCAGAAGGTGGCATGTAAGTAATGCCCCACCTGGAGTACAGTGTACACTTCTGCAGACCTTACCTTGGTAAGGACATAGTCAGGGTACAGATGATTGACAAGAGGGCAAAAAAGATGGTACTTAAGCCGGGCTCATGGTGCTGATGGCTGATGAGGTGGATGCCTTACCTTGCTCCACACCGGCCACCAGTGTTTGGAACAGAGCATGGCTTGCCAGTGGTTGGCCTGGGAGAAGGATTGAGCATCCAATGTCAGCTCTCCTTCCCTGGTGAGAGAATACTGCACACTTACACTGCAATACCACCACCTCCTAGGGGAGCGCCGCTGGAAGGTGCGGTACATGAAAGCAGCAGCAAGAGCATTGCGTAGAAGTCAGTAGGTGGTGCAGCAGGAGGCCCCTGTTCATTGGCCCCCATTGCATGCTGACTTCTGGGGAGGATGTAAAAAGGAGGAAAACACCCTCTCTCTCTCCTTGGTGATGACATCTCATGCTGCATTCCCAATGGCTGTGGCAGACTGCATTGTGCTGGCACAATGGCAAGAGAACAATTGGATCAGAGGAGGAATTTGGTGCCCCTCCTCACCCACCTGTGGGGGGTTACCGGGTACCTAGGACTAGTGGACAATGCACTCTAGGGGCAGATTGTGACTGGATCTGAAGGCAGTAACAAGGATGTCCGAGACAGTGGAGAGAGGAGATAAGATGGAGCATAAACACAGAGTGGGGGAGATGGTAGTTGTATTGCATTACAAGTTCTATGAGGACAGGTTGAAGAACTATAATATGTACTCCATGGAGGACAGAAATGTCAGTGATAAGGGGCAACAGACTTCTAGAAAAACATAAAGTGAACTTACAGGTTTAAAAGGGCAGATGGGGTGAGTCATGGGCCCTTACCTGCCTACACTGTCTGTGTATGTATGAGTTTTGTTCAGGTACTGGTGTTGGTCAACCTGGAATGGTGGTGAGACTAGCAGGACATCTGTTTTGGTTCGATGAATGTCCTGACAGATAGCAGCTGTGCTTAAACAGAAATAAATGACAGGTGCTGCACTTCATAATGACAAATGCAAGGACAAATAACGTGTTCACTGACTGTAAATCAGGGTAACATAGTACAGGGGATTTTGGAAAATTGTCACATGTTGTGTCCATCCCACATTCTTTGTAAACACGGCGATCACTGTTGCTACTCACACAACTGTGTGCAACTTCTGTTCCTTGCTTCTCATTCCCTTAGGATCACGTTACCTATTTTGAAATGCCTGATATCGACACCACAACAATATACACACACACAAGATGTATCCATACAATGTTGGTGCCCCTCTAAAGATGTTGAACTACAAACACATATCAGGATCTCATCGGTGAACAGAGGTAATATTGGTATGAAATGTAGCACTGTAAATGTTGTTCCTGAAGCTCAACCTTGGTATTGATCTGGCATGAGGGGAAACATATCTCTTTACATGGCTCGCATATTGTCATGTACTTATAAGCATATATAAGTATTGTGACACTATATGTGAGAGACATACAGCCATCGAATGGCCAATGTCATGATGATGCCTGTGAACTGCTTTGGCGATTCATGACTATCAGCATGCAGTGTTTCAGGTGACGCAATGTCATTGTCCTGTTAAGTAAACTGTCTTCTTCCTGCTGCGTATTGAACACTTTCTTTTAACAGTCAATGGGCAATTCACAGTTAATGTATGCTGACTATTGTAATACATTGTCAGTAGTTTCCTTGACATCGTGTTTCAGGCCATACTTTTGCTATGCAACAGTGTTTAGATAGGTATGCCACTGTGTAGCATTACACGTGTGTTGTACACAGGTGTTGTCACGTGTATGGCAGGGGTTATGACTTATATGATGTTGATGAATGTGTACTCCATAACAGTAGTCTGTGGCAAGCTATACGTTGTCACCAGCAAATATACATAGTGTTGTAGTAATATCTGCGTGAAAACACAAATGTTTTCCTTTTGTGTTCCGATTACATTGATATGTATAGCAATGTTGTGTGTCTGTTTATCATGACATCCTCAGGTATGCAGACCACAACAAAAACGACTCAGTTACACAGAAGTGATGCACAGAATAAACCGATGGTGGATGCTGCCATGCAGTGTGACTGATGTATGGCCAGCCAGAGGTGAAGCACTCCACACCATGCAAAAACACAAATTCCACCTTCCTGTCTGAAGTTTCGGACATTGGCGAGATAACCTCTATTGAGAATGTTGATGATCCAGACTATGAACCTTCAGTTCTTCAGTCATCAGAGTGTGATAGGTAAGTTTCAAGTTCATGTTATCATTGTACCGTTCATCAAGTTGTTAAAGAGATATTAAAGAGATGCAGTTGGTTAACTAGGATCTGCAGCTTATCTGTTAGGTAAGAAAATGGGCAGACTAGGTGGGCCAAGTGGTCCTTATCTGCCATCAAATTCTGCTTCTATGTTTCTATTGTAGCCACAAAATTGGTATTGTAACATTTGTAATTATGTCTGTAATGACAGTCACTGAAGCAGTACTAATGAACTCAGTGGGGATAGACACATCAGCATGCTGGAGCTCATCACAGCTCAGGGAGTGACCATCAAAGTTGTAACATCCGCCCTCAACACCACATTCTTACATAGCATTTCTTGTCTTGTAAGGGTAGGTGTAGAAATCATGGCTTGTACTTACACTTCAGTATACAGTAAATGTGCTATCTTTATGTGATATGACAGGCAGCCGAGGTGTTTCAATGCAGCTGGCATATATAGTATATGATTGATACTGAGTAATATCATAGTGACCGAGGGGTAAAACACTGTTAACCACAGTTTATGAATAATGTTGTAAACTGTTACAACTGTTACAAATGTTTACTTGCTAAATTTTGCAGGCAACTGCTGCAATCTCTTACCACTCTTCATTTGCTAAAGTCTTTACCTACATTCAGAACTGGGTATGTGGGCTCAGTTTTATCTGTTACACCTGTAAGTGACTGTAACTGTTGATGTTCTACAACTACAGTATGGGTACTAGGACAACTGTGATGGGGAGTACCACTTGGGTAGGAAACCAGGAATGGGTGACATGTACACATTTCTATGTTATATTCCGGCAATGATGGGGGAGGAGGTAGAGGCTGAAATTACACTACAGAGGGAAAGTGAGGCCCTAGGGTCCCTTCACATGGAGAAAGCACGTGGTTTTGGTGACATACATACCAGGGTGCTGAGGGAAGTGGCAGATGTCCTTGCTGTCCCCCTGGTATAGGTATTCAACATCTCAGTGAAGATGTGATGAGTGACCCTACACTGAAGGGTGGCCCATGTCCCAGTGATCCACAAGGGGGTGTAAGGGAGGAGGTGGGAATATGTTGGCACATTACTGTGATGTGAGTAGTCTGCAGGGTGATTGGTTGGTTAGTGGAGCGAAATTGTTATCTGGACGATAGGCAGCATGGCTTTGTCCCATGAACATCATGACACAGATGTATCATTACGTAAAAATGATCAATAAGGGGGTCACCAGTCAGGGTTCTCCAAAGGAAGCTGAGTGGTAGAGCAACAGCAAACGGCCATAAGCTGGAATGTTGGCCGGCTCCGAGGGGAGAGGAGGTGTTATTCCGAAGAATTTCTGGTGGAACTCTGTAATGCACTGCCCAGGGAGTGGGTAGAGGTAGAAACAATATCATTTCCAATGCAGGTGGCACATCTGCAAGTGAGTAGACTATAAGCAAATGGTGAGGGGGGGCAACAACATGTGGCATCCATGCATGTTCCAAACATGGAGCATACTTGAAATTCCATTATGCCTATTCTGCTTCCGTTTTACTATGTTACTATGTTAATGATAATCAGTGGAAGATGCACTGTGACCTCACGTTACACAACACTGTCACTTTCATCTTTTCTGTGCTCATGCAGCATAAATGCAACTGATTCATCCTTCAAGTCTTGCAAATATATTGTGTATGAAGAAACCCTACTGGAACTGTTCAAGTTTTGTCATAGCTGCTTGTCTTATAATGTGGACAACAACATTTTTGAAATCAGAAGCATGGCTGGCATTAAACAGCAAAGTCCTGAATGTGACTATCAGTATACATGGCGTGCTCAACCGCTGATTCATGACGCACTGTCTGGAAACATAGAAATGGCAGCATCCATTCTGTTCTCAGGATCTTCTCCAAAGAAAGTTATTATGATGTTCCAGCTCTTTAACTGTGCATCTATCAGGCTGACAACTTTCTACAAGCATCAGCGGAACTTACTGTTTCCAGCCATTACACATGTGTTGGACTGGCACCAAGTCAAAATCATTATAAAAATGAAATTGTCAGGATTACCTGTTGTCCTAGGTGGAGATGGAAGAGCTGACAGCCCCGGACTTTCAGCAAAGTTTGGAAGCTATTCATTGGTAGACCTGTCTCGGAATAAGGTTGTGACCATTCAGCTGGTACAGGTGGGGAATTGCTATGGACTATCATTCCGTTCTTTTAACAGTTAACACCCTGGGCACGATTATCAAATCACTGCATCTTACGTAAGGTGCTTGCACCAAAGAGATATAGTGCAAGGTGCCATTTTCATCCATGGCTACCACCATGCAATTCACAAATGTGACCTGTGGCGACCGCATGTCGCCTGCCCTAGAATGGTCTTGCACCATCATTGCACCCAGATGGGCTGTGACAAGGTGCCACATATACTGCAGCAGACACAAGCTACCACAGCATGGGAAAGTGATTCACAAACTGCACCCTCAAGGCATAATTTGAAGTACCCATAGACCCGCCAGGGCTAGTCCATAGGTACTTTGAATATGCTCTGCTGGGTGCATCCCCTGTATGCAGCACTATGACGCAGTCCTCCAGCGTTGACACAGCCCATGTCATTCCCATGTTATTGTACACCCCCCATCCCATGTGCTGTCCATGGCATATTTGTTAGTACTGAACCCTCCCCACCACGAACACTGATGCTGACCCAGCAACATGTACTGCCAGTCCCTCCCACATGGTAGCATACTGCCCTCCACACCCCAATGGGTACTGCACACCCCCATCCTAAACATCACCCAGTGTCCAGGCACAGTGTACCCCTCACCTTCACGTCTGGGCACTGAGTAAAGCAACAGTGATGTGTTCTGGACAGTGCATGTGCTCAGCGCCATCTCAATGCATACACAGTACGTACTGCTACCAATGATGATTCTGTCTGCTCCCAGATGTGATGGTGAGGGTGTGCTGTGCCTGGCGTAAGCCATTTTTCAGATCTGGAGATGGGAATTGATCGATTCAGTGGGGGGGTCACCATATGTCCTCCTAGGGCTTATGGCAGTCCTACAGATATGGGCACAGTAATGTTGTCCACGCTGCCTATGGCAGACCATGTTGACTACTGACTGCAGAATCACAGTTGTTCATTTCAGCAGCAGCCACTACATCACACTCATTATATTGTACTTCTTTTGTTTTCATTATGGCTCAGTAAATGAGACCTGAAGAAAGTTTTTTTGTGCATTACTTCTGAGGTAACATACTGTAGGCCTTTCTGACACTTGGTACTGGACTTGCAGAGTAACGAGGTTGGAAGCTCCTACCACATGGAACTTGAGGGACTGAAACATGCAGTCAATTTCCTGGAGGAAAATGGAGTTACAACTGAACGGCTAGTGATGGATAGACATCTATCAATCAATAAATGGGTTTGTGATGAACTTCCCGGAGTCACACATCAGTTTGATATATGGCATGTTGCTAAAAGTATTACTAGCATGATCAGCTATGTACTTGAAACGCATCATCCTGTGGTGCACTTTGGTGCTTCAAACTATGATTTTCCTGTGAAATTACATTTTTCTCATTGGTTTATTAACACCTTACCTGGCAGTTCACCACTTCTGGCTGCAAAGGGCAGCCCCCCGCATCCTGTGTCATCCACCCGGTGACACTCCCATCGTGACATTTTGTCCGACCCATGTTAACATGGCATATCCCTTCATTGCTTGCTTTCTTTCCTTCAGGTGAGAAAGCGCCTTCCGGCTTACTTTTTTTAGAAGTTGGTGCAGTAAAGGTTGTCTTTGGCTGTTTGATGGCTCCGCAGATGCTGGGGTTACTAATGGTGTCATCTGGTGCATCTGTCAGTCCTGTTCTTTATTTTTCGTGGCACCACCATTGCGTAGTCATGTGTAGTGCACCCAGTCTCCACAAGGTGCCGCTACACAGTGATGCAAACTACCAATCCCACCCCTGCACAGTTGTTAACTGCTAATGTGACAGTGACAGTCTTATTGACATCAGTATGCTGTTGATCATGTCCTTTAAATAATTATTCTTCTTAGGCCTGAAGAAAGTGACAACAGCTCTTTGCAAGCAAAAACAGTGTGAGTTGATTGCTGAGTGGCAGAAGAGCATCGTCAATCACTTGTACTGGTCCACCGTCTCAACACCACCTGACAATCCACAGCTTGTCCATGAGAAATGGATGTCTGTGATCAACCATGTACAGAACATCCATGAGAGACATGGATAAGTATTCTAGAAATGTCTTCATGGTGATCTGGACCAGCTGCCACATGTTAAAAAGTGGCTCACATCAGGTAGTCATCTCCTATACTGCTGCAGTATACAGCCAGCAGATGCATGTAGTCACCAAAAATGTGCATTGGTTGCACTTTTCATAAGTACTGTTCAGTAGTGGTGTTCTTGTCTGCTTCTGTTGTCACTGGCTAGCATTAGTGCTCAATCACACAGTATATTTGAAGTGCTGCATGTTGTTCTTTGTTTCTGTGTGTGTGTGCGTGTACGTGTGTCTGTTTGTTGCACTACCTCCATTACTTTAATATCCCTTTCTAGTTGTGGCGCCACAACTGCATGCACTTTTCAAGTGCGGTCCCACTATGGACTTGTACTGGGGCAATATCACTTTGCTACATATGGATGTAATCCCCCTTGCTATGCACGTTAGCATCCTGTTAGCCCTGGGCACTGACTTCATACTCTGGACCCACTGCTTTCAGTTGCTATTATTGCTCAGATGTGGACAGTGTCATACCATACATTCAGTAGCTGTATTCTCTCTTTTTTTCCTAAATGCATTGCCGTCCACTTCCTGATGTTGAACACAAGCTGACAGGTGTACGAACACTCCTCCACTCTTGCAAAGTCCTCCTGCAGGAATTTTCCACCCTCATCCCTTACACCATAGCACCAATCTTCCTGTCAGTGGTGAAGAGGCTGATGTTAGTGTTGCTCCCAACCGCTATGTCTGTGATGAAAATGTTAAACTGGACAGGTCCCACTACTGATCCCTGTGGAACATCACCTGTCACTTCCCTGGTGTCCAATGCTGCCCCCCCCAAAAAACTACCTTCTGTTGCCTATCTCTAAGCCACTTTTCTACTCATCCTGCCATCTTACACCCTATGCCAACACTACTCAACTTGCAGGACAACTTTCCATGTGGCACTGATTCGAAGTCCTCGCTGACATCAAGGTAAACCACATATACCGGATGGGTCTTGTCCACTGCCCTCAGGACGCAGTTCAAAAAATCAAACCGGTTTGTCTGACAGGATCTGAGAATGACAAACCCATGTTGTCTTTCCTCTTGAACAGCATCTTCAGCAAGAAACTGGAACACCATTTTTTTGAGGATAGATTATGTCACTTTCCACACCATTGTGTTGATGCTCTCTGGCCTGTAGTTCCCTACTTCGTCCTGGGGCACACTGGTGTGGAGAGGTACCATGTGTGCCTCTCTGCAATCTCTTGCCACAAATGCCATATCTAACAAGGTGTTGAACAGATCAACCACTGGCTGTGCCATGACCTCTGCTAGCTCCATCTGCACCCTGTGATGTACCCCATATGCCACACGTGTTTTCCACCATCAGTGACCTAAGGCAGTCCACCACCCTTCTCACCACCTATTCCTGTTCCCCCTTTCCCTGCATGGACATGACCATTCATCTCAGTTGTGAACACTGAACAGGCGTACACATTAACTACTTGACCAGTCTCTGCCCCCCTTGTCTACCCACCCACTGTCTATGTGATTCTTGCACTTCCTGTTTTTAGTGACATACCTGAAAAAATCCTTTTTCCATTCATCAATCCCCTTAGCTCATTTCCTGTTATTGGCTACTTTTGCAGTCCTGAACGCTTCTCTGAATGACAACTGTTACCTGTTCTCCATCGTCCAACATTAGGTCTATAACATTTCCTTCCCTTTTAGGCACTGTCACCCTTTTCCTTCAGGAGCGATGCTTTATAAAAAGAGAATGATTATTAAAAACCTTCAATGGCCATTCAACATCGTGTGACTTTCACATCTGCTGTGCAATGACAACATTTTTGACTATGTTACATATCACTAGGTTCAAGGGCAGCTACAAAACTGGAGGAGGCCGTGATGCAGAGAAGACTGCTAGGTGACATGGAGAGACTGTCACCGGATGCTCAGACAAGCTCTATTGAAGGTTTCCACAGTGTTATAATACACTTTGAGTCAAAGCACATGGCATACAGCTACACTGCCATGCAATGTCGGTGAGATTACACATAATATTGTTAGATTTTATAAATCAAATCACTGTTCTGAGAATTATTTTAAAGAATCAATGTATGCTTCACTTACTGCAGTACACAATGCAATCCATGTTGTATTGCATTCCATTTGTCTTGCTGTAAACCTTTCATATTTGCTTAATCCCAGGTGGGTAATCTGAAAATCATGCAATTTAACATGAGCATGTGAGAAAACAATGTCTATATTGTGCATGACACATATGGTTCAGATAAGGGGAAACACGAGGGACGTTTTTTTTTTCCACCACTCTCTGCCTCATTGGGACTTCCTCGGGGAGCCCTAGACTGTGGGCACCCAGTCCCTCCCAGGGTACCTCACATGGTGTTGCTCAGACTGACCTTCATGCTGTCTCAGCCTGCTCCCCCCCGGGCGGGGAGGAAGGGGGAACCCCTTTACCCCCTCCAGTCCATTACTGTGTGTCAGGAGGTCCATCCAAGGCATCCATCGGGAGCCCAGTTATGGGTTGTCTGGGGCGGTCAGGTTCAGTCTCCGTCCTATGTGACAGGGTCCTTTTTCTGGTTCTCTCAGCTCCTCTGGACGTTGGCTCTCTTGGAGAGCATAGGGGCAGAGCATGCAGTGGTATGCAAATGCTCTGGCTGTCGGCTGACATCCTTCCTTCCTCGTGCTGGCCTGCAGCACCTTCAACTGTTGTCACCCAGGTGGTGGTACAGCAGTGGGAAGAGCAACTCACCACCCCCTGAGAGGGAGAGCAGCCTCTGGGGTGCTCGATCCTCCTTCCCTCGGCCGACACTCCAGCCACCTGAGTCCGTTCCCAAACAGGGGTCGCTGGCGCTGCACGCAGAGTCTCCATCCCTGCAGTGGTGGGCTGTCCTGAGGGACAACTGTGTTACTATTCAGAAACATAAATTTGTGTCTTAAAGTCATCACCATAGACATAGGTATCACCTTTAAACTGTAAATAACAATTTCATGTCACATTATAGACCTCTTCTTGCTGCCATGCATTTCAAAGAAAATTGTTCACGTAAGTTTGCAACAACAAAGGATGGAAGACAGCGTTTCAAGGTGGACTTTCCGAAGTACAAGAAGGGAGGATTTGTTGTGAGACAGATGCATGTCAACATCACATATAGTAAGTATTCAATTTAAATACATTGGGTGTCGTTACTGTATTAAAAAATGCTTTGAATATTTGTCATAAGACTGATGGACATGACATACCCTGTCACTTCTGTAGTGCTACTGTAAGAACAGTGTATGACCACCAAGGAAACACTCCCACCAACACCCACCCACCCATGTAGACAGACACACAGTGCCATGCCTGACTGGTACTGCTATGTCTGGTCCATACATGTCACAGTGGAACTCCGTTCTACATGACCAATTTCATTGAGAACTGCAATAATCCCAATAATGATTTCTGCATGACTATTTCTGTGCCTATCTGGTCTCTGACAATTTTAAATAACACGATTGCCTAATACTAGTGACATGCAATCCGGGTTGCTACATGAACTCCATAATCTTACTAACCCCCCCACAGTCCAGTCCTCTCAAACTGTGATCACAATTTCGGATTATGTCTTGGAACTCATGAAGGAAGTAAAACAAGTTTTACTGACCTGTGGAGATGACACATTGCTAACAGACGTCACACAGCTACCACCACTCTGCAGCCCGTTAACTCACCCTTCTAAGGAAGATGCAGTTATCACACACAAGTCAAAATTCAGCAAGGCAGTTGGAGGATAAGCAGAAGACTGAGGTAATTCACTACACACTTGGAATACTGCTTTCTGTTGCCTTGCATTATTCACACTTTATGACTCATGTTGTTATTGCAGTGTTTTGCACACGTTCCCTTCCAGTTTTGCTGTATGGTGTATGTATGTGGCATACTGTGTATTTATCATATATCTGCCTATATATGTTTCGTGAAGAAATACATTGCATATACTGTATATAGGGGATACATGATGGGAGAATGTGGAATAGGGAAAATATTTCCAGTCGTGCAGGGTGAACTGTGACAATACTAAGACTGACAAACAAAGCAGTGCTATTATCTCAGGTCACAGTGTACGACTGATAATATTTTACATATGTAACTTGTCGCACATCATCTGTGTGATTTACACAATAGGGGCCACCAGTTATTTCTTACATGGTAGTAGTCTTCACCAACATCGGCAATACAGTATATCGAATATGCTTGATGCAAACACCCATGGGTGGGTGCCAAACCCATCCACCCTGGTGGTAGCCCGGTGTCTCCAGACATCACTCACAGCCCTTCCATGTCAGACAAGTGGCTGCCTCATTCCTTTCCTGTACCTGTCCCATCTGGTCCTAGACCCCTCAACCATAGAAGCAAGAACCAGCTAACTAGGCAGCACATTCCACGTTTCCACCACTCGGTCTGTGAAAAACACTCCCCCATCATTCCTGATTTGAGCTTCCACTTATCTCCTCTGGTGATACCACCCTCCGGTAGCAGTAACATCACATCCAGATGTACCCTATTTATTACCCTGATGTACTTGAAGACCTCAATCATGTCCACCTGGTCCATCCTCTCCTCCAAGAACAGGCATATGTCTTCTATCTCTGTCCTCATACGCCATCTCCAATACACACTGGATAATTTTGCTTTCTGTTCTCTGAACCATTTACAGGAGCTTGATTTACCTCCTGAAGTGGTGCATCCAGTGCTACACACAGTTCTCAACTGGTGTTGTGACTAGGCCATTCTGCAGTGGCACAGTTGATTACATGATCCTAAAGTTAATCCTCCTGTGGAATGCAGCACAACATCAGGACATGACCATCCATCGTTGGCTCCATCAACTGCTGAGTGCTGAACACGTTGTGTGAGCCATCCACCACCCTAACATCCCTGGCCAACTCTGGAATCTTGTTACACAGTATCCTGCCATTGACTAACACCACTCAGCAACAGTTGTCCCCAACCACCCCTTGTTAAGGACCACCATCTACTTACCCATTTCCCGGCAGTACTGGTCTGCAAATATTGCATATATAGGGTGCAACTGCACTCCACACATGCACAACTATCTGTTATTGATGACACTCACCATGTGTAACTCACAACCTGTGCCAAACTGACTGATGTGCTTGTTGAACAGCACCCTAATTGTCATTCTATAACCATATGGCTTTGTGGCTTCCACATGGAATGCTGCCCCCCACCCCTGTGTAAGTGGACATAGTGTGGTTGCATAATACCAATCCCGACCTCCAATAGCACTGCATGTTTTCATACATTTCATATAGCAGGTACCACTGTGGACCATATACCTGTGTAATTTGCAAACCAGTGAGCAAATTATATAGAGAATAAAGTATGGGTCTGGGTGTGTAACGAGAATTTACACACACCCGAGGGGTTTATGCATAGCATCTAACCCCGAGGGTGTGTGTAAATTCAAGTATACACACACCAGAGCCATACTTATTTTATATAATTGCGGGGATGTCCTTTTTCCCCACAGCAACTATATAAAATAAAAAAGACGTTCTTGTGCAACTGCGGCAGTCTGCTTAGCTGTGAACGTGTGCTCTACATTTGTCGGTCGCTCACTTTTTATTTATTTATTTTTTTTATTTCATTTTTTGAGTATTTCCCTCATTTTGATTCATTTCTGCCTGCCAGCACTTACCTCAGTTAAGAGTAGCAGTCCAGAGGGTGAAAGATAAGGCAGACAGTGGCTGAGAGGAAGAGTGTCCGAGGTGAGGACGCCTGCACAGTGCGAGGGAAACCGGGCACGTGTTCACCATTACAAACGCTCCTTTACAACAGCGAATTATGCCATGGTTTCCCAATGGGAAAAAGGACATGCCGGTTATTATTATTATTATTAATGAGGCACACCACACACATGAAGCAAGCATGTACAACACTGTTTACTGATCAATGTTCAGCAACAGAAGGCATCAAAAACTCCAGACATTTCAGATATTGTGCTGTACAATGTGTGTGAAACAGGTAAGCATTACACCATTGTTTTAATACCAGTTCCAAAAACAACTGAAGGTATTACTATTGTAAGAACAATATACAGCTATATGTGCCATGCAAACAGTAGTACATGAACAAATAACATCTTAGTTTAATCACATTGGCTGCCTAATAGGTGCAAGAGCACTGAAAAAAGAATTAGAAGAATTTAAATTTCAATTTTCAACATAGAGGTGCATATCTGAAACCGGTGTCATTTTTTGATGGGAAGGTTGATCTGATCTTAAGTACTGCACACGCTGACAAGACCACACGTACACATCTACTGAGCCATCCCCAGCACCAATGCGCCAGTTGTCTGTACGCCACGTATCTGTTTCTCCTAAAAAAAGTGGAATGGAGAATACAAAATGTTAAAAGTCATAACTATGAAGCTATACATAACACAGACATGTACATGGGACCGGGTAACATTTAATAAACACTGCTTAGTACAAATAGCACTTAACACAGTTTAATTGCTGAAGAAAACTCATAATACAAAGCATGTGAAAGGGTGGCCAATGGCTCGTGAGTAAGAAACCCCAGATGTCATTTCAACATCAGCTTACAGTAATGAAGATGCAGAAGTGAAGAACAAGTTAACAAGTTAAAAATGATTGTGTATTGTCTGTGCACAGTGTTACTTATCAAAAATGATTCTTAAATCACAGCCATGTACTGGCCATACAAATACATGTTGCAAGTGTCATCGGCATTAATTGCTGATAATTCAGAGGACAAAGCAAACCTAAACAACACAATGTACAGTCCCTACACATTATGATATGTTATGATATGTATGGTACAAGATCTTATGGGTCACCTTACGATCCCCAGCAGGAGATAAGGTCAAGCTGGGTGTAGTATATAGGCCCCCCGGGATGAGTGATGTTCTAGAGGATGGTTTGCTGGACAACATCATTGCCCAGTGTGGACCAAAAGGGGAACGAGTGGTGTTAATGGGGGACCTTAATATGCCAGGTACAAACTGGGGAACCATGTCCTCTAAGGTGGCCAAGGAGCAGAGGCTGCTGGACGGCTTCCAGGATGTGTTCTTAACACAGCATGTGATGGAGCCCACAAGGGAGGGGCATGTCCTGGACGTGGTTCTGGCAGATGGGGATCTGGTAAGGGACGTGGTTGCACAGGACCCCTGACTGGGAGCGACCACAATACTGTCTAGTTTCAAATAAGCATGGGGGGAGGGGGGTGAGATCTAGGACACTGGCAGTGGACTTTAGGTGGGCAGACTTTGACGGCATGGGAAATATTCTCAAGGATCACTTGAAGGGGATTACAACAACGACAAGTGTGGAAAGGAGATGGGAGGTCATAAAATGGGGACTTCATGAGGCAGTCAGGATCTGCGCTAAGTTGAAACATAAGGGACCAAGGTCACAAAAACCATGCTGGTGGTCCAGTGAGGTACAGGTAGCAGTCAGAGAAAAGAAGGTGGCCTACAAAAAATATAAAACAACAAGAGGGGATAGGGATAAGGAAATGTACCATCTTGCATCTAGAAAAGTCACCCGTATTGTGAGGGGAGCAAAGTCCAGTAAAGAGCAACGGCTGGCACAGGGGATACAAGGAGGGGAAAAGGGGTTCTTCCAGTATATTGGGGAGTGGAGAAAAACTAAGGGCCATCTCAGCAGATTGAGATCAGAAGGAGGGTGGGTAGAAGAGGTGAGGGACCAGGCAGAGGTATTTAACGAGTACTTTGCCTCTGTGTTCACCAGTGAGGGAGATGGGATATCTACAAAGCAAGGCACGAAAGGGATAGAAGCGGCAGTGAGTGGGATCAGGGGAGCAACAGAAATGGAGCAAGTGGGAGTGGTAGGTACCTCAGGGATGTCACATCTGGATAAGGATAAAAAGGCCAGTATGGTGGAGGGGACGGATGATGCTATCTCCGCCAAAAGGGTGTGGTTAGTCCTCAAGGCCCTAAAGAAAGACAAATCTCCTTGGCCGGATGGCATTCATCTGAGAGTACTATGGGAATTGGCGGACATACTGGTTGCACCCCGGCTGAGCTCTTCAACAGGTCACTTGAGACAGGAAGGGTACCTAGCGATTGGTGAGAGGCACATGTGGTGCCAATCCATAAAGGGGGGTTGAGGGAAGTACCAGGTAACTATAGAACCATCAGTTTGACCTCAGTGGTGGGAAAATTAATGGAGAGTATACTAAAGGAATGATTGGGGGTGTACTTGGAGGAGGTAGGAGGTCTGGATAGTTGACAACATGGGTTTGTGCCAGGTAGATCATGTCAAACCAATCTTGTGGAGTTCTACGAATGGGTAACATCAGAACTGGACAGGGGAAAGCCTGTGGATGTATTATTCTTGGACTTCAGCAAGGCGTTTGATTCTGTCCCCCACAATGGTCTGTGGAGAAACTGATGGGGTTAGGAGTAGGCCCTTTGATGGTCAGATGGATTGAAAACTGGCTAGCTGGATGCACCCAGAGAGTAGTGGTCTGTGGGGAGCTCTCGAACTCTAGAGAAGTTGGTAGTGGAGTACCGCAGGGCTCAGTCCTGGGTCCAATCCTGTTTAATGCATACATATCGGACATCAGGGAGGGTATAGGGTGTGAAATGAGTCTCTTCACGGATGACTCCAAGATGGGAGCAGTAGTTGAGGGAGAAGAGGGGAGGTTGGCCCTGCAAGGGGATCTGGACACCCTGGAAAGCTGGACTCACACATGGAAATTAAATTTCAATATCACTAAGTGCAGGTGTTGCATCTTGGTCGGGAAACCCTAAACACAGGTACACTCCTGGGAAGGGAGGCTGGAGGCCTCAATAGGGGAAAAAGACCTAGGGGTCATGGTGGATGCATGTATGAATAACTCTGAGCAGTGCAGGAGAGCGCTGCAAGGCAAACAGGATGTTGGGATGTATCGGCGGGGATCACCTCTAGGAGCAAGGAAGTGATTCTGCCGCTTACAATGGACTGGTTAGACCACATCTTGAGTACTGTGCAGTACTGGAGACCACACTTGAAGAGGGACATACAGCTCCTGGAGAGGGTACAGAGGAGGGCAACTAAGATGATAATGAGGTCTAGGGATTTGACATATGAGGACAGACTTGAGGAGCTCTGTCTGTTTTCATTGGAGAGGAGAGACAGGGGGGACATGATTGAGGTCTTCAAGTACCTCAAGGGAATAAATAGGGTAAACATGGAGGGGATCTTCAGACTAAAGCAGGGAGGTATCACCAGAGGGCATGGTTTGAAGTTGGAAGGTGGAAAGGTGAGGGGGGAAAAGAGGAGGTTTTTCACTGAGAGGGTGGTGGACCCTTGGAATCCACAGTGGAGAGCTTCAAGAGAGGGTGGGACAGACACAGAAAGTGGATGTATCACATGATAGCCTGTCCCAGGGGGGTGGGAATGGATGATAAAGGTTTCTGGAGCACAAGGGATGGGAGGGCCTCGGCACCCAACTAAGGAGCTAAGGTTCGAGCAGACTCGATAGACCATAAAGCCTAATCTGCTGGCAAATAGTATGTTAGTATGTTAGTAAGACATGAAATGGTGTGCATGCAACATATTGAACTGTACTGACATGGCCATAAAAAGGTAGAATGCTTGTGCCTAGTACCGTTAGCCACTGTGTATGGTACGATATGTTACCTGCGCATGCCGTGACTGTCTTATTGCGTTCATGACATGGACTTCTATATTTATTTGCATTGCTATCATTACACAAATGTATGTTGTATTTGTAAAACACTAAATGTGTGGTGGTAATCATTCTTAACACAGTCCATAAAAGTTAAAAAAGAATAAGTAGAAGCTTGGATTCCATGGACTGAACATTGTCAACAATGTGTCAATGGCACAAAAAAAAGGGGTGATCATTGTTCTGTGACCAAAAATGATATATTCCTATTTTTCTTTTATTACAGAGCATAGAAGACTACAGCGCAATTCTTTAGTCCTAAGTGTACAGTATAGTAGGACAGTTTCAATAGTAATCATCCATATTAGACTAAGACAGGACTTTTTTTAATGCACAGCCATGGTTATGGCACAATGAATAATTACATTCACAAGGGTGTTTGTTGACTTTGGGTAAAATTGCACGGCAAGAAAACGATTGTACCTTATGTCACAGAGTAATATGAAGGCTTGGGGAACTGATAAAATTGCTTGTCAGAAAAATGTGTTCATACTCCAGTCTGTGGTCTCACAGCTAAGGGCACAGCAAGACAGAGAACCACTGTTTGAAAGTTAATGTTGTTGCAGTTTACCAGTGATACACACAAAATCTGTTGCAAGTAAACACAATACTTGTTTTCCAACGCCAGTTTGTTGGCATCACCATATGGGTTCATTCATTCTGTTGAGAGTGAAACAGAAATGTCAGTAATACACATAGACATCCTCATCTGTGTTTCACTTGAGTAGCTGCAGGCAACACAAGCATTAAGTATTGAAATACAAAGTAAAGAGAATGCAGGCCAAATCGGTTCTTATGGTGCATTGAGCATGGTGACAATTGAGGATAGCTCATCAACTGTACCATAATGGGTGGTATCATTGTAATGTGTTAACAGCTTAAAAAGGTCATGAGACAGGTAATTGGGCACAGTAAGGCTGGAAAATGCGTGGAGTGGCAGTGGAATGACAAAGGGGAGGAGGGTTGGGTCAGCTGAAATGTATGGACGTTAGATGCATAGTCTGTGTTTCTGCTGGCACGTAACTGTGTTTGTATCCATGGGTTCATAGATATGAATTATTGTTGACATTGCAGTCATTGCAGTGTACACGATACAATATGTTACTTTGCACTAACGAAGATGTTCTGTACTTCTTTCGGTTAGAGTGCAGCGTTTGTTATTTCACGGTTTACTAGTGGCTGGATCCTGACTATCTGCATGTTGGGTATCCTCCTGACCACAGCAGAACCACATTTTTCATGTACATTACAAATGAAAGGTTTTATATATGGAGCATAAATTATAGCAAGCGTTACAGTTACTGTATAACAAAAAAGTCGTTCAAGAGATAGTGGAAATGATCGATGAGTCAGTGAATTCAGGGTATATAATTACTATCATATACATACAGAAAACAAATTTATCGGGTGATTCAGACTGCAAAAGGCGTCATATAAAATGATGTACCCAACAGTTACTAATGACAGGTAACAAAACATATTAACATATGTATATGTTACTAAAGTAAATGCAAGGGCAAGCTCACAAATGTCACAACGGATGGTGTTGGAAAAAACACAGTTGTCGTAAATGAAAAGAACAGCAAAACATGTAGCAATACCCATATTCAGTAGGTAACAGAGCTGTTAACTACATGATGGGGTCTCGATGGTTGAAAAAGGGGTGGCGATAAGATGTGTCAGAGTGACAGCCACGCTTCACGGTGGATAAGGTACAATAATGTGACAACATACGTCACAGAATGATGATAGCAATCACATTTCTCACAAAATTACACTGAGGAACAGGTTGAATAGTTACCTGGACACATGGTGGGAGAAGAACAGAAGATGTGCCATGTGTTGGCACTGCTACCTATATACCACACTCCTAACATAATTTTTGTGCATGATAAAGCACACTGCATGGAAAGTGGAGATGCTGGCCCTGCAGGATGACAGTATGCTGAACAAAGGTCAGCCAGATTGGTTACTATCATGAAGTTTGTGTCACAAAAACAGATGGTATCTGTGATGCCATAATTTTACAATGGCCATGCCATCACTGGAATTTGTTTGCAATTCATCACAGCTGTGTCATACACAGCAGAGGTGAATGTAGGGACAGTGTAAATATATAGGTGTACAAAAACACCTGTCTTCATTTACAGCTTCTGGCTCTTTCTGGCAGAAGACAAGTGGTTGCAGAGCAAGAAAGAGAAGTCCAGCACTACAGATTTTTTACTAATTGCCCTCCTTCCCACCCCTCCACTGTCCCACCCAAAGCCAGTTATAGTTTTATAGCCACTGAACTTGACTGACAATATGAACTTATTGTTTGGTAGTAGGAAGGGAAGGATCACTGAGACACATTAGTTTCAGCAACCTTGAAGGAACCTAAAAAAAAACCAAAAGCAGATAACTATTTATCCCACTCTAACTGCTGGAGTCGGATAATCCAAGCACAGAGGAAGGAGACTACTGAAGACTACAGGAACTTCTTGTCCCAGAACAGAAAGGATGAGAGTTGTAAGGGCACATAGGCAGTAGGAAAGTAACTGTAAAAATACATAGAGGGAGGAGACAATAAGCATACAAAGCAACAGGAGAGGGGACACAAAATAAGTTAAGATGGGAGTGGTGCAGTGCAATGGCTGTGGAGCAGCAGTGTTCCGGGAGACATTCATGATGCTGCAATGCTGCCCTGTTTGCAGGAACCCTGTGGTCTGAGGGAGGAGGCTACCCATGTACAGGCTGACCTGGCTAGGATTCGTGAAACCTCTTCCCCCACCCAGGGACCACCAGGGCCAACACCGTTACCTCACAGGTTGCCAAGAAAGAGGAGCGGTTGGACCAGGGTAGGCTCAGGGAGGGAGAAGGTGGTGGACCGGAGGTGCTTCCCTCCAGCTGTAGCTCTCCACAATTCATATGCTGTTCTGGCAAACAGTGCTTCCTGTAGGGAGGCACCTGCAGTGGAGACCAAGGAGGATGCTGGGAACCTCCACAAAGGAGAACCACAGGAGGGTGGCACGAGACCTCAAAGGGGAAGGAAACTACTCCTGCTGGGGGACTCAGTCAGTAGGGGGGGCAGATGGGGGGAAGGAAGGATAGGGGAGGTGGCAGCCTGCCTGGTGCCACGTCTTGAGGGGACAGGAAGCGAATCCTCAGGATCTTGGGAGCAGTTGCATGAGGGAGGGAGCTGGATGTCATTGTCCACCTAGGGAAAAATGACCTGGCTGTAAATGGGATCAGAGTGGTGAAAGAGAAGTTTGTGGAGTTGGGGAGGTGCCTTACACAAATAGCAAGTACAGTAACTGTCTCGGAGGTGCTGCCTGTGTATGGCAAGGATGATGCTAGGGTATTCTGCAACATGGGATTCAATGAATGGTTGCCAAACTGGTGTGGAGCTCAGGGTTTTGGATTCATTGGGGACTGGGGAGCCACCTGGAGGGATGCAGGCTTATACTGGTACGATGGTCTGCATCTGTCCAGGGGGATCCAGGATCCTAGGTGACAGGTTGAAATGCTTAATTGGCAAGTATTTAGACCAGCCAAGGAGGAGACACTGAAAAGGAGCAGGGAAACCACAGCCTCCACCCACAAATCTCAGTAGTTACTGAGTTAAAAACCAAGGCTGAGACATCAGTAAGGAGCAGGACAGGGATAAATGCAAAAAAAAGGTGTTAAGGACAGGGATGTGGCAAAAATAGTTAATGCCATCAGGAAATGGAGGGTAATGAGTACCAATGCTTGCAGTTTGTGCAACAAGCTCCCCGAACAATTGGCCTTGATGGAAGAGGGATGCCTGGTATTGTGGCAGTCACTGGAACATGGTACAGAGAGAACCATGAGTGGGAAGTCAACATACCAGGCTACACAGTGTACAGGAGGCACAGGGTGGGTAAAAGAGGAGGAGGAGTAGCTCTCTATATAAGGGAATGGATGAAAGCAACAGAAATAAAGAGTAAACAGGAAGTTGATGAGTCACTAGGGGTCACTCTGGAGACAGGAAATGGCATCACAATCCACATGGGGTTGTATACAGACCCCCTTCTCAGGGGGAGAAAATGGACAAGGAAATGATAGAAGACATCCTTAAAATGGCAGAAAAAAGGGCAGATATTGTTGATGTGGGACCTGAATATGCCAGATGTTAACTGGAGTACCTTTGCTGCAGGCACATCCAAGAGCAGGGTAATTCATGATGCCCTACAGGGGGCATGCCTCAGACAGCTAGTGTTGGAACCCACTCGGGAGGGAGCAATCTTAGACCTGGTACTCTCAACTGGGGAAGGAGAAAGGATCTCAGATTTAGAAGTGGGTAGCCATCTGGGAACAAGTGACCACCAAACAGTGTGGTTCATAATAAACATAGCCATAGAGTCAAGTCATACAAAAACAAGAGTATTGGACTTTAGGAAGGCTGACTTTGTGAAAATGAGAGAGTGCCTTACAAAAGCACTAGCAAATGGGCAAGAAGGATGGGTGGAGGAACAGTGGAGAATAATCAAAACAGGCATCGCAGAGGCACCTAGCCTTTGTGTGAAGCACATCAATAAAACTAAATGAATTAAAAAACCACTATGGCTATCAAAAGAGGTGGAAGCCATGGTTAAGAAGAAAAGGATAGCATTCAGGACATATAAGGAATCACAGAAGGAGCATCACAGAGAACTTTGCCAGTTACAGCACAAGGAGGCAGGGTAGGCAGTCAGAATAGCAAAGGCAGAAAGTGAGGAAAAGATAGCCAACTCTGTTAAGAAGCGGGATCAAACCTTTTATGGGTACATTAGGGAGCAAAGAAAGACAAGGAGTAATTATATCAGATGACCTAAAGGTGGGAAAGCAATGTGAGAAGGCAGTAAGGAGGGCTGGGGGATACTGGGATGCATAGGGAGAGGCATCAACAGCAGAAAAAAGGAAGTTGTTATCCCTCTGTACAGACAGTTACTGAGACCCTATCTGGAGTACTGCGTGTAATTCTGGAGACCCCATCTCTGCAAAGACATAGACAGAGTGGAGGCTGTTCAGAGGAGGGCAGCCAAAATGGTGTAAGGTCTGCACCAGAAGACATACAAGGACAGACTAAAGCAGCTTAATATGTATACCCTTGAGGAAAGAAGGGAGAGGAACATGATAGAAACTTTCAAGTATCTCAAGGGAATTAACAAGGTACAAGAGGGTAGTATCTTTTAGAAGAATAGATGTGCAAGAACAAGGGGACACAATTTGAAGATGGGGGGACGGCTCAGAGGTAATGTTAGAAAGTATTTTTTCACAGAGAGAAACAGCCTTTCTGAGGAGGTTGTGGGGTCAGGGACAGTGGGAGAATTCAAGAATGCATGGGACAGGCATAAGGCAATTGTAGTGGGGGGGCAGGAGGAAGTAAGCTGTTGATTAACTAGAATCTGCAGCTTTTCCATCTGGTAGGGAAATGGGCAGACTGGGTGGGCCACATGGTCCTTATCTGCCATAAAATTCTATGTTTCTGTTAAATAATTCCGACAATACTCACTCATGCAGCTCTGTCTCTTCTGGCTTGCCATGCTCTTGCCTGAACTGGTAGTATGCAGTTTGCAAAACTGGGATACGAAGACATACATCATGAAAGCCAAAAAGATTGATGATACATGATGATGACACCCCATGTTCATCAAACTTTGCCATGACCTGATCTATCTCCACACAGCATGTGCATTCCCTTTCAGTTGGCATACTGGCACATTTGCCACACGAGCATCTGTTTGAAAGACAAACGAAAAATGAAAACTGTTATTGAATACAATGACAGGTTAAGCAGGAACTAGTGTCTCAAACTACAACAATTAAACCTACACTGTGCTGGTTATTGATAGTGTAAAATAACAGCATGAATAAAATGAAACACACATATAGGTCATGCTGCACCTGACATTAGACACAGCATACACAGCCGAATGCAAGGCATTCATTATACTATCATGCATATCAAGGGGATTCACAAGCAGGAGGATTGACATGATCCTGACACTGAAAAAAAAAACATGGTCAACACGATAAATGTAATATGGGGTTCATTTCTGGAGGCCATTCCACCAGGGGACAAGTACAGGCTGGAAAAGGTAAAGACAGCAGAACGAAAAATTCTGAACTGGCGACAGGAAGGTTGTCTGAGGATAAAGTGGGTGAACTGTGTAGGTGCACAGTGAAGGAGAGGAGAGATATCTTACAGGTATTGAAATAGTGGAAAGGTATAAAGAAGAACAGACTTAACATGTTAATAATTAGTAAATTGGCAGAACAAGAAGGGGAAGGTGGACAATGGAGTGAAGGTGTCTTCCCGTGGGGTAACTGGCAGACTGAATGGGCCACGGGGTTCTTTTCTGATGACAGTTACTATGATTGAATGATTCAGGAAACAGAAAGAGAAATTGTAGGCACATCCGTGAAGAAACAGAAATGTGTGGTATCAAACTGATCATGCCACTGACAGGACCACAAAGTGAGCAGGACCAAAAAATTGCCTGTGTGTGTCACCGATTGGACAGCAAGATATGTTCCAGACAAAACAACAAAAAATAATAGACATGCATAAATGTTACGTCTCATAATCCTACAAAATATGTAATTACAAAAGAAAATGGGAGCATAATTCAAAGTGACCATATGATGAAACAGTTAAATCGGCAGTAACATGAACTCACCATGCCACTGTAAAAAATAGCACCTGACGCATAAATAACTACTGACTCACATTAACTTACCAGGCTGGAATACGGAAAATAAATGACATATTCAGAACAGGTACACGACTACAGCTGGGAAATGTTAGTGGAAAGCAGTGTCACCACGGCAAGGTCCTTCCCAATCGGCACTGATCAAGAGAAAAATAATGTTAGAATAAACAGCAGAAGAAACACAGGGAAAACAAATGAGTGCTTTACAGTTAGATTAAACAACACAGTGAGCAACATAACATCATCCAGTATGAAATGCAAAGTGATGTTCTAATTCATTGTTAATACATATCACGGAATAAAAAAGAAGTACCTAAGAAAACTTCCCGGGGGGGGGGGGCACTTGGAGAGAAAGCTCACATGTCAGTGTGACACAGCATAACAAATGAATCCACATAGCCGAAATGTATGAAGAGTTTGGCATTACTAATAAAATACCTCAAGAGGATTCATTAACCAGCCATTGTTACAATAAAAGTAGGACTGTAATGTACAGACCTCATCCACAACATGAAAGATGGGCAGGAGGGAGAGCTGAGGGGAACAAAAGAGTCACACATCGATTACGGAGTAACATCTTGCCAAGGTGATGGGTAATTACTAATGAATGTGTCCAAGAAAAAATGTGTGTACAGTAACAAACAAGATGGCACCTTGCTTCACAGTCCCTGTCCTGTTACAAACACAACACATTGAATGTATTGCGACACAGAAATGACGTCCACTGTGACAGATGAAAACACCAAAAATATGGCTAATGGGATTTTTGAACACCAGAAACACACCGCTATACTGTGCACAAAACTGGTAACAGTGCCAGAAATAACCATGGCAGGCATAGCTGTGGGCTTATGCTGCTGCAACATCTATGGTGACGTGTGATCTCGGTTAGTATGCCACATGTACCTGTGTACACAAACAAGCACATTGCAACCTGTTAGATCACAGCTAAAAAGAGGAATACATACCATTGGTTTGATCTGTAAACCACAGTTCTTACATGGCTGTAGAAAAACAGAATCAGTATGTATTAGAACACCATGCTGTACATTACTTTGGTGGGTGGGGTGGGGGATCAAAAGCAATGATATGTGCTTTGTGGTATTGACTTTATTAACATAGCCAAAATTTAGAAGCATTTACTAGTTATGTGGAGGCAGGTTGTTTTATCCATTTGTGGCACTAGTTTTCCATGCTGCAGCAAGGAAATAAGAACAATATGTCATTGTCATAATGGTAGTCCAAAACAGAAGGGCTGCACAACTGCACATTGCCATTGCTTTTCAGTTACACTGACATAATGTTAGCTTCAGAGGAGCAATATGTCTCATCTTTATTAATGCCGGAAAGAAGGCAGTATTTGGTGACACAGTACAAGTTGTGTCCTTGCGCTTGGACTACTGCAACTCCCTGTATTTTGGCCTTTCTGGGGTTGAAATCTGCCGCCTTTGGCTAGTGCAAAATGTAGCAGCCTGGGTTTTGACTGGGACAAGCAGGTCTTGACACATCTCCCCGGTGCTGCGTGATCTGCACTGGCTTCCCGTTAGGTGGTGGATCACCTTTAAGTTCTGTTTATTGACTTTTAAAGCCCTACATGATCAGGGTCCAGCTTATCTGAAAGATCGTCTGGTTCCTTATTGCCCGGGCCGATTACTTCGCTCGGCTGAAGAGGGGTTGCTAGAGATTCCAAGAGTGAGCCTAAATTCATCTGGTTGCAGAGCTTTTTTGTATGCCCCTCCTACTCTTTGGAATTCTCTACCCCATCGGTTGTGGCAGTGCACTTCCATGGAGGAGTTTAAGAGGGGCTTAAAAACTCATTTGTATCAGTCTGCCTTCTTGGATTATTGATCGTGATGTATTATTGTGAGACCGAAGTTTTATCGGTTTAGTTTAGTTTAGTTTATTGTTCAAGGAATTAATACCTTTGAGCCAAGGCTCTTTTACAAAGGTTCCACGTCATTTAGTACAAAAACATAGTAGACAGTGTTACAAACAATCAGTAAGCCGTTTAACAAGGCCACAACTTAAACAGTAACATTTATGTACAGAAAAGAAAAAGGAACTCAGAGTCAGTGTCAAGGGCAAGGAATAAGGATTGGAGAGCTTGAGGGAGAAGAGAGGGAGAAATAAGAACTTTAGGAGCAGACAGAACCAGGTTAGTGGTACTCAGGTTGTCTTTGTCAAAAAGGAGACCATGGTGGTTGAGTGAAACAAATGTAAGGGCACTCAGTGGGATGAGACTTTAGTCAAAGCAGTCACAGGAGCTGGAGGCTGTGAGGTGAGCGTAAAGTATGGATTTGAAAGCTCCCAATGTCGTGGAGGATAGGGAGGGCAGCTTTATGGCATTGTACCAGGTAGGGGCACTGTACGTGAAAGGTCTTTGTCCCTGAGCAGTCCGGCATCTAGGGAAAAGGAAAGGTTGGTGGTCAGATCTTCTAGTGGTACAAATGCCATTGTTCAGGCAGAGCAGGTCCTGGATACATGGAGGAGTGAGTTCCAAGATTGATTTTTTTGCCATTATGCAGGTGAGATACATGAGGCGATTGGAAAGATGCAACCAACTGGTTTCTGTGTAGAGGTCACAAATGTGGGTCTGTCTCTGTGCTCCAGTGAGGAGTCGACAGGTTTTGTTTAGTGCTGTTGAGATGCGCTTTAGTGCAGTGGTAGTAGCTGAGCCATAGACAATTTGACCATAGTCTATGATTGAGATGATGGAGCTTTGAACAGCAATCCTCAAGGCAGCTTGGTTGAAAAATTGACGGTTCTGGTACAAAATTCCAATGCGTTGGTGCACTGTTTTTGCAGTGTTATCGATATGGGCAGCAAAAGTAAGACATTCGTCAAAAGTGATACCAAGGTATTTGAAGGTGTTCACTTGTTCTAGTGTATTTACAAGAGAAGTTTTTATGATGAGTGGACTATGCCTATTTCTGTTTTGATGACTGGCGAAAAGCATGCCTTTTTTTTTTTTTCCTTGATTTAGGACCAGTTTGTGCTCAAGGAACCACTTTTCAACACATGAGAAAGCAAGCTGCAAGCTCTGTCGTAGTGGATTTGGATCCTTATGGGAGGAGAGAACTACAGCGTCATCAGCATAAAGTATTAGTTGTTCAGGGCAGGATTTGTGAAGCAAGTTTAGAAATAGGCTGAAGAGGAGAGGATCTAAAATTGAGCCCTGGGGGACACCAGAGAGGATGGTTTGGAGTCAGAAAAAACCTCAGAGATTTTTACTGTTTGAGAACGTTGCACCAGGTAACTTTTTACCCAGGCTCCAGGTCCCTCGGCTAGCCCAATGTTGAGCAGAAGAGAGATTAGAAGGCTATGGTGAACAGTGTCAAAGGCCTTTGTGAGATCTATGAAAACAGCTCCAATTAAATAACCCTTATCCAAGGCTTTGTGAGTTTCACTAGAGAAATCAAGTAGGGCCGTCAACGTACTGTGTCCTTTCCTAAATCCGTGTTGCTGAATGCAGAGTAGCTTGTACTTTTGCAGGTAGTCTGATAGTTGATCCACCATGATCCGTTTAAGAGATTTGGAGATGGGTGGAAGTACAGATATGGGCAGATAGTTCCCTGGTGTGGATTTTTCACCTCCTTTATGCACTGGTGTGACTATAGCTGCCTTCCATGTGTTGGGGAATTGACTCTGGCACAGGGAGAGGTTGAAAATTTTAGTAAGGGGGTGGATCACTTCTTCCAAGGTGAGGACAGAAGTTTTGGATCAATGGTGTCACTGCTATTTCTAGATTTAGAGAAGGCCTTTTTTATGTATCTGTAGGCTTCACATATCTTAACTATTTTAAAGTGAAATAGTGGTTTGTCTGGTGAGGTAGTTTGGGATACAAGTTTTAGAACTGACAGGTCCTGGAAGAAGTCTGGTGAGAGGACACCACTGAGGTCAGTGAAGGTTTTATTTAGGGTATCGGCCATAGTCTTAGGGTCACGGGTAGTGGAGCCATCAATGTTCATTGCCTTGGGAGAGGATTTAGACTGTTTGCCCGTAGTATAACGTATATTGTCCCAAAAGGATCTCCTGTCACCCCAGGTGGTTTCTAGAGCATTCTTGAAATAGGAGCTCTTCATTTGCCTGATTTGTGAAGTGCATAGGTTGTGCGCCTGTTTATAGTTAAGTGCATCTGTTATGGAGCCTGTGGCCCTGGGTATAGCCCAAAGATGGTCACATGCTTTAAGATGAGCCAGTAGTTTGTCTGTTAGCCAGGGATTAGAGAAGGCTTTGATTTTACATTTTTTGAAAGGTACGTAGGTGTCACAGGCAGTGTTGAAAGTTTTAATGAAGAAGTCTAGGGCAGTGTCCACATCCAGCGTATTATAGATAGGGGACCTTTCTTGTTGTAGGAGGCAGATCTTTAGCTTAGCAAGGTTTCCATGTGGTAGCATTTGACTTAGAATGGTTTTAGGAGGTGGTGTGTGTAATTTATTTGTCCAGATACAGATCACAAGGGATTGGTCACTGAGGGAGTCGGAGAGAATGGTGGGGTTTTTTATCTGGTCCGGGCGATTTGTAAGAATTCAGTCAATGAGAGTGCTGGTTCCAGTCTTGTAGTTTTTTCTAGTAGGGGAGTTGACCATCTGTGTTAGGTTGTTTGCCAGGATAGTATCCCTGCTGGGTCCGATATCTGAGGCAAGCCAATTTATATTAAAATCACGGAGAAGGAGGAGCTCAGAGTCAGGCGGTTGTAATTTTGCAAATTCAAGGATAGACTGGAGCCTGGCTCATGCGTCTTTAGGGGGAATATAGACTGCAGCCACAGCAAGCACTTTGTTATGGGCACCAAGGAGAAGCTTAACAGGGAGAAGTTGTACTAGGGTGTTTTCTGGGGAGAAACTGGCAAGGTGGCATGAGAGGTAGTCCTTTATATAGATAACACATCCACCTCGCTTTCTTTTTACCCGGTCAAGTCTGAGGAGGTTGTAGCCCTGGAGCAAGATTGCATGATCTGGAGTGCTAGGTGTTAGCCAGGTCTCAACAATTACAAGTATGTCTGGATTATGTTGTCCAATAAAGGCTTGAAGAGATGCCAGCTTAGGGAGGAGGCTGCAGATATTTAGGGTAATAATGGATAGCCCGTTTTCAGTTTTTGCAGGCTTTATCTTAATGTTTGAGCCAGGGCCAGGGTTTGGGTGGATCGCACCAGACATGAGAAGTAGGAGGAGCAGCAGTTTGAGGATATCTCCTGTAGCTCATACCATGTAACGTCTTTTCTCTGCATGCTGCAGGTTTGGATACAGTGCAGTCACCTAGGGTCCAAACAAAGGAGGGTTGCTAACGACAGGTGCTCAGATATGATTCTTCCAGCCAGGGCAGTCATTTGCACCCAGTCTTTAGTAATGGGGTGCCTCAGATAGAAATAATGGGTATTTGCCATTGTTCTATAATGAAGGTAGGATGTCAAGATGCTTACAGTGGGGATTGTGTGGGGTAGGAGGAGAGAGAAAGTTGACATAGTGGATAACAAATGGAGAGAGATAGAAAAGACAGGAGAAGACTGACATGGGTAACCACAAGACTCACACATGAGCAGTGACAGATCAATTTCGGTGGTGTAGCCTCCAGGGGGAGGATTTGTCCCATTGCCAAATGATGTAAAATAATCAAATCCACAGGAAAATAACCAGTAAACTGTTTGATCTACAGTAACATGACAAAGGATGTGTTAAATTCCTGGAACACTGGCCTGGGGCATATGCAGGAAGTTAAAACCCTTTGTCAGTATCTTCCCTTTGTTTAAATAGTTGTGAATGGTTCTCAAAGACATGCAGTTCCCTTTAGCAACAAGGTAAACAGAAATGTGGATTCAGTTTCAGTTTGCACTTCCCAGGTCAGAGCTTGTAGAATTTCTTAGCTGTACTTACTTTGATTGTGATGACTTCCAAAAAAGTTGATTTATAATGAGAATCCCAATATCTGCTGGTGATGTTTTCCAGTTTCTTAGTCCAGGAAACTTTCATAGATCGTATATCCAAGAATGGTCTAGTTCCTCCAAGCCAAAACACATGAAGATCTACAAAACAAAACTATTGACAGAGACAAACACCCAGCCACACAGCCCAAGTAGGCAGTCATCTGATTATTATTTTTATTTTATTATGCTTGTACAGTGCCTTGGAAATTTGAAAGGCATTTTAGAAATAATATTTATTATTATTATTATTACATAAACGTTGTGCTTACTGTGCTCCATAAGGTAAGAGACATGGTCTTGATGTTCCAGTTCTTATATACTAGCTACACCAGTGAAACAGACTTGCGTGAATGGACATAGAAATCTACACCCACACCTACACGTAGGGGCGGGGGGGGTTGCAGTCTGTTTCAAGACTGAATTGGGCCTCTCGAATGTGGTAATGGGTGAGGCTGAGTCCTTTGAGTGCACAGTTGTAGTAGGTGTAGGCGTTCAAATTGTTCTCATCTACCGTCCACCAGGAGATGGGATACGTTTCTTACAGGAAGTGGCAGACTTCCTCATTGACATGTCGTTTGAGGCACCCAGAGTGATGGTGCTGGGCGCCTTTAACGCCTGGGTCGACAATGAACTCTCACAATTTGGTAAACACTTCCTCCAATTAATGTCTTCTTTGGGCTTCACACAGGGAGTTTCCACTGCTACACATAAATCTGGACACTCTCTTGACTTAGTCTTCCTCCTTGGGATTGATGCATTCGATATGGGGGTGGAACCAGTCGTTTGGTCTGACCACCACATCGTGAGGTTCAATTTTTGCACCCCCCTGAGAAGGCCAGCCCCTTTGGAGATGGTCAGGTACCGCCCATTACGGAACATTATTCCACAAGGCCTGATGGCGGTGCTTGACCTTTCATCCCTCGTATTGGTGGTCAGTAATCCAGAAATGCTTGTACAGGCTTATAATGAGGCCATTGCAGCTGCTCTGGATTCTATTGCTCCTGTTCATGAGCGCCCTCTTTCCCGTCGCCCCAGGGCCCCTTGGTTTGATGGGACTCTGAGGGAAATGCGGAGACAAGAAGCGAGAAGGTTAGAGCATTGCTGGCGTAGTCCGCCATGATGGCCACAGCCTTAGATTGATTGAACATTATACTAGTTATCAATCTGCAATGACCCATAAGAAGGCAGAATTCCTGTCCAGGGAGATTGCAGTTGCTCAGAATCGACCGGCTCAGCTGTTCCGAACTGTAGACAGACTGTGCAACCCAGCCTGTCTGCAAGTTTGGAAAGCCTTTTCGCAAAGTGAGTGCGATGAGCTTGTTCGATACTTTGCAACTAAGGTGGCTGACATCAGAGCGGACTTGCGTCCGGCAACCTCTAAGGGTGCTGTGGTGGGAGTGTGCGAGAACACAAGACCTCACTTCTCCTGGAGTTCCTTTTGTCGACCGGAGTTCATGGATATTATGAGGATCATCCATAGTGTGCGCCCCACAAGCTGCAGCTTGGATCCTGGACCTACTGCCCTAATTTTGGGTTGTGTAGACATCATAGGTCCAGTATTAGCACAAATTGCCTGGTGTTCCTTGGAGTCTGGTGAATTTCCTAGCTCCCTGAAAGAGGCAGTGGTGACACCTCTCTTGAAGAAAGCTTCCTTGGACCCAGATTGTTTTTCCAGCTACAGACCTATCTCTAACCTTCCCTTTATTGGGAAGGTTATTGAAAAGGTCATGGCTGCCCAACTGGATGACCATTTAGCCATCCATAGTATCTACGAATCCTTCCAGTCTGGTTTCCGTAAAAGACACAGTACCGAGACGGCGCTGGTTCGGGTGCTAAATGATCTTCTGAGGGCGAGAGATCTAAGGAGACGTTCTATCTTGGCTCTCCTTGATCTCTCTTCAGCTTTTGACACTGTGGATCACATGGTGTTGCTAGCACGCCTGGGGTAAATTTGTGGAATGTCTGGAACCGTTTTTAAATGGTTCGAGTCATGCCTCACTGGGAGATCACAAAGAGTTGTGTCGGGGACTTTTTCCTCTGGCCCAGTCTCTTTGTTGTGTGGAGTGCCTCAGGGTTCTGTGCTGTCGCCCATGTTATTTGCAGTGTACATGCTGCCCCTCGGAAACATTATAAGATGGTATGGGCTGAGGTTTCACTGCTATGCAGATGATACTCAGCTATACCTGCCTTTTGCACCCGACCAGGATGGAGCTCTCTCGGTATTTAATAACTGTCTGGGGGAGAGCCAAGACTGGATGGATTCTAGTTAGCTAAAGTTGAACTCGGAGAAAACTGAGGTTTTGATTGTGGACCCGGGTGGTCAGATTGGGAGGTCATATGCCAGCGTGCCGTCTGGAATTTTTCTTGGCGGTGTGTCGCTTCCGGCCTCTAAATGGGTGCATAACCTTGGGGTGATTCTTGACGATAGGCTGACTCTTCAATCTCAGGTGTCAGCCATCGTCAAGACTTCCTTTTACCATCTTAGGAATATTGCCTGGGTTAGGCACCTTGTTCCGTCGGACTCTCTGCCAACTTTGGGCCACACTTTTGTGTCCTCGCGCCTCGATTACTGCAACGCCCTTTACTTTGGGCTTTCTGGGGTTGAAATACACCGCCTACAGCTAGTGTAGAATGCGGCAGCCCGAGTTTTGACTGGGACAAGCAGGTCCTGTCATATTACCCCTGTGCTCCGCGAGCTGCACTGGCTCCCAATACGGTGGCGGATCACCTTTAAAGTCATTTTATTGACTTTCAAAGCCCTTCACAATCAGGGTCCAGCCTATCTGAAAGACCTTCTGGTGTCTTATTGCCCTAGTCAATCACTCCACTCAGCTGACATGAGGTTGTTAGAGATTCCAAGAGTGAGTTTGAAATCTTCCGGCAACAGAGCTTTTTCTTATGCCGCACCCACTCTTTGGAATTCTCTACCTTGCCGGTTACGGGAATGCTCCTCCATGGAGACTTTTAAAAAGGAATTAAAAACTTATCTTTGGAGAAAGGCCTTTCTTGAAAGTTAAACGCACTGTTTAGTGTGTGTAATTTTACTGTAATTTATTATGTTTTTTGTATATATTTTATAATTTTCATGAATTGTCATTTGTATTGTTTGTTGATGTTTTTATGGACTTGTTCAGCGCCTTGATATTATGAAAGGTGCTATATAAATAAAAGTATTATTATTATTATTATTATAACTAGCAAGACAGATATGCAATACAAGTAAATTGGGCCTGTGTCATTAAATTCCATAACCACAACACCAGTCACACATGTCAAAGTAATGATGGCATCATTGCATCAACCAGTGCAGGAATATAACTGAACATTAAATGTGGGACAACATTTTTCAGGAAAACAGGACCTGTATATCCCTTTACGGCTCTCAATATGTACAATGCAGAGTACTGCGATGGAATAATACACATAGAAGCAGGCATTTTGTCTTCACTATCTGACCACAGTAGGATCACTTGTCTCAATGGTGGAGCTTTCCATGCAATAAAACACACTGCTGACACTGACCAGTACAATTCAGCAACTGCATGATTACAGTGGAACTCACCAGGACACGTCCAGGTCGTCTCTACGGTTGCCAACTGTATCCTGACTGGCAGCAACGAATGTCTGGCTAGCACTATCACCTTGATCGACCTCAGGCTCAAACATAAATGGCTGCATGCTGAAGCCCTCAACATTTCCTAGCAATGAATTTGCATCCAATTCCTCCGTATTTAGCCTAATGGAGGAAGCAAGAAAGCTTAGTTCTTCCTCAGACTCAGAGGAAGAGTAATGATTACCGTCCACTGTCGCAGAACAGCAGGGTAACAGTACTTCCAGGAATGCTTACAATGCACTTCCATAATTAAGTACACCGCGTGCCAACACAGTCACAAACGCACTGCTCGCTCTCAAAAAAGAGCGCTCTCCCGAGGAAAATCCTACTATTATGTCACATAGCGAAGTGCGTTCATGTCAGCACTCGGTGGGAATCAAGCAACAGTGACCTAAACATCGCATTTTGAACAGCTGGATATGCAAAATCACCACAGAAGGTGAAGAAGGGGAATACATCATTAAAAGAAATGCAAAAAAAAGTAATTTAGGCATTCCGATGAAAAGAACTGGTGAAGGGCCTCTTTAAGCACATGCCATTGCTGTTTTCTCCTGTATCTTTTTGTTTCAATTTTAGTTTTTGTTGACCGGGTAAGTGCACTAGACTAATCCTGCCTATTTTCAGGCACGACCCGGGGGAGAGGGATACAGATGAATGCCAACTGACCTTGAACGAGATTAAGCTTTTGGTGGTATTTTTAGTGAATGAGGGAAATTTGGCCAGGATACCGGGGAAATTCCCCTACTGCTTCGCCAGTAGGGGGACTGGCTGTTGCTGGATCGCTGGTCAGTTGGAAACCTGCACAGAAGGAGAATAGAGATTGTGGAGCAGTCGGAGCAGCCGAGGGCTGCAAATGGTCCGACGACTAGGTTGAACCTAGCAGAGCTTAGCGTTGATGGTGTTGATGGAGAAGAGAAAGAATTATTCGTTTCAACAGAGGACTTAACTGTGGTTTCAATTAATTCAAGTGTGTCAAGTTCTACAAAGCTTTTACCGGAGGAGAGACAGCTTAAAGAGAAGTTGGAATCCTTGAGATTTGAACAGTGGATGGTATCTGAGCAATTGAAGGCACTATCAGTTACTAAAATGGTACGCCTTACCGGGTCAACCGAGGACTTGGCGAGTGTGATGGCTCTGGGTCAGGGTGTGCTGGGCCAGTCCTCGAAGGGTGGCTGTGTCACCAGCGACGTGGATGGTGGCGATGTTGTTCCAGAACGGGACGCAGAGGTGGCGGGCGGTTCTGTGGGATTGCCTTCCTGGAGCCTGGAGCTGATGACTGGGCCGGAATACAGGAACTGTGCCCAGCAGGAATTACGGGTGCACAAGGACGTGGTGGTGGAGGAGGAAGTGTGACAGGGGAAGGGATTTCGAGAGGTACAGGGGAGTCCAGGACAGAAGTCGAAGGGATTCACCTTTCAGGCTACAACAAGCATTGTGAATGAGTCTGTGGAGAAAGAGACACGTTGCATCTTTCAGACAATACCGGGAATACAAGCCGGTGTCACGGATTTTTCATTCTCCAAACGACATTTGGATAAGGTAGGAGATGAGGGGAAGGAAAAAAGGATGGCATTAAACTTTGCTAAACGCCATTTGATACTGCCTACGGTGGGGTTAGATGGACATTTAATTGATATTCAGCAGGGAGGGGGAGAGACAGTTACAGACATTGATGGTATTGTACCTATAACTGCTGATACCTGGTCCCCACAGAAGGCTTTAAGTGAAGCTGGCTGGACATTGGATTGTGGTTCTTGGAAGCCCATGCCTGATTGGGATCCAAAGCTGAAATTCTTCCAAAATGAACCTACCTGGAAACCCAAGTCACAAGACACTGGTAGTCCAAAATGGGGGAAGAGGGGGTACATGGGTGCAAGGAAGCTGCTCCTATGGTGAGTTCACTCCCAAGGGAAAAGGGCCTATCAGTACCTGTGGCCCAGGCACAAGGGGAGGCACAGGATAGGAGGGCGATGAGTGGGGAGAAGCCCTTGATGTCAGAATTATTTTCTAAAATTAAACAAGATGCTGCACCTCGTAGGAATGCGGTACGTATTAGATATAAAGGGGGTTTGGAGGTCCGCCCTGATAGACAGTATGGGGGTAAATGTTTATTAAAAGATTCTTTACATTTCTCACCTAGGGAGGTGTTTGCATTTATTAATATTTCCGGAGAGGACAACTTTGATGTTAGTTTTCATTCCTCCTATGCTCTTGACATGTTTTGGGAAAGATACGTAGGTTAAATTTTCTCCCTTATGGACTCCATTTCTGGTAATACCTTTAACAAAACCTTTAATTAAATATGTCACTGTCATGTTTCGAAATGAAGGGGTTCATATAGATGATATCACTTACTGGCTAGGCCAAAAATGTGAAATTCAGGGTGTCCCTGAAGCTATACTGGATTCGGAACAGTTTTGGATGGGGGGTTGGTGTTTTAAAGTGAAACTGAGGCAGACGGAGGAAGGTATTGAGCACATCCCAAATTCCTTTTCATTGGGGAGGGATAGAGGGGTGTGTTTTTATGTGTGTCAGCCACGAGCATGTTATAAATGTGGAGCTAGGACTCATGTATCAAGCTCTTGTGACAAACCAAGATGTATGAATTGTGGAGAAATAGGGCATGTTGCCTTTCTGTGTACTAACTTCACAAAATGTGATCTTTGTGTAGAGACAGGGCATGTGTTTGCTGATTGTTCATGGGCATCAAAAAATAAAGGCTGTTGTGGTAGCCTAGATTTATTAATTCAAAAAGCACAAGATTTGTTGATAGAGAAGGCCCCTGTTGGTTCCCCACTGCCTGTGGTAGATTTGCCCTCAGTCGTTACTATGAGGGATAAAGGGGCAGAGGTATCTGAGGTAGTGAGTCAAGAAAAGGTTACTGTAGAACCAGATCCAGGGGAAACCTTGACGGTAGAAGGATGACAGCAACAGGAGACCTTTCCGACTCCAGTGGTGGCTGCTGTCCGACAATCCTCCAGGAATGTCAAAAGTCTTTCTCAGCAGCCGGTTATGGAAGTGGAAACCAGTAACTCCTTTGCCCTGTTGACCTGTCAATGGGGGGAATCAGATATGGATTGCCCTGAGGATGATTCCCCGCTGACGACAGATAGTCCGCCTTCCCCATTACGGCCCCAGGAGGATTATAAAGGGAAAAAAAAGAAAAGGAGGAAAAAAGATAGGTGAAGGGCTAACTTTGACTAGGAATGATGCAATTTCGGTTACGTTCGGTGAATGTACATAGTATATTAAATTATAAGAGATGGCAGATAATTTATGATTCAATTCATTCTGCACAGCTTGATGTCTGCTTAATTCAAGAAACTTGGATGTATACTATGGAACAAGTTAGGTGTTTTCAAAGGGAATGGTGCTGGGGTCCGTCTTATTGGTCCTTTGGCCAACAGTCGTGGACGTGTATAGGGTTTCTATTCTATTCTTATGACTTTTCTTTAATACGGTTGATAGATCTGATATCAGGACGGTTGATGATTCTAAATGGGCTGTGGAAATCTAGGTCCTGTCGGTTTATTAACGTATATAGTTCTCAGCTTAAAGCAGAAAGGGTAGCACTCTGTAATATGTTGCAACCTTATTTGTTGACATCACTGGAGGTGTTTTTGTGTGGGGATTTTAACTGCTTTGATAGATGTTGAAAAGCAAGTAAGAGGAGTGGGGAAGAAGATTTATTGTGATTCTAGAGCTTTTTATAAAATGGTCCACTCCGCAGGTTTAATTAATGGCAGTAGCAGACAGAGTTCAGGGCCCACGTCTACGTATAGAAGGAATCAGTTTACTTCTACAATTGATTATATTTTTTTATCTGATAACATTCCCTTTACTTTTTCAATATGCCCAGTGTCCTTTTCTGACCATCTGATGTTACTTGGCACTGTTTCTCCTTCTGCCAGACAGATAAAGCAGAAAGCAAGATGGAAGTTGAATCTTTTATTGTTGAACTTTAAAGGGATATTGGATAAAATTCATTCATTACTAATGGCACATTTGTCAGTAGCTTTTTTATATAGCTCTATGGGTGAGTGGTGGAAGGATTCTAAGGACGACATTTGTCGCCTATTACGACAGCAAGGTAAAGCCAAGGCTAATGATAATTTTCTACACTATTTAAAATTAAGACTGCAATTGTATTATTTATTTTTAGTTGCCAATATTTCCTCCTTAGAATATGATTCACAAATTAGGAGTCTAAAAGATCAGCCTTTGAAAGTCCAGTATAATAGAGCTAGCACCCTTAATGCTCAGTTGCATTATGGGATCAAAAAGCAGCTGGGAGGTGATCCATATGATGCCTTCAAAATGTATACACAAGCTACTCACCTGAATACACTCCGGAATGAGGTGGGTCTGCTGGTACATGACCAGCAATCACTTTACTCTCTTATTAAACAATGTTTTTTGAAGTATATGCCAGTATGGCCCCCGAATGCTCAGAACATTTCGGACTTTTTAACCCAAATTGAGATACCATACCATCGGATGGAGTCTTCAGTGTTGATTTGGCCTATTATGACACAGGAAATAATTAATGCCTTTAAAAAACCAAAAACTGGAACTTCCCCGGGGATTGGTGGATTGACATCAGATTTATATAAAGCCTTTCTGGTGGAATATGCTAATTGTTTGGTAATTGTGTTTAATGGATTTATGAACATGCCTGATTTTCCTAGTTGGTTTGCAGAAGGGCTGCTGATTTTTTTATATAAATCAGGTGACAAATTTAATTTAAATAATTGGAGACCAATTACTCTCCTGAATTCCGATTATAAATTATTTATGAGTATTCTGAATGCTAGATTAAAACAGTTAGCAGTTATAGTACTATCCTCATATCAGTTTTGTGGGGTGCCTGGGAAAAACATACATCAGGCTCATATGGTCTTGAGGGACATTGTGGAGTTGGCGGGGGTGCTAAGGATTTCAGGATGCATTGTCTCTGTTGATCAAATGAAGGCCTTTGATAGAGTGTATCACCCTTTTTATTTGCAGCCCCTCGGAAGTATAGAGTTCGGAAGTTTTTATCATGCCTTTAAGTTCATTTATGATTCGGCACAACACATCCAGTACTACAACTAGAGATAAAGTAAGGGTTTCATATTCCAACTGGGGTACGGCAAGGTTGCCCTTTAAGTCCCTTATTGTATGCATTCACGATTGATACATTAATTAGATCAATAACACAAGCACCCCAGTGGGAAGGTATTGGTTGGACTGTTGATGTGGATAATTGGTATATACAAGCGTATGCTGATGATTTATGTGTTTTTGTCCCCGATAGTTCACAAGTGGTGGTTTTTTTAGATTTTCTGGAGGAATATGCAGCATTAGCAAATTCCACTATTAACAGGACCAAAAGTAAGGGTGTATTTCTTGGAATGGACGATATACCTGAAGTAATAGTGCAAGGTCTTCGGATTTCTTGTGATCCAATTAAAATATTGGATTTCTTCTGTGGTCCAAAAAATATACCAGATTTTAACTGGGAGTTAGTGTTGAGGTCTATAGAACAGAAAATTAGTTTTGGAAACAATGGAAATTGGATAAAATTAAACAGGTGGTGATTATTAAGAAATTCATTGTTCCTAAGTTATTATATACGCCGCTGATTTTTCCTTTGCCTTTACTCTTGGAAACCAGAATATATAGTCTGTTCTTTCAAATGTTGTGGGGCAGTAGGCTTAATCCGATTAAGAGACATTTTACGTACTTGGAGAAACAGAAGGGTGGTCTAGGAATGATAGATCTGGTTGTTTTCTTTGCCACTTTATTTATTTCCACCAATATTAAACTTGGGTGGGGGGAGACCATGGGAAGCATTGGATTATTACACAGACAAGTAATGGGGAGATATTATACTCTTTGGAATGATAGACCCCTGAAACCGATTCCGACACTGTTACTCCCGAAATATTTTATTCCAATTGCAAAGAAATTATTTAAATGGGGGTTGACGGCACAGGTTGTCAAAGTTAGTACAGGCTCACAATTGTACAAATCTGTATTGTTTTGATTATATCCTAGTGAACCTGAGTTTAAGAACTGTCCTAGGGGATACACAGAGGTTGTCTTAAATAAATTGAATAACCCAAGGTTACCGACTTATATGTGGGAGACCTTATGGCTTATGGTGTATAGTCGAATTGGAGTAAGAGGCAATGCCAAACATAAACCATTACAGGACCGGAACTGTCCATATTTGGAGTGGTGGTACAAGAGGAAATGGTTACACTTTCTTTTACTTGTTCCTATGTTAGCAAACTGTGAAGTTCTTAGCAGTAACATGGAATATGAAATGGTTAATATGTATGGATTATGACACATTAGTGTTGGGGCAAGCCCCACAATTCCAGTTATTATACCATATGGACACATAACAGATTTTCTGTAGTTCATTGATATATTACTTGTGGCAAGTTAGGTGCCAATGGATGCTTTATCAGAGACTAATGCCTTATGACACGGTTCAGAGATTGATACAGGGGGCTATGTTCAGGATTTATTGTCAGGACATTACATTATTTTCTTCAAAGAAGGTGAGGAACTGGTGGAAAGGCTTTTCAAAATTTATTAAGTATAAATGAGATCTTTGTTTCCAAAGGGATTGTGGGGACTAGGAAGAGTACTTGTTGCTTTCCTTTGGGATTACCTTTGTATTTATTTAGGATTCTTTCTGTATTGTTTTTTACTACTGCTCCTTTTTATTTAGGCATAAAGTGTTACTGAGTTTTTTAAGATGAATTTTGTTTATTCTGTTTTTTATATACTGTACTGATTTTTGAAGGAAGAAAGTTTTTCTATTTAGATCATATTTTATGTAAGATATTTAGATTGATTCATATTTCCTTACGAAGTACTCTTAATGACTGTATGTTAATAATTGTTTGCTTTACTTAGTTTCTGTTTAAGTAGTGTGATGTAACACTATTGGTGCTTATTGTTTTTTTATTTCCTGTATGTAAATGGTTTTTGCAGTGAATGTCGTACGATATGTGTCTTTGATTTGGATGTTATTTGATGTTACTTTAATAAAATATTCCCCTACTCTTCAGAGGGGGATCCTCTGTCCAAGATGGCGGACGCACCCATGCCTTCTGAGGAAGGAGCTATGGAGGTGGGAGATTTGGTCTCTGCTCCTACATCTGAATAAATGGAGACCACGATGCTAACTACTGATGTTTTGCCTGTTGCTGTTCCTGCTTCAACTTTAAGTTCTGCTGCTCATACTAAGGCTGATATACCTAGCCCTCTGCTTACTTCTTATGGAACTGACTTGCTGACCTGTGTGCCTACCGTCGACTTACTGGAGGATTTTACTTCATCTGATTCTGAAAACCACTGTTTGACAACACAAGAGATCCAGGAGCGTTTTGCAACAGTGGAGCGCCATTTGCTAGTGCAAAACTGAAATGCACAGAGATATGCAACGCCTGAGAGCCGATGGCACGGATGCATATTCCACTCAGGTGGAAGTTCTGAAGATTTCTGACTTGTCTCCTTTTACTACCTGTTGCTGTGACAGGCTCTCACCCAACTAGCGCCGAGCTGAAGCCCTACTGCCTGCTCCCCGTCACTTCGCAGTATAAATGGATTTGGTTTCCTTTCACAACCTGCTTCCATAACATCACAGAGTTCCTCACATGTACAAGACTTATCTACAGTAAATGCTCCCCTGCTACCTGCAGTACAAACAGATTCATTTTCCTTTTCACTACCTGCTTCTATTTCATCACAGAGCTCCCTACATGTACAAGAATCATCTACAGTAAATATTAATAAAGAACCTACCTGGACTGTTGAATCAGCGCTGAGAGGTGCTGGCTGGGTCTAGGGTACTGTCCCAGGAAGTTGGAAGTCTGGTCCGTCTCCAATTTGGTCCCCCCGCTCTGAAGATTTTCCAGAGCTACAAAGCAAGATAGGTGCTTCAAAAGTCACTACTGACCCCTTGTGTCTCCCTCATAAACTGGAGCTTACACAGAACCCTGTGTTGGATTATCTGAAGGGTTCTCCACCTCAGATTCCTCTTTCTACTATTTCTGTAGAGGCTCTGGCTCCCCCACCACCACAGCCCCCAAACAATTTCTGGACCGAGCCGCTCATATTCTTCTTTCTTTAAATTTCCAATCCAGGCTGCTAAGAGACACAATGCTGTTCACTTGGCATATTGGGGGGGGGGTTACCTGAGCCACCTGATCGGGTCTATGTGGCACGTATGCTGCTAAAGGATTCTTTAAAATTTTTCTCCCATAAAATATATGCGTTAATTCATATTTCTGGTGAAACCACGTTTGACATTAGTTTCCAATATCTAGGGGACTAGAGCGTTTTTGGTCAAAGTATAATTCTCTATGGACTACTGCATTATGGACCCCATTTCAGGCTATTCCTCTTTCTAAACCCACTTTTAAGGTGATCACTATTCTGTTTTGTAATGAGGGAGTTGAGGTGGAGGATGTTTTGTATTGGCTGAAACAGCGTTGTGATGTCCAGGGACAGCCTGAAGCCATTTTGGATACCGAGAACATTTGGACTGTGGGCTGGAAGTTTAAAGTCTTGTTACGATCTAATGATTCTGGGGTTGTACATCTGCCTAACTTTTTTTTCATAGGCCGAGATAGGGGGGTCTTGTTCTACTCGGGTCAGCCGAAGGCTTGCTATCGGTGTGGTGACCCTGCACATCTTAGTAATGTATGTGATAAAATGAAATGCAATGTCTGTGGGGAATTGGGCCATGTAGGAGCACACTGTTTGAATGAATGTAGATGTAACCTATGTGATGAACAGGGGCACACCTTTCAGAATTGTACATGGGCTGCACATAACCAGGAATTTCATGATGGTGGTGTGGACCAGTGCTTTATTATTACACAGGCGCAGAAGTCCCGTATCTGGACCACCTTGGCTGTACCTCCCCCTAGGGCAACCCAGCTCTTATTGCAGGCTTCAGTGCCTGTTGTATCCTCTGAGGTCATACCTCAGATGGTTTCCTTCATGGATGACCCCTTGTCTGAGATTTCTCCTTTCCCTGATTCTGCCCAGTTTAATTTTCCTGTTCTGGGCCCAGTCCCAGGTCCAAGTACTATGGCCCCTCCCCCCCCGAGTGATTACAAATGTTATACGTAGAAGGTCACAGAGAAACAACCCTCGGGTTGCACCATCTCCTGTGAGTGGTCCAGAACCTCCCCCAGTGCCCTTATCTAATCCTTTTGAACTTCTCAACCCTTTTGATGACGCTGGAGGTGAGTCAACTCTTCCTCCATTGCTTCTTCTCTCGGACGGTACCACTGACCCTGAGCTGCAATTGGCACTGGCCTTTCTCAGAGTGAAAGACCAGAGTAAAACTTAGAGGGAAGAAGGTGGTTGGGAAAAGGAAATTGTAAAATGTATTTTTTGTCTGTTTTCCTTTTTTTTGTTGCTATGTTTCACTTTGTTTGCCATACTATTAATGTAAATAGTATGAAGCGTATGGCTAAAAGGAGATTGATTTTTTCCTTTCTACGGCTTTTGCCTTTGGGTTTAATTTTATTACAGGATACAAGACTTCATACTACACATGAGATCCAACAAGCACAACAGGACTGGTTACTGGGTCCTTCTTTATGGTCGATTGGTTAGGATTCTTGCTCAGGACTGGGAATATTAATTAATATCCCAGACTTCCGTTTGCTAAAATTGTTTGATGTAGCCTCTGGTAGGGCGCTTATTATAGATTTTGTTATTGGGTCCTGTCCTTACCGTGTGATAAACATTTATGCCCCTCAAATCAAAACTGAGCACATAGCTTTGTTTGCTTTGCTTCGTCCTTATTTGCATACTTCCTTTCAGGTATTGTTTGCTGGTGACTTTAACTGTGGCCTGAGTCTTCAGGATATGAGCTCCTTTGCTGCTACAAAGAAACTGTTTTGTGATTCCCACGAATTGGGTAAATTGGTTTGAGTCGCCCACTTAACGGACTCTTATCTCTCCTTTACTACACAACACACCCCTACCTTCCAAAAGGGTAAACTAACCACATGTATTGATTATGTGTTTTCCTCTCCTACAGTACCAATTATTTCTGCCACAGTTCAAGCAGTTGAGTTTTCTGATCATAAGCTGCTTTCTGTTGGTTTTGGTTCTGTTGTCTCTTCCCATAAAGGTCCAGGTATTTGGAAATTCAACAAATCTTTGTTGCAGATTCCGATGTTTATGCAGTGCCTCCTGTCCTTCATACAAGCCCGTAAATCTGTTTTTATTTGTTATGAAGATCCTGTTCAGTGGTGGTTAGACACGAAACATGATCTGGTCACTTTTTTAAAAACGTACAGTCATTTGAAATGTGGGAGGGAATACCTAGACTATTTGCAGAAAAGGGTACATTTTCAGTCATTATTAACCGTAGCATACACGACAGGGCAAGACCTTACTCAACAAATAAAAGTCCTACAGAATGATATGTTGACTTTCCAATTCACAACAACTTTATAAACAACATAAATTCTGTACTGTTGGAACACGTGATGTTATTTGTCCTTTTGAATATAATTCCTGTAAGTCCACCCGAAAAAATACGACGTGTCTTCTAAATTCAGAAGGGACCTTATGTTCCTCACAAATTGAGATTTGTCATATTGTAACAAAGTATACTACAGCCCTTTTTTCTCCCCTCCCTGCTGTGGCTGGTAACAGTGCAACTTTGTGTAGTGGCCTTGATATCCCAGCTCCCTCACAGCTATGTCAGGACCAGGCTTGTTCTCCTATCATGGAGCAGGATTTGATACTGGCTATTTCTTCATTACCTGTACAGAGAACTCCTGGTCCGGATGTTCTCCCTGCTGACTTATATAAGGTGCTGGGTGACCATTTAGCCTCAGAACTTACATCTGTGTTTAATTCTCTGTTAACATGTGAATCTCTCCCTTTGGAATTTACTACGGGTACTTTGATTTACATTTATAAACAGAAAGGTGATATCCATTCTCTAGGGAATTGGTGACCTTTATGTATGTTGAACACCGACTTTAAGCTTTTAATGAAAATTAGTGTGAAGTGTTTGCTGAAGATAGCGGAGGTGGTTTTGCATCCCGCCCAATCCTGTTCTGTGCCTCAAAGGAGAATATCTGATCATTTGATCCTCCTCCTACGAGAATTATTTCTCATGGCTATGCAGGTCCGGCTTCAGGACTTGTTGTTTCTGTAGATCAGAAGGTGGCTTTTGATTCAGTTAGGCGTGATTTTTTTGTAGGAAGCACTTCATTTTCTGCATATACCTGATGTTATGGTATGCTGGATTCGTGCTTTCTATAGAACGCCGACTGAAAAGGTAAGGAGGAAAAGAGCTGCCTTTAGGAAATACAAGAAAACAGGGAGGGGGGAGGACAGAGAGGAGTACTTGACAGAATCGAAGGAGGTGACAAGGGCAGTAAGGGGAGCCAAAGCATCTACGGAACTCAGGCTGGCACAAGGCATTAAGAAGGGGGAGAAGGACTTCAAGTACATCAGGGAGAAAAGGAGCTGTAAGGACCACATAGTAAGGATTAGGAAGGAGGGGGTTGGGTGGAAGCAGGGTATGATAAGGCGGAAGCACTAAATGAGTACTTCTGCTCAGTATTTACTAAAGAGAAGAGGGGGGTGACACCCAAGATGGGTGAAATGGCAGACGCAGGGGGGGAAGTGGTGACAGATGGGGAAATCATGGAGGACAGAGTTCGAGAGGGTTTGAAGGCACTGAGGGTGGACAAGGCACCAGGCCCAGATGGCATCCACCCCAGGGTACTGAAGGAGCTGGCAGAGGTCCTTGCAGGACCTTTGGTAGACCTATTTAATGCCTCACTACATTCGGGGTGTGTACCTCAGGACTGGAGGATGGCTCATGTGGTGCCCCTCCACAAGAGTGGCCCCAAGGATGAACCGGAAACTACAGACCAGTGAGCCTCACATCCATCATGGGTAAGCTAATGGAGACTATCCTGAAGGAGAGGCTGGTGGCCCTCTTAGAGGCCAAGGACTACAGGACAGCAGACAGCATGGCTTCACACGTGGCCGATCCTGCCAAACCAACCTGGTCGGGTTCTATGACTGGGTAACTAGGCAACTGGACGGGGGACATGCAGTGGATGTCCTGTATCTGGACTTCAGTAAGGCATTCGACTCAGTGCCACATGGAAGGCTGGGAAGGAAGTTAGTAGGCACAGGGGCAGGTGCAATGCTGGTGAGATGGGTAGGAAACTGGCTGCAGGGAAGGCAACAGAGGGTGGTGGTGGGTGGGGAGCTCTCACACCAAGGGCAGTGACGAGTGGTGTCCCACAGGGCTCGGGTGTTGGGACCAGTGTTGTTTGGGATATTCATTGCAGACATATCATGGGACATCAAGAGCAAGATCAGTCTGTTTGCTGATGATACCAAGGTTGGCGTGGTGGTGGATGACCTAGGGGATGGCAGGGGTTGCAGGATGATCTGGCAAGGCTTGAAATCTGGTCAGACACCTGGCAACTGGGCTTTAATGCCAAAAAGTGCAAGGTGATGCATTTTGGGATGAAGAACCCAAGGAGGACTTACCAGCTAGGGGGAGTGCAGCTAGCCCAGACAGAGGAGGAGAAGGATCTGGGTGTGCTCATCACAGGGTCAATGAACAACTCGGCACAGTGTAGGAAGGCAGCTGCAAAGGCCAACAAAATGCTGGGTTGTATTGCAAGGGGTATATCCTCAAGGAGGGAGGAGGTGATTCTGCCACTGTATAGGTCATTAGTTAGACCACACCTGGAGTACTGCGTGCAGTTCTGGCGTCCGTATCTGAAAAGGACATTAAGTTACTGGAGGGAGTGCAGCGCAGGGCGACAAAGATGATCAAGGGTCTGGGGACTTATCATATGTGAGAGGAGGTTGAAGGAGTTGAACATGTACTCACTGGAGGAGAGGAGAGACAGAGGGACATGATTGAAACCTTTAAATACATGAAAGGAATAAACAAGACAGGTACAGAGGGGCTGTTCAAAGTAAGGGAGGGGAGGGCCACCAGGGCCATGATATGAGACTGGAGTGAGGAAGGTTCAGGAGGGAGATGAGGAGACACTTTTTTACAGAGAGGGTGGTGGCTGGGTGGAATGCATTACCTGCAGAAGTGGTATGCAGTAGAACAGTGGACTGCTTCAAACGAGGATGGGACAGGACAAGGGGGAAGGTTAATGAAGGGGAAGGGTGGAAGGGAAGGGCAGCTGCAGAATTAGGGGTGCTAGCTGCACATTCGAGCAGACTTGATAGACCTCTAGGCCTTTATCTGCTGGCAAATTTCGTATGTTCGTATGTTCGTATGTTGTACCTATAGTGAATGGTTGGATGGGACCCATGATCCCCATTAAATGGGGGGTTCGTCAGGGCTGTCCTTTAAGCCAGTTGTTATATGTATTTTTTCTCGATGTTTTGCTCCGTCGGCTGAATACTAATTCTCAGATTCAGTCTATTTCTAGTTGTGCCTTATGCTTGCCTTATAAGGTGATTGCATATGCGGATGATGTTTGTTTTCTTGTAGCTGATGCAGCCTCAGTGGTTCATTCTCTCCATGAGTGCTCTATTTTTGGAAACTTCTCTGGTACTGTTTTAAATTACACTAAAAGTTTGGTTCTTCGGGTCGGTTCAGTGACCTCCCCCTCGGACCATATTGGCCCATTACATTTAGTTGAGGGTCCTATTCGCATTTTGGGAATTTTTTAGGGGACACAGGACTCAGATTTGTTTAACTGGAATGTTAAACTGCAACAAGGGAAATTGATTAATTCCCAAAGGGGGTGGGAACCTTGGTTTTATGACTTGCAGGATTTGATTTCATCAATGGGAAACTAATTCCTTAACTGTGTTAAGACAAACTGATGGCATATTAGCTTACGTAAAACATATGTTTTTACATCTCAAACAATGGAAGGTGTCTGTTCAGGTGTTATTGAATCATTCCCATAAAGTTTTGTATAAGAAATTACTCCTGATGGTTTGTGCTGTATCAGTACCCTTCGTTAAGTGTCCTGGTCAACACCTCCCTTCCCTTTTGTTATTGTGGAAATGTAAGAGGTTCCAGCTAAATGTGGATTTTCATTGGCTTTCATGCCATGAAAAGATTAATGTAAAATCAAACCAAAAACATGAGCAGTCCCAAGATAGAATGTGTTCTCGCCTATTATGTATTACAGAACTTGAAACTATCCCTCATTTATTTTTTGACTGTTCCTTTATCAAGAATAGGTGGTCCTTTTTGGCACAGGCATGGGATACCCCCTTGCTTTAGTCGGTTACTTATTTGAATCTTGTATATGGAGTTTTTTCTCCCCAGTGGTCAAAATGGCACCAGGACACTTTAAACCTTGTCTTTGTCTGCATTAAATGGAATATTTGGATGGTGCGTTGCATGTTTTCTTTACAACAAAAGGACTGCTCCTATTTGGAGCTCGAAAAAAAGATTGTATAAGACTTAAAAGAAATTTATGAGCATGAATGTACTCTATACACAGGTATAACACTTTTGGAACTTTGGAAAGCTCTTCCTTGGATCACTGACTCTGATTTTGCAGTTACCTGAATGATTGTATAATACTTATCCTGTGTTCCCTTTGTTTTGTATTATGCTTTGTGTACTATTGTACGATTTTTGTCTCAATAAAACTTTCCCCTACTCTTTTCAATAAGTGCCATGGGATCTTTAACATCCACCTGAACTACCATCAATCCAGGCAGATAGGACCTTGGTTTAACGTCTCATCCGAAAGACGACACCCTCAGAAGTGCAGCACCCCTCTCATGCTGCACTACAGTGTCAGTACTGGGCTATTAACCCAAGTGCCAGATGTGGGAACTGAACCCACAGCCCTCTGATCTCCCGGCCTCAGAGGCGAGTGTGCTACCTACTGAGCCACTTACACTGATATGCAGACTGTGCAGGTCTTGCTCTCCAGTCCAGTTTAGCACAGAAATCCTGCAGTTGGTTCATTCATAGTCACTGTCTCTTCACTAGAACTACTCGCTACTGCCTGCTACTGCCTCCTATGGAAGGGTTTGTTACCTGAAGTGCCGAGGTGTGGCTGTTTGTTGTAACGCTGGTTGATTTTTTCCACGAACTTACAAATATTAGAATTTAGCAAAGTTCCATGGATTGCAGCTTGTTGTGTATGTATTTATGAACCTGCATGGGCATATTGAATTGTTCATGAAGTACCTATTTGGGACTTAATATGAAGTACTAGACATGTGTAGCTTTTTCTGTTTATATCTTCACTGAGTAAACAGGTTTTCTCCCCTAGTGGTATCCTGTCTTCTGGTGGTCCTGCAGTTAGGGGGTGAAGTTCCTGACAAAACTGTCTCACTCATTTACTCCCCTGTCCCCACTACTCACAGAGTGTGAGGGACTCCTCTCAATCCCAAAAAGTTCAATGTCAACTTGAACTGCAGCTGCTTTTGCTGCTGTTCAGCCTTGGTGAGCCAAGGGGGCTGTGGCAATCATATTTCTGATTTGCCCGCCATGAGCAGCACCAGCACCAGTGAGGTGCTCTGCTGCTTTGCTGACTACTTTGTCATCAGTGGGCTGGACACAGAGAGCAGACTGGAGCCAGATGAACTCTCAGGGGTGAGTCATTAACTTGCTGCTGCCTGCTGCTGACTTTGGGGTGAGGGTGTTTATTAATAATAAAGCGGAAAGGATCACCCCCCCAGCAACACTGGTAGGGGCCCTGACATCCGTCTATGCCATCACTGACTTAGGAACCCTCTATGGAGGGAAGGAGAATTGAATGACAGATACCCTTTGACCCTTTGTGTGCCTCCCTCCTTTTACATCCAGCACCGTTGCATACAGGGTCACAGGTAGTTGCCAAATCATTACCATTTTAAAATCAGACCAGTGAAGGTGGAGTCTTCCAGACTATAGCATGAGTGAAACTTTCTTCTGTCAGACAGTTGCCTTTTAATATTAATGCCTGCATCTTATGTTCTGCAGCAGAATGAAATGTTGCATATTCTGTGGTTAGTATAAAATGTGTGCCTGAAAACCTATAGTCTGTTGTGAAGGTATGCATCACTTTAATTAGCTAAGTGTCTTTGCATAGGTGAAGAAATCATGATTTATGGGGAGCAGGGACAGTGATCAGATGGTGGGTGGTTGCAAGGGTGTAGACAGGCATACTCATTGTACACATTTGTGTACAGTTTTGTTGAGTGCTTGTCACAAACCATAAGCCACTCTGTTAATATTATCATTCTAATCTGTAGTATCTGGGTTAGTGTAGGCCACTTAGGAGTGCCTGATACATGTATAACCACATTAGAGAGTAGAGGAATCATCTGACAACATTTGACTTGTTTGGAAGGGGGTGACATTTGGAAAGGATGAGTACATTTTTTTAATGGGGGGTGTAACTTTTGGAGACTGTGTACAAAACGGAAATTTCTGGCTACACTCCTGGGTGGTTGGGATGCCACTAGACACCACAGAAAGGTGGCTCACTGCCCTCACTGCAACCTGCAGCATGAGTTCCAGCTGTGGCTGCAGAAATCAAGAAATTCCCGTATAGAGAATGCGGGTGAATGGCTTCCTCTTCCAATCCTCCTTTCTGCCCATCTGCACTTGCCCAAACCTCAACCTGGCTCTCTGCACTTAACTTCTCAGCTGGTTGTTCATTGTGCGCCACTATTGGGAAACTGACAATGCCTCCAGCTGCTTCATCTATGTTTTGACATGTAAAATTTGTAACTTTTATTTGCTACACTTTCCACTGTAAACTCTGTTAGTGAGAATTACTACTTAGTTTTTGCTGCCCTATCCTATGTAAACTCTATGTTAGTTCATATTATTACTTTTTCAAAACTGCCTGCTGTTGTTCTGCTGTTGCAGCAAAATGTATCTCTTTAAACTGTTGACAAGGATAATTTGTAAACAAGCTCTTATCTCAAAAGTTGTAATTCCGATTTCTCAAATAATAAATAAAAATAAAAATATGGGATGCTGCATGGGGGGGGGGATTTGGTGTGAAATTTGTGTAGTAATAGCACATCCATAGTGATGGAATGGATCTTGATGGTTACCTTTAAAAATCCTAGAAACTAATCTCAATCTTTGAAGCTTAAAGAGGGAGTCCAGCCAAGATTTCTAGCATCAATAAATTCAGAATTTGTATCAGCATATCCCCAATCAGCCTCATGCCAAACATGAGCTCTGTAAGTTACTTTATTTACAAGTTACAATTCATTTTGTAACCCTAAATGTACTGCCTGTTCAAAAAAGCCAGTTGCAGTAAAGAGCTACTGATGATGTCACAACCAGAAGTCATAGCCTAGTCCTTCTTGTAAAGTACCTTACAAGACTTATTTCTCCCACATTACATAAAACTGCAGTTGCATTAAACATCTGGAAAAGGAAAGCAGACAATGGGTGAATCAGGGCATGCATTTCCATAATGTGCAGATGCAAGGTACAGTACTTAAGAATGTGACGGGGGATACAGTTGCAAATATGCTTTTAGAATGATAAAAATATAAGAGCAATTTTTATCATGAGTGCAGGGATGAGATTTAGAAATGTCACCAGACTGCAACTGTGGAATGCAGCAAAGACACAATCTCAGAAAGTAGGTGGGACAATTTTGGAAAGTGGCAGGAATGCTAAAATTCCTAATGTAGTGGTGTCATATAGTTTTAGAATGTGGCAGAGATACACAATTGTTGAATGTGGGAGACACAAAGTTGTGGAAGGTGGTAGGGATATATAATTTCCTACTCTGTCTTGAATGGATTCATTTGGTATGTGGTATAGCAATGCAACATTTCAAAACGTGGTTGGTATGCTTGATTTCACATTGTGGGACACAAAATCTCAGAACGTGACAGTGACACAGTTTCATAATCTGGTAGTCACATGGTATTTCAGAATATGGCAGGAATGCATCATTTTAGAATGTAACTTGAGTATGCAATTTTTAATGTGGCAGTGACACTCATCTTCAGAATGTGATGGGGATGTGCAGTTTCAGAATATGGAGGGAATCCACATTTTCAGAATGTGACAATGACAGGCAATACTGGAGCATAGAAGTTTACACACAATTTCAGAATGTGGCAAGAAGGTACAAGTTTAGAATGTAGGAGAGCCATGCAGTTTTGGAGGGTGGCATTGGCGCACAGTTTTGGAATGTGGTGGTGACACAAATTTCAGAATGTGATGGTGATGCACAGTTTTGGAATGTGGCGATGAAGCACAATTTCAGAATGTGGCAGTGACACACAATGACAGAATGTGGCTGAAGTGCAGTTTCGGAATGTGGCTGATGCACAGTTTCGGAATGTGGCAATGATGTGCAATTTCAGAATGTGGTGGTGATACTGACATACAGTTTCAGAATGTGGTATTGATGCACAGTTTCGGAATGAGGTGGTGATGCACAGTTTTGCAGTTTCAGAATGAGGTAGTGATGCAGTTCTGCAGTTTCAGAATGTGGCGGTGCTGCATGACTTTGGAATGTGGCAGTGCCGCACAACTTCAGAAGGTGGCGGTGACACACGACTTTGGAAGGTGGTGGTGTCGTATGACTTTGGAATGTGGTAGTGATGAATAAATCTTTGGAATGTGGCAGTAATGCACAGCTTCAGAATGTGGTGGTGATGTACAACTTCAGAATGTGGCAGTGATGCACAGTTTTGGAAAGCAGCGGTGATGCTCAGTTTCAGAATTTGGTGGTGACACTCAGTTTCGGAATGTAGAGGTGATGTGTAGTTTTGGAATGTGGTGGTGATGAGCAGTTTTAGAGTGTGGCAGTGACACAGTTTTGGAACATGATGGTGACAGTTTCAGAATGTGGCATTGAAACACAGCTTTGGAACGTGGTGTGGATGTGCAATTTTGGAATGTGATGAGGATGCGCTGTTTTGGAATATGGCTAGGATGCACAATATTGGATTGTGGTGGGGATGTGATGCACAATTGTAAAATGTGGTGGAAGCATACAATTCCAGAATGTCGCAAGGGCAAGCAGTTTCAAAATAAAATGGTGTGTCCTGCCATATTCCGACAGTGTACATCCTTACTTAATTCCAAAATTTCTGGTCCCCACTAAATTCTTCGACGTGTTTCCCTGTCGCATTCAGAGATTGAGTGTCCCACCACACTGTGATATGGCACATCCCTGCCACATGCCGAGATTACATGCCCCCCAACATTCTAAAATTGTGCACCACTTTGACAGTCTATAACTTGGTTCAGTGCTACATTCCAAAACCTCCTGTTGTTGCATTATAAGGTACAGTACCATGCATCTGAACATTCTGGAAATGCAAGCACTGCCGGCAACCCTGTGTCCATTTTTATTTTCTAAATAAATACTACAGCTATAGTTTCGATAACTTTGAAGAAATGGGTCCTATAAGGTTGCTGATAGGGAGGACTTGTCTGTGAGTTCTGGTTGTAACATCATCGGTGGCTTTTTCCTGAAACTGGCTTTTCTGAAGAGGGAATGAAATCAGTGTTATAAAATAGCTCATAACTTTAAAACGAAGTAATGCAGAAACCTAATTTTTGGTCTGAGATTTATTGGGGTAGGCTGATTGTAATTCTGCAATGTAATACTTTTGACTGGACTCCCTCTTTAAAAAAAGTATAGAATGATTTAGTTTGGTGATCTGTATAAACATAAGATAAAATGTAGTATTGAAATACTGTATATTATTTTGGCATTTTGATTATTACAGTAGTTAAAAGAAAATGCAGTTATATGCTAATATGATGGTGATCTACTTACAGTTATTTTTATTTTGCTTTTCTAATGGATGCTAAATGAAAATGTTGATGTGAAAGTTATGTAGTAACACTACCTCTGCAGTGATGGAATTCATCCTGACTGTTACCCTTGAAAATCCCAGAAACTAATCTAAACCCTTGAAGCTTAAAATCACTACAGAATGATTTAGTTTGGTGATCTGTATAAGCATAAGATGAAAAAGCCATAAAAATGCAGTACTGGTATAACCGTGGACATGTTTATGTAGGATGTACAGTCCATACATTGAAACTGAGGATCCAAGAACATGTGAGATCCATAAATAATGGGAAGCAGGACACACCTGTTGGGGTCCATTTCCACACACACCATGGCAGCAACCCTTAGAATCTTAAATTCATGTGGACGAATTTTCAAAGCTTCAGGAATGCCGCAAAGGTCTATGTCTACTTATTTACTGCAAGTTCCTGCTCCCTATATGGTAACACTACCCTTAAAGTAATTATACCTCCTTGACATCTATCCCATCCCTCTCTTCCAATACTTTTATTTTGCCAGTCCCTTCTCTCGATCCCTCCTCTACCACACTTACTCCCCCATGACATCTACTCCAGCCCTCATCTCCCAGTACCTCTAAATCCCCAGCCCTTCTCTCGATCCCTCCTCTACCATCCCCCGCCTCCCTGCTACCCTCCTAAAAACATAGCTCTTACCCCCCACCCAATCTACACTTCTCCCTATTTCCTCCCAACCCTCTCCCTTCTATACCCACCTGTTTTCTAAAGACAATGGGAACCAGTCCCTGCCTCAATGTTTTTGAACCTAAACATAATGTCTACTTGTCCACTCCTCATGTGTATAATATTTCCCTGACTGTACACACTTTTTTCCAGTAATGTTTATTGTCAGTTGTTTAGCTGTGAATGTCAGTTGTTTCTGTTATTAAACTTTTGTATTCTGTTGTATATTGACTTCTGACTTGTATCTGTTCTGTATATTCTGATGAGGTACCTTTGTAAATGAGCTTCCAGTGCAAAGCTTTTAAAACTGAGATTGTAATAAATAAAATAAAACATATATAGAATAATGGATAGGGAACTGTGTACAACAAGGCTGTGTTTCAATCGAGAGGGTTGATGACATCATAGACCTCGAGAGCGAAGCTCGAGAGGTCCCTATGATGTCATCAATCTCCCGAGATGGAAACATGGCCTTGTTATACACAGTTCACTATCTGTTATTTTATATAGTATATGGTTCCCCCAAAATGTGCCAGCCAGTATTTTATTGGTTTCTGTACCTTTCCGTAGCTTGTTCTGACACTGCCGTTTCCTCCTGGAGCGCGCTGGGGTCCCGCTCCTCTACCGATCCTGAAGGTTCTCGCTGTCATCTGACTGAGCTTTAGTCCCCAGGACCACTCATTTATTTAAAAAAAATTAGACTGTTGACAAATTGATAGTTTGGAAACACAGCGCCAACAATGGCAGTCCATGTCCAAACTGTCTGAGAAGCTCATGCCCAACCGCTTGCTTAGCAGCACCGCCATGTTGTACATTTTTTTTTGTGAAGCCCAATGTTTCAGCCAATCAGGAAACAGTTGAAGGTTAAGAAGTTGTTGTACTATCGTTATGACGTCAGAACAATAGTACAACAACTTTTTTGACCTTTGAACTGTCCTACAACAGGATTTGGAAAACTACTGTTTTCCATCCACAATAAACCCTAACCATTTACTATAAATGAAATTTATTATTTTGTCATTTTGGTTATCACAGTAGTTAAAAGAAATTGCAGTTATGTGTTAATATTGTGGGGATTCACTTTGAGCTGTTTTCTGTTCTCTTGTATGACTTCACAATCCTGAATGTCAACCTGGCACCTCTAACTTGGAGACAGCATGCTTGAGTGTGTAATAACCCAAATTACCAGACCACACCTTCTCTGAACTAATTCTCCTTTCAATACTTACTTTTTCTCCTCCTTCTCTATGTATCAAACCTTTAATGTGCGCATAAAGTGATTTGTTATGTCTGCTATACATCAATGCATTTAAGCTGAAATTTAAACATAGGAGTCACAGATCAGAAGCATACTGAGTAAAGTTTGTAATTAATTAGAAAGAACATAGCACAAGTTGTACCGGCTGGGGATGCTTTAGTATCATGTGCTTCTCATTTTGTATTTACCATTTATGTTTAATTAAAACTGGCTTCTACCAAATAATCAAGCTGTTAAAATTTGCACTACAAAATGTCCTGTATACTCCCAGTTGCCATGATCCCTGATGAAGGGTTGTTTGAACCTGAAGCATCGGGGCTTAGAGTGGCCAGCAAGTGTGCCTGATTGCACTGGCATGGTATTATACCACAAAATAAAATCATTGGGATTTGCAAACTGACAGTGTGGACCTGACTTTTTGGGAGTGCATGCTCATATTTGACTTGTTTCTGTTTTAAACAGCCCTGCTGTGTAAAATTAGGGGCATCTTGGACATAAGTTAACACGAGAAGTGAAATAATCTTTATCAGCCTTTTCTTTCCTCTATGTACAGTAAGTCTGCAGCACTTCACATTCTCTCATTTAGTATTTATTCGTGCCTGGACAGCTGGCCACTATCAGGATGCTTTTCTTCTTCTTCTATCTAGTTTTCTTCTGTGTTCTGTGCCCCTACCCCCCCCCACCATGAATGCAACAGTCAAGTTGGATTGCAGAGATTACCAATGCAAAGCAGGGCATGAGGGTTGTGCTTTTAAAGAAAAGTAAAAGCTTTAAAATTAATACAATTCTCCCTGGTGCAGCATACACTTTGACTGCAAGTTTGACAGTTTGGTTACTAATGTGAGAATGCAAGCCCCCAATACTCAAAACAAGCATAAAATAGCCAGCCTGGTGGCACTGAGGGCTGAGGCACTGGATGCCTTACCTCGCGCCATGCTGGTGACTCAGGTTTGGGAAAGATCTTGGGTTGCCAGGGAGCCGGCATGGGGGGAAGGGAGGGAGGGAGCTGGACTGAGCTGCCCAATGGCAGCTCTCCTTTTCTGGGAGGCTGCTGCCCCCCCCACTTCCATCACTGCCAGGTGGAGGTCCAGTGGTGGTGCAGGTGGTGACATAAAGGGAAGGTGTCTCAAGCGTAACATGGCATGCCTCCACATACGTGTTTGTGCTGGGACAGTGGGCTGGGAGAAAAACTGAGGGAAAAAACAACAAAAAATGTATGTAGAAAAAAAAAATAAGCATAAAATCAAGTTTTGAGCACTTAACTGCTGGCCTTACCTGGGCTAGCCGCCCCCAGATCAGCCCACCAGCTGCTGGCCTAACCAGGGCTAGCCACCCCCTGGATCAGCCGACTTGCTGACTCACACCAGATATGCTATCGGACACCCATGGAGGACCCAGCATTTTCTTTTGTTGCTTTTCTGCTGCTGAATTTGAACTTGGTGCCACTTTACTCAGCTGTTGAAATGCTAGCGGGACCCCCAAGTGCTCCTCACTCAATGTTCTTAGTTTCTAAACCTAAACAGACTGCCAAAGTAGTCCTAAACTAAGCAGATTTCTGTGCTGGCCCAAATTTTAACTCATTTGCCTTGTTTTAAACTCCAGCTTGCAACTGATTGGGGAATCTGCTGCCTAACTGTCTTTATTTACTATGTGAGTTCAGGTTGCCCTTTAACTTCTATCCTTTATTTTATATATTGGGTCATCCTCAAAAACTTCGCTAAATGTACTCCCTTAAATAACAAGATCAGGATGAACTCCATTCAAAATAAAATATTTCCAGCCAAAAAACTGCTTTTCATTTCTTTTATTTCACACCAAAAAGGTCCGGGCAACAGTTTCATGGCCACCACCCCTTCCTCAGACCCCAATGTACAGTTTTGCTCTTGTTGTTTAAGCCTCCTTCAATTTTTCACAGCATCCTTCAATCTCTATTTTTTGTGTTTGCTTGCACGCATGTGCAGGAAACATAGTGCCATCATTCAAGTTTTTGGAGGTGTGTCACCCCCTCTTCCAATTCAGTCAGTGTGTTGGCAGGCACGGCCGCAGTTCTCCAATGCCTGCTGGAGCTGTCTATGACAGCTCCAAAATACAGTGGAGTACAGTTGAAAGGGGGAGCTACTCTTCAGTGAGTAGCAATAAGATATCGCCTGCTCATGCATGCTCCCCCTACACACACACATACACACACACGCACACACACACACACACACACACACACACACACACATATGCATACTGCGTGCTGCCACCCCCCCATGCACATACTGTACAGCCGGGGGTGCCCAATCCCCCATCGGCTGTGCTGCACCATCCCCCCAAAAGCCTTCCACATGCCACGCTGGGTGCCCACCCCAGCATGGCAACTCATCGTATTGCCAACAGGGGTGCCCAATCCCCCATCAGCTCCACTGCCCCCCCAGAGTACAGGGTGCCACGCTGGGAGCCCACCCCAGCATGGCAACTGATGCTATGGCTGACGGGGGTGCCCATTCTCCTGTGGGCTCCACGCCCCCCAACCAGCCATTCTTGTGTCATGTTGGGAGCCCACCCCAGTGTGGCAAACGTCCTGCGTCGTCAATAAAAAAAAAACCTGGAAATAAAAACTGTCCCTCGGTGCTTGTCCTGCCCCCCACAACCCACACCCATCTACTGTGCACCCTGCCTCCCCACACCTCCACCACCCTTACCCTCACGGACCTCAAGCGCAGCGATCTTCGGTGGACCGGGAACACGTCTGCACTCTTCAAAGCCAACCGGGAACTGAGGAAATGATGGTAAGCTGTATAATGGGATAGATAGGGTTTTTTCAACTTTGCTGCATATCTCAGGCATTTTTTTGAATTTTTGCACCAAATGTTTAACATGGGGTTTTTCGGACCCCTTCTCATGAATGATGTCACTGTCATGGCGTTATTTGGGCCTGAAGGGTGATTTCACAGTCACTGCGCAAAATCACCTTATGGGACTGATTAATGAAGCAACACTGCCAGTGTTCATAAGGTGGGCTCTCAAGAAGTCTATTTTAAAACATTTGGTGGAAAAATTCCAAAAAATGACTGTTTTACGAGCGTGCGTTGCGCAGTTCCTACACAGGCTCGTAAGTTCACAAATTTTCAATATTTTCACTTCAGATTTTCAATATTGCCATTTTACCACACCTTCTTATGAGTAGTACAGCTGTCATTTTTCACATCTCACCCAAAACGTATTTCCTCCCATGAAGCGCACAATGGTGCAGTTGGTGTACGAAATCAATGTACGGGACAAATTAAGAAAATCACAGTGACACTGTTCATGAGCAGAGGTCTTAAAATGGCTATGTTGAAAATTTGATGAAAAAATTCCTAAATGTGCCTGTTTTACGAGCGTGCATTACGCAGTTCCTACGCATGCTCATAAGTTCACGAATTTTCAATATTTTCACTCCAGATTTTCAACATTGCCATTTTACCACACCTCCTTGTGAGCAGTACAGCTGTCATTTGTCACATTTTGCCCAAAACATGTTTCCGCCCATGTAGCACACAATGGTGCAGTCTGTGTGTGAAATCAATGTATGGGACACATTAAGAAAATCACAGTGATACTGTTCATGAGCAGAGGTCTTAAAGTGGCTATGTTGAAAATTTGGTGAAAAATTCCTAAAAATGCCTGTTTTACGAGTGTACGTTGCGCAGTTCCTACACGCGCTTGTAAGTTTGCGAATTTTCAATATTTTCACTCCAGATTTTCAACATTGCCATTTTATTACACTTCCTTATGAGCAGTACAGCTGCCATTTTTCACGTCGTCGAAAATGTGTTTTCACACATGTAGCACACAATGGTGCAGTCGGTGTGCGAAAGCAATGTTTGGGACAGATTAAGAAAATCACAGTTACACTGTTCATGAGCAGAGGTCTTAAAGAGGCTATGTTGAAAATTTGGTGACAAAAGTACATAAAATGACTATGTTACAAGTGAGCATTGCACAGTTTCCACGCACCCTCGTAAGTTCATGACTTTGAAATATTTTCAGTCCAGATTTTCACCAGTGGCATTTTTCCACACTTCCTTATGAACAGTACAGCTGTTATTTTTCAGAACATGGCTGAAATGTGTTTTCACACTTTCAGCGTAGAGATGCGTGGTCGCTGTGGGAAATCATTGTTTGGGACAGATAAAGAAAATCACAGTGACACTGTTCGTGATCGGAAGTCCGAAAATGCATGTGTTGACAATCTGCTGTAAAAAATCCCCAAAGTAATTATGTTATGGGTGTGCGTTGCACAGTTTCTGCTTGCTCGTAACTTCACCAGTTTTTTTAATATTTTTACTACAGATTTGCAACATTGCCAATTTTTACACCTCCCCATGAACAGTACAGCTGTCATTTTTTACATCCTGTTCAGAATGTTTTTGCACCTGTGGTGCTAAATGCCGTAGTCGCTGTGCATAAGCAGCTTGCGGCTAACAAACTGATATTGCCACTGTTCATGAGGTGGGGTCACAAAAAAAGCATGTTGAAAATTTGGAGTGAAAATACCAATGAATGCCTGCGGTGTTAGGGTTTCCAACCATAACGTCCAACCCTGTAGAGAATGACAGGCATCAGGGTGTGACTTGGGATTCTTGCCTGTAATGCTCATACCATTCCACACCCTGCAGCCAGTGAGAGGCATCGAGGTGTGCCATGGACTCTTCGGGCCCGAAGATCACCCCATTCTCCTATTCCGCACCCATCTCACTGTGTTTCGTGATGTAATGGGGAGCGCATAAGGGCCAAAGACCACATGGCACACTGTGACACTTGTCAGTGTCTGCAGGGTGGGGTGTGGTGAAATGGCATGGCCGTTATGCCTGATGACCCAAAAGCACACCCCAATGCCTGTCACTCTCTGCAGGGTGGTGGTGGGGTTGGCTTCAGTTCAATAATTCACTGCCATTCCTATTATGCAGCTCTGTAACTTCTACACTACCACTGCCAATGCCAGCAAGCAAACATTCAGCATTGACAAATGCTTGTTTTGTTTTTCTTTTCCAATTTTTAACTTGTTCACAGTGCACTTCCACATGGCTCCTCTCTTATGGTGCCTTTAAAGTCACCTCCTCTGCTTTCCTTCTTGGCTGCCCTTTGTTGTAGTGCCCTCTTCATAGTCACAACTTTTTTTTCTTTTTCTGACCTAGTGTCTCTGTGCTTGTTTCATGGTACCCTTGCTCTAGCATTTGTGGTTAAGCTATTCTCTTGGCATTTCATCAATGCTCTGAGGGTCTGGTCAACTTCCTGGTTACAGCACCATATATGCTATTGGACACCCGAGGAGGACCTGGCATTTTCTTTTGTTGCTTCTGTGCTGCAGAATTTTAACTCAGTGCCTTTTGACTCAGTGTTGAAATGCTAGCAGGACCCGAGTACTCCTCACTCACTTGTTCCTAGTGTCCAAAGCTAAACAGGCTGCCAAAGTAGTCCTAAACTAAGTAGCTCTCTGTGCTGGCCCAAATTTTAACTCATTTGCCTTATTTTAAACTCCAGCTTGCAACTGATTGGGGAATCTGCTGCCTAAATCATTTCAAAGATAAACAGGCTGCCTAACATTACTTTTAAGCTAAAAGCTATTCATTTATTAAAACCATGGCTTGCTTGCTTAGTTATTCATTTATTTCTAAAACCACGGCTTGCTTGCTTACCAGGCATTGCACTCGATCGGGGATTCTGCAGGCAGGAGTTTTGAGGAGCTCTTTCCCAAAAGTCACAAACAGAGCTGAATTCTCCTAGCCTTCAGGCTGCTCCTGGTAGCAGCTTGATTAAGTGGTTAGAACAGTACTAACTTGTTTAGTTGCAAAGGGGCTCATCAGTTATATATGCATGATCTGTTTTTTTATATTTCTTTAATCATACAATGTTTAACTTATTGTAACACTGGATGGGTTGAATAAATGTAACTGTTGGTGCTTAACTTGAACATACTTGAGACTGTGAATAGTCCAGAACTTTCCCTGCCTTCTCCTTACTCCTCCCACCTACTCTCTCTCTCTCTCTCTCTCTCTCCATTTGAGCCACTTTTACTCCTCCCTTACTGCACCTATTTAACAGACTCCTCCATTCTCTCTTTCTCCTTAGTTGCTGGCCTTACCTGGGCTAGCCATCCCCGGAGCTGCTGACTCACTCCAGGTACACTATCGGACACCCGCGGAGGACCCAGCATTTTCTTTTGTTACTTCTCTGCTGCTGAATTTGAACTTGGTGCCATTTTGCTCAGCTGTTGAAATGCTAGCAGGACCTGAGTACTCCTCATTCACTTGTTGCTAGTTTCCAAAGCTAAATGTCTGCCAAAGTACTCCTAAACTAAGCGGCTGTCTGTGTTGGCCCAAATTTTAACTAATTTGCTTTGTTTGAAACTCTGGCTTGCAATTGATTGGGGAATCTGCTGCCTAAACCACTTCAAAGATAAACAGAATGTCTAATATAGAAACATAGAAGTTGACGGCAGATAAGGACCGCAAGGCCCATCCAGTCTGCCCATTTCTTTTTCTACCTTATAAATGTGCCATCGGCATTTGCTCTGTCAGTGACCTATCTATTCATAGTCATTTGTATTGCTCCCTTATGCCTATCCCATGCCTGTTTGAAGCCCTGTACTGTATTCATAGCCACCACTTCTTGTGGTAAGCCATTCCATGCATCTACCACCCTTTCTGTGAAAGAATTTCCTCCACATTTCCCCTTAATCGGCCTCCTCTAATCTCATGCTGTGTCCTCTTGTCCGCTATTTTTCTTATATTTAAACATGTTAGACTCTTTCACCTTGTTTATGCCCTTAAGGTGTTTAAATGTCTCGATCATATCACCTCTCCCTCCTTTGCTCAAGGGTATACATATTGAGCTCCATTAATCTGTCCTCATATGTCTTCTGATGCAGTCCCTGCACCATTTTGGTTGCCCTTCTCTGGACTGCCTCAATTTTGGTTAATGTCCTTGTGAAGGTGTGGCCTCCAATACTGCCGCAGTACTCCAGATGGGGCCTAACCAATGTCTTGTACAGAGGTTATTACCTCCTCTTCGACTTGTGATACCCCTCACTAATACACCCTAACACCCCCCTAGCCTTACCTACTGCTTTAGAGGTCTGCTTGGATGATTTTAGGTCATCAGTGATGATGATGCCCAAGTCTCTTTCTTCCTTTGTGACTGCTAGCAACTCCTCCCAGCCTATAAGTGGCTTCAGGGTTTCTCTTCCCTATGTGCATGATTTTGCACTTCTTTGCATTAAATCCAGTTGCCACTCTTCTGACCATTCTGCTAGTTTATCCAGATCTCTTCTCATTCTGCCCACCCCATCTGGATCATTTACTCTGTTGCAGATCTTGGTGTCATCTGCAAACAGACAAGCCTTACCCTCTAGTCCATCTGCGAGGTCACTAATGAAGATGTTGAATAGGACTGGCCCCAGGACTGATCCCTGAGGTACCCCACTTGTGACTTGCATCTCTTCTGACTGTATACCATTTACCACCACTATATACTATATACAATATTACTTGTAAGCTAAAAGCTATTCATTTGTTTAAACCACGGCTTGCTTGCTTAGTTATTCATTTAGTTTTAAAACCACGGCTTGCAGGCATTGCACTCAATTTGGTGAGTTCTGGGCAGAAGGAGTGAGAGCCCTTTCCCAGCAGTCACAAACAGGACTGAATTCTCCTAGTCTGGCAGCAGCTAAGTGGTTAGATTAACCCCGCAGCCATAGTGAGGTTGCTTCCACATGCCCCAGATTCCCTCCCACCCTTAGCTGGTGTTGAATATATAGTTACAATTCATCAGCAGGCTGCGTGGGAGGTAAAACAAACAAAAAAAATCTCCCTAAGTTCTCATCTGCAGCTTATATCTGATGGCCACTAGAGGTCCCCATTTCTTAATTCAGCCTTAATATACTTAAAATAGCCTACTGTAAGCTGTGCTTCCTTGCACTGCTTGTGATCTGGCCCTTTTATGCTCTGAGCACTCTCTCTACCTCTTCACCTCTCTCTCTCTCACTCTGTCCCCTACTCGAGTTTACGGATGTCGGGTTTGATTAAATGCCTCTTCACTTTTCTCTTCTTACTGGCTCTAGACTCATTGACACTAATCTTTGGGATCTCCTCTGCCTATACTGGTGCCTATGATAACAATTTTGCATACTCAAACATGTTACTGCAAAATCCTCTAATCAGGTACCCCCTTTAGGCCTCGGTAACAAATCTATAGATCGATTATTAGGCTCCTGATCTGAAAGAAAATCATCAAACCTGGCTGTGATTCTCATGCATTTCTGCATGTCACAGTTTGGATTGTTGCTCTATCCCTCTCACTATCATTTGACATCAAGCAAAACTCTGGCCCAATGGGCATTAACAAACATCCTCCTGTCTTCTCTCCTCTCTTGCCCAAGCTTCCAGGACTAGCCTTTGCCCACCTTAATATCTGAAGTTTAACAGCTAACCTCCTTGAGCTAGAAGCTCGGGTACAAGTTAATAACCCTGATATCCTAGCCTTATCTAAAACATGGCTAAAGTCATCAGTCCCTAACTCCGCAAATGCTCTCACAGTGTATAACATGCTTCGTGCTGATTGTCCTACCTCCAAGAGAGGGGGTGGCCTAGCATTGTACTACAAACCTCACCTCAATGTGACTTTTGTACCAGGACAACCACTTAGTCATAGTGAAGTCCTACATTCTCTCCTATAGTTCGGAGGCACAAGAACTTCACATTTTTAATGTCTACATACCACCGAGAAACAGAAAACTTGGTCTTGAAGAGCTCATTGACCTAATACCAATGGTATCCTTAAAAAATGACATCATCTGTCTAGGGGATTTCAACCTGGACTGGCTTGGCCCGAATGCCTCTCACTTAGCATCAACCATCAGTAAGGCCAACTCAACTCAACTTACCAAATCTCCCACTAGCTCCAGTCATATGCTCATAGACTAGATACTTACCATCAGAATGGACCAGATCAACTCAACTGGTGTCCTATCTGACTCCATCAGTGACCACTGTCCCGTATACTGTGTGTGGGTTGCCTCTTCACCATCTTATCCCCTTAAAGTACTATCCTTCTCTAGCTTTGCCCTCCTGGACCCAGTCACCCTTCTTCAAGACTTCAGTCTAGTTGACTGGTCCCCTGTTTTCACCACTAATGATGTCAACACAGCTACTGAATACTTCACCAACTCCTTACTCTCCCTACGGAGGAGACATATCCCTCTCTCTACCCATAGGGTTAAGGGCAAACCCATTGAGTGGCTTAGGCACCCTCTACTCCAAAGCCTAAAACTAATGGTTAAGTTATTAGTGAAATGGAAATCCACCGCTCTACCCTCTGATTATGAGGAATATCGCACCTTGAGGAATACCTGCAAATAGGAGATTCGGTTGGCCAAAAGCATCTAGTACTGTGAACTACTTCTCTCCTCCACATCTAATCTGAAGTGATATTGGTCTCAAATTAATGGAATCCTATGGAATGTCAGGCCACAGACTCTGAGGGAAACAATGGTGAACGATATAAACTGTAACCACCCCTCTACTATTGCTGAAGCCTTTAACTCTGTCTTCACAAAGCTTCCCAATATCCCTCAGGCTTCTCCTCATGGCTCACAGACATCACTCAAGGATACCTCTGATGCCCCAACACCTTTAATGCTTGCCCCAGTCACAAGATTGGAAGTCCTAAAACTACTCAGTTCAATTTCCATATATGGAAGTGTGGGTCCTGATGGTTTTGAGCCAAGGATCCTTTTGGCTGACAGCCTCCCGCTTAGCAACCCCTGTAACTGGACTATTCAACCTCTCCATTTCCACCTCTACTGTTCCTCTTGTATGGAATTCAGCCAGGATTATTTCTGTGTTCAAAAAAGGCAACTATAAGATATTAACAAACTATAGGCCTATTGCTATACTGCCAACCCTTAGCAAACCGCTGGGAAAATTAATCCATGCTAAGATCTCCTCTCATCTGAGTTCAATCTTCAGTCTCCTATCCAGCATGGTTTTAGGCCTGGAAGTAGCACTACTATAGCTCTTACACTGTTCACTAGCTAGGCTAAGACTAACATGGGCAATGGACAACTCACCAGGGCCATATTCATTGACCTCAATAAAGCGTTTGACCTGGTTAACCATCCCCTGCTACTAAACAAACTGCAGTGTCTAGGTTCTACTGGTCCCACCTTATCATGGTTCAAAAGCTATCTCGCTTGTCATTCACAATCTGTTTCCTTCTGTAAAGTCCACTCAGCCACTACTGCCATCTCCTGTGGTGTCCCTCAGGGCTCTGTACTGGGCCACTTGCTCTTTTCCATTTTTGTTAATAATCTTCCTGCCTCCACAGACCACTGTAAATCTATCATGTACACTGATGATTTGCTCCTCTATTCTACTTCCATGTCTGTCGTCGACATCTATGTGCACCTATCATCCTCCTTCCTGCAGATCCAATCCTGGCTGTCCTCAAATCATCTAATTCTTAACTTACACATTGCTCAGGCCATGCTCTTAGAGTCCTTAAGAAAAGTCAGTACCAAGTCCCTCCATCTTCAGGTCCGATGCCCTGATGAATCTGCAATAACTAACACAAACTTCTTTAAATACCTGGGAGTGACTCTTGACCCCAACTCCACTTCATCTCACATATTAACGAGGTTTGTAGACACATCAACTCAAAGACTGGAACCACATACAGAGTACATCACTCCATCACCACTTCAGCCAGGATCTCAATAGCCCATGGTGTTCTGCTCTCTGGGTTTAAATATGTTCTTCCTATCTTCTCTCATGCCAAGATTGCTGATCTACATAAATAGGATACCACATACAACAACATCTGCAGATTTGCCTTGTTGGGTTCCCACCACACCCACCACTGTCTGCTCTACTCTACTCTGCCTTGAAATAGCTGCCTCGCAAAGGCCTGTGCTCCTACACTCTGGGATGCCTCATTGATTCCTTAACCAGTCCATCCCGTCCCAACATGCTTGCAGTTATGCTAAACCCTGTGATCCACGCTCACCCTCTAAGGTCTTCTGCCTCTCCCCTGCTCACCATTCTTCTCTGCTCTACTAAGATGGGTGAGCAAGCTTTCTCTCACTTTGCTCCCAAATTCTGGAACTCCCTTCCCCCTGATATCAAGCATTCTCCTTCTCACAATACTTTCAAAAAAGCACTTGTCTCTTACTAGAGTACACTTGGTGCTTGCAATTGCCCCTAATTTGCACTTTGGTTTCTCTTGTTTACTCCATGCCTGCCTTGTCTGCAGTCATACTGCTGCTCTGTGTATTGCATGAACTGTTTAGTTACTCACTCATACGTGGGTGTTTACTTAATCTATAACCATGTTTTTGACCACCCTGTGTGGGGTCCTGTGTTTTTTGGTAATACCTGTCTTGTCCTCCATAAACTTGTTCCATTGTTGTTTGTACACTCCCAGGTCATGCTTGAAAATTGGCAGATCTTTTGCCTAATGTACTTACCTGGTTACCAAAAGCTAATAAATAAATAAATAAAACCTGGTTTACATGCTGTTGGAATTATGATGGGACTGAGCCCTGGTAGCTATTGAAGGTGCCCCAGCAGCCATGCAAAATAAATCCATGCAGTAGGGTCATTACCCTAGTAACTGTTCCTTCAAAGGGAGATTTAAGAAATAACGCCCAACAGGGTGTGTGTCGTGCTGGGATAACATCACACTTCAGGTGGTTGGGCTCGAGGCCACAGGCTGAGTGCATCCAATACCTAAGGCGTGATGTTATCCCAGCACAACACACACCCTGGAGGGCATTATTTCAATTATACAATGGCTCATTATACAAAATAAAAAAAACATTTAAAAAATGTTTTTAGTAGATTTTTAGTGTGACAATATATCTTTGTTTCTTAAGAGACTGTGAAAAATCAATATCATAATCAAATACGGTGATGTTATACTGAGATATCATCACTGTCTCAGGCACATATTGACCAATCACAGTCTATTTTTTTCTTGCCATTGAATAATACAGGTTAGCCCCCTCACACCTAATAAAGAGCCACTTTTGATGCTTAGTTTGCATGGACTTTTATTTAACTCAGGCATGAAGGGTTTACACTTAACAAGACAAGTACTGCTTGCTTGCATAGTTGAGATAGCAGCTGTATGATGTAGCCTGTAATTGACAAGGAGTAGGTGTTGTGAAAGATCAGGCTGACCTCCAACTCAGACAGAGGTTTATGTCTGCCTTTGAACTCCTCAAAGAGACAGAGTTTCAATAGAACATCTGAGAAATTAAGCGTGTGTTAAACTGAATGGCCCACCCTTGTCTGAGTTTGATCCCAAACTGTTAGAGAAGTCCTGGCTAACAAATGCTGTACAGAAAATATAACATTCTGCCATTTTGTTTAGTTGTTAGTTCACATACAATCCTTTATGCAAGCATCTATTTTCAAAGGATTCAGTCAGTTATACATATACGTTCAAGAACATTAATTACTGAGATCACATATAACAATGCACAAAGTTTAGGCAAATAAAGAGCAGTATAGAAGAATACATGGCCAAGAATGCAGTATGTTTACAAGAAGCATTTACATATTTCAGAAACAGTAAACATGGCCAACAGCAGTGGTGCAGTTCAGCTGTATAATTCAGGTAACTATATGCTCTAGAGCTGTGTTGCTGTGTAGTTAATTTTACTCAGTCTGTAACTGCCTTTTCTTTGTTTTATCTTGGTATAATTTATCACGTCAAAAAGCTGCAGACCACCACCCTCCAGCCATGGGTCTCCCTTGCCCCATATGTGCACTGTGTATTCATCCCCCATCCATCGTCACCAAATTACAGTATTGTTCCTACTCTGTACTTGTATTGCTTTTGTACAGTTGCAAATGGATTTAAGTTTATGCACCTTATTGTACTCTATTTCCCTGTATCTAGTATCTGCTATTGGCACCATTTTTATTGTTTTGTATTTAGTGCACCTTGCTAGACTGTACTGTCCCCCCACCTCCCTACCCCAAATAAATAAATACATCAGTGAGTAAGTGTGCCTTGTTGCTTTTTTATTTCCTTTTACCCTATTGTTTGTCTCTCATAGGTGACACCTAGAAATGAGCTTTAGCCAGGTATGCCTTTTGTGGTTATCAATAGTTTACAAATAAATAGCATGCCAGGCTCAAATATTCGGTTTATAGAAAATGTATTAAAAGCCATGTAACACAAGAAACTGCAATGTATGCTTATTTTTACTAAGAAGCAGTAGGCTACACAAATTAATGAGTGCTGTTTAGTGTAGTGTGTCTTCCATCTGACCCATTGATGTGCATTACACACCAATTTAAGACAGCCACCGATGGTCCCTGATACAAAATTTTTAGGGCCCCCCAGCTCTGGAAATGTAAATCTAACACACAGTATATGCTTGTGCTAAAAGGCATTCTGTTTACCGGCTGTCTTCCTATGAAATAAAACATTCCATAAGAAAATAGTTGATAACTTTAGAAAAAGAGATGTCTGAAACATAGAAACATAGACTTTGTCGGCAGATAAGGACCACTTGGCCCACCCAATCTGCCCCTTTCCCTACTTATTGGACAAGCTGCAGATCCTAGTTAACTAACAGCCTACTTCCTCCTAGCAAGATGTGCTTTATGTCTGTCCCATGGATTCTTGAATTTCCTCACTGTTTTTGACCCACAACCTCCTCAGGAAGGCTGTTCCGTGCATCCACTACACTCTCTGTGAAAAAACACTTCCTTACATTGCCCCTGCACCATCTCCACTCTATCATCAAATTGTGCCCCCTTGTTCTTACACACCTCTTTTTTTGAAAGATGTTGCCTCCTTGGACTTTATGGATTAATTTGAAGTACTTGAGAGTTTCTAGCATGCCCCCCCCCTTTCCTCAAGGCTCTACATATTAAGCTCCATTAGTCTATCTTCATATGTCTTTTGATGCAGACCCAGTAATAACCGTGACAGGAGGCAAGGTACTTAAACCAATAAATCAGCTCATAGTTGTGAACAGTTGACAGAGAATGTCAGAGGAGTAGTAGTCTACTAGCTAAGCTCCCAGCTCACTCCCTTTATTGTATTTTTTTTTTAAGTTTCCTGACAGAAGTCTGGATCCAAAAATATTACCTGTACATAACTGGCAATGAACCATTACCTCAGTGTGTTTTGCACCATATGTTTCTGCTCCTGCTGTTTTCTTTAACTGAGTGTATCACATATGGGGCCCAATTCTAACACAGGTTATGCAGGCTGCAAGAAGATGTGCACCAAACCCTATTGTGTAAATTGTACCTTGCTACATGTGTTATGCTGCCTGCATCAAATGGGGGTATGCCACCCACTATGCCCGCAACCCCCTACAACATGTTGCAAGGGGGATTCCAGCACCAATTATGCTGGTATTCCAAGAGGGCAGCTGGTGGAATCGCAAATCGTGATTCCAAGTGGGACCCAGCAGACCATGGTGTAAGTAAAGTTAGAACAGCTATTAGCTGGTCTAACTGTACCTATGTTCACCAGGAATGCACAATCGAGCCTGCCGTCCTTCCAGTTGACCCCCCATGGTCCCCTATGGTTGCCCACTACACTTTCTGTAGCAGGGCAGCCCACTGTGGGCCACTGGCACCCCCTCACCCCCAATTCCATGCAGTGCCCCCATGGGGCAGTTCTCATCCCCCACATGCCAGATGCTCCAGGGTGGTCCTGTGGCCCCTCAGCCCCTCCCCAGCCCTGTGGGGCAGTGCCATAATGTTAGGGTACAGGGCTCTAGGGGGGCCATGCCTTGCACTCTGCGGTCTGTGGCTTGCAGCACCCATGTCAAGTGCACCCTTCCTGTGGCACAGCCCAGCGGCTGCTGCAAGTTGCAGGGCGTAAGTACCGGGGACCCTGCCTGTTCTGGAATAGGGTGCAGGGTCCCCAGCATAGTGGCAATGGTCATAACTTGCATACACCTACAAGTTGTGACATTCTTCTTAGAATAGGGCCCATGGTGTCAACTGTGGGATGTCAGCAGGTGACACCATGTGTGACAGGTGAAGTATAACTGGTCAGGTACTAGATGTGCTAGAAGGAAGAGAGACATGCAGAAAGTCACTAGAGCTAAAAGTTAGAACAGTTTGCTGATAAAACAACTTATTCTGTGGTAATTGAGCAGGAGAAACTAAAGACCATGAAGGAGCTGGTGGCATCAAAATGACAGAATGACTCCAATGAAGCACTGTCTGAGAGAAAGATGCTGATGAGTCCCTCAAAGATGTGGTTGACTCAACCATGGGTAGAGGTTGAAGAATAGTGTTTGTGGCACAGCAACAAATCCAGACACTGGAGCAAGTGGAAGCTGTGACTGCTAACCAGGCACTGTCCAGGAACCATGAGGCTGATGGGGAAGGAACAGTACCATCTACTTTAAAGGCAGCACATATGCACAGTTTTAGCACTGCAGGGAGGTATGATTTGGAGCGAGTGTTGCCATAGCAAGGGATGACATGCCTCGCTCACTGTATTTTACGCTCAGCTCCAGCGAGCACTCCAGTGAGAGACAGCATGAGGTAAATGCCTGTGTGCAGACTGGTAATGATTGCCAGACTCTTGGGAGCCACTTTTAACTAGTGTGAGGTATTGTGCCTGTTTGGAGGTGTTCCTGACCCCTTGCTCTATGAGGGGACAGGAACTTGAACAGGCAGTTTGTTTTTGGTGCTTCAGGGAGGCTGCTTAAAGCCCTCTTGAGTGTTGGCTGGGCTGTCTTTTTAAAGGTAGCACATATACACAGTTTTAGCCCCTCAAGGAGGTAAGATTTGGAGCGAGTGTTGCCATTGCAATGGGTGATGTGCCTCACTCACTGTATTTAATGCTTGGCTCCAGCAAGCACTGCAGTGGGATACAGTGTGAGCTAAATGCCTGTGTGCAGTCTGGTGATGACTGCCAGGCTCTTGGGAGCCACTTTTAACCTGTGTGAGGTATTGTACCTGTGTGGAGGCATTCCTGACTCCCCACTCCATTAGCAGACATGAACTTGGCTGGGCTGCCTTTTTTAAGGCAGCACATACACTGTTTTAGCCCTGCAGGGAGGTAGGGTTGGAGCAAGCATTGCCATAGCAATGGGTGACATGCCTCGATCACTGTATTAAATGCTCGGCTCCAGCAAGTGAAGTCAAGTGCAGAGTGGAGGCAATGCGGGCACAGGTCAGTGGCATCTGATGGCATCAGATGGGGAAGTAGGGGAAGAAGGTGAACGTTGCATACAGAACTGTGTGAAGGAAAGATATATAGTGTATGAGGGATTGTTAGCCCTTGTAATGGCATAGGAAACATAGGAAGTAAGGAGCTGTATTGTGAATATAGGTAGTGAGGGCCATATTAAAGAAGAAATATATTGATTAGGAGAAAAAACAAAGATGAGTACCAATGTGGTAAAAATGGAGGATGGCACATTAGGTTTAAGATGTTTAGAATGTAGGATGATTAGTAAAGATGTAACAAATGAACTATTGATATATACATGTGAACAATGCAATAAAAATAAGTTGAAGGAAGTGAAGCAGGAATTAATAGTGTGCAAGCAAGAGTTACTAACAAATAAAAATGCAGATGTTATACAGATGGATCAGACTTACGAAAATCTAAATGATGGGATTCATGAAAAAGAAGAAGAGAAAAAGATCAGGATGGAGGATTGGGTTGTAGTAGAAAGAAAAGCTAAAAAGAAAAAAGCTGTAAGAAGAGCAATAAATTTCTCAACGGGGTGCTCAAATAGTTTTGAGCCCTTGATTACATTAGATGATGAGAGTGGAAATAAAGACACTGAACATAGTTTAGAAATTAGTAATGAAACAGCAAATAGGATAGGTGATCTGATTGAGGCAGAAAATATACTGAGGAATAGAGATCGGGATCTAAAGAATACATATCCTGATAAAAAAGAATATAGAAGAAAGGTAGGGGATGACAAAGAACTAACAAATTTTGTGCAAAAAGATAACAAAAGTCAAGGAGGAAATAATATAGAGGGAAAGCAGATTGATGTTGAACAGAATGATGGGGAAGGACAAATTGATTCAACAAATGAACAGGTTAATATTAATTTTGGTCAGGAAGATTCTAGTAGAGTGAGACAAACAGCTGTGACTGAGGAGTAGGGGGAATAAATGGAGCAGGAGCAGAGAGTAAAGAATATTTATATATAGTGGGCGACTCAATCTGAAATATACGGATAGATATACATCGAGGGACAATAAAGAGATCATAAGTTATTTATCGGGGGCAAAGATAGGAGATGTGAAGGCAATGTTAGGAGATATTATTAACGAAACAGATGGATCAGCAGTTTTGATTTTGCACTTAGGGGTTAATAACATTAGAAATCAAGGATTAGGAGAGATACAGAAAGAATTTGAAGAAATAAAGATGGAAGCAGAGAAGTTGAAATGTAAGATATATTTTTCAGAGGTTTTACCTGTGTCAAAAGAAACTAGTATAAATAATAACAAAATAAAAAACGTAAATAACTAGCTTAGACAGTGGACATGACATAATAATTTGGGTTGTATAAAACATTGGGAGAATTAGATTCATGGGCCGTCATACCTTTGTAGAGATGGACTATATTTAAGTAAGAAAGGTAGTAGAAAATTAGGGATGGACATTAAATTGGTGATAGAAAATAATTTAAACTAAGGGATAAGGGAGGGGGAAAAAATGAGTTTAAGTCAAAGAAGAAAAGAGAAAAATCAGAATAACAGCAGGAAGAAAAGGGGGGATGTCTGTATGGTTACTTAATGCTAGGAGTTTAAATATAGAAAAGAAGGCTGAATTAGAAGTAAAGTTGGTTAGTGAAAATATAGACATGTGCATGGTAACCGAAACTTGGTGAGGCCCAGATGTGCAATGGACTAGGGGTATTGAGGGATATAAAATATATTCTAGAGATAGAAGGAATGGAAAAGGTGGCAGAGTAGCTATTTATATTAAAGAAGAAATAAATAGTAGTCTATATAAAGAAAGTGAGAATGAAAAAATAGAATCATTATGGATTCAAGTAACAAGACTGGTAAATAAAAAGATTTTATTTGGATTATATTATAGGCCACGAAATACTAGTAAGGAAACAGATAAAATAATAAATGAGGAAACTGGACAGATGACAATGAAAGGTAATGTTACTATAGCAGGAGATTTTAACTATCCTGATATATGTTGGAAAAATTGTAGCAGTAGGAATGCTAATTGTAGAACATTTGTGCAACAGTTGGAAATAGTGGGATTGGAACAATTGATATATAAATCATCTAGAGGAGAAACTATCTTGAACTTACTGTTAACAAATAGAACATATATTATCAAGGAAATAAAGATAAGAGAGCAGCTGGGAAACAGTGATCATGTTATGGTGACTTTTAATATTAAACATGTTATGTGCATAAGGGGAAAAACAGTATTCACATATCTGGACTGCCTTGTACGGTATGGGCTGCACCCATTTGGCTCTTGCTCTGAACCAATGGGCATACAACCGAGCTATCGAGTAGTGGTGACGGCAGAGCAGGTGAGGTGCTGCCGCCTCACCGGCGTCTGATGGGGGAGCGGGGTGGTGGGCCTGGGTGGGTGGGTGGGGTGGGGGGCCACTAGATCATCAGGATATTGGACTTTGGGGTGGGTGGGTTTGACCTTATGCCCACGATCGGGCTTCATGTCCACTGGACCACCAGGGATATTGGTCTTTGGGGGGGTTTTAAACTACATTATGCCCGTGATCGGGCTAGTGGGGGGTTGACGTATGACCGTGATCGGGCTAGTCAGGGGGTTAAAACCACATTATGCCAGCGATCAGGCTAGTTGGGGGGAGTTTAACTATGCTACGCCCACGATCGGGCTAGGTCGGGGGTTTAAACTACGCTATGCCCGCGATCGGCTGCTGCGGGGTTGAATTCTGCAGCGCCCACACCCGAGCTGCTGCGGGGAGGGAGAATACTCTGCTGCCAGCGATCGGGTTGCAGGGGAGACACAGGGAACAAATGGAGGGCCACCCACAGGTGGCAGCTGCTATGTTGTGCCCTGCTGTCGGCTCACTGTGAGTGGCCCTCGACAATCCTTATTTTTAGGCTTAAAGTTGTGCAGGTGGGTAGGGGTTCGCCTGCATAACTCTGCAAGCCGGCTGAATATCGGGCTGTGCAGTTTATGTATGGTTCCTCCCCTTTCGGTTAAGCATGCCTTCATTAGCATTGCGCTGTTACTCAGCATGATTTGGGGGGGGGCGCAACTGCCTCCTGCTGAATGTCACAGAATGGCGCAATTTCGGACTTGCGCAGGCACAACCCGATTGTGCATGGCTCAGCTCTTTTGAATATCTGGGCCATAATATTCTTAGATTTTCAGAAAGCTACTGATAAAGTGCCCCATGATGAGATGATTGAGAAACTAGTAAAAATAGGATTGGATAGTCGTATTGTCCTATGGATAAGAAATTGGTTGAGTGATAGAACTCAAAAAGTAAGAATAACAGGGGGGAATTATCTAGATCTATTAAAATAGAAAGCGGGGTCTGTCGAGAATCTGTGTTGGAACCGGTTTTGTTTTCACTATATATCAGTGACTTGCATCGGGGGTTATCAATCAAGTAGTAACATTTGCTGATGATATTAAGGTAGAAGGACCAGTAAGAACAACAGAGCAAGAGAAAAGATTAAACAGGGATTTTAAAAAAATGCGATCTGGGCCAGAAAGAATAAGATGAAATTCAGTACAGAGAAATCAGATGTAACGTACCTAGGAAAGGGGAATAGGAGTAAAAATAGGTATGTAATAGATGGAAAAGAATTGAAGGAAGTCGATGAAGAAAAAGATTGTAGGATAGTAATTGACAACAAACTGAAATATAATAAACAACGGACAGTGGCTATAGAAAAAAGCAAATAATATGATGAGAAATATTAAAAGGAGCTTTATGAACAAGTCAGTGGGATGTATGGTACCAGTTTATAGATCTTATGTTCGGCCATATTTAGATTTTGGGTCCCAATTATGGAGTCCATACACTAAGACGGAGATAAAAAGGGTTGAAGGAGTGCAGAAGAGATATATTAGGATGACTGGGACCTTAGGCAGATATGAATATAGTGAAAGGTTAAAAAGGACAAGAATACTTTCTCTAGAAGAAAGAAGAGAAAGAGGGGATTTAATTTAGAATAATAAATGATAAAGAACTGATAAATGAAATGGGGTTGGAGATGCAGGAGAAGCCCAAAGGGTTAAGAGGACATGAAAAGCAGATTAGGTTAAAAACTGTAATAAATAATGGTGCATATTATTCATTTGTAAATAGAACAGGGAGAGTTTGGAATACTTTACCAGTGGAAGTGGTAAATAGTAAAACACTGATGGAATTTAAGGGAAAGATTGATAAATATATGTTGGAGAATAGATCGACATGTACCCACTAAGATGGGGAACAGTTTATATGGACAAATGGTCTTCTACTGTTCTAAACCAAGTATAAATACTAAGTATAAGTATAAATACTTCTGCTGAGGAGAATGATGACAGTGTCTTAGATGGAGAGTCCTGTGATGTGCCCCTACAGAATGGTGCACTGTTGTGGAAACAGTGGAGTTATTGGAGTTGGAGGAGGTTCTGAGAGTACAGCTGCAATTCACAGAGTTGATAGAGTCAGAAGAGAGAGAGTGTGAGAGAAAGAGAGAGAGAGAGAGAGAGAGAGAGAGAGAGCTGAGTCGAAAATGTGAACATTTTCAGAACTGGGGTGCCAGCATCCAGTAGAGTCCTGGAAGTTCACCAGATTGTAGGTATGAAGAACCAGTGCTGTAGTTATTTTGAAACCAGAAGAGATTGAGGGTGGGATATTCAAAGCAGTTGTGCATGGCACAACTGAGTTGTGCCAGCACAAGTATGGAAATGCGCCAAGGAGTGATATTCAGCGGGAGCCACTGCGCAGCGCAAGTCCCAATGCGCCAATGCACAACCCTAATAAATGCATGCACAAGAGCAGGGAGCATGCCCACGAATATGTGGTGCAGTACAATATTCAACCGCTGAACCATGGTGCAAGTGAGAAGCAAGTCCCAGATGTGCCAAGCAGACTTGCGCCTATAAATACAGAGCGCAAGCACACAGACTGCACTTGCGCCAGGGGCAAGGGGGAGAGAGAGAAAGAGAGTGGAACAGGATGGTGGAGGGACAAAACCTATAAGAGCAAGGGAGACAGAGCCTGAGGACAGGGTGACCTGCACAGGCAGTCACAGAGGCATGGACAGAGGTGGCAGTGGAGAGTGAGCCAGGGGCAGAGGGAGTGAGAGGGAGAGGCAGTCAAGGTGCCACGCACCGCACTAGGGTGGCATACAGTCCACAGCAGCTGATGGCCCAGGGAGAGATAGGACAGTAGGGAACATGGCCAGTGCATCCTTTCTAATGGAGACCATAATGAGGGGTGTGAGGAGGCAGGAGGAACAGCAATGTGGCCGTGCAAGGGCCCATCGGCGTTACCCCCGGAACAGGTGGTATCGTGCACGCTCCACCTTTGAGAACTACACTGATACGGATATTGTGGGCTGGTATTGTCTGAACCAGGCAATTCTGAGGTAACTCAGTGAGCTGTGCAGTGAGGCGATGCAGGCACCCACTAGATGGAGCCATGCTATGTCAGTGGAGATGAAGGTAATAGCTGTCATGTGCCTGCTCACCACGGGCACCTTCCAGACACCAACAGGGGACTCAACAGGTATAACCCACTCAGCCACGTCCCAGCTCCTCACACAATTCCTCAATGCCCTGCTGCCACATGCTTCAGAATATATCCATTTCTCCAGCACACAGGCAGAGTGTACATCAACCATGCAGGACTTCCACAGGGTAGCATGCATGCCTGGCATGCTTGGGGCCATTGACTGTACCCATGTGGGCATCTGCATGCCACCTGGCCCTGAGGGTGTGGTGTACATAAACAGGAAGGGGTACCCCGGTGTCAACTGCCAGGTGGTGTGCAATGCCAAGAGGTGCATCATCAATGTCTGTACCATACACCCTTGGAATGCACATGATGCATTCATCTGGCACAGCACTGTGCTGCGCCACAGATTCAAGCATGGAGACATCCCCATGGGCCACCTAGTTGGTGAGTGTTGGATGGGCAAGGGGGCTGGGCAGAGCATGGGAAGGGGAAAGGCAGGGTGGGTGTGCTGGCGAGGGCACCAGGAATGGGCAAGGGGCACAGCAACAAAAGACACAGGGATAACCATGTCATTCTCCACACAGGTGACAGTGAATATCCACTCAGGCCATGGCTGCTCACTCCCTACCGACATCCGTCGTCCCCAGCAGAACAATGGTACAATGAGGCACACACCAGCATGCGGAACATCATCGAGTGTGTATTTGGGATGATGAAGGCATGTTTCCATTGCCTAGACAGATCTGGAGATGTCCTACAGTACAGTCCCATCAAAAGCCTGCAGTATATTCCTGGCCTGTTGGATACTGCACAACATGGCCATTGACCATGGGATAGCTGTCAAAGCTGAGGAGGGAGACAGTAGTGGGGACGATGAAGGCAATGGGCCGGAGGGTGGTGGACAGCCCCCCCATGCGGAGGGACCCCGGCTCCAGTGCATGGCATGCCAGCACAGGGACACCATCACATGGGAGCACTATGGTGTAGGCAGGTAGGTTGCGCCACACCCACACACTGGCCACACACACAGGTACAGTACAAAGGCAGGGGCATGCAATGCACTGGGCATGCACACACAGTGGTGTGGAGCTGAGGTGGGGGTGACAGTGCCACACAGCCACACGCAGCAGCAAACAGCAGGGAACGGCAACACACATGCACATGCACACACATGCCCAGGCACTGGCATGTGGCAGGGATCAGATGCAGTGCACCAGTGCACAGGCGCAACTGGTGCAACCGGTTCAGATCAGCTCTCATCACACCCACATCACATGGGCCAGTGGCTGGGCAATCATGGACACAGGCAGCATGCAGCGCAACACACAGGTGCCACACTTGTGGTATGCACACATACACACTGCCTGTGCATGCACAGGACAGCAGCAGCAGACTGCAGTCAGGGCGGCACACACCTCAGGTCCACCGTGCGGAACCATGGCCACCACGGCCACAGGAGCAGCTGAACTGGAGCCACTCTGCAGGCTGTACATTGGCCACAGGGGGTGTCTGCAACAGCCCTCCAGGGGTTGAGTGGTGGTACTGTGACTGGGTCTATGCAGAGGTGTGTAGGCACCCAAACAGACCTGCCCCATGCATGCCTGGGATGCCAACAGCAGAGCCTGGCTTCAACAGGGAGTGTGTCATCCAATGTCAGGTTCATGCGGTGGACAGTGCACTATGCGGTGTGTGTGGTGGCCAGCCATGCCTGGTGGCAGCCTGTGGTGCATGGCCATCCCTGATCACATTGGCAATGCGAACTTGGGATGCAGTCGTGTCCTTCTGCAAGTGCTGAATAGCCTCCAGAAGCTGTGCAGTGCCTCTCTTGCACTGCTTGGCTGCCTGGCACACCTCTGTGTGCAGTGCTCACACACCAGCTACCAGCAGCACCTATTGCTCCACAGAGGCCCGCAACAATCGGGTGTGCTCTGACAGTGGGTCGGTGCCCAGGGGATCCTGGGTGGGGCACCGACCCCCCGGTGGTGTATGACCATGCTGCACAGCCCCGCTCAGGTGGATACTGCACAGTGGGGTCCCTATGTAGTTGGTCCCTGTCAGGTGCCCCAGCAGTGGACATCACATCCAACTGCCCTCTGTCCCATGCTGTCTGCCGCTGCTGCCCTCTGCCCCTATCAGCCAAAGACTGCCTGACGCACCACCACATGGCACTGCCGTGGTGGGTGTACACGGCAGCACCTGCAGTGGTGGCAGGCAGCTGTCCCACTGCTGGCAGGCTACTGGGTGTGCTGCCCGAGGTGGTACTTGGTATGGGCATCTCCCCCACAACACCTCCCATGCAGTCCAGGATCATGGTCATGTCATCATCGGTGTCAGACCCCGCCCTGATCTGTGTCTCCACGCAGAGGACACCATGGCTGGCATTCTGCCGAAACACAGCCAGGGCCTCGACCGACTCCATACCCAGGATATCTGGCTGGACAGCGGTGGTGTGCTGCAGCTGATCAGGCCCACAGATACCCATGGAAGAGGATGGCTGGTCCTCTGGGGCTAGGCCTGCCTCCACAGCTGCTGCTGACATCCCTTCCACTGCATGCAGGTGTGCTGGTGCTGAAAGAGAAAACAGATGTGTCAGTGAGTCATATCCCCTGGCCAAACCCCTCCCCCATCTCCCCACTGCTTGCTGTGTGTGCCCATCATACGTACCATGCAGTGATGGGCTTCCACCTGTCTGGAACCCTCCACCTGGTACATCCTTGACAGTGCTGTGGTGCGTGGTGGCTGCCACCAGCTCCTCCAGAGCTGTGAACCGTGCACAGCAGCAGGCCCCCCTCCAGTGATTGTCTGGGCTGCACGAATGGCCACCACCTTCTCCTTGATGTGGCATTTGTCAGTGCCCACCTTCTTCCAGCACTCCTACACCAACTGCTGGTGGCTGCCTCGCTGGTTCACACTTGCCACCACCTCCTCCTCCCAGGCCGCAGCCCTGGCCTGTGGTACCACTCAGCAGTGGCTCCCTATCGAGGTAGGCCTCAAACAGAACATCTGCCTCTGCCTTGGTAAAGTTGGGACTGCACTTGTGAGCAGGCTCATACTCCTCACTCCCTTCATGCTCCAACATTGTGCTTCCTATGGACATAGACATGTGTGTCACTGTCAGCTGCAGCTGACCCCATCCACCCTGCTATGCTGGCTGTGCATAGCAGCAAGTGCAACTTACCTGAGATGGTTGCAATACCGGTCCATGGCCTGTGCTGTTCCAAGGTGCCTTTATAGCACAATGCATGCAAATGAGCATTGGCGCAACAGTAATGATATGCTAATTTCACCAGTGTGCTGCGCATTGGCTTATGAGCTCATTTTGCATGTGGCGGCTGTATATCGCGTACCTGCTCTATGCGCAATGGAATTGCTCTGGAGCAAATAGCGGTGCAGTGTCCATGCTTGTGTGGTGCTAGACGCGTGCAGTATGTGCCAGCAGTGTGTTATCATTGTGGTGTTACTGTCATTGGTGCATTAATAGGGTCCATGGTGCACTGCACTATGGCCCTATTGTGCACCAACGCACAGTGCGCTAGGTGAAACCTGACCCCTACCATGACCCTGTGACCCCTTGGGACTACACCGCCATGTGCCTCTCAGGCCACGCCCATTTTGTGCATCTCCACTAATGTGCGATTGGTGGACACAGCGCATGCCTCCATGAGGCGCACATCCAGTGCACATTGTCCACACGTGCACCTTCGGCCACCATTTTGTCTTCTCTTAGTGCAGCAGTCATGATGTCACAGTGGGTTGTTCGTCGGGCCTGTAATTGGTCTGACATAGAATTGATCAATCTTGTGCCCTGTGTGCAGCATCGTGCACCTGGGCTGTTTGGGCAGGTGCCCCTGCAGCAGCCCAGGGCAGAGGTCTGGCAGGCCATCGCTGCCAGGCTGCTGTGTGACAGCGGGGTGGCCAGGACAGTGGAACAGTGTCACCACCGGTATGGGGACCTGTTGAGGCAGGACCCAGACTGCTTGAGGCAGCTGCAGGCACGCGTCTGCAGTGAGGCTGTGCCACGGCCAGGTAAGCCGTCCCATGCTGCATGTGTGCCCTAGTGCTGTACTGTGGTGCTGGCTTGGCTGCCTGGCATGCCCTGTAGAGGGGTACACTGTCAGCATGTGCATTGCACAGTGGCACTGCTGCCCATAGGTTGCGCTGTCCTATAGCCTTGTGGGCCTTGTCAGACAGGGGCACACGCTGTGCGGTGGTGGGGGTGGTGGGCACCTGCTGTAGGTGTTCTCTGATGTGTACCTGTCTTTGTTCCATTCCCAGGGCCTGAAGATCGATGCCGGGCATGTGTGGCAGGAGCACCAGGCCAGGCACAGCAGGCCACAGTGGGACCCAGCAATGGCGGAGGAGGAACAGCGGCAGGACTGGTGCTAGAGGCACAAAAGTGGGCAGGAAGGCACTGTTACATTCCTCTGCACATTACCAGTTGTTCAGTGGGGGAGTGGGTGTCGCCATGGCCACTTATGCCATGTGCCATGGCAGCTGTGTGTTGCACACTATGTGTGTTGTATGCCACTGTGAGGCGGCCATCGCACACATGTACCAGCTGTTGGTGGGGTGGGTGTGTGCCCAGCTACCACTGGTGTGGCTGTGGTGCTGCAGGTGCCCTGTGCCTTCTGACTGTTGCTGTGCAATTAGGTGGCCATTGGGCAGCTGAGTCCACTGCTTTGCACTGTCATGGCATGCAGGGTTACTGGTAGGCATTGGCCCACCCCCTGTGGGTGGCTGGGGTGCCATTCCAAGGGTGTGTGTTCCCACTGCCCATTGTGCACTGTGGGTGGGCATGGTGCCATGGGACCCTGCACTGATCACCTGTCCTATCGTTTGTCATAAGCATCCAGAGGGGTTCACATCTGCCCTGTATTGCAGGCTGCTGAGGCAGATTATATTGATATCCTCGACAACCCTGGGGTGGCCCAGCAGGTATGCAGGATCCTGCTGGCAGACTGGCGGAGGAGGAGGTGACAGGCAGTGGTGGGCCATGGCTGCCCATAGATCGACCCCAGCAACCCCCTTATACCCCTGCTGTCCCTTCCCCCATCCGTCCCCCTTCCCACTGTACAGTCCCTGTTCCCTGTCTCCTTCCCCCACTTTCCTACCCTTTCCGACCCCTTCTACTTGGATATAGTTCTTTCAGTATAGTTATTTTGCTTACCTCCCTGTGTCAGTCTCTGCTTTGCAGCTGAAGTGAGGAGCCATGCTACAGTGGCGTGGTGTGTGTCTGTGTGGTGTGCCTGTGTCAGTGTGCGGGTCATGCATCATGGTGTCCTGTCCCATGGTCAGGGGCTGTGCCTTGGAGTGGCCATGGGGTTGCTGTCCGGGATGTGTCGCATGTGAGTTCTTGTCAACATGGTCCTGGGTGTGGCATGCTGGGGTCTTGGTGGGGGCACAGCATGTGGTGGGGGGGACTCCACTGGTGGTTCTCCATTGGCCATTGGTGTCACCTGTTGCTTGCGTTCTGTGCCAAGGTTGTGTTCTAGGGTGGGGGTGTCTGGGTGCCTGTGTGTGCCCTGCTGGTGGCGGCCACCTCTGGCCTGCCACTGTGCATCCCTGACACTGTCCCTGGATGTCTTCCTCTGCCATGTTCCATGCCTTTACACTGCTGCTGTGCTCCCACCATTGCCTGGGGCTAATCTATGTGCGCCATGGCACATGTCCAGTTGTGCCGTGGTGCATCTCTGGTTGTCCTATGGCACAGGTCTGGTTGCACCTTGGCACAAGTCTGGTTGCACCATGGTGCATCCCTTCAATATTCAGCCATGTTGTGCTGGCGCATTTCACCACACGCAGTCTTTGAATATCACACTGATTGCACCATGGCACATCGGATTTGCGCTGCCCTTTGGCACATTTCTGAATATCTGTCCCTGAGTATTTAATGCCCCAAACTAAAACTGCCTTTCAAATATGGAGTATGCAACAAATGAATGAGACCTGTGTAGGTAGATTATCTGCATTTGTAAAAATGGTTGATAATGTGTCTATCCATGTTGAAAGTCTGGATAGTACTAGACCTTTGTGCTTTACAAATAAGCTGTACAGGCATCACAAAAATTCCTGGGAGAAATGTATTGAAGACCAGTTGATGGTGACCAGGGTACTCCAGCTGCAGATTCTTCAGGCAGCACATTTTAATCCCAGAAAAAGGCACTTGAGATGCCATGGGATGTTAAATTACATACTATCCTTCTACTGACCAGGGATATTTAAAGAAGTTATTATGTTCTGCAAGACCTGTATAACATGTCAGAGTGTGATGGCAACCACTACGGTAGCAACCAGAAAAGTACCATGGAATCATAGAATCATATCATAGAATCATAGAAGCTTGACAGCAGAAAAGGATCACACCGGCCCCTCTAGTCTGCCCTTTTTTTCCATCTTACACCTCCCCCTCCCTGCCAGCTCCTGTCCTCCCCCGATACTCAGCCCCATATGTTTGGCCCATGCCCTCTTGAATTCTTCCACCTATTTAGCCCCCACCACTCAGTCTGGTAGTGTGTTTCAGGGCTCCACTACCCTCTCAATGAAGAAATAACCTTTCGCATTGCCCCTGCATCTTTTTCCTTGCAGTCTGAGGCTGTGCCCTCTAGTTTTGACCTCTTCCTTCCTCTTAAGTAAAGCCTCTTCTCCCACTCTGTTGAGCCCCTTTACATATTTAAAAGTTTCAATTATGTCTCCCCTTTCCCTCCTTGTCTCCAGCATGTACAGATCCAGCTCGTTACAACTCTACTCCTATGACTTTTCCTGCATACCTCCACCATCTTGGTTGCCATTCTCTGAACCCTCTCCAGTGCATCTATATCCTTGCGGAGATGTGGCTTCCAAAACTGAACCTCCATATTCCAGATGTGGCCTCACCATGGCTTTGTAAAGGGGCATTTTTACTGCCCTCTTTCTGCTAGTAATGCTCCTGCCTATGCATGCCAACATTCCTCTGGCCATTCCTACCTTAAGGTCCGAGCAGACTATGATCCCAGATCCCTCTCCTGTTCTGTTACTTTAATTTCCTCCCCACCTAGGGTGTACCCTGCTCTTCTGTTCGAACTCCCCAAGTGCATCACAGTGCACTTCTTAGCCTTAATTTTCAGCTGCCCTATCCCAGACCATTTTTCAAGTGCCTTTAAGTCCTCCCTCATGTCATTCATCCCCCCCCCCCCGAGGTGTCCACTATTGCATATTTTTGTGATCATAAGCAAATAGGCACACCCTCCCCCTCAAACCCTCAGCAATATCACTGATATAGATATTGAAGACAAGTGGACCCAAAACTGACCCCTGTGGCACTCCACTCTTCACCCTCACTGTCCCGGAGTGCACCCCATTTATCACCACCTTCTGAGTTCTTCCTGACTGCCATGCCTCCACTCAGCATATTATTTTCCCACACAACCCCAGGCTTTCCTTCTTGCTCACCAGCCTCCTATGGAGGATGGTGTCAAAGGACTTACTGAAGTCCAGATAGGCCACACCCACAGCCCCCCTAGTTAATCACCTGAGTCACCCAATCAAAGAAAAGAATTAGGTTTGTCTGACAAGACTTCCCCTTCATGAAGCCATGCTGTCTGCTGTCCTGAAAGCCACTCTCCTCCTCATAATCCATCACCCTCACCTTGATTAGTGCCTCCATTACCTCCCCATCACTGACGTGAGGCTGACAGGTCGGTAGTTCCCCTTCACCTTTACTACCTCCCTTGTGTAAAGGCAGTACGTCTGCCCTCTTCCAGTCCTCTAGCACTCTCCCCGTATCCAGGGACAAGTTGAAGAGCCTTGTCAAGGGTGTGGCCAACTCCTCCTTCAATTCCCTGATCACCCTGGGGTCAAGGGTGTAGGCAGGCATACTCACTGTACACATTTGAGTACAGTTTTGTTGAGTCTCTGTCACAAATGATATGCCTTTCTGTTAACATTTTCATTCTAATCTGTAGTAATCGGGTTAGCTTAGGCCACTGAGGAGTGTCGCTGTTTAAACTTCTGTTGTTTAGGAGACAGATACATGTATAACCTCTTTAGAGATTAGAGGAATCATCTGACAACAATCTGACTTGTATGGAAGGGGGTACCATTTGGAGAGGATGTGTACCTTTTTTAATTGGGGGGTGCAACTGTTGGGAGATGGTACACAATTGAAATTTTTCACTACATCCCTGCCTGGGATGTAAACTGTCAAGCCCCATCACCTTGTCCACCTTCAATCTATCTAGTTCTGCCCCAGCCCTATGCACAGTGAATGGGCTCAGATCCACCCATTTGCCTATCTTCTCATTCAACTTTGGTGCAGGTCCCCTACCGTCCTCCTCAGCCATGAATACTGAGCTAAAGTACTTACTTAATAACTGCTTTTTCACAGTCCCTTTCCAATTTTATTTCTCCCTCCCCCCTCAGCCTAGAAATCCCTGCCTTGCCCTTCTTTTCTCCCTCACATATCCGAAAAAGGTTTTATCCCTGTTTTTGGCCTTTTTTGCTATTTTCTCCTCAGTATCTGCTTTTGCCCTTCTGATCTTCTTCCCTGCCACACTCCTCTTTTGCCTAGTCTCTTCCTTATCTTCCTTGCTGAGTATCCCCTTAAACTTTCTGAAAGTCCTCCTCCTTTCCCCAACTACCCCTGCAACCACCTTTGTAAACCAAAGTGGTTTCCTCCCCCTTTGCTCCTTTTATCCTTTTTTATGCATATTTCCTCAGCTTTCAGTACCAATCCCTTGATAGCTTGCCATAACTCCTCCCCTGCCCCTATATTCTCTGTATCCTCCATTGTCTCCCTTACTATCCTTCTCATCTTGTCAAAGTCTGTGTGTCTGAAGTCCATGGCTATAGTACTGGTTTTACTTGTCTCCCTCCCTTCCCTGACCCTGAACATTACTGTGCTGTGGTCAATGTTGCCCAAGGCTTCTCCCACTCGCACCTCCTCCACACTTTCCCCATTTGTCAGAACAACATCCAGCAGGTTGTTACCCCTTGTTGGCTCCCTGACTAGCTGTTGAAGGAATGTCCCCTGAAGCACAGCTAGTATCTCCCTGCTTCTTGATGATACTGCATCTGGGATTTACCAGTCTACATCTGTGAGGTTTACGTCGCCTACCAGCAGTAGCTCTCCTTTTAGGGCCAGCCTTGTGACTTCCTGAATTAACTGTTGATCACCTTCCTTCCCTTGTGTAGGTAGCCTGTATACCACCCCCAGTTGCAAGGATTCTCCCATCTTCCTGCCTAACGTTACCCACAGTAGATCAGGCTCCCCATCCTCCTCTTGTCCTTCAGTTACACTTATGCCTTCCCTGATGTATGAAGCAAGTCCTCCCCCCTTCCTACCCTCCCTATCCCTTCTGAACAGTCTGTAACCTGGGATAGTCATTTCCCAGGTGTGCAGCTCTGTCCACCAGGTCTCGCTTATAGCTACTATATCTAGTCCTTCATCCACCATGATGGCCTCCAAGTCCACTGTCTTATTTGCTAAGCTCCTTGTGTTGGCTGCTAAGCCCTTCCACCAGGTTCCCTCACCAACCCCATTCTCTATTCTCCCTCATGCCCAGTATTTTGGCACTATTCTTGAGGAGGAAGCTGGTTGCCCCCATTTCTCCTGCCTTGTGGTGTGGATTTTCCCACCCTCCCCCAATCTAGTTTAAATTGTAGGTTTCTTCGATGACCTCTCCTAATTTGCTTTTTAGTGCTGCTGCACCCTCCTTATTCAGGTGCAGTCTGTTTGTAGCAAATAGACTCTCATCCCCCCACATGGATCCCCAGCCCCCTACTAACCCATACTCCATTTGCTTACACAACTCCACCAGCTACTCACTGAAGTCCTTAATCCTCAGCCTATCAGTACTTGCCCTTGGCACTGGCAACACCTCAGAGAAAGCCACTGATCTGAATTCCAGACTGCTGCAGTATCTAGCAAGTGCTCTAAATCTTGTCTGCACCTCTAACAGGCTTTTTCCCGCCAGGTCATTTGTTCCCAGGTGGAACATCAGGTGTGTTTTCTCATCCTGCTATTTCCCCCATGAGGGCATGTAGTGAATGATCTCTGCCACCGTCTTGCCTGGCAAACACTCAACCCATGCTCTGCTACTCTTGCCCCCACTGCCCCCCATCTAATTCCTTTTATTATAGAGTCCTCAACAACTAGACTCTGTTCTTCATCAACTTCTGTTTGCATTTCCCTTCTATCCTTCTCCCAACCTCTTCCATTTCATTTTCCACCCTATTCTCACTATCCCCATTGCCTGTTTCATCTCCCAGTGTACTGTCTTCCCCCCTGTTCTCCTCTAGCTCTATGCTCCCCACAGGTTTTTACTGCTAGGCTGCCTGCCTCTGCCCCACCAACCACAAGTTTTTCCCTTCCCCTTTGATTTTCCCTTAGCTGTGCCTTGCTTGAATTTTCCGGAGAGCATTCCCCTTTACCAGCCCATTCTAGCCCTAGTCCTTTTGAACCTGTGCTCCCTGTCTACTCCCCTTTTGGGTTTGCCCTTTCTGGGGTGTGTTCACTCCTCCACCTCTATACCTATGTTTACTACCCACCTTGTTCTTTCCTGAAAGGGCATCCCCCTTTTCCAATTTTCTTTCATCTTCCTTCGTGCTTGCTTTTCCTTTGTCCTCTGGATACTTCTCAAATCCATTTTCCTGCTTTTTTTTCCCCATTTAGTGCCCCTAGCAGAGCATATCTGTTTTTATGCTCCAAGCTCACTGCCTGTATCCACCTGGCTGAGGCTCCACCCCTTGCTTCCTCCTCCTTTGCCCTCTGTGTGGGCTTTAGACCTTTATACTTAACCTCCTGCCATTCCCTCTGGTTTCCCTTGTGTCCCTTGGCACCTCTATCTGGGATTCCTGTAGCCCCACTAGAGCCATCTTCTACCCCTCCTACCCTGCTTCCATACTCCCTGTTTTCCTCCACTCCCCATGGCATCCTCCCCTGACTATTTCTGTATTTGATCTTTGTCCCCTTATAGATCCCCTTTTAGCCATTTCTTGTCCCCCTACAGCTCCCCTTCTAATCTCTATTGCTCCCTCAGCAGATCCCCTCCTGTCCTACATTATACTCTTCTCCCTTTCCTTTTCCCAGTTTAGCATCCATTTCAGCCTTCTAACCTCCTCCTTCAGCTGCACAAGCTGCCTACATACCATGCAACCCCCATATTCCAAACTACATCCAGTACCATGGCTGACCCATAACCAGTGCACCCACCATCCTCTCCAAGATGCCACCAACCATTTTTGCCTAGGGACCATGCCTTGAACCTGCCCCTACCCTGCTCCTTTGACATCTCCAACTTATATGCCCCTCTATTTTCCCTATGGCTTATTGTAAGCTTTACTTTTCAGGCCCTAGAGTGAAAATACCCCCTTCTCAAAATATCATTATCCAGCCCCTGTGACTTTATATTCCAGACCCTGAAACTCCTGCGGCTAGGATTTCGGACCCCAAAGGAACTTACAAGTTCTATGTATTTCTGTGTAATGGATTTTCTGGAAAGAGGAGTCAAGATGGGTGGAATCCCATATCCCTTTGACATTTCATTGATTTAACAAAGGCCTTTGATACCGTCATCCACTGTCTCCTGCTTGTCAAGCTACAGACCACGGGACTCTCTCCCAACTCTGTGAACTGGTTCAAAAGCTACCTTGATAACCAGTCCTAAAGAGTGAAAATTGCTGACATTCTCTCAGATGCCAGACCTGTCCACTCTGGTGTCCCTCAGGGTTCTATATTGGGCCCCCTCCTCTTCAGCATTTTTTTAACACTGCCAGACTCCAGTCCAGAAAAAAATCTTGCTCTATGCGGATGATGCTGTTATCCTAATCTCCCACCATGATTCGGATCAGCTACAAGAGAACCTCCAGTGGGGTTTCACTGCAGTCAAACACTGGTTCTTAAAACATAAGCTGAACCTGAACCAAAAAAAAACAAAGACAATGCTTGTCAGCAGCCCACGCACCCAGAATAACCAGTATCACCTCGCCATAAAAACCCAAGGAAAGAGTCACCCTAGAACAAGTCCATGCCTTTAAATACCTTGGCCTCACCCTCGACTCCAAACTCTCCTATGCTGACCACATTAATAATGTGGCAAAAGTGGCCAATACCAGACTGGGCCTACTTTTCCGACACAGGAAGTATCTAACCACCGAAGCCCTGTCTGTTGCCATCCAGAGCTCTATTGTTAGTATTATAGACTACAGACTCATTATTTATGGCTCTGCCACTGCCATCTTGCTCAAACGTGTTTCTACCTCCCTGAATAATGCCTGTCAACTTGTCACTGGATCCCACTGATTAACCCATACCTGCGACCTCTACTCCCAATCTGGATGGCTGCAACTCAACAACCGAATAAAGTATCAAACCTGCATCACAGCAAAGAAAATAATGAAGAGTATTGCTCTCCCAGGGGTCCTCTCCCTCCTCAAACCCAGAGTCAACAATTGTAACACCAGGAGTTCAAAATCCCTAACCCTGCAAATATCTTACTGTCACACAACCCAAGGCCAAAGGTACTTTGCTTATAGGGCCCCTAGCTGGCTAAACAGTCTCGCTACTGACATCTCTAACTCTCCAACATTGGGCACTTTCAAGTCTAAGCTCCGCCTCTCATGAGCAGGCTCAAGCACCTGTGAATGTGCTGCTTAATGCAATATTCTTCACGCTACTGCCCATAGTCTCTACTGTCTGCTGTGGACAACCTACATAGCACTTAATTCCTGCCATGCCCAACATTTGCTCCTACCCCTGCTCTGTCATGAAAAAAGGCCCTTTGCTGCCTTTCTTTGTCCCACCGCCCCTTCCTAGCTCCTACTCACACTAACACTTTCTTTGTTACCTACATCTTCCTATTGTGTTTCCTGTAAAGTCCTTGTAACAACATGTTCTGACAACTGTTTTATAATGTATGTAACCTGTATGACATGTATGCCTGTACTATCTGATGTGGAACCTTTGTAAAAGAGCTTCGGCTCAAAGGTATTTGTAATCCTAGAATCAAATAAACAAAATAAACAAACATTAAGACTGATGGACTATTGTTGGAGATGAGAAATACCTCCTAGATACTGTTTGTCTCTAAGATGTTAGCATGAAAAGTAATGTGTCTTCTGAGAAAATGTTTAATCATATTATAATCCTGTGGAAAAGGGTTAGAGATTGAAAGGTGGGTTATGAAATTAGAAATTCTAGAGGAAAAGCAAAAGAATGTGAGGGTATAAAACCTGAGAGTAGGAAATATGATTTACCATGTTGTAGACATTTTTTGTTAATAGTACAGCCAGTAGGCTGAGTTGTCATACCTGAACATAAAGAGAGGTAATGATTCCGTTAACAGACAACAGGGATACAAACCAAACAACAAAGTGGGAAAGCAATGTCTTGATGGGATATCCTACAAATGGTACCCAAAATGTGTTCCTTGAAAATAAACTCTGAAACTGGGTATATCGGGGAATCCAGTTCATCCTCCTTTTGAGGTGGCCCATTTACAGTTGACAGATTTCTAAGGGCAGAAGAATGGACAGAGGTGCAGAGGTGGTCACCACTCTGTGGTGGGTTGTGTTTACTCCCAAGGAGAGTACCATTTGTTGCTGTATATGTTGCTGCTGGGTTTACAGTCCTTGGGTGTAAGAGTCCCAGATCTCAAGCCCATTCCAGCAATGTTCAAACCCCAGTAGCACCCCACTCAAAGGCAACAAGAGAAGGCATCTCCTGGCAACCCCTGTCACAAAACTACTCAACAAGTCAGGCCCTCTGCTCCCACAGTGCCATCCTCCAAGCACAGTATTGTGAACAGGTAACAGAACAGGGTAACACTCCTGTTTGCTTGTGGGTCTGAATCACCTTTGGTCTCAAGTTCTGGGGGGATTCAAACTGTGAACCTATTGCTAGCATACCCAGTTGTACAGGCTCAGATAATTCTGTTCTTCAGGGAATGCCAGACATCTTTTTCGCCTAAGAGCACCTAACCAGGTATCCAAAATGAACCCTTAAAACTATATGAAAGACCTTGGGTATTTCTTACAGTTTCCCAGTTCCGTAGCAGCATTAAACTTATGAACAGTTGTCAACTTTAACCATCTATACTTTACATAAAAAAGAAAGAATTTCGAAGGCACACCAGGCAGTCTCTTTAAAATAAGAGGTTCACTAAAAAATGGATAAAAAAATATGTGAAATGTAAACACATAATACTATATCACAAAACATGCAATCACTTAAAAGAACAAGGTTAAAATACACACATAAACTCTTACCACAGTACAATTAGACTTTCCTATCTAATGTATACCTTCTTACAGTGCTTAAAGTTAGATGTTGTTTCTAAAAGCCCACAAAGAAATGTGTCACTAAAGATAAGACACAGAATGGTTCAAACTGCCTCTATACCCACCTCTTCCATGATGTCACCTAGCACCTCCTTGTTAAATATAAAAAAAAATATACACAGAGGATGTCCTATCAGGAGGTATATTATATAAGGGACAGCAGCAAAAACTTATCCCCCAAATTATAAGTCTGGGATTTCCCAGTTCCTTCTCTGTGATCTTTGAGCAGTTCCTGTTCCCAGCCCATATCAAAAGACTTTTTACAACTCTGCAGTTTTCTCACCTAGATGCTATATAGCTTTTTAACACCAGTTGAAATTAACTGTTCTTCCTCTGAAGACATCATAAAGTATATATTTTAGTTTCCCAGCTTCAAAGAAGCAACAGGTCATAAAATGCAATGTCTTGGAAGTTAATCACATTACAGAGCTCTGCTGTTTAACATATATCCTGTTATTGTAACTGAAACCTGGAGGGGGTCATCCCACAAGCTCTCATGAGAGACACTCAATAACACATTCTGTACATAAATATCACAGAGCAATCATGACCAGCTGGCCAAGTGTCACAATGCTCCCTACCGAGACTGAATTTGGGGACTCTAGCCCCTGTATGGGATGAGCTTCCCAAATCAGTTCACTCCTCATAAAGATGTGAAAGCACATCACTGTTCTGAATGGTCGCTCCAGCCCTATGTAAGATTGTCATGTTATATCCATATTTATTTATTTATTTATTTAGTTAAACATCAGTTTAGAAACCTTTGAGCCAGAGGCTCATTTACAAAGGTACCTCATCACAAAGAGGACATCAGAACAGTAGTACAAGGGACACAGTACTTACAAACAAAAAAGTTACAGTTCAATTACAATTTTGTTACAATAGAATACAATCTCCAATGAGCAAAAGATAACAAAAGGTGCAAAACTTATGGTCGGGGGAGAGCTGGTGGGGTAGAAGGGAGGGAGATAGGGAGGAGGAATAGTAGGGAAAGGAGGGGGGGCACTCAGTGAGCATTGTTAAACAGAGTATATATATATATATATTTTTTTTACACTAGGCTAGCGGCAGTTGCATTTGTGAGAGCTAAGCAGGAAGTTTCTGAGCCTGGGCTTAAAGCAAGCTAAGGTTAGTGAGTTTGAGACACTGGCAGGAGGGAGTTATACCAGTGGGGCGCATGGTGAGGGGAATGCCCTCCTGACCTTGAGAGGTCCTGGCTCTCGAATAACTAGGGTAGCTCTTCACAGTGCAGCTGATCGTGATCGGTCGTGCAGTATGGCGAATGGAGTTGGATAGGCCTCATGGGGATAGGAGCTACGCAGGGCTTCAAAGGTGAGCTGGCATGTCTGATACATGAGTCGCCTTTTCCAGGTTGAGTAGGGTAGCCAGGGTGTACAGCTCACATGTGTGAGTGAGTCTGGGAGCACCAGTGATAAGTCTGCAGGCCTTATTAACTGTGAGGTGAACCTTGTTGAGGGCAGTCTGATCTGCTGAGCCATAGACCAGAAGGCCATAGTCAATGAGAGACATGACAGAGGAGGTGACAGCCAGGTGGAGGGCATCAGGAGGGAGGCATTTCTTGTGCCGGTAAAGAATGCCTAGCCATGAGTTGGTGACAGAATTTAGGGCAGATATATGTCCATGGAATGAAAGTGCAGGGTCAAAGGTTATACCAAGATATTTATAGGACTGCATCTGGTCAACGACGAGATTGGGTGTGGAGTGGACAGCTAAGGGAAACTTGCTGTACTTATTTTGGGGGTGGGAGAAGAGCATCATTTTTGTTTTCTTAAGGTTGATAACAAGTCGGTGCTCAGTGAACAGGTAGCTGCAGAGTCAAAGACTAGTTGGAGGGAGTTCTGTAGCAGCATGGGGTCATTGTGGGAGGCAAGCAGGAACAGCATCATCCGCATAGAAAGCATCATACCCATGACAACTGCTGGGTAGGGAGTTAAGAAAGAGTGAGAATAGTAGGGGTCCAAGAACTGAGCCCTCGGCACCCCAGAGCAAATAGGGCATGTTTCAGAGAGAGTACCGCTGGACTTTCACACATTGGGAGCGGAGGAGAGATAGCTGGTGCACCAGGAAACAGGTCCTGAGGCAAAGCCTATTAGGTCGGGGTGGAGAGCAAAAGGATGTGAAACAGTATTGAATGCTTTAGACAGGTCAATGAATATAGCACAAGCCAGGGCACCAGAGTCCAAGGAGGCATGGAGGAAGTTGGAAAATTCCAGAAGTACTGTATTGGTACCATGACCTGCTCTGAACCTGTGTTGTTCAGGGCAGAGACCATTATACCTTACAGAGGTAGTCAGAGACTTGGGACGCCACAATTTCTCTAACGCCTTAGAGAGGGGAGAGGATTGAGATGGTAGTAGTTACCGGAAGAGTCCTGTCACCACCTTTATGGACAGGGGTAACTGTGGCAATCTTCCAGGCAGAGGGAATTGTCCGAGACAGAGTGATTTGTTGAAAATGCATGTAATAGGTGAGATGACCTGATCCAGGACCTGACGTAAAAGGCAGGGATCAAGTGAGTCATTACCGATGGTGTTACCTTTTAGGGCTTTTAGCAAGTAAGGCCTAGCTTCTTGTATGGTGACACGACGCAGGTGGAAAGAGGGGCGGGCAATGAGTGGTGATACAGATGGAGGAGGTGGACTGAAAAAGTTACCAGGAAGTACTGAGCTAAGGTCGGTAAAGGAGTTATTGAGGTGGGTGGCAATGAGGGCAGGGTCAGAGGAGACGGTACCATTGATGTTGAGAAGAGAAGAAGAGGGGACTGGGGAGTGACCATTCAGTTGCTTGATGTTGTCCCAGAAGCACCTGGGGTTCCCCAGGAGGAGGTAAGAGAGGCTTGGTAGTATTCGCCTTTGCTTTGCAGATGGCCCAGGTGCACTGGTTGCAGGCGGCAGCATGGGACTACCTGTCAGCTGAGCGGCCAGTAGCAACAACAAGGTGCCAAGATTGTCGCGTTGTTAAGTTGCCACAGTAGGGCAGGGTGATCCAAGGGCATGTTTCACTTTGGACCTCCTAGCAGTTATGGGAGCAAAGATATCACAGGCAAAGTTGAAAGTGCTTACAAAGAAGGCCAGGGCCAAGTCAATGTTGGTTGCCCTCGTCAGAGGACCAATCAGTATGGGCAAGGAGCGCTAAGACCTATGAGTCCCCAGGCCTAAGCCACCTTTGAGAGGTGGTTTTGACCGGGATGAGGCGAGGGGTTTCCCAGTTGAAAAGCACAGGGAGTGGTCACTGAGGCAGTCAGGGAGGATTTGGATGTTGTGGATGCGGATTGGCCTGTTGGTGAGGACCACATCCAGGAGGGTGTTTGTCCCCCCCTAGGGTTTTTTCTAGTAGGCTGTGAGACCAGTTGAGTTAGGTCAATTGAATCAAAAGCCTCATGGTGGGAGGAGGATGAGGGGCAGAGCCAGTTTATATTCAAGTCGCCACCAAGATTTGGTCCGACAAGTTGGGTAGGGAGGTGAGGTAGTCAATTAGTGGGCCCAGGGCCTGGGATTGGTTCTTGGGGGTATGTAGGCTATGGTTAGGAATAATGGGCCTCTAGCTGGGTCAGGAAGCTTTAGAGTAAGTGCCTGGGCCTTATGGTGAGGTCAGGCGGGAGGAGTGGTAGCCCCATGAGAGAATCCTTCAAATAGAAGACACAGCCCCACCTCTCCTGCTGACACAGTCCAACTAGTGGAGAGTGTAGCCGGGAGAGAGACATGAGTTAGGGTGGAGGGAGACAGCCAGGTTTCAACCAGGGCAACAAACATCAGGTTTATGACGTCACCCAGCAGTGTAGAGTCCAGTTTTTCAGGAGGCTACAGATGTTCATAGAAGCAATGCACAGCCCAGGAGATTTCAGGGGGAGGACCAGTGCTGACAGGCCCGGGATTGGGGTGGACATTGCCTGACAGGAGCAGGAGGAGGTGGGCTGATCTGGGGAGTGCACAATGGTGGGATAGCTTTCGACGATTGGAGAGGGGGTGATGAGGGAGTGATGAGGAGGTGATCACCAAGTGAAAACAGCTACTAGAGAGCAGTAAAATGTGACAAGTGAGGTATTGGGAGCAAATTGTTCAAACTTAATCAGGCTCCCTCTAGTGGCAAAACAATATAAGGAGCTAATGGAGAAGTTGGGTGTTAAAAAAAAAAAAAAAATCAAGGTAGAAATTAACTGGTGTGTCACGTGTGCAGTGACTCTAAGCTTTTAAATACAGTTACAGGCAAAAGCAAATAGTTTTAGCTGGTTCATTTTAAAAGTTTCAAAATCAGGTACAAAAGTAACAGTTCTGCTCCGTTTGAGCCTGGGCAGCAACTCGAGGTGCTACTCTGGCTGGGATTCATGCACTGAGCAGGGGAGCTTGTGGCCGTTTCAGAAAAGGCACCAGATGGCCAACGATGGTGGCAGCAGCCTGGATCAAGGTAGAAATTACCTGGTGTGTCTCGGGTTTGGGGCTTCTGGGGGCAGGGAGGGCTTCAGAGCAGGCCCTCGCAACCTCTGGTCTCCTCAGGGGAGGGGGGGTGGTCTCTGGTGTGTCTCGGGTTCGGGGATTCTGCAGGCAGGGAGGGCTTCAGAGCAGGCCCTCGCGACCTCCGGTCTCCTCAGGGGAGGGGGGTGGTCTCTGGTGTGTCTCGGGTTCGGGGCTTCTGCGGGCAGGGAGGGCTTCAGAGCAGGCCCTCACAACCTCCGGTCTCCTCAGGGGAGGGGGGTGGTCTCTGGTGTGTCTCAGGTTCGGGGCTTAAGACTCCTTCTTAACAGTCTACCATTAGTTTTTCCCATTTGTATCAGCCAAACTGGGGGTTGTGAACAGATTGTATCACAAAATGCTGCCCATATAAGTATGGCTCTAACTTCTTTAGGGCCCACACTATGGCAAGACACTCTTTTTCCACAGTAGAGTATGCCTGCTCCCTAGGAAGTAACTTTTTACTCAGGTGCACTACCAGGTGATCTTTCCCTTGGTTAGATGTCTGATTCAGTACTGCCCCAATATGCCCATCTGAGGCGTCAGTCTGAACTATAAAGGGTCTGCTGTAGTCAGGACTTGTCAATACAGGAGCACTGCACAGTGCCTCCTTCAGTCTGGTAAAGGCTTTTTCACAGGCTGGTCCCCAGATAATTTTCTTAGGCATCCTTTTCCTACCAGGTCAGATAGGGGAGAAGCCAGGGCACTGTACTTGGGTACAAATTTCCTATAGTACCCTGCTGTCACAAGGAAACTCCTGACCTGGTTCTGCATTTCTGGTCTGAGCCACGCCTTGATCACCTCTATTTTTGCTTGGTTAGGATGGAGCTGTCCCCAGCCTACAACATGCTTGAGGTATGCCACTTCTCCCATGGCAACCTAGCACTTCTCCACTTTGACAGTGAGCTCAGCCCTCTGTATCCTGCAAAGCATTTCCCTAAGGTGGGACAGGTGTTCCTCCCAGCTGACACTAAAGATGGCAATGTCATCCAGGTATGCCATGGCATACTCCTCAGCACCATTTAACACCTGGTTCATCAACCTTTGGAAAGTGGTTGGGGTGTTCTTCATTCTGAAAGGCATTACTTTAAATTCAAATAAGCCTATCAGAGTGTCATTTCTTGAAAACTTTTATTTAATCCTGCATGTTCTCAGTGTGTAGCCTTTCATTAACATTGGGGCTTGTTGTTTCAGCCTTTTAAACATTTTAAATCACTAGTTTGCTAGCAAGGGACAGCGTGACCCCGGAAGTCACATCTGGGTCACAGGGGCTATAAATATCACCCTGTAGTGAGCAAGTGAGTGTGAGCAGGGTGCATCATCATACAGAGAGACATGCATCGGCAGGTCGGCCAGTCTGCTGGACGGCTGGATTTAGGAGTTCTATTATAACAAGTAAGATACAAAACAAAATGATGTGCATTAAGTGTCACATGTTCAAATCAGGGGAAGATTTAATTGACTATGTATGTGAGAAGTGTCTGCTGATAGAGGAACTCCGGTTAGAAAATGATATATTAAAACAAAGGATTAAAACTCAGGTGGAATAACAACATTAGAACAATTCATTGATTCATTGGCAGAAGGAGCTATAGAAGCAGGACTACATGAAACAGTTACAATAACTAAATGCTCAGATATACAAGCAGTTGAGGAATGTAGCCTAGTAGGTAAATTTAAAAATGATAAAAAAAGAAGAAGGAATATTGGGGGCTCCTCAAACATTCTCACTCCAAATAGATATCAGGCTATTGCACCAATAGAAGCTGGAAAAGAAAAAACTCCACTTCTTGATATTATGACTCCTGAGATACAGCAAACAACTCGTACTCATACTGGTATAGTTCAAGAGGGTGGCAAAATTAATATAAACCCCAGAACACAAAAAAAGACTCCTCAGGATTTGTTGTATATAGGGGATTCAATGATGCGTAATACAGACAGTATATTATGTAAAAATCAAAATGAATATACTACTGTCAGTGTATTGCCAGGGGCAGATATTAGGGACATTAAACAGCTGATACCAGGTCTCTTGGAAAATACAGTTTTTCCTGTGGTAGTATTGCATATAGGAGTAAACGATGTAGGGAAAACTGGAATGCCAGAGATTCAGAGCAATTTTGAGTATGTGGGTACCTACTTGATTAATAAGGGATGTGATTTGATTATCTCAGGTATATTACCTGTTCCCAGAGCCAACCAGATGTTAAATAATGACATCCAGTGATTAAATGGATGGTTAAAAAGGTGGTGCTACAGGGAAGGGCATGCCTATATTGATCATTGTCAAGCTTATAAGGACTTTTACCTGTTTACACAGGACGGACTGCACTTAAATAAACATGGGAAAAGGGTGTGGGCCCAAAAATTGAGACATATTGTAAATATTCATTTAAACTGTCTTCGGGGGGGGGGAGGGGGTCTCTCAAACCTGAAGCCATTAAGCCCAAACAGAGATTCACAAACATGCTGAAAATTTTTATTAGTCAATGCAAGAAGTCTAACTAATAAAATGGAGGAATTAAATTTAATATTACAAACTTCCCAAATACATATACTGTATGTGCTATGACTGAGACATGGTGGAATGGGAATGATACCTGGGGAAGGGAAATAAATGGATATACATTGTATTCAAAGCATAGAAAATTATCCAGAGGGGGTTGGGTAGCAGTATATGATTTGGACAGTATTACATCCACAAATATAGAAACAGACAGATGGGGTAGTTCAGAAATATTATGGATTAAGATCACACCACCCAATGATCCTACTATTAATTTGGAGTTAGTGTATAGACAACCATCTATTGCCAACCCAGATGATGTTATATTGTTAGATTTCATTAAGCAGTTGGCAGAAACAAAAAATGTCATATTAATGGGCGATTTTAATTTACCGGGAATTAAATGGAATACACTAGAAGCCTTATCACCTATGGAAACCAGCTACCTAGAGATTTTTACACTAGCTTGACTTGATCAATATGTATTTGATAGCACTAGGGGGGATAACACACTGGATTTGGTGTTAAGCAATTTGAGCAATAATATTCATGACTGTAAAACACTTCCTCCATTGGGCTCTAGCGATCATGCCATTGTTAGTTTTGATTATGTGGGAGATTTAGGCAATCTCACAGGTAGCACAATAATCCATAAGTACGATAAAGCACATTTTAGTTTAATGAGAAATGAGATGACAGCCTGGAATTGGCAAGAAGAATTTACGAATATATCTGCATCGGAAATGTGGAGTGAGTTGAGTATTATGGTTTGTACACTGGTCCATAGGTATGTGCCAACTAAAAGGAAATATAAGGGATTTAAAAAAGCACTTCCCTTATGGATGACCTCCCAGTAAGGAAATTGATTAAGCATAAAAATAAAGCATATTTGAGGGGAAAAAAAGTAATAATAAAACATGTTGGGAGTTATATAAAAAGTGTTTAAAAGAAACTAAATCAGCAATAATCCTTGCAAAAAAGATTTATTAGCATAAACTAGCAAATAAGGTACCAAATAACTATAAATCCTTTATTCATACATTAGATCCATAAAAGGCACTAACAGCAGTATTACATCTTTGAAGGACCCAGATGGACGTATAACCACAGACAATCAGGAAATGGCAGACATGTGTAATCTTTATTTTGCATCTGTCTTTAATAAAGCCCAGCCTGTACAAACGAAACAGCAAATTATGGCACAGGGTTCTAACGTTACATTAAACATTCTTGAAGTATTAAAATGGCTTAAGGATATAAATCCCAACAAAGCACAAGGTCCAGATGGTATACATCTCAGAGTAATTAGGGAACTGGCACATGAATTAGCAGGGCCAGTAACCTTTATTTTCCAAAAATCCCTGGATACAGCTGATGTACCTGATGACTGGAGACAGACACTTATTATACCAATATTTAAAAAAAAGGGATCTCAACAACAAGTTGAAAATTACCGCCCAATCAGTGTGACTTCGGTCTTAGGGAAAATCTTGGAGTCTATTGTTAAGGAATATATCCTTGACTTTATGAATATTAATGGTATTACAGACAGGTTGCAACATGGGTTTACCAAGGGAAGATGGTGCCAGACAAACCTTTTGGAATTTTATGGCAGGGTTAGCAAAGCCTTGGATTTAGGCAATTCGGAGGATGTTGTTTACCTTGACTTTGCAAAAGCATTTGACAAGGTGCCGCATGTTGAATTAATAGGAGCTCTGGGAAATAGGAGTACATGAAAAACTCTTTTCTTGGGTGGAGTCATGGTTGCAAGGCAGAAGGCAGAGTGTATGTGTGAGGGGAGTATGCTCTGAGTGGGCTGAGGTGTCGAGTGGAATACCGCAGGGTTCGGTGTTGGGACCGTGCCTTTTTAATTTATATATTTCTAATATGAATGTAAGTAATGAAGTACGGCTAGCAAAGTTTGCGGATGACACACGGCTGGGTTACTCAGTCAACAATATAAATGAAGCCACTATGTTGCAGACAGCACTTATAGAATTGGAAGATTGGGCGAACAATAAGGGCTCATCATTTAACATAGAAAAGTGTGCTGTTATGCACCTGGGCAGGAACAACTTACATTTTAAATATAAACTAGCCAATAAGGAATTAAGGATCGTACAGGAAGACTAGGATTTAGGAGTAATAGTAGATAATGAATTTAAATTTGGGCAACAATACTTCCAGACGATAGGGAAGGCAAGCGGTATTCAACGCTGTATACGTAAACACATCACAAGCCATGAGATGGCAGTGTTGCTGCCACTGTACACCTCACTGGTGCGTCCCCATGTAGAGTATTGTGCCCAGTTCTGGTCACCAGGCTATAGGAAGGATGTGGCTGCCCTGGAGAGGGTGCAGAGAAGGGCAACAAAAGGCATGAAGGAGGTTCAGGGTTTGGAGTATGATCAGAGACTGGAAAAACTTGGATTATTTTCCTTGGAGTACCGTAGACTACTCGGGGTCATGTGTCAAATATATAGAGCACTCAGTGATGAGCAACTACCGGAACAACTGGATATAAATATTAAAAAACAAAGTTATGATATTAGGTCACATACCTACCAACTGTATGAAGATAAATATAACACCAAAAAAAAGGGAAAACTGGTTTGCTATAAGAATAACAGGAATTTGGAATTCACTACCAAATGAAGTAGTGTTAAGTCCTACTCTGAATACCTTTAAGAATAGGTTGGATCCTTACTTGATTAGTAAAGGTATTAGTGGGTATTGTAAATAAATCAGCGAGCTATATGAATACATGTCTTCTATGCTTTGAAGTACCTATGAACCTATGAGTGATGAAGGCTGACCTTTCCCTAGCATTGTTAGTTAACTCTACCTGCCAGTACCCCTTGGTCAGGTCAATAGTCGTAAGGTAGGTCACCCATCTCAATCTGCCCAGGAGTTCATCCATCCGGGACATCGGGTGGACGTCTGACTTCATGACTGCATTCAGTGCATGACAGTCCACACAGAAATGAGTAGAGCCATATGACTTGGGGACATGGACTATGGGTGAGGCTCAGGGACTGTGGGATCTCTGGATTACCCCTAAATCCAGCATCTCCTCCACTTCCCTCCTAATGTCCTTTTGGACAGCCTCTGACACCCGATGCGCTGTCCGCTGTATGGGCATTTGTGTTCCTGTCTACACATCGTGTATCGCTAAGGGGGTTAGTCCAGGCTTGGCACTAAACAGTGGGGCAAAGTCTGCTAAAACCTTCCTTACTTCCTGGATCTTCTGTGGGGCCAGCTGGGGAGACAATTTAACTGCCTCCACAGAGGACTACCACTTGCTTTCTTCCAGCAAGTCCAGAAGGGGGTCTCCTTCTTCCATCCCCTTCCCAGGACTACATGCTGCTAACACCATGTCAGTCCCATTAGCATATGTCTTCATCATGTTGACGTGGTACATCCTTTTTGTCTGTCTTCTGTCAGGAAACTCTATAATATAGTTCATGTCATTTACCTTCCTAACTACTTTGTACGGTCCTGCCTGCTCAGTCTGCAGCTTGTCTTTCTGGACCGGAATAAGGACCATGACATCCTGACCCACCGTGTATGAGTGAGCGCTTGCTCTGTGGTCATACCACAATTTTTGTTTCTGTTGGTCAACTTCCAGGTTGCTCTGGGCTGTCTCCATATGCTCCTTCAGCCTTTCCCTAAAACTAAGGACGTAATCCACAAGGGATTTTCCTGGGTGGCGTGCTTGCCTTCCCAGTTCTCCTGGATCAAGTCTAGGGGCCCACATACCTGGCGTCCATATAAGAGCTTGAAGGGGGAAAATCCTGATGACTCTTGGGCACCTCTCTGTATGCAAACAACAGGTGGGGAAGGTATTTCTCCCAGTCCCTCCCATGCTCTTCTGCAAATGCCCGGAGCATTGACTTCAGGGTACCATTAAGTCCTTCCACCAGCCCATTGGCTTGTGGGTGATATGGTGTTGTGCATCTCTGCACCACCCCACACTTCTCCCACTAACATTTTATCAGGTCCAACATGAAGGAACCCCCTCGATCAGTGATAACCTCCTGCAGAAACCCAACACGGGAAAAAATCCCAAGTAAGGCATCTGCCACTTTATCTGTCCTCAGTGAGGCTAGGGCGACTGCCTCAGGGTACCGGATGGCATAATCCACCACAGTCAGGATGAATCTCTTCCCTGAGGAGCTGCGGGTATTTAAAGGCCCCACAATATTCATTCCCACCCTCTGGAATGGCTCCTCCACTATGGGCAATGGAATCAAGGTGGCTAGGGTTTTCTTGCCCTCCTCCCCTATTTCTTGGCACTGGTGACAAGATCTGCAATACTCCTTCACCTGCTGGGTGAAGTTGAGCCAATAGAAATTCTGTGCCAACCGCTGTGTAGTGTACATGATTCCCAATGACCAGACAAGGGAATATCATGCGCAATCTTGAGCAACTGCTCACGATACCTCTGGGGAATGACAAGCTGCCACCTATCACCCTTCCCTCTGTCTGCACAGCGTGAGTAGACATCAGTCCATTTTCCCAATAAACCTTATGTTTATCATCACCTCTTTGTGCACCATCAGAGTCTACCCAAGCCCTCAGCTTCTCTAGACTAGGGTCACTTCTCTGAGCAGCTGCAAACTTCTCACACATTCCCAAAGCATGGGACAGGTCCTCTTCAGTCTCTGAACTAGGGTCCCTAGCACTAGCATCAGAGCACTCAGGATCACTGTCCTCCCTAACCCTCTGACAATAGGTCACCCATCCTTCTTCAGAGCAACCCTCCGTAGCTGTGTGGTTAACTGCAACTGGGGAAATTTCTACACCCTTTTCATTAGTCTCCAGATCAGGAGACACAGGCTGGTGGATTAGCCTCCCAGTGATTTCCACCATGGCTTCTGTGGGGTCCAGGGAACTACAATTTTTCCTTGGCACTTGGCTACAGGTAACTGCATACACCATCCCCTGTTTGAGATTGTTGCCAAGGATGACATCAACTGCTAATGCTTTGGCTACAGCCTTCTGTTGCACAGTTCTCCCTGTTTCACCCCAGTCCAGGTGAACACTGGCAAGTGGCAATGTTTTCTCTTCACCAGTGAACCCTAGTACAGTGACATATTTATTGGGTGTACACTGACCAGGCTCTACTAGATCCCCTTTCACCAATGTCAGGGATGCCCCTGTGTCCTTTAACCCTTCTGTCTGTACACCATTCACCATGACTGGGAGCATGTGTTCCCTCATGTTCACAGGCGTGCTTTCAGGGACACACAAACAACCCACTTCTTTTCTAGCCCCTGTTGCATGTTGCTTGCCCTTGAGGGACACTGTCTGGCAATATGCCCAGTTTCTCTACAGACCCAGCATTCATTTCTTTTCTTAGAGAAATCTTTTCTCTGAAACCTGGGGCAAACTGGTTTCAGTGGAGGCAGTGATGGTTTTAGCTGCCCTGAAGGTGCATTTTTCCCTTTCTGCACTGCCACACCCACCCCATTCACTCTCAGAGCAGGTCTGCTCTTGGCAGAGTGGTCCTAGAGTTCAGCAGCCTCTTGCACTGTTTTGGGATCTCGGTCCTCCAGCCAGGTTTTCAGTTCTACAGGGCATGCCCTAAAAAACTGTTCTAACAGAATAGCATTTTCAATTTTATCTACAGAGTTTGCTTTAATTCCTTCCCACCAACATTTTAAAAACTGGCATTGTTTTATGGCTAGCTCCTCATAGCTCATGTCAGGGCTTCTCCTGAGCTTACAGAATTTAGCTCTGGATGATTTAGCAGTTAGCTCAAACTTTTTTAAAAGTGCAGGTTTAAGTTTGCTGTAATCATTACTGTCCTCATTGTCCATTTGACCCAATGCATCCCGAGTTTTCCCACTAAGTAGCGGGGATAGCTGGAAGCTCCAGGACTCTCTAGGAATTTTTGCCTAAATATAAACATTTTTAAAGGAATTTAAAAAGGCATCCATATCCTCCCCCTCTTTAAATTCAGCTATTAATTTGGAATTCACTTTGTAACCCAGTCCTGTAGTTCCAGTTAAACCCAAGCCACTTACCTGCTCTGGTGCAGATGGTTGGAGCCATAGCTTCTCCAGTTTATGTTGTCTCTGATGCTCACGCTCCTCACAGTCCACAAAAGTGGGAGCAAGACAGAGGCAGGAAACTACAGACCTGTCAGTTTGACCTCTGTGGTAGAGAAAGTGATGGAATCACTTCTGAAGGAAAGAATTGTTGAGTACCTAGAGGCCAGTGGGGCACAGGACCCAAGGCAGCATGGGTTCACATCAAGAAGGTCATGTCAGATGAGTCTAATTGATTTCTTTGACTAGGTGACCAAAGTAGTAGACCAGGGAGGGGCTATGGACATGGCCTGCCTAGACTTTAGCAAGGCATTTGACACAGTCCCACACAAAAGATCAGTAGTCAAATTAACCAGCCTTGGTGTGGGTCCCAGGGTGGTAGCCTGGGTAAAACATTGGCGGAACCACAGGACACAGAAGGTAATTGTAAATGGAGTCCACTCTGAAGAAAGAGGGGTTACTAGTGGGGTACCGCAGGGTTCAGTACTGGGTCCAGTCCTTTTTAATGTCTTTATAAGTGACATTGCAGAGGGACTGGAAGGAAAAGTATGTCTCTTTGCAGATGACGCAAAGATCTGCAACAGGGTTGATACACAAGGAGGCGTGGAAAGGATGAGAAGGGACTTGGCAAGATTGGGGGAATGGTCAGAAGTATGGCAGCTTGGATTCAGTGCAAAGAAGTGCAAAGTAATGCACCAGGGAAACAAAAACCCAGGTGAAGATTACACAATGGGGATGGTGGTAGTGACAACAACAAAAATGGAAAGGGACCTGGAGGTAATCATATCAGATGACCTTAAGGTTGGCAAGCAATGTGAGAAGGTGGTAGAGAGGGCTGGGGGGATATTGGGATGTATAGGGAGAGACATCACCAGCAGAAAACAGGAAGTTGTTATCCCCCTGTACAGACAGTTGGTGAGACCCCATCTGGAGTACTGCGTACAGTTCTGGAGACACCATCTCTGCAAGGACATAGACAGGATGGAGGCAGTTCAGAGGAGGGCAACTAAAATGGTGTAGGATCTGCACGAGAAGCCATATGAGGAGAGGCTAAAGGAACTTAATATGTATACCTTTAAGGAAAGGAGGGAGGGGGGACATGATAGAAATATTTAAGTACCTCAGTGGAACCAACAAAGTCCAAGAGAGTAGCATCTTTCAGAAAAAGAGATATGCAAGAACAAGGGGACACAATTTGAATATAGAGGGGAGATGGCTCAGAGGCAATTTGAGGAAGTATTTTTTTTCACAGAGAGGGTGGTGGACGCATGGAACAGCCTTCCTGATGAGGTTGTGGGGTCTAAAACTGTGGGAGAATTCAAGAATACATGGTACAGACATAAGGCAATTTTTGTGGTGAGTAGGAAGAAATAGGCTGTTGGTTAAATAGGGTCTGCAGCTTATCCTCTAGGTAGGGAAATGGGCAGACTAGGTGGGCCAAGTAGTCCTTATCTGCTGTCAAAGTCTATGTTTCCACCTCTCACTGTTCATGGTCCACCTCTCGCCATTCCTGGTCTGCCTCTCACAATTCCTGGTCTCTCCTCTCCTGGAACTTCAGCTCCATTCTGCGCAACTCAATCTGCAGCCTGATTACTTCTGGCTCCAGAATGCAGGTGACATTCCCCTGCTGCTGTAGCCCTTTGCTGGCACAGGCCCTGCTGTCATCTTCATTGGAGCTGGACACTGCACTGGCTGCTAGCCCTTCCACACTCATGGTTTGGTCCTTTACAGTCACAGCGTATGACTCGATGCTCTGGGTATCTGCTGTCATCAGGGCATCCATGAGGTTCTGCTTAGTGGCTCTCACCTCATACAGGACTCCTCTGTCCTCGCACATCTGCCTCAAGTAGTCTACAGTGTGCTCACTGTAGTTGGAAGCCATCTTCTTCTTCCTTAACTACGGCTATTCTAACTTGCACTTTAGAAAAAAAGTAAAATGGGTAGGAACTTAACTGTAAGCAAAATGATATAATTCTGTTTTCTTTTTTAAAAATTAAACCACTGCTTCTTTTTTTTTTGCAAGTGAGCTGTACAGTATCAATCTGACACACTGAACAATTTAAAGCTTGTATTATGAAAATTATCAGCATCGCTGCCAACCAATCTGTCACAGACCTACTCAGCAGGTCAGACCCTCTGTTCCCACAGTGCCCACCTCCAAATGCAGCATTGTGAACAGGTAACAGAACAGGGTAACCCTCCTTTCTGCTTGTGGGTCTGAATCACCTTTGGTCTCAAGTTCTGGGGGGATTCAAACGGTGAACCTATTGCTAGTGTACCCAGTCATACAGGCTCAGATAATTCTATTCTTCAGGGAATGCCAGATATCTTTTTCGCCTAAGGGCACCTAACCAGGTATCCAGAATGAACCCTTAAAACTCTATGAAAGACCTTGGGTATTTCTTACCATTTTCCAGTTCAGTAACACCATTAAACTTATGAACAGTTGTCAGCTTTAACCATCTATACTTCACATACAAAAGAAAGAATTTCGATGGCACACCAGACAGTCTCTTGAAATAAGAGGTTCACTAAAAAATGGATAAAAAATATGTAAAATGTAAACACAGAACACTATATCACAAAGCATACAATCACTTAAAAGAACAAGGTTAAAGTACAGACATGCACTCCTACCACAATACAATTCAACTTTCCTATCTAATGTATACCTACTTACAGTGCTTAAAGTTAGATGTTGTTTCTAAGAGCCCACAAAGAAATGTGTCACTAAAGATAAGACACAGAATAGTTTAAACTGCCTCTATATCCACCTCTTCCATGATGTCATCTAGCTCCTCCTTGTTAAATATAAAAAAAAAAAATTATACACACAGGATGTCCTATCAGGAGGTATATTAAATAAGGTGACAGCAGCAAAAACTAATTTCCCAAATTATAAGTCTGTGATTTCCTAGTTCCTTCTCCATTACCTTTGAGCAGTTTCTGTTCCCAGCCCATATCAAAAGACCTTTTACAACTCTGCAATTTTCTCAAATAGATGCCATATAGCTTTTTAACACCAGTTGAAATTAACTGTTCTTCCTCTGAATACATCATTAAATGCATATTTTAGTTTCCCAGCTTCAAAGAAGCAACAGGTTATAAAATGCAATGTCTTGGAAGTTAGTCACATTACAGAGCTCTGCTGTTTAACACATATCCTGTCATTTTAACTGAAACCTGGGGGGGGGGGCAGCCCACAGGCTGTCTCATGAGAGACACTCAATAACACATTCTATATACAAATATCATAGAGCAATCATAACCAGCTGGCCAAGCGTCACAACCCTCACTGTATCACTACAGTGCCTGGAGACAACAATAATGCCAGTCAACCCCCCTGCCATCTAGGAAAGTCTTGATCTTTATGCTTCAGAAAATATGCCCCCACCTCCACCCCGGTAATGTTTGTTGCTTCTAGAAAAAGGGGCAGAGTATGAAAGCAAAAAAAAAAAAAAAATATTGAATACAATAAGACTAACATTCTGATTTCTACCAGGAATGGTTATTTTCCTCTTAGAAAGCACTGAAGTGATACAAAGGCTTATTTTCTGCCTATTTCTTTAATGGTAGACTCCACAGATACAGATGAATCTCAGAAAGATTCCGCCTGTTAAGAAGTCTAAAGCTCATATCAGATCTCAGTTCTGAGTCACCCAATAACTAGTTAGCTTATGTATAAACACTACCTTGAAGTCTGTCACACTTGATGTGAACAGCATTGAGTCATATAGAAAAAGAGCTGTCATACTATTTGGCACCACGAGAGAAAAGATGTTCAAAAATTTAAAAAATCCCAAACTTGAAAATGGTCTCAATTATTAGAAAAAGGACAATTTTGCTCCCAAGAATATTTTAAGAACTTATTTACAGGGATGTTTGAAGTTAATTTCCTAACATATTTAACTCTTGAAAAATAAATTCCAAACACTATTGAAAAATTTAACAAAGATTATAAAAAATTAGGAAAAGGAACTTGGCCTTCAAGATGGAATCATAAACCAGGGTAAGCATAATCTGTGGCAGAGACTATATTAAAGAAAGAAAGAAAGAAAGAAAGAAAGAAAGAAAGAAAGAAAGAAAGAAAGAGAAAATTTGGGTTATTGTAACTCTCAAATTTTGGGTAGATTTTCTAATACAGGAGACCAGGCATGCTGGCATTCATATGAGAAGATAGAGAGAATTCAACCCATTGCTTATGGGACTGCCCCCAAATCAGACCCTGGTGGACCCAAACCTATTAAATAAAATGTTGAATACCCAGTTTTCAAGCCAGTTCCATTTATTGGTCCTAAATTATACAGAGCAGCTAGGGCTGAACAGGCTCCAGCACACAATAGTTTGTTTAGGAACAATGAGTACCAAAAGTCTTAAACTCAAAACAATGGAATGCTCCTGTTATAACTAATTTTTCTGTCAATAAATGGTTGTTTGGAGTAAGAGAAGCCATCTTATTTGAAAAACTGAGGACATACAGTAGCTAATGATGACATAATGGATGCAAGTACTGTATGTGGAAAGAAACTGAGAGAATGCTTCTACCTATGATGCCTGTATAATTAAATTAGAATCTGTCACCATGGTGGTGGTGGTGGGGTGGGGGGGATGTTTTTCTTTTTATATTTTCCTTTGTTAATTTTATGAAATTTTAGACTGATACATTGATAAGATAATCTCTGTTTGTTTGTTTTTCTCTCATTTGTGGATATCTTCCTTAAAGTCATTTAATGTAGAGGTACTAAAACTTTGATATATACATACTGTATATTATATATATATATATATATATATATATATAATAGGGGTGCAGTCGTGCTCCTTGAGTTACCAAGTTACATTTCAGTCAGACATACAGTTTCTGCACAGTGAAATGCCAAAAAATGCACTTTTCACTAATTTTGATGATTTTGTTTGCCTGTGGTGCTGTGTGCACACTGTGTGGTCTTTTGGTCTGAAACATAGAACATAGAAACAGGTTGGGTCAAGGAACAATCCAGCACTGATTTGGTAAACAAATATTAAACCATTCCAAAGTTATTATATTTTAATTTTTGAGTTCTGAGCATGCTCAGTTGACTCAAAAATGTATATGTATGTTTGGTGAAAGATAAATGCTCTCATGGTCAAAGATTTTGTCAGCTCATGAAAGAAAAATCCTAGTCCATCAGAAAAAAGTTTTATTCATGAGCTGCCATCTTGTTTTTAGTTTTCCAGTCAAACAAAATGTTATAGCTTTCTTCAAGGGTGACTTTTGGGCCAAATGTGGTATGTGTTTTGTTCAGGGTGACCCCCTCTACAAAGCCATGCCATTGGTTTGCTTCATTTCTGTCAAAAAATATTTTTTTAAAAATTTCATATTCTTCTTTTCTCGACTCGCTAATCTTCTTTCACAAGCCTGCAAAATCCTGGTCTGTGAGATGATCCTAGTTTGCGAGCTTTGTTCATGAGGGGATGACCAGATAGCTGGAATTTCATGACCCGATGTCCCTAGGGATGACCAGATAGCCCAGATTGGTGTGACTAGATGTCCGCTTGTGGACTAGGATTTTTTTAGGTTGCAGACTAGGATTTATCTTGCGGCCATGGATTTTGCTATCTCATGACTAAAACATTTTTAAAGGTGCATAAACTTTAGAATTGCATAGCTCATTAACAGTTTGGTCTTTTTACTTGAAATTTACAGGGTGTTGAGGGGATGCCCTACAGGTGTGAATTATGCTGTTTAGGTGTTGAGAAATTAAGTGGTTGCATAGATATACCATGACAAAGTTAATATTCTCCCCATAGAATTAGATTGCAGTGTCTGTCATGCCTTTCGGTGCCGCTATCTTGAAAACGAAGCGAGATACAGAGTTTTCACTAATGGAGGAATAGCTTGTGATCTATGCAAGTAGAATAAGATTTTAAACCATACAGTAAGCCTGCAGTGGAGTTTTTTCCATAGGTTGCATAGTTAATTAGATATTGTCAAATTTGTGTTACAAGGGTTCCTTGCCATATAGAGCTGCTGTGTAGTTATGCGTAAGTGGAGCGTCCTCTCCCACAGATGCATATTGTTATGCAGTAATGGGTAACTTGGTGGGTGCATGGGGCCCGGGCCCCAAGCTCCCACCAATACATGTTTTTTTAGTAGTTATATTATACTTTTTCAAAATGTAAGGAAATTCATGGTAAGAAAACTGTGTTTAATGCATTAGTTAGGGTTAAAGTGACAAAAGTGAGAAAATGAAACATTAGGGTTGAGCACCTAACCCCCACCCCCCACAACCCACACACCCATCCTCCACAGAATGACAGATGCCAAGGTGTGCCATGGGGTCATGAGGCCTAACCATCACCCCATTCTCCTTTACTGTAGCATGTAAACCTGCTTACACATAGAATGGGGTGAGAGTTGGGACTCACAATCCCATGGCACACTCTGGAGTCTGTCAGTCTGTGGAGGATGGGTATGTGGATTGTGGGAGGGGTTAGGTGCTCAACCCTAATGTTTTATTTCCTCACTTTTGTTGCTTTAACCCTAACTGATGCATTAAAAGCATTTTTTTGCATGAATATATATTTTATAAGGGTATGGTCGCGCCCCTATAGTTAGGGTTGAGTAGGCACTTTAATGTTAAACCTCAAATTTTGCATGTTAATAACTTTGCAACCGTTCAATGGATTTGCTTGAAATTTGGAATGCATGGTCTAGTATGGTGGATCTCTTGAATTATTAAGTTGCATTTTGGTCAGATGTACTGTTTCTGCACAGCGAAACTCCAAAAACTGCACTTTCGCCAGTTTTTATGCATTTTTTGGCCATGGTGGTGTGGCAACACCATGTGGTCTTTTGGTCTGAAATTTTGAAAATACAAAGACTGCGGTTCAAGGAATAATCCAGTGTTGGCTTGGTAAAAAAATATTAATCCATTCAAAAGTTATTACATTTTTTAATTTTCAAGTTCTGAGCTTGCTCAGTTCACTCCAAAATTTATATGTATTTTTTGTGAACTAAGAATGTTCTCACGGTCGAGGATTTTGCTACCTCATGAAGTAAAATCCTAGTCTGTGAAGAAAAATTTTTTGTCCTCAAGCCATCTTGTTTTCAGTTTTTCAGCCAGACAAAATGTCATAGCTTTGTCTATGGGTGACTTTTGGGGCAAATGAGGCATGGGTTTTGTTCAGAGTGATGCCCTCTACAAAGTTATGCCTTTGGTTTGGTTTGTTTTGTCAAAAAATAGCTTTCTAAAAATGTTAAATTCTTCTTTTGTGACTCACTAATGATCATAGTCCGTGAGTCTGCAAAATCCTGGTCCGTGAGCTTTTTCCATCAAAGGATGACTAGATAGTTGAAATTTCATGATCAGATGTCCCTGGGTATGATCAGATGTCCCTGGGGATGACCAGATGGCCCTGGTAGCATGACCAGATGTCCCCTCATAGAATAGGATTTTGCTAGGTCGCGGACTAGGATTGATCTGATGGCCCAGGATTTTGCTATCTCATACATGAATAATTTTTAAAGGTGTAAAACCTTTAGAATTGCATAACTCATTAATGGTTTGGTCTTTTTACTTATAATTTACAGGGTGTTGATGGGATGCACTACAGGTGTGAATTATGCTGCTTAGGTGTTGGAGAATTAAATGGTTCTATAGATATGTCATCATGAAGTTGCAATTTTCCCCGTAGGATTACATTGTGGAGTCTGTCATCCCTTTCGGCACCCATATCTCGAAAATGAAGCGAGATACAGAGTTTTTGCTACTGGCAGCTTAGATCTCTTTCTATGCCATTGGAACAAGATAATATCACACTTTACAAATGATCCAATATGCCTGCAGTGGTCATTTTTCTGTGGGTTGCACGGCTCATGAGATATTGTCAAATTAGTGTCACAAGGGTTCAAAGAGTGCCTGTCCAGTACATTTCAGTGCCCATATCTCAGAAACTATGTGAGAAACTGGTTCAGTTATTACATTGTCGTGTACAGTACTCACCGTGATGATTACAACAACACTTGAATTTATTTTCTACCTGCTACTGACATATCGGCAAATTAGTGTTACAAGGCTTTCTTGCCCTATAGGGCTGCTGTATGGCTCTGTAGCTATACATATACTTATGCAGAAATGGGCAACTTGGTGGGAGGGCCGTGTGCTCCCACCAATACATGTTTTTTCACTAGTTATATAACACTATTTCAAAAAATAAAGAAATTCATAACAAAAAACTATGTTTAATGCATCAGTTAGGGTTAAAGCAACAAAAGTGAGGAAATGAAATGTTAGGGTTGAACCCCTAACCCCCCCACACACACACACACCCTCCACAGACCTAACTCTCACCCCATTCTCCTTTACTGTAGCATGTCATGCTTACACATGGAATGGGGTGAGAGTTGAGCCTCATAACCCCATGGCACAACCCAACATCTATCAGTCCATGGAGGATGAATGTGTGGGTTGTGTGGGGAGGAATCAACCCTAATGTTTCATTTCCTCACTTTTGATGCTTTAACCCTAACTTATGCATTAAATGCAGGTTTTTGCTATATATATATATATATATATGAATTTACACAATAGGAATGAGTTTCTACTATACTAAATACAACCATTTATTCTCACCAGAGTGAGAATAAATGCTGATGACATCACCACATTGAAAATAAATGGATTTATTTTCACTGTGGTGATGTCACTTGCGTTTATTTTCACTGTGATAATGTCATCAAACCAAAAAACAGTAAAAAATACACTTCTGTTGTATAAATCAGATACATGATGTGCACACATGAGATATGGAAAATATTTTCACTCCTGCACAGTGACCTGTGGATGGTCATGCATGGCATATCATTAAAGGTCACTGTGCAGGAGTGAAAATATTTTCCATATCACACACGTGCTTCATCATGTATCCTATATATATATATATATATATATATATATATATATATATATATACATACAGTATATATATATATATATATATATATATATATACTGTATATAGTATATATACATATATGTAATAGATATACCACTCTGAGGTGTGCGGTCGCACTCTGATATATGCGCATCTTGGTGTGCGTCAACCATCCAAGGCATGCGTATATCGGAGCATGACCACACACCTCAGAGTGGTATATCTATCTTATAAAATGTCAAAATTGTTTTGGGGGGGTAAAAGTGCAGGTGTGCTGTCACACTCTGATATACGCACGGTCATGTGATAGTGTTTGTCCAGTGCTGTTGCTATTCCTGACCATGATTGTCTCAAGCATTTTATAATATATATATATATATATATATATATATATATATAATAAAAGATAGGTTAGTGTACATCAGAAGGCAGTAATTCCATCAAGAGATGCAGGGAAATGAGGAACCTTGAGAACAAAGATTGAGAGGTTCCCATGTCCCCAGAACCTTGAGATGGAATTATTGCCTTGCAATGAACACTACATAAATACATAGATACATAGACAGTGTCGGCAGATAAGGGCCTATGGACCACTCAGTCTGCCCATTTGAGCTTGTAAGTTCAGTTTGTTTTCCTAGAAGTCTGTTGCCCCCTTAACCCTGACCTCCAGAATTCCTTTATGTCTATCCCATGCATTCTTAAATCCTGTGATTATTTCAACCCCCACCATTTCCTCTGGCAGGGTGTTCCACTTGTCCACCACCCATTCTGTGAAAAAAATCTTTCTCATGTTTTCTCTGAATCGTCCTCCCTCCAACTTCATCCCATGCCCTCTAGTCCTGGAACATCTTTTTCGCTCAAAAATAGTGTTTTCCTGCACCCTGTTCCTCCCTGTAAGATACTTGTATGTCTCTATCATATCCCCTCTCTCCCTCCTCTCCTCCAGGGAGTACATGTTCAGTTCCTTCAACCTGTCTTCATAGGACTTGTGATGCAATCCATGCACCATCTTTGTTGCCTTCCTCTGAACCTTCTCTACCCTGTCTATGTCCTTACGTAGGTATGGTCTCAGAACTGTACACTGTACTCCAGATGGGGCCTCACTAGTGTCTTGTATAGCGGAATTATGACCTCCCTTTTCCTGCTGGTAATGCCCCTGCCTATACATCCCAGCATCCTATTTGCTTTACCTGCTGCCTTGTCACTGTTTCCCTACCTTGAGGTCATCGAGATGATAACCCCAAGATCCCTTTCCTGCTTGGTGCATGCTATATCCTCACCCCCAACTGATATATTGTGCCAGGGTTTTGTGCCCCATATGCATTATCTTGCACTTCATTGCATTGAATTTCAACTACAAACCCTGACTATTCTTCAAGTTTCTGCAGGTAGCTTCTCATTCTGTCTACACCCTCTGGTGTCTACTCTGTTACAGAGCTTCGTGTCATCAGCGAACAGTGAAATTCTGCCTTCTAGGTCCTGCGCAATGTCACTGATGAAGATGTTGAATAGGACCGGTCCCAGCACTGATCCCTGTGGTAGCCCACTGGTCACTCTTCCCTCTGTGGAGTGATGGCCATTAAACACCACCCTCTGTGTCCTACCACTCAGCCAGTTACCTACCCACCACACTACTGTCCTGTCCACACCCATATTCCCCAGTTTGTGTAATAGTCTTCTATGTGGCACAGTGTCAAAGGCCTTGCTGAAGTCCAGATAGGCCATGTCCACCGCCCTCCCCTGATCCACCTCCCTAGTCACCAAGTCAAAAAATTCAATGAGGTTGGTCTGACATGACCTCCCCCTGGTGAAACCATGCTGCCTTGGGTCCTGTAGTCCATTGACAACCAGATGTTCCACCAATCTCTCCTTCAGTAGTGCTTCCATGATCTTCCCCACTACCGAGGTGAGGCTGACTGGTCTGTAGTTCCCTGCTTCCTCTTTGTTCCCACTTTTGTATAAGGGGACTACATCTGCTGTCCTCCAGTCTTTGGGTACCTCCCCTGTTTCCAGTGATTGGATAAACAGGATAGCCAGAGGTTCAGCCACCACCTCTCTTAGTTCTTTAAGGACCCTGGGGTGCATTCCATCTGGCCCCATTGCTTTATCAACTCTTATTACTTCCAGTTCCTTCAGGACCCTTTCTCGTGTAAAGGGACTTGTGTCCATTTCTGCACCATTCTCACCCCTTGTACTCCCTTCAGACCCATTACCCTCCTCTTCCTCAGTAAAGACTGAGCAGAAATACCTGTTCAGTATGTCAGCTTTACTGTTGTCATCCTCCACATTGCCCCCATCCTCCCCCTTCAGTCTCACTATCCCTCCCTTTGTCTTTCTTTTTTCACTTATGTACCTGTAAAAGGTTTTGTCTCCTCTACCCACTTATTTTGCAATGTGTTCTTCTGTCTGAGCTTTGGCTTCCCTTACTGACCTCCCTGCCTCCCTTTGCTTCTCCTGGTACTTCTCCCTATCCCCTTCTGCCTGTGTCTTTTTGTATTGCCTGAATGCAATCTTTTGGCTTTCACTTTCTTTGCTACCTCTTTGGAAAACCATAATGGTCTCCTCTTCCTTTCCTCTTGCTAACCTGCTTAATACATAATTCTGTTGTTCTTGTAATCCCCATTTTAAATACTGCCCACTGTTCCTCAACCCCTGATTCCTGTCCCATTCCCTTAATGCCTCTTTCAAGTATCTCCCCATTTTCCCAAAGTCTGCCCCCCTAAAATCCAGGATACGTGTTTTTGTGTGGTTTGCTTCTGTTCTTTCTGTGATTTCAAACCACAATGACTGGTGGTCACTGTTTCCCAGGTGCTCCCCTACTGTTACCCCATCACACTGTCCCTGTTTGTGAGCACAAGGTCCAGTATTGCCTTCTGCTGAGTTGGTTCCACGACCAGTTGCATGAGGAAGGCACCCTGAAGGGAGTCCAGGATAAATCTGCCCCTAGTTGATGCTGCTGCTGGGATGCTCCAGTCCACTTCTGGAATATTGAAGTTTCCAACCAGTACTACCTCACCCTTGTCTGCCATCCTTTGGATGGTTAGCATCAGCTCCCTATCTGTTTCTTCCTCCTGGGCTGGTGGTCTATAGACCACACCTGTGTGGATGGCTGTCCCCATTTTCCTTTCCAGCTTAACCCACAGTATCTCTCCCCCATTTTGTTCCTCCTGGATCTCTGTGGCCCTTATGTCATTTTTCACATACAGTGCCACTCCTCCCTTCCTGCCTGCTCTGTCTCTTCTGAATATGTTGTAGCCAGGTATGGCCATCTCCCAGTCATGGTTATCATTACACCAGGTTTCAATGATGGCCACAATGTCCAGGTCTGACTGCACCATGACAGCCTCCAGATCTTCCATCTTGTTGCTAAGGCTCCTGGCATTTGCACACATGGCTTTCCATGATTTGACCTCCCTAGACTGTCTCACTATTCTACTCCAGCCCCTTCCTTGGTTGTCATTTATCCCTGGTTCTTCTTGCTGTCTGCCTGTCTGCTGAATTTTGCCTCTTTTCTGCTTATCCACCTCTTGGGCACTAATCTCCATCTTTTGCACACTGCTTTGCAGAGATAGCCACTCCTCAGGTTCACTGGTTCTACTGCTAGCTGTGGGGGGTGAGCAAGTAGGTACCCTCCTTGCTGGCCTGCCACCCCCCTTTGCTAGTTTAAATGCTTGTCAATGTAGCATTTAAACTTATCATTGAGTGCTTGGATTCCCCTCCAGGATGGATGCAGGCCGTCAGGCTTGAACAAACCTCCATCCCTCCAGGTGAGTCCCCAGTCACCAATGAATCCAAACCCTTCCTCACAGCACCAGTTCTTCAACCATGAGTTAAAGTTCCTGGTTCATGCACTCCTATGCTCTCCCTTGCCTCCCACAGGTAGTACTTCTGAGAAAGTGACAGAAGTAGCTACTTGCTTGAGACCCCTCCCCAGTTTCCTAAACTCTTCCTGAACTTCCTTTGGCTCCCCATTTGCCAGGTCATTAGTACCTAGGTGGATAATGACATCCAGCTCACCCTCCGTCTTGCCTTCCCAGTGATCCCCAGGATCTTCCTTCCATCCCTCCATGCCGTGGCACCTGGTAGGCACCTCACCTCCCTGTCCTCCCCCTCCTGTGTTCCTAGCTGGATCCCTCTTATGATGGAGTCCCCCACCAGGATTCACTTCCTCCTCCTCTGGGGTCCACTGCTTTCCCCATTGAGGTCACCTCCTTGGCTAACCTCCACATCCTTTCCTTCCACTTCTCTGGGTACCTGTATTTGGTTGTCCTCTTTTGCCAGTGTGGCATATAAGTTCTTGAGTGGAATAGGATCTGGGATGTGCCTCTGCCTGACTGCTCTAACTCTCCCTGAGCCCACTGTCATCCAAGTGCTCCTCATTCTCGGCATCCTTTGAGGCAGTTGCATTGGACTGGGTGGTCCCTGGATAGGGGTGATGGTACTCCTGACCCAGTTTACTTCCACTCTGAGTCTGGCTACCTCATCCCACAGTCCAGATAGATGCATGCAGATAGGGCAGCACCTCAGTGTCCAGAAGGTCTGCCTGAATATAGCTGCCCCACAGCCACTGCATTGCACCACTCCCCACATTATACTGCAATTCCACTACTTGTCTGCTACTGAAGCTCTCCTAGTTAACTTTTTATTAATTTACTGTCCTAAAAATCCTGTCACTGTTCCCCTATATTTGGAAATACATACACTTCTATCTAAGCTCTTTATCCTTACAATCAAAAGGTAACTACAATCACAATAATCTACCTTCTACTAATACAGATTCTATCACAGAATCAGAGCGCAATGCAAAAACATCTGCTACTTAGCAACAACAACACTAACCTATTTTTTTTAACATATGGATCCAACTTTTATTGTGCAGCATTTTTGTAACAACACTGTATACTACAAAAGAGTGTTGTGTTAAATTGGGTAGGCAGTCCTACCTGTTCTTTTCTTGGGAAACACTGGATCAACCAGTTAATTTTATTTTTTTAATAATAAAAAAGAAAAAAGGGAAATGTGGAGGATGCAATATGGTCTTGCTAAGTGACAGAGCAAGCCACCATGTTTTAAAAGTTGTTCTGCTCACCCACACAGGAAAAGCAGCCAATCAGAAGGCATGCTTAGGAAGACATTGGGGGCAGATTTGCACTTGTGCTGTTGAGTTTTGTTGATAATAGTATTGTAATATATGGAGAGAGGCAAATAATACTATCATACCCATACAAAAAAATCCTTGTAATACATCGCTCAGTCCTGTAATAGTATACTTCTGGTCCTTGTAATACTGTGCTTCCGACCAATAATACTGTACTTCCAGTCCTCGTAATACCATCGTTCAGACCTCAGTACCGCGGCTAATGTCGAAGCTTGTTTTTTTCTTTCTTTTTTCATTTTTGTTCCTTTATGTAATAAAGAAATGGGAGCGAGTAATGGGAATACGGCAACTCGACAGTGAGGAGTGAGGGGCACACAGCAAGCACACAGTGAGGAGTGAGGAACACGAACATGGAACCATCCCTCAACTAATGCAGAGGTAAAAGTTTGTCAGCCTCTCACATCCATATATTACAAAAAACAACAGATAGGTTCCACAGTATCACTCCACTGTAATTTACTGGAACCTATCTATTATTCTATTTGTTCAGGTATGGAACGATGGTATTACTGCATCTGAATGATAATGTCATCACTTGTAAAGTGTGATATTATCACTCTGGGAGTGAGTGTATTACTGAAAATGTTTTGCATGCTTTAGTATGCTATTAATTTCAAAATCCGTATATTAAACATATATTATGAAAAAAGCCACCCACATGTTCTGGAAATGTACATTTTTAAGGATACAAAAATTAAAATATTGTCAGGAATTACCCAGTAAAAAATGCTTGGCATGTGTTTTGCTCTTTTTGATCACAAGGTAGTGACGTATCTGATGAGGTTGAAATTTTACTGTGGGGGCTCGAGTTTAAGGTCTTGAAATTGGTGACTATCCACCTGGCTGTACTCAGATGTTGCATGTTTTGTATTTGGGTAGTACATATCACTTTATAAATGTCTACGCTGTTCAGACAATAGGCACAAGAGTAGCCACTTTCAAAGAAATTTAACTGTAGTTATACAAAACTAAAACTGTGATTTTTGGGTGTTAATTATGGCTTAACAGTAGAAGATAGGGCCTCAGAACAACTAAACTATTAAGTGACATCAGTTGTTTGCAGGATATTATCAGGACAGCTGTGTTCTAAGATGCATATAAAATGATACAACACTCTGGTGGGAAAACATATATACAGGGTACTCTAGGTGCCCAAATTGATTTTTTTTTAAATCTGAGTCTGATTTCAATTAGTAAGTCAGAATGATAGAAGCAGAGACATCAGATCACCTAGCCCTATTATGTCACTGTTGCCCTGGGTGCAGGATACATCAGACTGAAAGTTTCTGGAAGCTAAATAATAGTCTTAGAATCTGAACATGTTAGGCTTGCATGGACCCAATCCATCCAATGTGCTTATGATGGGTTAAATGAATGGTAGGAGGATTCTAATTCTGATATTAAGACATTTTTTCAAAACCTGGCAAACAGACAAGATGCAATACTTCACATTAAGAACTAATTTTCATAAACGTCTTTCTATCATGTGTAAAAAATATCATGATTTAAGGGATCAAATTGAATTGCTCAAGAAAGAAATAAGACTCCTTTAGTATGACCATGCTGGCTTCCTAAAACAGGAACTGCAGCCAAGTATGCAAGAGAAACAGCAGTGTCTGAATATTGTTAAAGGGTGCCAGGTCAGGGTTACTAAGTTTGTTATGTTAGGTCTCTTAAGAGAATCTCACCATACTTTGTGCTAGGACTGTGTGAACCTCCCAGTGCTCAACTGTGTTACAGATGACTGTCAAACCAGGTAAAGTTCATAATAGTTCTCTTATGAGTGGACAAGTTTGCACTGGTTCAACCATTAAAAGCATTAGAAAATGAAATTGCATAACTACCTCGACTGATGAAGCACCCAAAACAACAGGATGATACAATGGGTCACACTGAAGGGTACTGGTTCCAAAAACTGTCCATTCAGCCAGTAGCAAACATGGACATTGCTAGTAGTAAACAAGAGTACATGGCTAACAATGCTCAGATAAAATGGCTGCAACTGTAGGGCATATCTATACTTTCTAAATATAAGTAAAGAATACCATAACATAGCTACTGGTTTCAAAATATGTGTGTGCACTGGGATGGTGCCAGACAAGGACAAGGCTTCCAGTTATGCCATGGATAAGTGTTGTACATGTTGGTTTCATGAGCAGTGATGCCCCCAAAATGATTTACTGGGCTTATGTAGACCTACCAAAAATTCACAAGACATTATTCTGAAGAAGACTGAGTGAAGATTACAGTGCAGCATCCCACAGTGTGGGCTACTGGTTCCAAAAACTGTGTGCCCATTGGGACAGTGCCACACATTTTTTATTTATTCAAATCTTAGATGACTTCTATGAGCAGATGCTCGTTGAGAGGTTCCACATCAGATGTATTAACACAAGAAGACACACTATAGTTACAGTAAATTATACATACAGGCCCAGATATTCAAAACTGTTGTGCCATGCGCAACCCACTAATGCGCCCCGGTGTGATATTCAAACAGGGATTGTGCCTGGCACAAATCCCAATGAGCAGGAGCACATCAGTAATGTATGCGGCGCAGGTAGTGAGGGCTTGCCCATGCATACTCCACACATTCCAATATTCAGCCCGGGATGTGATGAGTCCATGCATGCACAACCCCTACTTGCACCGCACACAGGTGAGCCCTCCAAAAAAGGAAAAATGTCTGGCCACCCACAGGTGAGCTGCCATATTGCAGGGCGCAACATGGCAGCTGCCACCTGTGGGTGGCCACCCAAGCTCCGGCTGCACCTCTGTGGTGGCACCTCCCAATGCCCAATCGAGGGCATCTGTTTATAATAATAACGTCCTATCTCCCTGGTGGTCCAGTGGACTGCTGTCAGCCTGATCACAAGCATTCGTAATATGAAAATAAAATCCAATATCCCTGGTGGTCCAGTGGACTGTTCACAGCCCGATTGTGGGCATTTGTAATATGAAAATAAAATTCAATATCGCTGGTGGTCCAGTGGACTGCTTGCAGCCCGATCATGGGCGTTTGTATTAAAAACATGAAGTCCAATATCTCTGGTGGTCCAGAGGACTGCTTGCAGCCTGATCATGGGCATTTGTATTAAAAACATGAAGACCAATATGCCTGGTGGTCCAGCAGTACCCCTCTCCCCCCCTGCCCACTAAGCCCTACCATCTCGCTCCCCTCCCGGTCAGCGGCGAGCAGCAGCAACCCACCTGCCTGCCACCCACTGCCCACCAACTGACACTGCGTAGAGCTAGTTATGCCCGCTGGTCTACAGCGAACCAATGGGTGTGCTCGCATCCATTTCACTTCCAGATATGTGAATGGATCCATCTCACATATCTGTAATGTATAGTACGGTATGGGCTGCATGTCCACTGGCTCATGCTGTGGACCAATGGGCGTACAGCCCTACCTATGGTGTCAGTCAGCGGGTGGCGGGCAGCAGGTGGGTGGGGTCCTGCTGCCCGCCACTGACTGGGTGGGAGCGGGGTGGTGGGGCTCAGTGGGTGGTGGGGATGGGTACTGCTAGACAACCAGGGATATTGGTCTTCATGTTTTTAATACAAATGCCTGCAATCAGGCTGCAAGCAGTCCTCTGGACCACCAGAGATATTGGACTTCATGTTTTTAATACAAATGCCCACGATCGGACTGCAAGCAGTCCACTGGACTACCAGGGATATTGGATTTTATTTTCATATTACAAATGCCCACAATCGGGCTGTGAACGGTCCACTGGACCACCAGGGATATTGGATTTTATTTTCATATTACAAATGCCCATGATTGGGCTGACAGCGGTCCACTGGACCACCAGGGATATTGGACATTATTTGCTTACTACAAATGCCCAGGACTGGGCTGTGAGTGGTCCACTGGACCACCAGGGATGTTGGACATTATTTACTTATTACAAATGCCCACGATCAGGCTGCAAGCAATCCACTGGACCACCAGGGATATAGGATGTGTAATAATGTTTACTTAAGTCTGTGATCGGGCTGCAGGGGACATTGCTGCACTGTGCAGGGGGCGTCGGTCCCTGATGGCTGCAGCCTGGCATGGTGCCAGGTGCAAGTCGCTGGGGATCAGTGCACCTGCATGCAAATGGGGCCATAATGACATGCAAATGGCCCCATTTGTACCTTGCATACATTATGACCCCATTTGCATGTGCACTTTTGAATATCACGGTTGTTGCCCATAGCGCAGCAGAACTTGCACAAGCACATCCCCCTGTTCCACTCTGGCTACTTCTGCTAGCACATGTGCACTGTGGGTGGCCAAGGTGTGATATTCAATGATGCTGTGCTATGGCGCAGTTCCGTTGAATATTGCCCAGTCAACACCCCTGCACAGCCAAGTTGCACTGTGCCCAGACTTGCACCACAGCCTGGCGCAGTCTGAATATCCGAACCACAGAGTACAAAAAAATTCAACAGTACATGGGTTGCAGTGACAAACAGTTACACAAATTGTGCTAAGACATAGTACACAATATGCCAGTGTCCTGCTGAAGAGAGAGAGAGGGGCAGAGGCAGACTGTTAGGGTGAGGTAGGGAGGGACAGTGGGAGCTGAGATACTAAGGGCAGAGGGAAAGAAAAGTGCCAAGGGGTACAGGGTGGGAGGCAAGTACTAGGGTAAAAGGGGGTTGAAGGCAAGTGCTTGGGCAAAGACACATGGACAAGGCTTCCTGTTATGCCATGGGTAAGTGTTGTGCATTCTGGTTTCATGGTCAACGCTACCCCCAAAATTATTTATTCACCTGGTTGGACCTGCCAAAAAATCACAAAACATTAATCTGAAGAAGACCAAGTGACAACAGCAGTGTAGCATCCCGCAGTGTATGAGTAGTTTACTTGTTCCAAAAAGCTAACTGACACAGAAGCCCTCCTCATCCTCCATCTTCAGTGCAGCTGGAAGTGTAAGAGATTCATTATCCATAAACCATGGCAAAAAGGGCTTTGGAGAAAGGGGTAGGTAATTTTTTAAAAAGTGAGCATCTCTACATTTTGGGATAAAAGACAGATTCTCCTGTTGGTGACAATAAAATTCTGAGTACAAACTTGCCGGTGGGCAACTGAGGTCACCGGCATCATCAATATTTTATTATTTAATTAAATAGTCATCACAAATAGTCATTTTACAAAAGATACAATAAAAGAATCACAGTGTACAATCACAAACAGTATTAAAAGGTGAAAAAGTAAAAAAACATATAGATTCCCCTAATCTAAGCTGGTCATATGTTACATATAGTAGTAAGTAAGGAAGTAATAAGAGTTGATAAAGCAGTGGGGCCAGATGGGGTGCACCCCAGGGTCCTTAAAGAACTGAGAGGTGGTGGCTGAACCTCTGGCTATCCTATTTAGCTGATCACTGGAAACAGGGGAGGTACCCAAAGACTGGAGGTCAGCAGATGTAGTCCCCTTATACAAAAGCGGAACAAAGAGGAAGCAGGGAACTACAGACCAGTCAGCCTCACCTCAGTAGTGGGAAGATCATGGAAGCACTACTGAAGGAGAGATTGGTGGAACATCTGGTTGTCAATGGACTACAGGACCCAAGGCAGCATGGTTTCACCAGGGGAGGTCATGTCAGACCAACCTCATTGAATGTTTTGACTGGGTGACTAGGGAGGTGGATCAGGGAGGGCGGTGGACATGGCCTATCTGGACTTCAGCAAGGCCTTTGACACTGTGCCACAAGACTATTACCAAACTGGGGAATATGGGTGTGGGCAGGACAGTAGTGTGGTGGGTAGGTAACTGGCTGGGTGGCAGGACACAGAGGGTGGTGGTAAATGGCTGTCACTCCACAGAGGGAAGAGTGACCAGTGGGGTACCACAGGGATCAGTGCTGGGACCGGTCCTATTCAACATCTTCATCAGTGACATTGCGCAGGACCTAGAAGGCAGAATTTGACTGTTCGCTGATGACACAAAGCTCTGTAACAGAGTAGACACACCAGAGGGTGTAGACAGAATGAGAAGCGACCTGCAGAAACTTGAAGAATGGTCAGGGGCTTGGCAGTTGAAATTCAATGCAAAGAAGTGCAAGATAATGCATATGGGGCACAAAAACCCTGGTACAATATATCAGTTGAGGGGTGAGGATATAGCATGCACCAAGCAGGAAAGGGATCTTGGGGTTATCATCTCTGATGACCTCAAGGTAGGAAACAGTGTGACAAAGCAGCAGGTAAAGCAAATAGGATGCTGGGATGTATAGGCAGGGCATCACCAGCAGGAAAAGGAGGTCATAATTCGCTATACAAGACACTAGTGAGGCCCCAACTGGGTACAGTGTACAGTTCTGGAGACTATACCTACGTAAGGGACATAGACAGGGTAGAGAAGGTTCAGAGGAGGGCAACAAAGATGGTGCATGGATTGCATCACAAGTCCTATGAAGACAGGTTGAAGGAACTGAACATGTACTCCCTGGAGAGAGGAGGAGAGAGAGGGATATGATAGAGACATACAAGTATCTTACAGGGAGGAACAGGGTGCAGGAAAACACTATTTTAAGTGAAAAAGATGTTCCAGGACTAGAGGGTATGGGATGAAGTTGGAGGGAGGACGATTCAGAGGAAACATGAGAAAGAATTTCTTCACAGAACAGGTGGTGGACAAGTGGAACACCCTGCCAGAGGAAGTGGTGGGGGCTGAAACAATCACAGGATTTAAGAATGCATGGGATATACATAAAGGAATTCTGGAGGTCAGGGCTAAGGGGCAACAGACTTCTAGGAAAACAAACTGAACTTACAAGCTCAAATGGGCAGACTGGGTGGGCCATAGGCCCTTATCTGCCGACACTGTCTATGTATCTATGTGTCTATATTATTGCACATTACCAATTATTGCACTCTACAAATCGTAAAATGTATCTTGTACCACTCTATATTTAACTTTACTAATTGACAAGAAACATTTTCCTAATCTTTGTATAGTCCATGGGTCTCCAGTATGAAGCAATATATTTGTTAAAATATTGTTTTCAGCCTGATGTACTGCATTCATAAAAGGTCCTAGCCAGTACAGTCTCTCTTTTGTATACCAGCTGCAAGTCCACAACACGTGCATTAAGTCTTTAAGTCCTCCAGCTGAACAATCACAACCCCAGTTGTAATGACCTCCTTATTGTATTTATATAGCAGTACATTACTCAGGAACTGTTCGAATTTGTATCTGATAAATGTATTTCTCAGATTTGCATCTGTCAAAATATCCAAATAGTTCTTATACCCCAAAAGAAAAATTGTTTTTGTAAAACCATTTGGAGTACTGAGATTCAATTATGGCCGTTAAGTCTTCACAGTTCAAGTTATTAGTCACGTTTTGTGCAATGTATATTTTATATTGTGAGCTTAATGTAATTCCTTTGTTTTCAAAACTACTAATTTGTGTCTGTTCAGCAAGGAGGCCAAGTTAGTATAGTAGTATTCACCTCTATAGCCCACGGTAAACCAAAACTCTTTTTCACTCAAACAGCACTTCACTAACATAGTGTCAGACAGGTTGGTCATTCTTACCCAACAATTCAGTTTCCTCATTTTAATAATAATAATAATATTTGCTTTATTTTTATAGCGCCTTTCTACAGCCAAGATGCTGTACAACTTTAAAAACAAGTAACAGCCATTAAAATGCTTGAAGTTCACATACAGCACGTCATACAGTTACTCCTGATAGGCAAGATGCCGTAAGTGGATCTTCAAGGCCCCTGATCCTAGCCCTAATATTAGGGAGTCCTAACTCTGCCCTCAAGTATGAGGCCAGGCAAGAATGGCCTAGCCTCATTATATTCTTGAGTGCTTTAAACAAAAGAGACATTAATTTGTTGGTATTTCTAAATTCCCACACCTCTGCACCATATAGCAGCTGTACTTCAAATTTTGTTTTTATTACTTGTAAATGTGGTCTGATGGTTTATCCTCCATACCTGAAGTTAAATCTTATTAAACCACCCATTTTTTTAATTTTTCCATAGTCATATTCAAATGAGTATTCCACACACAATTGGCATAAAATGCTATTCCCAATTATATACAGCTATGGACAACTTCAATCTTATCTTCCCCCAGTTGCCAGGAGCCAGCAATATTCCTATTCCCAAAGATGACAATTTTAGTTTTTTTGAGGTTAATATTTAGTTGTAATTCTGCTGATTTTATGTAAATAAAATCTAACTTCTTCTGTAGATCCATCTTAAATAAGGAGAATAAGACAATGGCATCTGCGTACGTCAATAGGGGGCAGGCAGAAAGAGTTTTTTTATCTTTGGAGAATCAGAGGTACGAAATTTACATTCTTTAAGCATCTTATCTACGTATAACAAAAACAATAGGGAGCTAAAAGGACTCCTGTCTGACACATTTATTAATTTTAAATGCAGATGATAAGTTAGCATTAGAGCTCAGTCTTATTTTGGCCCAAGTGTCATGGTAAAGGCTCGCTATTATGGAGACTAAATTTCTTTCTATACCTCTAATGATTAATATTGTCCATAGCATATTTCTAGAAATAGAATCAAAGACTGAAGAGTAGTCTATAAATGCTAAATAAAATTTTGTCTTTGCAATAAGACGTATTTCTCACTACGAAGTCTTATTATGTAAATATTGTCAGTAGTGGAGCAATTAGTTCTAAACCCTCTCTATGCTCTTCCTGGGTCTTCAGCCTTTCCCTTAAAAAAACAATTTCAGAATGACATCTAGAAGACTACTGGGTCAGTACATAGCCGGTTCAGTCAGGCTGCCTTTCTTTATGTACCTGGGTTATATTTGCTCCCCTCCAAGTATGCTGAAAACAATTTGCCTTAATGCATTTGTTATAATAAATACTTAGCATCTTACACCAGTATGCTGGATGACATAAGTAAACTTCAACTGGGATACCATCTGGTCCAGCAGCTTTATGCTTTTTCAAAGTGCAAACAGCTAGATAAACTTCATTCTTAGAAAGAGGATAATCATAACTCTGCTTGCCACAATCGCTGATTGTATTCTCAGATACTTGCAGGTCAGCAGCTGAGGTGTTTCACAGCTACCTGTGTCCAGCAAGACTAAATGGATTTTTTGGTACCAGTACAGGAGAGGCTCAGCTCCTTCTGCTAGTGGCACATTCTCATCCTTATAATCTGCACCATTTTATTTGCTGGCATCTCAGTCCCCACTGTGGTAAAAACTGGCTTTCCATGCTTTTTCATTAAGCCAGACAGACAATTGTTCCAGAGTGGTTTGTCATCCATTGCCATCTTTCTAAGAAACATATAATCTGTTGGCAGAAAAATACCTCCTGGCCCACCTATTCTGCCCTGAAGTCCCTACCTACTGTGCCACCATAGACCCTAAGTGATCTATGGCATTATCTCCATCCCATTCCTGTAACTAAGGTCCCCCTGTGCCTGTCCCTTGTACGTTTGAAACCTGCTACTGTTTCTGTACCTACTTCTTCTGCTGGGAGTCTGTCGCAGGTGTTCAACACCCTTTCTGAAAAGAACTATTTCCTTACATTCCATTTATGTCTCCCCCTTCCAGCTTCATATAATTGCCCCTTTGTTCTTGAACATCTCTTCTTGTGCAATATGCCACCCTCCCGTACCTCACTGATACCTTTGAGGTATTTAAATATTTCAGTCAAATCTCCTGTTTCTCTCCTCTCCTCCAGTGAGTACATAATTAATGAGGGGTGCAGAAACAGCAGTAGTAGCATGTTGAATTGGAAGCAAAAATGAGTGACTCCGGTGATGTAAACTAGTGTAAACACATTGTGATCCTCCTTTTTATTTCTCTTCCACTGGGTCTGTCAGTGTGGTTGAAAGGGATTATGATGCGTTTTTTCTTCTGCTCTATTTGTGCTCCAGGGCTTGTTTTGTGCCATATGTGCAGAGACCAGATGGATAAACCAGGCTTTATAGGACTCTGATATGTACCACATTTTTGTGCGCCAGTGAATGTCACAAATGTGTCATTGTACAGAGGGTCAAGAGAGTGGTCATGATGTAGTGGTCATCTGTATGCATTTTTGAAATGCATGTGCCATTCCAGAAATGTGATTTTATCTTTTCTACTAGACTGAGAGCAGTGGTATCCTTCTTTTGCTCATATTGAGTTTTCATATGAAGAAGTCACAGGCTGATGAGGGCAGTGAGAGAGAACATCTGGCACAGATCAACTGTATCAGTACTTACCACCCTTTGGCCTCTGCAAAGAGCTTCAGCACAGTGCAGGGGTTCTCCATCAGGCACCACTGATTTGGGCTGATATTTACCTCTCCCTTGCCATTACCATGCTTAGTGACAAGCTGGTGGCTAGCTTTCTGTTATTCTAGCTGCTGTTCCATCATGTAATAAGTGGAATTCCATTTTGTTGCCATATCTTGCTTCAGGTGGTGGAGTGGAAGATAGATCTAGGGCTGTGCCAATTATTGTAAGGGCCCTCCTGCAAAATAGTTTTTGGGGTCCTACTTTCCCACCAATAAGCGTAACAGAACCATTAGTGTATATAAAATATTTATACTGTAAGTTCATTTGTATCTGTCCTGCTGAGCATCCATATAATGTCCATGCTGCCCCCCCCCCCCTTGTTGGTATAATAATCAAGGAACTGAACAATAGAAAGTTTTCTTAATCCTGCTGTCTAATGCAGTGGGCCTTCTGACAATGCGGGCCCTACTGCAGCCGCATCTCTTGCACCTCCCTGGTCATGTTCCTGGATGGTTCCAATGCTGAATGTTTAGTAACAGCTTCCATGCTTTTGCAGAACAGCTAAAATGACCCAGTTTTGGCCAAACCTACATATGTCTGCACAGTGATGCCTTCCTCATCTAGGAAGCCCTGAACTACCAGATTTATACATTGAGCAAAACATGGAACATGTGTATAATCCACATCACTAAGTACCTTTACAATCTTCTTTGCATTATTGGATACTATTAAACCTGGTATTGCCAGCCTGTTAGAGCAGTGGTTAGATTTATGCTTGTGACACCAGTGACCTGGGTTCAAGAACAGACCTGGGTCATTGAAGGGCCAGCGGGGGATGGAGCATCCTTGGATAGCACTCCTTCTCTGGAGGGAGGGTGGAGAGTATGTCTGGTGTTTGAGGAACCCCTGGTGGAGGCCGGGAGTACCAAGAGCAGCCAGTGTCTCGATGTCTTAGGGGGTTGGGAGGACCCAGGAAGTCATTGCTTGCCCCCACCCCTAAGGAAAACCAGGGGAAAAAATCACTGCTGCCTGCATCCTCATGAGGACCCCTCACTATCCTTAATACACTCCCAGGCCAGCTCCCCTATCTGGCTGTGTTCCACAGCACTTTGGCTGGTGCTGCAGCCCCACCCTGGGGGGGGCAAGCCAAGGGGGCAACCGGGAGCATGGCACATATGGAAGTCGAGGATGGCGGCAACCATGACCAGGCTGAATCTACCAATTCAGGCAATAGACAAAAAGTATAATAATTAAAAAAAAAAAACTGGTGTTGAGTGTGGTGTCAGCCACTCCTCAAACATCTGTTGAAAGAAGTGTAACCATTTTTCTGTATGACGGTCATTGTCAAAGTCAGAAATACATAACATTGCCTGCTTGCAGAGGTCAGAGAGGGCCCTGGTGATTTGTGGCTACTGCACCATTGCTGCTGGCACTTAGCCCAGAGGAGGAGGGGAGGAGGAAGAGAAGGGGTAGAAAAAGGGAAAATTGACCAAGTGGGAAGTCACTACCTGTAATCAGTAGTGTTACCACTGATCCATATGACAGTGGTGATGCGAAGGGCTAAAACAAATGCTTTCAGGGCATGAGATACAGTCATGTAGACACTCTGACAAAACAGGAAGAGCCACTGTGGAAAAGAAGGTACTGCTTGGCACTTGATACCTTGGCACCGAAACTTGCATTAACAATAGAAAACCTGCATTGCTCACAGAGGAGAAAGGCAGCAAGCCATTGGCTAGTATTTCCAGGTAACACCATATATGAGCACCTATTATTGAGCTACTCAATATGATTGACTCAATAATAACGTTTGGAAGTAGAGCGAGTGGTGAAAGAAGTCGCTATATCATGTAGCAGGGAGCTACACTCACTAGAGCAGGATATAGCATGATGGTTAGGCTAGGACTGCTGAGCTGGCCTTGTAGCATGGCAGAATATGCTCCCACCCCTGAAGCAAGCAACCTGGGTTTAGATCTAGTGGCTGGAAAGGAAATATTTTTGGTTTTTAAATCTTTATGTTTTTCCCTAGGGCTCTGTCCTCATGGAGTTGATTATCTGTATTTGGGGGGCAGGGGAGCACAGGGGGCATAGCCCTCCACAGAGGGAGACGCAGTGAGTATAGTCCCCCACACAAAAATACATATCTTTCTTTTTTAAAGATGTAGTAAGTGACCACCTCTATTGCAACGGTCGCTCTACTGTTCATCGCCCTTTGTCTGTCAGGCGTTTTTTGTCTCTCTCTTTGTGGTTGGTGCTCATTAGGAGTCACCGTTATCACATAAAACCCATTTCCACAATTGCTCTTGTTAACTTTTTTGCCTCTGGTCTGTTGGTTTTATATTTCTGGCCCATTTTCAGGAACTCAGCTAGTGACAGTTGAGTGCTTATTCTCCTTGAACATGACATCTTGCTCATAATTTTGCCACTCCTTGGAGTGGAAGTGATTGGAGATTTGCAACCCCTTTGAGATGTGGTACTCAATGGGCTAAAGAACTGATGAATGGAAGGTGCTGGAATTGTGCACCAGCTACCACTTGAATAACTTTACTCTTCTTCTTCCTCTCCACCTGGTCTCCAAATGTTCTCCTCCCCCTGGCCATCATCGTTATCATCATCAGCTTCACTGCCTGGTGGTGCTGCTGCTGATGCCATGCATTGGCATGCCTTCTCATGCCAAGGTCTGTGGGACTCAACAAATGCCTTTTCATGGTAGATGTTCCCAGCAACGTTCCCTCCTTATCGCAATTCAGCCTGTCTTTTACATAAAAATCACACTACATGTGTCAGTGTTTTTTTTTTGTCCACTTAAAAGAAATCCCACAACACCGATGGTTGGTCTTTTCTCCTGGCACTCTTGGCTGTTGCCTAATAGGAAGGCTACTGTGGGCTGTTTCCAAATCATCTCCCTCCTCCTCTTTCTCCACCACTTCTTCATGGTCTGGGAAAGGTTCTTCTTCTTCTAGCGTGTGTCCTGGGCCATCAGTTTTGCCTGTGTCTACTTTATCTGCTGTCATTTCAGATGCTTAATGTGTTTCCCCTTGTTGTGTTGTTGCCATTCTTGCTTTCTGTGCTTTTCTTTTTTTCACCATAACTTTTGGTCTTTTTTGATCTTTTACATGCACCTGTTTCAAGTTAAATTGTTACTGTCATTACTTTTATCAGATATTTTATCAAAATCTATATCTTTGTCCCCAAGCTCGGTCAAACTCCTTCAATTAGAGCAAGCTAGAGGAAAAAGAAAAGGAGAACATAGAAACATTGTGGCTGCAGTTGCAGGCTAGGAGAGAAAGGAAGATTAGGATGGGAGTGGTATACAGACTGTCCAACCAGGGTCAGGACAAGGTCAGAGAGTTGTGTTCCTAGCTGAGGATCACATCCAAAGAAGGGGAGGTTGTAGTAGTACGGAACTTTAATCTGCCTAAAATAGATTGGCTACTCCCACCACATCCTGCCCTAAAAGTTAGGAAATCTTAAATGCAATTCAGGATGGCTTCGTGACTCAGTGTGTGACTGATGCCACCAGGAAGGGGGTAATTCTGGACCTAGTGCTCACCAATGGGGAGCATGTACAGGACAGCGAAGTTAGGGAACCCCTGGTGGAAGCGACCACGATACAGTGTGGTTAAGTTTTGACATGGGCAAAGATAACATCCCCACCAAGACCAGAACAATGGATTTTCTGAGGGCAAATTTAAAAAAAGGTGATAGGAGTGCTAAGGGAAAACCTGGAAAGCATGGAAAAGGGTATGGAGGTGGATCGATCACGGGCTATCATTAGGGGGGGCTATTCAAATGGCCACAAGCAGCTGTATCAAAATAAGGAGGAAAAGAACAGCAAATAAAGAGAAGGAGCAAGAATACAGGTGGCAAGATATGGTAGCAAGAAGGGAGGTACAGCAGGCAAAGGCACCAGAAGAGCTCCAAATAGCCACAGGAATAAAGAACAGGAGAAGGCCTTCTTTTGCAACATAAGCAAAAGGAGGGACAAGAAGGATGGCATCATTATGCTGAGGAAGAGGGATGGTTGGGTTGATGAAGATGGGAGCAAAGCAGAGGTATTAAATGAATACTTCTGCTTCATCTTTACAAAGGAAAAGGATAGACCAATGCCATGGGCAGGGAGAAGAAGGGAGGGAATGGGGGGAAGCCATTGGGGTGATCGAGAATGAAAGAGTAAGGAAGGGGCTGATAGTCCTGAGGGTGAACAAATCCCTGTGGGCAGATAAAATACACCCCAGGGTATTGAAAGAGTTAGCAGAGGATCTGGCAGGGCTGCTGGCTGTTCTCCTCAATAGATCTTTAGAGTCAGTAGTGGTGCAGCTGGAAGGGAGAATGGCACATGCGGTGCCCCTCCACAACAGTGGATTCAAGGATGACCCAGGTAACTATAGGCCAGTTAGCTTGACCTCAATAGTATGTAAACTCATGGAGACCATGTTAAAGCAAAGGTTGGTGAGGTACAGTATATAGAGCAGAATGGTCTACAGGACAAAAGACAGCATGCATTTGTGACAGGTGGATTGTGCCAAATTAACCTGATCATCTTCTTTGATTGGATAACTAGGGCAGTGAACAAAGGCCAGGCAGTGGACATCATTTACCTGGACTTTAGCAGTGCCTTCAATTCTGTACCACACAAAAGGTTGACAATAAAACATAGGGATGTAGGGGTGGGGTAGAATATGGTAAAATGGGTTGAAAACTGGTTGAGCTGTAGAACCAAGAAAGTAGTGGTTAGGGGTGAATTCTTCAGCACCAAGGAGGTCACCAGTGAGGTTCCGCAGGAATCTGTGCTGGGGCCAGTGTTGTTCAATCACACACACACACTGCTTCAGAAGAAGGAAGGAAGGAAGAAGGAACCTAAGCAACTTGGTGGAATGTGAAGACTAACAGTTTCAATTTGAAAACTGCCACCAAAAGAAAAAAATACAACTTTTTTTGTAATTATTTTTTATGGAATGCCACCAGGGTGCTAGCCACATGGGACCAGACCCCAGCATGCTGCCAGCTGGTACACACTTGCTGCCTTGCTCACTGCCCAGATCACACTGAAAAAGGTTGCTTCAGGACTCAGAAGGAGGAGGAAGAAGTAGCTGTTGCAAGCAAGACTCCAACTTCCGTGAATGTTAATTTTGATGCTGCTACAAAAAGAAATGTAAGGCGTGAATGTGAATGATGAAGAATTATTTAAATTTGTTATGGGATGCCACCAAGGTGCCAACTACCAGTGGCTACTGGCCAGGCACTGTTCTGCAGCCAGCACATATATAATTACTGTTAGGTAAAATAAGTAAATAAAAGTAACTACCTAAAAAAGTCACATCTTAGACTTTGGCTGCGGTGTCAGCCAAATCTGTTTGTATTTGTAATGCCCTGTAATTGCTAGTTCAGCACTGAAACAAAAATGAGTGCTGCATTGCTGAGATTAGGCAGCAAGTAGGCACTGGCAGACTGCCACATCATGCTCCCTGTGCCTGCTGCTCAGACTCAAGCACACTGTAGTCTCTACCATCTCAGTTCTCTCTGCAAGCTCTGGTCCCAGAGGCCAGCTGCAACACCCATAGCCTGAACTTTTTTCCCTCCTAAATATCTCCCTCCACAACTCTGCTGTTGCAGGACTGGTGTAAATTACATTTTTGAAGGTTTTATTTAGTTTTTTTTAAAGAACTTCCTAACTAATCTAACTAGAAGTGAATCATAGCCCTGCCTGAGCCACCTAACAGCCAGCAAAGGAGCAGCCAAACAGCTTCCACTTCTCCCGTTTCCCAACTTGAAGTCTATCGAGCTATTATGTCCCTAAACCCACCCAAGTCCAGCCCTGATGGCCTTCACCTAAGACTTCTCAGAATTTCTACCCCTCCCTTGTAATCCCCCTCACACACCTCCTCAACCTTTCTTTTTTCCTAATCCTCAGTCCCATTGGCCTGGAAATATGCCAAAGTGATTCCTCTCCACAAGGGCAGCAGCACCTCCTCCTCAGAAAACTCCCTGCTCCTCTCCTTAGCCAAAATCCAAGAATCTATTGTCCACATGAGACTCAATATTTTCCTCACATCCACAAACACCCCCATCCCCATCCAATCAGGGTTCAGAATGTCTCACTCCACTTCTTCCTCCCTACTATGCTTCACCAACTCCATACTCTCCGTCATTGATATTGGTCACTTTACCTCCACAATATTCATCAACCTTGCAAAAGCTTTCGACTCCGCTTCTTGCCCCCTCTTCATAAACAAACTCCAGGGAGTTGAACTGTTTCCCCCTAGTAGTAGATTGGTTTAACATATTTCTCACTGGCAGGCAGCAAGCCATACAAATCAGTAGTGTCCTCTCTTCCTCCTTTTCCCATCCTATCTGGTGTTCCCCATGGTTCTGTCCTTGGACCTCTCCTCTTTTCTCTCTCAATTAATGATCTCCCTTCATTCTGCTCCAATTCTCACATACATATGTATGTCGATAACACACCATCATCTACCTGCCCTGTCCCACTGTTCCAATGTCCAGACTCCCCTTTAACATGATTTCCACAGAGTAATGAACTGGTTCTAAGATCACCAGCTTAAAATGAACACCAAAAAAGAACAATTTCCATGACCTCTGGCTCAAGGCAAAATCTAGACAGACTATCACCTCCTCCAGTCTTCACCACACTTACAGGCACACCCCTCAAAGTGGTATCTACCTACAAATACCTAGGTGTTTGGCTTGACCCATCCTTAAATTTTTTATCCCATATCACTGCAATGCACTCAAAACTTTGCTCAAAACTAGGTCTTCTCTACAGACACTAGGACAGCCTGTCCCTCCCAGTCCATTGTGAATGTATAACCAAATTGATTCTCCCAGTATTTGATTATGCTGACATCATCTACAGCTCAGCAGACTCCTTTGCTCTCACAAGGTTTGATGTTTTCTTTAATGCTTTCTGTTGTTTTTGCCTCTGAGTCCCCTCTACTCACTCACCATTGTGACCTCTACTCCTTCCTCTCTCTCCCCTCCCTTCAGCAGAGATGACTGGCTCACAGCCTCACTTTCATCTCAAAATTCTGGTTCAACTCCCTCCCATCCTACCTCTCATCACTCCTCTCTCCTCCCACCCTCCCACCCCTCTACTCCTGTCTTTTCTGTACTTTCTGCATTCCCCATGCACACACATCAGCAGGCCAATTGGCCCTCTCCGTTAGCCTCTCATTTCCCTGGAACAAATTTCCCACTACTATTTGCCTCACCCGCACCTTCCCTGCTCTAAATCATCTGCTCAGACCAGCTCCAGTAACCTCCTGCTGCTGATCCTGAGGTCCCAATGCACCATACTTCCTCTACTACTTTAACTGCCAAGATTATTTCCTAGATGTTTTTTCTGCCTCACTACAGTATATCACACCATACAATGTCATATTGTAATCTGACTGTTTATGTTAAACGAATTATTATGCTTCACACATTATCACTTTGCTTTCTGATGTAACCTCTGATGCAAACTGTTATGCACTATGTATTATTGTACTATAATTAATGGGTCACATTTTTCCCTATAGAGAAAGCCATGTGTAAATCACTGAAATGAAGGAGAATTCATTACAGCATTCATGTGCCAGTTTTCAATGGGAAAATCCACGATCCAAGCTGTGCCTCATGAGCTATGTCAAATTGTCTCCCTCGTGAAGTCCGATGACTCAGTTGCCAGGCTACACCTACCAATGAACATAGCAACCAAGTAAAGAAAGACCACACCATATTAACAGACTGTTCCGAGTTTCAAAAGTGCACTATACCATTTTCAAAAAAGTTTGCTTTATTTTTTTAAAGTTAACAGTTCTAAATGTTGAAATGTTCCTGTTTCTTGCACAAAAGAAAAACATAAAGCACCGAACAAGGTAAGACTGTTTCATTTTCATGGTTCACATGGATCACATGGTCTAAGATTCCTCCAGCGAAAAAAACGCGACCCCTTAATATATTAAAAAAAATATGGGTTGCAGTGTGCAAACTAGAGTTTTACACACTGCGCCTCATACTTTATCCTATATGTAATGTAATGTATTTTGTATCTTTTATGCAATTGTCTCTTTCTATTGTTGTGATGCTCCTGTTTCCCCTATCTTCCCTGGGTCGCTCCTGGAAATGAGCCTTGGCTCAGACTGCCTCTCCTGGCTACCAATCCTTAAATAAGTATGTGTGAACTTTCACATTGGCTCACATCATCAAGCTGAATCTAGCTCCAAAATTAGGCTGTGACTCACACCATGCCCTAGTTAACTGTTTCAGGTGTGAACTGCAGTTCACTGTTTGACTTGTTTGCCTGGTCTACACCATTCAGAACAGGGTGAACTGCTTGAACCAAAAGTCCACCGATTTCCCCAAAAAGTACTCCTCAGCCCAAAAGAATCAAACACCCAAATTTCAAAATGTTCAATTTTTTTTGAAGACAAGAACTTACTGCCCCACTTTGCATATAGAACCAGAACAAATTATGGATATTATTTCTTAGTAAGTCCAACAGTCCTTGGGCCAACTCAGGTCTTCATGTGGGACTCGAGCTTTTTTCATGAAACTTGGTATTCCTACTTCATCTCAGGCATGTATTGATTATTTAATCACCCATGGTTCACTAGCTGAAGTTATAACTATTTATTTATTTATTGAAACGTTTCACTAGGAAAGGCACACTGAACAACAAGTTGCTCGTCTCACAGTGCTTCCTGGGGGAAAAAGTAGTAGAAATACATACATGCATACAACAGCAAACATTATTACAACAATATTGGCAGCGGTGAATAGCAAATAACAGAAAGAACATATTAAGTGCAGCATAAGTATACAGAGATCACAATGGACAGGGTAAGCGCACGACATTAGGATAACACCTTAAATTTATGATGATGGCACCGATTAGCCTGAAAGGATGAGGTGGATGTATTAATATATTTATATCTTCATAGGGAGTAACAGCAGAGGTGGAAAGGTATCAAGGCTATGAGGGGAGCAGAAGAATTGGAATCAAGGTTATAGATATAATGATAGTAGTAGATAGGAACCTAAAGTCATAGTTTTATTGGTAGTTATAGATATCTCAAAGGAATGGTGAGGTAGGAATCTCAGCAGGGAAATAAAGTAGTGGGGCTGAGGGGAGCTGTAATTCAGAATAGTTACTTAACATATTGATAGAGGATGGGGAGCAGGTCAGGAATACCAGGTAAGTTAATTACAGGTACAGTTCACAGAAACAACATTATGTAGGGCTGAAATTATAGAGCAGGGGGAGGAGGAGTGGTGAATCTGGTGAGGAAGTGAATTCCACAGTTTAGGGAAGTGATACGAGAAAGCAGCCTGTCCTGCAGTGATAGGAACAACCTAGGAACCAGAGTCGTAAGATCTAAGTGAGTGGGCAGAGGGAGGGAGGACTGATAGAGAGGAGGTGAGATAAGATGTGAGTGATCCAAACCAGAATTTAGAGACAAATTTAGTGCAATAATGGAGGTGTCTATTTTCTAGTGAGGGAAATGCCGGGGAGTGGTACAGCTGACAGTGGTGGGTGAGAGAAGGAGAGTCCAGAGCGAAGCAACAGAAAGAGTTGAAGAGGGTATCTGATGTGGCTAAGGAGGACTTAGGAGTGGCACTGTAGACTGCATCACAGTAGTCAAAAATAGGAAGGCTCATCTTGTGGTCAAGTTTGCACCTAGCCAGGAGAGGGAGGCAGTTCCGGTTCCTGTACAGAGTGCCAAGCTTGGGCGTAGCTTTTGCAGGATGGCATCCACATGACCAGAGAAGTTAGATTGTTGATAAAGCCAAACACCCAGATATCCAAATGAGGAGGTGTTCTCAAGGACTGTCCCGTCAAGAGTATGAAAAGAGGGCAGGGAAGGGAGCCTAGAGAGTCTCTGCCTAGTGCTGAAGGTCATGGAGACTGTCTTTTTGGCATTTAGAAAAAGCTGATGAGAGCAAAACCAGCGATGAACATTGTTGAAATCCTGCTGAAGTATGTTTGCAACATCAGTGGGGGGCTTTCCAGCGGTGTAGAGGACTGTGTCATCTGCGTACATATGTACTGAGGCTGATGTACAGACAGATGGTAAGTCATTAAGAAATATGGAGAAAAGTATAGGGCCCAACACGGACCCTTGATGTACACCAGTGTTGATGGGGAGGGGGAGAATTGGAGTCAGCAAATATGACTGACTGGGTCCAACCTACAAGGTAGACTCTGAACCAATTAGTGGCAGAGTCAGTCAGACCTGCAGAGGAAAGGGAGTTTAGTAGTAGGGTGTGGAAAACCATCTTGAAACCCTTTGCTAAGTTAACAAAAATGGCAGATGTGATTTAACCACTGTCCATCCTTGAGAGGATGGAGTCAGTAAGTCTAATTAGGGAGGCGGTGGTAGGGTGGTTTTCCAAAAATCAGATTAGAAAGGAGTGAAAAAGTTGGAGTTAGAGAGATAAGAAGAGAGCTGGGCAAGAACCAAGTGTTCTTGCAGTTTGACAAGGGTGGGAAGCAGGGATATGGGACGGTTGTTCCCCAGTGGGGAAGTATCACCACCCTTAGGTAGAGGAAGAGCAATGGCATGCTTCCAAACAGGTGGGATGACTGCCTTTTCAAACAAGAGGTCAGACAGTGGGGCAACGATAGCTGTAGCTGAGAAATATACCAGCTTGGAGTCCAAGCCATCAGATGAACTGCCTTTGGATGGGTTTAAGGTGTGCACAGCATCCAAGGTGTTAGAAGGGGCAATTTTAGTGAAAGAGAAACAGGTAGACTGGGACAGTGTGCATGGGGAGGGGGAGGGATCACCTGGCCTAGTAGATGGTAAGGAGGACAGGAGAGCAGCGGCACAAGAGGTGAAGTATGAATTAAATTCAGTAGCAACACAGAGGTGATCAGTAATAAGGGTGTTGGTTTAATCTGCAGCACAGTCCCTGAATAAAAATACTGTACCAGGTACAGATAGTCTAATTTCAGAGTTTTATTTACAATTTATAGATTTGTTAGCATGGGAGCCTGAATCCTTGTACAATGATATACTGGAGACAGGTGTATTGACTGGTGCAATGATGCAGGCTATTTTAATTTTCCTGCACAATAAAGTGGACAAGCAGGATTCAGCTAACTGAAGACCACTGAGTATGATTAGCACTGATTTGAACATTTCAGCCAAAAATCTAATGTCAAGATTAAGTAATGTTGCTGCTATTGTCATTGCCCCTCAACTTTCTGTATTAGGAAAATAGTGGAAAGAGGGACTTGAGGAAGTGTGAATGGCTTTCCCCTGGTGTTAGACCAGAAGAAGGTGTTTGACAAAGTTATGCATTTTTATTTGTTTCAGGTACTTTATCAGTATGGGACCCCACATACTTCTGTATCCCAGATACAGATATCATATAGAAACACAGTTTTGCTTCCTTTTGTTGATAGTTGTATAGGTAATGGGATCATAATACTTTGGGGTGTCCAACAAGGATGCACCCTAAGTCCGCTCTTCTGTGTATTTGCTATTGACTCCGTTATCAGAAAACTGATGTCATATTCCACATACCTGCAGATATCAATACACCCCTCTGTTCCCTTAAGTTTGTCTGCATACAGTATGTGAATAAACTCTGCTGTTTTACTGTTCCTGAGCTAGCAAAAAGCACCCTGATGGGTTGCTTTAATATGTATGTCCATATGTCCGGAGCAAGATATAATCTGACAAAGAATAAAGTGCTCTACACTGGAACAGATACAACAAGTTGCTTTACCTGGGCCAGGTAAAAGCACTTGCTGGTGTCAAGTCTCTGTGCATGCGTGCATATGTATGTGTGTGTGTTTGCCAGTTTTGTTTGATCTCTAAAGATTAAATCAGATATATAGCCTTGTTTGATTAATGAATGGGTATCACCAATCCTCTCTGCATGAGGTACAGGGTGCATTCACCTTTCTGACCCTAAGGCCACCTCCCCAGTGCTGGATTATATTAAGAGCACTTAAAAAAGTACCCAACAATGGGGCAAACTACTGTACCTCAACACATTTGTATTTTACCCTGAAAACTGCTAAATAGCCATATACTACATACAGATATTAATGCCCTGGTAGTTTTTTCACTCTGTCCTACAGGTCAGGAACAATGATCTTTAACAAAATTCTAAATGAAAATAAAATCCCCTTGACTGGCTTCAAGTGACAGCTACACCAATATTTAAAAGGGCAATAGATCTAATACCCCAAGTTACCATCCCATCAATTTAACTTCCATCAAATGTACATTAATGGGGAGAATTATTAAATCATATTTAGAAATAAAAATGGAAACACTAAATATTGTTGATCAAACTCAGCATGGATTCAGGCCAAGCTGTTTGTGTACAATGAACCTCATTTCTTTTTATAATCATATAAGTCAGGGCATAGACAACAACTTCCCTATGGATGTTATCCTGTTAGACTACAGTCGTGCTTTTGAAAAAGTCTCCCATGGTAAACTAGAAGACAAATTAGCATCACTAGGGTTTTCAAACTGCCTAATCAACTAGGTTAAAACTTGGCTCTCAGATAGGTCACAGAGGGTGAGAATCAATGTTGCACTGTCCAATATATGACTGGTCACTAGTAGAGTTCCCCAAGGCTTGGCGCTGGGACCTACACTGTTCAGTATATTCATTGGTGATATGCAGATAAAATCAAACAATATGCTTTCCAAATTTGCTGCCGATACAAAGTTGAAAGGTAGGGTAGACTCACCATCTGACATTTCAGCACTAACCTCGGACTTAAAATCTAATGAACTTTGGGTCAAATCCAACTATATGTTCTTCAATGTTGACAAATGTGTAGTCTTGGATTTGGGGGAAAAATATCCCTAAACACGCTTGCCACCTTAATAATACCCCTCTTAAAATATCAAATAATGAGAGAGACTGAGGCATCCTAGTAAATAACAGACTGTTTTCATCAGACCACTGTACAAAAGTTGCCCATATGGCTGGTGGATTACTTAGAAGAATCCAACATACCTTTGTAACCAAGACTGAGCAATGTTTAATTCCACTATATAGAGCACATGTTAGACCATATGTGGACTATGGTTCTCCTTTTTGGAACCTATATCTTAAAGGTGAAATAGCACACCTTGAACAAATACAGAGGCAGGCCAGAAAAATGGTTTCACACTTGGCCTCTAAGGATTACTCCTGCAGACTTCAAGAAACAGGCCTTCACTCACTTTATTCTAGAAAAGTTAGGGAAGACATCCTATTTTTATATAATCTTGAAAAATCACCAGAGCTTATGAGTCAATGTGGGATAGTTTGTTCTCATAGGCTCAGTGTCCTCAGATTTCATAATAAACAGCTTGAAGTTCAGAAAGAAACATAGAAACATAGAATTTGAAACATAGAATTTGATGGCAGATAAGGATCGCTTGGCCCACCTAGTCTTCCCATTTTCCTACCTAACAGATAAGCTGCAGATCCTAGTTAACCAACAGCTTACTTCCTCTTACCCGCCCCTAGGACTGCCTTATGACTGTCCCATGCATTCTTGAAGTCCCCCACTGTTCTTGACTCCACGACCTCCTCAGGGAGGCTGTTCCATGCATCCACAACCCTCTCAGTGAAAAAATATTTCCTTATATTACCCCTGAGCCGTCCCCCACTCTATCTTCAAATTGTGCCCCCTTGTTCTTGCACATCTCTTTTTCTGGAAGATGCTGCCCTCTTGGACTTTGTTAATTTCCTTGAGGTACTTGAAAGTTTCTATCATGTCCCCTCTCTCCCTTCTTTCCTCAAGAGTATACATATTAAGCTCCTTTAGTCTTTCTTCATTTGTCTTCTGATGCAGACCTTGCACCATTTTGGTTGCCCTCCTCTGGACAGCCACCACTCTGTCTATGTCTTTGCGGAAATGGGTTCTCCAGAACTGCACACAGTACTCCAGATGGGGTCTCACCAACTGTCTGTACAGAGGGATAACAACTTCCTGTTTTCTACTATTGATGGCTCTTCCTATATATCCCAGTATCCCCCCAGCCTTCCTTACTGCCTTCTCACATTGCTTGCCCACCTTTAGGTCATCTGATATAATTACGCACAGGTCCCTTTCTATTTTTACTGTTGTCAGTATCTCACCCCCCATTGTGTAAGCTTCCCCTGGTTTTTTGTTTCCCATGTGCATTACCTTTCACTTCTTTGCATTGAATCTTAGCTGCCATACATCTGACCATTCCTCCTACCTTGTCAAGTCCCTTCTCATCCTTTCCACTCCATCTTGTGTATCAACCCTGTTGCAGATCTTTGTGTCATCTGCAAAGAGACATACTTTTCCTTCCAGTTCCTCTGCAATGTCACTTATAAAGACATTAAAAAGGACCGGTCCCAGTACTGAACCCTGCGGTACCCCACTAGTAACCCTTCTTTCTTCACTGTGTACTCCATTTATTACTACCCTTTGCATCCTGTTGTCTAGCCAATTTTCTATCCAGGCTACCACCTTGGGACCCATTCCAAGGCTGGCTATCTTGTGTATTAATCTTTTGTGTGGAACTGTATCAAATGTCTTGCTAAAATCTAGGTAGGCCATGTCCACTGCCCCTCCCTGGTCTACTACTTTGGTCACCCAGTCAAAGAAATCTATTAGATTCGTCTGACACGACCTTCCCATCATGAATCCATGCTGCCTTGGGTCCTGTGGCCTACTGGCCTCTAGGTAATCAACAATTCTTTCCTTCAGAAGTGATTCCATCATTTTCCCTACTGCTGAGGTCAAACTAACTGGTCTGTAGTTTCCTGCCTCTGTCCTGCTCCCACTTTTGTGAAGAGAAATCACATCTGCCCTCCTCCAGTCCTTGGGTATCACCCCATCCTCCCATGATTTGTTAAAGAGAGTAGTCAGCGATGTCACTAGTTCTACCCTTAGCTCTTTTAGAATTCTTAGGTGAATCCCATCAGGCCCCATTGCTTTGTCCACCTTTAATTTTATTAGTTCTTTCAGAACCCTTTCTTCTGTAAATGGACTGGTATCTACCCCCGTCTTCAGAGTGTTTCTCTTGTTTGGTTTAGGTAACTCCCCCTCCTCTTCCTTTGTGAATACTGAGCAGAAATATTCGTACAGTATCCCTGCTTTTTCACTGTCACTCTCTACCCACATTCCCTTCCCTTTATTAAGCTTCAGTATCCCTCCTTTGGTCTTTCTTCGCTCCCTAATGTACCTATAAAAGGTCTTATCCCCCTTCTTAACAGAATTGGCTATCCTTTCCTCAGTCTGGGCCTTTGCTATTCTGACTGCCTTCCCAGCCTCTTTCTGCTTTAACTGATAAAGTTCTCTGTCCTGCTCCTTCTGTTTCCTTACATTTCCTGAATGCTGTCCTTTTCTTCTTAACCTTCCCTGCCACCTCTTTTGTGAACCATAGCGTTTTTTTCCATTGTGTGTTTTATTGATTTTTTTTTACACAAAGGCTTGTTGCCACTGTGATGGTTGTTTTGATCACTCCCCATTGTTCCTCCACCCCTCCTTCTTGCCTGTTGGCTACTGCTTTTCTGAGGCACTCTCTCTTTTTCCCAAAGTCAGCCCTCCTAAAGTCTAGTACTCTTGCTTTTGTATGGCTTGATTGTTTGGCTGTGTTTGTCGTGAACCACACTGTTTGGTGGTCGCTTGTTCCCAGATGGCAACCCACTTCTAAATCTGAGATTCTTTCTCCATCCCCATTAGAAAGTACCAGGTCTAAGATTGCTCTCTCCCGAGTGGGTTCCAATACTAGCTGTCTGAGACATGCCCCCTGTAGGGCATCAAGAATGACCCTGCTCTTGGATGTGCCTGCAGTAAAGGTGCTCCAGTTAACATCTGGCATATTCAGGTCCCCCATCAACAATATCTCCCCTTTTTCTGCCATTCTCAGAAAGTCTTCTATCATTTCCTTGTCCATTCCCTCCCCCTGAGATAGGGGTCTGTATACAATCCTATGCAGATTGTGGTGCCATTTCCTGTCTCCAGGGTGACCCAAAGTGCCTCATCTGCTCCCTGTTTACTCTTTAGTTCTGTTGCTTTGATCCCTTCCTTTACATAGAGAGCTACTCCTCCTCCTCTTTTACCCTCCCTGTCCCTCCTGTAGATTGTGTATCCTGGTATGTTGACATCCCAGTCATGGTTCTGTGTGTACCATGTTTCTGTGACTGCCACAATATCCAGGCAACCCTCTTCCATCAAGGCCACTAGTTCAGGGAACTTGTTACACAGACTACGGGCATTGGTACTCATCACCCTCCACTTTTTGATAGCCTTACCCCTTTTAGCCCCATTTCTGTCCTTACTGCCTTTGCCTTTTTACACATTTAAATCTGTTCTGCTCCCTAATAACCTTCTGTACCTTGGTGTTTACCACACTAATCACCATATTTTTGTGGGGGAGCTCAGTTCCTGCTTCTTTTCAGTGCCTCCCATAGGCTGGTTTAAATGCTTGCTAATGAAGCATTTAAACCTCTCACCTAGGATCCTGGTTCCTCCCCTGGACAGATGCAGACCATCGCACCAGTATAGGTCTGCATTTCTCCAGGTGGCTCCCAGTCCCCAATGAAGCCAAAACCCTGAGCTCCGCACCAGTTTTTCAACCACTCATTGAATTCCCTGGAGAGAAGTGCCCTAGCATCTCCCTTGCCATAGACATATAAGGAAAGCAATATAAGGAAAGCAAATACAAATAAAATAACATTTCTTCACAATACATTCTTGAAGGATCTGAAATACTTTACCACAGGAGTTGATCAATATTGATAACTTCAACTCATTCAAAGAGAGTCTAGACTTTTGATTAAAAGAAAATTCACCCCAATCTAATGACCCACAATTGTGGGAGACAATCTTGATGGATGTCAGCCTACTTTTGTCCTATCTACTCTAGTAAATAGTCACTGACTTGCTTATGGAACGAATAATTCCACTCTCTATGTGGGATATTATGTGACTATGTTGCCATGGTAAGCTGGGTGTCACAAACATCATGAAACACAAGACTTTGTGGAAAGATCTTGTCCAAAACACATCTGTCCTGATATTCTGGAGACACAATGGTGTTTTTTCTTCAGTGTAATTTTTCTGTGGGCTTATGGATTTACTTTAGAAGCTACCTGGGACATTCCTGGCTTTGTGACTCTTTCCCATAAAGAGCTGGTTCTAGGAATTTATACAGGTGCATGGCAGATGCTTTGAACCAGCACATTGTGCTTGATACTTACAATAAGTATAATTTAATGTTTGGCAGGCATATTGTGCTTATCTGCTTCAACTAAAAGTATGTTCAAAGGATAATATTGTTGCAATGATTGCACAAGCCTCCTTAGGGTGTGTAATATGGAATGCAAATCTCTAACTAGGAAACAATTTTGGTCTAAATGGATTAACTGCACACAAGTTACCTCCAGTATAGGAGATGGCAGAGATAACGTTACAGCACTGTGGCTGTCAATACTCATGCACTCTACTGTTTGTGATTAGCTTTCATTTTTCTAATATTTACTTAATGTTGCCACTTTTTTATTCTGCAGAGATGTAACTTACCTTTTTGTATGTTCAACCTTGTATATATTATATTATACAGAATAGTGTTTATGTTCTTGTATTTCCCAGACTCTTTTTTCTGGAATGGAACAGTGTTTGTTCTTTGTATTTATTATACTGTTTGGTGCTGTTCTATTCCTTTTTCACAAAAAAATCTTCTCCAATTCTTTTCAAGAAATGCCATGGGATCTTTAACTGGTGACTTTAATATAAACTGGCTATCCCCAGAAGCGGCACTGTAGAAAGATGCCATCTCCGCCATCAGTGTAACTCAGATGGTTGACTCACTCACTAAAATCAACTGTCGAACTGGCACATGTACCCTGTTGGATTGGCCACTTACCAGCCACCTGGACAGAATCTGGAACACTACAGTCCTCCTTGACTCACTTAGTGATCATTCCCCCATCATATGTCACTGGTAGCCAGCCCGGTGGCACTGAGGGTTGAAGTGCTGGATGCCATACCTCATGGCACACCAGTAACCAGGGTTCAGGAATGGACTTGGGTGCTGGGGATCGACAAGGGGTGGAGAGGATTGAGCATCCAGAGGACTGCTCTCCTCTCCTGGGGTGGGAGGCTGGTACTCCTCATTGCTTTGGTGGCTCCCAGCAGAGGCCAGGAGACTGCAGCATGATGAGAAGCTCACATCTGGGACATGGGAGTGACAGCAAACATCTTGCAAATGGGCACAGGAGTATGCCAGTGTTGCACTGGATGACATTGAGTGTCCACGCTCCACGCTCCACGTGTAACACTTACGGAAAAAAACTCACCTCCACTGACAGACAATGGTAGGACCAGTAGTTGTGGCACCACATTCAATGCAGGGCATCAAGATGCCCATTCCAGGTCCCTCCTGCACTACAGCGAGCCCACCAGTACTATAGATAGAGCACCGGTAGGAGTGGGTGGTCCTTCCTTGGTGGACTCAGAGCAGAGGGGTTAGGGCAAGCTATGCAGGAGGGGGAAGCCCCACCAACCTAGAGTAAGGATGGTTGGAGCTTCAAGTAGACAAGCAGAGCCAGCAACTGAGAGACCCCACTAGAGAGAGGTTAGTGGTAGGGGTGCAAAAAATTGAGTTCGAAAAGAAAAATTATATGTCACTGGACTAACAAAGTTACTAAACTACCTGTTAAATCTGTGACTATTGGGTTACTGAAACAAGGTAATCCTGAGCCATTAAAATCTCACCTTAGGCAACAGGACTGGTCCTCTATTTACACCATTGACAATGTGGATCAAGCACTAGACCATTTTATTGATGTGTTCAATGGAGCTTGTGATATACATGTCCCCTTAAAGAAACATAAGATTAAGGGAGTCTGCAATCCTTGGATTACACCTCCCATCCTCAAACTTCTGACTGATAGGGATAAACTCTGGTATAAGGCGAAGGCTTACAGTAAGCAGACAGATCTCCAACAATACAAACAAGCCAGGAATATTTGTATGCATGCCATCCGCTTGACCAAAAGTTGCCACTTCAAAGAAAAGCTGGCCAACTCCTGGGGTGATGGAAGAAAATTTGGGGGTAATTTAAAGGAACTTATGGGGAAAAATGATAGAGCATCACCATCCATGCTTGACATCAATGGCACTATTACCCAAGAATCTAAAGTGATCACTGATATCTTTAACAAGGCATTCACTGACCTCAGCTGCATACTCCCCTCTGACTACTTCAAAGACAAAGAAAGATCTTATAATAATAGTGAAATGGAAACCCAACATCTGAGCTCCCCCTTTTTCCTTTAAAGCCGTCTCCAGGAGGGAAGCCAAAAAGTACCTTCAGCATTCCCTAGGGAAATCTAGGTCTCATAAGAACTCGCTGACCTTAAACTTATTGCTCTCACCCTAGATGTCATCCTTGCCCCACATCTTGTATCAATTATTACAGTTTGCCCAATTCTCACAAAGATGGGAAACATTTGGTAATTACCCCTGTTTGTAAAAGTGGGGATAGAACCATGCACACAAACTACCACCCCATCTCCATTCTTCCCCATCTCTCCAAGGCATAGGAACATACAGCATCAGACCAACTTGAAGAATATCTGGACAAACATCAGAGTATGTCCCCAACAGCATGGGTTTCATAAAGTGCACAGCACCACCACTGCTCTTGTTGAATTAACAAGCTTTATCCACAAGTATCTTGACCAGGGTCAGGTAGTGGGGGCAGCCTTTATGGACCTGACCAAGGCCTTTGATACTGTCAATCATGTGCTGCTACTGGACCAACTGTCATTACTGGACTCTTTGGTTGTACCATGAACTGGTTCCAAAGTTACTTTGCAAACCATGTGCAGCAGGTAAAAATCAATGGTGTACTCTTGGATAGGCAGGAAGTTTGAACTGGGGTCCAGCAAGCTTTCATTTTGGGTCCCTTCCTACTTAGCATATTTCTTTACTGTTATCCCTAGTCTGCCTATACAAAGTCCTACTGTATGCAGATGATGCAATAATCTTCACCTGCAACACAGACCCCCTCCCTCTTCAGGAACAACTGCAGATAAACTTCACCAGTGTTGAGAAATGATTCATGAAGCAAAAATTGCTCATGAGCTACAAAAAAAACAAAGTTGTGTCCTTTGCCAACCCACACAGCAAGCACAGAGCATCCCAGATCACAATTCTAAACAGCTTAAACACCCCTCTGAAATAGGTCTATACTTTCAAGTACCTAGAGGTCACCCTCAGCACTACCCTCTCCTATGCTAAGCATGTGGAACAGGTAGCTGAGGCCATCAATGCTAAACTAAGCCTCCTACACAGACATAAACACTGTCTATCCTCAGAGGCTCTGCAGACCGCAGTGGGCAGTCTGATTATCCGCATAATTGACAATGGGCTGGCTATATATGGGGTTGCAGCAGGCACAACCCTTAAAAGGGTTGCAGTAGCATGAAACAAGGCCTGCAGGCTAGTCGCTGGCATACATCGACCCTTGCACTCCTGTGAACTGCTGTTTAGCAAGCTGGTTGGCTTCAGTTAGTGGGTAGACTGAAGTACTATACTTACTTACTAGCTAAAAAGACCTTTTGGGGCTTAACTCCTCCAAGTCTCCAAAATCTTCTCTGCCAAGCAGCCAGCACTCACTGAACCAAAAGTTCTGACCAACAGATATTCAAAATTTCTTTTGCCATACAATGCAGGGACAAAGATCCTTTGCATGTTGAGCCCCACTTTGGCTAAACACTATTTGCAGTGACTTTCTGTCTGAGTCTAAGACTTGACCCTTCAAACACAAACTGCAGGAATATCTAGTAGCACATGGGGATGTGATTGCCCCACCTAAGAAGTGCAGGAAGGGTTTGCTCTATCCTCAGTTGCTGGACCTGGCTCCCTTGTAACCCCACCTCCTGCTCCTATACCCCCATCTGCACCATCCTCCTGCTTGGTGTCCCATTTAACCCATTTTTCATATCCTGCCCCCTCCTCAGCCCCCTCCCACTACACCTGGTACCCTCGCCCACCCTCTACCCTTGTGTTGATCTTAAACACTGATTTTGGCCCCTCTAGCCTTGTTTGTATCCTCAGTCTTTCCCCCACAGCTCCTCCTGCTAATCCCTCCTCCTCCCTACTCCCCTGCTCTTGTTCCTGCTTTTGGATAAGGCCCTACATCTTCTGCTTGTAAATCCCACAGCCATTTCCGATTCCTCTACGCACCTCAGCACTTAATCTCTATCCCTCCTGCCCCCTCTTCCTGCTGATTAACCTCCCTGGACACCCTCTTTGTTCCCTCTGCACCTATATTCTTCTACCTGCACCCTTTCTTCTTACCCTATATTCCTCTATTCTTCCTTCTTACCCTCCTGCCCCCTCCTAGTAAACCTTCTTTACCCCATTGACATTTATGGTCTGTTGGTCAAAAACTTCATTTTCTATCCCACCCTTCATCTCCTTTTCTCTCTTCTTTTACCTTCCTCTCCACCCAACCATGACCAGCCCTTTCCTTATACCTCTTTTCCTGTCATATTCCTTTGCTAGACAAGGCTCTCTGGACTGTTTTTCTTCTTATTTGTCTGATTAATGCAGTTGACATGTATCATATAGTCGAAGCTTGCTATACTGATTCCCCTACTTAATGCCTGCTTAAAATGACTGGCCTGAATTGTACAGAATATTGTGTATCCCTACCATTCACTATGTTAACAGTGTTGAATCCTTGTACCATTCTGAGCTCTGTAGTCCCAAATTTGACTGTGTAATCTACACTGATGCACTTATTCATGTCTATCTGTTTCTTTTAATACATACATGAACATATGAAAATGCCCACAGAAATAGGCCTCACTGTCTATCGAGTCTGATAGAGTGCGCAGCTATCACGTTATAATGCTGCTGCCCCTCCCTTCCCCTGTCCTATTACCCCTTCCCCTATCCCAACCCCTCTTGAAGCTGTCTGCCATCTTGCAGGCCACTACCTCACCTGGCAGGGAGTTCCACTTGTCCACCACTCTTTCCTTGAAAACATTTCTCCTCATCTTTCTCCTGATCTACGCCCCTCCTCCAATCTCAGTCAGTGCCCTCTCATGTCCCTCCCCTTTCTCCTCTGGAAAATCCTCTCTGTATTAGTCTTGTTTCTTCTCTTCAGGTACTTAAAGGTCTCAATCATATCGCCCTTGTCCCTCCTCTCTTCCAAAGAGTACATATTCAACTCCCCCAGCCTTTCCTTGTATGGCTTGCCTGCCAATCCCTGGGTCACCTTTGTAGCTCTACACTGTACCCCATCCAACAATCTGATGTCCTTCTTCAGGAACGGGCATCAGTATTGCATGCAGAACTCCAGGTGGGGCCTGACCAGCAACCTATACAGGGGCAGGATAACCTTCCTACTTCGGGAGGAGATCTGTCTAGCTATACACCTAGCATTTTGTTGACTTTGCTGCTGCCCTACTGTACTGAACAGAGTTGTCCATGCTTCCTGTTATGATCATCCCCATGGTCCTTCTCTTCTGTGGAGTAGCCCAACTGAACCACATTTAAGTGATATTCCTCCCCTGGTTCCAGGCTCCAAAGTGCAGAACCTTGCACTTCCTGGTGTTGAACCCCAGCTGCCATTTTTCTGCCCACTCCTGCAGCTTATTCAGGTCATCTTGAAACCCCTGGCCCCCCCCCGGTGCCATCTACCTTGGCTCCCATCTTGGTATTGTCTACAAACAGACTGATTTTTCTCCTGATCCCATTTGAGATATCTACAATGAAAATCACAGACCATACTGATCCCAGCACGGATCCCTGTGGTACCCTACTCGTCACCACTCTTGGTGATGAGAGTTCCCCACCACCACCAACCTGCGCTGTTTCCCCTTCAGCCACTTCCTGATCCAGGTCACCACTTTTGTTCCTGCCCCCACATACTCCAGCTTCCCCCCCCAATCTCCCATGTGGCACTGAATCAAAGGTCTTATTGAAGTCCAAGTATAGGACATTCACAGCATGGCCCTTGTCCAGTTTCCATGTCACCCAGTCATAGAACTCTACCAGGTTTGTCTTGCACGATCTGCCTGCAACTAACCCATGTTGCTGGCCGAGTCGCGTGATGCAGGGCACCAGATAGCAGGCCTGCTCCATCGCTAAAGCCGCCCAACCCAGAAAACAGCATTTAAAAGTACTTTTCTTTCTTTTTCTCTGGCTCAGAGTTCTTCTCCTAAACTGCAAGAGCTCCAACTCCATTCCAATGAAGTTTCAGCATGGATGGATGCAGAGATGAAGAAAGCACCACCTAGGCACACTCCACCTTCTACGCCTGATAAGGCCATCAACAAATCCAGGGCCTCACCCGCCTCAGACGTCCAGAGTGAAACATAGAAACATAGACTTTGACGGCAGGTAAGGACTGCTAGGCCCATCTAATCTGCCCATTTCCCTACCTACAACATAGGCCGCAGATCCTAGTTAACCAACAGCCTTTTTCTTCCTACCCCTCACAAAAATTGCCTTATGTCTGTCCCATGCATTCTTGAATTCTCCCACAGTTTTAGACCCCACAACCTCCTCAGGAAGGCTGTTCCATGCATCCACTACCCTCTCTGTGAAATATTACTTCCTCACATTGCCCTATGAACCTTCCTTCTATCTTTAAATTGTGTCCCCTTGTTCTTGCATGTCTCTTTTTCTGAAAGATGCTACCCTCTTGGACTTTGTTGATTCCACTGAGGTACTTAAAAGTTTCTATCATGTCTCCCCTCTCCCTTCTTTCCTCAAGGGTATACATATTAAGCTCCTTTAGTCTCTCCTCATACGACTTCTCTTGCAGACCCTGCACCATTTCAGTTGCCCTCCTCTGGACTGCCTCTATCCTGTCTATGTCCTTGCAGAGATGGGGTCTCCAGAACTGGACACAGTACTCCAGATGGGGTCTCACCAACTGTCGGTACAGAGGGATAACAACTTCCTGTTTTCTGCTGATGATGCCTCTCCCTATACATACCAGTATACCCCCAGCCCTCCCTACTGCCTTCTCACATTGCTTGCTAACCTTAAGGTCATCTGATATGATTACCCCCAGGTCCCTTTCCTTTTTTGTTGTTGTTACTACCTCCCCACCCATTGTGTATTCTTCCCCTGGGTTCTTGTTTCCCAGGTGCATTATTTTGCACTTCTTTGCATTGAATCCTAGCTGCCATACTTCTGACCATTCCTCCAACCTTGCCAAGTCCCTTTTCATCCTTTCCACGCCTCCTTGTGTATCACCCCTGTTGCAGATCTTTGTGTCTTCTGCAAAAGGCATACTTTTCCTTCAGTCCCTCTGCAATGTCACTGATGAAGACATTAAAAGGACTGGACCCAATCTGAACCCTGCAGTACCCCACTAGTAACCCCTCTTTCTTCAGAGTGGACTCCATTTACAATTACCTTCTGTGTCCTGTTGTTCAGCCAATGTTTATCCAGGCTACCACCCTGGGTCCCACTCCCAGGCTGGTTAATTTGACTAATAATCTTTGTGTGGGACTGTGTCAAATGCCTTGCTAAAGTCTAGGTAGGCCATGTCCACAGCCCCTCCTGGTCTACTACTTTGGTCACCCAGTAAAGAAATCTATTAGATTAGTCAGCATGACTTTCCCACTGTGAACCCATGCCTTGGGTCCTGTGCTCCACTGGCCTCTGGGTACTCAACTGTTCTTTCCTTCAGAAGTGACTCCATCACTTTCCCTACCACAGAGGTCAGACTGACAGGTCTGTAGTTTCCTGCCTCTGTCTTGGTCCCACTTTGTGAAGGGAATCACATCCGCCTTCCTCCAGTCCTCGGGTACCACACATCCTCCCATGATTTATTAAAAGAGTAGCCAGTGGTTTCACTAGTTCCTCCCTTAATTCTTTTAGAATTCTGGGGTGAATTCCATCAGGACCCATTGCTTTGTCCACCTTCAGTTTTAGGAGTTCTTGCAGAACCCTTTCTTCTGTGAAAGGACTGGGATCGACCCCTCTATCAAGAGTGCTTCTGTTAATTGGATTAGGCACTTCCCCCTCCTCTTTTGTGAATACTGAGCAGAAATATTTGTTCAGTATTCCTGCTTTTTCACTGTCCCCCTCTGCCCACCCACCATTCATTCTATTCAGCCCCACTATCCCTCCCTGCGCTACAAGCCCCAGAATATGAGCCTCTACCCTGACAAGATTCTTGGAGGAGTTCAAGCTGTTCCATGATGAACTCTGGTCGATTACCATGGAACTCAAATACCTCGCTCAGGCTCTGGAACACCTCTCAACCAGAAACTCAGATAACAAGGTCCACCTGCACTATCTCAACAAAAGGGCCTCTAAATTTGAACCCGATCTTGTCGCAACCCATCAGCAGATCACCAAGCTAGAGAATAAAGAAGGAGACCCGGAGGGCTGCAGCCGAGGTAAGAATGCAGTCCTCATAGGCCTCCCAGAGAAGGAAGAAAACATGGACCCATCTGCTTTATCCAGAAATTCACATAAAAGATCACAGGACCACCTCCTTTTGCGCCCAAATAGATAAATGAAAGAGCACACAGAGCCCTCTACCCGATGCCACAACAGGACACTACTCCATGACCTCTTATTTTTCACTTTCTGAACTATTTAGAACATCAGCATTTCCAAGCGAACATAAAGGAAAAAGAGTTAAAATGGGAGAGAGCTAAAATTTGAGTTGCTCAAGAGTTCCCCTCTACTGTTCACCAGGGATGTGCCTCATTCGCCCACTGGTTACCAAACTCATCACTGCAGGGCTCAAATTTAAGATTGGGTATCCAGCACAATTGCAGATCTTATTGTCAGGCTCCTGGGTCACATACAAGGATCTGGAGCTTGCAACCGTGGGGCTCAAATTGGCTCTGCCTGATTTATTTCATGACTCCTGAAAATGAATGCCTTGCTATTTGGATTGCTACAGCTCAAATGATGATCGCAAACTTGTAATGTGGATGTGTGTGGGTTACTACCTAGGCTTTTCTGCAACTACTCTGTGAAGGGCAGTTGGGACCATCAACGAGACTCGTTCTTGGAGCGGCACTAGACAGTAAATTTATCTCACCGAGAACATCGATCATTGTGGCAATTGCTTCTTCATTTCCCCCTTAAGGAAGCGCCAGACCATTGGAGTACGCGGCAGCCTGTAGTATTGTAGAGCTTCATAGTACATTTTGGCTCAGTGTTCTCTCGCATGGGCAGCCGTTCTCCTGACATCTGCACAGTCATGCAGTAGCAGCTAAGCGCTGCACGACTTGAGACTGAATTGTTTTGTCACTAGAGGGAGCCGTTCCTTAGTTTTGGGACTTTTGCTTTAGTTCTCAAGCGAAGTTTATGCCTTCTTTTACATTTATATCTGAACTGAGTTTTCCTATAGAAATGCAGAATGCAGACTGTGTTTCTGGACATAAAGTTTACTGATATGTTTTAGGGCATCACCTCTATCTTATTGTTTTGCAGGTTTTTATTATATCTGCTTGCAGAATTTCCAAGCTGCAGATCAGTACTGGGGAATTTTTTCTTATGACTCTTTGTTGCTATCAACCTATGGGTATTTGATCACTCTGGGTGGTGCATTATACAGCCTATAGTGTATATTTTAGGCTTCAATATATGTTATGTGCCACGTAAGCTATATTACTGTGACTCTCTCAGAGAGGATGTTATATTTTCTTATTACAGTTAATGATCTTTGGGCCACAGTTAAGCCTGAGGTTCCATTTCTAGCTTCTCAGTTTATTGGGCAGGTTTAAATGATTCTTATATGTTGTTAACCAGTTAGCTTATAATTCCAGGGCTATTTGTGGTGGGGGTTAGGGTGGCTGGAGGAGACTAATTGTTGGAGAACTGTTGACCATGTACCATGACAGTAAGGGGAAGGGGGGCCCGGGGGTGGGGAGGTTCATGTGGGTTCCTCTCAAGCTCATAAGCTTATTATGAATTGTGCAGACTTTGTAAGGTGTGTTGGGATTAGGTATGGTATGTTGGGGGCTGGGAAGGGGAGGTCAGCACGGCAGCTTTAGATTAAAGTTCTGTAATAAATGCCTCATCGACATTCCATCTGTCAAATCTTCACTGGGGACATACCCAAGATGATGACTAGACATCTCACTTTTGCTACATGGAATGTCAAAGGGGTGAGGCATAAAACTAAATATTATAAGCTATGAAAACATTTGCGTCTCTTGAAAGCCAATGTAATATTCATTCATGAATCGTGCTTACTTAATTCAGAAGCTAACAAATTGAGAAGGCAGTTTATCGGACAGGTTTATTCTGCTGAAGGTACTACCCAAAGATGTGGAGTGATGATTCTTCTCTCAATGGCTGTCCTATTTGTCCCTTCAAAAACCATCTGTGACCCCCATGTAGATACATTTTTGTTAGAGGGTTACTCCATACTACTTAACTTCTCATAGGTAGCGTGTATGGTACCAATGTAGATTCCCCTTCCTTTTTTATCCAACTTCTCAGTACCCTACCACCTTTTCTGGACCTACTGATATTGTTAGGAGGGGATTGGAATCTTCCCTTTGATCCTGTACTTTTCCATTTGGGACCTGCCCATAACGGTCTCTCCCCGAAGCAATGCACCTGGAGGGACTTAGCTGACCATTTAGGCCTATGCAATATCTGGAGGGCTCTAAATCCTTCGACCAGGGAGTATACAGTCACGTCTTCACTGCACAGAACTTCCACCCGTATCGATTACTTTTTACTCTCCCATACAACTGTAACCCCCCTGCAAATGGGGGTTCCCAAAAGACTTCCAGGAGCTTGCTTGAATGCTCCAAGCCTGAATGGTGTTTGGCGTTTAAGCCATTTATCTGTGAGTGTTTTTAGAGCCTATGGTACTGACTCTTTAAGAGCTGTCTGCTTGCAGACATAATTAGTTTGTATGGGGGGACTGTGTGTTTCTCTGTTGGAGTACCACTCGAGCTGCTGCCAATTCACTCCATTTGTGCAGTCACTAGGAGTGCAAAGGGAACCTATCAGAAAGATGTAACTGTTTGCCAGAAATCATTTAGAGTAATAATGAAAATACAGTTTGTCTAACCTGCTTTCTTTGCAGTTAGAACTGTGTTTGCCTAGTTCCCCATTCTAGTTTTGAACTGCTGAACTGGACCAATCAGTGTGGGTTAAGGTAGCTCTAAAATGGTGCCTTGGACGAATCAGAACTTAGACTCGTAATCTGAGCCAGCCACAAGAGGATTGTATGGGCAGTGACTCTGGGAGATGTAATTTGGACTTCGGCGCCTTTTTGGACCAACAGGGGCAGTCTATTGTGAGTGACAGCCAATCCAGCCAAGAACTGGGAGGGACTCATAGGAAGTGCCCAGTTTTGTCTGCTGGAGGTTCAGTTGAGCTCTGGCAGTGAAGAGGGAAGGAGCCCTGTGCTTTTTCGGTGTGCAGTTCTAGTCGGGAAATGCGTGTAAGGCCCGAGTTCGGTCTGCAGCTTGTGTAACTGCTTGTTAGGACTGAATCCATCCTGTGAAGAGAATCAAAGGATATCTGAAGAGTAGAAACCAGGCTCACCCTGTAGAGGACTGGAGAAATTGCTGATGCGCTCGGTCTGTCAGGAACTGAATCTGTGTGTGTTCCCGGGTATGTGCAGTAATTGTGATCGGGATAGAGAAGCAGCCTGCCTGGTATGGTACTTTCTTTTTACCATATAAATGTGTGAGGAGGCTTGTGTAGCTCAAGTGAATCCTGCTGCCATTAAAGGACTTTTGCCTGTTACTGTTTACCATATAAATGTGTGAGGAGGCTTGTGTTGCTCAACTGAATCCTGCTGCCATTAAAGGACTTTTGCTTGTGGCTGTTTACCATATAAATGTGTGAGGAGGCTTGTGTAGCTCAAGTGAATCCTGCTGCCATTAAAGGACTTTCGCCTGTTGCAGTTTGTCATATAAATGTGTGAGGAGTCTCGTGGAGCTCAAGAGTAGCCCTGCTGACGTTGAAGGACCCTATCTTGTTTGGAGGTCGTACTAATTCAGGGTCGATCCCTGTTGAATTGCCACATTGAATCCAAATTGAATTACTGTACTGCTGACTGTTTAACTAATTTTTCATTTCTCTGTGTGAAAGGGCCCCCTACCAGCTGCCAGGTTTGGACTAGCCACTAGGGCTTGGGTACCCAGGGACTGTAACTGGTAGGGATAGGACTCATGCACAAACCATAAAGTAGATGAGTAAAGTGATAAGCTAATTAACCTGATTTCCCCCTGTCCTTGTGCTATATCCCTAAATAAATCAGAGCTGCTTGTTTCAGCAAAGTTATACTGCCAGGTATTTGTCTAAGTTAAAGTATTGTACTGTGATTGTTGCACTGTATCTTCTTATTTTACAGGGGGTCCCAGTGCCTGAACCAGTCCTGGGGTAAGTGTATACTGTGAAGGTAATTCTGATATACTGTGTGGGCCACTAGTGGGAAGAAAGGGGGGTTGCAGTGTTCCAGAGGGCTGTGACCAAGTTAGTTTAACTATTGCAAACCCTGACCTCTGGGTGGATGCACCCGCCATCGGATCCAGGCCCCTCAACCAGTTAGTGGCAAATCAGGCAGGGGTAGTAGCCCCTGGGATAGCGACATCTAGGGGTTACATCTTGGAGGCTCACTGCTGGGATTGTGTGTCCTCTAGTGGCCATATTTACAAACCACTGTTAAGAAAAAAATGGGTTCCCCGACAGAAGTGGCTGTGCACCGGCTGGTGGAGTGGTGTACTGGGGAGGAGAACGACCCCCAAAATGCTATGCTTATCCTGGACATCCCTGGGTATCATATGGACACTGTACATGGGTACTTTCCAAGGTGGAAGGTTTACAAAACCCTGTGGTGGTGGGTCGGCATGCTAATCTGCTCACCCACACTTTCCTGGCCCTAGTAGAGTTTAAGGATCCCATAGATAGCTCAAAGTGCCACAGACCATTACCCCAGAGGGAGCCCTCACTGCCTGGAGAGTGATAACTAAGGACAGTAAAGACCCGGGGGGGAATGAGCCCCCACCACTATCTGAAACGTTTGAGGAGAAATTTGCTAAATGGTTGCTGGGGGAAAAGAAAACTAAGGAGGACTTGAAGAAACTATTCTTGCCACCTGGGGGTGTTCCTCCCCCAACACCCTCTCCCGTTCCAGTACCCATAATGGTGGCTGTACCAATGCAGACTCCTATTTCTGCACCTGCCATTAGTCACGACTCTTACCGAAGGTTGAGGATCTTCTCTGGCACCCTCCCACCCCCAAGGGAGGATGACTGGGAGACCTGGATAGACTATGTTGCCCCCCAAGTGCTAGAATGGCAATGCTCAGAAGCTGAAAAGCGAAAGAGGGTTAGTGAGAGCCTCTGAGGTCCTGCCCTGGCTACCATCCATGCTAAACGGGCCAGTAACCCTGAAGTGACTGCACAGGCCTATCTTGAGGCCTTGGAGAATGTGTATGGGAGCCCAGATTCTGATGAGGACCTATGGTGGAGAGTAAGAAATGCACAACAGTACCAAGGAGTTGTTGTCTGTGTATGTATCTCGGCTGGAAAAATTGTTGCAAGAATGCCTCAGAAAGGGTAGTTTGCTAGCGATTGAACTGGACGAACCAGGCTGGACAGGATCCTAAGTCTGCCCCTTCTCAGAACTGCTGTTGCTTCAGTTACGCCTGGGAAATCGATTGGAATCCCCACCTCCTATGATGAGTTAATGAGAGAATTCGAGGGTTGAGAAAGGCGACCTCGGAGGGACCTGCACCAATAGCTGCGGCTACGACCTGAGTGACTGAGGGTGACCCATCAAGTGAAGTTCAGTGGCAGAGGCTGGCAGTCAATGAGTGCTCTGACAAGGAAAAAGGTATGCCACAATGGGGCGAACTGTTGAGAGAGATCCGGGAATTCAAAAACAGTCCCTTTGTGAAGGCCATGCCTGCAATTATGGGCCCTGACCTATATCCGACTGCATCTGCTATGGGGGTGGGGGTACCCACCCATATATCTTCTGCTGATAACAGCTACAAACTCGATTCCTTGACCATGGAAGTGGAGAAGCTGACGAGATGTCTCCAAATGCTTATCACGCCGCAGACAGAGATGGCACCAAGGTTTCCAGTTAGTAATACCCCCGCCCTGGCTCCCAGTGTGGCACCTCGGCCAGCTCAAACTCCAGAAAGTATGTTTTGCTATAATTGCGGGAAGGATGGGCACATGAAAAGGGAATGCTGGTCCCCAAAAGACACTGAAAAAGTTGCATATAGGCTACAAGGAGAGCTTCGGAGAACAAATCTGTGGTTAAGAGGTGCATGAAATGATCCCAGTGAGGGCACCAAAAGTGCTAACTCACGTCCTTTTGTGGCAAGGTCAGTTGCCCAGGCCCCCACTACCGCCTCTCCAGACTGGTCCAGAATAGTGGGTCCCTCCATGGAGACCACTGTAAAGGTGAATGGAGTGTCTACAAGAGCTGTATTAGACAGTGGCTCCCAAGTGACAATTATGTTCCAGGATTGGTATCAAGCATTTGTCAGGCGTGCCCTTACAACCATTAGAAGGACTGCATGTATGGGGGTTAAGTGAGAAGGCCTACCCCTATTCCGGGTATATCCAAATTTGGCTGTCTTTCCCCACCTCCGTGGCTGGAGTGGCTGAACAAGTAGAGATCCTAGCCTTAGTGTGTCCCCCCACTGGATTGTATGATGGTGTCCCTTTGTTGATTGGAACAAATGCTCATATGTTCGGAAGGCTGGCACAGTTGTGTTATGAAAAACAGGGGTCAAAGACTAGTAGAGCTTTAAGAGTTCCAGCTTTAATTATGAAGGCCTATGAGGCACAGAGATGCTGAAAAAAAAAATAGAACAAGAGGAACCGGTCGGAATTGTATGGAAGAAGGATCCTGAGTCTCTGATCCTGGCGCCAAATGCCCAGTGTACCTTACAGGAGAGGTCCATATCAGAAAAGATGTTAAGAATAAAATATTAATGTTGGATGCACAGGCGATGGAAAATTGCCAGAGGTCTGCTGGTCAAGCAAGTATTTTGCCGCTAGACCATGCTTATGCCAGAAGGGTAATGGTCCAAGTTCATAATGTGTCTGAAAGAGACATTCGAATAAATAGAGGTTGCATCCTGGCTAATGTGCATTGTGCAGACACTGCAGTGCTACCCAGCAGCAAGAGTTCGAGGAAGAATGACAGAGTAACGCCTGACTTGTTTGATTTCGGCGACTCACAGTTGCCAGCTGAATGGAAAGTGAGGATCAGTGGAAGCTTGCCCAGAGATACCAGGTGTTTTCTTTAAAGGAATGGGATGTAGGATGCGTGCAAGGAGCTGAGCACAATATCCAGCTGCATGACAAAAAGACCATTTCGTGAGAGGTCTAAACTCCTGGCACCTGCTGACATAGATGATGTGAGGCAGCATCTGCAAGAGATGTTAGCTGCTAGTGTAATACAAGAACAGAAGTCCTTATGCTTCCCCATTGTGGTAGTGAGGAAAAGAATGGGACAGTAAGTATGTGTGTGGATTATCGCACACAAACGGCAGGACTATCCTGATCAGTACACAATGACCGCATTCAGGATCGTTGGACTGCCTAAGCAGGGCAAGTGGTTCTCTGTGTTGGATCTCCGCAGTGGGTACTACCAGATCCCGATGGCCCCAGAGGACGTGAGAAGACAGCCTTTATCTGTCCGCTTGGCTTCTATGAATTCATGAGGATGCCTCAAGGTTTCAGGTGCCCCAGCAACTTTTCAATGATTGATGGGTGTGCAGTGGGGACATGAACTTACTAGGTGCCTGGTATACCTAGATGATGTTATTGTGTTTGGCAGCTCACTGGAGGAACATGAGAGCAGATTATTTAAGGTATTGGACTGACTGGAGGACTTTGGCCTAACTGTCCATTGATAAGTGTCAATTCTTTCAAACATCAGTAAAGTATGTGGGACACATAAGTATCCACCGAGGAATAGAGACCGACCCAAGTAAAGTTGAGGCCTTGACCACCTGGCCACAGCCCAAAAATCTAAAGAACTGCAAAGATTCCTGAGGATTCTGTGGTTATTATCGTTTCATCAAGGACTATTCAAAGTGATCCACCCTTTACTTAACCTTACTCAAGGGTATCCCCCAACCCACAAAAAATACCAAAAGTCAGCGTCCCTCAAGACTGAAAGAGTGTATTTTTGTCCGAGTGAAGTATTTGGGGCCCGCTGGACTCCTGATTGTGAGACTGCTTTTCATGAGATCATATATCAACTTACCCATGCTCCAGTGCTGGCCTATGCCGATCCAAGAAAAACTTATGTCCTGCACACTGATGCTAGCTTGCAAGGGTTGGGGGCTGTGTTGTACCAAGAGCATGAGAATGACCTGAGACCAGTGGCCTTTGCCAGTAGAAGCCTGACCCCATCCGAAAAGAACTATCCTGTACATAAGTTAGAGTTCCTAGCTTTGAAGTGAGCTATTGTTGACCAATTCCATGAGTACTTGTATGGGGCTAAAATACTAGTAAAAACAGACAATAATCCTTTGACCTATGCCAGACCTCAGCTAAATTGGATGCCACTGACACAGGTGGCTTCCTGTGTTATCTACATACGACTATATGCTGTTGAATACCGAGCAGGCCTGAACCACATAGATGCTGATGTCTCTCTCCGGGAGGCCTGTTCCCCAGAATGATTGGGTCGATTGGCAGAACCTGACATTCGGACACTCTGCGAAGTTTGACAGGGAGGAACAAATGTCCGCAGGACGCAGTGGACTGCTAGTGGTTGCTTGGGACCTCTGAGAATTGCATACCTGCTGCTTGTTGCCACTTTTCTGCAATAGACATTGGTGCACTGCCTCAGCTGGACAATGACAGTATTACGGGGCTCAATCCCGCATGATCCCATGATCAAATCAGCTTTAGAAGTCCTCTGTGCAGGAAAAGATGTGTCCAAATTATGCTCCATTGATTTGAGAACTGCACTGTTATACAAAGAAGGTCCTAAGTTGAAACTGATCAATAAACTGTTATGCAGAGAAACAGTAGACAGAGGGGGACAAGTAGACAAACAACAACTAGTGTTGCCCACTGCCTTTCGAGACTCAGTATTGAGGTCCTTGCACAACCACATGGGGCACCTTGGTATAGACAGAACACTTGACTTGGTGTGATCCAGATCCTATTGGCCTAAGATGGGGGCTGATGTGGAGCAACACATTCGAACTTGTAGTCGCTGCTTACAGAGGAGCTTTGCCCCAGAGGGCTGCCCCCTTGTTAACATCTACCAGTGCCCATGGAGCTGGTCTGTATTGATTTTCTGAGTTTGAGTCAGATCAAAGAAATATCAGTAATGTGCTGGTGGTCACTGACCATTTCACGAGATATGCCCAAGCTTTCCCACCAAAGACCGAAGCATCCACTGTGGCCAAAGTACTAGAAAACTTTTTGTTCACTATGGGGCTCCACAAAGAATCCATTCTGATCAAGGGAGAGACTTTGAGTCGTCTGATCAAAGAGATGCTTTCTCTGTGGGGAACGTGAAAGTCAGAACCACTCCTTACCACCCCAGGGGACCCACAGCCTGAGCGTTTCAACAGACTTTGCTAGATATGCTAGGCACCCTGCACCCAAGGACAAGCCTAGATGGAGCCAACAAATTAGCACCCTAGTACATGCTTATAACTGCACCAAAGTGATGCCACTGGGTTCTCCCCACCGCCTGATGTTTGGAAGAAGCTCGACTGCGGTAGATGTGTGTTTGGGGTCTCTTCTGATGTGGTTCAAGCTGACAACTATTTACAGTATGTGCAAAGTTAAAGGCCCAGCTAACTCATGCGTACCAACTGGCTCCAAACCATGGCTGCCAAAAGAAATCTGCCAACAAAGAAAGGTATGATAAAAGGTGAAAGCACAGGAACTCCAGGAGGAGATTGGGTATTGCTAAGAAATCTGGGACTGCATGGCAACACACAAGATTGCTGACAGATGGCACCATCTCCTCACATTGTAGTGGGCAAACTAGATGATCTGCCAGTGTACAAAGTAAGGCCTGAAAATAATTCAAAAGATGTAAAAACAATGCATAGAAATCATTTACTGCCCATTGGACAAATCTTGATTGAGTCTGAGCCCCCAGAAGATGCCCCCTCAGGACCAGTGACTACAGCTGCTGCTAAGAAAAGATCAAGAAAGTCTGCACCTACAGAAGCAGAGTTAAAGTGTTCCCCTCCACAAGTCCCAGTTGAGCATGACTGTTAGTCCATATCAGAAGAAAGTGAGAGTGACTTTGAATACTATCCTTCTTCTGAACTGTGTCAATTGTTTCAGGGCAATCTCCTAGAGTCAATACTGGAGCAAGCTGGGCCTTCTGGACTGTCTAAGCCCCCAGCTTAGTCCCTGGAGCCAATGCTCCCAGAAAGTGAAGTGCAAAGCATCAGATCAGATGAAATGGAATCATTGTGCATGGTTGAACTGTTTGAGCTTTCAGGAGGAAAATGATGGATTGGGGCAGACTGGTGATACACAGATCAAGAAGAGTATTTTGAGTGCCCTGACAGTCCACTGCCAGTGTCCAAAGCTCTCCATGTGAGCCAAATGTTGTGGACTCAGAAACTGTAACTCCTGGAGCTGAAAGTGCCCCAAGTTCTAGCCTCTCTACCCCCATGGAACTCCTGACAAGTGAGGGGACAATGCTGAAAATGAGGCTCAGAGTGCAGAGACTGTAACAGTTCCCCCTAGAAAGACTGGTCGAGCTGTAAAGCCTGTGGTGCACCTCAGTTATGATTCCCTTGGGAGGCCTGTGGACTTGCCTCTCAATGTTGTCCATAAAGGAGTGTATGTGTCCCTGAGCTCATTGCCCAAAGTGAGCGTCAGTGCTAACTCCAAGTTACTTGTGTTGCCCTCTAAGTATGGTGCCCTTGCCCTGTCCAGCCCCAAGGTAACTGATAGGGAAGGGCCCCCTCTCTTCAGGTTTCATGTACAAGAGGTAATAACTTGAGTTATGGTAGAAAGTGTGTGTACTATTGTGTAAAGAGTGACGTACTGCAATGTTTCAGAAATGTGTTCTTGGTAAAATGATATATTGACTGATGATTACATGTGTGAGCCTAATGCAAATGTATATGGTTGCAGTTGAAACTTATGGGAATTGCTTGAGCGCGAGCGTCAAGCTTTCCCAACCAGGAAAGGTGTAACCCCCTGCAAATGGGGTTCCCAAAAGACTTCCAGGAGCTTGCTTGAATGCTCCAAGCCTGAATGATGTTTGGCGTTTAAGCCATTTATCTGTAGTGTTTTAGAGCCTCTGGTACTGTCTCTTTAAGAGATGTCTGCTTGCAGACATAATTAGATTTGTATGGGGGACTGTGTGTTTCTCTGCTTGAGTACCACTTGAGCTGCTGCCAATTCACTCCATTTTGCAGTCACTAGGAGTGCAAAGGGAACCTATCTGAAAGATGTAACTGTTTGCCAGAAATCATTTAGAGTAATAATGAAATACAGTTTGTCTAACCTGCTTTCTTTGCAGTCAGAACTGTGTTTTCCCTGTTCTCCATTCTAGTTTTGAACTGCTGAACTGGACCAATCAGTGTGGGTTAAGGTAGCTCTAAAATGGTGCCTTGGACGAATCAGAACTTGGACTCGTAATCTGAGCCAGCCACAAGAGGATTGTATAGGCGGTGACACTGAGAGATGTAGTTTGGACTTGGCGCCTTTGGACCAACAGGAGCAGTCTATTGTGAGTGACAGCCAATCCAGCCAAGAACTGGGAGGAACTCAAAGAAGTGCCAGTGTTGTCTGCTGGAGGGTCAGTTGAGCTCTGGCAGTGAGGGAAAGAGCCTGTGCTTTTCGATTGTTCTGCAGTTTTAGTCGGGAAAGCGTGTAGGCCCCGAGTTCGGTCTGCAGCTTGTGTAACTGCTTGTTAGGACTGAATCCATCCTGTAGAGAATCAAGGATATCTGAAGAGTAGAAACCAGGCTCACCGTGTAGAAGACTGGAGAAATTGCTGAATTGAGCTCGGTCTGTCAGGAACTGAATCTGCTGTGTGTTCTCCCGGGTATTGTGCAGTAATTGCGATCGGGATAGAGAAGCAGCCTGCCAGGTATAGTACTTTCTTTTTACCATATAAATGTGTGAGGAGGCTTGTGTAGCTCAAGTGAATCCTGCTGCCATTAAAGGACTTTTGCCTGTTGCTGTTTTGCCATATAAATGTGTGACGAGGCTTGTGTAGCTCAAGTGAATCTTGCTGCCATTAAAGGACTTTTGCCTGTTACTGTTTACCATATAAATGTGTGAGGAGGCTTGTGTAGCTCAAGTGAATCCTGCTGCCATTAAAGGACTTTTGCCTGTTGCAGTTTGTCAAATAAATGTGTGAGGAGTCTCGTGGAGCTCAAGAGTAGCCCTGCTGACTTTGAAGGAACCTATCTTGTTTGGAGGTCGTGAGTATTAACTCAGGGTCACTCCCTGTTGAATTGCCACATTGAATCCAAATGGAATTACTGTACTGCTGACTGTTTAACTAATTTTTCTTTTCTCTGCGTGAAAGGGCCCCTACCAGCTGCCACGGTTTGGACTAGCCACTAGGGCTTGGGTACCCAGGGACAGTAACTGGTACGGATAGGCCTGTGCACAGAGCCATAGGTAGATGAGTAAAGTGATAAGCTAATTAACCTGATTTCCCCCTGTCCTTGTTATATCCCCCTAAATAAATCAGAGCTGCTTGTTTCAGCAAAGTTATACTGCCTGGGGTATTTGTCTATGTTAAAGTATTGTACTGTGATTGTTGTACTGTATCTTCTTATTTTACAGGGGGTCCCAGTGCCTGAACCAGTCCTGGGGGTAAGTGTATACTGTGAAGGTAATTCTGATATACTGTGTGGGCCACTAGTGGGAAGAAAGGAGGGTTGCAGTGTCCCAGAGGGCTGTGACCAAGTTAGTTTAACTATTGCAAACCCTGGAGGCACCCACCATCGGATCCAGGCCCCTCAACCTGTTAGTGGCAAATCAGGCAGGGGTAGTAGCTCCTGGGATAGCTCCATCTAGGGGTTACACAACCCTTTCAGGTGTACTCGAATCAGGTATTCACCCTGGCCCCCCTCAGACCATTCAGTCATTACCTGTAAACTCTCCTTTCCCTCTCTCCCTAAATTGTGGGTGGGGGGGGAGCGCTGGAGACAGAACAATCAAATTGTGAAGGAGGCCAGCTCAGTCAAACTGATTTCAGATCATATAGACCGTTTTGTTGCTTGTAATATGGGGTCCATGGGGAAAACAGACATAGAATGGTGCTCCCTAAAAGCTTATCTCAGGAGGATACTGATAAGCTTAGCCTCCGCTCAAAAAAAGAAAAGAGATGAGCGTTTGCAAACTACACTCTCCCAGATCAGACTCACGGAAGCTCAGTTATCATCTCGGTCCTCTGATCAAACCCATCAAGATCTCACAAAGCTCAAGAAGATGTATTTAGAACTCCTTTGAGAGAAGGCAAAATATGCCATATTAATGGCTAAGGCCAGTTATATGGATCATTGGGAAAGGTCCATCGCCTTCTGGCTTTAAGGATCAAAAAACAAGAATCAGCCAGGTTGATTAGTGCCATTAGTTATATTGATGATGGTTCCCTTAAGCCTCTCTCCCCCCCCCAACGTTGTAGTTGAGTATGAAAAATATCGAAAACTGTATAGTCCCATGGCAAACCCTTCCCGACTCAGTTAGTAGACAGGTTTCTGGAGCACTCCCACCTTCCCACCCTCTCAAGTTTGCAAGCTCTCACTCTTCTATCTCCCCTTTCAGAGGCTGAGATTCTCAAAGTCATTATGGTCCTTCCTGCTGATAAGACTTCAGAGCTGGATGGATTTACTTCCAATTTTTTAAAGACATTCACTAAACAACTGGCCCTGCTACTTAAATCTCTTTTTTAGTACATTCTGTCAGGTAACTTGTCTGAGTGCACTCTTTTTGAAGCACTTATTATTTTACTCCCAAGCTGGGCAAAAGGGTAGATTTAGTTATGAGTTACAGGACAATATCATTACTAAATCCAGATATCAAAATCATGGCTAAGGTTCTGGCTGACTATCTCTCTCATATTAACTAGCCTCACAGGTCTGGAGCAGGTAGGGTTCATGAGGGGCCGGTTATCCATGGACCACCTTCGTACTCTGGCTCATGTCTTCTCGGTGTCCAGGGATACCACTTCTCCTGCAGTGCTGATCTCCCTGGATGCCAAGAAGGCTTTTGACAGGATCAACAGGCAGCTTCTTTTCCAGACCTTGCATGCCTTTGGTTTCCCTCAGAGACTTTTGCATTGGATCAGGGTGTCTTATAACTTCCCCACTGCCCGTATTTACTGCAACTGAGAATTCTCCGTTCAACTTCCACTCTGTTCTGGCACTAGACAAGGCTGCCCTTTATCCCCCTTACTTTTTAATTTATATTTTGAAGAACTGATTCATAGATTAACAGATTGTCTGAGGATACAAGGTATCATTGTGGGACAGCATGCAATTAAGTTCTTTGCGTTTGCAGATGACCTTTTACTGCATGTCTTGAATCCCACTACATCTATCCCTCCTATGCTAGAAATCATTGAGAAATTCAGTATATTATCGAATTATATGTTCAATGTTGAGAAGTCAGTAGTTTTCCTTCTGAATTATAAGGCCCAAACACCTGTGATAACAGCCTTAGGTCTTACCTCATCCTCTAAGACTCTTAGATATTTGGGGATTGTCCTTACTAGGAGCAAATCTAAACTCAAGAAACTGAATATAGAGAATATCCTCTAAAACATTTCTCAAGATATGAAAAGATGGTCCCTATTACCCCTTTCTCTGTGGGGCAGAATTCATTTGGTAAAAATGAATGTTTTCCCTAGACTTTTCTACCCTCTCAATTTGATGAACATTTGGACACCTTTACACTGATTTAAAAGTGCGCACAGTCTCATAATGAGTTTTATTTGGGGGGGGGGGACGTCCATGCTTAGCCTATCACAAACTGGCTGCTCTGAAAAATCGAGGGGGCTGTGTCTTCCCTATCTAGGATTTTATCACTGTGCTAGCCATGCCAGCAAATACATAAGATGGATCACCTTGGAATCACCTCAGAACACTCCGACATACTCCCCTCTATGGCTCCACATAGAGAGTGACCAAATAGGTGCACAGGGTCTTTCTCCGACTGCCCTTTTGCATATCCCACCCAAATTTCTCCCCTCTCCCTTGCTCACTTCTCCCATAGGTGTCTCAATCAGAGTGCACTCTCAGCTCTGCACCCTCTTAAAATATGATAATGTTAGAGACACTACTCATCCACTTATGGGCAACCCAAATTTCAAAATTGCTGGTAAAACAATCCCACCATCTTGGTTACCCTAGTTTGCCTCTGTACCAATTGCATATTTCCTAAGTGAGGAAGGCACCTGGCTCTCTTCACTGGAAGTTATCAATAAAGCTGGTCTCAAGGCCACTCTTATTTTCAAAATCTACCAATTGAGACATCTCTTGGTGCAATTCTTTAGAATTCTAGTTCCTCAATCCCCCAAATTTCAATTTTGCTTGGAACTTGCCACATTGGCCAGACTTCCACATGCAGTATCTCAAATATTTGGGTATCTTTATGATTGTGCCTACCCGATGGTTAATGCTCCTACAAATTACTGGGAAACACATCTGCCAGACGTACCTATCCACTGGGATGCATTATGGATGGGATGTCACAAATTTGCGTCAAAAGATAGACTCCAATAAATGCAATTCCACATTTTAGGTAACATAGAAACATAGAAGCTAACGGCAGATAAGGACCACAAGGTCCATCCAGTCTGCCCATTTCTTTTTCTATCTTATGAATGTACCATCTGCCTTTGCTCTGTCAGTGGCCTAGCTATTCATACTCATCTGTGCTGCTCCCTTATGCCTATCCCATGTCTGTTTGAAGCCCTGCTCTGTATTCATAGCCACAACATCTGCAGTTAGGCCGTTCCATGCATCCACCACCCTTTCTGTGAAAAAGAATTTCCTCACATTCTCCCTTAATTGGCCACCCTCTAATCTCATGCTGTGTCCTCTTGTCCTGCTATTTTTCTTATATTTAAACATGTTAGATTCTTTCACCTTGTTAATGCCCTTAAGGTGTTTGAATGTCATGATCATATCACCTCTCTCCCTCCTTTGCTCAAGGGTATACATATTGAGCTCTGTTAATCTGTCCTCATATGTCTTCTGATGCAGTCCCTGCACCACTTTGGTTGCCCTTCTCTGGACTGCCTCAATTTGGTTAATGTTTTTGTGAAGGTGTGGCCTCCAGTACTGCAACACGGTACTCCAGATGGGACCTAACTAGTGTCTTGTAAAGGGGGATTATTACCTCCCTCTTATGACATGATACCCCACTAATACATCCTAACATCACCCTAATACTTACCTACTGCTTTGAGGGTCTCTTGGATGATTTCAGGTCATCGGTGATGATGATGCCCAAGTCTCTTTCTTCCTTTGTGACTGCCAGCAACTCCCCTCCCAGCCTATAAGTGGCTTCAGGGTTTTTCTTCCTTATGTGCATGATCTTGCACTTCTTTGCATTAAAACCCAGTTGCCACTCTTCTGTCCATTTTTCTAGTTTTCCAGATCTCTTCTTATTCTGTCCACCCCATCTGGATCATCTACTCTGTTGCAGATCTTATACTCCAGAAAGGCTAGCCAGGATCAGTAGTTTAGTCCCTTCTTATTGTACACATTGCCAGCAGACTGAGGATACTTTACTCCACATTTTTGGGGACTGCCCCCAAAATAGCTCCATTATGGGCCCGTATTAAACAAAATGCAGACACTTTGTTAGGTTTAGAAGATCTGTTTTCAGTACCCATTTATTTATTAGATGATTTTAAAGAGGTTGGTGTTCTTGTACATATATATCACGTGGCCCTTATATCTATGTCAGTCAAGAAACTGGTGTTAAGACGTTGGAAAGATGGTAACATTATTTCTTATAGTGAATGGTTGCAGGAACTCCTTGCCAACCTCAGGACAGAAAAAATGATTGTCAGCCTTAACAATCACCTGTTGAGATTTGAAAAGTTCTGGGGTCCCCTCTATGCTTTATATTCCCTATGAAAGGTGACTACAGTTCCATGTACTGGCAAAGGGCATGTGTCTTATGTTGATAGTGCCGTGCTGGGGTTTGGGTAGGTGAGGAGGGAGGAAGTGGGGAGGGGAGGACTGGGGAGGGATGGGGAGGAATTGGTCAGAAGATTGAGGGTGGGGAGGATGGGAGGAGAGATTCGCCTTTGCCAGTTGTCACTGTTACATGTACTGACTGTTGGGTTTTGTTTTATTGTTTGTGTGAAAATCCAATAAACTTTGAATTAAAAAAAAAATGTATTGCTGGACATCCTGGATATCATTTGCCTCCAAGAAGCTCAGGAGCCTCTCCTTTATTTATTTATTTTATTTATTTTTATTTATTTATTAGTTTGGAAAGACCTTTGAGTGCAAGTTCTTTTACAAAGGTTCCATATCAGATTAAACAACTAGTACATCATATAATACGATAATATGGTTACAGTTACATGAAACAGTAGGTGCATGAGAATCACACAGTGAAAGGAGCAATTACAATTTAAGTACTGTACATTGTCTTAATGATAGCCCTCAGTCGTACCCCTAATAAATAACATAAGTCAAGTACAAGCAGTGCCATAAAATTTGCCGTGATTTGATACTGCGAGAGAGGGAGAGAGAGAGAAAGAGAGAGAGAGGAAGAGGGGAGAGACAGAGAGACAGAGAGACAGAGAGAGAGAGAGAGGGGAGAGGGGAGAAGGGGAGTGAGGTAGAAGAAGAAAGGGGAAGCAGCTTCATGGGGCCTTGTCGAGAAAGGGTTGGATTATGTAGGGGTTAGACTGGGCTGAAGTAGCAAGGCAGTTCTGTAGAGTGGAAACATGAATTGAGCAGTATTCAGGCATGGCTGGAGGGTTTACTCTGCAGTGCAGAACTGGAATTGCTGGGTATGTGGAGACTCAGTCTTGGAATTGAAGGGTGGGGGGGGTGTTCAGCGTGGCCTGTCAGATGCTAATATTAGGGCAGGTCAGCGGATGGAGGGGGCAGTGGCTTTAGGGGTAGGTACATTTTGAAGTTGTTATTAGGTGCTGTTTGAGACCAGTTTTGAATTGAGTTAGGCTGTGTGAAGCCAGGAGAAGCACCGGTAGTTCATTCATCCATAGGGGTGCCTGATAGGAGAAGGCATGTTGCCCTAGTGAGGTGCGAAGAAAGGGGATAGACATTACCCCTCACGTCCATCCCTTGGTGAAATGTGATCAATCAATCAATCATTGTTTATTTATAAAATAACACTATTCCAAAACCATAGCACTAGTACATAGCCATAAAATTTGTAAAAACAACTACACATATAAAAACAGCTACAGCAGGTCAAATAAAATCAAGGAATGCCAAGGTAAATAAATGAGTTTTTAATGCAGATTTAAAGCTACACACCATGAAGAACTGTCAAATCTGATGAAGTAGAGAATTCCACAGGAATGGGGCCACAAATTGAAATGGATGGGCCCCAGATGACTTTAGACAAACTCTGGGAATCTCTAGCAATCCCTCATCAGTGGAGCGAAGCAGCCAGGAGTTGCAATAGGGATGAAGAAGAGCTTGTAGATAACACAGTCCCTGTCCATGTAGGTAGGGCCTTATAGGTCAGTAAACTTACTGTAAAAGTGATCCGCCACTGAATAGGCAGCCAGTGCAGATCGTGCAGCACCGGCGTGACATGACTGCTATGAGGTAGCTCAATCAACAGCCTAGCTGCTGCGCTCTGCACCAGCTGCAAACGACAGATATCAACCCCTGGTAGTCCTAGGTACAGGGCATTGCAGTAATCATGGCACAAGGTTACAAAAGCGTGAACCAAAACTGGTAGAACATCGGGCGGAACTAGGTGCTTGATCTAGGCTACATTCCTTAGATGGTAAAAGGCAGTCTTGACAATGGATGACATCTGATGTTTAAGCATCAGTCCGTCATCAAGAATCACACCCAAATCTCGCACCCATTCAGAGGTCATCAGCTGGTGACCATTGAGCCAAAGCCTCGAGGCTCAACCCTCTGACAGCCCCTCTACTCGATGGCCTGGGTCCACCACCAAAACATCAGTCTTGTCCGGATTCAGCCTCAGCCAACTGGCACTCATCCAATCCTCAATCTCAGAAAGGCAGTCATTAAAACTCAAGACAGCTCCTCCTGATCAGGCACAAAGGACAGGTAGAGCAGAGTATCATCTGCATAGCAGTGAAAACTCAACCCATGCTGCCTTACAATGTCTCCCAATGGCAGCATACACACTGCAAACAACATGATGGAAAAAGCACAGAGCCCTGCAGAACCCCACAAGGCAGGGAGACCTTGTCAGAGAAGAAAACCCCAAAGACAACTCTCTGAAACCTGCCAGTGAGGAAAGAATGGAATCATCTGAGGACTGTACCAGACAGTCTACAGATCGACCACAGGTGCCCAACCAACACCCCATGGTCCACAATGTCAAATGCCGCCGAGAGATCAAGAAGAACCAAGACAGAATGGCTCCTCGAATCTCTTGCTGTTAAGAGATCATTGAAAACATGAACAAGGGAGATCTCGTGCTATGTCATTTCTGAAAACCAGACTACAGAGGATCGTAGATGTCATGGATGGCCAAATGATCCTCCAGCTGCAGTGCAACCATCTTCCTTATAACCTTACCCACAAAGGGAAGGTTAGAGATGGGTCTGTAGTTAGCAAGACAGTCTGGGTCGAGAGACGGTTTAGTCAGAAGGGATACCACTACCGCCTCCTTCAGGGTGTCTGGAAACACCGCAGGGTCTAACGAACACCAGACTATCTCAGCAAGGACCAAGCCAATGGTCTCAACACACTCCGCAAGGAGATGCTTTGGGCCAGGGTTCAAACCACAGCAGGTCAGCTGCAAAGACTGGATAATCTTCACATCTCCGATCGCCGGCCGGCCAAAGTCAGACCAGACAGACCGAGGAGCTGCCACCTCCCACCGATCACCGTCCACCCCATTGGGGCATCCCATGTGAATCTCAGACCTGATGTCAGCAACCTTATTGGCAAAAAAGCAAGCAAACTCATTGCACTTCCCTTGCTACAATGCTCTCTGAGACTGCAGATAGACTGTATTGCACAATCTGTCTACAGTTCGGAAGAGCTGAGCCGGTCGATTCTGTGCTGTAGCAATCTCCCTGGACTGGAACTCTGCATTCTTATGGGAGATAGCTGATTAATAGTCCTTATAATGGGCTAACAATCTAAGTCTGTCATCATCCAGGCCTGATTTTTGCCAGTGATGCTCCAGCCTTCGTCCCGCTTTCCTTAGCTCCCTCAAGGTCCCATCAAACCAAGGGGACTGAGGGTGCTGGCTAAAGGGACGAATGCAGACAGAAACGAGACAATCCAGAGTCCCAGTCAAAGTGTCATTATAACCCTGGACTAGGGCATCTGGTGATGAAAGGGAGGCCCCGAATAGATTATATACAAGGAGGGTTTTTTCCCAGTAGCACCTTCTTCTAAAGGAGGCAAGTTTGGAACTTGATCATGTTCCTTAAGTTGAGCCAATTAGTGCATTCATACAGTGAACAGGTATGAGTGCAGTGATTCGCATCCAATTTGAGGTGACATGCCTTACTGAGCACAGTATGGACCCTCTTGAGTGCTGTGTCAGAGGCAGCACAGTACACCAGCATCCTGTAGTCTATTGCAGATAGTATGGAGCTAGAGACTGATAGGCAGAGTGCCTCCGGGGTGAGGGATATCTTATACCTGTAGAGAATCCCTATCTTGGTGTTTACTGCCCTGATGAGAGAGTTGATGTGGTGCAAGAACGTGAGGGTGTCATCAGTGGTGATACCTAAGTACTTGAACATGTGCACTTGTTCAAGTGGCTCACTACGTATGTTGGAGATTGCAAGGGGGTGGAGCCTTTGTTTGTGATGGGGGCTGGATATAACCATGGCTTTGGTCTTCTTGTAATTTAGAAGCAATCTGTGCCTACTGAACCAGGCCTCGAGTTTAGTGAAGGAGTTCTGAAGTTCTGATTGGAGGGCGTCCAGCGAGGTGTTGCTGCTCAGAAGTATGGCATCATCAGCGTAGAGGATGAACTTAGTATCACAGGCTGAGGGGAGGTCATTTAGGAATAGGCTGAAAAGCTGGGGACCCAGAATTTTTTTTTTGTTAACTTTATTTAATTTAGCAGTACAGAGATACCATATTCTGATACAGCAATTTACAGTGAGCAACATACCATTCAGTTTAAAAGACTTACACTGGAGAGTAATGTTAGATTGATCAAAACAGACCATACTTGATCATATTAAGTAGGAACACATTGCTGGGCTAGAATAACAAATAAGTTAGCATGTTATTGATTCAGACATTGCATGATTAAATACTGCATGGTTAAATAAATAGATACCCCCACTGCACAGAAAAAATTCAATTGATCCCCAGCTAATACCCAAGAAACACCATGGGGAACCGCCCCTGGACCAAGCCCAGGGCTTACTACCAGAGGGATAGCATCTTAAACATTGGGGACCATGCTTGGCTCAGGGCATCCACCAGCAGGACCACAAATCTAGGTATCATGTAAATTTACCTCTAACTTTGTACTGAATCTTTTCCAATTTCATGCAATCCATAAGGGACCTAAGCCACTCAGCTACTGCTGGGGCAGCAGGGCTTCAGCTAATCTCCAGTATGTGGCCAGCATTCTAAAACCCATTACATTACCCAGTCTCCAGAGGCCAAAGAAAGAATCTCGAGGCCCTACACCTTGACTGGATGGGAGACCCAAGAGAACTTCTACGGGGTCCAGGCGAAGGGGGATACCCAAAATAGGGTCAAGTAATTCATGCACTCCCCTCCAAAATCTCTGCACTTTGTGACATTTCCACACCATATGATAACAAGTTCCCTCATGGATCTGACACTTTGGGCTCAACTGGGACACCTCCAGATCTATTTTATGGGCCAACACTGGGGTGTGATATTCCGTAAAAGGACATTATATTGGATGGCCCTCACCCTATTATTCACAAAACAACTAGTATTGTTTTTCAGTATCTGCAACCGGTCTCCACCAGTCAAACCTTCTGGGTAAAACTCTGCCTCCCACTTTGATTTTGTAGGTTCCAAAAGGTCTGGCATAGCTCCCAGCAGAAGCTCATATGTTCTTCAAGGGGTTTAAAGTATGGATTTCCAGACTGACCCCAGAACATTTCCTCCAGAGTGGAACAAGCCAGATCCTGCCCCATTTATTCGGTGTCATTCAACTCTTCAAAAGTATTCTTCAATGTTAGGTATAAGGGGAAGTGGGAAGGACTAAGATTATATTTTGTAACCAGATCCCGGAAAGGGCTGATCTCCCCCTCCTCAACCAGATGCTGTAAGAGGTACACCCTCCTGTGGCACCATCTCTGCAAAATGTGTCTCTTCCATGGGTTTAACCTGCCCCCTCGACCCAGGAGTCTCACGAGAGAATAGTACGGGGAGAGTCCGCCCCTGCACCAAATGCAGTCATGCTAATTTCCATACCTTAAACAGTGCTCTGGTGCAGGGGTTAGCTGGGTTGCCAAAAGAGACACAGAACAGAAAAGTACAAAGAGCACCAGGAAACGTGTGGTGCTCTATACAAATCGACCAGTAAGAGTTAAATATAAGCACCCACACAACTCAGTAACAGCATCCGAAAGATATAAAATCCAAGTCTGTTTATTGCAAACCACAGTGCACACCGAAAAAAGGACTGACGTTTCACTTGGCCGGCTGCCAAGCTTCCTCAGAGTAAAAGACACAATAAAATTACTTCACTTAAATATGCTGTCAGCTATGTCATGTGATATAACACCACCAATGTGAACACAATTCAAATTAAATTGAATTGGGTACTACTACCTTAAAGGTACACATGATATATCCAATTGCCCCATACTAATACTAGGTAACACACAAAATGAGATCAGTCAGTCCACTGTAACTTTTTTGGACTTAAAAATATATAAGGATAATAAAGGAGGAGCATGCACTACTTTATATCAGAAGGACACTGATAGAAATACCATTTTAAGATTTGATAGCTGTCATCCCTTCCACACTAAATTCAATATACCTAAGAGTCAGCTGATAAGGACTTTGCGTAATTGTTCTGAACATTCAGAACTTGTAAAGAAACGTAGTGAACAAATATTACGTTTCAAAAATAGGGGGTATAGCAACAACAGTATAGCAACGGCTATTAAAAGGGTGGACGAGATGGATAGGCAGTACACCTTGGTATATAAATAAAAGGTCACATCAGGCATTGAGTGTCCTTTCATCACCAGTTTTTCAAAACAAGCATGGGAGATTAAACAAATTGTAGTTAACAACTGGTCTATCTTGGAACTAGAGCCCAAATTGGATGAACTAACTAGATGTGGTCCCAATATAGTGTACCGCAAATGTGAAAGTGTGAAGGACTATGTTGTGTCCAATACGACGGAGTCTAATGTGAAAGATAAACAAACATTGTTAACACCTAGACCAAAGGGAACTTACAAATGTGGCAATTGTATGTATTGTAAATACATTAACTGTTGTAAATCTTTTAGACATCCAGTGACAGGTGATAACATTGAACTGCAAGATTTTGTTACATGTAACAGCATGGGGGTGATATATTTGCTTACTTGCGAATGTGGTGTCTACTATGTTGGATGAACTGTCCGTAAATTAAAAATTAGAATTGGTGAACATGTTAGGGCAGTTGAAAGATCTGATATTTCGTATGCCATAGTCAAACACATTTTGAAATGCGGCCAGGGTAGACATAACTACAATTTTTTGGGACATGAATTGGCGACCTTGGGCTCTAGGGGTGGTGACCTGAATAAAAAAATAGGGCAAAGAGAGAGTTTTTGGATTTAAACTTTGAATGCTTGTTTTGATAGGGGGTTTAATGAGAACATTGAGCTAGCTGCATTCTTAAAGAAATACAAATAAATCGACTCGGATACGGGCCTTAATGAAAGTTTTGAATCAGTAGTATTTTAAAAGAAATAATGATTTCTGTATTTCTGAGAAGATAAAAAGTTTTACTTACGAATGAGTCTTAGCAGGTTCACTGCACGTATAGATTTTTTCTAACAGTAATGAATTATAAGCAACTTGCTAATGTTTTTTGTAATAAAGAAGTAGTCAAATACATAAGTTGACATAAGTTAAACATGTTGTTTGTTTTTCACAACATACATATTTGAGAATTGTAATAATCCTTACTAAGAACAGTAATTGCCCATATTTTGCGTGTTACCTAGTATTAGTATGGGGCAAGTGGATATATCATGTGTACCTTTAAGGTAGTAGTACCCAATTCAATTTAATTTGAATTTTGTTCACATTGGTGGTGTTATATCACATGACATAGCTGAAATCATATTTAAGTGAAGTAATTTTATTGTGTCTTTTACTCTGAGGAAGCTTGGCAGCCGGCCAAGTGAAACGTCAGTCCTTTTTTCGGTGTGCACTTTGGTTTGCAATAAACAGACTTGGATTTTATATCTTTCAGATGCTGTTACTGAGTTGTGTGGGTGCTTATATTTAACTCTTACTAGTTGCCAAAAGAGCACTGCTCCCCCCACTAAGGCCAAAACATCATGGTATAGGGATAGATTGGATGTTTTCTCCATTTCCACCCAAACCGGTTGACTATTAATGTCTCTCAATATATCTTGTACATGAGCCACCTGGGCTGCTACATAGTAGTGTTTCACACTGGGCAGTCCCAGCCCCCCTTTCTTCTGAGGGAGCCACAACAGGGTTTTCTTAATCCTAGGTCTCTTGTTATTCCAAAGCAGCTGAGTAAAGGGCCCTTCTAATGTCTCAAAATATTTAAGTGGGCTACTTAAGGGAACTGTTTGAAAAAAGCATAAGAACTGAGGCAAAACTGACATCTTTACTAAATTCACACATCCCAAAAGGGTCAGTACCAGGGCTCTCCATGCTGTACAGTCATCTTTAATTTTAGAAACTATGCCTTTCATGTTAAGTTTCACCAAGGTGACAGTTTGGCCTAAATCAATATTCCCAAATATGTTTTTTGGTTAGAAGGGAGGATTTCAGTCTGAGCTATGTTTTTTTTCACTTATATTTTATTCTTCTGGACCCCTGGGCATCCTTCAGGAGTACACGCATGGATGCTACCCTAACTCCTGGCCTGAACTCGCGTCTCCCAGGCTGTCCCCCCACAAGCGACCGGCGAGGAGTCTTCACTCGGATAACCTCCGGGGCTAGTTTTGCCCTTCCCCTGGTGGTCAAATCCTAAGTGTGAGGTGCCTTACCTCCATCGTCAGGTCAGCCATGGAGAGACCTGGGCACGCTCTGGCTGGCATTGGGATGTAGGTGCTCCACTGAGGCCACCATCATCTCACCGGCGAACCAGAGGCTTTCTTTTTGCTGGTGTTACTCCCCCCCCATCGGCCCAGCTGTGCAATGCTCTTCAGCATGGTATGTGCGCGCTCCCATGTACGTCCACAGGAAAGCCACCATGGTCGATCTCCCCATTGGCTGAACCCTGACTGCTGGATAGGACCTCCATTCTCCACTGGGGGTCACCAGAATGGCGAGGTCATGTCCCCCTCCCTCTCAGGGATGGAGAGCAGACCTCCAGATGTTCAATCCTTTCCACCCCACTGACCCCCTACAGTCCGAGCCTGCTCCTGAAACAGGGTTGCCGGCATGGCACGAGGTATGGCTTCCAGCGCCTCAACCATCAGCACTACTAGGTCAAGTCTGAGCTATTCTAATTGGAAATTTTTCCCTTCCCAGTGGCATCCATTCACATTTTCCCTAATTAATCTTATGACAAGAAAAGGGACCATATTCCTCAAAAAGTTGGGTCAGGGCCGGCAGTGAGTCCCGAGGGGAGCTGAGAAAAAGGAGCACATCATCAACAAAAAGTGATATAACTTGATTTGTCCCTTTACACTAAAAACATCTGACGTTATGTAACCTAATACCTTGTCCCAAAACCTCTATCGTAAGGATGTACAGCAAAGACAAAATGGGACACCCCTGTGTAGTACCCCTTGTTAATGCAAAAAGAGAAGAGAAGACATTATTTGTAAGAATTTTGGCCTTCGGAGACTGATAGAGGGCACCTAACCAGCTCAACATATGGAGTCCAAGGCCATATTTCCCTAGGGCTGCCATCATAGAGGGCCATTTGACCCTATTGAAGGCCTTTTCAGTGTCTAACACTAGCAGCCCCCTCTCCACCCCCCTGGGCCACCTATGAATGATAACTAGAGCTCTTCTGATGTTCTGTTTGGCTGATCTGCCCTTTATGAATCCACCCTGGTTGGGAGGAATCAGCTTGGGGAGTAACTTCTCCAGCCTGGAAGCCAACGCTTTGGTCAAAATCTTATAATCTGAGTTCAGGAGTGAGATGGGGTGATATAAGGAACATTTCTGGGGATCCTTGCCTGGTTTAGGGAGGCCAATAATGGTAGCCATACACTGCAAGGGGGCAAACTGCCCTTCCCTAGGGCCTCCTCCACCATGTCGAGCATCAAAGGGCCTACTTCCTCCCACAGCTGCATATAAATCTCAACAGGAATCCCATCGGGCCCGGGGGTCTTCCCTTTTTTTGTGAACCAAACAGCATTTTTAAGTTAAGTTCCTACAATGTTATGGGGGAATCAAGGCAATCACTTTTGTGAGTTTCAATACAAGGGAGGTTAACCTTATTTAAGAATGCCTTGGGGCCCGCCCCTCTGGGAATTCTGAGGTATGCAAATGGGGATAAAAAGCTTTAAAAGCACCATTGATTCTGTTTTGGTAATATGTTGGACTCTCCGTCTCTTCCTCCACCCTTATGATGGTTCGCTCAGCTCTTCTCCTCTTAACTAAGCCTGCTAACCACTTCCCAGATTTGTCTCTGTCAAAGTATGATTAGATTTAGTAAGCATGAGGTCTCACTCAATTTTCCCATTAGACAACTGGTTTAACTTGCTTTTCAGAGTTTTGAGTTTCGCCACTCCAGGCATGCTGTAGGAGGTCATCAGCTCTCCCTCCAATCTCTGGATTTGCCTTGCCACAGAGGACTCTTGTCTAGAATTAGATTTTTTCTTGAAGGAGGAGTAAAAGATTGACTCTCCTCGAATAAAGGCCTTGAGAGTGTCCCAGATCACCCTGTTATTTGTCCCCCCCCATTGGCTGATATTTATAAACTCTGACACTTGTACTTTTAGCTGAGTGAGAAACTGCTGGTCCACCAAAAGAGTGGGGTCCTTATGCCATTGCCGGAATGGCTTAGACTCTACATCTCCCTCGATGACCTCCCTTAGGGGAGCATGGTCAGAAACAACCATGGGGCCATACTCGGCGCCCCTGATGCAACCCACTCTAGACAGTGGGAGAAATACATACTCCAACCTGGTGTATACCTTATGGGCATGTGAATAGAAGGAAAATTCTTTGGAGGAAGGGTGACAAAATCTCCATGCCTCCTTTAGGGCCTTGCCCTTGACTAAGTGATAAAGGGTCTTAACACTGAGCAGCACTGGGCCTTGTACCACAGTGGTCCAACACTGGGTCCCAATAGGTGTTCATGTTCCCCCCCCAACCCCATGATAATATCATCAGAGAATGGAACCAGCGTGGTTTCCAAATGTGTGAAAAAACCCTAGGGAATCAATATCAGGGCCATACACTGATACTAGTGTCCGCGTTTTTCCCCTGCTGTCTAGCACCACAATGACAAACCATCTGTGCGGGTCAGACTCTGAGGAAAGAACCTGGTGAGGGAAACCAGGGCATAACCAAATAGCCACCCCTCGAACCCTTGAGGTAAAAGGAGAGGCAACAAGGGTGCCCCCCCACGAGACCCTCAAACACTCAACTTCTTCCTTCATGGGGTGGATTTCCTGTAAAAACATTATGTCCCCCTTCAGCTTTTTTAACTGTGACCACACTCATTTTCTTTTTGCCACATTTCTTAACCCATTTGTGTTCCAAGTAACCAGTGCAGTGCTAACCATTAAACTTAAAGCATCTGACATGCGTGGTATTTAACTGCTCTGGGAAGAACCCAACAAGTAAAAAGTAACTCTGCTCCACTTAGTTTTTTCTTATCTGGTACACAAAAAAAAAACATTTAGCCCCAGCAGGTGACCCCTCCCCCACTCCTTGCAAACAGGAAACCGCAGAACCAAAGAGGTACCATTTTTATGCTGATTGTGCTCATGCGCAAGAAACATATTGTGACAGCTTTCCAGAAGCAGGTTGCGGAGGCGCAGTACTGTTGTAGCCAATGCCCCCACAGCCTTTAAAGGCTTGTCTTGCTTTTCCCAATGCTGTGGCATGCTGCTGTGACACTAGTTCAGCCAGCGTGCCAGAACCTTGTAAGGTTTTAGCCGCTGCAATCAGGGGCCATCTTGTCATTGCAGCGTAAGCCATCTGCTGCAATGAGGAAGCAACCCGTAATTGCTGGGCGGAACCTTGTTACAGTGAAACTGTTTGTGAACATGACAGCGGCTTGCCACTGTGTTCATAAACAATATTAAGCCCTCCCCCACCGAGGGGGTGACCAGTCTCTCTCAGCAGCATGTGCCCACCCCGCCATGTTTGTTTGACTGCAGGGCCCCAATCCCCATCAGCTTCAGTGCCCCAAGGCTGATGTTGCTGACGGGGGGTACCACTCCCCGTCAGCATTATGTAACCCCCCTCACTTTTGTTGTGTGCCGACGGAGGTGCCCAATCCCCGTTGGCATAATGTAACCCCCCCCTTTTGTTGTGTGCCGACAGGAGTGCCAAATCCCCAGTCGGCTACAGCTGACCCCTCCAAAGAACTGCTGACATGCTGGGAGCCCACCCCAGCATGCCACATGCCCCTGTAAAACAAAAACTGTCCTGCAATTTTTTTTCCTGTGCAAAGGAAACGGTCCCTCAGTGAACTCCTGCCCCTCACACAAACTGCGCCACCCACTGGCGCACCCTACCTCCTGCACCCCTCATCCCATATTTACCTCCGAGTCTGGCGCGACCATCTTCGGTGGACCAGGAACACGTCTGCACTCTTCAAAGCCATCCGTGAACTGAGGAAATGCCAGTAAGCTGTTGGAATAAGTAGGGTTTTTTCAACTTTGATGCATATCTCAGGCATTTTTTGGAATTTTGGCACCAAATTTTCAACATGGGGTTTTTGGGACCCCTCCTCATGGATTCTGACACTGTCATGGTGTTATTCAGCCCAGAAAGGTGAATTTGCGGTCACTGCATAGAATCCTCTTTCAGGATCAATTAACAAAATGACAGTGCCAGTATTCATGAGGTGAGCTCTCAAAAAGCCTATGTTGCAAATTTGGTGGGAAAAATCCAAAAAAATGACTGTTTTACGAGCGTGTGTTGCGCAGTTGCTACGCACACTGGTAACTTTGCGAATCTGCAATATTTTCATGCCAGATTTTCAACATTGGCATTTTTTCAGACCTCCTCATGAACAGTATAGCTGTCATTTTCCACAACCTGGCCAAAATGTGTTTTTGCACTTCTGGCACAGAATAGCGTGGTCGCTGTGGGAAATCAGTGTTTGGGACATATTAAGAAAATGACAGTGACACTGTTCATGAGCTGAGGTCCTAAAATGCCTATTTGAAAATTTGGTGACGATACTCCATAAAATGACTGTGTTACAAACGTGCATGGCACAGTTTGCACACATGCTCGTAACTTTGCGAATTCATAATATTTTCACTCCAGATTTTCAACATTGCCATTCTTCTGTTTCTCCTTATGAGCAGTATAGCTGTCATTTTTCACATCCTGGCAGAAATGGGTTTTCGCAGTTCCTGCACAGAATAGCGCAGTTGCTGTGGGAAATCCATGTTCAAATAGCTTGGCAGAAGACACCAGGAAAAAGGACTGCTGTGTGACTGAACTTCTCTGCTGGGACTAAAGTAGAAGAACTTTTGTACTTGGACCTTTAATTTAGGGTAAAAAAAAACTAACGTACAAAAAAAAAGTGTGTGTTTGGGTTAACTGAACTGAATGGGTATCTGAAGAGTTATCTAGGTGTAAATCTCAGGTGACTGAAAGGACTTAACTGCTGTGAGGTTTAAATTACTTGTAGAAAGATCTGGTAAGTAGGGGGAGTGGCTTAGCTAGAAGGAAGCTACATTTAAAGACTGCTTTAGAAAGATTCTGCTATTAGCTTGGCAGAAGACACCAGGAAAAAGGACTGCTGTGTGACTGAACTTCTCTGCTGGGACTATATTGCCCTCCTTCCCTTCCCTCCAGCTCCCCCCACCCAAAGCTAGTTTTATTTTTATAGGCACAGGATTTGATTGACAATAGGAACTTCCTGTTTAGGGGCAGGAAGTGAGTAATCACAGAACCACCAAGGACCCACCATCCTAGAAGGGCAAGAGTAGCTCTCCGCCCCTCTAGCTGCTGGAGATCTGCCTCTGAGCAAGTAAGTGGTCTACTGAGAAATATAGGATATTCTTGTCTCAGAACAGGACAATAAGGAGCTTAAAGGGCACACAGGCAGAAAGTAAGGAGAGAGAGAGAGAGAAAAAACTGAGGAAAGAGTAAGGATTGCAAACAGTTAAGGGGCCAGAAATAAGACATGATTGGAGTGGTGCAGTGGCTGTGGAGCAGCAGTCTTCTGGGAGAAGTTCTGGAGGATGCAGTGTTGTCCCATCTGCAGGTACCTCTCTGGGCTGAGGGAGGAGGTTGCTCATCTCCATGCTGAGTTGGCCAGGATTTGTGGGACCTCCTTTTCCATCCAGGGACCACCAGTGCCACTGCTGTTGCCTCAGAGATTGCCAAGAAAGAGGAGCGATTGGACCACAGTGGGCTCAGGGAGGGTGAGGGTGGTGGAACAGAGGTGCATCCCTCCAGTAGTACCTCTCCACAATTCCTATGCCATTCTTGTGAAGTGTGGTTCCTCTATGGAGGCACCCACAGTGGAGACCAAGGAGGATGCTGGGAACCTCCACAAAGGAGACCCACAGGATGGTGGCAGGGGACCCTGCAGGAAGGAAACAACTCCGGTGGGGACTCCATTGTTAGGAAGGTAGAAATGGGGAGGAAGGGAGAGGAGGTAGGTGCCTGCCTGGCACCATGGCTTGAAGGACAGGGAGCTAATCCTCAGGATTGCCAGAGCAGCTGCACAGGGAGGGAGCTGGATGTCATTGTCCACCTAGGGACAAATGACCTGGCTAAGAAAGGGATTAGAGAAGTGCAGGAAGAGTTTGTGGAATTGGGGAGGGCCTTTAGTCAAGTAGCACTACAGTAACCTTCTCAGAGGTGCTACCCATCTATGGCATAGGAGAGGTTAGGTGTTCCGCACTGGGATTCAATCAGTGGTTGAAAACTGGTGTGGAGATCAGGGATTTGGCTTCATTGGGGACTGGGGGTCCACCTGGAGTGATGCAAGCCTATACTGGCATGATGGGCTGCATCTGCCCAGGAGGGGAACCAGGATCCTAGGTGATAGGTTTAAATGCTTCATTGGCAAGCTTTTAAACTAGCCAAGGGGGGAGGCACTGGAAAGGAGCAGGAAAATCCTAGCCCTCCCTAAATAATCACGGTAGTAAGTGTGGCAAACACCAACATAGAGGTGTCGATAGGGAGAAGGGCAGGGGTAAATGGAGAAAGTGACAAAGGCAAGAAGGACAGGGATGGGGCAAAAGGGAGTAAGGCCATCAGGATATGGAGGGTAATGAGTACCAATGCCCGTAGTCTGAGAAACAAGCTCCCTGAGCTGGTGGCCTTAATGGAAGAGGGATGCCTGGATATTGTAGCAGTCACAGAAACATGGTACACAGAGAACCATGACTGGGATGTTAACATACCAGGGTACATAACCTACAGGACAGACAGGCAGGGGAGAAGAGGGGGAGGAGTAGCTCTCTATGTAAAGGAAGGGATAAAAGCAACTGAACAAAAGAGTAAACAGGGAGGAGAAGAGGCACTGTGGGTCACCTTGGAGTCTGGAAAGGGCATCACAATCCACACAGGGGTTGTGTACAGACCCCCATGTCAGGGGGAAGGTATGCACAAGGATATGATTGAAGGCATTCTTAGAATGGCAGAGAAAGGGGAGATACTGTTGATGGGAGACCTGAATATGCCAGATGTTAACTGGAGCACATTTGCTGCAGCCACATCCAAGAGCAGGGCCATTCTTGATGCCCAACAGGTGGCAGGCATTAGACAGCTAGTTTCGGAACCCACTCATGAGGGAGCAATCTTAGACCTCGTACTCTCAAATGGGGGCAGTGAGAGGATCTCAGGTCTAGAAGTGGGTTGCCATCTGGGGACAAGTGACCATCAAACAGTGTGGTTGATGTTAAACTCAGCTACAGAGTCAAGCCATACAAAAATGAGGGTACTGGACTTTAGGAGGGCTGACTTCGGCAAGATGGGAGAGTGCCTCAGAAAAGAACTAGCAAACAGGCTAGAAGGAGGTGTGCAGCAACAATAAGGAATTATCAAGACTGCCATCACAGAGGCAACAAGCCTTTGTGTGAAGCAAATAAACAAATCAAAACAAAAGAAAAAGCCACTATGGTTCTCAAAAGAGGTGGCTGTGAAAGTCAGGAAGAAAAAGATAGCATTCCAGAAGTATAAGGAAACACAGAAGGAGCAGGACAGAGAGCTGTACCAGTTAAGGCAGAAGCAAGCAGGGAGGGAAGTCAGAATAGAAAAGGCCCAAACTGAGGAAAAGATAGCCAACTCAGTTAAGAAGGGGGATAAAACCTTTTATAAGTACATCAGCATAGAAAGACAAAGGGAGGATAGTGAGGCTGAATAGAATGAACGGTGGTGGGCAGAGGGGACAGTGAAAAGCAGGAATACTGAACGAATATTTCTGCTCAGTATTCACAAAAGAGGAGGGGACGGCCTAATCCAATTAACAGAAGCACTCTTGATAGGGGTCGATCCCAGTCCTTTCACAGAAGAAAGGGTTCTGCAAGAACTTCTAAACTGAAGGTGGACAAAGCAATGGGTCCTGATGGAATTCACCCAGAATTCTAAAAGAATTAAGGGAGGAACTAGTGAAACCACTGGCTACTCTTTTAATAAATCATGGGAGGATGGTGTGGTACCGAGGACTGGAGGAAGGTGGATGTGATTCCTTCACAAAGTGGGACCAAGACAGAGGCAGGAAACTACAGACCTGTCAGTCTGACCTCTGTGGTAGGGAAAGTGATGGAGTCACTTCTGAAGGAAAAAATAGTTGAGTACCTAGAGGCCAGTGGAGCACAGGACCCAAGGCAGCATGGGTTCACAGCGGGAAGGTCATGTCAGACGAATCTAATAGATTTCTTTGACTGGGTGACCAAAGCAGTAGACCAGGGAGGGGCTGTGGACATGGCCTACCTAGACTTTAGCAACACAAAAGATTAATAGTTAAATTAATTAGCCTTGGAGTGGGTCCCAGGGTGGTATCCTGGGTAAAACATTGGCTGGACAACTGGACACAGAAGGTAATTGTAAATGGAGTCCACTCTGAAGAAAGGGGGTTACTAGTGGGGTACCGCAGGGTTCAGTATTGGGTCCAGTCCTTTTTAATGTCTTCATCAGTGATATTGCAGAGGGACTGGAAGGAAAAGTATGCCTTTTTGCAGATGACACAAAGATCTGCAACAGGGTTGATACACAAGGAGGCATGGAAAGGATGAAAAGGGACTTGGCAAGGTTGGAGGTTGGTCAGAAGTATGGCAGCTAGGATTCAATGCAAAGAAGTGCAAAATAATGTACCTGGGAAACAAGAACCCAGGGGAAGAACACACAATGGGTGGGGAGGTAGTAACAACAACAAAAAAGGAAAGGGACCTGGGGGTAATCATATCAGATGACCTTAAGGTTAGCAAGCAATGTGAGAAGGCAGTAGGGAGGGCTGGGGGTATACTGGGATGTATAGGGAGAGGCATCATCAGTAGAAAACAGGAAGTTATTATCCCTCTGTACAGACAGTTGGTGAGACCCCATTTGGAGTACTGTGTCCAGTTCTGAAGAACCCATCTCCACAAGGACATAGACAGGATAGAGGTAGTCCAGAGGAGGGCAACTAAAATGGTGCAGGGTCTGCAAGAGAAGCCGTATGAGGAGAGACTAAAGGAGCTTAATATGTATACCCTTGAGGAAAGAAGGGAGAGGGAGGACATGATAGAAACTTTTAAGTACCTCAGTAGAATCAACAAAGTCCAAGAGGGTAGCATCTTTCAGAAAAAGAGACTTGCAAGAACAAGGGGACACAATTTAAAGATAGAAGGAGGGCAGTTCAGGGGCAATGTGAGGAAGTATTATTTCACAGAGAGGGTAGTGGATGCATGGAACAGCCTTCCTGAGGAGATTGTGGGGTCTAAAACTGTGGGAGAATTCAAGAATACATGGGACAGACATAAGGCAATTCTTGTGGGGGGTAGGAAGAAATTGGCTGTTGGTTAACTAGGATCTGAGGCCTATCCTGTAGGTAGGGAAACGGGCAGACTAGATGGGCCTAGCAGTCCTTATCTGCCGTCAAAGTCTATGTTTCTATGTTTCTATGTTCAAGACACATTATGAAAATGACAGTGACTCTGTTCATTAGCAGAGGTCTTAAAATGCCTATGTTGAAAATTTGGCGACAAAAGTTCTTAAAATGAGTGTGTTATGAATGTGCATTGTGCAGTCTCCATGCACGCTCATAGCTTCGCAACTTGCAATATTTTCACTCTCTGACTTTCAACATTACCATTTTTCCACACCTCTTTATGAACAGTGCAGCTGTCATTTTTCACTTCCTGGCTGAAATGTGTTTTTGCTCTTCCAGCGCACAACTGCGTGGTTGCTGTGGGAAATCAGTGTTCGGGACACATTAAGAAAATCACACTGACACTGTTCATGAGCAGAAGTCCTAAAATACCTATGTTGAAAATTTTGTGATGACACTCCATAAAATAACTGTGTTACGAGCTTGTGTTGTGCAGTACCCACGCACTCTTGTAAGTTCGCAAATTAGTAATATTTTCATGCCAGATTTTCAACAATGGCATTTGTTCACACCTCCTTATGAACAGTACAGCTGTCATTTTTCACATCCTGGCCGAAATGTGTCTCCGTGCTTCTGGTGCAGAATACCACAGTCACTGTTGGAAATCAGTGTTTGGGACAGATTAGGATCGAGCGACTGAGGGTGGAGGGAGTGACCGAGCTCAACTGAGCTCTGTTGGGACTGCTGCAGATTTCTTTGTGGGCAGGAAAAGGCACCAATGCAGGCAGGAGCCCAGTACAAAAGGGCAGTCTACAGTGCCGGGAGACAAAGAATGAGCGAGTAAGGGAGAGGGAATGAGTGAGCTCAACGGAGCTTTGTTGAGACAGCTGTGGATTTCTTTGTGGGCAGGAAAAGGCAGCAATGCATACAGGGGCCCAGTACAAAAGGGCAGCCTGCCGCAGTGGGAGAAACAGATTGAGTGACTGAGAGAGGGGGAGAGAGCGAGCTCAACAGAGCTCTATTGTGAATGCTGTGGATTTCTTTGTGGGCAGAAAAGGGTGGCAACGCAGGCAGGAGCCTAGTACAGAAGGGCTGCCTACAGCGTCATCAGAAACTGAACGAGTGAGTGAGATGGGGGAGTGAGTGAGGCCAATGGAGCCCTGTCAGGACTGCTGCAGATTTATTTGCGGGCAGAAAAAGATACCAACAGAGGCAGGAGCCCAGTACAAAAGGGCAGCTTGCAGCGCCAGGAGAAACAGAATGAGCGAGTGAGACAGGAGGAGTGAGCAATCTCAACGGAGCTCTGTCGGAACAGCTGCTGATTTCTCTGTTGGCAGGAAAAGATGCCAATGCAGGTAGGAGTCCAGTACAAAAGGGCAGCCTGCAGCGCCGGGAGAAACAGAACGAGCGAGAGTGAAAGAGGGGGGAGTAAGCAACCTCAACGGAGCTGTGTCGGGACTGCTGCAGATGTCTTTGTGGGCAGAAAAAGCAGCCAACGCAGGCAGGAAAGCAATAGAAAGGGCAGCCTGCAGCAGAGGGAGACACAGCATGAGCGAGTGAGGGAGGGGGAGTGAGTGAGCTCAATGGAGCTCTGTTGGGACTGCTGCAGATTTCTTTGTGGGCAGAAAAAGGAAGCAATGCATGCAGGAGCCCTGTACAAAAGGACATCTTGCAGGGGCGGGAGAAACAGAACAAAAAAGTGAGAGAGGGGGAGTGAGTGTGTGAGCTCAACAGAGCTCTATCATGACTGCTGCAGATTTCTTTGTGGCCAGAAGAAGATGGCAATGCAGGCAGAAGCTCAGTACAAAAAGGCAGCCTGCAGCGCTGACAGAAACAGAACGAACGAGTGAGAGAGGGGGAGTGAACAAGCTCAGTGGAGCTCTATCCGGACTGCTGCAGATTTCTTTGTATGCAGAAAAATGCCCCAACAGAGGCAGGAGCCCACTATAAAATGGCAGCCTGCAGTGCCAGGAGAAACAGAATGAGCAAGTGAGACAGGCAGAGTAAGTGACCTCAACAGAGCTCTTTCTTGACAGCTGCAGATTTCTTTGTGGGCAGAAAAAGGTGCCAATGCAGGCTGGAGGTCTGTCATGACCACTGTGGATTTCTTTGTGGGCAGGAAAAGGCAGCAATGCAGGCAGGAACCCAGTACAAAAGACCAGCCTGCAGCGCCAGCAGAAACAGAACGAGCGAGTGAGCAACCACAATGGAGCTGTGTCAGGACTGCTGCAGATGTCTTTGTGGGCAGAAAAAGCAGCCAACGCAGGCAGGAACCCAGTAGAAAAGGGCAGCCTGCAGCAGCAGGAGGCACATAATGAGCGAGTGGGGGGGGGTGAGTGAGCTCAACTGAGCTCTGTTGGGACTGCTCTGGATTTCTTTGTGGGCAGAAAATGGCAGCAATGCACGCAGGAGCCCCGTATAAAATGGCAGCCTGCGGCGAGAGAAACAGAACAAACAAGAAAGACAGGGGGAGTGAGTGTGTGAGCTCAACGGAGCTCTATTGTGACTGCTGCAGATTTCTTTGTGGCTAGAAGAAGGTGGCAATGCAGGCAGAAGCCCAGTACAAAAAGGCAGCCTGCAGCACTGACAGAAACGGAATGAGCGAGCGAGAGAGGGGGAGTGAGCCAGCTCAATGGAGCTCTGTCGGGACTGCTGCAGATTTCTTTGTACACAGAAAAAGGCACCAACAAAGGCAGGAGCCCACTATAAAATGGCAGCCTGCAGTGCCAGGAGAAATAGAATGAGCAAGTGAGATAGGCAAGTAAGCGACCTCAACTGAGCTTTGTCTGGACAGCTGCAGATTTCTTTGTGGGCAGAAAAAGGTGCCAATGCAGGCAGAAGCCCAGTACAAAAGGGCAGCCTGCAGCATTGGGAGAAACACAATGAGCGAGTGAGAAGGGGGAGTAAGTGAGCTCAATGGAGGTCTAGCATGACTGCTATGGATTTCTTTGTGGGCGGGAAATGGCAGCAATGCAGGCAGGAGCCCAGTACAAAAGACCAGCCTGCAACGCCGGCAAAAATGGAATGAGCGAGTGAGAGAGTGGGAGTGACTGACCTCAACGGAGCTGTGTCGGGACTGCTACAGATGTCTTTGTGGGCAGAAAAAGCCGCCAATGCAGGCAGGAACCCCGTACAACAGGGCAGTCTACTGCAGTGGGAGACACAGAACGAGCGAGTGAGGGAGTGGAAGTGGGTGACCACAATGGAGCTCTGTTGGGACTGCTGTGGATTTTTTTGTGGGTAGAAAAAGGCAGCAATGCACGCAGGGGCCCTGTACAAAAGAGCAGCCTGCAGTGGTGGGAGAAACTGAACAAACAAGTGAGAGGGGGATAGTGAGCTAGCTCAACAGACCTGTGTCTGGACTGCTGAAGATTTCTTTGTGGCCAGAAAAAGACACCAACAGAGGCAGGAGCCCAGTACAAAAGGGCAGTCTGCAACACCAGCAGAAACAGAATGAGTGAGTGAGAGAGGGGGAGTGACCCACCTCAATGGAGCTCTGTCAGGACAGCTGCAGATTTCTTTGTGGGCAGAAAAACATACCAACTCAATCAGGAGCCCAGTACAAAAGAGCAGCCTGCAGCACTGGGAGAAACAGAACAAGTGAGTGACACAGGGGCAGTGAGCGAGCTCAATGGACCAACACAATCAACATTTGGCATTGACAAATGCTTGTTTATTTTCCTTCCCTACTCCCCTCCAACACTTCTCGAATTGCATAAAGAACTCAAATAACAGACCCCAACAAACAGTTATCATCCCCTCCCTTCCCTGCCCACTAATAGAACTCATAAACTTCCTCTAGTTTTCGTGGATGGAGCACCCATCCCTTGCAACTAATCAAGTAGACAACTCAAACATACAAGAAAATGACCTTATATTCCCTCTTTCATTGCACAACTCCTCGCAAGGGAGGACAGAAACCAGGAAGGTTAATGCCACCCTCCCGGTTCATTACTGGGCTTAAAATAGAGGTTTACAGATCATGCACTTCCAACGGCTCTCTACAGGAGGGTCAGCCCCCCCTCACTGAGGACCTAAGGCCAGACCTCCTCCACTTCTATGGAATTTGCAACATTAACCCAAGTGCTCTTCCCTGGATTATTAATATTGAGAACCCCTGGAGAACAGCCCATTCAGTTGCTTTGTAGGAAAAACATGAGAACTCTGCAGCCCATATACCTCCCACTATGTTTCATACACACAAAAAATGTAAACATATATACAAGCCAAACTTTTTTGGTAATAATCCGTTGGATCTCAGACTCGAGGCCATCAGGTCAGGCCCTGCCAGGCCAGGTTATCCCCTGTCAGCAAACATTTGTTACCAGGAACCCACCCAACAGCAGCCCGACGGCTGCCTCTCCATTTAGTAAGTCCATGTCTCAGTCCAAGAGTCGAAATGTAAAGCCCCTTCCCGACTTGCAGTCTCAAGCTTTAAGTCACTTAGAGAAAGTGCATTTTACCTCATGGAGGTATATAACTGCCGCTTTTCAATTATTAAGGGCATACACTCTGTCGACTGGTATGGGGGGGAGGGAACGGGAGCATCCCATATCTTGCCCTAATAGGCCTCCCAAGGTAGTTATGGTTCAGGATTAATGCTCCCCCAGCTCCCCATCTCCAAAAACAGTAAATCACAGTGCCTTTGGTCAAGATCATTACGCTTCTGCCTATAATTAACTGGCTGATCTCTCTTCCAACTCTCTTACAAACTCCAATGCGGTGGCCGAAGTGGTAAAGGCCTTCTGATTACTTCCGGGAGGCCTTATTATCAGACAGGCTGGGTAAGCGAGAGTGAATGGATAGGAAATGGAGTGTAGCAGCCTCTTCACCTCCACAAAGGCCTGGTACTGAAATTGTAGCTGGCATGAGTAATCCGGGAAAAGACTCACTCTGTGTTACTGTTCCAGGATAACACCCTTCTTTTGGGCCGCATTTAAAATTTGTACTTTGTCCTGGTAACAGAGTAATTTGACAATGATGTGTCTGGGCTTCTGTTCTGGAGCCGTTCTCGGGCCAGGGGAACAATGTGCCCTCTGAATCTCCAGCACCATGTCTTGTAAGAGTTGCAGTGTCTTTTTAAGCCATGCCCGTAGAAACCCTGGACAACCTCTCCCCTCAATCCCCTCCAGAAGGCCGATAATTCTGATATTACAGCGGCACTCACAATTTTCATGATCGTCAATGGCTTGCTTGAGAAATTCAATTTCTCAGAGTGCCTTGGCCAAGTCAGAGGAGTGATCATTTACTTTATCTTCCTGGTCGATCACTCCACTTTCTAGTTCCCCCAGACACCACTCATGGGCTTCCACCATCTCCATGGTGGTGTACACAGCCTGCAGTAAGTGTTGTATTTGAGCCGTCACATTGTCAAAACCAGCCTACATTCTTGTACCTAAATCATACTTTAGGTCTTTGATCAGCCATTCCAGATTATGGTAATTATCTACCATCAGTCCACAGGGAACCATGCCCGAAGCCTGGGGAGAATCTGCAATCTCTAGTCCTTGTTGGTCCTGTGAGGCCAGGTTACTCGCTGTTGAGCCTGGATATTGCCTGGGCCCAGGAAGGCCTCTCTTGTCTGCACTCTGTTGCAGAGATCTAAATAGCAATTTGTCTTGTTTTTTCCTGGATTTCAATGGAGCCAGCATTGGGGCACTGTATTATAGCAAAGCTGGCCAAAGATGATCCAAAATAATTTAAATGGAAAAAGGATTGCAAGAGATGGTCATGGAGCTCACTGTTCAAGCTGCCATCTAGCTGCTGTGCTTGGCCATACCTCTGGGGATCCATAATTTATCCTTGAGGGAGCCCTAGGGATACCTCTCTGGTGTAGGATAATGTCTGCCCCACTTTGACCCTTTGGATCCTCTGTGACAGGTAGCTTTGGAACCAGCATAGGGCATTGGATGCCACGTCCAGGATATGCAGTTGAAAAACCAGAAGAGGGTGTATGATGGTAACGAAGGCTTTGGTGAAGACTGATCCCACCAATTTGCCTTCATCCAGTGCCTTATGTTTAAAGTCATTATAATCCAGCAGTGCTGTGGTTTTGCCTAAAACCATACAGGTTTGAGCATAGCATACTGCATTTATTGAGGCAGTCAATGAGTTGTCCTAAAACAATCTTTTCTAGAGCTTTGGATAGTGGTGAGAGGATTGAGATAGGCCTGTAGTTTGTTACCAGTGCCTTATCTCCATTTTTATGCACTGGTGTGACAAGAGCTTGTTTCCAGACCTCCGGGAATTGTGCCAGGAACAGAGACTTGTTAAATAACATTATAATGGGCAGGATAAGTGCATCCAGGGTGAGAGATATTATTTTCATGTCCACCTCATCACTGCCAAGTCTTGTCTTGCCCAGGATTTTGTTAACCAAAGTTAAGACCTCCTTTACCGTCACCCCCTTAAAGTAGAAGAGGGGGTATTGCGTTTTGTGCGAGTGGGTGCTGGTATGGTTCTCATCAGTCTGAAGACAGTCTTTGGGCAGCACTGAAGACAGGTCAGTAAAGGCTTTATTAAAGGCATCAGCAATTTCTAGGGGATCAGTGGGGGGTGGGGTTATTAACATTGAGCAACTTAGGGTGTTTATTGTCTTCCTTGCAGAGGATGTTTCTTATGTTGTCCCAGAATCTTTTCCCATCGCCCCAGGCGTTGCTAAGCTGGGTCTTATAGAAGTTCGCTTTTGCAAACCGGGTTAGTTTGGTACAGTGGTTTCTTGCCATTCTGTAGCACTGGTAGTCATGTTTTCTGGCCCTCTCCCCTAATTTATTTTCTTTTTGTGTGAGGGGCATAGGTGTCACAGATGCTATTGAAGCAACCAACAAAGTATCTGAGGACCTGGTCTAGGGATGATGCTAGGCTGATTGGGGACCAGTCATTAAGGGAGAGGGCTGATTTGAGGGTTTCTAGCTTGCCCTTCCTTAGGACCATACTTTTGATGAGGACTGGTGGGCGTTTGGTGAGTTTAGTGGTCCACAGGAAAGATACAGAGGAGTGGTCACTTAGGGAGTCTGGGAGAACCTTGAGCTCAGAGATCCATACCAGTGAGCTAGCTAAGACCCAGTCTAAGAGGGTGCTGTTTCCAGTCTTATAATTCTGCGTGGTGGGGTCACTTACGAGTTGTGTGAGGTTATTCATAGCTATCAGGTCTCTGAATGGGTCTGCCTCTTTGCAGATCCAGTTTATATTAAATTATACAGTGGGGTATGAAAATCCTGTAACCTCACTGGTCAAAACACATTATATGACTGTGGTATATCCTGTAATAACCCACAGTTGAGAAATGGCATTTATAAAAAAACATATTTAAACACATTTAAAATTTATTTTATACCTGGGTCCATTGTAAAATCGCAATAAGGCACTCCAGGGTGTGGGTTATTGGAGGATTTACCCCCTTCTCGTGTGGTTAAGTCAGTTGGCTGCACCTCATGACACACAACACAAGGCGTGGGTAAATCCCCCAGTAACCCACACCCTGTCATGCCTTATTGCTTAAGTGCCTGGTGATGATGAGCTCCATGCCCTTGGAGAGTGTGCTGATTACTTCCATCAGAGTAGTAGGGCTTTCCTTGGCTTTTTTGGGGGGCAGGTAGGTTGTGGCTAGGGTAAGAGTCTTGCCATTTTGGCCAAGTTGTACTTTTAGTGCAAGAAGCTTGTGATCCTCTGCCATTCTGGTAATGGGAGGACAGAGCAGCACAGCGAATCTTTGGCATATATTAAGCAGCTTCCACCTCACTTGCCCTTTCCATCAGGCCTCAATACTTGGAAGCCTTTAAGGGTCACTTCACCATTATTAATCCTGCTGGACAGTCAGGTCTCCCTTAGGCAGAGTATGTCAAGTGCATGATGTGCCGTCCATGGCTGGAGTAAGTCAAATTTAGCAGTTAGTTAAACCTGCAGATATTCAGTGATGCTATTTTTAGTACATTTTCTTTATAGGCACCCCTGAAAGTCAGAGTTGACTGTCCTGGATTTGAGTGAATATCACCAGAGAGAAGCAGTGGCAGAAAGATTATCTTTCTGGCAGAGAGGGTGATACTTATTTTGCCTCGTACCTTCTGCTACCGCAGCTTCAGGTGTGAGAGGTGCCTAGGCTCCGGTGTTCAGTTTAGGGTGAGACTAATTGCTGAGAGTCTGTGACCAGCGGTTGTCAGGGTGAATGCCATGCTTGGGTGGCAAAAGGGGGGGGTGAAATGCCTATCACTTCCAAGACAGTTAGTGGCCATAGGTGCATTTGACCACCAGTTGTTATCCAGTAATGATACTGTGGGGGGTGACTGAGGCCCACATAGGCTTACATGGCCTGCTGAGCCAATTAAGGAGTTGAGGAACAGCAGGTGAGAGCACCCCATGATACTTTGCCTGGCCCCACAGATGGCAAAAAGAAGATAATTTTAAGCATAGGTAGTTTTTAGGGGCATGTGGATGGTTTATGTGCTGAGAGTGGGAGGGAGACACATAAGTGGGCATGGCAAACGTGTAGTTAATAGAGGTCAGGGTCGAGGTTAGTGGGTGGACCAAAAATACAGGGTACTCAGAGCGAGCCAGGAACGCTGACCAGCAGTGCTTAGTGGTTTGAATGCTAAGCCAATCCACTGGCTGCTGCTTCTAGGTGCAGCCAATCGGAAACACTGACAGCTAGTTTAAGCCCGGCGGGGCTTCAGTAGTAATTTATCTATACCTGCAGTGAGGAAATCACACTGGCTTGCTGGGGGGATATCCACTGTGGATGCAGGCAGTTCAGGCCTCCGCTTTAAGGCCCTTTTGGAGTTGGGAAGTTCCCGGTGCCTAAGGAGAGAGAAGCAATTTAGATTTTAGTTTTTAGAGAGATGAAAAGTGATGGGTGGGGTGAATATTCAGTGCAATGAGTAAAGACAAAGGCAGTCTAAAAGCTGTAAGGTGACAGTCATCTGGGAGTTGAAAATGGGGGTGGGGCAGAATAGGCTGAAAATATATGTGTGTTCAGCTAAGGGGGAGAAAGAGCGACTGAGATGCAGAGGTATTTCAGGCAATTTGCTTGAAATCCAAGTGCAAGTCATGTCACTGGAACATCAGGCAAGGGAAACAGGACAATTTTTGTTAATGCACCAACCCTGTTGGCCCCGGAGACACTTGAAACCCCCTAAGCACATTTACTTCTGCTTACAATTATACACAATACACTGTTTGGAACAATGCTGGAAATCCCTAGGTTGGAAAACAAACCCTGCTAGCCTCATAGACACATGTATCCTCTAAACACTTTTACTTCTGTTTTACAAATTTACACAGCAAAATGGTCCAAAATACAGGGTACTCAGAGTGAGCCAGGGGCGCTGACCAACAGTGGTTAGTGGGTTGCCGAGCCAGTCCATGGGCTGCTGGTTCTAGTTGCAACCAATTGGAAGCACTGGTGACTAGTTTAAGCCTAGCAGGGCTTTAGTAGTAATTTAGTGAAACCTGGAATGAGGGAATCCCACTGGCTTGCTGGGGGGGGCATCTGCTGTGAGTGCAGGTGGTCTGGGCCTCTGCTTTACAGCCCTTTTGGAGTTGGGAAGTCCCTAGTGCCTGGAGAAGGGGAATCCTGCTGGCTTGCTGGGGGGACATCCACTGTGGGAGCAGGTGGTCTGGGCCTGCACTTTATGGCCCTTTTGGAGCCCTTTAGGATGGGCTCTATGAGTTTGCCCACAATCGAGGTGAGACTTACTGGCCTGTAGTTTTCTGGTTCATCCTTTAGCCCACTTTTATGGATGGGCACTATGTGGACCATCCTCCAGTCCTGTGGTGCACATCCTATGTCCAAGGAGGTATTGAACAGGTCTTCCAGTGGCCCTGCAAGGACCTCTGCCAGCTCCCTCAGTACTCTAGGGTGAATGCCATCCGGCCCAGGCACTTTGTCCACTCTTAATGCCCACAACCCCTCCAGCACCCTGCCCTCTGTAATCCCTATGTCTGTCCTCGTCTCCCCTTACCCATCCCCCCACTTGCCTGAGGTATTTACCCTCACTTCTCCTATGTGAACACAGAGTAGAAGAACTCGTTCAGTGCCTCTGCCTGCTCTGCCTCCTTCTTCACCCACCCCCCCATCTTTGTTACTCTTCACAAGCTGGTCTTTGCTTCTCCTCTTCTCGCCCATGTAACGGAAGAAATCTTTCTTCTCTTTTGATTCCCTGTGCCAGTCTCAGCTCTCTAGATGCTTTTCTCCCCCAACCTCCCTAAACTTTTCCCTTTGTACATCTTTATCTCCTCCCCGCCCTGTTTTCCTATACTTCCAAAATGCTGCCCTCTTGGTATGTATTGTGTTATATGATGCAAACAGAAACTTTATAAAAGAGCTTCTGGCTCAAAGGTGTTTGTAATCCTAAGATTTAAAACAAATAAATAAAATAAATAAATAAATAAAACATCTGTCTGAACAACCACCAGAACAGGCAGACAGGACCTTGATTTAATGTCTCATCCAAAAGATGGCATTTCAAGAGTGCACCACCCCTCTCCTGCTGAACTACAGTGTCAGTATAGGGATTTTACCGATGTTCCAGGTCTGGAGCTAGAACCCACAAACTTCTGATCTTCTAGCCTCATAAGCAAGTGTGCAACCTGCTGAGCCACTGACAGCGACTGAATAACTACTTCTACAACAGTGCATCCCTGCTGCATTGCTCAAAAGGGCTTCCTCAAGGTGCATGGTGTGCTGTACCCAGGAAGCTTGTGTTACTTAAATAGTAACCTCATTTGTCTCAGCTGTAACCCTAATTTGAACACTGATGTGATGTAATTTGATGAAGTTTAGGATCAAGTGTGACAGTTCCCAGAGAGGCTATGTCTAACATGGGGTGCATATAAAACATTTTATATTAATGATTAAACATTACAATATTATAGTTAAAATAAAAAAATTGACACCATCAACATTAAAACAAATACCAAAAATCTTGGACCCATGTGCAAGGATATTTTAACAAAAGACCAGAGTCTAAATATTCTATGGGAGACATGAGTACAGTGCACAGGCTTGTTTAGTGCTTGCACCCAACACAGAGGCTGCTATATTCAGTTGGATAGAGGACTGGTGCTATTCAACTAAATATATCGGTCTATGTCTTTGTGGCACTAAATGAAACCGCACTGCCCCGACATGGACCTGGGACCTATTAGTTGATTGGTGGCTTTCATTTTTACCTGCCACCTGCCGACTAGAAGACCGTCAGCTTTATCATCTGCTGCCTGATGACTGAAAGGGGGTCCCAATGGTTACAAGCTGTGTTATTGTCTATAATTTTACATCTGAAGACACCTGCTTGAACAGCACTGCACACTCGAGCTGACTGTGACTCTGTGAGACACTTCCCTCAGTGAATGAGCAGCCAATCAGCTGTAAGGTGAGGCAGGGCTATAGTTCTTTAAAAGCCTGTGCCCCCCGCTGCGCACGAGCACGTGAGTGGCATGAGCACCATTCCTAGACAGAAATGTGTTTAATCAAATAGGTCTGGTGCTATGTTTTCATTTAGTGTTTTGTGGTGTTTGCCCAGCAACGCTCACGAGGGGAAAGGTTAGCCTTAGAAAAATATAAATTGTACCCTGTGTTGTGATCCCATGCAAATGTAACCCCTAGATGGCGCTATCCCAGGGGCTACTACCCCTGCCTGATTTGCCACTAACAGGTTGAGGGGCCTGGATCCGATGGCGGGTGCCTCCACCCAGAGGTCAGGGTTTGCAATAGTTAAACTAACTTGGTCACAACCCTCTGGGACACTGCAACCCCCCTTTCTTCCCACTAGTGGCCCACACAATATATCAGAATTACCTTCACAGTATACACTTACCCCGAGGACTGGTTCAGGCACTGGGACCTCCTGTAAAATAAGATACAGTGCAACAATCACAGTACAATACTTTAACATAGACAAATACCTCAGGCAGTATAACTTTGCTGAAACAAGCAGCTCTGATTTATTTAGGGGAATATAACAAGGACAGGGGGAAATCAGGTTAATTAGCATATCACTTTACTCATCTACCTATGGCTCTGTGCACAGGCCTATCCCTACCAGTTACTGTCCCTGGGTACCCAAGCCCTAGTGGCTAGTCCAAACCGTGGCAGCTGGTAGGGGCCCTTTCACACAGAGAAAAGAAAAATTAGTTAAACAGTCAGCAGTACAGTAATTCCATTTGGATTCAATGTGGCAATTCAGCAGGGAGCGACCCTGAATTAGTACTCACGACCTCCAAACAAGATAGGGTCCTTCAACATCAGCAGGGCTACTCTTGAGCTCCACGAGACTCCTCATACATTTATATGACAAACTGCAACAGGCAAAAGTCCTTTAATGGCAGCAGGATTCACTTGAGCTACACAAGCCTCCTCACACATTTATATGGTAAACAGTAACAGGCAAAAGTCCTTTAATGGCAGCAGGATTCACTTGAGCTACACAAGCCTCCTCACACATTTATATGGTAAAAAGAAAGTACTATACCAGGCAGGCTGCTTCTCTATCCCGATCGCAATTACTGCACAATACCCGGGAGAACACACAGCAGATTCAGTTCCTGACAGACCAAGCGCAATTCAGCAATTTCTCCAGTCTTCTACAGGGTGAGCCTGGTTTCTACTCTTCAGATATCCTTTGATTCTCTTCACAGGACGGATTCAGTCCTAACAAGCAGTTACACAAGCTGAAGACCGGAACTCAGGGCCTTACACACGTTTCCCGACTAAAACTGCACACCGAAAAAGCACAGGGCTCCTTCCCTCTTCACTGCCAGAGCTCAACTGAAACTCCAGCAGACAAAACAGGGCACTTCCTTTGAATTCCTCCCAGTTCTTGGCTGGATTGGCTGTCACTCACAATAGACTGCCCCTGTTGGTCCAAAAAGGCGCCGAAGTCCAAACTACATCTCCCAGAGTCACTGCCCATACAATCCTCTTGTGGCTGGCTCAAATTACGAGTCCAAGTTCTGATTCGTCCAAGGCACCATTTTAGAGCTACCTTAACCCACACTGATTGGTCCAGTTCAGCAGTTCAAAACTAGAATGGAGAACTAGGCAAACACAGTTCTGACTGCAAAGAAAGCAGGTTAGACAAACTGTATTTTCATTATTACTCTAAATGATTTCTGGCAAACAGTTACATCTTTCAGATAGGTTCCCTTTGCACTCCTAGTGACTGCAAAAATGGAGTGAATTGGCAGCAGCTCGAGTGGTACTCAAGCAGAGAAACACACAGTCCCCCCCATACAACTAATTATGTCTGCAAGCAGACAGCTCTAAAGAGACAGTACCAGAGGCTCTAAAACACTACAGATAAATGGCTTAAACGCCAAATACCATTCAGGCTTGGAGCATTCAAGCAAGATCCTGAAGTCTTTTGGGAACCCCCATTTGCAGGGGGTTACACCTTCCTGGTTTGGGAAAGCTTGACGTCCGCTCAAGCAAGTACCCATAAGTTTCAACTGCAACCATATACATTTGCATTAGGCTCACATGTAATCATCAGTCAATATATCATTTTACCAAGAACACATTTCTGAAACATTGCAGTACATCACTCTTACACAGTATTACACACATTGTACCATAACTCAAGTTATTACCTCTTGTACATGAAACCTGAAGAGAGGGGCCCTCATCAGTTACCTTTTGGGGCTGGATGGGGCAAGGGCACCATCCTTAGAGGGCAACACAAGTAACTTGAGTTAGCACTGACGCTCAGTTTGGGCAATGAGCTCGGGACACATACACTCTTTATGGACAACATTGAGAGGCAAGTCCACAGGCCTCCCAAGGGAATCATAACTGAGGTGCACCACAGGCTTTACAGCTCGACCAGTCTTTCTAGGGGGAACTGTTACAGTCTCTGCACTCTGAGCCTCATTTTCAGCATTGTCCTCACTTGTCAGGGGAGTCTCCATGGGGGTAGAGAGGCTAGAACTTGGGGCACTTTCAGCTCCAGCAGTTACAGTTTCTAAGTCCACAACATTTGGCTCGCATGGAGAGCTTTTGAACACTGGCAGTGGACTGTCAGGGCACTCAAAATACTCTTCTTGTTCTGGTGTATCACCAGTCTGCCCCAATCCATCATTTTCCTCCCCTGAAAGCTCAAACAGTTCAACCATGCACAATGATTCCATTTCATCTGATCTGATGCTTTGCACTTCACTTTCTGGGAGCATTGGCTCCAGGGACAAAGCTGGGGGCTTAGACAGTCCAGAAGGCCCAGCTTGTCTCCAGTATTGACTAGGGATTGCCCCAAAACAATTGACTCAGTTCGTAAGAAGGATAGTATCAAAGTCACTCTCACTTTCTTCTGATATGGACTGACAGTCATGCTCAACTGGGACTTGTGGAGGGAACACTTTAACTTTGCTTCTGTAGGTGCAGACTTTCTTGATCTTTTCTTAGCAGCAGCTCTAGTCACTGGTCCAGAGGGGGCATCTTCTGGGGGCTCAGACTCAATCAAGATTTGTCCAATGGGCAGTAAATGATTTCTATGCATTGTTTTTACATCTTTTGAATTATTCTCAGGCCTTACTTTGTACACTGGCAGATCATCTAGTTTGCCCACTACAATGTGAGGGAGATGGTGCCATCTGTCAGCAATCTTGTGTTTGCCATGCAGTCCCAGATTTCTTAGCAATACCCAATCTCCCTCCTGGAGTTCCTGTGCTTTCACCTTTTTATCATACCTTTCTTTGTTCAGCCAGATTTCTTTTGCAGCCATGGTTTGAGCCAGTTGGTACGCATGAGTTAGCTGGGCCTTTAACTTTGCACATACTGTAAATAGTTGTCAGCTTGAACCCCATCAGGAGAGACCCCAAACACACATCTACCGGCAGTCGAGCTTCTCTCCAAACATCAGGTGGTAGGGGAGAACCCAGTGGCATCACTTTTGGCAGTTATAAGCATGTACCAGGGTGCTAATTTGTTGGCTCCATCTAGGCTTGTCCTTTGGGTGTAGGTGCCAAGCATATCTAGCAAAGTGCGGTTGAAACGTTCAGGCTGTGGGTCCCCTGGGGTGGTAAGGAGTGGTTCTGGACTTGCACTCCCCACAGAGAAAGCATCTTTTGATGAGACGACTTCAAAGTCTCTCCCTTGATCAGAATGGATTCTTTGTGCAGCCCCATAGTGAACAAAAAGTTTTCTACAAGTACTTGGCCACAGTGGATGCTTTCTGGTCTTTGGTGGGGAAAGCTTGGGCATATCTCGTGAAATGGTCAGTGACCACCAGCACATTACTGATATTTCTTTGATCTGACTCCAAACTCAGAAACTCAATACAGACCAGCTCCATGGGTACACTGGTGGTGATGTTAACAAGGGCAGCCCTCTGGCAAAGCTTTCCTCTGTAGCTGCGACTACAAGTTCGAATGTGTTGCTCCACATCAGCCCCCATCTTAGGCCAATAGAATCTGGATCTCACCAAGTCAAGTGTTCTGTCTATACCAAGGTGCCCCATGAGGTTGTGCAAGGATCTCAGTACTGAGTCTCGAAAGGCAGAGGCTGCACTAGTTGTTGTTTGTCTACTTGTCCCTCTCTGTCTACTGTTTCTCTGTACAACAGTTTATTGATCAATTTCAACTTAGGACCTTCTTTGTATAACAGTGCAGTTCTCAAATCAGTGGAGCGTAATTTGGACACATCTTTTCCTGCATAGAGGGCTTCTAAAGCTGATTTGATCATGGGATCGCGGGATTGAGCCCGCCGAATTCTGTCATTGTCCAGCTGAGGCAGTGCACCAATGTCAATTGCAGAAAAGTGGCAAAGCAGCAGGTATGCAATTCTCAGAGGGTCCCAAGCAATCCACCATGCAGTCCATCATGCTCAGGACATTTGTTCATTCCTGTCAAACTTCTGGCAGAGTGCCCGAATGTCAGGTTCTGCCAATCTGACCCAATCATTCTGGGGAACAGGCCTCCGGGAGAGAGCATCAGCATCTATGTGGTTCAGACCTGCTCGGTATTCGAGAGCATAGTCATATGTAGATAATGCAGAAAGCCACCTATGGCCAGTGGCATCCAACTTAGCTGAGGTCTGCACATAGGTCAAAAGATTATTGTCAGTTTTTACTAGTATTTTAGCCCCATACAAGTACTGATGGAATTGGTCAACAATAGCCCACTTCAAAGCTAGGAACTCTAACCTATGTACAGGATAGTTCTTTTCGGATGGGGTCAGGCTTCTACTGGCAAAGGCCACTGGTCTCAGGCCATTCTCGTGCTCTTGGTACAACACAGCCCCCAACCCTTGCAAGCTAGCATCAGTGTGCAGGACGGTTTTCTTGGATCGCATAGGCCAGCACTGGAGCATGGGTGTTGATATATGATCTCATGAAAAGCAGTCTCACAATCAGGAGTCCAGCGGCCCCAAATACTTCACTCGGACGAAAATACACTCTTTCAGTCTTGAGGATGCTGACTTTTGGTATTTTTGTGGGTTGGGGATCCCTTGAGTAAGGTTAAGTAAAGGGTGGATCACTCTTGAATAGTCCTTGATGAACGCCGATAATAACCACAGAATCCCAGGAATCTTTGCAGTTCTTTTCGATTTTTGGGCTGTGGCCAGGTGGTCAAGGCCTCAACTTTACTTGGGTCGGTCTCTGTTCCCTCGGAGGATACTATGTGTCCCACATACTTTACTGATGTTTGAAAGAATTGGCACTTATCAATGGACAGTTTAAGGCCAAAGTCCTCCAGTCAGTCCAATACCTTAAATAATCTGCTCTCATGTTCCTCCAGTGAGCTGCCAAACACAATAACATCATCTAGGTATACCAGGCACTCTAGTAAGTTCATGTCCCCACTGCACGCTCCATCAATCGTTGAAAAGTGGCTGGGCACCTGAAATCCTTGAGGCATCCTCATGAATTCATAAAGCCAAGCGGACAGATAAAGGCGCTGTCTTCTCACGGTCCCTCTGGGGCCATCGATCTGGTAGTACCCACTGCGGAGATCCAACACAAAGAACCACTTGCTCCCGTTTAGGCAGTCCAAAGCATCCTGAATGCGGGGCATTGTGTACTGATCAGGGATAGTCTGCCGGTTTAAGGTGCGATAATCCACACACATCCTTACTGTCCCATTCTTTTTCCTCACTACTACAATGGGGAAGCATAAGGGCTTCTGGATTCTTGTATTACACCAGCAGCTAACATCTCTTGTAGATGCCGCCTCACATCATCTATGTCAGCAGGTGCCAGGTGTCGAGACTCTCATGAAATGGTCTTTCGTTCACAGCCGGATATTGTGCTCAGCTCCTGCACGCATCCTACATCCCATTCCTTTAAAGAAAACACCTGGTCTCTCTGGGCAAGCTCTCACTGATCCTCACTTTCCATTCAGCTGGCAACGGGAGTCGCCGAAATCAAACAAGTCAGGTGTTACTCTGTCATTCTTCCTTGAACTCTTGCTGCTGGTAGCACTGCAGTGTCTGCACAATGCACATTAGCCAGGATGCAACCTCTATTTACTCGAATGTCTCTTTCAGACGATTATGAACTTGGACCATTACCCTTCTGGCATAAGCATGGGCTCTAGCGGCAAAATACTAGGCTTGACCAGCAGTCCCTCTGGCAATTTTCCATCGCCTGGTGCATCCAACATTAATATTTTATTCTTAACATCCCTGATACGGATCTCCCTGTAAGGTACACTGGGCATTTGGCGCCAGGATCAGAGACTCAGGATCCTTCTTCCATACAATTCCGACCGGTTCCTCTGGTTCTATTTTTTCAGCATCTCTCTGGGCCTTATAGGCCTTCTTAATTAAAGCCAGAACTCTTAAAGCTCTACTAGTCTTTGACCCCTGTTTTTCATAACACAACTGTGCCAGCCTTCCGAACATATGAGCTTTTGTTCCAATCAACAAAGGGACACCATCATACAGTCCAGTGGGGGGACACACTAAGGCTAGGGTCTCTACTTGTTCGGCCACTCCAGCCACGGAGGTGGCGAAGACAGCCAAATTCGGATATACCCGAATAGGGGTAGGCCTTCTCTTAACCCCATACATGCAGTCCTTCTAATGGTTGTAAGGGTACGCCTGACAAATGCTTCTGATACCAATCCTGGAACATAATTGTCACTTGGGAGCCACTGTCTAATACAGCTCTTGTAGACACTCCATTCACCTTTACAGTGGTCTCCATGGAGGGACAAACTATTCTGGACCAGTCTGGAGAGGCGGTAGCGGGGGCCTGGGCAACTGACCTTGCCACAAAAAGACGGTTGTTAGCATTTTTGGTGCCCTCACTGGGATCATTTTGTACACCTCTTAAACACTGATTTGTTCTCCGAAGCTCTCCTTGTAGCCTATATGCAACTTTGTCAGTGTCTTTTGGGGACCGGCATTCCCTTTTCATGTGCCCATCTTTCCCACAATTATAGCAAAACATACTTTCTGGAGTTTGAGCTGGCCGAGGCGCCACACTGGGAGCCAGGTGTTACTAACTGGAAACCTGGGTGCCATCTCTGTCTGCGGCGTGATAAGCATTTGGAGACATCTCGTCAGTTTCTCCACTTCCATGGTCAAGGAATCGAGTTTGGAGCCGTTATCGGCAGGAGACACATGGGTGGGTACCCCCAACCCCATAGCAGATGCAGTCGGATATAGGTCAGGGCCCGTACTTGCAGGCGTGACCTTCATAAAGGACTGTTTTTGAATTCCCGGATCTCTCGCAACAGTTTGCCCCATTGTGGCATATCTTTTTCCTTGTCAGAGCACTCATTGACTGCCAACCTCTGCCCCTGAACTTCACTTGATGGGTCACCCTCAGTCACTCGGGTCGTAGCCACAGCTGTTGGTGCAGGTCCCTCCCGAGGTCGCCTTTTCTCAACTCCTCGAATTTCTCTCATTAACTCATCATAGGAGGGTGGGGATTCCAGTCGATTTGCCATGCGTAACTGAAGCAACAGCAGTTCTGAGAAGGGGGCAGACTTAAGGATCCTGTCCAGCCTGGTTCGGTCCAGTTCAATCGCTGGCAAACTACCCTTTCTGAGGCATTCTTGCAACAATTTTTCCAGCCGAGATACATACACAGACAACAACTCCCCTTGGTACTGTTGTGCATTTCATACTCTCCACCATAGGTCCTCATCAGAATCTGGGCTCCCATACACATTCTCCAAGGCCTCAAGATAGGCCTGTGCAGTCGCCAGGGTTACTGACCCGTTTAGCACGGATGGTAGCCAGGGCAGGACCTCGAGGCTCTCACTAACTCTCTTCTGCTTTTCAGCTTCCGAGCATTGCCATTCTAGCACTTGGGGGGCAACATAGTCTATCCAGGTCTCCCAGTTATCCTCCCCTTGCGGGGTGGGGAGGGTGCCAGAGAAGATCCTCAACCTTCTGTAAGAGTTGTGACTAATGGCAGGTGCAGAAATAGGAGTCTGCATTGGTTCAGCCACCATTACGGGTACTGGAGCGGGAAAGGGTGTTGGGGGAGGAACACCCCCAGGTGGCAAGAATAGTTTCTTCAAGTTCTCCACAGTTTTCCCTTCCCCAGTAACCATTTAGCAAATTTCTCCTCAAAAGTTTCAGATAGTGGTGGGGCTCATTCCCCGGGTCTTTACTGTCCTAGTTATCTACTCCAAGCAGTGAGGGCTCCTCTGGGGTAATGGTCTGTGGCACTTTGGAGCTATCTATGGGATCCTTAAACTCTACTAGGGCCAGGAAAGTGTGGGTGAGCAGATTAGCATGCCGACCCACCACCACAGGGTTTTGTAAACCTTCCACCTTGGAAAGTACTCCCTGTACAGTGTCCGTATTGATACCCAGGGGGATGTCCAGGATAAGCATAGCATTTTGGGGGTCGATCTCCTTCCCAGTACCCCACTCCACCAGCCGGTGCACAGCCACTTCTGTAGGGGTACCCATTTATTTATTTTTTTTCTTAACAGTGGTTTATAAATATGGCCACTAGAGGACACACAATCCCAGCGGTGAGCCTCTAAGATGTAACCCCTAGATGGCGCTATCCCAGGGGCTACTACCCCTGCCTGATTTGCCACTAACAGGTTGAGGGGCCTGGATCCAATGGCGGGTGCCTCCACCCAGAGGTCAGGGTTTGCAGTAGTTAAACTAACTTGGTCACAGCCCTCTGGGACACTGCAACCCCCCTTTCTTCCCACTAGTGGCCCACACAATATATCAGAATTACCTTCACAGTATACACTTACCCCCAGGACTGGTTCAGGCACTGGAACCTCCTGTAAAATAAGATACAGTGCAACAATCACAGTACAATACTTTTACATAGACAAATACCTCAGGCAGTATAACTTTGCTGAAACAAGCAGCTCTGATTTATTTAGGTGGAATATAACAAGGACAGGGGGAAATCAGGTTAATTAGCTTATCACTTTAATCATCTACCTATGGCTCTGTGCACAGGCCTATCCCTACCAGTTACTGTCCCTGGGTACCCAAGCCCTAGTGGCTAGTCCAAACCGTGGCAGCTGGTAGGGGTCCTTTCACACAGAGAAAATAAAAATTAGTTAAACAGTCAGCAGTACAGTAATTCCATTTGGATTCAATGTGGCAATTCAACAGGGAGTGACCCTGAATTAGTACTCACGACCTCCAAACAAGATAGGGTCCTTCAATGTCAGCAGGGCTAGTCTTGAGCTCCACGAGACTCCTCACACATTTATATGACAAACTGCAACAGGCAAAAGTCCTTTAATGGCAGCAGGATTCACTTGAGCTACACAAGCCTCCTCACACATTTATATGGTAAACAGTAACAGGCAAAAGTCCTTTAATGGCAGCAGGATTCACTTGAGCTACACAAGCCTCCTCACATATTTATATGGTAAAAAGAAAGCACTATACCAGGCAGGTTGCTTCTCTATCCCGATCGCAATTACTGCACAATACCCGGGAGAACACACAGCAGATTCAGTTCCTGGCAGACCGAGCGCAATTCAGCAATTTCTCCAGTCTTCTACAGGGTGAGCCTGGTTTCTACTCTTCAGATATCCTTTGATTCTCTTCACAGGATGGATTCAGTCCTAACAAGCAGTTACACAAGCTGCAGACTGGAACTCAGGGCCTTACACACGTTTCCCGACTAAAACTGCACACCGAAAAAGCACAGGGCTCCTTCCCTCTTCACTGCCAGAGCTCAACTGAAACTCCAGCAGACAAAACAGGGCACTTCCTTTGAATTCCTCCCAGTTCTTGGCTGGATAGGCTGTCACTCACAATAGACTGCCCCTGTTGGTCCAAAAAGGCGCCGAAGTCCAAACTACATCTCGCAGAGTCACTGCCCATACAATCTTTTTGTGGCTGGCTCAAATTACGAGCCCAAGTTCTGATTCGTCCAAGGCACCATTTTAGAGCTACCTTAACCCACACTGATTGGTCCAGTTCAGCAGTTCAAAACTAGAATGGGGAACTAGGCAAACACAGTTCTGACTGCAAAGAAAGCAGGTTAGACAAACTGTATTTTCATTATTACTCTAAATGATTTCTGGCAAACAGTTACATCTGTCAGATAGGTTCCTTTGCACTCCTAGTGACTGCAAAAATGGAGTGAATTGGCAGCAGCTCGAGTGGTACTCAAGCAAAGAAACACACAGTCCCCCCATACAAACTAATTTTGTTTGCAAGCAGACAGCTCTTAAAGAGACAGTATCAGAGGCTCTAAAAACACTCACAGATAAATGGCTTAAACGCCAAACACCATTCAGGCTTGGAGCATTCAAGCAAGCTCCTGGAAGTCTTTTGAGAACCCCCATTTGCAGGGGGGTTACACAAAGTTTGCAAACACTGTATTTTATGGGAGTTGTATAAGTTTATAAATGCTTATTTAATACCGTGGATAGTAAATTATGATATAGGTAAACTTACATACGAGTGTAACTTTTAAAGAAAATATTTTCAGGTATTCTTTTGAATCCACATTAAAATAGGGATAAGTATTTCTGGGGCCCTAAGGGTTTTAATGGTCTTAACTATTCTGATCTCTGTGTGTGCTCCAACCAGAGGAGACAAACACAATGGAGGGAGGAGTTACTTGAGTTGTTTGGGGCCAGGTGATGCCAGCAGCTTAGTGGCTGATGAACAGACATTTTTAAAATGTAGAACTCTTTCTTCTCAGTAAGAAACGGCTTGCTGAGAAGAAATGTTTCATGTAGGTTGAAGCACAGCCTGGCTCCCAAACACACACTTTGGTTAAATTTGATTCTCAGTGAAGACATGGAGCTGAACCTGGGCCCTGGGGAGGGGTCCATCAAGATAATGTATGATAATGTAACCCCTAGATGGTGCTATCCCAGGGGCTATTACCCCTGCCTGATTTGCCACTAACAGGTTGAGGGGCCTGGATCCAATGGCGGGTGCCTCCACCCAGAGGTCAGGGTTTGCAATAGTTAAACTAACTTGGTCACAGCCCTCTGGGACACTGCAACCCCTCTTTCTTCCCACTAGTGGCCCACACAATATATCAGAATTACCTTCACAGTATACACTTACCCCAGGACTGGTTCAGGCACTGGGACCCCTGTAAAATAAGATACAGTGCAACAATCACAGTACAATACTTTTACATAGACAAATACCTCAGGCAGTATAACTTTGCTGAAACAAGCAGCTCTGATTTATTTAGGGGATATAACAAGGACAGGGGAAATCAGGTTAATTAGCTTATCACTTTAATCATCTACCTATGGCTCTGTGCACAGGCCTATCCCTACCAGTTACTGTCCCTGGGTACCCAAGCCCTAGTGGCTAGTCCAAACTGGGCAGCTGGTAGGGGCCCTTTCCACAGAGAAAAAAAAATTAGTTAAACAGTCAGCAGTACAGTAATTCCATTTGGATTCAATGTGGCAATTCAACAGGGAGCGACCCTGAATTAGTACTCATGACCTCCAAACAAGATAGGTCCTTCAATGCCAGCAGGGCTACTCTTGAGCTCCACGAGACTCCTCACACATTTATATGACAAACTGCAACAGGCAAAAGTCCTTTAATGGCAGCAGGATTCACTTGAGCTACACAAGCCTCCTCACACATTTATATGGTAAACAGTAACAGGCAAAAGTCCTTTAATGGCAGCAGGATTCACTTGAGCTACACAAGCCTCCTCACACATTTATATGGTAAAAGAAAGTACTATACCAGGCAGGCTGCTTTTCATCCCGATCGCAATTACTGCACAATACCCGGGAGAACACACAAGCAGATTCAGTTCCTGACAGACCGAGCTCAATTCAGCAATTTCTCCAGTCTTCTACAGGGTGAGCCTGGTTTCTACTCTTCAGATATCCTTTGATTCTCTTCACAGGATGGATTCAGTCCCTAACAAGCAGTTACACAAGCTGCAGACGGAACTCTGGGCCCTTACACACGTTTCCGACTAAAACTGCACACAAAAGCACAGGGCTCCTTCCCCTCTTCACTACCAGAGCTCAACTGAAACTCCAGCAGACAAAACAGGGCACTTCCTTTGAGTTCCTCCCAGTTCTTGGCTGGATTGGCTGTCACTCACAATAGACTGCCCTGTTGGTCCAAATGGTGCCAAGTCCAAACTACATCTCCCAGAGTCACTGCCCATACAATCCTTTTGTGGCTGGCTCAGATTATGAGTCCAAGTTCTGATTCGTCCAAGGCACCATTTTAGAGCTACCTTAACCCACACTGATTGGTCCAGTTCAGCAGTTCAAAACTAGAATGGGAACTAGGCAAACACAGTTCTGACTGCAAAGAAAGCAGGTTAGACAAACTGTATTTTTATTATTACTCTAAATGATTTCTGGCAAACAGTTACATCTTTCAGATAGGTTCCCTATGCACTCCTAGTGACTGCAAAAATGGAGTGAATTGACAGCAGCTTGAGTGGTACTCAATAAAAGAAACACACAGTCCCCCCATACAAACTAATTATGTCTGCAAGCAGACAGCTCTTAAAGAGACAGTACCAGAGACTCTAAAAACACTCACAGATAAATGGCTTAAACGCCAAACACCATTCAGTCTTGGAGCATTCAAGCAAGCTCCTGGAAGTCTTTTGGGAACCCCCATTTGCAGGGGGGTTACAATAACACCAGAAGCTTGGTGAAAAAGATGGACAACTTCAGGGTCTGGATCAGCACAGTGCCTCCTGACATTTGTATTAACCTAGACATGGTTACATAAGGGAATTGGGCATGGTGAAATTGAATTAAAGGATTATTACTATCATAGGCAGGAGAGGGGGTCATGAGAAGGGGGCATTCTGAAGTATATTGAGCATTCATTGGGGCATTCAAATGTAATATACTCTGGCAAGACAGAAGGAATGGAATGTATAGTGGTATGTCTGGAAATGCTGGGACTTGGTAGTGGGAGCAGTTCATTTTCCACAAAAGTTAAATCCAAAGTGTTTTGAAAACCTTTGTCATGTATTAACAAAGTATGTTAGTTCAAAAAAACTATTCTCCTGGGCGACTTTAATGCTACCTGGGGGTGTCCATGAGGTCAGAAGCTGGAGATCGCAATGCAATCTTTGTAACTTGCCCAGATAATACATTTTCCCACAAGAAAGGATAAATTTACAAGCCGAGGTAACAGCTTGTATTTAATTTTTGTCTCCCCAAACCTAGAGGTAGTGGGATCCACTGTGGAAGCCCCCAATCTGGAAAACTAACAAATGAAATATGAAAAAAACAGCATGCACACTGGCCTCTGAGACTGGAAGATCAGAAGGCTGTAGGTTCTATCTTGCCACTAGGCATGTGGGTTAAAGATCTTGTGTACTACCTAAAACTAATATTAGATTTTAAAAGTAGTCAACCATTACCTTTTATATTTGATGTTAATCTGTGTGATGTGTGGAACATCGCTCTGTGTGCCAGCTGACATAGCTAGCTATACTGCTCCCACTACATCACCAGCATTGTGAACTCACTGACTGTCACCACTGCTACTTAGGAACAGCAATTCAGTGACTGCCAGGTCATTCACCTGTGATTTCACCGTTAGCTTTTGACATGTAAGCATTAAGCCACAATGAAGGTGGCATCTAATTGTAAATTAATGTATGGTTGGGATCATTGTGGCATAAGGCTGAAGGCCAAGTGCCTACAACAGTCCAACCGTGCATTAATTCTCCATTAGATGTAACCTTTGGAGTGGCTTACTGTGCTTGTAACATGGTTTTTGGATAGCTTACTACATAAGGAAGATATATATTACCATTTAAAAAATGTTTTCCACACGTTTTTTTATGTTGATTGCATGCATGCGTAAACATGTTATGGCAGCTTGCTGCAGAAGCAGGTTATGGAGGCACGGCACTGTTGTGGCCAATGCCCCCACTGCATTTTGAGGCTTGGCCCGCTTTCCCAAATGGGGTGGCACACTGCTGCCAACACTAGTTCAGCCAGTGTGCCACAACCTTGAAAAGTTTTAGTTGCTGCAATCAGGGGTCGCCTCATCATTGCAGTGTCAGCCATTCCGAAGTAATGAGGGAGCCACCTGTCATTGCAGGGCGGTCCCTTGCATTCCTCTGACCCAGTTTGTTGATGGGGAGCCCAGTCCCCGTCGGTTTGTGTTGTCTGCTGAGGGGTGCCTAATCCCTCAGCAACATGTCCCTCCCCCATTTCTTTTTCTGAAGGAAATGTGCTCAACTCCCCGCTGGCATGCCCCCCTATTTTTGTGCCAAGGGGGTGCCCAATCCGTCTCTGCTCATGAAACCCCCCAGACTAGTATGTGCCAATGAGGGTGCCCAGTCCTTGTTGACTCCAGTCCCCCCACCCCAAAACTCTCAGGTGGCACACTGGGAGCCCATCCCAGCATGCCAAAAGTACCTGCTAAAATGAAAAACCATCCCGCAATGTCTATTTTTTTCAACCCTGTCAAAAAGAAAATGTTCCCTCACCTTGTGCGCCACCACCCCCAACCCATGCCCACCAACTGCGTATCCCACCTCCCCACAGTCCTCTCATCCCATACTTACCTATGGAGCTTGGAGCGATGATCTTTGGTGGATCAGGAACATGTCTGCACTCTTCAAAGCTGACCATGAACTGAAGAAATGCCGATAAGCTGTATAATAGCATAAATTGTTTTTTTTCAACTTTGCTGCGTATCTCAGGTATTAATGGGAATTTGGGCACCACACTTTCAACATGGGGTTATTAGGACCCCTTCTAATGAATTCAGCCACTGTCATGGTGTTATTCAGTCCCGGAAGGTGATTTTTTGGTCACTGCATGGTATCACCTTTAGGGACCGATTAACAAAACTACAGTACCAGTGTTCATGAGGTAGCCTCTCAAAAAGCCTATGTTGCAAATTTGGTGGAAAAATTCAAAAAAAATTACTGTTTTATGAGTGTAAGTTGGGCAGTTCATAACTTCAGCTCATAACTTCGCGAACTTGCAATTTTTTCATGCCAGGTTTTCAACATTGCCATTTTTTCATGCCACCTTATGAACAGTACAGCTCTCATTTTTCCCATCCTGGCCAAAATGTGTTTTAGCACTTCTGCCCCAGAATAATGCTGTCACAGTGGGAAATCAGTGTTCGGGACAGAATAAGATTGAGCGAGTGAGTGGGGGGAGTGACTGAGCTCAACTGATCTCTGACTGGACTGCTGCGGATTTCTTTGTGGACAGGAAAAGGCCCTAATGCAGGCAGGAGCCCAGTACAAAAGGGCAGTCTGCAGCACCGGGAGAAACTGAAAGAGAGAGTGATTTGGGGGGGGCGGGTGAGCAAACTCAAGGGAGCTCTGTCAGGACTGCTGCGGATTTCTTTGTGGGCAGAATAAGATGTCAGTGCAGGCAGGGGCCAAGTACAAAAGGGCAGCCTGCAGTGGTGGGAGAAACAGTACGATCGAGTGAGAGAGGGGGACTGAGCGAGGTCAACGAAGCTCTATCAGGACTGCTGTGGATTTCTTTGTGGGTAAAAAAGGGCACCAATGCAGGTAGGAGCCCAGTACAAAAGGGCAGCCTGAAGTGCTGGGAGAAATGGAATGAGCGAGTGCGAGAGAGAGAGTGAGCGAGCTCAACAGAGCCCTGTCAAGACAGCTGTGAACTTCTTTGTGGGCAGAAAAAGGCACCAACACAGGCAGGAGCCCAATACAAAAGGACAACCTGCAGCGTCGGGAGAAAAAGAATGAGTGAGTGAGAGAGGGGCAGTGAGCAAGCTCAATGGAGCTCTGCCGGAACTTTAGGGTTGCACCCTTCCACCCAGGGTCCTCTGTGGTCCTATATGACAGCAGGGTCTCAGAAGTGGAGACAAACCAATGATTGGATACTTTCAGAATTGCTGTAATAATGCAGATTAAGCTGTTCTGTTTATTTCTCTAACTGAGCTAAGTATTGAGTTATACTGTTATGATTGCTGTAATAATATATCTTTAGTTGTTCCGTTTATTTCTCTAATTGAGCTGAGTAATAAATTTGACAGAAAAATCCAAAATATGACTGTTTCATGGCGTGCATTGTGCGATTTATTACATACGTTAAATAACCCATGAATTTGCAATATTTTCATTAGATTTTCAACAATGCCATTTTTTACACCTCCTTATGAACAGTACAGCTGTCATTTTTCACATCCTGGTCAAAATGCATCAGGGAAATCAGTGTTGGGGACACATTAAGAAAACCACAGTGACACTGTTCATGAGCAGAGTTCCTAAAATGCCTATGTTGAAAATTTTGAGATGAATGTCCATAAAATGACTGTGTTATGAGCATGCGTTGTGCAGTTTCCATGCACCCCTGTAAATTTGCAAATTAGTAATATTTTCATGCCAGATTTTTAATGCTGACATTTTTTCACACCTCCTTATGAGTAGTATAGCTGTCATTTTTCATATCCTGGCCAAAACATATTTTTGCATTTCTGGCACAGAATAGCACGGTCACTGTGAGAAATCAGTTTTTGGTACAGAGTAAGATCATGCGAGTGTGAGGATGGGGGAAGTGACCGAGCTCAACTGAGCTCTGTTGGGACTGCTGTGGATTTCATTGTGGGCAGGAAAAGGCCCCAATGAGGGCAGGAGCACAGTACAAAAGGGCAGCCTGCAGTGCCAGGAGAAACAGAATGATAGGGCAAGTAAGGGAGTGGGAGTGAACGAACTCAACGGAGCTCTGTTGGGATTGCTGTGGATTTCTTTGGGGGTAGATAAAGGCATCAATGCAGGCAGGAGCCCAGTACAAAAGGGCAGCCTGCAGCACCGGGAGAAACGGAATGAGCGAGTGAGAGAGGGAGAGTGAGGGAGTTCAACGGAGCTCTGTCAGGATAGTTGTGAACTTCTTTGTGGGCAGAAAAAGGCACCAACACAGGCAAGAGCCCAGTACAAAAGGGCAGCCTGCAGCGGTTGGAGATACAGAACAAGCGAGTGAGAGAGGGGGAGTGAGCAAGCTCAATGGAGCTGTGTCGGGACTGCTGCGGATTTCTTTGTGGGCAGAAAAAGGTGTCAATGCAACCAGGAGCCCAATACAAAAGAGCAACCTGCAGCGTCGAGAGAAATAGAACGAGTGAGTGAGAGGGGAGGAGAGAGGAGTTAAATGGAGCTCTGCTGGAACTTTACAGTTGCCCACCCTCCCACCCATGATCCTCTGTGGTCCTATATTACAGCAGGGTCTCTGGAGTGCAGCCAAAGCAATGATTGGTTAATTTTAGAACTGCTGTAATAATACAGATTAAGTTGTCCTCTTTATTTCTGTAACTAAGCTAAGTACTGAGCTCTACTGTTATGATTGCTGTAATAATACATATTTATTTGTTCTGTGTATTTCTCTAACTGAGCTGAGTAATAAATTTGGTAGACAAAATCCAAAAAAATGACGTTGGCGTGCATTGCGCAGCTGCTATGCACGCTCGTAACTTCGCAAATCTGTAATATTTTCATGCCAGAATTTCAACACTCATTTTTTCACACCTCCTTTTGAACAGTACAGCTCTCATTTTTCATATGCTGGCCAAAATGTGTTTTCACACTTCCGGCACAGAATTGCGTGGTCGCTGTGGGAAATCAGTGTTCAAGACAGATTAAGAAAATGACAGTGACACTGTTCATGAGCAGAGGTCCTAAAATGCAAATGTTGAAAATATGGTGACGATAGTCCATCAAATGACTGTGTTACGAGTATGTGTTGCGCAGTTTCCACGCAACCTTGTAACTTTGCAGATGTGTAATATTGTCATGCCAGATTTTTAACACTGGCATTTTTTTCATACCACACTATGAACAGTACAGCTGTCATTTTTCACATCCTGATAGAAATGTGTTTTCACACTTCCGGTGCAGAATAGTGCAGTCTCTATGGGAAATCAGTGTTCGGGACAGATTAAGAAAATGACAGTGAAATTCTTCATGAGCAGAGATCCTAAAATCCCTATGTTGAAAATTTGGTGATGAAAGTCCATAAAATGACTGTGTTACAAGCGTGCATTGAACTGTTTCTACGCACCCTTGTAACTTTGCATATTTGTAAGATTTTCATGCCACATTTTCAACACTGGCATTTTTTCATACCTCCTTATGAACAGTACAGCTGCCATTTTTCACATCCTGGCCAAAATATGTTTTTGCACTACTGGCGCAGAATAGCATGGTCGCTGTGGGAAATCAGTGTTTGACAGATTAAGATCGAGTGAGTGAGAGGGGGAGTGACAAAGCTCAACTGAGCTCTTTCCGGACTGCTGCAGATTTCTTTGTGGGCAGAAAAAGGTGCCAACTCAGGCAGGCGCCCAGTACAAAAGGCCAGCCTGCAGCTTCGGGAGAAATAGAACAGGTGAGTGAGAGAGAAGGAGTGAGCGAGTTCAATGGAGCTCTGCCGGAACTTTAGAGTTGCCCACCCTTCTGTCCAGGTTCCTCTGTGGTCCTTTATTACAGCAGGGTCCCTGGAGAGGAGACAAAGCAACGACTGGATACTTTTAGAATTGCTGTAATAATGCAGATTTAGTTCTGTTTATTTCTCTAACTGAGCCAACTACTGATCTACACTGTTATGATTGTTGTAATAATACTTATTTATTTGTTCTGTTTATTTCTCTAACTGAGCTGAGTAATAAATTTGGTAGAAAAAATCCAAAAAATGACTGTTTCATGAGCGTGAATTGTGCAGTTGCTATGCATGCTAGTAACACTGTGCATTTGCAATATTTTCACTCCACATTTTCAACACTGGTATTTTTTCACACCACCTCATGAATAGTACAGCTGTCATTTTTCACATCCTGTCCGAAATGTGTTTTCGCACTTCTGGCACAGAATAGAGCAGTCGCTGTGAGAAATCAGTGTTCAGGACAGATTAAGAAAATGACAGTGACACTGTTCATGAGCAGAGTTCCTAAAATGCCTATGTTGAAAATTTGGTAACAATAGTCCATCAAATGACTGTGTTACGAGTGTGCATTGCACAGTTTCCACACACCCTTGTAACTTTGCAGATTTGTAATATTGTCACGCCAGATTTTCAGCTCTGGCATTTTTTCACACCTCCTTATGAGCAGTAAAGCTGTCATTTTTCTTATCCTGGCCAAAACATGTTTTTGCACTTCGGGCGCAGAATAGCATGGTCGCTGTGGGAAATCATTGTCTGGGACAGATTAAGATTGAACAAGTGAGAGGGGGCACTGACTGAGCTCAATTGAGCTCTGTCGGGACTGCTGTGGATTTCTTTGTGGGCAGAAAAAGGTGCCAAAGCAGGCAGAAGCCCAGTACAAAACAGCAGCCTGCAGCGCTAGGAGAAATAGAATGAGAAAGAGAGAGACTGAGGAAGGGGGAGTGAGCAAACTCAACAGAGCTCTGTTGGGACTGCTATGAATTTCTTTGTGGGCAGAAAAAGTTGTCAATTTATGCAAGGGCCCAATACAAAAGGGCAGCCTGCAGCGATGGGTGAAACAGTATGAGCGAGTGAAAGAGGGGAACTGAGAGAGCTCAAGCAAAGCTCTATCAGGAGTGCTGCAGATTTCTTTGTGGGCAGAAATAGGTGCCAATGCAGGCAGGATCCCAGTACAAAAGGGCAGCCTGCAGCGCTGGAAGAAATGGAATTAGTAGTGAGAGAGGGGGAGGGAGCGAGCTGAACACAGCTCTGTTGGGACTGCTGCGGATTTCTTTGTGGGCAGAAAAAGGCACCAACGGAGGCAGGAGCCCAGTACAAAAGGTCAGCCTGCAGTGCCAGGAGAAACAGAATGACCAAATGACAGAGGGGGAGTGAGCAACCTTAATGGAGCTCTGTCAGGACAGCTGTGAACTTCTTTGTGGGCAGAAAAAGGTGGCCAACACAGGCAGGAGACCAGTACAAAAGGGCAACCTGCAGCATCGGGAGAAACAGAATGAGCGAGTGAGGGAGGGGGAGTGAGCGAGCTCAATGGAGCTGTGTCAGGAAAGCTGTGGATTTCTTTGTGAGCAGAAAAAGGTGCCAATGCTAGCAGGAGCCCAGTATAAATGGCTAGCCTGCAGCATTGGGAGAAATAGAATGAGCGAATGAGAGGGGGGGAGTGAGGGAGTTAAATGGAGCTCTGCCGGAACTTTACAGTTGCCCACCTCCCACCCAGGGTCCGCTGTGGTCCTATATTACAGCAGGGTCTCTGGAGTGAAGACAAAGCAATGACTGGATACTTTTAGGATTGCTGTAATAATACAGATTAAGTTTTTTTGTTTATTTCTCTAGCTGAGCTAAGTCTGAGCTATACTGTTATGATTGCAGTAATAATACATATTTGTTTGTACTGTTTTATTTCTCTAACTGAGCTGAGTAATAAATTTGGTAGAAAATAAAAAAATGACTGTTTCACGATCTTAGCTTGCGAGTTGCTAACACGCTCAGAATCTCAGTGCATTCGCAATATTTTCCTGCAGATTTTCAGCAGTGGCATTTTGCACACCTCCTTATGAACAGTGCAGCTGTCATTTTTCTCATCCTGGCCGAAATGCATTTTCTCACTTTCGGAGCAGAACAGCACGGTTGTCGCTGTGGGAAACCAGTGTTGGGGACACCTTAAGAAAACTACAGTGACACTGTTCATGAGCAGAGTTCCTTAAATGCCTATTTTTTGGAAATTTTGTGATGAAAGTCTGTAAAATGACTGTGTTACAAGCGTGCATTGCAAAGTTTCCACGCACCCCTGTAAGTTCTTGAATTAGTAATATTTTCACACTATATTTTCAACGCTGGCATTTTTTCACCCTCCTTATCAACAGTACAGCTGTCATTTTTCACATGCTGGCCAAAATATGTTTTTGCACTTCTGGCGCAGAATAGCACGGTCACTGTGGGAAATCAGTGTGTCTGAGACAGATTAAGATCGAGCGAGTGAGAGGCGGGGAATGAGTGAACTCAAGGGAGCTCTGTCAAGACTGCTGCGGATTTCTTTGTGGGCAGAAAAGAGCATCAATGCAGGCAGAGGCCGAGATAAAAGGGCAGCCTGCAGCGGTGGGAGAAACAGTACGAGCAGGTGAGAGAGTAGAAGTGAGTGAGCTCAATGAAGCTCTGTTGGGACTGCTGCAGATTCCTTTGTGGGCAGAAAAAGGCACCAATGGAGGCAGGAGCCCAGTACAAAGGGCAGCCTGCAGCACCAAGAGAAACAGAATGAGCGAGTGAGAGAGGTGGAGTGAGCAACCTCAACAGAGCTCTGTCAGGACAGCTGTGAGCATCTCTGGTGGCAGAAAAAGGTGCCAACACAGGCATGAGCCCAGTACAAAGGGCAGCCTGCAGAGCCAGGAGAAACAGAATGAATGAGTTGGGGGGAATTGGTGAGCCCAGTAAGACTAATGCTCGGGTTCACTGCAGTTCTTTTGTGGACAGAAAATGGCACCAACACAAGCAGGAGCCCAGTACAAAAGGTCAGTCTGCAGCGTTGGGAGAAATAGAATGAGTGATGGAGAGAGGGGGAGTAAGCGAGTTCAGTGGCGCTCTGCCGGAATTTTAGAGTAGCCTACCCTCCCGCCCTGCATCCTCTGTGGTTCTATATTACAGCAGGGTGTCTGGCATGGAGACAAAGCAATGATTGGATACTTTTAGGATTGCTGTAATAATAAAGATTAAGTTGTTCTGTTTATTTCTCTAACTGAGCTAAGTATGAGCTATACTGTTATGATTGTTGTAATAATACATATTTATTTGTTCTGTTTATTTCTCTAACTGAGCTGAGTAATAAATTTGGTAGAAAAATTCCCAAAATGACTGTTTCATGGTCATGCATTGCGCAGTTGCTACACACGCTCATAACTTCACGCATTTGCAATATTTTCAATTCAGATTTTCAACATTGCCATTTTTCCACACCACCTTATGAACAGTACAGCTGTCATTTTCACATCCTGACTGAAACGTGTTTTCATCCTTCTGACGCAGAACAGCGTGGTCGCTGTGGGAAATCAGTGTTGGGAACACATTAAGAAAACCACAGTGACACTGTTCATGTGCAAAGGTACTAAAATGCGTATGTTGAAAATTTTGTGATGAAAGTCCATAAAATGACTGTTTTTACGAGTGTGCATTGTGCAGTTTCCATGCACCCTTGTAAATTCGTAAATTAGTAATATTTTGATGCAAGATTTTCAACGCTGGCATTTTTTCACACCTCCTTATGAACAGTACAGCTGTCAGTTTTCACATCCTGGCTGAAATGTGTTTTCGCGCTTTCAGTGCAGAATAGCACAGTTACTTTGGGAAATCAGTGTTTGGGACAGATTAGGATCAAGTGAGTGAGAGAGGAGGAGTGACCAAGCTCAACTGAGCTCTGTCAGGACTGCTGTGGATTTCTTTGTGGGCAGAAAAAGGCACCAATGCAGGCAGGAGCCCAGTACTAAAGGGCAGCCTGCAGCTCTGGGAGAAACAGAATGAGTGAGTGAGAGAGGGGGAGTGAGCGAACTCAACGGAGCTGTGTCGGGACTGCTGCAGATTTCTTTGTGGGCAGAAAAGGTACCAATGCAGGCAGGAGCCCAGTACAAAAGGGAAGCCTGCAGCTCCGGGAGAAACAGAATGAGTGAGTGAGGGAGGGGAGTGAGCGAGCCCAATGGAGCTGTGTCGGGACTGCTGCGGACTTCTTTTTGTGGACAGAAAATGGCACCAATGCAAGCAGGAGCCCAGTACAAAAGGTCAGTCTGCAGCATTGGGAGAAATAAAATGAGCGATTGAGAGAGGGGGAGTGAGCGAGTTCAGTGGTGCTCTGCCGGAACTTTAAAGTGGCCCACCCTCCCGCCCTACATCATCTGTGGTCCTATATTACAGCAGGGTGTCTGGCATGGAGACAAAGTAATGATTGGATATTTTTAGGATTGCTGTAATAATAAAGATTAAGTTGTTCTGTTTATTTCTCTAACTGAGCTAAGTACGAGCTATACTATTATGATTGTTGTAATAATACATATTTATTTGTTCTGTTTATTTCTCTAACTGAGCTGAGTAATAAATTTGGTAGAAAAATCCCAAAAAATGACTGTTTCATGAACATGCGCTGTGCAGTTGCTACACACGCTCATAACTTCACACATTGGCAATATTTTCAGTCCAGGTTTTCAACACTGACATTTTTCCACACCACCTTATGAACAGTACAGCTGTCATTTTCGCATCCTGACCGAAATGTATTTTCGCCCTTCTGGCGCAGAACAGCGCAGTCGCTGTGGAAAATCAGTGTTGGGGACACATTAAGAAAACCACAGTGACACTGTTCATGAGCAGAGGTCCTAAAATGCGTATGTTGAACATTTTGTGATGAAAGTCCATAAAATGACTGTTTTACGAGTGTGCATTGTGCAGTTTCCATGCACCCTTGTAAATTCGTAAATTAGTAATATTTTCACGCAAGATTTTCAACGCTGGCATTTTTTCACACCTCCTTATGAACAGTATAGCTGTCAGTTTTCACATCCTGGCTGAAATGTGTTTTCAGGCTTTCGGCGCAGAATAGCACGGTTACTTTGGGAAATCAGTGTTTGGGACAGATTAGGATCAAGTGAATGAGAGAGGGGGAGTGACTGAGCTCAACTGAGCTTTGTTGGCACTGCTGTTGATTTTGTGGGAAGAAAAAGGCACTAATGCAGGTAGGAGCCCAGTACTAAAGAGTAGCCTGCAGACTGGGAACACAGAATGAGTAGTGGGGAGGGAGTGAGGCTGAGCTCCAGTATAGCCTGTGTCGGACTGCTGCTGATTTTTTGTCGGCAGAAAAAGGTACCAATGTAGGCAGGTGCTCAATATAAAAGTGGGCAGCCTGCAGCTTCGGGAGAATCGAATGAGCGAGTGAAAGAGGGGTAGTGAGCGAGCTCAACGAAGCTCTGTTGGGACTGCTGCAGATTTTTTTGTGGACAGAAAAAGGTGCCAATGCAGGCAGGAGCCCAGCACAAAAGGGTAGCCTGCAACATCGGGGGAAACAGAATGAGCGAGTGAGAGAGGGGGAGGGAGCGAGCTCAACGAAGCTGTGTCGGAACTGCTGCAGATTTCTTTGTGTGCAAAAAAAGGAGCCAATGCAAGCAGGACCCCATTACAAAACAGCAGCCTGCAGTGTTGGGAGAAATAGAATAAGCAAGCGATAGAGGAGGAGTGAGTGAGCTCAATGGAGCTCTGCCGGGACTTTACAGTTGCCCACCCTCCTGCCCATGGTCCTCTGTGGTTCTCTATTACAGCAGGGTCTCTGGAGTGGAGATTAAGCAATGATTGTATACTTTAGGACTGCTGTAATAATACAGAGTTACTTCTTTTGTTTAGTTCTCTAACTGAGCTAAGTACTAAACTATACTGTTATGATTGCTGTAATAATATGTATTTATTTGTTCTCTTTATTTCTCTAACTGAGCTGAGTAATACTTGGAGTGCAATAGGATTACTAACTGGGCTAAGTGAAACTATATGAGAGCCGAGAACAAAAAGTATGGTAGCTGAGGGGTGAAAAATGGACAAGGAGGCTTTAGGATTGCTACAGTAATACAGTATCTAATAGATGACATTTGAGCCTGAATTACTCCCGTTGGCAAGGGGTCAGTAGAGGGGCTAGTGTGGGGGAGGGGACAGGAATTTGAGTAAATAGGGGCCTAACAATTTAGTAGGGTATGGAACCTGGAAGTAAGAGCCCCTAACATAAGATGGGGGGCGAAATCAAGCAGATGCCACATGTCAACAGTGCGGCCGTCTTTGGAAGGGTGGAGGGGTGTACAGGGTGTGGGTGTGCCATGATCCTGGACTGGGCTTGGAGGATGGGGGGGGGTATGGTCTGTAGATGACTGGCTAGTTTGAGGGAGGAACTGTGGAAGTTAGGGAGGAGTGTAAGTGGCGGGGCAGAAGAGTATGGAGGCATACTGAGGGGGGGAATAGGGGAAGGCAAAGGGCGGATGGAGGAAGAATAACTAGGGACTGAAACTGACCCCAGTATCAGAGGCACTAGCAGGAAACAGAGGAGAAGGGAGGGGGTGCCCGAGGCGAGGGTGGGCCTGCCTCCTGATGGGGGAGGAAGACACCACGAGGAGTACCAGGGGAGAGAGCAGATGGCTGCGGGTAGGGAGGCACCAGTGGTGGCATGGAGGGGAACAAGTAGGAAGGGGGAACCAATAGGGGGAAGAGATGTAGGACAGGTATCAAATATGAATAGATTCGAACCTCTGCTATGGAATAGAGAGGGGAGCAGGAACATACTGAAGGGGGAGGACAATCGGGGCATGAGAGGGATGGAAACAGGTAGGGGAAGAGATAGCAAGAACAAAAGGCTAGAAGGGGGCTAGTAAGGAAGGAGGGGGTGGTGACTGAAGGAGAGAAGGCTACGGGAAGGGGGAAGGATGGGAAGGCATCACTATCGGGGTAGAAGGGAATGGGGGCTCTAAATCAACAACAGCGGGGATAGGAGAGGGGTTGGTAATCAGCAGGGGAGGAGGGGAGGTTGACATGGGAAGCCCGGTAGGAAGTAGCCAGGCTGGGAAGGAGTTCAAGGGGGATGGTAGGAATAAGGCAGAGAAAAGGGGTGAGGCGGAAGTAGGGGGTACAGATATAGAAGTCACAGAAGGTGCAGTTGTTGGGGGTAAGGGACAGGGAAGAATGAATACTGGGGTGGTGGAAGGGACATTAGAAGGAAAATGGGGTTGGGGCGGGGGGTACTCATCCTGGGGTATTCTATACTGAAATGGGTGAGATGGGGCAGAAAGGGGGAAAGACACAGTCATATTTGGATTGAAGCTGTCCCCAGGTTGACTGCAAGAGGGGCAGGGCAGACACTGCTCAAGCATGCAGTGAGGGGCAGGAAGAAACCTAATTTACTGTTGCATATGGGTACAAATAACTTGGTGGGGGACACTGTGGAAGTAGTAAGGGGGAGGTTTGAGGACTTGGGCAGGCAGTGTGAGGGGGTTGGGAAGTCGGTGGCATTCTTGGAGGTACTGCCAGTAGCAGAGTCACACACACACACACACACACACACACACACACACACATATACACACTCCATGAAAAGCTGCTTAAAAGCCTGCAGTTCATTCAAATCAATTCCATTTTCTTACTTACTTGGGGTTCAATACCAACAAGTGTAAAATCATGTACCTAGGGCATAGGAACCCTGATGCTGGGTATAGGATGGGGGTAGGTACTGATACTCACTAGACATGAAAGGGTCCTTGAGGTTATTATATCAGAGGACCTCAAGATGGCAGTACAGTGTGACAAGGCTATGAGCAGGGCAAATTGGATTCTGGGGTGCATAGGGACTGACATCTCCAGTAGGAGGAGGAGGAGGGGTGTTGTGCTGCCATTGTCTCACTCCTTGTTATACCCCTAGCTGCAGTACTGTGTCCAGTTTTAGAGTCCACACTTCAGAAAGGACATAAGGTGGAGGTTTTCCAGAGGAAGGCAACTAAAATGGTTCAGAATTTTCACAGGAATCCCTACAAGGAAAGGCTGAAGAATCTCAACATGTACACTCTGGAAGAGAGGACGGGCGAGAGGTGACATGATCAAGACCTACAAAGTACCTCACAGGCATAAAGAGGGTACAGTTGGGGAGTTTCCTTCAAATGAGGATGAACACTCAAACCAAGGGACATACGATGAAGCTGGGGGGGCATTCAGGATAGATGTGAAGAAATATTTATTTACTGAAAGGGTGGTAGACGCCTTGAACAGACTGCCAGGAGAAGTGATGGAAGCTAAAATGGTAGGGGGCATGAAGCATGCATGGGATAAACATAGGGGTATATTACAGAAAGGGGAAAGAGGGGATCAGTGGACATCAATAGGGCCATGGAAGTGGAGTAGGTTCAGATTCATTGCAGGAAACATCCATTAAGCAAGCTCATTCACAAGGAAGTCCTGATGGACGCCAGGCAGAAAAAGACATGCAGTAACATATAGAGGCAGGAGTTACAAGTAAGTAGAGAATACTTGCCCAGACTGGGTGGGCTGAGCAGTCCTTTTCTGCTGACAAATTCTATGTTTCTATCACATCATGTGTTAATTCAGGTGCAGTGTTTATTTAAAGTTGGGCCTACCATACATCCAGATGTACAGTACAGTCAATTACTGAATTAGATGCAGTCCACTTACAGTACAATAAACAGAACCCCAGTGCTTCGAGAAGCCTTTACTCTTCATAAAGCTCCTTAAAGAGCTGGGGTTCTATTTGCAGTGTCCACACCAGTATGCTAATCTTAAAATCAACACGACATCTGATTATGTGTGGTTCATAGCTCAGTGCTTAGAATGTTTGTGCTTATGTACTTGGATGCTTGAATTAAGTTGTTTGATAATATTTGATGGTTTTGGCCTTTCTCTGTATCCTACCTGTAGGAAGCAAGCTTGGTTTAGAATTATGAAAGCCCCCAGGTGGGATAAGAGTATCGCAGAAGGAGGAGGTGTCAGGGAGGATGGTGAGTGAGTGCGATACGCTCTAAGCAGAGCGGGAGTCAGCTGCGTCATTTACATAGGGTGTGGTGGGGGGGGCTCTTCCCCCACATAATCCCAGGCTACTCCCTGCAATTATTTGTGATTCATAGCTCAGTACTTATGTAACATATATAGGAGTGATGTAGATGATTGATGGATACAGAGGCCAGCATTATTAGGTAGTTGTATAGGTAGTAGTATAGAATGTTTGTGCTTAGGTACTTGGATGCTTGAATTGAGTTGTTTGATAATATTTGATGGTTTTGGCCTTTCTCTGTATCCCACCTGTAGGAAGGAAGCTTGGTTTAGAATTATGAAAGCCCCAAAGAATAAAACATCAACTATTGTCCTTTAACTGAATGCTGAAGTCGTGCATGACAACACCTAATAATGATAGGAATAGAACGATCACCTCCTCAAACTCCAGGGACTGTGACCAGTAGCACTCAGGAGAGGAAAACCCCCCTTGGGGGGAAACCTCTGAGGACCCATGGCTACTGACCTGCCCGTCCTTCTGGGCATACTAAAGAAGAGAGATCCTAATTAAACCAAATTAATCAGCTAAATCTGAATTCAAATTTGTAGAATTTAATCCAGATAAACGGAGCTTAAGAATTGAATTGTAAATGTCAAGTGAAGTAATTTCCTCCTAATAAAGTCTGAGTCCATGAATCCATGTACAATTCAGAATGATGGAGAGTGGATGTGAAGAACTTTCTTCCAGACTTCCGTAGATAAAGGGGCATAATCCAGGAATGTATGACTGTGGAGATGAAGTCGATGACTGATGATTTCAATACAGGAGACCAGACACAGATAGTTGCATCCAACTTGACATCAACGAGGCAGGATGAATAGAAGTAGTACGACTTCCTGGTTTCTAATAGAGGGCTTGAATAATTCGTGTCATGAAAGAAGGCTTGTAGACCAAGCTACCGACTGATGACTCCAGTTCTGATAAGTGAAGTATAGACTTAGGAATTGATATGAAGGCAGTGGCTGTAGAGCTGAGCTGGAAACGGCAGGTTGTAGAGGATAATCGGAGACACTGATGCAAGGTATGAAACATCCAAGTAGTAGAATATGGTGAGCCCAAAGTAAGCAAGTCAGTGGACTGCTAATCCAAGGTGAGAGGTAGAAGGAGCAGGGATTGCACCCACGAAGGCAGATGAGAAGGAACAGGACGTGGCAATCAGCCCCTGAAGAAAGTGCAGCTTAACCAACAGCTGGTGAGGTAGGAAGAGAGGTGGCTGATTCCAGGTATGGGAAGCACAGTCAGACCCATGGAAGTCTGCTGGTAGAATAGAGCTTGGCAGTTCATCCCTCAGCAAGAAACGCAGCTTTCCATCAGCTGGAGAGGATAGTAGAGAGGCGACTAGCTCCAGGTAACAGGGAATGCAGCCAGACCTACGGAGGTCAGTCAGTAGGAATAGTGAGTGGTATATATCGCCTTCAGGAGAAGTATCTTGAGTCAGGTTAGAGCAGAATAGTACTGCATTTGTAAGGCAGATGTAGAGAATGGAATGGTGCTCAGGACCGACGTATCCATTAGAGCAAGGATAGCAGGGATTGCATTGAAGAGACCATGGCATAGAGGCGGCAACTTGACGAGGAATAGCATTCGAAACTGTAGGCATGCAATGTGTGAGTCAGCAATAATGGGATGAGACTCAAAGAGTTGAGCATAAGAGTCCTGGATAGAGATAACTGAAGAGGCTGAGTCAAATGGAGTAGCGTTGTCATGGAGTCCAAAGCGGTAGAGCACAATCAGGATAAGGTCTTTATGAGAGGCGCAACTAAGTGACCTGGAAAGGGGAAGCAGCAGCAATTCCACATGGCTGAAGCAGCAGAACAAGCATCCAAGAATAGAGGAGGAACAAAGAAACACCAGATGCGGATCCATAACAAAGGAGCTTCTGGCTGGCTGACACGGCATCAGGTAGGCGCATAGTAGAATGCGGGAATCTTCAGGCACGAGCCGGGCAAGGCAGAAGTATAGCAGAAGCAGGTAAACTTCCCAGCCCAAAGGGCGAAGGCAAGTCAGAGAAGCAGGCGATTAGCAGGCAACCTCCCAGCCCGATGGGCAAAAGCAGGTCTTAGAAGCAGGTGATGAAAATGTAGTAGAATATAGGAACACAGGACCTCCAGGCCTGAAGGGGCACATGTCTGACGAAAGCGATGGCTAACCTCCAGCCACACGGGGCGAGGCAGGTTGCAGAGCAGTCGTACATAATGCAATGGAAACATTGAAGTGCAAACAATGCAGAGGGTCATGTCCTGGCATGTAGAGGTCACAGTAAATACAAAAACAGAGGTAGATGGATGCCAGCTCAGGAGGAGTGCAGTAGAATGTAATGGCAGGTTAGTCGTGATGACCCCAAGTCCCAGGAGGGTGAAGCAGGTAATATGAGCAAGGAATGGAATCCACATAAAGTTATAATAGTAAGCATGCTGCATGATGTGGACATAGTAGCAGGGAAGCAGGGCAAAGTGTCCAAAGAAATAGATGACGAATGTTGAAATATCCAAATGGGAATCCATAGTGATGAGCTCCTTGGCTGGCAGCCGTGGCAGCAGGTGGGCGTATAGTAGGATAAGCAAATGTGTAGGCCCCGTGCTGATGAGGCGGGAGTAGAAATAGCATACCCTTGGCCTGAAGGGCGAAGCAGGCCATTAAGCAGGAAAGGTGGCACTGCTGGACCCCATGAAGTCAGTTGGCAATGTGTGAAAGATGGCAGCTAGACTCAAACGCTAGCATGCACAGTTGTACCCCTCGATGTCGGTTGGTAAGGTAAGTAGTGTATATGAAAGTGCAGCCAGACCGATGGATGTCTGCTGGTAGTAACAGAATGTGGCAGCTAGTCCTGTAATGAGATGTGCAGCTCAACCATCAGCTGGTGAGGTAAGTAGGGGTAGTATTAGTAGTAGTAGTCGTAAAACTGGAAATGTGAGCAGCAAGATGATGAATGAAAATAGGGATCCTGGCAGTACAACTGAAAGGTGAGGAAGAAATGGCGGTGCTGTTAATTCCGGGTTAGAGTGGCAGGCAAGCCCCAGGAAGGCTAGGAGTACTGAATTCAGAGCAGACAGGAGTAGGCCTGTGCAGAGGCTGCATAACGTAGGCAGTAGGAGAACAATGATGTCTAGCAATCTGTAGGAAGGGGAGAGGGAACTAGGGCAGACCAAGTGCTTGGAATTTATAGGAACAGCCACATAATGAGGCATACATGGTGCAGCTCCATGTTGTGAATTGCTACCAGAAACTCATGAGCACTACAGATTCAATGCAAATGATGCATTGTGGAAGGACGTAGCAGGGATTTACTGCTGTTATGGAACGGGAGCTGCAGTGGCAAATAGGATGCTGCATAGAAAAGTTGTAGCAAGTATAGAAGGACTATAACTAGCTAGCGTATGGTTCAGCAGTGTACTGGGACTGGCAATAAGTGGCAATACACAAGTCATTCAAATGACAGCTCAATACTGCATAACGTACCATCAGTCGATAAGAAACAAACATGCCCTGTAAAACTGGATAATATAATATGGAATGCAAGCATCAGTGATAAGTCCGGTATGCACTTACCAATGCAGAGAGAGGCGGTATGCCAGGTCATTGATGAGGCCCAGTGGAGCTTAGGAAAAATCATCTGCTGAGTGAGCAGTGCGACTAAAGTCGGTCCAGAACCAGGAAACAGTAAGTGAAAGATACAGACTAAGCAGTAGCTAATACTGGAGGGCAGAAGGCAGGACCCACTGGCTGGAGTTATAGGCGGCAGGACCCACTAGCTGTAGGTATAGGAGAACCAGGGTAGTGCTCAGTGGAGAGAGGCAGCGGTGGCCAAACTGAGAATCCAGTACTGGTCTGCAGCGGCGGGAGTGCAGCATGAAGAATCCAGGCTGAGGATCTCAATGGAGGGAGCGAGCAGCCCAGGAGAATGAAACTCGTGCTGCCGCCAGCAGTGGCTGCTCGGAAAGAGGCAGTGCTAGAAGTAGTAGCGTGGGAGAGCAGGAAGCAAGAAAGAGAGGAGCAAGGGCAGCAACATGGCAATGAGCCCCTGGAGTAGAGCTAAGGCAGCATGGAGCGAGCAGGAGGACTTCCCCCAAGAGAGAGAGAGAGAAAACACAACAAACAAGGTACAGCAGAAACGGAAGGCAGCCAAGCCTCAGACAGGAGGGGAATGAGCAGGAGACAGGCGAGAGACGGGGGCAGGGGATCAAAACGAAGAACAAAAGAGCAGCCACCATGAGCAGCAGCACACCAGTGAGTGCAACTCACTCTAAGCAGAGTGGGAGTCAACTGATTCAATTAAATAGGCTGTGGGGGAGGAGCTCTTCCCCCACATAATCCTGGGCTACTCCCTGCAAATGAGTACTTGATTCTTGCTCACTCCATTTCTTCCCCACTTTGAAACCTGCTTGCCCTGAGCTACTTTTGAGCTGGCAGCGCCTCACCTGTGTTGGAAGATGACCAATAAGAAGCACTGAAAGATGTCAGACTTCACAGACTGTAAAGGCAGCTGCTCATGGACAGACATAAGGTAATTCTGCTGGGGGTAGGAAGAAGTAAGCTGTTGATTAACTAGAATCTGCAGCTTATCCATCAGGTAGGGAAGTGGGCAGACCAGGTGGGCCAAGTGGTCCTTATCTGATGTCAAATTCTATGTTTCTCACCCACCATCTTGGCAAGAAGAAGGCTGAAGCTGTGGCCACTGATGACTGTTCGGGTGTGGGGATGTGGGGACCAAAGGGGAAAGACATAAATATATAAAATCATAATGGAAGGGTAGCCCGGTATTATGTGGGAGAAAGCTCCTCCCACACAGCCTATTTAAGCATGACAACTGACTTCCGCTCTACTTAGAGTGAGTCGCACTTGCTAGTGGTACCGCTGGTGCTCAGCTGCTCTTTCTTTCCTTGTGTTCTATCCCCCCCTTCCCGTGCTCTCGTTGTTTCTTGTCCTTGCGTTTGCTCATTGTCTCCCTTCCTCCCATGCTTCCCTTGTTGTTTGCTTCCTCAGTATCTGCCTCTCGCCTATGCTAGCTGCCTTCTTTTTCTTCCTCCTGCTCTAGAGCAGCTGTTGCCCGCATTACCATAGTTTTCCTCGCCTGTCTTGCACTTGCCTCAAAATTCACGCCTCCGTTTTCTCTCCGCCTCTGCTTCCCCCATGGTGCAGTCACCTCGCTTCTCCACTCCTCTCGTCTGCTGGATGGTGTCCGCCTGCCTCGGTGCTTGTTTCAGCGTGCATGCTGACTTCTACGTGGGTGGGCAAACTCTTTGGATGCATTCTTCAGTGAGGGATTCCGGTTTGTCTCCATGCTGACACTAGGGGCCGCTGTCATCATGGAGTCTGCAGTCCACTGCTTGGTTGGTTTCCAGTGACTAAAGGGAGGGTTCACCGGAGCTCTGCACAAGACGCCTTTACTCCTGACTTACGTTGGTAGTTTACTACTGCCTGCTGTTATTGATGGTGCCTTGCTCATTATTGCCATTCATTCAGATGTCTCCATAGCTGTCAGATTGCAATTCTCAACGATTATTGCTGGCTCAGTACATCTTTGTTTCTTTCTGCCTCCTGCCATTTGACCAATCCAGGATAGTTTCTACATCACCTGCAGCCCCACTTTCTACACCTCCGTCACTACATGATGAGCTGAGAGGGGCTACATTGTTCCATTACTGTTTGCTGCCAGCTACTCCAGGATACGGACGCTGTGGCTTATTTTGGTACTAGGCTTATTTCTTGCTCAAGCTTCCAATCAACATCAGAATTTCTCCGTTCTTCCTCTGCATAACCTGGGTGGACATGCCAGCTCCTTCTCCATTCTGTCCCTCATCTTATGTCTGCTGCTCTCCCGTGGGAATAGAAGCATGATCAGGTTCTTCCTTATTGTGCCAGGTATATTCCTAACCTCTGGGGCTTAGCTTCCACTATTTACTATATTGCCAGCTAGCCTACGTGTGGACAAGCTGCACATAGCTTTCGTGGGGCTTAGCTGCCATTATCTCCTTAACTTACCTGCCGATCTATGTGTGGTTCAGCGATGCATGCTTGCTTCAGTCAGGCTCGCTGCTGCCCTGCTTACTTACCGCCTGACCTACCAGGGGTCCAACCATGCATGTTAGCTTCTGGGTCTAGCTGCAGCCTTGCTACCCTTACCTGCTTTTCGTGGGGTCCAGCTGCAATGTATTTGCCTACTTCTATGTCTCGTTTAGCCTTCAAGCCAAGGGTCTGCTACTTCTACTCCACCCGCCTCGCCAGCTCGGGGCCTACAGGTTCACTTCTTCTATACGCCTGCCTGCTGCTGTGGCTGCCAGCCCAGGAGCTCCTTACTATGGATTCGCATTTGATATCTCGACATTCATCTTCTATTCTTTGGACACTTTGCCTGCTTCCCTGTTACTACGTATGCATCATGCAACTTGCTTACTGCTGCAACTTATACAGGTTCACGTTTGCCTTACTTGCTCATGATGCCTGCTTCGCCCTCCTAGGGCTTAGAGGTCTTCACGTCTGACCTACCATTTCAATCTACTGCACTCCTCATGAACTGGCATCCTTCTAACCTATGTTTACATATTCCTGCAATCTCTTCATACCAGGAAATGACCCTCTACTTTGCATGCAGTTCCACTATTCCGCTGCATTCTCTGCCACTGCTTGTCAACCTGCCTCGCCAGTGGGTCCGGAGGTTAGCCATCGCATTTAGTCAGACCTATGCCCCTATGGGCCCAGAGGTCCTTTGTACCTCTATTTATTGCACCATACTCACCTGCTTTTTGACCTGCCTTCGCCCATTGGGCTGGGAGGTTTACCTGCTGATCACCTGCTCCTACGACCTACCTTCGCCATCGGGCTTAGAGATTTACCTACTACTTGCATGCTTCTCTGACCTGCCTTTGCCCATCAGGCTGGGAGATTTACCTGCTGATCACCTTCTTCTATGACTTGCCTTTGCCCTTCGGGCTGGGAAGTTTACCTGCTTCTACTCTACTTCTGCCTCACCAGATCAGGCCTGGAGATTCCCGCATTCTACTATTCGCCTACCTGCTGCCGTGTCCTCCAGCCGTAAGCTCCTTTATTGGATCCGCATCTGGCCATTTCTTCATTCCTCCTCTATTCTTGGATGCTTTGTGCTGCTGCTTCAGCCGTGTGGAATTGCTGCTGCTTCCCCCTTTCCAGGACACTTAGTTGCGCCTCTCATGAAGACCTTATCCTGATTGTGCTTTACCGCTTTTTGACCCAGTGACAACGTTACTCCATTTGACTCAGCCTCTTCAGTCATCTCCATCCTGGACTCTTATGCTCGACTATTCAGGTCTCATCTCATTATTGCTGCCTCAACCATTGCATACCTACAGTTTCTTATGCCATTCCTTGTCAAGTTGCCATATCTATGCCACGGTCTCTTCAATGCAATCCCTACCACCCTTGATCTTCTGGATCCATCAGTCCTCAGCACCATTCCATTCTCTACGTCTGCCTTCCAAATGCAGTACTACTCTGCTCTGACCTGATTCAAGATACATCTCCTGGAGGCTGTATGCCACGCACTATTCCTACTGGCTGACCTCCGTAGGTCTGGCTGCATTTCCTGTTACCTGGAGCTAGTCGCCTCTCTACTTACTTCTCCAGCTGATGGAAAAGCTGCACTTTCGTTGAGTGACTGCCTGCCATGCTCTATTCTACCAGCAGACTTCCATGGGTCTGTCTGCGCTTCCATACCTGGAATTAGCTGCCTCTCTCTCCTACCTCACCAGCTGTCGGTTAAGCTGCGCTTTCTTCAGGGGCTGATTGCCACGTCATTGTTCTTTGTCATCTGCCTTAGTGGGTGCAATCCCTGCTCCTACTACCTCTAAATTTGGATTAGCAGTCCTACTGCCTTGTTTACTTTTTGGGCTCACCATATTCTACTACTTGGATGCTTCATACCTCACACCAGTGTCTCTGATTATCCTCTACAGCTTGCCATTCAGCTGAGCTCTACAGCCGTTGCCTTCATATCAATTCCTAAAACTATACTTCACTTATCAGAACTAGATTCATCAGTCAGTAGCCTGGCTACAAGCCTTCTTCATGACATGTACTATTCAAAGCCATCTATTAGAAATCAGGAAGTCCTACTACTTCTATTCATCCTGCCTCGTTGACCTCAAATTTGGATGCAACTATCTGCGTCTGGTCTCCTGTTTTGAATTTGTCAGTCATCAACTTTATCTCCACCATTATACATTTCCTGGATTATGCCTTCTATCAACTGAAGTCCAGAAGAAGGTTCTACATATAACCACTCTCCATCATTCCGAATTATACATGGATTCTCAGACACAGACTTTATTAGGAGGAAATTACTTCACTGGACATTTACAATACAGTTCCTTCTTAAGCTGCGTTCATCTGGATTGAATTCTACAAATCAGAATTCAGATTTAGCTGATTAATTTAGTTTAATTAGGATCTCTCTCCTTTAGTATGCCCAGAAGGACGGGCAGGTCAGTAGCCAGGGGTCCTCAGAGGTTCCCCCCAAGGGGGGGTTTCTTCTCCTGAGTGCTACTGGTCACACTCTCCGGAGTTGGAGGAGGTGATCATCTATTCACATCATTAAGTTGTTTGGCATGACTATTTCAGCATTCAGTTGCAGAACAATCGTTGATATTTATTCTTTTGGGGGCTTTCATAATTCTAAACCAAGCTTCCTTCCTACAGGTGGGATACAGAGAAAGGCCAAAACCATCAAATATTATCAAACGACTCATTTCAAGCATCTAAGTACCTAAGTACAATACATTCTATACTATTACCTAGTAAACACTGTCCTATCTATACTGGCCTCTGTATCCAACAACCATATTCATCATTCAACTATATGTTACATAAGCACTGAGCTTGAGCCACACATAATAAAATGGTGAGACCTTCACCAGTTTTCCAAAATGCTTACCAGTAAAAGAACACTCTATGAAGTTTTTCAAATGGCAACACATCTGATGAGCCCTCTGTCTGCCATCTGACACCAGGCATCAACCAGCATAAAATTGCCTAAAGAAGGCAATGTGGTCATGTGGTTACTGAAATACTAGAGATTACAGATTTATAAGAACAAAAGAATATCACACAGAAGCTGACACATATGCCTATAGCAGCTGTCTCTTGCTTCTCAGTAGTTATATTTATACCCTTGAGGTACTTAAATGTTTCTATCATATCCCCTCTTCCTCTCCTCTCTTCCAGTGAGTACATATTGAGGTCCCTTAATTTCTCCTCATAAGTCTTGTGTAGCAAGCTCTGTACCATCTCATTCGACCTACTCTGGACCATCTCCAGCCTGTTAATATCCTTACGAAAGTGCGACCTCCAGAACTGCACACAGTTCTCCATGTGAAGCCTGACCATGGTTTTATACAATGGCATCACTACCTCCCTCCTTATGCTGGTGATACTCCTGCCTATGCACCCCAGCATGTCACTGTCCCTCCTAGCTGCCATACCACTTTGACATTTTCAGGTCATCTGAAATGAGAACCCCCGGTCCCTTCCCTTCTTTGTGACTGTCAGCAATCCCCCCCACCCCATCTTGTACCTTTCCCCAGGGTTTCTGTGTCCCAGGTGCAACATTTTGCACTTTTTTGAACTGAAGTTCAGTTGCCACTCCTCAGACCATTTCTCAAGCTTCCCCAGGTCCCTACTCTTTTCCTCCACCCCCTCTGGGCTATCCACCGTGTTACAGATCTTGGTGTCATCTACAAACAGGCAGAACTTTCCTTTCACCCCTTCTGCAATGTCACTAATGAAGACATTGAACAGGACTGGCCCCATGACCAATCCCTGCGGCATCCCACTGGTCACCCCCTCTCCCCAAACTGCACCTCATTTACAACCACTGTCTGCCTCCTGTCTCTTATCCAGTTTCTAACCCACTTTACTACCCTTTCCCCCATGCCCACCCTACTCAGCTACTTTATCAGCCTCCTATGTGGGACGGTGTCAAATGCTTTGCTTACATTAAGGTAAGCGTTGTACACTGCCCCACGCTGATTTACTTCCTTTGTCACCCAGTCAAAGAGATTTGTCTGGCATGACCTCCCCACTGTGAATCCATGTTGCCTATGGTCCTGGGCTCCAATGGCTTCTAGATGCCCCGCTATCCTTTCTTTAACCAATGTCTTCATGATCTTCCCCACTACTGAAGTGAGGCTGACCAGCCTATAGTTCCCGCCTCCTCCCTACTGTTGGATTTGTATAGAGGGACCACATGTGCCCTCCTCCAATTCTCTGGTACCACCCCTGTGTTGAATGACTCAATGAACATGGCTGCCACAGGTACTGCTATTTCCCTTCACAGTTCTTTTAATATCCTTGGGTGTATGACATCTGGTCTCATCGCTTTGTCCACCTTCAATTTACTCACCATCTGCAGTATTGTTCTGCCTGTGAATGGACTATTGTCCACTTCTTCATGCCTTTGCAACTGCTGTACTGCTGTGGTCGCTGCCCCTCCCACTCTTCTGTGAATACTGAACAGCAAGACACAGTGGATGTCTTGGGGGGGCCACATGACAGTTCTTAGGTATGGTGCTTTCACTTCCAAACACCTAAGCAGCACATATAAGCAATCAACATTTGGCATTGACAAATGATTGTTTTTCTTGAAACATATCTTTACTGTACTTTTCAAAACTTAAAGACATCAGGCCTGATTGTAGAAGAATGGCGCATTTTGCCGCCAAAGGCGACTTGTACCAAACTCATTTCCATCATGGACCCTGCGCCCAATTCTAGAAGGGGCAGGGTCCCCATGACTAAGTCCCGTGACTTGCGCCAACTGCACCAGTATGCCAAATGAAGGGTGTACTGGAATGGTTGTCTGCAAGCCTGAGGCATGCCCAGGTAAAGGGCACAAGTGCCACCCCCACACAAACCCCATACACCCACACAGGGCTAGTGCCCCACCACTGCCTCAGTCCCTCAGAGGCATGTAAATGCCCTGCAGGGCATGCAGCCCCCCCAATGCCCCAATCCCCCAATGGCACGTAAATGCCCCACAGGGCATGCAGCCCCCCAATGCTCCAATCTCCCAATGGCAAGTAAATGCCCCCAGGGCATGCAGTCCCCCCAATGCTCCAATCCCTCAATGGCACAAAAATGCCCCACAGGGCTAGTGCCTCCTGTCCACCATGCCCCAATCCCCAGCAACTGCGGCATGTCACTTGCAAAACTGCCAAAGCTGCACCCAATATCCCTGGTAGTCTAGTAGCCCACCACCACCATCTGGAAGTGCTATACCTCCCCGCACCCCCCAACCCATAATCGGTTGGTGACTGACACAGCCCACCTCTCACCACCATGGCCAGCCACTGACTGTACTTCACATGAGCACATACTACTGTACAACTGTACATTGTACGAGCTCAATGAATGCATAACATTTCATTCATTGAGCGTGTACACTTTACAGTAGTATGCACTCATGCTGAGCACAGTTGGCGGCTGACCATGGTGATGAGAGGTGGGCTGTGCCAGTCACCTACTGATTATGGGTTAGGGGTGCAGGGAGGTATGGCACAGCTGGGTGGAGGTGGTGGGGGGGGCCACTAGACTACCAAGGATATTGGGGGCAGCTTTGGCAGTTTTGCAAGTGACATGCCACAATTACTGAGGATCAAGGCAAGGTGGACAGGGGTTGCTAGCCCTGCAGGGCATTTTAGTGCCATTGGGAGATCAGGTACGGGGGGGTGACAGCTTTCAGTGGGGGACACATTTGCGCAATCCCTGGAGGCACTAGAGTATGCTTACACCAGCTACATGGTGGTATAACCTACTTTGGCGGATGTCCTCCAGGGGTTGCTTGAGAATGGCAACCCTGGGGACTTTGTTGCTGCCCATCCAGAATAGGTTTGCAACTGCTGCCGTAAACCCCCTAACACCACATCGCAGAGGGGTTTAGAGTGTATATGCTGGCATAAACACACTTTGGCATAAGCAGCCTGCAGCATGTCACAGGCTGCTTTGCAAAACAGTGCATGTCACAACTGCTGGTGTAACTTGCTACTTGCACCATTTCTTTAGGCGCAAGTCAGGTTATGCCAGACGTAACCCTTCTAGAACTGGCCCCGTCATTATTTACCTACAGATGTTGCCAAAAGCATTTTTTACATACAGCGGTACAAAGGGTTATTTAAATGAAATAGAAGAAAATTAGGTGAATCTGCATGGCTATTATTTTCATAGCATGCTTAGGAGGACCACTGTATGCTGTTTTTGGCATTGAACTATTTTTGCATTTGCATATGTTCTGACCTGCTCGTGATGTGCTCCGTCTGTCTGATATGCGGAGCTGCCCTGCGGGTCTTTTCAATTTGAGGTGTCTCTTCTTGAAGTCTGTATTTCATTATCTGGCTGCTGGTTTGGCTGGGTCTGAGCTACCACCCAGGTTTGTATATCAGTATCTCCAGAAATGTTAAAATGTATGATGCTTACTTGCTTTTTGCTGTTCGATACTGTTTGCCGGTTGTATCTCTATATGGGTGTCTAGTAGTGCGTGTTTGTTTATACTGCAAGTATTATGGGTAGCTGGGAGACTTGTTGACAGAGCAGATTTCTTTGTTGTGATCCCTATTTCTTTTACAAACAGTGCTTTTTCCTTACATGGCTTGGTGAGGTACTTCACCTTCAGCACGGCATTATTGGTTCAATAATGCCATGTTGAATGCTTACCATGTGACTAGTTTTGCCCAATGACTTTTCTGTTTTCTGTGTTACTTGTTTTAGCCATGTTACTAATAATTGTAATACCTAACAGCAAATCAGAGCCCTTTTCCTGATAAAAGGCTGCCAACATATTACATTTAAATAAACAGCAAAGTCACAAATAAGGAACTAGTGGCTCATGGAAAAATCTACAGGGATTTATATAGTGATTTGATGCTGCCTCTACAAGGAAAATGAGGGCTTGTTACAGGAAAATGATTATTTGGATCTGGGAGCACTGTGATGATTGTGACAAAATAGCACTATATAGCACCAACAAGATAATGACTTTGATCATTTGGTAACTTTTCACAGCCCTACTGGCTCTGGCTAGAGTTTGTTCTTCAAGTTTGCGTAATCATTTAGAAACATGTATTGAAATCCTTTCCTGTAGGCTTCTATGGGGCGTGCCCCCACACCCTCCCTGCTTAGATGTGACAAAACATCTCAGCATGGTGTAAAGTGCTTTGAGTTTTAGTTAAGAACGTGCACTCATTAAATAAACAATGATGCTGCTGCTGCTGATAATAATGAGCACTCGAGCACTGTGGCATAATGGAAAGTGGAAGGGATTGCCTGGCTGTGGGTTCATATTCAGCAATGATCCCTTCCCTCCCATACAGAACTTCATAAAAAAGTCTACTTTTTGTTGGAATAGGCTAGCATGAACATCAGATAATGAGCTGTGAAGCCCACACACACATATCTGAAAAAATAATCCTTTATGTCCTATAAAACTAATAATTTATGTCCCACTTCCCTAGCTGGCACCAAGATCAGAGATAAAACACACTCTGTCTGAGAAAACAAAGATGAGGATTTATTATTTTTAAGGAGGAGTTTCACAGGTGCTGTTAATTAAGAGGACATATTTCAGTACTATTTGATTGGAATATGACATCATCATGAGGTCAACCATAACTTTTTTTTGCACTAGCCAACCGGACAAGTTGATTAAAAATTGCACTACCCCGCAGATGTTTGCACTAGCTCATAGTAATAATGGTAAATTTTGATTGGTTATTCAGAAAAAATATAAGCCAAGAAATACTCTGATTATTGCATATTTATCCTGCTCACACATTGCTTCCTGCCTCAGCAAAAAAAAGAGAGACTACAATCCAATCACATGCAGTGTGTACCCCCACTATTTTTTTACCATGTGCACCTTGCTTCCTCTTTCTTCACTCCCCTCCCCACCAAACCAGAGGATACCATAATAGCAAATGTTCAGTCAAACAGTTCTAGCTCTGCACAGACAATAGACAACATCATCCTGCACCTCATCACAGTCCTAGCCTGACCTGCAGGGCAATGTACAGAGTCAGGCAAAGAAAGACACTCTCACCCCTACCCTGTGAGTAACCAGACCTGCACTTCTGGAAGTTGTCTTACACTGCAAAGTGAGCCAGGGACAGTTCTATGATTTCTTTGGGGAGAGTTAAACAAACACAGGGGCTTAGGATGCAAGAAACTTTGACATATCTATTTATATATATACCAGGCACAAAGTATTGATTTTAACATGCTCTGCCCTAACAACAACAGATTTTTCATAAACGTGTCCTTTCATCAGCCAAAGGGGAAGCGGTATACAGACATGAAGCTGTGCTACCTCTCTTTCTGTATAGGATTATTTATGCAGACCAGGAATACCTATTTAACCTTTCAAACTATTTTGCTAAGGTTTTGCTTTGTACCATACATGTTCCAAAGCATTGTTTTAGGATGAAATGACATGATGGGTGGTATAAGGGTGGCACTGCATGGATGGCATTGACTGATGTGATCCATTAAGAGGAGCTGTGGACCCCTACACCAGTCAGTAATGGCAGCTATGGGTGGCCACTTCAGAGTCTAGTCTGCGCGGTGGTGTCAAGGGAAAGTATAGAGCTTACAGACCACCTGGCTGGGCAGACTGTGTATACATCATAGCATTCTGTCACTGCAGTGTTGGACACAGACACTCAAAAGGTTGGGAAATGAGGCACACTGGTCTTAATATTGTGTGACCAATCATAGAAAAGTTCAGCAAACTGGAAGCTAGTGACTTAAGCACTCCACCCTTGATCACAGCATGCACACTAGCTGAATGTCCTAACAATTGAGTGATAACAACCCACATCATGTCTTTTATTGGTTGCCCCTCTTGAACTGCCAGATAATTGCAGCTGTTAATGAGCTATTAATCACACCAGGTCACCTGGAACACTGAGAGAGATTAGCAAAAGGACTACAGTCTGCTAAAGTAGAGACTTTTCAACTTCATCAACAGCCGTGAAAAACTTGCACTAGTCAAGACAGACAAGTAGAGGGTTAGCTGCGCTAGCCCTGATCAATTTGCACTAGGTTCAGGGCTAGTAAAGCAATGTTAAGATCAAACCCTGTGCATCATGCTCCTTGGTCCTGCACCCTTCTGTCCTAGGATGAGGGACAAGCAGATGCAATGAGGGCTAGCTACAAAGCTCTCTTCAAGCTGGAAGGGGATTTGACCATTGGCTTTCAAATAGAGAAGAGCCAAGCTGTCAGAAGAAACTTGTCAGGGCTTCCGCAGCCAGTTGGCCAGGAAGACTTCAAAGGTTTTTGCAACCTTGAAAGTACAGAACCTGAACTATATGCTGGTGATCGTGTCAGAAGGACGTATGTAACCCCTAGATGGCGCTATCCCAGGGGCTACTACCCCTGCCTGATTTGCCACTAACAGGTTGAGGGGCCTGGATCCAATGGCGGGTGCCTCCACCCAGAGGTCAGGGTTTGCAATAGTTAAACTTACTTGGTCACAGCCCTCTGGGACACTGCAACCCCCCTTTCTTCCACTAGTGGCCCACACAATATAGCAGAATTACCTTCACAGTATACACTTACCCCCAAGGCTGGTTCAGGCACCGGACATCCTGTAAAATAAGATACAGTGCAACAATCACAGTACAGTACTTTAACATAGACAAATACCTCAGGCAGTATAACTTTGTTGAAACAAACAGCTCTGATTTATTTAGGGGATATAACAAGGACAGGGGAAATCAGGTTAATTAGCTTATCACTTTACTATCTACCTATGGCTCTGTGCATAGGCCTATCCCTACCAGTTACTGTCCTGGGTACCCAAGCCCTAGTGGCTAGTCCAAACCGTGTAGTTGGTAGGGGCCCTTTCACACAGTGAAAAGAGAATTAAACAGTCAGCAGTACAGTAATTCCATTTGGATTTAATGTGGCAATTCAACAGGAGCGACCGAATTAGTACTCACGACCTCCAAAGAAGATATGGTCCTTCAATGTCAGCAGGGCTACTTTTGATCTCCAAGAGACTCCTCACATTTATATGGTAAAAAAAGAAAGCACTATACCAGGCAGGCTGCATCTGTATCCCAATCGCAATTACTGCACAATAACCAGGAGAACACACAGCAGATTCAGTTCTTGACAGACCGAGTGTAATTCAACAATTTCTTCAGTCTTCTACAGGGTGAGCCTGGTTTCTACTCTTCAGAGATCCTTTGATTCTTTTCACAGGACGGATTCAGTCCTAACAAGCAGTTACACAAGTTGTAGACCTGAACTCTGGGCCTTGCACACGTTTTTGACTGAAACTGTGCACTGAAGGAGCACAGGGTTTCTTTCCCTTCACTTTCAGATCTCCAACTGAAACTCCCAACAGACAAAACCGGCACTTCCTTTGAGTTCCTCCCAGTTCTTGACTGGATTGGCTGTCACTCACAATAGACTGCTGCTGTTGGTCCAAAAGGCACCAAGTCTAAACTACATCTCCCAGAGTCACTGCCCATACAATCCTCTTGTGGCTGGCTCAGATTATGAGTCCCAAGTTCTGATTCGTCCAAGGCATCATTTTAGAGCTAGTTTACCCCACACTGATTGGTCCAGTTCAGCAGTTCAAAACCAGAATGGGGAACTAGGCAGACAGTTCTGACTGCAAAGAAAGCAGGTTAGACAAACTGTAATTTTATTATTACTGTAAATGATTTCTGGCAATCAGTTACATCTTTCAGACAGGTTCCCTTTGCACTCCTAGTGACTGCAAAAATGGGGTGAATTGGCAGCAGCTTGAGTGGTACTCAATCAAAGAAACACACAGTCCCCCATACAAACTAATTATGTCTGCAAGCAGACAGCTCTTAAAGAGACAGTACCAGAGGTTCTAAAAACACTCACTGATAAATGGCTTAACGCCAAACACCATTCAGGCTTGGAGCATTCAAGCAAGCTCCTGGAAGTCTTTTGGGAACCCCCATTTGCAGGGGGGTTACACCCTTCCTGGCCTGGGAAAAGCTTGACGTCCGCGTCAAGCAAGTACCCCCATAAGTTTCAACTGCAACCATATACATTTGCATTAGGCTCACACATGTAATCATCAGTCAATACATCATTTTACCAAGAACCATTTCTGAAACATTGCAGTACGTCACTCTTTACACAGTATAACACACACATTGTACCATAACTCAGTATTACCTCTTGTACATGAAACCTGAAGAGAGGGACCCTTCCTATCAGTTACCTTGGGGCTGACGGGCAAGGGCACCATACTTAGAGGGCAACACAAGTAACTTGAGTTAGCACTAACGTCCAGTTTGGGCAATGAGCTCGGGGACACATACACTCTTTATGGACAACATTGAGAGGCAGGTCCACTGGCTGCCCAGGGAATCATAACTGAGGTGCACCACAGGCTTTACAGCTCGACCAGTCTTTCTAGGGGGAGCTGTTACAGTCTCTGCACTCTGAGCCTCATTTTCAGCATTGTTCTCACTTGTCAGGGGAGTCTCCATGGGGGTAGAGAGGCTAGAACTTGGGGCACTTTCAGCTCCAGGAGTTACAGTTTCTGAGTCCACAACATTTGGCTCGCATGGAGAGCTTTCAGACACTGGCAGTGGACTGTCAGGGCACTCAAAATACTCTTCTTGTTCGGTGTATCACCAGTCTGCCCCAATCTATCATTTTCTCCCTGAAAGCTCAAACAGTTCAACCATGCACAATGATTCCATTTCATCTGATCTGATGCTTTGCACTTCACTTTCTGGGAGCATTGGCTCCAGGGATGAAGCTGGGGGCATAGACAGTCCAGAAGGCCCAGCTTTGTCTCCAGTATTGACTAGGGGATTGCCCCGAAACAATTGACTCAGTTCGTAAGAAGGATAGTATTCAAAGTCACTCTCACTTTCTTCTGATATGGACTGACAGTCATGCTCAACTGGGACTTGTGCAGGGGAACACTTTAACTCTGCTTCTGTAGGTGCAGACTTCCTTGATCTTTTCTTAGCAGCAGCTCTAGTCACTGGTCCAGGGGGGCATCTTCTGGGGGCTCAGACTCAATCAGGATTTGTCCAATGGGTAGTAAATGATTTCTATGCATTGTTTTTACATCTTTTGAATTGTTCTCAGGCCTTACTTTGTACACTGGCAGATCATCTAGTTTGCCCACTACAATGTGAGGGAGATGGTGCCATCTGTCAGCAATCTTGTGTTTGCCATGCAGTCCCAGATTTCTTAGCAATACCCGATCTCCCTCCTGGAGTTCCTGTGCTTTCACCTTTTATCATACCTTTCTTTGTTGGCCAGATTTCTTTTGGCAGCCATGGTTTGAGCCAGTTGAGTACGCATGAGTTAGCTGGGCCTTTAACTTTTGCACATACTGTAAATAGTTGTCAGCTTGAACCCCATCAGGAGAGACCCCAAAACACACATCTACCGTAGTCGAGCTTCTCTTCCAAACATCAGGCGGTAGGGGAGAACCCAGTGGCATCACTTTTGGTGCAGTTATAAGCATGTACCAGGGTGCTAATTTGTTGGCTCCATCTAGGCTTGTCCTTTGGTGCAGGGTGCCTAGCATATCTAGCAAAGTGCGGTTGAAACGTCTCAGGCTGTGGGTCCCTGGGGTGGTAAGGAGTGGTTCTGGACTTTCTCACTCCCCACAGAGAAAGCATCTCTTTGATCAGACGACTCTCAAAGTCTCTCCCTTGATCAGAATGGATTCTTTGTGGAGCCCCATAGTGAACAAAAAAGTTTTCTACGAGTACTTTGGCTACAGTGGATGCTTCTGGTCTTTGGTGGGGAAAGCTTGGGCATATCTCGTGAAATGGTCAGTGACCACCAGCACATTACTGATATTTCTTTGATCTGACTCCAAACTCAGAAAATCAATACAGACCAGCTCCATGGGTGCACTGGTGGTTATGTTAACAAGGGGGCAGCCCTCTGAGGCAAAAGCTTTTTCCTCTATAGCTGTGACTACAAGTTCATATGTGTTGCTCACATCAGCCCCATCTTAGGCCAATAGAATCTGGATCTCACCAAGTCAAGTGTTCTGTCTATACCAAGGTGCCCCATGTGGTTGTGCAAGGACCTCAATACTGAGTCTCGAAAGGCAGTGGGCAGCACCAGTTGTTGTTTGTCTACTTGTCCCCCTCTGTCTACTGTTTCTCTATATAACAGTTTATTGATCAGTTTCAACTTGGACCTTCTTTGTATAACAGTGCAGTTCTCAAATCAGTGGAGCGTAATTTGGACACATCTTTTCCTGCATAGAGGCTTCTAAAGCTGATTTGATCATAGGATCATGGATTGAGCCCGAATACTGTCATTGTCCAGCTGAGGCAGTGCACCAATGTCTATTGCAGAAAAGTGGCAATAAGCAGCAGGTATGCAATTCTCAGAGGGTCCCAAGCAATCCACCATGCAGTCCATCATGTCCGTGGACATTTGTTCCTCCCTGTCAAACTTCCGCAGAGTGCCCGAATGTCAGGTTCTGCCAATCGGACCCAATCATTCTGGGGAACAGGCCTCCGGAGAGAGCATCAGCATCTATGTGGTTCAGACCTGCTCGGTATTCGAGAGCATAGTCATATGTAGATAATGCAGAAAGCCACCTGTGGCCAGTGGCATCCAACTTAGCTGAGGTCTGCACATAGGTCAAAGGATTATTGTCAGTTTTACTAGTATTTTAGCCCCATACAAGTACTCATGGAATTGGTCAACAATAGCCCACTTCAAAGCTAGGAACTCTAACTTATGTACAGGATAGTTCTTTTCGGATGGGGTCAGGCTTCTACTGGCAAAGGCCACTGGTCTCAGGCCATTCTCGTGCTTTTGGTACAACACAGCCCCCAACCCTTGCAAGCTAGCATCAGTGTGCAGGACGAAGGTTTTCTTGGATCGGCATAGGCCAGCACTGGAGCATGGGTGTTGATATATGATCTCATGAAAAGCAGTCTCACAATCAGGAGTCCAGCGGCCCCAATACTTCACTCGGATGAAAATACACTCTTTCAGTCTTGAGGACGCTGACTTTTGGTATTTTTGTGGGTTGGGGATACCCTTGAGTAAGGTTAAGTAAAGGCGGATCACTCTTGAATAGTCCTTGATGAACGCGATAATAACCACAGAATCCCAGGAATCTTTGCAGTTCTTTTAGATTTTTGGGCTGTGGCCAGGTGGTCAAGGCCTCAACTTTACTTGGGTCGGTCTCTATTCCTCGGTGGATACTATGTGTCCCACATACTTTACTGATGTTTGAAAGAATTGACACTTATCAATGGACAGTTTAAGGCCAAAGTCCTCCAGTCGATCCAATACCTTAAATAATCTGCTCTCATGTTCCTCCAGTGAGCTGCCAACACAATAACATCATCTAGGTATACCAGGCACTCTAGTAAGTTCATGTCCCCACTGCACGCTCCATCAATCGTTGAAAAGTGGCTGGGGCACCTGAAATCCTTGAGGCATCCTCATGAATTCATAGCAAGCGGACAGATAAAGGCTGTCTTCTCACGGTCCTCTGGGGCCATCGGGATCTGGTAGTACCCATCTGGAGATCCAGCACAGAGAACCACTTGCCCCGCTTAGGCAGTCCAAAGCATCCTGAATGCGGGGCATTGTGTACTGATCAGGATAGTCCGCCGGTTTAAGGTGCGATAATCACGCACATCCTTACTGTCCCATTCTTTTCCTCACTACCACAATGGGGAAGCATAAAGACTGGTTCTTGTATTACACCCAGCCGCTAACATCTCTTGCAGATGCCGTCTCACATCATCTATATCAGCAGGTGCCAGGCGTGAGACCTCTCATGAAATGGTCTTTCGTCATGCAGCCGGATATTGTGCTCAGCTCCTTGCACGCATCCTACGTCCCATTCCTTTAAAGAAAACACCTGGTCTCTCTGGGCAAGCTTCTCACTGATCCTCACTTTCCATTCAGCTGGCAACGGGGAGTTGCGAAATCAAACAAGTCAGGCGTTACTCTGTCATTCTTCCTTGAACTCTGCTTGCTGGTAGCACTGCAGTGTCTGCACAATGCACATTAGCCAGGATGCAACTCTATTTACTCGAATGTCTCTTTCAGACACATTATGAACTTGGACCATTACCCTTCTGGCATAAGCATGGGCTCTAGCGGGCAAAATACTAGGCTTGACCAGCAGTCCCTCTGGCAATTTTCCATCGCCTGGTGCATCCAACATTAATATTTTATTCTTAACATCCTTTCTGATACGGACCTCTCCTGTAAGGTACACTGGGCATTTGGTGCCAGGATCAGAGACTCAGGATCCTTCTTCCATACAATTCCGACCGTTCCTCTGGTTCTATATTTCAGCATCTCTCTGTGCCTCATAGGCCTTCTTAATTAAAGCCGGAACTCTTAAAGCTCTACTAGTCTTTGACCCCTGTTTTCATAACACAAATGTGCCAGCCTTCTGAACATATGAGCATTTGTTCCAATCAACAAAGGACACCATCATACAGTCCAGTGGGGGACACACTAAGGCTAGGGTCTCTACTTGTTCGGCCACTCCAGCCACGGAGGTGGGGAAAGACAGCCAAATTCGGATATACCCAGAATAGGGGTAGGCCTTCTACTTAACCCCATACATGCAGTCCTTCTAATGGTTGTAAGGGTACGTCTGACAAATGCTTCTGATACCAATCTTGAAACATAATTGTCACTTGGGAGCCACTGTCTAATACAGCTCTTGTAGACACTCCATTTACCTTTACAGTGGTCTCCATGGAGGACCCACTATTCTGGACCAGTCTGAGAGGCGGTAGTGGGGGCCTGGGCAACTGACCTTGCCACAAAAGGGACGTGAATTAGCATTTTGGTGCCCTCACTGGGATCATTTCGTGCACCTCTTAACCACTGATTTGTTCTCCGAAGCTCTCCTTGTAGCCTATATGCAACTTTGTCAGTGTCTTTTGGGATTGGCATTCCTTTTCATGTGCCCATCCTTCCCACAATTATAGCAAAACATACTTTTGGAGTTTGAGCTGGCCGAGGTGCCACACTGGGAGCCAGGGCGGGGTATTACTAACTGGAAACCTTGGTGCCATCTCTGTCTGGGTGATAAGCATTTGGAGACATCTCGTCAGTTTCTCCACTTCCATGGTCAATGAATCGAGTTCGAGCTGTTATCAGTAGGAGATACATGGGTGGGTATCCCCACCCCATAGCAGATGCAGTCGGATATAGGTCGGGGCCCGTGCTTGCAGGCGTGGCCTTCATAAAGGGACTGTTTTTGAATTCCGGATCTCTCTCAACAGTTCGCCCCATTGTGGCATATCTTTTCTCTTATCAGAGCACTCATTGACTGCCAACCTCTGCCCCTGAACTTCACTTGATGGGCCACCTCAGTCACTCGGGTCATAGCCACAGCTATTGGTGCAGGTCCCTCCCGAGGTCGCTTTTCCTCAACTCCTCGAATTTCTCTCATTAACTCATCATAGGAGGGTGGGGATTCCAGTCGATTTGCCAGGCGTAACTGAAGCAACAGCAGTTCTGAGAAGGGGCAGACTTAAGGATTCTGTCCAGTCTGGTTCGGTCCAGTTCAATCGCTGGCAAACTACCCTTCTGAGGCATTCTTGCAACAATTTTTCCAGCCGAGAGACATACACAGACAACAACTCCCTTGGTACTGTTGTGCATTTCTTACTTCCACCATAGGTCCTCATCAGAATCTGGGCTCCCATACACATTCTCCAAGGCCTCAAGATAGGCATTGCAGTCGCTTCAGGGTTACTGGCCCGTTTGTACGGATGGTAGCCAGGGCAGGACCTCGGGCTCTCACTAACCCTCTTTCGCTTTCGACTCCGAGCATTGCCATTCTAGCACTTGGGGCAACATAGTCTATCCAGGTCTCCTCAGTCATCCTCCCCTTGGGGGTGGGAGGGTGCCAGAGAAGATCCTCAACCTTCGGTAAGAGTCGTGACTAATGGCAGGTGCAGAAATAGGAGTCTGCATTGGTTCAGCCACCATTACGGGTACTGGAGCAGGAGAGGGTGTTGGGGAGGAACACCCCAGGTGGCAAGAATAGTTTCTTCAAGTCCTCCACAGTTTTCCTTCTCCCAGCAACCATTTAGCAAATTTCTCCTCAAAAGTTTCAGATAGTGGTGGGGCTCATTCCCCCCGGTCTTTACTGTCCTTAGTTATCACTCTCCAAGCAGTGAGGGCCCTCTGGGGTAATGGTCTGTGGTACTTTGGAGCTATCTATGGATCCTTAAACTCTACTAGGGCCAGGAAAGTGTGGGTGAGCAGATTAGCGTGCCGACCACCACCACAGGATTTTGTAAACCTTCCACCTTGGAAAGTACTCCTGCACAGTGTCCGTATTGATACCAGGGGATGTCCAGGATAAGCATAGCATTTGGGGTCGATCTCCTCCCAGTACACCACTCCACCAGCCGGTGCACAGCCACTTCTGTCGGGTACCATTTATTTATTTATTTATTTTTTTCCTTAACAGTGGTTTGTAATATGGCCACTAGAGGACACACAATCCCAGCGGTGAGCCTCCAAAATGTAACCCTAGATGGCGCTATCCCAGGGGCTACTACCCTGCCTGATTTGCCACTAACAGGTTGAGGGCCTGGATCCAATGGCGTGCCTCCACCCAGAGGTCAGGGTTTGCAATAGTTAAACTTACTTGGTCACAGCCCTCTGGACACTGCAACCCCTTTCTTCCCACTAGTGGCCCACAATATGTAGAATTACCTTCACAGTATACACTTACCCCAAGGCTGGTTCAGGCACCGGGACATCCTGTAAAATAAGATACAGTGCAACAATCACAGTACAGTACTTTAACATAGACAAATACCTCAGGCAGTATAACTTTGTTGAAACAAACAGCTCCTGATTTATTTAGGGATATAACAAGGACAGGGGAAATCAGGTTAATTAGCTTATCACTTTACTATCTACCTATGGCTCTGTGCACAGGCCTTATCCCTACCAGTTACTGTCCCTGGGTACCCAAGCCCTAGTGGCTAGTCCAAACTGTGGTAGCTGGTAGGGGCCCTTTCACACAGTGAAAAGGAGAATTAAACAGTCAGCAGTACAGTAATTCCATTTGGATTTAATGTGGCAATTCAACATGGAGCGAATCCCGAATTAGTACTCACGACCTCCAAAGAAGATATGGTCCTTCAATGTCAGCAGGGCTACTTTTGATCTCCAAGAGACTCCTCACACATTTATATGGTAAAAAGAAAGCACTATACCAGGCAGGCTGCATCTGTATCCCAATCGCAATTACTGCACAATAACCAGGAGAACACACAGCAGATTCAGTTCCTGACAGACCGAGTGTAATTCAACAATTTCTTCAGTCTTCTACAGGTGAGCCTGGTTTCTACTCTTCAGAGATCCTTTGATTCTTTTCACAGGACGGATTCAGTCCTAACAAGCAGTTACAAAGTTGTAGACGGAACTCTGGGCCTTGCACACGTTTTTGACTGAAACTGTGCACTGAAGGAGCACAGGGTTTCTTTCCCTTCACTTTCAGATCTCCAACTGAAACTCCCAACAGACAAAACTGGCACTTCCTTTGAGTTCCTCCCAGTTCTTGACTGGATTGGCTGTCACTCACAATAGACTGCTGCTGTTGGTCCAAAAGGCACCAAGTCTAAACTACATCTCCCAGAGTCACTGCCCATACAATCCTCTTGTGGCTGGCTCAGATTATGAGTCCCAAGTTCTGATTCGTCCAAGGCATCATTTTAGAGCTAGTTTACCCACACTGATTGGTCCAGTTCAGCAGTTCAAAACCAGAATGGGAACTAGGCAGACAGTTCTGACTGCAAAGAAAGCAGGTTAGACAAACTGTAATTTTATTATTACTGTAAATGATTTCTGGCAATCAGTTACATCTTTCAGACAGGTTCCCTTGCACTCCTAGTGACTGCAAAAATGGGGTGAATTGGCAGCAGCTTGAGTGGTACTCAATCAAAGAAACACACAGTCCCCCATACAAACTAATTATGTCTGCAAGCAGACAGCTCTTAAAGAGACAGTACCAGAGGTTCTAAAAACACTCACTGATAAATGGCTTAAACGCCAAACACCATTCAGGCTTGGAGCATTCAAGCAAGCTCCTGGAAGTCTTTTGGGAACCCCCATTTGCAGGGGGGTTACACGTATTTTGTAGAAAGAGACTGTTTCTGTTTTTCCTATGACAGGAGGCAAAAGCTTGATGATTCAGTATGTTCAAGCTGCAAGCCTGTGGGCACCAGAATCTGTAATAGAAATGCCTCCCTCAATCCTAGACATTCTGGGAGAAGGGTTGGTTAGTACTACTTCCAGGTACTAGCTTGCATACCACACTAGGGTCCAGAGGCCTAGATGTGTGTGTGTGTGTGTGTGTGTGTGGCATGTGACCCCTGCTCCTTAGATTGAGCTGTTACGCAGAAGAGGGAAAGGGAAGAACCAGTGAGGTCCAGATGACTGTGAACACAGAGAGCCTGATCTAAATACACAGAGGTGCCATCTTCTAGCTGCCCTTCCCCAACTGCACAACTCAATATTAAGCCTGAGAGGATTACCAGCTGCAGGAAGAAGAAGAAGGAGCCCAAGCTGACAAGGGAGTTGGTGCATCAGAACCATGAGCACTCCTGGGGCTTGCCATGCAACTGGGATAGTTTGTATAAAGTGTTGCCACCTAATCTACAGATTTGGCCTATAGGCCAGGATCTACCAATACCTCATTTGGAGGTTTGCCATTTAAGCAGTTGTATGGCCTGTGGGGTTTGGGGATTAATTGTTCTGTTTGTTTTAAAGTGCACCACTGCCGACCAACCAGTTGCAACATCACTGGGCCTGCAGTGTTCCAATGGCTGGGTACCCAGAGAAGCACAGGGAGCTCCCGTTAAGGTTTACGGGTTAAACTGGTACCAGTGGGTGGTGCCCCCAGTACAGATGGGCTGGTAATAATACTAAGTTTGCTGGCAATGGCACCTTGCTTCACCTGAGCTCTTTTCTTCTAGGTTTGCTTGTAAGGACAGAGCAAAGAACAATATTATCAGTGCAAGGAGAACATCGAAGGCTTCTTTTGACTAGGCAGATTTACTGTGTGTTATAATTTTCTTTTGTGCTTACAGTTTTTGTTACTGTCTTTTGCCTACATATTACTACTTTATTGTTCTCAGATTAAAATTGTTTTTGCAGGGTTTACTTTCTGCTACATTGTTACAGGGTGTGCCTACAGGTCTGTTACTGTTTTGTGCTTACAGATTACTGCTTTTATTTTCTCTGATTCAGATTGTTTCTTTGCAGGGTATATTTTCCGTGGAATTGTTCAAGGTTGGGTCTGCAGGATTTTGTTATTGTGTTGTGCCTACAGTTTACTGCTTTAATTTTTCTCTGATTTAAATTGTTTTTTTTTTTTATGCATTGTATATTCTCTGCTAAATTGTTACAGGGTGTGCCTGCAGGTTGGTACTGTGTTGTGTTTACAGATTACTGTAAAGCCACCCAAATTCTACCCCCTGCTGTCAACGACATTAGGACGTGATGCCAGGGAGTGCGCAGGTGCATGCTCCATTATAGTGAATGTCCGGCAGCTTTCCGAATGTTTCTTTATGTTATAATGGTCAGTTTGTGGTGAAACGTGTGGCACGTTTCCAGTAACAAGGGCCTTGTTAATGGAAACATGCCCATGTTTCATCACAAACTAACCATTATAACATAAAGAAACATTCGGAAAGCTGCCGGACATTCATTATAATGGATAATGCACCCCCGCTCTCCCTGGCATCACATCCTAAGGTTGCTGAGAAAGGGAGGCAGAATTTGGGCGACTTTTCAGAACGGGAATTCCTCTGTGACATGACATGCTTTAATGAAATCGCAGGCGTTTTTGACAGAAATGTATTGCACTATGTTAGGACATGTGGAGCAAGAAAGATTCCCCTGGAGGTAATGCACCCATATATTAGCTGCAACACCATAATAACTATGTAACATGGTGAATCTCTGTAAAGCAGCAGTGCAACAATCTGTTGAGAACTCTGATCTATACTTTTTAATGCTATTTTACATTGCCACTTTACTTACATCCTGACTTGTATGATACTATAATTTCCAGTATTTGAGTCTGCTTTACTACTTTTTTTCATGTCTGAAATAATAAAAGGAGCACTCCTTTTAATATGGTACTGACCAGGTCTTTGTCAGTATTTTCCGCTGCTTTTCTCCATCACATCAGTTGTTATATATCACATCTGTTATAAAATTAACAGTTATGCAGCAGGCAGTGTTTTATGATCCCACAGAACAATATTTATTGAAAAGCAGCTGCAAATAGTGCTAAAAATCTGGTCAGAACAATATTGAAAGGCATGCTCCTTTGTTTTTCAGACATGACAAAAAGTAGTAAAGCAGACAGCAATTGTGAAAAGAAGGGTATCATTCAAGTCATGACTTGGAGGTAACTAGTGGCTGGCAATGTAAAATAACAGAAAAGTACAGTTCAAAATTGTCACCACATTCTTGCAACGCTGCTTTAATTGATAATTTCAGTATGACATGATGTGCTCACAGTAACAACACACAAAATGCATCTGTCTTCTGTGCATAAAATTTACAAGTGTTGTCAAAGTCAAATGTGAGTGTTACACCACATGCAAAGTCCCCTAGAATTAATGGCACACTCAGTCATGCACGCAGTACTCACACAGAGTCCCTAGATTTTTTTCACTTGCTCAAAATGCATCTGTCTTGTGTGCATAAAACTGACAAGTGTTAACAAAGTCAAATGTGAGCATTATACCACATGCAAAGTCCCCTCAGAAATGATGACCGTAAGTGAACTGTTACTGGTCCAATCTGTGCTGCGATTCCAGCAAATGCAATGTGATCATCTCAACCAGATGGAAGGGTGCCCTTTGTCTGTACACTAATAGCCTTGGTGAGTTGATATATGTGTGTGTTTTGTAGGTGGGGGGTTGACATGTATAGACATGTACTCATTGTATTGTTTTGTATCACAGGTCTCAGATACTGTTGGTGTGCACATTCCAGTGCTCCATGAGAACTTTTTGTGTGGAAATTTGAAATAAATAACGCTCAAGCCAATGAAGGTATTTTTTGTGGGGAGGTGGGGGAGCATATTTGCAGGTTTGTCTCATTAATGATTTCTTATTTGGTTACTTTTTCACAGATTTCATTTGCATCCTTTTCGAGTCTGGTTGTTAATGATGGTCATGGTCATTGATTGAAATGTCTTCTGTGAGTTGCAAACTTGCATGTCTGCCCCAGCCCGGGGGGGTCCCTGATGTTGAAGAATTTCTTTGGATATGGCCACTATAACACAACAAAGCATCTGGAAGTTTCCTAAAAAAAGAAATGAATGACTTCTTACAACTTGATTGTCCCTGGTTCTCAATCTCAAGTCAAGTTACATTTCAAAACCACATCTTGTTAAGTAACACAAGCTGTGTGCAACTTTTTCAACACTGTCATGGTCAGGGCCGCAGAGCTGCAAGTTCAGAATGCAGTGTACGATATGTTGCAGAAATAGTTTTAGTGGCGTACAAATGTCACCTAGTTTATGAATCGTACTCAGTAACGTTTGCTGCAGTCTTTGAAAAAAAATTGAACGGACAAAATAAAATCTTGATACTTACCAGTATGGATTTGAAATGGATATTCCATAGCTTCCTGTGTACAGTACAGCTGCAGTACCATTAATACCAACTTTCAGCAAAGGAGAGTTTTTTTGTTAACCTGTAAAAAAACAAAATAAGTTTACTGTATGTGTTACACCATTGCAGCGCAGAAAAGCTACAGAAAACAAAACATACAGCTAAAGGAAGTTAATAGCATAAAAAACATTAGTACACTTACTCACTTTATAGTTTAAATATTAAGAAGCTTTGTGCCTGTGGCTGATTGATGTGGTCTCCTGTTCGACTCCCTCTGCTTTGGCATGGTCAATGTAATGAGGAAATATTGTCTGAACGACACTGGTGGTGAGTGCTGGTGATGATAGCTGTGGCACATGATGACATTCCCTGTGATACCTTCCTGCATTTGGTGGTGGTGGCAGTGGCTAACATCAGTCCCAGTGGTGCTGGTCTGAAGGGGCGTACAAACTCATGCTCAGTCGTGGCAGTGGCTAACATCAGTCACGGTGGTGGTGGTGGTGGTCCAGAGGGGTGGACAAACTCATGCTCAGTGGTGGCAGTGGCTAACTTCAGTCCCGGTGGTGGTGGTGGTCCAGGTGGGGTGGACAAAATCATGCTGAGTGATGGCAGTGGCTAACATCAGTCCCAGTGGTGGTGGTGGTGGTCTGCGGGGGGCAGACAATCTCATGCTCAGTGGTGGCAGTGGCTAACATCAATCTTGGTGGTGGTGGTGGTGGTGGTGGTTCGGGGGAGCAGACAAACTCATGCTCAGTGGTGGTAGTGGCTAACATCAGTCCTGGTGGTGGTGGTCCAAGGGGCAAGAAAACTCATGCTAAGTGGTGGCAGTGGCTAACATCAGTCCAAATGGTGGTGGTGGTGGTGGTCCGGGGGGCAGACAAACTCAGGCACAATGGTGGTAGTGCTTAACAGCAGTCCTGGTGGTGGTGGTGGTGGTCCAGGGAGCAAACAAACTCATGCTCAGTGGTGGCAGTGGCTAACATCGGTCCTGGTGGTGGTGGTCTGACTCCAGGGAGGCGCACCGCCTTTTAACAACTTCAGTTAAAACTTGCCCACATTAACCACATCATCATCCTCATAAAGAAAGCTGCCCTCACAGTTATCTATGTCTGAAGTCTGACCACTGGGAAATTCTTTCTCCATTGTGTCATCATCTACGTCAGTGGTGGGCCATTTCATGCTGCCACTGCCTGTGCCACCAGAATGGTCCATTTCCACATCACCAAAACCACCATGACTAGGCCGGGTACAAATACTGAGGTTGCAGTCTGTGCCCGTATGTGCCTCTCATTCATTTTTATGAATGTTAGCAAACTAATATTTGCAGGAGAGAGATTTGTCCGACAATCCCTCAAAATTGCACCTGCTGAGCTGAATACCTTCTCAACACTCACACTGGAGGGTGGGCATGTGAGGTACTTTAATGCCACTGCAGTCAGCTCTGGCCATTCACTGACCTTTTCACTCCTGTACAAAAGAGAATCTTCAGTTATTGACAGTTGCCTGTTTTCAGGCAAATATGACTCAACCATTCTCTGTGCCACACTAAGTCCAGTGGTTGATGCATCATCCTGTTCTCTGGCATCATTTATTTCACAAATCCTCTCTTGGGACAAAGCCTCCCAAAATGGGTTGATGTCAACCACTTTGGCTGACAGACCACCTGTAACTACAGCCCCCTTCCCTTTGCAGGATATGCTTGATGGTCCTCCAGGTACACCTTCAGCCGGATTATGCTGCTGAGGTTTTCTGACCTTGGCATGTGACTTCTGTGCCCCATGAACCAAGCGCACCAGTTGCCCACTGACATTTTTACCTGTTCATGTCCTCCCTCCAGTACTGATGCAATTCCACGTTTGTATCGTAGGTCCAGAATTGTTGCTATGACAAAGTTGTCACTGCATTGAATGCTCAAAATGTGATGATTCTTGTCAAATACTGTCAGCATGTGTTTCCATAACATACTGCTAGCACTGTCTCCGGCAACATCAAGGCCATGCTGTACATTTACCAGCATCTGCCTCAGCACCCACAGCAGTGGGATTGATTGGCTAATGGAGGCAGACTCGCCACCCACTGCCTGTGTGGCATGTTCAAAAGGACAGAAAATTGTTATTACAGAGTCCATGAGGCATCACTGTTCAGTTGTCATAGACATGGAGGCCCCGGAACTGTCACAGCTAGTGTGCATCACAAGATATTCTGAGATGGCTTTGTATTGTTCATACAACCTCTCTGCCATGTATAAAGTGGAGTTCCACCATGTGACAACTTCCAGCTTCAAGCGGTGCTGAGGGAGGCTGTTTTGCATCTGCAACTGCTAAAGTTGGTCACGGGCCTTTGCAGATCATCAAAAGTGAGAGCAAATACGGCGTGCAACTGTCAGCATTTTCTTTACATCAGGGTGCTGCAGAAACTCCTGCACCACAAGATTTAAACAATGGACCATGCATGGAACATGAAAAAAGCCACCATTCATGATGCATTTCACCACATTTGACCCATTGTCACTTGCTATGAACCCAGCTCTCAGGGACGGGGAGTTCAGCCACTTGTCAATTTCCGTCAGTACCACATCTAACATGTTTTCACCAGTGTGTGAACAGGTCACATTGTGCATAGCAATCATTGCATGCTGTCGAATTTCTGAAAGATTGCTACCACAACAATCCACCTTACTGCACTGATTATTCACACTACCAACATCGCAAACAACCCCCAGCACCTGCGCCCAGTGTGCAGTTATACACAAATATGAACTCCCCACTGTTTTGCCACTTGTCCACATATCCATACTTAAATGGATGAATGGAGAGGAGGAATGTTGAAGGGCATGTCTTACTGAGTCAGACACAGTACGGAACAACTTGAGGATAGCATGGGTCAAAAAGTTTGTCCTGGATGGGACTTTCCGTTTTGGACAGGCATGTGCAGCAAACCGCTGGAACCCAGAATTCTCCACAAAAGAGGAGGGCAAAAGATCAATTGCCAGCATTTCAGCTACAGCAGCATTAAGTTCACGTGACACTGTATAATTGGGGGGATACTTCATCTTATGCGCAAAAACACTCTGTAACGTGGGCTGACAAACGTTTTACATGGGGTGTGATGACTAATGGTTCTGCTCTGCGAATGGCAGGGGGTGGAATGTGGAAGTTTGATGAAGACAGCTGCACAGGTGATGATGACAAACCCAGAAATGCAGTTATTTTGCCAGATTTGCCAACCAGGGTTGATGTACCACTTGCACTAGACATACTGTATTCACCACCACCACCACCAAAACTGCTACTCTCACCAGCACTGGACAACATTTCAAAATCATAATGCTCCTCCACCTCTTCATGCCTGTAGTAATCATCTGCTCTTATTTCCTCACTACTGCACACGTTTAATTTCCTACTGGACTTAACACTCATGGAAGGGGATAACATGCTTGTTATGGTTGCTGTTGAGGGTGAACACCCCACTGTGGTATTAGCTGCCATCTTGTGCTGGGGCCACAGTGCCATATGCCTATTCTTAAGGTGTGTATGCTTTTAACGTGTCCATGTTGTGGCTTATTTAAGTCTGTTATTTTAAGCACTGAAGTGGGGGAAGGGGTGCTACGTGATGTTTTGGGCAGTACACACCTGGACTGCAACTGACCACCATGACTACCTATCATTATTACTGGGTCATCATCATCATCTGAAACTGGTAAATCACAAGTTTTTACGGGGGGGGGATTATTGCAAACAGACTCAGACACAGCCACCTTGAATTTCTTTTTCTCCGGTTCCCAACTTGGGTCAATTACATCATCATCATATTCATCAACATCACACACATTCACATGTTCTGCTTGGATGCTGGCATGTGGACTGCATGTTGCAACCACAGCAACATCATCGTCATCATCACATTCATCTTCATCATCATCACCTGATATTTTTTTACCACACTGTGAATCACTGCATGGAAAATGCATGACATGAATCGCGGTGGATGAAATATCACATTGTATGCTATCGTTAACATGATTATCAGAATCCCCAGCTTCAGTTACTGGGATGTTACTGGGAAGTATGACATCATCTACACTGCCACTCCCTTGCACTGCTTCACACTCCACTATATTTTTGGACACGGTACACTGATCAGAAGTTGAACTTGAGACAGCAATACTCATACTACCACCACCAGCAACTGCACTAACACCACCGACTGGAACAACATCATCTCCTCCAACTATGAGTGAAGCTACTGATTGAGCTGTAAAAAACATTGCAGGAGAAATACCTTTCCTCACATCAGCAATGCACTTCTGCATCTGTGTACTATCATGCCCACAGACTATCTTACTGGCAGCAGTGCCATGGCAAGAACCAGCTTTGCTTGCACATCTCTTTGTGGGGATTTTGGGGATCAACAACAATATTCTAAACAAATTTAGATTTTGGTACGTTCACTCTGATTGGGGGGACGCTGGATGTGAAGCCAAAAAAAAACCTGTGGCTTCAGCAACAGATAGAGACGCAAATTCATAAGTGAAAACAACACCTTAGCTAACCAGTGGTGCTGAGGTCACAAATAATCCAATCTGGAAAACAATTCCTTTTGCTGGTTGGGGGGGAGCACTGACTGCAGATTTTTATGGCAGTACAAGCAGCAAAACAAATAACAGATACTACGATGGCAGTACAAAATCAGGCAGCTGCAGTGGATAGCAGGTTCACACAGCTGCGCCTGCAATTACACTGTGGCACAATAAAAGGTGTATTATTTGATGTCACGCAACACGCGCACACACACTCACACACACACACACTTTGTCTTAAAGTAATGCATAGCAAACTGAAAAGTTTAGTAATATGCCACGTATTGTAAACAACATGAAATTATGAACTGCTGCACCAGATCCACACAACACACAATCAGCAAGAAAACTTCAACAATTACTGACAATATTACTGTGTGTACGATAACAGTCAGTTACATAACAAAAATATAACCAAAAAACAAAGACATCCCTATTTCTCCAACTTAAATCTCCCTACACCACAGATATACCCCTTCCCCAAAGCACACTTTCACTGTATTTTACTACATACACTCAAAGTTGTACATTAACATTCAAAATCCACACACAAACAAAAATGCTCAATGATATGAGCACAGGAGGGTTTCTTACAATCAATTAAAGTTTGAGCCAAAAAAACCCTCAAAAATGCTTTTTTAACAGCTTTTAGAAGGTTTGAACCACAGACAGCTCTCAGAGCACACCGTCTCCTACAGCTTCCTACACACACTACCCTGAACTGAGGCTGTATAGATCAATATAGAGCTCATGTGACCTGAAATCCCATGAATCATTGTAAAATTCGCATTCGGAGCTTAAAAACAAGGTGAAGTACATGGTTTCCAATGCACTTCACTTCTAAAATTGGTAGATTAGTGGTTTGGGAAGGTGGAGTAATGTGAACTCATTGTTTTCAATGGACTTTGCGTTACCCATCATAACACGAATTACTCCACTTCACGTTGCAGAGTACTCCGCAAATACACCTTTACTCTGAGAATCACTTCACGGAGCAGATTGAGACCACTTCTCCCACCACTTATCATTAGGCTAGGCTTTCAGGGCTAATTACAGGAGCACCTACAAGATACAGACTGAGGGATAGCATCTACATCTGTTATTGGCTGATTGTTTCTGCTCTTACCTCCTTGTTTCTTTCATCCATGGTTCTTCTTTTTTGGCAGGGGAAGGGCCCAGTCACCCACCTCAATCCCCAACCACCCCATTCTACTCTCCTTTTATAGAGTAGCACAGTAGTGCCATTTCCTGTAGCAAAGCAGGAAGGGGAGGATCAGAGTGGTATCCACACAGTGGCTTCACTTAAAGAGGTACAATTAATTTAACTTGTTATAAAAAGTTATACAAAAACAAACAAACAAAAAATTAAAAAAATAGTACTTCTTGCTTTCATTTTCCTTCTAATTACTCGGACCAGGTTATAAACTCGGCAACTCAACTGGAATGGATATTATTAACTGCAGGTACTGTGGGACATTTTTCAAAAGGGCAGTTATGTAGGATTTAGGATGCTGTTTTACATGCTGGACCATCAGGATCTAAGGGCTCAGCTCCAGGCAGCATGGGCAGAGATTGCATGCCTCAGATTTCATATTCAGGAGGAAATGTATTCCAAAAACTGCCCACCATTTCTCCAACATCCAGCTGAAGCACCTCAATGGCAGAGGGTAGTTTGTCTGGGAGGTTGGCAGGTGGTTAGGAGGGGCAAATCAGGTGCCTCATCACTCAGTGCTCACCAGCATATCACCTTCACAAACCATGTAAAAACTACAAACAGGTATCTGCCTCTATCTCCGAAATCAAACAAAGGGGCAGAGGACACTGTAGAGCAGGACACTGCAGCACAGAAGCTAGTGCTACAAAACTTGCTCATAATAGGGACCAAAAACAAAAGGGCAAAAAGGAAATCCAAAACATTTCTGATCATAGGAGACTCCATGACTAGGGGAGTTGATACTACCTCCAGCCAGGGGTAATGGTCAGATGTCTCCCAGGTACATCAGCATGGGGAAACACTAATTGCATTGCTAAAATCATGCAGGAAGCAGGAGAAAATACTGATGTCCTGGTACACATAAGAACTAATGATCTCACCAGCAGGTCGGTTGTGGAGACCAAGGAACAATTGACCAGGCTGGGAGACAAATTATCATCCATTTTGTCCAGCATCTCCTTCTGTGAGGTCCTGCCAGTCTAGGAGAGGGTGGCAGATGGGTGGAAGGTCAGAGAAGGGGAGATAAGGGAGCTAAACATGTAGCTCAAGGGCTGGTGCCAGAAAATGGACACACATTTGATGGTAACTGGCAACAGTTTTGGGAGTGAAAGTTCTTTAAATTTGATGGACTGCATCTGACTAAGGAGGGAGTCAGTGCAAGGTGGAAGAGGTTTGTTGTCTTTGCAGAATATTTAAACTAGCAAATGGGGAGAGGGGTGCAGCACCCGATACATCGAACAGGAAGAGCACCCCTTCCCTCAGCTAGTGATCAAACAGGAGTTCAGCATGTTTGTAGTTCATTTGCATCACCAGGTGAACAAAAACATCTGGCTCCCCATACAATGTGCAGGGGAAACACCAGACCTCGACCCACAACTTACGCACTGAAATCTGGCCAACGGAAAATCATGTACACAAATGCCTGCAGTCTGAAACAAGATCCCAGACCTGGAGGCAACAATGACAGAAGCTAAACTAGACATAGTAGCTATTAGCGAGACATGGTTTACCAGTAACCACACTTGAGAGACTACCGTACCCGGCTATGTACTGTTCAGAAGAGGCCAAGGTCAAAAGGGGGGGGGATTGTCCTTTACGTAAATGAAAATATCAAAGCTACAAAAATTCAGAATACACATAATGAGCCAAAAGAACTGTAGGTCACCTTAGAAACAGGAAATGGGACAGCCATACGAATTGGGGTTGTCTACAGGCTTCCAAACCAGGGGAAATACATAGATGCATTACTGTTAGAAGATATATAAAACATGACAACAAAAAGGGGGTTTCTGCTAATGAGAGACTTCAACATGCCAGATACAGATTGGTCAATACCAATCAGAACATCTGCCAGAACTAGGCACATAGTGGATTCCCTGCGGGGAGGGCCACAAACAAATGGTACAACAACCCACAAGAGACAGAGCTATCCTGGATCTAGTACTGACTAACGGGGAAAGTATCATAGATCTCCAGGTAGAAGTCACCTGGGGGCCAGTGACCATCACATGGTATGGTTCAATTTGGCCACTAGAACTACTGTAAATTGTCCTATTTCAAGGCAAAAATATGGGACTTTAGAAGAGCGGACTTTGATAAGATGGTCAACAGAGTTAAGCTAGCCCTGGCAAGAAGAAATACAGGTGAGGGGGCTCAGCCAGTGTGGGCAAGCATTAAGGATGCAATACTTAAAGCAACATCCTATTGTGTTAGGAAGAAAAGCAAGAGCAAAAGAAGAAGGAAACCATTTTGATTCTCAAAAACAGTAGCAGAAAAGGTCAGAGCAAAAAGGTTGGCCTTTAGGAAATATAAGGGAACGCAATGGGATGAAGATAGGGAGACATACCAAACTTCCCTAAGGGAAGCAGGGAAGGCAGTAAGGCAGGCAAAGGCCAAAACCAAGGAAACACTAGCATGAACAGTAAAAGAAGCGGACAAGACTTTCTATAGCTACATTAGTGAAAGAAGAAACTACAGAGGGGATATTGCTAAGATCAAAGGGGATAAGGGGTAGTGTGTGGAGGAGGACCAAGGAAAAGCATCTATCCTAAAGAGATGCAGCTGCTCAATATTAACTAAGGAGACGATAGAGCAGGGCCCACAGCTCAGCACCATGGACACGGGGAGGAGGTGTGCACAAGTCCCTTCACAAAAGAAAGGGTCGTACAAGAGCTCGCTAAGCTCAGAGTGGACAAGGCAATGGGACCTGATTCAGCATGTTTGCAGTTCCAGGGTACTACAGGAGCTAAGGATAGAACTAGCAGAGCAATTAGCAAAACTCTTTATTGAGTCTCTGAGTACAGGAGAGGTCCGAGAAGACTGGAGATGGACTCATGTGATCCTGCTCCACAAGAGTGGCACCACGGAGGAGGCAAGGAACTACAGACCAGTCAGTCTTACCTCAGTAGTGGGCAATATTATGGAGGCACACCTTAATGAAAGGATCATGCAACACCTGGAATCCATAAAAGCACAGGATCCAAGACAGCATGGGTTTACAACAGGATGGTCCTGCCAAATTAATCTCATAAACTTCTTTGACTGGGTAACTAGAGTGGTGGACCAAGGGGGTGCAGTTGATGTCATCTACCTTGACTTCAGCCAAGCTTTCGATACTGTTCCACATAGAAGATTGATTAATAAGCTAGGCAGGCTCGAGGTGGGTCAGAATTTGGTCAACTGGGTGGCAAACTGGTTGGTGGGCAGAAAACAGAGTGGTGGTAAATGGTATACAGTCAAAAGAGATGCAAGTCACAAATGGGGTACCGCAGGGATCAGTCCTGGGGCCAGTCCTCTTCAATATCTTCATCAGTGACATTGCAGATGGACTGGAGGGTAAGGTTTGCCTGTTTGCAGATGGCACCAAGATATGCAACAGAGTAGTTGATCCAGATGGGGTGGGCAGAATGAGAAGAGATCTAGAAAAACTAGCAAAATGGTCTAAAGAGTGGCAACTGGGGTTTAATGCAAAGAAGTGCAAGATCATGCACATAGGGAAGAGAAACCCTGAAGGTACCTATAGATTTGGAGAGGAGTTGCTAGCAATCACAAGGGAAGAAAAAGACGTGGGTATCATTATCACAGATGACCTGAATTCATCCAAGCAGACCACTATAGCAGTAGGTAAGGCTAGAGGGATGTTGGCGTATATTATTAGGGGTATCACAACTTGTCAGAAGGAGGTAATAATCCCTCTTTATGAGGCACTGGTTAGGCACCATCTGGAGTACTGCATGCAGTACTGGAGGCCCCACCTGCACAAAGACATTAACAAAATGGAGGCAGTCCAGAGAAGGGCAACTAAAATGGAGCAGGGACTGCATCAGAAAACATATGAGGACAGATTAATGGAGCTCAATATGCATACCCTAGAGCAAAGGAGGGAGAGAGGTGATATGTTCAAAACATTCAAATATCTTTAGGACGTTAACAAGGTGAAAGAGTCTAACATGTTTCAATGTAAGAAAAATAGCAGGATAAGAGGACAGAGCATGAGATTAGAGGGAGGCTGATTAAGGGGCAATGTGACAATGTTGTTTTTCACAGAAGGGGTGGTGGATGCATGGAATGGCCTAACTTAGAAAGTGGCTGATATGAATACAGTGCAGGGCTTCAAACAGGCATGGGATAGGCATAAGGAAGCAATACAGATGAGTATGAATAAATAGACCATTGACAGAGTAAAGGCCTATGGCACATTCATAAGGTAGACAAAATGGGCAGACTGGATAGGACTTGCGTTCCTTATCTGCCATCAACTTCTGTTTCTATATTTCTACTTAAAATATTTACAGTGTTATTTGCTGCTGCCTTGTCTTCCCTGCTGGGAGATGGGCACTGCTCTGCTACTGTTACTGTTACTGCTATTGTTACTGTCACTATTACTGCTACTGCATGTTTTAAAGTGTTTTACTGGGCAAGTCTAGTCAGGTACCAAATTTCAGTTCTGCAGCCAGAGTTAACATGTCTCTGCCAAAAATAGTTGTTTTGCATTGTACTATCCCTTGTGAATATTCCCCAATAAATAATTTATTGATATTTTACACTTTGTACTGTGAGCATATTATTGGTGATAAGTCATTAATTGCATTTTTGTTGAATTTAAGGTTGCCCGGTGATTTTCCATGTGGAGGTGGGCACTGTGGGGAAGGCGGGGGGTGGGGACTACATTGCATCCCAGAGGACTGTACTGCTCTGAGATCAGACACACTTAAATTTTACTCTCGGTGGAAGCACCGGTTCTGGCTGATAACATCGTCTGCAAAATAAAGTGGGACACTACAATGCAGGCATAACATCATGGTCGGAAAGATCACCTGGCCACAACATTGTGGTGCAGAATACCACAAGCCACCACTCTGCCTTGCTGTCGCCAGACTCCCACAGTCCCGACCACGGTGCCAGCAGTACAGGTATGGATGACAGGGCACAATGACCAATGGACAAATCCTGGTGCCTGCCCCAACAGCAGGGGACAGAGACATCCGTGCCAGGGAACATTTCGTAGTGACGTCCCACAGTGGCTGAGGCTTCCCGGAACAGCAGTTGCTGCACTTGCAGTGGTGGGGCAGGCACCGGGATTCAGCAGCCAGTCGTTGTGCCCTGTTGACCTTACATATCCTTCTGCCACTGTGGGTGAGACCATGGGACTCTGGCAACAGCAAAGCAGAGTGGAGACCCGAGGTATTCTGCACCGCGATGTTGTGGACAGCCAGTCTTTCCAACCACGATGCTATGCCTTCGTTGTAGTGTTCCACTTTATTTTGCAGGTGATGTTATCAGTCAGAACCAGAGGCACCATGCTAAACTTAAAAGATCTGGATTCGAACCCCCTAATCAGGAAAATTAGAACCCAGACTCCCTAAAAGAGCATTACTCGGAGAGGTAAAGCCCCAACTGCTGCACAGATCAGGGCTTCACCTCTCCATACCTCCCTGCAAGAGCCATAAAAAAATTAACAGATTCTGCACAGATCAGGGCTTCACCTCTCCATACCCCCCTGCAAGAGCCATAAAAAAATTAACAGATTAAGTACCTCATGACTCGTAAAAATCCCTGAAGCTCCAGCGCAGCTGGCATTTTAATAATGGTGTTCCTCAACCCCAGGCAGGTGGTTAGGAAGGGCAAATCGGGTGCCCCATCACTCTGTGCTCTCCAACATATTACCTCCAAAAACCATATAAACACTACAAACAGGTATCTGCCTCTATCTCTGAAATCAAACAAAGGGGCAGAGGACACTGCAGAGCAGGACACTGCAGCACAGGAGCTAGCCCAACAAAACTCGCTCAAATCAGGAACCAAAACAAAAAAAGCAAAAAGAAAATCCCAAAAAATTCTGATCATTGGAGACTTCATGATTCGGGGAGCTGAATCCCATCTCTAGCCAGGGGTAATGGTCAGATGTCTCCCAGGTACATCAGCATGAAGGGACTCTGACCGCATTGCTAAAATTGTTCACAAAGCAGGAGAAAACATTGATGTCCTGGTACACATAGGGACTAATAATCTCACCAGCCAGTCAGTTGTGGAGACCAAGGAACACCTGACCAGGCTGGGTGACAAACTATCATCCATTTCGTCCAACATCTCCTTCTCTGAGATCCTGCCAGTCTGGGAGAGGGGGGCAGATGAACGGATGGTCAGAGAAGGGGAGATAGGGGAGCTAAACATGTGGCTCAAGGGCTGGTGCCAGGAAAAAGGACACAGATTTGTAGGGAACTGGCAACAGTTCTGGGAGCGAAAGTTCTTTAAATTTGATGGACTGCATCTAACTAAGGAGGGAATCAGTGCAATGGAGCAGAAGTTTGATGTCTTTGCAGAATATTTAAACTAGCAAACGGGGAGAAGGGTGCAGCACCCCATATGTCAAATGGGAAGAACACCCCTCCCCCCTCAGCTGGTGGTCAAACAGGGATTCAGCATGTTTGCAGTTCATTTGCATCACCAGGTAAGAAAAAAGGTCCGTCTCCCTATACGACACACAGGGTAAATGCCAAACCTCACCCAACGACTAACACACTGAAATCTGGCCAATGGAAAATCATGTACACAAATGCTCACAGCCTGGGAAATAAGATCCCAGACCTGCAGGCAATAATGTCAGAGGTTAAACTGGACATAGTAGCAATTAGTGAGACGAGGTTTAACAGTAACCACACTTGGGAGACTTCAGTACCTGGCTATGTACTGTTCAGAAGAGACTGAGGTACAAAAAAGGGGGGTGGAGTGGCCCTGTATGTCAATGAAAATATCAAAGCTACAGAAATTCAGAACACACATAAGTAGCCAGAAGAACTGTGGGTCACCCTGGAAACAGGAAATGCGACAGCCATAACAACTGGGGTTGTCTACAGGCCCCCAGACATGGGGGAGGACATATACACATTACTGTTAGAAGATATACAAAACATGACAGCTGAAGGGGAAGTTCTGATAATGGGAGACTTCAACATACCGGATACAGATTGGTCAATACCAACAGGAACATCTGCCAGAACTAAACATATGGTGGAGTCCCTGCAGGAGGAGGGCCTTAAACAACTGGTACAACAACCCACGAGAGACAGGGCTATCCTAGATCTAGTACTGACTAACATGGAAGGGATCACAGATCTCCAGGTAGAAGGTCACCTGGGGGCCAGTGACCATCACATGGTAAGTTTCAATTTGGCCACTACATCTAAACATTCCCATTCCAAGGCAAAAATATGGGACTTCAGAGGAGCTGATTTTGATAAGATGGCCAACAGAGTTAAGCTAGCCCTGGCAAAAAGAAACACAGGTGAGGGGGTACAGGCAAAGTGGGCAAGCATTAAGGATGCAACACTTGAAGCAACATCCCATTGTGTTAGCCAGAAAAGGAAGTGCAAAAGAAGAAGGAAACAACTTTGGTTCTCAAATACAGTAACAGAAAAGGTCAGATTCAAAAGGCTGGCCTTCAGGAAATATAAGGGAACACAGCGGGATGCAGATAGGGAGGCATACCAAACTGCCTTAAGGGAAGCAGGGAAGGCAGTAAGGCAGGCAAAGCCCCAAACTGAAGAAACACTAGCACAAACATAAAAGAAGGTGACAAGACTTTCTATAGATACATTAATGAAAGGAGAAAGGTCAGAGGGGGTATTGCTAAGCTCAAAGGAGAAAAGGGGGCATGTGAGGAGGAGGACCCTGTAAAATCATCTATCCTAAATAGACACTTTTGCTCAGTATTTACTGAAGAGAAGGTAAGGCAGAGCCACACAGCTCAGCACCATGGACACAGTGGGGAGGGAGGTGAGCACTACTCCCTTCACAAAAGCAAAGGTCCTACAAGAGCTCGCTAAGCTCAGGGTGGACAAGGCAATGGGACCTGATGGCATACATCCCAGGGTACTTAAGGAGCTAAGGGTGGAACTAACAAAGACATTAGCAGAACTGTTTAGTGAGTCTGTGAGCACAGGAGAGGTCCCAGAAGACTGGCAAAGGGCTCATGTGATCCCGCTCCACAAGAGTGGTAGCTGGGAGAAGGCAGGGAACTACAGACCAGTCAGTCTTACCTAAGTAATGGGCAAGATTATGGAGGCACTCTTTAAGGAAAGGATAGTAAAACACCTGGAATCCATAGGGGCACAGGATCCAAGACAGCATGGGTTTACAAAAGGAAGGTCCTGTCAAACTAATCTCATAAATTTCTTTGACTGGGTAACCAGAGTGGTGGACCAAGGGGGAGCAGTTGATGTCGCCTACCTTAACTTCAGCGAAGCTGTTGACACTGTTCCACATAGAAGACTGATAAATAAGCTGGGTAGGCTCGGGGTGGGTCAGAAGTTGGTCAACTGGGTGGCAAACTGGTTGACGGGCCAAAAATGGAGAGTGGTGGTAAATGGTATACAGTGAGAAGAGATGTAAGTCACAAGTGGGGTACCTCAGGGATCAATCCTGGGGCCCATCCTCTTCAGTATCTTCATTAGTGACATTGCAGATGGACTAGAGGGTAAGACTTGTCTGTTTGCAGATGACACCAAGATCTGCAACAGAGTAGGTGATCCAGATGGGGTGGGCAGAATGAGAAGAGATCTGGAGAAACTAGCAAAATGGTCAGAAGAGTGGCAACTGGGATTAAATGCAAAGAAGTGCAAGATCATGCACATTGGGAAGAGAAACTCTGAAGCCACCTATAGGCTGGGAGGGCAGTTGCTGGCAATCACAAAGGAAGAAAGAGACTTGAGCATCATCCTCAACACCGATGACTAGAAATCATCCAAGCAGACCTCTAAAGCATTAAGTAAAAATAGGGGGATGTTAGGGTGTATTAGTAGGGGTATCACAAGTCGTAAGAGGGAGGTAATAATCCCTCTTTACAAGACACTGGTTAGGCCCCATCTGGAGTACTGTGTGCAGTACTGGAGGCCACACCTTCACAAGGACATTAACCAAATTGAGGCAGTCCAGAGAAGGGCAACCAAAATGGTGCAGGGACTGCATCAGAAGACATATGAGAACAGATTAACAGAGCTCAATATGTATACCCTTGAGCAAAGGAGGGAGAGAGGTGATATGATCCAAACATTCAAACACCTTAAGGGCATTAACAAGGTGAAAGAGTCTAACATGTTTATGTAACCCCCTTGTTATCCGGGGTTACTAGAATCCCAGTAAGACCTAGTGGTAGGCAGGGAAGGCAGCTTGTGAAACTCCAGTTAAATGGGTTTCACACTGTCTCACTCTGTTCTCAGTCTCAGCTGAAACTGAGGGATGACATCACCAATAGAACTTTCGCAGCTGCATGAGCCACATTGGAATCTGCAGCAAAGGGAGTTAGATAGAACATTGGGAGTTTTCAAGTCAGTGTCTTCGGTTGGTGTTCAGTGAGTGAAGCTGGAAGTTGGGAGCTTGCTGTTAAAGCAGCGCAGTGAAGGCTCTAGGAGCCTCAGCCCTGACAGAGGGCTACTTTTAAGTAGTAGGGTGTGTGTCTCCACCTTAAAGAGAGGCACAGAAGAGTACTGAAGTGGTGGAGACCACTGTTTCGGGTCTCAGTGCCCCCTCCCTCCCTCCCTCCGGGGGGGATGAGAAGGATTCCATGCATATTTCTGGGGCAAACCCCCCCGCCAGTTCTGCTTGTGGAGGAAAAGCCGCCTATTTCTTTGAACCTCCCCCAAACCAACCCCCATCCACCACCCCAGCTTCTACCTGCGCAAGGTGTCTGCTCGGGAGGTCAGACCCATCCTTATCAAAGCTTTAAATAGCAACAATCCCGGCAGCGACTCACTGGATCCCAGTATCCTCAGGCTGGTACTAGATGAAGTCCTTGCTCCGCTCACCAGCCTACTAAACTGATCACTCTGCCTGGGACAATTTCCCACTGCCTGGAAAACAGCCATAGTTACGCCCATTCATAAAGGTGGTGACAGGTCTTCAGCCAACAACTACCGACCAATCGCCATCCTCCCCAAAGCCCTGGAAAAGTGTTGGCCATTCAAATCACGAATATCTATCAAGCATAACATCTTATGCTCTGAGCAACATGGCTTCGTGCTGGCCACAGTACTCGTACCGCATTATCGAATTCTCCAATTTCCTTCACTCCTCCCTGGACACCAGCTCACTGGCTGGTGCAGCGTTCATCGACCTATCAAAGGCTTTCAACACTGTCTCCCACCCTCTTCTGCTGAGCGCCCTCTGTCACACTGGTCTCGCGGCTGGCCCTCTAGCATGGTACTCAAGCTACCTTGACGCTCGGTCACAGTGTGTTAAAATAAATGAAACACTCTCTGATACCCATCCCATACACTCAGAGTTCCCCAAGGCTGCAACCTGGGCCCCTCCTCTTCTCACTCTATCTGAACACCCCTGCCCAGTGCTTGCTCTGGCAAAATACTTCTGTATGCTGTGATGCTGTCATTTTTGCCTGCTTGTAATCCCATCTCCCTTCAGGTTCCCTCCAACAGTCTTTCAATGAGGCTGATGCCTGGTTCAAGGAACACAGACTTATCATTAATCTTAAAAAAACAAAGCTATGCTTTTGCCCACCCAAAACAAAGCTAGCAACCATCTACTCCATTATTCTCCTAGTACCAAACAGCCCCTGGAACAAGTCCGCTCCTACAAATACCTCGGGATTACCTTGACTCAGCCTTCTCATTCCATGACCACATTGATGCCCTTGCATGCACCACCAACATACGGCTTGGCATCCTCTTCCGCCATCGAAACTGCCTCCCCCCAAATGCTGTCCGGCTTGCTGTCACATCCTCAGTACTGTCCCTAGTAGACTATGGCTTACCAGTCTATGGTGCTGCTAACACGACTGCCCTCAAAAAAATTCACATAACCCTAAATAAGGCATGCAGACTGATTACTGGTTCCCCCAGGCTCACACACACCTGTCAACTGTATAACGATGCTAAACTCCTGACCCTGGAAGAACGACTCGCTATCACACCTGCATATTCACTAAAAAAACCCTACTCGGGCTGTCCCCACCTGGGGTGACTGCATCCATCCACCGGATCCCGCCCACTTTGCTACGGTCCTCCAACAGGACCGCCCTACTAGTCCCTAGGACAAGAACCACTCACTGTCAGAGGTCTCTGGTACAGAGCCCCACTCTGGCTAACTCTCTCCCTGCCACCATCTCAATGCGCCACAATCTCCAAATTCAAAAACCACCATCGTAACCAACTTCTCTACACTCGTAGCTCTCCTGTCTCTAATGATGGGCCCACCACAACCTCTCCACTCATGACAATGCCCACTAGGCAGCTCCCACCTAGCCCCCACACCCCACCCAGCGCACCATTCCTAGTATAACCTGGCCTGAGCCTGCTGTCTCATGCCGGTTGATCTGCTCAACATGTGAAACCAATTGTGTAAGACCTATTTCAACTGCCTGTACCCTGTAACTATGTAACTCAAATGTATGTTGTTTTACCACATTGTGATGGCGTCTCGAACAAGCGCCTACTTGAAGAAAACCTGTACTATGTAATCTAAAATGCTATGTATGTCTCAAATGCTATGTATGTCTCAATGTGACGAGGTACCTTCGGAAACGAGCCTCTGGCTCAAAGGTTGTAAACCGATTCTCACAAATAAATAAATAAAAAATAAATAAATATGTTCCAGTATTTATTTGGGAGAAAAGATGATTTGTGAGTCACCTGTGGGGCACCTGCAACGTAAGGGTGAGTGTCTGCTCTGGCTAAAAGGGCCTATGTTTTTCACCCTAGGACTTGTGTGACAATGTGGGGATTGGACTACTAAATATTGGGAAGCCTAGAGAAATGGGCTAAGCAAGTTAAAAGTAGTTTCAAGTTCCAGAGTTGTTGGGATGCAAATAATATGTAGAGGTGATGTGACAGACATCTACCCTTAAGCTACATTTGGAAGTTCAGTAAAGGAATTGTTCAGTTTTCTAGAGAAATGGCCGGGTATGGGCTGTGGGAGCTGGAGGTGGGTGGCCCCCCATCTTTAGTGACCAGGTCCACCTCTACGGATTTCTTCTGTGGATTTCTACTTTGCCTCAGGCACTTGGCCAGTGATGGGGGAAGTAGCCTGATGTGGGATTGTAAGGAAAATTCTCTCTAAGAGTCGCAGACTGTAGTGTGGTTTGGGGAGCCACAACAGGATAATTGGTTCATTCCTCAAATGGACTGCGGATCAAGTGTCCGGTGGGGGAGCCGGGCCAGTGGGGAAAACCCAACTGTGTACAAGTCGGGCTGTGTACCCAAAGCTGCGTGCAAGTCTGGGCTGTGTGCCTGGTGGGTTTAGAGCGTGAGGGCTGGAAATAGTGATAAAGTGTTCTGTTGTCTCTAATCTGCACTACCAGAAAATGTAGCCCCATGGGGGTCCGTCTATGCTTTGTTTGTTCAGATTGGATGTAAATAAAAGCCACACTGAAGAATCCCATTCCTGGTTCTGGACTTCACAGTTATTGCTTCCTGTGTTCGGATTTACTTGGGTGCCCCTGACCAGAGTAGCCAAACCTAGGCTCCCCTGTACCAAGTAACCTCATCCTCCCCGAACCCAGTCCCCACCAGGTACTGCTGTCAGCTTCAACAGCATGCCACCTGTCATTTTAGCAAAAAGGCAGGGGTGAGGGGTTACATTTAAATATAAGAAAAATAGCAGGACAAGAGGACACAGCAGGAGATTAGGGGGAGGCCGATTAAGGGGGAATGTGAGGAAATTCTTTTTCATAGAAAGAGTGGTGGATGCATGGAATGGCCTACTTCATGAAGTGGTGGCTATGAATACAGTACAGGGCTTCAAACAGGCATGTGATAGGCATAAGGGAGCAATACAGATGAGTATGAATAGATAGGCCACTGACAGAGCAATGGCCGATGGCATATTTATAAGGTAGAAAAAGAAATGGGCAGACTGGATGGGCCTTGCGGTCCTTATCTGCTGTCAGCCTCTATGTTTCTATGTTAACCCCCTCAGGATCTTGCTGGTAATACTGCGAGACGATGATGCTGCACTGCCCATACCATAGTACTGCCCTTATGTATGGAAATAAAACTATATGTATATCTGTGATGCCTAGCACCATTTTTACTGAATTTGCCTAAATCCCATGAGTATACCTGCTATACCCTTGAGATATAGGCAAATTCAGTAAAGAAAATGGTGCTGGGTATCAATATATATAGTTTTATTTCTGTACGTAAGGACAGTATTATGCTAGGGGGCAATGCAGTGTCATCATCGCGCAGTATTCCAGCGAATCTAATGAGAGAAACTGAGGGCACTGTTATTAAAATGCCAGCTGTATCTGAGCTTTAAGGGATTTTACGAGTCATGAGGTACTTAATGTGTTAATTTCTTATGGCACTTGCAGGGGGAATCTGAGAGGTAAAGCCCCGGTCTGTGCAGCAGTCGAGGCTTCACCTCTCCCCATAGAACTCCTTTAACCTTGTTGGAGCCCACAAAGCAGCAGTAGTAACTGCAACATCCACGACAACCCAGTTACACATATGAGATCATGGTTTCCTGTTGGAGTTGTGCAGCCACTCAGCAAAAATGCCACCAGTCATCCAGGCTGTGCAGTTGGCAGACGACCTTACAGTGTACACTCAGCTTGGAGTGTTAAGGGGGGCTAGCCACCTAACCAAAGGTGAGACTTCCTGCTCATGCTGCATTTTTAAACCCAAACTAATTAGCACTCATTAACATTGTTAGTACCTGATTTCAATATCTAATTTATGCTCTAGTGGTTACTGGTGGCTGCTGTAGACAGCAGCTATAGTAGCACTTGGGTATGCAGCACTATGTAAAAAGGCTTTTGGCAAACGTAAAACGCCCTGTATAAGCGGTTCACCAGCTTATATGTGGCTATTATAAGGGTTGTGAACTATACTCAGATAACATCAAACATGGTGTACATCTGACTACATCACCGCTGAGGTACTGACAACTGACTGGGAGTTTTTTGGAGCCTTTTCAACCAAGAAACAATGTTTCTTATGTGCAATTTGTTGATGTTAATAAATCTAAACACTAACTCTCACATAGTCTAAGCAAATAGCCATAAATAGCAAGGAATGCTCACAGTAATTCATACTGAGGCAAGGATCTGTGAACTACTGTTCTTACTGGCAGAAACAGAGCATGACTGATGCCAGCTACTATCAAATTGGATTTAAAGCCTCCATCCTCTTCAAGAAATACCAAACAAGGGAGGGCTGCTCACAGACAGAGTGGTGCAAAAGGCAGTATCAGAACTATGTGTGCAGCAGAAAGCCTGCCACTCCTAACATGCAGTAAAATGCCATTCCACAAGAATATGAAGTATCAAAATTATATTTATTTGAATTACAGCCAGAGAGCAAATATTGGCTCGGAATACAGCTCTGCATAGCTCACTCAGGTACCCAATATGTTTTGTACCTCTTACAGGTACTTTATCAAGGGGAATAACAAAAGTTAGAATTCTATGGTCTTACATGGTGCAAACAGTGATAATGTCATAAGTTACTTCCCAACAGCCAGTTAAAGTGGCAGTGCAAAAGCTATAAAACCCTTATAAAATAAAGTGACATGAAGTGCTAAACTCCTGCAAAACATAATTAAAGCCAAGTATTAGGCCAGTATAGAGATGCCTTCCTACTACAAACTTAGTTCTCATACTGCCTTCAACACCACTCTGTCCAAGAGCAGCCCACCCCTGTTTAGTGTTTTGGCTCGTATTGGGGCTATGACCAGACTACCCAGTAAACCCTCCCTATGTATCCCGTGGCATTGGAAGACTGCCCAGTACCAAGCATGAGTGTGCAGAATAGCAACCTCTGTAATCTCCTCTCAGGTTTGATCTCCCATAAGAATGCACAGACACCCCTATTATTAGAAGTGGCACACTGGTACTACATATTATAAATGAGGAAACAGGAGAACATAATACTATAGCAAAAATGTTTCAGCTCTTAGAAAGAACTGCCTTAAAGGAACACCAAATATATTGGCAGCAGACAACTCTAAGAACATGCCTGAGTGTGAAGTGCATGCCATGGAGACTTAGATCATATAAACATCCAGCCTTCGGTAAGGACAACAAAAGCTTTATGGACATTTGGCATGAGGCACTGTTCAAGGTAACGTTATCCTCATGGAAGCAATATTTTAAGATTCAGCTAAGTTGAAACAAGAGGTAGAAGTGGAACTTGAAAAGCGGGAATGAGTGGCTCACTCATTTTCATAAAACCCCCTCATTTGAAATTATATTAAAATTTTAAATTGAGACTAAGTTAAAAGTTCTGAAAAATTGCCTTTTCTGAGCCCACTACAGATGTAGACTTGTTTGAGACAGCTATTGATTTATTCAAGTTCACATGAAAATTCAACTGGAGATATTTTTCATTAAAAGTAGTAATGTGAACCATAGAGATGTATCTCATAACATCAGTAATGTAAATACTCAGCTCCTTTAGATGCTCATCATAGGCTCCTGCTCACACAGAACAATGTCAGGGTCTTGCTCACATATTATATGGCCTCTTGGACATAGGAACCCCTCTTTAGTCCTTCCAGGTAACCTCACTCCCATCTCTGTATCAAATGCAAGGTTTACTTTTTAACCTTTACAGTGTTCCCTCCAGTACAGGATCATGGAGTTGACCAATTAAAAGTGTATTGTCAGTGCTTATTAAAAGCACAGCAGTCACAAATGTACATTAAATATTAGATATTTACAGTAAATGTACAAGACATACAAAAAACTAAAGGTGGAAGCATGGGGGTGTGGGTGGCCAATTGTTTTAGATCTGGCCTAAGACTTGCAAGTGGATCAAACTAGGTTGTTTGAATGTGTGGCCAGAAAGGGATGCAGGTATGTGTATGTGGGGGCAAAATCCTTCTCATTTACCATCCTCCTGGTTATAAGAGTAGATTCGTGCAGGAATTTGAGGAGTTCAGTGCCAGCCTGCATTGGAGTACCCCAGGTGGCTTGTGTTGGATAACTTCAACATCTGGGCAGACAAGAAATCCCTTTTTTCTGGTAAGCAGTTCCTCCAACAGATGGAAATCTGGGCTGATGACAAATCCCTTTTCTCAGGTCTGCAGTTCCTCTGACAGGTGGAACTGCTGGACTTCACACAGTTTTTTACCACTCTGACTCATCAATTTGGTTACACCTTGGACCTGGTTTTCCCACAGTAGCTCAAGATGTTAAACACTGAGGTTGATCCAATCAGTTGGCTGGATCATCAGGCTGAAGGTTTTCAGATCAGAGTCCCTTTCCAAAGTGTATAAACCTCTCAGTGGAGTTAGTCTGGTACCGTCCTTTGATAAATTCGAAGACTTTGAGGTGCCTCTCAGTATTGGGCTGCTCGAGCCTGTTGCAGGTGTGTGCCGAGGAGGTTGAGACTGTGCTGGGACGTATACTTAGCTATCACCACAGGTCTTGACTCACTTGCACCATTTTATGTGTGTCCAAGAGTCTCCAGACTGTGCACCCCTGTTTTAATGAGGAGCTTAGATGGTTAAAGACCAAAGGATGGAGATTTGAGCATTCTTAGCAGACAGTAAGCTCTACAGAGTATAAGCTAACCATGAGAGCTGATTATAAAGCGTATTGGAGGTAATTACTCAGAAAGGATGAGTTCCTGTCACAGGTAATTGCTGCAGGGAGGGACAGACCAGATCAGATCTTCCGCATTGTGGCTAGGTTGTTACATCCAGCCTGTCTACAGTCTGGGGAAGCTCTGACACTTGAATAATGCAAGGAGATTGGTCAGTTCTTTATTGATAGGGTATCCTCTATTGGCTTCTCAGTCTTATCTAGTGGGTTGTCAGGGTGTAGTGTAGCCCAGCCTCTGACAGAGACATTCGTTCTGTCTGGGAGGAGTTTCACCCTGTGTCTCCTGGGGAGATTCTCTGGCTTATCATAAAGCTGCATCCCACCTCCTTTTCACCGGATCCTGGTCCTAGCCAGCTGTTTTTAGACTGTTTGGAGTCTGTGAGGCCAGTGATTGCTGAGATTGTATTGTCTTGAAGAGTGTGTGTTTCCAATGGCACTGAAAATGGCTGTCGTGAGAACCTTCTAAGAAACCATCATTGGACCTGGACATCTTAACAAATTACAGGCCATCACAAACATTTCCTTTTTGGGAAAGGTGATTGAGTGTGTCGTAGGGATGCTGCTGGAGATGCTCCTGGAAGCATTCTGTTTATAAGCCATTCCGGTCATGATTTGAGGGGATTAATAGTATGGAGACTGCAGTCCTCAGGGTGAAAAATCATTTTCTCCTGACAAGAGATAAAGGAGAATGTTCAATTTTTATTCTCTTGACCTCATGTCAGTGTTTGACACAGTAGATTATGGAACTTCAGCAACTCAGCCGAGGGACTTGGTGGGGTTCGGAGGAACTGTGTTGAGGTGGTTTGAGTCTTTCCTCTCCAGTAGGGTGCAGCAGGTTGCATGGAGAAATTTTCTCTCATATTCAGCTGCCCTGACCTATGAAGTCCCACAGGGGTAATTCTTGTTACCCATGTTAGTTGCTGTGTATATGTTGCCGCTGGGAGAGGTGATCTGTAGGTACAGTGTGCAGTTTTATCGCTATGCTGATGATACTCATGTAACTCCCCCTACAAATAGGGGTCCCTACAATGTCTTCCTGGGCTGCCTAATGCCCACTGTCAGGATGGTGTCCTGTGTCCAGTAGTTCTAATCACATGCATGAGAGTGCTCTAGTAAGCCTCTGTGCCTGTCTCTTTAAGAGGGCATCTATGCTGTATTAAAAATTGTAGTTTAAAGGGTTTGGCGCTTAAATGAACCTGGAGGGGGAGCCCTTCCTGTGACAGACAGCTCCCTTAGCCAACCAAACCCTTTGGATCTCAGAGGAAATCCCCAGAACTGCTGAAGCCGAGTGTCAGTCGTGAGTTGGAGTTTGGAGAGTAAACAGCTCGAGCCATTGAGCAGCTGCTCCTGTTAGGAGCACTGGAGAATTGGTGGGAAGGTGCTGCTGGTCGGCCTGTTACATCTCCAGTTTGAAGTATCGCCTTGTGTATGAAATTCGGACTTTCTCCGATTGCTGGCCAAGATCTGCCTTAGGAGACAGAAGAGTGTATTATTGCTAAATGTGAGTGAACCGAAGACATGCTCCAGAAGGGCTCGGCTCACCAGATGCCAGAAGTGAACATCAGATTGAAAGATTTGTGCAGAGAAGCTGCGATTGGCAAACAGACTTCATCTGAACTATGGCTAAATAAGCTAAGTGTTTGGGTGTGCCAAAAGTGTTTCATGGTCTTGATTTGGATCCTCACAGCGAGTTTTGTCATGCCCACTGGAGGCTTTTCCACTATTTTACCATGGACTTTATCCAAACTCTTCTTTCTGCCTGGGCCCTGCCATCTTGGCCTAGGCTGTTGCCCTTGATTCAGAGACATTCTCAGTGAAAGACCCACTCAGGATTCAGCCCCCTGCTCAGCACTACCAAAGAGATAGCGACCACCAAGAGTTGAGTCATGTATTTTGTTTGTTTGTTTGTAAAATTTTATTCAAGTTCATAAAGAATGAACAAGAAAATAGAATAAACTCCATTGAGTTAAAAACTCATTTCCAAGGAGGTCCATTTACAAAACATACATTACAGATTTGCAAACATACATTACAAATTTTAGATTTTAAAACATATAATGTAGCTAACAAACACATAAGTAGTTACATCCCTGCTTCCCCTGGCAATCCAGTACACCACAAGGTCTTCATCTCACCTGTCCTGTATCCTGGTCTGGGTAGCATGAGTACAAAACAGGGTTGCTCCGCTCCCTGCAACATAAGCTACAATCATTGTGTGTCATCTGATTTTCTTGTTTGGGTTTATTGCAATGGACTGAGCCATGTGGTTCTGGTTTACAGATATTTGGGCCCTAACGATAGCTGCAATGCCAGCCTACCCTGGGCAATGCTTCAGGCTAGCCTGATAAACATGCTGGGTACCCAGGGTTGTGGGACTGTGTTAAAGGGACTCACTGTGCATGCTGAATCAACCTGAATCACATCAGAAATACAAGTTGCTTGCTAGATTTATGCCCCACCCTTGTTCACTTCCCCTGAATAAACCAGATAGTGAGTTTTCACATTTAACCTGGCTAGTGTGTACCTAATTGGTTGGGTCACTGCTGTGTTACCGTAATGTTGCATTGCTAGTCTTACTTTCCAGGGCAGTTGCGGATGAGCCAGCCCTGGTGGCATGTGCAAGGAGGGTGAGCATATCATTACTGTCATATGGTAAAGGAGAATGTTTAGTTGCTTTACTGTTAAGGCCACTAGAAGGATCGATGGGTGGTTATAGCATACTGGAGGGCTATACCAACAGCAGCTACGCTACCCAAAACCATTCCTCCAGGTGGAGGCACCTGTTCACCGAGCTCTGGCCCCTTAACCTGTGCCTAGTCATCACAAGCAGGGGTAGTAGCCCATATGATAGTGCCACCTAGGGGTTACACTCAGAGGTACTATACTTTGCTCCTGGGGAGAAGAATACAGTACCTCTACTAAATGATTTACTTGCTGTGATCAATGATTGGATGGCTTCTAGCTTGCTCAGGATGAATCCAGATAGGACTAAACTATTATGGGGGGATTCAGGTATCCAGATTGCTGTCGGGGTTACATTTTGGCCTCTCTCAGCTCATTGACAGAGGTAGGATGAAGAATCTGGGTCACATACCTCAGGTTTAGTTGCTGTATAGGACTGTGCTTTAATAATGCAGTTACAAGTTAGTACTTTAAAATGTTGTAACAATACTTGGTGAATCACTGTAAAATGTTAATACACAGAAGTCTGCTTGTATAGCACATATTTTCTGTGCTTACAGAAACATAGACAATGTCGGCAGAAAAGGACCAGAGGTTTATCCAATCTGCCCGAGTTCCCTATATCCCTGGAACATTCCTTGGAATCTAATGTTCTTCCAGGGTCCTAACTCTCCCGATTTTCTCCCCATTCTCTTCCCTGGACCTGTCGCCCTGGGCAACCACTATTCCCCTTCCCTTATATTCTCTTTATTCTAACCCAGGCCTGCTTGAATCCCTTGACTGTGTTCACACCAACCACCTTGGCTGACAAACTGTTCTAAGATTCCACTACCCTTTCCGTATAAAAGTACTTCCTCACATCCCTCCTGAACCTCCCACCTGCTAATCTTCATTTGTTTCCACATGACCGCAAGTTGGTATTCAGGTCAAATAATTCCCCACGGCTCACTTTATTAATTCCTTCGAGGAATTTGAAGGTCTCAATCATATCTCCCCTCTCCCTTCTGACTTCCAGTGAGAACATATTTAGTGATATTATTGATGTGCTCCTCATAGGATCTGTCCTGCTGGCCCTGAATCGTTTTCTTCACCTGTGCTGCACTGCCTCCAAACTATCCCTGTCTTTTCTGAGGGGAGGACTCCAGAACTGGTTGCAGTACTCCAGGTGAGGTCTCACCAGGGATCAGTGTAGTGAAAGAATTCTCTCTTCTCTTCTGTTATCAGTACCACTCCCGATACATCCTAACATCCTGTTAGCCTTGCTGTAGGCCTTGCTGCACTGGCTCTTTTGTTAAAGGAAGTTACTCATAGATTCATAGATATTTGTTGGCAGAAAAGGACCATTCTGTCCCACTGAGCCTGCCCATCCCCCCCTTTGCCCCCTCGTCCAGTGATCCCCCCCCGCTCCCTGAACAACCCCTTGTGTTTAATCCATTCCTTTTTGAATCCCTCCACTGTTCCAGCCCCCACCACCTCCCTCAGCAGACTTTTCCAGGGCTCCACTACCATCTATATGCAGTAATGCCCCTCCATGTTTCCCTTAAACCTGCCCCCTCCACCCTCAGTCCATAGAAACATAGAAACATAGATTTTGACAGCAGATAAGGACCGCTTGGCCCACCCAGTCTGCTCATTTCCCTACCTAATGGATAAGCTGCAGATCCTAGTTAACCAGCAGCCTACTTCTTCCTACCCCCACCCCCTAGAATTGCCTTGTGACTGTCCTATGCATGCTTGAATTCCACCACTGTTTTTGACTCCACAACCTTCTCTGGAAGGCCATTCCATGCATCCACAACCCTCTCTGTGAAAAAAATACTTCCTTAAATTACCTCTGAGCCGCCCCCCTTCTATCTTCAAATTGTGCCCTCTTGTTCTTGCACACCTCTTTTTTTGAAAGATGCTACCCTCTTGGACTTTGTTGATTCCCTTGAGGTACTTGAAACTTTCTGTCATGTCCCCCCTCTCCCTCCTTTCCTCAAGGCTATACATGTTCAGCTCCTTAAGACTCTCTTCATATGTCTTCCGGTGCAGACCCTGCACCATTTTAGTTGCCCTCCTCTGGACAGCCTCCATCCTGTCTATGTCTTTGCAGAGACTGGGTCTCCAGAACTGCATGCAATACTCCAGATGGGGTCTCACCAACTGTCTGTACAGAGGGATAATAACTTCTTGTTTTCTACTGGTGATGCCTCTTCCTATGCATCCCAGTTTCCCCCCAGCCCTCCTTGCTGCCCTCTGACATTGCTTGCCCACCTTTAGGTCATCTGATATGACTGCCCCCAGGTCCCTTTCCATTTTTGTTGTTGTTAGTATCTCAACCCCATTGTGTACTCTTCCCCTGGGTTTTTGTTTCCCGGGTGCATTACCTTGCACTTCTTAGCATTGAATCTAAGCTGCCATACATTTGACCATTCCTCTAACCTTGCCAAGTCCCTTCTCATCCTTTCCACCTCACCTTGTGCATCAACTCTGTTGTAGATCTTTGTGTCATCTGCAAGAGACATACTTTTCCTTCCAGTCCCTCTGCAATGTCACTTATAAAGACATTGAAGAAGACCGGTCCTAATACTAAACCCTACGGTACTCCACTAGTAACCCCCCTTCCTTCAGAGTGGACTCCATTTACTATTACTCTCTGTGTCCTATTCTCCAGCCAATTCTTTACCCAGGCTGTCATCTTGGGACCCACTACCAGGCTGGCTAACTTGTATATTAATCTTTTGTGTGGGACTGTGTCATGCCTCGCTAAAGTCTAGGTAGGCCATGTCCACAGCCCCTCCCTAGTCTACTACTTTGGTCACCCAGTCAAAGAAATCTATCAGATTTGTCTGGCATGACCATCCCACTGTGAATCCATGCTGCCTTGGGTCCTGAGCCCCTCTGGCCTCTAGATACTCAACAATTCTTTCCTTCAGAAGTGATTCCATCATTTTCCCTACCACTGAGGTTAAACTAACAGGTCTGTAGTTTTCTGCTTCTGCCTTGCTCCCACTTTTGTGAAGGGGAATCACATCTGCCCTTCTCCAGTCCTCAGGTACCACCCCATCCTCCCATGATTTGTTAAAGATGGTAGTCAGTGGTGTCACTAGTTCTACCCTTAGTTCTTTTAGAATTCTGGGATGAATCCCATCAGACCTCATGCCTTCTAGTTTTAGCACCTACCTTCCCTTTGAATAAGCTTCTCCCCACTTTATTAATCCCCTTCACATACTTGAATGTTTCTATCATGTGCCCCCTTTCCATTCGAGTCTCCAGTGGGTACAAATCCAACACCCTCAACCTCTCTTCATATGGCTTACCACTTAACCCATGCACCATCTTAGCGGTCCTTCTCTGAACTCTCTCCATGCCATCTATGTCCTTGAGCAGGTGAGGTCTCTAGAATTGCACCCCGTACAGCAGGTATGGCCTCACCATGGACTTGTAGCATGGCATCAGCACCTCCCGCCTTCTGCTAGTTATCACTCTCCCTATGCTCACCAGCATTCTATTTGCTTTGCCCACCACCTTACTGCATTGGGTCCCTACTTTAAGATTGTCTGTGGTTATGACTCCTAGATCCTTCTCCTGCTTAGTTGCTTTCATTTGCTCCCCTTCCCTCCGATGTGCATCACAGTATAATTTTTAGCATCAAATATTAGCTGCCACGTTTATGACCACCCCTCCAGTGACCTTAGATCCTCCCTCATTGCCTCCACTCCCTCTGGGGTGTCCACCCTATTGCAGATCTTCGTATCATCTACAAGAAGGCAGACCTTCCCCTGCAGCCCCTTCGCTATGTCACTGATGTAAATGGTAAACAGGATGGGCCCCAGCACCAACCCCTGAGGTACCCCACTCATCAACCTTACCTCCCTGGAATGCACCCTGATTGCCACCACCCTCTGGCTTCTACCCATCAGCCTGTTCTCCACCCACCCTGTTATTTTCTGTCCCACCTCCAAACTCTCCAGCTTATTAACCACTCTTCTGTGGGGCATAGTGTTGAAGGCTTTCCCGAAGTCCAGAGTTGCCACATTCACTGCCCCCCCAATCAACCACCCTTGTCAACTAATCGAAGAACTTGATCAGGTTTGTCTGAAATGAAGTCACCCACATAAAGCCATGCTGACGGATGTCCTGCAGCCCACTATCCTCCAGGTAGCTAACCACCCTTTCTTTCAATATTGCCTCCATCACCTTACCCACCACTAATGTGAAGATGACCAGGTGATAAGTGCCTGCCTTCTCTCTGCTGCCATTTTTGTGAAGTGGCACCATGCCTGCCCTTTTCCGGTCTTCCAGCACCCTCCCAGTATCAATGGACAAGTTGAACAATCTCACTAGTGGTGCAGCAGCTCCTCCCTTAGCTCCTGGAGCACCCTAGGATGCAGGGCATCTGGACCCATGCCTTGTCAACCCTCAACTTATCTAATTTCTCCCTGACTCTGTCCTCACAGATTGGGCTATGATCCACCTCTATGTTTGCCCTTCCCTTCTCCCCTAACACTGGTCCCCCTCCATCTCCCTCTATCGTGAAGACTGAGCCAAAGTGCCCATTTAGCACTTCTGCCTTCTTGAAGCCCCCTTCCATGAATACTACCCCTCTTCCTTTACCCTTACTATCCCCTGCCTTGCTTTCCTCTTTGCCCCTATATACCGAAAAAAGTTTTATCACCCCTTTTGGCCTTCTGTGCAATTTTCTCCTGCATTTCTGCTTTTGTCTTTCTAATCTTCTGCCCCACCACCCTTAGCTTCTCCCTGTAAGTTTCCCTGTCCTCCTTCCCCTCTGTCCTCTTATATTCTCTGAACACCCTTTTTTTCCTCCCCTTTTACCCCTTATTTCTCTATTGAACTAGAGCGGCCGCCTCCTTCTTCTGCTCTTCCTCACCTTCCTTATACAGCTCTCTGTGGCTGATGATAACTCCTATACCCTGTTTCTTGTCTGTAGGCTAAATATCTCCGTTCCAATCCAGTAATCCCTCTTGAGGTTCATTCTCCCTAGGTGCATTACCTTGCACTTTGTAGCACTGAATTTTAATGCCAGACCTTTGGCCGCCCATTGAGCTTTTGTAGATCCTTCTGCATATCCCTTATTCCATCATCACTATCCACTCTCCCATATAGTTTTGTGTCTTCTGTAAAGAGACACAACCTGCCCTGGATTTCTACACCAGTGTCACTAATGAACATGTTGAAAAGGATTGGACCCAGAACAACTCCCTTATAACCCCACTTGTTACCTCCCTCTCCTCTGATTTAACCCCACTGACCACCACCCTCTGTTGCCTCCCTCCTAGCCAGTTACTCACCCAGTTCACTAAAGTTTTAGGCACACCCAGGTCTTCTATCTTCTTAAGCAATCTCTTGTGCGGTACTGAATCAAAAGCTTTGCTGAAGTCAAAGTACAGAGATCCACTGCATGGCCATTGTCTATTTACTTTTTCGCAAGTCAAAGAAAACTACCAGGTTAGTCTGACAAGACTTTTCTGCCACAAAACCATGCTGTTTACTATCCTGGAGTCTGTTGCTCTCCAGGTAGTTTACAAGGTCCTCTTTGAACAGAAATTTCATCAGTTTCCCCGCAATAGAGGTCAGACTGGAAGGCCTGTAGTTCCCTGGCTGCTCCTTAGGCCCCCTTCTTTATGTAGCAGTACAGCATCTGCCATCTTGCAATCCCCTGCAACTTCTCCAGACCTGAGTGAGTTGTTGATTAGCCCAGTCAGTGGATCAGCCAGCTCTCCTGCTAATTCTTTAAGTATCCTTGGATGCAGCCCATTTGGTCCCCGGGTTTTATCTATCTTAAGGGCTGCTAGTCATTTCAGGAACCTTTCATTAGTAAACAATGTCTGACTCATTTCCAGGACTCGCTTTGGTGGTTGCTTTGATGCCGCTCTCTGGCATGGACCAGCAGTCCTCCTTAGTGAATACTGGGCAAAAGTAGTCACTCAGGACAGCTGCCTTTTGCTCATCCTGCTCTACCACCCTGTCCCTTCAACTAGCCATGTGATTCCCCCCTTTTTGTTTTTTCACTAATATACCTAAAAAACTGTTTTTCTCTGTTCTTGACCCCCTCCATGATATGCAGCTGTGAATCTGCTTTCGTCTTCCTGATGGCCCTCTTTGTCTCCCTATATTTCTGTAGATATTCCTTCCATTCTGCTTCTCCCTGCTGTTCCTTGTATTTATAGATGGCCTTCATTTTGACCAAAATCACTTCCCTGACCCTGGCTGAGAACCACAGTGGTCTTTTAAGCCTACTTTTCTCTTCCTTGCTTTCTCTGTTACTAAAGACAGCTGCTTAGAAATAAGATGCTTGTGCCTCAGACTTCATCTGCTCCTTCTGCTCCCTTATCCTGTGAACCTTCTCAGAGATGCTGCCTGCCTATGGTATAGGTGAGGCTAGGGGGCTCCGCACCATGGAATTCAATCAGTAGTTGAAAAACTGGTGCAGAGCTCAGGGTTTTGGCTTCATTGAGGACTGGGGGGGTCCACCTGGAGGGATGCAGACCTCTACTGATGTGATGGTCTGCATCTGTCGAGGAGGGGAACCGGGATCTTAGGTGATAGGTTTAGATACTTCATTGGCAAGCATTTAAACTAGCCAAGGGGGGAGGCACTGAAAAGGAGAAGGGAAATTCTAGCCCCTACCCCCCAAAAAAATCAGAGTAGTTAATGAGGTAAACACCAAGATAAAGAAGTCAATAGGGAGAAGGGCAGGGATAAATGGAGAAAAAGACAAAGGCAGTATGGACAATGATGGGGCAAAAAGGAGTCAGACCATCAAAAAATGGAGGGTAATGAGTACCAATACCCATAGTCTAGATAACAAGCTCCCTGAACTGGTGGCCTTGATGGAACAAGGATGCCTGGATATCGTGACAGAAACATGGTACACAGAGAACCATGACTGGGATGTCAACATACCAGTGTATACAATCTACAGGAGAGACAGGGAGGACAGAAGAGGAGGAGGAGTAGCTCTCTATATAAGGGAAGGGGTCAAGGAAATGGAACTAAAGGGTAAAGAGGAAGGAGAGGAGGCACTGTGGGTCACCCTCGAGACTGGAAATGCACCACAATCTGCACAGGGGTTGTATACAGACCCCCATCTCAGGGGGAAGAAATGGACAAGGAAATGATAGAAAGCATCCTAAGGATGGCAGAGAAAGGGGACATATTGCTGATGAGAGATCTGAATATGCCAGATGTTAACTGGAGCACCTTTGCTGCAGCCACATCCAAGAGCAGGGCCATTCTCAATGCCCTACAGGTTGCATGCCTTAGACAGCTAGTTGTGGAACCCACTCAGGAGGGAGCAGTCTTAGACATGGTATTCTCAAATGGGGATGGAGAGGATCTCAGATCTAGAAATGGGTAGCCTTCTGGGAACAAGTGACCACCAACCTGGGTGGTTCACGATAAACTCAGCCGTAGAGTCAAGCCATACAAAAGTGAAGGTACTGGACTTCAGGAGGACTGACTTTGTCAAAATGTCAGAGTGCCTCAGAAAAGCACTAGCAAACTGGCAAGAAGGAGGGGTGGAGCAACAATGGGGAAACATCAAAACTGCCATCACAGAGGCAACAAGCCTTTGTGTAAAGCAAATAAACAAATCAAAAAGAAAAAAAAAACACTATGGTTCCCAAAAGAGGTGGCGGAGAAGGTTAGGGAGAAAAAGATACCACTAAGGAAGTATAAGGAAACAAAAAAGGAGCAGGACAGAGAACTGTACCAGTTAAACTAGAAGGAAGCGCGGAAGGCACTCAAAATAGCAAAGGCCCAAACTGAGGAAAAGATAGCTAACTCGGTTAGGAAGGGGGATAAAACCTTTTATAGGTGCATTAGGGATCGAACTAAGACAAAGGGAGGGATACTGAGGCTGAATAAAGAGGAGGGTGGTGGGCAGAGAGGGACAGTGAAAAAGCAGGGTACTGAATGAGTACTTCTGCTCAGAATTCACAAAGGAAGAGGAGGGGCTGGTAGCTTATCCAGTCAATAGAAGCACTCTGAATAGGGGGCTGATATCAGTTCTTTCACAGGAGAAAGGGTTCTGAAAGAACTCCTAAAACTGAAGGTGGACAAAGCAATGGGGCCTGATGGGATTCACCCCATAATTCTAAAAGAACTAAGGGGAGAACTAGTAACACCATTGACTACCCTGTTTAACAAATTATGGGAGGATGGTATGGTACCTAAGTACTGGAGAAGGATGGATGTGATTCCCCTTCACAAAAGTGGGAGCAAGACAGAGGCAGGAAACTACAGACCTGTCAGTTTGACCTCAGTGGTAGGGAAAATGATGGAATCACTTCTGAAGGAAGGAATTGTTGAGTACCTAGAGACCAGTGTGGCACAGGACCCAAGGCAGCATAGATTCACAGTGGGAAGGTCGTGTTAGACGAATGTAATTGATTTATTTGACTGGGTGACCAAAGTAGTAGACCAAGAAGGGGCTGTGGACATGGCCTACCTAGACTTTAGCAAGGCATCTGACACAGTCCCATGCAAAAGATTAATAAACAACTTAGCCAGCCTGGGAGTGGGTCCCAGGGTGGTAGCCTGGGTAAAACATTGGCTGTACAACAGAACACAGAGGGTAATAGTTAATGGAGTCCACAGTAAAGAAAGGTGAGTTACTAGTGGGGTACCACAGAGTTCAGTACTGGGTCCAGTCCATTTTAATGTCTTTATAAGTGACATTGCAGAGGGACTGGAAGGAAAAGTATGTATCTTTGCAGACAACACAAAGATCTGTAATAAGGTTGATACACAAGGTAGGGTGGATAGGATGAGAATGGACTTGGCAAGTTTGGAGGAATGGTCAAATGTATGGCAGCTTAGATTCGACACAAAGAAGTGCAAAGTAATGTACCTAGGAAACAAAAACCCAGGGGAAGAGTACACAATGGGGGTGAGATACTGACAACAGCAAAAATGGAAAGGGACCTGGGAGTAGTTATATCAGATGACCTAAAGGTGGGCAAGCAATGTGAGAAGGCAGTAAGGAGGGCTGGGGGGGATACTGGGATTCATAGGGAAAGGCATCACAAGTAGAAAAAAGGAAGTTGTTATCCCTCTGTATAGACAGTTGGTGAGACCCCATCTGGAATTCTGCATGCAGTTCTGAAGACCCCATCTCTGCAAAGACATAGACAGGGTGGAGGCTGTCCAGAGGAGGGCAGCCAAAATGGTGGAGGGTCTGCACCAGAAGACATATGAAGAGAGACTAAAGGAGCTTAATATGTATACCCTCGAGGAAAGGAGGAAGAGGGGAGACAAGATAGAAACTTTTGTAACCCCCCTACAAATGGGGGTTCCAGAAGACTTCCTTGGATTTGCCTAAATGTCCACTGCCAGGCTGGCATTCTGTGTCCTCAGTAATTTAAAAAGGGTTTGCATGTGAGTGCCCTGTTAGCCTCCCCTCCATGCCTGTCTCTTTAACAGCTGCCTATCTTGCAGTTATAATTGATCTGGGTGGAGGCCGAGTAGTTTCAGACTCGAGTCCCGACCAGGCTGCTGTGTTATTGCTCCATTCTGCCATCGCTAATTGCACAGATGGAGCTCTACAGAGATCTAAGACTATTTTCTGATTATCTGCTTTATTAATAATGATATCGCAGTTTGTCTGACCTGCCTTCTTTGCAGCATGGACATTTCTGCTATGCACTACCATTTTGGTCCTGGACTGCCAGTTTGGACCAAGTACCTTTGAGGACCCTAAAACGGAATCTGTCCCGAGGGGTTTTGTGGGAGTGAATTTCTGTGGGAATTGTAGTTTTTGCCCTTTGGTGCCTAAATGGACCTGGAGGGGGAGCCCTTGCTGTGACAGACAGATGGATCAACCAACCAAACCTTTTGGATCTCTGGGAAAGTCCCAAGGTGCCTGCAGCAGTGAGTCAGTCTGGAGTTAGAGGTGAAAGAGTAAACAGCTCAAGAGATTCGAGCAGTTGTTCCTGCGTGGTGCACAGGGGAAATCAGCGAGAAGGCTGTGCTTGGCCTGCCTGCAATCATCTTCCAAAGTGAAGAGACCTTGGGCCTGAGATCAGACCTCCTCCAAAATTGCAGCTTTTGCGATCGGAACCTGGTTTGTGATTAATTGGATTTTCCTGAAGTGGACAGAAAATTTGCTTTGGTGCAATCAGCCTGTCAGGCTTGAGACTGCCGCAGAGCATATGGTTTGCATAGAAGATCATGTGTACTGCAACCGGACTGTTATCTGAACTGTGGTATTGCCCTGTTTTTACTGTTAGTGTGTTGAATGCTGATGGTGGGTCACAGTTTGGTTCCCTACTGCTTGAATGTACCACGCTTGCTGGAAGCTGCATCCAGTACTTACTGGACTGTCTCCTAACTGTTCACCTGGCCTGAGTCTTGCCACCTCAGCCCAGCCAGTCACTCACACCACAGAGAACCAACTGATGAGAGACCCGCCTTGGGATTCAGCTCCCTGCTCAACACTATCAAACAGGAACGCCGCCACAGTGAATCATGTGGGCCCTGCTTCTCCTGGCAAACTAGCACTTTATCCTGAAGTCTCCAATTTCATCCATCCTGCATCCTGTACTGGGTAGCACAAATAAACACCAAAGTAGCTTGCTGCAATAAAGTTCAAATCAAAGTGTGTAAGCTGATTTAATAGTTGTTGCTAATCATTTTGGACTGAGCCTTCCGGCTCTGAATTACAAATTGTGGGTTAAAATGCATGCATGTTTTTCTTTCCATCACAAGGCCCCAACCAGCTGCAACACTGGCCTACCCTGGGCAATGCTTCTGGCTAGCCTGTACTAACAACTGGGTACCCAGTGTGTGTGTGACTGTGCAACAGGGACCTTTAAGTGCATGCCTTATAACCTGAATCTTTCAGATCTCGAATCAACCACTAGATCTTGTCCCCTTCCTTGTTACTGACCCTTAAATAAATCAGATCTAAATCTTTTTGCATTGAAGTCGGTAGTGGTGTACCTCTGTACAAACAGCATTGGAATACTGTTGGTTGTTGTGCTAAACCTTATTTTACAGGGGGTCTCCAGGGCCGAGCCAGCTGAACCAGTCCTGATAGTAAGTGCAACAAGTGTGGGGTTAAAACCGTTGTCAGGTGTAAATTGCAATTGTGTATTCTGAACCATTTAGGCTACTAGAGGGGAAAGGGAGGAGGGTAACAGTGTCCCAGAGGGCTGTACCCAGGTCAGTTACGCTACCACTAAACCTGTCCTCCGCATGGAGGCACCCTTTTTCAGTACCCAGGCCCCTCAACCTGCACTTGGTCACACAGACAGGGATAGTATCCCCTGGAATAGTGCCACCTACGGGTTACAGTTACAAGTACCTCAAGGGAATCAACAAAATCCAAGAGGGTAGCATCTTTCAGAAAAAGAGATGTGCAAGAACAAGGGAGCACAATTTGAAGATAGAGAGGGGATGGCTCAGAGGTAATGTGAGGAAATATTTTTTCACAGAGAGGGCTGTGGATGCATGGAACAGCCTTCCTGAGGACGTCATGGAGCCAAAAACAGTGGGGGGAATTCAAGAATGCATGGGACAGACATAAGGCAATTCTAGTGGGGGGGTAGCAGGAAGTAGGCTGTTGGTTAACTAGGATCTGCAGATTATCCATTGAGCAGGGAAATGGGCAGACTAGATGGGCCAAGCAGTCCTTATCTGCCATCAAATTCTATGTTTCTACATTAAAATCCTCTGTTTATCAATCACATTTGGTTACCATGAAAGTCAGTATGATGTCACAAGCATGAGATTTCAACATCAAGACTAGCTAAACAGCAGTAGCAGCAGATTACGTCCAAACAACTAGGCTCCTGCTACAAATTTCCTCACTAATAGAAAACAAGGAAAAGATAAAAACAGGAAATATTAGAAATACAACTAGTAGCATGTTTCTGTAGTGGCCTGTATTGTCAATAGGTAATCATAACAACTGGGTATAGTGCACCCCTATCAGAGGAATGGCACAGCCCAGGGTTTAGAATGTTGGGTATATTAGGATTTCATGCTGCAGCAACTCCCCAGTTTAGCTGTGCCATTTGAAGGGGGGAGAGAGCTACTTTTATCTTCTCTCAAGAATTTCAAGTTTCAAAATGTTAAGATTTCATTTGGGGGCTACCATTCTGCACTGCAGATTGAGGCTGCCTGTTTCGGGGAGCACCCCTAAATTAAAATCTTGCCTGTTAAGCTGTGGCTTTCCAATTGAATAACCTGCCTTTTTTCTCATTCCCTGTGTGGATCAGGAGCCACATCTGCTTTGCTAGGGTGTTTTAATGGTCTCTATTTAAAAAAAAGGACAAAAGGTGCCACAGGTAGGTACAATTTTATTTATTGGGAGTGAAAGGTCTCTGGGGGGACCTTTGGCTCTAGCATTGGTTCCTTTTGCCCTATCCCACATGCCTCAGGTTTCTATGTTTTGTACTTTTACACAGCTACTGTGTAAATTTGGTCTATTTTAGAGGTGTTTTGGTGATTTTCCACCACAGACCTTTGTTTTTCCATTTGCAAGGCCACCGTTATGGCTGGGAGCACACTCCTTCTTCAGTTAGGCTTCCTGCTATTGTCTAGATCATGCAACTGTGATGCGCGCACTTGTGCAGCACTAATTCCATTTGTGCAGTGCAATCTCCATTGAATTGCATTGTACAAATGTGCGTACATCCATGCAAGCGTACTAACACGTGCACGCACCATCAGGAGTGCGCATGCTCATTTTAGTGCTTGTTTGGCACACAAATACCGTAATACAGTTGCCATTGCTGATTATTGCCCAATAAGCAAAAAAGGCTAATAATCATTATGTTGTTATGGCTTATACATTCAGCAGTCCTGGTTTTGATTTCCATGACTCCCACTTGTAGCCCAACAAGCAATACGGCTAATAATTATTACATTATTATACTTAAACATTTGTCAGTCCTGGGTCTGAGTCCCATGACCCCCACTTACATGATATGTGACTCTGAGCAAGGCATTTAAGACTCCTCTGTGGAGAATTTTAGACCAGAAAAGATATTAGGGCTAATCATTATTTTTTACCTCATAATTGTTATTTGGCACAATTATATTTCTCTCGGCACCATGACTTATTGGAGATCATTAATCAAGAAACAATGTAAGTGCTGCAAAAAAAAGTGATGAGACCCTCCCCCATGGGTTCCTTTTGCCCTCATTGTGTTGCTCAGTACCCCCAGCTAGTTCTCCAGCCTGGGGAGGGGGAGCACCTAGTTCTTCATTGGCAGTGGCAGCAGAATCGCAAGAAATCACCTATGTTGCTCCAGAGTGAGTTTGAGCCCTGATGTCCCGCAATACATCTACACAGATACACATGACCCCAATAGGGCCTCTTAGGTCAGTGGGGCCCCATCCAGGCATGTCCAGGTGCAGCACAGTGACCTTATACTATGAAAACTGATGTGCAGGCAGACTCTGACCCTGCCTTTTTAAAGGCCAGGATGACAATTACGGGGATCTTTAACTTAATTTAAAAAAAAAAAGTCAGAAACATCCTTCATAATAAGTCCTTGTTTTTTGGACAGCTAAGGCATGTAGTCCCTTACAGCTCAGGAGGTACAGTCTGTGAAGATGGCAGATGTCGGTCCACCCCTGTCTGCATTTTTCTTCGACTACTAGGTGACCAAAATTATTGAGCAACATTGGGCAGATGTGAATCAGAAAAGTGTCTTCTCAACCACGACATGGATCTTACTTTTTAATGAAAAGGTCTCGCAGGTGGGAAGCTACTCCACTGAAAGACAAGAATGTTTGTATTTCTGAAAAGACACCACCCTGCCTATAGAAGGCTGTAGCCCTAACAGTCTTTCATGTGTGGGTGAACACCGTGTGCAGGACTGGTTTCACCTGTATCAGTACACAACATGTAGAATAGTGGATGGGTGACCATCCACAACAAGGCTGCATTTCCATCTAGGGAGTCGATGATGTCATAGAGACCTCGAGAGCGATGCTCGAGAGGTCTCTGGCATCATCAACTCCCGAGATGGAAACAGACTTCGTTGTGGATGGGCGACCATCCACTGATTTTCATAGTATATGGTTTCTCAAAATAGATACAAGGTTCATACCTTGTTCACGCTTCCGCATCCTCCTTGCTCGAGTCCCTTTCCCTAAGATAATGGTCCTCCTCCTCGCTGCAGTTACGTGCTCATGTTCTGGTCACGTCCGCGCTTCTCGACGTAGTCCTACTCTGCTTTTACCGAAACTGTGCCACTTTGTTAAAAAAAACAGAAACAAATAGCAAATTGATATTTTTCACAAACTGACCCGATTATGGTAGTCCGTGTCCACACTGTCTGCTCCCCAGACCGCTCGCTAAATGAATCCGCCATTTTTGTATGTATTTTTTGAATCTCTGCCTGTTTCCACCAATCAGGTAGGAGCTTAAGTGGGAAAAGTTGTCGTACTATCGATGTGACATCAGAGCAATAGTACAACAACTTTTTTGACCTTTGAACTGTCCTACAACAAGATTTGGAAAACCTTTGTTTTCCACAAACAATAAGCCCTAACTATATACTATAGTTGTATGTCTTATGCTTCTATTATTGGCCAGAGCCTTCAACATATGGGTGGCCTTTCTGAAGGGGCGAACCATTTTTGCAATTCATGGCCTTGGCTCCACCTTCCAGGTGTCTTTTTAGTGAAGAGTTTCGTGTCAGACTGCTCAGCCTTCCTCATTGTTTTTGACCATGAGAGCCTTGTGGCTTGTCATTGGGTCTGGTCAAGCTTCATAAGTTAACCTGTTTAACATCCCCTTGGCGGAACCTATGCTTTATTTCACTGCATACTATTTAAAAAAATGCACAGAAAAAGGCTTTCCCCAGTGTCAAACAACAGCACAAGACTACCATTACCCAGTGGGGTCAAGGTAACGGCTGGCACAGATATTTCTGAAGGGGGTTCTGCTCCTTCAGAAACTGGCACCTGAGAAGGCACACTGAGGAGGCAGTATAGCGCAGTGGTCTAAGGCTCTGAGCTGCAAATCTGGTGACATCCAGCAGACCAGACCTGGGTTTTAATCCCACAGCTTCCACTTGCATACAGTGTGACCCAGAGCAAGTCACTTAACCTCCTTGTGCTCACAGGTCGCTCCTGTGAAAAAGCTTTCAGCTTAGTGTGCTATACCTGGTAAACAACAACTGAAAAAAAAAAAAAAGAATGGAGGATCCTACTCAAGTAACAAGGTTATGGTATCAGACAAGCACTGGCCAGGCACCATGCAGGAGGCCCAGCACCATAAGCATGGTGCCTCACAAGGGAGCATGCGGCCCATCTCTGACTCCATTTCTTTGTGGTAGATTAGAGGAGTTTTCTTCAAGATGCCTTATTAGGGGTCACTTCTTCACTCCAGTTTTCAAGGGTAACGGAAAGGCCAGATGTCGTCAGAGCTCCTGGCTCTCCTTTTTTCTTTTGAGCCATAGTGCAGGTCCCGCTAATCAATGAGTTCAAGGGTCCTGCTGGTTTTATTTTATGGTCCCAAAAAAGTTAGGGAGTTGCCAGGTCTTTTCTAAATTCAAGCACCTGAACATGTTTGTGCTCCACAAACCTTTCAGGATGGAACCCGAGAGGTCAATCACCAGGCTGTCCATTCAAGGGGTTTTCTTAAGCCCCAATACATCTGACAGATGCCTGCTGCCACATCCCCTCTGTCAGTCCTACTCAGAGTATCTCAGATTTTTGATACTGGACCAACCCTCCAGCACAGGGCACATCTCTCCACCTGAGCATCAGACCCTCTGATTTCCTTGAAGGTGTTGATAATCCTAATGGCTTAATGTCTATCCTGATTGAACAACCTGCTTATTCAAGTTCCAACACTGTACTTAGCGAGAGGTTGGTACTCAGCACTCTAGATATGCTGGAGTCGCGTGACTAAGGGTGAACTGGGAGAAGAGCTCTACCAAGCGGTCTCAGACCTTGGAATGTCTGATGGTAATTTTTGGCACAAAATCAGGAAAGGTTTAGCCACCTTTATGCAGGAAGGTGAACTTTGTCAGAAGTCTGCTTGCTCTGCCGGCCCAGTGGTTCTGAGGGTTGAGGTGCTGGACAACACACCTCGTGCCACACCAGTGACCAGGGTTTGGGAATGGACTTGGGCCACCAGGGGCTGGCAGGGGGAAGGAAGGATTGAACATCCCATGACAGCTCTCCTTCCTTTGGGGTGGGAGAGGGACATGCATCGTGCTGCAGTGACACCCAATGGAGGCTGGGTGCTCTGCAAGACACGGGCATACACTGGGGGAAGAGTGTGGCAGGTGTCTGCACATCGGTGCATTGATGCCAGTGCACATCTGGCTCCTCGGTGGGATCTAATCAGAAGGAAAAAAGTGGGGCATCCTCAGCGGCTGATAGCCGGCCCTGCGTCCCTGGAGTTAAGAGGTGTCTTTGCCAGCTCCGTGCCTCAGGTCCCTATGGGGGGGGAGATGCTGCCATTGGCAGAACAGTGCGATTGGGCATATGAAACTGCACATCAGACCAACTACAGAGGTGTGGGTGCCGGTTGCCAGAGGTTGCAGGGGACCACTCTGACCAGGCGTGAGAAATACAGTCGTGATCAAAAAATAAGAAGTCCGCTAGGCAGCAATAGTTAAATCCTGCGGACTCACTTCCAGATGTGACCTATTTAATGGGTTTTCTGTAGGCCTGGAATCCCTCATCGGAGGATTATCAGCCAGTTTTCCTTACCCATCAGCTTTGTCACTCCCTGAGTTGGTGAGTGGACGTGCAAGGTCTGAGCAAGTTCCACTAGAACCTCTAGAGTTAATTCTCACAACAAATGTCAGCCTAGTTGGATAGGGGGCAGGTCAGAGCCACTTTCCAACTCAGGGAACTTGGTCAAGCTACAAAAAGCATCTCCACATCAGTGGTCAGGAGATGGAGGAGGTCCGCCTAGCTTCCCTTCGTTTTTTTCATCCATGATGCTAAACATGGTGTGCATTGGTGCATAACCATTAAGGCATGAGGAATGTTTTGAGAGATCACTGACCTGCGGGCAGTTCACCTAGGAGGGAAGTTGAAACTTCAGACAGACTGGTTAATCAACAAATGTTCATCCTGTGGAGTGGATGCTGAACCAGAGGTTTTCAAACTCCTATGAAACTGGTTTGGTCAACCTCATATCTATCTGTTCACATCCAGCTCCAATGCTTGGATCCGAGAAGGTTCTTCAGTCTTTTTTGGTGCCCACAGCTGGGGGCAGTGGTCACTCTGCCTCGAGAGTGGACCTTCAGTAGAGCGTATTTTCATCTTTTCCAAAGTCTTTATTAAAAAAGGTATAATAAATAGAAATAAAAAGTGCTCTAGAGGGAGCTACATCTTGCAGAGTGTCCGAGAAGACTATAGTTCTCAGACTAAGCACATCTTGCTCAGCAAGCACCCTTACACCTTCTGGAGTGAGGGACCTGCTATCAGGGTCTCTCTCTCTCCACCCAAAAAATCCAGGAATGAAATAGCTCACACCCTGGCTCCTGAGAAGAGAAGGCCCTTCCATATACCGAAAAAAAATTTCCTAAGAAAACTGCCTGACTCCTTGATGCCTTCCAGAAATTCTTTATGTCTGCAGCCTATAGTCCGGTAGGGACACCTCTCTTTTTCACCTTGGGCCAGCAGGGAAGCTTTCCTCCTTCGATGACCTCTTCTCCACAGGTGTTCAGTTTTCTACAAGAAGGTGAAGGAGGCTGACATTGAGTTCACTGAGAGGCTGGGTTCTGCTATCGCAGCCCCAGGAGTTTTTGGCCTAGGAACTAATATGCATGTGTTTGTGGGACACGTCTACTGGCCTGATTTCTGGTTTTCTATGGATCTGACTTGGGTTCTGAATGCTCTTTGCAGGGAGTTATCAGAACCACTCCCATCTACATCACTGGATGTATTGTTTTACAGACCTCCTATTAAGGAGCCATACCTTATTAGACATAAGGACAGGTGGTACTCAGAAAAGTGTTTGTCCCTCAGGTGCTCTTTGCCTTCTAGGAGTCCAGGACCAAGGTTTCTGTCCACCTCTCTGCAATCACCTTAATCCAAGAGAAGGAATTGCACAACTTGGATTTATTTTGCATCATTAGGATCTATCCTAAATGGACGGCTGCATGCCGTGAGTCTGAGAGTGTTGTCTGTTCTCATGAAATAGACAAACAGGGTCAAGAGGCCTTCCATTTTGGCCACCCTCACTAAAAGGATGCAAGCCTATGTTGTTCAGATCAATGTTGCAGTAAGAGGATGTCCTCGGCTCACCTCAAGGTTCAACACTCCAGGGTGTCATAGTATTATAGCATTATTGTAATGTGAAGGCAGAAAAGGACCATCCCAAAGGGGCACTGTTAGGGGTGGGCTTCTGGGGCTAGAGGCCTGAAGGTTTTGTCTGGGGCCCTGAACCTTTACTGTAGTGATTTGTTCTTTTCACCTGGACCTTTATATTTTTCACCGTGAGGATTTCAGCACCACTGTGGCAGTGTGGCACTGCTGCATCTACTCAAGCACTGGGCAAACTGTTTCTCCCCCGTATCTATGTCAGGACGACATTCCCCTGAAAACGCTGGATGCTGCAGAGAGAGGGTTCACAACACACAGGAGGAGCAGCCAGGCCACTGGAGCAGTGATTGGTGGACACAGCTTGAGCTTGGATTGAGTATTTCAAGTTCTTCCCCTTCCTTCCTGTTCTGCAGCCTTTTGTGACCTTTGAGTGCCAGAGCAGCGTTGCCGAAGGCTGGGCAAAATTAAATAGGATGCTGCCTGCAGCAATGGATGGGATGACTGACCTGCATCATCTGGAGCTGAGGAGCTGCATCTGCTACAAGCCACACACAGTGTGATTGTCACACCGAGCTCAGCAAGCAGCCACAAAAGTGGCGCATGTTTGTGGTCGTCGGGTCCGGTGGTCTGGTGGTGGAACAGCAGGAGTGTGAGGGTCGGTTGCGGTTGAGGGGGAGTCTGTGGCCTGCCAGCAGCTCTCTCTAGTCTTATCCTTGCCTCCTCAGTGGCCCTCACTGCGATACTAAGTCTAGCCACTCCAGTGGCACTGACTACAGCAACCCGGGGAGGAACTAAGTGAGGGAGAGAAAAGAGTACCAGTTGTCTGCAGCTATACTGGAGACAAATGTCTATGTAAATGATGATCAGAAAAATGGAAATCAAGCCAGTCCAGTGATGCAGAGGGTTGAGGCATTGGCGCCTTACTTTGAACCACACTGCTGACCGAGGTTCAGGAATGGACTTGGGCGCCGGGGGTGCAGGTGAAGGAGAAGGATCGAGTATCCAGAGGACTGCTTTCCTTCCCTGGGACAGGCTAGGGAGAGGCACTGACCTGTAGCGACCTCAGGTGGAGACCAGGGGAAGTACAGATGAGATGCACAGGGAACCAGAGGAGGAAAAACACAGAAAATGGTGCCTCCACACTGCTGGATGATGGCCACCCAGACCAGTGCCTTCACTGACCTCTGAGAAGCTGACCTGACTGCAGCAGCACCCATGACCAATGCCATTGGCTGTCAGGCCCTTCCTCCTAGGAAGAGGAGGATCCACCTGATGAAGGGTTGTATTGGGTTACTCTGAGGTGGCTATGATGTGGAGTCGAGGATCGGCATTGGAGTCACAGGGGAGAGCATCCTTGGCAATTTGGCCAAAGGAGTGGCAGATGGGGGCACAGAGGAGCCAAACAAATTAAAAAAAAAAAAGAAAAATGGAAATCAAAGTTAATCAACCTAGCAGCAGTAGAAATGAAATTAAAGGCAGCACTTGTGTACTTGAAGTCTGAGACTGACTGTAGAGTAAGTCTTGTGCTTATGAATGGCCGGGGGGAGGACGGCTCACATTGCCATAAAGAAAGCATGTATGTCTGAGGATTCATAGGATTCATACTAGGATTGGATAGGAGCTAGAGAGCCAGAAAGGCCCATAGTAAAGCTCCTATATATTTAATAATAGCTACAAATTCTGCCTGAGAGAATAAATTTATCCAACTGTCATTTATATGACTGCCATGAATTACAGACAATCATTTCAATAGGTAAGCTGTTCCACAATTTGATAATTCTTACTGTGTAAAAAAACTTTCATGGAGGAAGGTTACATTTTTTCAACTGTTAACTGCAAGGGATATCCCCTTATGGTATAAGTTGAATCCTTGAAGAGAAACCCCAAATTTGTTATTAAAGAAGGGTCATTTATAATATTACATATAAGAAGGAGATCTCCCCTTAAACGCCTAACAAATAGTGACATCAAATCAAGTGAAATATGTCTCTGTTCATATGGAACATCTTTTAAACCACACACCATTTTATTATACTTCCTCTGAACTCCTTCTATTTGTGTAATATCTTGTTTTTTAAATGGACACCATAACTGGGAAGAGTAATCCAAATGTGGAATAACATAGGACCTGTACAGAGGCATCAGAACTTTAGCATCTCTCAATATAATATTACATTTGATAGACCAAATAACACGATTAGCCTTAAGAATGATTTCATTTAAATGAGAATTTGGGAGAAAATCATCAGTTATAAATACACCTAAGTCCCTTTCTATAGATGAACTAGTTAATGCTATCTTGTCCAAAATATATATGTGCCTCGGATTTTTTAACCTGAAATGCATTACTTTGCATTTACAATGATTTAGCTTCATTTCCCAAGTGGCAATCCAATCAATTTGTCCAAATCACTCTGAATGTCAGCTATTTAAGTGGGATTTTCAACAGGTCTACCAATCTTGAATCATCTGCATGTTTTACTGAATTTGTACAAGTCTGTTTAGTGATATCAGCCATAACGAACTGAAACAAACAAGGGCCCAAAACAGACCCCTGAGGAACCCCACTGGTAACACAACCCTTACAGGAGAGTTGTCCATAGATAAGAACATATTGTGAATGATTATCCAGTCAGTTTGCTATCCATGCTGTTGTTTTAGGATTCATTTTTGAAGATGAAAGTTTATGTATGAGTACCCAATGCGGGAGGTAATCAAAGGCATTACTAAAATCTATGCGTACTACATCATAAGGATGTTTGTTATCTAAATGAAGACTCAGATCTTCATAAAAGCACAGTAGGTTGGTTAAACAGCTCCTACTATTTTTAAATCCATGTTGTTCATTATCGATGTTGTAACATAGTTGCTACATTTTAATTACTGCTATGTTTATAATGTACTTGCTATGCACAAATGTTTTATCACTATCTTGTTTTGTTCTACTGGTACTGTTGTATGTGACTAAAACAAGTCCTTGTGCAAGCACAGGAGTGGATGGACACACCATGTACAATAAGCCATTTGTAATCACAAGGTTGTTACGTAGCTTAAAGAGAGAACAAACTGTTGCTTCCTTAATCATAAACATAACACATGAGAGTACACATCACACTGCATAATCAGCACATGCCTCAGCTATAGGAAAATATTGAGATATGTCAGACTATGCTATAACAAATGGGCCAAAATTAAGAACAACATGCATCTAGTACCTGGTCATTTTGTGGAAACAGCACCTCAGTAGCTGTACTTTATTAAATATTAACCTTTTGGGTTTACAACATGTAGATTCTGGTATATATATATATATATATATACACACACACACACACACACTGTTAGGTAACCTAATAATGCCTGCACTCTTTTAAAGTTACAAGAAAGGTCAGTCGGAGATATGTGAACCACAGGGAGCTGTGACAACATACAGATTATGTGACCTTAAAATCGGCCAATACAATAAAGTCAGCCTGTGCCAAGTGGGTCATAGGGAGCTATGGCAGCATCTGGATCAGAAGACTTTCTGAAAATACAAAGTAAACTTTCAAATCGCATAATCCATATATGTATAGTGGTCACTTAGTTTTGTATTAGTTGTGGGGAACTACAAATAATACTAAATGTCCGACTTAAAATATTTCGTAATATGCAATCAATAAGGGCAAGCATAAGAAAAGACCTAACAATAGTGTTTGCTTGTGATTTCCTGTTTCTACATGCTAGTAAATAAATAACCTTTTAATTATAATTCTAGTTAATACTAGAGAAGCTCTTGAGTGCTTGATCCATTTAAATCACAAAGTTTTATTAAATGTACTAGGATACATGCTAGATTATTTTTGCTCATTAGTCATTTTGGTTCGACAGTGTCTCAGTATAATCCTAATGGAGCAATGTCGCCATCTTGTGGTGACAGTTAAAATTGTTAGCTTAATTGCAATGCATTACATTTTTACGTTCACAAACGTTTTGGGAGAGTAGCACACTTTGGAGGTGTGCCTCTCCCCTTCAATCCACTGCTCCTTTGAGCAGGCGTGGCGGTCCTGCACCAATGAGTGCGGGAGCTCTGTATGACAGCGGTGGTCTTCTGCTTCAAAGAAAATCACCATTGTCATGCAGAGCACCGCATCACGCGCCCCTGTCACGCGCCCCCACGCCACGCCCCCAAAGCTTTTCAAAAATGTTGTTTGTCGATCGGGGTGCCCAACTGTCAGCTCCACGGGCCCCAAGCCATCCTTCGCCACACTGGTAGCCCACCAGCGTGGCAAATGTCCGTTTTTTTTTTTTTGCCGACGAGGGTACCCAATACCCTATCAGCTCCTCGGCCTCCCAGTTATTTTGCCACACTGGGAGCCCACCCCAGTGTGTGCAAACATCCCACGTGGTCCTTTTTTTCAACCTGTAAAGAAAAACGGTCCCACGTAGTCTCCCAACCCTCCTCCCACAACCTGCACCCACCCACTGCGCACCCAGCTCCCCACACCCCCTCACCCATACTTACCTCTGGAGCTCAGCGACGATCTTCGTGGACCAGGAACACGTCTGCACTCTTCAAAGCCGACCGAACTGAGGAAATGCCGTAAGCTGTATAATGGGCTAGATAGGTGGGTTTCAACTTTATTGCATATCTCAGGTATTTTTGAATTTTACCACTATTAACATGGGTTTTGGGACTCTCTCATGAATGATTCACTGTCATGGCATTCAGTCTCGAAGGGTGATTTCTAGTCACTGTGCAGTCACTGCGTGAAATCACCCTTCTGGCCCAAATAATGCCATGACAGTGACTTCACTCATGAGAAGGGGTCCCAAAAACCCCACGTTGAAAATTTGGTGAAAAAATTCCTTAAAATGATTGTTTTATTTAGCGCATGCTACAGTTCCTACGCACGCTCATAGGTTTGCGAATTTTCAATATTTCCACTCCAGATTTTCAACATTGCCATTTTACCACACCTTCTTATGAGTAGTACAGCTGTCATTTTTCACATCTCACCCAAAATGTGTTTCCGCCCATGTAGCGCACAATGGCATAATCGGTGTGCGAACTCAATGTATGGGACACATTAAGAAAATCACAGTGACACTGTTCATGAGCAGAGATCTTAAAATGGCTATGTTGAAAATTTGGTGAACAAATTGCAATAACTGTTTTACGAGTCTGCGTTGTACAGTTCCTACGCACACTCGTAAGTTTGTGAATTTTCAATATTTTCACTTCAGATTTTCAACATTACCATTTTACCACACCTCCTTATGAGCAGTACAGCTGTCATTTTTCACATCCTGCCCAAAACATGTTTTCGCCCATGTAGTGCACAATGGCGCAGTTGGTGTGCAAAACCAATGTATGGCACACAGTAAGATAATCACAGTGACACTGTTCAATAGCAGAGGTTTTAAAATACCAATGTTGACAATTTGGTGAAAAAATTCCTGACAATGACTGTTTTACGAGCGTGCATTGCACAGTTCCCACGCACACTTGTAGGTTTGCGAATTTTCAATATTTCCACTCCAGATTTTCAAGATTGCCATTTTACCACACTTCCTTATGAGCAGTACAGCTGTCATTTTTCACATCCTGCCCAAAACATGTTTCCACCTATGTAGCGCACAATGGGGGTAACAAAAAGGTCATGCTGAAAATTTATTGTGCAAGTACCAGCAATCGCACAGGGCATTAGGGTAAACCACCATACATGCCAAACACCACTGCTAATACCTGCAAGCGAATGTTCGGCATTGACAAATGCTTATTAAGCTAAGGGAAGCAGTATGACCAAATATGGATAAACTGTTATGAAAGCAATGCTAAGCAAAAACATAATCACCAGTGTCACAACTCATGGACAACATTAGGCCATACCAACATAGCCAATCAGAGACTGACAAATATCATGTAGCTAAAGTATTACTTTAAATGTAATTTCCTGAAGTTGTTTGTCACACTGCATATAAGCCCCACTGCCTAAAGCTTTGGGAGAACATGTAACCAGACTGCGAAGAGCACTGCATTGCTCCTAATAAAATACCTTTTTGTCTGCAGGAAAGTTCTCCGATCTGTTACTCTTTGATGTCTTTTTCCTCCAGGTGCCTGAGCCAAAGATCACTTAGCCTACTGCCCGCCGGCTGGCAATTCATAGGGTTACAGTGTTAACACATGATGTAGTAATCAAATCCTTAATAAGACTTTCCAGTAGTTTACCCATAGAAGAGGTAAGGCTAATTGGCCGATAGTCTTACCATACATTTTTTGGGCCTTTTTTGTGAATAGGAATAACAAAGGCAATTTTCCATAGTTCTGGTACATAGTTAAAATTTAAGCAATGTTCAAATAACAATTTAATGGGGAAGATTAGGCAGTCAGCCAGTAAGTACAAAAACTGTCCCAGAATGTCATCAGGAGAAACATTTATCTTTCTCTTAAGATGACTGAGTTTAACGTGGATATCTGATTCAGATATTGATATGTATGTGCCATGAGAATGATCAACAGGATGCATATGTTGTGTAGTCTGAAATACATTACAAAAATTTAGGTTAAAATGTTTGGCAAATTCCAGTGGATCACAAATTAATTTATCATCCACTTGAATTGGACCAACTTTACAACTATTTTTTTCATGGAATTGATATAAGAAAAAAAAGGTCTTGCTATTATCTTTTCTTGCATTTAAGGCCAGATGTATCTCAAATCTCCTTTTAGATCTTCGTATACTGTTTTTACATTTTTGTTGAATATATAAAAAAGAATTCCAGTTTGAGGGACTACGTTTTTTTAAACTCTGTGTGTCTGTGTGGGGCTGGCCATGTGGGGTCTCTTAGAGACAGAGTGGACTCTTGTGCTGCCTGGGCTGGCATGACAGAAGGAATCAGCCTTGGAGCACAAAGCACATTTTGAATGAAGAGTGTGGCACTGTCTGTGTGTGTGACACTGCAGTGAGTGTGGCACTGTCTGTGTGGTGGCACTGCAGCGAGTGTGGCACTGTAGTGAGTGTGGCACTGCCTGTGTGTGGCACTGCAGCAAGTGTGGCACTGTGTGTGTGTGTAGCACTGCCTGTGTGTGTGTGTGTGTGGGGGGGGCAATGCCTGTGTGTGTGTGTGTGTGTGTGTGTGTGTGGCACTGCCTGTGTGTGTGGCACTACAGTGAGTGGGGCACTGTGTCTGTGTGGCACTGCAGTGAGTATGGCACTGTGTGTTTGACATTGCAGAGAGCATGGTACCCTGTGTGTGTAACACTACAGACAGTGTGGCACTGTCTGTGTGTGTGTGACACTGCAGTGAGTGTGGTACTGTGTGTGTGTGAGTGTGTGTGTGTGTGTGTGACACTGCAGTGAGTGTGGCACTGCCTGTGTGTGTGGCACTGCAGTGAGTGGAGCACTGTGTCTGTGTGGTACTGCAGTGAGTGTGGCACTGTCTGTGTGTGTGGCACTGCAGTGAGCATGGCACTGTGTGTGAGACTTTGCAGAGAGCATGGCATTGTCTGTGTGTGTGACACTGCAGTGAGTGTGGCAGTGTGTGTGTGTGTGAGTGTGGCACTGTCTGTGCATGTAGCACTGTGTATGGCACTGCAGTGAATGTCACAGTGTGTGTGGCACTGCAGTGAGTGGGGCACTACAGTGAGTGGGGTACTATGTCTGTGTGGTACTGTCTGTGTGTGACACTGCAGCGAGTGTGCTACTGTCTGTGTGTGGCACTGCAGCAAGTGTGGCACTGTGTGTGTGTGTGTGTGTGTGTGTGTGTGTGTGAGAGACAGTGCAGTGAGTGTGGCATCGTCTGCGTGTGTGACTGCAGAGAGTGTGGCACTGTCTGTGTGTGTGATACTGCAGTGAGTGTGGCACTGTGTGTGTGGCATTGCAATGACTGTGGCACTGTGTGTGTATGTGTGTGTGTGCGCGCCTGTGTATACTGATGCATCTGCACTGTGGTGGCTGTGGCTGCTGACAACTGACTGATTATCTTGCTGAGTTATGGACCTGTGTGAATGTATGGACAATAATTTCATAAGGGTCACACTCACTCAGACAGGTCATCCACCATCACTGGATGCCCAACCCTCCTACATGCCCTGCATACTCCTTAAATATCAGTAGATTTAGCCCAGGTCTAGTGATATTTAGGAAGTACACTATTGACTATGACTTTTATTCCAAAACATGAAGTTTTAACCTGACAACTGACAAGCCATCCAAACAAATGGCACAAAATAATGGAACAGGAGTGCGGGAAAAAACAAGGCTAAAGTAACAAAAAATGCGTTATTTTGCACAAGAAAGCATCAAAATTTCTACAGGTTCTGGGGGCCTAGGCGGCCCCCCAGACCCACTGTTTTTGGATTAGGGCCTGGGCCCCAAATAATATCTCAAGCTAGCAACACCTCTGCCATCCTGGCCCATCCAGTCTGCCCATTTCCTCATTCCCCCTACGTGTTTCCCTTTATCAGAGATTATTTTTGCTTCCCTCCCACCAACCCCTATACCTGTCCCAGGCTCTCTTAAGGGAGATAGGAAATGATTTTTACATAGTTATCTGCCCTTCCATCTTCCTTTCCATGCTTGTTATGTATTCTGATATGCTTTGATGATTTTTCAATAAATAAATAACCTAGCTTTGGGGTGCCCTCAGATCTACATAGAGTTCCACTCCTCCCCAGCTACTGCACTTGATTTTCATATTTCTAAAACATTCTTTGACATCAGTAACTCCCATTCCTTGCTATTCATCTGAATGGCCTGGAATAGAGTTTGTGATGTCACAGAATGTTCAGGCAGTATGAAAAAGACAGTAGAAACAGCTGAGGGATGAGAGACTCAGGGTAGTTAAAAGGCAACATTAGATTATTAATTTAACAAAAAAAGTCAAAAACATATCAGAGTACTGGGCAGCCAATAAAAGAACAACCGGAGCGCATCTAGAGGTGCAAAAACTGTTTCCTATCAGGTTTAAATCCTTCCACAGTTTCAGTATTCACCACCTCTTCAGGTAAATTGTTCCATGACTCCACCACCCTTTAAGTGAAGAAACATCTCCTCACATTACTTTTAAATCTACCTCCTTCCAGTCTCAAGCTATGACCCCTTGTTTTTACTCCATTTTCTTTTAAATATACTGCCCTCTCTTACTCTGTTTATCCCCGTTATGTACTTAAATGTCTCAATCATATCACCTCTCTCCCTTCTAATCTCCAGAAGGCACAAATTTAACTCCTTCGATCTAGATTCATATGTTTTATCCTTCATTCCTTGAACCATTTTAGTTGCCCTCACCTGAACCCTTTCCAATCCATCAATAACCTTCTTTAAAGAGGTCTCTAAAACTGGACACCATACTCTAACCATTGTCTTACATAATGGCATCAATGCCTCTCTTTTAATACATGTGATTCCCTTACCAATACATGCCAGCATCCTATTTGCTTCACCCGCTGCCATACTACATTGGTCTCCTACCTTGAGATTGTCTGAGATTATAATTCCAAGGTCTCTTTCCTGCCCTGTTATTTTTAACTGTTCCCCACCTAGAGTATACTTTGCTGTTTGATTTTTCTGTCCCAAATGCATAACCTTACACTTCTACACACTGAACTTCAGTTGCCAATTTTAACTCCACCATTCCAAAGTAATCAGATCCCCTCTCATAGCTCCATGCCTCCTTCTATATCAACCCTATTACATAATTTTGCATCATCTGCAAAGGGCACATTGTCCCTCCAGTTCCCTTCATTCACATATCTGGACCGCCTTGTATGGTATGGGCTGCACACCCATTGGCTCTTGCTCTGAACCAATGGGCGTGCAGCCCCTACCGACAGTCAGTTGGCAGGTGGGAGGCAGCAGGTAGGGGATGCTGCCGCCCACCGCTGACAGGGGGAGTAGGGTTGTGGGGCTCCATGGGTGGGTGGGTGGGGGCTACTAGATCACCAGGGTACGTGGACCTTGGGGGTGGTGGACTCTAATGCCCGCGATCGGGCTTCGCGTCCACTGGACCACCAGGGATATGTTCTTGGGGTTGAACTTCTGTTCTGCCCGCGATCGGGCTGTGGTGGGGGATTACTATGGGTTTGCCCGTGATTGGGTCAGTCGGGGGTGGGGGGGGTTACTTCACTTATGCCCACGATCGGGCCAGTCGGGGAGAGGGGAGGTTACTTCACTTGTGCCCGTGATCAGGCTGCAGGGAGCGTTGGTCCCTGATGGCTGCAGCCTGGCAGGGCGCCAGGCACAAGTCCTTGGGGATCGATGCACCTGCATGCTAATGGCATGCAAATGGGGCCATAAATAGATGCAAATTGCCCCCCTGCACCTTGCATAAATGATGGCCCCATTTGCATGTCACCTTTTGAATATCGGAAATTTGCACATGGCACAATGGAACTTGCGCCACTGCATCTTGAATGCTCCACTCTGACCACTTGCGGTGGCGCAAGTTCCACTGCGCCATACACAGTGGCTGTGGCTGGGGGGGTGCTATTCAAAGGAGTTGCTCAATAGCTCAACTCCGTTGAATATCGCCCCAGCCACACCCCAGCGTAACTATTTTGTGCAGCGCAAGGGCTTGCGCCACAGAATGGCGCAGTTTGAATATCCAGCCCATTGAGTACAAAAAATTCAATGGTACATGGGTTGCAATGACAAGCAGTTCACAAATTGTGCTAAGGCATTACACATGGTATGCCAGTGTCCTGTGGAAGAGAGAGAGGCAGAGGTAAACTGTTAGGGTGAGGTAGGGAGGGGTAGTGGAAGATGGAATAGGGAGGGCAGAGGGAAAGAAAAGAGCCAAAGTGTAGGTGGTGGGAGGCAAGTGCTAAGACAAAGGGAGTGGGAGGCAAGTGCTTGGGCAAAGATTTAACCTGGCGGGCCAGGAGTTGGACCAGGGATAGGTTAAATAACAATGCCAGTGGTCTTGCAAGTTCCTCCTTCAGTTCTCTCAGAGCCCTAGGATGCAACCCATTTGATCTAATTGCCTTGTCTACTTTTAACTTCCTGTATTCTGTCCTCTCTAAATGGACTTTGATCAAACTCACATAAGCCACTTAACTTCTTAATTAGCTCTGTCCCTTACCCTCTCCCTCCAACTGTGAATACAGAGCTAAAATACCCATTTAATACCTCTGCCCGATCAAAATCTCCTCGACCTTTATATCCCCTTCTCCTTTCATTGGCAATCCCGTCTTCTTCTTCTGTTTTTCCCCACATACCTTAAAAAGATCTTTTAAAGCATTAGTTTTAAGGCTATGCAAGACAATTACATGGTCTCACATCTACACATGCACAAAACATCCATCTTGATGTTCAGAGTTCGGCTGGCACAGTTTGGTTGCAGAGTGCTACAGACAGCAGTTTGCAAGTAATTTTTAGTGCTGGCATATGGGATAATCTTCTCCCCCCTCCCATTTTTTCTGGGTACTGCTTCTTAGAACCCAGTCGTTATGATTACCCACTGATAATGTGGAGGGCTACAGAATGAAGAAATTAATTTCATACTTACCATAATTCCCTTTTATACGTTATCTGCAGCATTGTCAATGGGGCCCTTCCAGGAGCCTGCTCCCACTGGAGAATCTTATCCTGTATGCTATGAGGGATGTCCTGTTGTAAGAATCCCCAATCATTTTGTCTGATATCCCTCTTTCTTGCTGTACTGTACTCATAAATATAATGCATGAAAAAAAAAAAAGGAAAAAGGTTTATTTTTTGATCAGTCTGTGACCACAGGTTAACAGCCTTACCAATAACTTTTGAGGCATTTTCCTTGTTACAGATGGCCTCACTGCATCCAGTAGTTGCCTGGAACTTCTACCATAGCGGTGATCAGCCTCAGTTTTTCAAATATGCAAAAGATTTGGAACCTGTCTTTGGTACAGGATGGTTCTTCCAGCAAGGAGAACTGAATTGTCCAAACCTTGAGTCCAGTGGAGAGCCTTTTACTCCTCAGATGTCTACCTGGAAAGTAAGACAGTTTCTTCTTTACATGTGGCAATACGTTTTATGTTGACAATAGATTATATTGTATGAAAATGTGTAACTATTATGGCACTGCAAGGTAAGTAATAAGTGGGGAGTTGCTGCAGCAAGGAATCCTTATATGTCCAACATTCTAAAGCTTGGGCTGTGCCATTCCACTGGTAGGGGTGCACAATACCTAGCTGTTATGATTCCCCCTTGACAATGTTGGAGCTAAGAGAAAAGGAAATTATGGTAAGTATGAAGTTAATTTCTTCTATAATTTCCAACATGTTCCCAGAGGTGTCATAGATGCCTTAAAAACTCAGTGCATAACGTGGATTAGCACTCACCTCTTGTTGTGTGACATTATGCTGTGTGGAATTTTCAAATTCCAATGGAATAGAATTACACAGGATTTCAGAAAATTCAGCTGAACTCCTAAGAACTTTGTCAGTAGCGGAGTTGTGAAAGTTCAAAAGTGAATACTTTTCGTAGATTAGAAATCAATGGTTGGCATAAAATATCTCAGCAGTTTCCGTAATCCTCAAAAAGTTATTTTGCAGTTTGCATGAAAATGTTTTTAGAATTCCACAGAATACAATAAGAAATTCTGGAAAGGCTTTGGGAAGTGGAATTGCCATTCTGCACTCCACATGGCTCTGGTTACATTGGCTTTGTAAGGGTATAAGGGAGGCATCTTTCCTTAAGCTGGGCATGGCAGTAGAGGGATATAATGATTGTTCAGATTTATAGTTTGATCACTGTTGAGTAGAGTGATTAGAGAAGGAGCTAGCTTAATACCTCATCACCATCATCATTTTTTAAATGTAAGACGCTGGTCCCATTTTTCAAAGGTTGATGCAGGGCTTGCATTAAGCACTGTATCAACCCCATTGTTTGGCATAGCTGCTCCAAACTCCTTTGCCACAACCCCACACAATTTTACTACACTGAGTGCAGTTGCAACAGTTTCCACATTTTATGGCAGCTTGCGCCAAATATTTGGTATAAACCCCATAAAAAGGGTTCCCCAAATAGTGCAAATTAGACCAAGGGGAGCTGATCTAACTTGTAGCATTTGGCACACAGGAACAAAAATACAGATCGGCATCAAGAAAACACTGCAAGCCTCCTGCGCCATATGATCAGTGCACCTGGGGCTTGTGGCATTCTCAGAGTTTTTGACAATCGGACCCCATCTCTCAAAATGTGAGAAAAACACTAAATGAAGGAGACCTCATAGAAACATCGAAGTTGTTGGCAGATAAGGACTGCAAGGCCCATCCAGTCTGCCCATTTTTTCTATCTTATGAATGTGCCATAGGTCTGTACTCTGTCAATGGCTTATCTAGTCATTCTCATCCGTATTGCTCCCTTATGTCAATCCCATGCCTGTTTGAAGCTCCTGCACTGTAGTCATATCCACCACTTCCTGAGGTAGGCTGTTCCATGCATCCACCACCCTTTCTGTGAAAAAGAACTTCCTCACATTACCCCTTAATCGGCCTCCCTCTAATCTCATGCTGTGTCCTCTTGTCCTACTATTTTTCTTATATTGAAACATGTTAGACTCCTTTACCTTGTTAATGCCCTTAAGATGTTTGAATGTTTCGGTATTATCACTCCTCTCCATCTTTTGCACCAGGGTATACATACTGAACTCCATTAATCTGTCCTTACATGTTTTCTGATGCAGTACCTGCAACATTTTGGTTGTCCTTTGCTGGACTACTTCCATTTTGTTAATGTCCTTGTGCAGATGCGGCCTCCAGTACTGCACACAGTACTCCAGATGGGGCCTAACCAGTGTCTTGTAAAGAGGAATCATTATCTCCCTCTTATGACTTGCGATACCCCTACTAATACACCTTAACACCCCTCTAGCCTTACCTACTGCTTTAGTGGTCTGCTTGGATGATTTCAGTTCATCTGTGGTGATGATGATGATGCCCAGGTCTCTTTCTCCCCTTGTGATTGCCAGCAACTCCCCTCCCAACCTATAGGTACCTTCAGGGTTTCTCTTCCCTATGTGCATGATCTTACACTTCTTTGCATTAAGCCCCAGTTGCCACTCTTTCAACCATTTTGCCAGTTTATCCAGATATCTTCGCATTCTGCCCATCCCATCTGGATCATCTACTCTGTTGCAGATCTTGGTGCCATCTGCAAACAGATAAACCTTACCCTCCAGTCCATCTGCAATGTCTCTGATGAAGATATTGAAGAGGGCTGGCCCCAGGACTGATCCCTGAGGTACCCTACTTGTGACTTGCATCTCTTCTGATTGTATACCATTTACCACCACTCTCTGTTTTCTGTCTACCAACCAGTTTGCCACCCAGTTGACCAACTTCTAACCCACCCCGAACCTACCCAGCTTATTAATTAATTGTCTATGTGGAAAAGTATCAAAATCTTTGCTGTAGTCAAGGTAGGCAACATCAACTGCACGCCCTTGGTCCATAACTCTGGTTACCCAGTCAAGGAAATCTATGAGATTAGTTTGACAGGAACTTCCTGTTGTAAACTCATGTTGTCTTGGATCCTGTGCTCCTACAGATTCCAGGGTGTTACACTATCCTTTCCTTAAGGAGTACCTCTATAATCTTGCCCACTACTGAGGTAAGACTGACTGTTCTATAGTTCCTTGCCTCCTCCCTGCTACCACTCTTGTGGAGCGGGATCACATGAGCCCTTCTCCAGTCTTCTGGGACCTCTTCTGTGCTCAGAGACTCACTTAACAGTTCTGATAATGGCTCTGCTAGTTCCACCCTTAGCTCCTTTAGTGCCCTGGGATGTATGCCATCAGATTCCATTGCCTTGTCCACCCTGAGCTTAGTGAGCTCTTGTAGGACCCTTTCTTTTGTGAAAGGACTTGTGCACACCTCCATCCCCTCTGTGTCCATGGTGCTGAGCTGTGGGCCCTGCCCTATCTTCTCCTTAGTAAATACTGAGCAGAAGTATCTATATAAGATAGATGCTTTTCCTTGGTCCTCCTCCACACACTCCCCCTTATCCCCTTTGATCTTAGCAATATTCCCTCTGTACTTTCTCCTTTCACTAATGTATCTATAGAAAGTCTTGTCCCCTTCTTTTACTGTTCGTGCTAGTGTTTCCTTGGTTTGGGCCTTTGCCTGCTTTACTGCCTTTATCGCTTCACTTAGGGAAGTTTGGTATGCCTCCCTATCTTCATCCTGCTGTGTTCCCTTATATTTCCTGAAGGCCAACCTTTTTGGTTCTGACCTTTTCTGCTACTGTTTTTGAGAATCAAAGTGGTTTCTTCCTTCTTTTGCTCTTGCTTTTCTCTCTAACACAGGGTATGTTGCTTCAAGTATTGCATCTTTAATACTTTCCTACTTTGCCTGTACCCCCTCACCTCTATTTCTTCTTGCCAGGGCTAACTTAACTCTACTGGCCATCTTATCAAAGTCACCTCCTTTGAAGTCCCATATTTTTTTCCTGGAATGGAATGATTTAGTTCTAGTGGCCAAAGTGAACCATACCATGTGATGGTCATTGGAGATCTGCGATCCTTTCTCAGTTAGTTAGTACTAGATCTAGGATAACCCTGTCTCTTGTGGGTTGTTGTACCAGTTGTTTGAGACCCTCCCCCTGCAAGGAATCCACGATGTATCTAGTTCTGGCGGATGTTCCTGCTGGTATTGACCAATCTGTATCTGGCATGTTGAAGTCTTCCATTATCAGAACCTCTCCTTTAGTTGTCATGTTTTGTATAGCTTCTAATAGTAATGTGCCTATGTCCTCCCCCTGGTCTGGGGTAGAGATGCAGCGAATTTAAAATTCACCGGCGAAGTGAATGCAAAGTTGGCACTTCGCCTTGCCACTCCACTATGCGGAGTGGGCAATGCAAAGTGCTCACTTTGCCTTGTCATTACCACTTTGTGTTAAGACAGAATGGCAACACAAAGTAAGGCAAAGTCATTGTTTTTAATGGACTTTGCGTTCCTCGTTAGGATTCTAAGTGATCCACTTGGTGTTTCAGATTTGGCAGCCCCCCCACACATCACATGGCTTACAGTACTGTAAGTCACATGCTCTTTAGATAGGCAGGAAGAAAGTGAGTCATACAAGCAGACACTTTTACTTTCTCCTGTGCAGGTGGAGAGAGAGTAGTGTGTTTTGTGACTGCTGATACTTTTAGATCAGAGTGAGGAGGATATTTAAACTTTGATTTAGACCCAACAGCTTTTTTAAAAGCTACATTTTTTTGTCTTTTCTGTACTTTTTTTTACTTAATTTGTTCTTTCTGTAAATTTTATTTTTCTTACCTTTATAAGTAGTTAGTTGTTTGTCTGTGTGTGTGTGGCTGTGTGTGTGTTGTGTGACAATGTGAGTAGTGATTGCTCTGACTGAGGGAGCTCAGTAGGAGAGATGGACATGGGTGAGGGAATGTCTGGGGTGGGGGCTGCTTTGGGAGAGCGTGGTAGTGGTAAGCATCGTACCGTGTGCATGTGTGGAGGGCATGGGCACCCATTCCTGTTGGACCACTCAAAAGTTGTGAGTGCCCCCCCTCGAAGCAGGACCAGCACCGCTTCCTGTCCTGACTCTGAGGCAGTTGAACCACCACCACCAAGTCCAGCACCAGGTCCTCTGGAGCAGGATGTGCCTGTTCCCCCGGGCCCATGTGTGGATCCCATCCCTGTTCAGCACTGTGACCAGCAGGCTTACAATACATCCAAGTAACTATTAAAAAAAAATTATGTTGTGATTCATGACATGATCGTAAATCGTGATTTGTGACTGCATTTGTGACCATGATGATGAAGAAACATGAATGCCTATGGCTGTACTTCCCGGGCCCCGATGAGCTGTAGCTTAAAACTCCCAGACTTAAAAACACGTATCAATGAGTACAATGGTGGGGTGGTGAAGCCTGGAGAGATACTACAAAACAGGCTTACAATACATCCAAGTAACTAGAAAAAAATGTATGTGATTCAGTAATGTGAATGATCATGAATCATGATTTGTGACTGCATTTGTGACCGTGATGATGAAGAAACATGAATGCTTACTGCCTACGGCTGTACTTCCCTGATGAGCTGTAGCTTAAAACTCCCAGACTTAAAAACACATATCAATGAGTACAATGGTGGGGTGGTGAAGCCTGGAGAGATACCACAAAACAGGCTTACAATACATCCAAGTAACTAGAAAAAAAATTAATGTGATTCGTAACGTGAATGATCGTGAATCGTGATTTGTGACTATTTGTGACTGTGATGATGAAGAACGTGATTTGTATCATGAGTGACTCGTGATGATAGTTCTGACTTAAAACTGCATATTAATGAGTACAATGTTCATGCCAAATTAAGCACCATACCTGTCCAGTACTCTGAAGGGAAGCCAAAGAAACAACTGTGACTTAAGTAACAGATGGAGACTGGGCCCTAAAGAGATGCAAATGCACAGACAGATTAAGATTGCGCTGTGCACTGAAGAGATGCAGACACAAAGGCACAACACCTAACCAGTGCTCACCATCAGAAATTCAAATCTGGAAAAGAATATCTTTACCAGTTGAGGCGGGCCACGCGGGGTGTTCAGTGTACTGTACTGCTGCAGTAACAGTCACTAGTACTAGTATCAGTACCAGTAAAGATACCACAAAGAAGTACAAAAATCACACAGCTGCAGTGGATAGCAGCTTCACATTGCTAAAATTATTATGTGGCACAATAATAGGTGTCTGATTTGATGACACGCATCACACACATACTCACACACACACTAAGTAATGCATAGCAAATGGAAAACTTCAGTAATATTACCACATATTTTAAACAAACTAAAATGATGCACTGCTGCACCACGACAATCAGCAAAAAAATGGCAAGAAATATTGAAAATATTACTGTGTGTACATTAACACAGTTAAACAAGAAAAATATCACCAAAACAGAAAGCACTGTCTTTTTCTCCAAGTTAATCTACCTACACCTCAGATACACCCCTCCCCAAAGCACACTTCCACTGTCTCTCAGTACACAGACTGAATGTTGTACATTAACATTCAAAATTCATACACAAACAATAAATGCTCAATGATATGAGCACAGGAGGGTTTCCTATAATCAATGAACTAAAGTTTCAGCAAAACAAATTACTCAAAAAGGCTTTTTTAACAGTTTTTTGAAGGTTTGAATTGCAGAGAACTCTCAGAGCAGATTGTCTCCTACAGCTTCCACACACACTACCCCAAACTGAGGCTGCAAAACAATCTAGAGCCCATGTGACCTGAAATCCCATGAAACACTGCAAAATTCACCTTTGAGCTTGAAAACAAGGTGAAATAGTGAAATACATTATTTTCAATGTACTTTGCCTTAAATTGTGAGTAGATGTAGTGGTTCAGGAAAGGTAAATAACGCAAAGTCATTGTTTTCAATGGACTTTACGTTACCCATTTGCAATGCGAAGTGCTCCGCTTTGCGTTGCAGGGCACTCTGTGAATTTGCCTTCACTCCGCGGATCACTTCGTGGAGTGAATTGGGTCCACTTAGCCCACCACTAGTCTGGAGGCCTGTAGACAACCCTAGTTCATATGGCTGTCCCAGTTCCTGTTTCCAGGGTGGCCCACAGTTCTTCTCCCCTTTTTGCACCTTGGTCTCTTCTGAACAGTACATAGCCGGGTACTGAAGTCTCCCAAGTGTGGTTACTGGTGAACTATGTCTCGCTAATGGCTTCTATGTCCAGTTTAGCGTCTGTCATTTTTGCCTGCAGGTCTTGGATCTTATTTCTCAGACTGTGGGTGTTTGTGTACATGATTTTCCATTGGCCAAATTTCGGTGTGTCAGTTATTGGGTGAGGTCCAGCATTTCCCCTGCATGTCATATGGGGAGTCAGACCTTTGTCTTTACCCAGTGATGCAAATGAACAACAAACATGCTGAACTCCTGTTTGATCACTAGCTGAGGGGGATGGGGTGTTCTTCCCATTCGATGTATCGGATGCTGCACTGCTCTCCCCATTTGCTAGTTTAAATATTCTGCAAAGACGTCAAACCTCTGCCCCAATGCACTAACTCCCTCCTTAGTCAGATACAGACCATCAAATTTAAAGAACTTTCACTGTAAAACTGTTGCCAGCTACCTATAAATGTATGTCCTTTTTTTCTGGCACCAGCCCTTGAGCCACGTGTTTAGCTTCCCTATCTCCCCTTCTCTGACCTTCCTGTCATCCTGTCTTGAAGATAGAAACTCAGAACATCTCTTCCTTTCCTGTGCACAAAGTTTTCTGCTTATTGAGTAAAATAAACTGCTATGAAATATTGCTATACTGAGGGAGCACTCCTGTCTATGTGGGACAGAGGGTTTGTGAATACTACCTGTAATGGAAATAGGAAGGGGGAACCTTAAGCACTCAGTTCCAGAAGAGACATTTAAAAGTCTGACTCAGAGTCCATTTATCATCTGTAGAGGCAAACAAACAAGTTTACAAGTAGTCCCAAAAGAATCTCGCACCACAGGGACCAGGTGCTACCAAAACAGCACATTGAGCATAAAATAACAAATATTTTGGAGCAGCCACAACTGGAGAAAATCTTAAGAGGCATTGGCTGGTGCAAATACTTTTATGGCACCACAGAAAAAAACATAGTAAATAAAAAAAAATGGTATCTCAGGTACAGAAAATAAAAAATCAGTGAACCTCACAATGTGTCAACTGTCTAACACATTTTTTGAGCATATACTGTGTTTTTTCAAAGGCAGAACAGATGATGAGTAATAACATTAAATAGTGATGTCTTTATATACATAATACTGACATATTACAAACATAACATAAAACACAAAGTTAAGGCAAAAACTTTAAAACTATCAAAAAGGGCACTAGTCTTTATTTCTTGATTAGTGCTTTATAAAACTACAATTTATCCAAACCATGCTCTAACCCATTATATGTCACAAGTGTGTAGTTCTCAGCTACAACATAGTAAATGAAGTGCTTGCTACTTACAAATTACATTCATTGCAAAAAAAACTTAATTAAATGCATCAGTTAGGGTGAAGCAACAAACGTAGGGGAAATAAGGCATTAGGGTTTTGAACCCTAACACCTCACCTCCCTCACTCCCACATTTTCATTCCACACCAAAAGGCATTGGGGTGCAACTTGGGAGCATCAGGCATAACTCTCACCCTATTCCATGTGTAAGGAAACTGAGATGGTACAGTATAGGAGAATGGGGTGAGAGTTAGGCTCAAAGACCCCATGGCACAACCCAATGCTTGTTGGTGTGTGGAGGGTGTGGTAGGAGTGGGGTGGTAGAGGTGGGGGGGTGTTAGGGTTTGACACCTTAACACCTCACTTCCCTACTTCCATTGATTTCAACCCTAACTGATGCATTAACAAAGTTTTTTGCAATGAAATTCCTTACTTTTTCAGAAAGTGTATTCCTACCCTTATATGTTTGTGGGAAAGCAGGGCCCTCTGGATCCTGCTCTACCATCAGTCTATAGTGTCTTATGGCTGTACAGGGCTCTACATCATTTAGGAGCACAGGGGGGCCCTGCACTCCTATGTAACCATAAGTGTATATACATTGTAATCAACCCTCATCTCCCTATGGGAGAGCCCTGCACTCCAGTCACACTCCCATCACTTCATAATGGTATCCATTTGTGGGAGCACAGGGCCTTATGGGCTCTGCACTCCCATCTATCCATAAGTGTAGAGACATTGTCATGAACTGTCAACTGCCTGTGGATGCCCTGCACTCCCACTACTGCATAATGGAGGGCCCTGCATGCCCAGTACTGCATAATGGTATCCTGTGCTCCCATCCACCTATAATTGTAAAGATGCAGCGCAGGCCTAGAGACATTCCAAGTAACCCCTGTGCTGCAAATGGCACAATATCTCAGTAACTGTGGGACAATGGAAAAAATTCCATCACAGTTGTAACCATGGACTGGCAACTTGCATTGTTACTTAGTGAAAAATCCATATCTTGAACCATTTCCAAGATATAGGTGCCAAAAGGTACTGCTTCTGCCACAATGTTATCCTGTAGGAAATTTCTAAACTTTGAAATGTTGTAAGTATGGAAGCAATGTAAATTTTACCACCAAACCAGCAAAAGTCACATCTCTGGGGCAAGACCTTCATACCCTGAACATTTCAGCCCAAAAGTCCTGTTTCTTTGCAGTGAAGTGGTACAGAAACAGTAAACTTTAAAGATCCTTTTTCACAAGGTGTTTCATCTCATGAAAAGGGATTAAAGATAAGGCCATCTGGTCCCACAAGTCCTAATCCCTTTTTGCGATGCGAAATGTGATTTTGACACCTTGCGAAAAGGGATTTGGCTCATGAAAAGGGATTGTTACACCTCAGGAAAAGAACTGGAGTTGTCAGAGCAGATGGCCCTGTAGATAATCCCTTTTTGTGAGATGAAATTCCCTTTTTGCGAGGTGTCAAAATCCCTTTTCGCATTGCAAAAAGGGATCAAAAGCAAGTCATGAAAAGGGATTTTTTAAATTAAAAATAAGCATTCTGAGGCCACAGTAAAGTAAAGCAAAGGTAGAGAACTGTACAGGATGTCCCCATGAAAAAAAAAATCATACTTGGATGTCTGCAGAAGACATCCCTGGGTAAAGTTATAATGTTTTGTTTGGTCAGTAATAATTAACGAAAGATGGCAGCTCGAGAAAAGGGAATTTTAATCTCATGAAAAGTGATTTAATGAATCCCTTTTCATGAGCTGTCACAGTCCTTTTTCGTGAGCCCTAAATCCCTTTTCACTTGTGCAGCTATCCAAAAGACTGAACAGAGCATGCTCAGATCCTGAAATTTCAAAATTAAGTAATTTTGGAACAGATTAATATGTTTTCACCAAACCAATGCTTTCTTGTTCTTTGGGGCAGGATCTTTCTACCCTGAAAATTTCAGACCACAGTTCCACATAGTGTGGCCACAGCACAATGAGGAAAAAACAGGCAAAAAAAGTGACTTTTACAGTTTTTTCACTATTTGCAGCACAAAATCCACAAGTCTGATCGAAGCAAAACTTGGTATGTCAACAGATCTATCCAGTCAGATAAAGCATATCAAATTTTGTGCAAATCTATTGAATGGTTGTAAAGTTATTAAAGTGCATAATTTGAGCTTTAACATTAAACTGCCTATTCAACTCTAACTACAGTGGCACTACGGTGCCACTATAATTCATTGCAAAACACTTTGTTAATGAATTAGTTAGGGTTGAAGCAACAACACTAAGGAAATGAGGCATTAGGGTTTCATACCCTAACACCCCCCTCACCCCTACCACCCCACCCCCACTCTCCACACACCAACAGGCATCTGTGGTATGACATACATGGGGGGGGTGCATACTATTCTAAAGCTTTGCCCTGTAAGAAGTAGCTAGTGTTTTGTAATAATATTTTCAACACACTTAAAATGAACTGAGTATGTTGTATCAAAGTTCTTTCTATCCTGTTCTTCTAAATCATTTCTGGTCTTGTATAGTTCTTCTCTATTCTGTCCCCTTGCGAATCTCCCAACATTTTCTTCATAGCTTCTTGAATACCCTCATTCCAGAAATCTTTCTCTCAAATCTTTTGCCTCTTCCTCAAAAAATTCCTTGGTACTACAGGTTTTTCTGAGGCTTGTGAATGCTACCAGTGGTGGATATGATGAGGGGGAACATTAAACCCTCAGTTCCCGGAGAGAAATATAAAAGTCTGACTCAGATTCCATTTATTGGATGGAGAGGCAAACAGACAAATTTACAAATCGTATCTCTGTTTTTGAAGAAATAGGGCAGTTGTGGGTATTACACAAACAAGAAATGGACAACATGTCTGTCCCCTGACTTCCACTCTTATTATATGTTCTTCCCTGCATACTATGCTATTACAGTTCTACTGTATAGGTATTTATTTGGATATATATGAACTGCAGGAGTTAATGTATATTCAGTTGACTAGTAACATAGAAACATAGGATTTTCTTTTTTTTCACTTAATCTTTTTAAAAGACACAGGCAGAAGGGGATAGGGAGAAGTACCAGGAGAAGCAAAGGAAGGCAGGGAGATCAGTAAGGGTAGCCAAAGCTCAGACAGAAGAACACATTGCAAAATCAGTGGGTAGAGGGGACAAAACCTTTTACAGGTACATAAGTGAAAAAAGAAAGACAAAGGGGGGATAGTGAGACTGAAGGGGGAGGATGGGGGCCGCGTGGAGGATGACAACAGTAAAGCTGACATATTGAACAGGTATTTCTGCTCAGTCTTTACTAAGGAAGGGTAATGGGTCTGAAGGGAGTACAAGTGGTGAGAATGGTGCAGAAATGGACACAAGTCCCTTTACACAAGAAAGGGTCCTGAAGGAACTGGAAGTAATAAGAATTGATAAAGCAATGGGGCCAGATGGGGTGCACCCCAGGGTCCTTAAAGAACTAAGAGAGGTGGTGGCTGAACCTCTGGCTATCCTATTTAGCTGATCATTGGAAACAGGGGAGGTACCCAAAGACTGGAGGACAGCGGATGTAGTCCCCTTATACAAAAGTGGGAACAAAGAGGAAGCAGGGAACTACAGACTAGTCAGCCTCACCTCAGTAGTGGGGAAGATTATGGAAGCACTACTGAAGGAGAGATTAGTGGAACATCTGGTTGTCAGTGGACTACAAGACCCAAGGCAGCATGGTTTCACCAGGCGAAGGTCATGTCAGACCAACCTCGTTGAATTTTTTGACTGGGTGACTAGGGAGGTGGATCAGGGGAGGGCAGTGGGCATGGCCTATCTGGACTTCAGCAAGGCTTTTGACACTGTGCCACATAGAAGACTATTACACAAACTGGGGAATATGGGTGTGGGCAGGGCAGTAGTGTGGTGGGTAGGTAACTGGCTGGTTGGCAGGACACAGAGGATTGTGGTAAATGGCTGTCACTCCACAGAGGAAAGAGTGACCAGTGGGGTATCACAGGGATCAGTGCTGGGACCGGTCCTATTCAACATCTTTATCAGTGACATTGCGCAGGACCTAGAAGGCAGAATTTCACTGTTTGCTGATGACACAAAGCTCTGTAATGGAGTAGACACACCAGAGGGTGTAGACAGAATGAGAAGGGACCTGCAGAAACTTGAAGAATGGTCAGGGATTTGGCAGTTGAAATTCAATGCAGAGTAGTGCAAGATAATGCATATGGGGCACAAAAACCCTGGCACAATATATCAGTTGGGGGGTGAGGATATAGCATGCACCAAGCAGGAAATTGATCTTGGGGTTATCATCTCAGATGACCTCAAGGTAGGGAAACAGTGTGACAAGGCAGCAGGTAAAGCAAATAGGATGCTGGGATGTATAGGCAGGGGCATCACCAGCAGGAAAAGGGAGGTCATAATTCCACTATACAAGACACTAGTGAGGTCCCACCTGGAGTACAGTGTACAGTTCTGGAGACCTTACCTACGTAAGGACATAGACAGGGTAGAGAAGGTTCAGAGGAGGGCAGTAAAGATGGTGCATGGATTGCATCACATGTCCTATGAAGACAGGTTGAAGGAACTGAACATGTACTCCCTGGAGGAGAGGAGGGAGAGAGGGGATATGATAGAGACATACAAGTATCTTACAGGGAGTAACAGGGTGCAGGAATACACTATTTTTAAGTGAAAAAGATGTTCCAGGACTAGAGAGTATGGGATAAAGTTGGAGGGAGGACGATTCAGAGGAAATGTGAGGAAGAATTTCTTCACAGAACGGGTGGTGGACAAGTGGAACACCCTGCCAGAGGAAGTGGTGGGGGCTGAAACAATCACGGGATTTAAGAATGCATGGGATAGACATAAAGGAAATCTGGAGGTCAGGTGTAAGGGGCAACAGACTTCTAGGAAAACATAAACTGAACTTACAAGCTCAAATGGGCAGACTGGGTGGCCCATAGGCCCTTATCTGTCGACACTGTCTATGTATCTACTGTATGTATTGAAATTTGAGTATATAAGTACACATCTTATACAATAGAAGACTATCCTCCATGTAAGGTATAAAATATCACTTAAAACACAGTTTTTGGGGGTAGACATATTGGAGAAGCCTTATATACATGTATTGATAATAAAACACAAACCTAGACAGGATGTAAGTGGAGAGCAGAAGGATTACAATTAATAGGGTATCATAGGATCAGAAATAGCAACGATGTATGAAATACATGCTAGGGCAGGTTATAGCAAGGCATTCAGTAAATTGCAAAAAGTGATACATGTGGTAATATGAACAATGTTCAGTAATGGAGAGGTGAATTAAGAGAAAAGTGTGCAAGGAAAGAATGAAGAGAGAAAAAAGCAAGGAAGAATGGAAGGAGAGAGGGAGAAAACCGGGAAGAAGGGAAAAAGAGGAGAAATCTGTGCACAAAAGTCTTGAGAAAACCTAATCTGAGAGCAAAATAAGAAGGAGGGGTAAATATTCCTAAGAATTAGGGTCTAGAAGAACTAGGTTTATGTACTTGAAGTAATTCTGCCAACATCTGCCATATACAGTGAGTCGGTTATGAGTAACATGAGATAATCGGTCTAGCGAGGCATACTGAGAGAGGCTTTGAAGAACATCTGAAAGAGAAGGCACCAGAGTTGATTTCCATTTCATAAGAATCAGACATTGACCAGAAGAGAAAGTATGTTTAGCCATCTAAAATGTGCATGTGAGAGGAGTGAGCTGTTGGGGATAAGGATGCCTAGAAGGAATAGCTTGGGGTCAAAAGGTAGTTTTTGTGCTGTTACTCTAGAGGCAAGTAAATAGACTTTATGCCAGAGCTTATTAATGGGAGCGCAAGACCACAAGATATGAATTAGATCCCCTTTGGCCAAATTGCAGCACCAGCAATTATTATTATTTAATAGGCCCATTCGTTGAAGCACAGAGGGGGTTCTATACCAAAGATGTAGGATTTTAGTTTGTATTAAAGAACTACGGGCATCTTTAAAAGTATTATGTGCAATATACACAACAATTACTCCATTGTGCATCTGAAATACTGTAGTTAAGAAGAGTACTCCATTTATTTTTGGCCTGTATAGACTGATCAGGTAGATTATCAATAATGTCTTTGTAAATGAAGCTATTTAATTTTACTGATAAACTAGTCCAGTGTGAGATGTATGGGTTTAGAAGAGTATGCTTATACACTAAACTAGAGAGAGAGTTATAAACTGCCTGAATTTGTAAAAACTTCCAGACGTCCTGTTTAGGAAGTTTCCATGTGACCTGCAAGTCTGAGAATGATCTAAAAGCGAGTGAATTCTGGTCCAAGATATCTCAGAGAAAGAAAATGCCTTTGTTCCTCATGTACGACAGAAAATTGGGTGATCTTCTAGAGTGAGCAGTGGCTTGCCCCATAAGGGGGCATAAAACCAGGGTGTTGGATTGGATTTCAGAAATTTGTGGGTTAGTTTCCAATAAAGAACAGAGGATGATATAGTCGGGTGAGATTTTAGTTTACAGGAAATTGGATTAAAAATGAAGGAAGTGGGAACTCCTCCTGGGCACAATGCAGATTCCATTACAACCCATAGTGGTGAGTGAGGGGAGGGTTTCTGAAACCATTTAATGGTGTGGGCCATTTGGAAAGCCGAGAGGTAGCCTTTGAACCAGGAGAGTTTGAATCTCCCTTTTTCCCAATGTGATCAAAGTTTGTTGTAGTTAAATCTTGGTAGTTTCCCATCCCAGATAAAGTTACCTATTAATTTATCAATTTTAGCAAAAAAAGCAGAATGGTAAGACTAAAGGAATATTGGCAAAGAGGTCAAGAATCTTGGGTGAGATGGACATCTTAATGGCTGCAATTTTCCCCGTGAAAGAGAGATTAAAAAGCTTTCATCTGTCCAGAATTGTTTTGATGTTATCAAATAAGGGGTTAAAGTTAATGTCCCATATCTTCCCTAAGTTACTAGTAATTTTGATTCCTAGATATGTTATACCCTGTGGTGACCAGCAGAATCCAAGAGGTATGTTCATAAAGGCTTTACAGTGGTTGTTAAGGGGCATAGTTTGTGATTTGCCATAATTCAAAGCAAGGCCAGAAATTTTAGTAAAATTATTAAGCAAATCAACCAACAGGGGCCCAGCCTCATTCAGGTTTTTGAGTAAGATTAAGAGGTCATCCACGTAGGAGAGAGAAACACATTGAATTGCTCACAGGTATGCCCGTAATGCCAGAAGATTTACGTAAACATGCAGTCAAAACATAGGATTTTCTGGCAGAAAAGGACTGCTTGGCCCACCCAGTCTGCCCAGATGGTCCCTGCTAATAATTTTCCACAGACCCTAACTTGTTTCCACTGACTCTCCTTCCTTCCTGCCCTTTTCCTAATATTCCCCTGTGTCTATACTATGCATGCTTGAAGCTCCCTACTATTTTTGTCTCCATCACTTCTGCTGGCTGCCTGTTAGTGTCCACCAGTCTTTCAGTAAAGTAGTACATCCTCACATCCCTCCTAAACTTTCTTTTCATCAGCTTCATCACAAGGCCTGTGGTTCTGGTGCTTTTCCTCATTTGAAAGAGACTCCCCTCCTGCATCTTGTTCACCCCTATGAGGTACCTGTAGGTCTCTGTCATGTTCCATTTCACTTTCCTGTCTTCAAAGGTGTACATTTTGATATCTCTCAGTCTCTTCTCATAGGCTTTTAGTGAAACCCCTGCCCCATTTTAGTTGCCCTCCTCTAGACTGCCTCCACCCTGTCTATGTGCTTCCTGAGGTGAGACCTCCATAACTGGACATGATAGTCCAGGTAATATCTCACCAGCAAACAATATAGGGACAACACTACCTCCCTCCTACTGCTTGAGATACCTCTCCCTGTGCATCCCAGCATCTGACTGGCTCTATCTACTGCTTTGTTTCACTACCCTGCTACTTTGAGGTCCTCAGATATGACAATCCCAGGGTCTCTTTCCTGTCTAGTGACTGATAGTACCAATCACCCCGTGTTATATCCAGTTCTTAGATTCCTGTGCACAAGGTACACGATATTTGCACATTTGGGCACTGAACCCCAACTACCAAGCTCTTGATCATTCCTCGAGCTTCCCAAAATATCTATGCATTATTTCCACACCTTCCTTATTGTCCACTGTATTACAGATGTTGGTATCATCTGCAAAAATGCATACCTTCCCTTTCAGTTCATCTACAGTGTCACTTATGAAAATATTGAAGAGGACTTGTCCCAGTTACTGATCCCTTCTGCACCCCACTGGTCACTCTCCAATCATTAGAGTGACTGCTGTTAACCATCTCCCTCTCTCGCCTATCTGTTAACCAGGTTCAAACCCATTCATCACTTTGGATCCCACTCCTGGGCTGCTCAGTTTCTTAATCAGTCTCCTCTGTGGCACAGAGTTGAAGACCTTGCAAAAGTCCAGATAGGCCATGACTACTACCCTCCCCTAATCTGTTTCCCTGGTCACCCAGTCATAGAACATAATCAGATTTGTGACACACACCTCCCCTCCCCTTCCCTCCCCTCCTCCTGAAGTCCATGTTCTCTTTGGTCTTACAGCCATACATGATGGCACTGCTTGTAGATACTGCTGCTGTGTGATCATGCTCAAGGTTTCAGTCTAGTGTTGTTCAGATAGTGCTTTTGTGGATCCAACTATCCTCTGTCAGACAGTACTGGTATCTGACCTAGGGTCCAACCAAAGTCAAATCGGGGTCCAGAGTCAGATCTATGGACTCCAACCTCAGATAGTTGGATCAGATTGTCAGATCTCTGGATCCAGTAGTCGGATCCATCAGATACAATGTCATATAGTTGGAAGTGGTGGTCAGACACCTGGATCTGATAGCAGGATCCAGGTTGGATTCACAGATACCTTGGATACTTTCTGTGGATCCTAGCAAGCCAGATCCTTGGTCAGATGTCTATGCCATCTATTGCTATCTGATATCCAACCAAAATGATGGTATCCAATTGTATCTGACCTGGTATGATGCTGTCCGAGCAGCAATATTTTGGCATTTTGACACTATTCCCGGTTAAATCTACATTTTGTTTTACCACTGTACCAAAGTGGGCTTAAAGTAATTGCACAGGTGGTCATAATAGAGGCTGTTTTGTGTGGAAATGCACGTTATAAAAGTGGGCATCACTGTCATTTACTACAGAGCATCTGTCAGTAGTGGTCACATACTTTTAACTGTGCTACTGGTCATGAAAGGTTTTGGCTCTAAATAAACCTATTATTGCACTTTATAATAGCGGGCCCAAGTATGTGCTACAGTTAGTTTACATAGACATTTTTTCTGTGGGGACATTGGATTTGTAAAACTGAGCATTACTGTGAATTACTTCTGAGGTTCTGTCAGTAGTGCTTACATAGTTTTATGTGTACTACTCTTTATAAAACATTTTTGGCACCAACAAAATGTTTTTTATGCACTTGATTAAACAGGTCAATTGATAATTGACACAAAGAAGAGAAACTGTCATTTTCCCACTGTATAGCAATTTTTAAAATTGGTAAAACTGATCATTAGTGATCACCTGTTAGTAGTGTTCACATTGTTATATGGGTCTTATAGTTTTGAGAAGTTTCTTTTCTTTAGGCAAAATAACTGCTTCTCATGTACCTGAGTACATTGTTCAGTGTTCACAGTAAAAGGGGAAGGGGAGGGACCAAAAAAGGCACCAGGATCTTAGAGGGAAGGGAAATAGTCACTAGTCCTTTTTCTGTGGCAAGAGTCAGGAAAGCACTCACTAACCTGAAGGTGGACAAAGCTATGGGACCAGATGGGTGCATCCAGGGTGCTGGAAGACCTCAGGGAGATAATTGCTGCACCTTTGACTGACCTATTTAACAGATCACTGCAGACCGCAGCCCTGGAGGACTGGAGAAGGCAGATGTAGTTCTGCTTCACAAAAAGTGGGACTAAGGAAGAGGCAGGCAATTACAGGCCTGTCAGCCTGAACTCAGTGGTAGCTAAATTAATGGAAATATTACTGAAAGAAAGGATTGTGGAATATCTTGAATCCAACAGATTACAGGATCCAAGGCAGTATGGATCAACAGGAGGAAGGTCATGCCAGACAAATCTGATAGATTTCTTTGACTGAATGACCAAGGAGTTAGATCAGGAAGGAGAAGCGGATGTGGCCTACCTGGCTTTCAGCAATACTTTCATCACCGTTCCACACAGGAGACTAATAAACAGGTTGGGTAGCTTGGGGGTGGGCAAAAAGGTGGTAAACTGGGTAAGAAACTGGTTAAGGACTAGGAGACAGAGGGTAGCAGAAAATGGAGTTCACTCCGAGGAAGGGAGGGTGACCAGCAGAGTACTGTAGCATCAGTGTTTTTCCTGTTTAATGTCTGTATAAGTGACATAGCAGGGGAACTGAAAGGGAAGGTCTGCCTCTTTGTGGATAACACCAAGCTCTGCAACAGAGTGGACACTCGGGGTAGGGGAGGATAGGCAGGGATCTGAAGAAAATTAGAGGTGTGGTCAAGGGTATGGCAGCTGGGTTATAATGTACAAAAGTGCAAAATACACTTGGGCCATAGAAGCCCAGAAACAGAGTACAGAATGGGTGGAGTGAAACTGACAATGACTAAGCAGGAAAGAGATCTAGGGGTAATCATACTGGGTGACATAAAGGTGGCCAAGCAGTGTGAGAAGGCAGTCGGGAGGGCTAGTGGAATGGTAGGGTGCATAGGTAGGGGTATCATCAGCAGGAAAAAGGAGATGCTGTTGTCCCTTTATAGATCACTGGTAAGAGCCCACCTTAAGTGCTGTGTCCAATTCTGAAGACCACATCTCAGAAAAGAAAGAGTGGAGGTGGTCCAGAAGACAGCTACCAAAATGGAGGACAAAGGAACTCAATATGTACAGCCTGGAGGAGAAAAGGATGAATGGGAATATGATAGAGACCATAAAATACCTCATGGGGGTTAATAAGGTACAGGTGGGTGTATTTTTCTGACAAAAAGATGCTTTAGAAGATGGGGACATGCTATGAAGCTGAATGGAGGTAGACTCAGGAGAGATGCGAGGAAGTACTTCTTTACAGATAGGATGGTGGGTTCCTGGAACAGTCTTCCAGTGCAGGTAGTGGGGGCAAAAACAGTGGTGGGGTTAAGAAAAGCCTTGGATTGACACAAGGGAATCACTGGGGTAGGGGGAGAGACATCACTGTGGATCATGTAGGGTGTGCAGCAAAAATTAAGGTAATAAAAGTGTGCAGACAGGATGCCCAATGTAGCAAAATTTCTTTATTTGCATTTCCCAAATGTGACAAATTGCCAACATATTTTTAAAAAATGGGTTAATTTTGTGAAGTTAGACCATGACTGGGATTGGCAAGCTGCATTAGCACCTCAGTTACAGTCTGCTCTGCTCACTTCACACCCAGTGCTTTCTGTAATTATATGCAGTTTAAAATGTAATTTGCCAGATGCTTGAAGCTCATCATGGGTGCTATCCCAAGTGTGTGTTTAGTCATTACATAGAGTTCTACTTTCTGAAAAATGACTACAAGTGGTCGTATGATGGTGGAAGTTCACAGGAATCAGTACCCACACGATGCAGTCCAGCAGTGGATAAGCTTATGGTTGACAGGGTGAGTACATTTAACGTACTATGTTATTTCAAGCTATTTATGAATAAAAAACATATATACTTTGGAAATGGATGGTACATTTGCATTCTGAGTTCCATATGTACCAAGTTGTCATACACACACACACACACACAACACACACACACACACATACACACACTCATACACACACACACACACACACACACACACACACACACACACACCCCCCCAGTGATCCCAAATACAGTGGGGATACTACCTGGTAAATATCTACATTATGTCCACATCTTTTATGGAGAGGCACCACATTTGCAGTTCCCTAGTCCTTGGGAGCGACTCCAGACTACAGAGAGGTATTAAGTGTAACTGTCAAGGGATCTGCCAGAACCTCTGCCACTTCTCTAAGAACACTTTGTTGCATGTCATCTGGCCTTGGTGGTTTGTCTCCTATAAGGTCATTATGTCCCTAAGTCCTATGTTGGCTTGAATTACACTGTCTGTGATTTCAGCCCATGCAGCCCCAACTCCCTACTCCCTTGTTGTACTGGTCTGTAAAAATCCCAGCAGAAGATTGAACAGAATTACCCATTACTCACCTCGGCCTTTTCTTCGGTACCCTGTGCCCATCTCTTTTTTAGCCTGCCAGTCTCATCCTTTATGTTTCTTTATTCCCTTATATAACTGAAAACGACCTTCTCCCCTACTTTTACCCTCTGTGGTAGCTGTACCTGTGTTGTGGCCTTTATCTCCCTTAATGCCTTGCTCACCACTCTTGACTTAGCAGCATACCGCACACCCTATCCTCTCCTTCTGAGTACTCTTCTACTTTATGAAGGCCACCGTGCTGTCCTACACCAACGTTGCCACCTCTTTGTGAAGCCGTATTAGTTGTTTTTGCCTTTGCTTTCTTAATTTTGACTTCTGCCCATATCCAGGTGAGACCACATGGTGTGGTGATAAATACCTGTAAGCGATCCATCCATCTTTACATACTGAAGATGTGCACAGTTGCACAAGACCACGTCCATTATGGCCCTTCCCCTATTGGTCTACATGACACCTTGATGCAGGAAAGCACTCTGGAAAGCATCCATCAGTGGTGGACTGGCCAGGGGTGGATGGGATTCTAATTGCGTCCTGGCCTGTCAGAAGTATGGCCTGTGCTGCTGGCCCTGTGTGTTGCTAATTTTTACTTTTTAGCTTCCTCCCTGCCATGTCTTAGCCAGTGATTTTTTTTCTAGGGGAGGGGTAGGTCTGCCACCACCACCAGGTCTGTGTCAGGCCACATAAATGAGAACTCTCACAAGGCAAAAAATGAGCGAAATGAGGAGAGAATGATTGGATGACTGGGCAATCTCATCAATAGCACTAGCTCCTAAGAGATGAGCTACTGCATAGCATCAGACTATCCTCCGCCCTGGCCCCAACTAGTCAACTACAGCACACATTAACCATTATGTGATGTAATCATCATGAGGCTGCGCTGTCCACTCACTGCCATGATGCCTTGTCTCTACTGGTGCCAAGTGCCATTTTTGGCAATCGGAGTCAGCAGCATAGCAGCTGGCAGAAACATCATTGTGCTGCATTACTCATTGCGGCATCACTGGAGTACTGTTGGAATCAGAGTCCAAACCTTGTCCATACCACAATGACACCCAAATCATGTGTGACAGTGGCAGATTGTCTCAGTCACAGACACCACTGCAAATAGTCAAGAGCCACTGAATCATAGTGAGGGAGGCGGCTGACTGGCAGGCAGTTGAGGAGCGGTCAAGTGGCTCATGATCGATCGGCAGGTTGGGTGGGCAGCAGCAGACTCATGCAGAAGACACTGATAATGGAGCCACACAGTCAGTAAGTGAAACCCCATTTCTTCCGCCACTCACATGGGCTTCATCACACTGAAGTCCATCCAGGAGTCGGGACTGGTCAGAGACTCATTAGGAGAGAGAGAGAAAGAGACACAGAGTAAGAAGAGAGGGGTGGCCTACCTGTGAGCATTAAGGGCAGGTCGGTGCCTGTGGTGAGTAGAGATTTGCAAAACTGGAAAATTTTGTCTCGCAAAATATTTTGTGTAATTTCCGTGTTACGTGAAATTTTTCACCGAGGCAAGATGTCATTTTGCCTCTAATTTTGCATTCGCATAATGCAAAATTTCACCCAAGTTTGCCGATTTTGCTTTCCTGTAAGGTGAAATTTCACCAAATTATGCGAAAGTTCGATGGTGTTTTTTAATTTCGCCAGCAAAATTGCAATGCATTGGGGGTTAACAGCTGAAATATCACATGCAGGCTTTTTCCTGCAAAGTATATTGTCTGTTGAGTCGGAGAACAGTTCAGTGTTATGCATCACAGCCAATAACCCTTCAAAAACCTCTTTATTTGTGATTTTTGAGTCAATTGCTCCCAAAATCTCAGTTTCGTTCCTAGTGCTGCTAGTGAACCTTTTTTTTTGTTTGGGTATCTGTGGATAATACTTAGTTAAACTTAGGTAGTGTTTTCAGTTCTCTGAGTCTATGTCTGTGAGGGAGTTGAGTGGGGAAGAGTCGACTGTGTGTGTGTGTGTGTGTGTGTGTGTGTGTGTGTGTGGTGAAAGTAGAGCAGGATAGTTCCTAATATTTGACAGATTTCTCACAAGTTGTGAGTGAGTTTCTGTAATTTTTTTAAGTCTTAATATTTTTGTTGGTGTGCTACTTATTTATATTTTTCTTACATATTGACCCTTTTTGGGGTAACTTTATCTGAACAGTTACTCATTCTGAATAGTTCTATTCCTATTTCCCTTTACTTAATCACGTTTGTGCTTTATTTTTTATTAGAAGCATTCATGTACATAGACTTTTCCATATCCAGGCACACTGCATTGCTGAATTGCTCACAGAAATTAAAATTGTGATCTAGCCTCTGCACTGCAACATTCCTGTCTTTCTATTTAATTTGCTTACTATAGTAACCCTTTCCTCCCTGTTACACTACTTGTGTTTACTACCTGACCCTACTATATATGGGGGCATGTTAGGCATAGGCTTGAAAACCATTACAAACGGTGCAGAAAACAGCAGATCTGGGTCCTGATGGTGGATGTGAATCATGTAACTGCATGTCTGACACCTGATTTCTATCTGAATTTACTGTAACATTTTTTGGGAAACATTTCTGGACTTGTGTGACATGTTAGGCAGTGGCACCACAACAGGCCTGAAAACCATTTGAAACGGTGCAGAAAATAGCCGATTTGGGTCCTGATGGTGGATGTGAACCATGTAACTGCATGTCTGACACCTGATTTCTATCTGAATGTACTGTAACAGTTTTTGGGAAACATTTCTGGACTTCTGGGCCATGGCGGCACCATGATTAGGCCTTAACCCATTGGTGAACAGTGGGCCAAATATCACATTTTGATCCATGTGGAAGATGTGCAACATATTACAGCATGACAGTGACCCGATTTCAGTCTGAATTTACTGTAACATTTTTTGGGAAACATTTCGGGCTTGTGGAGCATTTTAGGTAGTGGCACCACAAAGGTTAGGCCTGAAAACCATTTGAAATGGTGCAGAAAACAGCAGATCTGGGTCCTGGTGGTGGATATGAACCATGTAACTGCATGTCTGACACCATATTTATGTCTGCATTTACTGTAACATTTTCTGGGAAACATTTAGGGAATTCTGGCCTTCTGAGGCATGTTGTCAGTGCCAGCACCAGATGTGTTACATCTTCATAATGTTGCACACAACAATATGTGATGCAACATCACATGGCACTGTGAAACAGTTTTGTAAAAGGCACAATAATTGACATTTGTGGAAAGGAGGAGGAAACATGTTAAAGAGCAGGTGACGCCTTCAGCATAACTTTAACAAAACATGACATTGACCAACAATTTAGCTGCATTCCCTATATATAGAGTTTATTTATTTATTTGAATTTTGGTAACCAGGTAAGACCACTGAGACAATTATAGTCCCTTTTTCAGAGTCAACCCAGGACACCATAGTGCAAAGGAAAAATACAGAGAAGTACAAAATAATTAGATGAAATGTAGATGAATTAGATGTTCATTTGCAAAGGAAAGGCTGGCACCAGTCAAAGTCTGTGGGCCATTAGGGCCCTGTGCAAAAGTCTGTATTTTTTAATTCAAATTCCTCGTGTGAGTTGCTTCAACTCAAAGAAGGAAGTAATCACCACAAGCACGTATCCATAAAGTGCTCTTTCTGTATTACAGTGTGGTATGCAAACAATGTAAAAAATGCTCCCATGTAACTAAGGTAAAAAACATGTTCCCTCATGGTACCATACTTCATGAAACATATAAGAAATGATAGTACCTTGGGGGGAGCAGGTGTTTTTAACTTGGTTATATGGAAGCACTTTTTACATTATTTAGTTGCCACACTAGAGAATCGAATAAAGAATGAGTACCTTATGGACATGTGCTGCAGTGAGTACATCTAACTTTGAGTTGAAGCAACTCACATAAGGTATTTGAATTCTAAAAAAATATTCACTAGTCTGTGCACAAGGCCCAGATGGCCAACAGCCTTCATCAGGAACCAGCATTTAATTTGCAAACTCAATATATAAGGAATGCAACTGCATTACACATCATTATGTTGTTAAAAGGAATCTTGTAGGTGTAACCAGCTCTAAGAAGTAACACACACCACAAATTAAGGGAATAAGGTGTTTATTAGGGGAAGGGTACACAGACGCAGTATAGAATATGCATAACAAATGATAGGCAGGATCAAGAGGACAAGGGTAATTCAACAATGAGTGGGGGAACTAATAAAGAGAGAACAAGAAAAGGGACTGAATTCTATAGGGAGCATAAGACAGTAACACCCACAACAGCAATGGTCAATAAATGTATTTTATATACAAAATAAAGAAACAAGAGGACTTAAGGAATGGATGTAGATTAAAGATGACAGAATAGCTTTTTTTGGTTTTCATTTTTTTTATGGAAGGAACATACAAGATACAGAATGGAAGATACAAAAATGAAGACAAAAAAGACAAATTAATCTGTGCTGCCACATTAAGTGCCAGTGTGGCTACCACTGAGTTCAGACAGGATACCCATGATTTTGTCAACATCACACTACAGTTTAGAACTCCCTCCCTGGGCATCACTAAATTCCTGTCTGAAATCATTTAACTCCTGTCAGAGATGCTGGACTTCAGACAGGACAGCTGATAAGTCCACACGTGTCACTGACACTGCTGGCAGGGTGGGGGCTGCCTGTGCTGCTGGCTTTGGATGGGGGGACCCTGGAGGGGTCTTGATATCACTGACTGCTGGTGTTTTCTGGTATGGCGAGCATGGCTAGCATGGTGAGGACGTTTAACTGGTCCAGCCATGCCTCCCTCCTGCTCACTCCTTCAGTGCTTACACCCGCACTGCTTCCCACACCTGTACTTGATGATGCCGCCACCTCCCACAATTTGAGGTCCCATTGCAGCGGGTGGTGGACCATGTGAGTATGATGACCAGTTGTCCCAGTGTGGGATCCACACTTTCCTTGATGCACTTCCTACCCACATAGATTGCAGGTGACCACTGGGTCGCCAACCAATATTAAGTAGAAAAAATCCCAGGTAGGAGAACTTCGGGGATGATGGGGCCATGGGAAGGGGGGTCCACAGATAATGTCCCAGGCACTGACTCCTCCGGCTGCTCAGGAGGAGGCATGGTCTCCTGCTGCCTGGGTGTAGGAACAGTATCCTCCTGGTGCTGAGGAGGGAGCACTGTCTGCAACTGCTGCTGCTGCAGTGGAGGGGCCACGGTTTCCTCCCGCTGCTGAGGAGGGGGCACAGTTTGCTGATGGATGCTGGAGTCAAAAGCCTCCTGTTGTGGCATTTCATTTGTGATGGTTAGCTGAAACGCATGTACAGGTGTCCCACTGTCTTCACCCTTCTCCATTATGTCCACAATTCACAAACACCACCAATTCAAAACAAAAAAAAGAAACAGTGATCTGTACTGGAGGAGCTGTAATTGCTTGGAGCCAGAAGATATGCAGTGACATCGGGGAGTTTGCTGGTCACATCAGCTGCATAGAACAAGACCAGGGGATGCATTTAGCAAAGGAGCTTTACCTTCTGGGAGTTGGGGAGATCAGTGGCAGAGCCAGGGAGTTTTCTGGCCACATTAACGGCATGGAGAGATACTGGGGGCCACATTCGTTGGTGAGAGCAGCCAGGAGCACTGCGGATGGTCGCTTGGCCGCAACAGCAGTGGGAAGGCACCAGGACAGACATTTCCCAGCTCATCTGCATCAGGGGCGAGTCAGGGCAAGAGTCAATGGAGCTTCTGTGGGGGCTACAGAGAGTGGACCAATCAGTACACAGAGCACCAGATTTGAACTCGCAGCTGGGCTATAAAGGAACAGGCCCAGCCGCATTCACTCATACTGTACTGGAGAAGCTGTAATTGTTTCCCAGCCCCCCACCTTGGCCCCAACTTCTATAAAATAGTTGGCAGGGGAGGAGTTAGGGGATAGGAGTGGGCTGGACTAGTACTGAACTTTTAGCCTTGGACCTTGGGAAATCCAGTTCTGACTGGCACTGTTTTAAGTGAAACCACTGTAGCTGATCATTGTATAAGCACTTGTAGCGTTGATCATTAGGGAATCTGGTGGGACTGATTTTGCATTGATTTGGGGGTCTTATTGTCCTAAAATATCTGCTATGATGGGGACGGGACCACACGTCACTAGAGCGGGCATCTTTGGGAGGGTGGTTTGGTGCACAGGGTGTGAGGTGGCCATGGCAGTTGACTGGGCTTGGAAGTTCAGTGGTTGCCCAGTGTGCTACCAGCTGGTATGGTATAGATAGGAGGTTGAGGGGATTTGGAGGCAGCTGGAATTTTTTGGGGGGAGTCATGGAAGAGGTGGGGGAAGATGGAGGCAAGGGGTCACCTACGTACCTGCACCACGTATTAAAGCCTTTGGCATAGGGAGAGAAGCAAAGGAGGGCACTCAGAGGGCAAATGGGGATCCTGACAGAGGGGGGCCAAAAAGAGGAAACTTCCAAAAAAGCAGACAAGCACCTGGGGTTGTACAGAGAGAACTGAGATGGGGGGTGGGTCAGATGAGGGAGTCTTAAGGTCTGGCATTAGGCTCAGCAACCGCTTCGACCCTCTACATCTGGCAGTAGAAGAGGAGAGTGTTAGGGGGAATGCTGCTATGGCAGGGATGGCTAGAGAGGGAAGGGAGGAGGGGGCAAGAGGTAGGGTCCAAAAATAAGGAAGAGCTGGGGTGGGCATGGAGTGCAGAAAGTGGGGGACAGGGGGCTCGGACAGGCTGAGGTGACGGGGTGGGGGCAGGGCAAGGAGGAGGATCAGGTGAACAAAGGGAGGCTGCAGCAAATGGGTCTGAGAGTTTGGGAAAGGGGGGCATGGCAGGCAGGAGGGTGCTGAACGCAGACAGGACAGAAGGGAGTAAGAGCCAGGCTAGGCCAACAGAAAGGGTGAATGGACCAGTCAAGTGTGGGATCGGGGGGGATAGCAATGCAAAAAAGGATACTTGGGTTTGGGGATGCCCAGGACCAGAGTAGAGGGGGTGGCCAGAGACAATAGGGACAGGGCAGCATATGACACCCAGACTGTGAGAGGTGCGAGGAGCCAGCTGGAGGGAGAGGCCAGAAAAAAGGAAAAGGAAGGGCATAAAAGGAGAGGAAACCTGGGGGGTGAGCACAAAGGCAAGGGGGAGGTTAGAGTGCTCCAGTTGGGGGATTCCATGATCAGGGGTATTCAATGGGAAGGGCAGGGGGAGGGTAAAAGCCTATCTGGTAAGAACCAAATATCTCCCTGGCCTGACAGTGCACAAGGTCAAGCACAAGGTATATTCACTGGCAAAGGAATGTGGAGATTCCCTGGACATACTGGTACATCGGGGTACAAAGGACATAGAGGGGAAAAGTGAATTAGAGATATAGGCAAGGTTTCAGGAGCTAGCCAGAGTTTGCCATTCCATAGGATGCTCGATCTCCTCCTCGGAAGTCCTGTTGGTGCTGAGGGCTAGTGGGGAGAATGAGCACAAAATTAAGGTGGTGAATCAGTGGCTCAGGGAGTGATGTGAGGCTGGGGGTATGGGCTGGTGGGAGATTGGGGTGCAACCTGGGAGGATAAGGGGCTGTAAGCTAGGGACAGGCTCCACCTCAGTTTGGAAGGGAAGGAAATCCCAAAGCTGAAAATAGCCAGGTTCATCAGTGGCAGGTGAGGTTTAAACTTGTGAAAGAGGGAGGGATGGAAGAAGAGGCTGTTGCAGGGGGTCCGATAAAAGAGGGACTTGGTCTCCACCCCCCCAAGGGGGCTGAAGGGATACAGAAAAAGATCAGCAGGTAGGGTGTGGGGGGGGGACATGCAGTCACACAGAAGCACAAGGGTGGGGAATAGGAGGAGGGGAAAGGGGTGGAGGGTGGTCCTGATAAATGCCAGGAGCTTGGAACATAAGATGCCTGAGCTCCAAGCAATGCTAGCTGAGGGGGCAGTGGATGTGACAGCTGTCACTGAGACCTGGACCACCCAAGGGCATGACTGGGACCAAAACCTGGAGGGCTGCACTATGTTCAGGAAGGACGTGGAGAGGGAAGTGGGGGTGGCATTGATAGTCAGAAATGGCACTGGTATAGGAGGGGTGGAGGAAGCAGAGGGGAGCATGGAAGCAATTTGGGTCACCCTGGAAATGCAAGGGGGTAAGAGAGCAAAAATAGGGGTGGTATACAGACCTCCCATGCCTGCGGGGGATCTGGAAGAGAGTCTGGTGGCAGATGTTATGGGACACATTAGATTGAGCAAGGGAAAGGTAGTGATAATGGGGGACCTAAACATGCCAGGGACAGACTGGGGGACTATGACGTCTCCAGTGGGAGCAGAATTTGCTGGATGTCTTCCAGGATGCATTCCTAACCCAGCATGTGGGGAGCTGACTAGGACGGCCTGGATACTGGACATAGTCCTGGCAGACAGTGACCAGATTAGGGGCCTGGAAGTGAGTGATCTTACCACAGTCTGTTTTTTCCTGGACCTGGAGGGGTAGGAAAGCCATGCAAAAATGGAGGTAATTGACTTTAGAGATGCAGATTTCAGGGGGATGGGAGGGATCCTTAAGAGTCATTTGGACAAGATAAGGCCAGACATGGATGCTGACAGGCAGTGGGACATCATTAGGAGGGGGGTGCTGGAGGCTGCCAAAGTCCTCTGCAAGAGTGAGGTGCAAATTCGATAAGGCCAGAAAACACTGTTGGTGGACCTGGGAGGTTCAGGAGGCAGTAAGGGAAAAGAAAGCTGTATATTAGGTGCTTTAAGTGCTCAAGGAGCGAAAGGGATTGGGGGGAGTATGAACTGATGGCCAGGAGGGTCACCAGGGTGGTGAGATCAGCTATGGTGAGGAAGGAGCAGAACATGGCCAAGGAAATCAGGAGGGGAAACAAGGGATTCTTTAGATACATTGGGGAAAAGAGGAAAGTGAGGGGGCAGATTAGCAGGATTAGGATAGGGGAATGATGGGCACAAGATGTGGGGGGAGCAGACCGAGGTACTAAATGAGTATTTGCCCTAGGTTTTTACCAGGAAGGATGGGGGGGGCCATGTCATTCAGGGGGAGAGACGGTGAACCTGTGGAGGGGGTGGGATGCTTACAGATCAGGAGCCCTGACTGGTCTAGGGAGAGGAGAGGACCAGCACCATCAGGTGGAAGGAAGACAGATCAGGGGTCCAAAGGGGAGGATGTGGAGGTGGAAATCCCAGTAGCGAAAGAGAGGGAATCTCTCAGGTCCCTTAGGATGGAGAAAGCACCAGGTCTGGATGAAATACATCCCAGGGTGCTGACGGAACTGGCGGATGTCCTGGTGGCCTCCCTGCTGGAGCTTTTCAACATCTCTCTGAAGACGGGATGGGTACCTCAATACTGGAAGGTGGCCCATATCATGCCTATCCACAAGGGAGGGACAAGAGAGGAGGCAGGAAACTACAGGTCCGTTAGCCTTATATTGGTGGTGGGTAAGGTAATGGAGGGTATTATCAAGGAAAGGCTAGGGAGGATACTGGAGAAATTGAGGAACCTGGATGACAGCCAGCATGGCTTCATCTCAGGAAGATCGTGTTAGACAAACCTTATGGAGTTCTATGATTGGGTGATGAGTGCCCTGGACCAGGGTAGGCCAGTGGACGTCCTCTTTCTCGACTTCAGCAAGGCGTTTGAGTCGGTACCTCATGGTGGCCTACTGGTGAAGCTGGGAGAAATGGGGGTGGGGAAGCAGATGATCAAATGGATAGGAAATTGGCTCTTGGAGCGTACTTAGAGGGCGGTGATTGGGGACTAGTCTCATCTCCAAGGAGGGTCATTAGTGGTGTCCCCCAGGGATCTGTCCTAGGGACCCTCCTGTTTAACGCCTATGTCACTGACATAAGGAAGGGTATCAGGAGTGAACTGAGTCTCTTTGCAGAAGACTCGAAGCTGGGAGTGGTGGTGAATGGGAAGGAGGGGAGAGTGGCCCTGCAGAAGGATTTGGAGGCTCTGAAGAGGTGGTTGAGGAAGTGGAAACTGAAGTCCAATGCAGGAACATGAGGGTTCTGCATCTGGGGGCCAGAAACCTAGGCCAAGTGTATACCCTGGGGTGAGAAACGCTATAAGTCTCGATGGGCGAGAGGTACCGGGGAGTGGTGGTAGATGTCAAAATGAACAACTCTGAGACTTGTAGGGGGCACCGGCCAAAGCCAGTAGGATGCTGGGATGCATCGCTAGGAGGATTACCTTCAGAAGAAGTGAACTGATCCTCCCTCTGTATAACTGCTTGGTTAGGCCACACCTCGAGTACTGTGTACAGTTTTGGAGACCGCACTTAAAAGGGGACATTGCACTCCTCGAGAGGGTCTGGAGGAGAGCAACCAAAATGATCTACTGCTTTGGGGAAAGGACCTACGGGAAGAGGCTGAGGAGCTCAATATGTACACTCTGGAGGAGAGGAGGGATGGGAGACATGATAGAGGTCTTCAAGTATATGAAGGGGATTAATAAGGGAGGCTCAGATGGGGTATTCCAAAGTAAAGGGGGGCAACTAGAGGGCACAAGTGGAAGCTTAAGGGGAGGAGACTCTGGGGGAGAGAAGGAGCTGCTACTTCACTAAGAGGGTGGTAGAACCACGGAATGTGCTGCCTAAGGGACTGGTGGAGGCAGAGACTGTAGAGGGGTTCAAGAGGGGCTGGAACAGGTATAGGGGGAGGGTTGAGCTGAGGAAGTCCTGTGCAAGGGGAATATCTTGGACTGGGGATAGAGAAACCCAAGGGGGTGGGGGGGGGACAACAAAGTTGGCACCCAGTATGGGGGCTGACTAATGAGCAGACACGAAAAGACCATTAGGCCTACTCTGCTGGCATTTTAGTATGTTAATATATTAGAGACTCAGAAAGAGCTGGGGGCAGGAGGGAATCACACGCACAAACACACACAAAGACACACAAAATCACCAGGTACTAAAATATGAATTATGACAAGGTCAGACAAGAAAAAGTTAGAAATAAGTAGCACAGATTAAGCAATTTAGGTGTAAAAGTGCACCCTGCAGTCACAAGGTGTGCTTCCTCGAGATATATAGCACAGGAAATGAACCACTCACTTCCTTCCTGTTTAGACTCAACCATGTGACAATCAGCAGAGTGAAAAGCCAAATTTCACCTAATTTCACTTGAGAAGTGCAGGCAAAATTGGCGGTGAAATTTCACCGAAAGGCCATAATTAGGTGAAATGTTTTGCTTGGCAAAATTGGCAATTTCACCATTATTTCACTGGCGAAATAACATGTTGCTCCATCTGTAGTGGACAGCTCTCTCAGGACAAGAACTTTAGAGCAGCAGGCAGTTGGTTGGGTAGCAGGCATGGGTCAATTGCTTCAGGGAGGGTTACCCTGCAGGCATGCAGCATCAGCTCTAGTGAGATTGTCAGCAGTCAGCACAGTGGACAGGATGGGTGGTGTCACTCACTGATATGCCATTTCAGAGGGAAAACCAAGAGTCTCTGAACCAGCCATACCTCTTAACTGTCCATATTAATGAAGGTGGCCCCCCATTTTAGCTCTCAAAATTGATGCATTCTACAGAAAAGGTGCTGGTCACCCAGAGATCATACTGTAAATTAAGATTTTGAAGCAGAAATTTATTTTAGCCCTTATTCACAGAGGGATGGAAAGTATGTGCTTGAGGCATGCATCCCGCCCATGGAGCTTTGCACCTGTGGACAGGTGTACACTAGTGGTATTCACTACAGCTAGCCACCTGTCCATGGCACCCCCCCAATGCACAGGTCTGCACTGGGGGGGGTTACAGGCAGAGTTGCGGACCCAACCGGGCATCCAATCGGATGCCCAGCATGGGTCCAACAGTGAATCCCTTACGCAGTGGGGAGCGCATTGGCAGCATGCCCTATGGATATCTGAGGGACAGCGGCTGTGGTGGGTGGGAGGAGGGCAATGCTGCTGGTCCTCCGATGGCACAAAAGCAGTGCAGAGGGACGGTGGGTATGCAGGGTGGTGGGGGGGATGGTAATGCCAGTAGGGGGGTGTACATTATTTCACCATCTTAATATATCCACATAATTCTGAGATATACAGTCAAAATGCAACCTAAAAAGCAGATCTAGAAATGCTAATGAATGTTATTGACTTGAGTCATTAGTGACATAACTATTCTGTTTTACTTATATATGGGGGGGGATAGGCAGATACTGCACAACCCATTATAGGCAATCCAAACTTTAAAATAGGAGAACAAATTATTTCTAACCAATGGATCCCTCAGCTGCAGGGACTTAGTGTCACTGATCTCTTTACAGATGGGACTTGCAGTCCCGAAGGAGTAATCCGGAACAGATTTCACATTGAATTTTCAAGGTCTTTTAACTGAGACATCTGTTAACTAGTGTAAAGGGTTTACAGATAGATGGTAGTGCCACAGCTGATTTATTTAATACTCTCTCCCTTTCTGCTAATGCACCACATGCATTCTCCTTGACATATAGTCCTTAGCTCGACAGAGCTTTTCCTGATCTTGATGGAATGCCCAAATATTGGAGAGAATATTTTCCCACTCTTGAGGGTGCTTGGAGTAAAATATGGAGTGATACCTATAAATATATTACACAAGATAGGTTAAAAAGAGTAGCTGACAACTTCAGGAGAACTTTTAACAAAACAATATTTAGATAAAGTTCAGCTTGCATTTCACATTAGTTCTTTATTCCTCCTCCCCGTTATTGATTGCTGAGGTCAATTGCATGAAAACAGGATTTTTACTCCTGAAGAGTTTATCTATTTCTGTTGCTGTCTCCCTACCTGAGGTCATAATGCACTGCTGTGATGTCACATTTACTCTCATGGCAACAGATTGTGATGTCACAACAGAGCATTATGACTTGAAGTAGGGAGTAAGCTACAGAGGCAGCTTAACTTTAAAGTAACTGCAAAGGATAAAAATCATGTACAGTATTCATGCACATTTTCTCAGTAATAAGTATTGAGCAGGAGAAATCTAGAATATATATATGGAATACAAGCAGAATTTTACCTACTTATTTTGTTTTTCAAAGTTTTCTTTCAAGCGTCAGTAGCTCTTTAAGGTTAACCCAATTTCAATTTCTAAATAATGTTTTGGACCCCCTTAAGCTGTTCAAACTGGGCAGAGTTCCATCTCCCATCTGTACCAGATGCCATAATGAAGACGGCACTGTCACACACTTTTTGGGACTGCCCCCCATTAAATCCTTATGGGATACTATTAAAATCAAAGCGGACACTTTACTCAATATTACTGTTTCACACTTGAAGTATGCTTGGCCAGGTACTTTGCCAACATTACTGTTAAACAATGTAGATATTACATGGCACTGATATCCTTGTCCCTGAAAAAAGTAGTTCTACCACACTGGGCATATTCAAACCTAATTACTTATACAGAGTGGCTACAAGAACTGCTTTTTAATTTGAGGGCTAAACAGTTTAAAGCCAGCTTAAGGGGCTCCCTCTCCTTCTACAAGAGGGTTTGAGAAGGTATGCACACCTTATATTTGGCTCAAGCTGGGTCCGGACCACTTGAAGGATATGGTTTTAGATTAGATATGGATCTCCTTTCTCTTCTTTTGTCTCCATTCAAATTGTCTTGTCAGATGTCCCAGAAAGGTACTCCTTTTGGTCATACCCAGCCAAAGCTGTGGGGGAGGGAAGGTACGGGATGAGGGGGGTTGGATGTGAAACTTTGTTCATTTACTTATCCTGTGCTTTGTGATGGTATTACAGTGTCATGTTCAGTTCTGTATAAAACTTATAAAGATATTAAAAATTAAAGAAAACAAAATAAAATCAAGGGTTGGTGATTAAATTGTACTGATGTCGAAGGGTGTCAGCTACACATTATTGCTGAAATATAAAATCACATACACACCCATAATGCAAAGGATGCCAACAGCCTTTGCAGACTGTGTGAGAGGCCTTCCAGCACCTTGCATTTCTGCTTAAAACTGAACCAGCATAATATTCTGTGGTGATTTGCATATACAGCCAATGATGCTTTGCATTGTGGAGTTATGTGTGATTTTGTATTCCTTTAAAACATGGCTTCCTGGCCAATGCCCTTTGGGGCTTGCTTGTGCACTGAGGTTCTTTGTCTTACTGCTGTAATATGTTGGATGAATTATTTTGCTTACTAGCAAATATTGCTGCTTTAAAAGCATAGCATTCCACGAGACATGAAAATGTATTTCTGGCTACTTCACCTTCACTGTGATGGTCTCTAGGGGAACTGGAACTAGGGCTCAAAGTAGGGTCTAAGTTTGATAAACATGTTTATCTTTTAAAGTAACTTGCATCTCTTGTATAAAATGTGTTGTCTGCCCACATATACAGTACATTATTATTATGTTTGCTTGCACGCATGTGCAAGAAATATAGTGCCATCATCCGAGTTTTCGGAGGTGTGGCAGCCCTCTTCCAATTCAGTGTGTTTGCAGGTGTGGCCACAGTTATCAATTGCCTGCTGGAGCTGTCTATGGCAGCAGTCCAAAATGCAGTGGAGTACAGTTAAAAGGGGGACTCACGCTTCAGTAAGCAGCGATAAGATATCGTCTGCTCGTAATCAACTACTAAGCATGTACACATATTGCGTGCTCGCCCATCCTGCACTGTATAGCTGATGCCCAATCCCTCATCAGCTGTGCCGGGCGCCCCAAACAGTTAGGCCATGCCACGCCAAGGCTCCACCCCAGCTGCTACACATGGCAGCCAACGGGGGTGGCTAATCCTCGCCGGCTCCATTGTCCCCAGAGTACAGGGTGTCACACTGGAGGCCCACCCCAGTGTGGCAACAGATGCTATTGCTGACAGGGTGCCCAATCCCCGCTCGGCTCCCACACCCTCGGCCAAGTTGCCCTGTGCCACGCTGGGAGCCTACCCCAGTGTGGCAAAGGTCCCACATCATCTCATCCTTTGTTAAAAACAAAACAAAACCTGCAACAGAAAAATGGTCCCTCACTGTCTCTGCCCCCACCCGCGCCCACCCACTGCGCACCCTGCCTCTCCACCACCCCCATACTTATCTCCGGACTCCGGTGACGATCTTCAGTGAACCGGAACACATCTGCACTCTTCAAAGCTGACCACGAACTGAGGAAATGCCGGTAAGTTGTATAATGTAATGAATAAGGTTTTTTCAACTTTGCTGCATATCTCAGGCATTTTTTGGAATTTTGGCACCAAATTTTCAACATGGGGTTTTTGGGACCCCTCCTCATGAATTCTGTCATTGTCATGGCTATAATCAGGCCTGAAGGGTGATTTCGCAGTCACTGTGTGAAATTGTCTTTCTGGACCAATTAACAAAATGACAGTGCCAGTGTTCATAAGGTGGGCTGTCAAAAAGCCTATGTGGAAAATCTGGTGGAAAAATTCCTAAAAATGACTATTTTATAAGTGTGCATTGTGCTGTTCCTATGCACGCTCGTAGGTTCGCGAATTTTCAATATTTTCATTCTGGATTTTCAACATTGCCATTTGACCACACTTCCTTATGAGTAGTACAGCTGTCATTTTTCACATCTCACCCAAAATGTGTTTCCGCACATGTAACGCACAATGGTGCAGTCAGTGTGTGAAATCAATGTTTGGGACACACTAAGAAAATCACAGTGACACTGTTCATGAGCAGAGGTGTTAAAATGGTTATGTTAAAAATTTGGTGAAAAAATTCCCAAAAATGACTATTTTACGAGCACGCATTGCACTGTTCCTATGCACGCTTGTAAGTTCGCAAATTTTCAATATTTCCACTCCAGATTTCCAAAATTGCCATTTTACCACTCCACCTTATGAGCAGTACAGCTGTCATTTCTCACTTCTCACCCAAAATGTGTTTCCGCGCATGTAGAGCACAATAGCGCAGTCGGTGTGCGAAGTCAATGTATGGGACACATTAAGAAAATCACAGTCACACTGTTCATGAGCAAAAGTGTTAAAATGGCTATGTTAAAAATTTGGTAAAAAAAATTCCCAAAAATGACTGTTTTACGAGCGTTTGTTGCGCTGATCCTACGCATGCTCATAAGTTCGCAAATTTTCAATATTTTCACTCCAGATTTTCAACATTACCATTTTACCACACCTCCTTATGAGCAGTACAGCTGTCATTTTTCACATCTCGCCCAAAACATGTTTCTGCCCATGTATCACTCAATGGCGCGGTGGGTGTGCAAAATCAATGTATGGGACACATTAAGAAAATCACAGTGACACTGTTCATGAGCAGAGGTCTTAAAATGGCTATCTTGAAAATCTGGTAAAAAAATTCCTAAAAATGGCTGTGTGATGAGTGAGCATTACTCAGTTTCCACACACCCTCGTAAGTTCATGAATTTGCAATATTTTCAGTCCACATTTTCACCAGTGGCATTTTTCCACACTTCCTTATGAACAGTACAGCTGTCATTTTTCACAACATGGCTGAAATGTGTTTTCACACTTTCAGCACAGAAATGCGTGGTCGCTGTGGGAAATCATTGTTTGGGACAGATAAAGAAAATCACAGTGACACTGTTCATGACCGGAGGTCCCAAAATGCGTGTGTTGACAATCTGCTGTAAACAATTCCCAAACTAATTACATTACAGGTGCACGTTGCACAGTTTCTCATACACTTGTAACTTCACCAGTTTTTTAAATATTTTCACTGCAGATTTTCAACATTGCCATTTTTTACACCTCCCCATGAACAGTACAGCTGTCGTTTTTTACATCCTGTTCAGAATGTGTTTTTGCACCTGTGGTGACAAATGCCGTAGTCGCTCTGCAAAAGTAGCTTTTGGCTAACAAACTGATATTGCCACTGTTCATGAGGTGGGGGTCACAAAAAATCCATGTTGAAAATTTAGAGTGAAAATACCAACGAATGAATGAGGCATTAGGGTTTCCAACCATAACACCCCACCCTGTAGAGAATGACAGGCATCAGGGCTGTGACTTGGGATTGTCACCTGCAGTGCTTATACCATTCCACCCTCACCTACACCCTGCAGCCACTGAGAGGCATCGAGATGTGCCTTGGACTCTTCGGCCCCAAAGTTCACCCCATTCTCCTATACCGCACCCATCTCACAATATTTCCTGATGGAATGGGGTGCACATAAGGGCCAAAGACCCCAAGGCACACCGTGACACTTGTCATTGTCTGCAGGGTAGGGTGTGGTGAAATGGCGTGGCTGTTATGCCTGATGACCCAAAGGCACACCCCAATGCCAGCCACTCTCTGCAGGGTGGTGGTGGGGTTGGCTTCAGTTCAATACTTCACTGCCATTCCTACTATGCAGCTCTGTAACTCCTACACTACCACTGCCAATGCCAGCAAGCAAACATTCGGCATTGACAAATGCTTGTTTTACTAGATCATAGTGTTTATTTCTGTACCTTAAATGAGTAGTACAGTCAAAATCTCCAAAACCTTATGGGGCCTGATTCTCAACTCCCAGCATGGTGCAAGAGGCTTGCACCACAAAGAATGGCACAAAGTGTTGCTATCGCATAAAGATGCTCTGAGAATGATTCACAAAGGCAGCCTGCATCAACCGCAGGCTGAGTGTGCTAAAGAGGACTTGTGCCATCCATGTGCCACCAAATGGGCTGCAGTATGGTACTGGGGGCATGTGGCAGATGCAAGCTATCGCATCCCCTACATTGGGATTCTCAAAATCTATCCAGAGGGCAGAAATCTAACTACCCTTAGCCAGTCAGGGCTGGTCTATGGGTATTTAGAATATCACACTCTGGGGGGGTTTGATCATTTGTACCACTATCTGAGCCCTCCCTCAACATGTGCTGCACCCCCCCCACCTTGATGTGCCTGATACTTAACATGTAACAAAAAATTATTTCCTGGTGATCTTGCGGACCTCCCCCCGACAGCCCCAATCTGCCCGACACCTCAATTGTAATAACCAATAATTCTTTCATGATCTAGCAGACCCCACCAGCCCCGATCTGCCCATAAATTAAAATGTTGCTAAATTCTTTCCCTGGCAGTCTAGTAATTCCTCCAGCCCCCATCCACCTGTAAATTAATGTGTTAATAATTCTTTCCCTGGTAATCTACTGGTTCCCCTGCCCTGATCCACCCATAAATTAATATGTTGATGAGTTCTTTCCCTGGTGGTATAGTGGACCCCCAGCCCAGCAGGTAGTGACCATCATCCTGCTCCCCCGATTCCAAACCCCGAGCCGGTGACTGGGACAGCCCTCCTCTCACCACCACATCTGGCCAATGACTGAACTGTCACTGAGCATGTACTATATAAAGTACACGTTCATTGACTGACAGATCATTTTGAGCTGTCAATCAATAAGTGAGTACTCTATACAGTATGCGCTCAATGACAGCTCAGTCAGCAGTCAGCCATGGTGGTGAGGAGGAGGGCTGGAGCAATAATAACTCTGGGTTGAGATGAGGAAGTGGGGTGGTGGGCACTGCTGATGGGGGTGAGGGTCCACTAGACTACCAGGGAAAGAATTTATCAACATTAATTTAAGGCAGAAAAAGAGCTGGGGGGGACTACCAGACCACTAGGGACTGATCTGTTTAATAGGGGGATTGGAGGGGTCTACTAGATCACCATGGGCTGATTCATTGAGGTTCTGGGTTGGGGGGGTCCACTAGTGCACCAGGGACATCCTGAAGTGGTGCACAGCTGTTCTGCGGCTTGTGGCAAACCGTCTGGATGTACAGTTTGTTTGGTGCACAGCTAAGGTTGCTGCAATCAGTGGGACTTTGCCTCTGGGACCTTGCCCAATAGAGAATTGGGTGCAGAGTCCCGGGTGCAGTGGGCTTTGATGCAAGTTGCCTGTTGCTGCTGCTTGTGTCAATCTAAAGGTCCTTTGAGAATCAAGCTCATGTTGTGCAGAGTATTCTAGTTTGTGTGTGTCTAGTCCTGGTGTCCATGTTGTGCAGAGTGTTTTGATTTGTGTCTTGTCCTGGTGCCCATGTTGTGCAGAGTAATTTGGTTTGTGTGTCTAGTCCTGGTGCCCATGTTGTGCAGAGTAATTTGGTTTGTGTGTCTAGTCCTGGTGCCCATGTTGTGCAGAGTAATTTGGTTTGTGTGTCTAGTCCTGGTGCCCATGTTGTGCAGAGTAATTTGATTTGTGTGTCTAGTCCTGGTGCCCATGTTGTGCAGAGTGTTTTGATTTGTGTGCCTAGTCCTGGTGTCCATGTTGTGCAGAGTGTTACGATCTGTGTGTCTATTCCTGGTGTGCATGTTGTGCAGTGTTTTGATTTGTGTGTCTAGTCCTGGTGTGTCCTTCCCTGTGTTTGCTAATAAGAGTTTTTTCTAAATTAGGCTGCTAGTTATAAGGTAGTTTTATGGTCCCTGGGGATCTCATCTCAGCAAGGTTTATACTATAGCTCTTATTTGTCCTACAATGCATCCTGTCCCATGTAACACTGATTCAGGACCACTGATTTAGTAAGTACCGGAGATATCAGCATGATATTCTTGCCTCCACTACATAGCTCTAATTAAATATTTATGTTTTCTCTGTGTGTCAGGTCTAGCCAGCAGGAGTAAGTGTTTTTAAACTTTCAGTTTCATCAAACTACACACAACTACAAAAAGCACAGAAATTGGGTACTGTGTCTAGGCTCTGAAATTGCATTTCTATTAGTTGTAAAGTGCATTGCAATTAGTACCCATGTGATGCAACTGCGGGTATGATTTGTTTGTTTTGGGGGCAAACTAGGATAGAACTTAGAAAGGTTTAATTTAGTTTTTAAAAAGCTGTTATTGTGAAAGGAGTGGGTAGGACTTTTTAAAGGAGGCTGCTCCGTAGGCTGTAACAACTCTCATTTGTGAAGCAGAGGGTTAGGAGATTAAAGCATAACTGTGGTAAGGACACAGGACAGAGAAAAGGAGGCTGCTTAATAGGTTAAAACAGCTCTAATTGGGAAAAGGAGGGTTAGGAGTTTAAAGGAAGCTTCTCAACAATATTAAATCTAGTGCATGGAGGTAAGGGAACTAGCGATCAGGAGGAACATGGGTGTAACCCCCTTGCAAATGGGGGTTCCCAAAAGTCTTCCAGGAGCTTGCTTAAATGCTCCAAGCCTGAATGGTGTTTGGCGTTTAAGCCATTTGTCTGTGAGTGCTTTTAGAGCCTCTGGTACTGTCTCTTTAAGAGCTGTCTGCTTGCAGACATAATTAGTTTGTATGGGGGTCTGTGTGTTTTCCTGCTTGAGTCCCACTCGAGCTGCTGCCAATTCGCTCCATTTTGCAGTCGCTAAGAGTGCAAGGGGAGCCTATTTGAAAGATGTAAATGTCTGCCAGAAATCATTTAGAGTAATAATGAAAATACAGTTTAACTTGCTTTCCTTTGTAGTCTGAATTGTCTGCCTAGCCCTCCATTCTAGTTTTGAACTGTTGAACTGGACCAATCAGTGTGGGTTGAGGGAGCTCTAAAATGGTGCCTGTGGACGAATCAGAACTTGGACTGTTAATCTGAGCCAGCCACAAGAGGATTGTATGGGCAGTGACTCTGGGAAATGTAGTTTTGACCTCGGCGCCTTTTTCCACCAACAGGGGGAGTTTATTGTGAGTGACAGGTAAACCAGCCAAGAACTGGGAGGAACTCAAAGGAAGTGCTCGGTTTTGTCTACTGGAGTTTCAGTTAAATTTTGGCAGTGAAGAGACAAGGAGCCCAGTGCTTCTTCGGTGTGTAATTTAGCGCAGGTAAAACACGTGTAAGGCCCTAAGTTTCGGTCTGCAGCTTGTGCAAGTGCCTGTTCAGACTGAATCCGACCTGTGAAGAGAATCAAGGAGATCTGAAGAGTAGAAACCAGGCTCACCCTGTAGAAGACTGGAGAAATTGCTGAATCGTATCGGTCTGTCAGGAACTGAAGCCAGTGTTCTCCCGGTATCGTGTAGATTATGTAGGGATCGCAAAGTAGCCTGCCTGGTATAGTACTTTCCTTTTACATATAAATGTGTGTAGTGCTTGTGGGGAATCACATTTCAAATCCCCTGTACAGTGAGTTGAGTGCATGAAGCTGGAAGTAAACCCCAGTTTAAACCGGGCTACCTCCATTTGCTCTGAACTGCAGTGGGGTCCAGTCATAAGGACCTTGCCCACATGATGTGCTCCTCCTGGCAATTCAGGACAACCTACCTCCCATTCACTTTTTAGTATTGGGCTGTGAGTGCAAGCAGGGTAGCTCCCTGCCATCGGTTTATCGAATTGCAAGTGTGCCGTCTAATTGTTTTTTGTTTTTTTTTCTTCTTCATGAACTGAGCCAACCGGCTCTGGATTACAATTTGGGTATTGTGCATACATTTTCCATCTACAGGGACCGAACCAGCTGTACCAAATAGGCTAGCCTCTTATTGCCTGGGTACCCAATAAGAGTGACATTTGGGATTCTGAAATATGTGCACAGTACAGTGATTATTAATGTGCTTAAACTAATTAACCTGATTCCCCCCTGTTCTTGTTATATCCCCCTAAATAAATCAGATCTGTTTGTTTCAGCAAAGTTACACTGCCTGAGGTATTCGTTTATATGAAAGTATTGTACTGTGGTTTTTGCACTGTATCATCTTGTTTTACAGGGAGTCCCCAGAGTCACGCTGACTGAACCAGTCCTGGGGGTAAGTGTATACAGTGAAAGTAATTCTGGTGTATTGGGTGGGCCACTAGTGGGAAGAAAGGGGGGGGTCGCAGTGTCCCAGAGGGCTGTGACCAAGTTAGTTTAACTATTGCAAACCCTGACCTCTGGGTGGAGGCACTCGCCATTAGACCTAGGCCCCTCAACCTGTTAGTAGTTAGGCAGGCTGGGGCAGTAGCCCTTGGGATAGTGCCACCTAGGGGTTACATCTTGGAGGCACCACTGGGATTAGCGTCCTCTAGTGGACACATTTATGAATTACTGTTAAAAATAGATGGATATCCCAACAGAAGCGGCTGTACACCAGTTGGTGAAGTGGTGTAGTGGGCAGGAGATCGACCCCTAAAATGCCATACTTGTCTTGGATATCCCACTGGGTACCAATCCGGACACTGTAGAGGGAGTACTCTCCAAGGTCGAATGTTTAGGAGACCTTGTGGTGGGGGCGACTGGCTGATTTGCCCACCCAAACTTTCATGGCCCTAATAGAGTATAAGGATCCTGTAGACAGTTCTAAAGTGCCACAGACTATTACCTCAGGGGAAGCTCTTACTGCCTGGAAAGTGATAACCAAGGACAGTAAAGATCCGGGGGTGGGAGATACCCCCCCCACTATCTGAAACTTTTGAGGAGAAATTTGCTAAATTGTTGCTGGAGGAGGGAAAAACTGTGGAGGATTTAAAGAAACTATTATTGCCACCTGGGGGCATTCCTCCCCCAACATTCCCTCCCCCTCCAGCACCCATTATTGCCCCTCCTTCTGTGCCAGTGCTAGCCCCTATGTTTGTACCTGCCATTAGTCCTGACTCTTACCGCAAGCTCAAAGTATTCTCTGGCATCCGCCCAACTCCAAATGGGGAGGTCGATCTGGAAACCTGGATAGACTCTGCTACCCTTGCAGTACAAGACTGGCAATGCTCCGAAGCAGGAAAAAAGGGCCCCGCCTGATGAGCTTTTTGCTCCCTGAGGGTCTCTGACCCTGACGCCAAAGCCCAAGAGTACCTAATTGCCCTTGAAAATGTGTTTGGGGCACAGAGGGGCGGGGGTGGTTCAGAGGCAATTTGAGGAAATATTATTTCACAGAGAGGGTGGTGGACACATGGAACAGCCTTCCTGAGGAGGTTGTGGGGTCTAAAACTGTAGGAGAATTCAAGAATGTATGGGACAGACATAAGGCAATTCTTGTGGGGGGTAGGAAGAAATAGGCTGTTGGTTAACTAGGATCTGCGGCCCATCCTGTAGGTAGGAAAATTTGCAGACTAGATGGGCCAAGCGGTCCTTATCTGCCGTCAAAGTCTATGTTTCTATGTTTCTATGTTTCACTAGTGTTGAGGCCTTAAAATGGAAGCTCAAAGATGTTAGGCAACAGCCGGGGGAGTTGTTATCTGCCTATATGGATCGATTAGAGGGAATCTTGCAAACCATTTTTCAAAAGGGGGGTTGGACCTCTAGTGAAGTGGACCGGGTAAGACTGGATCATATACTCTGCTCTGTCTGGCACTCTAGCTGGGTGTTGCTTAAATTACAACTGCGTCGAAGGAAAGCTAGTCCCTTGCCTTTCCATGTGTTGATGAAGGAGGTACGAGAAGTTGAGGAGGAGGAAGGTTTTTCAGAGCCCTGTGCAGTTGTAGCTACTACATCCCCTGCTTCAGGTGTGGGGTCAGATGCTGATGGTCTGGAATCACCAAAATCACATGACGGAACCAGAGACCCAAAGGTCAGCTAAGGGGGTCCCAGTCAGAGAGGGATGGCTACCGATGTTCTGCCATGGGATGAACTGCTGAGAGAGTGCAGAGAAATAAAAAACAGTCTCTTTATGAAGGCTGCTCTTGCAAGTACAGGCCCCGACCCTCATCCGACTGTATCTGCTATGAAGGTGGGGATACCCACCCATGCATCTCCTACTGACAACAGCCCACAGCTCGATATCTTGACCATGGAAGTGGGCAAATTGACAAAATGTCTCCAAATGCTTATCACGCTGCAGACAAAGATGGCTCCAAGGTTTCCAGTTAGTAGTACCCCCCACCCTGGCTCCCAGTGTGATGCCTTGGCCAGCTCAAAATCCATAAAGTATGTTTTGTTATAATTGTGGGAAGGATGGGTACATGAAGAGAGAATGCCGGTCCCCAAAAGACACAAACAAAGTTGCATATAGGCTACAAGGAGAGCTTTGGAGAACAATTCAGTGGTTAAGAGGTGCACGAAATGATCCCAGTGAGGGCCTCAAAAATGCTAACTCACATCCCTTTGTCGCAAGGTCAGTTGCCCAGGCCCCCACTACCGCCCTCTCCAGACTGGTCCAGAATAGTGGGTCCCTCCATGGAGACCACTGTTAAGGTGAATGCAGTGTCTACAAGAGCTGTATTAGACAGTGGCTCCCAAGTGACAATTATGTTACAGGATTGGTATCAGAAGCATTTGTCAGATGTACCCTTACAACCATTAGAAGGACTGCATGTATGGAGGTTAAGTGAGAAGGCCTACCCCTATTCTGGGCATATCTGAATTTGGCTGTCTTTCCCCACCTCCGTGGCTGGAGTGTCTGAGCAAGTAGAGACACTAGCCTTAGTGTGTCCCCCCACTGGACTGTATGATGGTGTCCCTTTGTTGATTGGAACAAATGCTCATATGTTTGGATGGCTGGCACAGTTGTGTTATGAAAAACAGGGGTCAAGGACTAGTAGAGCTTTAAGAATTCCAGCTTTAATTAAGAAGGCCTATGAGGCACAGAGAGATGCTGAAAAAGTAGAACCAGAGGAACCGGTCGGAATTGTCTGGAAGAAGGATCCTGAGACTCTGATTCTGGTGCCAAATGCCCAGTGTACCCTACAGGGAGAGGTCTGTATCAGAAAGGATGTTAAGAATAAAATATTAATGTTGGATGCACCAGGCGATGGAAAATTGCCGGAGGGACTGCTGGCCAAGCTTAGTATTTTGCCTGCTAGAGCCCATGTTTATGCCAGAAGGGCAATGGTTCAAGTTCATAATGTTTCGGATAGAGAGATTCGAGTAAATAGAGGTTGCACCCTGTTTAATGTGCATTGTGCAGGCACTGCACTGCTACCCAGCAGCAAGAGTTCGGGGAAGAATGACAGAGTAATGCCTGACTTGTTTGATTTCGGTGACTCCCCATTGCCAGCTGAATGGAACGTGAGGATCAGTGAGAAGCTTGCCCAGAGAGACTGGGTGTTTTCTTTAAAGGAATTTGACATAGGATGCACGCAAGGAGCTGAGCACCATATCCAGCTGCATGATGAAAGACCATTTTGTGAGAAGTTAGATGATGTGAGATGGCATCTGCAAGAGATGTTAGCAGCTGGTGTAATACAAGAATCCAGAAGCCCCTATGCTTCCCCCATTGTGGTAGTGAGAAAAAAGAATGTGACAGTAAGAATGTGTGTGGATTATCGCACCTTGAACCGGCGGACTATCCCTGATCAGTATACAATGCCCCACATCCAGGATGCTTTGGAGTGCCTGAACATTAGCAAGTGGTTCTCTGTGCTAGATCTCTGCAGTGGGTACTACCAGATCCCAATGGCCCCAGAGGACCGTGAGAAGACAGCCTTTATCTATCTGCTTAGTTTCTATGAATTTATGAGGATGCCTCAAGGGATTTCAGGCACCCCAGCCACTTTTCAACAATTGATGGAGCGTGCAGTGGGGGACATGAACTTACTAGAGTGCCTGGTATACCTAGATGATGTTATTGTGTTTGTCAGCTCACTGGAGGAACATGAGAGCAGATTATTCATGGTACTGGACCAATTGGAAGACTTTGGTCTTAAACTGCCCATTGATAAATGTCAATTCTTTCAAACCTCAGTAAAATATGTGTGACACATAGTATCCATGAGGGAACAGAGACCAACCCAAGTAAAGCTGAGGCCTTGACCACATGGCCACATCCCAAAAATCTAAAAGAACTGCAAAGATTCCTGGGTTTCTGTGGTTATTATCGGCATTTCATCAAGGACTATTCAAGAGTGATCCAACCTTTACTTAACCTTACTCAAGGGTATCCCCCAACCCACAAAAAATACAAAAAGCCAGTGTCCATTGAGACTGAAAAAGTGTATTTTCATCCAAGTGAAGTATTTGGGGCCCGCCGGACTCCTGATTGTGAGACTGCTTTTCATGAGATCATATATCAACTTACCCATGCTCCAGTGCTGGCCTATGCCGATCCAAGAAAACCTTATGTCCTGCACACTGATACTAGCTTGCATAGGATTAAAGTGTGTTACAAAGAGCACGAGAATGGCCTGAGACCAGTGGCCTTTCCGAGTGGAAGCCTGACCCCATCCGAAAAGAACTATCCTGTACACAATTTAGAGTTCCTAGGTTTGAAGTGGGCTATTGTTGACCACTTCCCTTGAGTACTTGTATGGGGCTAAGATACTAGTAAATACTGACAATCCTTTGACCTATGAGCAGACTTCAGCTAAGTTGGATGCCACTGGCCATAGGTGGCTTTCAGCATTATCTACATATGACTATGCTGTTGAATACAGAGCAGGCCTGAACCACATAGATGCTGATGCTCTCTCCCAGAGGCCTGTTCCCCAGAATGATTGGGTTAGACTGTCAGAACCTGATATTCGAGCACTCTGCCAGAAGTTTGACAGGGAGTAACAGATGTCCACTGACGCAGTAGACTGTATGGTGGATTGTTTGGGACCCTCTGAGAATTGCATACCTGCTGCTTATTGCCACTTTTCTGCACTGGACATTGATGCACTGCCTCAGCTGGACAATGACAGTATTCGGCAGGCTCAATCCCGTGATCCCATGATCAAATCAGCTTTAGAAGCCCTCTATGCAGGAAAAGACGTGTCCAAATTATGCTCCACACTGATTTGAGAACTGCATTGTTATACAAAGAAGGTCCTAAGTTGAAACTGATCAACAGACTGTTATACAGAGAAACAGTAGACAGAGGGGGACAAATAGACAATTAACAACTAGTGCTGCTCACTGCCTTTCGAGACTCAGTACTGAGGTCCTTGCACAACCACATGGGGCACCTTGGTATAGACAGGACACTTGACTTGGTGAAATCCAGATTCTATTGGCCTAAGTTGGGGGCTGATGTGGAGCAACACATTTGAACTTGTAGTTGCTGCTTACAGAGGAACGTTTTGCCCCAAAGGGCTGCCCCCATTGTTAACATCACCACCAGTGTACCCATGGAGCTGGTCTGTATTGATTTTCTGAGTTTGGAGTCAGATCAAAGAAATATTAGTAATGTGCTGGTGGCCACTGACCATTTTATGAGATATGCCCAAGCTTTCTCCACCAAAGACCAGAAAGCATCCACTGTGGCCAAAGTACTTATAGAAAACGTTTTTGTTCACTATGGGGCTCCACAAAGAATCCATTCTGATCAAGGGAGAGACTTTGAGAGTCATCTGATCAAAGAGATGCTTTCTTTGTGGGAAATGCGAAAGTTCAGAACCACCCCTCACCACTCCCAGGGGGACCCACAGCCTGAACGTTTCAACCACACTTTGCTAGATATGCTAGGCATACTACACCCAAAGGACAAGCCTAGATGGATCCAACAAATTAGCACTGCACCCTGGTACATGCTTATAACTGCACCAAAAGTGATGCCACTGGGTTCTCCCCCTACCGCCTGATGTTTGGAAGAGAAGCTCGACTGCTGGTAGATGTGTGTTTTGGGGTCTTCCTGATGGAGTTCAAGCTGACAACTATTTACGGTATGTGCAAAAGTTAAAGGCCCAGCTAAATCATGCGTACCAACTGGCTCAAACCCGCTGCCAAAAGAAGTCTGGCCAACAAAGAAAGGTATGATAAATAGGTGAAAGAACAGGAACTCCAGGAGGGAGATTGGGTATTGCTAAGAAATCTGAGACTGCATGGCAAACACAAGATTGCTGACAGATGGCACCATCTCCCTCACATTGTAGTGGGTAAACTAGATGATCTGCCAGTATACAAAGTAAGGCCTGAGAATAATTCAAAAGGTGTAAAAACAATGCATAGAATTAATTTACTGCCATTGGACAAATCTTGAATGAGTCTGAGCCCCCAGAAGATGCCCCCTCTGGACCAGTGACTAGAGCTGCTGCTAATAAAAGATCAAGAAAGTCTGCACCTACAGAAGCTGAGTGAAAGTGTTCCCCTCCACAAGTCCCAGTTGAGCATGACTGTCAGTCCATATCAGAGGAACGTGAGTGTGACTTTGAATACTACCCTTCTTACGAACTGAGTCAATTGTTTTGGGGCATTCCCCTAGTCAATACTGGAGATGAAGCTGGGCCTTCTGGACTGTCTAAGCCCCCAGCTTTGTCCCTGGAGCCAATGATTCCAGAAAGTGAAGTGCAAAACATCAAGTCAGATGATATGGATTCATTGTGTATGGCTGAACTGTTTGAGCTTTCAGGGGAAGAAAATGATGGACTGGAACAGACTGGTGGTACACCAGAACAAGACGAGTTTTTTGAGTGCCCTGACAGTCCACTGCCAGTGTCTGAAAGCTCGCCATGTGAGCCAAGTGTTGTGGATTCAGAGATTGTAACTTCTGGAGCTGAAAGTGTCCCAAGTTCTAGCCTCTCTACCCCAATGGAGACTCCCCTGATGTTTAGACAATGCTGAATGAGGCTCAGAGTGCAGAGATCACAGTTCCCCTAGAAAGATTGGGTTGAGCTGTAAAGCCTGTGGTGCACCCTAGTTATGATTCTGGAGGCCTGTAATTTGCCTCCTCAATGTTGTCCATAAAGGAGTGTATGATACCCTTTGTTTTCTCCGCTGTCTAAACTGACCATCAGTGCTAACTCCAAGTTACTTGTGTTGCTCCTTCTATATGGTGCCCCTGCCCCATCCTGCCCCAAGGTAGCTGATAGGGAAGGGCCCCCTCTCTTCAGATTTCATGTACAAGAGTTAATAACCTGAGTTGTGGTACAATGTGTGTGTAATATTGTGCAAAGAGTGACGTACTGCAAAGTTTCAGAAATGTGTTTCTGGTAAAGTGATATACTGACTGATGATTACATGTATGAGCATAATGTGAATCTGATGTAAATGTATATGGTTGTAATTGAAACTTATGGGGGTACTTGCTTGACGTGGATGCCAAGCTTTTCCAGGCCGGGAAGGGTGTAACCCCCTTGCAAATGGGGGCTCACAAAAGTCTTCCAGGAGCTTGCTCCAAGCCAGAATGGTGTTTGGCGTTTAAGCCATATATCTGTGAGTGCTTTTAGAGCCTCTGGTACTGTCTCTTTAAGAGCTGTCTGCTTGCAGACATAATTAGTTTGTATGGGGGGACTGTGTGTTTTCCTGCTTGAGTCCCACTCGAGTTGCTGCCATTTCACTCTGTTTTGCAGTCACTAAGAGTGTAAGCGGAGCCTATCTGAAAGATGTAACTGTTTGCCAGAAATCATTTACAGTAATAATGAAAATACAGTTTGTTTAACTTGCTTTCCTTTGTAGTCTGAATTGTCTGCCTAGCCCTCCATTCTAGTTTTGAACTGTTGAACTGGACCGATCAGTGTGGGTTGAGGGAGCTCTAAAATGGTGCCTGTGGACGAATCAGAACTGTTAATCTAAGCCAGCCACAAGAGGATTGTATGGGCAGTGACTCTGGGAAATGTAGTTTTGACCTTAGTGCCTTTTTCCACCAAAAGGGGGAGTTTATTGTGAGTGACAGGTAAACCAGCCAAGAACTGGGAGGCACTCAAAGGAAGTGCCCGGTTTTGTCTACTGGAGTTTCAGTCTAGTTTTGGCAGTGAAGAGACAAGGAGCCCAGTGCTTCTTCTCGGTGTAATTTAGCACGGGTAAACGCGGCAAGCGTCTCTAAGTTTCAGTCTGCAGTTTGTGCAAGTGCCTGTTCGGACTGAATCCAACCTCTGAAGAGAATCAAGGAGATCTGAAGAGTAGAAACCAGTCTCACCCTGTAGAAGACTGGAGAAATTGCTGAATCGCGCTCGGTCTGTCAGGAACTGAATCTGCTGTGTGTTCTCCCTGGTATTGTGCAGTAACTGTGATTGGGATCGAGAAGCAGCCTGCCTGGAATAGTACTTTCCTTTTACATATAAATGTGTGTGGTGCTTGTGGGGAATTGCATTTCAAATCCCCCGTACAGTGAGTTGAGTGCATGAATCTGGAAGTAAACCCCAGTTTAAGCCGGGCTACCTCCATTTGCTCTGAACTGCAGTAGGGTTCAGTTGTAAGGACCTTGCCCACATGATCTGCTCCTCCTGGTGATCCAGGACAACCTACCTCCCATTCACTTTTCAGTATTGGGCTGTGAGTGCAAGCAGGGTAACTCCCTGCCATCGGTTTTATCAAATTGCAAGTGTGTCATCTAATTGTTGTTTTTTTCTTCTTCTTCACTAACTGAGCCAACCGGCTCTGGATTACAATATGGGTATTGTGCATACATTTTCCATCTTCAGGGCCCCAACCAGCTGCACCAAATGGGCTAGCCTCTTATTGCCTGGGTACCCAGTAAGAGTGACATTTGGGTCATTTGGGATTCTGAAATATGTGCACAGTACTGTGATTATTAATGTGTTTAAACTAATTAACCTGATTCCCCCTTGTCCTTGTTATATCCCCCTAAATAAATCAGATCTGTTTGTTTCAGCAAAGTTACACTGCCTGAGGTATTCGTTTATGTTAAAGTATTGTACTGTGGTTTTTGCACTGCATCATCTTGTTTTACAGGGAGTCCCCAGAGTCACGCTGACCGAACCAGTCCTGGGGGTAAGTGTACACTGTGAAAGTATAGCTAGATATAGCATGCACCATGCAGGAAAGGGATCTTGGGGTTATCATCTCTGATGACCTCAAGGTAGGGAAACAGTGTGACAAGGCAGCAGGTAAAGCAAATAGGATGCTGGGATGTATAGGCAGGGGCATCACCAGCAGGAAAGGGAGGTCATAATTCCGCTATACAAGACACTAGTGAGGCCCCACCTGGAGTACAGTGTACGGTTCTGGAGACCATACCTACGTAAGGACATAGACAGGGTAGAGAAGGTACAGAGGAGGGCAGTAAAGATGGTGCATGGATTGCATCACAAGTCCTATGAAGACAGGTTGAAGGAACTGAACATGTACTCCCTGAAGGAGAGGAGGGAGAGAGGGGATAATATAGAGACAAACAAGTATCTCACAGGAAGGAACATGGTGCAGGAATACACTATTTTTAAGCAAAAAAGATGTTCCAGGACTAGAGGACATGGGATGAAGTTGGAAGGAGGACGATTCAGAGGAAACATGAGGAAGAATTTCTTCACAGAACGGGTGGTGGACAAGTGGAACACCCTGCCAGAGGAAGTGGTGGGGGCTGAAACAATCATGGGATTTAAGAATGCATGGGATAGACATAAAGGAATTCTGGAGGACAGGGGTAAGGGGCAACAGACTTCTAGGAAAACATGTACTCCCTGAAGGAGAGGAGGGAGAGAGGGGATAATATAGAGACATACAAGTATCTCACAGGAAGGAACATGGTGCAGGAATACACTATTTTTAAGCAAAAAAGATGTTCCAGGACTAGAGGACATGGGATGAAGTTGGAAGGAGGACGATTCAGAGGAAAACTGAGGAAGAATTTCTTCACAGAACAGGTGGTGGACAAGTGGAACACCCTGCCAGAGGAAGTGGTGGGGGCTGAAATAATCATGGGATTTAAGAATGCATGGGATAGACATAAAGGAATTCTGGAGGACAGGGGTAAGGGGCAACAGACTTCTAGGAAAACATAAACTGAACTTACAAGCTCAAATGAGCAGACTGGGTGGGACATAGGCCCTTATCTGCCGACACTGTCTATGTAGCTATGTAATTCTGATATATTGTGTGGGCCACTAGTGGGAAGAAAGGTGGGTTGCAGTATCCCAGAGGTCTGTGACCAAGTTAGTTTAACTATTGCAAACCCTGACCTCTGGGTGGAGGCACTTGCCATTAGACCTAGGCCCCTCAACCTGTTAGTAGTTAGGCAGACAGGGGTAGTAGCCCTTGGGATAGTGCCAACTAGGGGTTACATGGGTAGGGATGGTAGAGTTGGAGGTGGGAAGGCTTGGAGGAGGGTGGAGGAATCATTTGCCTGGTATGATGGGGGGGTCACTGGCGGGCAAGTAGAGAAATGGAAAGGGTGGTGGGCTGCAACAGCTGTGGAGCACCAATCTTTCTTAAAATTACATGGCGAGTGGGGGGATATTTAGTGTGCAACCAAGCAGTGAAACTTAAAGATGAGTTCATGAGTCTGCAGGAGGAGTTGAGACAGGCAAGACAGGCTGCAGTCCGACAGGAAGAAGAGCTCGGAGGAGAGCTGAGGAGGAACAGCAGCTTAAGCAGTCCGGGAGGGTGGAGAGGAGATAGGTTGGAGGAGAAGGGAGGGCAAATTAAACAGGCAGGGAGGAGAAGAAGAAGAAACAGGTTGGAGGAGGGGGGCCCTGAGCCAGTGAGTCCCATGCCTAGGGCCAGTGGGTAGGGGGTACCAAGGTTGAATGGCAGAAGGAAGCAGAAAGGAGGAGAAATGGTGTGGGCGGAGGAAGGGAAGTGGTGAGAGACAAGGAGTTAGAAGTGTGGGACGGGCTGGCATGAGGGAGGGCAGAAGTAGGCCTAGGAGAAGGGTGTTCAGAAATTCAGATCACAGTGAGGGGGGGAAGGAAAGATGAGAACGGGGATGAGCTTGGAGGTGTAATGGATGATAATCAGGATGAAACTGGTATAGAGTGGAGTACAGATGGGGGAACTGTAGCAGATGCGGAAGGGGGAATTTTAACAGGGGCAGAAGAGGGAATGGTAACCGGAGTGGAAGGGGAACTAACATGCAGGAGGAAGAGGAGGTGACAGGGGAAAGGGGATAGAGGGAAGGGAAGCAAGCAGATGGAAAACGGGGTGGAATCCTATTGCTGGGGGACTCAATACTAAGAGGAGTCAGGTGGGGTAGCAAGAGGGAGAGGCATAGTTGCATATTTATTTATTTATTTATTTAAAAGTTTTACCAGGAAGCTATACTGAGGAGAGTGCTGCTCGATTCCAGATTCATCCTGGGGGTGAGGGCAGAGGAGAAATAAATAGTTACAGAGAGTACATCAAACAACATAAATTACAGAGAAGGTTACAGAGGATAGGGAGGCAGTACATAACTAATATGTTACAGGGAGTGTGAGTACAAGAATATGGATGGAGGCCATGCCAGGAATGACTGCAGAAAGGGTGGGGCAATCTGTTCTGAAGTATGCTAGAAGGGGTAGGGAGAAACCGCATTTAATTCTGCATTTGAGAATAAACAACCTGGCTGATAGGATGGTAGCTGTAGTTCAGAGGAGGTTTGAGAAACTAGGACCAATATGTGAGGGGCAAGAAGATCAGCAACTTTCTCAGAGATACTTCCAGTTCCCAGGGTGAGCTCTGCAAGAAAATGGAGAATAAAGGCATTTAATGAATGGCTAGGAACTTGGTGTCAGGCCAAACAGTATGGGTTGGTGGGGTGGGGTGGGGAGAACTGGGCAGACAGTAGTCTTAGCCGGAGGACAGACTGCATGTAAGCGAGGAGGGCAAAAAAGTGTTGAAAAAGGGGATAAATGATTACATAGAAGAGGCTAGGAATTTAAACTAGGAGCAGGGGGTAGCAAGCTGTCAAAAGGCAAGCAGAAACCACAAGAGAAGACTTACGAGCTTACCCCCCATAACAGAGACAAGGGGCTAAGGGCTAATACTAGGGAGAATGTTGGAAAGGGATGTCAGAAGGGGATGGGGAGGAGGTATGGGGGGAGAAGGTAGTTACTTTAAATGCTAGAAGCCTGGGGAATAAGACTGTGGGAGCCTCAGACCTTCATGGCAAAGGGGGAGGTGGACATGGGGCCATTACCAAAACATGAGCCACCCAGTTCCATGACTGGGACCTGGTGATACCAGAATACAGGATATTCCCCACCGATAGAGTAAAAGGGAAAAGGGGTGGTGCTATATGTGAGGGAAGGACTGAAGTGTGTATGGAAGAAGGGGGAGGAGGGCAGTACAGAGTCACTACAGATACAAATCCAGGACTCAAGGAATAGGACTCTTAGGATGCGAGTGATGAACTGACTGCCCTCCCAAACAGACAAATTGGACAGAGAACTGGTGGGACAGATCAAGAGGGCCTGCAGAAAGGGGAGACCTGCCTTATGACCAAAAAGGCATTACTAGTCCTCACCCCTACTACCATTGACCAAATTATCCTCCCAACACCTCCAGGCAAAACAACCCGTAGCTCAAACAAGCGGCTGCTATGGGTACCCCATGGCCGGACTTCCCAGTTCCAGCGTGCTTTCAGTTACAGAGCCCCTGCCTGGACTAACACCCTCCCAAGTCATATAACAAACAAATTACGGATTGGCCCCTATAAATCCATTCTAAGGAAATACCTCCAGGCCTCAAACCAATGTGACTGCCCTTGATACCTGACTGTCCTATACCTCCCTCAGTCTAACAACTGTCGTATTCCCAGTACCAACTAACACCTATGAAACTATATGACTATCAGCCTCTACAGAGCTCTCTGTAACCTTCTGGCTATGCTATAGAAACGAAAAGTGAAACTACTGTTAGCTAACTGCTGAACAACTATGTAACCTCTTTGACTGTTAATTTTGTAATGTCCTGTAATCTGTGTTTTTAAGTACTGTCCCTGTACCTTTTATGTATGACGTGGAACCTTTGTAAATGAGTTTTTAACTCAACGCTCTTTCTGAATACTACAATAAATAAAATAATAAATATATCGTGGAGGACTTAAACCTTCTGGGAGTGGGTTGGAGTACCCCAGCCACCAAGAATATAAGGGAGAAGGTATTGCTGGACACCTTCTAGGACAACTTCCTGATGCAGATGGTCAGCAAACAACCAGGTTAGGGAACACCCTTGACTTCATGCTGGCAAATGGGGAGTCTGTGAGGGAACTGAGGGTAGAAGAACCACTGTCGTGGAGCGACCATCACTTGGTGTGGTTCATGTTGAATATGTTTAAAGAAAGAGTCATATCCAACAAGGGTGCTGGACTTCAGGAGGGCTGACTTTGGGAAGACGGGGGAAATGGTAAAGGAGTACCTGGCCAAAATTCAACCTAGTATGGACACTAACCAGAGGCAGGAGCTCATAAAGCTGGGGGGTAGTGGAGGAAACTAAAATGTGCAGCAAGGCCAGGAGTAAGAAGGCTAAGGCAAAGAAACCAAGCTGAGTGGGCAAAGAGTTCATGGAAAAGGTAAGGAGAAAAAGAGCCACCTTTAGGAGGGGAGAGGACAGGGAGGAGTACCTGAAGGAAGAGAAGCAGGTGACAAGGGCTTTAAGAGCAGCCAAGGCATCAGAGGAGCTCAGGCTGGCACAGGACATTAAGGAAGGGGAGAAGGACTTCTTCAGGTACATCAGGGAGAAAATCTGTAAGGACCATATAGTAAGGATTAGGAGGGAAAGGGGGGGAAGAAGCACTTAACGATTACTTCTGCTAGGTATTTTCAAAAGAAAAGGGGGAGTCATACCAAACTGGGGGGTCTAAGGCCAGGAGAGGAGGGGGAGAAGGGGTGACAGACAGAAAAATAACAGAGGACAGAGTGCTGGAGGGCTTGAGGGCACTGAGGATGAACAATGCACCAGGGCCATATGGCATTCACCCCAGCATACTGAAGGAACTGGCAGAGGTCCTAGTGGGGCCTTTGGCAGACCTATTCAATGCCTCACTGGATTCAGGGTGTGTATCTCAGGACTGGAGGATGGTTCATGTGGTTCCTTTCCATAAGAGTGGCCCCAAGGATGAACCGGAGAATTATAGGCCAGTGTAGCTCACATCCATTGTGGGTAAGCTGATGGAGACAATCCTGAAAGAGAGGCTGGTGTCCCTTCTTGAAGCCCATGGGCTGTAGGACAGTAGACAGCATGGCTCTGTCACTGGCAGATCCTGCCAGACCAAGCTGATGAAGTACTATGACTGGGTAACTAGACAACTGGACTGGGCCCATGCGGTGGATGTCCTGTACCTGGACTTCAGTAAGGCATTTGACTCAGTGCCACATGGAAGACTGGGAAGTAAGCTACAAGGTACAGGGTGGGTGCGAAGATGGTGGGCTAGGTTGTGAACTGGCTGCAAGGAAGGCAGCAGAGAGTGGTGGTGTATAGGGAGCTATCATCCCCAAGGGTGGTAATGAGTGGAGTTCTGTAGGGCTCAATGTTGGGACCAGTGTTGTTTGGGATATTCATTGCAGACATTTTGGTGGGCATCAAGAGTGGTGGTGGTTGACCTGGGGGATGGCAAGGGTTGCACAAGGATTTGTCAAAGCTGGAGACCTGGTTGGATACCTGGCAACGTGTTCAATGCCAAAAAGTGCAAGGTGCTGCATTTTGGAGTAAAAAAACCCTAGGAGGAGCTACCAACTGGGTGGAGTGCAGTTAGCTGTGACTGAGGAGGAGAAGGATCTGGGGGTGCTCATTACGGGAGCAATGAATAACTCAGCACAATGCAGAAAGGTGGCTGCATAGGTCATCAAAAGGTCAGGTTGTATTGCTAGAGGTATATCCTCAAGGATGGGGAGGTGATTCTGCCATTATATAGCTCGCCGCTGGTTAGGCCACACTTGGCGTACTGCATGCAGTACAGGCACCCATACCTGAAGAGGGACATTAAGTTACTGGAGGGGGTGCAGCACAGGGCAACCAAGATGATCCAGGGTCTGTGGGACTTGCCTTATGAGAGTAGGCTGAGGGAATTGAACATGTACCACTGGAGGAGAGGAGAGGAGAGGAAATTGGGGATATGATTTATTTATTTATTCATTTATTTATTTGATGTATCGGAATTACAAACCTTTGAGTCAGAGACTCATTTCCAAAGGCTTCCCGTCAAATCAACAGTGACAAGCATAGATAGACTACCAACAATACATATGAGGCATTTTGATACAATCAGTGCTGTTATATGATAACAGGTACTGTATACAGTTGGGTCCTATAGAAAGAGGTAGCTATGAGTATATTTGAGTATAGAGAACAGCTGAGTCCTATACAGAAAGGTAGCTAAGAATATAATAAGTGAAAACAGCAACATACAGTGGGTGTGAGACCTAGGCAGCAGTTGACGCTGAGTTAAATAGATATGCTGAGTACAAAAGAGGATAAGCAGTTTTACAACAGACTTTGTCAGTGCAATCGACCTAGCTGCCTACTGATTGAAACCTTCAGGTACATGAAAGAAATAAAAAAGACTTGTACGGAGGGGCTGTTCAAGCTAAGGTATTGGAGGGACACCCAAGGCCATGATATGAGACTGGAATGGGAAAGGTTCAGGAGGGAGATGAGAAGACACTTTTTACGGAGAGGGTGGTGGCCAGGTGGAACGCGTTACCGGCAGATGTGGTATCCAGTAGTATAGTGGGTGGCTTCAAAAGAGAATGGGATAGGGCAAGAGGGAGGGGCAAGGGAGATGGGCAAGTGAGGGAGGGGTAGCTACAGAATAAGGGCTACTAGCTGTACGATCGAGGAGACCTGGTAGACCATAAGGCCTTTTTCTGCTGACAATTTTCCTATGTTCGTATCATCAATGCTATAATTGACTCCAGCTGTTTTCTCACAGAACAACCCACTCAAGTAGCCCTCAAGTTTTTGTTAAACAGTAAATGTAGCCATTAGTGTCCACTGAATAAGGAAAGTTCCTCAGCTCTGCTGTTGTAAACTGACTCTAAAGCAGTGCTTGCCGAATCCATGATCTGCTGTTCTGACTCATCTAAGTTAGAAAAGATATATATGGACAGCTTATATTTAAACCCTCCGAATGTGTAGAGCATGAAGTTGCAGCATCAGTCAGCTACTCCACCCCACATATTTGGTACATTGAATAACAGATTTTGTTACAGAGGAGGGGCAGTTATTTGAGCAAACTGCATTCCCTCACTGATAATCAGCACCACTGGGTTGGGCTGTTGCCTTCTTACTTTCTGGAGTAACCCTTTGGTTTACTGCACATTCAACTACCCCATATCTTTTCCACCTTGATCATACTAATCAAAAACTATAAATGAGCCACGTTACAAGGAAATAAAATGCATCAGTGATGCTACTGTAACTCCCCCTTCCCATTTGGGAGGCTTACATTAAAAGCCTCTGGGTGGTCTCCCGCAGCCTTCACAGCACTTGCCACTTACTCCTTGTCCCCCTGGTCCCCTCCAGGTAGCCCCTGTATTGTTTAGCCCTGTGGGGCTTGCAAAGTCTGTCTGCGAGTGGTCAGTAGGCTTGTTTAGGCCACCACTCGCACTACTGAAAGGGCGCCTTGTTCGTCAGACCGCCGGTTATGGTCAAAAGTCGGGAGGTGTTTTCTGATGGTTACTGGTGCCGGGTTAAGTTAAATGGCACCGAGAACACAACAAGAGAAAAGGGAAAATATTTATTAAAATAAATAAATAGGAAGATGCCTGAAACTCTGCTTCTGGGGCACAAAAGCTAAAGGGCAAAGGTCAGGGCAGAGTTGCCCTTATGAATATTAATGAGCCTACTGTTGTGTTTCTGGAAGCAGTGTGTTATGGGAGCCATGACTCCCCGAGGATACATTTTAACAACTCAAAAGTGAATATGTGCAAGAGAGAACTGTTGGGGCTACAAGACAGTGAGGCTACATTTTAATAAAAGTAATATTTCTGGCTGCACTAGGACATTATATCGGGGGACACTGTTCTAACTGCTCAAAAACTGTGTATACAGACTCCATCTTTGTGCCTAACAGCTAATGGGGAGCCAGCATGGACAAAGAGCCTTATGGGAAAATATTTGGGACAAAATCTAGGTGCCAAAAAGGAAGCCAATTAACAGATGGGAACTGTTCAGGACAGTTTTGGCAGCCAGTGGGAGCTCTGGACCTAAGCCCCATATAAAAGGGGGTAACTGCTCTGGAGATTCAGATTTTGCCCAGGAGTTCAGTGTGTGTGTCTCTGGGGAGCCTGCCAGCTCACAGAGGTTAGGCCTGTCAGGCCTAAACTTTTTGTCTGTCAGTCCACGTGTCCGAGGTGTCCAGTTGGCCCACACTGGGGTTGCAGCAGCAGGGAATTCATGCAGCAATCAAGCTGGAAGTCAGTATCAGCCTGCAAGTTGGCTGGAAGGACCAGAAAAGGACAAGCCTTACATATAAAAGTGCATAGTTTGCCAAAGTGTTTGCGCGGCCGGCCAGTTCAAGACACACAGTGTGCATGTTTCAGCTAAATTCCAATCAGTTAAGTGTCGGCTGTTGAGCCTGCATCCTGAGACCAGTGTTTCAATGAAGACCATGAAGGAACCCTTCCTCATGTTTCACAAAATAGCTGCACAGGTCTCGTGTCATTGGATCATCTTCCTGGTTTGGGTAGTATGAGGAATTTCAGGGTAGCTTCATGCAACAGCCACAAATCATTGTGTACCATCTAATTATCTTGATTTAGGTTTATTGCAACAGGCTGACCCATCTGGCTCGGATTGCAAATATTGGGGTTGTGTGCATGTTAACTGTTTTCCTTCCTAAGGGCCCCAATGATCAGCTGCAACACCAGCCTACCCCGGGCAACGCTTCAGGCTAGTTTGTTCAACATGCTGGGTACCCAGGGTTGTGGGACTGTGTCAAAGGGACTCACAGTGCATGCTTAATCTAACTGAATTAAATCAGAACTACCAATCACCTGCTTGCTATAAGCCCCACCCTTGTTCACATCTCCCTGAGTAAATCAGATTGTGTTTTTTCATGTTTAACCTGGCTAGAGTGTACCATCTTGGTGGGGATACAGTTCTGCTGTTGGTATTGTTGCGTCACTGGTCTTATTTTCCAGGGTGTCTCCAGGGTAGTTGCAGAAGATCCAGCCCTGGTGGGAGATGCAAGGAGTGTGAGCATATCATTACAGTCATATGGTAAATTTTAATGTTATGTTACTGTTTTACCATTCAGACCACTAGAAGGGTTGGTGGGGGTTATAGCATCCCGGAGGGCTATACCAAAGCAGCTATGTTACCTCATTACCATTCCTCTAGGTGGAGGTACCCGTTCACTGAGCTCAGGCCCCTCAACCAGTGCATCGTCATGCAGGCAGGGGTAGTAGCCCATAGGATAGTGCCACCTAGAGGTTACACTACTATGCTGCTGACTGCTATTTTGCTGAATATCTACTGAATGTAGTAACAGAATTAATTTTAGCATGTGTGTCATAGTACTTTATTCCTCCAGACATTTGGCACTGCCCCCTCTGTACCTGCTTTCCATCTAAAGTATCATAAACATCTTATTAGCCTGGCACACTGCTCCTGCCATAGTCCCTGAACAAATACCCTACTTGGCATTCATTCCATATGATGAATTGTTGATTTTTCGGCATTGTCCCTATATGCCCTATTAATGTAATCTCCATGTGCATGAATGTTGCTTCTCAATTGTTTCCCTTTCGACGATGTGTTTTGTTTAAAAATTACTTACTCCTTCTCCTAAGTGTCCATGTACTATAATGAATCATACTAATTACACTGCAAATTATGTATTTCCTTTATAGATACATTGCTATGTTCATGTTTTTATTTTCTGTCCATTGTATTTTTGTAACCCAGTGTATTTCTACTGTCTATAATTTGGTTGTAACCTCCCAGGTCGCACTTGAAAATAGGCATTCAATTGCCTAGTGTGCTTACCTGGGTAACAAAAGCTCAAGTAAATAGTTTGGTTTATTCTTGCATCTTAAAGCAGGGTGGTGTGTCCCACATGGTACTGAGTTAGCGTGAAAGTTTGGTTTGGTAGGTGGTTGGTATAGTAATAGCTGATGTGATGTCTGATGCCAGGTCAGAAAGAATGCCTATTAGCTCTCTTACTGGCATTCAGATGGCAAAGGACTGAGGTGGTAATCAGAAGGCCATGTGATTATTGCCATAGGTTAGTTGGCTTAGGCAATTGTGGTGGTGGAGATGAAGTGCAGAAAGCAGGTCCTGAACAGGTGAGTTAGGAGGAGATCATTTTCCTTTGGTGTGGAGGGGCAGGGGTACCACTGGACCAGTATTGTCAGCAATTGGAGAGCTACCATGCACAGGGATAAGGACATGGTTTCAGGCTTCAGCAGTCTTAAACAGTGCTGCTACAGAAGCTGCTTAGCACAGACAAAACTGCTGAATACACAGCTGTGCCACTGTTCCTGGGGATCCCTCATATGCATGTACACAGCAGTAAATGCTGCATTTTCTGGTCAGTGCGGTGAACCACAGGCCTTTAAATATGGCCTCTGTCAGCAAGCACTATTTAAGCAATAAGGCATAACCAAGGGTCATGTTAAGGGCCTGTTTATCACCCTCTAGGGTGTGCTGAGGCATGAGATGTAGCAGAGTGCTACAAGCGCCTAAAGGGTTATTGACTGACCACTAATATAACACCTGTTATACCTTATTGCTATAATAATAAAATGTATTTAAATAGTGTTAAACCTTGGTCTGCATATGATTAGACTCTGCATGTATGTCCATCGAAGATTTTAAAATAGGTAGAAAGAATGCTGGCGGCTGACTGGACAAGAGATTTTTTCAGCTGGGCCCAGGTTTTTATCCCAGCACAACAGCCTTGCTGAAAGTAGTGTAACAAAAATATGTTTTAAAGAAATGCATCAAATTTACTAAAAAGGATCCATTCAATAATCGCAATAAGGCATGCCAGGGGGTGTATTATGGTGGTGTATCAGCCCTTCTTGGGTGGTAGAGGAATTGTGTTTCACCTTGTACTTCAACTCACCCTATGCGGGCTATCATTTAAACAGTAAGGCATGACAGGGTATGCATTATGATGGATAATAGCCCACCTCAGGTGGTTTGAACTTGGAAGCACGAGATGAACCCGAGTGGTTTCACCATTCAAGAAGGGCTGATAGCTCAACATAACGCACATATCCTCACCTCATCTCTAATCTACTGAACTCTAATTTACTAGTAATTACAGTGAGTGAGTGGGTAAGTCTGTCACTCCTTTGAACAAGATGAGTACCGTATAAGGAGGAAGTCACAGGTACAGTAATAGAAGGCATATCACTTTACGTATGGCTCTTTTCTTATGTTTAACGGAGGAAATGCCAGTATATTAAATACGCCGAAAAAACAGATTTGCAGTTTTACTTGTGAAAGTGCTAATCAACTGTGAAAATGTGTAGCACTGGGTATGGAATGGTTAGCAAAAATCTTTTTTAAATATATGGTTTTATTAATTTTATCCACTAGTTCCATGAACCCCCTTTAAAAAATGGTTAGCTGTCTAGTGTTATGCATTTCTGGAAATAGTTAGCATTACCCTGTTTTGCATAGTAAGTGTTTTGCATTCTTATACCAGCTACTTAATAATGATTGTCCTTACTGATAGTCTAGTCATGAAGGTTGAATGCATTCAGCAGCACTTGAGTTAAGACAGAAAGGTAGGAATGGGCTAACCAGTGTCCCCGGAAGCATTCTAGCCTCAGTTCTCAAGGACATCCATGTATCTATGCTGCTGTGAGGGGTAGCTGTCTGTAGAACTAAATTAATATTCTTTTGTACTTTTAATCACCATGTATACAGACTTACTGGTACCATCACCATTTATAATTAACACCAAAAACAATTATACAGTACTACATTGGTGTATAATTACTGGTACCCCCCCCCCTCAATGATACATGGACTAAAGCAATGTTTCAAATGCCATAATAATCAGTAGAACAGGTCAATATGGCTATTTGTGCCACTCTTCTTTAGTGCACCACCTCATTGGCTCATCCTCCATGTGTGGGTGGGCCAAACACATCAACAAAGACAGTGGCAGTTTTTCCACTACCGAGGAGTCAGACCGCACTTCTGTTAGGGTACTTCTTTTTTAACAGTATTTATCTGGTTGATCCTGCCTTTCTATTTTTGAAAATTTATCTGGGTGGTCCTGGTGTTACTTTATTTTGGGTGGGATTCAGGAGACCGTTACTGTACTCTGGAATGGGCCGTGGCTGACTATGAGCGTTTCCAAAATGTAATTAAAAAAAAAAAAATTATGCCAAGAATTTGTCCTGCTTTTGAAATTATCATATGTGTGTGTGAGTGTGTGTGTGTGTGTGTGTGTGTGTGTGTAGAAGGGGGACTGAATATCAGCAGCAGAGATCACAGCATAGTTCCTTCAGTAATTTCCTTTGACATTGTCTTCCTTGCACCAGTAATTATAAACAAGCATTTATGAATGCCGAACTTTTGATGCACTAGAAGATGTCCACCCCTACTTCTTGTGTATGGCCTTGTGGTACTTGAATGTATGTATAATGTATGTTAAGTGCCTATTAACCACCATAATCAGCAGTCACACAGCTTTGTTATGCACTGTTTAGAATTTTAAAAGTTGTTAACCACACTTCGGAACTTCCAAACAGTGGCATAAGAAAAAAGAAAGCACCGGAGTTCCATAATTCTCACACATAGAATGCAAACAGTGTTTTTTTGACCATACACTATAAAAGATGATGGCTGGGGATCGGGTGACAACCACGCTGAAATCGCCTCACATGGTTGTTAGGGTTAAGTAAACCTCTCGAGCTGCGCTCTCGAAGTTTACCATGTTGCCCTAGCAACCACTTGAGGTGATTACAGTGTGGTTATCACCCGATCCCCAGCCATTATCCTCTATATCATGTTCCCCGCTCCCTTCTGTCCTCCAGTGCATACATATTGAGGTCCTTTAATCTGTTCTGATATGTTCTGTTTTACAAGCCACGTACCATCATGGTTGTCTTTCTGTGGACCAGCCCCACCCTGTCAATGTCCATGCACAGTTGCAGCTTCCAGAACTGCACACAGTACTGTAGGATAGGGCTTATTTGTGCATTATGCAATGGCATCACCACCTCTCACCTTTTGCTAGTGATACCTTTGCCTATGCACCCAAGCACGCCACTGGGCCGCCTTGCAACATTTGTGCTCTGTTTTGACATCTTAAGGACATCAGGACTGATAACTCTAATATCCTTCCTTTTCTTCCTTGGTGATCATCAGCACCTTACCCCCATCCAGTAATTCTCCCCAGGTTTCCCTCTTCCATGGTGCATTATTTGCACTTCTTTGCATTGAACCTCAGTTGACACTCCTCAGACCATTATTCAAGCCTCTCCATGTGTCTATTCATGTTCTCCAGCCCATCTGGAGTATTCACTCTGTTACAGATGTTGGTGTCATCTGCAAGCAGGCAGCAGACCTTTCCTTCTAGCACTTCCACAATGTATGTAATGAAGACATTGAATAGGACTGGTCCCAGGACTGATCCCTGAGGTACCCCACTGGTCATCACCCTCTCCCTAGATTGGATCCCATTATCATCACCTTTTGCCTCCAGTCTGTCAGCCAGTTTCTAACCCAGTGTATCAGCTTGTGCCCTGTGGCCAGAGTGCCCATCTTGTTATTTTATCCTTCTACCTTGGTCAGTGTCGAAGGCTTTCCTGAAATCAAGGTAGTTGACGTCCAGTGCCCCTCCCTGATTTACTTCCTTACTGAGGCATTGGTGTTTTCAACCTTAATACCAACCCCCACCCCACCCTTCAGAGTCTGACAGGCATTGGAGGGGTGCCTTTGGGTCATTAGCCATAATGCTCACACCACTCCATCTCACCGCACCCTGAAGATACCAACAGGCATCACAGTGTGCCTTGGGGTCTTTGGCCCTTACACTCACCCCAATCCATAAGGAAATAAGTGGAGATGGGTGCACTATAGGAAAATGGGGTGAATGTTAGGGCTGAAGGCCACAAGGCATATCTCAATTTCTGTCACTCGCTAGAGGGTGGGGGTGGAATGGCATGAAAATTATGGCAACTATCCCAAGTCACACACACCCCAACACCTGTTAGTCTCTACAGGGTGGGGGGTTTACAGTTGGAAACCCTAACACCCTGGGCGTTTGTTGGTATTTTCACTCCAAATTTTCAATGTGGGCTTTTTGGACCCCATCTCATGAACACTGGCACTATCATTTTGTTACTCAGTTCTAAAATGTGATTTTGTGCTGCAACTGCATCGCTTAATGCCACAGGAGCAAAAACACATTTTGGGCATGATGTGAAAAATGACATCTGTACTGTTCTTGAGGAGGTGTGAAGAAATGCCAATGTTGAAAATCTGGATTAAAAATATGAAAAACTGGTGAAGTTAAGAGCATGCACACAAACTGTGCAATGCACACCCATAATGTAACCATTTTGGGGAATTTTTTCACCAAATTTTCAACATGGGCTTTTTGGGACCCCTGCTCATGAACAGTGGTACTGTCATTTTAGTACTCCATCCAGAAAGTTGATTTCACTCAGTGATCACACCATTCTGTGCCACAGGTCAGAAAACATGTTTCTGGCATGTTGATAAAAATGATAGCTATACTGTTCATAAGGAGGTTTGACAAAATGGCAATGTTGAAAATCTGGAGTGAAAATATTAAAAATTGACAAAGTTATGAGCATGCATAGAAACTGCACAACGCACGCTCATAACACAATCATTTTTTGGAATTATTTCACCAAATTTGCAGCATGGGCTTTTTGGGACCCTGCCTCATGAACAGTCACACTGTCATTTTGTTAATCAGTCCCAAAAGGTGATTCCATGCAGCTACTGCAAAATCACCTTTTGGGACTGAGAAAGAAAATTACAGTGCCACTGTTCAAGAGATGGGGTCCCAAGAGCGCCATGTTGAAAATTTGTGGCCAAAATTCCTAAAATGGCCGATATATCAACCTAAGTTCAACCCCCCCCCACTGAGTCCCATTATAAGGCTTACCATGATTTCTCAGTTTGTCAGTCAATTTTGAAGAGTGCAGATGTGTTCTCCGTCCATCCAGAGACCTCCAGAGGTAAGTAGGGGGTAAGGAGTTTGTGGGAAACTGGAATTTGGGATATCCTCGGGCACATTACTCTATCTCAAATGCAAAACCAAATGGCAATCCAAATATTTGCTTCTAACAATCAGTCAAGAGTGTGGTGTGCATATTTTGTGGAGTAATGTGCCCAGTGACATCCCCATTCCAGTTGTCTCAGTGGCGCAGCTGGTTAGCACAATCGGAATGGTATTCCAAGTGGCCTGGGTTCAAGTCCCAGCTGAGGAGCTTATTCTTTCTCACCCTTGTTTGTATGCATTCCATAAAATATGCACACCACACTCCTGTGTGATTGTTAAAAGTCAATATTTGTGTTGCCATTGGGTTGTGCATTTGAGAAAGAGTAATGTGCCCAGGGACATATCCCAGGTTCCAGTTGTCTCGGCAGTGCAGCTGTTTAGCGCAATAGGAACAGTATTCTGGGTGACCTGGGTTAAAATCCCAGCTGAGGCACTTATTCTTTCTCACCCTTGCTTGTATGTATATATACAGTATATATTTATATATAAATATAATTGTAATACTATGGGCATCAGCAGCATTTGCATACTGTTACTACTTAGGACATGCACTGGTACTTGTTAAGGAGGCTAGTACATGACCCCCCCCCTTAGCATGTACTAGTGCACTTTATGAGTTGTAAGAGTATACAAATGCCATTGCTGCCACCAATAGCATTACAGTGCTATGTATAGCCCTGCAGCCCCCTTCCCACTTCATGTCCTCAAAATGCTGTATTCTGGAGTGGACTACAGGAGGACTTGGCAGCTTCAAGTGAAGCAGGAAGTAGGATTACACTACTTGTAAGTTAAATTTAATCATTCACTGAACAGAAACATTTCATTTATATCTTGTTTAGGACCTGGAGCAGGCAGCTACTGGATATGAGTTCTTACTGTCCCTGCCATAATGTGTCGGTATCTCTTTAAGTAAAAGCAAAGTTCAGCAAAGATGGAACAATAACAGAATGTGAATCCAGTGTTCAACATACAGCTATGTAGGACCAATTGACTTGCAAGTTCAATGTAGTGCTCCTCCTTAGAATACTTTTTTATACAGATCATGTTTAACTCCGCAGACGTAGCATTGACATGTCAAATGTTCACAAAAGATATTCTTTCCATCAAATTACTCTGACAAAATAATATCAGCATAATACAGTAAAAAGATTTTAAAAGTCTTAATGTGTGTGGTTTTATTTTAAATTGATGCAAGGTTTAGCAAGCTGTGATGTTTAAACAATCAATTAATCAATCAAACTTTATTTAACCAGGCAGTTACATCATTGAGTCAGCTCATTTTCAAGATGGTCCTGGGCACAAAGGACAAATCTGTTTACAGTAGGCAACATTTCATAGTACAGTCGGTGTCAAATTTATTTATTTAGTTTTCGTTAACCGGGTTAGGTGTGCTTGCCGAAGTTGACTATTTTCAGGCATGACCCGGGAGAATACATACATAAAATGAGATGAGATTATACAATACATAGTATATAGTACAGGTACATAGTATATAGTACAGGTAGGTTAGAATACAGATCAAGTCAGACAGTACTTTCGAGATAATGCATATAGCTATGCAGGTGACCAGTGACATTAGTACATGCAAATAACTAAAACTGGGCTGAAGTGGCAGCTATAAAGACATTTATAGCAAAGCTTGTTTAGAAGTGCAGCAGTGTCTTGGGCAAAATAAGGGTGGTTAGCTGTGAGGTATTAAGTGGGACCAAAGCATGTGCAGGGGTCCCGGGATAAGTGGCGAGATAGTTATTTTTTGAAGATTGGGTGGGAGTTAGCCTGCCTCAGGGCAGGAGGGAGGGAGTTCCAGGTGGCTGGGACGATGCACTGAAATGCTCCAGAGCTTTTTGAAGTATGACACCTGGGTATGATGAGTAGAAATTTGTTTGCTGAGCGTAGTCTATAGGCAGGTGTCTGTGGTACAAGTAGAGCTGCAAGGGAGGAGGGGGTTTGGTTACGGATTACAGAGTCTGTGAGGGTCCCTAGGGAGTATAGTTGGTAGGCAGTTGGGGAGAGCCAGCCTAGGTCACTATACTGTGTGCAGTGGTACTTGAGGCGATGGGAAGAGGAGGCATACCAACATATGTTGTTATACGCGACATCCCATTTATGGAGAGCAGTCTTATGGGCATTAGCAAAAGTGGAGACACCATATGTCAGTGCTGGAAGCAGAATACCCTTGGCAATTGCCAATTTGGTGGATGGTGTTAGCAGGTGACAAGTCTTATAAGTGATTCCAAGTTTGGCATTTGTTGCTTTACAGGTTGACTGGATGTGCAGACTGAAATCAAGGAATTTATTGAGGAGGACTCACAGGTATTTGAAGGATGTGACACAGTCGATGAGAGACCCCCCCCCCAGAGTCATGGACTAGGAGGGGTTCCTTACAGGCCCTGAGTTTGGGGGCAGTGCCAAATAGCATGGCTTGGGTCTTTTTTGTGTTGAGAATGAACTTATTAGCATTTAGCCATGTCTGCACATTCCTGAAATCTGAGGAGAGGATTTTGTTAATGATGTTAACTTTGTGAGCACTGGAGTAGAGGACGAGATCATCAGCGTATAAGATAGCTGAGCTGGAGAGTTAATACAGGTTATTATAGTATACAAACTCAGTATTTGATTGTAACAGAACATGTAAAGTAAATTCAAGTACAGACATTTAAAGTGCAGCGTAAACAGGTTGTAGACTGTAGAGTACAAAGCAGGAGAGGAAGACTGGACATATAGGAGGGAAAGGGATAAGAAGGTGTCAGACACATAGTGGAGGGAGGGGAGAGGGCAGCCTACTGGAGGAAGGACCCAAGTGAAGGTAACTGAGGAGAGGGACGGAGGAATATTGATATGTCTAGTCTTCTAACTTTAGGACAAGTTCAATTACTACAGTTAGTGTAAGAGCAATAATTACATTTAATGTAGGCAGGTGCCAGGTGGCCCAGGCAGACATGGCCTGTCCTCCTCAGGTAGCACCCTAGCCTGTGAACCAGTCCATCCATGCCCCTTTGTCACCAGGATTAGGACCAAGTCCCTCAGCCTTCATCTGGCCTGCAAGCAGGAGTGGTAGCCCACTGGTACGTGGCACCCAGGTTACACAAATGGAGGCACCACTGGGATCTTCTGTTCTCAAGTCATGCCCCGAATAGAGACCACCTGCTCACTAAGCTGTTTGGTGATCTCCTGGAACTCCTAGAATTTATAAGAAATAACAGAAAAAGTGATTGGCACCAATTTTGCTCAAGGCTGATCATTGCTATTCAATGAAATAGTAGAAGAAACACCCCCTAGTGGCCATATGAAGAAATGCAAGTACCTTTTATACTAACTTGAAATAATTATTTTCAAGGGTCTATTGGGAAATGCTGACACCTGTTAAAGCTCTGAGACTGTTCATTAACTGTTTTGCTATGTGCAGATAGATGGTAATTGTCTAGATTAGGATATATTTGGTTGCCAGTGCTAGCTTGGAAACCATACGTCTAGTCAGACTGCTTCTGTTTAAAATGCGTAATGTGATTAATATTAGGTCCTAGTGGTAGGACTTGATGTAGACACCAAGGGCCTGATTCTCAAAGCCCTACATTGGACGCAAGGTGCCTGCACCAAATAGATATGGTGCAAGGAGCACCTTTCCAGACATGGGCTGTGACACAGCACTAGGAGCCCTGTGGAAGACTCAAGCTGCTACAGCCCAAGAATGTGATTCATGTACCTCACCCAGAAAAAGAAATTCTAAGTACCCTTAGATCAGCCAGGGCTGGTCTAAGGAGACTTTGAAATATCTCCCTGGGAGAGATGCCAGAATCAAGAGTGCCACGGGTCACCCCTCCCCAATCCCCGGTGTGCCCCCCAGGTATATATACTGTATGGGGCTTCCCCTGACCCCAAACCCAAATGTCACCATCTATTTCATAATGGTAACACCCCTAATTGGTAGTCCAGTGACCTTCAACCCCCCCCGGCCCAGCCTGTAATGCCTCCAACACCCCCAATCCCCAGACAGCTCTGGGGACTGGCACAGCCCTCTGCACACTGCCACGGCTGGTCCCCAACTGAACTGTCATGGAGCATGCTCTGTAATGTGTACATGCTCATACACATCACAGTAGCACACAGGACAGCTCAGTTGGGGGCCAGCCATGGAGATGTGTGGAGGGCTGCTCTGGTCCCTGGCACTGTCTGGGGATGGGGGGTGTTTGGGGCACTACTGGCTGGGGTGGGGGGGTAGGAGGGCAGTGGACCACCAGTGAGGGGTATTAACATACAGATGGCAACATTAGAGTTCAGGGTGGTGGTGTCTATTGGTATGGGACCAGTGGGGCACATAGGGGCTCTCTGTAGGTGGTGTCTAATTTGGGTCCCATACATGGGGGGCACTTCCATACCAGCCTGGGACACAATAGTTAGCAGTGCCACAAAGGGCCTGTGGCAACCCCTTTCCATGCACCATGTGTTTGCCACAAGGGTAGGATTGACACAGGCATGAGGACTTAGGCACCAGGACCCCTCCCATACATAAATCAGATGCAGGGTCTCTGGTACACATGGCTTCAGCATAAGATAGATGACATGTGTGTTATAGTCCTGACCACTATCTGGCAGTACATGTCAAGCAACACCAGTCACAAGTGCAGGACATTGCAGCTACATGTACCACTGCTGCAGAACTGAGACTGCCAATGCTCAGCTGTCCCTGACAGTCCCAGATCCTGTTCCAGTAATGCATGGCAGGTGGGTGCATGGTCTGCAGACAGGGTGCTATCACCCTGCAGCAGCCAGATGCCACGCATGCTCATAAGATAAGTCTGTTCACTGACAACACCAAAATCGAAGCAGTGGTGAATGGTGAGGAGAGATGGAAGCAGCTGCAGGGGGACCTAAGCAAGCTAGAGGAATGGTCAGAGAGGTGGCAGCTGGGGTTCAATGCAAAGAAGTGTAAGGTTATGCACTTTGGGGTGAAGAATCCAAGGAGAGAATACTGGCTGGGAGGAGTTAAGCTGGGGATCTCTGAGAAGGAAGAGACGAACCTAAGGGTAATGACAGGGACCATGGACAACACTTCCCAGTGCAGGAGAGCAGCTGCAAAAGCAAACAAAATGCTGGGGTGCATAGCGAGGTTTTTTTCATCCAGGCATAGAGAGGTGAACTTGTCCCTCTACAGGTCACTGGTAAGGCTGCACTTAGAGTATTGTGTGCAGTTTTGGAGGCCATACCTAAAGTGTGATATCAGGCTACTGGAGGGGGTGCAGAGGAGGGCAACAAAGATATGTGGAATGGAAGGGACAGACTATGACAGCAGGCTGAGAGACCTGAATATGTACACCCTGGAGGATAGAAGAGACAGGGATGACATGATAGAGACATTCAAGTATCTGAGGGGAATCAATAAAGATGGGGCAGATGGGATCTTTAAGTTAAGGAGGGGGAAGGCCACCAGGGGACATGCGGTAAGAATAGAGGGGGGAAGATTTAGGAAGGAAGTGAGGAGACACTATTTCACAGAGAGGGTGGTAGCAAAATGGAATGCCTTACCAGAATGAGTGATATCATGTACTGTAAATCTGTGAACAGTTTCAAAAGGGCATGGGACAGAGACCAGGGAAGAGTGAGGGTGGAGGAGGTGGGGGGTGGAGTGGGATGACAAATGGGAGGGGAGGTGGGGTAGCTGCAAACTAGGGTTGCTAGCTGCACACTCGAGCAGGCTTAGATAGACCTGGTTGTCTGTTTCTGCTGGCATATTCATATATACCGGGCTACCTGTCATGTGCTAATGGCTGCGTATTCTCACCTACAGAAACCAACATGTCTGGAAATGACACAGCTGATGGATACAGATGTCCAAATTTCACTGGTGATGAGGATAGGGCACTAATCGAGGCATACCTGCTGCACAAGGACATCCTGTCTGGCAGGGTTGGTGGACAACAGCTGTGGGATGAGAGCTGGGATGCTGTAGCATGGCATTTCAATGCCATTGTGAAGTATAACAGGATGCTCCAGGAGTGCAGAAAGCACATGAACAATGAGAAAGGGAGAGCCAAAGAGAAGGTGGCACACATAGAGGCCTCCCTGAGTAGGAGAAGCAGTGGGCCACAGACAGTTGTGCACCTTACACCCACAGAGGAGCTTCTGGTGACCAGCATGGGCTGGGGGGCTGTGCAGGATGTTCCTGGAGGGGACTTCCAGACGGGCGGCAGTCCATCACAGCACTGTGAGTATACTTGCCCAGGACATGTGCCTGTCTGTGTGCGCATGTGCCATGTGTGCTCTGACAGCCCCACTGTGTGTGACTATCTGACCAAGTGCCTGTGTGCACTGACCATGGTTCTGTACACCCCATTTATGGATCGTATTGTGCAGTCGCATGAAAGGCCAGGCATGTTGTGGTGGGGGGGCACCCATAGTGTGTTACACTGCACTCCTTTGCTGCCATCCCAGTGTGTGGTGGCCAGAGTGTTGTCACCATTCCACACATCAGCAAGGGGCCATGTACAGGCACTGAGCCTGTCCAGCTATAGCCAGTGCATGGTTGCAGCAGCGGAGTGGGTGTTGACTGTCATCTGCAGGGTATGTCCAGCGCACCACTGGCACACGCGTATGTCCACCTGTACATGCCTGTCTGAACACTACTGTCACCCATGTTTGTAACCATGTGTCCCTTCTTTTGTTTGCAGCTCCATCACACCTCACACATGCTGCCAGGTCTGGTGCAAAGCAGAGTGCCACTGCAGAGGATGATGCTGGTCCATCTCACCGGGCAGCAGTCAGATCTGGGGATGATGCTGTCCCATGCCTGTCACACACCACAGCTGCACTGGATGCATCACCAGTGGTGGCAGGGCCTTCCAACACCTTGGCAAGCAGTGCCATGGCAGGCGAGCATGATGCAACTTGGCTGGAGGGGTTCCTGGGTTTGGGTGATGATGACCCAGGGGACGAGGTGGATATCACTGATGCCCTGCTGGTGCTGGCATCTGGTACACAGGGGGTTCACAGTGATGTTGATGATGATACTGATGCCACACAGCTTTGGAGGAACATGGCCAACAGCGGAGCGCATGACACACAGGTGCATGCACAGGTGGCACCAGCAGGTGTGTGCTAATGGCGGCATATTCTCAACCACAGAAACCAACATGTCTGGAAATGACACAGCTGATGGATGCAGATGTCCAAATTTCACTGGTGATGAGGATTGAGCACTAATTGAGGCATACCTTCTATGCAAGGACATCCTGTATGGCAGGGTTGGTGGCCGACAGCTGTGGGATGAGAGCTGGGATCCTGTAGCACAGCATTTCAGTGCCATTGTGAAGTATAACAGGATGCTCCAGGAGTGCAGAAAGCACCTGAAGATGAGGAGAGCCAAGGATAAGGTGGCACACATAGAGGCCTCCCTGAGTAGGACAGGGGGTAGGCCACAGACAGGTGTACACCTTACACCCACAGAGGAGCTGCTGGTGGCCAGCATGGGCTGCATGGCTTCGCAGGATGTTCTGGAGGGGACTTCCAGATGGGCTTACAGATGGACAGCAATCCATGGCAGCACTGTGAGTATTCATGCCCAGGACATGTGCCTGTCTGTGTGCACGTGTGCCATGTGTGCCCTGACAGCTCCACTGTGTGTGACTATCTGACCATGTGCCTGTGTGCACTGACCATGGTTCTGTACTCCCCATCCATGAATCGTATTGTGCAGTCACATGAAAGGCCAGGCATGTTGTGGTGGGGGGGGCACCCATGGTGTTGTGTTCCACTGCACACCATTGCTGCCATCCCAGTGTGTGGTGGCCAGAGTGTTGTCACCATTCCACACATCAGCAAGGGGCCATGTACAGGCACTGAGCCTGTCCAGCTATAGCCAGTGCGTGGTTGCAGCAGCAGAGTGGGTGTTGACTGTCATCTGCAGGGTATGTCCAGTGCACCACTGGCACACACGTAAGTCCACCTGTACATGCCTGTCTGAACACTACTGTCACCCATGTTTGTAACTATGTGTCCCTTCTTTTGTTTGCAGCTCCATCACACCTCACACATGCTGCCATGTCTGGTGCACAGCAGAGTGCCACTGCAGAGGATGATGCCAGTCCATCTCATCAGGCAGCAGCCAGATCTGGGGATGGTGCTGTCCCATGTCTGTCACATACTACAGCTACACAGGATGCATCACCAGTGGTGGCAGGGCCTTCCAACAACTCGGCAAGCAGTGCCATGGCAAGCGAGCATAATGCGACTTGGCTGGAGGGGTTCCTGGGTTTGGGTGATGATGACCCAGGGGACACGGTGGATATCGCTGATGACCTGCTGGTGCTGACATCTGGTACACAGGGGGTGCACAGTGATGTTGATGATGATCCTGATGACACACAACTTTGGGAGAACATGGCCAACAATGGAGCGCATGACACACAGGTGAAAGCACAGGTGGCAACAGCAGGCGTTCATGGTCCTTTGCCCCCTGGCACACCTGCAGGGCCTGCACAGCCACCCACAGTGGTGGTTGCTGGGGGCTCTGTGCCTGGTGCTACTGTGGTGGTGGGGACCACCAGCATGGATCAGCAGGGTGGTGTGGTTGTGCCCCAGGCAGCAGTGGCCCATGAAGCAGCCATCCCTGGACACATGGCAGTTGCACAAGCCCAATCCCCACCCATACCCTATCCTGCTGTGGTGTGTCCACCTACAGTGGATGTGTAGCATGGCTTGTGATGGAATCTGGGTGCCCGGTTCTTGGGAATTCCTTGTAGGGGTTGAGGCTACCAGTCGGGGGACTGGTGGATAATCTTCCTCCTTGGCTCCTTATGGCCTCCTAGTTTGACTAGGTGGCTTTGGTGGGCTAAGTGGGGTGTCTCTTGTTCCAGGCCCCCCTTTTTTCTGGCCAGTAATATTGGTACTAGTCTCCCTGGATTTGACTTACAAGGGTTTGCTATCTCATTATAATTTTTCAGTGCTTCATCATCTTCAGGTACTGTAACCACATTTTTTCTTTGGAAAGCAGTGACAGAGCTTTGTCAATATCAGAGACTTATGCACAATTTAAATTGCAGTCACTGTGGTAGTGAGAGTGCCACAACTTTTCAGCATGGATTTATTATCCTTTGTTGTGGTAGTGAGAGTGCCACTTTACTCATCTTGGATTTATTATTTTCTGTTTTATAACTTCTCAAATGAAACTCAGCAATTCATGAAGATACTGGACATTGTGTTTTTTGGACAGAAACACATGATCAAACTGTTGTTGCAGTTATCAGAATTGTACTTTATTGTTATTTGGGGTTTATATTTTGGGTTGGGATTTTATTTTATGTTGTCTTTAATGTGCAATAGCATTTGTTTTTTGTTTGATTCCTCTCTCTGTGAGAGAGAGTGGAGGAGTGAATTATTATATTTTTTGGTTATTTGATATTGATAGGTTTATTTTTGTTTATTAATTTTGTTTCCTGTCCTATTCATTTGTTTATTTATAATGTGTTGGGGAGGTTTAGAGACAGTTGGGCATTATTCCCCCACCAGGCTCAGGGAATTATATTCATATTATATTATATTCATATTCAATTCAGTGCTTTAGAGTAACCGGTAATTGCTATTTTTCTTTTAAACTTAGATTGTGGGCTTTTAGTGACACTATACTTTCTTTGTTGTCTTTACTTATAATTGTTTTTGGGCTGTTGAAAATCTAAAACATAGTGGTGGTGTAATTCTGTGCTGTCTTTAATTGCTGCAAATTTCGCCCCCTCCTTCCCCCAACTCTTAATTATATGCCTGTTAAATCTGATTGACAGGAGCTAAACACAGGGTATGAAGGGGTGTGTGAAGTAGGAGGGCATAAGGAGAAGAAGCCCACCCTCAGCACGACAAGTGTTTTGACTCATTTGTTTATTTATTGGTTTTTTTTCTTTAAAAAACAAAAATATCTGAGGATCAGTGGCAGGATTTTAGTATAGTAAATTAATAAAAGGAACAAGGAGAGCTTCAGTATGCAGACAAGTAGTGGAATTGCAGTATAATGTGGGAGTGGTGCAATGCAGTGGCTGTGGGGCAGCCATATTCAGGCAGACCTTCTGGACACTGAGGTGCTGCCCTATCTGCATGCATCTCTCTGGACTGTGGGATGAGGTAGCCAGACTCAGAGCAGAAGTAAACTGGGTCAGGAGTACCATCACCCCTATCCAGGGACCACCCAGTCCAAGGCCACTGCCTCAAAGGATGCCGAGAACGAGGAGCACTTGGATGACAGTGGGCTCAGGGAGGGTTAGAGCAGTTAGGCAGAGGCACATCCCAGATCCTATTCCACTCAAGAACTCATATGCCACACTGGCAAATGAGGACAACCAAATAGAGGTACCCAGAGAAGTGGAAGGAAAGGATGAGGAGGTTAGCCAAGGAGGTGACCTCAGTGGGGAAATCAGTGGACCCCAGAGGAGGAGGAAGCGAATCCTAGTGGGGGACTCCATCATAAGAGGATCCAGCTAGGAACACAGGAGGGGAGAACAGGGAGGTAAGGTGCCTACCAGGTGCCACGGCATGGAGGGATGGAAGGAAGATCCTGGGGATCACCGGAAGGCAAGACGAGGGGATCTGGATGTCATTATCCACCTAGGTACTAATGACCTGGCAAATGGGGAGCCAAAGGAAGTTCAGGAAGAGTTTAGGAAACTGGGAGGGTCTCAGCAAGTAGCTACTTCTGTCACTTTCTCAGAAGTACTACCTGTGAGAGGCAAGGAGAGCATAGAGGCATGCACCAGGAACTTTAACTCATGGTTGAAGAACTGTGCTGTGAGGAAGGGTTTGGATTCATTGGTGACTGGGACCTACCTGGAGGGATGGAGGTTTGTTCAAGCCTGACAGCCTGCATCCATCCTGGAGGGAATCAAGCACTCAATGATAAGTTTAATGCTACATTGACAAGCATTTAAACTAGCAAAGGGGTGACAGGCCAGCAAGGAGGGTAATTTACTGTTCCACCCACACAGCTAGCAGTGGAACCAGTGAACCAGAGGAGTGGCTATCTCTGCAAAGCAGTGTGCAAAAGATGGAGATTAGTGCCCAAGAGGTGGATAAGCAGAAAAGGGCAAAATTCAGCAGAAGGACAGACAGCAAGGAGAACCAGGGATAAATGACAACCAAGAAAGGGCTGGAGTAGAACAGTGAAACAGTCTAGGAGGTCAAATCATGGAAAGCCATGTGTGCAAATGCCAGGAGCCTTAGCAACAAGATGGAAGATCTGAGGCTGTCATGGTACAGTCAGACCTGGACATTGTGGCCATCACTGAAACCTGGTGTAATGATAACCACGACTGGGAGATGACCATACCTGGCTACAACATATTCAGAAGAGACAGAGCAGGCAGGAAGGGAGGAGGAGTGGCACTGTATGTGAAAATGACATAAGGGCCACAGAGATCCAGGAGGAACAAAATGGGGAGAGATACTGTGGGTTAAGCTGGAAAGGAAAATGGGGACAGCCATCCGCACAGGTGTGGTCTATAGACCACCAGCCCAGGAGGAAGAAACAGATAGGGTTGATGCTAGCCATCCAAAGGATGGCAGACAAGGGTGAGGTAGTACTGGTTGGAGACTTCAATATTCCAGACGTGGACTGGAGCATCCCAGCAGCAGCATCAACTAGGAGCAGATTTATCCTGGACTCCCTTCAGGGTGCCTTCCTCAAGCAACTGGTCATGGAACCAACTCGACAGAAGGCAATACTAGACCTTGTGCTCACAAACACGGACAGTGTGATGGAGGTAACAGTGGAGGAGCACCTGGGAAACAGTGACCACCAGTCATTGTGGTTTGAAATCACAGAAAGAGCAGAACCAAACCACACAAAAAAAAACGTATCCTGGATTTTAGGGGGGCAGACTTTGGGAAAATGGGAGATACTTGAAAGAGGCATTAGGGAATGGGACAGGAATCAGGGTCGCATTAACAGTGGTATTTAAAATGGGGATTAAAGAACAACAGAATTATGCATTAAGCAGGTTAGCAAGAGGAAAAGGAAGAGGAGACCATTATGATTTTCCAAAGAGGTAGCAAAGAAAGGAAAGCCAAAAAGATTGCATTCAGGCAATACAAAAAGACACAGGCAGAAGGGGATAGGGAGAAGTACCAGGAGAAGCAAAGGAGGCAGGAGGTCAGTAGGGAAGCCAAAGCTCAGACAGAAGAACACATTGCAAAATCAGTGGGTAGAGGGATAAAACCTTTACAGGTACATAAGTGAAAAGAAAGACAAAGGAGGGATAGTGAGACTGAAGGGGAGGATGGGGGCGGCGTGGAGGATGACAACAGTAAAGCTGACATATTGAACAGGTATTTCTGCTCGTCTTTACTGAGGAAGAGGAGGGTAATGGGTCTGAAGGGAGTACAAGGGTGAGAATGGTGCAGAAATGGACACAAGTCCCTTACACGAGAAAGGGTCCTGAAGGAACTGGAAGTAATAAGAGTTGATAAAGCAATGGGGCCAGATGGGGTGCACCCCAGGGTCCTTAAAGAACTAAGAGAGGTGGTGGCTGAACCTCTGGCTATCCTGTTTAGCCGATCACTGGAAACAGGGAGGTACCCAAAGACTGGAGGACAGCAGATGTAGTCCCTTATACAAAAGTGGGAACAAAGAGGAAGCAGGGAACTACAGACCAGTCAGCCTCACCTCGGTAGTGGGGAAGATCATGGAAGCAGTACTGAAGTAGAGATTGGTGGAACATCTGGTTGTCAATGGACTACAGGACCCCAGGCAGCATGGTTTCACCAGGGGGAGGTCATGTCAGACCAACCTCATTGAATTTTTTGACTGGGTGACTAGGGAGGTGGATCAGGGGAGGGCAGTGGACATAGCCTATCTGGACTTCAGCAAGGCCTTTGACACTGTGCCACATAGAAGACTATTACACAAACTGAGGAATATGGGTGTGGGCAGGACAGTAGTGTGGTGGGTAGGTAACTGGCTGGGTGGCAGGACACAGAGGGTGGTGGTAAATGGCTGTCACTCCACAGAGGGAAGAGTGACCAGGGGTACCACAGGGACCAGTGCTGGGACCGGTCCTATTCAACATCTTCATCAGTGACATTGCAGGACCCTAGAAGGCAGAATTTCACTGTTCGCTGATGACACAAGCTCTGTAACAGAGTAGCACACCAGAGGTGTAGACAGAATGAGAAGGACCTGCAGAAACTTGAAGAATGGTCAGGGTTTGGCAGTTGAAATTCAATGCAAAGAAGTGCAAGATAATGCATATGGGGCACAAAACCTGGCACAATATATCAGTTGGGGGGTGAGGATATAGCATGCACCAAGCAGGAAAGGGATCTTGGGGTTATCATCTCTGATGACTTCAAGGTAGGGAAACAGTGTGACAAGGCAGCAGATAAAGCAAATAGGATGCTGGGATGTATAGGCAGGGGCATCACCAGGAGGAAAAGGGAGGTCATAATTCTGCTATACAAGACACTAGTGAGGCTCCACCTGGAGTACAGTGTACAGTTCTGGAGATCTTACCTACGTAAGGACATAGACAGGGTAGAGAAGGTTCAGAGGAGGGCAACAAAGATGGTGCATGGATTGCATCACAAGTCTTATGAAGACAGATTGAAGGAACTGAACATGTACTCCTGGAGGAGAGGAGGAGAGAGGGATATGATAGAGACATACAAGTATCTTACATGGAGGAACAGGGTGCAGGAAAACACTATTTTTAAGCAAAAGATGTTCCAGGACTAGAGGGCATGGGATGAAGTTGGAGGGAGGATGATTCAGAGGAAACATGAGAAAGAATTTCACAGAACGGGTGGTGGACAAGTGGAACACCCTGCCAGAGGAAGTGGTGGGGCTGAAACAATCACGGATTTAAGAATGCATGGGATAGACATAAAGGAATTCTGGAGGTCAGGGTGAGGAGCAACAGACTTCTAGGAAAACAAACTGAACTTACAAGCTCAAATGGGCAGACTGGGTGGGCCATAGGCCCTTATCTGCCGACACTGTCTATGTATCTATGTCCCTTTGGATGCCCTCCTTTGTCATCTGACACCTATTTTAGGTGTCGTGCATTGGGCATTCTCAGGAAGCATAGGCAAAAGTGGAGAGCTGGGCCTGTTGGGGGACAGGAGGGGGGGCAAATGGATTGGGGATTTGGGGTTCAGGAGACGCCCGGGGCAAAATGGCATCATGATAGGGGTTATTCTTGTCTTGTCCCCATACCCAAGGGTTACAACTTTAATGGACAGGTGCCGAGATCTTCCTTGACAGCTCATCCCACCTTGGCGGTGTTATGCAATGCCAGATCTATTAAAAACAAGACAGCTATTATAGCTAATCTTGTCGGATCAACTGATCTGGCTTGCATCACTGAGACTTGGCTGGATGAAAATCCAGGTCCTGTATTGGCCTCAGCAATTCCAGCTGGTTTCTCAGTGATACACCGTCCAAGGTTGGATCGTAGGGGCAGGGGTGTGGCCATTATGTTTAAGACTGAGCTGGGCCTTGTGGATGTGCCATTGGGAAGTACCAGATCCTTTGAATATCTCCTGGGAGAGGGTGTAGGCTGTGGGATTCTCCTCATTTTCCATCCACCAGGTGATGGTGGAGATTTCCTGCAGGAGATAGCAGACTTCATCATCGATATGATGTTGAGGTTTCCAAAACTGATAGTTCTGGGGGACTTCAATGCCTGGATCGATGATGAACTCTCGCATTTTGGTCAAAATCTCCTCCAGCTGATAATGATGCTGGGCCTAACACAGGTGGTTACCTCCTCGACCCATGTAGGGGGTCATTCATTGGATCTGATCTTTCTTTTGGGTATGGAGATCACTGATTTGGGGGTGGATCCAGTTAGCTGGTCTGACCATCACACCATAAGGTTCATTTTCAGGGCCCCCCCAATAGGTCTGCCCCTACGGAGATGGTTCGGTACCGCTCTTTAAGGGGTATTAACCCCAGTGACCTAATGGCACTGGATCTATCGGGCTTGTCGAGTGAATGCATGAGTCCAGATGATCTCGTACTAGCCTATAACAAGGTTGTGGGAGATGCTCTGGACAAAATTGCTCCTGTTCATGTTCGGCCTCTCGCCCTCCATCCAAGGAGCCCTTGGTTTGATGGATCCTTGAAGGAGTTAAGGTGACTTGGCCGAAGGTTGGAGAGAGTCTGGCAGAAGTCCGGCAATGATGCTGACAGGCTTAGGTTGATGGCACATTATGATGGCTATAAATCAGAAATCACCCGTAAGAAGGCAGAGTTCCTGTCCAGGGAGATTTCTGCTGCACAGAACCGACTGGCTCAGCTTTTCCAGACTGTGGACAGATTGTGCAATCCAATCTGCCTCCAGCCCAGAGAAGCTTTTTCTCAGCTAAGATGCGAGGAGTTCACTCTGCTTTTTGCAGATACGGTTGCCATCATCAGGTCTGGCATCGGTCTAACCTCTCCTATGAGGCACTGCAGTGGTCGACGGGAAGTGGCACGTACTCGGTCTGTCTGGTCAGATTTTCGCTGGCTGGAGTTCAGTGACATTGTGAAGATCATCCAAACATTGCAACCAACTAGTTGTAGTTTGGATCTGGGCCCTACACCTCTCTAAGTAGGATGTGTAGAAGTTATCTGCCCAATCCTTGCTGACATTGTCTGGAAGTCTATGGAGAGGGGGGTATTACCTGACCCCCTCAAGGAGGCGGTCATTTGACCACTCCTTAAAAAACACTTATTAGATCCAGATTGTTTAAATAGCTACTGGCCTATCTCTAACCTGCCATTTGTTGGTAAGGTTATTGAAAAGGCGGTTGCGTTGCAACTGGATGATCATCTTATAATTCACAATGTCTATGATACTCTCCAGTCTGGTTTTAGGAAGAGGCATAGCACGGAGACTGCCCTTGTCCAGGTATTGAGTGATCTCCTAATGGCTAGACATCGAAAGGCATGTACCATTCTAGTCCTTCTCGATCTCTGTACTGCATTTGACACTGTAGACCATGGTGTGCTATTGGATTACCTGCGGGGTTTATTGTGGGCTGTCTGGTACAGTCCTCAAATGGTTTCATTTTTACCTCACAGACAGGTCTCAGAGAGTTGCCACTGGAATTTATTCCTCTAGCGCTCACTCCCTGCCTTGTGGGATACCACAGGGCTCCATTTTAGCTCCCATGTTGTTTGCAGTGTATATGCTGCCATTGGGAGATATCATTAGGCGATACAGTCAGGGTTTTCACTGCTATGCAGATGATACCCAGCTGTATCTGTCTTTTCTCCCCTGCCAGGTTGATGCACTCTCCGTGCTGAACAACTGCCTTGCTGAGATCAGACTCTGGATGAGTTCCAGCTGGCTGAGACTGAATCCGGATAAGACTGAGGTATTGGTAGTGGACGCAGGTCGTCCGGGGGCGGGTTTGGGAGCTGGACAACCATCTAGGGTTGTCAGAACCCTCTGAAGTTCTGGGTTCTAGTTCTAGCCTAGAACTTTTTAAAAAGTTCTAGGGTTCTAATCTTTTTTAGAACCTTTTAGAACTCGAACCCTATTTTTTTAATTGTGCTGCCAATAATGAAGGTAATACCGAAATACACGTGAAATTAAGCACACATGCACTGGCCCAGTGATGCTGAGAGTTGAGGCACTGCACACCACACCTCATGCTACACTGGTGACCCAGGTTTGGGAACGGACTTGGTTTGTCGGGGAGCATGCTTGGGGGGGAGGTTGGGAGCAGGATCGAGGTGCCTAACAGCAGTTCTCCTCTCCCAGGGAGGTGGGGGAGCGCAGTCCCACCACCTCTGGTTGGAGGTCCAGTGATGGTGCTGGTGGGTAAGGGTGACTGGTAGGGTTGGGTGCCAGCAATGCATGGTGCATGCATACCTCCACGTGTGCACGCTCACGCCAAGGACATGAGGGTGGGCATAAATGGGGAAAAATGGCTAAACAAATCATGGAAAAAAACTGAGCACATGCTGCCAATAATAAAGATAACGTTATTTTATTTATTCATGTCTTTGTTAACTGTAGAAGTGTGCTGATCCAATGGACCGTTTTCAGACACGACCCGGGTCACAAGGTGGTACCAACATAGTTCAACAGCCATAAATTTATATAGACAGTAGTACCTATTACACAGTGATGAACAATAGACAAAGGCCAAAACACGAGTCAAACATTTCCGTACAAAACCTCAGTGTGAGGTTAGGGGTGCAATGTAAACTGAGCTGAGGCAGCAGTAACAATGCAAGTTACAGAGGATAAATGGTACAAAAATAACAAGCAGTGACTTTTATAATTAGAAGCAAAACATCCATTTCTCCTGAACTGGCTGACAGACTAACAGACGGACTTGATAAGAAGACCTAGTAGGTCAAGGAGAAAGGAAACCAGAGACATACACCTGAAAATGAGGACAAAAATAAATCTGTTCAGTATAAGGGGAGAGAGAAATGATCATGTGTGACTTTGATATATTGGGTACAGTACAGCAGCCAAAGTGTAAACAGCAGGATGATGTGCAGTACCCCATGTAGGAGTCACACGCACATAGTACAGTGCAGCTGTCAAAGGGCACAAGGATGGATGATGGCCAGTACACCACGTAGGAGAAGGAGTCGCACAAGACACAACACACAGATTGTTTTTTTTTGATAATGAATAAGTAAGTAATCTATCAGCTACATCAGCACCATCTTCAGAATATGTTCAGTCATAAAATGTTTTTTTTTTAACATAAGGCTGCACACTCCATTACTATCAATTTGGTACCTTTCACAAGAAAAAAAACACATTATGACATGGCTGAACTGTGTCTTAATATTATGGTTTTGAAAGTTTCCCCCTTGGCGTCATCAACACTTAATGCAGAGAAAATTAAGACCAGTTAAACAAGTTATTCAAATTTACGTGACTAATTCCAGCTTCAAAACTTGACAGATGTGTCACTGATTTAAATAACTATGCACTGAACTGCCTTTTAGATGTTAACATCAGTGAACACTGAATTGGAGGAGGATTTGTATTTCAACTGAGTGGTACTGCAAATTATTAACCACTCTATTAGCTTCAATACAGAAAATCAAAATACAAAAGTCTCTCCATAAGGGTCTGGAGTAGTTGTTTCCAGACCCTGTCACTCATGGGGCACAGGTTGGAATTTTGCCCTGGTCAGTAATGACTTAACAGCTGCTCCAATAGCTGTTTGGAGTGCAAAGCAAAACGAGTCATGAAGTTTCAGTCCAGTTCACAGAGGGCAGGTGTTCATGCCACCAAAACACACATGGCACAACAGTTGCACCAGTGTCTCACAAAATCAAAGACTGAATAACGGGGGGGCATGAACTTCCTTCTTTCACTAGCTGGGAGCCATTCCATCATAAGGCTGAAGTACACTGGTGAACAGCATTGCAGCCATCCATACCTTGTACAACATCTGTGAATCAAATGGAAATGTATTTACAGTAGCCATTGCCTGCTCCTCCTGCCTAGTCCTCCACCTTCTTAGTTGCTCCTTGCAAATACTTAATAACCAGAACATAATTGCCTTTCTCCAGGAACAACTTGAACAACAGTACACAAAATATTCCAGACACTTGACACTAGGGTCAATATAAACATCACTACACCAATCTATCACCATGTCTGTCATATCCCTTCTATGCACCTTTCCTACAATGCCATCCTGAACCTCCACTGCACCTTCTCCTGCACCCCCCCCCCATTGCCACACACCTATAATTTAGTGCACTTCTGTACTTTGCCTGAAGCCTTTTACTGCACTGCTGGGCTTAGTTCTGCTTCATCCAAAGCATATAACTGATTAATTGTATGCCTGTTGCCTCTGTACTGCTGCATCCACATCCACATTGTGTCTTTTACCCTGCTGCACAATGCTCATCGCTGTCCCCCCTCCTTCCTAGCCTCAAACACCAAAAGTCTCAAACTTAAGCCCACCAGATAGAATTGATTGCTGCTGCTGACCTGAGGCCCAGTGCGATGCGACTACTGCTCCCTCTCCTGTCACTCCGACGAGTCGCGGTGACTGTTGCCGGGTCAACTCCGCAGGTGGATGACAGGTCATCTGCTCCTCCTCTCTCCTCCAACAACATGTGAGGGTGTGAGCACTGGCTGGGTCTGGTCCGTGCTACTACTCCCTCCTCTGCCCGCTGGACTACAGCAACGCCGGCAATGACTGCAAGTACGCACGCATCCACAGACCACCACGAGGTGATTGGCAAATGGCACCAAATGCAGCAACTGCCGTCAGCTGTCAAGTCATCTTGGTGGGCAGGCAGGCACACTCAGAACAGGGAAGCAGCACATAGAAAGGCAGGGGAAGGAGGCCATAAGCGCACCTCCACCACCATTACTTCCTTGTAACTGGTTGCCAAGCAGCAGATGTCATCAAAGTGGGCAGATCCCACCCCCATCACTCACTGGAGATCTGCTGCTGCTGGTAGCTAGATCTGTCAGCTGACATTGGCAACACAGTGTTCCCCTGGCTGCCTGCTCCCTTATCAAGATGGAAAAAAAAAAGATCCGAACCCTTTTGCGAACCTTCTGGTGTTCGAGTTCTAATTTAGAACTCAAACACCAGAGTTCGAGTACAGTTCGAATCTTTTTAGAACTAGTTCTGACAACCCTACAACCATCAGGTTTGTTACTTGGTGGTATGCCGCTCCCTACCTCTGATCAGGAGCGTAATCTGGGTATTATTTTTGATGACGGTCTGACCCTAAAATCTCAGGTGTCAGCTGTCATCAAATCCTCTTTTTACCATCTGAGGAATATCGCCCGGGTGAAACACCTGGTTCCTCTGAGTGATCTTCCAACATTGGTCCATGCCTTTATCACTACCCGTTTTGATTACTGCAATTCCCTCTACCTAGGGCTACCTGGGGTTGATACCCACTGCTTGCAGCTGGTGCAGAATGCAACGGCCAGGCTTTTGACTGGGATTTCTAGTACCAGTCATATTACACCTGTGCTCCACAAACTGCACTGGCTGCCTGTTAGGTGGCGGATCACCTTTAAGGTTGGTTTACTAACCTTTAAAGCACTACATGATCTGGGATCCAGCTACCTGAAAGATCTCCTGATTCCCTATTGCTCCTTCCACCCTCTCCGTTCCACCATTGAGGGATTGCTGGAGATTCACAGGGTTTGATTAAAGACATCAGGATCTCATGCTTTTGCTTTTTCAGCACCAACCCTGTGGAATTCTCTACCTCGTTAATTGAGAGAATGCCCAACCATCGATACTTTTAAAGTTGGTTTGAAGACATATTTATTTAGTTATGGTTGATACCTTTTAATGCTGTTTTAAATTTTTATCATTATGTATATGTTTTATGTACAGCGCCTTGGCTGTGAAAGGCACTATAAAAATAAAGCTGATTTGATTTGATTTAGCAGCAGGCTGGCAAACCACCTGCCTGTCGACACCATCCCTGTGAGCCTTCAACTGCTGATGATATTGGGGGTTGTGCACACTTCCTGTATTCCACCATGGAGAAGAAGACATCCCTATTGGTGGAGCTCAGGGGCCTTTGGAATCTGCTGGCCATTGAACATGAGTCATCGGCCGCATGGCATGCCCAGATGTTAGCAGAGGCACACCTACTGTGGGTGGGCATGACCACAGCTCTGGAGCAGATTTCGCAAGCTGCGAAGGCGGTGTGTGCAACCAGTGCACCATGTAGCCACCGGGCCTCCAGCCAAACCCCCAGGACTACCTCATGCACACCCAGGCAGTGGCATCAGGGGGACCCATTGGTGCTGATGTCATCACCACACTTCTCCATCCCCATCATCCCCGTATCTGACATGGATCACAGGTCCAACACACCAGTGAGCACCCATTCATGGTCTTTCAGCAGTACCCTGACTACCCCCCTGTGGCCAGTGGTGCTGCATCAGTGACTATCGGTCATGGACATGCCACCCATGTGTCTGTGGCAGTTGTGGCACCTCCCACTGATGCCTGGGTGACAGCTCACATGGCCCCATCACCTGCACCCTTTGTGGCCCATTCACCTGGCTACCTGTGCCTGGGGTAACATGGGTGGCATGCACCTGCCCCACTGTGTTGCCTGTGTGGGTCACCTGTGTGGTGCTACATGTGTATCCGGGTGTGCTGTTGTTGTGCTGTGTGGCATGGGTGTGATGAGTGCAGTCCTGTGTCTGCTGTGCACGTGTTCCAGAGGCAGTACACTGATCCATGCCATCCTCAGCATATACACTGTGGTCCCTGGACATGTGGATCCTGCTGTGCGTGCGTGCATGCGTGTGTGTGTGTGTGTGTGTGTGTGTGTGTGTGTATATGTGTGCAGTGTTGTCACCCTCTGCGGCACTGTTGCGGTAGAGTGCCCTGTGGTGTGTGTGTGTGTGTGTGTGTGTGTGTGTGTGTCTGTGGTGTTGAGTGCCAGTCATGTAGTACCCACCTGTGCTACTTACCTGCAGTCCCCAAAGTAGTCCTTCACAATAGTGTCCCTGTGCCACTGGGCCCTGGTGACCACCCATGGGTCTCAGCATGGCAGTGCTGCTCCATCACACTGCCCCTGGACTGCTACATCCTTGTCCCCATCCTCATCCTCCTCCCCAGAACTGCCGCCCCTTCTCACCCTGGACAGCTATTCCATGGTCAATTGCCATGTTGTGCAGTATACAACAGGCCAGAAATATGCCACAGGCCTTCTTTGGGTTATACTGTAGGGCACCATCCGATCCAGCCAGACACCAGAAGCGCATCTTCAGCATGCCAAAGACACGCTCGATGATGGTGCTCATAGCTATGTGTGATTGTTGTACTGCTCTTCTCTCTCTGTTCCAGGTCAGCAGAAGGGTGTGAGTAGCCAGGGTCGGAGGGGGTATGCCACATCACCTGTGGGGAGCAAGAGCAGGCCATTGCTCCACAGCTTTCCTGTGCATAGTGCCCTGCACCATGGCATACTGGTGTGACTGTCAACTGTACACCTCGGTCTGTGTGTCGACCATTCCTGGCCGCCTACATCCCCCTCCTGACTGCAACAGCCTGGCCAGGCTTCACACATCTGCCTATACCTGCCCATGCTCACAGCCATGGTTGCCCTCACATGTTCCCATCCCCAATGTCTGCTCACACATGCCCGGCAGTTGACCATGCATGGATGCATGTGGTGTGTTCTGCCCTGCCATTCATGCCAGCTGTTGCACTGCATCCCATCTCTTATGCTTTGCTGGTCTGCTGCACTGTCCCTCTGTGGGTGCGGTTCCATTGGTGTCCTCCCTCCATTCTCCTGCCTGAGCACATCCCCCTGCGCATTTTGTATCATGGCAATTGCACACCTGTTCCCTCTCCCTTCATTTGATGCACCATGGTGGCCCGTTCATGGGAACTTCTACTTGCCCCACCCACTTACAAGAGAGGGTATGTTCCCAGTCTCAAACCGGCAGCAAAGGGTGGACTGGTGCCATAGGAAGGCATCGTGTGTACCCCCAAGGTGTGTGGCGCAGACATTTCTGATGTGCCCAGTGGCATTGAACACCACCTTGCAGTTGACATATGTCATAGCATCCTTGCCAGGTGGTGCGTGAATTGCCACATGGGTGCAGTGAATGGCCCTTATGATACCTGGCATGCATGCTACCCTGTAGAACAGCTGCATGGCTTCTGTCCACTCTGCCTGTGTGCTTGGGAAATAGATGAATTCCAAGGCATGTGGGAGCAGTGCAGTGAGGAACTGTGTGAGGAGACAGGAAGTGGACAGCTGGGAGGTAACCTGTGAAGTGGGTGCATGAGGAAGGGCACCATCCATTACGATGACACCTTCCTCGTACAATCCACTCATGGCAACTGTTGGGTAGGGTGACCGGATGAGGGGTTGGGAGAACTAGGCAACAGGATGCTTACACTACGTACAGGGGTGAGAGCGAGCACGGTGAGCATGGGCTGGGGGGTGAGAGGCTGTAGGGGTGGCGCTGGTTATTGGTCAAGCTGCAGCATGGTGTCAGGGATTGGGCAATGGCTGGGTGGCTGAGGTACTGGGTTCGGGTCCGGACTGGTGCGATTTTTATTGCGCCAGCCCAAACCTTTTATTATTACTTTCAACCCCCCAACATGCACCCCGGGAGTTGAGAATCCTTCAGTAGGGGAGTGTGAAGGGTGTTTCACCTAGGGGAGGTGGTAGAAATAAATGTCCTGGCGCCATTGTGCTGGTGCGCTAGGGGTTGTCAGAGTGCCTAAAATGTGTTTGGCACTGACTGAGTGGTAACGGCGATCGCCTTTAGGTCTTCACCGTTATCACATAGACCCCAGTGGGGATATGGCAGTGGTGTCTCCAGCTGGCCTCTGGAAGGTTCCCATGGTGAGCAGGCACATTGCTGTTGTCACCTTGGTCTCCACTGATATGGCATGACCCCATCCAGTGGGTGCCTACATTTCATCACGGCACAGCTCATATAGCTGCTTCAGAATAGCCCTGTTCGGGCGGTATCGGCCGAATGTTTCGGTGTCTGTCAGCTGTTCAAACATCAGTCCAACATGATACCACCATGGGACTGGCTGCCTATGATGTCTTCTGCCACCATGTTGCTGGTTCACCCATCTCCTCATCCCCATTAACATTCCCACCATCAGGAAAGGTGCTCCATCCATGTTTGTGTTCAGCTGCTGCTGTACTCCTACTTGCTGCTGCTATCCTGCGGTCAGCCTGTGGGGGGCTTGCACTTAAGTCTACTTCTTTTACACTTATCTCCTAACAGCGCATTTGGTACTTGTGCTGTGAATGTTCCACATTTTCACATTCATTTTGCTCTGTAAATGGCTCTGTGCTGTGTATGCAGTTATACACCCCCTCAAGATGAGCCACATATCATTACTTTCAGAGCGTCCTGTTTGGCTCAATGCATCTGGGTTGCACCAAGGCAGCTACGCCATTTGTGAATGGCTACATTGCACATTTCTGAGTTGCGCCAGCGCATCTCATTTACGACCAGCGCATCTTCTTTGCACATCCTGCCCCAACTGTTGTGTTTCTTTTTTTTTTTTTTAATTTAATACACTTTAATTCCAATGTCACATTACAACGAAATTAGAACCATTGACAAGGCCATGGAGAAACAATATACACTTCAGCAGTCTGGTATACCAAAGGCCTACACTATAGGAATAGACATTGAATCCTTTACTTACTAATATTATCAAAAAAAAGGAAAAAGAACAACTGACTACCTCCTAACTCTTCCCTCCCCCCCGATGTAATTCTGCTAGTAGAAAGAATCACATAACTCTTCTGCATAATACCATAAAAATATACCAGCTTAAAGAAGACCTTTCTGCTGTAATATTCTAATTTCTCCAAACCATTAGGACCACTTCCAGAGGGCCCCATTTTGCATTGTATGAATGTACCCTATTGCACATCTTATCTATATGCAACTCTAATTGTGGTGCAAGTAAAACCTCTTTATACCATTCAATAATTGAGGGTGTTAACTCATCTATCCAGTGTCGTAAAATTATTGCTTTGGCTGCAGCTGCAATGATAGCTATGTATGCTTTCTTCTGTTTACTCATTTCCTTAAAGAAATGATTAATCAAACAGACCTCAGGTGTAAAATAAGGATCAAGCTCGAAGAAAGAGTTTAAGGACTTCTGAATTGCACCCCACAATGGTTGAATTTTAGAACATTCCCATAACATATGGAATAGGTCCCCATTATCAGCTTTGCATCTGTAACATCGAAGGGATGCAAGCTTACATATTTTATGTAATTTAACAGGTGTATAATATAAGTTGTGCATAATGTTAAACTGCTGCAACTTATATCTGTCCTGCTTTACATATTTGTATGTATTGCTCCAGATTCGGTCCCATAATCTGACATCTTCACTCATCCCGAGTTTCTGTGTCCAGTAATAGCAAATGCTAGAGGGCCACTCCGAGACGGTTCTCTCGATTTCCTGATACACTTTGGAAACCGAGTGGGGTTGATCTGCTATGTATAGTAACAAGGACAATTCTGTCTTATTTACTTCTGGGGGCTTAAAATTCTGAAGATAAGTTTTGACTGCACCACTAACTTGCCAATATTTGAAGGCATTCTCTTTCGCTGCAGGTATATTTGCACTAAATTGCCCAAATGGTAGCACCTCCCCTTGAGGCGCTATATCACTAACACACAACCCCACTAACAGCTTCCAGAAAGTAGGGGGAATCGATCCTTTCTGAATTTGGAAATGCACATTTTGAATTAATGGTTGTTACAGGGAATTATGCCAATTCACCCCAAGTATCCTCTGCGCCTGGTGTAGGGCCCCAATTGACCAACCAACTGGAGTATTTTTAAGTGTTTTGGGGAGAAATCTTAGGTCCATATAAATAACTGAGTTAAGGGTTAAGGAGGTCTTGGCAACTAGATACCTCTCAATAGGGACCCACTGGGGTACATAGATATTAGAACTTACTGGAGATATAGGCCGGGTCCATGAAACTACCTTACTGACATGTGATGCTATGTAATAACTAAAGAAGGAGGGGAGCACCAGGCCTCCCTGTCTCTTAGGCCTAGTAAGTTTTGCATATGCCCTCCTTACACTCCTCCCTTTCCATATGAGGTCATTGAGTAATTTCTGCAGGTTATCAAACCATGACTTGGGTAAGTAAAACCCTAACATATTTAAAGGATAAAATATTCTTGGTAATATATTCATCTTCATAGTTTCTATTCTAGCTCAAAGTGATAAGGGTAATAGCTTCCACCTTTCTAGGTCTAGCTTTATTACATTAATCAACTTATGAGGTTCTCTTTAATCACTGTGAACATGCATCTGGAGATCTTGAGACCACGATAGCTCAGTAATCTAGGTTCCCAATTAAGCCCCAGTTCCATGGCAATATTTGGGAGGCATTTACCATTTAAGGGAAAAAGCTTTGTCTTGGTTAAGTTAAGTTTGTAGTTTGATACTCTAGAGAACTATTCTATTACCTGTAAAATTGCTGGTATATTGACTTCTGGCTCCTCCAGATATAAAAGCAGATCATCTACGTAAGCTGAAATTAAGTACTTATGATTACCTATTTCATTCCCTTTATATCTTGAGAAACTAATAGTTTACGAATTAGAGGTTCTAAGTAAAGATTGAACAGAAGTGGGGAGAGTGGGCAACCCTGTCTGGCACCACAAGAAAGAGGAAATGGGTCTGAAAGGACTCCATTACATCATACTAGGGCTATAGGCGATTTCTATAACAACTTAATCCATTTTATGAATCCATTTGGGAGGCCAAATTTCCATAATGTAGCAAATAAGAAATCCCAAGAGATCCAGTCGAACGCTTTCTCAGCGTCCAAGGACAACAAAGCCGCCGATATCTGCATGTTCTTAGCATGAATTAATAAGTTATGAAGCTTTCGCACATGATCACTGGACTGTCTACCTTTCATAAATCCTACCTGCTCATCACTAACCATCATGCACATTAGAGGGTTGAGTCTATTGGCTAATACTTTTGCCAATATTTTGACATCAACATTTAAAAGCAATATCGGCCGGTAATTGTTAGGGCATAAAAGATCCCTGTCCGGCTTAGAGATAAGGGTAATGAGGGCATTCAGGAAGCCCTTTTCTGAGAGTCCCTCGAGATACCAAAATTATATACTTCAGTGAGAACACGAGTAATATACTCCTCAAATGCTTTATACACATTGGTGGAGAGGCCATCAGATCCTGGGGCTTTATCAGGGGCAAGTTGGGCTATAGCCTGCTTAACTTCCACTTCCTGTACAGGAAGCTCTAGCCTCACCGCCTCCATGTTGGTAATCCGTGGAAGATTATCCGATTCCAGATACCTCTGGATCTCATCTGGCTTTACCCTATCTATTTTTGAGATTGAGTATATTGTCTGGAAATAAGATCGGAAGGCTGCCACAATTTCCCTAGGATCTTTGATTGGAGATACATCCGGGTTAATTTGCAAAGCTATAATATGCCTATTGGATTCTAACTGATGGAGCTTTAATGCTAATAATTTGCCTGCCCTCTCACCAGCTTCCAGGTATTTAAGTTTAGTTCTCCTAAGGGCTAACTCTGCTTTTTGCAGCATAATTAAGGTGAACCATGCTTGTAATTTATGCAATTGTCTCCAGTCTGAATCAGGCAAGCTTTGATTGATACTTCCCTCTATAACCTGAACGGAGTTGACAAGATCCGTAAGCTGGGTTTCATTCTTTTTACGTCTGGTAGAGGAAATCCCAAAATACTCCCCTCTCAACGTGCATTTCAGTGCTGCTCACACCATATCAGTCTTGGGGGACAGAGCCCAGACTGTTAGTCAGGAAATGAGATATGAACTATTTCAGGTGGTTTAGAGTATATGGGTCTTGCAGTAGTTGGTTGTTAAATCTCCACATGAAATCTCTGCTAAACCCGGGATTAGTTATATACTTAATTGAAACTGGGGAGTGATCTGAAATAACTCTAGTGTGTATTTCTGCTTCGGAAACAAATGGGAGGGAACTTGTACTAATAAGAAAATAATCAATCCTGGAACAAGTCTTGTGGGGTAGTGAAAAAAAAAAGTGTATTGTCTGGATTCCGCGTGGAAAACTCTCCAGACATCGACAAGACTTGCTCACTCTATGAGTTCTTTTAAGGCTTTCTGTGAAGGAGATAGACCCGCATGCCTGTTATCTGATCTATCAAGTCGTAACTGTGGTGTAATTTTCCAGTCACCCCCCCAGTAAAATTATTCTAGTCAGGTAGTTACTTAACTTATCGAGCAGCTGGGTGAAAAATTGTGGAGAATCGTTGTTTGGACCGTATATTGAGCCTATAAGCACCTGTTGCGAGGCAAGAGTGCCAAGCAGCAAAATATAGCGACCGTGTATATCCCAGATCTCTTTTTCTAATTGAAAATTTACCCCTTTGTTAATTAGATGGCCACTCCACCCTATTAGTAAATACCCCTGCTCCGAATGCCTGACCTATCCAATATTTGCAAAATAAGTGAATGTCTTCCCTTTTAAGATGAGTTTCTTTTAGGCAGACCATGTCACATCCAAGAGTAGATAGATGCTTTAACACAATCTGCCTTTTACACCTATCTCAAGCCCCCCTAATGTTCCAACTCAAAATATTAAACATTCCTGACATTGTCAGTAAACCTAAAGTGCAGGTCTTCTTGTGACAAATAGATCTTGTGTATATCCACATGTGTCTGAATGTGGTTCTTTCTACATTTTATCAATATTATAGAAATATTGTTTCCCCTTCCTATATTCCTCCCCATAACTCCTTCCAAAACCAACCAGATTATAAATAAATCACTACCCCCAGTTCTATCAACTGCACTCTCCATCGCAAACATCAGGTGATGCTCTGTTCAAACCCCGCAGAAAGTCCCCCCGCCCCCTCACCCAGTATTCGGACCCCTAAATACATACCCCTGTAATTAGTTATGTCTTTGTATCACGTCTGCACACGTTAATGAAAGATAACCAAAACATCTTATTTCATTGAAAACTCCCTTGTCCTCCCAGAAACTAGCACACTATTATTTCTCCACCGGAATAAGCCCAACCAGGAGCACAGTTGAGTCTAATCTCAATACTTTAAAAGGGATAGCCTTCTATAAATGCTGACCCTTATTATAATACTGGTGTGCCCTCTAGTGGAGGAAAAGAAATATGACAGCAATCATTTTCTGAGATTATAATCAAATTAACTGATTCCTGTGCATCACTATTATGTAATGTCTCCACCATGTCGTCAATCATTGGAGAAAAAATACACCCCAAAGGAAATAGCAAGGAAAGTGGAGAGAGATAACACCAAAATACTACTTCTATCTAAGCTTCCTATGAGAATGGCCATTGATGAACATACAGAACAGTCACTGCAATTGGAATTTAAGCAAGAAACAATAGACCGGTTTCCAACTCTGTTTAAACTTAGTTGAATCTCCTCCGGGGGTTGATCGTTGATTGTCAGTACAGATTACGTTTCTCTCCCCCCAATTTAAACATTATATGAGAAGAGACACTATAAATAATTAGCGAAGCCCTCCCTATTCTATGTGCTACAGTCCTCTAATTATGATGCCCTGTATTAATGCAGGGGTATATGCCAAAGTCAAAAACGTAGCTCCGCTCGATAGAATCACCAGAGATAGGTAGCAGCTTGAACTTAGAGAAAATAAGAATGGGCATCGCTTGGAAGGATCCATTTCCACTCTAAATATAATCTTTTGGCCACAGTCTGAGGAGAAGTCTGTCCGGTATTTAACCTTGGGCAGTAGATATTGCAGTATAACAGAATCAACACTTTGGGAAGCAGTTAAATTATTAGCATTACTTTTAATGGAGTCACTGAAATCAGGAGTATTAATTTAGAGAGTTAAGTCAGTCCTCCCTCAATCATGTCCATGGGTGGGGACTATACCAATTCGAGTCTTCTAATACCGGCTCACAGACTTCCTCCCTCATGCTCCATGTTGGTAAAAATATCACTGCCTATTGATGCAGCAAAGCGGCATACCATTTAACATGAATACCAGCTCCAAGAGTACATAAGGGCAACAACATATGGCAATGTATCATGTTCTTTCTGATGACTCCACGCAATCAGGTTACCAAACAAACAAAAAAAAAATTGTATGAAGTGTTGAGTAGTTTGTTATGCCCATTTGACCATATAACACCTATTGCCCAGATAATTTGAATAGGTCGGGAAAAAGCTTTTTGAGCGGTTGCTGAATTGTATCAGGGTTTTCAAATGAATACCATTGATCTTTACTTTTTACTTGCAATAAAGCTGGGTATTTTACCCAAATTTGTATACCTGCTGCTATCAATTTTGATACGAATGGGTGTAATGCCTGTCACCTAATTCTAACAGACTGTGGCAGGTTATGCATTACTCTGATCCGTTTGCCTCCCCACAAGACTTCCTGTAATAATTTAACCTTTGCCATGATGTGTTGTTTGTCCAGATAATTTAATAGTTTGCACACGATCGGTCTAGGCTGAGCACCCAGCGGAGGGGGACAGAGGGATCTATGAGCTCTCTCCACGACGTAGCTTGTTCCATTGGGAGATGGGCCAGTAATTTTCTCAAAAACTTTTGTACAAATATAGTCGGAGATGTGCCCTCCTCTCTCTCGGGGATCCCTATTATAATAATATTACTTCTTTTGCTCCTTCCTTCTAAATCTTCCAGTTTTTCTTCTATTTTTTTGACCTTCTTACTCATAGCAACCTGATCTAACTCTGATTTATCCATCCTCCCCTCTACTGATTTAATTTGAGCTTCATTATCACCGACTCGAGTACTTAAGGAATCCAAAGAAGCCTTGAAACCATGTACTTCTGTAGAGATTTCTTCTATGGCGCTTTGTAGTGGGATAATTATTTCGAGGAATCATTCTTCTGTGAGAGCTGTGGATCCTGGAGTTGGCTTACTAGGCCCTTGCTGAGGTCGCTTTGAGGCCTGTTCCTTTTCCTGGGATGGTGGTGGAGTATGCTTCGGAAGCTGCTTTTTAACGTATGCTTCCATTTTTAAATGATCCAGATTGTCCGGACCGTTTCTGGATTCAAATGCATAAATATATCAGATTTTACACTACGTAGATTTACTGCCGTTAATAATTTAAACTGGGTAGAGAGCGGAGCAGCGCCACATTGCTGCCTTTCTCTAGGTTGCCATCACGTGATCATGGTCAACTGTTGTGTTTCTCTAAACAGGGTCCTAGGAACAGCACCCATGCATCAGAATTTAGGAAAAAGACCCAGAAATATGTTTATTTTGATCTGGCAATTTGTGACAGTACAAGCACAAAACTTTTGCAAATTTGCAACAGTGTTGCACCATACTATCGTTATTTGCATATACTTTCACAATTTGCAACAGTACAATTCCCAAAATCATAGTTTCTTTGCCACCTCATGGCCACTACACAGTTTGGACTTTGGGCTGTAATTTGCTGGGTGGCAAGCCCTTGCACCACAGATGTGCATTTTGATGGTTTGGTGAAAAACTTTACATTGCTTCCATAGTTACAGTACTACGAAGTTGTGACTTTTTCCATAGGATAACATTGTGGCACCCACTAAAACCACAGTTTCTTTTCCACCTCATTGCCGCTACACAGTTTGGACTTTTAGGCTGCCATTTGCAGGGTGGCAAGCCCTTGCACCACACATGTGCCTTTTGCTGGTTTCGTGAAACAATTGACATTGATTTGATAGTTACAATGCTCCAAAGTTGTGTATTTTTCCCATAGGATAACATTGTGGCAGCTGCTCCACCTTTTGGCGCCTATATCTCAAAAACAGTTTGAGATGCAGATTTTTTGCTAAGCATAGCTTAGTACACTTTTAGGTATATTACGCATATGTGGAGGTGGCTAGATCTTGAATACAACTGCAAAATAATTTTTTCCACAGTTGCTAGGATTGCTGAAATATTGCCAAATAAGCATTACAAGGGTTACTTGGAGGGTCTTTAGGACTGTGCTACGTGTCTGTACTTATGGGTAGGTAGAAGCGAAAGGCCCAGAGGGCCCATGCTCCCACCTATGCATACTATTTATTTATTTTTTCTATGGTATTTATCCTCCTGTGGCCACCTTGATGCATCCCCATAGCCTCGCATCCTGCCATTAGTGGAATCCGGCTGCCATCCGTCTTGACTGGAACCGCTGGCACCCAGTAACCCCTGTGGCTTACCCCCCACAACAGGGTGGCAGGGAGCCCCCTAACTCCCCCACAACAATAGATCCAGTTCGGGTGCCAGTGCCCAGTGAACACACAGGACAGCCATCAAGCCGTGGAAGTTGCCACCATTTTCCTTGTTTCTGTGCCCCTGAATCGGAGGCGTGCAATGATGCCATCGGGCATGAGCATGCACGCGTCTGCATGCATCCCCATCCAGGTGTCTGCCCTGAATCAACCCCAGTGTGCGGTGTGCTGCCCCGACCCCCAGCCTCCACCAGGGGGCAGTCAGGTGCTGACCGCCATGAACCCTCCTCCCCGCAGAGGAAGAGCCGTCCATGGGACACTTAGTTCCTCTCCTCACCTGCCAAGCCTCAATGACCCATGCTCGCTCACAAACATGGGTCATCAGTGTGGTGTCCAATGCCTCAGCCCTCAGCACCACCGGGCTGGTCCTATGCATACTATTTATGCTAAACTGGAAGCACTGGGCCCTCCTACACTATGCCTCTATAGTCATGGGTGGGTTGGAGCACAGGGCCCTTGCTCCCACCTATGGATACAATAATGCAAACTAAAAGCACAGGGCCCTTCTATACTTTGTTTCTATATTTATAGAGGGCCCACCCTCCCACCCATGGATAGCATCTGGCAATACTGGGAGAACATGGACCTCAGTGGCTGTGTCTCTATGCTTATGGGTGGGTGGGAGCGCAGGGTCCAGAGGACCCGTGATCCCAAAATGCATCCCATTATGCAAAACTGGGAGCACAGGACCCTCTTGTGCTATGCCTCTACACTGATTGGTGGGTGGGAGCGAAGGGCCCAGAGGGCCCACGCTCCCACCTATGGTTACCATATGAGTAACATCTTCATTTTTCAAAAAGAAGGGAAATTCATTGCAAAAAAAAAACTCCATTAATGCACCAGTTAGGGTTTATTCCACACCAACAAAAGTCTGGAAATTTGATTTTAGGGTTACCAACCCTACTCCCACCCATAACCCTCACCAGCCACAGACCAACAGATGCCAGGGTGTGCCTTGGGATCATTGGTCCTAACTCTCACCCCATTCTCCTTTACTGTACCATCTCAGTTTGTTTACACATGGAATGAGGTGAGAGTTAGGGCCAGTGACCCCAATGCACACCCCAGCACCTGTTGGTCTGTGAATGTTGGTGGGGGGTGGAGTTGGTAACCCTAACACAGAATTTTCAGACTTTTGCTGGTGTGGCATCAACTCTACATATAGACATATACATAGAAACATAGAATTCCATAGCAGATAAGGGCCGCTTGGCCCACCCAGTCTGCCCATTTCCTTACCTATTGCATAAACTCCAGATTCTAATTCTTCTGCAACTCACCTTCTCCTTCCCACTACTAGGGTAGCCTTCTGTCTGTCCCATGTATTCATGAATTCATTTACCATTTCTGCCCCATGACCTCTGCAGGGAGGCTATTCCCAGTATCTACCATCCTTTCCATGAAAAAATACTTCCTCACATTGCTCCTGAGTCTCCCCCCCCCAGCAGTCTTCCCCCCAGCCTCATATTGTGACCCCTTGTTCTTAAACATTTCTTTTTCTGAAAGATGCTGCCCTCTTGAACTTTGTTTTTCCCCTTGAGGTACTTGAATGTCTCTGTCATATCCCCCTTCTCCCTCCTTTCCTCCAGAGTATACACACTGAGGTATTTCAGTCTCTTCTCATACGGTTTCTGGTGCAGTCCTTGCACCATTTCTCTGGACTGCCTATATTCTATATGTCCTTTCGGAGATGTGGTCTCCAGAATTGAAGGCAGTGCTCTAGATGAGGTCTCACCAACTGTTTGTACAGTGGTATCACCACCTCCTGTTTTCTACTGGTGATACCTCTCCCAATGCACTGCAGCATCCCATCAGCTCTCCTCACAGCCTTGCTCACATTGTGTGGCACCTTCAAGTCATCTGTTATGATTACCCCCCAGTCCCTTTCTAGTTTGTTGTCAGTACCCCCCCCCATCATGTATTCATCTCCTGGATTTTTGTGACCCAAGTGCATGATTTTGCATTTTTTGCATTGAATCCAGTCCAAGCTGCCACACCCCTGACCACTCCTACAACTTACTTAGGTTTCTTTTCATTCTTTACACACACACACACACAGACCCAGAGTGTCAAGCCTTTTGCAGATCTTCGTGTAATCTGCAAAGAGGCATACCTTCCTTTCCAGTCCCTCCACAATGTCACTAATGAAGACATCAAAGAGGACGGACCCCAGCACTGAATCCTATGACAACCCACTGGTTACCACCCTCTCCTAGAATTGAACTCCATTTACCACCACTCTCTGTGTCCTATTGCTCAGCCAGTTCCTGACCCAGTTTACCATCTTTGAACCTAACCCCAGACTGCCCAATTTGTTTACTAGCCTTCTGTGTAGGACAATGTCAAAGGCCTTGCTATAATCTAGGTAGACCTTGTCTAGAAAAAGAGATGTGCAAGAACAAGAGGGCACAATTTGTAGACAGAGGTGGGACCACTCAGGGGCAACATGAGGAAGCATTTTTTTTTCATGGAGAGGGTGGTGGATGCATGGAAAGGCCTTACTGAGGAGGTCATGGGGTCAAAAACAATGGGGAAATTCTGTTGGGGGTAGGAGGAAGTAGGCTGTTGGTTAACTAGGATCTGCAGGTCATGCAATAGGTAGGGAAATGGGCAGACTGGGTGGGCCAAGCGGTCCTTGTCTGCCATCAAAGTCTATGTTTCTATGTCTACCGCCCCTCCCTGATCAACTACCCCGGTCACCCAGTCAAAGAAATCAATCAAATCTGTTTGACAGGACATTCCTGCTGTGAATCCATGTTGCTGTGGGTCTTGTGCCCCGCTGGCCTCAAGATATACCACAATCCTTTCCTTTAACATTGATTCCATTATTTTCCCCACCATTGAGGTCAAACTGACTGGCCTGTAATTTCCGGTCTCTATCTTGCTCCAATTCTTGTGGGGAAGTATCACATTTACCCTCCTCCAATCCTCTGGTACCACTCTCTCCTCGAGTGATTTGTTGAATAGGGCTGTCAGTGGTGCCACTGGCACCTCTTTGAGCTCTTTTAATATTCTGGGATGTATCCTGCCCAGCCCCATTGCCTTGTCCACTTTCAGTTTTGAGAGTTCCTTTGGTACTTTCTCCTCTGTGAGTGGACTAGTGTCCACCTCCCTTCCATGTGTGCTTCTTCAGCCTAATTGTGGTCCCTCCCCTTCCCCTACTTTTGTGAATACTGAGCAGAAGTATTCATTCAGTATATCTGCTTTATCTATGTCCCCCTCTGCCACTCCTACACTCCTTTATTTAGTCTTACAATTCCCTCCTTTGGCCTTTGGCCCTGAAGAAGGTTTTAACTCCTTCTTTATGACTGAGTTATCCTTTCCTCTGTTTGCACCTCAGTGCTCCTGACTGCTTTCCTCACCTCCCTCTGCTTTGCCTGATGCAGTACCCTGTCTCCCTCCTTCTGTGTTTCTTTGCATTTGAATGCCAATTCTTTCTCTCTAACCTTCCCTGCTACTTCTTTTGAAAACCATAGTGTGTTTTTTGTTGTTGTTTTCTTTTTTTTTTGCTTTGTTTACTTGCTTCACACAAAGGCTAGTTGCCCCTGCTATGTCTCCTTTATGGATCTCCCACTGCTCCTCTACCCCCTTTCCTCCCTTCTCCTTTGTCAGGGTTTTCTTGAGGCATTCCCTCTTCTTTTTTTTTTTAAGTCAGCCCTCTTGAAATCCAAGACCCTTACCGTCATGTGGCTTGACTCTTCTACTATAATATCTTCACCTTGAACTACACTGTATGGTGATCGCTGGTCCCTAGATGGCTGCCTACTGATACATCTGTTATTCTGTCAGAGTTAGTGAGAATCAGATCTAATATTGCTCCCTCCCAGGTGGGCCCCATCACTAGCTGTCTTAGGCATACCCTCTGCGAGCCATCCAGGATGTCTCTGCTCTTGGTTGTGGTTGTAGCATATATGAATATATTAAATATATATATATCTCTCTCTCTCTCTCTCTCTCTCTCTCTATATATATATATATATATATATATATATATATATATATAGTGGTTGTAGCATATATACATATATATATATATATATATATTATGGTAGCACGCTAGTGCTACCATAGTAAGGGTTGAGGCCATTTCCAGGTTAAACCCAAAATTTTGCACCTTAATAACTTTGCAACTGTTCAATGGATTTACCTGGAATTGGGCATACAGAATCAGGACTCATACACCTTGGGATCTGCCAAATTTTGTACTGGTCAGATATACGGGTGCAGAGTTATTAAGCATGACCTGCGCGTGCGTTTACGCTTTTTTGGGAATTCTACGGTTGCACCTACAGGTCTCACGGTTTGCGCAACTGGTCCGAAATCTTCAGAGAATGTGTGGCTTGGGTCCCCGATGTGCCTTTTGAAGATTTCATGAAAAAATATTAAACGGCTCAAAAGTCATTAAAAAAACAAGTTCCCATTATAAGTCAATAGGAAAAGTTGACAAAAAGTTCAACAGTGTCGCAAATGCAGTTTTTACTTTCGGAAATGGCCCTTTTACTGTCGCAAATTCGCCATTTTGTTTTCAGTTGGTGATCAGAAAAATGCTTGGCATTTAAATGTGGGACCCTCTAGCAACCTAATTCTTTTTGTATTCGCATAGTTGGACCCTGAGGATGCTAGCCATGTCTTTATTTTTGGGTAAAACACCCCAGAAATATGAAACATAGAAACATAGATTTTGATGGCAGATAAGGACCACTTGGCCCACCCAGTCTGCCCATTTCCCTACCTAATGGATAAGCTGCAGATCCTAGTTAACCAGCAGCCTACTTCTTCCTACCACTACCCCCTAGAATTGCCTTATGACTGTCCCATGCATGCTTGAATTCCACCACTGTTTTTGACTCCACAACCTCCTCCGGAAGGCCATTCCATGCATCCACAACCCTCTCTGCAAAAAAATACTTCCTTAAATTACCTCTGAGCCACCCCCCTTCTATCTTTAAATTGTGCCCCCTTGTTCTTGCACACCTCTTTTTTTGAAAGATGCTACCCTCTTGGACTTTGTTGATTCCCTTGAGATACTTGAAAGTTTCTATCATATCATATATGTTTTTCAGATTTCTGGAAAAAGTACTTTCACAAAGTAGTGTCATACTCATGAAAGTGTTGCAAATTTTTGTGAAAGCTTTCGCAAATTGCGACAGTACTTTTCTAGGCTGTGGGAAAATGACAGCAATTCTTTGGCACCCCGCTGCAAAAGAACGGTTTGGAGTTTTGTGCTGAAATTTGGAGGGAACGCAGCCGACATATCACAGATGTCCGTTTCAGTATTTTGTTGAAAAAATATTACATGGTGGCAAAGTTACAGTACACCAAAGTTAACGCTTTTTCCCATAGGATAACATTACGGCATACGAAACATTGCAGCAATAGTTTGGTGCCCTGCTGCAAAATAACGGTTTGGTCTTTTGGGCTGAAATTTGCAGGAAACACAGAAACATCCCACAGATGTGCCTTTCAGTGGTTTGGTGAAAAAATATTACAGGGAGGCAAAGTTATGGCACTCCGAACTTCTGTTTTTTTCCCTTAGGATAACATTACGGCGTTCGCCACGCCTTTCAGGGCCTATATCTAGGAAATGGTGCGAGATACGGACTTTTCATCAAAAAAATGCTTAGCCCTCTAATGGGGGCTAAGTAAAACTAGCCAGGAAACTTATAATTCATATAACGTTTACATTTTTTTTCTATGTCGTACGGTTCCTGAGATATAAGCAATTTACTATTCCAAGTCCTCATTTTCCTGTTCTGACAGTCATTATTTTGCATATATTCTTTGTACTCACTCTCTTTCTCTATACAGCTTTTGGGGGAAACCAGCCTGTGTGCTTACATTACTGTTACCATTACCATTTCCGCTCCTGGTTCTGTACCTGTTTCACTTACCGTTCACGTTTACACCACCATGGGCGTTACCCTTAGTGTTTTCATTTGTGGTTGCATTTGCATTGTTTTTAGCATTTCTGTCTACAGTACTGTTTCTCTTTTTGTTTCACTTTGCGTCACCATGCGCATTACTATTTGCATTTGCGGGCACAATGTTACTATGTGACAAGACATCACATGGCGTGCACATGCTGCTGCATTACATGGCAGCGGGCCCCTCGCTCACACTGCTGCATTACATTCACTGTTTCTTGTTATCATTCTCAAAAAGAAGAGAAATTAGAGGCAAAGAAACTCTCTTTAATGCATTAGTTAGGGTTGTTCCACAGCGACAAAAGCAAGGAAATTCAATGTTAGGGTTGAAACCCCCTTTGCACCCCTCCAGCCCTCCCCCCAACTGGAATCGGGGTGCCCATTGGGGTCATCGGTCCTAACTGTCACCCCATTCTCCTATTCCTCAGCTTCTTTCCACATGTGATGGGGTGAGGTTAGGGGCCGGCGACCTAGCGTGCACCTCAGTTCCAGTTGGGTGGAAGGCTGGTGGGGTGCAAAGGGGGTTTCAATCCTAACATCGAATTTCCTCACTTTTGTCGCTGTGCAACAACCCTAACTGATGCATTAAACTGAGTTTTTTGCCTCTAATATAATATATATATATATATATATATGCAGTTCTGCTTAAAGTTGAACCAGCACAATATTTTGTGGTGATTTGTACATATAGCCCATGGGTGGCAAGTTTGGAAATTCAGTGTTAGAATTACACCCCTTACTACTTTCATCCTCACTTCTCCATACACAACAGGCATCAGGGTGTGTGTTGAATGCTGGGCCCAACTCTCACCCCATTCTATGTGTAAACAAACTGAGGTGGTGCAGTATAGGAGAATGGGGTGAAAGTTAGGCCTGATGTCCCCAACCCACACCCTGATGGCTGCTGGTGTGTGTAGGGTGGGGGAATGGAGTGGTAGGGGTTGGTAACCCTAACACTGAATTTCCAAACTTTTGTCAGTGTACTATCAACCTAAACTGATGCATTAATGAAGTTTTTTGCAATGAATTTCCCTTCCTTTTGAGAAAATGTAATGTAACTAGTATGCAGTTGTGGGAGTGTGGGCCCTCTGGGCCCTGTACTCCCTCACATTGCCTATTTTTTGCATAATGATTTGCATATGTGGGAGCGCAGGACCTCCAGGCTCTGCACTCCCACTTATACATAAGTCCGCAGACATACCACACCCCTATAGTCATGAAAATTAACCCTTGCAGCACTAATTTGACAATATCTCAGTAACTGTAGCAACCAAGGAAAAAATCCCACTGCAGCTGTAATCATTTTTCTTTTCATTTCATTTTAAATTTTTATACTTGTGTAACCCCTCACCCCTGCCTTTTTACCAAAATGACAGGTGGCATGCTGTTGGCGCTGGCAGCAATACCAGGTGAGGACCTGGGTTCGGGGAGGATGAGGTTACTTGGCACAAGGGGACCTAGGTTTGGCTACTCTGCACAGGGGCACCCAAGTAAATCTGAACACAGGAAGCAATAACTGTAATGTCCAGAACCAGGAATAGGATTTTACAGTGTGGCTTTTATTCACAACTAGCTGAACACAACAAAGCATAGATGGACCCCCATGGGGCTACATTTACTGATAATGCAGATTAGAGACTACAACTCAGTCCACTGGAAGAATGAACCATTTCTACAGTTTTCAGGCTCTGGACCCACCAGGCACATAGCCCAGACTTGCACGAGCTTTGGGTACACAGCTCGACTGGTCCAGCTCCCCTGCCAACCACTTGACTGACGGTCCATTGGAAGAATTAACTCATTTTACCTACCCCCACAACCATACCTGTGGAAGGAAAGGGTTAATACAGCAATAACCATAACAATAACACCACAGTACTTTAAATTTCTACACAATAAAGCACTGACGAGGAACTCCGATGAGCCCCTCCTCCTCTTCTTGTCTTCTCTTCTGTCTTCCCAGGAACACCTGTAAGAAAAAGACAAAACAAAACACATTCCTAATCTGCATACACAGTCTATCTAAACCCCTACCATCAAAACACTGAAAAATCCCAAAAAGATTTTTTTAGAAAAAGGTAGAAAAACAGTATTTACATTAGAGTACAATAATGACATTATTTACAGTACACATTTGGGGGGATGGAGTGCCCTAAAAGTCCAAACTAGTGACCAAAAGGCCTGAAGGCTAGTCCAATAAAGAGTCTCTCCTGGGCCGGAGCCCGGTGAAGCACAGTTCTAACAGGCCAAAGTCCCAGGGAGAGTCATTGCGGACAGTTCACACATTTTTGAAGTCTGTAGTGTAGGGTGTGTACTGCAATGTCATAAAGATAGGAACGTTTTGGACTTACCAGCCATTTGTAGTACAAGACTCTGCACGAACCTGCCCCGCAGCCGAAGACTCTCCCTGGCAGCATTTCTTCTGATACAGCTGGGCGGACATCTTCCGGGAACCACAGGAGGGCACATTTGGAAACAGCTGGGCTGATGTCATCTCTGGAGACGGAACCTTAGAACAGGAACAAAAAGAAAACAGCTGGTCCAACGTCATCCGATTACCAGGTGATGAACAGGAAACAGCTGGGCTGGTGTCCTCTCTGGATCTGAAGTCATCTGGTGGGCCAGTGGATGGTTGCTGGACAGGACAGTACACTGTAGACTGATGAATGTGGGGCACCTGAGTCCTGGTTATTCATATTGGCGGATCGATAAGGGCACTTCATAGTCTGGTGTGGCAGTATTGACTACCACTGCTCGGCTCTCCATTTTGTAGGCACGGGTTTAATTGCTGGCAGGTCCTTGCACTGAGGCCAATAGTACCGGGGGTCAGGGGCTTGAATTATTACCCTGTCTGGGTGCACATAATTCACACAGTGGGAGATTTCATGTCCCTCTCCGTCCACTATTCTCACTCTGTCCATAAACAGTGTCCTGCCTCTCTTCCACTGGGTATACTTTTCGTGGAACAGTCTATTCTTTACATGCTTGTTGGCCCCTGGATGCACACTTTTCATTGCTTCATCCCAGATCCAGGATTTTCTGCAGTCCTAAATCTCTTCCCAGACTTTCCGAGGAAAGGTAGGAAAGGTCATACCATAGATCTCATTGGTCTTTCTATGAACCAGTCTCTCCTCTTTACTTGCTTTGGTCAATCTGAGACTGCTGGCCTGGCTTGGGGGTGGCCAGTCCTGGTTCTGCCAGCTTCGCATTCTCAAGAAAATTAAAAACGGATCCCTGACTTCTTCCTCCTGTAAAGCCAGGGTAGTGGCATCACCACCTTCTTCAATACATTCCTCCAAGGCAAGATCTTGAGGCTGTGTACCCATTCCTTTCTCACAAGGCCACATAGGTTCCCCCTCATCTTCCTCTTCACTGAGGATCTGCGCCCAGGAGTGAGCAGTCATTCTCACCCCTGAGACTATCCATTCATCATTAGGCGTGGAGATCGACACCTCCCATTCAAAGGCCTCCCACATCTTATCTTCATCTAAGAGACTTGGGCTAGGCCCCTCCACCCAGGGGTCTATTGATGCTTTATCCGAACTTTCTTTCTGAGATCCAGCATCCAAAACTTCAACTTCTGGTTTAGTCTCTAACTCTGCACCCTCTAGCTTTGTGCCACACTCCCCCGAGGTACCTTCCTCCACAGACTCCGCCTGGTGCTGTGTGCTGCCAACTGCAGATTCCTGAATTTTTGTCCATGTGGGAGCCAAGCGAATTGGAGGCGCTTTATACAAGCCATTTTTTTGAAGGCATCCAGCACAGTGAGGAATCATGAAGACGTCCCTTCCAGCACTCAAGCATATTTGGCATACACGCACTGGATAATTAGGAATTGCCACATCAGGAGGCAGTTGCCCTCCATAGCACCACTTTTCAATATCTCTCCGTCTATTTACTGCTGCTGTTACTGCAACCCGGGCATGATCCGGGTAACGAGCTGGTCCTGAGGCCATAACTGCAGAAAAATAAACAAAAGATCACTATAACTGAAAGTCCCACTTTAATGAACACACTCTGTAGCTTTAAAATGGCTCCTCTGCTGCTGTGTTTACTTTACTACCCCACCCTGTAATGGCGGCGGCAGCACTCCTGTGCATCAACATTTAGAATCTGGGTCAAGCCACTGCGCATCCGATTTACACAAGCTACTGATAACTTTTACTCAAACTGCACAACTTGCTCTGATCTGGCTTTACACACATTTACAGGATTTTCCTTGGACTTTTCACAAGCTGCAACATTCATTTAATTCAAAGTCCCTCTAAAGCTTCAGGTTTTAGCACAGGATTGCCTGCTTCTACTAGTGTTGCATTTTGCTACAACCCACAGTCTCTCTCTGGCTGCAAACTTTAAACTGAGGCTAATTTCACTTTCATGCACACATTCAATGGCTTAACAGACTTGCACTTGCTGGCAGGACTTCACACAGTCATTACTTGCAAAGCGACTACACTGCTGCACACACATTTTATATGGCATAACTGAAAATCACTGTTTGAGCAGTTTTGGGGTTGTTTACTTATTGTGATCAGTAGCAATTTGCTGTGATGGGGTAAAACAGCCTGCAGCCAGTTTTTGAAGGCCTCTGTACACAATCGGGCGGGTAGTCTTAGCGATCGTCGCTTTAACCACCAAACTCGCTATTTCCACAATCGATCTGCGGGTTGAGCCCGTTTTTTAAACAAGCAAGTTTATTTTTAGGATGTTTACAGTGCTTTGAATACTCCATGATGCTCCTCCAATGCCAGTACACGCACTACTCTCTGTCTCCCTCTTGAATGCTGAGGCAGTCTCAGAAGAGCTGGCTGAGGGGCGGGACTGATTGCAGGCTGACCAACCACACGACGCCATGCAAATGAGCCTCTTTTTCCTCATGAGGGCTCTTCTCCTCACGGCGATCGTCGAGCAGGAAAATTCAAACTGCAGAATGTACTTTTTTTTTTTCCACTGACTCCACGATGGGAGCCCATTTTAACCATTTAACATTGCCATTAACTCTGCAGTCTCTCCATTTACACAGAAAGCATTTCCAATGTCCAGGGCATAATTTCTCTGTTGCTACCCCTAGTCATCCACACAATTTTACTTCACAAGAATTCATTTTAAAAGCATTTCAAACGCCCAGGGCATAATTTCTCTGTTGCTATCCTTAGTCTTTCACACTTTTATTTACCACAGTTAATTTTTAATGCAGGCAAAAATGCTGTAAACAATTTTGATGATGCAGGACAAGGGCACACTCTTTGGCTTTAATGCTCCTTGGTAAACAGTTGGCATTTTTTAAACAGCTGCACAAGATTCACAGCACACAGCAACACACTAGTGAAATTGCTTCAACTTTTTGGGCTACCCACTGCCACATAGCCAAAATGCTAGCCCCCTTGCCCAAGCACCTTCCTTCCCGAACAAATCCAAAGCGGTGCCTCCATTTTTGTAACCCCTCACCCCTGCCTTTTTACCAAAATGACAGGTGGCATGCTGTTGGCACTGGCAGCAATACCTGGTGGGGACCTGGGTTCGGGGAGGATGAGGTTACCTGGCACTAGGGGACCTAGGTTTTGCTACTCTGCACAGGGGCACCCAAGTAAATCTGAACACATGAAGCAATAACTGTAATGTCCAGAACCAGGAATGGGATTTTACAGTGTGGCTTTTATTCACAACTAGCTGAATACAACAAAGCATAGATGGACCCCCATGGGACTACGTTTACTGATAATGCAGATTAGAGACTACAACTCAGTCCACTGGAAGAATGAACCATTTCTACTGTTTTCAGGCTCTGGACCCACCAGGCACACAGCCCGAACTTGCACGAGCTTTGGGTACACAGCCCGACTGGCCCAGCTCACCCGCCGGCCACTTGACTGACGGTCCATTGGAAGAATGAACCCATTTTACATGTTGTGGCTCCCCACACCACTTAGAGTCTGTGACCCCTAGAAAGATTTCCTTCTTACTTCTTCTGACTCCCATACTTGACTGTCGGTCCAATGGAAGAATGAACCCATTTTATTTGTTGTGGCTCCCCACACCACTTAGAGTCTGCGACCCCTAGAGAGATTTTCCCATTTGTGACCCACATCTGGGTACTTCCCTCATCACTGACCAAGTGCATGAGGCAAGTAGCAATCACAGCAGAAATTCATAGAGGTGGACCTGGTTACTAAAGATGGGGGGTATTCCCACCTCCAGCTCCCACAGCCCATACCCGGCCATTTCTCTGGAAAAACGGAAACTTCGGAATGTAGATTAAATGGTGGATGAACTGTCCCACCCCCTCTACAATATTACTTGAATTCACACAGCACTCTAGATTTTGACACTACTCCATTTGTTTGTCCTAGTACTATAAGCCTCCCAAATAGTAGTTCAAATCCCAGATTTCTTCACATACTCCAGGCTGAAGAGACACACTTTTTGCCCTCTCATGTTAGAGCAAACATTCACCCTTTTGTTGCAGGTACCCTACAGGCGAAATACAACTCTTCCCACTTTCCAAGCAACAGACTGAAACTGAAATAGGCAGTTTTCTTTCTTCTGCAGAAATTAGGGGATTGCCCCTGGAATCTACATGGGGATCTTTACTCCCCCCACCCGGAGGGAGTGGGGCACTGAGACCCGAACAGCGGTCTCCACCACTTAAACACTGGACACTCACTCCTTCTCTTACAGAAGGTAAACAGGAACTGACTTTGAAAACTCCCAACGTTCTATCTAACTCCCTCTGCTGCAGATTCCAATGTGGCTTATGCAGCTGCGAAAGTTCTGTTGGTGAATCATCTCTCAGTCTCAGCTGAGACTGAGAACAGAGTGAGACAGTGTGAAACCCATTTAACTGGAGTTTCACAAGCTGCCTTCCCTGCCTACCACTAGGTCTTACTGGGATTCTAGTAACCCCAGGTAACAAGGGGTTACACTTGTAAGCAAGATGGACTCATTGCCCATTTTCACAAGCGACAAGTTCACAAGCAAGCGCTGTCAGATGGTCTGTAAGCACCAGCCCATCAATATTTACAGATCTGGGCTGAGTCCTAGAATATTTTCCACAACTGCCTGCCTTTTTTTGGGATCAGTGCTGTACACGCGCAGCTGCTGTTACCTGCAGGGCTGCACCAGCTGTCAGCATGCCCCCTCACCTCCTTCCGGTTTAATTTGGCTGGTGTGCACAGCGCTCCTGTTTTTTTTTTTTAATTTTCACCTTTAGTTATTTGCTGGCTGTTTGGTTTGACCCCCCCCCAATCATTGAGTAAGTGCTGCTGGTTGGTTGGTTGGCAAAGTGGCATTTCTCAATTTGCCAGCATTGCCACACTGTGATTGGCCGGGGGGGAGGGCTTATAGGTGCGATATGCATGTGTTGGTCTCTGTTGGGTGATTTGTGCCAGGTGGCATGTCGCGTGTGGTAGTAAGGTGGTTAGGCGAGGACAGGAGAGCACAGAGTGAGGCGAGTTCAATGAGACCATTTGGCTTTTCGGGATAGTTTTCAGTTCATGAAGCTGTGGGACTGACTCTCCAACTGGAGTAGTCTGGAGGGAGAGACTATAGCAGACGACGATGAAAGGTGCTATGCCAGTGACAATTCTGTCATGGTGGTGTGCGGATCGCCGATCGGTCCATGGAGCCAACTAAAGGAAAATCAGCAGGCGTGCATGGGGCGTCAGGCCATCGGTGGTAGTCCAAGCCCAGCCCCAGTCTGAGAGAGTGAGGTGACTGAGTGAGCAGCAGTTGCCTGCTTTGAAGACCATGGTGCTGTGCAGTATGGTTGGGCCATAGTGAGGAGAGCCCACCCGGGGTAAGAGAGAGAGAAAGAGAGACCAGGTCGAGACTCGGGAGAGACAAAATCAGAGAGTCCTCGGACTCGTAGTCTGGATGGGTGGGTGAGATGGTAGGAGAGTCTGGGTTAGGAGGAGAAAGAGAGTCCTCTGGTTCTGGTGGTGTTGGGGGTCAGTCGGGTCTGGTCAGTGGTCACGACATTGGACGGCATCGGTGGATGATGTTTTGAGCACGAAGGGGCCTGGCCATGGTAGGCGACAACTCTAGAACTGATTTCCCAAGCCAGCAGAGCACCAGCAGCCAGCATGAGCCTGCTCAAAACTGACTGGAAGGATGACGGCGATGAGCCGATGATCCGATGAGCGGGAGAAAGATCAGACCATCACCATCGCACACCAGATTGTAAGTACTCTAAGGGTTGTCTCATCTGCACTTAATCACCATTATCAGACCAGTCACCAATACAAACTGATGTCTGATGGCAGTCAAGCAGAAGGGTCCTTGAGAGGGTGGGGGACTCAGGATTAAGGAGGGGGATAATTCCAAGACCAGGGTCCAGCAACAAGAGGGGCACAAGTCTCCCAGCAAAATTAAGGGCTGTGTGTGTGTGAGCTGGCAGGAGGCCCCCTGAGTCTGAACTTTCCCCGGAGTCCAGAATTCCTCTCAGGGGCCTGCCAGGATCAAACTGCAGCTAAACCTAAAGGTACAGCAGTACTACTGAGCTAGGGATGTATGCAATAATCCATGAGACTGTCTAGCCAGGTGCTGCGCCAGTGGAGCTAGGAGCTTGGCACCCACCTGAATAAGGAAAGGGAGAGTCACTGTCGCTGGACTGTAATTTTGACAGAATTTCTGCACTCGAACAAACACAAGGGCACCTTGCTGCAATAAACAATGGACTAACCAAGAAATAAGCTCTCCTTGTGTGTGTTCGAGTGCAGAAATTTTCTGGATGTACAATTGGAAACTTGCTGATTCCTTTTCGAGCACCGAGGGTATTCTTGAGTGCACTTGAAGCAACTATTTGTGTAATTCTGACAGGCATCCTTTCCGTGTTACTGGTATTTGTAAAATGATCGTCCCCCTCTCATTGTGAATCTGTTCTACCTGTTGGTGTTCCTGAAGAACCGCTGTCACTTTGGGTATTAGAATGGATTAAAAAGCATCTACTGAAAGGCCAGCTGTGTTGATTTTCTTGGAAGTTATGATCCAAGCTTTCCCTTTCCTTATTTTCTCTTGCATTCATCTAATTGAGCTGATGTGGCTGTGCTGTCAAAATAGTATAGTTTGGTATAAAACTGCTGGAATATGTAATGGAATTGGGTAGAGTCAGTAAATACATCTTCTCATAGTTTCCCTATGGTAGGGATTTTCATTATTCCCTGCTGCAGCTTAAGTGGGTTGTAGACTTTTCTAGTATGAAATGGTGCATAAGCAGCATTTTAGGGTGGTATGTGCAAACATGTACTTAATATTGGCAAACAAAGACACAAATGTGGGTTATGGCTGTTCTCTCTGTATTTTGGATCAGCCTCTGTAGGGGATGCTTCTAGTCTAAGTCTGGCAGTAGAGGCCATTATTTTGCTGAAATTAATGTTATGATGTTGAGATGTTGGGGTGTATTGGTAGGCGTATCACAAGTCGTGAGAGGGAGGTAATAATCTCGCTTTACAAGACACTGATTAGGCCTATCTGGAGTACTGGTGCAGTACTGGAGGCCGCATCTGCACAAGGACATTAACAAAATGGAGGCAGTCCAGGGAAGGGCAACCAAAATGGTTCGGGAACTGCATCAGAAAACAGATATGAGGACAGATTAACAGAGCTCAATATGTATACCCTACAGCAAAGGAGGGAGAGAGGTGATATGATCAAAACATTCAAACATCTTAAGGGCATTAACAAGGTGAAAGAGTCTAACATATTTCAATATAACAAAAATAGCAGGACAAGAGGACACAGCATGAGATTAGAGGGAGGCCCATTAAGGGGTAATGTAAGGAAGTTCTTTTTCACAGAAAGGGTGGTTGATGCATATGAACGGCCTACCTCAGGAAGTGGTGGATGTGGATATGAATACAGTGCAGGGCTTCAAACAGGCATGGGATAGGCATAAGGGAGCAATACAGATGAGTATGAATGGCAGGCTATTGACAGAGCAAAGCCACTGGCACATTCATAAGGTAGAAAAAGAAATGGGCAGACTGGGTGGGCCTTGCGGTCCTTATCTGCTGTCACCTTCTATGTTTCTATGTTTATAATGTAGCCTCCTGGAAGGCATCAACAATGGCAAGGTGCCTCCCAGGTGTCTCATTAGTCATAAAATGTGAATTTAGTGTTGTCTCATTCTGTAGCTGTGGTTAAAACTGTGTCCTGCCACAGAGCTGAGTTAAATCTCTGCAGAGTCAGAAGCCCTCTCTCCCACAGCATCATTACAGACACAGGGATATACCAGAAAACAGAAGAAACTAGTCCCAGATCCCCCATCCCAGCCCAGCCTACCATAAGATCCCCAAATTCCAATTTTTAGGAAAGCTTCCATTCCTGACCATTTTATTAATATATTAATGTATAAATTGGTGACTGGGAAAGTGTGATCATGATTGGAGGAGGGGAAGAAATGCTGCTTTAAAAGATTTCTCTTGAAAACCTGGTTTCTGCATCATGCCAGGAGATGGCATAGAGAATATTGCTGGCAACTATGACAACTAGTGTGTTCTCTGCCATAGAGGGTTCCTGATTCCCTCTGACCTCGAGAGCAAAGGTCGAGAGGTCCATGGGAATTGGAACCCCTGAGGTGACAGAACACACAGGTTGTGCATAAAGTTGCTCATTCTGTACTTTTTATAGTGTATAGTAGTAGTATGTAAAATATGTGCATTTTTTTCCTCTTTCGTAATGAAACTGACTTGTGAAGTCTCTAGAGGTTCTAGAATGCTGTCACCACAGAATTAAATAGAAGAAAGCAACAATATGCCAGCATTTCAAGTTGTTATGCTGCAGTAGTGACATCATTACTGTAGCAGAACAACATAATGATGTCACTACTGCTGCAGAGCAAGCATATTCCCCCTTCATTTGCCCAGCACCTCAAAATCCCCACATACCTTTTTTTGTGAGTGTTAAGTAAACATACTGTAAAAGATAACAGAGTTAAGGGATGATAAACTGTGTATTCTGTTTAAACTCAAAAGTTCAATATAAACTAAATTATATTAAAAAAAAAAAAGGCAGAGCTCCCCCCCCAACACCAGATCAGTTATTTAGGGGCACAGTAATCCAACAGCCAGCTACTTCAGTCTCTCCTCTCCATTACCCACAAAGTGGGCCAGACTTTCATCAGCAGACTGAGCAGGCAGATGATGCAGATGGTTACGGTTCCACCAGCCCCACAGTTTTTCTCCCTCCCTCCCTCCCTGATATGTGCTTACCCAGTTCGTCAATGGGACTGGTGCACATGCTGCAGTTTGGGAGGGTGAAAGTTAGCCAGTCACTGGATTACTGGCTCCCCAATCATGGAATGGGGGCAGGAGGGGGGAACCTCTACCAAAAAAGGTTTGTATTCAGTGGAGACAAGCTAATTCATCATATCTCCTTGGCGTATGCTTACTCAGTCTGTTAGTGAGACTGTGGTGCTCACCATGGGTTAAGGGGGGGTGATGATTGAGCTTGCAAGGCATTGGACGATTAGCCCCTAGTCATGGATCATGGGCAGGGCTTGGAGAATGTCATCAGGAACAAAAATGTATGGTGGGGTGGGGGTAGATTACGAGGACTGCAGGCTGCGAGAGTACTGTAATGGTGATGATGTCTGGGACACTGGTGCTATTGTTCATCTTCGTGCTGCTGCTGAACTCCTGCCATTAGGGTGCCGGGTCTTCTAACAACAGAGTACATTGTGGATTGAAATCTTCTGTTATTAGGTAGTGGGGCTTTGCTGATGTGGACTGAATAAAATCCTGTGTGAGATACAGTACTAGTAGGGGATTGGTATGGACTAAGATACTGTGTACAGTAGTACTGAGGTTTTACTGGTGTGGACTGAGATCTTATTTACAATAGAGATTTTTAATGTAGTAGACTGACTGCTCAGGGTCAACAGGGTTAACCTCTCCAGGGGGGCTGGCCTGTGTTGCTTACAGATGTAATTTGTGTAAGTGCTATTCAACTTACAGCACTCCCTTACTCCCTTTCCTGTCCACAATCCCTACACTGTTTTCATCCCCTCTTTCATTACCCCTCCACTGCCACTTCCCCTTCTCTTCCTCTTCTCTGTTTCCTCACCTTGTTCTCATCCTTGTCCTCTGTTCCCCCAACCCCTGTGGGTCTTTTCTTGCATAAGCTTCATTGTGGCAGCTCTCTCCTTGCTCTTATTTTGCTCCTTCCACCCCCCCAATTCACCCCCTGTCTTTCTCACCTTGTAATCCTTCTGGAAGGTTACCCCTGTTTCAGGGTTTGACAAATCCAATGGCCCAATAGCCCGACATCCCAGGCTATCAGATTTTATGTAGGGACAAGAATTTTTCATGTCTGCAGTAGTCCCGGACAAGTTCTGCCTGAGGAGAAAAAAAAGTACCTCACTGCAGATTTGTGGTTTTGCCAGCAGGGGGAGTAAAGAACAGAAACAGTCCTGTGTCCTCTGTGTGAATCATGAACGCCGCGCTGGCAGCTGCTGAATCAGTAGGTGGCACTGTCTCAGGCATTTCCAGGCAGTGGGCACATCGCCAGTGTGCCAGGACTGGGTGAGCGGTACCATCAGGAGCGAGTGTAGAGAGCAGCCAGAAAGAAAGGACTCCTCGGAGGTACAGACTGACAGAACAGAATGATTGTTATGTCTTACCACCAATGGTGTGATCTGACAATGCAAGGGAGGAACTTTCTGGAAGTGGGGGAGGAGAGGTTGTACTAGCTTGGTGGTGCACTTGGAGTTTGACTGCATAGAGGAGTGGACGGCGATCAGCAAGAACACTGAACATCGAGGAAAGGGAAATCACATTTTAACTGAAAGGTAGCATTGAGAGTTTGGAGTTGTCAGTCTCTGCCCTGGTCGCATTTGGGAGCAAATATTGGTGGGGGGGGACTCGAAGGGGGTCAATGTGGGTTGACAGAGCAATAGGGAGGAGAAAGGTGATTATGTGGTGGTGAGCCGGGGGAGGGGAAGGGTGGAAAGACCAGAGATTTGATCAGTGAGGTTGTCTAGTTTACAAAATAGTAACCAGCTGTAGTTCATACAAATTGAGACCTGTTGTAAGCAAATAAAAAAGAAAAAGGGGGGAAAAAGAACTTAAGGGCTAAAAAAACAAACAAACATGTTTTAGATGAACCAAGATAGGCAGGATTGGACGACGATTACTCAGAGCGAGGATGGGCACTGCAGGCAGAAGACTTGCTGTCTGATGGCGATAATTCTATACTCCCTCAAAAAAATAAACAGGAGAATGAAATAAAGGGGGGAAATAAAAATACTACTAAAACAAAAAGCTGAGAAAGCCAGGCAGAGTGAAGGCCAGGGAAGAAAAGGAATCTGTGTGTGACTTGAAGATTAGTGAGCAGCACTGATTCACATTATTGGTTGGGCACAGCTTGCTGCAGGTTGTGAGCAACAGACAGCACTCCAGTGGCAACTGAGCAAGCAAAGTAGATGAAGGCAAGTTAGCAAACCAACATGCTCTGTGCCTGTGCTAGGCCCTGTCCACACTTACAATTAAAATTTGTTAACAGTTTTTAAACCGTTACAGGGCTTACCATGCTGCCACATCCACACTAGTCGGGACCGTATCTTAACACGATTCTCTGCCTCTCCGCACCCCCTGAAATGAAAGCGTGTTTAACATGATGTCAGTTCCCTTGCCAGTGCAGATCAAATGCTGCATCGTGAGCACCAGGAGGATCACTGCAGGGAACACAGTTCGGACACCTGTACACACTGTAAGTGAAAAAATTTCTCACTTAAACCATTTTCAAAACCATGCTAAAACCCTGATTGTATCAGGGTTTAAACACGTTTGGAAACACGGTTCGGTAACATTACCAATGTGGATGCGGACCATGTTCCCCGATTTTAAATCGTTACAGGGCAGCTACCATTTTAAGATCCCCAGTATGGATAGAGCCTTAGTGTGCCAATAAAGACACCTAGCTGACTTCTACTGTGCTACTACAGAGGGGAAGCTTAGAAGGGATAATAAAGCAAGCAAGGTTTTATGCTTGGGGTTTTGTTGTGGCTGGCACCTGCTCTTAAGATCTGCCTGAGAGAAGCAAAGTTGGCAAAAAGGCAAACTGAACTTGATGTATTTCGTGCTTAAGGGGAAAAAAATGACTAGACAAGAAAGACCAGACCAGTGACTGAGACAACCAGACCATCCAGTACTGAGGGTTTTTTTTTGGTCCATCAGTAAAAAAAACAGAGGTGAGAAGTGCATTCACCATGCCTAAGGGGGAAAAAAACTAACAAAGACCAGACCACCATACCAGTACTGAATGACAGGGGAGAGGGAGGGAGGGGGTGTTGGTGTTTTTGCCACTCTGTAGTACAAAAAGGAAAAAAAAGAACAGAAGTAAGCAAAAATAAAAAGGCAATCAATCTATCTCTCTCTCTCTCTCTCCCCCTCTCTCTCAGTATCAAGCAGTACATTCCAGCTACACTATGTTTGTTAGTGATTCACTTGATGTTTCTTCCCAGTCAGCTCATCCCCATTCCACTGCCTTGCCTTCCTGTTCTTCCTTGCATGGAAAGCATAACAACCAAGTATCTATATCCACTCCCAACTCCCACTGCAGTGACCCACCAGTGACAAAGACACACATCACACAGTGTTTATAATTTTATAAAATAAGTTTATTAGTAAGAGCAAAAATAAAGTGTCCAATATGCAGAAGAAGAGTAAACAAAGTCACTTATCTCTCGTCAGCAGCAGCACCACCCTCTTGTAAGAGACAAACACAGTCTTCTGGTTCTACTAATTTTGTAACATTTCTCCAGCCTATTCTAATACAGGCTTCAGACTGTGTCCTTACCCTGTATGAACAGATTAAAATAGTAATAAACATATTGTTTTTATTGGACTACCACTCGGAACTTGTGGACTACCATTTTTGAGAAGGCCAGTTGTCCTGGACTAGCATGCCATTTTGAAATTTGTTGATCCTTGCCCTGTTTACAAAAGTGGTGATGGGACCAACTCTACAAATTACCTCCCAATATCTATCCTTCCTCGACTCTCCAAGGCCCTACAGCCCAATGGTTCACCTCGGACCCTTGATCCCTGACCCAGGGGGTGGGGCCTTGACCCCTGACCCCTGAGCCCCACTAAAAATTTTACAAACCCGGCTCCTATGGACAAGTTTACTTAGAAAAACACGCATCATTAAAATACAAAACACTACAAAATGCAAAATACATATAAATAATATTTGCTATTACATATTACAATCTGATCAGTCATATTATTAATGAAAACAATTGCACTCTGATTTAGTAGCTAGCCATTTAACCAATCAATTCTTAAATGTCCTCACTATTCTGAAATTAGTTACTGATGAAGGAATACTATTAAAAACACAATGACCCTATAAATCACCGATTTTTGACCAATTGCTTTCCTACATTAAGGAATACAAAACAATTCCCCAAGCTGAGACCTGTTATTCTTTAAACCGGTTGAAATTGGAAAGAGATCAAGGATAGTGGGGGGCAATAAACCAAGGATACCCTTAAACACACACATACTGCCAGTTTAATTTGTATTCTGTCCAAAAATGAAGGAAAGTTAGCTTCCCTAGTCAGAATACAGTGATGGGGATTATATGGCCAACCAGTCATAAACCATAAAATACTATGATAAGTGGTCCTAAGTTTCTGCAACATTTTGTCATTTGTACATGAATAAATCAATAATCCATAATCCAACAGACTTAATAATAGGCTATGTGCAACTAAACTTTTAGATTCAGGAACAAAGAAAGGTTTTATCCCAAAGAGGATTCGCAACCTCTGATGAATACTCTTAATATATTAACACGTAACCCCTAGGTGGCACTATCCCAAGGGCTACTACCCCTGCCTGTGTGGCTATGTGCAGTTTAAGGGGCAAGGGTATGGAAAACTGGTGCCTCCACCTGGAGGACAGGGTTATTTGTAGCTTAGCTGACCTGGGTACAGCCCTCCAGGACACTGTAACCCCAATCTTTCCCCTCTAGTGGCCTAAGTAATGTACAACAGACACAGTTACAATAACCCCTAATCAGCATACAAATCCCCATTCAGTTTGCACTTACCACTAGGGCTGGTTCCACCAGTTTGACCCTGGAACCCCACCCCCCCCCTTAAAAAAAGGTTTGACACAGCAGGTAACAACAGTACAGTGCTTCTGATACAAAATGGAACCACAGTCAGGTTAAATGCAAAAAGAATTAGATCTGATTTATTCAGGGGGAATGAACAAGCGAGGGGTGTAATTTGGCTGATTAGTTCTGTAACTGATTCAATCAGGCAATCATACATACACTTTAGAGTCCCTTCACAGTCACACACTCTCGGTACCTAGTTGGAACAAAGGTGGTCTAGCCTAATTCGTTGCCCAGGGTAGGCTGGCATTGCAGCTGGTTGTGGCCCTGTGATGGAAAGAAGAAACATGAACAACCACACACAATTTGTAATCCGGAGCCTGGAGGCTCAATTCATGACAAGGAAACAACAAAGAAATCGGATGACAACACTTTTGATTTAGCTGATGTTGCAGGGAGCTACCCTGGGACTTACTCATGCTACCCAATACGAGACATAGTGGGTACAAGATGGAGGCTGCAGGCTGACAAGCTGGTATGCCAGGAGAAGCAGGGCTCACGTGAATCACCAAGGTGTCATTCCTGTTCGAGATGGTTGAGCAGGGGGCTGATCCCCAGGCGAGTCTCTGGTCGATGGTGATCTCTGCACCTGGAGTAGCTGACTGGGCCAAGTTGGCAGGGCCTAGGCTGGGTGAACAGTTTAGATTCAGTCCGGTAAATGCTGGATGCAGCATCTAGCAAGCGTGGCACAATTAGGCAGTGGGGAACCAAATCGTGACCCACTTACAGTATTCAGCACCACTTACAGTAAAACAAAACACAATACCACAGGTCGGATGACAGTCCAGTTGCAATTTCAGCTTTCCTGAGCAAAACCATGATCTCTGTGGTGATTCAGAAGTCCTGACAGGCTGATCGCGTACAGCAAATCTTCGGTGTTCTTCAGGCAATGGTACAGTCACAAATGGGTGACTTTTGTCACAATTGGCTCAGATACAGTCCGGTTATTTAAGCACTTGCTAAGGATCCCTTTTGAGGGACAGCAGGCAGACAGTCCAAACTCAGCCTTTTCACCAGTTTCCCACATGACTACGCAGGAACAGCTGCTCGAATCTCTCAAGCTGTTCACTCTCTCAACTCCAATCTCAGACTGACTCGACTCGCCATACCCATTAATCAGGGCTCAACAAAATGGCTCGGAGACATGGTCCAAAATAAAGCTTCTCTAATATCTCAATGTGGGAGAGCTGAAGGCAGGCAGGCCAGACTCAGCCTTCCTGCCAAGTCCCCACACTACCCCATGGGGCAGCAGCTTATTGAGCTGGAGCTGCTCACTCTTCCAGCTCCAACTCGCTTCTACCTCATTCTTGCAGGCAGCTTGGGAATTTTTCTCTAATCCAAATGGCTTGGTTGGTTGATCCATCTGTCTGTCAAAGCAAGGGCTCCCCTTCCAGATCCATTTAGGCGCCAAAGTGGAAAAACTACAGTTCCTACAGAAATGCACTCCCACAAGACCACTGGGGGCAGGCTCATTTTAGGGCACCCTCAACGGTACTGATTGGTCCACAGTAGCAGACGAGGACCAAGATGGTGGTGATTCACAGAAATGTCCATGCTGCAAAGAAGGCAGGTTAGACAAACTATGATATCATTATTATGAGAATAGATAATCAGCAAATAAGTATAGCTTCTAATAGGGCTCCCTCTGCACAATTAGTGATGGCAGAATGGAGCAATTATCTGGCAGCCCAGGTGGGACTCGAGCTTAGGAACACTCAGCTCCCAGCCAGATTAATTATAAAATGCAATATAGGCAGCTCTTAAAGAGACAGAACACAGAGGCTATAAAGGCACTCACATGCAATAGCTTTCAAATGATTAAGACACAGGACACCAGCCTGGCAGTGGGTATTTAGGGACACCCAAGGAATATTTTTGGGAACCCCCATTTGTAGAGGGGTTACAAACATGATTTACAAAAGAAAATTGAAAATCCAAAGTAATCTCTAAATAATTAAAACTATCAACAAGTTCAATAACATTACCCTGTAGAATGTAGATCTAATATGGGAACAGAAATATTTTTTAATTTCCTGGGACATGAAAAAACCATACCCATAATCTTATACGAATTAAGAATTGAACTGTGAGAACATAACCAATTTTGAAATCTTTCAAAATCAAGTTGGACCTTAACCAAGGCCACATCAGGGTCAGGGCCTTCTGCAAACAATACTGCATCGTCTGCATGTAAAATTATTCTCAACCCAACACAAGACAAAGAAGCAGCATTCATAAAGACAGAAAAAAGTAGGGGGTCCAATATTGAGCCCTGTGGTACCTCACATGCGATTGGAAGAGACTGGGAACAAACATTAGCAATAATGGTCTTGTGCTCCCTTTTTTGTAGGTAATCAAATAACCATGACCTCACATCACCCAAAACTCTAACCTCCCTCAAAGACTCCAATAACTGGGAGTGATTAACAAGATCAAAGGCCTTGGTGAGGTCTTCAAACACAGCATCCATGCAGCATCCTGAATCCAGGGCACCCCGTATGCAGCTTGTGAACCCCACCAAGGCCATCTCAGTATTGCAACCCCTCCTAAAACCATGCTGACAGTCAGCTAACAAGTCATATTTAAATAAAAAATCCTGGAACTGATCAAAAACAATTCTTTCAAGAATCTTAGATAGGCTGCCAACAAAGAAATAGGGCAGTAGTTTGAGACCATTTTCCTACTATCAGACTTAAAAATTGTCTTAATAACAGCCACCTTCCAAATCCCCAGAAAAACATTATTACATAGTAAAAAAATTAAACATAACTGCCAACGGAGAAGCCAGTACATTTATACCGAGTCTAAGAAATCTATAATCAATCATTTCCTGACCCATGACTGGTTTAGGATTGTACTTAAGTATGTAAGAAGAAACTACTTCTGGGGTTACAATTTGAAAATAAAAACGGGGATGCCCATCACTTCTTTCATCATGGAAGGACTGAGATATGGGCGATATGAAATTTGTATGATATTTTGTTAGATCCCCAAAGTACTCATTAAACAAAGTAACTACTTGAATAGGATCACTTACCAAATAATCACCTTACTGTAGAGAAGTCATTTGATCATTACCATGGCTTTAAAACCTCCACTGGGTTTCAGTCCACCTAAAGGTGTAATAAGGTCACCACAGCAAAAAATCCATATTTTGAACCATTTTCAAGATACTGGAGCCAAAAAGCATGGCAGGCACTGCAGTGTTATCCTATGGAAAATTTGGCAACTTCAGAGCACTGTAACTATTAAACCATCATCAGTTTTGTGACCAAACCAACGAAAGGCACAACTGTGTGGCCAGGGCTTGCTACACTGAAAATTTCAGTCTAAAAATATTTTTTTGCTATGAAATGGCAAAGAAACTGGCTCATTTGAGGCTTTAGTTCTGCAAAATACTGCAACTTTCACAAAACTCCCATAGGTCTACATACGGTTCTTTCACGAAACTAAAAAGTAGTGTCATAACACGACTGGTACTTTCACAAAACTAAATGTAGAGTCACAACACTGCTGGTACTTTTGCTAAACTAAAGGTAGTGTCACAACACTACTGGCACTTTTGTGAAACTAAAGGTAGTGTTGCAACACTATTGGTACTTTTGCAAAACTAAAGGTAGTGTCGCAACACTACTGCCACTTTTGTTAAACTAAAGGTAGTTACTGGCCCGGTGGCACTGAGGATTGAGGCGCAGGATGCCACAACTTGCACCATGCTGGCGACCCAGATTCAGGAACAAGCCTTGGCTGCTGGGGGTCAGTGGGGTGGGGGGAGATCAAGCATCCAGAGGACTGCTCTCTTCTCCTGGGGTGATCTAGGGGAACTCCTCACTCAGCGGCAGCACCTGGCAGAGTCTGGGAGCATTTGTCCAGTAGCTAGGAACAAGCAGCTGGGAACTGGTGATGGCAGGCTATCTGTGGAAGGGTCCACGTTGACATCACTGCACACTGCACCAAGGAGCATAACTTAAGAAAATACCTACCTCCCGGTAGGTGAAGGAGGGTACAGAGGATGGCCAACCACGCCCAGTGCCAGGACTCTCAGTTCACTCCTCTGACTCTCCTACCTGCCTGGCCACTCTGCTGAATTCTAGATAGAGCGCCAGGAAGGAGCAAAGGCGGTCCTACCTCAGGGGGCTCAGAGCCGGAGGGTTGAGTGTCTGAGTAGGGGTTGGGAGAGTCTGGTACTGAGAGGAGAAGAGCAGAGGACTTCAGGTGTGTGGGAACATGGCACAGAGCTGAGCAACCTACTGAAGAGAGTCTGAGCAGGTCAGTGGAAAAAGCAAAGTTTGGAAAAAAAGAGGTAGTGTCGCAACACTACTGGTACTTTTGCAAATCTAAAGGTAGTGTTGCAACACTACTGGTACTTTCACAAAACCAAAGGTAGTTTCGCAACATTAGTGGTACTTTTGTGAAACTAAAGGTAGTGTTCCAACGCAACTGGTACTTTTGCAAAACTAATGGTAGTGTCACAACACTACTGGTACTGTCGCGAAACTAAATGTAGTGTTGCAACACTACTGGCACTTTCCTCACCCCCCTTTTGAGATACGAGTGCCGAAAGGTGACACGGATGCTGATATCTCAGTAATGTTTTCCATAGATGCCTTTTGCTGATTTATTGAGAAAATTTCAACCAGTTTCATTGTAAATGTACTGTAGTATAATGTAACAGGTATGTGGTTGAGGGACCGGGGGCCCTCCCAGGCCCTGTATTCCCTTAATGCTGAACATTTTTGCATAATGGTATGCAAATGTGAGAGTGTGGGCCCTCTGGACCCTGAGTTCCCACTTGCACATAACTATGGGGACATGACGCAGCCCTGCAGACATATTGTAAAAATGAAGCCTTGGAACACTAATTTGCCAATATCTTAGTAACCGTAGTGGCTATGAAATAAATTCTACATCAGTGATTTTCATGACTTTGAAACCTCCTCACGTGCTAAGCTGTGAGTAGCCAAAAATACATATCTCGAACCATTTTTGAGATATGGGCATTGAAAGGAGCTATGGGCATCTCAGTGTTGTCCTATGGGGAATTTCACAAGAAAATTGATCAACGGACACTCACACTGTGATTTCATTAATCCATCTCAAAAGTTAATTTCACTCAGCGACTGCGCCGTTCTGCAGCACAGGTGAGAAAACATATTTTGGGAAGGATGTAAAAAATGACAGCTGTACTGTTCATAAGGAGGTGTGAAAAAATGGCAATGCTGAAAATCTGTAGTGAAAATATTAAAAATTGGCGAAGTTACAAGCGTGTATAGGAACAGTGTAATACACGCTCATAACATAGTCATTTTTTACCAAATTTTAAACATGGGCTTTTTGGGACCTCCGCTCTTGAACAGCGGCATTGTGATTTTGTTAACCCATTCTGAAAGTTGTTTTTGTACAGCAATTGCGCTAATCTGTACCACATGTGCGAAAACACATTTTGGGCTGGATGTGAAAAATGACAGCTGCACTGTTCATAAGGAGATGCAAAAAAATGGCAATGCTGAAACTCTGAAGTGAAAACATTAAAAATTGGTGAAGTTACAAGCTTGCGTAGAAACTGCACAACACACATTTGTAACACAATCATTTTTGGGATTTTTTTGCACCAAATTTTGAGCATGGGCTTTTTGGGACCCCACCTCATAAACACTGGCACTGTCATTTCATTAATCAGTCCCAAATGGTGATTCCACATAGCAACCATAAAATCACCTCTCAGGACTGAGTAATAAAATGACAGTGACTGTGTTCATGAGGTGGGGTCCTAAGAACCCTATATTTGAAAATGTGGGGCCAAAATTCCTAAAATTGGCCAAAATATCAACATAAGTTGAACCCCCCACTGACTCATATAGGCAAATAGGATGCTGGGATTCATAGGCAGGGGCATCACCAGCAGGAAAAGGGAGGTTATAATTCCACTGTACAAGACACTAGTGAGGCCCCACCTGGAGTACAGTGTACAGTTCTGAAGATCTTACCTATGTAAAGACATAGACAGGGTAGAGAAGGTTCAAAGGAGGGCAACAAAGATGGTGCATGGATTGCATCACGAGTCCTATGAGGACAGGTTGAAGGAACTGAACATATACTCCCTGGAAGAGAGGAGGGAGAGAGGGGATATGATAGAGACATACAAGTATCCTACAGGGAGGAACAGGGTGCAGGAATACACTATTTTTAAGCGAAAAAGATGTTCCAGGACTAGAGGTCATGGGATGAAGTTGGAGGGAGGACAATTCAGAGGAAACTTGAGGAAGAATTTCTTCACAGAACGGGTGGTGGACAAGTGGAACAAGAGGAAGTGGTGGGGGCTGAAACAATTACAGGATTTAAGAATGCATGGGATAGACAGAAAGGAATTCTGGAGGTCAGAGGTAAGGGGCAACAGACTTCTAGGAAAACATAAACTGAACTTACAAGCTCAGATGGGCAGACTGGGTGGGCCATAGGCCCTTATCTGCCGACACTGTCTATGTATCTCTGTATCTATGTATGACTCCCATTATATGGCTTACCTGGATTCCTCAGATCGCAGTTCAGCTTTGAAGAGTGCAGAAGTGTCCCCGGTCCAAAGGAGATCACTGATCCCGACCTCTGGAAGGTAAGTATGGGTGAAGGGGGTGCAGGGAGATGGGTTTACAGAGGGAGGCTGTGGATGGGGAGGGGGACTGAGGAGAAGATGAGGGGCCATTTTATTTTTTGCAGGGTTAAAAAAAGACATCATGGGATGGTTTTCTTTATTTGTGGATTAAATTTATTGAAAAAAAAACAAGCATTTGGTACACTGGGGTGGGCTCAGAGTGTGCCACACTAGTGGGGGGGGACACTTCCTGTCTCAGGGATTGGGCAACCTGATTTTGGGATAAAAAGAATGGGATTTGTGGGGGAAGGTCATCCAACACTGGTAGGGGGGCATGCCGCATGTCAGAAACACATAATATTAATAAATTGGCACACTGGGGTGGGCTCCCAGTGTGCCACATGAGTTTCCTAGGTGGGGATGCATGCTTCCAACAGGGGGATTGGACACCTCCATCAGCAAAAAAAGTTGGCTTGAGCAGGACATCTGATGCCAGGAGTGAGCATTCTTGTGTCAGAAAACAAAAAATAGTAAAAAACAATATGGGCACACTGGGGTGAGCTCCCAGTGTGCCACATAAGTGTTTGGGGGGAGGCATACCAACACAGGGATTGGGCAACCTGTTGTCAGTGACTGTTTATGCAAGTTCAATGCAGGATCTTGCACTGCAAATTTTCATGCAGGATTCTGCATCAAAGCTGAAAGACTTTGGGGAATAGTTTTCTTTATTTTACTGCCCCTAGGTAAATACTGCCAGTTGTGTTGATCTATTCAGGGGTTCAGGAACACACTGGGGGCATCAGATTATTAATTTGACCCCCATAAATACCATTTTCACAATCCTAATGTCAGAACTTGTGGAAGAAGTAGGTGCCACACTGTTACGAAAGTGTAATACATTCGCGAAAGTGCCAGATCCATTTCTTCCACAATTTCTGACACTACAGAGGAATGATCATAAAAATGGCATTTCTGGGGGTCAGATTAAAAATCTGATACTCCCTGTGTGTGTTCCTCAGGCCCCGATTAGGTAAACACAACTGAGTGTTTACCTAGAGGCAGTAATTATTGAATTGTGGGTGTTTTTGTCTGCCGCTAACTGAAAACAAGATGGCGGCAGCTCAAAAACAAATTGACATAGCTCGAAAGCTTTTAAAAGCAAAATTGCTTTCAGCTTTTGAGCTGTACATGTATTTTTCCCATAAGCTACAAATGGGCAACTTTTAAGTTTCATAACTTTTGAGTGGATTAATATTTTTTTACCAAATCTTCAAAAGGCACTTCATTGACCCATTCCTCATATACCCTGAAAATGTCAGACCAGTCGGACAAACTGTCCAGGGTGTAGAGGTGTGCAAAGAATTAAATAAAGATGAGGATTTTTTACACTTTTCAACCCTCTGCAGCTTCACAACCAGAAATCTGACCATAACAAACATTTCCAGATCCAGAGATCTATGGTACCACACCAAGCATGCAAAATTCCAGGCAGATCACACAAACCATTGCAAAGTTATTAAAGCGCAAAATTTGGGGTTTAACATAGAAGTGGCTGTGCAAACCTAACTATACCTACCTTACTGGGCAGGTATATATATATATATATATATAGATATGTATTCTTTGCAAAAAGCCTTTTGCAAAAAACTTTGTTAGGTGGCAAAGACTAACCAGCACCTCAAGCAGCATGGATCTCAAGTTTTAAGATCCGCTCATCCATTACACTAAGAGCATTTACAGTATATACCTAGGTAATAGAGAATAAATTAAAAAGTAAATCAGCAAATGAACATGGTGCCTTTTTACTGGAAGGGATTTTGCCAGTTGTGCACTGTTCCTTTATGCAGGAAATTTTATTCCTGTATCTTAACCCTTAGGCTGCCGACAGAATTAGAAGGTTTTGGAATTTTGGACTGATATATCAGTTTACAGCAAAACAAGGGTTAAAATTCACTCAATTGTAATACTTTAAGTAATGATACCCAAACAACTAAGCATTTCCAAGGCAGCAATGCACAGCTTGGAAGTGTTTGTAATCTAAAGTGAAGCTGCAAAGTTAGTCGCCGCCACCCACCAACATGTGAAGGGAGGGACGGTCACAATGAACAATCTAAGTTCTTACCATTTCTGAATTCTTGTGTTGTTTTAATAGTGCATAGCATTTATAGTGAAAAGAATAAAAAGTTGATGGTATTTTTACGGAAAAGTTTGATCAGGAAACTCAAAACATTTATATTAGTAAAAAATAGGGAACTGCTACTATAGAGATGTATAAAAAAAGTTGACTTGGGTGTGTCTACTAGGACATCATTTCTTTTCCAGTGAGACTGTTATTTAAGCCAATAGCAACCTTCAAAGTCAGAATTTGCTTGGCAGTGCAAACTTAAATGAAAGTTTGCATCAGCAGCAGTAAATTACAGAGCATTTCAAAATAACTTTTATAAAGTGCATTGCTTATCGAAAACAGCATGTGCAGAAACCACAGTCACTACCCTGTATTCATCTGCTGTTGATGTTTAGTTTCTGGTTTAGATCATAATCACTGGCGCTGCTGGGGAAATTACTGGGATGCCATACTTTGAGTATCATTGACAGGTACCTCTAGAGACTAAACAAACAACTTCTGCAACAAAAGGTTTGATTTTTGTTTTGTTTATATTTTAAAATATATATGTTAACTGGTATGGATGCCCTTTGAATGTGATAATATTGTATTTATTTGTACTGTATTAATTACATGCTGTAACAATTTTGTATATGAACCAAAATTGACAGAGAACAAAGTAAAAAACTCAATGTGGATGAGACAGAAGGGCTGAACAGAACTCTGATCTACATTGTGGAGGAGAATAATCCAAAGGTGGAATGCATTATCATCACTGACAGACACAGGCAGATAAATGCTTGGCTGGCCAACACATCACTAATGGATAGGGCCAAACAGTACATTGATATCTGGCATTCTGGCATGTGGCTAAAGGTTTGTACTTCATATAACATCTAACACCACTAAAACAGTAGTGCATGGTAGAAGGTCCTAATGCATGGAATTTCTTTCTTTCACATTCTTCTTGTGCTGCAGTACTGCTAGCATTATGTTGTTGTGAAACAGTATTGTTGTCAGTTACTGCAATGCAAACATTTATAATACTGCCAATAAGCTACTTCTCTCTATCTAATCTATCAGTAATCAATATTATTTTATCACTAGGATTTACAGAAAAGTAATCGCTAGATTGAATCATGAATTCAAGCCCTCGAACAACCCTCAAGTGTCTCCCACTACAATCGACATCTCACTGAAATGAAGATGAGTGTATGAAATGGTCATGCATATACAAGCAGTATTTAAAATAATGTGCCGTATTGGCAACAATACCTAAGAAGTGTGTATCAGCACTGAAAGCTTGGTTTGGTAAGCAGTGAATGTCTGTAGCTCACTTGTTTGGCTTTCATGGTATCCATATAAACCTCTCAATACTCAGACATGCTTGTTGTGTATGGCTACTGACAAATTCTGCTGCTTGTTGTTACATTTTCCATGTAGAAAACCATGTAGCATAATAAGTAGTTATAGTTTTTATATTGGTTGCAACAATAACTCATATAAAAATACTTCTGAAAGTTAACGACTACAATGTGGTAAAAAAGCAAGCATTTTTCTGTATGATTTTGCATTGTAAAAAATGAGTATTTCATTGAAATAACCATCATGATTGATACATGTGTAATGATTTCATTGGTTCTATCCACAAAACTCCGTAAAAAAGCTGAGGCACTGTCAAAACAGAAGGGAATGGCGGCCATCAACCCGTGGAAGAAGACAATCATTAACCATGTTTACTGGGTTGCAGTGACAGCAGAACAGAGGTCATGGAACAGCAAGACAAAGGTTATGGAAGGGAAGTGTAATGGAATGATCCACCACATATAAAATATCCATGACAGACACAGCAAGGCATATGCAGAATGTGTTAACAGACCACTTCATGGGAAAGAGTCTGGAAGAAAATGGCTTAAATCAAGTAGGTTTAGCAAACATTTGATCACAAATAAATGTAATTGTTTATTTTATTGTTTGATTGTATGCTCATTTACAAATGTTACTGTGCAGTGGGTTTTTGACATGATGATGTGTTGCATGCATATCCATGGCAGTTATATAATGCAATTCAAATTTTCCGTATGTAACCACCCAGGCCCCTGTGGTTACTAGAATCCCATCAGGTTAGCCTTAGGAAGGTAGAAGGCTCATTAGGAGCTCTGGGTAGATGACATCATTGTTTACTCAGCTAGGCTGAGCAGAGAATGGATTATGTCATTTAGAATTCTCGAGGCCGCATAAGCCACTTTGGAATTAGCTGCTCTGGGGAGGTTTAAAATGTTCAGATGGTAGTTCAGATAGTGCTTAAAGTCAGCAGCAGTACAAAGAGGAGCTCTGTGTGTGAGGTGCCTGCCAGCTTAGCCAAATAGCCGGGTGAAGGACCCTTGTTCCAGTATTTCTCACTCTACTTAGTGAAGCAACCACAGTGCCATTTGAAGTGGTGGAAACCATCAATTCCAGGACACCTATGAGTCATTTTCCTATGAGTAGAGAGAGTGGGACTACAGTTCAGTGTGTCTAAGGCGCAATCACCTGATGACCAAACAGAAAGTTAGCTGCCCAAGAGGAGACAAAGAGTGTTTCCAGGTCTGAAAGCTATGGAGAGCTATGATGCAAGTGTGAATTTCAGTCAGATGTCTGTACAGAAAAGTGCAACAGATCTGTAAGTATAGAGGCACAGACTAAATGGAATGTGTTTTTCTGGGTTGCTGTCTGCTGGTTGTATGTGCCACAACAAAGGCTAGAGTACACAAGGCAGAGCCTTGGCCTCACCACATATATGTGCTGAATGTTTTCAATTTACTGTGGACACCTCTAGCACCATGGTGAGGGTGGAGGGTCATTTTTGTATAACCCCAAAGGGATGGCAGAGGTTAGCTGGGACTAGGGTAGGAGGAATGCCATTCAAAACTCCAGTCAGGGCTAGCTGGTCTTGGAAGGGTGCAGAGTTTAAGCCTGCAGATGTTAACTGAGCCCATCAAAGTCAGGAGATGTTTTGAGTGTGTGGCAACCCACCACATAAATAGACACTCATAGAGAAGAAATGTCCAGTATACCCCTAGAAAAAAGGGGTGGACGGTGCTGTGTTTGAAAAGAGTATAATGTCTAGATATCCTTGAACATAAAGGTGGGATAGTATTTAAATTGTTGTGCTAAGAGAACAGAGTACAATTTTGCCTTGTGTGTTCTGAGAAAAAACAGTCAGCATTTCTCACCTGTACAGTGACAACCTTGTGGGGACGACCCTGTTCTGCATTTATTTGCCAACTTGTCAGAATAAAGCCATACTTCACAATCCCATTTTTCTGTTTGGACATCAAATCCCTGCTTCCTGAGTGAGATGTTATTGGGCCCCTACTGACCTAGCAAATGCCTAGCACCTCTCTCAAGAACCTGGAATAAATATGCTATTTTTTGTCCTAAATGTTTACCCTTTTAGACTGCTGAGCCAGGTATTCACCTCAGAGCTATGGGTGATGCCTTTTGTTTTGCCAGCTGGTGGTCTGTTGCCTTGTCTGTGGCATGAATTAGGGGGGTCCCAGTCTTTGCCTGGCCAGGGCATGGATTACAAAATTGGAGGATCATCCAAAGATCTCGAGTGAGAGGATGCTGAGGTATGTCTAGGATCTTTATCTGTCCGGTGGTGGTGCACCATAACAGGAATAGTTGCAGTGGTGTGATATTAAATTTAGAAATGATGGGTCTCTAACCATGAACCACGGGTCCCCCAACCAATAGGCCGGGGGTCTGGGGGCCACCTAGGTCCACAGAAGCTATTAGGTTTTAGATGCACTCTGGTACTTTTAGAGGGTCATTTTGATACTATTTGGCTGCTTTCAAAGCCTTCCTTGACTTGTTACAACCAACCAATATTACTATCAGAATAAGTATCTTTTTATTTTCTTAAAAAAAATTGTCAAAACTAAAACAACTTCTTGATCAATATCAAGGAGTGGAAACTACATACATCTCTAATCCAGAAAATTCAGCCATGAAATGTTCACATTGGCAACTTTATTGCACATAGGATTTACACATGCTGTTAAAGAAAATACAGTATAAGGGACCAGACCATTTTGGAGATATGATAGTCTGTCACAATTTATGGTTTTGTTTCTCTGTCAGTCACTGTGTCTCTTGACTCATGTAAAACTGTGGTTACTGGCTAGCAGGTGTCTGTGTGGCTCAGTTGGTAGCACCCCTCAGGCCAGATGGTTGTGGGTTCTAATCCCACACTGAGGTTGAGCTCATGCCATAAATACTGTGGAGTGAGATCATGAGATGGTGAGGGTTCAACTAAGAGATATAATAACTGATAGTTACCTGCAGTTTGGGTTTTTACTTTAGCTCCATTTGCATCTCCTACCCTCTCTCTGGTTCAGTGCCACCTCCACCACTCTTGAGTGCCTCCCACAATGCAGCAACCCACCAGTAGCCAGTAGGAGATGCAGATGGACAGACTTGATTTTTAAGTATACCACCCTTTCTGAGCCTGTCCCAAAGACCGAAACCTCCATATTTTATATCTTGAGGAAGTCACCTGGCACCCTATCAATTAAACAACTCCTCCTCCAAAGCTAAACTTGCACCTAGGACATTAACTACCTTTTTACCTCCAACAAGAAAAGAAGTGATTCACACAAATGTATTAAACTCTGGTCAGGCAATACACTACACGCATATTCCCCATAATTAGGTTTGTCAGAGGAGAGAATCTGGAGAGAAAGAAAAACATGTATTCCCCAAGCTAGACCACTGGCCCTTTGCTCCAAATCCTCTACCCCAAGCAACACACGCAGGCCCTGTGCTCCAAATGCACCCCCCCACACCCAACCAAGAAGCCCATCTCTTCACACACACACACCAGCCAAAGTACACTAGCAGGCTGTGCAGTCCCAAGTCAGCTCTTCTGGCTGCTAAATTGAAGGGCTGGGGAGTGGAGTGAAGTGGGAGCAAACCAGTTTCCACATACAAATTGAGATAAGAATGATCAATAGGATGCAAACAAAAAGATTAGAAAACAAAGTGTTGCACTACAAAGTGTTAAAAGCACCTATTTCAGACAATATTTGGGCAACATATCACTTTTTAAACAATCTTAAAGAGACTGAGCATTCCCAAAGCCAGACCTGCAGGTCCTTTGCTCAATCCCTTCTCCCGTCTATCACCACAAGACACAGTACCCTTAGTCTGGAACCAGAATGGGGCATATCAGTTTGTGAGCTGGTGGTCAGCTTGGCCCCAGTGGTCCTGTTACAGTTAAAATGTTTATAAACAGTATTGATTAATGAACACTAATTGCAAACTGCACATGTTTAAAAAGTGCAAGTCTAAATATTCACAAATGATAGTGACAAATGAACACACTAAGATATGTGTTTTACATAGAAGGTAATGCCTGAGTAACAGTGGTTAATCACGATGTAATCACCTCAAGCAGTTGCCAGGACAACCAAGTAAACCTCGAGAGTGCAGCTCAAGAGGTTTACAGTTGTCATGGCAACTGTGGGAGGTAATTACATCCATGATTGACCACCGTTACTAAGGCACTGTATTTTATAGTGTACAGAAAAACTAGCCACTGTGGGGGGAAAAAAATACATTTTTTTTCAATGTGTATTTGTTCTCATGCTCGTCTATGAATGCCTCCTGGTTTGAATGTTGAGCAACAGAAGTGCTGAAATTAGCCTCTGTGATCTATACTGCAGCAGATCTGTAACTGTCTGAATGGAATGTGTGTGTTTTGAACGAATGTCCAAGCAGTAGATCACCTTTCCTTTCAAAGAATTTTGACAGGTGGTGACATTCTATCCTGGAATCCCATCATTATGACATAATAATATATGGGGAACCTTTATTATTAGCTGAAATCAAGCAGATCACAACCTTGTTATGCCATCATTATGACATCACTCTGTTGTTAACCCTTCTTGAGTACGTCATATCAATGGTATAACAAAACAGAATGCTCTCAACAATCAATATAATGTATAGTAGAATGTTGTTATGTGGTGATTTTCATCTTTTCCCCATGTTGTTATGCTATTGATGTGATGTAATTCAGTTGTTAACCCATCGATGGTACGTCACATCGATGGCATAACAAAAAAGAATGCTGCCGAGATAAACATTCCACTGCACCAGCGGTTCCTCACTTGCTTAGTTTTTTTCTTATTTCCTTTTTTCATCAGTTACCTGGTGTTTGAGAAGAATGCTCCAAAAGCGTCTCTTCCGCGAATGACCTTTTCCAGTGGTACTTCCAGATGATGCACTGATTACGCCGACCCGTTTGACCCCTAGATTCCACCTTAAATTCCAAATCACATGGGACAGTGTTGTTTTTATCTTTGATTGTTTTTCCTATTTTAAATGCGAGTAGTACAGGAGTCTGTAAAAATTGTAAGTGAACAAGTTCTGTTCATTTGTTTTTAATAAATCTTTTTTTCTGCCACTTTGATACCTCCGTGTTCACGTCTTCACTCTGAGGTAAGCATTTAATTTGCCCTGTACATTTAGTGTGTTGCTCTATTTTATCAGAGGTGCTTTTTTTAAACTGGTTCCCCATACACTATATAAGACAATGTATGGGGAACAGTTAACAACCGCATTGCATTTGCATCTTCAGGTTACCATGGTAACTGCAAACCTCTCGAGCTGCACTCTCGAAGTTTACAGACCATGGTAACCTCTCGATGAGAATACAACACGGTTGTTAACTGTTCCCCATACATTATCCTCTATGTTCTAACAAAATAGAATGCTCAAAGCAATCAATGTTCTCTACAGTAATTCAGTGAAGTAATTCAGTTTGGGATTACACAATCCTGGTGGCCTATACACTATAAAATATAATGTATTGTCTTTGATTAACAACCAAACTGAAAACACTTCTCGAGGTTGCCATGACATCCGAAAACCTCTCGAGCTGCACTCTCAAGGTTTACCATGATGTCATGGCAACCTCTCGAAGTGTTTACAGCATGGTTATTAACCAAAGACTATACATTATCCTCTAAGTTAAGCAAGGTTTACAGCATACTGATGTCATAACAATGGGATTATCAGGTTATAAACTGATTGAAAACAGGGGTTAATACACTGCCCATACTTCATATACTTCTAATTAACTCATTTTGTCCCAGTGGTCATTTTGGATCGGATCTAGCAATGGATGGTTCCGACGCCATATGGCGTCTATGAGAACAAATGGGATTTATTAATATGCCTTCAAACACACACATGCACACGCATGCACATGCACGCACACACACACATGCACACACACACACACACACACACACACACATACAGACATAGGAACAGGAGGCAGTATAGCACAGTTGTTTAAGGCTCTGAGCTGCAAACCTAGAGACCTTGGTTTGAATCCCACAGCCTCCACTTGTGTACTGTGTGACCCTGAACAAGTCACTTAACTTCCTTGTGCTCCCAGATCGCACCTGTAGACAAGTTTTCAGCTTAATGTGTCTCTTCTGGTAAAAAAACAGAGTCACTAAATAACGTTCCATTTTATGACCTTTGACTTACTAGTCTCAGGGATGCTTGCATATCTCTGGTTGTATTTCTTGACTAATGGCTAACCTGTCACACTCATGTTTAAAATGTTGTTTTCCTCTGGGTTTCTAAAAAATGAGTCTTCTTAAACATATGCTGTTTCTTCTGAAGAAGACCTCTGTTGCAGGTTGAAAGCTAAAGGTTTTTCTGCAATTTCTGCTGGTCCAATAAAAGGTATCAAATCACCTAATTTGTGCCTCATACTCACAGCAATGGTGAAGACAGTGCATACAGTTAGTTTACAGCAAGTAAGTTCACTCATTGAACCCTGTTCTTCCCTTTTGTATCAGGTTTAGCAATGGATGGTTCAAACTTTAAATGCAGCTAGTAATATAAATTGGTTATGTTTTTTTTTTTATTTATTCCCTTATTTAGATTTCGGGTTTACAACCTTGGAGTCAGAAACTCATTTCCAAAGGAACCACGTCATAGACATATATACAAACTTGGTGGGTACATAAACGAGACTGCAGTGAATAAACACAGGTTGAGTATATATAGGAGTTACATAATGTGATTACAGTAAACAGACATTAGGTTGTGTGCATACAATTGCTGTGAGAGATAAACATATGAATAGTGTTACCAGATGTTCTCTTTTACGAGGACATGTCCTCTTTCCCAGCTGCCAAATATTCTTCATGTACCTTATCTATCCTGTTGTATTATTATTATTTTTATAATTTTTTTACTCTCTCTCCTACCCATGACCTCCTTGCAAATGAGCTGTGAAGGCGGTGGAGACTTTAATCCTATTTATTCAGGGTCTGGCACAAGGGCTCACTGGGGAGGGACTAAGTGTCCTCTTTTTGGCATCCCCAAATCTGGTACCCCTACATATGAAATAACAAACAGTCTTAGCCAGGAAGGAGGCCTGACACTGTCATGTACTACAGATACAGAGATAGTAAGGATCACTTCAGTTAGATGTAAAATGGAGCAAGGGCATGGGGAAGGATGCAGGAGGAGAATCTATTGTCATAGGCATAAGGGAGTTAAGAACAGTCACACCCATTGTTGGACAGTAGGTGTTCCTTTAGGAGGGTTTTAAATGGGCCGAGCTTGGTTCAGTTGTAATGGTGAAAGGAGTGGCGTTCATCCAGATGAGGGCATAGTAGGTAAAGGTTCACTGTCCAAGTGAGGTTCTGAGATGGGGGACGAGAAATGGGGATCTAATGGAGTTGCGGGTGATTTTCGTAATGGGGGCAGGAGTCAGGAAGGAAGCGAGGCCAGCGGGGAAAGCCCCTTGGTGATCTTTTTGGCCATAAGGAAGGTGTGATATTTTAGTCTGCTGTCAACATTTAGTCAGCAGGACTGCTGGTAGTGGGAACAAGTGTGAGTGTTGTGGTCACAGCTTAGTATTAGGTGACAGGCCTTGTTGAGGGTTACTCTAATTCTCTAGTGGGAAGTGGTGTCGGCTGCACCGTAGATCAGTATGCCATAGTCTATAAGGGCAAGGATGGAGGAGGAGACTGCCAGTCGGAGGGTGTCGGGGGTAAGGCAGCGTTTGACCCAGTGGAATAAGCTGATCCTGGAGTTGATAGCAGTGCATTGGTGATGAATATAGATGTGGAAACTGAGAACAGGATTAATGTGGATACCGAGGTACTTGAAGGAGGTAACCTGGTCAAGGGGTAGAGATTGGGAGTTGAGGATACTGAGGAAATTGTCTTTATGTCCATTCTGTGGGTTGGCAAAAAGCATTACTTTAGCTTTTTTTATAATTGAGAACAAGACGCTGCTGTGTGAACCAGAGCTCCACTGGAGTGAAAGTGTTTTGCAGTTGGAGTTGGAGTTCGAGTTGTAGGGGGTCACTGTAGGAGGTGAATAAAACCATGTCATCCACGTACAGTACCAGCTGCCCAGAGCATGCCAGGGGGAAGGTATTAAGGAATAGGGTAAATAGGAGGGGTCTGAGGATGGACCTTTGTGGGACTTCTGACCTGACACGGGGTGGGGGGGAGAGTGCGGAGCCTATCCTAACTTGTTGTGTTCCAACTGTGAGGTAGTCAGCGAACCAGCTATTGGCCTCATGGGAGAGACGGGAGTAGGTTAATGCATTTAGAAGGAGGGCATGGTGTACTGTTTCAAATGCTTTCTACGGGCCCACAAAAAAGACCACCCCAATGAGGTGGCCTTTGTTGAGTGCGAAGTGCTGCTGGTGGCAGAGTAGGTTGTACTTGAAGAGATGATCAGTCAGCTGGTCAGAAACAATTCTTTCTAGGACTTTAGAAGGGGGAGAGGATGGAGATAGGATGGTAGTTGCATGCATGGGAGTGGTCACCACCCTTGTGAACAGGCGTGATGACTGTTCCCTTCCAGACTGAGGGGAAAGTCCCATGGTGGAGGGACAGATTGATGATGTAGGTGAGGGGGGAGAGGACATTGCCTAGGGAGAGGCATAGAAGCTTGAGGTCAAGGGAGACAGTACTGTAGTGAGCATAACCTAAGGCCTTTAGAAGATAGTGCCTAGCTTCGGCTGGTGAGATAATTTTGAGTCAGAAAGGAGGTGTGGTATGGGATGATGTGGTGGGGGGGGTTAAAGAAGTTTGATAGGAGAGTACTGCTGAGGTCAGAGAAGGAGGTATTCAGGATATTAGCTATGAGAGTGGGGTCAGTGACAGTGCAGCCATTGTTGACAATGAGGGAAGGGGGAAGGGATGTGGGTTTACCATTCAGCTCTTTGAAGTTATTCCAGAACTTTCTGCCGGAGCCCAAGGTAGAGATGACAGTGGACTTGTAGTGATCGGTCTTGGCTTTGCGGGACTTCCAACCTCAAGTTGCTGTGGAGGAAATGGACTGCAGACTTAGCAAACAGCTGGGAAGAAAAACAACAGAACTGTGTTTTGCTTGCCAGCCACTGAGCAGCATAGGCTGGTACAGCTGTTTGTTATCAGAAGTAAGGAAGCTATGACCCCACTCAAAATTAAGTTAGGGGTCACTGACCCCTCCCAATCCCTCAGGACTCCACCCCTGAATAGTTGCCAAAGTAAAGTTTTGCCAAGGACAGTTAAATTGTGCCAAGGAAAAGTAAAGTTTGTGCCAAGGAAAGTGCCATCAGAAAGGATTTTGCACCTATGTTTTCTGTGGAAAATGTGCCGAATGTACTTAGAAACTGTGCTTAAAATAGACTGTGAACCAAGCAATGTGTGCCATTGCCATGTAAAAGTGCTTAAAACTGTTAAAAAGTCAAAATGCCAAAGCTGAAAGTATTTGTTGACTTAAAGAACAGTGTTGCTTAAGCGCCCAGAAAGTTTCAGGTGCTTGTTGTGGAAATTGGGGGAGTCGCTAGTGGATATGTACAAAGAGCTATGCCAAAATACACAGAAAGCACTCTTGCCATTGAAATTCCAAGCCAAGAAAAAGGTGACAGTTTACAGTTTAAATTTGCCTGCTTGATGACCGTGGTGAGGTAGAGTGAGCAAGAGAGAGAGAGAGAGAGAGCTCATTTGCATGGAGGAGTGTTCGGGGAGGAAAGCTTGGAGCATGCAAGTAGTGTGCAAGCAGCAGAGACCTATCACAAAGCAGAGAAAGCAATTTAAGTTTGTTTTTTGGACTTTTGCAGCAAATTCGGGCTTCTCCCATAAACCGACCACTAAGGCAGCAATCGCGGTGCGTGCAGTAGCGATCCGCAGGCCCGACAGCCTGACTGACCTGAAAAATCCCTCAAATCGGCAGCAGGCCACAACACCATCTATGGAGGGAACCAGCTACTTTGCTGAGTGAGTACATGCAAATAATAAAGAACTGTGTGCTATGCAATAGATCAGAGGCTAAGTACAGCAAGAATTGAACAAAGCAAAATGTTTGAATGTAAATGGACTAATTTTTAACAGCTGTAGCCGGTAACAAGCAAACAAGCTAAAGTCTAACCATGGGCAGTGCTAAACAAAGTTCTAGAAAGCAGAAAAGCATACAGGACTGTGCTGAATATGAAAACTGCAAGGCTGTTCAGAAAGAAAAGTAAAACACTGTGTCAGAGAAGCAATTGCAAGCTAAGGTAAAGTGTGCGTGATGCAGAAAGGCTTTTAGTGGCCATGTTGGGTCATAGTCTGAATGAAAGTAAACAAAACAGCTGCCACCTTGTTGAGCAAAGGGTGCAGTAGTAGGAAAACATCTGCAGAATGTGTGAAAAAAAATGTTTGAGCTTATTGCAAAGTCAGGCAACAGTCTAAGCAATGTGCGCAAACCAAGAAAGAGTGTTCTTGAAATAGAGTGCAGAGTCAGGCAGCATGTTTCAGCAGTACAGAGAAGATAAATAAGAACTGTGCAGTGTGTACCAAATCAGAGCCAGTACTAAATGCAAAGACCAGAGCATTAATTTGAGACTTCTGTGTTTGTTTTTACAGAACATGGCAAATGGCTAATCCTGGTATCCCTTCCAAGCGAGAACGTGGGTCAACCAGCAGGGAAGAGGTCTTACCATGTATGAACCTTTATATCATTGTGAAGGAGCCCCAGCAGATGTAGCACTCTCAAACTTTGCAGTATAAGTATGTGTTGCTTGTTTAAGGCCAGGAAGGGATGTTCATACTAAGAGTTGTCAGGAGCTAGAAGGCATAAGGCCATTATTGCGCATATAAAACCTTTATTAAAAATATCTCAAACTACCACCATTTTGTGTATGCATATCCAGTCTCCTCTTAAATTCTGCTTTTGACTTACAACCACCTTGACTAACAGGCCATTCCATACATTCGCCATCCTCGTTGTGTAAAACTACTTCCTTGACTTGTTTACAAATGTTTTGCCTTTTATTTGCAGTGAGTGACCCCTTGTCTGCATAGTTCCTTCCTTAAATTGTGCAATGCCCCAAAGTTGTGGCAATACAGAAACAAGCATTTGTCAATGCCGAATGTTTGCTTGCTGGCATTGGCACTGGTAGTGTAGGAGTTACAGAGCTGCATAATAGGAATGGCAGTGAAGTATTGAACTGAAGCCAACCCCACCACCACCCTGCAGATACTGACAGGCATTGGGGTGTGCCTTTGGGTCGTCAGGCATAACGGCTATGGCATTTCACCACACCCTACCCTGCAGACACTGACAGGTGTCACGGTGTGCCTTGGGGTCTTTGGCCCTTATGTTGACCCCATTCTATTAGGAAATATGATGAGATGGGTGCAGTATAGGAGAATGGGGTGAACTGAGGCCAAAGAGTCCAAGGCACAACAGATGCCTCACTAGCTCCGCGGGGTGTGGGTGGGGTGGAATGGTAGAGCATTACAGGCGACAATCCCAAGTCACACCCTGAGGCCTATCAGTCTCTACAGGAACGCCGCAGGATCGCTCATTGGTATTTTCACCCAAATTTTCAACATTGTTTTTTTGTGAACCCCACCTCATGAACAGTGGCAATATCAGTTTGTTAGCTGAAAGCCGATTTTGCACAGTGACTACGCCATTTGGCGCCACAGTTGTGAAAACATATTTTGAACAGGATGTGAAAAATGACAGCTGTACTGTTCATGGGGAGGTGTAAAAATGGCAATATTGAAAATCTGGAGTTAAAATATCAGAAAAACTGGTGAAGTCATGAGTGAACATAGAAACTGCACAACGCGCACCCGTAATGTAATTAGTTTGGGGATTTTTTACAGCAGATTGTTAACACAGGCATTTTGGGCCTCCACTCATGAACAGTGTCATGGTAATTTTCTTAATCTGTCCCAAACAGTGATTTCCCACAGTGACCATGCATTTCTTCGCTGGAAGTGCGAAAACACATTTTAGCCATGGTGTGAAAAATGACAGCTGTACTGTTCATAAGGGAATGTGGAAAAATGCCAGTGGTGGAAATCTGGACTAAAAATATTACAAATTCATGAACTTATGAGGGTCCGTGGAAACTGCGCAATGCTCGCTCGTAATACAGTCATTTTATGAACTTTTGTCACCAAATTTTAACATAGCCATTTAAGACCTCTGTTCATGAACAGTGTCACTGTGATTTTCTTAATCTGTCCCAAACATTGATTTCGCTTACCAACTCAGCCATTATAACTACATGCGTGAAACACAATTTGGGGAGATATGAAAATGACAACTAAAATAGTCTCTGTTCATTTGTGTGCTGTGGAGGAGCGACCAACCATTGAATTATGTAGAGCAAACACTTGGTAAGGTATGAGGAATTATTGTGAAACTATTTACAGGATATTTAAAAATCCCTTTTAAAACAGCAATTAAAAGCAGGTGAATTCAGGTAGCTGCTGTACTGTTGCTGTCTTTTGACATGACAACAATGCCTTTACATGTGCGCGCTGATTTCATTTATATATCCTGCATTATCATAAGTTATTTAATTGCTGTTTTTTTCAAATTCAGTGGCATAGTTGAAACCATTGTCACACAGGCTAGAACATCCCGTGTAAGTTTACTCATGTAAGCTTCAGAAGAAGACCTTGTTGGGCCAAACACTTCAGACACTTTATTCTTTTTGTAACATCCATGTATGTTGGTTCAGTAAAAGGCAACAAACCACTTGCTTCAGTATAATTTTTTTGAATGCACTGCATTAAAATAAGAATTATATTGTTAAGACCCTGGCAGACTACATACAGCAGGGCTCCCAGATCTATAGGGAGTCATTTACAGGGAAATTGTTCCCATTGACTTGCATTGGTTACAGGGGCATCAGACATAAGCCCTTTTACTCAGGATTTCTTGACAAGTTGAATTCTTTTGGGGAACAATTGCAGTGATTGAAGTGAATATAGGTTCACTAGGAGAGAGTGAGTGTGTGTGTGCATGTGTGTGTGTGTGTGTGTGTGTCTGTGGGAGAGAGAGAGAGAGAGAGAGAAAGAGAAGGGACAAAAGAGGGGTTTTGAGAGAGAGAGAGAGAGAGACAACATCTCCTTAAAGCTATGTATCTCCCCCACCCACATTATGGTGATGTGGGGTGGGTTAGGGTGTATTGTTTGTATGAAGAGGAGGAGAGAAATTACATTTTTATCTCTTTTTCAGATTCTTTAGACACTTGTGGTACATCAAGTTGTTACATTCTCAGTGTATATTGACATCAGTACATATCAGGCTATGTGGTCTTAATTCCTTGAGGTTCCTCGACTAGAGTTTTTTGTTTGACATTAATATTATCAATTTATATTTAAATTATCATTTATATAGTCCTGAGGTTTTTGAAATTTCTTGGGCCTTATATCTAACTGGAGAGTACAGCTGGGTGACAGGTCCAGCTAGGTTTTACACATCACACAGTGTGCACTTATCTCTTTAAGACAACTTTACTGGTAAATTCTTGTCTATAATGCAGACATTGAAACTTCATGAGCCCTATAACAATTTTAGTTTGTCTCTAATCTGGGTTGGGGTTGCCTTTCAGTAATCACATCCTTATACTAACTGTGACACTCATAGCTTGATTTAGGAGTTATCTGCTTCAGCAGTGTTATCTTATGTCAATTAAATTTATATGCAGTAGGATTCTTTGTATGTGTGTTCCACCAAGCACGTTTAACTTAAGGTTGCTTCTGGCTGAAGGCAGTATAGTACTGTTAAACTTCTCTGACATCATCTTCTGTGTTTTTTTAAATGAGTATTTTAAACCAATGGGGATTTTTTCTGTTTTCTCTGCATTATCTAGCTGTTATAAGTATTGTATTTTCTAAGCAACTGCCATGAGCTTCTGAAGAAGGACTGGTTGGTCCGAAAGCTAGAGCACTTTGTTCTTGTTGTTACATCTATGTTGGTCCATTAAAAGGTAAATAATCATTTGCTTCAGGGGCATCAGAGCAATTCTGCTCCATGTGAAATAATGAAATGTACGGGGAGGAAAATTTGCACTAGAGTTACAGGAAAATGCAAAATCAATGTGATAGCACTGCTACTGTGTCCTCTAAAGTCCATCATTTGTTTTTTGGTTTTACGTTCACTTGCACATGTGCAAGCGTCTTGGAAGAATGGGACACTTTGGAGGTGTGCCTGCCCTGTGCAATCCTGCTCTGTTGAGCAGGCGTGGCGTCCTGCACCAATCACCGCGGTGTTGGTATGACAGTGGTGGTCTTCTCTTCAAAGAAAACCACTGTGTGCTTGCAGCACGTCACGCCTCAAAATCTTTGCTGCCACGCTGGGAGCCCACTCCAGTGTGGCAAACATCCTACATCATCTGCCGGCGGGGTGCCCAATCCCTCGGCTCCACCTCCCAAACAGCTTTCTCTGCTGCTGCGCTGGGAGCCACCCCAGCGTGGCAAACTATCCGATGTCATCTGTGGGTGGGGTGCCCAATCCCGTCGGCTCCACAGCCCCTCAGCCATCCTTCTGCCATGCTAGAGCCCACCCCAGCATGGCAAAACATACCGCGTTGTCAATTATAGAAAAAAGAAAACCTGTAAATTAAAAACGGTCCCACGCAGTCTCCTCGCCCTCCTCCCACAAGCCGCACCCACTAACTGCGCTCTCTGCCTCCCCACACCCCCCCTCACCCCATACTTACCTCCAGAGCTCGATGCGATGATCATCGCTGGACCGGGAACACGTCTGCACTCTTCAAAGCCGACTGCGAACTGAGGAAATGCTGGTAAGCTGTATAATGGGCTAAATGTTTTTTTTTCAACTTTGTTGCATATCTTAGGCATTTTTTGGAATTTTTGCACCAAATTTTCAACATGGGGTTTTTGGGACCCCTTCTCATGAATTATGTCACTGTCATAATGTTATTCGGGCTGGAAGGGTGATTTCGCAGTCACTGCGCAAAATCACCTTTTGGGCCTGATTAACAAAACAACAGTGCCAGCATTCATAAGGTGGGCTCTCAAAAAGCCTATTTTGAAAATTTGGTGGAAAATTCCTAAAATGACCCCGTTTTTACATAGCAGGCTATGCAGTTCCTACACAGGCTCGTAAGTTCATGAATCTTCAATATTTTCACCCAGATTTTTCAACATTGCCATTTTATTACACCTCCTTATGAGTAGTATAGCTGTCATTTTTCACATCTCACGCAAAACATGTTTCCGCCCATGTAGCACACAATGGCGCAGTCGGTGTGCAAAATCAATGTATGGGATACATTAAGAAAATCACAGGGACACTGTTCATGAGCAGAGGTCTTAAAATGGCTGTGTTGAAAATGTGGTAAAAAAAATCCTAAAAATGACTGTTTTACGAGCGTGCATTGCGCAGTTCTAGTTAGTAAGTTTGTGAATTTTCAATATTTCCTCCAGATTTTCAACATTGCCATTTTACCACACCTCCTTATGAGCAGTACAGCTGTCATTTTTCACATCCTGCCCAAAACGTGTTTCCACCCATGTAGCGCACAATGGCGCAGTCGGTGTGCGAACTCAATGTATGGGACACATTAAGAAAATCACAGTGACACTGTTCATGAGCAGAGGTCTTAAAATGGCTATGTTGAAAATTTGGTGAAAAAATTCCTAAAAATGACTGTTTTCGAAGTGTGCATTGCGCAGTTCGTACGCTTTCGTAAGTTTGCAAATTTTCAATATTTGCACTCCAATGACTTCCAAATACCTAAACAGCACATAGAAGCAAGCAACATTCAGCATTGACAAATGCTTGTACTTCTTTGTCACTGATTTTTTTAAGCCATGTCCAAGTGCCAAATACCACTGCAAATACCTGCAAGCGAATGTTCGGCATTGACAAATGCTTGTTTTCATAGTGTAATAGACCAACAACATGCCTTTCCCTGATTTGAAAGGAAGTGTGAATTACTAAGTATCTGAATGTGCTAGTGTGAACTAGCCTTCATGCTTTGCCCAAGAGAAGTGGAGGTGGAGGGTTGAAACAAAGAGAGTGGATGAGGCATTGTGCAGTGTATCTGGCACAACTTCTGAAATCCATGTAACTCTTCTCAATTCAATAAGCACCACTGGCTTTGTTTGAGAGTTGTGAGGGGGATGAGTGTGGGAATGCAGACACATGGCTGACATACAGCATCATGTTTCTGTAGTCACATAAGAATGCCAGCTCATGGCAATTCAGAGAAAAAAAAATATTTTGAAGCTGCATTACCAGACTAAGTGTGCAGTTTAGTGAATTACCACACAGGGGTGTGTATATGACAGCACTAAAAGGTGCATTAAAGTGCTCCAGTCATGAAAACCTCTCCCACTGGCTGCTGCTGAAATGCATAGCAGTATGTTCTCCTTTGTGCATTCTGGCTGTTCTTTGCTTCAGCTGCAGGTAGTACAGTACGCTCAAGTTCGTTTGCATAGGTTTTAGCAGTGGGGAGTTCACATTGACAGAGTCTAGTAAGAGAAAACACTTGGAATTACACATACAACAAAGTCTGAGTTTTCACATCAAATGCTGAGGTATTTTTTTCTAGAGGATTAGAACCCATGGAGTCCATGAAGGTGTGCTTTGGAGAGCTGGTGTGAGTAAGGACTGTTAGGCACCCACACATTTTGGTGGTCCTGCTGTGGCAGGGAACAGTTTATTAAAGTAATGATGTGTGGCTTGTCTCTCTATGCTAGACAAGACTACAGCAATCTATCAGGTAACCAACACAGTTGATCTGTGTATGTGGGGTGGGGGGAGGAGCTGCTCACTGAAGCGTAGCTCCCTCTTTCAACTGAACGCCACTGCATTTTCAACTGCTGTCATAGTCAGCTCCAGCAGTGATTGGAGAACTGTGACCACGCCTGCAAACACACTGACTGAATTGGAAGATGCTGACACACCGCTGAAAAACTCAGATGATGGCACTATGTATCTTGCACATGCGTGCAAGCAAACATAAAAAGGAAGCAATATAAATAGGGGTTTACAGATGCCCAGAAGTGCCTGCTGTTTGTATGGGGCTAGCAGGGTACAAGTAATAAGGGACACTTCATAAGATAATTCCTTTCCTTTATTAAGGAAAACACTGGTAAAAGGAAGTGCCCAGTGCACGAAATACTTGTCAAAAAGCAGAATTTATATGCAGCACATGAAACAATGGTCTGGATGGAATGTTGTGCTGAGCTGCTCATGCACAGCATTCCAATCCAAGCACCCTTGAACCAGAAGGTTATGTTTTAAAAAATTAAACTGTTCAGTTGGGGAATTCGTGCTAGCTGTGTGAGGAAAGGATGCAGAAGATTAAAGAGAACCAGGAAAGAGCTTACCTGGTGGGATTGAAGCCGTTCCCTGAGGGCTGTTCTGTGTGCCTGCTCTGGCTTCAGCTGGTGAAGCCATCCAGAAGCTGCTGTTCGGTCCACAGTGCCATCGGGAACCATAAAGTGAAGCAAAGTCCCACTGCACAGCAGTAGGACTTAGAGCCCCATTCCATTTATTTATTTTATTTATTTCAAAGTTTCCCCGGTCCCACAGCCAGTGACTAGCGAGCGCGTGCAGTTTCATCATTGGCCTTCAGAGGCCCCTGACGTCCACCACATTGTCTGTGTGTGCTCTCTCACTGCTAGAACACCTCCCGGGTCCCAATCCAGAGCCCAGAGGAGTGGTGAGTTGGTGGCAGCACATGCTTTGTGCTGTCCGCCCAACATAAAGAAAGGACTGTATTTATTTAAATAAACAGTTGAGCTAGGTGCAAGCAGAAGTGGCAGAGTGCTGCAGAAGGGTCAGGTAAGAAGGACCCTTAATTTAATATTCAGGGGTGGGTGGGTTGTAGTGACGCCCATGGAAGGAAGCAACAGGCAAGGCTAAGTGGAAAGCCTTTTAAATATTCATAAGGGGGTCGAGACTAAGGAGGGACAAAAGGATAGAGTGGCAGCAGGCTGAGACAAAGCCTGAAAGTTTTAAAGGGGCCCAGCCATAGTCAGGCAGCAGACCTTAAAAGGGCTTATTTAGAGAGGCTCAGTGTAGTAGGAGCTGCAGTCAACAGGCCCAGTAGTAAATCAAGCAGTTAGGCCCAGTACAGTTAGGACATCCAGGCCCAGAGTAATTAGGGAAGCCAGGCCCTGTGCAGTTAGGGGAGCAAGGCCCAGTAATAATTAGGACAACCAGGCCCAGTGCAGTTAGGGCAGCCAGGCCCAGTAGCAATTCGGCAATTAGGCCCAGTACAGTTAGGGCAGCCAGGACCAGAAGTAATTAGGGCAACCTGGCCCAGTGCAGTTAGGGCATCTAGGCCCAAAGTAATTATGGCAACCAGATTCAATAACTGGGGTGTTCGCATCAAAGTGCTCAGGGGTAGCCAAATCCTAATAAAACAGACCCCAAGAGGGAAAAGGGTCCAATCAAAGGGTGCTTAGCACACAACTTACTATAAAGTGACTGCCAGCTAATGTACTGTTTCTATAAAATGTTTATTCTTCAAGCATCTGAAGTGTTGTGTTGATTGCAAAAAGCACAGAGACGATATTGTAATACATTAGAATTGTAGTTATTTGCCCCAGCAAGTGAACAATTGCCAAGGATTGTTGCAATTTTTCCCTGCTCCAGGTAGATTGCCCCTGCAAGTGAACAATTGCCCCAGATTGTTGCAATTTGCTCCTGCTCCAGGCAGATTGCCCCTGCAAGTGAACAATTGCCCTGGATTGTTGTAGTTGTCCCTGCTCCAGGCAAATTGCCCCTGCATGTGAACTATTGCCCCAGGTTGTTGCAATTTACTTCTGCTGCAGGCAAATTGCCCCTGCAAGTGAAATTCCACTGTACAGTGCTAACAGAAGTACCAGTGTTCAGTGCAAAGTCCGTGACTCAATCTTCAGTCTCCATTAACTCTTCACCTCAGCAATCTTCAGCCAGCAGAGAACTTCAGCATCTTCTTGCCATATCATCCACCGTAAGCCAAAATCGACATCCCCTGGAGAGTTGCATCTGCTGGTTCCTGGTCAGCTTGGAAGTGAGACAACTGGAAGAAGCTTCATCTGTCACTACCAGACGCCTGGTGAAAGTCAAGTCCGTCATGTCCCAGGTGTGTTCGCGGCCACCGGTTTCTTATTTTGTTCCAAACCTTGGGGAATCCAGATTTTCATCTTCTAGCTCTTCCTCCTGCTTGATCCATCTTGCACAATCTGTGCGATCTTCTAGGATCCAGCTCAAGTCTGGTGGTTCTCTAAGTGGATCAGTTGCCAAAGCAGCTCAGCAGTTGGTGTCTTCAACTTTGGCAATCCTCTGAGTGAATTCTTTGCCAAGTCCTGGGTTTTGTCTTCAGCTGCTCTGGTCAAGGGTCGGTGCCAGAAAACATCCAGCAGTTTGTCTTCTTCGTCCTTGGCAGCCCTGGTCAAGGGCTGGTGCTAGGGAGACAGCAGCAGATTCTTCTCTTGAGGCAATCCTGCAGGTGGATTCTTTGTCTCATTCTGTGTTCTTCATCCCTGGCAGACCAGGTTAAAGGTTGTGCCAGGGAAGAGCCTAAACCAGTTCAGTCAGTTGTGCTTTGACATTCCAGTAACTCTGGAGAGTGGGTTGGCCGATGACTAAGGTCTGTTTACAAATCTCTCTATTTCCCTTGCAACCTCTCATAGGTTCCACTGGTAAGCTTGGCACCAAGCAGGAGTTTCCTTTTCTCTTTACTACTACTTCTCAGCTGTGCACAAAGATGATGGAACATCTGGATCTTATGGACTTTGAAAGTGTTATACTGTCTGGTGGTTATTGTACACTGTATGCTTGTTGTATATTGTAATAAAGTATTATAAGTTTATACTCCCTTATAGTAACATATCATAGAGTCTTAGAATATCATAAAGTGGCCTTAAGCCAAAGGTGCACCTATAGAGTCATAAGAAAAGTAGAGCGAGTAGAGTGTTACTTACTGCTTCTAAAAGTTGATCCCCTTCCTTCCCTTGTGACCATGTCTACCTTGCCTGTATAAGAATAAAAGCCCAACTGGCATCAAACTTCCAGATTGTCTCCTGCCTCTCCTTAAATGGTGTTTCCTTTCACCCAACCTTATTCGAACCACAGCGTTGTCTCACCAGTCCACGTGCTTGAGGCAATGCTGGGTGTGCAGCTGGGACAGGTGATCTTCATTGTCAGCACCCAGTTGATAAGACCACCACACTGTAAAAAATATTTGTTGGCATAGTCGGCAGGATTTAAGTTTAAGGAGTCCAAAGCCAGAGCTTCTGGAGTAAAGATGCAAGCAGTACCAGGTTGTGGTAGTGGATTGTCCGGAGGGGATAACACATCCATCAGTAATGGAGATATAGAAATTGGGATGGAGGACTGAGAGAATTTACCTCCCTCACCTTTCACAATGCCATATTACTTTTGGGCACCTTGGCTTCCCCAGTTCACAGGGGAGAAGGATGGAAATGGAACCAGTAATTTAGGGGAGTTCCGATCCAAAATGCAGGCCATGTTCTTATTGTGTCAAGTTCCAGAAAGATAGAAGGTGGAGATACTCATTGGATAGTTAAAATGGGCTGCATACAGAGAGGTTCAATCATGGCCTGCAGATGCAAAGACCACGGCTGATCAAATTTTGCAAATGCTGCAGCAAATCTTTGACACTCGCACTGTATCCAGTCTAAAAATGAAATTATTCTCTCGAACCTAAAGGCCTCAGGAGACCCTCTGGGAGTATGCTTTGAGCCTCCAAGAGTGACTGAGAGCAATCAAAAGAGTGGACGCCTGAGAGATCACCAATATGGATCACGTTCCGACAGAAAAGTTTGTGGAGGGGGCACACAGCGAAGCTCTGAGAAGGGAACTGCAGATGTCACAGCTCCAAGACCCAGACACAGACTTTCTGGATTTTAAGGAGAAAGTCATAAAGATGCTAGGATTAGGTCGAGTGGGAGAGGATGTGGTAACCTATCCACAGATAGTGATGCCTATGAGTGCAGCATGGCCAGGGTATCCAATAGAGGGATCAGCATGAGAAGACCCATGGTGCAGGTGACCAATAAGTGGGAACTGTCAGGCAAAGAGTGGATTTATGGTCGAGAATCCATGAGTGGGCACCCAGATTATCTCTCAGATGCCTGACCCTTGTGTGGTCAAATGTCACAAGTGCCAGTTCACCCAGTAGCAACCAACTTCAGCCAAACCTCAGACTCAATGGAACAAATTGCTATCTTAATGCGAGCTATGACAGACATTTGTCAGGAGGTGAAAGGGCTCAAGGAGGGCTGGAGAAGAGAAGCCACCCAGATGCAAGACAAACAAGGAAGATGGTTCAAGGAACCCCAGTTCAGACCCAGGAGGGGGAGAAGGAAGGCACCCAACTGATCAATTTGATGGCCAAGGCAGACCAGTATGCCATAGATGTGGTGTCAGTGGCCATATTGCCAGGCGATGCCAGCAGCCTCCAAAGCCTGTGGTGGCTTTAAACAGGAAATCTTCAGGGACGAGGACTGATCCTCGAGGAATGATCAATCAGGTCCAAGCCCAGGAACAAACCAATCCAATTTTATTGGAAGAAGTCCAACGGTTCCAGTGCTGGTGGATGGAATCGAGTTGATGGCTTTGTTAGACACCAGATTTCAGGTTATGACTATGCAGGGGATGATATTTTCAACAACATTGGAAGATGGAAGATCTTCAGTCACCACCTAAGTAATGGATCACTTTAATTGCCAGCAATGGAGCTGAGATTCTGTATTTAGGATACTTAGAAGCGAGCATCCAGCTGGGGAAAAATGTGCAGGAAGGTCAAGGGATCATCATCAGCAAGGCAGAAAGTGATAGCTTGCCACCACTTATCCTTTGGATGAACTTTCTACAACATTGTCTGGAAGACTTGGTACAGATCTTATGAAACCAAGCAAAAAGGTCTCCATGTATTGAGAAACAGGGTCTGCGGCAGACAATACATCTCCTCCAGTGTCACCAATGATTTGCAAGCAACACTGGTGAAAATGGGAAAGTTCGAGTTTCCGATGCCCAACCTGTCATCCTGAAGTCAGGGACTGAGACTACCCTGTGGTGTAAAGCCAAGGTAGGACATCATGGTCAGGATTATGATGCCTTGGTTGAACCCTGCCCGACAGAGAAAGAAGAGCCCATATTAGTGGCTAGGAGTGTGGCTACAGTCACCAAAGTAAGGATCCCTGTGTGAGTCATTAATAATATAAATCATGATGTGCAACTCAATAGAAGCTAGCCAGTGGCTCAGCTGCACACTGCGTCTTTGCAAGACATTGTAGAACCAGAAGACAAAGTTCATGAGAAAACCAGAATACCAGACATTGGAGAAGAAGAAGAGACTCCTTGTGACTCCAGCATACCAGCATGGATACAAGAGATTAACCTGATTGACCCCGAAACCACGGTGCAACAAAAAGAGGATGTTATCCAAGTTTTATTAAAGAATCAGGAAGCTTTCAGTCAGCATCCCCTTGACTTTGGGTTGGCCCAAAAGGTACAGCATCATATCCATACTTATTAACATCCACCAATAAGAGAGAGAGTTCAACCGATTCCCCTGGCCATGTACCAGCCTGTAAAAGAAATGATTCAGGAGATGAAGGAAGCCAAGGTGATAAATGAAAGCCACATTCCTTGGGCTGCTCCCATTGTCATAGTTAAGAAGAAGGATATGAAGATATGGTTTTGTGTCAATTTATCGTAAGTTAAATAGTATAACGCATAAAGATGCTTACCCTTTACTGAGGACAGAGGACTCTCTCACCGCCTTACTGTCTGCTGTGATTTCCCCCACCCTTGATCTAATGAGTGGGTACTGGCAGGTACCCATGGCTCCAGAAGACCAAAAGAAAACCACCTTTATAACACCAATGGGTCTATTTAAATTCACCTGCATGTCCTTTGGTTATGTAATGCCCCAGGAACTTTTCAGTGGCTGGTGAAATGCTGCTTAGGAAGTCAGAACTTCGACATTTTGTTATTGTACCTTGAGGAAATCATCATTTATTCCAAGACCCACCGAGAGCAGTTGCAGCACTTAAATGAGGTCTTTACCCGACTAATCCTATATGGGCTAAAAGTGAAACCCTCCAAGTGTCATCTTCTACAGTCTCAAGTGAATTACCTGAGTCACATAGTGTCAGCCAATGGTGTGTCACCTGAACCTGAGAAACTGCAAGCAGTAAAAGAATGGCCAGTTCCCATAACAGTACAAGATGTCCGAAGATTCTTGGGTTTCGCTGGGTACTACTGGCGGTTTGTTAAGAACTTCTCCAAAATAGCTTTACCACTAAACAAACTTCTCAGAGGAACCAAGGCAGGGCAAATACCCAAGAAGTTACCAGTCAAGTGGTACTAACAGCAACAAGAGGCTTTTGAGAAACTGAGGCAAATTCTTACCCAAGCACCTGTGCTAGCATATCCTGACTATTCCAAATCATTTCAGCTGTACACGGATGCATGCAATAAAGGGCTAGGTGCAGTGTTGGTACAAGACCATGAAGGCATCGAGCGTGTAATAGCATATGCAAGCCATGGATTGAGAGGGTCAGAGCGAAACGATGCTTGTTACAGTTCATTTAAATTGGAATTTCTAGTCTTGGTCTGGATAATTACTGAAAAGTGTAAGCACTACCTAGCATTCACTCCTTTTACCATGTTTACAGATAATAACCCACTGGCACATTTGAACACAGCAAGACTGGAAGCTTTAGAGCAGTGATGGGCTTCAAGATTAGCCAACTACCAGTTTTTATAAAGTATCGCTCAGGCAGATCTAATATTAATGGGAACGTGCTATCCAGAATGCCTAATCCAACAGAGTGAAATGGATGAGACGCATCTAGAGAATATAGAAGTGCCACCTATTCTTCAGGTACCATCAGAAATCATTCAGGCCTCTTGTCAAGCCAATGTAATTGAAGATGTAAAACCAGTACAGAAACCAGAATGTCTGGACCAGTTTGCAAAACAGAATAACATGTTGGTACAGTTGCAAGATCAAGATCCAGTAGTTAAGCAAATCAAGACCTATATTTCAACAAAACAAAATATACCACTTCAAGAACAAAGGAAGATGGATCCAGAAGCTATAAAGTTATGGAGACACAGGACTTGTTTGACCATAAAAGACTTAAAACTCATTTGTCAAACTGGAGACTCAACCACTCACTATGAGATCTGCCAGACCATTATTCCTAAAAAGAGTGCATCATTAGTGCTAGAGGCATATCATGATCACTTTGGACACTTTATAACAAAAAAACAGAAGCCATGATTAGAAAAAGATTCTACTGGATCGGAATGAGAAATTACGTTATTAAATGATGTGAAAAATGCCCAACCTGCAGTCTAAAATGTCCTAATAAAAGCAACCAGTGAGCTCCTCTGCATCTTACAGTTAGTAACACACCTCTTGAACTAGTTGCTTTGGATCACCTCAAGCAAGAACCCAGTGTTAATGGTCAAACATACATTTTAACAATGGTAGATCATTACTCCAAATTCATGGTCATCTGTTCTGTTAAAGATCTGTCTGCATGAACCATGGCTGAGACATTTTTGAAGCTCTTTGTCCGTCCTTATTGGTATCCAACCAAGATATTGACTGAGCAGGGAACCGCTTTTGAATCACAGCTCTTCAAAGAACTCTGTGCCTTGTACGGCAGTATAAAAGTGAAAACTACTGCATATCACCCTCAGTGCATTGGACTGTGTGACTGAACAAATCAAACACTCCTGGGAATATTAAGAGCTCTTTCTGAATGCAACTGTCCATATTGGCCAGTCTTACTTCCTGAACTGGCCTATTTGTACAATAATACGGTCCACTGTTCAACTGGATACACACTACACTACCTAATGTTTGGTCACCAGGGTAGACTCTCCATGGGGCTAGTACTTGAGGTTCTACCAAATGAATCACCTGTTACTGACTGGGTATAAGAACACAGCAAAAGATTACAAGAAGTTGGTCAAGTTGTAAGTCAATGCATGGAACAGGTATGACTTAAGCAAAAAGTAACCTATGATGCTGAAGTCAATGTGACCCCATTGCAGATTGGAGAACAGGTATTGCTAAAAAGGACTCAGATGTGTCACAAGTTAGATACCAGATGGGAAACAGAATATTTCCTCATTGTTGAGATCCCTACCCTGACTTACCCCTGTACAAGATTCAAAAAGAGACTGGTAGTGGCACAAAACTAATGCATAGAAATCTTCTTAAACCTTATACCTTCAGAGACAGTGCTCTAACCGATGCTACAAAGAAAGCTATGTCAAAGGAGAGGCAGGAGAACCCTACCCACAAAGTAATGGAAATGAATTTACAGACAAAATGGTACATAGATCCTTGGGTTAGGTATTCACATGTACATTCAGATAATCACCCTTTAGCTGAACCAATAGCAATGCAGAACCTCCTGATTTACCAGAGCCAGCAGTTAGTCTTACAGAGCTAGAACATATTCCTGTAGAACCAATAGCTTTTCAGTCACATAGACCTCAGAGATGTGATTTTGGTGTCCCTCCTAGAAGATATATTTTAGAAGCTCTTCAAGTAATGCCATCCTTCTATGGATAGTCCATTAAGAGTAATCACAAACACGGTCACTGAGCTAAGTAAATAAAGTTTTCTAAAAGTTATAGATGTTTTAAGAGTGTTTTATCTAAAGTAAGTTCATATAAAGATTTAAGTAAAATGTTAAAGTGGTAAGAGAGATTAAAAAAGCCTATAGAAGTAATATTTAAGAAATGTTTTATACATTGTTTAAAGGGAATACATGGGGACATGTATTTTTAGGCGGGCCCAAATTTGTAATGCCCCAAGGTTGTAGCAATACAGAAAAGAGGAAGCAACACAAATAGTGGTTTACAGGTGCCCAGGAGTGCCGGCTGTTTGTATGGGGCTAGCAGGGTACAAGTAATAAGGGGCCCCTCATAAGTTAATTCCCTTCCATTATAAGGAAAAACACTGGTAAAAGATAGAAACATGCCCAGTGCACTAAATACTTGTCAAAAAGCAGAATTTATATTCAGCACATGAAACAATGGTCTGGAGGGAATGCTGTGCTGAGCTGCTCATGCGCATCATTCCAATCCATGCACTCTGGAACCAGAAGGTTATGTTTTAAAAATTAAACTGTTCAGTTGGGGAATTCCTGCTAGCTGTGGAGAGGAGAGGACACAGAAGGTTAAGGGGAACCAGGAACGGGCTTCCCTGGTGGGTTGAAGCCGTTCCCCGAGGGCTGTTCTGCATGCGAGTGAAGCCATCCGGAAGCTGCTGTTCAGTCCATGGTGCCATCAGGCACCATAAAGTGAAGAAGAGTCCCACTACGTGGCCGTAGGGCTTAGAGACCCATTCCGTTTATTCATTTTATTTATTTAAAAGTTTTCCCGGTCCCACGTCAGGAGCTAGCAAGGGCTGCATCGACGGTTTCGTCATCGGCCTTCCAGAGATGCCTGATGTCCACCGCATTGCCTGTGTTTGCCCTCCCACTGCCAGAACACCTCCCACCTCCCAATTCCCAATCCAGGGCCCAGAGGAGTGGTGAGTCAGTGGCAGCACTCACTTTGTGCTGTCTGCCCAACATAAAGAAAAGATTGTGTTTATTTAAATGAACAGCTGTGCTAGGTGCAAGCAGAAGTGGCAGAGTGCAGTGGAAAGGTCAGGTCAGAAAGGACCCTTAATTTAATATTTAGGAGTGGGTGAGGTGTAGCGACACCCATGTGAGGAGCTGGCAGGCAAGGCTAAGTAGAAGGCCTTTTACATATTCATAAGGGGTCTGAGACTAAGGAGGGACAAAGGGGTAGATTGGCAGCAGGCTGAGACAAAGCCTGAAAGTTTTAAAGGGGCCCAGCCAAAGTCAGGCAGCAGACCTTAAAAGGGCTCATTTAGAGAGGCTCAGCATAGTGGGAGCCCAGTCACAGGCCCAGTAGTAAATCAGGCAGTTAGACCCAGTACAGTTAGGGCAGCCAGGCCCAGAAGTAATTAGAGCAACCCGGCCCAGTATAGTTAGGGCTTCCAGGCCCAGTGCAGTTAGTGCTGTCAGGCCTCGTACTAATTCAGGCAGTTAGGACCAGTACAGTTAGAGCAGTCAGTCCCAGAAGTAATTAGGGCAGCCAGACCCAGTAGCAATTAGGGCATCCAGGCCCTGTGTAATTAGGGCAACCAGATTCAGTAACTGGGGTAGTCACATCGAAGTGCTCAGGGGTAGCCAGATCCTAATAAAGACAGAACCCAAGAGGAACAAGCATTTGTCAATGCCTAACGTTCGCTTGCAGGTGTTTGCAGTGGTGTTTGGCATGTATGGTGCTTTACCCTAATGCCCTGTTGGATTGCTGGTATTTGCACAATAAATTGTCAGCATGACCTTTTTGTTACCCCCATTGTGCGCTACATAGGCGGAAACACGTTTTGGGCAGGATGTGAAAAATGACAGCTTTACTGCTCATAAGGTAGTGTGGTAAAATGGCAATGTTGAAAATCTGGAGTGGAAATATTGAAAATTCGCAAACCTAGGAGCGTGCGTGGGAACTGTGCAATGCACGCTGGTAAAACAGTGATTGTTAGGAATTTTTCACCAGATTGTCAACATTGGCAGTTTAAAACCTCTGCTAATGAACAGTGACACTGTGATTTTCTTAATGTGCCCCATACACTGAGTTCGCACAGCGACTGTGCCATTGTGCGCTACATGGGCAGAAACACGTTTTGGGCAAGATGTGAAAAATTACAGCTGCAGTGCTCATAAGGAGGTGTGGTAAAATGGCAATGTTGAAAATCTGGAGTGAAAATATTGAAAATTCGCAAACTTACGAGCGTGCGTAGGAACTGCGCAACGCAGACTCATAAAACAGTCATATTTAGGAATTTTTTCACCAAATTTTCAGCACAGCCATTTTAAGACCCTTGCTCATGATCAGTGTCACTGTGATTTTCTTAATGTGTCCCATACATTGAGTTCGCACACCGACTGCGCCATTGTGCGCTACATGGGTAGAAACACATTTTGGGCAGGATGTGACAAATGACAGCTATACTGCTCATGAGGAGGTGTGGTAAAATGGCAATGTTGAAAATCTGGAGTGCAAATATTGAAAATTTGCAAACATACGGGCATGAGTAGGAACTGCGCAACACACGCTCGTAAAACAGTCATTTTTAGGAATTTTTTCACCAAATTTTCAACATAGCCATTTTAAGACATCTGCTCATGAACAGTGTCACTCTGATTTTCTTAATGTGTTCCATACATTGATTTCGCACACCAACAGCGCCATTGTGCGTTACATGGGCCGAAACACATTTTGGGTGAGATGTGAAAAATGACAGCTATACAACTCATAAGAAGGTGTGATAAAATGGCAATGTTGAAAATCTGGAGTGAAAATATTGAAATTCGCAAACTTACGAGCCTGCATAGGAACTGAGCAACGCACGCTCGTAAAACAGTCATTTTTTGGAGTTTTTGCACCAAATTTTCAATATGGGGTTTTGGGACCTCTTCTCATGAATGATGTCACTGTCATGGTGTTATTCAAGGCCAAAGGGTGATTTTGCAGTGACTCGCGAGTGCCTGCGGAAATCACCCTTGGGCCCAAATAACACCATGACAGTGACATCATTCATGAGAAGGGGTCCCAAAACCCATGTTGAAAAATCTGTGAAAAAATTCCCAAAATGACTGAGATATGCAATAAAGTTGAAACCCCTATCTAGCCCATTATACAGCTCTTACCGGGCATTTCTCAGTCCGCAGTCGCCTTTTGAAGAGTGCAGACGTGTTCCCGCCCACCCAAGATCGCCACACACTGGAGTCCAGAGGCAGGGGTGAGGGGGTGTGTGGGGAAGCTGGTGCACAGTGGGTGGGTGGGTTGTGGGAGGGGGTTGGGAGACGCGCCAAGGACAGTTTTTGTTTCACGGTTTTTAAAAAGACATCGGGGACGCTTGCCATGCTAGGGTGGGCTCCCAGCATGGCACAAGATGGCTGGGGGCACGCCGAGCCGACAGGGATTGGGCACCCCGTCAGCAAACTACGCTGAGAGGCGCTGAGGAGCCAATGGGGATTGGGCACCCTGTCGGCAAAATAAGGCAAACGCTTGCTGGCGTCGGGTGGCTCCCAGCGTGGCAGCAGGATAGTTTTGGGGAGGCCGCAGCCGGCGACGGGATTGGGCACCCCGTCAGCAAAACAATGTTTGCCACGCTGGGGTGGGCTCCCGCATGGCACAAAAAGCTTGGGGGGGCATGGACAGACATGCGCGGGAGAGAGGTAGAGCATGATGCGAGGGGGGCGGCGTTCAGTATGGCAGCGGTGTTTTTCTTTGAAGCAGAGGAACACCGCTGCCATACTGAGCTGCTGCACCTGCTGGTGCAGGACCACCATGCCTGCTCAAGGGATCAGTGCATTGGGTGGGAGAGGCACACCTCTAAGTGTGCTACTCTCCCAAAACGTTTCTTGCGCATGCGTGCAAGTGAACGTAAAAAGGATCCAACCAAAGGATGCTTAGCACACAACTTACTGTAAAGTGACTGTCAGCTTATGTACTGTTTCTACAAAATGTTTATTCTTCAAGCATTTAAAGTGTTGTGTTGATTGCAAAAAGCACCAAGACTGTACTGTAATACATTAGGATTGTGGTTATTTGCCACTGCATGTGAACAGTTGCCCTGGATTGTTGCAATTTGCCCCTGCTCCAGGCAGATTACCCCTGTAAGTGAACAATTGCCTTGGTTTGTTGCAATTTGCCTCTGCTCCAGGCAGATTGCTCCTGCAAGTGAACAGTTGCCCCAGATTGTTGCAAGTTGCCCCTGCTCCATGCAGATTGCCCCTTCAAGTGAACAATTGCCCTGGATTGTAGCAGTTTGCCCCTGTTCCAGGCAAATTCCTCTGCATGTGAACTATTGCCTCAGATTGTTGCAGTTTACCCCTGCTCCAGGAAAATTTCCCCCTGCAAGTGAACAATTGCCCCTGCAAGTGAAATTACAGTGTACAGTGCTAATAGAAGTACCAGTGTTCAGTGCAAAGTCTGTGACTCAGTCGTCAGCCTCCATCAACTCTTCATCTCAGCAGTCTTCAGCCAGCAGAGAATTTTAGCATCCTCTTGGAATATCATCCGCTATAAGCAGAAATCAATGTCCCTTGGAGAGTTGCAGCCATCGGTTCCTGATCGGCTTGGAAGTGAGACGACTGGAAGAAGCCTCATCCGTCACTCCCAGATGCCTGCTGAAAGTCGAGCCCATCGTGTCCCAGGTGTGCTCACAGCCACCAGTTTATTATTTTGTTCCATACCTTATGGAATCCAGATCTGTATCTTCTAGCTTTTTTTCCTGCTTGGTCCATCCTGCATAACCTGTGCAATCTTCTAGGATCCAGATCAAGTTTGGTGGTCCTCTAAGAGGTTCCGTCACTGAAGCAGCTCAGCAGTTGGCATATTCAACTTTGACAATCCTCTGAGTGGATTCTTTGCCAAGTCCTGGGTTTCGTCTTCGGCAGCCCTGATCGAGGGTTGGTGCCAGAAAACCTGCAGCAGTTTGTCTTCTTCGTCTTTGGTAGACCTGGTTGAGGGCTGGTGCTAGGGAGTCAGCAGCAGATTCTTCTCTTGTGGCAATCCTGCAGGTGGATTCCTTGCCACATTTGGTGTTCTTCATCCTTGGAGCTGACTTTGATAAGATGGCCAACAGAGTTAAGCTAGCCCTGGCAAAAAGAAATACAGGCGAGGGGGTGCAGGCAAAGTGGGCAAACATTAAGGATGCAGTACTTGAAGCAACATCCCATTGTGTTAGAGAGAAAAGGAAGTGCAAAAGAAGAAGGAAACCACTTTGGTTCTCAAAAACAGTAGCAGAAAAAGTCAGCGCCAAAAGGCTGGCCTTCAGGAAATAAAAGGGAATGCAGCAGGATGAAAACAGGGAGGCATACCAAACCTCTCTAAAGGAAGCAGGGACAACAGTAAGGCAAGCAAAGCCCCAAACCAAGACAACCCTAGTACAAACAGTAAAAGAAGGTAACAAGACTTTATATAGATATATTAGTGAAAGAAGAAAGTCCAGAGGGGTATCGCTAAGATCAAAGGGGATGAGGGGGCATGTGAGGAGGAGGACCATGTAAAAGCATCTATTCTAAATAGATACTTCTGCTCAGTGTTTACGGAAGAGAAGGCAGGGCAGGAGCCTCAGCTCAGCATCATGGACACGGGGGAGGGAGGTGTGCACTAGTCCCTTCACAAAAGAAAGGGTCCTACAAAAGCTCACTAAGCTCAGGGTGGACAAGGCAATGGGACCTGATGGCATACATCCCAGGGTACTAAAGGAGCTAAGGGTGGAACTAGCAGAGCCATTATCAGAACTGTCCAGTGAGTCTCTGAGCACAGGAGAGGTCCCAGAAGACTGGAGAAGGGCTCATGTGATCCTGCTTCACAAGAGGGGTAGCAGGGAGGAGGCAAGGAACTACAGGCCAGTCAGTCTTACTGCAGTAGTGGGCAAGATTATGGAGGCACTCCTTAGGAAAAGGATAGTGCAATACCTGGTATACATAGGAGCACAGGATTCAAGACAGCATGGGTTTACAACAGGAAGGGACTGTCAAGCCTAGAGGTTAGAGTAACGAGCTGTGAATGAGCTTGATACATCCAGCAGACCAGACTTTGGTGTGAGTCTCACAACCTCCACTTGCATACTGTGTGACTCTGAGCAAGTCACTTAACCGCCCAGTGCTCCCAGGTCGCCCCTGAAAACAGGCACTTGTGCCTAGTGGGCCTTACCTGGTTACCAAAAGACTAAAAAAAAAAAACTAGTCTCATAGATTTCTTTCACTGGGTAACCAGAGTGGTGGACCAAGGGGGAGTAGTTGATGTCACCTACCTTGACTTCAGCAAAGCTTTCAATACTGTTCCACACAGAAGATTGATTAATAAACTGGGTAGGCTCGGGTGGGTCACAAGTTGGTCAACTGGGTGGCAAACTGGTTGGCGGTAGAAAACAGAGAGTGGTGGTAAATGGTATACAGCCAGAAGAGATGCAAGTCACAAGTGGGGTACCTCAGGAATCAGTCCTGGGGCCAGTCCTCTTTAATATCTTCATCAGTGAGATTGCAGATGAACTGGTGGGTACGGTTTGTCTGTTAGCAGATGACAATAAGATCTGCAACAGAGTAGATGATCCAGATGGGGTGGGCAGAATGAGAAGAGATCTGGATAAACTGGCAAAATGGTCGGAAGAGTGGCAACTGGGGTTTAATGCAAAGAAGTGCAAGATCATGCACATAGGGAAGAGAAACCCTGAAGCCACCAATAGGCTGGGAGGGGAGTTGCTGACAGTCACAAGGGAAGAAAGAGACTTGGGCATCATCATCACCGATCACCTAAAATCATCCAAGCAGACCACTAAAGCAGTAGGTAAGGCTTGAGAGATGTTGGGGTGTATTAGTAGGGCTATCACAAGTCGTAAGAGGGAGGTAATAATCCCTCTTTACAAGACACTGGTTAGGCCCCATCTGGAGTACTGCATGCAGTACTGGAGGCCACACTTTCACAAGGACATTAACCAAATTGAGGCAGTCCAGAGAAGGGCAACCAAAATGGTACAGGGACTGCATCAGAAAACATATGAGGACAGATTAATGGAGCTCAATATGTATACCCTAGAGCAAAGGTGGGAGAGAGGTAATATGATCAAAACATTCAAACACCTTAAGGGCAGTAACAAGGTAAAAGAGTCTAACATGTTTCAATATAAGAAAAATAACAGGACAAGAGGACACAGCATGAGATTAGAGGGAGGCTGATTAAGGGGTAATGTGAGGAAATTATTTTTCACAGAAAGGGTGGTGGATTCATGGAACGGCCTACCTCAGGAAGTGGTGGATGTGAATACAGTGCAGGGCTTCAAATAGGCATGGGATAGGCATAAGGGAGCAATACAGATGAGCATGAATAGATAGAGCATTGACAGAGCAAAGGCTGATGGCACATTCATAAGGTGGAAAAAGAAATGGGCAGACTGGATGGGCCTTGCGGTCCTTATCTGCCATCAACTTCTATGTTTCTGTTTCTTGGCAGCATAGGTTAAGGATTTGTGCCAGGGGAGATCCTAACCCAGTTCAATCAGTTTGTGCTTTGACATTCCAGCAACTCTGGAGAGTGGGTTGGCCGATGACTAAGGTCTGTTTACAGATCTCTCCATTTCCCTTGCAAACTCTCATTAGTTCAACTAGTAAGCTTGGTACCAAGCAGGAGTTTCCTTTTTCATTTACTCCTACTGTGCACGAAGATGACGGAACATCTGGATCTTATAAACTTTGAAAGTGTTATACTGTCTGGTGCTTATTGTACACTGCATGCTTGTTGTATATATCGATAAAGTAATGTAAGTTTATACCCCCTTGGTGCATAGGCCTTATAGCAACATATCATAGCGTCATAGAGTATCATAGAATGGCATTAAGCCAAAGGTACACCTATATAGTTGTAAGAAAATAGAGCGAGTAGAGTGTTATTTACTGCTTCTAAAAGTTGATCCCTTTCCTTCCCTTGTGACCATGTCTACCTCTCCTGTATAAGAATAAAAGCCTGACTGGCATCAAACTTCCAGATTGTCTCCTACCTCTCCTTAAAAGGTGCCTCATTTCACCCAACCTTATTCGAACCACAGCGTTGTCTCGCCAGTCTACCTGCTTGAGGCGATGCTGGGTGTGCAGCTGGGACAGGTGATCTTCGTGGTCAGCACCCAGTTGATAAGATCACCACAATTGTATGTTTAATTCATTAATTAATATTGGATTCTGCATTATGTCGAACATGAGTAACACATCACCTCAGACTCGTAGTCAGTGACATTAAATTAAGGGAATGTAACCTTTCCTTGTAACTTTTATTGGTTAATCTATTTATTGATTTAGTGAATTTTCTTTGAGCTTTTTCAATCATGTTTATTTCCTTTTTTTTTGAATGGATTCCATAACTGGGAAACAAACTCCAAATGTGGGCGCACATAAGCCCTATACAAAGGTGCCATAACTCTGCTATCTCTAGATGTGATGCTTCTCTTAATTGCCCAACTGATTTTTGTTGCCTTCTTTATTGCTTCTGATGTTTGCATTTTAGAATTGAAATCACTGGTGATGTATATACCCAGATCTTCTTCATTATTTGTTTTGGGTAGGGAAATACCATGCATATAGTAATGTGTTTTTTCCCCCATATGCACCTCCTTGCATTTGCTTATATTAAGTCTCATACTCCATTTAATTGTCTATTCTACAATGCTATCAAGATCTTTTTGTATAACTGATGACTCACTATCTGTACTCGCTGGACCACCCAGCTTGGTGTCATATGCATACTTAGGTGCCTAGCTGTCCAAATTATGCATTAGATTGGCTATAAAGATCTAAACGAGCACTGGTCCCAAAACTGAGCCCTGCGGCACTCCACTAGACACCTTTCCCACACCAGATAAACAACCATTTACCATGACCCCTCTCTACTCTATTGGTAAGGCATTCATTTATCCACATTATATAAGATGGATTGACATTAAGATCTTGTAATGTGGCCATAATTGCCTAATGCAGTGTAAGGTTGAAGGCCTTTGCAAAGTCAAGATAAATGATATCACAGGGTATTTTCTGATTTAGGTGTGTCTGACCTTTTCATAGAAACATAATGGGTTGGTGGTACAGCTCCTACCCCTTTTAAACCCATGCTGTTATTGATCACAAGTATTTATTATAATGGACAATCTATCCTTAATTATGAATTTTAGAAGCTTGCAACATACACTAGTCAGACTTATGGGCCAATAATTATGTACATCTGAGGGTTCTCCTTTTTTAAAAATGGGCACAATATGGCCTAGTTTCCATTCAGATGGGATTGTTCCTGTGATTAGTGATTGTTCAAACAGTAATTTTAATGGGAAGTTTATATATTCTTCCATTATTTGTAGTAGTTTTGCCATTATTTTATGAAGCCCTTGTGATGAGTTGCTCTTTAATTTTTTAATCGTACACTTAATGTCTTCTTCACATATTTCAATATGTAGGGAGCTGGGGACGTTGAGGGATGAGGGGAAAACTGTGTCGGTAGGAGAGCTGACATCTGAGTGTATTGTGGGGTCACCACAGAAAAGGAACACTGGATCAACAGAGAGGTCGGGGCAAACTAGACAGGAAGCCAGCTGATTAAGGGTGGACTTTAGTAGGACCCAGACAAAGAGGAGCAACAGTAGGCAGGAAGGAGGAGAATACACATAGTAAGGCAAAGGGGGTGGGAAGCATGTTTGCTTTACTAGCAACACGTAGGAAAGAGGACATTGGAGGAGACTGCACAAGGGATAACACTCACAAATATGTGGGAGTGAGGGGCATTACTAGTGGAGAAATTGAGCATGGTGTGGCAGGGGGAGAGATAATACTCGGAGAGGTGAGGAGGGAGAAGGAAGTTGACAGTCAAACAGGAGAAGGGGAGGGGTCTCAACTGAGAGGGACAGGGGAAGACACTGGGGTACATGGTAAAAGTACCATCTTGAGTGGCCCCAGAAATGAGAACCTGGGTGGGGTGGTGGCGACGTGCACAAGGAAAGAGGAGGGGGGGTGTACTGGTGTTGGGGGACTCCATACTCAAAGGGATCAGATGGAGCAGCAAGGGGAGAGGCACAGTCGGATATGGGTGGAGTCCATATCAGGATTAAAGGCAGACAAGGCAAGACAGACAATCCAAGGAGCATAAGGAGAAGTAAGAGGAAACCACACGTTGTGGTACATGTGGGGACAAATGACCTAGCAGGTGAAATGGTGGAAGTAACAAGGGAGAGGACTAAGGAAGTGTGAAGGTTGTGTGAGGAGACTGGAGAGTCTGTGGCCTTCTCTGAAGTGCTCCCAGTAACCTGCAGAAGCACAATGAGAAAGGAGAGGATTAGGGAATTGAACACATGGTTGGTAGAATTGTGTCGAACTAAGGGGTATGGGGTTGTGGGTGGCTGGGGCAGTACCTGAGATGATAACAATCTGTTTGCAAGGGATAGACTGCACCTGAGTGGGAAGGGGAAGGAGGTATTAAAGCAAAGACCATGGAGGTATACTGCAACAAAGGTGGATTTAAACTAGATGGAGGGGTGGTAAGTGAACAGCAGGTAGGCAGGGATCCGATAGAGTGGTATTACATCCTACCCCCCAGACTAGCAGGGAAGGACTCGGGGTGGCCAAAAAAGGAGAGAGTAGAAGAGAGGAAATAGAGCCCAGTGAAGGGAAGGGGGCAGGATGGAGGGTGGTCTCGATGAATGCAAGAAGCTTACAAGTGTGGGGCATGTCCTGGACATGGTTCTGGCGTATGGGGATCTGGTAAGGGACCTGGTTGTAGAGGATCCCCTGACTGGGAGTGACCACAATACTGTCTGGTTTCAAATAAGCATGGGGGGAGAGATTTAGGACACTGGCAGTGGACTTGGGGGACAGACTTTGTGGGCATGGGAAATAGTCTCAAGGATCACTTGAAGGGGATTACAACAATGACAAATGTGGAAAAGAGATGGGAAGTCATAAAATTGGGACTTCATGAGACCTGCACTAAGGTGAAGCGTAAGGGAGCAAGGTCACATAAACCATGCTGATGGTCCAGTGAGGTTCAGGTAGTGGTCAGAGAAAAGATGGCTGCCTACAAAAAATATAAAACAACGAGCGGGGATAAGGAAAAGAAAATGTACCATCTTGCATCTAGAAAAGTCACCCAGATGGTGCGGGGGGCAAAGTCCAGTAAAGAGCAGCGGCTGGCACAGGGAGGGGAAAAGGGGTTCTTCCGGTACATTGGGGAGCAGAGAAAAACTAAGGGCCATCTCAGCAGGTTGAGATCAGAAGGAGGGTGGGTGGAAGAGGCGAGGGACCAGGCAGAGGTATAAAATGAGTACTTCGCTTCTGTGTTCTCTAGGGAGGGGGATGGGATATCTACAAAGCAAGACACTATAGGGATAGACGTGGTAGTGAGTGGGATCAGGGGGGCAGCAGAAATGGAGCAAGAGGGAGGGAGAGGTACCCCAGAGGTGTCACATCAGGATAAGGATAAAAAAGCCAGTAAGATGGAGGGGACGGATGATGCTATCTCCACCGAAAGGGTGTGGTTAGCCCTTAAGGGCCTAAAGAAAGATAAATCTCCTGGGCCGGATGGCATTCATCCAAGAGTACTATGGGAATTTGGCATACATACCGGCTGCACCCCTGGCAGAGCTCTTCAACAGGTTGCTTGAGACAGGGAGGGTACCTAGGAATTGGTGAGAGGCATGTGTGCCAATCCATAAGGGGGTCGAGGTGAGGTACCAGGTAACTATAGACCCATCAGTTTGACCTCGGTGGTGGGAAAATTAATGGAGACTATACTAAAGGAACGATTGGGGGTGTACTTGGAGGAGATGGGAGGTCTGGATAGTCGGCAATATGGGTTTGTGCCAGGTAGATCATGTAAAACCAATCTTGTGGAGTTCTACGAATGGGTAACATCAGAACTGGACAGGTGAAAGCCTGTGGATGTATTATACTTGGACTTCAGCAAGGCGTTCGACTCTGTCCCCCACAATGGTCTGGTGGAGAAACTGACGATGTTGGGATTAGGTCCTATGATGGTCAGAAGGATTGAAAACTGAGTAGCTGGACACACCCAGAGAGTAGTGGTCAGTGTGGAGCTCTCGAATCCTAGAGAGGTTGGTAGTGGGGTACCGCAGGGCTCGGTCCTGGGTTCAGTCCTCTTTAATGCATATATTTCAGACATCAGGAAGGGTATAGGGTGTGAAATGAGTCTCTTTGCTGATGACTCCAAGATAAGAGCAGTAGTTGAGGAGGAAGAGGGGAGGTTGGCCCTGCAATGGGACCTGGACACCATGGAAAGGTGGGCTCACACATGGAAATTAAATTTCAATATCACCAAATGCAAGGTGTTAAATCTTGGGCTGGGAAATCCTAAACACAGGTACACCCTGGGAGGGTAGGCACTGGAGGCCTCAACAGGAGAAAAAGACCTAGGGGTCATGGTGGATGCATGTATGAATAACTTCGAGCAGTGCAGGAGAGTGGCTAACAAAGCAAAGAGGATTTTGGGATGCATCATAAGGGGGATCACCTCTAAGAGCAGGGAAATGATTCTGCCACTGTACAGTGGATTGGTTAGACCACACCTTGAGTACTGTGCACAGTACTGGAGACCACACTTGAAGAGGGACATACAGCTCCTGGAGATGGTACAGAGGAGGGCAACTAAGATGATACGAGGACTCGGTGATTTGACGTATGAGGACAGACTTGAGGAGCTCTGCCTGTTTTCATTGGAGGAGAGGAGAGACAGGAGGGACATGGTTGAGGTCTTCAAGTACCTCAAGGGAATAAATAGGGTAAACACGGAGGGGATCTTTATACTAAAGCAGGGAGGTATCACCAGAGGACATGGTTTGAAGTTGGAAGGTGGAAGGGTGAGGGGGGAAAGAGGAGGAGGTTTTTCACTGAGAGGGTGGTAGATCCTTGGAACGTGCTGCCTGGTGAGCTGGTTCAGAGATCCACAGTGGAGGGCCTCAAGAGAGGGTGGAACAGACACAGAAAGTGGATGTATCAGATGATGGCCTGGCCCAGGGGGGTGGGGATGGATGATAGGGGTTTCTGGAAGACAAGGGGGGGAGCCTCAGTACCCAACTAAGGATCTGAGGTTCGAGCAGACTCTATAGACTGTAAGCCTAATCTGCTGGCAATTAGTATGTTAGAAACAAATCAGCTGAGCTACAGGCACTCTTAGCAGTGTGGAGGGTGGATATTGCAGCTGTCACAGAAACATGGACAACTGAGCACCGGGACTGGGATCTGGCAATCCCAGGATACAAATTATACAGAAAGGATCATAAAGGAGGGAGGAGGGGCGGAGGGCAGTCTATGTGAAGGATGGGATCAAATGCACAAGGTATTAGGGGGAAGAAGGAGAACAGAGGCAATCGGACTGCAGCTCCTAGACTCAAGGGGTAGAAAACGAGGTTTGGAGTGGTATACAGGCCGACGTACCAGTCTAAGGAACTTGACAGGGAATTAGTGGGACAAATCAGAAAGGTATGTAGAAAAGGGAAGGTGGTCATTGTGGGGGATTTCAACTTGCCGGGGGCTGACTGGAGCATTCCGGTCACCTCTAGTGCTAGGGAGCAAGTGTTTCTGGACGCAATCCAGGAGGGTATCCTGACACAGTTGGTTAGTGTACCTACTAGGCTAAAGAACACTTTAGATCTGGTATTGTTGAATGGGGAGGCAGTAAGGGAAATAAAGGTGGAGGACCCACTGGCCGACAGAGATCACCAAGCAACGTGGTTTAATATCACGATGTTCAGGGAGACAGAGAAATCAGTTACTCGGTGGTAAACTTCAGGACAGCGGACTTTGGGAGGATGCAGGAAGCACTGAAAGAGAAACTGGAAGGGATAAGGCAGGAGATGGATGTGGAGCAGAAATGGGATATTATTAGACATGGGATTACAGAGGCAATAGAAGCCTGCACCAAGACACAGTGTAAGAGGAACAGAGCAATAAAACCATGCTGGTTGAACAGTGAGGTTGTGGAGGTGGTGAGGACAAAACAAGTGCTGCACCAGAGGTATAGGAGGACTGGGAAGGAAGTGGACAGGGAGGAATATACAAGATGGTCCAGGGAGCTGGCCAGAAAAGTGAGAGAAGCCAAGGCACAGACGGAGCTGAGATTAGTGCAGGAATTGAGGGGTGGAGAGTGGATGGAAAAGAGGCGGAGCAGGCAGAAGCACTGAATGAATACTTTGCTCTGTGTTCACGGAAGAAAAGGGGCACTGCTACCACCAAGGGATGGGAGGGTGGGGATAGTGGGAGAAGGCGACAGATGGAAGAATTGAGGCAAGAAGAGTCCTAGAGGGACTGAGGGCACTGAAGGTAGACAAGGCACCAGGGCCAGATGGTATCCACCCCAGGGTGCTGAGGGAGATGGTGGAGGTGTTGGTGGAGCTGCTGGTGGATCTGTACAGCACCTCACTGGAGTTGGGATGTGTGCCACTGGACTGGAGAATGGCACATGTAGTACCATTACACAAGAGCGGGCCAAGGGATGAACCAGGTAATTACTGTCTGGTAGGTCTCACCTCCATAGTGTGCAAACTCATGGGAATGATATTAAAGGAAAGACTGGTGTCGTACGTGGAGGACAATGGCCTCCTGGATGTGAGGCAGCATGGGTTCATTTCAGGAAAGTCTTGTCATACCAACTTGATACAATATTATGACTGGGTGACAGGTGAGCTGGATAAAGGTCATGTGGTGGGTGTTCTTTACTTGGACTTCAGCAAGGCCTTCAATTCAGTGCCTCATGGGCAGCTTGGAGGGAAGCTTACTGGTGTAGGGGTAGGGGCAGAAATGATGAACTGGATTTCAAGCTGGCTGAGTGGGAGGCTGCAACGGGTGGTGGTGAGAGGGGAGCTCTCAACACCAAGGCCAGTGATGAGTGGGGTGCCATAGGGCTCTGTGCTGGGGCCAGTATTATTTGGGCTCTTCATATCAGACATTGCACACAGGGTGGTGAGCAAGGTAAGTCTGTTCACTAATGACACCAAAATCGGAGCAGTGGTGGATGGAGGAGAGGGATGGAAGCAGCTGCAGGGGGACCTAAGAAAGCTAGAGAAGTGGTCAGAGAGGTGGCAGCTGGGGTTCAGTGCAAAGAAGTGTAAGGTTATGCACTTTGAGGTGAAGAAACCAACGAGAGAACACTGGCTGGGGGTTAAGCTGGGGATCACTGAGGAGGAAAGGTCCTGGGGTAATGATAACAGGGATCATAAACAACCCTGCCCAGTGCAGGGTATGGTTTACAAAGTGAACAAAATGCTGGGGTGCATAGCGGGGGGGTTCATTCAGGTGAAGAGAGGTGATCTTCAATCAATCAATCAAACTTTATTTAACCAAGCAATTACATCATTGAGCAAGCAATTACATCATTGAGCAAGCTCATTTTCAAGATGGTCCTGGACACAGAGGACACTTATAGTTACAGTAGACAACACTTTATACAAAAGTAGACATCAGTACAGGCAGTTACAATATACAAAGTCAGTACTTGGATGAATCAGACATGTAAAGCAAGTGCAAATATAGGCATTTAAAGTGTAGCGTATAATAGGTTGTAGCTTATAGAGTGCAAGTGAGGAGAGGAAGGAGGGACATAGAGAAGGGCAGTGAGAAGAAAGGGTATCAGCAACATAGTAGAGAGGGAAAATAGGGCAGCCTAATAGAATGAGGCCCCCTGCAAAGCTAATTGATGAGAGGGGGGAGGTGGGGGGGGGGTTGCCCTAAAGGGATGCTGGCTAACATGGGAATTAGGCAGCCCAGGATTACAGAGGTTAAGGGACTCAGTTGAGCGGGGTAAGGCTTTACCTAAAACAATCACACACTGTTTTCAGGCCTCTGTAGAACAGCACCCTAAATATAAAATGGCTGGGCAGCAGGACAGTTTTAATTAATTTTTGCATGCTATTCTGAAGCACTGGTAAAAAGGAGCTAATGGCAACTGAGCCAAGACATGTCCTTGTTCGTGGTAGCTTAAGGAGGACAAAAGAGGAGTTCCTTAGTCGTAGGCACCCTTTGAATGTTCAAACAGGTCACAGATATAGGGAGGTAGTTTGCTGGACAAAGCCCGGAATAGTCACGTGAGGGCATTTATTTGCCTCCTCGTGAGAGGAATGGCCAGTCTAATGCTTGGTACAATGAGCAGTGATGAGTCTGCAAGGGCAAGTCAAGAACAAATCTCAATGCGCAATGATAGAGTGTATACAGCTTTTGGAGCGCATACTGGGGGCAATGGCTGTATAGGAAGTCGGCGTAGTCAATCAGGGGAAGAAAGGTTGTTTGAACCAACCACTTTCTAGCTTCCAAGGTGAGTAGGCATCTTATATGGTAGAAAATACTGAGGCACTGCCTCCCCCCCCACAGGTTGCTGGCAAGGCCGCACTTAGAGTATTGTGTGCAGTTTTGGAGGCCATACCTAAAGCGTGATATCAGGCTACTGGAGGTGTGCAGAGGAGGGCAATAAAGATGATATGTGGAATGGAGGGGAGAGACTATGATAGCAGGCTGGGAGATGTGAATATGTACACCCTGGAGAATAGAAAGGACGGGGGGGCATGATAGAGACATTCGGGTATCTGAGGGGAATCAATAAGGATGGGGCAAATGGGGTCTTTAAACTAATGAGGGGGAGGGACACCAGGGGGCATGGGCTAAGAATAGAGGGGAGAAGATATAGGAGGGAAATAAGGAGACACTATTTCACAGAGAGGGTGGTAGCAAAATGAAACACACTACCAGAATGGGTGGTATCATGTAAATCTATGAACAGCTTCAAAAGGGCATGGGACAGGAAATGGGGAGAGTGAGGGTGGGGAAGGTGGGGGCGGCAGTGGGATGACAAAGGGGAGAGGTGGAGCAGCTGCAAACTAAGTGTGCTAGCTACACACTGAAGTAGACTTAGATAGATTGCATGGTCTTTCTGCTGGCACATTCATATGTTCATATAATGTTGTTATTATTTTATTGATAATTTGTTTATTGACCTTTGCTCCTTGTTATAGACTTGAAAAGTTCTGCCACCACTGTGTAAACTGTTACTATTCTATTATTGTGTTACTTGTGTTTGTGGTTTTTTTTAATGAATTTATATATGAATAAAAATCTTTGAAATTATCTTTCCTAGCTTTTTGTGCTAATGTAATTTCTATTTTAATGTGTCTTGCGCATGCAACGCAGACAACATATTGTGGTTGCTTCAGTGGAGAAGAGGGTTTCGGAGGCACAGTCCTGCTGCAGCCAATGGCACCACTGCTTTTTGTGTCCAGGCTCTGTGGCACCAATGGTGTAGCACGCTGTCTATGACAGCAGTTGAGAAGTGTGACACCACATTGAAATTAGTTAGGCTCTGCAATCAGAGAGTGCCACGGGGCGGTCCCTGATTGCAGCAGCCAATTACTGCTTGCCTCGTCTGGTGTCCCCATCAAGCAACATAGCGGTGGATTCTCTGTCAGCTTGTCATAGTCCCCACAGAAGCCAAGGAATAGCCTCTGCCTTATATGGTCCCTTTGAAAGCTGACAGGGTGCCCAATCCCCCATTGAAATAATGTACCTCCTCCCATTTCTTGTGTGCCGAGGGGGTGCCCAATCCCCCTCGGCTCATGCAATCCCTCCCAACTCTGTATGGCTGGTAGGGGTGCCCAATCCCCCACTGGCTACATCCCCCCCAAAAAAAACACTCAGGTGGCATTTTGGGAGCCCACCAAAAGTGTGCCAAATGTCCCTGTAAAGAAATAAACCGTCCCACAACATTTTTTTTTTAACCTGTAAAACAGAAAACGGTCCCTCATTGAGTCCGGTGGCTCCTCCCCAAATCCACCCCCACCCTCTGTGCACCCTACCTCCCCACACCCCTTACTTACCTCTGCAGCCCAGCACAGTAATCTTCGGTGGACCAGGAACATGTCTGCACTCTTCAAAGCTGACCGCAAACTGAAGAAATGCTGGTAAGCTGTATAATGGCATAAATGTTTTTTTTCTAACTTATGTGGATATCGAGGCCATTTTTTTGACTTTTGCAACCAAATTTTCAATATGGAGTTTTTGGGACCCTTCCTCGTGAATTCAGCCACTGTCATGGCATTATTCAGTCCTGAAAGGTGATTCTGCGGTCACTGCACAGAACCATCTTTAAGGACTGAGTAATGAAATGACAGTGTCGTTGTTCATGACGTGACCTCCCAAAAACCTATGTTGCAAATTTGGTGAAAAATCAAAAAATTAAGGACTTACTGAGCGCAAGCGCTATAGCAGTTTCCACACACACTCATAACTTCACCCATTTGTAATATTTTCCCTCCAGATTTTCAACACTGACATTTTTTTTATACCTCCTTATGAATAGTGCAGCTGTCATTTTTCCCATCCTGGCCGAAATGTGTTTTCGCACTACCGGAGCAGAATAGAGCAGTCGCTGTGGGAAATCAGTGTTCAGGACAGATTATGAAAACCACAGTGACACTGTTCATAAGCAGAGGTCCTAAAATGTCTAAGTTGAAAATCTGGTGACAAAAGTCCATAAAATGACTATGTTACAAGCGTGCATTGCGCAGTTCCCATGCACACTCATAACTTCGACAATTTGTAATATTTTTACTCAACATTTTCAACATTGTCAATTTTGCACACGTCCTTATTAGTACTACAGCTGTCATTTTTCAGATCCTGCCCAAAAGTGTTTTCACACAAGTAGCGCACTATGGCGCGGTCACTGTGGGAAATCAACGATCAGGACAAATGAAGAAAATCATAGTGACAGCATTCATGAGCAGAGGTCCCAAAATGCCTATGTTAAAAATTTGGTGAAATAATTCCACTAAATGACTGTGTTACAATTATGTATTGCACAGTTTCTAGGTATGCTCATAAATTTTAGCATTTTCAATATTTTTACTCAAGATTTTCAACACTGCCATCTCTTCACACCTACCTATGAATGATACAGCTGTCATTTTTCACATCCTGCCCAAATGGTGTTTTCCCACATCTGGCATAGAATGGAGCGGTCACTGTGAGAAATCAACTTTCAGGACAGATTAACAAAATCACAGTGCCACAATTCATGAGCAGAGGTCCCAAACACTTTCATGAGGTGGGGGTCACAAAAATGCTGTGTTGCAAATTTGAATTGCAAATACCAACAAATGGCTGGGGCATTAGGGTTTCTAACCATAACGTCCCAACCAGTACAGACTGACAGGCGTCAGGGGTGTGTCTTTGCATTGCCGGCTGTCATGCTCATGCCATACCATCCCCCCACCCTCAAGCTACTGACAGGCATTGAGGCGTGCCCTGGACTCTTCGCCCCCACAGTTCACCCCATTCTCCTATGCTGCACCCATTTCAGTGTACTTCCTTATGAAATGGGGTGACTGTAAAGCCGAACACCCCAAGGCACATCTCGGCACTTGTCGGTGTCTGCAGGATAGGGTGAGGTAAAATGCCATGAGTGTTACAGCCGAATGGGGTGAGCGTAAGGCCCAAGGACCTCAAGGCACAATGCAAGGTTTGTCACACTGCAGGGTAGAGTGAGCTGAAATGCCATGAGCATTGTGACCGATGCCCAAAGGCACACCTCAGTGCCTGTCAGTCTCTATAGGGTGATGTGGGGTTTGACATCATTTTCATACTTCACTGCCATTCCTATTATGCATCTGTTCAACTCCTGCACTAACGATGCCAATGTCAGCAAGACAACATTCGGCATTGATAAATGCTTATTTTCTTAGCTTTCCTAATTTCCTTCTTGCATCTCCTTAGATGTTGTTTTTATGATTCAATTATTGAAGTGGTAGGTGACAATTTCTGTTTTTTGTATAATTTATTCTTCTTTTTAAGAAGTCTCCTAATCTTTTTATTTAGCCATATTGGTCGTTTAGTGGTATTCTTAATATTCCTTAATTTAGATATGCTTTCATTTGCTATATTTGATATAGTTGTTTTTACAATATTCCACATTTCTTCTGTAGACAGGTTTTGTAGTATAGTGGCCAAGTCAATATCATTCTTTTTTTTTATCTGCCTGATGTTAGCTTTTTCAAACAAATAGATCTCAGTCTAACATTTTAATGGTATATATTCAAATACCACTGCATACGTAACACATTTATGGTCACTATTACCCAATGGTGGACCAGTTGTACCTGATCAGGGACCCTGGTTTTCCATTTTTACCGGTAACACCGGTAACAATCACGGAATCCTGCTTGGTTTGCGGATTTTGAATTCTTGTACCGGTGCCTCACGGAAATTGCATGTCACTGCACAGGATCTCTAAGATTTCAGCAACTTTTTACATTTTTTTTTAATTTTCTCTATGTCCCCTTCTCACAGCATCAGTCTCCACTTTTCAGAGATCCCTAGGCTGGCTATCCCTTAGCTTAACCCCCAGCTAATGCTCAGGAGCTCCTGTGGTCCTGCCCCTATCCTGTCTGGATTGTACCCCCCAAGGTGGGAAGGAAGGAGACCCCAGGTCACCCCTCCACACTCCCTTTGTGTGTGTCAGGCAGCTCAGTGGGTCCCTCGTGGAGCCTGGTTATGAAGTCTGGAGCACCTGGGTCCCTTCTGCCAGTGGCCGATGTGGGGTGATTGTTCTGGTTTTCTGATCTTTGTCCCTGAGGGCACCGGCACTACAGGAGATCCAGTGAGGTAGGTCACATAGAAACATGCCACTGCTCCAGATCCTGGCTAGCGTCGTCCCCTACTGATCACTCTGCAGCACCTTTGGATCACCACCTGTGGTCACACAGGTGGTGGTAAAGCAGCAGGACCTGTAGCCCACCCTCCCTGGAGAAGGAGGGCAGTCCCCCAGGTGCTTGATCCTACTCCCCTGGCCAGACCTCCAGCAACCCGAGTTCACTTCTGACCCTGGGTCACTGGCATTGCAAGCAATAGTGCTACCGCAGCGCCAGCAGGCCTGCCCAGATTTCAGCATCTTAAAATGAATGCTGCTGTACTTTGCGTTCTTCCTGTTTTGCTGCATATAGAGTCAGTAAGGAAATCACTCGCGCTGCTTTGTTGTAATCAGCCATTCAGTTTAACTACCCATTACTAGTGGTTAGAGTAACAAACAGTGAATGAACTGGGTACATCCAGCAGACCTGGGTTTGATTCCCACAACCTCTACTTGCATACTGTGTGACTCCAAGCAAGTCACATAACCTCCCCAGTGCTTCTCAGTCACTCCTGAAAACAGACAGTTCTGCCTAGTGGGCCTTACTTGCTTTACAAAGAATATAAAAAATACCAATATATGTTTACTACATCATGGAATAGTAGTCAGGGTACCATGTAATTTACCTGAGTTTTACTTGGGCTGCAGTGATTTTGTATAGGTAAAGATAAATGTTCAGATACATTTTATGTGTTTTATAAGCCTGTTTTTAGATTTTAGTCAGATTTTTATTGTATTCTTTGCATATAAGAATCTAGGTTGTAGATTGCTAAATGCAGGATCACTGTTACCAACTAGCTTATTCAAGTTTATAATCAGTAGGGCCATCCAAAATCCTCAGTTCTTTGAATGAAAACTAGTCTGAATGAAAGTATGTTCACAAAGGAGAAATTGCCTTACTACTTATGAAAAGACTTCACAGTTAGCACCCCATTTAGGTGAATTGGATAATTTGCACCTTTTCCCCCACCTGCTGTTTCAGTCTCTGTGACAACAAAAAGTTTTCTGATAGACTGCTTCAACAAGAAGCAAATGTTAAGTATTTAAGTGTACTTATGTTTGGCCAGTGGATTTTGAAAGCACAGTCAATGACGTACAGAAGGTAAGACCCCAGGGGCTGTATGATGCTGGTGGGCAGAGTAGTGCTCAATTCACATCTGAGCTCAGACATGAAAAGTGGGAGACACCCTTTCATGGACACCAAGTTAAAAAAAAGCATCCACATATCTGGGAGATGCATAAATCCATTTGAACGTCCTCCACTAATCACTTATGGACTTTTTAGGTGAAGACACTGTATTTCAAAGAAGCAAATTCAAGCAGTTTTTTTTTTTTGCTCCTCCTACCCCCTGGCCATCCACTCCTTCACGCTTGCCAAGGCCTCCTACCACTGCTGCTGAGTCCCAACCACCATCCACTGCCGCTTACTGCTGTGCTACCAGGTAACCCAAAGTAATCCTTCATTGGGTGAGCCCCTACCCCTGTGGAGGCTAATCGGGGAGGAGAATTGCCCTAAAGAGCTTCCTGTATATCCCGGGCATGGTAGGGGTCAGAACAGACACATGTCTGGGGCTTACAGCTTATGGAGGGACCAACAGCTGTCCTTCGTTGGTCAGCAGGTGTTTTCCCATTTTTTGGGAGTGTGACAGGCCACATGATGTCAAGGCACAAGCTGACGTCCATCCCTCCCTCCTGCAGTGAGGGCTGACATGTTGTCATGCCTCTGGCCTCCATCAGGGGCCAGCAAATGCTGAGCTGTGAACCCACCCTCCCTCCCAGGAGAAGGTGAATGGTCATTGGACACTCAAGTCTTCTCCCACCAGCTGGCCCTTCAACACCCAAGTCTGTTCCTAAACCTGGTCAGCGGTGTCACAGGCAGAAATCCAATTCAGGCAGTTAAATTATAGATAGGAAAAACAAGGCAGCCAACCTTAGTGGTGATGATTCCGATTAATTCACATCTGAGTTCTACAAGCAAAGAGACCAAGTCATTTGTAACTTGTGCATGTCGGGTGTGGGTGTTGAAGAGGGGGATCATAGTGCTGTCACTACTGCCATCACCCCAGAGGGATGTGGACTGCATTAGTTGCTACTGCCATTACACCGAAGGGGTGGGGCTGTAGTGCTTCTGCCATCAACATTGATGGATGGAGAATGTAGTACTGCTGCCATCACACCTAAGGGATAGGGGCCGGTGCTGCTACTTCTGTCACACCTGAGGAATGGTGACCGTAGTACTGCTGCCATCACACCCTAAGGGATGGGGGCCACAGTGCTGCTGCTTATGTCACACCTGAGGAGGAGGTCATAGTGCTGTTGCTGCTGCCATCACATCAGAAGGGGATGGGGCGTAGTGCTGTTGGTGCTGCCATCGCATTTGAGGGATGGGGTTATAATGCTGCTTCTATCACACCTTAGGGATGGGAGCTGTACTGTTTCTGCTGCCATCACATCTTGTACCTAAACTAACTTTAAATTGGTACAAGGATAGAAGGATGTGTAATAGTGGAGGTCAAAATTGCTAAAATGCATGTTAGCAGAGTTAAAAAATTGTTAAATAAATTACACAAAACCAAACACTGGTAAAACCGGATTTTGGCTTAACAGTCACCGGTGACAATACCGTTTTTTATAATGTGTAAAACGGAATATGCCCTTTCTCAATCCCGGTAAACCAGTGTCCCTGTACCTGATACAACCTGAATTTCCTCAGAACTCAATACCAGGTCCAATAAATGATTATTCCTAGTTGGTTCTTTCACATGCTGTATTAAATGGTTATTATTGCAATTTTTGAGAAATTGTTTTTCAGCAATACTGAATGCCAGATTTTGCTCGCAATCTATATCATCAATATTATTATACCCCATTACTGTTAATTACCCTAGTTCACCTGCTTTTTCTATTTCATTGACGATATACTGCATAGTTTCAGTTGTACTACTAGGGTGGCGATATACAATACCAACTATAATAGATTTGGAACATCCCAATGTATTTTAATCCAAACTGATTCAGTGTTATTTCCTACTTTAATTTTATTTGTAATATCTGTAGAATTAAGTTGCTCAGTACCAGATTGCTACACCACCTCCTTTTTATGTTTGCTTGCACGCATGTGTAAGAAACGTAGTGCCATCATCTGAGTTTTTGTAGGTGTGGCACCCTGTCTTCCAATTCAGTCAGTGTATTTGCAGGCACAGCCACAGTTCACCAATCACTGCTGCAGCTGTCTATGACAGCAGTTGAAAATGCAATGCCATATAGCTGAAAGGGAGAGCTCCGCTTCAGTGAGCAGCGATAAGATAGTGTTGGTTAGTATATTGCCAGAAATCCTGCTTGTATACCTCTCTGCTTTCTCTTCTCGGAACATAAATTCAGTTTGAAGTAAACTTTTCCTAGGACTAGGACTATCTTTCCGGGAGAAGACAACAGGGGTGCTCAATCCCCCTTCGGCTCAATTAATCCCCCCAAAAGAAAAAGACTTCCAGTTGCCACGCTGGGAGCCCACCCCAGCATGGCACATATCTGTGACAACACAGGGATGCCCAATCCCCGTCGGCTCCACTGCCCTCAAAAACCCCAAAATCTTCCAGCTGCCATGCTGGGAGACCACCACTGCATGGCACAAGTCCTGCATCGTCGTCCTCAGCTCCACTGCCCCCCCCAAAAATCTTTCAGCTGCCACGCTGGGAGCCCACCCCAGCATGGCACAAGTCCTGTGTCGTCCTCCTAAAAAGAAAACAAACACCTGAAAAGAAAAAAGCGGTCCCTCGTTGATTGTCTTGCCCCCAACCCACGCCCATCCTCTGTGCATCCACCTCCCCACACCCCCACCTCACCCCATACTTACCTCTGGAGGCTGGTGAGATGATCTTCGGTGGACCAGGAACACGTCTGCACTCTTCAAAGCCGACCGCAAACTGAAGAAATGCCTGTAAGCTGTATAATGGGATGAATAGGATTTTTTCAACTTTGATGCATAACCCAGGCATTTTTTGGAATTTTGGCACCAAATTTTCAACACGGGGTTTTTGGGACCCCTCCTCATGATTTCTGGCATTGTCATGGCGTTAATCATCCCCGAAAGTTGATTTCGTGGTCACTGCATGGAACCACCTTTCGGGACTGATTTGCAAAATGACAGTGTCTGATTCATGGTAGGCTAAAACCCGATGTTCAGAAGTGGTGAAAACATTTCAAAATGACTGATTCTGAGCATCGCATTTACGCAGTTCCTACGACGCTCATAAGTTCATGAATTTTAATATTTGCACTCAGATTTTCAACATTGCCATTTTACCACACCTCCTTATGAGCAGTACAGTTGTCATTTTTCACATCTCGCCCAAAATGTGTTTCCGCACATGTAGCACACAATGGCGCAGTCGGTGTGCAAAATCATTGTTCGGGACAGATTAAGAAAATCACAGTGACACTTTTCATGAACAGATGTCTTAAAATGGCTATGTTAAAAATTTGGTGACAAAAGTCCATAAAATGATTGTGTTACAAGCGAGCATTGCACAGCTTCAACGCAGGCTTGTAAGTTCATGAATTTGTAATATTTTCAGTCCAAATTTTCACCAGTGGCATTTTTCCACACTTCCTTATGAATAGTACAGCTGTCATTTTTCACACCATGGCCGAAATGTGTTTTCGCGCTTCCAGCGCGAAATGCGTGGTAAGCAATGAAATCACTGTTCGGGATGAATTAGAAAATCCACAGTGACACTGTTCATGGCGGAGGTCCCAAAATGCCTGTGTCGACAATCTGCTGTAAAAAATCCCCAAACTAATGACATTACATGTGTGCGTGCACAGTTTCTACGCACACTCATTCACCAGTTTTTATGTTTGCTTGCACGCATGTGCAAGAAACATAGTGCCATCATCCGAGATTTCAGAGGTGTGTCACCTCCTTCTCCAATTCAGTCAGTGTGTTGGCAGGCGTGGCCCTGTAAGCCCAATGCATGCTGGAGCTGTCTATGACAAGCTCCAAAATGCAGTAATACAGTTGAAAGGGGGGCTATGCTTGAGTAGTGGCGATAAGATATAAGCCTGCTCATGCACAACTCCCCTACACACACACACATGCGCATGCTGCGTTAACACTACGCACACACTCTATAAGCGGTGCTGCGCTCCCCCAAAGCCTCTCAAATACCCACGCTGGGTGCCCACCCAAGCGTGGCAGCCAATGATAGCCGGCCAGGGGTGCCCAATACCCATCGGCTTCCTCCCCTGAGTACAAGGTGCCACGTGAGCCACCCGGCATGGCAAGTGATGCTTTGGCCGGCGAGGTGCCCAATCCCCCATCGGCTGAATGCCCCAACCATCCTTGTGCCACTGGGAGCCAGCCCAGCATAGCCAAGCGTCCGCGTCATCATTGAAAAAAAAAAAACCTGTAAAAACGGTCCCATGCCAGTCTCCCTGGCCCCCTCCACAACCGCACCCACCCTCGCACCTGCCTCCACACCCTACACCCCATGCGCACACTCCGAGCTCAACGCGACGATCTTCAATCAGACCGGGAACCGTCTGCACTCTTCAAAGCTGACACGAACTGAGAAATGCCCGGTAAGCTGTATAATGGGCTAGATAGGGGTTTTCAACTTTATTGCATATCTCAGGCATTTTTGGAATTTTTGCACCACATTTTCAACATGGGGTTTTTGGGACCCTTCTCATGAATGATGTCACTGCCATGGCGTTATTGGGCCGAAGGGTGATTTCACAGTCACTGCGTGAAATCACCGCTTTGAGCCTGAAGCCATGACAATATTATATTCATGAAGGAGTCTAAATACTCATGTTAATTCAGTGCAAAAATCAAACAATGACTGTTTTATTAGCGTGCATTGTGCAGTTCCTACGCAGGCTCGTAAGTTCATGAATTTTCAATATTTTCACTCCAGATTTTCAACATTGCCATTTTACCACACCTTCTTATGAGGCAGTACAGCTGTCATTTTCACGTCACCCAAAGCGTGTTTCCACCCATAAGCGCACAATGGCGCGGTCGGTGTCTGCAAAATCAATGTAAGGGACAAATTAAGAAAATCACAGTGATACTGCTCATGAGTTGAGGTCTTAAAATGGCTATATTTGAAAATTTGGTGAAAAATTCCTAAAAATGACTGTTTCAGACGTCGTTGCATAGTTCCTCGCATGCCGTAAGTTTCGCAATTTTAAATATTTTCCTCCAGATTTTCAACATTGCCATTTTACCACACCTTCTTATAGGTAGTACGATGTCATTTTCACATCTCACCCAAATGTGTTCCGCCCATGTAGCGCGACAAACGTGGCAGTCGGTATGTGGATCAATGTACCAGGACAAATTAAGAAAATCACAGTGACACTGTTCATGAGCTGAGGTCTTAAAATGGCTATGTTGAAAATTTGTGACAAAATTCCTAAAATGACTGTTCTGACGATGGGTTATACAGTTCTATACTGCGCTAAGTAAATTAGCAATTTTTAATATTTTCACTCCAGATTTCAACATTGCCATTTACCAAAACCTTCTTCTGAGTAGTATAGCTGTCATTTTTCACATCTCACCCAAAACATGTTTCCTTGTATGGCGCTACAATGGCGCAGTCGATTATGCAAAATCAATGTCTGGGATAAATTAAGAAAATCACAGTGACACTGTTCATGAGCAAGGTCTTAAAATGGCTATGTTGAAAATTTTAATAAAAAATTCAAAAATGACTGTTTTCTGGCGTGCATTGCCAGTTCACGCGCTTGTAAGTTCAGCGACTTTCAATATTTTCACTCCAGATTTTCAACATTGTCATTTTACCACACCTTCTTATGAGTAATGTATGGCTGTCATTTTTCACATCTCACCCAAAATGTGTTTCCGCCGCTATAGCGCACAATGGCGCGGTCGATGTCTGCAAAATCAATGTACGGGACAAATTAAGAAAATCACAGTGACACTATTCATGAGCAAGGTCTTAAATGGCTATGATGAAAAATTTGGTGAAAAAATTCCTAAAATGACTGTTTTCAGAGTGCATTGCGCAATTCTTATGCACGCTCGTAAGTTCACGAATTTTCAATATTTTCACTCCAGATTTTCAACATTGCCATTTTACCACACCTCCTTATGAGCAGTACAGCTGTCATTTTTCACATCTTGCCCAAAATGTGTTTCTGCCCAAATAGTGCACAATGGTGCAGTTGATGTGCAAAATCAATGTATGGGATACATTAGGAAAATCACAGTGACACTGTTCATGAGCAGAGGTCTTAAAATGGCTATGTTGAAAATTTGGTGAAAAAATTCCTAAAAATGACTGTTTTACGAGCCTGCATTGCACAGTTCCTATGCATGCTCATAAGTTTGCGAATTTAATATTTTCACTCCAGATTTTCAACATTGCCATTTTATTACACTTCCTTATGAACACTGCAGCTGCAATTTTTCATACGTCGCCCAAAATGTGTTTTCGCACATGTAGCGCACAATGGTGCTGTTGGTGTCTGAAAGCAATGTTTAGGACAGATTAAGAAAATCACAGTTACACTGTTCATGAGCAGAGGTCTTAAAATGGCTATGTTGAAAATTTGGTGACAAAAGTCCATAAAATGACTGTGTTACAGTGAGCAATGCGCAGGTGTCCGCACCCTCATAAGTTCATGACTTTGTAATATTTTCAGTCCAGACTTTCACCAGTGGCATTTTTCCACACTTCCTTATGAACAGTACAGCTGTCATTTTTCACAACATGGCTGAAGTGTGTTTTCACACTTTCAGCGCTGAGATGCATGATCGCTGTGGGAAATCATTGTTCGGCACAGATAAAGAAAATCACAGTGACACTGTTCATGATCGGAGGCACCAAAATGCCTGAGTTGACAATCTGCTGTAAAAAATCTCCAACCTAGTTATATTATGGGTGTGCGTTACACAGTTTCTATACACGCTCGTGACTTCACCATTTTTTTAATATTTTTACTGCAGATTTGCAACATTGCCATTTTTTACACCTCCCCATGAACAGTACAGCTGTAATTTTTTACATCCTGTTCAGAATGTTTTTGCACCTGTGGTGCTAAATGCCGTAGTCACTGTACATAAGCAGCTTTCGGCTAACAAACTGATATTCCCCTGTTCATGAGGTGGGGTCACAAAAAATCATGTTGAAAATACCAACGAATGCCTGAGGTATTAGGGTTTCCAACCATACCCAACCCTGTGAGAATGACAGGCATCAGGGGTGTGACTTGGGATTCTTGCCTGTGATGCTCATACCATTCCACACCCTGCAGCCAGTGAGAGGCATCGAGGTATGCCTTGGACTCTTCGGCCCCAAAGTTCACCCCATTCTCCTATATTGCACCCATCTTACCGTATTTCCTAATGAAATGGGGTGCGCATAAGGGCCAAAGACCCCAAGGAACACCGTGACACTTGTCAGAGTCTGCAGGGTGGGGTGTGGTGAAATGGCGTGGCCGTTATGCCTGACGACCCAAACACACACCCCAATGCCTGTCACTCTCTGCAGGTTGGTGGTGGGGTTGGCTTCAGTTCAATACTTCACTGCCATACTTATTACGCAGCTCTGTAACTTCTACACTACCACTGCCAATGCCAGCAAGCAAACATTTAGCATTGACAAATTCTTGTTTTAATATTTTCACTGCAGCTTTTCAACATTGCCATTTTTTACACCTCCCAATGAACAGTACAACTGTCATTTTTTACATCCTGTTCGAAATGTGTTTTTGCACCTGTGGTGCCAAATGGCGTAGTCTCTGTGCAAAAGCAGTTTCGGTAAACAAACTGATATTGCTACTGTTCATGAGGTGGGGGTCACAAAAAAAATGTTGAAAATTTGGAGTGAACATACCAACGATCACCTGAGGTGTTAGGGTTTCCGACCATCATGCCCCACCCTGTACAGAATGACAGACATCAGGGGTGTGACTTGGGATTGTCGCCTGTAATGCTCTATACCCCCACCCCCACCCACACCCTGCAGCCAGTGAGAGGGATCAAGTGTGCCTTGGACACTTCGGCCCCAAAGTTCACCCCATTCTCCTATACAGCACCCATCTCACTGTATTTCCTGATGGAATGGGGTTAACATAAGGGCCAAAGATCCCAAGGCACAACGTGACACTTGTCGGTGTCTACAGGGTAGGGTGTGGTGAAATGGCGTGGCTGTTATGCCTGACGACCCAAAGCCACACCCCAATGCCTGTCAGTATCTGTAGGGTGGTAGCCGGGTTGCCTTCAGTTCAGTACTTCACTGCCATTCCTATTATGCAGCTCTCTAACTCCTACACTACCAATCCCAATGCCAGCAAGTAAACATCCAGCATTGACGAGTGCTTGTTTATTATTTCCATTATTTCTGTACAGCTTGTAACCTTCAATATCCATTCCCCATACATCCTTTTCATTATTCCACCATGTTTCTGTGATCCCAATTATTTTCTTGGGTGACTCCTGAAGAGTTGCTCTGAGCTCATGTATTTTATGATTCATACTTCTTGCATTGACAAGCAGTACTTCAGTATTAGAAACATAGAAACATAGAATTTGACGGCAGATAAGGACTGCTTGGCCCACCCAGTCTGCCCATTTCTCTACCTACTGGATAAGCTGCAGATCCTAGTTAACCAGCAGCCTACTTCTTCCTACCCCCAACCCCCAGAATTGCCTTATGACTATCCCATGCATGCTTGAATTCCCCCACTGATTTTGACTCCACAACCTCCTCCGGAAGGCCGTTCCATGCATCCACAACCCTCTCTGTGAAAAATACTTCCTTAAATTACCTCTGGTGCCCCCCCTCTATCTTCAAATTGCCCTCTTGTTCTTGACACACCTCTTTTTTGAAAGATGCTACCCTCTTGGACTTTGTTGATTCCCTTGAGGTACTTGAAAGTTTCTATCATGTCCCCTCTCCTCCTTTCCTCGAGGCTACACATTAAGCTCCTAAAGTCTCTTCATATGACTTCCGTGCAGACCCTGCACCATTTAGTTCCCTCCTTGGACAGCTTCCATCCTGTCTATGTCTTCATGAGATTGGGTCTCCAGAACTGCACACAGTACTCCAGATGGGGTCTCACTAGCTATCTGTACAGAGGGATAATAACTTCCTGTTTTCTACTGGTGATGCCTCTCCCTATGCATCCCAGTATCCCCCCAGCCCTCCTTGCTGCCCTCTCACATTGTTTGCCCATCTTTAGGTCATCTGATATGACTACCCCCAGGTCCCTTTCCATTCTTGTTGTTGTTAGTATCTCACCCCCCCATTGTGTACTCTTTTTCTGGGTTTTTGTTTCCCAGGTGCATTACCTTGCACTTCTTAGCATTGAATCTAAGCTGCCATACATTATTGTTGTTGTGTTTATTTTTGTGCCTGTTGTATCCATATTTAGTACTTGCTTTATTCTTGGGACTTAACTGTCCACTTTTTCACTTCCCCATTAGTTTAAATCTTTATTTCTGAGATAGTCGAGAAAATCTGCTAATATTCTCATGCAGTTGCTATGCAAATGAAGTCCATCACAACACAGATCTTTATTGTGATAGAAGGATTCTCAGTTGTTTATATATGTAATGTTCCTTTCAGCACACCAGTTGCTTAGCTTTATATTAATTTTGAGAATAGTTTGATTTTTCTCCTTATGTGTTCTAGGTATTGGTAGAAGACCAGATATAGCAACCTGGATATTGTTGTGTACAAGCTGTTCCCCTAGAGAAATCAAATCCTGACAGATGTTCCTTTCAAGCTCAGACTCTACATCGTTTACTCCAATATGCAGAATAGTTTTTGAGTATTTGGGTATTTTAATTTTCCTAATATTTTCTTCAATATCTATAATTTGGGCCCCTGGAAAACACAACATATTTGTACTTTCTTCGTCATCACCACAAACATAGAAATCACAATATATGATTATAGAATCTCCCAGAACAAATTTTTTCCAGGCATCCTGGTGGTGGTGGTTGGGGGCGTCAGGGCTAGTATCTACAAGCATATGGTCCTGTAGTGGTGCAGACCTATTATTAAGTTCGATATGGGTTGTATCTCTAGGAATGGACCCTTTTTGTTTCAGCTTTTTTCTAACTGTCTCCAATTTTCTATTCTGTGCTAGTCTAGGAACATCTCCCCTACATTTCTTCGTATGCTGATTTTCTCCTTTTGTTGTTGTAGGGCTTTGACTCCCCTCGCTAATTTGTTTTTCTTTTGTTTTATGTACTGAAGTGTTTTCAACCTGCATTATGCTAATAATAACTTCCGTTTGTTCCAAATCTTTTAGGTGCTGTATTTCTTCTAATAGGGTTTTCCTTTTCCTTTTGAAGTCCATCTATTATTTCACATTTGATACATTCATATTCATCTATGTCTTTGACCATTATTGCAGTGTAATACTGCATGTTATGTGGAACCTTCTTCATGTAGTAATGCTAATATATCTCCTACATTAAACTTATTAGCTTTTGTCCCTTTTTTACCTGACATTATTATGTTTCTAGTACTTATGGTTAATCAGATTTTTCTTAACTTTTATACTTATAACCAACAATTTGGGGGAGGGTAGCTGTTCCTCTGCTTCCTCTGCGGATGCCTGCAGATGCCACTGGCCTCTGCCTGTGACACCACCACCTGTGCTCACTTCTGCTTGCTTTGCTAGTTTAATTTATCCATGGAAGACTCGATGTGATGTCACTGCCACTTCCGTTTCACTCGTGGTATTAAATTCCTATTTTGTGGTTTAAATAGAGAAATAAACAATGATTTACCACTGTCCTAAGCACTCTTTAGTATCCCAAATGACCACAAAAATGTCTAGGCTTTTGATTCAACAATTTTAAAATGCTCTTGCCTAATGACACTATCAGTGTTCTCCCAGGCAGAAATGACACTATCTTTAAAGAGTTAACACACCCTCATGCGGGTTGAAGTAACAAAAAATTACTGCCGGGTAGTTCAACAGCATTGTAGCTGCTACTCACAGCTCCTTTTACTGGCTGTCCTAATAATACCAAACTGCAATGACTACAGAAGGCAGTATGGTATGCATAATACAGGAGGCACAGTGCATGCAAAAGAGAAAGCAATTTGTCTGGCCCCTACATGGACACTGGTAGAGGGTCCCATCAGTGCAAAGCAGCAAATGGCTGAGCGCAAACAGGAAGAGTCTGAAGATTTGATCACAGAGATCTTCAAGTGAATTTCCTAGGATATTTTGGAAAAGCAAGACAAAATGGTATTTTCCACACCAATAAAGATGGAAGCAGACCCCTCAGAGATTGTGACTGTAAATCCATGGGCAGCAGGCCCAAGTCCAAGCCATATAGGAGAGGATGAAATGGAAGATGCTCTGCATTGGGAGGTAAACACCTCAGAAGGCAGTAAGCAATGGACAGTTTCAGGTGCTGAAGGCACAATCAGCTCCTGATCAAAGCAAGTAGAGCAAACCAAGTTGGAGCAAGTTGATAAGGCAGCTGACAGTGAGACTGGTCTGTCAGTGGCCTCAATTGCCAGAGAGCCACAAGAGACCGTAGAGGGGTCGAGAGAAATGCAATCCAGTACAGAGAAGGACTGCTTTTTCCCTGTGCTAGCCATCCAAAGCTTGCTTGACCAGGTCTGGGTCCCTCTAAGCTGGGCCACCAGTTTAGACTTGCCAAAAAGCAGTAAAGAGGAAGTTTAATCAGACACAGGACTGAGGCTGAATATTGACAGATCTATCCATTTTCCCCAAGGTGCATATGGGAGGAAATAGAACTAAACAGGCATGTCTGGTTATGGGAAGAAGCCAGTGCCAATGTCAATCTAAGAGTGAACATGTTTTGCAAATAAAATTATGTCACGAAAGACTGCAATTTTGTAAGCGTGGCAGAACTTTATACACAGACTCTGCCCAAATTGTGGCTACAGCTGGCAGAGAGACAGTCCACAATGTGCAAATGACTCAACCAGATGGGACCACTGTCTATGCCCCCCAGCCTGAGTGGTACTATCCCTGAGTGTCTCTACTCCAGCTTTGTGCAAATCGCCAAGAGAACTACATCCAAGTGATGCGGCATGCCAGTGTAAGAAGCTGCTTATCCAAGGCAACAGCAACTGTAGATGAGGCAACTCTACTGGTGATCCAGGTTTAATTCCAGCCCAGGTCCAGCAGGAGGCATGGAAGAGCTTGATCCAAAGATTTTGATCAGTCCAGATGGGAGAAGAAATCCAGCCCAGATCAAGAGAGGTGATGCAGTATTTCAGCCTGCACCAAGAGTCTGGTAAGAAGAATATTTTCCTCTTTGACTTTTATGTTTATCGAATATGCCAATCTAGTAAAGATGTCCATGGAACTGTTGGTCCTAAAGAGACACTCCTGGGTCTGGACTACAGTTATGCAGGCCTTGTGTCTGTGCAAGAACAGTTTTCGACAGGCTTCAGCCAAGGAGAGACTCTTCTTGTGTAAAGTGCCATGTGCACTCTGGACATTCTTTCATTTAGGTTACCTGGACTTTGTAGGGATATCCCCTCCCCCCCATGTATTGTAAATGTTTTTATTTAATTATTTTTATACTGTCTTTTGTAGAAAATCTTTTAAAAATACTTTTTGAGATTGTGTCGTATCTTACATAGTCAGAGGTTTGGTCACTTGTTTTCTTGTAGGTTGTTGCTTGATTGCAGGGTTTCTTTCACAGGTGTGTCTAGGAGAAGAAAAAAAGATAAGAGAATGCTTAGAACTAATCGGATTTCTCTTTTAGAATGTTTTTGAGAAATGTGCTTAACTAGTAGATGTTAGCCAGTTTTTGCTTTTCAGGTTTAGTGTATGTAGTTCTGGGGTTTGGGAAATGCAAAACAATGTCATATGTATGTTTCTAAAGCAGTCTACAATTTAAAAGTTTGAAAAGTGGTAGCACAGGTCAGATAGCTTTTCTCTAGAGGGCTAGGGGGATAGACAGGTTGGTTGTCCTGATCTGGGTCGGCGTTACCAGTGCTGTCTGTCAGGGCACACTTCTGGCAGTCTCTTACAGCTACTGGAAGTCCTAAGGTAGTTGTTGGGTGAAGCTGAGATGCTTCAGCAGGCCTCTGTTCTCTGGTGCAAACTGTCTAGATTTCAGCCTAGGTAGAGGTGAGCCTGGCCAACTCACTCTGTAGGGTGCCCAGAGGTTGAATGGCCTGCATAGCAGACCATAGCCTTGCTGCAGACAGCAGGCTTGTCTGGTTGGTGGTGAATGTAACAACCCAGTCCCCTGGGGTTACTAGAATCCCATCAGGTTAGCCTTAGGAAGGTAGAGGACTCATTAGGAGCTCTGTGTAGATGACATCATTGTTTACTCAGCTAGCCTGAGCAGAGAATGGATTATGCCATTTAGAATTCTTGCAGCAGCATAAGCCACTTTGGAATCAGCTGCTCTGGGGAGTTTTAGAATGTTCAGACAGTAGTGCAGGCAGTGGGTGTAGTCAGCAGCAGTACAGAGAGGTGCTCTGTGTGTGAGATGTCTGTTGGCTTAGCCAAATAACCAGGTGAAGGATCCTTGTTCCAGTATTTCTCACCCTACAAAGTAAGGCAACCACAGTGCCATCTGAAGTGGTGGAAACCATCAAATCCAGGACAACTGTGAGTCATTTTCCTGTGAAAAGATAGAGTGGGGCTGCAGTTCAGTGTGTCCAAGGGGCAATCCCCTGATGACCAAACAGAAAGTCAGCTGCCCTAGAGGAGACAAAGAGCATTTCCAGGTCTGAAAGCTATGGAGATCTATGATGCAAGTGTAAATTTTAGTCAGATGTCTGTATAAAAAAGTGCAACAAATCTGTAAGTACAGAGGCACAGATTAAATGGAATGTGTTTTTCTGGGTTGCTGTCTGCTGGTTGTATGTGCCACAGTTAAGGCTAGAGTTCACCAGGCAGAGCCTCAGCCTCACCACAGATATGTGCTGAATGTTTTTAATTTACTGTGGACACCTCTAGCACCCTGGTGAGGGTGGAGGGTCAGTTATACATAACCCAAACGGGATGGCAGAGACTGGCTGGTGCAGGGGTGGGAGGAACGCCATTTGAAACTCCAGTCAGGGCTAACTGATCTTGGAAGGGTGCAAAGTTTAAGCCTACAAATGTTAACTAAGCCGATCAAAGTTAGGAGATTTTTTCAGTGTGTGGCAACCCACCATGTAAATAGACACTCGTAGAGAAGAAATGTCCATTATACCCTTAGGAAAGAGGGGTAGACGGTGCCAGTGTTGGAAAGAGTAAAATGTCTAGATATCCTTGAACATAAGGCTGGGGCAGTGTTCAAACTGTTATGCTAACAGACAAAAGTACACGTTTGCCTTGTGTGTTCTGAGAAAAGAGTGTCAGCTTTCCTCACATGTATAGTGATAAACTTGGGGGACCACCCTGTTCTGCATTTCTTTGCCAACTTGTCAGAATAAAGCCATACTTCACAATCCCATTTTTCTATTTGGACATTAAATCTCTGCTTCCCTGGTGAAATGTTATTAGGGCTCCTACTGATAGTTTTAGACCTAACATATGCCTATTACCTCTCCCCAGAACCTGGAATAAATGTACATGTTATTCTGTGTCCTAAACACTGACCCATTTAGACTGCCGAACTGAGTATTCACTTCAGAGCTAGGGGTGATACCGTTTGTTTTGACAACTTGTGGCCTGTTGCCTTTTCTGTGGTACGAGTTGGGGGGTCCCGGTCTGCTCCTGGCCAGGGCATGGGTTACACTTATGAACTGAAACATAATGCATGACATAGCAAAACTGTAGTTAGGGGGAGTCGAAATATGATGTCTGCTTACAGACTACTGAGAGATTGCTTTTATTGGAAGTGATAGCTAACCACTGTTAAGATGCACTCCAGAATAATGTTACAACTTTGTATACAAGTATTGGTGTATCACTTACTGATGTTTTCCTAGGGGTACTACTTATGACAGTTTTGATCTTGTTTCTTGAGACTATGATTCTTTGAACTGCATTTAATGTCAACATTTTTTTTACACAAGCAAGGCAGCAACTGAGAAGTTAATGTCTTTCCTTAAAAATCGACAGTTGGTGAAAGACATAACACGCCTGTCTGTAAACCATCAAATGGCAGTTGCCTCCTAAGGGGTTTGAAACCCTGAAATGCAGGGGCTAAAAGTCTGTATGTGTGTTGAATATAGCTTCCCAAACACTTACTGGGCTTCCAGATTGTGAATTATCTGATACTGATACTGTTTTTTATTTTTGTTAAGTATTTGGTCTTTTTTAAATTATTTATGCTTAAATATTTTTGCACTTTTGAATATGCTGGTCTGGAGTGCTGGTTTTATTAATGTTGAAATGACAGCAGTGAAAGCATTCCACAGCACCATCATACACTGTGTCAAAGCACACTGTGTTTTAATTCAGTGGGATGCAGTGCAGGTAATGACGTGACATAACAGTACCATGTACTGTCACATTCAATTATGTTTGCCCTTGAAATGAAAGCATACAACGCTCTATTTCATCTGGTGAAGGCACAGGTGTTGTTGACCTGTATTGCTGATTACTGAACTGTCTTAAAAATGTCAAACTAAACGTGGTGTCATACATACACCACGTGTCATCATCTCATAGAAACACAGAAACATAGAATTTGACGGCAGACCGCTTGGCCCACCCAGTCTGCCCATTTCCCTACCTAATGGATAAGCTGCAGATCCTAGTTAACCAACAGCCTACTTCTTCCTGCCCCCCACTAGAATTGCCTTATGACTGTCCCATGCATGTTTGAATTCCACCATTGTTTTTGACTCCACTTTACCTCCGGCTGCTCCATGCATCCACAACCTCTCTGTGAAAAAATACTTGTAAATTACCTCTGAGCCGCTCCCCCTCTATCTTCAAATTGTGCCCCCTTGTTCTTGCAAAACTCTTTTTTTGAAAGATGCTACTTTCTTGGACTTTGTATCTCATGGGTTGTATGGCAAAATGTGAACAGCAGAATCTTCAATGTCAGTGTTCATGTTGCCCATACAGTGCTGTTAATAAAGTCCGCGGGACCCTGCAGATCTGGGCACAAACATTATCATTAAGCTTTTTTATTTATTACTATGCATATTCACTACATATTTGCAAAACAGTTTTTAAATTATTTATAAAGCTCATTATTAACAAATATGGATAATTTGTTTTCCCCTTTTTGGACATTATAAACACAGTGATTAAATTGTTCGCCATCCATCTGGTGCAAACAATATCATTCTTTCTGTAGTCCTGTGCAGCATGGAAGGGACCGTAACTGGAGGTGATCCCATTGTCTGCTGAGCCATTCTAGTTGCCAGTTGACCTTACACATACCTATGCTGATACGTTTTGTGAAGTCTAAGAATGGAAAGTGTGGGGGAGCCAACCATACTACGCAGGAAAGATTTCACATTGTTCTGCATTTTTACCAACTGTGATAATGAAAGGTACAGCTTAAGTAATATGGCCACTATTATTTCAGTGCATGTTTGAATTCTTCTCAAGGGTTGCTTCCACATATAGCACATGGTGGTGAAAGCTTTCCACACATAGTTAGAAGGTACATACCTCTGAGCTCTCTCAGCTTAGCTGTCACAAGACATCTGAAGTCGTGGTCTTTGCCACACAGACAGGGAATCTGACCATCCATTTGAATACAGTTATGATCCCTCACATCACACATATGACCTGATGTACATTAATAATATTTATTGAAGAAGGATAGCAGAAATCAAAGGTAATGATGACCAATACAGCCTAAATATAAATATTACAAATTTTCTTTTACACAATGATCTTCCCCTTCTGTAAAGGGTAAAAGACTTCTTGCACATATGTTAACAGTTTTTAGATGTGTTAACTAGAAACTGTAGTACTGTTAAACAACCTGTTTGATGAGCAGATTTCAGCAAATGTACCCTCTGGTCTGCCAGACTGTTCTTAGTAGTACTGCACTACAGTGAAAACAGCACACAAGAAAGACTGCTTGATGACAAATGACTATGAATAGATAGGTCACTGACAGAGCAAAGGCCGATGGCACATTTATAAGGTAGAAAAAGAAATGGGCAGACTGGATGGGCCTTGCGGTCCTTATCTGTCGTCAACTTCTATGTTTCTATGAATCTTGGAAGCCAAAATTAGAGGTGTACTTTTCAAAGGCAAAAAAAGGAAAACCTTCAGCTCATACCATGAAAAAAAATATCAAACTTATGGTAAGTTAACTAGCTAACATTCTTATTGCAACCTTTACAATTTTATAATGCAACTGATAGATTTCGTATTTCTAGTTCTTTTTTTTTTGTTCTGCTTTTGTTTCTGTTTACTGTCCTACATGCTGGGCCTTTGGAGATCTTAGGGCTCAGCTCCGGGCAGCATGGGCAGAGATTGCACACCTCAAATTTCATATTCAAGAGGAAATACATTATAAGAACCACCTGCCATTTCCCCAGCATCCAGCAGAAAAACCTCAACCGCAGAGGGTAGTTGGTCCAGGAGGTTGGCAGGTGGTTAAGAGGGGCAAATCGGGTGCCCCATCACGCTCTGCTCTCCAACATATTACCTCCAAAAACCATATAAACACTACAAACAGGTATCTGCCTCTATCTCTGAAATCAAACAAAGGGGCAGAGGACACTGCAGTGCAGGACACGGCAGCACGTGAGCTAGCACAACAAAACTCACCCAAAACAGAAACCAAAACAAAAAAGCAAAAAGGAAATCCAAAAAATTTCTGATCATAGGAGACTCCATGATTCGGGGAGTTGATACCCATCTCCAGCCAGGGGTAATGGTCAGATGTCTCCCAGGTACATCAGCATGGAGAGACACTGACCGCATTACTAAAATTGTTCACAAAGCAGGAGAAAACATTGATGTCCTAGTACACATGGGACTAATGATCTCACCAGCCAGTCAGTTGTGGAGACCAAGGAGCACCTGACCAGGCTGGGTGACAAACTATCATCTATTTCATCCAGCATCTCCTTCTCTGAGATCCTGCCAGTCTGGGAGAGGGGAGCAGATGGATGGAAGGTCAGAAAAAGGGAGATAGGGGAGCTAAACATGTGGCTCAAGGGCTGGTGCCAGGAAAAGGACACAGATTTGTAGGGAACTGGCAACAGTTCTGGGAGCGAAAGTTCTTTAAATTTGATGGACTGCATCTGACTAAGGAGGGAGTCAGTGCATTGGGGCAGAAGTTTGACGTCTTTGCAGAATATTTAAACTAGCAAATTGGGAGAGGGGTGCAGCACCCCATACGTCGAATGGGAAGAACACCCCTCCCCCCTCAGCTAGTGGTCAAACAGGGATTCAGCATGTTTGCAGTTCATTTGCATCACCAGGTAAGAAAAAATGTTTGTCTCCCCATACGACGCACAGGGGTAATGCCAAACCTCACCCAACAACTAACACACCAAAATCTGGCCAATGGAAAATCATGTACACAAATGCTCACAGCCTGGGAAATAAGATCCCAGACCTGCAGGCAATAATGTCAGAGGCTAAACTGGACATAGTAGCAATTAGTGAGACATGGTTTACAATAACACACTAGGAGACTTCAGTACCTGGCTATGTATTGTTCAGAAGAGACCGAGGTGCAAAAGGGGGAGGAGTGGCCCTGTATGTCAATGAAAATATCAAAGCTACAGAAATTCAGAATACACATAAGGAGCCAGAAGAACTGTGGGTCACCTTGGAAACAGGAAATGGAACAGCTATAAGAACTGGGGTTGTCTACAGGCCCCCAGACCAGGGGGAGGACATAGACACATTACTGTTAGAAGATATACAAAACATGACAGCTAAAGGGGAGGTTCTGATAATGGGAGACTACAACATGCCGGATACAGATTGGTCAATACCAGCAGGAACATCTGCCAGAACTAGACACATAGTGGATTCCCTGCAGGGGGAGAGCCTTAAACAACTGGTACAGCAACCCACAAGAGACAGGGCTATCCTAGATCTAGTACTGACTAACAGGAAGGGATCACAGATCTCAGGTAGAAGGTCACCTGAGGGCCAGTGACCATCACATGGTATGGCTCAATTTGGCTACTACATCTAAATCATCCCATTCCAAGGCAAAATATGGGACTTCAGAGGAGCTGACTTTGATAAGATGGCCAACAGAGTTAAGCTAGCCCTGGCAAAAAGAAACACAGGTGAGGGGGTACAGGCAAAGTGGGCAAGCATTAAGGATGCAATACTTGAAGCAACATCCCATTGTGTTAGACAGAAAAGGAAGTGCAAAAGAAGAAGGAAACCGCTTTGGTTCTCAAATACAGTAGCAGAAAAGGTCAGAACCAAAAGGCTGGCCTTCAGGAAATATAAGGGAACACAGCGGGATGAAGATAGGGAGGCATACCAAACTGCCCTAAGGGAAGCAGGGAAGGCAGTAAGGCACGCAAAGTCCCAAACTGAGGAAACACTAGCATGAACAGTAAAAGAAGGTGACAAGACTTTCTATAGATACATTAGTGAAAGGAGAAAGTCCAGAGGGGGTATTACTAAGCTTAATGGAGAAAGGGAGCATGTGAGGAGGAGGACCTGTAACGGCATCTATCCTAAATAGATACTTTTGCTCAGTATTTACTAAAGAGAAGATAGGGTAGGGCCCACAGCTCAGCATCATGGACACGAGGGAGGGAGGTGAGCACAACTCCCTTCACAAAAGAAAGGGTCCAACAAGAGCTTGTTAAGCTCAGGGTGGATAAGGCAATGGGACCTGATGGCATACATCCCAAGGTACTTAAGGAGCTAAGGGTGGAACTAGCAGAGCCATTTGCAGAACTGTTTAGTGAGTCTCTGAGCACAGGAGAGGTCCCAGAAGACTGGAGAAGGGCTCATGTGATCCCGCTCCACAAGAGTGGTAGCAGGAGGAGGCGGGAACTACAGACCAGTCAGTCTTACCTCAGTAGTGGGCAAGATTGTGAGGCACTCCTTAAGGAAAGGATAGTGCAACACCTGGAATCCATAGGGCACAGGATCCAAGACAGCATGGGTTTACAAAAGGAAGGTCCTGTCAAACTAATCTCATAGATTTCTTTGGCTGGGTAACCAGAGTGGTGGACCAAGGGGAGCAGTTGATGTCACCTACCTTGACTTCAGCAAAGCTTTTGACACTGTTCACATAGAAGATTGATAAATAAGCTGGGTAGGCTCAGGGTGGGTCAGAAGTTGGTCAACTGGGTGGCAAACTGGTTGAGGGCAGAAAACAGAGAGTGGTGGTAAATGGTATACAGTCAGAAGAGATGCAAGTCACAAGTGGGGTACCTCAGTGATCAGTCCTGGGGCCAGTCCTCTTCAACATCTTCATTAGTGACCTTGCAGATGGACTAGAGGTAAGGCTTGTCTGTTTGCAGATGACACCAAGATCTGCAACAGAGTAGATGATCCAGATGGGGTGGGCAGAATGAGAAGCGATCTGGATAAACTAGCAAAATGGTCAGAAGTGTGGCAACTGGGATTTAATGCAAAGAAGTGCAAAATCAGGCACATAGGGAAGAGAAACCCTGAAGCCACCTATAGGCTGGGAGAGGAGTTGCTAGCAGTCACAAAGGAAGAAAGAGACTTGGGCATCATCATCACTGATGACCTGAAATCATCCAAGCAGACCTCTAAAGCAGTAGGTAAGGCTAGGGGGGTGTTAGGGTATATTAGTAGGGGTATCACAAGTCATAAGTGGAGGTAATAATCCCTCTTTACAAGACACTGGTTAGGCCCCATCTGGAGTACTGCATGCAGTATTGGAGGCCACACCTTCACAAGGACATTAACCAAATTGAGGCAGTCCAAAGAAGGGCAACCAAAATGGTGCAGGGACTGCATCAGAAGACATATGAGGACAGATTAACAGAGCTCAATATGTATACCCTTGAGCAAAGGAGGGAGAGAGGTGATATGATTGAAGCATTCAAACACCTTAAGGGCATTAACAAGGTGAAAGAGTCTAACATGTTTAAATATAAGAAAAATAGCAGGACAAGAGGACACAGCATGAGATTAAAGGGGCCGATTAAGGGGATGTGAGGAAATTCTTTTCACAGAAAGGGTGGTGGATGCATGGAATGGCTTACCACAAGAAGTGGTGGCTATGAATACAGTGCAGGGCTTCAAACAGGCATGGGATAGGCATAAGGGAGCAATACAATTGACTATGAATAGATAGGCCACTGAAAGAGCAAAGGCCGATGGCACATTTATAAGGTAGAAAAAGAAATGGGCAGACTGGATGGGCCTTGCGGTCCTTTTCTGCCGTCAACTTCTATGTTTTATCTTATCCCTACCTCAAATGCTGCATTACTTCTTGGTACTCTTTACTTGGCGAAGTATCGCACTGGGTTGGTGATGCTCCAGGCAAACCAATCAGACAAAATTCAAAAAAGTGAAGCACCCACCACCTCTCATTACACTGACACCTTATATGTTAAAATTACATATAGCTTCCAAGGTAGGCTTTGAAAAAGGATTGTATTTGATCTGAAATGCGTCAGTTGTTTTCTGTTTTTTAATAATAAAATATGTGATTTTAACATATAGTTGTCCGTGTAATGAGAGGTGGTGGGTGCTCGACTTTTTTAAATTTTATTACTTCTTGGTACTATGGACTGCACTAACCATGTCACCCGCACCATATCATAGGACTTGCCAGAAGCAGGAAGGTACCCCAGTGATATCTCCTACCCATGGTCCATATCCTTTGGCTTGACTATCTCCCTCAGATGTGCTGCCTTGATGCTCCAAGACTGAGCACAGGTTAGAAATATGCAGTGTATGTGCCCCCCACTCCCCCACCAGAGACATCACTGCGTATATCTGCATTGTCTAACATATACCCCATTTCCCTCCAGGGATGTTGGCTGACAGGTGTACACAAGGCATGCACATCCATCCAGTCATCCATCCAATGTGCTGTCCCCAATCTCCTGACTGCACTGATGACTGCAGCAGCATATATGGTCACCCATATGAAAGTGACACAGCTGCAGTGATCTCCCCTCTTTCACCAGAGTTGGAGATCATGCGGTAGGATGCTCAATCCTCTTTTCCCCAGTTGTCCTTTGGACTATGTTTATTTACTGATGTACTCTTATAACAGTATAGCATAAAATCAAAGTAATGTATGTGCAACAGGACAAAACTCATCATCTTTTCCCATGTTGTGGTTCTCATGACACATTGGACCTCTAGAGCTTTGTGACTGATGTCGATAAGCTGTAATGTCAATGCCTTTTAGGAAAACAAGAACTTGTTATATATGGTTGCCCATACGCTATTCTGTGTGCTTGGTGTGGTACTGAGATGATGATGCTGTGGTATAGATTTACTGATGTTTAAGAACAGCGGCACAACTTCTTACTATGGTCTCACAGACATTACTGAAATTGGCAACAACAATCAGAGTTTGATCAATGTACCCAGAATTGCAGAAGTTAATCTCAAAATGTAAATCATGTAGGCCATCTTCATCCAACTGCTGGTCGCATGGCCCGAGGACCACTAGGATCTCTATGTCATGATTCACAGTAGTCAGGAAACCAAATTGCTTCATAAAGGACATCACCTGCTCACACCAAGGATCATGCACATCTAGCACAAAGCAGGGCTACTATGGCAATGAGCATTCAGTAGGATCACCATGCTAGATCTCAGTTAAGAAAAGATTTTTATTTCATCTTAAATGCAGGAGCAACAGCCACCCCATACATGACACCGATGTTTCGTGTCGTACTGACGCTATTTCAAGCCCTGCTTTCTACTGTATTATTTGAGATTGTTACACGGTGGCACTAGCTTTTCATTTTTATGCAGCCACCTCTCCTCTTTGTCATTGTGCATGTCTGCTTCCTGCCACCAAGTAAGCCAGCAAACATCACCACACCACACTACAAAGGAGAGATTACTGAAGTGGAGTGGCACAGTCTTCGCTGGGAGTAGCTGATGTCCCTAATGCTGCAACTTTGTTTCTTGCCTGTGGCACAGCACGAGGCCAGGAGATCACAGTAGACAGAGACCTTTGACCTTCGCAAAGATGGCATCATTAAACTTATTCTGTACCCTGTTTCTCTTGTGTGCTTTACAAAGAAATAAAATTACACTGTATCATAATCTGAATCAAGCATGAATCAGGAATGTTGGTACACAGTTTATGACACTTAAAAATAAGGCATTGCCACTTGTCCCAGTGACGCAGAGGGCTCAGGCACTGGATGCCTTATCTCACGCCATGCCGACAACCTGGATTCGGGAATGGACTCGGGTCATTGGGAGCCAACATAGGGGGAGGATAGGAGCAGGATCGAGCAGCTGGAAGGCAGCTTTCATCTCCTGGGGTGGTTGCCACTCCCCATCGTGCCACTGCCACCAGGTGAATGTCCGGTGGTCAGCGGAGGCAGACATGGTGTGTGTGTGTGTGCCCCCACATGCATGCACACATTTAAGGTTCAGGGAAGGGCTACAGAGAAAAAAACAGGCAAAATTCCTACAAAAATCTATATAGAAAAAAAAATAAGGTATTACCATACATACACAGAGAATGGAATACATTTTATACCTGACTTTCTGTTTTCTACAGAATATGCACACAGTCTCCTAGCAGAGGTCATTAGAGGAATACAAACCAAGAAATTATGATTAGAGCTGAGTGGAAGCACCCATACTAATGTAGAGCATCAACCTCTCACTTCAGCATTCAGCGATGCTTACAGGGATGCTGCCAAGACTAATTTTGTTTGTCCTTTCAGCAAACAATACAACATATGATAGGACGTTCTTTGTAACCTGACTTGAAACAGTGTTCTCTGTTTTTAAGTTTGCCGTGTGTGCACGCACAGTGAACTTCTTATGGTACAGTGACTTTTGAAGGGTGTGACACTTTCTGTCCAATGCAGCGTGATCTGCAAGGGGCTTGACAGCATCACACCAATCATCAGCCAGGCTGATCATGACATTCTTTTTCCTGAAACAGTGTCTACTTGAAAAGAAGAAGCTGCACCAATCATACTGCAGCTTTTTCCTTTCATCTGCAGGAAACTACCCAGCAAACTGCTATTGAGTGTCCTGATCAGCCTGGCTAACATCACCCCCCCAGTAACAGCTTCAGCTTGCAGTTACACCCTCCCTCTCCCTCCCTTTGTGTGCTGTCCACCCCACACCCTCTGTTCCCTGTCCCAGTACCCATTGACTTGCAGTTAAACCCTCCTGTTCTCTCCCTATGTATGCTGTCTACCCTACACCCTCTGTTCCCTGTCCCGGTACCTGGCAACTTGCAGTTAAACCCTGCCACTCCCTTCCTCTGTGTGCTATCTACCTCGCACCCTCCATTTCCTGTCCTGTTATCCGATGACTTGCAGTTAAACCTTCCTGCTCCATCCATCTGTGTGCTGTCCACCCTGCACCCTCCATTCTCTGCCCTAGTACCTGGTGACTTGGAGTGAAACCCTCCCGCTCCCTCCCTCAGTGTGCTGTCCACCCTACACCCTCCATTCCCTGTCTCAGTACCCAGCAACTTGCAGTTAAACCCTTCTCTTCCCTCCATATGTGTGCTGTCCCCCTGCACCCTCCATTCCCTGTCCTGGTATCCAGCGACTTGCAGTGAAACCCTCCCGCTCCCTCCCTCTGTGTGCTATCCACCCTGCACCCTCCATTCCCTGTCCCAGTACCCGGCAACTTGCAGTTAAACCCTCCCAAATGAGGAGGTGGAATCATGTGCATGCAAACACTAGAGGAGAGCCCAGCTGTGCTTGCATTGAAGGGAACTTTCTGCTGTTATTGGTGGCAGTCACCATATTTTAGCTGTGTGGCGTTGGTCTGGTCAACTCATAGGAGATCTGGAAGAGGTGGGCCGATCAGGTTTGGAGGACTGACCAAGCACGGCTGTGCCAGAGATAGAGGAGAGGAACCAGAGGCATGCTTGAATCTCTGTGCTCAGATACACACTGCAGGCCATACTGCCAGTTTTTGCATGGCAAGAAATGTGTAGGACTGAAAGCTGGGGGTTGAGAGTCTGAGTCTGTCACTATCGACTGGACAGGCTGGTAAGTTCACAGGAAGGTGGTGCCTCTTTTGCTATGCCTTGAAGTTACCGTAGAAATAAGGAAGTTACCCAAACTAAGCCCAAATTATCCAGCACAGCTGCCTTACATTAATTGTCCTAAATTGCTATTTATGTAATATAGGACTAGCCAGATGTCATCACATGAGAGACTGCTGCCTTAAAAACAGTTCCTAATGCATTGACATCAACTGCCTCTCCACTCAGCCCTCCAAAGTCTTTCATTAAAGAAAAAAGCATTACAAGACTTTCTTTTTCAGGCCTTTAATATACAGTATATTCAGGAACTAATTGTTGCAGTACAAGGGAAGAAAAGGAATTTGGCATCACTCCTGTCCTATGTGTTTAAACTGTAGCTGCATATACTCGTATTGATGATACATGCTGTACCTGGAAAAAGTTTATTAAAAATTAAATTTACAAAACAAAGAATTCTAAATTCTAGAACACTGGGCTGACCTTGTAATGCAACAGTAGTGCTCCCACTCACTATGCCAGTGATCCAGGTGCAGGACTGGCAGTATGGCCTATAAGTTAGAGTAATGAGCTGTGAATGAGCTTGGTATATCCAACAGACCTGGGTTTGATTCCCACAACCTCCACTTGCAGACTACATGGCTCCAAATAAGTCACTTAACCTCCCAGTGCTCCCAGGTCATGCTTGAAAACCGGCACTTGTGCCTAGTGAGCCTTATCCAGTTACCAAAAGAATATAATAAAAATAAAATAAAAGGAACAGATTCAGGTTAGGTCTAAGGCTGGCATTATAGCATAGATGTTAGAATATCGAGCTGTGAATGAGGTTGGTACATCCAGCAGGACTGAGTTTGATTCCCACATCGTGTATGTCATATTGTGTGACGCTAAACAAGGCACTTAACCACCCCAGTGCTCCCAGGCCGCCCCTGAAAACAGGCATGTGTGCCTAATGGGCCTTTGTAAGTTACCAAGGAAATAACAAAAAAAATAAACCAAAAAAGTTTGTTTTGGGGCTGGCTGGGGGAGGAAGGATTGAGCATCCCAACTACTGTTCTTCATATTCAGGGAGGGAGACATTGTATCCCACTAGTTGCCAGCCACCTAGCAGACATCTGGTGGCAGCAGGGGGTGGAACACATACTCGGGTGAGGGACCTGTATTGAGATCCTGATACTGTATGCACATTTGTGTTTTGGCACACATGCATGTGCATCCTTGCTTGATTATAGAATGGGCAAAGGATTCCAAGCAATGTGGTTGTTAGCCATGTGTTAGAAGTGTCTAATGCACAGCTAAAACTGGAACCCTAACCTAGAATATAGAGACCCTTTTTATAAGCACAATAAGCCACTCCGGGAATGTGTGTTACACAGTACTAATGCACAGCTAGGAGACTGAATGCACTCGGCCTGCAACCTCAAGCCTTACTACATTCCCCAGCCTTACATTAGTACTGTCTAACACACACCCCATCACATCTTTTTGCTTACTTGGAAGACCTTGGGCAGAAACTCCAAGAGGAAAATCTCCTGACTGTGGCTGCATGATGCATGTGATAGGTATAAATGAATCTTAAGGGAAGGGGGGAGAATGGGGTGGAGATACAGTAGGATCTTCGGTGATACTGTGGGTTAGGAAAAATGGGCAGATTGGGCAGCTAAGCAGTCCTCATCTGCCATCAGATTCTCTGTTTCTTTGTTTCTGTACATACACAGACGTGTGCTATTCTCAAAATGGAAAGAGATCGAGGACTACTTATGAAAAACTGAAATGTATTGTACTACTGCACTGCATTCCTGTGTACTATGTTAAACACCTAGGGTGGGATATTCAGAAGGGTTGCGCATGGCGCAACACAGTTGCGCCATGCGCAACTAACTGATGTGCCCGGCCACGATATTCAAAAGGGAAAGTCATTTGTGCTTGGGAAATCCTGATGCACTAAGGTGCATCAGTAATTGGCGCGGCATGTAGGGAGGGCGCTCCATGCATGGGGCCCCGCACATCCAGATATTCAGCCCGGATGTGCGGAGCTCCATGCAGATGCAACCCTACATGCGCTGCATACAAGGTTGTTCCAAAATAAAGGAGCAACAGCCAGCCACCCACAGGTGAACTGCTGTATTGCAGGGCGCAACATGGCAGTTGCCAGCTGTGGGTGGCCACCTGATCTCCGGCAGCACCCTCCGTCAGTTAGTGCCACCTCATGCCCAATCACAGGCATATGTATAATAAATGAATCATCCCATATCCCTGGTGGTCCAGTGGACTGCTTTGCAGCCTGATCACAGGCATATGTATAATAATTAGAACATCCCATATCCCTGGTGGTCCAGTGGACTGCTCGCAGCCCGATCTCAGGCATATGTACAAAATTTAAAACATCCTATATCCCTGGTGGTCCAGTGGACCGCTTGTAGCCCGATCGTGGGAAGAGGTCTAAAGGAAGATTAAATCCCATCCCTGGTGGTCAGCGGTACCCCCTCCCCACCCTCCCACTGAGCCCTGCCACCCTGCCCCCCAGTCAGTGGTGGGCGGCAGCTCTCCACACCATGCCACCTGGCACGCCCGCCACCTGACTGTGTGCAGTACAGCTGTCGCCCCATTGGTCCATAGCGTGGGCCAATGGGCATGCAGATCGTACCATACTACACAGTCCAGATATGTGAATATCCATTCACATATCTGGACTGTGTAGTACAGTATGGTCTGCACGCCCGCCGCTGAACCACCAGGGATAGGATTTAATCTTCATTTAGACCTCTGCCCACGATTGGGCTGCTAGCAGTCCACTGGACCATCAGGGATATAGGACATTTAAAATTTTATACATATGCCTGCGATTGGGCTGCGAGTGGTCCACTGGACCATCAGGGATATGAGACATTTTAAACTTTATACATATGCCAGCAATTGGACAGTGGGGCACTTTGCCGCTTGTGCAGGGGGCATCGATCCTCGATGGCTGCAGCCTGGCAGAACACCAGGTGCAAGTCAATGGGGATGGGTGCACCTGTATGCAAATGAGGCCATAATGACATGCAAATGGCCCCATTTGTGCCTTGCATGCATTATGGCCTCATTTGCATGTGCACCTTTGAATATTGCAGTTGATGTGCCTAGCGCAACGGCACTTGCACTGGCGCATCCCCCTGCCCCTCTCTGGTCACTTGTGCTGGAGCAGTGCCACTGCACCACGCACAATGTGGGTGGCCACAGAATGATATTCAGTGGTGCTGAGCCATGGCACAGCTCTGTTGAATATCGCCCTGTTGGCGCCCTGGCACATTCCAGTTGCGCTGCGCCCAGGCTTGCGCCACAGCCTGGCACAGTCTGAATATCCCAACCCTAGTGTACTGCCTAAAACTAATATTAGATTTCAAAAGCAGCCAACCATTACCTTTTATATCTGAGGTTCTTTTCCTTTTCCTTTGTTTAATGAGAAGATTGTTTACTTGATGTTAGTAGGTGTGATTTGTGGAACAGCTCTTAGCCTGGCAGCTGACATATCTTGATCTACTGCCCCACACTACATCATCAGCCTTGTGACCTCACTGACTGTGACATCACTGCTACTTAGGAACAGCAAGTGACTGCCAGGTCATTCACCCGTGATGTCACTGTCAGTGAGATTATGATGCTGATGATGTAGTGTGGGGCAGTAGAGTTAGATATGTCAGCTGCCAGGCTAAGAGCTGTTCAACACATCCAGCACAATATTATCACATAGAAGACTTTATTTATTTATTTTTATTTATTTGTTTATTTCATCTAGGATTACAATACCTTTGAGCCAAGGCTCTTTTACAAAGGTTCCACGTCAGCATGTGCAACAGTCATCATTTTTAGTTACAAACATATAGTCATTGACTTACAGACATGTAATAACCAGTACAAAGACATGAGCTATGAGCAAGACAAGGGAAGGAGGGATGGGTGGGGAAAGTGAGGGTAGGAGATCGAGGGGGTAGGAGGTGCAGGGGTGGGGGAGTATGGGAGGTAGTTGAGGGCAGGGGCAAGAGTGGAGATACAGGGGGGAGGTGGGTGAGGGTGGGAAACAGTGCAGCCAGGGGGCCTTGTCGAGGGAATATGACAGGTAAGGTGCTAGGGGTGCGAAGACTGATTGTAAGTGCTGGGTGCTGGGGCATGTACAGCTGGAACGGTGGAAATGTTAAGATGGGCAATCGCAGAATACAAGCAGTGATGAACAAAAGGAAAAAGAAAATTATTTCAGAAATAAAAAGTTACAACTGACTACTACTTAAAATTTGTATTATTTTCCTGTCAGCCTGTTTTGACGCCACTAGCTCTTTAAATTTATAGAAACAAGCTTCCATTTTTATAACTTTGGGACAAGTAGCAATCCACATAACTAAATTCAGTATAGGAAAAATACTTACATTTCAAGCAGGTGGATAACTCGGGCAGTTGTGACCTATCCTTCCTCCAGCAGCAACCATGCCTACTAATGAAGAGTGATTGAGCCCGAAGTGCTGGGGCAGGGTTAGCTCACGTCAACTGCTCTATGTACTGATTGTCTGTCTGTTTGGAATAAAACCTTTGAAGATTATTTACCTTGAATGCAGCCTCATTTTCATACTGTAAGATACATCTACAGTTGAAACAATTTGGAGACTGCATGAGTACTTGTGATATGTTTCAGGACAGACAAGCACATTTGTGCGGCATTTTCCAGTAGTCTGGAGTGCACTCACCTGTCTATGGCGTTGTCTCCTCCAGTGGCACCCTGGCCTATGACCCAGCCAGTCCGGCCCTGAGAGGACCCTGTAATGGTCCTTGGAAATGTTCACTTAAGCCAGGTCACTGTTACCTCATCCATACCTAGTCTGACTATGAAATGTTTTCTCCCACACAAAAAGCTGAGACATTAAACTGACTTAAAATTGCTTTGCGACAAAGAGCTCTTTCCTGCATGGTAAGATAGTCTAGCTTTAGTATGCCATTATTGTAAAGGATCAGTGCACCATGAACTACTGGGCATTTAGAGTTTTTCAACTCAAACAGTTTCTGTTAATGAAAGGTACTCAAAGAGTTACAGACTGAAAATTAACTGCTGAGGAATCTCTTCTTTAGCTACACCTCCCACCAGCAGCCACCCACACATAGCCGTATCTCAGTTCCTATACCCCCAACCCCCAGCCTGAGATGCTGGCACACTCTGCGCCAAACTTCAGGTAAACCTGTCAGGTGGGTCAGCATTAACTCTCACAGTCATACAACAAATCAGATTAGTTGTGCACAGCCATGTCTGTGCATGTTGAGCTGTTATTGCCCTGAACTCCAGTCAAGTTTACCCTGAAGCACAGGCTACAGCTTGAAGCCCGAATATATTGAGAAGCACCTTGGGGGGGCATAGTGGTGGAATTGGGGGAGGAGGCAGAGACAGGGTACAGACAGAAAAGTGGATTAAGATGCTGCCTTTATGCAATGGCATTCCAGCCCTGAACCTTATGTGTCTCATTTGGTGACTGAGGCTACGTGGGCAAAATGAGGTCACGAGGAAAGTGAGCTTAGCAGCTCCCAGCCTAGATTTTATTAGTACTTGAGTCTTACAGGATAAGCGTTTTAACTGGTTGGTTTTGGCAAAAGAGTGGTTTTGTTTTTGTTTTGTTTTTCTAAACAACTAACGTTACAGTACTTCAAGTCTGTGATATGGATGGAAGAACTAGTTTGGAAATGTTCAGCACATTCCCGAACCTGTGACATTTTCTGTAAAACAACTATATCAGATAATTTTCCATATTTTTTTAAAACATCGTTTTTGGAGATTAATGTACTCCTGCAATAGGTCTTGAGCCAAATAAAATGCTGGTGCTGTGGTAGTGGTGGTGAAAAGATCCAGAAAACAGGCAGGAGGTGTAGTAAGGACCCAGTGAGCCAGATATGAATCAGAGTGTACTCACAGTAGTAGTAGTAAATTATGTTTATTTAAATCATACGGATAATTGCCAATTGAGCAGAAGCTCATAGAAACATAGATGTTGATGGCAGATAAGGACTGCAAGGCCCATCCAGTCTGCCCATTTCTTTTTCCACCTTATAAATGTGCCATCAGCCTTTGCTCTGTCAATGGCCTATCTACTCATACTCATCTGTATTGCTCCCTTATGCCTATCTCATGCCTGTTTGAAGCCCTGCACTGTATTCATAGCCACCACTTCCTGAGGTAGGCAGTTCCATGCATCCACCGCTCTTTATGTGAAAAAGAATTTCCTCAAATTCCCCCTTAATCAGCCTCCCTCTGATCTCATGCTGTGTCCTCTTGTCTGGCTATTTTTCTTATATTTTAAACATATTAGACTCTTTCACCATGTTAATGCCCTTAAGGTGTTTGAATGTTTCGATCATATCACCTCTCTCCCTCCTTTGCTCAAGGGTATACATATTGAGCTCTGTTAATCTGTCCTCATATGTCTTCTGATGCAGTTCCTGCACCATTTTGTTGCCCTTCTCTGGACTGCCTCAGTTTGGTTAATTTCCTTGTGAAGGTGTGGCCTCCAGTACTGCATGCAGTACTCCAGATGGGGCCTAACCAGTGTCTTGTAAAGAGGGATTATTACCTCCCACTTATGACTTGTGATACCCCTACTAATACACCCTAACATCCTACTAGCCTTACCTACTGCTTTAGAGGCCTTCTTGGATGATTTCAGATCATCGGTGATGATGATGCCCAAGTCTCTTTCTTCCTTTGTGACTGACAGCAACTCCCCTCCCAGCCTATAGGTAGCTTCAGGGTTTCTCTTCCCTATGTGCCTGATCTTGCACTTCTTTGTATTAAATCCAAGTTGTCACTCTTTTGACCATTTTGCTAGTTTATCCAGACCTCTTCTCATTCTGCCCACCCCATCTGGATCATCTACTCTGTTGCAGATCTTGGTGTCATTTGCAAACAGACAAGCCTTACTCTCTAACCCATCTGCAAGGTCACTAATGAAGATATTGAAGAGGACTGGCCCCAAGACTGATCCCTGAGGTACCCCATTTGTGACTTGCATCTCTTCTAACTGTATACCATTCACCACCACTCTCTGTTTTCTGCCTGTCAACCAGTTTGCCACCCAGTCGACCAACTTCTGACCCACCCCGAGCCTACCCAGCTTATTTATCAGTCTTCTATGTGGAACAGTGTCAAAAGCTTTGCTGAAGTCAAGGTAGGCTACATCAACTGCTACCCCTTGGTCCACCACTCTGGTTACCCAGTCGCTACAATTTATAATACACATACAGTATATTACAAGTTTATAAACAGTGGTGTTACCCATGACTGAGGGCACTGAGATATATGTCAGATAACACTAATTATATTTATTGTTCTGCACTTCCATTCCAAGTGTTTTTTTAATTACTTTCCTGTCACTTGCAATAGCTTGTGGAAAAAAAATAATTTATTTACTGAATTTTGTTGACTGGGTAGGCCTGCTGAGACTAGAAGTCCCTTTTTCAGGGTTGACCCTGGGGCAGGGATACGGATGGTAACCAACTGAAATTTAACCAGATTAAGCTGTTGGTGGTATTTTTGGTGAATGGGGGAAATTTGGTCAGGACACTAAGGAAATTCCCCTACTCTGCCAGCAGGGGGCTTGACTTTCTGGGACCAGAATGGAGGAGCCCAGTTTGGAGCCGGATGGGGGAGGAAGTGCTGATGTGGCAGGGAAGATGGATGTGCCTGGGACAAGGGTGAAGGTGCCTGGAGCTATAGCTGCAATGGACGGTGGTGCTGTGGAGCCAACTGAGAGTGTCAGACCACAGATAGCAGGAGCAAATGGAGGAGGTTGGGCGTCGGCTCACCTGCAGCAGCAAGCATCTAACAAGGGGAGTGGTATGGCTGGGATGCACCCAAGTGGTGGCCAGCAAATGGTACCAACCCCCTTGTACATAGTATTATGGTCAGATGGTGCTGGAGTCACTGATAGTCTGACGATTATGAGTACGGAGAATCTATTGGAGCAAAACCAAACCACAGATGCTGTATTGCATGTTAATATGGAGGCCTGTGTTGAACCTACAGGCGCTATGGAACTGGATCACAGCTTGAAGGAATCCCTGACTTGTTTAGAGGAAAAGTGGTGAAATTGGGAGCCAGCTACTGAGGAATATCGGGTAGCGCAGATGGCTGCAGAAGAAGAGCTAAAAAAATGGAAATGCCCTGAGGTTGACTGAGGTGCTACAAGTACTGGAACAAAAATACGTAGAGGCATTGCTTTAAATGATCCTGTAGCCTTGCGATCCCCGCTCCAGTCCCCAGTAGGCCACATAGCAGCAGCTACAGTTACTTGCTCCCCAAAACTAGCACTTGAAAGTGCAGACTGGCTACAACTTGAATTGGGCCAGTGGATTGTGGATCTTGCAATACCAATCCCGGGGGTATCTGGGGTAGATGAGAGCTGGCATCTGGCTTCTGCTCCCCAACAACAGGAGGTGAGAGTACAAGCGCAAAATGTTGCAGGACTTTGTATTGCCACTGAACCAGCTATTACTGGGGGTATTGTGAACACAAATGACCAAACACCATCAATAATGTTATAGAGGATGGGGTGGAACAGAGCCAGTTAAATTTACACAGCCAGATATAATTTTCCCCTATATGAAGCACAGCAGAGATAAACGTCAATATTGCCTGTGTAGCAAAGGAACCCCCTGGTAGAACAGCTGTGAACCAAGAGGAGAATATAGCGGACGTGGGGAACCGACTGCGTTTATCAACCCCAGTGGCTACCTATGCTAACCTGTTTTAGGAACCAGCTCTTTGGCTAAGCAAAGAAATGCTGTGAGGCTGCAGTTTCTAGGGCCCATAGATGATATGCCTGATAGATTATACGTGGGCAAGGTATTAATAAAGCAAATGCTAGGCTTTACCCCAAGCAAAGTATATGTTCTGATCCATACACCTGGAGACAATACCTATGATATAAGTTTTAGAACACCTGACATTCTGAACGGATTTTGGATGAAGTATGCACTTTTAAAAATGAATCCTGCCTTGTCCCATTTTCAGGATATTCCCTTCACAAAGCAATCATTTAAAGTAATTACTATGTTATTTCGTAATGAAGGGGTCAATGTAGAATATATAACACATTGGTTGAAAAGGAAATGTACACTGCAAGGCAATCCAGAACCTATTCTTGATACAGAAGGTTTCTGGAATGGGGGTTGGAGGTACAAAGTTAACCTCATGCAAAATGAGGAAGGGCTACAACATCTGCCAAGTTGTTTCTATATGGGGCAAGATAAGAGCTTTATTTTTTATCCTGGGCAACTACGCCATTACTACAAATGTGGTTCAGGATGACATCTCAGAAGAACTTGTGAGATTGTGAAATGTGTCCAGTGTGGGGAATTGGGACATGTAATGTCTGACTGTCACCACCCTGCAAATTGTTCCCTTTGTGAAGAAGCCCACTCTTATGTGGCTTGCCCATGGGCAGCCTAAAACAAAACAAATGGAGACTTTTGCATCCAGGACTTCTATATTAACACAGCTGATAATGCAGCCCGAAGGCAAAAAACTCCACCCCCACCTTTCGGGAGACCCCTAACAGTTGCTCCAGAGAGACAGACGGATCCTCTGGCATCTGATATGGATGTACTGCTGCAAGGCTCTGAGGTATCTATGCCTGACCCAGTGGTAATGAATGGTATTACTTCCACTAAAGATATAACTACTATGTCTACATCGATGCCCCCACCACTGCCAACAGAAGAGGTTTATATTTTAGTCTCTAATAGGCACAGTAGCCTAAGATCCTGAAACACCAGGATGGTGGTGGCTGAACAAGAACAAATCCCCTGCAGAATGCCTTCACAGCTTAGCAGGAGGACATTGGTACAGAGTCAGATTCAACATCAGTTCAATCATCCCAGCCAGAGTGGGTATCTGACGTTGAACAGTTCATGGAACATACAGATACTGTTAAACAAAAGAAGGCCCGTTTAGTGACAAGGAAATGGACCAAGAAGAAATAACTTGAAGCTGGGTTACTAAAGTAGTATGGCTTACAGTATCTGGTATCTTTTACTAATCTTGCTGCATATGACGTATAACATGTGTGTTATATCACTTAATGTCAATAGTATCCAGTCAGAGAGGAAAAGAGTTTTAATTTATTCCCTCTTTGAAGGTGGTGAGCAAGATGTTGTTTTTCTACAGGATACTCACTTGCATACTCAGTTTGTCATAGAACAGGCCTTGGGGAGGTGGAAATGGGGGCAAACATATTGGTCAGTCGGTGGGGATATGTGTTCTGGAGTAGGTACAGCTGTTAATAACCCGACAGTCCACTTAGTCCAATTAGTGGATATTGTACCGGGACGTGTATTACTGTTAGATATGGTTGTAAATAGTTTGCACTGTAGGTTTATTAATGTGTATGCCCCTCGAGTTAAATCTGCAGGAATTGCACTATTTAGAGACATACAATCATACCTCTTTACATCAAGATATGTCTTTTTAAAGGGATATTTTAATTGTAGCAGATATCGTACTGATAGAGGGCTTAGAGCAAGAAAACTATATTGTGATGCTAATTGTTTAAATGATCTACTTATTCAAACAGGATTGGTAGATATATTTGCCATTACCAGAAATCCACACAAGATGTTTTTTCAGGGCACAAAAGTGACTAGGATAGAGTTCTGGTTTCTTTCAGACTCTCTGAAAGTAATAAAAACTAAGACACTGATCGTTGATCCTTCAGACCATGCCATGATAGAAGTCACAGTGGGTAGCCATGAGGTCATGCATAGAGGGCCGGGTATTGGAGATTGAATCTGGAGCTACTCACACTCCCCACAGTAGAAGAAGGATTTTTAACTTTGTTGCAAGCCAGAAAATCAGTGGTCTGCCTATATGAAGCGTATAGGGAGTGGTGAGAAGATACAAAAATGGATATTAGGCAATATTTTAAAATTGTAGGAAAAATTAATAGGAAATATAAAACTGATAAATATCAAGAGTACAGGAGGCAGTTCTTGGAGTTGCATTTTCAAGTTGCACAAGCTAACCAGATGGCTCTACCTGAATTAGATGAGATATGGAAATTGATGAATGCCACACAATATAACCACTTAAAAACTCTAGCTATAGAGAGCAGGTTTGGTTCACAAGGTAGTAAGGCCTTTATGGACCCTTACCAATTTTGTGCCCACCAAAGACAACAAAAATATATAGCAGAGATACGGGATCCAATGGGGAAGAGGTGCACAACTAAGGAAGACATTATGTTGGCCATAGATCAACATATATGTCAGTTATTTGGATCACCTGTAGTACCACGTACTGCACACAATCTCTGGTTGGCTCAGTGTACAGTACCCAAACTTGACATACTTAGTAAAGATATGTTGGTAGCTAAACTTACCCCCCCCTTGAGGTATCAGCTACTTTTGTACAACCAAAGGTAGGAACTGCTCTTGGAAAAGATGGGATGCCTTATGAAGTATATAAAACCATTTTTTCAGTCTTATTACAGGTGCTTACTGAGGTTTTGAAGGAAATAGTAGACTCTGGGATGTTACCAGAAAGTATGAATGAGGGACTGGTAGTACTTATGTATAAAAAAGGAGATAGAGCGGTTTTAGCGAACTGGAGACCAATAACACTGCTCAATATGGATTTTAAAATTCTAACAAAATTGCTGAATAATAAGCTTATACTATATGTGGATTTTTTTATTGCACATTGCACAAAGATGCTCGATCCCTGACAGAAAGATTACTGATGGACTTATCTTGCTGCGTGAAATAATACACAGGGGACCACAGGAAAAATTACAGGCCTAATTTTTAGTTTAGATCAAGCAAAGACCTTTGATAATACTAACCATGATTATTTATGGAGCTGCTTAGCATTATATGGGGTCCCTTTAAACTTTATAGACGGGATTAAAACATGTTATAAGAATGCTACAGCACAAGCATATTGTAATGGCTGGTTAGGGCAACAGTGTAAAATATAAAAGGGAGTCTGGCAAGGGTGCCCTTTAAGTGCTTTATTGTATTTGTTCACCATAGATCCATGAATTAGGCAGGTGCACTGTAGAGTAGATATTCAGGGTGTATCCTTTTCCAGTGACGACCCTGGCATAAAATGCATAGCATATGCAGATGATATCTGCTTTATAGTGGGAAAGCAGGGAGACTAGAACAAGTATTGAATGATTTTACAGCACATACAGGAGCCACAATTAATTATGAGAAATCTCATTGTGTTCCCCTCAGAACTGAGGCTGTTCAAGCCAAAACATTAATTGGTATTCCAGTGATTACAGGAACATGTACAATTTTGGGGATATTATTTGGTATGGGGGACCTGGCATTTCAAAATTGGATGATAAAACTACAGGAAGCACAACAAAACGTTAACCTGTGGAATACACAGAGGTTATCTAAATTAAAAAGGATTCATATGATAGAAAAATTTTTATTGCCTAGTTTTCTTTACTTGCGTACAGTGTTTAGTCTTCCTCCATCCCTGGAAATGAAAATGTATGTTTTTTTTTTCATGTGTATGGGGAGGTAGACTTAACCCTATAAAGAGAAGTTTGTTATTAAGCGACAAGAAACATGGAGGTCTGAAAATTATCCAACCGGCAGTATGTTTTTTCCTCTATGTTCGTGTATCCTAACCTATTTAACTTAGTTTCCCAAAGTACCAAACAGTGGACTCCTTGGGTATTGGACTCACTGGGACCTATCTTTTCATCATGGCCCACACATGCCATTTCACTTCAGGCAAACATCTATTATGCATTTACCTGACACCTTAAAAACTTGATTTGGAAATATTAAAATGTGGGGGATAGCAAAAGACCATATCTTAAGATTTACTGGAAAAGAACTATATGACTACGTGATCCAAAAATATTTTTAGGAGACAGCTGCTTTTGATTCATATCCTCTGCATGATAAGATGTTAATTGGTAAGATGTTAGTTTCTCCGCGTATTCCTATATTTATGTGGGATGTTACATGGTTGGCTTTACATGAGAGATTAAACGTAAGAGGGAATTTTAAACATAGGCAGCTTTCTGACAGATATTGTCCAAGAGATAAATGTCTTACTATAGAGGAAACAATGGGACATTTATTTCTAGACTGTCCCTTTATTCAGGGGTTTTGGCAGACACTTAAGCAAAAATGGCCTATGTCTTCGTTTTATGCTGTGACTTTAAAAATCTTATGTTTGGTTATTTTGCCTTTCTTGTGGACCAAACATGATAGAACAACTTTATGGTTATTTCTGGTTTGTTTAAAATTCTATATTTGGTATGTACGGTGTAGACTAACCATACAACAGTTACATTATACATCTGAATAATTGTGTTATATGATTGAGAACTCAGTTACCAACTTGAAGCTGCAAGAATATGATACAATACATAACACACTCTTTCAGAATAGATGGGTCTCAATAGATTGGATTAAGTAGATAGTGGAGAACTGGTGGGGAGTTGGATAACAGAGGTGACGATACTATGTATCCCTTATGTATTAGAGAAATTGGTACATATGATTAATTCATTATATATGCTATAGGTCCTAGTTTTAGGGTGTAGAGACTATGGTCTATCATGCATGGATGGGACGGACTTTCCTTTCATGTATCACCTTATGAGTTCGGAGAAATCTAGGTAAGATACTTTTTTTTGTTTTGTATTGTATTAGTTCACTTATAGTATATGCTGGATGGCTTTGTACAGAACTATCTGTTCATGTTCATTTATGGTTGTATTTTGCTTTAGTGTGAAGTAACACTACTATGTTTATGATTTTTTAATACTATGGTAGATTATTGTATGTACAACTCCTTATTTCTGTTGTTGTATGATGATTTGGCATGAAATAACACTATTATGTCTATATATTTCTTTCTACATATAATAACAATTCCCCTATTCAATTGGGGGAAGGATTGTCTTTAGCATTAGCTGACTAGTTTTTGGGATTCTATAAATATTAAATCATACTGATGGATTAATGTACGACAAAATACTTATTTATGTCTATTCATCCTTACAGTTATGATTTAGTGTGAAGTATGACTTATATTGCTTTAGCATTTATGATTTTTTCCTTTCATGTTTGTATATTCCTGTTTTTTTTGAAGTATGAAGTAATACTCTGCTGAATTTCTTTTTTTTTTCTTTTCGAATTTGTATGAAGTAGTACTGATTTTTAATATGTTCCTTTGTGATATGAATAAAAATTCCCCTACTGTTTCGGTAGGGGGGTGCTGCTGTCATTCTGTCTGCAGAATGGCAGATGGCTCCAGGTCACTGGAGAAGCAGGACGTCTTGGAGTGTAGGCAGTTGGAGGTTCAGTCCCCGACCCGACTGTGGAAATTCTAGGGGAAGAAAGTATTAACCTGAATTTAAATCGTGATGCTAATAGTGATTTGCATGGATGGGTTTATGCAGCAGGAGAACTGGAACCCGGGGGCACATCCAATATGTTCTTGACTGCAAGTGAATTTTATACCGTGAAAATGCAGGAGAATTCGGAGCCAAATCCTACCACTTCGGCCACTGAAACATCAGAATCATCTGTTTTTCAGAGCTGAGAGAAAGACAGGCAACAGAGGGTGAGTCAGCCCACTGACGCAGCAGAGAATGGAATGTGGAACTTGGCGGGTGCTGACACGGCTTCTTCAGAGCAGGACTGGTCTAAGGAGAAAGCCCTGAGGGACGCTGACTAGGTCTACATTGATGGCAAATAGGTCCCTGACTCAGCTTGGATTTCTTTCTCTCCAGTCATGCAGGACAGCATGTGAGGCAATCAGGGGGCTCCCAGTGCCACTGCAAAGAAAACACCAACAGGTCAGCAAATGACTTCTAAATTTCTGAATGCAGAGACTGAGGAACATGCAGGTAATCTTAATTCTGACAATGAAGAAAGGTCTGAAAGAGAGGATCCAGCTGATTCTGTATATAATTGTCCTCCTCCCTCCCTCCCCATGGAGAGAAAATTAAAGTGCTGGTCCACTATTTTCTGACCTATTTAAAGAAAATAAGCTTGAGCAGTCACCTAGATAGAATGCCGTCCTCCTAAGGTATAGGGGGGATTACAAGAGCACCCTGATAGATTTTATGTAGTGTGAAAACTGCTAAAAGAATCAATGCAGTTTCAAGCCAGTGATATTTTCACATTAACCAACATGAGAAGAGAAGACATATTTGATATGATCTTTAAAACTTTTGCTGGACTTGATAAATTCTGGCATAAATATGATTCTTGTAAAACTTTACCACTGTGAACACCATTTTGGACGATACCTATTACTAAACTCTTATTCAAAACAGTAAATGTGATGTTTAGAAATGAAGGAGTAAACGTGGGGGACATCCAATACTGGCTTGAGAAAAAATGTACTGTGTTAGGACTTCCAGAAGCCGTAATTGATGAAAAGGGGATCTGGACTGGGGGTTGGAGGCTTAAAGTTAAACTTCAGTTTTTGGGAAATGACGTTCAGCATATACCTAACAGTTTTTTTTTAGGTAAAGACAGAGGGGTGTGCTTTTATCCTGGTCAACCCAAGGCCTGTTATAAATGTGATGGTAGAAGGTACCTGAGTAGTGCATGCGATAAAATCAAATGTGCACTGTGTGGAGACTTGGATCACGATAGTGGGACCTGTAGGAATGTCTTTAAATGTAACTTTGTGAAGAACAGAGACATGCATATCATCAGTGTCCTTGTGCTGGGCAAAATAGGCAAGGAGGGCCAGACAAGGAAACTTTGATAAATCAGGCTCAGAATAGGTATAGGCCACATACCACCGATAGGGATCCCCCAATGCAGGCCCTTCCACAAACTATCAGCCACAGCAAGAAGGCACAGAGGAAACCATGCAGTCAACTGAGGCTCCAGTTGGTCAAACAGGGAGACAGGAGGAACATGCACAATCAACACCAGGGTCTATAGAGAAGGTCAGTACACCCCTCCAGTACTCCTGAATTTCAAACACCACATCCAAGGAGGGTGACCCAAGTAAACAGTAAGCAGACAAGTGTGTCTGCAGGGATTTACACTCAGAATTCTTTTCAGGTCCTACAAGAACATGAAGCAGCCTCAGAATCAGATGTTACTACTAGATCTGGGGCACTTTCAGAGATGGATTATGAGAAGGATGGAGTAATGCAGGTTTTAGAAACAAAGAAAAAGAAATTCAGGAAAAGGAAGAAAGAGAAACAGTGAATAGATTTGCACCTAAAAAAATAAAATAGCATGGCAACTTTAAATCTAGTTTCAATAAACACCTGTAGCATAAAAACATATTTTAAAAGATTGGGCTTTTTTAATTACTGCAGGAATTTAAATGCAGACATAATCATGCTACAACAAACTAGATTTAACCCCTTACATGATATTGATCAAACCAAGAAATTATGGTCAGGTGGACTATCCTTTTGGTCATTTGGAGTTGATGCTGCAGATAGGGTGGGAATCCTGTTTATTTATTTATTAGCTTTTGGCAACCAGGTAAGTGCATTAGGCAACAATCCTGCCTATTTTCAAGCTCGACCAGCCATCCACAGGTACAGGTAACAAGACTGGCGGATATTCAACCAGGGAGAGCCCTTACGATAGATTGCTTGTTTGAGGGGTTTTCTTCAAGAATCATAAACACCTATGCTCCACAAGTTAAAACAACTAGGATATATTTATTTAATGCTGTTAAACCATATTTATTTACATCAAAAAATATTATATGGTGGAGACCTAAATTGTAGTCTGGATATCAAAGTCAGAAACCAGGTACAAACAAAGGCTTACTGTGATACTCATGCTTTACAGGATGTTTTGAATAAAACAAACCTAAAAGATGCTTACAGGGAGTTACACAAAGATGCTGGATCCACCTACAAAAGGAGTGCATATTCTTCTAGGATTTATTTTTTTCTTTCTATCAAAAACCTTAGTTACAGTTAAATTCACTTTGCACTTACGTGAATTTTCTGATCATCTGGGGTTAAAATGTTCAGTAAGTTTACAGAAAACACCCACTAGGTTCCCTTCAGTCTCCACTAGATGGAAACTAAATTCCTCCTTTTTAGAACAGCAGATAATAAAGACAAAATTGATAAATGCATGAAAAAATAGGAAATCAGTGGCAGGCATGTATGACACCTGGGCTGATTGGTGGGGGGAAACTAAAACAGAATTGAAGAACTTTTTTATTACACTAGGTAAGGACAAAAGTAACAAGAATTGCATAACATAACATACCTAGAACATAGGAATATATTTTATAGATTAATGTCTCTGCTAGACGCTTGTGATGTCCGAATAAGGGAACAGATAGAACAAATCAAAAATAAAATGACGCAATACCAATATGACAGAGCTAGCATAATTCAGGCTGAAATGAAGTGTGGTTTAAAAAAACAACACTTTGTTCAGACCCTTATTCTGCATCCAAGCAAGTTTTGAAGAAACAAATTGATGGAATGCCTCATAGATGAGACTGGGACACTGAAGAACTCGGACATCAAAATTTTAGACACAGTAAAGCAGGCCTTGTAGCAACAATATGGCAGAGCTTTTCAACCAAAAACACAGTGGGATGAATGTTTAACATTTGCACCCCCCTCCCCAAAATAACATCGGAACAATGTACAGATTTGGAAAAACCTATAACTAAAGAACAAAGTAAAGCCGAAATAACCAGGTTAAAATTGGGGGTCTCTCCTGGGGAAGATGGTCTCACTAATGAACTATGTAAAACTTTGCAAGAGGAGGTGAGCAAAATACTACAAAATGTTTTTAATGAGATTTTGGAAACTGGAGTAATGCCTAGGAACTTTACTACTGCAATAGTAATATTCCTATACAAAAAAGGAGGTAGGCATGAGATAGGTAATTGGAGGCCCAACAGCCTCCTAAACATGGATTATAAAAGATTTTGTCTGCAATATTAAGTCACAGATTGCAAAAAATAGCCCCTACGTGATCCACCCAGTGCAAACATGTTCAATCCCTGGTAGGAATATACAGCAAAATCTAGCTTTCTTACAGAATGTGAGTATGGGAGATTAAATAAATCGACCGATTATATTTTAGCATTGGACCAGTCCAAAGCATTCAACAAAGTTTCTCATGATTTTTTATACCAAGTGCTTGAGAAATATGTTTTTTCTTCTATCTTTAGAAGCTGGGTACAGACACCATATAATGATTCTGTAATATATCCCACAGTTAATGGCTTAAGTAGTGAAAGTGTAATTTAAGGAGGGAGTTAGGCAAGGGTGCCCTATTAGCTCCCTGCTGTATACTTTTATACTGGATCCAGTCATCAGGGAAATCATCAAGAATGCAAAAATTCATGGGCTATCACCATCTTTGACATTGGAACCTCAGAAATTAGCTGTTTATGCAGATGACATTTGTCTCAGTTAGGAACAATGAGTCTGGTGCAAGAGCACTTCAGATTTTGGGAAAATATGCTGCATTGGCAGGTACAGCGGTGAACCAGAAGAAAAGTATGGGGGTTTTCTTGGGAGAAGGACCCTATTAATCAAATATTGAACATATTAAAATAACTAATATGACAATTAAAATCTTAGGGTGACATTTTGGGAATGGGAACGGGAACCTGGCTGACTTAAATTGGGAGAAGAAAATTGCAGTAGGGGAACAGAAGGTACAAACATGAAAGGCATGGTCCTTCTCCAAACAAAAAAGGATAATGGTCATAAAAAGGTTTTGCTTCCTACTTTTCTTTATTTTAGTGCTATATTTCCAGTTCCCACAAATTTGGAAACAAGAGTTTTAAGTGCCTTCTTCCAAATGTTATGGAGCAGTCGTTTAAACCCCATAAAAGGACTTCACATATTTAAAACAGAAACAGGGGGGACAGGGGATGATACATCCCGTTGTGTTTTTTTTTTTTTTTCTAAAAGCGGCTTTTGGGGAAGATGAAGGAGCAAATAAACATTTGTGGGACACTTGGACAATAGGTCTGTTTCAATCTTTTATGCAGCAATGGGGGGATGAGGTTCCTAAGGTCAGGGCCCCCTGGAAATTCCTGTTCAAACAACATGAAGTCTTGCTGTATTCTGACAATAGCAGTGAGTCCCAACCTTCGAACTGCCCTGGAGATGAAAGAGTTAACTTTCCATGCCAGGCATGGAACGCTGAGCTCGAGCTCAGTTGAGACTCTGTGTGTTGCTGTTTAAACTCAAACCATCAGATTCTTTACTCCGCCTCACTGAACAGTCGCTCTAGAGATTTCTCCTTCTGCTCGGTTCAATTTGTCGGTTAAAGTACCACTTTTCTCGATTTTCGACCGAATTTAAACCATAACCTGTCGGTTCAGTCTCTGTCTGTGGCATTTGTGAGTACTAGATAGGTTATATTAATTTTTATTCTGTGTGGAACTTGTAAACGGTTCATCGGTTTGGTTTGAACCGATCAAGCTGTTAAAAAAATCTTTATTTCTACTTTTAGTGTGTGGTTACCGGTTCTTATCGGTTCTAAAAAAAACAGATTTTATTAAGTTTTTTTTTTCATGACCCGTAACACGGTCAGGAACCGATAAGAGGATCTTGCCTGGCGGATTGCCATTAAAAGGGTAAGTTTGGTTAGGACTGGCACAATGTCTGAGAAACCCAAAAGAAGAACCAGGCCCACTGGGTTTCAACACTGTAGTGTGTGTGGGGAAGCCTTTGCTAAGGCTGACCCCCACACCACCTGTGTTTATTGTCTGGGGTTTGACCACCTCAATGCAGACTGCCAGATTTGTAAAAATGTTCCTGCAGCTACCCTAGAAAAGAGAGTTGGTAGGCTTGGGGAAAGGGAGGCCAAAAAGTCCGCTGAACCGGATGGCCAGCCTGGTTCAGTTCAAACCGAACCAGAAGGAGTGCCCTCTGACCAGGGCGAGACTTCTTCGGGCCAAAGAAGAGCCAATTCTGAGGAGTCAGTTCAGGCTAAGAGAACAAGAAAAGAAAAATCAGTTGGTGTGGATCCAAAACTTTCTTCTCCAACTGCTGAAGAAATAGCCAAAGCGATAAAAATTGTGCAGTTGCTTTCCCCGGTTCGGACCGAACTGGCACCATCAGGGAGGCGCGCGGTTCGGCCGGTTCCACCGGTTCAAGATTATGAGTTAGAGGAATATTATGAACCAGAGGAGGAGGAAGAGGAGGAAGAGGAGGAAGAGGAGTATGAGGAACGTGAATGTAGTTTTGAAAGTCTGGATGTGCCCATTGACCCGGACATGTCCCCAGACAGACCTTCAGGAGTGTCTCCTCCTAGGCTTTCTGAGTCCCCCTCCCATTTCATGTTTTATAAAAAAGTGGCTGAAACCTCCCAGCTTCCTATGGAAGAAGCTGTGGATGACCAGGAGGAGCCTGACTATGCGGAAATGATGGATATCCCAGAGTCTAGGAGGCTGTCTATTCCCTTACACAAATCTTTTGGGAAATGGACATTTAAGATTTTAAAGACTCCTAATATTATACCTCCTGTGGATAAAAGAATGGACAAGAGGTATACATTGTCAGGCTCAGATACAGAGTTCCTTACACAACAATGCAGCCATGTTGGGGTAGTGCAGGCTGCAGCCTGTGATAAGGCAAATATTCCCTTGGCTTCACACACCCCCAGACAAGGACTCCAGGAGGATTGATGCCATGGCAAAGAAACAGTACATGGCAGCATCCTTGGGACTCAGACAGGCCAACCTATGGCCTATACTGCTAGGTATCAGAAATCCAGATGGGACACTGTTATGGCTTTAGCAAAACAGGTCCCTGGCCAGCTGCCAGGAGCTGGAGCAGGTGGCTGCTGATGGTATTGAGGCATCCAAGGTGCAATTTCATGCTGCAGTGGACTCCAATGATGTGTCATCAAGAGTCATGGCTACATCTGTGGCACTTCGTAGAATGGCTTGGCTCAGATGTACTAGCCTGTCACAGGATACCCAGACTAAGGCCATGGATTTTCCTGTTGTGGGTAATTCTCTGTTTGGGGAGCAGACAGAGAATTACATGAAGAAAATGGACGAATATAGGACCACCTATAGGAGTGCACAGGCCAAGGAAAGGCAGGCCACTCCTCAGAGCAGCACCCCAGCGGCAGGGGCAGGCCTTTTCATAGGCCTTTCTACCAAGCCCAAGTCTCCTTTTCTGCCTATGCTTAAAGGGGGGTCTTTAGAGGGAGAGGCAGAAGGGGTACAAGCAGACCTGCTTCCACCCCTAAGCCAAAAAACCCTGCCAATCAGGCACCCTGATGGGTTTGCCAGGGCTGATTCTCCACTACCTGTAGGGGGCAGGCTAGCTTACTTTGTCCAGGACTGGGAGTCTCTAACATCAGACAAGTGGGTCCTGGAAGTAGTAAGCCAGGGACTGGTTCTCAGCTTCAAAAAATTTCCAAAGCTGAGAACCAGATCCTTTCCACCTGCAAATCCCTCAGAGGCACTTGCCCTAGAGGCAGAGGTCTCTTCCCTCCTGGCTCCCAGAGCTGTGGAAAGGGTTCCACCCCATACCAGGGCAAAGGATTGTACTCCAGGTACTTCCTTACCCCCAAAAAGACAGGAGAATGGTGGCCCATCCTGGATCCCAGATACTTAAACAAACACCTTTTAAAACCAAAATTCAAAATGGTGACTCTGGGAATTATTCTACCCTCTCTAAGGCCAGGGGTCTGGCTAGTGTCCCTGGACCTCAAGGATGCCTACTTCCATATTCTCATCAGAAGCTCCCATCGAAAGTACCTCAGGTTTGAGCTGCCTTCAGGCCATTACCAGTTAAGAACAATGCCCTTCGGTCTAACCTCTGCTCCAAGGGTGTTCACAAAATGCCTGGCAGTAGTAGTTGCTTCTCTAAGAAGGCAAAGGATTGCCATCTTCCCATACCTGGATGACTGGCTCATGGTAGGCCAGTCCCCAGACCAAGTCAAGTTACACCTACAGATAATTCAGCAACTGCTCACCTCTTTGGGTTTCCTTCTGAATCTTTCAAAGTCAGTTCTAGAGCCTGTTCAGCTCCTCACCTTCATAGGTGCAGAGCTAGATACAGAAAAGGCCAGAGCTTTCCTTCTCCTGGACAGGGCAAGGACCCTTATCTCACTGGCCTCCTCATTCACCCTGCAGGTGTCTTGACCAGCAAGGCATTTTCTACAGCTCCTGGGGCACATGGCTGCTTCCACGGTAGTGGTGCAGGGAGCAAGATTTCAGATGAGGGACATTCAGTTCCATTTGAGAGCCTTTTGGTCTCAAAAGAAGGACCCTCTGACCAAATTGATCCCAGTGACTCAAACCCTGATCCAGACCTTACAGTGGTGGCAGGATCAGAACAATCTAAGGCAGGGAGTTCCCTTTGTCACTCAGTCCCACTCTTTAATCCTTACTACAGATGCCTCCCTCTTGGGGTGGGGGGCTCACTTGGGTGACCTGACTACCCAGGGGTTGTGGTCCCCTCAGGAATCTCTGCTTCACATCAATCTGTTGGAACTCAGAGCAGTATTTCTAGCACTTCAAGCTTTTTCCAAATCTGTTCAGAACAAAGTTATTCAGGTCAGAACAGACAATACCACCACAATGTGGTACATCAACAAGCAAGGAGGCACTCGGTCTACGGCCTTGTGCACAGAAGCAATGAAGTTGTGGTCTCTGGCTTACTCCCTGAACACCTCTCTCACAGCAGTACACCTCCCAGGCAAGGACAATGTCCTGGCAGATGCTTTCAGCAGGATATCTCAGGGCCATCACAAATGGTCACTGGATCCCCTGGTCTTGGAGGTGATATTCTCCAGATGGGGCACCCCACAGATAGATCTTTTTGCAGCCCCAGACAATCACCAACTTCCCCTTTTTTGCTGCAGGCCGCCAATGTTGAGCTCAGTCCCCCTGGATGCCTTAGTTCTCAGTTGAGAAGGGAAGTTCCTGTATGCTTTTCCCCCCTTCCCTCTCCTGTTCAAAGTGCTAGTCAAAATCAGGTCTCAACCCTGCAAGGTGATCCTGATTGATCCAGACTGGGCCAGACAGCCCTGGTATCCACTCCTGTTGTCCTTAGCAGTCCATCTTCCCCTGTCTCTTCCCAGGAATTACAACCTGTTAACCTGTGCTCAGGGGAAGGTTTGGTACCCGAATCTCAAATCTCACAATCTCAAGGCCTGGCTCTTGAAGAGTTAGAGTTTGCTGATTTACACCTCTCCCAAGGTATAATGGATATTCTGAAGGCTTCTAGAAAACCTTCTACCAGGACTACTTATAATTCCAAGTGGAAAAGGTTTTCCATATGGTGCTCTGGAAGGCATATTTCTCCAGAGTCTGCTGATCTACCCACAGTCCTTGATAATATGGTCCATTTGAATAGCTTAGGGCTTAGACCAGCTACACTAAAGGTACATCTGGCAGCTTTTTCTACTTTCATTTCAGCAGGTAAGCCCTCTTCTCTTTCAGCTCACCCTGTATTCTCCAAGTTTTGTAAGGGATTGCTGCATACCAACCCTCCATTCAGGGACCCGGCCCCTGCTTGGGACCTTAATGTTTGCATTGCTCAGCTTATGCAACCCCCTTTTGAGTCTTTGTCTTCAGCAGAGCTTAAGTACTTGACTTGGAAAACTGTATTCCTGGTAGCCATCACTTCTGCCAGACGCATAAGTGAGTTACAAGCCTTGTCAGTGGAGCCTGATTGTATCTCCTTCAATAGAGATAAGGTGGTCCTCAGGACTAACAGGAAGTTTTTGCCTAAGGTGGTTTCAGATTTCCACCTTAACCAATCTATGTCTCTTCCTGTGTACTTCACTGACCATTTCTCCTCTGATGAGAGGAGGTTGCACAGTTTGGATGTGAAAAGAGCCCTTAGCTACTACATAGAACATACCAAGGGTCACAGGTTTGACTCCCTTCAACTGTTCCTCACTTTTGGTGAGGTTGGTAAAGGGAAACCTGCCACTAAAAGATCCATTGCCAGGTGGATTGTCTCTTATATCCAATTTGTTATGAAAAACTGGTAAGGTTCCACCCTCAGGCCTGAGGGCTCACTCTACCAGAGGTACAGCTGCTTCCCTGGCTGCTGCCAGGGATATCCCTATTCTAGAGATATGTCAAGCAGCTACCTGGAAAAAGGCTCACACTTTTACCAAGCATTACTCCCTGGATATCCAGGCTAGGGGTGATGCTTGGTTTGGCACAGCTATGCTTCAGAGCCTATTTCCTAAGTAGGTTCTGTCCCTCCTCCACAGAGGTACTGCTTGGTAGTCTACCATTGTCAGAATACAGCAAGACTTCATGTTGTTTGAAGAAAAAATTACTCACCTTAGTAATGTTGTTTCTTCTAATAGAGTCTTGCTGTGTTCTGACCTCCTCCCTGGTTTTCCCTCTCAGAACCTCTGTTTTTTTGGGATGTAGGTGGGCAGTGGCAGTGTTGGCACTCAGGAGGTGCCTCACCTTGTTGTTTTCACCCCTTTCTCTTGGGTGAGTGGGTGTTGTGTTTTTCATTTTTTGGGTCTCCTGACTTGAGTCTTTGTTTTGGGACCAAAAAATCTGTTTTTATGTTTAGTAGCCAGTTGGCTAGTGTAGATTTACAGCTTCCACACAGGACCTTAGTGAGTTTAGTTCATAAAGATCTGACAGTTTGAGTTTAAACAGCAACAGACAGAGTCTCAACCAAGCTCAAGCTCAGTGTTCCATGCCTGGCATGGAAAGTTAACTCTTTCATCTCCGGGACAGTTCAAAGGTTGGGACTCACTGCTATCGTCAGAATTCAGCAAGACTCCATTAGAAGAAACAACATTACTAAGGTGGGTAATTTTTTCTTTTTGCATATCCACCAGTCAAAAAATTGAAATTGTGGGGTATCACTAATACCCAAATTCAAGGGTTACAAAGAAAGCCATTGTATACAGAGATTCTGGAAAGGAATTTTTTAATGCAGGTAGATTTCCCTAAGTGTGTACCCTCCAAACTAAATATTGTTTTGAAAATTTTAAATGATAAAAGAATTCCCACAATGATGTGAGATGTACTTTGGCTCAGCTGCCAAGGGAAACTGGGGGTCAAGGGAAACCTAAAGCACAAACCCATAGCAGAAAGGCAATGTATTATGCCAGAGTGTGTGGGACTGGAAGAATCAATGGAACATTTTTATTTAACTTGCAGCTATGCTAAGCAATTTTGGACAGACTTGGTCATTAGATGGAGGTGGGGGCCTATGCAACATATTAAGTATGAAAGTCTGGTTTTAGGACACCACTCAGGGTTTTTATCTAGGTATAATCCAAGTACTTTAAATATGATTTTTGGTGGCATTAAATATCATACGTGGCAAGCCAGTTGCTAATTTTCCCTGCAACACACTTGCACGCCAACCTTAGTTTTGAAAAAGCAAATTGAATCTGTTATCAGTAAACAAAAGGAAAAAGAAAGAGGGATATTTGAGGTTCAGACATTCGATAGGTATTGGAGATATGTATATTGGATAAAATGACATTAGCAAATGGAATCTAAAACTTGTAGTAGGTAAAGGTTACAGAGAGATCAGGGATAGGGATCTATAGAATAATTTGCACATAATTTATTAAGCATGAAACTTTTTTTATGATTTATGGGAAGGGGGTTTCATGAGGTTCCTTTTGGGGTAAGGAAATGTATTGCATCTGTACAGTATCAGAAATGTTTATGTTGGATTTTTCTTTATTCTCTGCATATTGCAAGCTTGATGTTTTCTTTCTGTAATAAAAAATTCCCCTACTCGTCCAGCAGGGGGAACCACCAATGCTGCAATGGCAGACTCCAGTCCTGAGACTGATGTGCAGGCAGCAAGTCATGGTTTTGCTGAGCTGCAGGGGGCTATAGATGCCCATATGGATTATCAAGAAAATGAAGCTGTGGAACTCAGTATGCATGCTTCAGGGGATGTAGCTCCCAATGACAGCTCTGCCTCGACTGTACAGAGTGCTTCCTGCTTGAATGCATTGACGCTTGCAGAGAAGCAAGCTATTTTACAACAGGAACTTACGTCGACCCAACAACAAATGGCAACAGAAAGTGTTTACCAACAGTTGATGGAAGACGAGAAAAATATAAACCGTCCCAAGAATGATCTTCGAGATCTTCAGAGGAAACTACCGCAAAGATATTTATTTTGGCAAGCGCTCGACTGCAGCTTCCAGTTGGTATTGATACTTATACAGAGGAACTTTTCTCTGCAGTAAACACTACTGCTGGCAGCTGGTCTCTGGAGAAAGCTTTAATTGGAGCCGGCTGGAAACAAACTGCAGCTGGAACTTGGTTGCCTGACCCATTGTACTCTACTTCACAGTTAGAGGCACCTTAGATGGACTCAGATGTTCTTGTGGAGATAGTTCAGCCTGCTGCAGCTACTACAGTACCACTGGAAGCGGCCTCAGGTACAGTTTCTTTTTCTCCACTCACACAGACTCCTGAGGGGCTTGGAAGCACCCAGGCTTCAGCCTCCGACCCCTCTAGTGTTGTTTTAAATTACAGTACTATTGATAGTAATGCAGATATACCCTCTGATAATGAGGAGATCCCTCAAGATGATGCTTCTTGAACTAACACTGTCCCATCTTATGCTAGCCTTTTTAGGAAGCCTATCAAGCTGGCCAAAAGGCTCAATGCAACCCGCCTAAGATACTTGCGTGGCATGGAATCCCCACCAGATCACTTTTACGTGGGGAAGACATTGTTGAAAATGTCTTTGGGTTTTACCCCTGTGGATGTGTATGGCCTTATACATGCCCCAGGTAAATTTACTTTTGATATCAGCTTTTGTACACCAGACGTGCTCAAACAATTCTGGGGGAAATAGGTCTCTTTAAAAGCTAACCATCTTTGGACCCCCTTCCAAGTAATACCCCTCACCAAACAATCCTTTCAAGTTATTACAGTCTTATTTCGAAATTAAGGAATGAACATTGTAGACATTCTATATTGGCTGGAGAAAAAAAATGCATCATACAAAGCACACCTGATCCTACCTTAGACAGAGAGGGGTTTTGGAACAGGGGTTGGTGGATAAAGGTCAAGCTGCTCCACAATGACAATGACCTCCTACATCTCCCTAATTGCATGTACATAGGGAGAGATGAGGGTTTCAACTTTTACCCTGGACAGCCCTGCAGATGTTTTAAGTGTGGTTCAGCCAGGCACATCAGCCCCAATTGTTGACATCCTCAAATGCACACTGTGTGGGGAAGTGGGGCACTCTGGATTTCACTGCAAGAATGCATAACGGTGCAACCTTTGTGAAGAAGAAAGACATTGTTTTACAGACTGTCCCTGGGTCTCTCATAATACGGGGGAAACAGACTATAGGATACAGGGCTTCTGTACTCATAAAACAAAAAAAGGGGTGGGGTTTAGGCTGCCTGGACCTGGGGCCTCAAGTCGGCCTTCAGTTCCCCCTGGTACATCTTCAGATTCTACTTCCATGACTGTGCCAATCCCCACTACACCCACTTCTCCCCAACCATCAAGGTCCTCAGGTCTTGTTCATGATGACTCAGGGCCTGGGATAATGGCTTCTCCTCCCCCGCCTGCAACAGGGGATAAAGCACCAGAATTTACATTTGTACCTCTAAGCGGCAAAGGGAAAGGGAAGGCCTCCACAGGGACATCCCGCCCTTTAACTGATATTGTCCCCCTTGCTAACACATTTTCTGTTCTGCAAGAGGGTATTTCGGAAGAAGACAGGGACTCTGACAGTGCATCCTGAGCCTCCTCTCACGCTGATGCTCACTCTGACGTAGACAAGCAGGATCAAACTGAGTCTATTTCAGCTAGAACTAAGAAAACGCCGGATGGGCATGAATGCCTCCTCCAGAAAAGTCCCATGAAGTTTGCTTTTACTGCTTAACTATTAAATGTGACATTATGAGGTTAAATTAGCCTCCTTAAATGTAAATAGTATATTGTCTGAGAAGAAAAGGCTGGTTACCTTCTCTGACTTTGCTTATGATGTTGTTTTCTTCCAGGATACGAGATTGTCTTTTTCAGCTGACATTCTTACTGCAACCAATGCATGGGTGTGGGGTTACAACTTTTGGTCAGGAAGTTTGGAAGTTTGTAGAGGAGTGGGAATTTTTTTTTCCATATACAGATTTTCCTCTAGCCTTGGCAGGAGCTTCAGTCCGCCTGAAGGCGGGATTCTCTCTAGGGTCTGCCACACCACAATCAGCCGTCCCCGGTATTTCCCCCATGGATTGCCCCCTGTGGTGGAGCCAGAGAGGTGGTGCCTCCTCCCCAGAGACCCAATCCAGAATCCTAGGGTTGGCCCATGGTGTGGTGGACTGACATGGAGCCCTGCTAGGCTCTTTTTTCTCCTGCTTTTCTCCCCAACCCCCCTCTACACTGACATAACCATGTCAGAGCACGCCTCCCAACTCATATTGCCCTCTGGTCGCCACCAGAGGGCAATCAGTGAGTGGGACAGTATGTGCCCTCCTCCCAAGAGAGGACAGCAGTCCTCTGGATGCTCACTCCTCTCTCCCCCTGCCGACCCCAAACAGCCCAGGTACGTTCCCAAACCCGGGTTGCTGCTGTGGCATGAGGTGTAGCTACCAGAACCTCAGCCTCCAGCCCCACTGGACCAGCCCGTGGGAGTTTGTTTTATGAGCCATGACATAAATGTTATTTATCTTGTAGATATAGATCCTGGCAGGGCTTTGTTACTAGATGTCAAATTTCAGGGAATACATTTTCATCTTATTAATATACTCTATATGCTCCCCAGCAGAAGTCTGTTAGGATTGAATTGTTGAAAAAAATGTTCCCTTATTTATATGCCTCTAAAGCATACTGTTTGGAGGAGATTTCAATATTAGCCACTTGATCCAAGATAGCGGTCTGAATGTATCAAAAATCTAGTGTGATGCTTCTCACTTAAACCACGTACTACAAACTACTGGTTTGGTAGATATTTTTGAAACTGAAGGGGGAAAAGCCCCCTGTACCTATTATAGAAGCTCTCTTTCCACAAGAATTGATTTCTGGTTAATTTCCCCCTCTTTACCTATTAGATGTAAAAATGTACTGCCAGTGGCCACTTCTGACCATTGTTTACTCACAGTAACTATTTCGGACTTTGTAGGTACATCCAAGAGTAGGGGGTACTTGAGGCTCAGTTTGGGTCTTTTGGAACACCCGGACATTTTACAAGTTTTTCAGTACTTGCTTGAAGCTAGGCAGTCATTTTTTTTCCTTTACAATTCTCCAGCCTTATGCTGGGAGGATTGTAAACAATATTTTCTTGAGTATCTCCAGCTTATGAGGAGATTAAGTGATACACATAGAAAGGCCCAATATTTTGACTTACAGAGCCAATTATGTTTGCTACACCAGATACAACAAGAATCTGGGGAGGACCTGATGGCACCAATTACAAAAATTAAAGATCTAATGGTTGATCTTCAGTACAACCAGATGAAGACACTTGAGATCGAACAGAGGTTTGGTCAGAGTAGTGCCCAGGTTAGCACCAACCCCTTTGAGACATGCAATAAGCAGAAAAATAGTAAATTAATTCATTTCTTAAAAGACCCTGAGGGTAGGGATGTTTACAAGAAGGATGCTCTAGTGATGGTTCTAGAACAATATGTGGGTACTATGTTTCAGTCAACTTCACTATTGGATAAGGCAGTTGAGGACTGGTTGATGTCTTGTCAATTAGCGCTGGTCCTGGACCATTTTTTGGGCATTTTAACTAAGGCAGCAATGAAGCCAAAATTAACTGCTCTCATACAAGTTCTTAGGTCGGGGACGGCGCCAGGCTCTGATGGCTTCCCCTATGAGTTCTATCAGTATATTTTCCCAAAACTTTGTAAAGAATTGTCCCAAGTTTCCTCTCATTTTTTTCAGACTAATACTCTACTATCCAGCATGTATGAAGACTTGATTATCTTTTTACATAAGATGGGTGATAGAAGAGTTTTGAACAACTGGAGGTCCATTTCCCTCCTGAACGTTGTCTGTAAAATAATTAAGAAACATTTGAGTGCTAGGTTACTGTAACCCTGGATAGTATTATCTTTCCCCTTCAGTTTTGTGCAGTTCCTGAGAGGAAAATTCATGATGCCCTAATACTTCTCAGGGAAATAATGGAAAAAGGTGACAATGAGGAATTGCAGGGTTTTTTGATTTGTTTGGACCAAACCAAGGCCTTCGACAAGGTCAGCCATGCTTACTTGTGGCTATGTTTAAAGGCTTATGGCTTTCCAGACCAATTTATTGAATGGATTCAGTTATATTACTGCCATTCTGTAGTTCAGCCCTATGTCAATGGTTGGGTGGGGAAATGGTGCTCTGTGTCTAGAGGTGTGAGACAGGGGTGCCCACTTAGCCCTTCTCTCTATATTTTGATTCTCAATCCCTTATTATATAAACTACAACTCTGTGAATCTATCGCTGGTCTTTCTGTACATAGTGAAGACTTAGAAATTTAGTCAATTTCATATGCAGATGATTTGTGTCTGTTGATGGCAGACCCTGCGTCATGCAGAGCAGCTGAAGATGAAGTTCAGAATTTTTTAACCTTAACGCATTCTAATATTAATTTATCTAAGTGTCAGTGTCTCCCTATAGGGTCAATTGCTAATACTGAAACACTCTTTTCAGATCCCTGTTCAGCTGGGTCCCATTAAAATATTAGGTGTGTTTTTTGGCTCTGGTGACATGTGGGCGTATAATTGGTCCCTGAGGCTCAAAGATGGTCTTGCTAAAGTTCTGAAATGGAATGGAATACATGGCACATGTCCAACCTAAAACGTGTTTATATGGTTAAGTCCTTTTTATTACTCTTATTCTTACATCTTTGTATCATATTTCCCCCACCCAAACATCTGGAGACTACAATATATAGTTATGTTTTTCAGTGTATTTGGGGGAGTCACTTGAACCCCATTAAGAGAGGAGTTACCTAGTTAACTATTCAACAAGGGGGGCCTGAAAATGATCCAGCCCTTGGTGTTTTTTTCTCTGTTTCTGTACCATAACATAAAGCCTGTGCTCCAGAACAGTGGTCATCTTTGGCAGCCTTGGATTTTCAATCACATTAGCCCATGGGTGACTACTTGGGACATGGAATCTCCCATCCAGAAACAAAAATCTTTGACTAGATCGGCTTATTTTATGGTATACATATTTGGGAAGCTGAAATTATGGGCCATTCCCAAACACTTGTTGTTGACACTCTAGCAAAAAGATTTCTTTTCACATATCCTACAGTGGTATTTTATTGAATACCCTTGGTTTTGGAATAGAGGGCCAAGTGGGTCAAATGTTGAGGCACACCAGATTTCAGGGTAAAATGTGGGATGTGCTTTGGTTGGTCTCTTGTGATCGGTTAAATGTTAAAGATAATCTTAAACATAAAGATAAGTCAGAACATAAGTGTCCTAGGAATACCTACTGTACTAATGCATTAGAAATCATGGAACATTTGTATTTCACATGTCCCTTCATTTTTTCTTTCTGGTCTCTTCTTTATCATATGTGGGCTAACTCACCCTTTAAATTGGTCACCAAAGATATTTTATTTCTCAGACTTCTTCCCAAAGCCTGGACCAAATTTGATAACAGTATGATACACATAATTTTGCTTCTCCTTAAATATTACATTTGGAATGTAAGCATCCAGTTTACTATGTATCAGACAGAACGTACTACTGATCAACTTTTTTGGTTGATTCATAATACTTTGATAGACATTAAGAATAGGGAGAAATTACAAGCACCTTTGAGTCTCTATCAGTTGTGGTGGAGACATATGGATTGGTCAGAGGATGTATGAGGCCATAGTGTGGTAGGCCTAGGACTTCCCCCTGCTCCTTCGGGGGTGTAGTGCAGGGTGGTTCTTGGACTCTTCTGATTATACTGTATTTTGGGATTATTGTACTGAAGGTTCATGTAGGAGGTTTGCTAGTAATATTTCATAAATATAGCTTTTGGTTGTGTGATGTGACACTGTTTGCTTTTCTTTACCTTGTCATTATAACTTACCTTCCCATGCTCTTTTAGTGTGGGGGCATACCTCTCAACTGTACCACATTAAGAGGAACGTTCCTCATTTTACTTCACAAAGGCTCCATGTTCCACATAGTGAGGACTTGTTCCACATTCAGTATAAACATTTTAAAGCAAGAATCCATAGTAAATGATGCAAAAAATATAGTATTCAATTAATAACAGACTTTCTGAACATAAATGCAAACCTTTTAACAGTGTTCTGAGCCTCCTGGGTAAAGATTTGATTAAGTGTTCCACATTTTGCTCATTTGTTCCACATTTTGAGAGGCAATGTTCCACATTTGGGGGACAAAAGGTTGAGAGGTATGTGTGGGGGAGAGTGACGGCTTGCTCAGTTTTGAAACTGTACTCATGGAATTCTGTATTGGCTACCATTGTGTTTATTTAGGTTTAATGTTATCTTTATGAATTTGTGTGAAGTGATTATTATGTCTGTAATTTACTCCCCAGTTATACTACACATAGTCCCCTACCCTTATAGTGGGGGTGGGGTTGTTTTTCAGCAATAACCAATAAGCTCTGGCATTATGAATATGATATTTTACATTAGATGTATGAAGGCATACTCAATTATGTTTAGTTTAATCTGTATTATGATTTTGTGTGAGGTAACACATTATGCCTCTATTCCTTTAAAATTTTGCTTTCTGTTACGTCTATAACGTATTCTCCTTTTTTCAAAGTTTTGAATAATAAGTTCACTCCTTTTTTAGTGTGGGGGGGGAGACGTCATTTACTAAAAAGTTTTGAGACTATGAAAATTATATTTTGTATTAGATGTATGATGGAATGCTTAATTATGTTTACTTTCGATTCAAATTATGATTTTGTGTGGAGTAACACTTTTATGTATTTCATTTGCTTTCCAGTTATAATAAAAAGTTCCCCAACTCTTTTTGAGAAGTGCCATGGGGTCTTTAATGTTCCTCTGAACAGGCAGACAGGACCTCAGTTTAATATCTCATCTGAATTACAGCACCTCAGGAGTGCAGCATCCTCCTCACGCTGCACTACAGTGTCAGTATTAGGATTTCCCCTAAGTGCCTGGTGTGGGGCTAGATCCCACAACCTTTTGATCTCCTGGCCTCAGAGGCAAGTTTGCAACCTGCTGAGTCACTGACACTGCGCAAATAATGGTTTATCAGTTTTTGTACTTTAAACTGAAAGGTTCTAAATGTTCTGATAAGGATCAGATAACTATCTGAAATTTGAATTGCATATCAGAACCTCAGAACTTTTTGTGGTTCTCCCATTCCTTTTTATTAGCTGTCAGTAATAAATGTAACATTATTTTTACTGTGCACTTTTGTTTTATTTTTAAAATGCTATCATGGGCTGCCTGTTGGCCCAACAGTAGATTGCACTGTACAGGGGTTCAGAAGCAGACTCACTAAGCCAGTATATGGACGACCAGGGATGGATAGGCACTCCTGATGGCAACGTGTCTCAGTCCAAGAAGGATGATGCCTTATTGTGTCACTGCATTGACTCGTGTGGTGGATCAGCAAGCTTGCTCTTCCACATGGGCCCTGCTGTAGGCACACAAGGCAAGAGGGCTGTGTGTAGAATCTGCAAAATCAGGGCACTTAAAGGGAACAGCACAACGCTGGAGTATCTGTAAAAGGACGGACTCACCTGTTACAAACTTTCCTTTTGTAAGATTATCAGCTCTTTTAAGTTGGACACAGGTTGGGTGATGTTCCTTTTAAATGACAAATGCATCTGTACTACTTAATTCTATGCTTCTTGTGTGCTCCTTTTCATCACCTTTTCCTCATGATGTGGTGGCAGTGGCACAACATTTTTGTTTACATAAAGTATTTGCCCAGGATAGCCCAACTACTCATTTTTCTGTAAGAAGGGGGCTCCTTCCTCTTAACAGTAGTTAGTATTGAGCAGTTAAGTAACTTGTTTAGGGCCACACAGAAAGTGGCACATAGGATTTGAAATTTAGCTTTTTACTTTACTGTTCTGTGGTATATCCCAAGGCTACATGGCTTGTTCATCTACTGTATACAGTATATTGCTCCCATAGGTTGTGAATAAATAAGAACCTTGTATGGTTAGCACAAAATGCTACTAGTCAAGCACCTATAAATAAGCCATCAGCTGAGGCTGCTGGGAACTGTAGTCCTGCCCCACCTGGTACAATATCAATACCAACGGTGAACTTCAGCATTGACAAATGCTTGTTAATTATGGCACACTGTGCTCACATAGTGACAACACTGCAGTGTTACTGCCATGTTTGGTTTTGTGAAATCATTACCAGGTGAAGCAGGTCTTTACATTACAAGTTGACCATTGCTTCATCTTAACAGAAAATGACCTTCTTGGGCATAAGATACATGTACATAGGCAGTTTCATGAAAATGTTGTTTAATTATAACTGTGTTATGTGTTACTGCACTGTAACACACTGTATATTAACAATTTTAACTAGTTTCAAGAGGTGCTATCCTAGCAATATTGAAATGAAAAAAAACAGCAATGAGAAAAAATGTTCATTTACTTCACCAGCATTCGAGAGAGTACAATACCTGTTTGTAAAGTATCATCTACAGAAGGATAATGTGTTCTAGCTTGAAACAGGCGTACTGTACACCAGGTTCATTTTGGTTAACAATTTCATATCTTTTAAAGAGCACATACAGGCAGGGCAACATGCACGTCCTTTCAAATGTATCCCCAAAACCAACGGACAAGCTGTCTGTATCCGGTATATCTGTATTTTCTAATAGTGAAGAAACATATGCATACATTATTTAAAAAGTAGTATGAAAAACTACCAGAACACAAGACAGCAGTTATCGTTACTATATACACCAGTTAAGATATAAGGTGTTGAAGATGGACGCCCCGGCCAATAATTGCTGACTTGGTGTACTGAAGAGTGGCAGTGCTGTAAGAAGTGTGTAATTTCATATTGTGTGCGGTTACATGGTGACACATGATTTCACATGGTACATTCCCATGTATGGGAAGTCAGAGCACTACAAATAATGCAGGGCCCACGTGTGATGCCATGTGATTTGTGCATGACATAAAAAATGAGAGGAAAATCTATAATACTGCTTATGTTGATGGGCATGGCCTATGCAGCCATCGCCAGGAACAAACTCATATCAATCTCTATACATGTCTGTTGCAAGGGTGTACGGGGTTTAGTGGAGGTGATGGGGTTTACGCATCACTCAATTTTGTGTCATATCTAAATAATGAAACGTGGTTTATTGATGACAGGCAAGTGAGGAAAACAGTATATAATGATTTATTACAACAGAAAAAACATAAAGAATGAATCACTGCCTTAACGGTGTGCCCATCTGCAGTAGGGACACTGTGCTTATATATGAAGGGTGCAGGGGGGTGTTGTTACTTTAAGGCAACCTCAGGCCATGCAGTGCGACATGTGGAAACAACATACACTGTGGATAATTGATAGTGATATATTTGCTGGTCACATTAACATGTGCTACTGATTGAAAGTACCAAGAAAGCAACACTAAAGGATGACAACATCCTAAAATGAACACTGGAACAGTTGCCCAGAGGGTTGGGCACTCTCAGGTACCTTGCCTGTCATCATGCCGGTGAACCGGGTTCAGGAACAAGCTCAGCTGCTTGGTGGTCATCAGGTGTCAAGACTTAGATCCACAATGGGTCATTGACAAACTATTTGTCGAATGACCCGACAGCGAAATCAGCAGGTCGACTGCATTTTGCAGTCAGCTGCTGGTTTCCAAAACACACAAGAGTTTTCTATCGCTCCCCCCCCCCGCATCCCCAACTAAGGATTTTCAACTCCAAGTTGGAGCTGATTGGGGGGGGTGCAGGACCCCCAACAAACAGTGCCAGGTTTCAGTAGGTTTCCTACAGTGACATGGCACTGTTATCACTGTAGGGGACTCCACTGTCAAAATGTCGATGCTGGGGGTATATACCTTAAGTCTGAGAGAGTATACAGTAGCTGCCTATAAGCTGCACTGTATATGATTGAGGTGGTCCAACACTGGACAAGGGAGAGATGGTGGACTGTATATATTTGGATTTTGTGAAGGCTTTCGACAAAGTACCGCACATAGAGATACTAAATAGCTTAAAAGAAATACATATGGATTATAGAGCGGGCAGATGGATCCAGGCATGGTTGACTGGTAGGACTCAGTGGGTGTGTATAAGTGCCTATTTTTTGGAGGAGGTCCCAGTGACCAGAGGGGTCCCTCAGGGTTCGGTCTTGGGACCAGTGTTGTTTAGAACGTTCATAGCGCATGTGGGGGGGAGGGGTGTGTAACTGGATAAGTAAATATGCAGATGACACAAAGCTGGTAGGATTAGTGACACACCCTAGGAGGGAGGCGTCTATCTAGAAAGATTTGTGTAATATTTTCACATGGGCAAATGCTAAGGGTATGAGTTTTAATATAGACAAATGTTGTGTGATTCATATGGGAAATAAGAATCCTGAACACGATTATATTATTAATGGTCAAATCCTGAGAAAGTCAGAGTTGGAAAGGGATCTGGGGGCACTGGTTGACCATAAACTTAAATACCAAGCTCAGTGTAGTAAGCAAATAACAAAAGCAAAAAGAATAATATGGAATATAAAGAAAAACTTTAAAAGTAGAAAGGAATCTGTCATTATGCCACTGTATAGAGCCTATGTTAGGCCAGTATTGGATTATGGAGATCCGGTATGGGGTCCCATAAGCAGGGGAGCAGTGGCAGGGATGGAGAGGGTGCAGAGGCAGGCCACCATGGTGGTGCATGGCCTGAGGGGATAAGACTTATGAGCAAAGATTAACAAATCTAAAATTGATGTCACTAGAGACAAGAAGAGTTAGAGGAGATCTATTGTTATGTTATGACATAATGCAGGATGACTTCATGTTAAACTAGCTAAGTCTGCTGGGCACCAGGGGACACCTATTCCACTGAGACACGTAAAGTGTAACATAAGTAGGCGTATGGCATTTTACACTCAGAGAGTGGTTGCCCCATGGAATATTGCCAGAGGATATTATTTACACAAAAGATAGGGCACAATTTAAAAGTAGACTAGAGTCCTATATACTGGAAAGACGCAATCTGACATATTATTGGTAAAGTGGATAGGAGCGATCATGGGTCAAATTCAAAGCCCCATAAGCTACTTGCAACTTAGTATGAAACTTAGTATGAGTGGAGCCACAGTTCCTGAAGGCATGTGCACTTCAAAGCACGTGCATCCTCCAAGTAGCCACAGACTTAGGGGACTAGAGGGAGTAAAAAGGGTTGCAACAACTGAGTTGATGGTGCTTTGTGATGCCATGTCAGGACATTTGGACCTGCTCTTCCAGTCTGAATGGTAAGGCATTCTTGAGTAGGTGCTGTAAAGGAAAGGCACCCCCACCATGCTGCAAGGGTTTGGGAATCCACAGGGTAAGTAGCCCAGAGTGCAGAGGGAGGACAAGGATGGCCCCATTTCTTCATTGATGTATCAAAGCCACCAGCTGAGGTTACATTCAGGTTCTGGAGAATATCAAACTTAAAGAAAAAATACACTCTCATATCTTGTAAATTTTACTTGTTTTCAATGTCAGCAGACAACTTTCTTTGTGTAGCTGTTAGAGATGTAGTAGTTTATTTTCATACTTCATACTAGGCTCTGTAACTATCCTGGGGTCTCCATTTGCTGGTTGTTGAAATCCCATTGTCTCTGAGAGCTGCATTAGCATATGAGAACATGATGTGTAATCACCCTATAGACTCCATACTCTGCCTATCTGCTTAATTAGACTTCAAAGAACCAAGTTGCATGAAAGTGTGAAGTACCACAGTTACCTACAGTTAGTTTTGTAAATTGTCTGAGTTGTAATGCAGGGTCTTCCCCTTTAAACTGCAATAAATGTATCTGTTTCCAGAGAGTTTTTGCAGGGTATTAGTTATTTCAGCATCATGATGCATAGTATAAATGGGTGATATGACATCATGATCTCATATGCTAGTGCAGCTCTCACGGACAGTGAGATTTCAACAACCATAAAATGGAGAGCCCCAGGGTAGTCACAGGGGATACCATGAACAGTGAAAACAAACTAAAGCAAACACAAATAGCTCTAACAGTTATGGGAAAAGAGTTGTCTGTTGACATGGAAATAAATAAAATTTATATGTGTGTGAAGGTATAGTTTTCCTTTAATAGAAACAAAAAAAATTTAGGACAGTAAGCAATCACTGGATATGGTACCAATCAACCAAAATAACAATACAGAGATGGAGATTATATCTGCTTCCAAATGCATTGCAGTGATATAAGTGGAGCAGAGGTGTCATACAGATTGTCAGCACAGAGCTGTGACTATGCAGTTCAGTCACACTTTAAATCTCCAGAGCATATTCTGCTGTACACACATACTCTTCTATCCCAGGGGCACGGGGACATTATGTCACAAGACATAATGCCACATGGCAATATTGTGCTGTGCGATTAATGCCGTGAGGCATCATGTCTTTGTTCTGTGGGGGGCTCCACTCCCACACACCCCCATTACAGAGGGCTGTGCCCCCCGGGCCCCTCCACTAATTATTCTCAACATCAAGGGGGGTCCAACTCGGGGAGCACACAGGTCTGGGTTTCGCCATAATGCCATACACTATTAAGCATGCGACATTATGACCTGGTACATATCCCAGGAGGTGCATTTACCCCCTTGTATTGCTGATGATTTGCATAGTAGGCAGTTCTCAAGACATCCAGATCAAGTACAAATGAGTTGAAACCAGGCTGCAAAATAATACATAACACATCGGCGTCCTCCCTTTATTAGTCATCTTCTCTATCTCCCCACAGCATATGCACACCCAGGTTTTCATTCATAACTGGACAAACTCCAGTGCTGCACCTCTAATGAAAATAACAGAAACAAATACTAAGTATCTCCTGTTGGTTACTAAAGTGAGTTGTACAATCAGTACATGAAGTTATGAGCATGATGAAAAAATAAACATGCACATGCTAACCTTGCTTGTAGAGCAGAAAGCAGCTAACTAAAAGAAGCTACATTTTCTACTTAATTTAAAACGTATATCTCAGTAGGAGTCAGTGTCAGTTAAGATTAAGTAGACAGATAACTTTATTAGAAGTAGAAGGGGTCTTATTTAAGGTTAAAAAAAGAAAGAAAAGAAAAGAAAAAAGGCAGTGTGTGTTCTGTGCAGGGAAAGGTACTGTATCAGGTGACTTTGCTAAACCAGTAGGAGGAAAGAGAGCTTACCTGGGGTGTGGTTTAGACACTAGAAAGCAGGTGAGTCAAATTACAACTTCCTGTTGCTAGCCTTGCTTGTAGAGCAGAAAGCAGTTAACTAAAAGAAGCTACATTTTCTTCTTAATTTAAAACTTATATCTCAGTAGGAGTCAGTATCAGTTAAGATTAAGTAGACAGATAACTTTATTAGAAGTAGAAGGGGTCTTATTTAGGTTAAAAAGAAAGAAAAGAAAAAAAGGCAGTGTGTGTTCTGTGCAGGGAAAGGTACTGTATCAGGTGACTTGCTAAACCAGTAGGAGGAAAGAGAGCTTACCTGGGGTGTGGTTTAGACACTAGAAAAGCAGGTGAGTCAAATTACAACTTCCTGTTGCTAGCCTTGCTTGTAGAGCAGAAAGCAGCTAACTAAAAGAAGCTACATTTTCTTGTTAATTTAAAACTTATATCTCAGCAGGAGTCAGTGTCAGTTAAGATTAAGTAGACAGACAACTTTATTAGAAGTAGAAGGGGTCTTATTTAAGGTTAAAAAAAAAGAAAGAAAGAAAAAGGCAGTGTGTGTTCTGTGCAGGGAAAGGTACTGTATCAGGTGACTTTGCTAAACCAGTAGGAGGAAAGAGAGCTTACCTGGGGTGTGGTTTAGACACTAGAAAAGCAGGTGAGTCAAATTACAACTTCCTGTTGCTAGCCTTGCTTGTAGAGCAGAAAGCAGCTAACTAAAAGAAGCTACATTTTCTTGTTAATTTAAAACTTATATCTCAGCAGGAGTCAGTATCAGTTAAGATTAAGTAGACAGATAACTTTATTAGAAGTAGAAGGGGTCTTTTTAAGGTTTAAAAAAAGAAAGAAAAGAAAGAAAGGCAGTGTGTGTTCTGTGCAGGAAAGGTACTGTATCAGGTGACTTTGCTAAACCAGTTGGAGGAAAGAGCTACCTGGGGTGTGGTTTAGACACTAGAAAAGCAGGTGAGTCAAATTACAACTTCCTGTTGCTAGCCTTGCTTGTAGAGCAGAAAGCAGCTAACTAAAAGAAGCTACATTTTCTTGTTAATTTAAAACTTATATCTCAGCAGGAGTCAGTGTCAGTTAAGATTAAGTAGACAGATAACTTTATTAGAAGTAGAAGGGGTCTTATTTAAGGTTAAAAAAAGAAAGAAAGAAAAAAAAGGCAGTGTGTGTTCTATGCAGGGCAAGGTACTGTATCAGGTGACTTTGCTAAACCAGTAGGGAGGAAAGAGAGCTTACCTGGGGTGGCTTTTAGACACTAGAAAAGCAGGTGAGTCAAATTACAACTTCCTGTTGCTAGCCTTTTTCTTACCAATTGCCTCCATCCCACCTCCTCCCTCCTCCACCCACCCACCCAAAGCCAGTTCTACTTTTATAGCCACTGGATTTAACTGTCAACAGGAACTTCCTGTTTGAAAGTAGGAAGAAAAGGATCATAGAGAAACATTGGTTTTGTCAACCCTGAAGTAGAAAAAGTAGCTCACTCTCCCCCCCAGCTGCTGGTAGTTTGATATTGAGCAAGGAAGAAGGAGACTACTGAAGAAGATAGAAAGTTGCTGTCCCAGAACAGGAAGGGTGAGAGTTGTAAGGAGAGGAGAGAGTAAACATCCAGAGAAACAGTAGAGGGGACACAAAATAAGACATGATAGGAGTGGTGCAGTGCAATGGCTGTGGGGCGGCAGTGTTCCGGGAGACATTCTGGAGGCTGCGATGCTGCCCTATTTGCAGGCACCTATCTGGTCTGAGAGGGAGGTTGCCTGTCTCCAGGCTGACCTGGCTAGGATTTCGAAACCTCCTCCCCCCAGGGACCACCAGGGCCAATGCCACTACCTCAGGGTTGCCAAGAAAGAGGAGTGGCTGGACCAGGGTGGGCTCAAGGAGGAAGGGTGGTGGAACAGAGTTGCATCCTCCAGCTGTACCTCTTCACAATTCATTCACTCTTCTGGTGGATAGTGGTTCCTCTATGGAGGCACCTGCAGTGGAGACCAAGGAGGATGCTGGGAACCTTCACAAAGGAGACCCAAAGGAGGGTGGCATGGGACCCCACAGGGGAAGGAAACAACTCCTGGTGAGGACTCAATCATTAGGGGGGTAGAATTGGGGGAGGATGTGGAGAGGGAGGTAAGGTGCCTTCCTGGCGCCACGGCTTGGAGGGACAGGAAGCGAATCTTCAGGATCATGGGAGGAGCTGCATGAGGGAGGGAGCTGGATGTCATTGTCCACCTGGGGACAAATGACCTGGCTAGGAATGGTATCAGAGCAGTGCAAGAGGAGTTTGTAGAGTTGGGAAGGGGCCTTAGACATGCAGCGCATACAGTAACCTTCTCGGAGGTGCTGCCTGTCTATGGCAAGGGAGATGCTAGGGCACTTCTCACCAGAAAATTCAATGAGTGGTTGAAAAACTGGTGTGGAACTCAGGGTTTTGGCTTCATTGGGGACTGGGGAGCCACCTGGAGGAATGCAGACCTATACTGGTGCGATGGTCTGCATCTGTCCAGGGGGGGAACCAGGATCCTAGGTGAGAGGTTTGAATGCTTCATTGGCAAGCATTTAAACTAGCCAAGGGGGGAGGCACTGAAAAGGAGCTGGGAAATCCGAGCCTCCCCCCACAAAACATGGTGATTAGTGAGGTAAACACCAAGGTACAGAAGTTATTAGGGAGCAGAACAGATTTAAATGTAAAAAAAGGCAAAGGCAGTAAGGACAGAAATGGGTCTAAAAGGGGTAAGGATATCAAAATGCGGAGGGTGATGAGTACCAATGCCCACAGTCTGTGTAACAAGCTCCCTGAACTAGTGGCCTTGATGGAAGAGGGTTGCCTGGATATTGTGGCAGTCACAGAAACATGGTACACAGAGAACCATGACTGGGATGTCAACATACCAGGATACACAATCTACAGGAGGGACAGGGAGGGTAAAAGAGGAGGAGGAGTAGCTCTCTATGTAAAGGAAGGGATCAAAGCAACAAAGTCAAAAGTCAAAGTCAAAGTCAAAGTCAACTTTATTTAAAAAGACGCCCAATCCCGAAGGCTCTGGGCGCCGTACAACAGAACTAAAGAGTAAACAGGGAGCAGATGAGGCACTTTGGGTCACCCTGGAGACAGGAAATGGCACCACAATCCGCATGGGGGTTGTATACAGACCCCCATCTCAGGGGGAAGGAATGGACAAGGAAATGATAGAAGGCTTTCTTAGAACAGCAGAAAAAGGAGAGATATTGTTGATGGAGGACCTGAATATGCCAGATGTTAACTGGAGCACCTTTGCTGCAGGCACATCCAAGAGCAGGGTCATTCTTGATGCCCTACAGGGGGCATGTCTCAGACAGCTAGTATTGGAACCGACTCGGGAGGAGCAATCTTAGACCTGGTACTTTCAAATGGGGATGGAGAAAGAATCTCAGATTTAGAAGTGGGTAGCCATCTGGGAACAAGTGACCACCAAACAGTGTGGTTCACGATAAACACAACCATACAATCAAGCCATACAAAAGCAAGAGTACTAGACTTTAGGAGGGCTGACTTTGGGAAAATGAGAGAGTGCCTCAGAAAACACTAGCAAACAGGCAAGAAGGAGGGGTGGAGGAACAATGGGGTGATCAAAACAGCCATCACGGAGGCAACAAGCCTTCGTAAAAAAATCAATAAAACACAAGAAGGAAAAAACCGCTATGGTTCACAAAAGAGATGGCAGGAAGGTTAAGGAGAAAAGGGCAGCATTCAGGAAATATAGGAAACACAGAAGGAGCAGGACAGAGAACTTTATCAGTTAAAGCAGAAAGAGGCTGGGAAGGTAGTCAGAATAGCAAAGGCCCAAACCAAGAAAGGATAGCCAATTCTGTTAAGAATGGGATAAGACATTTTATAGGTACATTAGGGAGTGAAGAAAGACCAAAGGAGGATACTGAAGCTTAATAAAGGGAGAATGTGGGTAGAGGTGACAGTGAAAAAGCAGGGTTACTGAACGAATATTTCTGCTCAGTATTCACAAAGGAAGAGGAGGAGAGTTACCTAAACCAAACAAAGAAACACTCTGAAGACGGGGGTCGATACCAGTCCATTTACAGAAGAAAGGGTTCTGAAAGAACTAATAAAATTGAAGGTGGACAAAGCAATGGGGCCTGATGGGATTCACCCAAGAATTCTAAAAGAACTAAGGGTAGAACTAGTGACATCCCTGACTACTCTCTTTAACAAATCATGGGAGGATGGGGTGGTACCCAAGGACTGGAGGAGGGCAGATGTAATTCCTCTTCACAAAAGTGGGAGCAGGACAGAGGCAGGAAACTACAGACCAGTTAGTTTGACCTCAGTGGTAGGGAAAATGATGGAATCACTTCTGAAGGAAAGAATTGTTGAGTACCTAGAGGCCATTGGGGCTGGGACCGAGGCAACATGGATTCACGATGGGAAGGTCGTGTCAGACGAATCTAATAGATTTCTTTGACTGGGTAACCAAAGTAGTAGATCAGGAGGGGCTGTGGACATGGCCTACCTAGATTTTAGCAAGGCATTTGATACAGTCCCACACAAAGATTAATACACAAAATAGCCAGCCTTGGAATGGGTCCCAAGGTGGTAGCCTGGATAAAAATTGGCTAGACAACAGGACAAAGGGTAGTAGTAAGCGGAGTACACAAGAGAAGAAAGGAGGGTTACTAGTGGGGTCACATGGGAGTTCAGTACTGGGACCGGTCCTTTTTAATGTCTTTATAAGTGACATTGCAGAGGAACTGGAAGGAAAAGTATGTCTCTTTGCAGATGACACAAAGATCTGCAACAGGGTTGATACACAGGCTGGAGTGGAAAGGATGAGAAGGGACTTGGCAAGGTTGGAGGAATGGTCAAATGTATGGCAGCTCAGATTTAATGCAAAGAAGTGCAAGATAATGCACATGGGAAACAAAAACCCAAGGGAAGTGTACACAATGGGGGTGAGATACTGACAACAGTAAAAATAGAAAGGGACCTGGAGGTAATTATATCAGATGACCTAAAGGTGGGCAAGCAATGTGAGAAGGCAGTAAGGAAGGCTGGAGGGATACTGGGATGCATAGGAAGAGGCATCAATAGTAGAAAACAGGAAGTTGTTATCCCTCTGTACAGACAGTTGGTGAGACCCCATCTGGAGTACTGTGTGCAGTTCTGGAGACCCCATCTCCGCAAAGACATAGACAGAGTGGAGGCTGTCCAGAGGAGGGCAACCAAAATGGTGCAGGGTCTGCACCAGAAGACATACGAAGAAAGACTAAAGGAGCTTAATATGTATACTCTTGAGGAAAGAATTGAGAGAGGGGACATGATAGAAACTTTCAAGTACCTCAAGGGAATTAACAAAGTCCAAGAGGGTAGCATCTTCCAGAAAAAGAGATGTGCAAGAACAAGGTGGCACAATTTGAAGATAGAGGGGCTGCCAGGGGTAATGTGAGGAAGTATTTTTCACTGAGAGGGTTGTGGATGCATGGAACAGCCTCCCTGAGGAGGTTGTGGAGTCAAGAACAGTGGGGGACTTCAAGAATGCATGGAACAGGCATAAGGCAGTCCTAGGGGTGGGTAAGAGGAAGTAAGCTGTTGATTAACTAGGATCTGCAGCTTATCTGTTAGGTAGGAAAATGGGCAGACTAGGTGGGCCAAGCGGTCCTTATCTGCTGTCAAATTCTATGTTTCTATGTTTCTATGTAATTACATTTCCAGTTAATACTCTCCAAATGGTAAGACGACTGCACTACAAAGACACCAGCATAGTAGTCTTAACATACATATATGCCAAGTATTTGTAGTCTGAAATCAAAAACAAATGTATACGGAACATGTCTAAACCAGGATGGTCGAATCACGCAGTAACTGTTACTGATACAATAACAAGGAAACAGAAACATATACAAGAGTTATTACAAACACTGTAAACAAAGACTTCATTAGTACCCCCCACCAAGAAAAATTTCAAAAATGTTATACACATAACAACTGGAAGTGTACATGGAAAGCAGTGTTGCCGCAGCAAGGCCCTTCCCTGTCGACACTGAAAAAAGACAGTACTGACACAAAAGCAAAATTTATTGTGTTATTATGTCGAGAACGCAGCCAAAGACTAACATTGGTCTGCCCTCTGCCCACTAACTGCCTGTTGGCCATTGTGTGCTACTGTGTTTAAGGTGGACATATGTGACTGGGGGTAGTCAGGCAAAGTTTCATGATAACAACAAATAACATAGTAATATTACCTGCAGTGATACCACAGCCTTGTTTCAATTTTACCTTCCACCGCTCCTGCTACCATCCTTTCAATGAACCTCCTCGACAACTGCCAAATTCCAGCTGCTCGCCCCCACTTGCCTACTTAATCTCCTCCTAATGATGTTCTCCTTCTCTTTTCGTTGTTTACCTCAAGTAATGGACTGTGTAACCTCCTAGAAATGCTGCTCTGTAACTGAAACTATACTTACTTAAACTTTTGTAATCTTATGTATATCTTTAAATTACAGTATGTAGCTAAGGTTGCTTGTAAATGCTCTTCAACTGTCTTGTATTTATTTTGTTCTGCCACTTATCTGGCCCTTTGCATCAAACCGCATGTAATATTAGGAAGCAGGGTTCACTTATTCTGGTATCTATCACCATTTGTAACCTGTTACCCAAATTTGACACCCTCAAAGTCTGGGTCGCTCAACACAGACCTGATGTGCTCTCCATTGTTGAGACATGGCTCACACCAAAAATTCCTGACGCTGCTATCTCACTAAATGCTTACACCCTATTCAGACTGGACAGGAATAATAAAAGAGGGGGTGGTTGTGCTATCCACCTGAGAGACAATGTCCAGGACAATGCTCTTCCCAGACTAAACCTTGAAAAGAATGTTTAGGCACTGGTGAGCAAAGTATTACCTGGTGCCCACAACAAAAATCTTACCGTTGTGTTGGTAGACATCCCCCCAAAGGAACAGGCTAGTGGCTTTAAGGTAGCCCTTGACTACTTAAATGCTAAAATGCCAGCAGATACAGGCCTCACGGTCTATCGAGTCTTCTCAATTGTGTAGTAGCCCCTCACCGATGCAACACCACCTCCCCTCTTTATACTTAACCCCTCGCTCTATCCCATCCTCTCTTGAAGCTGTCCACCATGCTACAGGCTACTACCTCCTCTGGCAGAGTATTCCACTTGTCCACCACCCTCTCTGTAAAACACTGTCTCCTGACTTTGCTCCTGAACCCTCCCCCCTCCAGCCTTAGCTGATGCCCCCCACGACCCTCACCCTTTTTCTCTGGAAAATCCTTTCTGTATTAGTCTTGTTTATCCCCTTCAGGCATTTAAAGGTGTCGATCATGTGCCCCCTACCCCTCTACTCCTCCAGGGAATACATGTTCAGCTCACCCAGCCTCTCCTCATAGGAGTATCCCTCTAATCCCTGGATCATCTTTGTTGCCCTACATTGTACACCATCCAGCAATTTGATGTCCTTCTTCAGGAATGGGTGCCTGAACTGCACGCAGTATTCTAGGTGTAGCCTGACCAGTGACCTGTAGATGGGCAGGATCACCTCCCTATATTTGGAGGAGATTCCCCTCGCTATACACCTCAGCATTCGATTGGTTTCACTGCCACCTTTCTGCACTGGGCAGAGTTGTTCATGCTCCCCATTATGAGCACCCCTAGATCCTTCTCCTCTTCTGTGTTCATACCAGCTGTCCCCCCAGCTGATAGCTCCTCCCCGTGTTCTTAGACCTGAAGTGCAGTACCTTGAACTTTTTGGTGTTAAACCCCAACTCTCATGCCTCCGACCACTCCTGTAGTTTGGTCAGGTCCTCCTACAGTCCCTGCACCCTTCAATGTCATCTACCACTGTTCCCATCTTTGTGTCATTCATGAAGAGACTGACCTTACTCCGGACCCAGAGGATGGTATCAGCAATGAAAATCCTGAACACCAGTCCCAACACTGATCCCTGTGGCACCCTACTTGAGACATCTCTTGGTGATGAGAGTTCCCCCACCACCAACACCACACTTTGCTGCCGACCCTTCAGCCAATTGGTGATCCAGTTCACCTTCTTTGTTCCCACCCCTATACATTCCAGTTCCCCCCCAGCCTCCCATGTGGCACAGAACCAAAGGCCTTGCTAAAGTTCAAGTGCAGGACAACCACCGCATGGCCTTTGTCCAGTTCCCTTGTCACCCAATTGTAGTACTCAATCAGGTTTGTCTGGCAGGACCTTCCTGAGAAAAACCCATGCTGTTGACTGTCCTGGAGACCACTGTTCTCTAAAAAGGTCACCAGACTGTATTTCAAGATAGTCTCCATCAGTTTTCCCACAATCGATGTGAGACTCTAGTTGGTAGTTGCCTGGTTTGTCCTTGGGTCCACTTTTGTGAATGGGCACCACATGGGTAATCCTCCAATCTAGTGGTACGCATCCTGTGTCCAAGGAAGTATTGAACAGGTCTGCCAATGGTCCCACCATGATCTTAGCTAGTTCCTTAAGTACCCTAGGGTGAATGCCATCTGGACCCAGTGCCTTATTCCCCCTCAGTGCCCTTAATCCTTTCAGCACCCTATCCTCTGTGATCCCTGAATCAGTCACCTGCCCACCCCTCCTCTCCCAGTTGGTGCCTGCCCCCCTTTCTCCTTCATGAACATAGAGTAGAAGTAATCATTTAGTGTCTCTGCCTGGTCCGTTCCTTTCCCCAACCAGCTCCTGTTCCTATTTATTTATTTAAAAGTTTTACCAGGAAGGCATTCTGAGCAGAGTACTGCTCTATTCCAGATGCATCCTGGGGGTAGGGGTAATGGAGAAATACATCAATATATCAATACAGTATTAAAGAAGCCAAATTACGTGGCTAAATTAGAACATGGACATAACAGTACAGCAGTGGATAATTAATGCATAGATTACATGGTAGAATAGACACTCCTGCATTTGATTAAGGAATGGCCTACAATTACAATGGGAGGTAGTTTTGCTGGGCTCAACGATATTTACAGGTTTGCTACTTCACATATATTGCTACCACAAGGAACAACTAGGCTACTGTGAGTAGAGAGTCATGTTAGGCACAGGTGCAAGCAGAGGAGAAATGCACTAAAAGGAGGGAGCTGAGATGCAGAGAGGGAGAGAAGGAGAGACCAGGTGGACTTCCATGGGGAGGGAGTTCCACAGCTTAGGCATGTGATATGTAAAGGCTGCCTGGCCTGCCACAGTGGACATGCGTGGGACAAACAAGAGGCAGGAATCGAAGTATCTGAGTGGGTACGCAGAGGGTGAAGCGGCTGTTAGTACTGAGGTGAGGTGGGGGGCAGGGACTGGGTCCAGAACTTAGCTGTTAGCCTAACACTGTGTGCTTGTCTCTGATCATGAAGCCAGGGTGGCCTAGGGGTCTGATACAGGCTGCAGTGATGGGTGGTGGGAGGGTAGTGAAGGGCGAAATGGCAGAATGAGTGGAAGAGGGGGTCCAGCCTGGCTAGGGAGGACTTTGGTGTGGCACTGCAGATTACATCACCATAGTAAAAAATAGGGAGAAACATTTTCTGCACAATTGCATGATGAGCCAGCAGGATGCATTCACGGTTGAGGAATAGGACACCCAATTTGGGGTGAAGCTTTCTGTGAATGGCATTGATACGTGCAGAAAAGTTGAGGTGCTGGTCAATCCAGACACCAAGGTATCTAAAGGAGGTGCAAGCCTCTAGATGAGTCCTGTCCAGGGTGAGGAAGGTGGGGTGGAGGTGAGCCGAGAAAGTCTCCACCTTGTGTCTCACTACCTGATCTTTGTTTTTCCGCTTTTCTCTTATGTATCTGAAGAAGTCCTTCTCTTCGTTCTTAATGCCCTGTGCCAATATCAGCTCCCTGGAAGCCTTGGCCACTCTGACCAGCCTGGTAACCTCCCCGGACTTTGTCATATGCATCTCCCTGTTTTCCTCCCCTCCTGATTTTTTGAGTCTCTGAAATGTCTTGTTCTTGGCCCTCACCCCCTCCATGACCTCCTGCGTCTCCAGCTGGGTTTTTTTCATTCTCTCCTTCTTATTCCTTGTTCTTGCACATGTCCAGGTAGCCTCCACCAGCCCTTTCTTAATAATATCCCATTTCTGGCTAGCAACTATGCATGGTCGAATACCTGCCAGATGTCTGCCCACAATAACCCCCATCCTATTAAAGTTCACCCCCTTAAATTCAATCACCCTGATACTTGAATCTCCTGATTCCCTGCCCATGTTGAGCATGAACTATACTGTGTGGTGGTCACTCCCAGCTACAGGGTCCTCCACTTCCAGATCTCTTACAAACTCCCCATTTGACAGGACTAAATCTAGAGTCCTATCCAATTTAGTTGGCTCCCGGACTAACCGCACCAGGAAGCTGTTCTAGAATGCCTCTAATATGATCTGCTCCTTTGCACTTGTGGTGGTTTGGGTGCTCCACACAACCCCCAGTAGGTTTAAGTCCCCCACCACAGCAGTGTTCCCTTTCCTACAGACCCTTCTGTTTGCTCAGCTAATGCCTTGTCCAGGTCATCCCCTTGGGCTGGCGGCCTGTACACCACCCCCATCCTCAATGTCCTACTTTTCAAATCTTGGAACTGCATCCAAAAGGCCTCTGTTCCACTTTCCTCCCCCTCCTCCCTTATATACCCTACCCCCTCCCATACATATGTGGCCATGACTCCCTTTTCCCTTGGCCCTGTCCTTCCTGAATATCCTATAACCTGGTACCATCAAATCTCAATCCTGGTACTGAGTGGCCCACATTTCCATGATGGCTGCAGTGTCCACCCTCCCTATCACCAATAGAGCCTGTAATTCTGCTGTTTTATTACCAAGGCTCCTCGCATTCAGTGAGACCACCCTCCAACCTGACCCTGACCCTCCCCTCTCTGGGATACCCCCCTTTTAATTCCCCCCCATGCCACTGCTCCAAGCACCTCCCTGCCAGCCTAGGGGATAAACTTGTTTGGCTCCCCTGTCTGGGAGCTACGCCTACCATCTGTCCTCTTGCCACCTCCTTCCACCTAGTGGCTATGTATTCCCCTACCCTCTGTTTTAACACCCCCTTTCCTACCCTGCTCAAATGTAGCCTATCCCCAGCATAACGTTCATTGTTGTCCCAGAGTCTGTCCCAGCCCCCTACCAACCCATATTCCCCGGAACGACACCATTCCCTCAGCCAGGTGTTGAACTCCCCAATCCTTACCTTCCTCATCATGCTAGTGCAGGGTACTGGGAGCACCTCTGAGAAGGCCACAAATTCCCCCAGTTCCACACACAGCCTGCCTAGATCCTCAAACCTCCCCCTCACTACCTCCACCATCTCCCCTGCCAGATCATTCGTACCAAAGTGCACCACGAGATGCAGCTTTCTCCTACCCCTCCTAGCACACTTAAGAATTGACTATCTCACCCTGTCTGCAGTTAAGCCAAGTATGGACTCCACCCAGATGCGACTATGTCATTCCCCCTTACTGCCCCATCTTATCCCTTTCAGAATTGAATCCTCTAACACTAATACTCCTCCCTCTCCAGATCTCATCCCCCCCTCCATTCTTTTACCTTGGTGAATACTACTACATTCCACCTCAGCTGAAACCCCTACCTCCCCTCCTATGGATCCCCCCTCCACCCCAGACCTATCTCTGCTCCCCCTCAATGCTCCCTCACAATCCTCCCCCTCCTTCCCTTCCACCTTGTGCTCCCCCAAGTCCCTCCTTTTCACCTCTCTAGCCTTGCTCCTCTTCTATTTACCCCTGCTGTCTTCTTCCATCCTTCCAGCTGTGCCTCTCCTTACCACTACCACCATCCTTCTCCAGACTCCTATCCCCCGTGCCATCCTCTCACTTCCCATTACTCATCCCCTCCTGGAGATCCCTCACCTCCCCCTCCTCCTCCTCCTCCTCCAATGTTGCCAGCACTGCAAACCTATTATCTGCCCTCCTTGCTGTGCTGGGTGTGGGTTCCTTCCTCCTGCCCCTACACCCCCATCATGCTTTGCAACCCATTTGTACTGCCCCCCAACCCTCTTCCTCATCCCATCCCCTGAACCTTTGCTCGACCCACGTGGTATCCTTTTGTTGCTCTCTGCCCCAGCAACCCTCCTCTCAACCTCCTTAACTTTCTACCAAGCCACTGCATTTCATCCTCGAGTCTCATCAGCCTGTCACAGATTGGACACCCTCTTAGCTTCCACAATACATTCATCCAGACTGCCACCACACATCCATTGCAGCACACTAGTCTACCCCGTAGGCCCCTCTAGCATCCTGCAGCTCCCTGCACTTCACTCCTCTGCTGTCCCCGGTCAACCCCCACAACTGCCCCATCCTCCTAGTGTGTCCTTCCCTATGTCCCTCCATTTACTCACCTCAGCATCCCTTAATTCCTGAAATACCCCCAAGAATGTAATCCTTCTTTTCCAGTGTGTCCCTTAACAACCCCCGCCCTATTTACTGCCAAGATCATAGACCTTAGTACCCCTCAGTCACACAGCACCTACAATTAAATTACCCCCTAAAACAAGTTACAACCCCACCAATTGTCCTACACAATCACTTTAAGTTCCCCTTAGAATACAGAACCCAAACAGCTTCCACACTCCTCAAGTGTCAAATCCAACCACAGGGCCCCTGTTCTGAAGCAGCTCCTCCAGAAATGGACAATCACAGTACTTCATTCAGACACAGCCTCAGTGCCCCAAACCAGGTAACAGTACCACCAAAAATTGAAAAGCCACAGTATCTTAGACCAGTAGCAGTACCCTTCCAGCAGGATGTATCCCTATCCTCCAGGTCACCCAGGAACCTCTCCTTCCAATGAGTTCCTCCCCCTGCCCCCACTGATAGGTCCTCTTCACCACTGGGAGTGGCTTACCTCATCTTCCACAGCCTGAGGTCCACTGGATGTCATCAGCCCTTTCTTCACTCTGTTTTCCTCCTCTATTCTAAGTCCATCTTCTAGAGGGTGGTACCCTCCTCGAACCTTCCTCCCTTGACTGGTGACTCCCCCAGGAGATGGATCTGCCTTCTTGCCTTGGGCACTTAACAGCAGTCAGGGCTGGGGTGGGAGAGTGGGAGAAAAAACCCACTCAGTCTCTGCACCCCCTGTGGCATGCTTCAATTGGATTGGCTCCTCAGCAAGCCAATGCAAATCCCCCTCTTCCTCTCGATTGGAAGCGGCCCCTGCCACTACACTGGCTCCGACTTCAAGCCGCTTTTGCTGCGGCTTCTCCTCTGCTGCTAGTGGGTATAAGAAAAACACTCAGTCTCTGAGCCCCAAGATACTTCTTCCCCAATCCTCCTTCTCCTCCTCCTCCTCCACTCCAGTGGATGCCTCCTGATCCCCTTGCTACTCAATTGTGCATCAGCAAGCGGCCTTTTTAAATACAGCCCACCATGGCATCCTGCAATTGAATTGGCTCCTCAGTGAGCCGACACAAATCCTCCTCTGCCTCCCGAGAGGAAGCAGCTCCTGCCGCTGAATTGGCTATGACTTCAAGCTGCTTTTGCTGCAGTTTCTCATCTGCTGCTGGTGGGCATAAAAAACCCACTCAGTCCCCGAGCCCTATCAGCTTCCTCCCCGATCCTCCTTCTCCTCCTCCTCCTCCTCTGGTTTGGTGGATGCCTCTCGATTTCTTTCATATTGATCTTTACCAAAACTCTGAAGTAGTCATGGTTGGGGACTTCAGCGTAAACTGGCTCTGCCAAGAAGCAGCACACTACAAAGATGCCATCTCTGCCATCAACATAGCCCAGATGGTTGACTCTCCTACCAAATCAGCTATTGCACTGGATCAAGTACACTGTTGGACTGGCTACTCACCAACCACCCTCAGTAAATACCTAACACAACTGTGCTCCCCAATGCAATTAGTGACCACTCCCAATTATATGTAACTGGCCTAATAAAACTTCTAAACCCCTTGCCAAAACTATTAAAGGGTGAGTTCTTTCCAGGGGGCAACTTGAACCACTAAAGTCCCACCTCAGAAAGCAGGACTGGTCCCCACTTGACTCCACAGAGGATGTTGATGAAGCGCTAGACTACTTCATTGTTGTGTTCATTGCAGCCTGTGATATCTATGCCCCCCTAAGAAAATGCAAGGTTAAGGGTACATGTGATCCTTGGATCACTCTGTCCCTTGTTGACCTTATGAAAGCCAGAGATCACTTGTGGCATCGTGCTCGTACCACCGGTAGGCAGGTGGACATACAGCAATATAAAAGGGCCAGAAATGCCTCTACCCAGGCTGCTGGCCTTGCTAAAAGTAGACACTTCAAGAATGAGCTTGCCAACTCCTGGGGAGATGGCCAGAAGTTTTGGAACAACTTAAAGAACCTGACAGGGAAAGATACCAAGTTGGCACCATCCATACCAGATATTGATGGGGTAATCACCCAAGACCTGAAGGTTATAGCAGACAAATGTAACACTGCCTTTACTGACCTTAACAGTTTTCTCTCCACTGACCTCTCAGTGGTTACTGATAGCTCAAAGAATGTAGATAGTAGAAATCAACAACAGGGAAACTCCCCTACCCACTTAGAAAATATCACCAAACTAAAAACCAGGAAATACCTACAATGGGTATTAGGGAAAACAAGATTTAGTGGAGACTCCCTAGAACTCAAGCTAGTCACCCTAACTTTGGAGGAGATACTAACACCTTTGACTAACATAATGAATCTATTGTTAAGGTTTGCCCAATTCCCTCAGATATGGCAAGCCACACCGGTACACAAAAGTGGTGACAGTGCCTTACACGTGAATCAACCTATATCTATCCCCACCCCAAAGCTCTTGAACGAGTTGTGCCTGACTAGCAGGTTGGGTATCTGGAAAAATACCAGATTCAAGGTCCACAACAACACAGCTTTCAAAAAGGGCACAGTACCACCACAGCGTTACTTGAATTTACTGGGTACATCTATAACATGCTTGACCATGATCAGTTGGTGGGGGAAGTCTTTATAGACCTCACCAAAGCCTTCGATACAGTCAACTACACACTACTGCTTGGGCAACTCTCTGTGGATGCAGTAGGTTGGTTCAAAAGCTATCTAGTAAACATGTCACAACAAGTGAAAATAAATGGTGTCTGCTCTGAAAGCCAACAAGTAACCACAGGTGTCCCCCAAGGATCCATACTAGGCCCCCTATTGTTTAGCCTCTTCTTAAATTGCCTCTCTCTTGTATTTCCCGATAGAAGACTTCTGTACACGGATGATGCCATAATCTTCACCAGTTACCCTGACTGAACAGACCTAGAGATACAGCTTCAGCTTAATTTCACTCTGGCTGATGACTGGTTATAGAAGCAAAAGCTTCTCTTAAACTACAAAAAAAAAAAAAAAGTTATGTTGTTCTCTAGCCTGCATAACAAGCATAAATCCCACCAGCTCCCAATACTAAATCGCGATTGCACCCATCGAGACTCGACTCACTTGTTTTAAATACCTTGGGATTACCATTGACAGTTCCCTAACTTGGGGAAAATCAGAGTCTGTGTGTGTTACTCACAGACAGGACTTGAGGAGGTTTTTTGAAACAAGAAAAGTGGGGTAAGTTGTGGAGAAACTTGCTGAACTTGTGCTTTTCTTTTTGTCTATAAAGTAAATTAAAAACACAGTAGCCCACATTTTATGGGCCTTAAACTACAGTTGTGTTTTTGCCCTGTAGTTTGGGGGCTAGGTGAGAATTTTTGGGCCTGATTGTTTGGCTTGGGGCCTCTGCTAGGTGATAACTTAAAAGGAATAGTGACAATTTAAAAAGAACAGCATAGTGGTTCCTAAGGCAATTCGCCCTCCCTACTAGGCCCAGGAGCATCGGAGGGCAGAACACAGGGGTTGAGTTAAGCTGCTATATTTTTCTCTGGTTGAAATAGTTTTTTCCATGCAGGGTATATTTTCTGTTAAATTGTTGTGCAGGTTGTCTTGCTGAAAGGAAGGAAAGTACTCACCGGTGTGGTGGGTCAGAGCTGTTGCTGATTGTTTCTGGAGGGCACAGGCTTGGTCCCACCCACCTGCCCCTCATCCACCCACCCACCCCAAAGAGTATCATTTCCTTTATATCAGGGGTTCTGACATCACTTCCTCAAAAGGGCAAAAGACATACACCTCTCATATCCTTAACAGCCCAGCATGCCGCAAAGGGGAGAAATGCATGCACATGCTCACACACACACTATTAGACAGACATGTGGGGAGTGGTACCATGCACTGGCTGTGGGGCAGCAGTCTTCTGGGAGATATTCTTGAGGCTGTGATTCTGTCCTATTTGCAGACACCTCTCTGGTCTGAGGGAGGAGGTATCCAGGCCAAAATGTCAAGGATTCAGGAAACCTCCTCCACCACCCAGGGATCACTGGAGCTTCTGCCACTGCCTCAGAGGTTGCCAAGATAGAGGAGTGGTTGGACCACAGTGGACTCAGGAAGGGTGAGGGTAGTGGAACAGAAGTGCATCCCTCTAGCTGTACCACTCCACAATTCATATGAAATTCTGGCAGAGCATAGTTCCTCTATAGAGGCACCCACAGTGGAGACCAAGGAGGTTGCTGGAAACCGCCACAAAGAAGACCCACAGGAGGGTGGCACAGGACCCCACAGGGGAAAGGAACAACTCCTGGCAGGAGACTCAATCACTAGGGGAGTAGAACTGGGGGAGGAGGGAGAGAGGGAGGTAAGGTGCCTGCCCAGTGCCGTGGCTTGGAGGGTCAGGAAGTGAATCCTCAGGATCACGAGAGCAGCAGCATGGGAGAAAGAGCTGGACATCATTGTCCACCTAGGGGAAAATGATCTGACTGGGAATGGGATCAGAGAAGTGCAGAAGGAATTTGGGGATTTGGGGAGGGGCCTTAGAGAAGTAGCATGTATGGTAACCTTCTCAGAGGTGCTGCCTGTCTATGACATGGGTGAGGCTAGGAGTACGCTGCACCATGAGATTCAATAAATGGTTGAAAAACCTGTGCAGAGCTTAGGGTTTTGGCTTCATTAGGGAATGGGGGTCCATCTGGAGGGATACAGGCCTATACTGGTGCGATAATCTGCATCTTTCTAGGAGGGGATGTCCACATACCAGGGTACATAATCTACAGGAGGGACAGGGAGGGTAAAAGAGGAGGAGGAGTAGTAGCTCTCTACATAAGGGAAGGGATCAAATCAATGGAACTAGAAGGTAAACAGGGAGGAGAGGAGGCACTGTTGGTCACCCTGGAGACAGGAAATGGCACCACAATCCGCATGGGAATTGTAACAAACCCTCATCTCAGAGGGAGGAAATGCACAAGGAAATGATAGAAGGCATTCTTAGAATGGCAGAAAAAGGGGAGATATTGTTGATGGGGCACCTGAGTGTGCCAGATGTTAACTGGAGCACCTTTGGTGCAGCCTCATCCAAGAGTAGGGCCACTGTCGATGCCCTACAGGGGGCATGCCTCAGACAGCTAATGTTGTAACTCACTAGGGAAGGTAGCAATCAAAATAGTACTGTCAAATGGGGATGGAGAGAGGATCTCAGATTTAGAAGTGGGTAGCTATCTACGAACAAGCAACCACCAAACAGTGTGGTTCACAATAAACGCAGTCGTAGAGTCAAGCTATACAAAAGCGAGGGTACTGGACTTTAGGAAGGCTGACTTTGGCAAAATGGGACAGTGCTCAGAAACGCACTAGCAAATGCATATTTTAACATCACATTATGAATTTATTAGGAATTTGAAATCTATCTTTATTACTGAATGTCAATGTTGATTTGCATGTTAAATGTAATATGAATTAGGAAGTGTTTTGGATTGTAGTATGGATGTGTTATGTGTTAATGTTTGTTGTAACTTACAGGTATGGGATAACATCTAACAGGACTGTCTTGAAAACAGGGTATTTAACACTTATGACATGTATTTTCTCTTCCTGTATAAAAATAAATGGTTTTACTACTACTACTACAAATGGGCAAGAAGGAGGGGTGGAGGAACAATGGGGAAAAATCAAAACTACCATCACAGAGACAACAAGCTTTTGTGTGAAGCAAATAAACAAAACAAAATGAAAGAAAAAAACACTATGGTTCTCAAAACAGGTGGCAGGGAAGGTGAGGGAGAAAAAGATAGCGTTCAGGAAGTCTAAGGAAACACAGACAGAGCAGAACAGAGAGTACCAGTTAAAGCAGAAGGAAGTGGGGAAGGCAGTCAGAATAGCAAAGACCCAAACTGAGGAAAAGCTAGTCAACTCAGTTAAGAAGGGGGATAAAACCTTTTATAGGTACAGTAGGGAGCGAAGAAAGACCAAGGGAGAGATAGTGAAGCTTAATAAAGGAGAGAAGGGGGTTGGGCAGAGGGCGGCAGCAAAAAAGCAGGGATTTTGAATGAATACTTCTGCTCGGTATTGACAAAAGAAGAGGATGGGGAGGTACCTAAACCGAACAATAGAACCACTCTGGATAGGAGGTCGATACCAGTCCATTAACAAAAGAAAGGGTCCTGAAAGAACTCCTAAAACTGTAGGTGGACAAAACAACAGGGCCTGACTGGATTCACCCCAGAATTCTAAAAGAACTGAGGGGAGAACTAGTGACACTGCTGACTGCCCTTTTTAACAAATCATGGGAGGATGGTGTAGTACCTGAGGACTGGAGGATGACAGTTGTAATATAATATAATATAATAATAATATAATATAAGCATACACATTGTATATATATATATATATATATATATATATATATTTCTATATAACAAACCAATCACACACACAAAAAAAAAGTAGATAAACATGTGGGGAGTAGTGCAATGTAATGGCTGTGGGGCAGCAGTCTTCCGGGAGTCTTTCTGGAGGCTGAGATGCTGCCCTAGTTGCAGACAACTCTCTGCCCTGAGGGAGGAAGTTGCCCGTCTTCAGGCCACACTGGACAGTAGTAAGGGAACCTTCCCCCAGGCCACACTGGATGGTAGGAAGGGAACCTCCCCCATCCATGGAGCACCAGAGCCACCACCACTACCTCAGAGGTTGCGAAGAAAGCACAGCAGTTGGACCACAGTGGGCTCAGGGAGGGTGAGGATGGTGGAACAGAGGCACACCCAGTCAGTTGTTCCACTCCACAATCCATACACCATTCTGGGGGAGCATAGCTCCCCTATGGATGCACCCAGAGGAGACTAAGGAGGCTGAGGACAACTGTCACAAGGGAGGCCCACAGGAAGGAGGCAGAGGACACCACAAGGAAAGGAAGCAGCTCCTGGTGGGGACTCAGTGTGGGATAGAACTGGGGAGGCAGGAAAACTGAAGTAAAGGTGCCTGCCTGGTACCATGGCTTGGAGGGACAGGAAGTGCATCCTCAGGATCACGAGAACAGCTGCACGGGAGTCTGAGCTGGACGTCATTGTCCACCTAGGGACAAATGACTTGGCTCTTCATGAGATTAGAGCAGTGCAGAAGGACTTTGTATAATTGGGGATGGGCCTAAGACAAGTAGCACTCACAGTATCCTTCTCAGAGGTGCTGCCTGTCAATGGCATGAGTGAGGCGAGGGTACTTTGCACCATGCAGTTTAATGAATGGTTGAAAAAATGGTGTGGAGCACAGGGGTTTGGCTTCATTGGGGACTGGGGTTCCACCTGGAGGGACACCAGCCTATACTGGCAGGATGGTCTGCATCTGTCCAGGAAGGGAACAAGTCTTTTGAGCAACCGGTTTAAATGCTTCATTGGCAAGCTTTTAAACTAGTCAAGGGGGGAGGCACTGATAAGCAGCAGGAAAATCCCAGCCTCTCCCTACAAAACAGGGTACTAAATGAGAAAAAGACCGAGGTAGAAAGGTCAGTGGAGGATGCTGCAACAGAAGGTAAAGCCATCAAAAAATGGAGAGCAATGAGTACCAATGCCCGTAGTCTGAGTAACAAGCTTCCTGAATTAGTGGCCTTGAAGGAGGAGGAACATCAGGATATCGTGGCAGTCACAGAAACATGGTACACATAAAACCATGACTGGGACGTAAACATACCAGGATACACTATCTACAGGAGGACAGGGAGGGTTAAAGAGGAGGAGGAGTAGCTCTTTACAAGGGAAGGAATCAAAGCAACAGAACAAAAGGTAAACAGGAGAGAGAAGAAGCACTGTGGTAAATTTGGAGACTGGCAATGGCGCCACAATCCGCACAGGGGTTGTATACAGACCCCCTTCTCAGAGGGAGGAAATGGACAAGGAAATGATAGAAAGTATACTTAGAATGGCAGAAAAAGGGGAGATATTGCTGATGGGTGATCTGAATATGCCAGATGTTAACTGGAGTGCAGTTGCAGCAGCCACTTCGAAGAGTGGGGTTATTCTAGATGCCCTACAAGGGCATGCCTTAGACAACTAATATTGGAGCCCACTGAGAGAGCAATCTTAGACCTGGTTCTCTCAAATGGAGATGAAGAGGATCACAGATGTAGAAGTGGGTAGCCATCTGGGAACTAGCAACCATCGAACAGTATGGTTCATAATAAACACAGCAATAGAGTCAAGCCATACAAAGACAAAAGTACTGGACTTTAGGAGGGCTGACTGCCAAAATGGGTGAGTGCCTAAGGAATGCACTAGCAAATGGGCAGGAAGGAGGGGTGGAAGAACAATGGGGAATAATAAAAACTGCCATCACAGAGGTAACAAGCTTTTGTGTGAAGCAAATAAACAAAATGAAGCGATGTGAAACCACTATGGTTCTCAAAGGAAGTGGCAGTGAAGGTTCAAGAGAAAAGAAAGTATTCAGGAAGTACAAGGAATTACAGAAGGAGCAGGACAGAGAACTGTATCAGTTAAAGCAAAAGAAGCTGGGAAGGCAGTCAGAACAGCAAAGGCCCAAACCGAGGAAAAGATAGCCAACTCAGTTAAGAAGGGATAAAACCTTTTATAGGTACATCAGGAGTGAAGGAAGACCAAGGGAGGGATAGTGAGGCTTAGTAAAGGGAGGGAGGGTGGGCAGAGGGTGACTGTGAAAGGCAGAGATACTAAACAAATATTTTGCTCAGTATTTACAAAGGAAGAGGGAGGTACCAAAACAAACAGTAGAAACACTCTGGATACAGAAGTTGATACCAGCCCATTTACAGAAGAAAGGGTTCTGAAAGAACTCTTAAAACTGAAGGTGGACAAAGCAATGGGGCCTGATGGGATTCATCCCAGAATTCTAAAGAACTAAGGGTAGAACTAGTGACACCACTGACTATCCTCTTTAACAAATCATGGGAGGATGGGGTGGTACCCGAGGACTGGAGGAGGGCAGATGTGATTCCCCTTCACAAAAGTGGGGGCAAGGCAGTAGCAGGAAACTACAGACCTGTTAGTTTAACCTCAGTGGTAGGGAAAATGATGGAATCACTTCTGAAGGAAAGAATTTTCGAGTATCTAGAGGCCAGAGAGGCACAGGACCCAAGGCAGCATGGATTCACAGTGGGAAGGTCATGCCAGACAAATCTGATAGATTTCTTTGACTGGGTGACCAAAGTAGTAGATCAGGAGGGGCTGTGGATATGGCCTACCTAGACTTTGCAAGGCATTTGACACAGTCCACACAAAGATTAATATACAAGTTAGCCAGCCTGGGAGTGGGTCCCAAGATGACAGCCTGACTAAAGAATTGGCTGGAGAATAGGACACAGAGGTAATAGTAAATAGGTCCACTCTGAAGGGGTTACTAGTGGGGTGCCGCAGGGTTCAGTAATAGGACCCGGTCCTCTTCAATGTCTTATAAGCGACATTGCAGAGGGACTGAAGGAAAGTATGTCTCTTTGCAGATGACACAAAGATCTGCAACAGAGTTGATGCACAAGGTGGGGTGGAAAGGATGAGAAGGGACTTGGCAAGGTTAGAGGAATGGTCAAATGTATTGCAGCTTAGATTCAATGCTAAGAAGTGCAAGGTAATGCACCTGGGAAACAAAAACCCAGGGAAGAGTACACAATGGGGGGTGAGATACTAACAACAACAAAAATGGAAAGGGACCTGGGGGTAGTCATATCAGATGACCTAAAGGTGGGCAAGCAATGTGAGAGGACAGCAAGGAGGGCTGGGGGGATACTGGGATGCATAGGGAGAGGCATCAACAGTAGAAAACAGGAAGTTATTATGCCTCTGTACAGACAGCTGGTGAGACCCCATCTCGAGTACTGTGTGCAGTTCTGGAGACCCAATCTCCAAAGACATAGACAGGATGGAAGCTGTCTAGAGGAGGGCAACTAAAATGGTGCAGGATCTGCACGGAAGACATATGAAGAGAGACTTAAGGAGCTTAATATGTATAGCCTCAAGGAAAGAGAGAGAGACATGATAGAAACTTTCAAATACCTCAAGGGAATCAACAAAGTCCAAGAGGTACCATCTTTCAAAAGGGTGTGCAAGAACAAGGGGCACAATTTGAAGATGGGGGTGGCTCAGGAAATTTAAGAAAGTATTTTTTCACAGAGAGGGTTGTGGATGCATGGAACGGCCTTCCGGAGGAGGTTGTGGAGTCAAAAACAATGGTGGAATTCAAGCATGCATGGGACAGTCATAAGGCAATTCTAGGGGGTTGGGGTAGGAATAAGTAGGCTGCTGGTTAACTAGGATCTGCAGCTTATCCATTAGGTAGGGAAATGGGCAGACTGGGTGGGTCAAGCGGTCCTTATCTGCCGTCATATTCTTTGTTTCTATGTTTCCCTTCACAAAAGTGGGAGCAAGACACAGGCAGGAAATTACAGACCTGTTAGTCTGACCTCAGTGGTAGGGAAAATTATGGAATCACTTCTGAAAGAAAGAATTATTGAGTACCTAGACACCAGCAGGGAACAGGACCCAAGACAGCATGGATTCACAGCTGGCAGGTTAAGTTAGATGAATCTAATAGATTTCTTTGACTTGGTGACCAAAGTAGTAGACCAGGGAGGGGCTGTGGGCATGGTCTACCTAGACTTTAGCAAGGCATTTGACACAGTCCCACACAAAAAATTAATAAACAAGTTAGCCAGCCTGGGAGTGGGTCCCAGGGTGGTAGCCTGGGTGAAAAATTGGCTGGACAACAGGATGCAGAGGGTAATAGTAAATGGAGAAAGGGGGTTGCTAGTAGGGTATCGCAGAGTTCAATACTGGGACCGGTCCTCTTTAATGCCTTTATAGCTGACACTGTGGAGGGACTGTAAGGAAAAGTATACCCTCTTTGCAGATGAAGCAAAGATCTGCAACAGGGTTGATATACAAGAGGGGGGGAAAGGATGAGAAGGGCCATGCAAGGTTGAAGGAATGGTCAAAAGTATGGCAGCTTAGATTCAATGCAAAGAAGTGCAAAGTAATGCACCTGGGAAACAAACACCCCACTAGAAGAGCACACAGCGGGAGGGAGGTATTAACAACAACAAAAATGGAAAGGGACCTGGGGGTAGTCATATCAGATGACCTAAAGGTAGGCAAGCAATGTGAGGAGGCAGTATGGAGGGCCGGGGGATACTGGGATGCATAGGGAGCGGCATGACCAGTAGAAAACAGGGAGTTGTTATCCCTCTGTACAGACAGTTGATGAGACCCCATCTGGAGTACTGCATGCAGTTCTGGAGACCCCATCTCCACAAGGACATGACTGGATGGAGGCAATCCAGAGGAGGGCAACTAAAATGGTACATGGTCTGCACAAGAAGCCAAATGAATAGAGATTAAAGGAGCTTAATGTGTATACCCTCGAGGAAAGAGGGAAGAGTGGGGACATGATAGAAACTTTCAAGTACTTCAAGGGAATTGACAAAGTCCAAGTGGGTGTCATCTTTCAGAAAAAGAGATGTGCAAGAACAAGGGGGCAGAATTTGTAGATAAAGGGGTGAAGGCTCAGGGACAACGTGAGGCAGTATTTGTTTACAGAGAGGGTGGTGGATGCATGGAACGGCCTTCCTGAGGAGGTAGTGGAGTCAAAAACAGTGGGGGAATTCAAGAATGAATGGGGAAGACATTAGGCAATTCTAGTGGGGGTAGGAGGAAGTAGGCTGTTGGTTATCTAGGACCTGCAGCTTATCCAATAGGTAGGGAAATGGGCAGATTGGGTGGGTCAAGCAGTCCTTATCTGCCGTCAAAGTCTATAATTTTTATGTTTCTATGTTTCTTCAGAATTCATGTTGACAACATTGCCAAAGCATTCAAAATTCAGACTGGAATGTTGCACAGACACAAGCACTGTCTGACCACTGAGGCACTCAGGTTAGCAATATTTAGCTCAGTTATCTCTGTCTTTGAATATGGCCTGGTTATTTATGGTGTAGCTACTGAAAGACCCTAAAAAGGATCAAGACGGTGCTTAATAAAGCCTGTAGACTTATTACTGGGGCCTATCGGTTAACTCGCACATGCTCAAATGGGGAGGCTACACCTGAAAGACAGGATCAAGTATCAGACCTGCTTACTGGCAAAAAACAAAACAAAACAATCATAGGCCTAACCCCTCAGGAGTACAGAGCCTGTTAAGTTGAACCGCAACCCCCCCGGCAAACTAGAGGTACTTAAAGCCAGCCTTTCAAGGTCCCTTTCTGCCGTATCTTACAAGATTAGAGGTCATTCATATACCGTGCTTCCAACTGGCTCAAATCCCTACACAGTGACATTCTATAAGAACCAAAACTGGGTCCTTTCAAATGTTAGCTCTGCCAACGCCTCACAGCACTTAGTGGTTGCAGTTGTTTTCCCTAAGCTGGTATCTCATGAATTTCCTAAGCAGTTCCGTCTTCACACTTAGAATCTGAGTTCTACCTCCCTTGGTTTCCCTTCCCCCTCCATACCCACCTCTTAGCCCCCCTATCCTCCCCGTATCCTGCCGCCTCTATTTCTCCAACCCCTTCACCTTCACATGAGCCCCCTTTTACCTCCATATAACACCTTCACCCCACCTCAAAGCCCCCCACCCCATATCCTACCTCTACTATTCCTCCAACCCCCACCCTTCCAGGTGCCCAAACCCCCTCCTATACCCATCCTCATCTTCCCCACCTACCGGTCCTTCCTCCCTCCTTACCCACTTGACAAAACCTCCCCGACTGTTTCTCCACCATTCCTCTAACCCTTTCACCCTTCCTATCTCCTCTCAACTGTCCATATCCACCCCACTTACTGCTCCATCCTCCACACTTACCTCTTGATAAAGCCTCCTCGGCCGAATTTCACTGTTGATTTGTTCCCCACAATTGTTTTTTATCAATTGTTAAATGCATTTTCGTTTGTTTGTAAACCTCTTTTATTGTCTATTGACCTCTATTGTACTTCATCCACAAGTTATTCTCTTGTTCTACCAGTCTTGCATTTGTATTATTCATTGACATGTAACCTTTGTAAAAGAGCTCCCAGATCAAACGTAATTGTAATCCAAGATTTTAATAAATAAATAAAAATTAAACTTATATTCCTTCTGCAAATAGCTTAATATTGTTGTGTACCTGTTCTATTCCTGTGACTGACGTTGAACCTTTGTGAAAGAGCTCCTAGCTCAAAGGTTGTTGCCAAGACAATTAATAAATGAATAAATAAGCCAAAGCGTACAGTAAGTATGTACATGTTCAGTTTCATACATGCTTCAAAACTGTCAGGAGACTCATATTTTAATTTGTTGCTTGAGCGAACCATGTGCAACAAACAGGGTGACATTGAAACAGCCAAGAACAGATAAAGCATGCCTCCACAACCTGAGCATGGTGAACTCTGTATGATGGAAGTTTAATTGCCCCCACCACCACCCCCAGCACATTGTTAGTTATGTAATTGGTCATTCACAGTGCAGTGTCTCCAAAATGGTAGTAGGTATGGTTATCAGTGAATTATAGATACACAGAACTGGACAAGACCACTGATTACTTAAAAGGATGGTCAGCAGACAAATAAGTAGGTATGTGTAATGAGCGAAAGACAAACATACTTGATGAATCATATACTAGTGGGAGGCACCCACTACTAGGATGTGGCATAAGAAGGGCTTTACTTGTTTGGTGAATAAGTGTCATGGCCACCATCACTTGCATGAACCCTTTGCACACATTGTGAGACAGTACACTAGTCAGTGAAGGGGTGGCAATCTTGGCACATGTGTCACTGGGAAGTGGAGTAGTGCGGTTGTTGATGCCATAGATGAAACAATACTCATGTAACAGTGTAGAGGAGATAACAGTAAATTATGAAGATGAAAGATGGCCCAGCAGAAGAGCTACATGCTCATGCATTGACCACTAAGTTTGTATGCAAACTGAGGAGTCTAGTTGGGCAATTAGGGTGCAGGGTCTGTACATATCAGATATCCTGCTTGTGGACACACAGACTGCACCAGACACAAGGGTACTGTGAAAGGGAGAGCACACAAAAAGACATATGTCTTCTTGATGCAAATCATGACAGGCCCAGGTGCTATCAGGTGCACACCACTGTCTGTCAACAGCAGATGGATGGTATGGGGCATGCCAATCAGGACTGAGGATGGTTGGTCACATGACCAGCTATAAGATGAAGTTGGCAGTGGAACAAAAACCTAAAAAAATAGTATAAAACACACTTTAAGGCAGTACGAAGAATGACACAGCCAGTGCAGTAGTGGATAAAATGACATACACTGGGCAGGCCCGTTGGCACTTGCGGTGCAGATGACCCAGGCTTGGAACTGAACTCAGGGCATCAGATGGGATGGCTGGAGAGGCAGAAGTAGTGTACCATGGACTGCTCACCTCCTCCTCTGGGGGGTGGACAGGCACAGCACGGCACTCACTTGGCCCCTAGTGGAAGGTGGGGTGGGATGAAAACACCTGACACTGCAGAGAGTGCAGGGGATGTGTCAGACATTAACATGCTGTGCGTCTGAGGGTGCACCCATATCCTATTGTCATTGCACACCATGCTTCTTGGGGAATCAAAGGAGGGAAAAAGTTATGGCCTGCATAATGGTGCATGACAATCACAGCCCCTGCACGAGACCAGGTGGGGTCACTGTCCACAGACTACATCCTTCACCGACGAGGGTTGGGTAACTCCATCGGACATGCCAGCTGGAGGGCAAGCCCTGGGGGAAGAATAGCTGGCATGTAAGTCCCAGTTGATATCTTGGTAATGTGGCTTGTGTGGCCAACAGATGTGGAGCCATCCACTGACAGGAGAAAAAATAGACTGACATAACAAGTCACATATGCTGAATACATGAACATCCATCTGCATGTCTAGTCGCAGATGGTCTTGTTTATACATATATTCTGTGCTCAGTCAATTCAGCGTGTATACAGGCATTAATGGTTGCAAATAACATAACAAAAAACATTTACTGCACCTCAAGATGATGTCCAAAGCACTGCATACATACTATATACATAGAGATAAAATGGGCAAGGAAATCCCTGTCTCCTGATTGGCTGAAACTTGGTTCTAGCCATTGTCTTAAGAGAGCACTACCAATGGCTAAAAACAAGTCCCTGCCAACTGGGGCAACTCACAGAATTCATAAGCTACTTACTTCCTAATCTCTGTCACAAACATGGCTGCAACCTTTACTCATATATATAAACCTTCAAATAGGCCCTAAAAATGAAAGTCTGTTAAACTAACTGAAGTAAATAAATAATTTAAAGTTATTGACACTCAAAAGCCCCTATGTACACACATACACAAATTTTGAAAATGAAGTACTATTCAGAGTTTTCATTGCTGGTGTTTCTTTGATGACCATAAAAAATCCCCCTCCTATCCCACCAGTTTGCCAGAGAACTTTCTGCTCCTTACCTGGCAACAGATAAAACTGAGGATCTGGCTCCACTTGAGGCATGTGTGTCTGTGTGTCTGTGTGTGTGTGCATGCCAGTGGAACCCTGAAGAATTTTGAATTAATGTATTCCATGTTATTCCCTGTGTGTTGGGGAGGGGGGGCATTCTACTACTGGAATCATGCAGAGTTTTGAATTCTTCTATTCTACGGTAAACAATCATATAGTGTACTGAATATGAAGACAGTCAGATGACTGGCAGGTGAAAAACATCTGTGGAGGGACTATTTTACATTATTTAGCAATATATAATAGGGCAGTTTCTGGAGCTCTCGATACCCTCGCACCGGTACATGTACGACCCAGATCTTCTCACTTGAGGTTTCCATGGTTTGATGGTGACATCAAGGTGATGAAGTTCAGGGATCAGAAAATGGAGCATTGTTGCTGGAGGTGTCGGTTGGATGTAGACAAAATGGCCCTGCATGCTCACTACGTTGAGTACCAGGGAGCAATCAACCATAAGAAGGTAGAGTTCCTGCCTGGGGAGATTGCTGCAGGGAAGAACTGACCATCTCAGCATTTTCGAACTGTAGACAGACTTCTTCATCCACCCTGTCTGCAGGCAAAAAAAAGCCTTTTCAATCACTTTATGTGATGCATTTGCTCAGTTCTTTGCTGACAGGGTGTCCTCTATCCAGCAGGGGATCCTGTTATTGGGTCATGTTACTACTCACAGTGATTGACCTGGGGGTTGCAGAGGCACTCTGCCTGTCTGGAATGAGTTTAATCCGGCAGAGGTGGCTGAAGTCATTGAGGTTACCTCAAAGTTGAAGCACACATATTGTGAGCTGAACCCGGCTACAACACATTTTTTAAAGAGATGTGTTGGTTCCATTGGCAAAGTGTTCGCCATGATTATGCATTGCTCATTGTCAGAGGGAGCAAATTTCCGTAGTTTCTGCATTTTGGCGCCAAAACAGACCTGGAGGGGGAGCCCTTGCTTTGACAGATTAATGGATCAGCCAACCACAACCTTTTGGACCGAAGGAAATTCCCAAGCTGCTTGCTGCAGTCAGTCAGTCTGGAGTTAGAGTTTGAAGAGTAAACAGCTCAAGTGATTCGTGCAGCTGCTTTTTGGTCTGTCTGACTGCAGTCCCTCGAAAGGGAATCCTTTGAAAGTCTTAGCAATCGGACTGTATCCAAACTGGAGTGTGACAAAGCCACTGAAGAGTGACCAGATTTGAACCTGAAGAAGACTGAAGATTTACTGTACACGATCGGCCTGTTAGGACATCTATTTACCACAGAATTCCCAGTTTTGCTCAGAGACACTGATATTGTGGCCAAACTGCCTTCTGCATTATGGTATGGTGATTGCTTTACTATAAATGTGCTGTGTGCTGTTAGTGGGTCACGATTTGGTTCCCCACTGTGTAAATGTGCCACGCTTGCTGGAAGCTGCATCCAGCACTACCGGACTCAAAATCAAAACTGTTCCACCCAGCTTGGGCCTTGCCACCTGGCCCAGCCAGCTACTTAAGGCACAGAAACCATCATTGACTAGAGACTCGCCTGGGGATCAGCCCCCTGCTCAACCATCTTGAACAGGAATGATACTTCGGTGATTCCTGTGGGACCTGCTTCTCCTGGCAAACCAGTCATCAACCTGCAGTCTCCATTTTGTCAAGCCTGTGTCTCATATTGGGTACCATGAGTAATAATCAGGGTAGCTCCCTGCAACAACAGCTAAATCTCAAGTGTTGTCATCTGATTGCATTGTTGTTTTTCCTTTCACGAACTGTGCCTTCATGCTCTGGATTACAAATTGTGTGTGGTTGTGCATGCCTTTTCTTTTCATCACAGGGCCCCTAACCAGCTGCGACACCGGCCTACCCTTGGCAACATTCCAGGCTAGCCTGCCTTACTTCCAACAGGGTATCCTGAGCGTGTGACTGTGTAGGGACTAAAAGTGCATGCATAATTTCCTGACTAGAGCTGTTTTCGGATCAACCAACCTGATTATGCCCCTCCTTTGTTCACTCCCCCTGAATAAATCAGATCTAACTTTTTTGCATTTAATCTGACTGCAGTTCCAGTTTGTACCAAAAGCACTGCACTGTTGTTATTTGCTGTGCCTCACCTTGTTTTACAGGGGGTCTCCAGGGTCAAACTGGTGGAATCAGCCCTGGTGGTAAGTGCAAATAGTGTGGGGAATTATATGCTGAATAGGGGCTACTGTGAAAGTGCTTGTTGCATATTGTCTAGGCCACTAGAGTGGAAAGAGGTGGGTTACAGTGTCCCAGAGGACTGTACCCAGGTTGGCCTTGTTACTAACAACCCTATCCTCCAGGTGGAGGCACTCATTTCATTACCCAAGCCCCTTAACCTGCAACTAGCCACGCAGGCAGGGGTAGTAGCCCTTGGGATAGCACCACCTAGGGGCTACAGTGACAACCAAAATCCCAACACCAAAATCCTGACAGCCAAATTCCTGACAAGGTCAAAATGCTGACAATCAAAATCTTAACAATCAAAATCTCAACAAGGCCAACTACGTCATTCAACATGACCATTCAACTTGGATAAACTATCCTTTGCCGATAATGCTTCTTGGTGTAGTAAACAATGGAACTGAAACAATGTATGACTGACCTCACTAGCATGAAATTGTACAAATCCAGATTTCTGGCCTACCATATTAGGTGTTCATTTGTTGTCATGAATGTTATCTTGGTAAGTCAATATTTAACAGTTCTTCATGCACTTCATTACTTGCACAATGCCGCACAATAATGACTAATTGTGCCAATTGTGTTTGAGATGTCACATTATCACTCTCATCCAAGCAGACAGAGTAAACTGACACATTTCTTAAATGTAAGGAAAAATTACATCAAGCAAATTATTAAGTAGATTAAGATTAAAGTTGTCTACTTAATTGCAACACACCCAGAGAAAATAGAGGTCAGCACTCCTCAAGTATGACATGAAGCTTTATTCTGTATCTATGAAATTCAATGCAAAGAAGTGCAAGATAATGCATATGGGGCACAAAAACCCTGGCACAATATATCAGTTGGGGGGTGAGGATATAGCATGCACCAAGCAGGAAAGGGATCTTGGGGTTATCATCTCTGATGACCTCAAGGTGGGGAAACAGTGTGACAAGGCAGCAGGAAAAGCAAATAGAATGCTGGGATGCATAAGCAGGGGCATCACCAGCAGGAAAAGGGAGGTCATAATTCCACTATACAAGACACTAGTGAGGCCCCACCTGGAGTACAGTGTACAATTCTGGAGACCTTACCTACGTAAGGACATAGACAGGGTAGAGAAGGTTTAGAGGAGGGCAACAAAGATGCTACATGGATTGCATCACAAGTCCTATGAGGACAGGTTGACGGAACTGAATATGTACTTTCTGGAGGAGAGGAGGGAGAGAGGGGACATGATAGAGACATACAACTATCTTACAGGGAGGAACAGAGTGCAGGAATACACTATTTTTAAGCGAAAAAGATGTTCCAGGACTAGAAGGCATGGGATGAAGTTGGAGGGAGGATGATTCAGAGGAAACGTGAGGAAGAATTTCTTCACAGAACGGGTGGTGGATGAGTGGAATGCCCTGCCAGAGGAAGTGGTGGGGGCTGAAACAATCATGGGATTTAAGAATGCATGGGATAGACATAAAGGAATTCTGAAGGTCAGGGTAAGGGGCAACAGACTTCTTGGAAAACATAAACTGAACTTACAAGCTCAAATGGGCAGACTGGGTGGGCCATAGGCCCTTATCTGCCGACACTGTCTATGAATCTATGTATCTATGTATTCAAAAAAACACAGCAGCAGAGGTGGATGGTATGTTAAGACAGACAGCCAAATGTCCAATAACAGTTTAAAACAGTTAAAAACCTTTGCAATAACTGCAGACTTAATACAACTTAGAGCCAAAACTAAACGTCGACTATCATTGGTTCAGTCCTGGAAAAGTGCACCCTCTCTTTAAAAAGGATACCATGCTGGTCCTCATCCTATAACTGGTTAAAATTAACTTTGGCGCAGTACCTTGTATGTGATTTGTCTACTTAATCTTCATTGTGAGTTAGGGTCCACCCCTGTTGGTTCGTTTAGTTCTGGAGAACATAGTTTTGCTGTTCTGTACACGGATGTTAATACCAAGTCTATTTTTCAACTGCTTATCAGCATTTTGGTGTTGGGATTTTGATTGCTAGGATTTTGACTTTGTCAGGATTTTGGTGTTGGGATTTTGGTTGTCAGGATTTTGGCTGTCAGGATTTCATATGGATCCCCTCAGGGGTGCCCCTTGTAGGGAGTCAAGGATGGCCCTGTTCCTGGACAAAACTGCAGCTGGAAGGCTTCAATCCACATCTGGCAGACTGAGGTCACCAACTAGCAACACCCCCACTTTATCTGACATCCTAAGGGCCTTATCCAACTCCTCTCCCAGTGCTGGAGGTCTGTATACCACCCTAGGACAGACAGTAGCCCTACTGCCAGTCTACAGGATCACCCACAGCACCTCCAGTCTTTCCTTCTGCTCTGAGTGTCCCTGCACTTTCACAACCTTGATTCCTTCCCTCACATATAAGACAACTGGCCTCCCTTCCTCTCTTCCCTGCCTCACCTGAACTGAAAGTAGTGCGGTATGGCCATATCCCAGTCATAGCTGTCAGTGCACTATGACTCCATTATGGCCACCAAATGCAGGTTAGACTCCTCCATTATGGCCTCCATCTTCGTAATTTTACTTTCCAGACTCCTTGCATTGGTGCACTGGCTGTCCATTTCTAAGTACATTTCTAAGCTCACTTTGTATTATATATGTAGATGCATTGTTTGTGTTGTCTGTCTTCTCTGTTTAGTTTTATAAAAAGAAAATAATAATAAAGTAGAAACCTAGAAATATAGAAATTGTCAGCAGATAAGGACTTCTAGGCCCATCCAGTCTGCCCGTGAGCCCTATACATTGTATATTGCCACTGACCCTAAGTGATCAATGGCTTGTCATCACTCCCTCCCTTCTCAGGCTTCCCTTGTGACTGTCCCAGACATGCTTAAACCCCTCCACTGTGTTGCCCCCACTACCTCCTGCGGCAGACTACTCCAAGTGTCAACTACCCTTTCTGTGTAGAAACACTTCCTCACATTACCTCTTAATCTACCCCCTTCCAATTTCATATTGTGCCCCCTTGTTCTAGTACTTTTTCTACATTGGAAAAGGTTGCCAACCTGCACCTTGTTTATGCCCTTGAGGTACTTGAAAGTTTCAATCGCGTCCCCCCACTGACTCCGTTCCTCCAGTGAGTACATATTGATGTCCCTTAGTCTCTCCTCACATGTTTTGTGGTGCAAGCCTTGCACCATCATCTTTGCTGCCCTTCTCTGGATAGTCTACACCTTATCTATGTCCTTGCACAGGTGTGGTCTCCAGAACTGCACGCAGTACTCCAGGTGAGGCCTTACCAATGTTTTATACAATGGCATCATCACCTGCCACCTCCTGCTAGTGATACCCCTACCTATGCCCCCCAGAATGCCACTGGCCCTTCCTGCTGCCTTTATACTACTTTATCAACTATATCATTAAAAGAACAGTCTGACTCAGTTTCAGGAGCAAGATGGAAAAGGACTGCTCTTGTGGGAAATATACCCCCTAAAAGCATAAACCTGATCAAATAAAGTGTTAAATGCAACATACTGCATAATGAAGAAATGCTGTATATCCCTAGACCCTTGCCATGTAGGCTCAGCCCTACATCAAAGGTGGTAAGTTTCTATAGTGAATGTTTTCAATTTCCAACACTGAATAGTAGCGCAAAAGATCAATCAATCTTTATTTTATCAGGCGAAAACGCCATTGAGCAAGCTCATTTACAAGGTGGTCCTGGCCGAACAATTGAACATGGTAGATACAGTGTAAAATACAAGTAAAAAAATACAGTGAACAATACAGTAAGGAAATACACAAAGGGAGGGACATTCAAAGCAGTTGCGCATGGCACAACTGAGTTGCGCGGTGCAACTGCAGACTTGTGTCACTGAGTGATATTCAAACACCCGGCTGTGCAGCGCAAGTTCTACTGCACCATGGCACAAATGTAATGTATGCAGTGCAAGTGCAGGGGTCGTTCCCATGAATATGCGGTGCAATGGTATATTCAACCAGAAATCATGGCGCAAGTCCGGAGCAAACCACAAGATGCGCCGGTCAGCCCTGAGCCTATAAAACCTGGCTCAAACACACAGACAGCAGATGAGCAACCCTGTGCTAAACCACATAGAGAGATAGATGGCTCACCAGTTGTGATGGAGGTGGTAATGAGGGGTGTGAGGAGGCAGGAGGAACACCATAGTGGCCAAAGAAGAGCCCGGTGGCAGTATGCCCGACACAGATGGTACTGTGCCCGTATCACATTCGAGAACTATAGTGATACAGAGATAGTGTGCTAGTAACAACTCAACAGGGCAATTCTGAGGCAGCTCTGTGAGCTGTGCAGTGAGGAGATGCAGGCATCCACCAGACGTAGTCATGCCATGTCAGTAGAGACTAACGTGACCACTGTGATGTGCTTGCATGCCACGGGCACCTTCCAAAGACCAGCAGAGGATACCAGGGGCAGCACCCAGTAGGCCATGTCCCGCCTTCTCACACAGTTCCTCAACACTCTGCTGCCACGTGCATCGGAGTACATACGTTTCCCCAGCACACGGGCAGAGCGTACAGCAAATATGCAGGACTTCCACAGGGTGGCACGCATGCCATGCATGATCAAGGCCATAGACTGCACCCACGTGGGCATCCACACACCACCTGGCCCCAAGGGGCCAGTATACATCAATAGGAAAGGATATCCATTGATCAACTGCCAGGTGGTGTGTGACACCAAGGGGCGCATAATCAATGTCTGCGCCGTACACCCCAGGAGTGCATATGATGCATTCATCTGGCACAGCTCTGTGCTGTGCCAAAGGTTCGAATGTGGGGACATCCCCACTGGCCACTTGGTGGGTGAGTAGGGCATGGGCCAGGGGGCCTTCACAGCACGGCAGTGGGAGGGGAGAGGGGGCAGACAGGGTGGGCATGGTGGAGTGGGCAGTGGGTGACAGGGACAGGGTGGTTGCCACAATATAGCGCAGTGCTAACCATGTCATTCCTCACACAGGTGACAGTGCATATCCGCTCAGGCCCTGGCTGCTCACCTCATACCAGTGATCGTCATCCCCCACAGAAGAGGGTCATTAGTGGGGTCCCACAAGGATCAGTCCTTGGGTCCCTCCTGTTCAACGCCTATGTCTCTGACATAAGGACAGGTATCAGGAGTGAGATGAGTCTATTTGCAGATGACTCAAAACTGGGGGCGGTGGTGGATGGGGTGGTGGGGAGGGTGGCCCTAAGGGGGACCTGGAGGCTCTGGAAAGATGGTCTAGAAAGTGGAAGCTGAGGTTCAATGCAGGGAAATGCAAGGTACTGTACCTGGGGGCCAGAAACCCAGGCCAAGTGTACACCCTGGGAGGGGGAATGCTACAAGTCTCGATGGCTGAGAGGGACCTGGGGGTGGTGGAGGATGTCAAGATGAACAACTCGGAGACTTGTAGGAGGGCAGCAGCCAAGGCCAACAGGATGCTGGGATGTATCGCTAGGGGAATCACCTCCAGAAGGATGGAAATGATACTCCCTCTGTATAACTGCTTGGTGAGGCCGCACCTCGAGTACCACGTGCAGTTTTGGAGGCCACACTTAAAAAGGGACATTAAACTCCTGGAGAGGGTCCAGAGGAGGGCAACCAAAATGATTTGGGGCCTGGGGGACAGGACCTATGAGGAGAGGCTTGATGAGCTAAATATGTACACACTGGAAGAGAGAAGGGACCGAGGGGCCATGATAGAGGTCTTCAGGTACATGAAGGGGGTAAATAGGGGAGGAGCATTCAGGGTGCTTAGAAGGAAGGAGGAGGGGGCAACTAGAAGGCATGGGTGGAAGCTGGAGGGGGGAAGATTCAGGGGAGAAAGGAGGAGGTGCTACTTCACGGAGAGGGTGGTGGAGCCATGGAATGCACTGCCCAGGGGGCTGGTGGAGGCAGAGACGGTGGAAGGGTTCAAGAGGGGGTGGGACAGGTACAGGGGAAGGGTTCTGGAAGCAAAATCCAATGCAGTGAGAAGGCCCAGAACTGGGAAGGGAGAAGCCAGAGAAGGCGAGGGGGGCAGCAAGGTCAGCTCCCAGGGTGGGGGCTGACCAAACGAGCAGACGCGAAAGACTGTTAGGCCTATTCTGCTGGCATTTTAGTATGTTAGTATGTTAATTATCAAACAACATACATGGTTTAGGCAGGGGTATAGGGAGTTGGGTAATAGGCAAGAAATTGAGGATAAGATGCAGAAGCAGAGGTGGGGTGGGGAGGCAGAGGGTGGAGGTAAAAATATAGTGGGATAGAGTGGCACTGCTAGTGGCATAAATTAGAAGATGTAGCGAATACAGAGGGTGCGGTGAGAGCAAAGGGAGAGGGACACAGAGAGGTATAGTGGAAGGATTTAAGTGGTTTAAGGCTCTGAGCTGCAAATCTGGAGACCTGGGTTTGAATCCCACAGCCCCCACTTACATACTGTGTGACCCTGAGCAAGCCACTTAACTTCTCTGTGCTCCCAGGTTGCACCTGTAAACAAGCTTTCAGCTTAGTGTGTCTCACCTGGTTAAACTGGGAAAAAAAGGAGTCAGGAGAGGAGGGCTGCAGAGCAGTGGTCAGAGAGAATGCGTCAGAGAGGGACCATAGACAGCAATGTTATGACACAGTGAAATAAGGGCTAGAGAGGGGTGAGAAGATTGGGTGAGAGAAGTATAGGGAAGTAGAGTAGGATGGGAGAGTGATGGGGGTAGAGGAGCAAGGGATAGTGAGAGGATGTGAAAGGGAGGGAATGAGTACAGGGTTGTTACAGCCCTGCAGGGGGAAGTGCTGGAGTAGGTATTGTCAGTTCTCAAGCTAAATGTCTGTTTAAGAATCAAGGGCGTAGCTACTGACACACCAGAAATGCCACGACGTGCTAAAGATCAGTGGGAGGGTAGCGGGAGCTGACAGGCGTGTAGTTTTTAATTTTTGTTTGGTTTTTGTGGGTTTTCCCAGCCGCTGTCAAGCCTCTTCATTTTTAAAGGTGAATGGGTGGGGGTGGGGTCTAAACATATGGCATGCCCCAGTGGACCTGATTGAGATATGTTTTGCCATCTCAATCAGGTCTGCTTTCTAAGAAATGAAGGCGGGTTGCGCGGGCTCTTTAAATGACCACGGCATTAGGCAAGTTCTCTCACATTCAAGTTCCTCTCTGGAGTGGACTGGAGAACTGGAAGTTAGTGGTTGAGACGTGGAGGAGTGAGTGAGTGCTTTCTTTTTGAGGCTACTTGGCACCGGATACGAAGTTGGAGGCGAGGTGGAAGCCAATTTGGAGCCAGAGTTGTGGGAAGAACAAACATCAGATTCAGCAGCAGCACTGAGCAGCAGAACTTTATCGCTACTCTCTCAGACAGTCGGTCAGTGTGAGACGCCGAGGGCAAGGTGGGCCATGGGAGACTTCAGTGTAGCACACACAGCTGGCTGCCTGGGGACTGGTCAGGTGTTCGGTCGGTCCACGGTCAGGACAGGTCCAAGTCCAACTCCAACTCCAGCGCTGAGCCCAGGCTACTATGGCTGGGAGAGTGAAAGAACTGTAAAATCACACTAGTTTGTGTGCCAGTGGACTAGTAGAGAATGCCTGGAATATGCCTGGGCTTGGAGTGGGACTGGACAGATGGTCCTGGCTTGTGGAAGGCAGCACAGCTGACTGAGCCCCTGCAGGATTCGCCACAGACACCGGGAAGTGTAATAGTCATGACTCGCATCGGGTAGGAATGAGGAATTGGAGCCGCCGGCCACAGGTGCTGAGGGAGACAGAGTGACTGACTGTCTCTGTGCCGCACTACTAGTTGAGTCAGTGGAGTCAACGAGGAGGGAGATTTTGCACACCAGGGCAGGTAGCAGCAGACTGAAGACTTGAGCAAGCAGCAGCAGCATGGTGTCTGTGTGGTGAGTAAAAAAAAAAGTAAAGGAGGGGTAGGATGGGGCTTGGGAGCATTGTTGGCACTATTGGATGGCTGGCTGGATAGCTGGATAGTTGTGTGGAAATGGTAAGGGGGTGGTAGCTGCCTGAAAGTCAGTAAATAGATGGATTTGTATGGATGAATGATGAAAAGCAGGCACGTGGGTGGATGGTTCAGTAAACAGGTGAATGGGCATAATGGCAGATGGAGATAGATGCATACACAGACCAGTGCACCACTGTTGGTAGGTGTTTCTAGCCACAGAATGGATGTTCACTTCATGCATATATGTGCATGTATATTTGATGCATTTGAATTCTTGCATGCATTTGGTATGAGTCTTTTATGAAAGAAAGTACATGTGCATACATACGAATGTGTGACTGTGTATGTTAGTGTGTTGTACATATTGTTCGTGTGTGCTGTGTGTTAGTGTGTGTCATGTGTTCGTAACCATAACTGTATATTCAATAGTACAGTACTCATGTACTGTATGCATGTGCCTTATAATACCCTATAATAGACTGAGTGCACAAGTGTATATTATGTGCATTTATGAAACAGGAATCCTGTACCCCTGATTTGTACAATACAATCAGATGACCACACAGGTCATTTAAAGGACAAATAAAGAGCATATTTTTTTAAATGGTTGTTGAACCCACCCTTGTTGCTCAGTGTGTCGTCTTTCTCCATATAATCACCTCTTGGGACTTAAAAATTGTAAATGTACGCATTATAATTACTCACAAAGGTTTGCATTTTATTTAATTTCTGCTCCTCTTTCTGTGTCCTCACTAATGAGCTTGCTGTCGGTAGCGCACGTGCTCGTCTCGCGCATGAGTGTTTGAAGTCAATGATGTCATTGTAGCGAGATGTATCACACTGGCAGCATGGCTGAGTTAGATGTTCCCGATATCCCCTAACTTAAGTGAAGATTTTGACTTGCTTTCAGTGGCTCAGCCATACAAGTCTGAGCCACTGAGGAGTGATCCAGTACTAGATGTGGCTGCAGAGGCGGTACTTCATCAGAAGAAGAATCGGAGCAGTCTGAAGCTGGTGAGGGTGGAAGGACTGCTCAGCCAGCCAGCGAGTGATGGGTGAATTCTGTATTTCACATTGGTGTCAGTCAGTAGCTGGCCTGGGATTCAGCAGTACAGACGTGTTTCCCCATAGTACTCATGTGATGTGTAATGGCATAATACGTTAATATTATTGATGTGTAAAGCAATTTATATATAGATATATATTTATATAATGCTATATCTTGCCTTGCATCTTACTTTCTCCAGTGTTTTGACTTCTGTTGATGCTGTGTCATCATTTTGCATGTGGTTTAAATTAGTTGTTATGCTGTGTTGGTAACTGTATATGCCTCTGTCCTGCTAATATGACCCCTTCTAAGTTCTCACTCCACAGCATGTCTCTCCCCACAGCTGAAAGGGTACGGCCTTAGTGACTCAACAGCACATGGTGTGATACCTTTGAAGGAGGCGTTATCTTGCTGCAGTCTGTTCATCTTTTGATGTTGTTGCCCCATGGGATGAGAGCTGCCATTGACATCCAACAGTCTCAGCTTGTGAAAATCATTTATATGGTGGTGATGAGTGCTGGATTGCCCGAGACTGTGGCTTGGAGTTCCACTTGCACACCTGTATCACAGATGCCTGTCCACAGCTTGGGGATTTTTATCTTAATTGTTGCCCCGGGCTCCGACATGCAATGACGCCTGCTCAGTGTGAGCAGTGTGCACACTAGAAAGGCATGTGCCACAGCCCTGATCCCCTGCATCTACCACCAGGGACTGCTATTGCACCGGCGAGAGCTAACCCCCCTCCCCGAGGAAAGAGAGCAGTCCATGGGATGCTCTATCCTTCCTTATCCTCACTGACCCCTGGCGACCCTTGCTCATTCCTGAACACAGGTTGCTGGCGTGGTGCGAGGTGTGACATCTAGGGCCTCAACCCTCAGTGCCAGCGGGCCAGCTAGCATAGTACTGCATGTTGGTATAGTCCATGTTGCTCTCTATTGCACGAAAAGGGTTCAAAGTCAAATATACCATGTATAGCACACTTTTCTCAGAGGTTGGTAGATCAGAAGGCTGTGGGTTTTATCCTCACACCAGGAACTTAGTTGAAATCCCAATACTGACACCGTAGTGCAGCATGAGGGTGGTGCTGCAATCGTGAGGTGCCATCTTTCAGATGACATATTGAACAGCAGTGCTATCTGCCCATTCTGGCAGTTGCTCTGGTGGACACTAAATATCCTGTGGCACACTAAGCCGAGGCTTGTTTCCAAGTGCGACATGGAAGCACAGTGAATTTTGCTGATAGAGTTTGTCACAGTATGCAAGTTGTGGCTGTGTGATTCAAACCCTGGTCTCCAGGTTTGCACCTCATATCCCTTCACCTGGAGGCCTCCCCTTACCTGTGTGGGTGGCCAGGCAGGTAGACTCTCCCGATGCCCACCGGCACCATCATTACATCTGTGTCGGAGAAGGTGGGTGCATCATTGTGGCTAACATGCTTTGTTGCAGTGGGGAGGTGAGCTGTCAACATCTTATCTGCTGGGTGGCCAATGGAGCACACACCACAGCATCCTTGCATAGGTACTTCAGTGGCGCATGGTCAACAACACTGCATAGTGCACCTTGGAAGACACTGACCACAAGGATCTTCCAGAGAGTGACAAGCCCCCCCACACTGGGAAGAGATCATCCAAAGGACACTGTGGAGCACTCCCTGCCAGCCATCGTTCCTGTCGTCCCATGCTAGGGAGGGAACCCGGGTCATCAATGTGAGAGGCGAGCACCTTGTCCCCGTGCCATATTGCCAGACTGCCTCCTTCCTAAGTAAGCATTAACCCACAACTGGATGTGTGGTTATTGGGTAGTAATGCACACCCATGGTGATTGTGAGACATGTGACAGCATGTCGAGTGTCCTGACAGACACACACACACAGATGAGATGGCAGCACCTTTGCTTTACATTCCATCTGTACTGTCTCTCCCTCTGCACAGTAATGCACACCCATGGTGCATTGTGAGACATGTGACAGCATGTCAGTGTCCTGACAGGCACACACACAGATGAGATGGCAGCACCTTTGCTTTACATTGCATCTGTACTGTCTCTCCCTCTGCACAGTAATGCACACCCATGGTGATTGTGAGACATGTGACAGCATGTCGAGTGTCCTGACAGACACGCACACAGATGAGATGGCAGCACCTTTGCTTTACATTCCATCTGTACTGTCTCTCCCTCGGCACAGTAATGCACACCCATGGTGATTGTGAGACATGTGACAGCATGTTGAGTGTCCTGACAGACACGCATACAGATGAGATGGCAGCACCTTTACTTTACATTCCATCTGTACTGTCTCTCCCTCTGCACAGTAATGCACACCCATGGTGATTGTGAGACATGTGACAGCATGTCGAGTGTCCTGACAGACACACACACACAGATGAGATGGCAGCACCTTTGCTTTACATTGCATCTGTACTGTCTCTCCCTCTGCACAGTAATGCACACCCATGGTGCATTGTGAGACATGTGACAGCATGTCGAGTGTCCTGACAGACACACACACATAGATGAGATGGCAGCACCTTTGCTTTACATTGCATCTGTACTGTCTCTCCCTCTGCACAGTAATGCACACCCATAGTGATTGTGAGACATGTGACAGCATGTCGAGTGTCCTCACAGACACGCACACAGATGAGATGGCAGCACCTTTGCTTTACATTCCATCTGCACTGTCTCTCCCTCTGCACAGTAATGCACACCCATGGTGCATTGTGAGACATGTGACAGCATGTCGAGTGTCCTGACAGACACACACACACAGATGAGATGGCAGCACCTTTGCTTTACATTGCATCTGTACTGTCTCTCCCTCTGCACAGTAATGCACACCCATGGTGATTGTGAGACATGTGACAGCATGTCGAGTGTCCTGACAGACACGCACACAGATGAGATGGCAGCACCTTTGCTTTACATTCCATCTGTACTGTCTCTCCCTCTGCACAGTAATGCACACCCATGGTGCATTGTGAGACATGTGACAGCATGTCGAGTGTCCTGACAGACACACACACACAGATGAGATGGCAGCACCTTTGCTTTACATTCCATCTGTACTGTCTCTCCCTCTGCACAAACTGACTTGCCCCCCATCTGTCTTTTGTGATGGGAGTCGCAACATATTGCAACAGCTGTGCAGAACACCTTCTGTGTAACATCATACAACTTTCTTCATCCTATGACATCAATACAGTGCTTTTATGGGCATCTGTTGCATGTCAAATGCAGTTGATTTTGGGTTACCAATGTCTTGTTTGCTTTATGCCAGTGTATGACTGACCTTCTTCAATGTCATTGTGGGGACTAATGCTATGGCCATTTTTTTCAGGTGTGTCTGTGGCAATTGCAGTAAAATGGAGACCAATGTGGAGTGCATTTGTTGCCATGAGGTGGCAGCTGTAAGGGCCAAATGTGAAGAGGAACATGTCACCTGCATCACCGAGCTCGACTGCTTTCGAGAAAACTGCCTGAGTCGCAATGTGATTCTCGTTTCCTATTATGAGTATGAATTCATGGAGGGATCACTCGATGATGCTGTTCCTCTAAACAAGTGAGTATAAACCATGGTACAGATCAGTTTTTTGAACCGTGAAGTATTTACTGCTACCTGCTGTAACTGGGTACTATTTTCATCTACGTGGTAGTAGAGAGGGATTGATAAGGGACCGAAAGGGATTAATAAGATGGATAAGGAGAGTCTCTTGAAGCTGAGTGGCAACCATAACATGAGGGGGCACAGTCTTAAGCTGGAAGGTGGGAGGTTTACGATGGAGGTCAGGATTCACTTCTTCACAGAGAGGGTGGTGGACACTTGGAATGCGTTGCCAGAGGAGGTGATCTCATTGAAGACAGTGAGCAGCTGTAATAGAGGCTGGGATAGGCATGGGGGAAGGTAAGGATCAAGGGTGGGGAGGATGGGAGGAGTGGTGAGAGAGGGCAGGACAGTAGCTGAAACTGTGGACATGAGCAGAGTAGATTAACCAAATGGCATTCTTCTGCTGGCTTCTTCGTATGTTGGTATGTTAGCATGTAGTAATACCATGCTTTGACCTGCCTCTGGCACACATCTGTGAAAAAAGGGGCACAGTTTGACTGGGTGTCTGCAACCACTGACCCTCCTCTGATACCACATAGGAGTCTTGAGACATTTTCCCACTGCCATGTAGTGCACCGACTGTATTTTTAATATGCTATGTTGCAGCTGCCCTTCTTTACATCCAGTGCACAACTCCTCAAAGAGTGCATGTACACAAGTAATACCTATGCTGTTTTCTTACCCAGCTGTACTGCTGACAGTTCATTAGTATGTTGATCCGTGCCACTAGCACTTAATGCCATGGCAAATTTCGTGCATATGTATCAACATACTGTCAATATACAGTGTTGAAGGCCGTCCCGGTGGCGTTAAGGGTTTAGGTGCCAGATGCCACGTCTCATGCCATGCCATCAACCCTGGTTCAGAAATGAGTCATGGGCATGGGGGGGTTGGCAGGGGCAGGAAAGGATTGAACAACTGGAGGACTGCACTCCTTTCCTGGGGGGGTAGTCTACTCTCACTTTCAGCGGCTCCTGGCGATGTCTGGAACACAGCAAGTAGTGAGTGGCATCATTGCACGTCCATGTCCTGGGGCAACAGAACAAAGGAAACACCCTTGTGCCTCAGTTGAAAAAGATGGGTCGAGTGAGAGACCACCACTCACAAATGCTGGATCCTCCATCCTGCATGTGGCTGCTGCATGTGCCATGCATGGTCTGCCCACTACATTTCAGAAAGGTCAGTGGATGAACGGTAGTCGTGCCATGGGGCGCTTAGATTCAGGGAGTCAGTGGTCCAGGACGGTAGCACAGAGTTGCCCCCCCAGACAGGTAAGGCTCGGAAATTTCAGGTGGGTGCTAGGTTTGTGGAACATCCTACCGGAGACAGTCCGAGAACATAGAGGAGGAACATAAAGAAAGCTGACCCACCAAAAAATACAGTGTGGGAATCAAACTCAGAAAATCAGGAAGTGGTAGTAAGTCATATCAAGTGACAATGTCCCTGCCAGAAACTGGCCAAGTTTGTATCTCAGGTGTGCATAAGTAACCCTCATTGTGCAACACACCATTTTGTATACAGCACGGTTGTTTATGTGTCCTCCATGACAAAGGATTGATTTCTGCTGGTAGTATGTGGGTGTCATGTGGCATGCTGGCAATACAAACATGGTTTCTTTTTATGTGTGGCATTGATGCTATACTGCTATAGATACACACTGCCGGCATCTGCCACGTTTGTCCACTCATTAGGTCCACATCTGGCAGCTCCCCTGATCTCCATCAGGGGTCATGAGGACACTGGACTCCTCCACTGCCCTCCCCCCCCGGGAGAGGAGAGCAGCCCAATGGACACTTAATCCTCCCTCCCTCCCCCTACCGACCCCCGGCATCCAACCTTGCTCCCGAACCTGGGTCGCCAGTGCAGTGCGAGGTATAGCATCCAGCGCCTCAACCTTCAGCACCACCGGGCCGGCGGAACTCCATTTCTTGCCAGTGCCATCTGAGCAGGTCGGGAGTGTGGCCATATCATGTCGTGGAGTGCCGTGACCATTCGGTTCAGTGATCACATCCGTGTAGCTGCCAGCATATCGCGAGTCTTGGAGTCGAGAGGGAGTGTCCAGTGTAGGTGATCTGGAGAGGAGTACCGAGCACAAAAACACCAGTGTCTGACACCAAATGTCTGGTAGGTAAGTACTGAGAGGGCCTGGTGGGTGGGGGGGGACTGCACTACTGCTCAGAACATCGGATCACCGATCCCGAGTGTCATTTTTCGTCTGGTGTATTGTGAGTTATTGGTAAAAAAACTGAGTAGTACCACTAACTGCCATGGGGGAGGGGCAAGCACATACGGGTGGGATGATGCTATTCGCAGCGAGCAGCACATCAGTGAGAAGTTCAATCGGGAAATTACCTAAAATTCTATGTGCTATCACAATTTTACTTCTTCACTGAGTCTGTGTGGAGATGTAAATCTCACTGGGACTCATCCATGTTGCTGTCCTAGAGAGGGACTCACAGGAAATCATGAGGAAAATCAGGACAGCAGCAGTAGATTTCTGAATCAAGCTAGTGAAGGGAACAAGCAGACTCTGTCGCTACTCTGGGTGACTCACACAGTAAGCCAGTTGTGTTGCAGCTCTGCACAAGGTCAATCAAGCTATTACTGATGACTGTGTGAGGACACTGGGGAGCATGACAGGGACAGACAGCTCTGATGAGCAAGTGACAGACCAGCATAGTCAGGGTATTTTATTTGTTATGTTGCTACAGCTGTGAGTTAGCAGAAAATTAACTATACCTTGCGCCTTGCTGGTCTGTCACTTGCTCATCAGAGCTGTCTGCCCCTGTCATGCCTCCTAGTATCCTCACACAATCATTAATAATAGCTGTATTGACTTTATGCAGACCTGCAATCTGGCTTACTGGTCATCATGAGTCACCCAGAGAGTAGTGACAGTCTGCTTGTTCCCTTCATTAGTAAGCTTGCTTCAGAAATTATTGATGCTTCTGCTGTCTTCAGATTTTCCTCATGCTGCTGCAAGTCCCTCTCTCTCAGGATAGCTGTGTGGAACAGTCTCAGAGGAGATGGTTGGTCAGTGAGTCAGGCTCAATAGTGAGAGAGTCTGCAGCTTGCTGCTCCCATTATTCACTGCATGCTCTATGTTGTTCTTCAGCTGTATGGTGTGTGTGTGCTGCATAACTGAGACTACAGCTCAGCAGATCACTGTGTTGTCATTACAGGGAGCAGACTGCCTGGCAGTCAGAGTGACCAGAACTTGATACTGCTATTGGTTGTGTAAGCAATAAGACATGACAGGGTGTGCTTTACACAGTTTAACACACGGCTAGGAGGTGTACTGAGGCACGAGGCCGCAGGCTGAGTGCGTCCAGCCTAGCCGAGTGTTAAAAGTATGTAACGCACACACTGGAGTGGGCTTATTGCGCTTATGAAATGGGCTTTAAATTATAGTGGACGGGAAGCATATAAGGCATTACCTTGTCCTGTGTCACTGGTATCATGATTGACACAATGTGTTGTACTATACCCACTGCAAAATACTGTCATAATAGTTCCATTTTAGCCATTATGGTATGTTCATCAGCAACATATTAACAACTGGAATGCATATGAACTGTGTTACATAACTCTTTATTACCATAGTGAGTTGTGTGTAACTGATTTCTACGTTTATCTTTGCAGATCATTCAGATTTCTTGCTTATCGAAAATTTGTTTGGTGGATTTGGCGTTGTCTTGGAAGATATAACAGAAGAGTTTTGCCGTCCTGCGCTGTGTCTGCTATTCGTGCAGTGTTTCCGTCTGAGGAATATACTGGCTTCAGAGAAGCTGATCGACCTACACAGAACTAATTACACAATGTTCTACTGCAACACACGTTATACAGTACTTTTGTATTACAATAAAATGTTCCTGTTGTTTTCAAGTTATTACTTGATAATTTTGTAAGTTATTATTGATAGTTGTATGCAGTTCCGGTGCATGTGTATAATGTTGATACATGTATTGAAAATGTTTGTTATACTTAGCATTATGCTCAGGGTATGTGTTTATACACATGATGCATTGATATTTATGGAATGTTGGTTGCCATATATATATAGCAGCCGAACTGTACAGTCACTTTAAATTGTGATGACTGTGACTCCTTCGTGCCACCTAGGTACCCCGCAGTCACCATGCCCTGACCCCAGCCAACACCACTCCACATTGGAGCACCCTTGGGTAGCCCGGTGTAACCCTTTGCCGGATGTGTCCCCCTCCTCCGAGAAAAAAGGCACCGGTTGGAGATGGCCACCGCACGCACTCAGTCTTGGCCCATGTGCTGCTGTGGTGGTCTTGGGTAGTCTCAGATTTTCGGTAGCAGTGTGGCCCAGCAAATGTCATCCAGCAGTCCGGGGAACATTGGCCACACCACCCATTCAGCATGACCTAATGTGTTGCTGTCTCCCCCAGAATCCGGCATGAGTCAGCAAGTGTCAGGTCACATCCCCACACTCCCCCCAGGTGAAGGCGAGCAGTCAGATGCTCAAGTCTCCTCTCCCCACCCAGCCCTCTGGCGCCCCATATTTATTTCCAGACCTTGGTCATTGGCATCACAATTGGAAATCAAACCACTGTGCTGATGGTACGGCTAACATCCACTTTTTCTGCTGTGTAGGGCCTCCCTACCTAGCCATGTCACAGAGTGACATAAATAGAATTAATCTACCCTATTGTATACTGCAGTGCACCTACATCCCAAGGCCTGATCACTGTATGAAATCAAATAAGGCACTGAGTCACATTCCCATACTGTAGTGCCCACTCCCACAGCTCCTGTAGGCAGTAGCCGCACCACTTGCTTCACACCAACCAGTCAATGTGTAGTATATTCTGTACGCATTCGGTACCGGTCACAGGGGTCGGCTACCATTGGCCCACTAGCTTAATGCTGGTCGATTTTGTATCGGGCTAACACAATTTCATTTAACTAGCTCTGTGGACAAGTATTGGATAAGGTAAAATCTGAATGAGTACACTGGGTGTGCCAGAAGAAAAATATGTGGGGCTAGTGGAGTCTCCCAGTCAGTAACCCTACTGGCTAGTGCCTGCAAAACTTCATTTCGACCACTGTGAACAGTATGTGGCTGGCAGTGCCAGGGTGAGTAGTGCTGGTCAAGTTGTCACCACACCATTGGTTTCGGGGTGTGTGGGTGTGCTGCATACCATGGTGTGGTGTATAGACAACACACTATGTGAACGGCACTCTGTATCTTATTCGATTTAGTGGCTGGGACCATGGAGAGTAGTGGGTACCACAGTATGAAATAGGGTGATTTTTTTTTTTTTTTATGTCAGTCTGTGTTTGGTCAGAGAGGTTGTGTCAATACACTATGGAAAGAAGCTCTTATATATTTTAATGTCACCACCACCACTGAAGGCTCTGTTTCAGTCAAGGTGCTAGGGGATTGTGCTTGTCCAGGAGGCAGAACTGTTTGTATTACCTTGTGCAGAATGAAACCGTACATACTCATTTTACTTGCACTAATTGATTTCAAGTAGTCCTTTGTGTGCACCATGTTTCTGGTTGTGATATTTTTATGTCACTCTGTGTTCTGGCCAAGGAGGGGTGGGGACCATCCACTATGGAAAGTGGACTTTTATTATGCCACTCTTCACTGGTGCATCCAGATATGTGTTTGGCAAGGTACTTTTTAATAGAGGGGAGGAATATGCATGACGTACCCATTATTTGAATCCCTGTAATGCAATTTTACACACAGCAGCGCAGTTACTTTTGTGTGGCGTACTAGAAGTCTGGAACTGAGTGTGCACATTTCTTGAGATGAACCACACATCTGCTTGAAGATGTCAAAAATGGACAAAATTACAGAGTCAAGATGCATTTGGTGACTACAAACATGCTTTCCTTTGTGACCCTTTACGATTGCTGTTTATGTTTGGTGGTAGATGGATGTGGAGGGGGTGACTGTGATTACACATTGCACAGGACAGAAACTATTTTGTTGCATACCTGAAGATTGTGCAAAACACTATTGTTTGTCCTACCATGTATGTGTAGTATGGAAAATCAAGTACACATGTGGTGAGCAGCACTGCAGACTGATTGTACTGCTGAAAGTAGTTGAATAAAGAATATTCAAGTCTCTCAAATGTAATGTTTACTTTTACCATGCAGCTGTAATTTGTACCACATAACGGTCATCAAGGCAACTGGGTAACATGTTCTTCTTTTTTGAACAGCTCTGCTGCAGTTGCCCCAGAATTAGACAGAAATTGCACCTGATGAATCATAGAACTTGTAAACCCTTCATTAGGATCATAGAATAATTTCTTTCCTGCCGGTCTGGTGGTGTTGAGGGTGAGGCGCTGGACTTCACACCTCGCGCCACACCGATGACACAGATTCGGGAATGGGCTAGGGCCACCGGGGGTTTGCAGGGGAGAGGAAGGATTGAGTGACTCATGACTGCTCTCATTCCTCTGGGGTGTGCAAGGACACTGCACTGCACTGCAGCAGCACCTGATGGAAGATGGGTGCACTGTTAGCTGCAGCCAGAACAAGGGGGTGGAGCGCGGCAGGCATCCGCACGTACGTGCATGATGCCATTGCACATTCCGCTTCTCAGGGGATCTAATCCTGGAGGAAAAATGGCAGACCAACTGCATGGGCTGATGGCCATGCCCTGCTCCCCCAGACCCGTGAAGAAGACATAGCCACTGGGTGTCTGTGACACAGGTCCCTTTGGGGGGGGTCCTGTCATTGGCCGGCCTTGTAAGTGGGCGCATGAATTCACATGACAGACCTGGTGCAGGTGCCGGCATACAGGCCGATGGGGTTGGGGCAGCTCTAGCCAAGGAGGATCCGAGAGTCACAACATTCTGCAAGAGAGTACGGCACCAATCCTCAGTCTGTACCACTGCAGAATTCATTTGTCATGCTGGTGTGACAGGGCAGCCAGGAGGAGGCACCCATAGCAGTGGAAATGGAGGAAGTGAGATTCCTCAGAAGGGGAGGCCCAATGGATGGAGGAAGAGGCACCAGCCAAGAAGGAAGCAGTTGCTAGTAAGGGGCCCTGTTGTTAAGGGGATAGACCTGGGATTGGGGAAGGAAGGATGAGAGAGGTGAACTGCCTGAGAGGTACTTCAGCTTGGGGGGATGGAGAGCAGAACCAGAGGATCCCTAGGGCAGCAGGAGATAAGAGGGAGGTAGATGTCATTGTCTAGCTGGGGATAAATGACCTGTCAAGGAACAGCATAGGGATAGTGCAGGGAAATCTGAGGAGCTGGGAGGAGCCTTAAGAAGGTGGCATGCATGGGCAGTTTTGTCAAGGTGTTACCTCTATATAGCTGCGGAGAGGAAAGGACACTGCACACTAGGGCTTTGAACAATTGGTTGAGGTCATGGTGCATGGAGGAGGGCTTTCACTACATTGGGGACTGTGGCCCAACCTAGGAAGATATGGGCCTCTATTGGGGAGACAGTCTGCATCTTTCCAGGATGGGGACCACAGTCCTTAGTGGGAGGTTTAAAAGCTACTTGTATAAGCAGTTAAAGTAGCCGAGGGGCTTGTAGGACTAAGGAGGCAGCAGTTCTCCATACATTATGAAGCAGTAGGGATAGAGGGCCTAGGACAGTAAACTGTCCCGGGTAGGTGTGCAGGAAGACAGGCATTGGGACAAGGCAGAGGACAAGGTGGCATACATTACAGAAGGAAGGAGTAAAGGAGACAAGTAAAGGAGAGGTAACAAGGGTGAGAGCTGTGCGAGAGTATCAGGGAACAACATGAGGGAGTAGGGTATGGAGAGCCATGTGTGGCAGTAAGGAGTCTGGAATATAGGAGGGCGTAAGCAATAAGACACTCAAGGTGTGTATGGAACATTTTTATTGCACAACCAGGGCATATTAAGGCATAAGGCCAGGTCGAAAGTGACTTTAACCACTGGCTGTGTGGTACAATATGTGCCATGCACACCCTGGAGTGTCTTATTGACCTTATAATATGGGCTACATTTTTTGGTTATAAAAAATAATGTGATATAAAAAAGGTTATTGTTATCAGATTTTCTTATAAAACAGTCCTTCCGCCAGGCATAATCATGTAATTGAATTGCTTATAAATATTCATGACCTCATTTGCATATCCTGGCCAAGGATTGTTAGGTCGGAGATTTTACTACGGCAATATGGGACAGCTCGGGACAGATATGCTTCAGTATTGGAGGTGCGTTGCCTTCCAGAATTGCCATTCTTATTGTAAACATTAAAAAAAAAAAAAAAACACTTAATGCAGTTGCACGGATGTCTCCCCCTCCCTCCCCCAGTACAAGTAACCCCCAACTACAAGTCAAGCTTAGACAGAAACACGAGGCACTGGGTTACAATTACTGTAGTATGAGAGATCCTGTGAGCAAATAGAGAACATTGAAAAAAAAAACAAGTGACAGTAAGAAGTTGTTGGTAACGAACTCGGGATGACCCCCATTGCCAACAGAAAAACAATGGTGGAATTTGAAAACTGAACGTTACAACTGCTTGCTGATTTTTTGTTTTGTAATGTGGTGCAGCTTTTAGGCACTTGTTATTACCTGTGCATGGAACAGATTTCATGCATTGGTAATAACCAATCAGAAAGCCAGATCTTGTTGTCACATTTTATAATAGCAACTATAGGACAGTCAGTCCGTCTCACTTAGGTGGTAGGGAAATTACTGGAAACCCTGTTAAAGGAGAGCTTGGTAGAGTATCTTGAATCCAGTGGGCTGCAATACCACAGGCAACATTAATTCATGGTGGGTGGTGTTGGTGGTGGGGTTGTGGTAGATGAACCTAATTGATTTGTTCGGGTGGGTGACCAGGGAACAGATTAGTGGAAAGTGGAATTAATGGATTAGTGGAAAGCAGTGGAGGCGTAGTCTACCTGGACTTAACAAGGCCTTCTACGCGCATGCCAAATAGGAAACCGATAACAAACATTGAACAGCCTACGAGTGGGATCCTGAGCGGTTAAATTGGGTTAGAAGCTGGTTAAAGGATAGGTGACAGAAGGTATGGTTAATGGCACTCACTCGAATGATGGGGTAGTGACCAGTGGGGTGCTGCAGGGCTCAGTACTGTGACCGATCATCTTTAGTGTCTTCATAAGTGACATTGCAGAACAACTGCAAGTGAAGGGATGCATTTTTGCAGAAGATACCAAATTCTATAAGAGGTTGGATGCTGGTGGGAGGGGGATGCATAGGGATGTTGGGGAAACTAGAGTACTGGTGTAGAGCATTGCAGTTAGGGTTCAATGCCAAAACGTGCAAAATCATGCACCTAGCGCATAGGAAATCAGGATATGACTATATGATGGGGGGGGGATACTGACAGTTATTAAGCAGGAGTGGGAACTTGGTCTTACATCTGATGACTTCAAAGTGACAGGGCAGTGCGACCAAGCAGTGAGTAGGGACAGCAGGATGCTGGGATGTATAGGGAGAGGTATCTCCATCAGAAGGGGAGGTGGTGTTGCCACTATATCACTCACAGGTGAGACCACACCTAGAGTATTGTGCAAGTTCTGAAGACTGCAACTCATAAAGGGTATAGGCAGGGTGGAGGTAGTACAGAGGAGGGATATTAAAATGGGGCAGGGGTTGTACCAAAAGATCTATGAGGAGAAATGGCGGGAATCTCAACATGTACACCCTGGAAGGGAGGAGAGGGGAGCGAGAGAGGACATGACAGAGAGTACAAGTACGTCACCAGGGCATACATGGGTGCAGGAGGGGAGTCTCAAATGAGAAACATCACCAGGACCATACAGAATGCGATGAAGCCTGATGGGGGAGGGGTAGTTTTAGAGGGATGTGAAGAAGTACTATGGCGAACACCTGAAACACACCACCAGCGGAAGAGAAGATGTCACATATACTGGTAGGTTGCAAGCATGTGTAGAACAGACATAGAGGAATATCAGTAAATAGGCAGAGAGCAGGGAGGGTCACCAGAGACCATTTAGGACCTGTGGAGAGACACTAGGCAGGGACCATCTGGGCAGACTGGGTGGGCCAACCAATCCTTCGCTGCCTACAAATTCAGTGTTTCTTTGTAGAGAATTTATCTCCTATTGCAGTAAATATGCCTCAGTCAATATATCCTCCAAAGTGTTGTGAATCTACCCATACTGAAGTAACTGTAACCTACCAAGTGCAGTGACTGTACCCCCACTCTAGTAAATTTACCCCTTGCTGTAGTAAACTACCTTCCAAAGGGCAGTGAATCTGCCCAATACTGCAGTAAATATACCCACTGCTTCAGTAAATATGCCATCCCAAGTGTAATGAATCGACTGCTACTGCAGTGAATACAGAACATTAAACATTGACAGCAGATAAGGACTGCTAGGCCCATCTAGTCTGCTCATTTTCCTTGCCTACTGTAAAAGCCGCAGACCCTACTTGATCTCTGGCTATCTCTGGCTATACGTCCTGCTTCATATTGCTAGGGTTCCCCCATGCCAGTCCCATGCATGCTTGAATCCCCCAACTGTGTTTTCCTGACCACCTCTGGTGGGACTCTTTTTTATGTATCCAACACCCTTTCTGTGAATAAATGCTTCCTGTCGCTATCCCTTAGTCTACGCCCTTCCAACCTCATGTCATGCCCCCCTCACTCCTGGACATCTCCTTTTCTGAAAGATATTAGCCTCTGGTATCCTATTTATGCCTTTTAGATATTTGTAGGTTTCTATCTTATCTCCCCTGTCTCTCCTGTCCTACAGGGTATACTGTACAAACTGAGGTCTCTCAGCCTCTCCTAATATGACTTTGGTGCAGGCCCTGTACCATCTTTGCTGCCCTTCTTTTAACTGCCTCCACCCTGTCTACATCCTTGAGGAGATGCACCCTTCAGAACTGGCCACAGTATTCCAAATGAGCCCTCACCAATAATCTGTACAGCGGCATCACAACCTCCTTCCTCCTGCTGGTGATAGCTGTCCCTGTGCAGCCCTGCATCCCACTGGCTATCCCCACAGCACTGGCACATTGTTTGGCCACCTTTCCCCCATCACCCCACTACTGCAGTAAATATACTCTACGTAGTGCAGAGAACCCATCCGGTATTGCAGTAAATACACCCACTTCTGCAGTAAATCTGCCCTCCAATGTGCAGTGACTGTACTGCTTCCTGCAGTTAATATACCCCAACTGCAGTTAATCTACCCCCCTACTGCAGTACATTTGCCTTTCAAAGTACAGTGAATCCACCATCTACTGCACTGAATTTACCCCTTACGGCAATATACCCCCACTGCAGTAAATCAACCTCTACTGTAGTAAATCTACCCCGACGTATAGTGAATACACCATGCTGCACTAAATATACCCCTACTTTAGTAAATCTACCCTCCCAACTGTAATGAATTCAACCACCAATGCAGTAATTATACCCCCGTACTGTAATACATGCATCATACCAAGTGCGATAAATGCACCGCACCACAGTAAATGTACACCCTACTGTAGTAAGTCTACACTCCCAATTGTCATGAATCCACCCCTACTGCATAAGTATACCCATTATTGTAGTAAATATTCCCTGCTGTAATAAATCTACCCTCTCATGTGTAGTGAATCCACCCCCTACTGCAGCAATCATATCACTCATACTGCTGTAATTATAACTCCACTGCAGTAAGGCTAACATTACAATAAGTAATTCACACATCACAATGTATTAAAATAAGACTTTATTTACAGTAAACGTGTCCCATTAAAGAAAGAATTTGAGGAGCATGACGATTTCAATAGAAACAGTTTGCTGTGGCACAATCCCTCTGATGTACAGTGCTATACGTACTATTGTGTGTGTGTTGTGGTGGGGGCACTGAACATGCTGAAGTTCAGTACACCGCACCACAGAAAAGTAAATTTAGCATACCGCTATAACATGACAGAGTTCGGCAAAACGAAATACATTCACGACATGAATGTCAATAGTTTGTCCCTTAAAAATGGCATGGAAAGACAAGGAGACATCTGCTTCACTACTGAGGAGGGATAGTACCTCTCGCTACAGTGACGTCATCACGTCAGACGTTCGAGCGTGCACACGAACTGGCGGGAAGACCATTCCGAGAAAATGCATACACAATGATTAATAATTACAGAGCAATTTAAAATAAAACTAAATAGGCTTTTTATTCACAACTTCGTGGGCAGCACTTTGAAGGGATAATGCACCAAGCGACCAACTGGGATCGCTGCTACAAGGTACCAAAATACCTCTGTTTATTTGTCCTTTAAAGTGTTCATTTTATTTTTTTTTTATATATAGGTTTTTCTCCACGGGTGGTGTGGGCGGGCTTTCAGCTCTGTCCCTGCTTCTTCTCAGCCGGCACCTGCTGTACCATACTTGAGTGTATTCATTCCATGTATCTTGCAAATGTGTAAATTTTGTATATATCTGTATATATATTGCTGGTGACGTTGTGTCAGTGACGCTGTACCTTAGCATATTGACTATGATTACTGTTGTGACCTGAGATATCTTACTATGTATGTTATGCTTCTCCTGACATCTGTGTATCTGCCCTTCTTGCTTCAAATTGTACTCTGTATGTTCTTTGATTTACTGTACTCTCCCGGGTCGTATCTGAAAATAGGCATGTGTTTGTCTAGTGTACTTACCTGGTTAACAAAAGCTAAATAAATAGATAAATCATGCCTGAGATCCCCCACAGATTGCCCCCTGTGGTGAGACTGGGTAGGGGAGGGCTGCAGTCCCCCCCAGTTGGTGACACACATCCAGATTGGGAAGGGTGGTTGGTCGATAGCGCGAGGCACATGTAGGTGGGCATACCTTATTGCCTTCATGTAGCCCATGCCAACTCAGTGTGTTTTGTCTGGTTCCACTGCCATGACAGCACATTAGGTGTGTGTGTGTGTGTGTGTGTGTGTGTGTGTGTGTGTGTCTGTGTAAGTGTGCACACCCTTGAGGGATCGTGGCCCCTCCCTTCAAGTTGCTCATGCCTGCACCAGCAGCAGACCTCCATCCAGTGGTGGTCAAGGACTGAGACAGCTGGCCACCGCTCCCCGGGAGAGCAGCCCCTCACTCTATCTGTTTCACACTGGCAACCCACGTTCATTCCCAAACATGGGTCGCTGGCATACAGGAGGTAAGGCAATCAATGCCTCAGCCTTCCACGCCACTGAGTTGGTTTTATTTTTTGGTTTGTATATTGGCTTTTTACCTATTTTATAAGGGGAACTAACACCCCTGAAATGTGCATTACATTGGATTTACTTCATCTGTGTGTGGAAGCACTCAGCTGCACCTCATACCTCTCCTACATCCAAGGGCATGTGAAAATACAGCTGAATGCATACTGTTGTGTATTTCTTAAGCTTGCATATAATGCATGCATATGCACACAGCTGTGCACATGTATGATTTATATACACCTGAATATTAGTGATAATGTGCTTGCTGTACTGTATATATGGTGTGTTTAGTTGCTCTTTGTCAGTTAGTGTGGTGCAAATACTTAATATTAAGTTGATTGCTGGTTTAAAAAGTAAAAGAAAGAAAATGAAACAAAAGTGGTGTTGGTTCCTGGGCCCTGAAGAACAGGAAAAATGATTGTTTCTAGCACTATTCATTTTTTTTGTAACTGCAGCTGATATTTCAATCTGTGCGAAGTGTGTCTGCAAGTCCCTGTGTTCTGTCAGGAGAAATATTAGTGTCTTAAAAGTTTAATAATACCACTGGTCCTCTGGAGGCCTGTCTTAATTTGCCAAATTACAACAAAAATCGAAAGAGACCTAGGAGTAATTATATCAGATGACCTAAAGATGGGCAAGCAATGTGAGAAGGCAGTAAGGAGGGCTGGGGGGATATTGGGATGCATAGGGAGAGGCATCAACAGTAGAAAATAGGAAGTAGTTATCCCTCTCTACAGTTAGTGAGACCCCATCTGGAGTACTGCATGCAATTCTGGAGACCCCATCTCCGCAAAGACATAGACAGAGTGGAGGCTGTTCAGAGGAGGGCAACCAAAATGGTGCAAGGTCTGCACCAGAAGACATACGAGGAGAGACTAAAGCAGCTTAATATGTATACCCTTGAGGAAAGGAGGGAGAAGGGAGACATGATAAAAACGTTCAAGTATCTCAAGGGAATTAACAAGGTACAAGAGGGTAGTATCTTTCAGAAGAAGAGATGTGCAAGAACAAGGGAGCACAATTTGAAGATAGAGGGGGGACGGCTCAGAGGTAATGCTAGAAAGTAATTTTTCACAGAGATAGTTGTGAATGCATGGAACAGCCTTCCTGAGGAGGTTGTGGAGTCAGGAACAGGGAGAATTCAAGAATGCATGGGACAGGCATAAGGCAATACTAGTGGGGGGCAGGAGGAAGTAAGTTGTTGATTAACTAGAATCTGCAGCTTATCCATCAGGTAGGGAAATGGGCACACTGGGTGGGTCAGGCGGTCATTGTCTGCCATCAAATTCTATGTTTCTATGTTTAACCTGTTCCCTTACATGTACTGTAATTTGTCTAGTCTGATTTGAATAGCAAATGGCAATGGGGCAGTGACATTAGGGAAGTGGCTTTGTTTTATTAATCTGGCTCTGGCAAGTTTTAATTTAATGTGGGGGGATAGAGAAACACAAAATGAATACCATCAAAACAGCAGTCCTGATATTTGTGGTAGCCAGCCAGAGGTATGTAAGTCCAGTGCATGGCTAGTCATCCAGAAAGTAAGCTGCTTAAGCTTTGGCTTTCATGTTCAGCAGGAGATCATTAACTAGCTGAAACCATCCCTGGCAGAGGCCTAGATTGTCTCTTGCTAGAGTATTACCTGGAAAGGGCATTGGATTGCAATAAAGGCAAGTTTCAAGAAAATGTGAAATTGCACATGCCCCAATAATGCAAGGCATTGTAGAGATGGGGTCATCATGAGAGTTTAGACTGGCTCCACTTACAAGAGTGTATGGTGCCACTGCCTGTCACACTCTGCAAAGGCTGAAGGCAAAACACACAGACACATATTTCCTCCTACACAGGACTCATCAGTGTGCATTGCCTTTGCAGAGCTTGTGAGAAGCAGTTTGGCACCATACTCTTGTTTAAAGGGGAAGCAGTCTAAACTCTTTCATGGTGATTTACATATGCTTCCCACAATTCTTTACATTATGTGGGTATGTGTAATTTTGCATTTCCTTGTTACATTATGCCTCCTCATGCTCTTGCGCCCCCATTCCCTGCTAGCAGACCAGAAGGCAGAGGAAGGCATGTTGGGCTGCAATAGCAAAAACATGATACACTATGGAAGGCTTGAAGCAGGGAAAACATAATCCTTTTCTTGCTGGCATGTAGGTGAGCTTTTATAATATTGCAATATTTCTGCCAGTTGGCACCTGGGCTTTTTATTCCTTGGATACTGGATTTCATTGGATCCCCCTAAGTCATTAGTAGTGAGTTTTAGAGCAGTAAGCTACTGTCAGTTGTGGGAATGGCAAGTCTCTTCAAATACTCTGGGTGGAAGAGTTGTATTTTATAGGTTGACATCAGAAGGCACTTTTAGTTCCTGTATGTATACTGAAATTTCTTGGCTTAAATCAATGTGTATGTATCTTATGAACTGTCCTCACACATATTTACTTGAACCTTGTTGACTCTTGACATATGATTTATACTTATTGGGGGAGATATTCAGAAATGCGCCCAATGCTGGCACAAGTCTGATGCAGCACAAGTCAGATGCGCCATGGCCAAACGGGAACCATATTCAGAAGACGCGCCCCCTGAAATGCTCCTGCGCAAGTCAGCTGAATATGTCAAAGATGTGCCATGGTCTAACCATAGATGTGCTGGCACAACCATGGATGTGTGAAGCAGACCTGAGCACAAACCCAGTGAGCAGGGCAAGAGCAACAGGCTGCAGGGACACATATACAAAGATGCACAGGGCAAGGTGCACAGGACCCCACTAGCAGGGCACACATGGGTACACAGAAGCACTGACCTGTAGGTAACACAGGGCATTAGGGGACAATGCACAGACAACCCCGGTCCACCAACCATGGAAGAAGCAACCGTCCAAAGCCCTGCCACCACAGTCATGCCAAGGGTAGGGCCATGCAACCGATACCCACCAGGCAGGGCCGCAGTGTGCCATGGACACGGTGCCAGGTGACAATGCAAACACAGAGCAAGCAACTGGGGGCAAGCAAGGTACAGGCCACACAGGGCCACACAAAGCACCAGCTGCATTGGGGAGGGGCACCGCAGCACTGCCCACAGTGGATATGCATAGCCCCACAAGCAAACAGCAGGCCAGGCAGACAGGTGCACAAGGTACAGGTACACAAGGTGCAGGGGCAGACAAAGGCCATCATGGGACACATTTTATTTAGTTTTTGTTGACCAGATAAGTGCACTAGACAAATCCTGCCTATTTTCAGGCACAACCCGGGGGAAGGGGATACAGATGAATGCCAACTGACCTTGATCCAAATTAAGCTGTTGGTGGTATTTTTAGTGAATAAGGAAAATTTGGCCAGGACACCGGTGAAATTCCCCTACTTTTTTCGATAAGTGCCATGGGATCTTTAACATCCATCTGAACTATCACCAATCCAGTCAGATAGGACCTTTATTTAACATCTCATCCGAAAGATGGCACCTCAGAAGTGCAGCACTCCTCTCATGCTGCACTACAGTGTCAGTACTCGGATATTAACCCAAATGCAACATTGTTGATGTACGTCGCAATGCAGAAAATGCAGCCACATGGAAAGATGAGGGAGAACAAATATGTCCTGTACAAGCATTGTGGGTTTACATTGCAATGCGAACTGCCAGCTTTTGTACACATAGGCAACCAAACACAGAGCTATGGGGCTCTGTGCAAATGATTTAGATGACTGTTGCAGCACAGAGCACCAGCAGGTTTGCCCAGTCCCTCTTTACTGTGCTGTAACATAGTGGGTATGTACTGAGTTGGTGACGTTTACTGTGGCTATTTCTGGGCTGCAATAGTACATGACTACTTTTCAGTTGGAGTGTGAGCTCAGCTCTTTGGTTTGTGTTTTTTTGCTGGCTTCTGTGCTTGTGTGGTGTCTTCAGTGTAAGAGTAAATACCATGCTTGGGTGGTATGGGACTCTTTGTAGCAGTTGAGAATTGGTGCAGGATCTCATCTAGAGGTATGGGGCTCTTTATTGTGAATGGTTTAGGTGATGATTACAGTACCGGAAGCAAAACCAGAGCACCATTGAGACCCTGGTCCTCTTTTTTACTGTAATCTATTGCGGGTATGTTTGAGTTTGTGGCTGCAGTACATGACTGCTTTTTTTTTTTCCAGTAGAAGTGGGGGCTCACTCAGCTGTTTTGCCATCTTCTGTGATTGCATGCTCACTGTTCAGAGGAAAAGTGAACATACCATATTTGGGTGGTATAGGGCTCTGTGGAGTGGAGCAGTCTAAAACTGATCCAGAACCAAACCCAGAGGTATAGAGCTCTTTGGTGCAAATGGTTTAGTTGATAGTTGCAGTACTGGAAGCAAAACCAGAGCACCATCAAGGTTATCCTAACCCTCTTCTACTGTAATATACTGTGGGTATGTTAGAGTTGGTGACTTATTGTGGCTATCATTGGGCTACAGTATGACTGATTTTTGTGTGTGTGTGTGTGTGTGTGTGTGTGTGTGTGTGTGTGTGTGTGTGTGTGTGTGTGTATATGGACCTCTGTGGGACTGGCTACCTTGATGAGGTACAGAGGCTTGTCACAATGCAATATTGTAACCAAAACCCAGTCTATTAGTCTGACACCTGTTGGTGGTGGTGGCATGTCTAGTGTGGAGAATGTGTGTGTGTGTGTGTGTGTGTGTGTGTGAGAGAATGGACCTCTGTGGGACTGGCTACCTTGATGAGGTAGAGAGGCTTGTCACAATGCAATATTGTAACCAAAAGCCAGTCTGTTAGTCTGACACCTGGTGGTGGTGTGGTGGCATGTCTAGTGTAGAGTGTATGTGAATGGACCTCTGTGGGACTGGCTACCTTGATGAGGTACAGAGACTTGTCACAATGCAATATTGTAACCAAAAGCCAGTCTGTTAGCCTGACATCTGTTGATGGTGGTGGTAGTGGTCGTGTGGTGGCATGTCTAGTGTGTGTGTGTGTGTGTGTGTGTGTGTGTGTGTATGGACCTCTGTGGAACTGGCTACCTTGATGAGGTACAGAGGCTTGTCACAATGCAATATTGTAACCAAAAGCCAGTCTATTAGTCTGACACCCGTTGGTGGTGTGGCCAGTGGTGTGCTGGCATATAACACAGAAAATGATGCTAGTGTTGAGTGAGAGGGCATGTATGATGGGGAGAGGGGTAGCTCACCCTAACGGGGGAGGGAGCGCAGTGAGTCCACCTGGTGTGCAGATCAGAAATTCCTGGCTACACCCCTGTTAAGAATAGCATTTGCATGTTTCCTTCAGTGTGCGATTTAAGAGAGAGATTTAAAGGAGAACAACCCAATGTGTTGAGAAAGTTTAAGGACTTCTAAAGGTTGTTCCGCAGAAAGGAGAGAGTTTAACTTATAGCAGAAGTGTGAAATCAGGTTCGTATCCTGGGATGTCAAACAGGATGGAGGAATATCTGTGTAGAGAATAGTTTCCAATAGTGCATTTGAAGAGAACAGAAACTTAGGGAGGGAACTTGTTAGTAATGGCCCTGTAGACCCAAAGTGATGCATTTCTCAGCCTCCTGGAGGTGATGGCCAACTAAGCTGCTCATAGAGAATGCAGTGATGGGTGCTGTAGGGAGCGTTAGCGATGAACTTTAATGCCCCGTGATACAGGGTGTCCAGTTTTGATAGAGCAGTTTTAGGGCATTGGCGATATAACAGTTCAATGCAGTCAAGGAGGGGAAGAAAGGTGCACTGCACCAGTCTTATTTTAGCCTCTTGGTTAAGTAGGTGTTTAATACAGTGAAAAAGGCCTCATCTCTGTCTAAGTTTTTTAGCAATCCATACCATAAATGAAAGTTTGTAGTCCAGCCAGAAACCCAGGTATTTGAAGTTATCAACTGTTTCTAGTGGCTCCCCCAGAATGGTCAATATCTGTAGGTTGTTACTGATAGGCTTAGCAGGTGGTACGAGACTATGGGGAGAGAGAAAAATAGTTTTAGTCTTTTCTGCATTAAGTAGAAGTTTCAGCTGGAGCAGATACTGTTGGACAGTATCGAAATCAACCTGTAGGCCCTCACATGCGAGTTCAAGGGTGGGTCTAGCAACGTACAGAACTGTGTCATCTGCAAATAGACAGACATCTGCACTGCCAATGTTATGGTCAACCCCCCCACCCATATCGGGGCAGTTGAGAGATGGAAACAGAGAGCCTCTGCCTGCTAAAATGTGGGATGTCCCCTTTGAGGTATAGCTAAAATGCAGACGGCTGGTTCTGGAGGTATTTCAACAGTCTAGCATGCACCTTAAGTAAAGCTGATGAGTCCCTTCAGACAGGGTTCACCCATTCCCAACTCCAGTTAGTTGATTGTACAAGTTAGTAGGCAATCGATCTGCCATAATGAAAATGGGTTGCTGCATCAGTTGAAGAAGCAGCCGGGGCAATTCTACTAGGAAAGGTTCAGAGTCTGGCTGTCTATCCCCTTGTAAACATTAACACCAATAATTGGCGGCAAAGACATAAAGACATTGGGGAACGCTTCAGCAAAACTGCACTTGCAATCTGAAAGTGATGAAAATGATCAATGTGTATTGTGTACTGCACTGTTACTGTTCTGGTTTCAGAGAAGGATGAGGATTACGTTCACCCTTACATTTACAGCTGTGCCACGACAGAAAATGTGCCCAGCACACACAAGCGTGAATGAGTTTTGATAATGAAAGCAGTCTGTAACAGCTCTCCTCCACTGTCCCTAAAAGAAAGCAGAGCTAGAATATGTCTTGGAAAATGAGAAAGAAAATGAGAAAAAAAAACACAAATGTATTCCCTGTGCTGAATTTTACAGAATTTGATGGGACAGTTTGAAAGTAATGCTCACTGCATAATCAAGTAAACAAACATAATTAATCAATTTATTTAAAATTTGGAGGCTGGGATAGGCACATTGAGCTGGAACCAATTTCCAGTTGTGAGCCAGGGGTAGGGATACGAGAGGGAATATATAAAGTAGTGAAGCAATTAAGAGAAGAATAAGTGCAGGTTTAGAGCAATAAAAGTACAAAATACAACAAAACATTTACAGAAATTAAATTAAACAAGTTGGAGCAAGACGCAGAATTTATATTTATTGATATATGTAAATAGTGTAATATGCAGAGGTACTAGAACACTGTGGGATGGGTGACAGGGTAAGAATAGTACAGGGGAAAAGCAAGAAAGCCACAGTAGCTGCAGGAATGATCTAAGTGAGTGAAGAGAGGAAGAGGGTCTGACGGGGGCGAGGGAGAGTGTTCTGCAGTAGGCATGCTTGAATTCTGAGTTTTGGAATTGGAATCATTGGAGTCCAGTCTTTTTTAGGCATTATGATTTTCAAATTGCAGGCCAAAATCCTAATTCTGAAAAACAACCAGCATTGGAGTCAGAGCTGGAAATTCAGTTATCGCAACAGATTGTGAATCTGATTCCTCCCAGTCTCAAACATGAGAAACTAGACTGACATGACAACCATTACCCAGTACCACCCTCCCTTCCTATGATCATCCCCACTCCCTTCACCCTGGTACTACCAAAATGAATCCTTCCCCTTTCCTTCTGCTCCCACTGGTTCTCACCTCAGACTTGTATGGCATTGGTGGTATTGTGTTGTAACCACAGTAAAGATTGGTTGGTGGGGATATGGTGCAGTTCAGCTGTGCTGCTCAGACCTATGGCAGGAACAGCAGTGTGGTGACCCCAGTGCGGTCCTTGAGAGTTCACATGATATAGAGTAGTGAGGTCAGTAGTGATGGAGGGTCAACAGTTCTGTAAAGAAGCCAGCCCAGTGGCTCTGAGGGCCCAGTGGCTCTGAGGGCTGAGGCTGAGCACCTCACCTCCTGCCACATTGGCAAGTTGGGCTCACAAATGGACCAGGATCACACAGGAACCAGCCAGAGGAAGGGGATCAAGTGTTCATGAATGGCTATCCTCCTTCAGTGAGGGGGACAGCACATATGGTAGCCTGACCACCACCTACTGGGCGCTGTGGCATTCCTGCATCTTCTTGCAGGGCATGCACGCCATTCCACACATGCAGATAGCAGGAAGGGAGGAAAACTCAGAGAAAACCCCTCCATTGGTGAGGTGATGGTGGTGGTGTCCTATAGGCACCACTCTGCCTCCCAAGGCATCCATATACCCGTAGTGGCACAAGAGGTGAAGTAAGTCTCAGATGGGATGGGCGACAGAGGTAGGGGTTACCACCAGAAGAGGGCCAAGGGGAAAGGAAGAAATCATAAATATATAACAAAAAAATTCCATAGGGGCTGTTACAACAGATGCCTAGTAGGTGGGTACTGGTAGGTAACAGGCATCAATCTCATGCAGGCGCCACAGTGGCAAATGACACAAGACAAAACCACAACATATAGGCTAGCCACCATAGACTGAATGAGAGAGAGTGCACATGCATCTCACCACTCAACACAATGCACAGTGGACTCCCTCAGAGGAAGGCACTGGTAGCACCATATTTGTCAGAAGTCCAAGCAGACAGTTTGAACTACAATGTACCACCTCCAACCAGTCTTCAAAATGGTTCATACTATGATATCACCAGTGTCTTAAGACCTTGAGTTGGATGACAATGGAAGTGGGGGAAGGGGGAGACGTTCTTTAGGTGATACATGGCGGGAGACAGGGTGAATAATAGTATTGCAGCAGGGTGATACTGGAAGAGCGGTGCCCTGGTATAGTTTCTTGAGTTTGAGATGTGACTGTGTGTATGTACGTGTGTATCAGATACATAGTCTGATGTGGAATCTGAGCTTCTGATTCCTTCTCCAGTTCTTCTGCTCCAGTTCTGATGTCTCCTCTGACTCACAATTAGACTAAGAATCAAAACTTTCTAGATTCCCATGAATACAAATATAATAAAACTGGGCAATTCTAATCATCATTTTTCCACACTGCAGCAATGAGGAAACAGATATCAGGCTGGTCTGCTGTAGTTTTACAGTGAGGGATTAAAATAAATAAGAGCGGAGGTACTAAGAGGACAGAATGTAGGGGGTAAGGAAGAGGAAAGGTAAGAGTAAACTAATTCAGTCCAGTATTTGTCAGACAAGAGGAACAATGCAAGAGGCCCCGAGCCTCAACAGAGTGAAGGGAGATATCAGCATAGAAGGAGCAGTTATGGTGAAAACAGGAGTCCTAAGAGCAAAGCAACAGAATGGATAAAACAAGATCATGCATGCATCAATGCAGGGCATAGGTAGCATGTGCCAGACATACTTTCACTGCTGGCCAGGTTTCCTCCAACCATACACGTAAGGTATTGCATCTTATGGCCTCGGCAGCCACCAGCTCTACACCCACGGTTTTGGTTTCCATAGATGTTGAGAAAGTGTTTGACCGCATTTCTTTGCCTTTCCTTTTTGCTATCCTGGACAGGTTTGGCTTCCCCTTCCCCTTCTGTGATTGGCCCCGGGTGTTATACTCCAACCCAACCATGAAAGTCAGATGCAACAGAGTCCTTTCTGACCAATTTCCTCTGTGCCGTGGCACTAGGCAGGGCTGCCCTTATACCCTTTATTTTTTAATATTTACTTGGAATCTCTCATTCGATCCCTGCAGTCCACACTGAGGTCCAAGGCATCTGAATTTTACAGGTCTCTTTCTCTTTGTCAGCCTATGCTGATGATCTTCTCTTGCACCTGGAGCATCCACAGTCTTCCATTCCCGCAGCCCTTAACATCATACATCGTTTTTCACAGATTTTGGATTATAAACTTAACCTAGCGAAATTTTGTTTCATGCCCCTTAATGGTTTTGTCCAGAAGCCTTGGGTTACTGATCTGGGACTGGCCTGGGAACCCACAGCTCTTACATATCTCGGTATCAAACTCCCTCTTACTTTGTCATGCATAATCAAACTTAACCTCTTGCCTATCCTTACCTCTGTTAAAGCAGACCTACATCATTGGACATATCTTCCTTTGTCATTATGGGGTCGCATAAATGTAATCAAAATGAATATCCTGCCATGGTTGCTTTTTCCTCTTAGCATGATCTTCCCCTAGCTCACCAAACGATGGTTCACCCAACTACACTCTCTTTTCGCTGAATTCCTGTTACAAGGAAAAGCCAATCGTTAGGCAAATTTTAAACTTACCCACTCTAAGGAGGTAGGCGGGTTATGTCTCCCCAACCTATTCTTAAACTATTGCACTATCCACTGTAGCAAGATCTTCAGATGGAACACAAACCATACAGACGAGACCGTAGAGGCGTACATCCTTATATGGTTACGTCTTGAACAACAACTCTGTAGATCTCATGGCCTCGCTTTGGAATCACTTCTCTATTCCAAACCATCTGGACTCCCCTCTCCTTTAAAGGCACCCCCTATCTGGTGGTCCATTAAGGCTTTGCATCAAATATGCTCTCTTCTCTCCATATCTTTCTGCAATATAATGATAATAATAATCTTTATTTTTATTGCGCCTTTCAAAAAAATCAAGGCACAGAACAGGCTTTAAAATACATCCAAATACCATATCATAAAATACAATAAAATAATTAATGACATCCACATAAGAAATAATAAGATCAGATCAACTCAGTATCCTCCCCAAATGCTATTCTCCATAAAAAAGATTTCAGAGCTTTTTTAAAGTCCCCCACTGTCGTGCCCTCTCTAATCCAACTGGGTAGAGAATTCCAAAGGGTCGGCGCTGCGAATACAAAAGCCCAGGCACCGGATGATTTCAAAACTACCCTTGGAATCTCTAGCAACCCCTCGTTGGCTGAGCGGAGCAGTCACTCTGGGATGTAAGGTACCAGAAGCTCTTTCAGGTAGTCAGGGCCCAGATCATGTAGGGCTTTATAAGTCAGCAAGCCGACTTTAAAGGAGATCCACCACTGAACCGGCAGCCAGTGCAGACCCTGCAACACTGGAGTAATCTGGGAAGAACGAGGCATCCCAGTTAACAACTGGGCCGCGGAGTTCTGCACCAGCTGCATGTGGCCGATATCAACCCCTTGAAGCCCAAAGTAAAGGGAATTGCAGTAGTCCAGGCGCGAGGTCACAAAGACGTGGATCAATGTAGGTGGGTCTCTGGATGGAACAAGGTGCTTAATCCTAGCAATATTCCTAAAATGGTAAAAGGATAGCTTAACAACCGCCGACACTTGCGCACACAGCATCAGCCAATCGTCAAGAATTACCCCTAGGTTGCGTACTGGCTCAGAGATAGGAAGCTCAACCACCCCCAGGAATAAACCTGAGGGATGGTCTGTCCCCCACCCCCCTATCTGGTGACCTGGATCCACAACCATTACCTCTGTCTTTCCAGAATTTAGCTTCAACCCGCTGGACTTCATCCATCCTTGGATTTCCTCAAGACAGTTATTAAACACAGAGAGTGCTCCATTCTGGTCGGGTGCAAAAGACAGGTAGAGCTGAGTATCATCGGCATAACAATGAAACTCCAGCCCATACCGTCTTACAATATCTCCGAGAAGAAGCTTGTACACCGCAAACAACATGGGGGACAGCACCGAGCCCTGGAGAACAAGACAGAGAAATAGGGTCAGAGGAAAATACCCCAGATACCACTCTCTGTGTTCTACCAGTGAGGAAAGACGTAAACCATCTGTGGACCAAACCTGAAAGCCCACAGATGTTTTTCAGGTGCTCAAGCAGTACCCCATGGTCTACAGTGTCAAATGCTGATGACAAGTCCAACAGGACCAAAATGGACCATTTTTTCTGGTCTCTCGCCATCAGGAGATCACTGAGCACCCGAACCAGTGCAGTCTTGGTGCTATGCCTCTTTCTAAAACCGGATTGGAGAGGATCATAGATGCTATGGATGGACAAATGGTTGTCCAACTGGGTAGCCACTACTTTCTCAATTACCTTCCCAACAAAGGGAAGGTTTGAGATAGGTCTGTAGTTAGCGAAGGAGTTGGGGTCCAAAGAAGCCTTCTTCAACACAGGTGTCACCACAGCCTCCTTCAGGGAGCTGGGATATTCACCAGCATCTAAGGAGCACCAGACTATCCTCGCTAAGACCGGGATGATGATCCCCCCACAGCCCATAATCAGGGCTGTGGGGCCTGGATCTAAACTACAGGATGTAGTGTGCATACCTTGGACAATCCTCATAACATCTTCGATATCCGGCCTTTTGAAGAGATTCCAGGAATGAGGAGGGAAAGCAACCAAGGACTGGTCTACAGCCCTTCCCATAGAGAGTGTTGAACGGATCTTCTCCCTAATGTCTTCCACCTTATCTACAAAGAACCGAGCAAGCTCATCACACTGAGATTGTGAAAATGCTCTACAAACCTGTAGACAGGCTGGGTTGCACAGTCTGTCCACGGTTCGAAAAAGCTGAGCTGGTCGGTTCTGTGCAGCAGCAATTTCCCTGGACAGGAACACTGCCTTCTTATGGGTAATTGCTGACTGATAGAGTTGATAATGCTCTCGCAGTCCAAGATGGTCGGCATCAATGAGTTTCCGCCAACATCTCTCTAACCTGCGTCCTAAACGCCGCATCTCCCTCAGGTCCCCATCAAACCATGGGGACCTAGGGTGAAGGGAGAGAGGACACACATGAAATGGGGCAATGGAATCCAGGGCAGAGGTAATGGCCTTATTATAGGCCACAACCAAAATCTCTGGATCCATGCATATCCCAGGGAATTCTGATAGGTCAAGTGCTGCAGTTAGACCATTGGGAGTCACATCCCGTAAAGGGCGGTACTTGACCTTCTCCACAGGGGTTGGTCTACGCAGGGGGGTGCCAAAATTGAATCTCACAGTGTGATGGTCAGACCATTCGATGGGTTCCACTCCCACGGCGGAGGCCGCCATCCCCAGGAGGAAGACCAGGTCAAGGGAATGGCCGCATTTGTGAGTGGCAGAGGTAACCACTTGTGAGAGGCCCAATGAATTCATCAATTGGAGAAAGTGTTGACCAAAGTGCGAGAGTTCATCGTCGATCCAGGCATTGAAGTCACCCAGCACCCAACCCAGTGGGGTTTCCCACCTGGACCAACCAGTGCTGGGAAACCCCAACTTCAAAATTGCGAACCGTATCATCCCAGCAGCTTTTTGCCCTAGCCTATGGGGGATACCCGTCTCTGCTATTTTGGAAAATGGCAGGTTAATTGCAGCAGCAGAACCCCTACTTAGACTCCATCATCTTGCCTTGAGCCCTTTCAAAATGCTTCAATTGTGGGGAGCTCTTTCTGCCTCTCTGGGCCCTTTTCCTTGGCTCCCTGTGGCTAATCCGGTGAAGCAAGCTCTCCTGGAAGCTGCTAAGCAGCCTCATGCAATCTCCTTTCTCTACAAGTTCCATCAGGTTTAAGACCCCCATCGTCCGAAAGGAATTTGTTTTTACTGACAGCAGGACCTCAATTTTACAATAGGTGACAAGGACTGGTTACAAGTTTGGCAATCTCCGTATAAATATATCAAGCAGGATTGATTGCGGTTCCTCCAGTTCCATTTTCTGCATAATTTGTATTTCTCCCCAGCTGGCCTGCACAGTATGGGGTGGAGGGACTCACCCCTCTGCCCTGTTTGTGGGAAAGAGGATGGAACAACAAAACATCTCTTCTGGGATTGCGACCAAATCTTTTCCTTCTGGCAGAGAATTAACACATCTTTCAATCCTATTCTGGGTTTACAGTCCTATTTTGCCCCACAGATTTGCCTTCTTGGACTTTTCCCTAAAGGGATGCCAGGGATTCACAAGGCACATATGATTTTTATTTCTGCAGCAGCAACTAAAATGATCATCGCTGGCCACTGGCTGGACCACCACGGCTTACCTTCCATGAATGGCATGTGGAATTACTCCAGGTGCTGGAACTAGAAAAGCATATCACCCAGTGGAATAATCATGCATCTGCCTGTAAAGCGTGATGGGGACCGCTCCTTGCTCTAGTTCCAATCATCCATTTTGGTTGTGTGGTCTCTGGCGGCTCTGGGGACTCCTGCCTGTCCATGTGAGCTAGCTCAATCTTCAAGTCCTGGACGGTTCCAGAGCTGTGAAGTAGCCCCGACCTCCATTTGGCTTGGTAGCATGATTTGCCCATACCTCAGTCTGCTGCCTCTTCTGTGCATGCTCCAGGGGTGGGGGTGGGATCAGGAGGGTAGGGGTGGGGTGGGGGATAGTTCTATTTTGTTTTCCTTTTTATTATAGATAGGTTCCTTTTATTGTTCTAACTAGGCCTTGCATTAACAGCATGTTCCTTCCCTAACTGGACTTAGGCCCAATAGTTTTAGACAGTATCTCCCTGATCTTAATAATTATTTTGAATCTGTTACCTTAGTTTTTTCAGATGATCAAGGAGTGTTTATTGCTTGTGAAGACCATTATTTCTTGTTCTCCCTTTGTTCTTGTTGTATTTGATGTACAATTCAAACTTTAATAAAGTATATTAGATAGTAAAAAGGCATACTTTCACTGCAGAATGGTACCCAGTAGTTCATGTCAGGGCCAGAATGGCATCCAGCAGTTCATGCCAAGGCTGAAATGGCACCCAACAGTATATGTGTGGGTTAGAATAGCATCCAGCAGTTAATTCAATATGGTAGCCCTTGCATGAACTTCTGGGTGCCTTCCAGACCCTGGTATTAACTTCTGAGGTCAATTCAAACACTGGCATTACCTGCTGGGTCCCATACCACCCCCGGCATTAACTGCTGTGTGCCATTCTAGCACTGGCAGTAAAGGTTGAGAGCCATTTAATGCCAGTGTTTGAATGGCTCCAGCTGTTACTGTCAGAGCCAGAATGGCACCAAGAAGTTACCTCCATGGCTGGAATGGCATACAACAGTTAATGCCAGGAATACAATGGAATCCAGCAGTTAATACCAGGGCCAGAAAGGTACCCAACAGATCATGTCAGGGATGAAAAGTAGCTCTATCTACTGGGTGTCATTCCAGCCCTGGTATGTACTATTGGATGCCATTCCAGTGCTGCTTTTAAATGTTAGATATTTTGACCCTGGTATGCATTGTTGTGTGCCATTCCTGCCCTATCATTAACTGTTGTATGTTTTTTCTGCCATTGCATTAACAACTGGCTGCCAGAGGTCTGGAAGGATGCAACAACTCAGACTGTAATGAGCTGATGTCCAGTTGGGTATAATGACCCCAGCTCCCCAAAAGAAAACACAAAGAAACACATGGCAGACTGGGGTGGAGAGCATCAGTTGAAATAACAAATGCATCATGTTTACCCTGTTGTTCACCAGAGGCTGATAATACTTGCATCTGTCACAACCCCCTACTAGTGGCACCAATTCTTTGTCCATAGTGGGTTTGGAGGAGACTAAGGACAGGGGATATAAACAGGGTTTAGGTGGCAAGTGAGTGAGTGAGTTCACAAGGAGGAAGTGCAGTGAAGGAGGCTGTCTTGAAGGGTTCCATGTGATTATAGCGACTGCACAAAGGCAATCACTATTATCGCTGAGAACACTTTCAGCGATATGCAGAAAAAGGCTACCGGGAATTGTGCACCCCCCAACCAAATAAAGATTCTCAACCCCAGGGGGGTGCATGTTGGGGAGGCAGGCACATCCTGGTTCAAAAAGAAATCTAAGTAACACAGTTGCAGGAAGTGCAAAAGAAACACCTGCCCCCAGTTCTGAATCCAGGATGTGCGCCATTGGCTCCAACCACCCTACCCACCGAACTATACGGTTGGCTTGACGGAAGCAGGCTCACCACATTGTCACATTCCTGTTCCCCATCCTTCCGCATCCTGTCACCCACCCTAACCTTGCGGTCGCAATGTTCACCATCCCCCTACAGTCACCCATGATGATAGCACCGTTATATGGGTTGCTGTTATGACAGCCGCCCATATGCGGTCGCTATCATCATGATATACCATCTTGGTGAGAAGGTGCCAAAGCTGTAGCATGATCCTTTGGGACAGCAGCTGGAGGAGGCCAGTCAGGCCTGAAATGGTTGCAAGGTCCCGGGTCTTGGGTGACATGGGAACTTTTCAGCCCCTGTTTACCCATCAGAAGGGGTGAGGGAATGGTGCCTTGTCTTAAGATACCTACATGGGTGCTGGCTGAGTCGGACTTGGTTTCCCTTACTTGTATTGGACTGGGTTGGTTTGGTGCCTTAATGAGCAGGCTCAGCAAGCACTGGGATCCTAGTGCAGACACCAGTTTACTGGCAGTAGGGTGTTAGGAGCAGATCAGTAGGTTTTCCACTATTCAGGATCACCCTTAGTTTAAGACTGGGGGGCTTCTAAAAGACTCAGCCCATGGCACTCAGACAACCAGGCAGTCCAGATATAAGGGAGATTGTGGGAAGAAAATGGGTTTCCTGGGTGGACACCATCTCATGGAGTATGCACTGATGTCTTTCAGGCCTGGAGGATTCCTTGAAGATTGTATATATGAAGACAATTGGCAGAGGCCATGGGTTCCAAGAGACAACTACCTGTGAACCCCTGCATCTGCCAGATAAAATACAGAATTCTAGAATGTAGTTTCTGAATGTGGCAGGCCAGGTGACTGTGCTGACTGGATAGGTGAGAGATCCCACAGAGAGGGTCTGTTGGGCTGGTGCCCATATCGTTAGTGGATCTGCCCTCATGACCCACATGGAAGAGCCCAGGATCCTTATGCACAAAAGTTATTCAGACAGAGACCAAACTGGGCAAGGCTGTAAGCTTAGTGAAGCAGTTATGATGTTGTTATTGCTATATAATAGCTGGCTCTCATTTTTTCCCATAGGGAAACAGGGTTGTAATTTTGTTGTTATAACTAGCTGTTTATGATGACAAACATGTGCCTGGTTTCTCTAGCTGGGCACATGCACCAGCCGTAATCTTCCAGGGTCCCGTCTTCTCTGCGTTGTACAGGTCATTTCCCCAACAAAAGGAGTCAGTGGTAACTTATTTATTTTTTTTATCATGTAACACTTTCTCCTCCTTTGTGGAGTGGGCCTCATAACCTCCGTCCACTTGCACCCGCACCCCTGGACCAGGTCTGGTGCATGGATAATCGCCCCATCATGCAGGGCCAGCCACACCCTGGTGAAGGCACCTCTCATGTCCTGGGGTGTGGGCACGGCCATCAGCCACGAAGGTCATCCTGCCATTTTCCACCTTTCTGGTCCCTGGGGAGCTGGACAGGCAATGGCATCTGAGCATGTCCATGCTGATGCCCCCTGCGCTCCCTACCTAGCAAGGCACACCACTGCAGTGTGGCTGGCCTCTGCCAGTCACCGCTGCAGTACAATGTACTGCTCCCTCCCACCTCAGAGAAAGGAGGCAGTCATAGGATGCTCATTTCTTCCTCTCCCTTGCCAGTCCCCGGCGGCTCGAGTCCATTCCCGAACCCAGGTCACTGGTGTGGCATGAGGTGTGATGTCCAGCGCCTCAACCCTCAGCACCATGGGGCTGGCTTGTAACTTCTTTTTTTAAACAAAAATATCACTGGGCAGAGCAGAGCAGAAACAACACTTTCCCTGTGAACTAATAAAAAAACTAAACACTGCTTCAGTACAGCAGTCTCCACGGACTGCGCTGAAACCCCAACAGTCCGCAGCTCAACTCAGCACACACATCCATTTATTTTGTGTAATTGATGTGGTAAAAAAATGATCTCCAGCAACTATACAAAATAAAGGATGGGTAGGGGATAAAAACTCTAATTTTACACACACCCTTGGGTGGAATGCCTTAATAAACCCCTCAAGCTTCACTCTTTGGGTTTACGTGGCATCCCACCCCTCGGGGGTTTGTAAAATCCTTATAACCCTCTACCCATCCATTATTCTATATATATATATATATATATACACACACACACATATCTATATATCTATAGATAGAGAGAGAGAGAGAGAGAGAGATAGAGAGTGAGAGCGAGAGAGAGAGAGAGAGCGAGAGAGAGAGAGCGAGAGAGAGAGACAGCGAGAGAGAGAGATGTATCTGCAAGTAGGCTCATACCTGTGCCAAATCTGGATGTTGAAAATGTTGAATAGAAGGAGAAGAAAGAACCCCAGTTACTAGCTGGTTATCCATCTTTCAGGTAATAAGAGGTGAGAAAGTCCATGAATGTGTTTTTTTTGGTCATAGTCCCCCGAGGTGACTACCATGTTACCATATTTGTTGGTGTATCACAAAATGCAATATCCATGCTTAAGAGCTCTACATATTGTAAGAAGAAGCAATGTTTGAATGAACTGCAATAATCAAATCTCTCCAGTAAAAAGAACATGTACACACCGGGTGCCAAGTCTTTCTTTTCACCAAGGTTTCACAGTTACTGCCACAGGAACGTGTATGAATCATAGAAACATAGAACATAGACTTTGACAGCAGATAAGAACTGCCTGGCCCACCCAGTCTGCCTATTTTCCTGCCCACTGGATAAGCTGCATATCCTAGTTTTACCAGCAGCCTACTTCCTCCTACCTGCCTCTCGAATTGCCTTATGTCTGTCCCATGCATTCTTAAATTCCTCCACTGTTTTTGACCCCACAACCTCCTCAGGAATGAATGGCAGCTGTACCTCAAATGTTTGAAATGGACTCCTGGTGAGTCAAAACACCTTATTACCCCTAGACACAGGAGGTAACCTGAGCCAAGCCCATACCTATGAAAGCATATGCTGGCAGGCAGAAGAGGAGTAGCAAAGTGGAATCCTGTTAAGGATTTGAATTCTATAAAGTGAAAAATGGGACAGAATAAGGTGAGTCTCAGGGTACTAGCAGTTTAAGTTTCCCTGCTACAGTACCCATTCTGGCAATGGCACGCCATCATGTGACACAGGGAAATGCAAGGTAATGCATTTAGCTTTATTTATTTATTTATTTGAATATTCGGCAATAACCTTTGAGTAAGAACTCTTTTACAAAGATTCCATGTCAAAAACACAAAATATACAATACATACATGATTTTTTTACAATAAATAAGATTACACGCATGTAGTTTATTCAGGTACACAAATCTTATGGAGGGATGCCAATGTTCAAAAATGTAGAAGATTCAAGTAACAACATTAAAAGACTACAACATGGAATTCATGTGGTGCAGCCCTGGAAGTGCCTTGTCAGATTATAGCATTGAGTTCAAAATGTAGAAGAATCAGTCAAGAACATGAGAAGACTACAGCATAGAATTCAAGTAGTGCAGCCCCGAGAGGGCCTTGTCAGATAATAGCATTGAGAGAGAGGAATGGACAAATCTTAAACAGAAGAGGATAACAGGAGTGGGCAACAGAAGGGGTGGGGTGGAGATGTACTGTTGTTCAGCAGGGTGGAGTTGTAGAAATACCTCAGCCAAGGATATAGCAGTGTTGGAGGGAGGGGGATTGGGCGAGCGGCCAGAGACAATTATGTGAGGTGGGGCACAGGAAGGAGAGAGGGGAAGAGGTAAGAAGAAAAGGAAGAGGGAGGAGAGGGAAGAGAGTGAGATAGAGGGGGAGGGAGGTGAGAGAGGGAGAGAGGGAGAAAAGAGATTAAGAGGAAAGACAGGTATAACCTGTGCAGGAGAGGGTATGAGAAAGAGCAGGAGGGAAAGAGGGAGACAGAGAGAGAGGAAGAGGCGAGAGAGACAGGGGAGGGACGAGAAAGGGGGAGGCAGAGAGGAGAAAAGAGAGATTAAGAGATATAACATGTGCAGGAGAGGGTAAGAGAGAGAGGGGAGGAAGAAGGAGAGACAGAGAGATGGAAAGAGAGAGAGGGGACAGTAGGGAGAGCAAGAGAGAGTGAAAGCAGTAAATGTAATGTACTGGAAGTAGATGGGATCTGGAGAGGCATCACCAGGGGAGAGGGTCAGTGAGTGAGGGGGAGTGGACTGGCTTGAAGGCTGTGGGGATGTCCGAGAATACAGTGAGCAGGTGTACTTGAAGGGTAGATCAGTTTTGGCATTCACATATGCTCCTATTTAATAGAAACTGCTTCCGTTCAGATTTAAAGGCTTGGAGGTTTACAGAGTTTAGTGCAGCTGCTGGGATCTCAATCAATCAATCAATCAATCAAAATCTTTATTTAACCAGGCAGACACCGTTGAGCGAAGCTCATTTGCGAGGTGGACCTGGGAGAAAAAAGTACAACTATAGGATAATACACAGCAGTTACAGTAATGAAAAACAGCATTGGCATGAACAGCAATAAAAAGAAATAATGCAGATTGAATGCTACAATGTGAAATCAAGCAGCATGTACAACAAGAAGTGATGTGAGAGAAAAAAACCAAAAATATAATACACACAGTTTCAGTGCACAGCATATGCAGCTAAGGCATGAGTCATAGCAGGGCTAGGTAGTGCAGATTCAGATAACCACAATGATGTACAGTCAAGCAAGGTGTGCAGTCAAGTAGTGTTGTAGATGAGTTCCGCAGTTATAATCCATAGGTAAGGGACATGAGGCAAGGGTGAGCCATCAGGCACCACAAGGGCATCTTGGGGTAGGGGAAGGATGGGGGGGACAGGGAGGGGAAGAGGGGGAAGGACAGCGGATTATGAAAAGGGGTGTGCAGTGCAGGTTATGATGTGGAAGAGGGGGAAGGACAGCGGATTATGAAAAGGGGTGTGCAGTGCAGGTTATGATGTTGAAAGGGGTGTGCAGTACATGTTAAGATGTGAGACTTCTAGGAAGAAGAGTAACCAAAGGGCAGGGCATGGGAGAAGCAAACTGAATAACAGAACTAGTTGGTGGAAAGGAAAGAAGGAGGACAGAGGCAAAGAATAGGGAAAGGGGAGAGAGAGAGCGGACCAGTGACTAAAGGAGGCCATGCCAAGGTAAATAGTGAACTCCAGGAGGTTAAGGGAATCCATGATCAGGAAAAGCAAATGCAGGGCTCTGTAAAATGATGAGTATAGTGTTTTGAAGGATGCTAAGCTGACGGCAAGCTTTAGTTTTAGGGTTTTTTTGCAGTTTATTCCACAATAAAGGCAGCACATGACTAATAGCTGCACAGCCAAAGCAAGATCTGGCCTTATATACCTTCAAGGAGAGGTAGAAGGCACTTCTCAGAGCATACCTGCTAGACGTACAAGGTGGTAGGCAGCCGAACATATAGTTAGGCAGTTTATTTAAGAAGATTTTGTATGTCCAGAAGGCGGCGTTTATTTGGCACCTGAAAGTAAGAGAGGACCACCCTAGTGCCGTGTACCATAAGCAATGACGGGTGAAGTAGGGAAGGCCCGTTGTAAACCTTAGGGCTCTGTGATAAAGCATACTGAGTTTTGAAAGAGCTCCAGCAGGCCATTGGTTGTACAGGAAGTCAGCGTAATCAAGGAGAGAAAGAAAAGTGGTTTGGATTAGCCTTATCCTGACTTCCCTGGGGAGAAGATCTTTTTATCCTGAAGAAACATCCCAGCCTCTGGCGAAGTTTCTTTGTCAATTCTTCAATATGCACCAGGAAGAAGAGTCTATTATTGAGCCATACCCCCAAGTATTTGAATTTGGTCACGTACTCCAGTTGCTCGCCAAGTATGGTAGTTACCAGAGGAAGGGTCCCAATCGAGGCAGGGTTAGGTAGGTTGGAAAAAGGTGAGAGGAACATTGCTTTTGTTTTCTTGGCATTCAAAGCAACTTCTGATTTATGAGCTGATGCTGCAGTAGATTGAATTCATCCTGGAGGACTGAGTACATTGCATTGGGGGAGGGTCCACTGACATAAAGCACTGTGTCATCCGCAAAAAAGGTGTATTTGGGCCTTTCTGATGGTGTCATCAATCCTATTAATGTAGATTGCAAAAAGCAGGGGTCCCAAGATGGAGCCTTGAGGTACTCCTCTCAGGAGGGGCTTTAAGGGAGAGACTTCACCTTCTGCTTTTACCTGTTGTGATCTCATTAAGCCAAATGGTGCTCAGTAGGAGAAAGAGTATTGTCCCAGAGCAGTCCTATGAAATGGGATACTTAGCAGGTTAAGCTCCGTACTCCTGGTATTGTACTTGAAATTGGCTACCCTTATCAACTCAGATGCAAGGTGGGGTCTGGCTGAGCATGACCTTCTTCCCTAGGAGTCAGGTTTGGTATCTGATTCTGTTACAGAGGGATAGCAAGGTTGGATTGCTCATAATGTGCGAAAGTGTGTGTAAGGCAGTCCACATTTAGTAGTAGTCTGCACATCTTGTTTGGGGTTGTAACTACTGTCTTGAGTGCCATATCAGTGGCCGCTCCATAAACCACCAGCCCATAATCTACAATGGAGAGAATGGAGCTGGAGACAGGGAGCCGGAGGGCCTGAGGTGAAAGGCTTTTCCTGTGCCTAAACAGGACACCCAGTTTGGTGTTCATAGTCTTCACAACCATGGCTCTATGCTGCTCAAAGGAGAAGGTGTCATCAATCAAGATGCCCAGGTACTTGAAGGAGTGCACCTGTTAAGTGGGCCCAATCTGTTATTTGTGATTGTCAGGACAGGGTACATCCTCTTAAACTGGGGGCTCAAGAGGAGCATTGTTTTCAATTTTTTATGGTTAAGTAATAACCGTTGAGAGCTGAACCAGATCTTCAACTGTTGGAAGGTAGTCTGCAGCTCAGCCTGTAGATGCTCAATGCAGGAGTGGCTGCTAAGTATGATGGCACTGTCAGCATATAAAATAATTTTACTAGTGCAGGCCTCCGGGAGTGTGTTCAGAAATAAGTTGAACAGCAGGGGCCCCAAGATGGACCCTTGGGGAACTCCCAGAGAGACTTCTTTGGAATCAGATATCGATTGGCCTGTTTTGGCTCTTCGGGATCTAGCGGATAGATAATCCTTGAACCACAGGACAGCATTTGGGGCTATTCCAAGGGTTCACATTTGATTTAGGAGGAGGGGGTGGCTGACTGTATCGAATGCCTTTGTTAGGTCAATAAAGATCAAGCCAGACAGTTTACCCTCATCTAAGGCCTTGTGTACATAATCAGTGAAGACCACCAGAGCTGTGGCATTGCTATGGTTCTTTCTGAAACCATGCTGCTTGGGACATTGCAACTGGTATTTCTGGATGTAACCAATGATTTGGTCTGCCACTATCCTCTCCAGCACTTTGGATAGGGGAGAGAGAATAGAGATGGGCCTATAGTTTGGAGTGACAGTCCTGTCCCCATTCTTGTGAACTGGGGTCACCAGCACTTGTTTACAGAGTGGTGGGAATTTAGCCAGTATGAGAGACTTATTAAATATTTTGGAGATGGGAACAATTAGCACTTTGATTGCTAGAGCTGCCAAGTTCATGTTGATGTTATCGCTACTCAGCCTGGTTTTCCCAAAGACCTTTTCATGGATGCAGCAGGCATAGCCTGCAGACATTTTGCTGAGAAAATGACTTCCTGCATAAATTACCTTCCGTGGAACACAATAGTTGAGTCCACCATTATTGTGATCCCGCTCTGAAATCAATGCGAGCCTATGTTTAGCATGAATCTCAATGTTTGCACAGGCTTATTTTGTTAGGTCTGTGGGAGGGAAGAGAGCTAGGACTTTTTATATGGGAGGGAGCAGAACCAGCAATGTAAGGGTTGAGGGAAGGGAAAGAGGTGGAACTGAGTGCATGGGAGGTAGCATTCCTGTCATGGGGGAGGAGAAAGTGAAGCCTGCATTGCCAATAGTGTTAGAGCTGACCATCTCCTTTACAGTGCTGTCAAGTACACCACATTCATAAAATGCAAAACAAAAGAATGACTGGTATTTCTTTTTACAGCAAGGAGCCCTGGCAATGATTTTTTTCACATGTAAGTGAAGTTCTATTGTCTCACAACAATGTTCCTGTTGACAGGAGAAAAAAAATCTCTCCCTGGTCTAAGTGGCAGCACAAATAGATCCTCCAAACAAGCACAGCTCAAAAGTTTATCACCATCTCCAATAACATGCCATTCACTCTGAGTCACACTCTCTTTACAGCTCTCCAAGCTAATGACCCAAGCTCATTTAAAAGTTCTATTTTACCTGAATTGAGGGTAGATTTTGATAGTCTATAGGCTTTTGTAACCAAAAAAAATTATTTTTATGTTTGAATTCAGCTTTCAAAGTACAAAATAAAAGTTTGTTTGTCTGTTATTAACTTTGTTATTCAGGAAGACTGAGCTCAGCCCCACCCCCTGGTCTCTCCTGTGATGTCACACTGGCCTGAATCATTGGCTCATACTGTGCATGGCTATATTAAAAAAAACTCAGTTCACAAAGCTTTCAGTGTGCCTGTGATCAATATCTACAATGTTCGAAGTTGAAGAATTTGAAGATGTGGAGGATCTAAACTTTGATAATGGTATCGACCATACTGATTTGAGTCTCTAGTATCTAATGATATTCCTAGTGAGGGTGCTCAAGCTGCCTCTGATTCAGATACTGAAAATGACAGCTCTGATCAGTTCTGTTGCCAGTCCCTTTTAATGTCTTCGAAGGTGACATTGCAGAAGGGTTGGAAGGGAATGTTTGCCTGGTGCCCCCATTCAGAGATGACACCAGCACTCATGCATGCAAACTGATGGGGTCACTCTGGTCTGTGAAGTGCACCCACCCATACACACCAAGCCATCTTCCCCACACCCAAACACACATCAAGGTAGCCAGCCTGAAAGAGGTATATTCACACTAGCATTCATGCATACAGTCTTATCGGGCCACTACTGCCTTTGAAGCATACCATCCACCCCCCCATACACACCCAGCCACCCTCCCACACACAAACAAATACACACACACACACAAACACACAAACAGTGCCAGCCACTTACCCCGACACTCACACACACACAACCAGCCAAGACACACACACACACACACAGCCAACACAAACCTAGCCACCACACATACACACACCCATATCATACCAAGCACCTGACAAACACACATACAAGATGAGAACACATATTTTTGTGTTGTAACCAATTTTTTTTCAGTTGTTTTGTTTTCTATTTGTCTGCATTGTGCACCAGTAATACTTGTTATTGTGAGTACAACTGGCAGACAATTGTTATTGGATTTCTTATATGGAGATGTGGGAAAAAAGCATCTAATTGACTGTGGATTATTCTTGCAGCTGGAGTGTCCAATGACAATTTTTTGACTGCCTTTTTGCATGCTCTGCTATACACACACCTAAGTGTTTGTCACATTACATCGTGTAGAGACACAATTTCGCAGGCGTGGGCAGTTTGTCAGAGGTTTTCAAACTGTTCATGATTCATTAGTGTAAAATTCCATTTGCCTAATAAATCTATAATCATTCTGGTATTTGGCACTGCCTGCTTTCCCACGAACAAATGAAAGTCACAACAACACACAAAGCATTGGAACGAATGCACACTGCCATTGTAAGTGTCAAGCATACATTCACTTTAAGGCATTGTTAGTCACAGTACATATTGTTTCCATTTCTCCGCAGATGCAATTAGAAAATTAATTCTCATATCATATTCCATAATGTGTGCCTTACAGATATGGTTTTGGACACCTTTGGACTGCTCTTTACTGCTGTATTCTTGCACCTGTAATATGTTGGCATTCTGTCACTGTAACACTGAAAAAGACACCTTTGGAATGCTCTACTTGTTTTCATGTTGGAAATGTGTAGCTGTCACTATCTTGTGGCTGATAAAGAGTGATCGCTCACAATTGCACCCATAATCATGAAGAAATTAGTATAGTTTTAGGCATAAGAAAGTGCAAAGGACATCTGTGAAGGCATAACAGTGCTGGCACTGGCAAGGAGCTGATAACAAGTGACAGCATCAGGTACATTAGCTCTGGCATATGCAGTTAGTCCGAGGTTTTGGATCCTCTTAGGATTCAATAGTGACACATTACATTGTACGGAACTGTATAACATGTATTCACTTTAAGGCATTGTTAGTCACAGTATATTTTGTTTCTGTTTCTCCACAGATGCAATTAGAATATTAATTCACACCTTGTATTCCATAAAGTGTACCACACAGATATGGCAATGCACAGAACGTAACATGACCTCAGACAGCACACATAAAATGTTTTTTTATTATTGCACATGTGATGGCAATCACTTACAATAGGAATGGCTTGGCAGAAAGATGCATGTTATGTGATGAAGGGCTGACAAATGATAGTGAATATGAATAATATGTATCAGTGCTGGTTGTCTGTCATACCAACAGTGTCCAAACAGCATTCATCTATTCTGATATTGCATTTTTCAAATTCATGGCAGTCTCAGTCAGTGGTGGCCAGCAAGAGACAGTATTTATTCAATGACAGCATAGTAATAACAGGTAATGTAAAATGTGATTCATAATAAACACAGCTGTAGGGTCAAGCTATACAAAAGCAAGACTGTTGGACTTTAGGAGGGCTGACTTTGGCAAAATGGGAGTGCACCTCAGAAAAGCACTAGCAAACAGGAAAGAAGGAGGGGTGGAAGAACAATGGGGAAAAATCAAAACTGCCATCACATAGGCAACAAGCTTTTGTGTAAAGCAAATCAACAAAACAAAATGAAGGAAAAAGCCACTATGGTTCTCAAAAGAGGTGGCAGGGAAGGTTAAGGAGGAAAGGATAGCATTCAGAAAATATAAGGAAGCACAGAAGGAGTAGGACAGATAACTATATCAGTTAAAGCAGAGGGAGGCAGGGAAGGCAGTCAGAATAGCAAAGGCCCAAACTGAGGAAAAGATAGCCAACTCTGTTAAGAAGGGGGATTAAAACTTTTTATAGGTACATTAGGGAGTGAAGAAAGACCAAGGGAGGGATACTGAGGCTTAATAAAGGGGTGGGAATGTGGGCAGAGGGTGACAGTGAAAAAGCAGGGATACTGAATTAATACTTCTGCTCAGTATTCACAAAAGAAGAGGAGGGGGGAGTACCTAAACCAAACAATAGAAAGACTCTGGATAGGGAAGTTGATAACAGTCCTTTCACAGAAGAAATGGTTCTGAAAGAACTCTTAAAATTGAAGGAGGACAAAGCATTGGGGCCTGATGGGATTCACCCAAGAATTCTAAAATAACTAAGGGTAGAACTAGTGACACCACTGACTACCATCTTTAATAAAACATGGGAGGATGGGGTGGTACCTGAGGACTAAATGAGGGCAGATGTGATTCCACTTCACAAAAGTGGAAGCAAGGCAGAGGCAGGAAACTACAGACTTGTTAGTTTGACCTCAGTGGTAGGGAAAATGATGGAATCACTTCAGAAGGAAAGAATTGTTGAGTACCTAGAGACCAGCAGGGCACAGGAGCCAATGCAGCATGGATTGATAATGGGAAGGTCATGTCAGATTAATCTAATAGATTTATTTGACTGGGTGACCAAAGTAGTAGACCAGGGAGGAGCTGTGGACATGGCCTACCTAGATTTTAGCAAGGCATTTTACACAGTCCCCCACACAAGATTAATATACAAGTTAGCCAGCCTTGGAGTGGGTCCCAAGGTGGTAGCCTGGGTAAAAATTTGGCTAGACAACAGGACACAGAGGGTAATAGTAAATGGAATCCGCTCTGCAGAAAGGAGGGTTACTAGCAGAGTCCCGCAGGGTTCAGTACTGAAACTGGTCCTCTTTAATGTCTTTATAAGTGACATTGAGGAGGGACTGGAAGGAAAAGTACATCTCTTTGCAGATGACACAAAGATCTACAACAGGGCTGATACAGAATGTGGGGTGGGATGGTTGGGAAGGACTTGGCAAGGTTGGAGGAATGGTCCAATGTATGGCAGCTTAGACTGCACACAAAGAAGTGCAAAGTAATGCACCTGGGAAACAAAAACCCAGGGGAAGAATACACAATAGGGGTGAGATACTAACAACAACAACAATGGAAAGGGACCTGGGGGGTAGTCATATCAGATGATCTAAAGGTGGGCAAGCAATGTGAGAAGGCAGTAAGGAGGGCTGGAAGGATACTGGGATGCATAGGTAGAGGCATCGCCTGTAGAAAACAGGAAGTTGTTATCCCTCTGTACAGACAGTTGGTGAGATACCAATCTGGAGAACTGCATGCAGTTCTAGAGATCCCATCTCCACAAGGACATAGACAGGATGGAGGCTGTCGAGAGGAGGGCAACCAAAATGGTGCAGGGTCTGCACCGGAAGACATATGAAGAGAGGTTAAAGGAGCTTAATATGTATACCCTCAAGGATAGGAGGAAGAGGGGGGACATGACAGAAACTTTCAAGTACCTCAAGGGAATCAACAAAGTCCAAGAGGGTAGCGTATTTTAGAAAAAGAGATGTGCAAGAACAAGGTGGCACAATTTGAAGATAGAGGGGGGACAGCTCAGTGGTAATGTGAGGAAGTATTTTTTCATGAAGAGGGTTGTGGATACAAGGAATGGCCTTCCTGAGGAGGTAGTGGAGTCAAAAACAGTGGGGGAATTCAAAAATGCATGGGACAGACATAAAACAATTCTAGTGGGGGGTAGGAGGAAGTAGGATATTGGTTAACTAGGATCTGCAGCTTATCCATTAGGTATGAAAATGGGCAGACTAGGTGGGCCAAGAGGTCCTTATCTGCTATCAGATTCCATGTTTCTATGTTTCTTTGCTGCATCTGTAATATGTTGGCATTCTGTTACTACAGTGGTTGGAAAAACACCTTTGGAATGCTCTTGACTTCTGTATTCTTGTGCCTATAATATGTTGGCATTCTCTCACTATAACTGTGGAAAAGACACCTTTGTGATGTTCTGCTTGTTTTGATGTTGGAAGTTTGACACTGACAGCGAGTGACAGCTCACAATTGCACCCTAATCATAAAGACATTATTATAGTTTCAGGAATAAGACAGTGCAAAGAACATCTATGAAGGCATAAACTTAGCGCTGGCACTTGTGAGGGACTGCCAACAAGTGACAGCATATGGTATACTAGCTCAGACATACGCAGTTAGTCCAAGGTTTTGGATCCTCTCAAGATTCAATATTAACACATTACATTTTACAACATTGCATTTATAAACTCACAGCAGCCCCAATCAAGCAGCCACCAGCAAGAGACACTAATTATGCAAAGAAAGTGATAGTAATGACAGCTAAAGAAAATAATATGTATTCTTGCAGAGGTAATATGTTGGCATTATGTCACTACAACAATGTAAAAGACATCTTTGCACTGCTCTTCTTATTTTTATTAATTTTTATGTGACAGCTTGCAATTGTGCAGATTTTTTCTAAAGAAAAAAGTTTATTTTCTGGCACAAGAAAGTGCAAAGGATATGATAATGTGATTGTTGTGAAGTCATGAGCTTTGATCTGCCACTATCAAGTGACTAACAACAAGTAACAACAGCATCAGGTACAGGATTTCAGTCAAAAGTCCATAACCGGAGTGAAAGGCCACTTTGAGGGATTCCTGTGAATAAATGCTCTGGAGAGGACCACCCGCACTGAAACAAGGAAATCAAGTGCACAAAAGGAACAAAATAAAAAGATAAATTTAAAACAGCAGAGTGGACAAAACTGGATGAAAATTCACAGGTAGGCTAATTGAGGGGTACACTAACCGATGTGTTTGCTGAAAATTTGAAAACTTGCTATTTAACAAGTGGTTCTGTAGAAGCAAAACCAATAACTACAAAGAGTATACATAACATCAGGGCCCTATGCACGATGGGTGTGTGACATACAAAGGGCATGCAGGGACAGAGCATGGATGGTACATGGCATTTATGTACCAGACACTCCTTTGCAGTATGCACAACGTGCTCGCAGGACACCGTGTGGGGCAGTAACTTGCAGCCAAGCAGACCCACCACATGCCATATATGCGGGGGCGTGCCATGTAGTGGCATTCATATACCACCACAGCACACATTCATTAAGCTGCTTATGATGGCTATGCATGGTGGGCAAGGCACAGCCACCTATGCGAGCAAGAGGGCTGCCGTAAGTATATACACCTGGTAGCCAAACCACATGCAACAAAGCACAGTGGAGGTTTGTGACTGTAGAGTGACCACTACATGCCCGTGATCATACCACAGTACAACCAAGGGCACAGCAGAGCACATGGCAGTTGCTGAGTTCCATCTGCCATAATGAACAAAGAGGCCACACTGTGGTGCACAGGTGCCCCCCATGGTGGTGGGTGCCCACAGCACAGATGGTGACAATGGGTCTACCTGGACCACAGAGCACCATTATGGAGGTGTGTGGTGCAGGACATGAGCCCCGGCCATGTGCCAGCATGCTATGGATGCACCACTGCACAGCCACAGGCCACCATGCACACACCAAGTGCCCCCCCAAGCTAGCAGGTAGGGACTGCCATATGGGCCACAAAGGGCCCTGCCATGGTGTCGCATGTGGTCATGTACAGGCACACAGAGGCCAGGCTCCCCCCCATGATGGCACACCTGTGCCTTCTCCCCCCATGACGGCACACCTGTGCCTGGCCCCCTTGATGGCACACCTGTGCCTTCTCCCCCCATGACAGCACACCAGTGCCTGTCTCCCATGGCAATACACCCATGACTGCCCCCCACGACTGTACACTCGTGCCCCCCCACACCCAGGAGATAAGAAACACACACGTGGATGGCATAGGAAAGCTTTACTGGACACAGCAAGTAAAGCCAAATTGAAACAGCAGAATGTAACACAAATGCAACACCCCCACAGACATCCATGCAGGGTTGTGGCACATCACTGCTGGTGGCAAGGGGCCATTACTAAGGGTGTAAATTCATCACAGAGGTCACATGAACCATGATTTTCCAGTGCTTCCATGACTTTTGACATTTTGCCTATTTTTCCTTTCACGCATGCGCAGTCGCACTCTGTCCCTTAAAATCTGCCATTTTGTGAAGGGCAGAGTGTTGAAATGTGCATGCGTGAGTGACATGACACTCCGGATCCTCGAAGAAAGGCCCTTCTTGCAGGCACTCACATATTGTGGTGCCATCTTCATCTGGGCTCGTGGCTACTCTTGTCGGTGGTACACTGGATATCAGGAGTTTCTTTGATGACAAAAATTAAAGAACATGATCAGCTGATCACGCTGATCCCAAGACTCCCTGCATTTCATGGCTGACTGGTTGAAGGCTTGGAGTGGGAGGTAAATGAGCCACAGGCAGGCACAGTGTAAACGTTGGACTGGGGAAGGAACACAAGTGAACTTGGGGGCCTGTGGGGGTTCTGACTGACTGAAAAGAAGATCGATCCCCAGAAGGAAGTTTCTAAGTGGTGGCAAAGCTGAAGGGATACAATACAAAAAAACTACTTGCATCCCTCAGTTAAGTGACTGGATCTGAGGGAACATTTTGCTGAAGACTTGAAGGGGGTTGCAGGAGAACTGCATCAGTGGACTGGGGAAGGGAAGAGAATTCACTTGTGAGCGGGTGAACTGATGTACTGCTTGTGCCATGAAACTGACAGAAAACTAAGGGAGTTGGGGGGGGATTTGCCCCCCAGAAGGAACTGGCTGCATGGAGGACTGACTTGCTGGAGGATTGGAGAGGGGATAGCAACACAGTCACAGGCAACATGCTGCTGCATTGAAAGTGTACAGCTGGACTGTTTGGTCTGGGGAAGGGAAGCCCTTCAAAGAGTAAAGCACTGGAAAATAAGTCAGTGCACAAAATTGTATGCCAGCCTGGGAGCATCATTTGAAAGCAACTACAGTGCTTAGAGAGAGAGAGAGAGAGAGAGAGAGAGGAGAGGAGAGAGAGAGAGAGAGAGAGAGAGAGAGAGAGAGAGATATCTCAGAGGCAGTAAATCGTTCAGTTATTTGGGGAAGTGCCGTTTAAAATATTCTCTGCAAATTAACTGAAGTGCAGAAAACTGAGCATATGGATGAACAAATAAAGAAAGAAATAAAAATAATTTTATTGGAGCAGTCTTTGTTATGATGGTGCTGTGCAACTGATTTTTTTCTGTGTCTGTCAGAAAGGAATTATGGTGCCATTATGAATGGGGAAGAAGGAGGAATTGGTAATGTACAGTGTAGCAATCGAAGGTACTCAAGACCAATCTCCTATCACAAATCCTGTGTATGTGCAAGCAGCAAGAAAAGGCTTGAATGGCTGCTGCAACTGAGTACATCAAGTAACTGTACTGTGTTGTGTTCATTTTGCCATCTGCCAAGTCATGGAATATACCCTCAGTTTCATAGCAGGTATAAATGCAGTTGTAACCCCTCACTCCTGCCTTTTTAGCAAAATGACAGGCAGCATGCTGTTGAAGCTGACAGCAGTACCTGGTGGGGACTGGGTTCGGGGAGAATGAGGTTACTCAGCACAGGGGACCTAGGTTTGGCTACTCTGGACAGGGGCACCCAAGTAAATCCGAAAACAGGAAGCAATAACTGTAATGTCCAGAACCAGGAATGGGATTTTTCAGTGTGGCTTTTATTCACATCCAAGCTGAACAAACAAAGCATAGACGGACCCCCATGGGGCTACATTTCCTAGTAATGCAGATTAGAGACAACAGAACACTTTATCACTATTTCCAGCCCTCAGGCTGTAAATCCAGCAGGCACACAGCCCGGAGTTGCACGCAGCTTTGGGTACACAGCCCAACTTGTACACTATTTGGGTTTTCCCCACTGGCCCCACTCCCCTGCCGGCCACTTGATCCATGGTCCATTTGAAGAATGAACCAATTATCCTGTTGTGGTTCCCCAAACCACACTAGAGTCTTCGACTCCTAAAGAGAATTTTCCTTACAATCCCACGTCTGGGTACTTCCCTCATCACTGGCCAAGTGCCTGAAGCAAAGTAGAAATCCACAGAAGAAATCCGTAGAGGTGGACCTGGTCACTAAAGATGAGGGGCCACCCACCTCCAGCTCCTACAGCCCATACCCAGCCATTTCTCTGGAAACTGAACAATTCCTTTACTGAACTTTAAAATGTAGATTATGGGTAGGTGCCTGTCACATCTCCTCTACATATCAATTGCATCCCAATGAGCTCTGGACTTGAACCTACTTTTACTTTGCTTAGCCCATTACTCTAGGCTTCCCAATATTTAGTAGTTCAATCCCATATTGTCACACAAGTTCCAGGGTGAAAAACATAAGGCCCTTTTAGCAAGAGCAGACACTCACCCTCCCGTTGCAGGTGCCCCACAAACAACTCACAAATCTTCTTTTCTTCCAAATAAATTCTGGAACACACAGGCAGCTTTCCCTTCATAAGCAGAACTAGGAGGTTGCCCCAGGAATCTGGAGGGAACCCTTTCCTGCCCCCCCGGAGGGAAGGGGCACTGACACCCGAAAACAGTGGTCTCCACCACTTCAGTTATCGTCTGTGTCTCTCTTTAAGGTGGAGACACACACCCTATTTAACTAAAAGTAGCCCTCTGTCAGGGCTGAGGCTCCTAAAGCCTTCACTGAGCTGCTTTCTCAGCAAGCTCCCAACTTCACACTCACTCTCTGAAGACTGACTGAAGACTCTGACTTCAAAACTTCCCAATGTTCTATCTAACTCCATCTGTTGCAGATTCCAATGTGGCTCATGCAGCTGCAATAGTTCTATTGGTGATGTCATCCTTCAGTCTCAGCTGAGACTGAGAACAGAGTAAGAAGTGTGAAACCCATTTAACTGGAGTTTCACAAGCTGCCTTCCCTGCCTACCACTAGGTCTTACTGGGATTCTAGTAACCCCGGGTAACAAGGGGGTTACACTCACCCTTGACCAGGAAAATGACTGTCTGCAGTCATTATTTGCCCGGCCTTAGGCCATCCCACCCTATGTGCTACCTGCGGAGGGGGGTGATCAGGCCTCCTCCTACCATGTGCAAGCACAGGCAGGCAACACTAAGGGCCTAGAGGTCTTTAGCTGACATATTAGCCTCTACATTATCCACTTACTATGGACACCAAGTGGCTCTGGTAGAACTATCCAGAGCATAGCCCTGATAGATCAGCACTGCGGTCCCAATGGCCATTCAGGACCACAGCCTGTCTATCCCCCCTAACCCTCTAGGGAAAACCTATCTGCTTTTAACCTAATACCCCCAAAACAAAAACAACCTGGGAACCTCCCCGACCTTGGGCAACCTGCAACCACACACCATTAAAAAACCATTTTACTGTCTCCTCCCTACCCCCACAACCACACCTGTGGAAGGAAAAGGGTTAATACAGTAACAACAACCATAACACCACAGTACTTTAAATTTCTACACACTAAAGCACTGATGAGGAACTCTGATGAGCTCCTCCTCCTCTTCTTGTCTTCTCTTCTATCTTCCCAGGAACACCTGTAAGAAAAAGAAAGACAACACACACTCCTAATCTGCATACACAGTCTACCTAGACCCCTACCATCAAAACACTAAAGAATTCCAAAAAGATTTTTTTTTAGAAAAGGTAGAAAAACAGTATTTACATTAGAAAATAATGACATTATTTAAAATACACATTTGGGGGGATGGAGTGCCCTAAAAGTCCCAACTAGTGACCACAATGCCCAAAGGCTAGTCCAATAAAGAGTCTCTCCTGGGCTGGAGCCCAGTGAAGCACAGTTCTAACAGGCCAAAGTCCTGAAGAGGAGAGTCTTTGAGGACAGTTCACACATTTTGAAGTCTGCTAGTGTAGAGTGTGTACTGCAATGTTATAAAGATAGAAAAGTTTGGACTTACCAGCCACTTGTAGAATGAAAATTTTGGGACCAACCTGCAACTCTGACGAAGACTCTCCCTGGCTGCATTTCTTCCAATACAGCTGGGCGGACATCTTCCGGGAGCCACAGGAGGGCACATCTGGGAACAGGTGGACTGATGTCATCTCTGGATATGGAACCTTAGAACAGGAACAAAAAGAAAACAGCTGGTCCGACGTCATCCAATTACCAGGCGATGAACAGGATACAGCTGGGCTGGTGTCCTCTCTGGATCTGAAGTCATCTGGTGGGCCAGTCGATGGTTTCTGGAAAGGTCACTACACTGTAGACTGATGAATTTGGGGCACCTGAGTCTGGGATGTCCATGTTGGCAAATCAATAAAGGCACTTCACAGTCTGGTGTGGCAGTATTGACTACCACTGCTCGGCTGTCCATTAGGTAGGCATGGGCACATTTGCTGGGAGGTCCTTGCACTGAGGCCAGTAGTACCGGGGGTCAGGAGCTTGAATTATTACCCCAACTAGGCACACATAATTCACACAGTGGGAGATTTCATGTCCCTCTCCGTCCACTATTCTCACTCTGTCTATAAACAGTGTCCTGCCTCTCTTCTACTGGATATACTTCTCATGAAACAGTCTGTTCTTTGCATGTTTGTTGGCCCCAGGATGCACACTTTTCATGGCTTCATCCCAGATCCAGGATTTCCTGCTGTTCTCAATCTCCTCCCAGACTTTCCGAGGAAAGGTAGGAAAGGTCATACCATAGATCTCATTTGCCTTTCTATGAACCAGTCTCTCCTCTTTACTTGCTTTGGTCAATCTAAGACCACTGGCCTGGCTTGGGGGTAGCCAGTCCTGGTTCTGCCAGCTTCACATCCTTAAAGAAATTAGAAACGGATCCCTGACTTCTTCCTCTTGCGAAGCCAGGGCAGTGGCATCACCACTTTCTTCCATGAATTCCTCCGAGGCAAGATCTTGAGGCTGTGTACCCATTCCTTTTTCACAAGGCCACATAGGTTCCCCCTCATCTTCCTCTTCACTGAGGATCTGAGCCCAGGAGTGAGCAGTCGTTCTCACTCCTGAGACTATCCACTCATCACTAGGCACGGAGGTCGACACCTCCCACTCAAAGGCCTCCCGCATCTCATCTTCGCCTAAGAGACTTGGGCTAGGCCCCCCCCTCCAGGGGTCTATTGATGCTTTATCCGAACTCTCCTTTAGGGATCCAGCATCCGAAACTTCAACTTCTGGTTCTGTCTCTAACTCTGCACCCTCTAGCTTTGTGCCACACTCCCCCGAGGGGCCTTCCTCCACAGGCTCTGCCTGGTGCTGTGTGCTGCCAACTGCAGATTCCTGAATTTTTGTCCATGTGGGAGCCAAATGAATTGGAGGCACTTTATACAAGTCACATTTTTCTAGGCATCAAGCACAGTGAGGAATCATGAAGATGTCCCTTCCAGCTCTCAAGCATATTTGACATACGTGCACTGGATATCCAGGAAACGCCACATGAGGATGCAATTGAATTGGAGGCACTTTATACAAATCGTATTTTTCTAGGCATCCAGCACAGTGAGGAGTCATGAAGATGTCCCTTCCAGCTCTCAAGCATATTTGACATACATGCACTGGATATCCAGGAAACGTCACATGAGGATGCCACATTTTGCCTGAGGGGAAGCGAGGGAGACCTGAGTTCGCGGGTCCCCCCCTCGCGCCCACATCTGCTGCCGACGGCCGAGTAGAGGTGCCGGCTTGCGACACAACCTCTGGCAGGCCTCCTCGGTGAAAAAAAAAATCGTGACCCCTGGACTTCAAGCTGCCCCTGCTGGCACAGGAGACCCACAAGCGACCCTGGACCTGACTTTCCTCCTACCTCTCTGCGGGAGCCCTGCCATGATCTGCAAAGCTGCTGGGGGATACAAACTTGGTGCCATTTTCTTGCCAACATCCCGATTGGCCCTTGCACTGCTGTGACTCACCAGCCCTCCTGCTTTAAGGAGAGCACGACCCTGGGACTTTGCCACATTTTGCCTGAGGGGAAGCGAGGGAGACCTGAGTTCGGGGTCCCCACCTCGCGCTCACATCTACTGCCGATGGCGGCAGTAGAGTGCCCGGCTTGCAATACAAGCTCAGCGGGCCTCCTGGTGAAAAAAAATCGTGACCCCTGGACTTCAAGCTGCCTCTCTGACAGGAGACCCACAAGCGACCCTGGACCTGACTTTCCTCCTACTCTTCATGGGAGCCCTGCCACGATCTCTGAAGCTGCTGGGGGATTCAAACTTGGTGCCATTTTCTTGCCGACATCCCGATTGGCCCTTGCACTGCTGTGACTCACCAGCCTTCCTGCTTTAAGGACAGTGCAACCCTGGGACTTTGCCACATTTTGCCGGAGGGGAAGGCCCTCCTGCCTGCCCTGTTGCCTCCTCCGATTAAATCCACACTTGTCCCGCCCCTGACCTTGCTGTTCCCTATCAGATTGCAGGGGATGGCACTGTAAAGAGTCTCCTTTATAGCTACCAGTGAAAAGAAAGAAATCCTGCTACGATCTTAGCCATTGGTAATGTCCTGGACTGCTCTGTCTTGCTCTACCTGTCACATTAGCCACTGTCATCATCCTGGATTGCCCTGTTCTTAAGTTCCTGCCCATTGTGTCCACTCCTTAACTACTGTGTTATACTGTATAGTAATTTACTACTGTATAAATTGTCCATAGTCTAACACAGGTTCCAGCCCATATTTTTCCTATATACTCTGGCACGTTCCCTCTCTGCTTCTCCTCTGTCAATTACCTGGAAGGTCTGGTTCTGTTTTATCTGCCCCCTGTGACCTCTCCTGACTACTGTGACTTACTGGACGGTCGCTTCCTACTGCACACACCTATCCGTAGCTCTATACAGGTTATCATCTATATATTACCTATTATACTTTTGCCCTGTCCCTCCTTACTTCCCCGGGTCCCTATTCATTACAGCCCTTGAACTAGGGATCCAGTGTATGGCAAGGTCCCTCCTATAGAATGGAGTCTCCCAGGGCCCCTAGGGGTATCATCCTGCCCCCCTCCTGCACTGTCGTCCTTACTGGTCTCTTCCTGGGACTAACTATCCTCCAAGTGGTAACTGCCCCTACCCATACTGTGGGTGTTAACTGCGAATGGGCTTCCCCCTGTGAGGTGGATGACTATATCTTTTCTAATCTCCTGGCAGATGCTGGGAGACCCTGCTATCTCACATGCGGTCTGGTACCTAGGCCCATATTGTATCGCACCAGGGTAAGGCGATGCCTAGCCTACAAGCCCTTGACCAGGAGCTCCTCCTCCAGAGGGCACCTCCTGTGGCTTTTCCTACTGATCTTAGCCTTGGCTGGAGACATTGAATTTAATCCTAGCCCCACCCCTCAGGCCTCTGCAATTCCTCAGGACTGGCGGCTGGGAAAGAGGTTAAAAGTGGCCCATCTCAACATTCGCAGTCTCCTTCCCAATCTGAACGAGCTTGTCTCATGGGTCGCACTCTACAAGCCTGATGTCCTTGGTATAACGGAAACCTGGCTCAAGCCCTCAATTCCTGACTCAGTCTGTGCGCTCCCAGGCTACGAGCTCATATGACTGGATAGGTCTCGCAACAAGCGGGGAGGAGGTATCCTAATATACTATTGGAGCCACCTTAAAGTATCTCTGGTGACCCACCAGACTTCCTTACTGTCCCCCTGTGAGCTGCTACATGTTGTGCTCCTGCTTGGTAATGCCAAAAAATTACATGTCGTATGCACCTATAACCCCCCAAAGGGAGGGCTCCAGGGCCTCGCCCACCTCCTGGCCACTGTTGGCCCTAGCATTGGTGACAACAAACTCCTAATCCTGGGAGATGTGAACTTAAATTGGTATGGTGGAAATGCCAAACAGTTCGAACCTCTACTTGCCAGCCTAACCCTGACGCAACTTATACAGGAGCCTACCCGATGGTCGGCTAACGGAGCCTCTTGCTCCCTACTGGATTGGATCCTGTCAAATCGCCCTGAGTGGATATCTCAGCAGGTACCTTATCTGACTCCATCTCAGACCACTCTCCGGTTTTCTGCATATGGAAAAACCACTCCCCAAAGATTCCTCACAAAATCATCCACATTAGAAACTTTTCCAGCTTTGATCCAGATGCATTTATGGAGGATCTGAGGCTCACAGACTGGTCAGGGGTGTATGGTGCCACCGACCCCTCTACAGCCGCAACCCAGTTTCTCAACACCTTTGGGGCCCTGCAAGACAGGCATGCCCCAACTATTAGATGGAGGGTCAGGGGCATCCACAAAATGGCTGCACGGAGCCTCCTTGCCCTCATTGGGCAAGAGACAAGTGCTGGGCACACTTCAAACGCTCCCTCAACCAGACCCTGCTGCAACAATATAGAACACTGAGAAATGAGTGTAAAAAAGCCATCAGGGTCGCTAAAAGTGACTACTGCAAGGCTGCCCTTCTTAGCTCTGCAAATGACCCGAGAAGGTTCTGGAGAAACATAAAGGCTCTGGTCAGTGGGTCCTCCAACTCGGGAGTTACTGACATGATAATTCAAGGAGCCTCCTGCAACAACCCACATACGATTGCTAATGCTCTCAACTCCCACTTCACTGACCTATCTACACTCTCCCCACATGTCTCAACTGACAGGAGTGCAAACTGCCCCACATCCCCGGACTGGCAGGTGTCCGACACTCACAGATCTCCTTTCCATCTAAGGGCGGTGTCAGACAAGGAAGTGCTGTCTCTTCTCTCCGGCCTCTCCCAGTACTCCAGTCCTAGCCTAGACAATCTGGAGCCTAAGTTTCTGAAACTTGGAGCCCCTCACATCGCCTCCCCGGTGGCCCACATTGTTAACCTGTCCCTTGCCTTGGGGGTGATCCCAGAAATCTGGAAGGTAGCCAGGGTTGTCCCCATGCTAAAGCAGGGCAACCCTAAAGTCCCTGACAACTATCGTCCGATTGCCATTCTTTCGGCCATCAGCAAGTTACTTGAAAAGGTAGTAGCTGAACAACTCTCCGAGTACATCCAGGCCCATGAATTGTTGTCCCCTACCCAGCATGGTTTTTGAAAAGGACACAGCACAACCACGGCCCTGATCGCTGTCTCCTCCGGTATCAGAACAGCTATGGACCAGGGGAAACTCTCTGGAGCAGTGTTTATTGACTTGTCCAAGGCCTTCGACCTTGTTGACCACGACCTGCTCTGTACTCAGATGAGGTCCCTTGGCTTGTCTCCCTCAGCTCTGAATTGGTTAATTGATTACCTGCATGGCAGAGTACAGCTAACCAAATTCAATAAAGTCTCTCAGATCCCTACCCGTGACCTCTGGCATTCCTCAGGGCTTGGTCTTGGGACCCTTCTCTCTCTCTCTTTGTCAACCATCTCCCTGCTGTGGTTACCAATTGTAGGGTCATCCTGTATGCAGATGACCTGGTCCTCCTGGCCCCTCCCAGGACACAGCCACCCTCAATCTCCACCTCTCTGAGGACTTTAAGAACATTCAGGCTTGGCTAATCCAACAGAAGTTGGTCCTCAACCTGAATAAAATGCAGGCCATGCTATCTGGCTCATCAGCCAAGATCCGTGCCTCTCCTGTCCCTCTCCGAATCGATTGCGCTGATGGTGCTCCCCTTCACACTGTGACCTCTCTCAAATATCTCAGGGTGACACTTGACCCTCAACTGGACCTAGGGACTCATATCCTCAACGTCTGCAGAGCTATGAACTGTAAGTTGGGTCTGGTCTACAGGGTCAAACACAACCTAACCCCTGCTGCTCATCTAGCCCTTGCTAGAGGAGTACTACTCCCTTCCCTCAGCTATGATCTCCACCTATTTGCATGTACCTCGAAAGTTCTTCTTCACAGGTGGCACACAACATACAATAACATCTGTCGTTTGCTCTGGCTGCCTCAGCCTCACCCATCACTGCGAACTCTATGACAAGCTAGGTTGGCTTTCCCGCCAATCACCTAAATTTTGGACTAGGTGCCTTGTGAGCAAAGTGATCAGCACTGGTTCCCCCCCGGGACTGGCTCAGCTTCTCTCTCCAGCTGACCGCTCCTCCTACTCTCTCAGGTCCCAGGATGCTAAAAGTACCTCCAACCTGCACCCTTATGGGGGACAGGGACTTCACTGCATGTGCTCCTAGGCTCTGGAACACCTTTCCTGAGCAGGTTCGCACTGCCCTCTCCCATCAACGTCTTCAGACATCCCTGTGGGAGCATCTGAAGCTGGCCTCATGCTGCGAGTGCCATAAGCCTCCCTAGCGCATCGTCCTAGGTACTATTACGCCACGATCTCCTGTTACTGGAACACCAACTGAATCAATATCGGTTTGCTGATTTTGCTCCAGCTCTTCCTTATGCACTTGCCAATGCTGCAGATGTTCAATGTTGCTTAATGCTTGCTCACTATGTTTTCTGCCACTTCCTGTCTTACATATGATTCCTATCCTGCCTGTTTAATTTTTGTACTATGTTACAATATGTTCTGTTTACCTGCTACTCTGTATTGATGTATCTGTAATACCTGTTGTACTCTCCCGGGTCGTTCCTGAAAATAGGCATGTAACTTGCCTAGTGTACCTACCCGGTTAACAAAAGCTAAATAAATAAATAAATAAATTGCCCTCCATAGCACCACTTTTCAATATCCCTCAGTCTATTTACTGTTGCTGTTACTGCTACCCGGGCATGATCCAGGTAACGAGCTGGTCCTGAGGCCATAACTGCAGAAAAACAAATAAAAGTTCACTGTAACTGAAAGTCCCACTTTACTGAACACACTCTTTAGTTGTAAAATGGCTCCTCTGCTGCTGTGTTTACTTTACTACCCCACCCTGTAATGGCGGCGGCAGCACTCCTGTGCATCAACATTCAGAATCTGGGTCAAGCCACTGCGCACCCGATTTACACAAAACTACTGATAACTTTTGCTCAAACTGCACAACTTGCTGTGTTCTTGCTTTAAACACATTTACAGGATTTTCCACGGACTTTTTACATGCTGGTAACTTTTCTTTTACTACAGTCCCTTAGAGCTTCAGGTTTTTAGCACAGGATTGCCTGTATTACTAGTGCTGCACATTGGTTACAACCCACAGTCTCTCCCTCTGGCTTCAAACTTTAAACTGAGGCTGAATTCATTACTATGCACATAGTCAATGGCATAACAGACTTGCACTTGCTGGCAGGACTTGACACAGTCATTACTGGCAAAGCAACTACACTGCTGCACACACATTTATATGGCATAAGGCAGAAAATCACTGTTTGAGCAGTTTTTTAGGTTGTTACTTACTGTTATCAGTAGCAGTTTGCTGCGATGGGGAAAAACGGCCTGCAGCCAATTCTTAGAGGCCTCAGAACAGAAACGGGCGGGCAGTCTTGCCGATCATCTTTTCGACCACCAAACTTGCAATTCTGACGATCTATTAGCGGGTTGAGCCCGATTTTAAACAAGATAGTTTATTTTTACAAAGTTTACAGCGATTTTAACACTCCGCGATGTTCCTCCATTAACCAGTACACACACTCCACTCAAACTCCCTCTCGAATGCTGGAGCAGTCACGGTAGAGCTGACTGAGGGGCGGGACTGATCTCAGCCTAACCAATCACACGACGCTATGCAAATGAGCCTCTTCTTCCTCGCAAGGGCTCTTCTCCTCACGGTGATCATCGAGTAGGCAAATTTAAACTGCAGAATGCAACTTTTTTCTTTACCAACTGACTCCACGGCGGGAGACCATTTCAGCCATTTAACATAGCCATTACACCTGCAAGTCTCTCATTCATTCAAAAAGCATTTCCAACGTCCAAAGCACAATTTTCCTGTTGCTACCCCTAGTCCTCCACACTTTTCTTTACCACAGTTGATTTTAAAAGCATTTCAAATGTCCAGGGCACAATTTTCCTGTTGCTACCCCTAGTCTTCCACACTTTTCTTTACCACAGTTCATTTTTAAAGCAGGCAAAAATGCTGTAAACAATTTGATGCAGGACAAGGGCACACTCTTTGGCTTTACTGCTAATTGATAAACAGTTGGCAATTTTAAACAGCAGCACAAGATTCACAGCACACAGCAACACACTAGGGAAATTGCTTCAGCTTTTTGGGCTACCCACTGCCAGATAGCCAAAATGCTAGCCCCTTGCCCGAGCACCTTCCTTCCCAGAACAAAATCCAAAGCAGTGCCTCCATTTTTGTAACCCCTAACCGGTGCCTTTTTAGCAAAATGACAGGTGGCATGCTGTTGAAGCTGACAGCAGTACCTGGTGGGGACTGGGTTCGGGGAGGATGAGGTTACTCAGCACTGGGGACCTAGGTTTGGCTACTCTGGACAGAGGCACCCAAGTAAATCCAAACGCAGGAAGCAATAACTGTAATGTCCAGAACCAGGAATGGGATTCTTCAGTGTGGCTTTTATTCATATCCAAGCTAAACAAACAAAGCATAGACGGACCCCCATGGGGCTACATTTCCTGGTAATGCAGATTAGAGACAACAGAACACTTTATCACTATTTCCAGCCCTCAGGCTCTAAACCCACCAGGCACACAGCCTGGACTTGCACCCAGCTTTGGGTACACAGTCCAACTTGTACACTACTTGGGTTTCCCCCACTGGCCCGGCTCCCCTGCCGGCCACTTGATCCACAGTCCATTTGAGGAATGAAAAAATTATCCTGTTGTGGCTCCCCAAACCACACTAGAGTCTTCGACTCCTAGAGAGAATTTTCCTTACAATCCCACATCTGGGTACTTCTCTCATCACTGGCTAAGTGCCTGAAGCAAAGTAGAAATCCACAGAAGAAATCCGTAGAGGTGGACCTGGTCACTAAAGATGGGAGGCCACCCACCTCCAGCTCCCACAGCTCATACCCAGCCATTTCTCTGGAAACTGAACAATTCCTTTACTGAACTTTAAAATGTAGATTATGGGTAGATGTCTGTCACATCTCCTCTGCATATCAATTGCATCCCAACAAGCTCTGGACTTGAACCTACTTTTACTTTGCTTAGCCCATTACTCTAGGCTTCCCAATATTTAGTAGTTCAATCCCCATATTATCACACAAGTCCCAGGGTGAAAAACATAAGGCCCTTTTAGCAAGAGCAGACACTCACCCTCACATTGCAGGTGCCCCACAGACTACTCACAAATCTTCTTTTCTCCCTAATAAATTCTGGAACACACAGGCAGCTTTTTCTTCACAAGCAGAACTAGGGGGTTGCCCCAGGAATCTGGAGGGAACCCTTTCCTCCCCCTGGAGGGAAGGGGCACTGAGACCCAAAAACAGCAGTCTCCACCACTTCAGTTATCTTCTGTGTCTCTCTTTAAAGTGGAGACACACACCCTATTTAACTAAAAGTAGCCCTCTGTCAGGGCTGAGGCTCCTAGAGCCTTCACTGAGCTGCTTTCTCAGTAAGCTCCCAACTTCACACTCACTCACTGAAGACTGACTGAAGACTCTGACTTCAAAACTTCCCAACGTTCTATCTAACTCCCTCTGCTGCAGATTCCAATGTGGCTCATGCAGCTGTGATAGTTCTATTGGTGATGTCATCCCTCAGTCTCAGCTGAGACTGAGAACAGAGTGAGACAGTGTGAAACCCATTTAACTGGAGTTTCACAAGCTGCCTTCCCTGCCTACCACTAGGTCTTACTGGGATGCTAGAACCCCGGGTAACAAGGGGGTTACACAGTTTACAGTATCTTTTTTTGTGGGTGATGAAGATGGAGGTTACCTGTTGCCCCATACCGTAACATCAAATTTTGGTCACTACAGACAGCTTGAGCTACCATTCATATGATCTGAAAATATAGCTATACAGATATAGAAGGACTTGGTAATGCACATCTGGCAAATGGTAGTGTGCCTGATACTGAAATTTAGTATCTTGAATAAAAAAGTATATAAAAAATGTGAGTAAATGGATAAATGAAATTTTCAGGGTGTACATTCACAATTTTTTTTCAATTGGGAGTCGTAAGCATAAAAAGTAAGAATGGCTGCTGCAACTGATTAAGTAATGGAAAGTGTTTTGGAACAGGGTATGTATGAAATGGGGTTTATAAAACCAAATTATTTTGCTGTCCTAGTGAACATCACCTTCCCTAAAACATGAAGTAAAGGAAGTTGATTGATTACAAAGTTTATTTTTCTCTACATTGATATACCCAGGAGAACTCAACTGAGCAGCAGCATCTCATATTTAGTGAAGTCATGCAGCTGAGAGGTTCGAAGCATGGGGAGGTTGATGTAGTTTCTCAGGGTTACTGTGTAAGCAAGTGACTTATGGAATTTGAACCTGGGTCTCCCAGTCCTCAAGACTGTGCTGTTCCTACTTTGCCATACTGTCCACCCCTCTGTCCACATATCAAGGGCCCCTGATTTCAGATTCAAAGGCAGATTCACCTTGCTGTCTCAGTGAGTGCATCTCATGTAAGGGAATGTGGTTTAAAATGTTATTGTAAGCTAAGGTCAGTTTTTACTTTATTTTATTTTTGTTGTTGCAATGCCCAATAAGATTAACATGGTATGTAACTGTTATTGTTTGTGTTCCTGCTGACACTTGACAACTCATGGAATTTCCTAAAATGGAGACACAAGAGTGACCTGTGGAGCACAGGTTTGAGTCCTGCCAATGCCATTATAACTATGTGTAAACTTGAAGAAGTCAACTGAACTCCTTCTGTCCAATCTCCCCCCATCCATCCTTAGCATCATTTGCTCTTACCTTTAGCTGTCACTAATTGCTCTTTGTATGCAGTATGACTGATGCAAATGATTCCCAGAAAATTATTTGGGGCAGGGTGTGTATGGAAAACACATCAAATTGGTTCTGAAAAGGTTTTAAAAAAACTGTGTAAAAGGTATGCAAGGAAGTTTACACAGCAGTCTTTTTAAGAGGGTGCCATGCACATGTTTTCCTCTTTTCCTGTGTCTGCCAGAAATTAATTCCAGATTCATTATTTCTGGGGAAGAATGAGGAATTGTTAATTTACAGTGTAACATGCAGAGGTCCTCAACATCAGTCTTCTAGTACAAATCCTGGATATGTGCAAGTTCCAAGAAAAGGCTTGGTGGAATGGACACAGTACTGTGATCTTGGGAATACAGGTTTAAATTACACCACTGCAATGTTTTGTGCTGTTTATTCTTGAGCAAGTCAGTTGACATCCTTGTGCCCAAACCCCTCCCCAACCCCCAATCATTGTTTGGTGTTATGTTTAGCGTGTGACCGGGTATTATAAGAACAACTACAGTATGTAAAACCAAATTAATTTTCTTCTCTGAAGTGAACCTCAACTGTCAGTAAACATGAATGAAAAGAAATTGAGCTGATTTGTTTTTTTTCTGCAAAATGTGTTTACCCATGAGAATTCAACTTGAGCTTCAGCATCTCATTTTCAGTGATGTCATACAGTTGGGAGGTCTGAAACATGGAGAGATTGATTTGCTTGCTCGCAGTTACACTGTGAACAAGTGGATCTTACAGAATTTCAAACCTGTGTGTCCCAGTTCTCAAGCCTGTGCTGTGTCCACTGTGCCATTCTGCATTACCATTCTGTCCACATCTTGAGGCCCTGTGCTTTCAGTGTCAAGGGCAGAAGCACTTTGTTGTCTTAGTGGGGCCAACTCACTGAAGCATCATTTTTTAAACATTTATTGTAAACTAAAGTCATTAGTTTTATTTTATTTTTACTGTAACAAGGTCCAACAAGAATAACATAATATGTAACTGCAGGTGTTTGTGTCCCTATTGACACCTGGCAACTCATAGCATTTCCTAGAATGGATACAAAATTGTGATCTGTGGAGCACAGATTTGAGTTCCACCAATGCCGTTTTCACCTTGTGTAAACTTGAATAAGCCAATTGACCTCCTTTTGTCCAACCCTTCCTATCCCCCCCTTTCATTGTTTGGTCTTACCTGTAGCTGTCAGTAATTGCTCTGTATATGTAGCATAACCGATGCAAATGATTATTGGAAAATGTGTTGGAAGAGGGTGTATATGGAAATCACACATTAAGTTGTTTCAGACAAGTTTTAGAAATCTATGTAACAGGTATACAAGGAAGTGGACACAGCAGTCTTTGTTACGGTGGTGCTGTGCAACTTATTCTTTTTTCTGTGTCTGTTAGAAATGATTTATGGAGCCATTATGTATGGGGAAGAAGGAAGAATTGGCAATGTACAGTGTAGCAATCAGAGGTACTCAAGACCAGTCTCCTATTGCAAATCCTGTGCATGTGCAAGCAGCAAGAAAATGCTTGCTAGAATAGAAACACTAGTGTGATCTTGGGAGAACATATTTGAATCCCTCCACTACAATTATTTTGCTGTGTAGTAGTGAGTAAGTCAATAGACTGTTATGCCCAAATCTGCCCCCTCCCCCACCTGCAATCATTATTTGGTCTTATGTTTAGCTTCCAACAGGGTATGAAAAGGCCTATATGGAAAAAAAATGTATTTTCTAAAATGAACCACAACTAGTGGTGAACATGAATGAAAGGAAGGCATGTTGATTTTCAAGCAGCCTTTGTTTTGTATTATTTTGTGGTTTTATTTTTGTTAAATTTTTGTACCCAAGAGAACTCAACTGAGCTGCAGAATTTCGTTTTCAGTGAAGTCATGCATTTGGGAGGTTTGAAGCACTGGGAGGTCGATTTACTTGCTTGGGGTAACACTGTGAGCGAGTGGATCTTATGGACTGTGAACCTGTCCTTCAGTCCTCAAGACTGTGCTGTTCCCACTTTGCCATAATGCCTCCACTTCTTTCCTCATCTCCTTGCCTCCTGGTTTCCAGGTCATGAGCCATTTTAGTGAGGCTAACTCACTTAAGGGTAATTTTTTTTTTATTTATATTGTATAATACAGTATTTTTTTTTACTTCCACTTTTACAATGTTCAACATAAATAAAATGTGCTGTAACTATAGTTGTGTTCCTGTTGACACCTGCCAACTCATGGAATTCACTGCCATATTTATAACAGTTATAAATGTAGTTTTAATTACCTTTCTTTATGAGTGATGAAGACGACAGTTACATATGGCCCAGTATAGTAACATCACAAATCCCTCCCCTTCCCCAGTATTGTAGAGCAACACAGTTTCATATGAATAAGCATGAAAGAAAGTGGTTATGGTCTAAGCTGATCTGAAAGTGCCTAAAGAGGGTGCCACACAGTATGACTCATTTTGTCTCTTACAGTTAATATGCAGTGCCCCCCCCAACATGTATGTCAACCAAAACAGCACCGCATATTTGGCTACCTAAAAAGCATTTAGTTGAATTTTAAAAATATATGATAGTCCCCGGCCCGATGATGCTGAGGTTTGAGGAGCTGGCCGACACACCTCGTGCCATGCCGGTGACCCAGGTTCTGGAGCAAGCTCAGGTGCCGGGGGTCAGCAGGGGCAGGATCAGACTGATCACCCATTGGGCTGCTCTTCTATCCCAGGGGGAGGGCTCTGGGGTATCTGGTGCACCAGCAGCCCCTGGTGGAGACTGGGGGTGCTGCCATGCACTAGACAGCATGTGATCTTCGTGACCCGATGTTGGCAGGGTTGCCTTGTCCTGATCGGGGTGTGCACCATGTAGGGAGGGAGGGAGGGAAGAGGAGCACAGAGACTAAGGGGGAAAAACTGCTCCTGCCAGATAGGTGACAGCTCCTCCATGCCACAGCCACCACATGCCCAATGCTGGTTCCCCACCATGCCCCTTCAATCTTCCTGGGCTGAAGCCCCCATGCCCTCAAATATAATGTCCTGAAGATGGCAGGAACAGCCATCAGTAGAGTGGACATGCAGTGAGGCAACCCAAGAGAATTCCAGTTGGGAGGCAAGAAAAATAATTAAAAAATAAATATATGATAATGAAGCAATCTGATTTGAAACCAGTCCCATTTCTGTTGGGCTTATGTTTTCAAGCCTCTACATGCCAGTCAGCAGCCATGTAAACTGGTCAAAATTTGTAAGCCTGTAATGCAGATGTGCCTGTCCTAACCTGAATGTTACTGTACCCTCAAAATATCACAATCGTGGGCATATGCAGTCATTTCCATCCTAATTTGGCAAGGTCTCTGAAATGAGCCGATGATCTTTTCAAATACATTGACAGTACTGACAGTTGACTATAAAAAGTAAGATACTTGCCTAAAAATGTTTTACAAAATGCTGGCCCAGTGGTGCTGAGGGCTGAGGTGCTGGATGCCTTACCTCACATCACGCTGGTGACCTGTGTTTGGAAATGGCATGGGCCATCGGGGGTTGGCAGGGAGGAGAAGGATCGTGCATCCCCAGGACTGCTCTCCTTCTCTGGGGAGGGGGGTTAGTAGGGCCTGGTGATTGCCTGCTCCCTAGCAGAGGCTGGGAGGTGGCACCTCAGCACTAAGAATGTGGGGAGAGACTGAGGCAGGCACTTGGTGAGGGTGCACATGGATGCATGCATGCTATGCTGCTGGCACCATTGCATGCCACAGCCTCTCGGGAAATCAAGGAAAAAGTGAAAAAAGGGAGTCTTCTGCATGAATGTCGATTGTCCCCTTCTGGATTGGCCTGGGAAGGCATCTCCAGAACACTGCACCCGGTCTGGTGGGTCGAGTCACTCACCACCTCCTGCCACGAAGGGTAAGTCATGGGGTTAAAGGGATGGGGTCTCATCCCTGGTGTCGGTGCGGAGGGGAACATCAGAATGTATAGCAGAGGACTCCAGGGAGAAAAGAATAACTGTAAAAAAAAAATGTTTTACAAAGAAAAAAAGTTTAAAGGGCTTACAATTAAGTATACCCAGCAGTCTTCTGTAATGTGGTGCTGTGCATCTTATAATTTTTTCCTGCATTTTCCACAAATGAAGAATCCAATATGTCAGGTGAAGAAGGAAGAATTGTTCATTTACTGTATAGCAATGGGAGGGCATTAACCACAATTGCTGAAATGAACCTCTGATATTGCTACTGTATATAAATTTAATGCACTGCTTGTGCACTAATAAAAGCGAGAGAGACATGCATGACATTGTTTTTGAAAGGTTAAAAATAAACTGCATAAAAGGTATATACAGAGCAGTTTTCTTTAAGGTGAAGTAGTGCAAATTAATTTATTTCCACCAGCTGCCACAAACAATATATGGGGCCATTATTTATGTGAAAGAAGTATAATTTTTTCATTTGCATTGCAGCATATGGAGGTTGTTGGCAATAGTATCCTAGTACAGTTATTGTGTATGTGCATGCACCAAGAAAAATCAGGCAACAATGGATACAGTAGTGTCATCATGGGAGCATATGTTTGAATCCCACTACTACCATTTTTATGAGGTATAACCTTGATCAAGTCTATTGAACTCTTTGTGCCCAAGCGATCCTCCCCTTCCCCATTCATTGTTTGGTGTTGTCTTTATGAATTCTTAATCAGTCTGTGTATGCATTATGGCTACTGCATCTGAGGATGTCTTGGACAGGGTTTTGGAACAGAGTCTGTTTAAAAAGGGCCATATGAAAGAAAAGTAATTTTCTTTCCTAAAGTGAACCCCACATTCTGGTAAACATGAGGGGAAGGAAGTGGAGTCCATTTCCAGGGCCCCTTTTTTCCCTAGATTTATTTACGCAGGAGAACTCAATTGAGCTGCAGCCTCTCAGTTTTATTGAAGTCATGCAGTTAGGAGGTTTGAAGCACGGGGAGGTTGATTTACTTGCTTAGGGTCACACTGTGAGAAAGTGGCTCTTATAAAAGTTGAACATGTTGTCTCCCAGTCCCCAGGAATGTGCTGTTCCCATTTTGACACACAGCCTCTCCATATTTCCAAGTCCCAAGTTTTTGTTTTAATTTTTCTAAGTGTATTTACCCAGAAGAACTCAACTGAGCAGCAGCATCTCATTTTCAGTGAAGTCATGCAGCTGAGAAGTGTGAAGCACTTGGAGGTCAATTTACTTGCTCAGGGTCACACTGTGAGCAACTGGCTGTTATGGAATTTGAACCTGGCTCTCCAGATCCTCAAGAATGTGCTGTTGCCACTTAGTTTGTTTTCCTAAAGTGAACCTCACCTTCTGTTAAATGTGAAGGAAAGGAAGTAGATTCAAATCCAAGGTTCGTTTTTTTACCCTAATATTTATTTACACAAGACAAATAAATTAAGTAGCAGCATCTGCTTTTCAGTGAAGTCATGCAGCTTGGAGGTTTGAAGCACTTGGAGGTCACTTTGCTTGCTCAGGATCACAATGTGAGCAAGTGGCTCTTATGGAATTTGGCATTGGGTCTCCTGGTAATTAAGGTTATGCTGTTCCCACTTTGCCATAATGCTTCCCCAGATTTCCAATTCTAACGCTCCACTTTTTAAACTGAATTTATGTACCCAAGAGAATTCAACTGAACTGCAGCATCTCATTTACACTGAAGTCATGCAGCTGGGAGGTTTGAAGCATGGGGAGATTGATTTAGTTTCTCAGGGTCACAGTGTGAGTAAGTGACGGTTATGGAATTTAAATCTGGGTTTTCAGGTCCTCAAGACTGTGTTGTTCCCACTTTGCCATACTGCTTCACCCTCTTTATTTTTCCGCATGCCCTCTGCTGTCAGGGTCATAGGCCGATGTACTTAGCTGTCTTAGTGATGCTAGCTCAGTTTAGGGTACATGTTGTAACTGTATATTGTAAATCATGCATCACTGACTACAAAATAAACTCCATGACAATTAACAAAAACCTACTTCAGAACTTCCTACTTCCAACAAGAGACTTAGAAAAAATCATTTTTGACAGCCTCCCAATAACATGCAGTGACTGTGCAACATAGAAACATAGACTCTGGTGGCAGATAAGAACTGCTCCCCCCCCCCCCAGTCTGCCCATTTCCCTACCTACAGGATAAGCTGCAGATCCTAGTTAATCACCAGCCTACTTCTTCCTACCCCCCACAAGAATTGCCTGATGTCTGTCCCATGCGTTCTTGATTTCCCCCACTGTTTTTGACCCCACAGCCTCTTCAGGAAGGCCATTCCATGCATCCACCACCCTCTCTGTGAAAAAACATTTCCTCACATTGTCCCTAAGCCATCCCCACTCTATCATCAAATTGTGTCCCCTTGTTCTTGCATATCTCTTTTTCTGAAGGATGCTACCCTCTTGGACATTGCTGATTCCCTTGAGGTACCTTTCTACTGGTGATGCCAGTACATTATTACAATCAGCCATACTCAATATGAGGACATAAATAAAATTCACAGTGAGTACTTCTCTGAGCCTGAACAAAATATACCACAACTACTAAAACACCTACCCAAAAAATCAAGAGGAGAAAACTACAATGATGTCCAACTAAACATACTATCAAAAACTTTGAAATTAACTGTGCTACTATTAACACATTTTGTATTATTGTATAACCCAGGCAGCACCTCACAGACAAACCAAAAATTCAGACTATTCAACTTTTTACAAAATCAGAAGACTTGATATAAGATGATCATTCACTCTGCTTCCACACAAACCAAATCTGCTTCTACTATATGTTTTGATTACCTTAATATCATTTGCATTGCACAACTTGTAACATGCTTTTTCTAACATTTTTTCCTCTATATTTACAAATAAACATAGATTACTACTTGCAATTCATTGTGTTGCTTCTCCATAACCACTCAATACTTCCACACACCATCATTACTATCATTATGCAGTTGTATTGGCTCTGACGAGAGTTTGTTTACATGTCCCATGGCTTCTTTAACTGTTACTCTCTTAAAGTAGAAGTTAGGGTAACGTTTAGGATTAGGTATGTTGTTAAGGTTCGCATCACCTGGCTTAATTCTTTTGCAATGGTGAAGGGATCCACTGAGTTAGAGCAATTGATATTGAGCAATAAAGGTTGCTTTTTGTCATCCTTCCCTGTGAGTTCCTTTAGATTTTCCCAGAATCTCCTTCCTTTCCCCCAGTTACTTTCTTTTTTTTTTCCATATTCTGTTTTGTGCTCCTAATCTCCATGCCTCCTTCCAACTGACCCTTCCGGCCCCAACATCCCAGAATTACCAGGGCTTATCTTTCTGTGCAGCCCAAGAGCGGAGCCTGTGGTGAGTTAGGCTTCATCCTGTGACAGGAGAATTGATTTTCTCCTCATCCCTGTTGTTGAGGTGCACACATCAGACATGCGTGCATGGAGGCACGAGCACATCTGTGGAAGTCCTGCAGCACCCACCCTTCCTGTGCACCTGCAGACCTACACTTCCCCCAGGCCTCCACCTGGTGGCAGTCATTCGGTGGGAGAGCAACTTCTCCCCTCCCCAGTATAGGACAGCTGTCCTCTGGTTGCTCAATCCTCTTGCTCCCTGCTGACCCCTGATGACTGAGGCTTGTTCCTAAACTCTGGTCACTGGCATGGCACGAGGTGTGGTGTCCAGCACCTCAACCCTCAGCACCACTGGGCTGGCATCCCCCAGTTACTTTCTAATTGATTCCTGTAGTAATTGGCCTTAGCACTCTGTATAAGTTGAGTGCATTTGTTTCTGGCAGCCCTGTACTTCTGTAGGCCATTATATTCACCAATAGCACTAGCCCTGCTCCATAGGTTATCCCTGGCCCTCATGAGATCAAGGAGTTCACTGTTAAGCCACCCATTGTTGTAACCACAAGAGTTCCTTTTTTTGACCGTGGCATATTTGTTGCAAACCATGTTAAACTTGTCAATAAAGTATTATAGTGCTTGGTCGAGTTCCTGCGGAATATCAATAGGAGACCAGTTGATCTGGGAAAGAGCTTCTTTGAATGCGGTAAGCTGCCCTTTTCTCAACATTCTGCTTTTTATTAAGACTAGTGGAGCCTTTTTAAATTTTTTGGACCACTTGCTGGTGATTGGAGAGTGGTGACTCAGAGAATTTCAGAGCACAGAGACCTCAGATATCCTATCCAGAGAGCTTGAGAGGAGCCAGTCTAGAAGCGTGTGATTGCCAGATTTATGGTTCATTCTGGTAGGCTCACTGATTAATTGCATGAGGTAGGAGCTTGCCACAATATCCTTCTGGTGGGATGAGTCACTACTGAGCCAATTTATGTTAAAGTCTCTTCTACCAATAAGTTCACAGTTCTTATTAATGTCGGTCACAGTCCCAAGGACTTTGCTTAGGCCCTCTTTGGCCTTCCCGGACAGGAAGTAGACACATGTCATGACCAGGGATTTATTGTGGGATCCAAACAGGAGCCTAACCATGAGAAGCTTGTGGTCATCAGCACTGGCAGTTATAGGGAGCACACGCCCTTGCAGTGTATCCCAAACATAGATGAGACTACTGCCACACCTCTTCTCTTTCCTACCTGTCCTAAATGCCTGGTACCTGGGCAGCCTAATCGCACAGACTTTAACCCATTGGGACAGACATGTATTGGCAAGGCAAATTATCTCTGGGCAATGTAAGGCTACCCTGGAGCTGCACCACCTTTGGTAGTAGGCTGCAGATATTCATGGCAGCAATTTTTAAGGCATTGCACGTAGATCTGTTTGCCTCAGAATTGCTTGGTGGGCTTGGATTAGGATGCAAGTTCCCTAATAGGAGGAGTAGTAGTAGTACCACTTTCCTAGTAGTGAAGCTGAGGGTAATTATGGACTTGCACTTTAATTTTTTGTGTCTGCCAAAGGATGGCAGTAACTTTTTTATGGACACTGTGGGAAATAAGGATGGTTCCATATATTCAGTTCTGTGACTTAAGATTTGGGTTTCAGTGATATCGGGAGTGCCTGTTCATTATGGCAACAGCCAAGCAAGGAAGTAATGGCTAAGGCTTTCAATTGTCCACTTGTTGCAAGGCTAAGGTCTAAGAAGTCTGGAGGAAGTTGAGCATCTTTCAGTCCAACTAGGCTAGCAGTTAAGAAGAGGGTCAGTAACAGTATTAGAGTAGTGCAGGCCATTATTGATAGCTTCAAGTAACATTAGGGGTCACACGTAACCAAAGTTTAGGACTTCCTAGGTTAAAGCAACCTGGGTGAGTGGGAGGTTAGAACAGAAGGGGAGAAGGAATAAGAGAGTGAAGGAGGAGGCATAGTGTTAGGGGTTGCATGTTGTGCTTAAAGTTAAAAGCTAAGAGAGAGCAGTAATGGGAAAATAGTGAACATGAGGAGATATGGGGCAGGAGTCTCAAAGAACAGTAAATATCCCACAGCTGTGGGAAAAAGGCTTGCAGCACTGCAGAAATGCACTTGCACTTTATTCTGAAAGAAAAGTTGCGCAGTTGCGGAATTCTGCAAAAAGTCCTACAGCTGCAGAATTCCAATAGCTGTGGGAATTCTGCAAGTGCTGCAAATCCATAGCTGTGGATCCACAGCTGTGGAAATGGCTGAGGAGGCACAGCAATAGTACAACCAAGTAACTGAAGCAGCAGACATTAACATAGCTGCCATAGTATGAGGCTGACAGCACCCACAAAGATACCAGCAACCAGTCCCTCAACTGGGACCACTGCAGCACTGCAGGTACCAGCAGTACCATGGCACCACAGTGGCCAACTGTCATCACTGGTCATCCCTTCCTGGGGCATTCCAGTTGCCTGCAGGGGTAGCACTTGCTGGAGGCTGGTCAGGCTCTACTGACTGTGGAGCTCCGTCATGGGCTTCACTGGGTCTCGTGGTTGTTGCCTGTTACCATATCATGGCAATGTGTGCTTTTGTTGCTGTAACATCAGCCACTGCTATACTATCTGGAATGCTATTACCGCTGCCTCACCTCCACCTTAATTGATTCCAGTTGTTGGGGCACTACTGCAGTTTGCTGAGGGAGAGTTACACCTCATTCCACTGTGTGTAACATTTTGCCTGCAACTATGGAAAAAACCTGGCTGAGAATAGCCTTTCAGGGGCAGTGCCTTACTTATCTCACACCTTTTTTTCCTCAGCAACTTCCGCAGCTGCATTTCTTTCCACAGTCTGCAATGTTTTTTTCCACAGCTGCGGAGGTTTTTGTGAATAGCACTTAGAGCAATCTCCCCTTTTTTTTCCACAGCTATGGCAGTTTTGGGGACTTAGGGAAAGTTTTGCACCTTCTGAAAGCTTTGAGAATCGAGCCCATAGCCTTCTAGTAGCTAGACATTATAATCTGCTAATGGAAAAGTAAAAAGAAAATGTATAGAAGGATATGGGGTATCATGGAGCACTTAGCGCTACTCCATCAGCTCAGGCAGAGCTACAGGGTAGAAAGGAGCATGCAGTCAAAAATTCTAACAGTTTTTGGCAATTTAAATCACAGCAATGTAGACTCTAATCATTGATAGATAACAGTTAAAATGCTGAAATCAATACAGTATACAGAGCAGAAAACTCAGACCAATGCTATAAAACGTTAGTGCAAGGAAAGCAGCTTGGGGAGATGAAAACAGTTGCCAATAGGAAGGCAAGAGAAGGCGAAGTGTCCAATCAGGGCTGAGGAACTGAGATACAGCACCAGTCAGCCAGTGGAGACAGAAAACACAAAGATTCAACCGGGCAGTGGCTCCAAGGGCCAGAACACATCTCTGTCCATACCTGCGGGTCTGTGGGCTGTCTGGCAGTCTGGTGAGCTGCTGTGGAAGAGCCGCCAGAGAAGGCATAGCTCCCACTGGGAGAAGCTGGACACAGGTGCCCATTCAGGGCAAAGTAGCACTAACAAAGCAGCTAACAATTATCCAGAATTAGCATACACATTACATGGTCATATTTTAGCAGAATCCACACTGGAAAAAAGATCTGGGAGTACTAATATCATTTGATCTTAATCATGACAATCAATGTAACAATCATATTAAAAATTACATCAAGGGATCAAGAAGTCATCTTTCCATTATATTCAGCCTATGTTAGACTACATATAGATTTTGCCACTTGGTTCTGGAACCCCTACAGACAAAATGTTATTATCCAAACAGAGAGTACAGCACAGAGCTACCATGTGTATATGAAACTTAAGAAATGAATCATAAGAGAAAAGAATGTGTTCATTAAATCAACTGTCACTTGAAACAAGACATATGCATGGGGGCCTGCTACTAATGGATGATATCATGCAAGACCTATATTTACTAAGTGAATGAAATATTAAGTTTAAACCTGACATTAAGGATACTAGAGATCACCTTTTAAAAATAACAGGAAATCATTTTCATACCCTTAACCATGAATTCTGTTGTACCCAATGAATAATCAACCCATGAAATGCACTTTTAATTGATACTATTAGAAGCAAAAATAAAAAGGATCTTAAGACTAAACTAGATAAATACATTCTAAGTGGAAAAAAATAGTAAACTGTAATCGTTAAATTTAATTTTCATTTAAATTATTTTAAAACAAAAGCTACGGACAAAATGTCCATTTTCATAGGCAACCGTAGTCAAAACACAAATCACAAAGAGGCAATCACATACATCAATAAATAAAAACAAATATTTGTCAATGCCAGATGTTCACCACCGGTATTGCTGTTGTACCTCTGGAGGTTGCAGGGGTGACAGGGCTGGAGTGACTGGAAGAAGGGGGTGGCCGGACAGGGGAAAAAAAGAATGAAAAAAATACATTAAATATGATTTCCTCAGTCAATAGTCCAGCATTTGAGAGTGAAGATGTGCCTTGGTGTCTGCGGTCCAGAGAGAATTTTGGCTCTGGAACCTCGGTGGGTAGATAAGAGCTTGGGGGAATGCTGAGTGGGAGGGTCAGGTGGGGGGTACAGCCACAGCCGCAACAGACATCAGTGGTTGGTTTTCTTTTTTACAGAGATTACTTTAAAGAAAAAACTACAAGGAAAGTTTTTTTTTATTTCAGGTCACAACACTGGGGGATTGCACACCCCCAGTGTAAGTGTTATATTGGATGGGGTGGGGTAGAAGATGGCATGGCAGATTGGCACCCCTATGCCAGAAGACTAATATGAGTTGGGCTTGGTGGGGGAACAATTAAGATGGGGCAGCAACCAACACTGAATGATGGTTGGGAACTAAAGACCTGATTCAGTTCCAGATGACAGAGGTGAAACATCAGTAGAGCTCAAAGTAGAATCAGCACTTTTCCCTGTTTTCCTAATGTAAAAACAAGAGAAAGTTTTTCTTTTAATTGGAGTGAAATAAAACTTAATCCTGGGTTCATAATCTTGTAGTAGGTGGTAGGTGTTGCATGAAATATATAACACTGTTTGAAGCAAACAGGAGTATAATGCAAAGAACTTCATAAAGTAAACTTGTATGTATCTGCTAAAGTCTTGAGCTCCCAGTATGTCAGCAATAATACATTGACAGTTTACAATTGCAAAACAACTTAAGGCTCAGTGACTTGGATAAATCATATGACAATGAGGCAGCAAAACTCTATCATGGTGCATGACCACTGCACTCATTAGAAAGGGTGCTTCTGTTTTCCTTTTTAAGAGACCAAATGTAAAGGAGCCAGGGCATGCTGAGCTACAGTTCTGTGTGATAACAGCGAAAGCCTAAAGGCAATCACCATTATTGCGAAGTCAAAGCGCCCCCTGCACCCCCTACTAAAGGATTCTCAACTACAGAAGGGTGCATGTTGGGGGGGGGGGGTGTAGTGAAACATAAAAAAAAAAAGCTTTGGGCCGGGCTCAACAAAAACGCACCATTGCTTGGACCCGAACCCAGTACCCTGTGGACTGATGCCGGCAACCCACCCACCACGCCACAGCCAGTTCAGCAACCCACTGCAGCACCACCTCACATCCCCTCCCACCCCATGTTGTACATGCCCTCCCACCACCCCCATGCATGTATGTATAGCGACATCCTGTCAGTATACTGGCCCAACCCCATCCAGCCGCCCTACCGTCCTGTGGCTGTCCCTGTAATGCACTGGGGAAGAGGTAGCCATTATTCTAGGTGCCCTTTCCCCAGCGCCAATATTATGGGATACTCTGAGCTACAGATGGTTTGCAGTTAGTAATCTTATTCCAGTTCAGCACTATATCTCAGGAGACCATTGTTCAAATAAGGTACAGTACTGCAGCTCTATTTTGAAAATGCCTGCAAAAGTTCAAAAAGCTTCTTCTCCTGCTCCACATGGCAAATAGTGATGAATCAGAAAAAGCTATGAAAAGGGAAGAATGAAAACATACAGTTGCCCACTGTGGGGAAATCACTATTTATAATTGCCTGAAACTTAATCTGTTCAATGTGTTGTTAATTTCAAAGGTAAATAACTTGTGCAGTAAAGAATCGGGTGATAGCATATTCCTCATCCGCAACTGTGTTGTCAGATACCTGAGGGGATATCACCAGCATGAAGTAACCCCGACTACCTGACAGTATATCAAGGTAGCTCGGATTGAGGGAGTTCCTCTCACCATCATTATCCGTTTGTTAATAGCATTTCTGACCATGCATTTTCCAGCTCTGTCACACAGCACTTACGTGCTGCATTCTAGTTTGAAGGTATCAAATTTTAATAAATCCTGGAAAAGATCAGCATTGTGGGAGGTTGGACAGAGGAGTCATGAAAGAAAAAGGGTGTGAGAAGTTCACTGAAAATGAATAAAATAATAAATCATATGAGCAGTGTATGATAGAAAATTTAAATAAAAAAAGAAACACTAGTATTTGTCATTAACAAATGTGTCATGCAGCTATTGAGCAATGATTATTTCTGACATTTGAAGAGTTATCATCAGTGCATATTTTAGTTGCCTCAGGTATTTTTATTGTAGCCAATTTCTAGATGCTGAATACTTACATGACACATTTCCTGATGTGATGAACTGAATGGGGTAATAAGATTTAATTAAAAACAAGATAGCAAGGAAGGGGGAAGAGAAGCAGCTGAGCCATGGGAGTGACATTAGTTGTTGTTGGGGGGGGCAGCAGTGAGGAGCGAGAGAGACGGAAGCAGGGGAGAGCGTCAGTTGAGTGAGGAGAGTAGCTTTTGTTGTTAAGCAGGTGAGAAGTGAGAGAGCCCAGAAGGGAGAGCAGCAACAGAGTCGTGAGAGCATCTGTCATTTATTTTCAATGGGTGGGGAGCGTGGGATCAGGGGGAGGAGAAAAATGTAAGTTACACACAGCAGCCCCAAAGTGCTGTTTCCTCCTCCTCCTGAACTGTTAATTCCCATTTCCACATAAATTGCACAATCAGGGATAGATGGCATGCGGCAGTGCTGTGTCTTGAACCCGAGTCTGATGTCCTGTCATTCCTTGAGGGGGAAGCAACAGAGCCACAGGAGCAGAATTTATTTTTGTTGGTCAGGAAGGAAGCAAGGAAAAAAGGGAGCTGGGAGGGGAGAGAGCATCAGCTGAGCCATGGGAGCAGCATTTGTTGTTACTTGGCAGGTGGGCACAAGATAGTCAGTGGGAGGACAGCACCGGTAGAGTCACAGGGCAAGCATTTGCTGTTGTTCTGTGGGTGGGAAGTGAGAGATCCAGGAATGGGGAAAGCAGTAAGCTGAGCACGAAAGTAACATTAGCTGTTGGTGGTGGGGCAAAGAGCAAGAGAGCCAGGATGGAGGGGAGAGAATCAGCTGAGATACCTGTACCAGCTGAGTCCAACCCAAAGTGCCTGCTGAAAAGTGCAGCTCGGCACCGTGCTTCCTCACATCAGGATGAAGCATCAGGAACTCCAGCAGAGTTTGCGTGCCACCCTTCTCCCCAATGATAAGTGTGTGTGGTAGAAGTAATCTTGAGGCTGCGTTCCTGGAAGTTGCATTTTTCTAGATATGAGAAAAGCCAATACTGCTAAGAAAATGTTTTTGGGGGGTTTTGAGAGCCAGTCGCAGGTTACAACTAGTTCAATTAGATGTGTTATCTGGGAGTCGACTTACTGGAAACTAGCAGCTCATGTTGTGACAAGGAGATGAGTGCTGGGGGGGGGGATACACTCAGTGGGCTGACCATGATGGAACAACTGTGCTTATTGGGTGGTGTAGATCAAAGGACAGAGCCGAACTTTGATTGGGGCTACTGTTTTCTTTGAAAGACACAAAGTTTTCACCCTGCAAGGCAAAACAGTGTCATAATCATCCAGTCTGATTGGTGCAACACTGACAAGCCCCGTGCAGGCCACTCTGCATTGGACTGACAGTGTCACACCCCTCAAAAGCCATTCTCATAGCAATATGATTGCTGTGTGCATGCACACATGGTAAACATAACAAGTCAATTGTTTCTCATAGCATTTACAAATGACAATAATACAAAAAATATTTCTTAAAGTTGTTGCAAAAGAATTGTAGTTACTCAAAATCCTGATAGTTTCATGTAACAATTTCCAAAAACTACTAATTCAATAATGAAATGCAACTTGTCCAACATTTTTATGACACTTGGGTAATTCAAGATGTGACTCACTCATTGACCTGGTTTTAGTGTTTAGCACTGTCTGTCTTTCCACCATAGATTTAATTTCACTGGCATTTAACTTCCATGCCCAACAATGCAATTGTTGATTCATTCTTTGTTGAAGTGTTTGCCAATTTGTAATACTGTACAGACAAATATAATATTCTAGTGGGAGGTCAAATGTAAATCTACAGGCTTTACTGACTAAAAGTGCAATTCTTTGCAGGGATGTTTTACATGCAGAAGAGTAAATGGCAAGGCCACAATTAATCAAAGATAAATGTGTATCGATATAACTTTTTTTTTTTGCATCAGATGTAAAATTAAGTCTATTTCGGTATAACAAACTAAATCTTTGGTTCACTGTCTTTACTAAATTTTTCAATATGTTGGTAATAACTTAAGCAACTGTCAAGGGGCAGGCCAGGGTCTTGGTATTCATCGGCATGGTCCAAGACAGTTCCACCAAGCGTACTGATTGAAAGAGATTTTAATGAACTTGAGAGTTTTCTAGAATGAAGAAGCATAGGTTTGTCTTTTTTGAGTTTAAACATAACTTATCTATGAACCAATTATGAACAACATAAAAATCTGACTGCAAAACGTTTGTCAAGTTATGTAAGTCTTTGTTCCAAAAGATGATTATGGTGTCATCTGCATTCAAAAGGATCTTAGAAAATGTTATGGCACTTGGTAAATTAATTAAGAAAAAAACGAAAAGTAAAGTCCAAGAATTGATTCTTAGGGAACACCTAGCTTAAAAGGAAGAATTTTTGAGTAAGTATTGTATATTTTGACCTGTTGTACATGGTTGGTTAGGTAATCTTCAAACCATGATGACACTAAGTTAGAAAAACTGAGCTGACTTAGACTCTCAATGAGGTCTGGATCTTGAACCAAATCAAATGCTTTAGATGAGTCAATGTAAATTGAACCCACTAACTCACCACTGTCCAAAGCCTCATGGATAAAATTTGTAAATTCTGCCAGTGCTTTGATGTTACTATATATTTTTTTCTAAAACCATGTTGCTTAACTGCCCATAGGTTATATTTTTCCAAAGTAATCAATGATCTGATCATGTATTATCCTTTCAAGGACCCTAGACAGTGGTGAAAGAACAGAAATTGGTAAATAATTTGAGGTTTCCTGTCTCTCCACATTTTTAAATATGGGTGTGACAAAAGCATGTTTCCAAGTTGAGAGAACATCATTACAAATTAAAAAAAATCAAATAGCTTTGTTACAGTGACAATTAGTTCCTCTTAATCATTTTTTTTGTATTATCTAGTTAAGCTCCCCCAAAGTCCCCTACCAACCACTCCTTCGGGCAGCCTGGGACACCCTGTCACCAGTCCCTCAGTCACCATCTTATTGCCCCAACTGTCACCACAGCCCAGTTGACCCAACGTATCCCTTCATTTGCAGAGAGGGGCCCTGCCATGGAGGGCACCAAGAGAGGAGACTCAACCTAAGGTATGCCATCTACGCTGGGCTTGGTGGGGGATCAATGCAGACACATCTGGGCTTCATGGTGCATGGGGGACCAGCCATCATCATCCAGTCAGCTGGACAGCTGTGCTTTCTGTTTTCCTTCTATCCACCCACCCACAAGGCATTCACATACATATAGTGTCCTTACTGGGCACACTGTGGTGCATTGTCACACAGGCCGCAAAGTGCCCCACCCCAACAGACTGCCAGGAGCCACTCCAGAGCAATGCAGGCTCATGTCCACCACCCCTGAGAGAAGAGCATTAGATGGATGCTCCAAACTTTCCCCACCAGCCTCCACTCCTGTCATTGCAAGCTTGGTCATGAACCCAGGTCTCCAGCATGCCAGGTGATAGCTTAATTACCCAGCACCACAGAACCAGCTTTAAACCATTTTAAATCCAATCCATCTGGGCCTACATGGGTTTTTACTTTTAATTTTCACAGATATTTTAAGCAGATATGTTCATTGATAACTTTAAAATTAAAATGATGACTAATGATTTTTTTCTGAATCAGTAAAAACATGTCTAACATCATTGATTGAAGGCAGGGATAAGCTAACTTTCCAATCTCTCCTGTAAAATAATGATTAAATCCATAGGCTATTTTTATTGGATCTTTGCACAAAATTCCATCATTATTTATCGCATTTAGAGAAGAACTGCACTTATCACCTAAAAGTTATTTTGTTATTCTAAAGTATCAAGTGTCATCAGCTAAAGAGGACTACTTTCACAGTAGTAATTTGATTTTAATACTCTTACTTGTTTTTTACATTGGTTTCTTAGCTCTCTAAATCTTATTAAAAAGGTGTTATATCCTCTCTCTCTGTATTTATACACTATGTGGTCTGTTTCCCTCATCATTCTGCAGTAATTCAGATGTTATCCATCTATGCGAGTTACCTCTTTTAATTATATTTCTATACTGTATGGGGCAAAGATGTCACAGACTCTGCTAAATTAAGATAGAAAAATGCCATAAGCCAAGTCAATATTAGGAGTGTAATCAATAAAAGACCAATCAACCTGACCTAAAACATTTTTTAAACCAGTTATTTTATGTTTAGGTAAAACCGTAATGCTCATATTAATGGGATGTAACCTTTGCATTTTAGTTCTCCAAGTACATTTGATTGGTGAGTGGTCACTTAATGAGTCTGAAAGAATTTGTACATTTCTAACCTTTTCTTCATTAGTAACTAATAATTAATAATAATACTGGCACCTGTAGCATAACTGGTATGAATTGGTTCAGTTATAAGTTGTGTTAAATACAATTTAAAAACAGAATCACAGTTATATTTACCTGGTGGGATATTCAGAAATGTGCCAGAGGCAGGCACAGTAGCTGCACAGCGCAAGTACACTGTGCCAGTGTGCACTGAACATGATATTCAAAGGTTGTGCATGATGGCAAGTGCCAGTGCAACACGGCTGAATAATGCAGGGATGCACCATAGCGCAACCATGACTGCGCCAGGCAGCAAACAAGCAAGCACCATAGTGCAACCAGGGCTGTGCCAGGGAGCAAGCCAGCAGGTGCCATAGAGCAACCAGGGCTGTACAAAGGTCAGAGGTGCATGGGTCAGAACACAGGACAACAAACAAAGCAGGGAGTATGCCACCAGAGCAGTACAGACCACTACGAGGGTGCAGAGGATGCCAGGAGGGAGATATGGCAGGTGCACGGCTGCAGGCCCCTGAACATGTGCACCACAGTGGTACACAGAGGCAGTGTGGCACCAATGTCCACTGGCAAACAGTCATGGGCAACACCCACAGGAAGGCATGGGACATGGCACCTGGACCACAGCTGGCAACACACATGCCAACAGCACAAAACACTCATGCCACACAATATGAACAGAGTGCACACATATGCCCCAGGGCACACCAGACAGCCACTGGGCACAGACCACCAGACACATTCCCCATTCCACCCCAGTCATACCACTCGGCCACCATGCACACCACTGCAGCATGGCTCCACATGCCAGCTGCAAAGCAGACAAAGACACAGATGGCTAACAATAGAAAAGCATATTAAAACCAAGCAACAATAACTATGTAAAGAACAACAGGAACAGGGAGCAGGGAATGAGGAGGCCACACACAAAATGGTAGGCCAGGGAAGGGAGGCAGGGGGACAGGGGACATGGCTGGGAAAAGGTACAAGGGAAGGAAAGGGAGGGGGGTCAGGGAAGGGAAGTGGGTGCCAGCAAACAGGCCTATGGGCATCCATGCCCTACTGGTGCCTGGTGCACCGTCTTCTCTGCAGCCTGCAGAGGGCCTGCCAAATCAGTTGTGCCACCTGGATCATGGCCTTTGTGACCTGCAGTATCCTCCAAAGGAGCCTGGTGTTGACAGCATCCCATTGGACACCTAGGATAAAGGATGGGACATGGTATGAGTGCATGTCCAAATGACCATAGCCCACCCACCATGCACAGCAGAAAGTGGTGACATGCACCCCTGAGATGGCACACATCCTCCCACAGCATGCGTGCCCACACAAGCTGCCATCCCAACCATTCACAGCCACACAGAGCACTGCACACCAACACCACCCACCTGCCGCACACCACAACCATGGTGGCCAGGCAACAGGGCTAAGTGGCAGGATGGCAGTGGCACAGCTGGAACCCAGGTGCACCCACAACCCATCTGAGCAGCAACACACATGTGCGATAGCCATGGCATGGTGCAATGGATCCCGCCAGTGGTGCACAGCTGGAATTGCCATGTGCACGGGGGCTGTGGCCCACCCCCTCCCTGCACCACAACAGACCCTGAAAGAGTGCCTACCTGCTTGGTGCGGCACAAATGGTGCCTGTCCGGTGGCACTGCCCATGCGGCCTGCAACCTGTGCCTCTGTCCCAGTGTTGGCCAGCCCTTGTCCACCTGCAGAACCTGCCATCAGTGCACATTGTCTATCCTCAGGGCCTAGTAGGGAGACATTGAGAAGGGCACATCAGTGCCTGGCAATACCCCATGCATGTCTCCCCCAGCACAGCATGGCCCCTGGCCCTAAGCAGTGGCAGTGCAGGGGCACAGCACACCCATGGTGTGCTGCCACAGCCAACAGACTGCACAGCCACAGCCCCCACCTGCAGCATGGTGTGACACCCTGCTGGCCCCCATAGAACACTGGAATGGCACAGACATGGACACAGTACACTCACCTGGATGTGGCAAGGCACCCCTTCAGACGCATGCCAGCAGTGACCATAGCCTGTCAGGGTCCCTCCTCCACAGGTCTCTGTGGTGGTGGTGGCATTGATCCCCAAGGAGCTGTGCCCCAGTGGCCTCCTCTAATGCCTCAGCCACTTTCTGCCACACCTCTGTTTGAGGCTGATCCAGGGGCACCTGGCCATACAGACAACCCACATGTGGCTCCACCAGGCCACAAGGTTCACCAGTTCCACCTGGGTCCAGTTGGGTGCCCTAGCAGTGCTACAGTGTGGCATGCCCAATTCTGAAATTGCAAATCCAAAATGTCACCCAGTAGTGCACGAGCGACACTTGCTGTGGGTGCACCACTCACATGGTGATCTGCTGCAATCCCCAATTGTGCATTCCCTGGTGATGCGTGATACATCTGAGGCAGCACTGGCACATAAGGGCACTTGTGGGGTCATAGGTCAGCATGCGCACCGTGTGGGACAGCGTGATAGGGCATGCCCTGCATGGTGCATAATAGGGGCATGTGTGCCCCACTGTCCATGTGCCAATCACGCATAGGCCCCATAGGGCATACAGCACACGAGCACCACAAGCCCAACAGCGGCAGAGCACTTTATCATGTATAGCACAGTGTGAGTAGGATGCCCCACTGACGTACATGATGTCAGTGCATGCATGCACACTGCCAGGCCTACTGTGCACGTCATACAGTTGTGCAATTGCTTGTGCATGTGCAACACCAATGCACCATGCACAACTTCATGATATTCAGCCTGAATATGCAGATGTGCTGATCAGCATATCCATGATGATTCGGAGGCATTTGCATCTCATTACAGTTGCACATCCTCTCATTTGCATGTGATGTGCTATAAATGTGCCACTGGACTGCACAGGCACCAGGCCAGTATTGCATCCTTCAGAGGTAATCCACCAGGCTGTGGGCCTGTCGGGACAATGGATTGGAAGGGTGGTGTGTTGCAGCCATTACTGACCACATGTTCTTATGCACAGGAATAAGCATGACAGATCATGAGGAGGTTGAAGAATGTGGGCCTGCATGGGGATGCAGGCTCAACTTCACGAGGGCAGAGAGCAATGCCCTATTCAATACCTACCTGGACCAGGAGCCTCTCCTGAATGGCTCAACAGGCACCCCACAGGCCCGGGTGACAGCATGGGAGTGTGTGGCCAGGGCAGTGAACCAGCAGGACATCCATCAGAGGACAGCACAGGAGTGCAAAAAGAAGGTAGGCACAGATTGGAGGAGGATCAAGGAGAAGGTGGCTGCCATCTGGGCCGCATGTGCTGCCATGGCAGTGGACAGCCTGATGTGCCACAGCTGATGCTGCAGGAGGAGTTGGTGGTGGCATCCATTGAGGGTGTGCCCAGCGGAGGATTCCAGATGGGAGGCAGACCATCACTGCATGGTGAGTACAGCAGTGCCTGGGGAAGGGGAAAGTGGGCAGAGGTGCAGGGGCATGTGCCAGTGGCACTAATGCGACTGTGTTCCTTTTCAGCTCTGGAGTGCCTGCATGCAGCGGTGGGGGGGTGACCACCATGGGGGTGGTCCTGTTCCTGGATGACCATCCATCCACCTCCTATGGTTTCCAGGGTCCAGATCACAGGCAGCCCAACACCACAGTCTGACCAGATGCCTGTGGCATGGTTGCAGACAAGGCCCTGGCTGTGTTTCAGCAGGACACCAGCCATGGCATCCAGTATGCAGAGACACAGATTGGGGTGGGGTCTAGCACTGATGACGATGCCGTGACTATTATCTTGGATAGTGGTGTTGCCAGTCAGGGTGAGGCACCCATACCACACACCCACCACGGCAGCGCAAATGCTGCCCTGGTGGCAATTGTCCACCTACCAGTCACCACTCCCGGCGAGGCTGTGGGCACCAACAGTGTTGTGCAGTCTGAAGGGGGTGACGGTGGTGGTGCAGCTGCCCCAGTGCCATTCTGTGCACAGTGGCTGGAGGGGCAGGAACTGCAGCAGGACAGGGTCCACGGGGGGCTGGGTGCAGTAGCAACTGCCATTGCACCACAGACTGATCGGCCCCAAGGGGGCCCTGTTGTGCAGCCCCCACCAGCGAGGGGGGCTGTGCTGCGGGCTCATACAACACCCATGGTTCGGCGCAATGCCCATGCCCCCCAGTGTGCCGACCCTTTGACCAAGCACACCCATCTGCTATGGGCCTCCATGGAGTAACAGGTGCTGGTCATGGCAGAGGTGCGTGCACTCCACACAGAGCTGCACAAGTCTGCAGTGTGGCTTGACCAGGACTACGAGCAGCTCCTGGCCGAGACCACATGCATAAGTGAGGACATGACCGCAGCTCTGAATCGGCTTACTGCTGTGGTCAGGGCCAGCCTAGCACCACTGGCCACCCTGGTGCATGGCCATCCACCGTGGACCCCCTGGAGTGCCTTCTCAACCCCTTTGTCATGGCATTTTAGTGTTGATGCTGGGATCTGCTGTGGGCATTCCAGGCACGCCTGGAGCAAGCATGTTTGGGAGGCTGCAGACCCCTGTGAAGGACAGGTCATGTTCCCACAGTGACACACCTGGGGGAACATCTGAGATACCCCCTGTGGCCGTCACACAGCCTGCATCTGCCGGGCCATCCACATGTCCACAGCAGCCGTGTGACCGCGCGGCGATCCTGATCCGCATCTCTCCCCATCCACTGTCTGCAACTGCCCTTTCTGCACATTGGTGTGGTGTGTGCATGTGCATTCCAGGGACATGTCATCCATGGTTCACGCCACACACCAGCCTTGTGCACACTCATCTGGCTGCTGGCAACTATGGCATGTGCATGATGATGCCAACACAACACCAGCCACTGCTGTGCACTGGTGTGCCGCATCTGACACATGTCCATTGGCAGCCTCTGGGTGTGTGTGTGTGGGGTCCATGTGCAGGTGTGTGCAGGTGTGTGTGAGGGGGTGTGGGTCGGGGTCTGCAATGCTGTACAGGGTGCTTCCATGGAGTCCAGTTCCATGCCCATCCATGCTACCCTCCAGCTGTGTCTGTCATGGGGCCCAGCCTTCCATGCCTGAGTACTCTGCCATTTTCCCTGGGACTTGAGTGTGGTCATGTACACCTACCTGTGTGCACCATAGTGCTCCTCTGAAATTGTGTCCCAGTGCTGCTAGGCCATCCTGTTCAGCCGGGGTTCCCATTGCCTGGGGGGGCTGCCCACCACCACCTGTACCGGCGGCTGTGTCATCCCCACTGCTGTTCCCCTCTTTGACCTCGACAGCTATCCCACAGTCAGTGGCCATGCTGTGTAGAATACAGCAGGCCAGGAATAGGCAGCAGGCCTTTGAGGGGCTGTACAGTAGGGCACTGCCAGACCTGGACAGGCAACAGAACCACGCCTTCAGCAGCCCAAACACACACTCAATGATGTTCCACGTGCTGGCATGTGCCTCATTTTATCGCTCCTGCACTGGGGTCAACGAGCGCAGGTATGGTGTAAAAAGGACCCAATTATACAGGTTCCTAGTTGGTAATTCTCAGTAATTCAATAAAGCCACCACACTATTTATTTGCCAAATTAGTTGGAATTTATTGAAACAGTATTAACAACACTAACCAGATTATTTCTAGGCATCAGGTAGCCTGCTACTACCTGGCTGTACTTGATACAATTTAATCTTACAGCCAATGGGGCAGTCCCATTGGGGTGTTTCTAACATGCAATCTAGACAGCTAGAAATATTTGCAATACAGGGCTACAGATTTTCAGAGAAATATGAAACCATATCTATTTCTGGATCCCCCGAGCAATCTATGGATAGTCAGATCTCAGACTGCGTCTTCTCAAAGGGATACTGAATATAACCATTAGGTCCTGTATATTTACCTAAATTATTTAAAATAAATGCCAAGTTGGAAATTTCCAAAGCCTACTACAGGACATTTTAGCCTAGGCATGAAGTCATTCAATAAAATCATGATACAAAGACTTGGAAGTACATTGGCCAAGAAAGACCTTGGTTATAAGATACATTCAACACTTTGAGACAGTAAGTTTGTTTATCAGCATTCCTGGATGGGAAAACAGGTGGTCAGGGAATGTTACATTATTAAAAATGACATGCTCGAGGAGGCAGGAAACAAAAAGGAGGCTGTTACTCTATTTAAAATAAATTGCTTAGAACTGTAAAAAAATGTGGTACAAAGACCCTTCTAGTAGAAAGTGGCCCAAGCAAAAATATAATTATTTTTTATCAGCTTGTTTGCCTATACACATTTTTAAACACAAGCATCATGCGGTGAGGATTTGTACTAGCCAAGGCTAAACGGCAGTTAATGTTGAAGGAGCGGGACCTTATTTTGGCTTGAACCTTGGGTTAAAGGAAGGTTTTGTACAAAATATTTATGCTGAGCAAAGTAGAGCTAATTTTCTTTAACACATTTATTTTTAAACACTGTTTATGCTCTTCACTTATTTTCTACAGTTATTTAAAGGGCCCCAACACCTTTTGAACCTGGGCATCTACACAGACATCAATTTACACAGTGGTATCATTATTATTTGCATGGTTTCAACAATTACTCTCCAAACAGCCCTGCATTTACAAGGCACATCAATCTATATGTTGGTATCATGTAGTCATCTACTAGCCACTTTCACCTTTTACTAGCCCCTTGCAGCTTCTACACTTGCCAATGTACACCTTTCTATCTCCTCAACCTTTTGGTTAGCCAACTACATATTGTTGATAAAAGTTTGGTCACTGGTCACTAAACTTTGGCCACTGGCCACTTTGAACAATCCCCACCATGGGGGTGAGAGAAGACCCATGGGGGAGTCCCAAACCCCCACAGATAATACTTTGATTAGTATATAAGTTTGCTATAACTAAACACTTTTGATCTTAATTTGTTAATTGCATTCTAATACTTTTACCTTACATAATTGTTAAGCTATCAAAATACAAGCTACAATTTTTAAAGCTAAAAAACAGTTTATAATTGATTACATGAAAACTCTTTCAAAACTGGTTGTGGGCATACAGATAGTCAAGGCATTCTGTTCTGGAGTTGGTACAGTGCTGGTCACAGATGGAGCACAAATGGTGCGTTTGTAAAATATAGTGCAGAACTTAGGGATGTCAACACCACAATTGAAATATGTGAAAAGATGTTAACATGTGATACCACATAGAACACAATATGACATAACAATGTCTGTTGATGAAGAAGAGCTCATGAAATCCACTTTGATAGTGGATAAGGTAGATGCTACCTGGTGTTAAGGTGTGGCACATTCTTGGAGCTTGAGTGGAGACTTTGTTGATAATGTCTCGTGTCAGATAGGTCATTATAACATGTATATGACCAGTTTAGAATGTTCATACAAGTAACAGTCCATGAAATTAAGAGTCCATAAAGTTCATATAAGTTACCACTAGTTGGCATAGTTACAGTACAGGTGAAATGTTATTTGCAGAGTGGTTAACCTGACAAAGAACATGGAAGTATGCAGACAGTAATTTAAAAACAAAACACCAGCAGAGTAAGAAAGTCCATATTTAGGATGCAGGTTGCTGGATAACGGAATTTGAAAAGTGTCTTGCCTTTTGCGATTAGATGCACTCCAAGTCCTGCCAATGGAGTAGCCACACACACATTGGCATGTCATTTGTGTGGTGGAGGTCGTTCACACCATTGCACAAAGATTAACAGTCCATAAAGAAGTAGTAACAGTTCACAATAAAGCTATTTAGGAACACAGTCCATAATAGAGCAATAAGTCTATATAAAGTACCAGCCAGGTTTGGAACAAGCAGCAGGGATGAAAATGGATGTCTTGCTTGAAAATCAATTGAAGAAAAATCTTCTTGCTGAAGTTAGGGGATTGCCCCTACCCCAGACTTAGCCTCTTAGTAAGCAGAAACAATAAGCCTGATTGCAGAGTCTGAATTGACTGGACCTTTCTCCAGTTGATTTAAAGTTCTGCAAATAGGTGTAACTTTGCTGTAAACATTACACTTGCAGAGGTAATAATAACTTGATTCATGCAATAGTTCTTATACGGAACCAGTCAGGCACAAAGATGGTGATGACATTAAAGCTGTGGCAGTTGTTTTCTTTTCAGGAAAAAGATGAAGGTCTTGGCAGCTTAGATGAAAGTGTTACTGCTGTTGTACATGGAGATGGTATGTGTGCCACACCATGGAAACCTGCAAACTTGTAAAGTGTGTTAGAAACTCAGTTAAGAACACATAAAAAACAATTCGTTCAATAAATAACCTTTTTGTTTTGAAAAGAGTGATGTGACAGAGCCTACATTCTGACAATTGGGGAAAGAGAAAAATAAAAATGGGACATCTATTGCACACTTGGGGGTGCAGGCCAAGGTCTAATAATACCATTTGACCATCTGTGAATCCATGACAATGTTATGGTTACACCCTGCTTTTAAATTGCAGAAGAGGCTATACAGTGATGAACATGATTTCCCTCTATCTGTTGCTAGCAGGCCTAACTGAGACCTGAGTTATAAAATCTTGTAATGTTACAATAACACACTTTAAACATATAGTTTATGACAATATGCCTGTTACACTATGCAATAGTGAGACAAATATACATAGTTTGCTGGCCTATGCCAACTAATAATATTACCTATTGTACTTGTGACAAGTGAAACGGTCTACCTTCTTCACACTGTATAGTGAAATACTCCAAAGTACTGAGTGAGGTAAGGCTTGTAGCATGGGTTTGGAGCATAATATAAATTCTGCATATTATAATTGTTATGATCTAAAATGACAAAACCTGCATAGAGTGCACTTATTCTTCAGGGGTACCTGTGAGTAATAAGACAAACAGAACATTAATTTGTCTGAGGTTTCACTTGGAACATATTTGTAGGGGTAGGTCAGTAGTGCTTGCCCCAGTATCTAGGTTTTTGGTTATAAGCATTAAAAACATTTATGCATGTGGAGCAGTTTTCTGACTACACACCTGATAGAGTGTAGCAAGATGTATCTCAAATCATAATAGCATAAACATAAAACATCAACATTTTTGCAATAGAACAATGTCAGTATTGAGCATAATGCATAAAATAAGTTTTAAACACAGAACAAACATAGACAGCAAGTTTAAAGTTCATTTACTTGTTGAACATAACCATGAAATAAGTTGCAGAAGGCGGGGCACAGTTTAGTTTATAAGTTGCCGTTCTTGGTACAAATAACTTAGTTTTGGTTGAAAGAATCATTTAAGCAATCCACCACTCTGTTTTTGTTAATTTGTAAGGCTTTTTCAGGGTGTGCAATGCTTTAGAACTTTGAAATTGTATTAAAAAAACGTTGTTTGCACTTATAGAAAGCAGATGATTGCATCCATTGCTGTAAGGCTATGATAAGTTGTTTTATATTTGCCTTGACAGGACAAGAAAGCTGAAAAGACAATCAAAAGAATAAATATGTGGAAATACATACAGAATTGCCCCTCCAGCCTGACTTATTACTTACTGAGCGCAGAAGCCCTTGTACCAATGATAGATATGAGGTTTAACTGCACTAAAAAAGCAGAGGGACTGAGTTAGGTTATACTGTTAAAGTACGTTGGGTCTTTTCAAAATTTGTAAATAAGAAATAATTATTGGCAAATACACATTTTCTTTATTTACCCCTTTGGGGAGACAGTGATATACCTTGCCACCTTTGTGGGTATTACATTGGAAGGACGGGTAGTATACTCACCCCCTCTTTTTCAGCTCCAACTGGTGGAAGAGGCAGCTCGAATACTGTAGCAATAAAAAGGTTAGCTGTGGATGGTGACATGGATATTAATCCAGAAATGGTCTGGCAATATTAGTAGCCAGTCATGCAGCACCTTTAAAAAGGTGTGGACTAGATAAATGGTAATGGGGCGGCCCAATTGCCATCCCCACCTAGCACACTTCAAATTATAACAGAAGTATATGCAACTAGTTTAGTAAGTTTCATTCCTTTCTATAAAGATGGGGAACTTCTTTTTCTCTAGAAGAAAGAGAAGAAGCAAACAGACAAGCAACAAAAACAAAAACAAACATACACAAGTCTAAAAATAAAACAAGATTATTTTCATAGGATAAAAGAAGCGAAGCGTCCCTGGGTTTCCTTATCCTAAGCATGACAAAATGTCAGCTGAGTTTAGAAAAGATCCGGATTGATGGTAATGCCGTATGTCTGTATCTCTTAAACTGCATTTTAAAAAGAAAAAAAAAGATTACACCATGGTCACACATACAAACAAAATACATTGTTTTTTAACTGTAGGTGGTAAACTCTCTCAAAAACACCTGTAATATTTAACAGCGTACTATATAAATATATATAAAAAAATGCTGGGATAGTAAGTGACCCCCCTTCCTTAAGCACCTTTGATAGTAGGGGAATAACGTGATATTGTTTAGGAACTAAGGAGCTGTATTACAACCAAATGTTTGTGAAGGAAGGCCTTGAGTATTGGCAGTGTTGGTTGCAAGCCTAGAGGGGAAAAAAGGGTTGTCTTTTTTTTATTTATATAGAATGCAAGTACTGTGAGAAAGGGAAAAAAAAGGAAAAAAATTAAATTGTAGAGTTCATCCTTGGTGTGCATCTATGAAAACATACATTTTGTGTGGAAATGGGTGCTTTAGATAGGTTGACACATCAAGTTTGAACTGGTAGTGACAGAGAATGTTGAAACACAAGAAGGTCAAGTTACTTGCTAAAGGTCACATAGTAAGAAAATGATGGTTATTGGGAATGAAACACAACCATTTATGTTTGAAATAATAGTGCAGTCAAATACTGAGCTGCATTAAAGTACAGTACATACCTTTTGTGAGGGAACAAAAATGAATACATAGGATGCGAATTAACACAGTTATAGCACTGTATCATGGAACCAAGTGGCCATTAAAATGCAGTGCATTATAAAATGGCTCAATATTGGAATGGGGGATAAAATTACCTGTTCCATGAAATACAATGCAATGGGACACTGCAAATGACATCAGGAACAAAGAAAAGTGGATATACATGTTTTTATGCCTTACAAACTTGACTGTATCCAGTCAGGAATAGGGTTAAGTAATTTGGCTGTCAGCCCAGAGGAGCTGGTAACAGTTTTAACTTACACGTGGGGATGCATTAGCAGTTGTTGTACAAGTAAACTTAAAATGAGAATTGTTTTCTTTTAATGTATAAAACAACAAACCATTGTAAGCTGAGCCCACATTAAAAACACTGCCCAGTCATAAACACACTTTCAAAACACAGTACAGTACACATTCTAGCAAACAATTAATCCTTGTAAACAAAGAATTCTCCAGCATGTCTTTCTCAAACACCATTTATGCTCGACTACATAAACAATCAACACTTTTTGTTGCCATCTTGAGCAACTTCTGCCTAGGAAATCAGCTGTGACAACAGGATTCTAACCATAAGAAAAAATCTTGTACAACCCAAAATATTACAGATAGCAAGAACACAGCTAACAATGACCCTGAAACATAGATAACCACACCAATAATTAGGTACAGAACACAAAACAACTGTAGTATATACCATTGAGTCTAAATGTATCCTAAAGTGAATAGCAATACCAATTGAATAAACACATATATATCACACCCAGACTGTTGCAGATGACATTAGAACAGGTTTAAACATTTATCTAAGGTAAGCAGAGGTTCTTGAACCCCCCCAAAAAAGGGTCAGAGACAGAAATAGGGAGTGAACTGTAAGAACCCTTACCAGATACCAGTTTGAGAAGAAACAGTTGCTTGCCCTCCAGGATTAAATGTGACCATTTTATGTTTCAAAATCTCTAATTATTTGGCCATGAACTAAACAACAGGCAGAACGTCTGATATCTCGGGTGTCTGGTGCATGAGTGGAGGTCTGTCAGCATTTCACATTTAATAGGTGTCATTTTTAATGTCTGTAAATCCAGTCTTTTTGTTAGAAAGGACTGTGTAGGGCAAGCTAATCTGACTTGCCTCCAATGCTGGTATACAAATCTTTTATAACAAAAAAACTAATTAAAACAGTCAGATATGAGACAAAGAAGCTTTTATTTTTATTTTTACTGTAACGTGTTCTGCACCAAAGGCAGTCAATGCTATCTTGCAACCTTGACAACAGAACATAATTACAAGGAAAAAATCTACAGACATAAAAAAAAAACCTTTAAAATAAAATATTCAGACTTACCCTGTGCCAAGGTATTTTCCTTCTTTTTTCTGATACACTGGTCTGATCCAGAAGAACGACTGGAGAACCTTCATGATAATCTCCAAACGTTGCAGCTATTAACCTTTTCAGAGGTTTCCGTTTGGCCATTTCAGTAACCTGCCAAACCAAATCTTTTCTCAGAGCTCTGGTTTGCAGTTTAAAAATCTGTAGCAGTACTAGGTACTAGGTTGAGATCCAACTGGTGGAGGTCCCAAGTACCTGGATTTGGGATCAAATGTTTCAGCCTCTGTAGGAGGCAAGGGAACTTGAAATTGATACAAAAAAAACCCTTAAAACTGCACAGATAGTGAACATGGGGGGGGGAAGGATTTTCATATCAACCCATCTGTTGTCACACCTACTGTGTATGCATCCACAGTGGTTTATTTTTCTTTCCCTAAATGTTGCTTATCTAACGTTACTTAATCAGCTACTGCTTTTCTACTAAAAGCAGCCTGAACTGTACAAGCCATCATCGGCTCTAACAGTACATACCTAATACATTTCTCCACATATCCCTAAACTTGGGGTCCTCAGACCCCCACATAAATATACATTACCCTTGCCCAGCTTATAGCTGCTCCATAGGCCTTTTTCTGTAGGTTCAAGTCTACTCGAACACTTAGAATTTGTTCAACTCTTTTCCCCAGCTCCACAGTTAGGTTATGACCCTTATCTGTGCAGACTCTGTCTAGATTAAAAAGAAAATGCTTTAACAAATTACCAGAATTAAAACCAAACCAGCTCGGGGCTAGGCTCGCCAGTTATGTAAAGGACCCAATTATACAGGTTCCTGGTTGGTAATTCTCAATAGTTCAATAAAGCCACCACATTATTTCTTTGCCAAATTAGTTGTAATTTAATGAAATAGTATTAACAACACTAACCAGATTATTTCTAGGCATCAGGTAGCCTGCTTCTACCTGGCTGTACCTGATACAATTTAATCTTACAGCCAATGGGGCAGTCCTATTGGGGTGTTTCTAACATGCAATCTAGACAGCTAATAATATCTGCATTACAGGGCTACATATTTTCAGAGAAATATGAAACCATATATCTCTGGATCCCCCGAGCAATCTATGGATAGTCAGATCTCAGACTGCGTCTTCTCAAAGGGATACTGGATATAACCATTAGGTCCTGTAGTTATACCTAAATTATAAAAAAAAAATGTCAGGTTGGAAATTTCCAAAGCCTACTACAGCGCATTTTAGCCTAGACATGAAGTAATTCAATAAAATCATGATACAAAGACTTGGAAGTACATTGGCCAAGAAAGACCTTGGTTATAAGATACATTCAACACTTTGAGACAGTAAGTTTGTTTATCAGCAGTCCTGGATGGGAAAACAAGTGGTCAGGGAATGTTACATTATTAAAAATGACATGCTCGAGGAGGCAGGAAACAAAAAGGAGGCTGTTACTCTATTTAAAATAAATTGCTTATAACTGTAAAAAAATGTAGTACAAAGACCCTTCTAGTAGAAAGTGGCCCAAGCAAAAATATAATTATTTTTTATCAGCTTGTTTACCTATACACATTTTTAAACACAAGCATCATGAGGTGAGGATTTGTACTAGCCAAGGCTAAACGGCAGTTAATGTTGAAGGAGCGGGACCTTATTTTGGCTAGGACCTTGGGTTAAAGGAAGGTTTTGTACAAAATATTTCTGCTGAGCAAGGCAGAGCTAATTTTCTTTAACACATTTATTTTTAAACACTGTTTATGCTATTCACTTATTTTCTACAGTTATTTAAAGGGCCCCAACACCTTTTGAACCTGGGCATCTACACAGACATCAATTTACACAGTGGTATCATTATTATTTGCATGGTTTCAACAACTCCCTCCAGCCCAGGTGGTGTGCAGATGACTACATGGGTGTAGTCGATGGCCTCTAGCACACCAGGCATACGTGCCACTCTGTGGAACACCTGCATGTTCGCTGTATGCTCTGCCTGTGTGCTGGGGAATTGGATGTATTCCACAGCATGTGGCAGCAGTGTGTTGAGGAATTGCGTGAGGAGCCATGACATGGCTGACTGGGTTATGCCTGTGGGGTGTCCCCTGTTGGTCTCTAGAAGGTTCCCATGGCAGGCAGGCACATGATGGCCATGATCTTGGTCTCCACTGACAAGGCATGGTTCCATCTTGTCAGTGCCTGCATTTCATCACTGCACAGCTCACAGAGCTGCCTCAGAATTGCCTGGTTCAGGTGGTACTGGCCCACAATCTTGGTGTCACTGTACAGTTCATAGGTGGTGCGGGCACGGTAACACCTGTTCTGGGCATACTGCCAATGGGCCCTTCCACATCTGCTCTGCTCTGCCTCCTGCCTCCTCACATGCCTCATTACTACCTCCATCTGGAAGATGGCACTGGTCATGGTCTGGGATGTCCTGCCCCCCCAGGTGGCTGCCTCCCCTGGCACCCCTGGCTGTGTGCTGCTGTGTGTGCCTCTGAGCTGGGCGCGCATAAGTATTGGGGATCCCTGCTGGCAGCCTGTTGGTTGTGGCCTCCGCCTCCAACCCATCCAGGTACTTTCACTGCCACTCCTATGACCGGGCTTGCAGGATCACGCTACAGTTGCTGCTCTCACTGCTGTCTCACACATGCACACACGCAGGCACCTTCAGGGTCACATGCCCTGTCCCACACTCTGTGGCATTTTCTGCCTCTGTCTTGCACCCCTTCTGCTGTCCTGCCTGGCCAATGTCTCCCTCTCTCTCTCCTGCTCCACTGTGGCATAAGTCTCTGTCCCTTGTGTGCTCCCTCTTTTTATGGGTTCAAGTTTGCTCCTCGCATGTCCCTGTTGCTCCGTGCTTGTGTCATTGGCTTGCTGTTGAATATCGCACTGCGTCGCTTATTCATGGCTATGCCCCCTGCACTTGCACATGCATTCATTAGGGTTGCACATTGGCACATTGTAATTTGCACTGTGCATTTGCTCCCACTGAATATCGCTCTTTGGCACACTTCCACACTTGCCGGGTGCATCTTAGTTGCACCATGCACAACTGCTTTGAATATCCCACCCACTATTTTTGGCTTGCCAATCAATATTACAATCGACAAAAACAGTTTTTTATAATTCCCATTAAGTTATTTGTAATATTTTATGAAATGACCAAACCCAATTTTATGAGTATCGGGAGAAAATATGTTGTAACAACAGATTCTTTTGTTCCCAGTTGTTAAATTATATGCATAAAATTCACAGCTAGGATCCTTGGATAAAATCTGCAAATGTGTGGCACTGAAAGTATCCCTTATATAGAACCCACACCCACCACCTCACTTAACAGATCTACTACACCTAAAAAATGTGATAGCCAGGAATAAGCACATCACAGTCCTGCATTTGTAGCAGCTGCTATGTTTCAGATAAGGAAACAATATCCAACTAATGTTGTCTAACCCTGGCTCTAAACTTGCCAAAATTTTAAATTATACTTCTGATATTTACATGGGCCACCTGACTCTTCCCTTCTAGTGTTGAAAATCCTGTAGTCATTGGTCCAGGGTTAGGATGACAATTACCCAAAATCAGTAATAAATACAATACCAAAAGATGTAAACCCAGTTTAGACCAGTATTTCACTTTGCAACAGTTTGGTTTAGGGACAGCATTATCATTAACTGTACTTCTGTAAAATCCTGAAAAGACAAAAACAAACTGTAGCCTCAACAGAATGGTATGAAAATGTGTATACTGTAGTTTTAAAATGTCTAATGTAACATGGCTTGTCATATAAAAATGTAAATTTATAGAGGTAACTTCAGTCATGAATGAACTGGAAAATAACTTCTTGTAGTCTGCTTTACAGGATCGTTAGAATTCCCAACCATACCCAAGGTACACAAAAAAAACAAAAAAAACATAAAACAACCCACCTCTCACCGCTGTGGCCAGCCGACAACGGAACAGTACAGGAATGCGTACTGGACAGTGTGTATGTACAGTACGCGCTGCTGTAGTGTTCAATTGGTGGCTTGTCATGATGGTGAGAGGTGGGTTATACCCGTCACCAGCCTGAAATGGGTCATGGGGGGGGGAGCGGGGTGGTCAAGTGCTGCCTGTTGGGAGGGGTGGGCCACTAGACTATCAGGGATACTCAGGATGTTGGTGAATGGCCGCAATTTTTGGGATCAGGGATGGGGGGATGTTTGCAGCTTACAGGGTGCGGGGTTTCCCTTATGGTACTGGGGGTGGGGGTATGCAGCAGTCCTGCGGGGCTTTTGGTATTGGGGGGACATGGATAACCCTACATGGCATTCTCATGCTGTTCCTGGATTGGGGCATTGGGGGTATGGAATTAGCCCTGCGGGGCTTTTGTGTTTTTGGATCAGGGCAGTGTTGGGAGGAGGGTGACATACCATCAGGGGATGGGCGAGCTGCACATGCAGTCAACCTCCGGAGGCATAAGTACAGTTACACCAGCTATATGCTGGTGTAACTTACGTTGATGGTTTTCCCCCGGAGGTTGTTGGAAAATAGCACCCTGGGGGACTTTGTTGTTGCTGCCCTTCCAGAATAGGGTGCATCTGCTGCTGTAACCCACCTAGTGCCATGTCGCAGGGGGTTTAAAGCATAACTGGTGGTGTAAGTCCACTTTGGCACAAGCAGCCTGCGACATTTCACAGCCTGCTTTGTAGAATATCGTACGTTGCAACTGCTGGCATAACTTGCTACTTGCACCATTGTTTTGGCACAAGACAAGTTATGCCAAATGTAACCTTTTGAGAATTGGGGCCCTGTGTGTTTGTGTCTATGTGTCTGCATCCAGCTTTGATCCATTTTACAGCATAAGGAGGCCAAGTTACTTTCTTGCTTAGGGTCACATAGCAAGACAGTGGATGTGATCAGATTTGAACCTAGGCAGAACCCTTGTTTCTGGTTATGTGCTAACAACTAAACCACACTGCTAGCCAAGGAGCAAAAATAATATCACTGTCTACATGTAGAAATGTGTAATAAATTTGCAGTCTTTGTACAGTTTGATATCTTTTACTGCATTGCACAAATGTTACAGTAAATAACTACAGTGCCAACTAAGAAAGTTCTCCAAGATTCAAGATTGCAGAATAGAAACAAAAGAAATAAAACCTGCTATATACAATTAGATAAAATCCTCATGGAGATCTCATCAATGGCAGAGATGAGAATATTAATCTAATAAATGTTACTTTTCAACCTGTAGCCAATATCAGCAGTGGGACTCAAACAGTAGGCTACATAAATCAAGATAATTCCATTCATCCAATGCCAAAATTGGATTTTGTTTGATAACTGACATGCCCACTGCTGGTACTTGTGGTGGGACTCAGACCTGAACGTACATCAGGTATTAGCAGCGTGATACTCATGCCGTTATAATGCTATTAAATCAAATCCGTTTTATCCTTCCTATTATATGTAATAAGTAAGTAGTAACAGTTTTTTTTAATCTATTTATGTACCTACCTAACCGGGGCATCTCTTGGGGATTCATGTTCTGCTCCTCAGCTCCACAGCCCATCTGAACTGCCACTCCCATCGTTACATCGGGTTCAGGACCAAGAGCCCTGCCAGCCCAAGAGTCCCCAAGGGGAGAGTTGGGAGTTGCGGCCGACACTGGGCATGTGGCCAGGGCAACTGATGGTCCCATTGCCTCATTTGGCGGTAGGGGACTTTTCCATTTCTTTCCTCCCTATTGGCTGGGAACAGCAATGCACTCCAGTGTGCTGCGTGCTCACTCCTGAGCATGCCCACAGTAGCGCCTCCCATCCAATCCCCACTATTTCTGGCTCCCAACTGCTGTAAGCCCCTGGCACCACCAGAGGCAACTAGACTGCGGGAGCATGAAACCCCCCCCACCCCAGGGAGGGAGAGGTGTCCTCCGGATGCTCAATCCCTACCCTTCCCTACCAACCGCCAGCTTTCCTAGGCTTGCTCCTGAACTCAGATTGCTGGCATGGCACGGGGCGTGGTGTCCAGCACCTCAACCCTCAGTGCTGCTGGGCCAGCCAGTAACAGTTTTAATAACAAGATAAGTTAATGTCATTGCTGTGCAGGCATTTATTTGATACATTTAATTTTCATTATTTTCCTGTTGCCCATGATAAATAGCCCTTGTGTGACTCAAATAAAATAAGCCAGTTTCCAATGTCTTTAAAGTAAGGAATGTAAGCCTTATTAATATACAGCTTACAATCAGTTCAGATTAAATGACAAATTATTTTCACGTTTGAGAGTTCAGTGGCTGTAGTCTGACTCGAATCACCATCATGTTAATGATTACTTCTTCTACTGAAACCTGAGAGGCAAGAAATATGCAGGATTTCATTAATCATTTCAAGTTATCATTCATAACTTGGTATGGGGCTCTGATGGTGATCATATCCATCCACCTAAGTCATATTACTTTAACTTATAACATCACCTAATGAATCCTCTGACATTTGCATTCAGCATCCATCCGCTCCTCATGGCCAGTGGCTCCCCTGCCCCGAACACTCCCTGATATGTTTGTAAAGGTTTGCTCTGGTGTCCAGTGGTCCCACCCCCTCCCCATAGGTTTAAACCCACTGCCCCCACCCATCTGATCTGTCCTCCACACCTCATAGGTCCAACCCTGCCACAAGCCCATCTGACCTCAAAGCCCCCTGCGACTAGCACAGACCCGCCACTCAACTACATGACTGAACACCAACAGGTCATGATCGTGAACCTACCTTGCCCAGCTGATTATAGCTGGTGCATGATCACGACCCATCAGTGGGTGGCCAGCCATGGAGGTGAGCAAAGGTTCTGTACCGGTCAATGAGACAGGGTGGCACGCTGCGGTCTGGACTTCTGCTTAGCTATCCATTTAGGATGGCATTTTAATCTAATGACATAGTGACTTTCAAACTTTCCTGCATTTGTGATGGCTATTGCCTAATGGAAAGGTTCAGTGCCAGAGTTTGTGACTTCTGCTGGCTAAAGAGTAAACCTGACATTGTAATTCCACATGTGACCAACATCTATAATGAATGTGTACTAACCATTGAAACAGAAAATCTGAGTACACAGATGAAGTCTGTGTATGTGCGTGTGTATGTTGTGTTGTGTCTTTTCTTTGTATGAGTGTGTATCTATGGCTGTGGTATAGTTGTTTGAGCCTTTCTGTGTCTGTGCATACTTAAGTCTGTGTGTGTGTGTGTGTGTGTTCATGTACATGTATGTGTGTGTGTGTGTGTGTGTGTGTGTGTGTGTGTGTGTGTGTAAGACTTAGTTTTTTTTTTCAAGCCTTTAGACCTGCTTCAAGTATTGTAGCATTATACAGAGTACCATGTTGTTACTATATTTGTGTGTGGCAGGCAGTGGCCAGCCATAGAGGGCAGGTCAGTTCTAGTCATTGTCGTTGTCACTGAAGGAGGGTCGAGGGTTGGAACTGCATGTAAGGACTGAGAGGGTGGTCCAATTACAGCACCAAGGACTGTAACAATGCAATATCATAAAGATGAGTGTCAGGCGAAAGATGGAGAGGTGTCCACTAGACTACCAGGGATAGTAAAAATATACAATATAATGTTGTTGTTTTGTTTTGTTTTTTTAAGTCTTGCACACTGCCTCAGCCTCTGGGTGCTTTTCATCTGTGCTCCCCTTCCAATATTTATACTTCTTTTTTATTTTTCAAAAAAATCATGCATTGGGTATTTTTATATATATAAATTATTTTGTCCCACTCCAATGTCAAGATCCAGACATATTCACTTTGAAATTATATTTTTCTCATTGATTTTTCTTAAAAAGTCATATTTAACTTTCTTAGTTCAGTCACTTAGTTCAAAAGCTATTTCCGAAGCTATTTTGTATCAGTCACTCATAATTCAAAAAAATTCCGAATATGTCTGGGTCTTGACGTTGGATTGGGAGAAAATGAAGTAATTTATATATATATATAAAAATACCCAATGCATGATTTTTTGGGGGAAAAAAATATAAACATTGAAGGGAAGTGTATGTGGAAAGCACCCAGAGGCTGAAGAGGTGTGCAAGATTTGAAATTGAATTACCCTGCCATGGGTGCACCCCAGAACCTTAAAGCCAAAGAATTCTAAAAAAGGGATAAGAGCAACACTAAATCGGTGTGTGTTTATACAATATAATGTCTTGGTAATAACCGATTTGGGTGGTAATGGTGCTGCGGAAGGTGGTGGGGGGGATGATTTTTAACATTTTAACATTTATTTCTTGGGGTGAGACTGAGAAGCAGACGGTGTGTGCTTGTACAAAATGTGTGTTTCTGTTCAGTTGTGCTACAGTGTGTGTTTTCAGTTGAGGTGTCTCATAATGTACATGTCTGGTGCCTTTTAGTACTATTGGTACTTTGATTTTATTTTCTTTTTTTTATCAGTTCTGTCATGGTCTGAATCATCCAGATTGATATAAATGTAGAGACTAAAGTGAAATTTAAAAATTAGAAAACTGATCTCTCAGTTTCCCTGGCACTTTACTCTGTTCATCTATCATCTCTTTCCAATATCTGGCAACTCTTTCAAAGAGCTTGATGAACACTGTGCTGTTTTATTGCCAGTGTTGCTGCTGCTGCTGTGATCTACTGAATAAAGTTAATCTGTTGTGTAAAAACCTGGAGAATTTGACTTCCTGACAGTTTCTGAACTACACTATGACACTGTAATGAAATATTTCAGTCACAACCATTGTAGCCGGGGGTGGGGTGTTGTGATGGCCCTGATTCTTGCCTATGTCTTATTCATCTCTTATTTATGAATATAAATGTATAATAGCCAGGATCAGCTGCTGGATCCACTTCTTTACTGGAAGAAGAATGATGTGACACATATACATGACTTGATGATGACTAGTACCTGAGAATTAAATAATGATAATGAACGAGGGTTTCATTATTGATTACACAGCAGTCAATTAATTTAATTGTTTCAGCAGATTACATTTTTTATTGAAGTGATGTGACGGTCATATAACATTAATAAGTATCCTTTAACTCTTGTTCTTCCTGATCATATGTATTCTAACACGCCCCTCCCCCTTACCACTTAGAACTGTCTTACACAGAACCATCAGCAATACTGACATGAATTTCACCATAGGATAAATTTGCACAGTTTTTAGCATGACAGACAGTCTTACATTAATAGACAGTATATGTCTCCAGACCCTTATTTTAGCACTTCTGATCCACAAAACTTGTAAAAAGGAGAAGCATACAAAGAAAAAAAAATGCTCCATCTGAGCACAGAAATTTTTTAATATTAGAACTAGAATTCAAAGTTAAAAAAATGAATACTTCAAAATGCATCCATTTTTGGACAATTGGGAACCTGCTGCAGAAAAAATATTGAGCATAAAAATGTCCTGAAGCAGCAATTTTCATGCTTTAACTTGCAAGAATCTTAGGCTCAAAGGGAAATTGGACTGCTCCCTTTCAACACTTGAACCATGGTACCAGCAGTATCATTCAGCAAAAATGTAGGGAGCAGCATGGCTTCAGATATGGGCACAGTACAGTAATGCCCCAAAGTTGGGGCATCCCAGAAAATTAACTTCAATAAAAAGATTAAGGGTTTACAGGTGCCCAGAGTGCCTGCTGTAGGTGTAGGCAGCAGGGTACTTGATAATGGAGCCCCTCTTAAGTGAATTTCCCCTCCCTATAGTGGGGAAACTGTAAAATAATATAGAAAAGTGCCTTGTGCACTAAAAACCTGGTCAAAAACCAGAATTAATTGCAGCACATGTCACAATGATTTGGATGGAATGCTGTGCTGAGCTGCTCATGCACAGCATTCCAGTCCAAAACACTCTAGAATTAGAAGTTTTTGTTTTAAAAAAGTTTAACAGTTTTTGAGTAGTTCCTGCTAGGCTGTGGAGGAGAGAGGGCACCACAAACCAATGGGAAACCTGTTGAGGGCTTACCTGTGTTGAAGCTGTTTCCCTGAGGGTTTGATGGTATGCCTGCTCTGGGCTCCAGCCGGTGAAAACTCCATGATGCTCCATTTAAATGTCAAGTTACCATGGGCACCAAAGAAAGTAACCAGCCATTTGTCGTAGTTTGCTATGAGCCCCCGCCGGTTTATTGTTTTAACCTCCTCCCCATGTTTTAAAGTTAAATCTGGTCCCCCATCGGCAGCATAGAAGAGCCGCATCTCGACCGTTTTCCTGTCGGCTGTCTGAGGCCCCCAGTCACCCGCTGCATTGCCAGCCGAACTCCCTCAAACTGCCAGTGCTCCTCCCGCCTCCCAGAGACTGCAGCAACCTCCTTCCAGCTTGTCGTAGTGGTGAGTCAGCAGCAGCTCACTGATATGTGCCGACTGCCTGTGAGGAAGTGCCTGTTGGTTGTTTTTTTATTTTGGAAGAGCGCAGGAGGCACAAAGAAAGGTGGCCAAGTGCTGCAGGGGCATCTGGTCACTAGGACCTGAATGAATATTTAAAAGGGGGTGAGTGTAGTGACACCCACAGGAGGGGCGTCCTGTTAAGGCTGAATAGGAGGCCTAATGAATATTAATGAAAGAGGCAGGACTAGGGTGGTGACTCAGGCCTGAGTGGCATTAGACTCTTTGTAAGCCAACAGATTTAAAGGGGCTATGCAGTTAAAAGGGCAAGGCAGGCCCAAAACAAAGTGAATTGGGCTTTCAGGCCCAAAGTAAGGTGGGTACCAGGCCCCAAAGTAACGAGAGCAAGTCAGACCCAGAATAGGAGGGTGCCAGGCCCATTTTGGAGGGCACTAGGCCCACAGCTAAGAGGACATCAGGCCCAGTTTAAAGCTGGGCACCAGGCTCATTTCGGATTGTGCTAGACCCCACAGCATTTAAGAGGGCATCAGGATTGTAGGGCATCAGGCCCAAGATAAATGTAGGACATTAGGCCCGAGGTAAAGCAGGGTTCCAGGGAAGCCCCAGCCCAGTGTAATAAGGCAAGCCAGCCTAGTGGTAGTGAGGGCAGCCCCTGCCTAGCGGATTAGGGCAACCAGCCTAGTGGTAGTATGGGTAGCCCCGGCCTAGCGGAATAGGGCAAGCCTGCCTAGTGGTAGTGAGAGCAACCCTGGCCTACTGGATTAGTGCAATCCAGCCTAGTGGCAGCAAGTAGGGCATATAGGCCCCGTAGCAAATAAGGCATTTAGGCCTTTAGTGTTCAGGCAATTAACATAGTGCAAGTGGTACCCTAGGTGTAAGGGTTAGGGCATCCTTAGCAAAACGTTCAGAGGTAGCCAGATCCTATTCAGGTAGACCCTACACTTAGGAAAAGGGGTCCACCCAAGGGTGCTTAGTTCACAAATACTGTGAAGCTACTGTAACAACTGTACTGTTTATACAACTGTGATTGCTGAAGTATTTGAAAGACTGTGAACTTACTAAGAAGCACCAAGACTGTATTGTATATGGATTGTAATTATTTGCCCCTGAGTATCTGAACTATTGCCCCAGGTTTTCTGAACCATTGCCCTAAGTGTCTGAACTATTGCCCCTGGTTATTTGAACTATTGCCCCAAGCATCCGAACTACTACCCCAAGCATCCAAACTATTGCCCAAAGGATCCAAACTATTGCTCCAAGCATACGAACTATTGCTATGAGTATCCAAACTATTGTTACGAGCATTTGAACTATTGCTCCAAGCACCTGAACAATTGCCCCATCTGTAACAATTAGCCCTAAATTTATAATTTGCCTTTCCTCAGCAAATCATCGGATCATTCCACAGTCCCCTTGGCATTGCAGGATGGTGCATCTTTCAGCTATATTGTTACTAGCGTAAGGGGACAGTCTTGATCTTCTACCACAACTGCAGTCCCATAGTATAGTTTGTACTCCTCTGTACTCAGAATCAGTCTTTACCCAGAAGAGGATGTCTTCTTAGCATTCTTCACTCAAGTGAGATCATCCATCAGTGCATCTCCTCTGACTGTGTTGTCCATCGAATTCGAGTCCGTCACCAGTCTCACAAGTCGTACCCCCGTTTCTTGTTTTCACAGCTCGAAGGTACATCCGCCAAAGTGCATTATGACAGCCCTGGCAGTGTCATTTCTTATGGTTCCTGTTCCAGATGTCCTAAAGTTGGTCACCCTCCTCAGAAGAGTGTGCTCATCCTGGAGAACCTGGTCTGCACCCCTGCTCATTCGCCAAAAGTCTAGTCCGAAGCCCAGTATGGGATGCGTCTGCCAATTCTTTGTTTTTGTTCTAGTTACTAGTGACAAGATTGCAGAATCAGCCATCATCTTTACAGATTCTTCTGGTTCCTAGTCCTGTCGGAGATCCTTCAGAGTTTAGCTGGCCCTTGGAGTACTGCAGAATCCTTCAGATCGTGGTAGTCCCGCATTGGATTCGTCGCCACACAGGTCCTGATTTCGCTTCGTCCTTGGCCACCCTGGAAATGGGTTTTGGCCGAGGAACCCTTTGTTTCAGTTGGGAATCTGACAGCCCATCAGTAGGTTATTTCAGGAACCAGTTGCTCTGGTTCTTTATTCCGACAGCCTTGGAGAGAGTGAACTTTGCCAAAGAATCATATGGTCTGTTTAACAAACCTCTCATCACCCAGTGGCCTTGACAAGTTCCTTGCTGGGAACTGCATTAGCACCTATTGTTCCGTTTGCTTTCCCTTCATAGCTTTCATAGCAGACCGAAGGTGTACACAAAGACACCAGACCTCTGGACTCTTGTAACATCTGGACTTTGGTAGAAGTGTGTAGTGATAGTTTAACCAAATACTGTTCTGAGTAGTGTGTGTCATCTGATCCTCACCTAAGCTTATAGATAGGAATAAGAATATTAGAATAATTATAGAATAATAGTAGCAATAGGCCATGGTGCACCCATAGAGAAGAATAAGATAGAGTTTAGACATTTTAGAGTTTAGCTGTAACTGTTTAGATATTCATAATGCTGTCTACACTCCCTACTGTTTTTGTGGTTGGTATGTTTCTGTACGACCATGTCCTCTGTCCCCTCCTATCTAATAAATGTCTTTGCTTCATCCAGCCTCTGTGTATGACTCCTGCCTCTCCTTGTCGAGTGATTTCACCAGCCCAACCCCATTCGGACCTTAAGTGGCCCCTCACCATCCCACCTGCTTAGGGTGTTACTGGCGCTGCTGGTAGTGAGACAGTTCCCTTCACCATTCTGAGTGAAGAACCCCGAGGTCTACCAGTGCAGCGACCATCACAAAATTTTTGGCGTAGTCAGCAGGATATAGAAAATGTTCCAAGGAGTCCAAAGCCAGAGAAGACACAGAGCAAGATGTTGCTGGGAACAGAAGGCAGTAGTGGACAGTGTGGAGGAGTTGGAGGAGGTCCAGGTCAGGTGCCCTGGTCACCTTTATCCATGCCATATTACTTAGGAGCACCCTGGCTTCCACAGTATGCTGGGAACAGGATAGTGAAGATGCCAGTATGCTGGAAGAGTTTTGCTTAGGATGCAGTTCATGTTCAGGCTATATCAGATTTTGGAAAACCAAAAGATAGAGATATTGATAGGGCAGTTGAGAGGAGTTGCCCATCGTGAGGTCCAGTCCTGATCAGAAAGGGAGAGAGCCACTGCTGACCAGATCTTTCGTCGCTTGCAGTACACATTTGATATGCAAACTATCTCCGACCTGAAGTTGCAGTTCTTGTCACGCACTCAACGGCCCCAAAAAACACTATGGGAGTATGCCTTAAGTCTACAGTAGGCACTGAGAGCCATTGAGAAGATCGACCCAAGGGAGGTAAAGGACCCTGATGGAACCTTGATAGAGAAGTTCGTAGAGGGAGTACATAGTGAATCCCTAAAAAGAGAGCTCCGTTTGCTCCACTGGCAAAATCTCAATGCTTGATTCCAGAATTCTAAAGAAAAGGCCATAAGGATGTGGGGGTGAGGAGTCACGTGATGTCTGCTTGTTGAGTGGCAGCAGGGGTTTGGAGCTCTCCCCTCCCGCCAACAAATTCATTATATTTGGCGATTTCCCGATTAGGTTAACAACTAATTTTATTTCTACCGGCACAGTCATACTCCGCCTGTCAGCTTTCGGGCGTTTTCGGGGGTGCATCTCAAAATTTGCAGACAGATGGAGGCAGACAAAAAGCAGGCCGCAATCAGGCATACACCGCCTGCCACGCCGGAAAAGATGCCCAAAAAACCACAGAATCAGTCCGGAACCACCTCCGATAGAACGGCAGATAAGAATCAAGCAGCCAGCCCTCTTTCGGAGGAAAGGTTCCTGCAAGAGATTGCTCCTTTAAAGGACGTGCTGCAATCCATCACCGCTGATCTAAAGTCCATTCGTGGGGATCTCTCAGCGCTTACTACGAGGGTATCTGACTCAGAGGCCAGGATATACTCGCTCGAGCAGGGGAAACTCACCGCTGAGGCCAAGATGGCTTCTTTAGCCCAGCAAGTCAGGAAATTACAGGCGAAAACAGTGGACTTGGAGGGTCGGTCAAGAAATAATCTAGTGGTCTTGGGCCTCTCCGGAGCTCGAGGAGGAGCTGACCGCATGCTTTCTTCAAAATTTTGATCAAGATAGTAGGCCCTTCACCCTCAACCCCCACTATCATCTGGAGCGGGCACATAGAGCTCTCAGGCCCAGGCCTCCACCGGCTGTCCCCACGACCTATTATTATGAAGTTCCTCAGTTATATTAAGCGACAACACGCCTTCAACAAGTCTCGGAGCTGCAGGCTATTACCTGGGGATCATCTAAACCACGACGCTCAGGATCTACCAAAAGAGAGAACCTAAAAGAGCTGCCTTTCACCCTGTTGTACAGAAGCTGGTTGCTGCAGGCATTCCCTTCGCATGCCTCTACCCGCTATCCTAAAAGTTACTGTTGATGGAAGTTCCCTATAGCCACGAATCCCGGACTTGGCTCTCAAGGACTTGTCAGCTAAAATGCCTAACCTGTTTACTGTCAATGCCTGATTTGATGTCCCTGGTTTAAATCTCTTGGCGAGGTTCTCTCTGGTTGATTTGGGGCCTGTGATTTAACCTTTTTTTTTTTTTCCCGGCTCTATTCCTGATAGCTGCCTGGTTCAACCCTACCTGTTTGGCTGTTCCTGAGGTCGCTGGGTTGACTGGGGACTTCGAGCGGCTGGGTGGACGCTGAATTAGGCCACGTTGGTCTCCTCTACCTTCCCTTCCTCTCAAGAGTAAGCTCACCCGGAACCCCCTCGGGCCGGTTGATGTTTCCTGGCGTAATGGTTTTCTAGCTGGACCGGACTGGTCCTATTGTTATTTGGCTCCCCCGTGAAACAACCTGCCCTCATCGCGATGGTGCCTCATTATTGATTTGTACTCCATTTGTTTCCTTGCCCCTTTGCTCCTGCCCTCGCCGACGGTGAGTCAACCTTTTTTTTTTCTCTTTTATTTTATTTGAGTTTCCTATGCTGGCAGAGGTGCTGGGGCTAGTTAGGGAAATCAGCTGTTTCCTGAATCCAAACCGGGCAGTTGTTGGTGGGGGGGGGATAATCCTGCGCCTCTGGTGAATACTCAAAGCTGCATTGCGACTGATAGAAGGGGGTTTGCAAACCCAGTCCCTAGTTTGGGGTTTCTAACAATTTCTCTGGGGTGGAGGGGATCACCTCCTGTTGTGGCTCACTGTACTCTGGTCACTTTCCAGTCTACAGGACCCCTATAGCCTGATGGGATTTGGGTTTGCGTTGGGGAATTAGCTGCCAGGCTATCACCTGTTCCTGCACTTGTTTTAGGTCTGTCTATGTCTGGGATGATTTGTATATAGTTGGATGGCTTTCTTGTGGTGGTTAAAGGGGTGGGAGGGGATGTTCCAGCTATTTGGGTTCATGTCTGGTCTGTTCAAAGCTAGTTGTATTTCAATTGCCTAGGGTATCTTTCCTTTGGCAAACCTCTCTTGATAAGCTATGGGTAGCTGGAACTAGGGGTTTAAGTGCCTATTGTATTGGATCATGCTTGTTTGATTCTGTATCTGCCTTTATATTTGAAATGGCTTTAAATGTACTCAAGTTTGCATCGTGGAATGTGCGTGGCTCAGAGGGAAAGTCAAGAGGGCTCAAGTATTTAAGCACTGTGACTTATTTCACGTCGATATCCTGTTTTTGCAAGAAACCCATCTAACCAATGCGGAAACGAAATGGTTGGTCTCGATCTGGTTTTCCGTAGGTAGTCTGCTGTAGGTGGGTCCAATTCTAAGGGAGGTGTGGCGATACTTATCAAAAAATATGTCAACTTTTTGGTAAATACTATGATAGCTGACCCTGAGGGGAGATTTGTACTGATTAAGGGTTCTCTCAATGGGGACAATACAGTTCTAGGATCTGTGTATGGCCCAATAGGGGGTAGTCCCGTTTTTTTTATGGCCCTAGCTGACAAAATTAGTGCCATGCTCCCTTCCCAAATTGTGTTAGGTGGTGATTGGAACCTTCCACCCTCTCATTTGTTAGATAAGGATCCCAAATCAAACCTTCCACCTACTCCGGCTCAAAGGTCTTTGCTGGATTTTGTCCATATGCTAGGCCTTTGTGACCCTTGGCGTCTTTCTAACCCATCTCTTTGCTCCTTTTCATTCTTTTCTCAACCCCATGGATCCTGGTCTAGGATAGACTATATTCTGGTTAGCAAAACCCTTTTTCCGGGTCTCCTCCAATCCGGCATCAAACCGATTATTCTTTCCGACCATGCAATTGTGTGGGCAAATATATCCCCAGGTCCTAATTTTCAAAGGGACACTACCTGGAAGTTTAATACCCAACTTCTAAAAGACACCCAAATCGTGACTCAGATCAAGACACTTATTTTGTCTTTCCTGGAGAATAATCTTGGATCCACTTCTAGATTTGATTGTATCTGGAGTTCCTAAAATGCTATCTTAGGGGCGGAGTTAATCAAGATGGCTTCAGCAGGAAAAGGGCTCGACTGTCTCGAGCTTCCTCCCTTATGGCTCAAATTAAAGAAATGGAGAGTTCCTGTTCCCTTCTTCTTCCTTGTCTCTCTTTGAAGCTCTTTGGCAGTTAAAATGAGTATACTGACCTTCTGAAGGAAAGAGCTGAGTACTGCCTCGTTAAGACTCAAGCCAAATATATTGAGCATGGTGAGAAAGCTGGAGCTCTTGGCTCTGAGACTTCGATCATGGGAAAGTTCTAGATTGATCCCGGCTATCCAATCCTCTACTGGTTCTATTGTAACTTCCCCTAGGGAAATAGCAAAGATCTTTGAGAGGTATTATAAAAACCTTTATAGTGCGCCTTCCTCTCCTGCTTCCCTATCTGACATCTCAGCATACTTAAACGATATTGATATTCCGAAACTTTTGCCCTCTCACATAACTACTCTGTCCGTCCCTATTTCACCTTCTGAAATTGAGGCTGTCATTGCCTCTATGGCTCCTGATAAAGCTCCTGGCCCAGATGGGTTTCCCGCAAATTTTTACAGGGCTTTCTCCAAGGAACTTGCCCCAATACTCCTCAAGCTTTATCAGTATCTTTTCTCTGCTAACATGGTGGACCCTACACTTCTTGAAGCTACTATTATCTTAATTCTTAAACCGGACAAAACTCCTACGGATCCGCGAGCTATCGGCCTATATCCCTTCAGAATTGCCATATGAAATTCTCGCCAAAGTGTTGGCTGAGCGGATTAAGAAATATGGCTCCATCTTCTTAGCCCTGAGCAAGTTGGTTTTGTTCACTGCCCTCTTCGGATCACCCAGAACCCTTTTTCATATCTCCTCATTAGCCCAAACATCCCATCTCCCTATGGCCCTGTCTCACTAGATGCAGAGAAAGCTTTTGACCGCTGCATGGTCCTTTCTCTGGGCCACACTGACCAAGATGGGATTCCCAGTCTCTTTCTTAAATGGATCCAGGTTTTGTATGATTCCCTTCGCTAAGATATACTGTAACGGGTTTTCTTCAAGTTTCAGCTGTTTACTGGTACCAGACAGGGCTGTCCTCATCACCTTTTCTTTTCAACCATATCTCGAGCCTCCTTCTTATTAAACCTAAGTCTTCCCCTGCTTATTAAAGGTTGTCAGAAAGCGCCAGCAGGATTTAGTCCTATCAGCATATGCTGATGATATACTTCTCATGTCACCCACCCTGCTGCTTCCTAGAGCAAGCAATACTGCTCATTAATCAGTTCGTAACCTCTCTCAGTACAAACTGAATATAATTAAGTCTGAAATCTTTCCTTAAATGCTTATACATATAAACATGACCTCATTAAGTTTGGAATGCATTGGTCCCCAAGTCATTAGATATTTGGGTATTCATTTTTCCTCGACTCGGCCCTACTTAAAAAGCTTAACCTGGATACTATTAAACTCAAATTCAGCAAGATTTAATAAGATGGTCCAATCTTCCTATTTCTCTCTGGGGTAGGATTAACACTGTTAAGATGAATGTCCTTCCCGTATCTTCTATCCTCTTAACCTATTGGGTCTCTGGTTGCCGCTCTCTTACTTGCAACAGTTTCACGTGGCTTTCTAAATTTGTCTGGCGCGGAAAGGGTTGGAGTGTTCTTTTCTTAAATTATCTCTCCCAGGGATAAAGGGGTCTCAGGCTTCCAACCTTCTATTATACTACTGGGCCACTCATTTATCCAGATTAGGAGATGGGTCTCAACTTATCCTGATCCTCTCCCGATTTGGCTTCAAATTGAGAAACTGATTCTCTCAGAGTCTAGTTAGATCTCACGTTATCTTTATACTCCCATCTCCATCCTCTCGCAGTGGATAACCGCACCAAACAATCCTTACGCCTCTTAAGTCCTCTTTCAGTGTTTACAGTTTTAAAGATCCCTCCCAAATTGGATCTAGGACAGCCTATTGCTCTTAATCCCAACATTGTTGGGCAATTCGATGATTGTTCCTGACTGGCTCCTCATATTAAAAGCACTAGTCTGGACCAGTACTATGATCAGGATCTCTTCTCTCGTCATCTGACATCCTTGCCAAATTTGGTATTCCTAATGGCAGTGTTTTAAAATATATTAATTAAGGCACCTCATTGCTGAGAAGTTTGGTGCTCAGTCTAGGGAATCCAAGGTCCAACCCTTCCTTTCTCGCATTTTTACTCTTGCTTCTAAACCACACTCTATCTCGCAATATACTCCTTTACTGGACTATAAGTTTCCAAGCCTACCATGGGATCGAATATCTGGTTCTCTACTTCCAGATGTTACCTTGAATTGGCCCTCCGTATTTGAGAGATCTACATAGATACCATACCCAGGACAGGCTTAAACTTACCTAATATTATATTTTGAATAACATGTATTACACTTAGGAAGCTTTTCTGGCTCAAAAGATTAGTTTTCCTTGTACCAGATGTTCGGGATGAAGGAAATCCCCTGCATATTTTCTGGTACTGCACTAAAGTAGCCCCGCTCTGGTCAGCCATCCAAGCCAATTTGGACCCCCTATTGGGCCTTACCACTTTTTTCACTCCTGAAATATGTATTTTAGGGGACTATAACGCTATAGACTGTGTTAAACGTCGATATCATATTGCCCTTGTGTCCAGTGCGGTTAAGAGATTAGTTCTTAGACATTGGACCGACCAATTGACCCTGACCTATCCGGATTGGTTGACTGAGCTCTCGGCTTGTCTTAATGTTGAAAGGCTATCAGCCAGTGTGCGGTGTTGTATGGACCTATTTCAGAAAAGGTGGGGTAAATTATATGCTCTATATTTACACCGTGACCTCTTGGTTTCCCTTTGGTGCCCAAAGAAGCTTCTTCCTTTTCTTATTCGTATCCTTGCCCTCTGCTCTTGGAGAGCGGCCTCTTTGGAATATATGTAACTTTATTAGTATTTTCAGTTATGTGGCTATCTGGCACACTTGGTTTGGGAGGGGTGGTGGGGAGTCATGAGGGATGGGGTGGGAGGGGTATGCTATGGGTGGGGGAAGTTGGTGTTTTTTTTTTTTCTTTTTCTTATTTTATACCAGGTGTAGACAATTGGTTTAATTCATCCTATGTAAATGCAGTTTTTATTTTGCAAATTTAATAAACTTGAATTTCAAAAAAAAAGGATGTGGGGGTCCAGAAGGATGGGAGTGGAAGTGGCAGCCTGCCAATACAAGATGATGCCCCAGAGTGCAGCATGGCCGGAATACCCCATTGAATGCTTGGTACAGGAGGATCAGTGGCAGCCAGAAGCATGTTCAGAAAGGCTACTTTACCCAAGGTCCAAATATGAGGGAGCACCATTGGGGAGTTGTCAGAACCATTTTTCAGACTCCAACAAGGCCTACACCCAGTGGTCTCAACCCCAAGAGCTTCACCAGGAAAAGAAAAGGAACCCAAACCATGAATGGATGGGGCAGATCACGGCTCTTATCCACAAAGTGACTGAAGTCTGCCAAGAGGTGCAGGTCTTTAAAGATGGCTGGAAGAGAGGGCTCTTTACAAGACAACCGAAAAGAAGATGCAGATGCCTGAAGGATATATTTGATGGCCAGAGGAGACCCATCTACAGAAGATGTGATGTTGATGAACACAAACAAGAGCGAGGCCTTAGGAAAACTGACAGACTAGAGACCGAAAGGGCAAGGCGCCAGCTATATGAAGACAGCCGGAGAGAAATTGAAAGAATTGATTACAGCAATGCAACAGCAAGGGTCAGCTTGAGAAGCCAACCAGAACAGCAAGCTAAGGAAGTTTTACACAGTAGAATGGAACTGGTGCAAGAATGCAAATTCCTCAGGGAAACTCTCCAGCAGCAAGAAAAGGAGACCAAAGAACAAACCACACGGCTCCTCCAAAATAACAGAGAGAGAAAAGAGCTCCACAAAGAAATTGAAAAGCTCCAGTGTATAGTTGAGGACTGGCAGAGAAAACAAATCCAGCCATGTAAGGCATCACCTGAAGCTGAGTACCTCCAGCAGAATGATGCTGAGAGAAAGTCAGATTGTCTTGCCCAAACTGTCTTGTACAGTCCAAGAGTAAAATGGTTGTCTGCCAAACAGAACCTGAGATGATGACTGATCTGGAAGAATGTGTTAACCTTTGGGGATCAAAGAAGCTGGACGATGTTACACCAAAAAGCATTTCATTGTCTGTGGGAGAACATGTCATGGTGAAGAAAATCAATCAAGGGAATGATCCGCTTGATGAATGGGAACCTGAGCCTTATATTATTGTAGCAATTCCGTATCCTGACTTCAAAGTGTACCAAATCCAGGCAGAAAATAAGAAGGGAGTTGAAAAGTTGGTATATCAAAGCCAACTAAAACCCTGTATACTTCAAGGAACTGTGGAAGAAAATACTAACTTAGTGCCAAAAGAGAGGCAGGAGCATACCATGGATGGACCCACTGACATAGGGTCCTCAATGCAGTGGTGTGCTGATCCCTGGGTTCACGCATCCCATATAAACCTGTCCTACTGTCCAGTTACTAAGCCTACAGTAAATCATAGGTCTGTAGATTTCCAGGAGGTAGAGTGTGTTTCTGATGATAACATGGTTCCCCAGATCCGTAGGTCGCAGAGGTTCAATTTTGGTGTTCCCACTAAAAGATACATATCCAAAGCTTATTAAGTAGCACCTTCCTTTTCTGGATAGTCCTGTTAAAAGTAATCCACAGACATGGTCACTTAAATAAGAAAGTTTTTTGAAAAGTTATAGATATTTTAAAAATGTTTTAATTAACATACAAAAAAGTTTAAGTTGAATGTTTAGGTGGTAAGATATATTCTAAGAAATTAGAAACCTATAGAAGTAATGTTTAAGAAATGCTTTATAGAGTTTTAAGGGAATACATGGGGTCATGTATTTAGGCAGGCCCAAATTTGTAATGCCCCAAAGCTGGGGCAGCCCAGAAAATTAACTTCAATAAAAAGATTAGAGCTTTACAGGTGCCCAGGCATAGGAGCCGGAAGATAGTAAAAACTGACGGGGCAGAGGCTCAGAGGGGCACTTATGAGAGTAAAAAGGGCACTTTTTCTACAATAGCTTTTGCCATAGAAAAATACAATAAATCATGCACACACATGATGATCATAACGTTAAGAATGCAGTCCCATATAGGAATATTTATGCAACTATAGACATATGAATGTGCCAGCAGAAATAGACCACCCAGTCTAAGTCTGCTCAAGTGTGCAGCTATATTAAGAAAGCAGCTGTCGATCCATTCCCTCCAATAGCTCCACATGACGCTTAACCTGTTACAGTGGTTTACCAAGTGAAACAGAGAGATGCCATGGTAATATGCATACCTCTCAACCTTCTGCCTCATAAATCAGGGACAAGGCTTGAAAAAATCAGGGACAAAGGACCAAAATCAGGGACACTTCATCCAAACTGATGCTATCCACTCAGGAAGCTGGTAGAATAAGGGGCTTAGTGTAAAATTAAATTTCTACATTAGAGCAAGTCTTTAACGTTAATGTTTGACATTAATTTGTACTTATAATCCCCATAGTTTAGTCATGGAAACACAAATTTTAGGAGGGACAGATTAAAATTTTGAGGCAAAATCAGGGACATCCCTGAAAATCAGGGACAGTTGAGAGGTATGGTAATATGTATATCACCAGTCCAAAGCATGCAGTCTTCACACTAATGAGTTAGGAGTTTTTGTTTCCACTAACTTCAGGATAGAAGTTAGCAGTTAAGCCCAACCACCACCGACAAGGTAAACTCCTGAGGCTGGGGAAATAATGACACAGAGCCATTAAGTTTACACAGCTTATTTATTAATGAATCACAGTGTACAATGTAAAGTGTATTTATTAATGAATCATAGTATACAATACTAACATACTAATATACATACTAAAATGCCAGCAGAATAGGCCTAACGGTCTTTCACATCTGCTCGTTTGGTCAGTCCCCACCCTGGGAGCTGACCTTGCTGCCCCCTCACCTTCTCTGGCTTCTCCCTTCCCAGTTCTGGATATTCTCGCTGCATTGGATTTTGCTTCCAGAACCCTTCCCCTGTACCTGTCCCACCACCTCTTGAACCCCTCCACCGTCTCTACCTCCACTAGCCCCCTAGACAGCGCATTCCATGGCTCCACCACCCTCTCAGTGAAGTAGCACCTCCTTCTTTCTCCCCTGAATCTTCCCCCATCCAGCTTCCACCCATGCCTTTTAGTGGCCCCCTCCTCCTTCCTTCGAAGCACCATGACTGTTCCTACTCTATTTACCCCCTTCATTTACCTGAAGACCTCTATCATGTCCCCCGGTCCCTTCTCTCTTCCAATGTGTACATATTTAGCTCTTCGAGTCTCTCCTCATAGGTCCTGTCCCCCAAGTCCCAAATCATTTTGGTTGCCCTCCTCTGGACCCTCTCCAGGAGTTTAATTTTCCTCTTTAAGTGTGGCCTCCAGAACTGCATGCAGTACTTGAGGTGTGGCTTCACCAAACAGTTATACAGAGGGAGTATCACTTCCCTTCTTCTGGAGGTGATCCCCTTAGCGATGCATCCCAGCATCCTGTTGGCCTTGTCTGCTGCCCTCCTGCAAGTCTCTGAGTTGTTCATCTTGACATCCACCACCACCCCCAAGGGCCCTCAGCCATCGAGACTTGTAGCATTCCCCTTCCCCAGGGTGTACACTTGGCCCAGGTTTCTGCCCCCAGGGGTAGTACCTTGCATTTCCCTGCATTGAACCTCAGCTTCCACTTTCTAGACCATCTTTCCAGAGCTCCCCGGTCCCCTGTAGGCCACCCTCTCCTCCTCCCCATCCACCATCACCCCCAGTTTTGAGTCATCCACAAAGAGACTCATCTCACTCCTGATACCTGTCCTTATGTCAGAGATGTAGGTGTTGAACAGGAGGGGCCCAAGGACTGATCCCTGTGGGACCCCACTAATGACCCTCTTTGGGGATGAGACTATCCCACCAACTACGACCCTCTGGATCCGGTCCTGGAGCCAATTGCCTATCCATCTGATTATCTGGTTCCTCACCCCCATTTCTCCCAGCTTATCCAACAGGCCTACGTAAGAAAGATTCAAATGCCTTGCTAAAGTCTAGAAAGAGGACGTCCACTGGTCTAACCAGGTCCAAGGCACTCGTCACCAGTCATAGAACTCCACAAGGTTTGTCTGACATGATTTCCCCGGGACGAATCCATGCTGTCTATCATCCAGGCACCCCGACTTTTCCAGGTCCCCCCTAGCCTCTTCTTGACAATGCCCTCCATCACCTTGCCCACCACCAATGTCAGGGTGACAGGCCTGTAGTTCCCTGCCACCTCCTTTGATCACCCCTTGTGGATAGGCACTATATGCACCACTTTCCAGTCCTGGGGCACTAACCCTGTCCTCAAAGAGATGGTGAAAACCTCCGCCAGGGGTTTCGCCAGGACATCCACAAGTTCCTTCAGCACTCTGGGATGTAATTTATCCATCCCAGGTGCTTTCTCTGTCTTAAGGGACCTGAGGGCTTCCCTCACTCTCTCTGCTGTGATTTCCACTTCAGCTATCTCTTCTCCCTGCTTAGCCTTCCCCCCTTCTGCCAGTGATGCCTCCCCCTCTCCCCAGACCCGCTGATCAGTAAGGGTCCCCCCCTTCTCAGTATCACTGTCTCCTCCCATTGTCTTACTCTTGCACAGGTGCTGGTACCATCCTGCACCCCTCTCCTGATGATTTCCCACCTACTATCAGCATCCATCTCTGACCCAATCCCATCCAAATGCTCCTTAAGGATCCTTCCCATTTCCTTAAAATACGCCCCCCTGAAGTCAGTTACCTCCGTCTTTGTGCAGCCTTCTACCCCTCCTAGGTCCAGGCAGAACCAGACCGTGGCATGGTCACTTCCCGCCAACGGGTCCCTTACCTCCAGGCCTTCAATCTGGTCACTGTCTGCCAGGACCACATCCAGTACCTGTGCCTCCCTGGTCAGTTCCCCCACCTGCTGAGTTAGGAACGTGTCTTGAAAGACATCCAACAACCTCTGTTCCCTGGCCACTGAGGATGTCATAGTCTCCCAGTCTGCTCCTGGCATGTTTAAGTCCCCCAACACCACCACCCTTCCCCTGCCCAGTCTGCAGTGTCTCCCAACATCTGCCACCAGACTCTCCTCCAGCTCCTTCGCCAGTGCAAGGGATCTATACATCACTTATTTTTACTCTGGCCCCTTGTTATCAAGGTGACCCAAATCACCTCTACGTTCCCTCCGCCTCCTCTACGCCTCCTATGCCAATGCAGTTTTTGACTATCATTGCTACCCCTCCTCCTCTTCCCTCCCCCCTGTCCTTTCTGAACATAGTGTAACCCTCCAGGTTCAGATCCCAGTCATGTCCTGTGGTGGCCCAGGTCTCAGTGACTGCAGCCACAGCCACTGCTCCCTCAGTCAGCATTGCCTGGAGCTCTGGCATTTTATTGCCCAAGCTCCTGGCATTTAGCAGGACTACCTTCCACCCTTTCCCTATACTTCCATTTTCCCTGCTCGTGTTCCCATGGGGATTATGTTTTCCTCTGGTCTGCACTTTACCAGTCGGCCTTTTCCCACATTCCTCCAGCTCCCCGGGTGGGGTGGAGACAGAGTCCCTCCTTTATCAGCCCCCCCTCAACAGCCTTTTCTCCCATCCCTCCCCCTTTCACAAGTTTAAACCCCACTTTTCACCAATGAGCCCCTCTATTTTCAACTTAAAGATTCCCCTCCCCTCTGAATTGAGATGGATCCTATCTCTAGCTTACAGCTCCTTATCCTCCCAGGTCTCTCCCCAATCCTCCATCAACCCATACCCTCTGGCCTCACACCACTCCCTGAGCCACTGGTTTATCTCCCTAATCTTCCTTTTGTGTTCCCCACTAGCCCTTGGCACCGGCAGGATTTCTGAGAAGGAAACCTTTGTGCATCGTATGTAATGACAGACCCTGGCAAGCTCCCTGAACCTTGTCTGTATCTAAAGCTCGCTATTTCCCTCATTGTCATTTGTACCCAGGTGGACCAGTATGTCCGGGGAACCCCCACAATCCTTTGCCAGCTGATATACCTCGTGCTTGGCCCTGTGCACCATTAGTCCAGGGAAGCATTTTGTTCTAACTGGCCAGGCTTCTCCCTCCCTATCCCATTTGATACCCCTAATCATAGAATCCCCCAACAGAAGCACTCTGACCACTCCCTTTCTTCCATTCCCCCCCTTCCATGTCCCTTATCCTTTCTACCAGCCTCGACCCAGCCGGCTCCTTTGTTCCTCCCTTATCTGGGTGCACATGCCGCCTCCTTATTTACCCTGGCCACCCCCTCCCGTCTGATCCTATGCCTCTCCTCCTCCCGAGTATCCTTCTGTACCTCGCTAACTCCCCCTCACTGCTCGCGACTGGTCCTTCTCCCCCATCCGCTAAACTAGCCTGGCTTGTCCTACCCTTCCTTCCTGTCTCCGTTTAGTCCCTCCTTGCTTGTCGTGCTCCCCTGGCCTAAACCCTCAGTTCCCATTACTGTATCCTCCTTGTACTTCTGGTCCTTCTCCTTGTGCTTTCCTCTCTCTTTCTCCTGCCCCCCCTGCTCTGATTCACTGCTCCTCCCATTTTCCTGAATTCCAGGATCCCCCTTGTTCCTCCTGCTATCCAGACCCCACCTCCTGCCCCCCACTCCCTTTCCATCTCTAACCACCCCATCATGGCTACATCACCCCCTCATCCTCAAGCAGAAGAAGAGAATTAAAGTGGTTACTGAGCGTAAGGTCCGATCCACCTCCCCGCCTTGCTTCCTTCTGTCCAGCCCCTGCCATCTGCCTACTTCCCTGAGAATGGTGTCATCTGGCCCCTCTTTGTGAGGATCCCCAGTTACCTGCCTGCTTCCTTGGTAGTGCCAGGGTCCCTATGTGACCCCCGTGTATTCTCCTCCACTTCTTTCCCTATGATCCCTCCCCTAGTGCTTGGTGCAACCCTGTGGGAGATCCCATGCCCCCTTCCACAACCATACCTCCCCCCTTCCCCCAGATGTCTCCTAATCCCCGCAACCTCCCCCTAAGCTGTGCCAGCTCTTAGCACACTGGGCAACCACCGAACTTCCAAACCCAGTCCAGTATCATGGCTGCTCCACACCCTGTGCACCCCACCACCCTCCCAAAGATGCCGGCCCTAATGACGTGGGGTCTCATCCCCCTCCAAGTAGGTTTCCTTGGGTGAGCCACCAGGTTGCCCACTAGTCCAAGATACACCCCTACTGCCTAATCAGGTCAACCACTAATCTTTGATACAGTCCCACAGTAAATCAGTAACCCTGTTACTAGGTCCAGTACAACACAGTAAACTTATAAGGGAAGTGATCAACTCCCTTAGCTCCTCTCTCCCAGCCTTTAAATCCAACCCCTAGTGGCTAGAACTACATGAGCTGTACCTGCAGCCTTTTCCTCCAATTGCAGAGCAGGTGTTCCCTATAAATTAGTAGAGATCTGGGAAGGAGGTGGGGAGGTGGGTCGTAGGCTCACACCCGACTCTGAGAGAAAGTGTATCAGCCCTGTGTCTGCCCCTCCAAGCCCTGCAGCCAAAGAACCAGCCCCAAGCAAATCCCACCAAATAGGTTTTAAATCAGAAGAAATAGGCTCCACCAGTGCAGCCTGTTACACAGTGAAACATCCAACAAATGAGCCCACTTACAGCCACCAAACCAGTTTTCAAACTTCCAACAGCCCCAAAAACAATACCTTGCTAGCGTCTTAGAAGTAAGAAAGAAAAGAAATAACCTTCTACCAAGTAAAATCCACAAGAAACCCTGTAAAAACTGTCCTGGAACACAACTGATCCTGTCCCTTTCCAGTTCCTTCTGAGAAGCCAAAGCAACTAACACCACAAACCTGATTCAGCTCTGCCTCCAGTCAGTTAACTGAGTGAGACCTGGCCAGACCATTAACACCCTTCCCCCACTATGCACTAACCTTTGCAGCTAGTGAAGTCAACAAAAAGGAATCAAAGTTCAACTCAAAGCCCCCAAAATATGTTTGCTGCCAAATAAAACAGGTCTCCAATTTAATCAGCTTCACTAACAACACATCAAAATAGGCTTGAAATTAACAGATATAGGTCTCCAATTCAAATAACCAGCCCCAAACAAATCCCACCAAATAGATTTTAAATCAGAAGAAATAGGCCTCCACCAGCGCAGCCTGTTACACAGTGAAACATCCAACAAATGAGCCCACTTACAGCCACCAAACCAGTTTTCAAACTCCAACAGCCCCCAAAACAATACCCTGCTAGCCCCTTAGAAGTAAGAAAGAAAAGAAATAACCTTCTACCAAGTAAAATCCACAAGAAACCCTGTAAAAACAACAAGAAACAGCTACTGTCCTGGAACACAACTGATCCTGTCCCCTTCCAGTTCGTACAATGACAGTAAACAATATTATTGTACAACAATATGGGTATAAAACAGATTTTACAGCAAAGTCTGGATAGAGGAGTAGGCAACACAATGACTGCCTGTGATTAGTTTTCTTTCCACTGCTGCCCGACAGTAGTAGCAGAATACACATCCTTTTGAAACACAGTAGGTTAGCCAGCTGTAAGATGAAAACCACTGTGTTTGATAAGTTCTTGTTTCAGTTCTCCCATTGGTTCGCAGAATGACTTGTTTGATGGACATGTCTATAACACTGCTTGGTTGAAAAACACTGTTAATATTGTGGCAACAAACAGAAGAGCAGGAGGGGAGAGACAAAGAGATAGCAGATTCAGACACTGCTTCAACTGCAGTGACCCAAGTATTCTTGGAACAGGAGGGGAGAGACAAAGGGACAGCAGATTTAGGCATTGGGTCAACTACGGTGAGCTGGGTGTTCTCAGAGACATACGTGATGTTGCCATCACTATTGCTGTTCATGGGGAACAGTTCTGCAGCTCTGTTTTCTGTATCAGAGCAGGCCTTACCATCCAGAGGCACTGGAACAGCAGTGCAGAAAAATCCTCATCAGGCAAGGAACATGTCAGTTCTGGCACTGATGCAACATTTGAAACAAACATGGCTACATTTGACTCTATTGAAGCCATTGGAAGTGAAGCTGTATGCACAGTTACATTGTCACTTACAATACAGGTACAGCTGACAGCTGCAGTGCTTGTGGCAGTGTCAGTGGTATTATTCTCAGCAGCGATGTCCCTTGCATGCTTTGAAGATATTGGTATCTGGGCACTCCCAAACCAGTAATTTAGTGTTCTTGGCATCTTGGCACCAATATCAGCCAGTTGTTTCTCCATCTGTCTTTTTTGTCTCTCAGACCGTGGCATATTTGAATGCAATAATACAGACCGTGCAGGCTCTGAGAAAGAATTTTGTGTATAAGGTTTAGTGAACCCTTCTGATTACCATCTTCTGATAAGGCACTGCAGCATGAACATTATTAAACATGCTAGCAATAAAATGTCTATGGCAAAAAAACATTTTTTATATCTTGCCCTTCCTCACCCCCAATCTTTGTCAATAGTTACTATTTATCCTCAACTACTGGGCCTACTTTAGATTTTCTTGGCTAGTGATCCATGCATCACAATGCTTGTGCGCTGCACCACTATTGCACAAGACATGAGGGTCCAATACAATTTATAATGCATGATTTGGCTGGTACTGACAATGAAACTATTATTTTTTTATGCCATTGTTGTTGCTCAGCTGCCCAACAGTTACAATGGCAGGGCTTTTGTCCATGATTCAGTATTGGGAAATTTGACTCCTCCTCCCATATGTCACATATCAGCCAACCTCTCCCAGGAGCTGCAACTCACAGAATTTTCAAATGTCCCCCAACTTCCCCAACTCCTCCTTCTCTGAAATGCTTACTCCCATTGCTGCTGGGTCCTCAATTCCCTAACTGCCTGGCTCTTCAACCAAGGGTGGGGACAGAGAAAGGCCAAAGTTCAGTGCACACAAGCACTATACGTTATTCACCCAACATTGAATTGTTTTAATATAAGAATCACATCAAACCTCAGTTTTTTTATAAACAGTGCCCACAGGGAGAACTTTGACATAGTGGTACTGCTTTTTAACAAAGCTCCCAATACCACTCACAGTTATTTCTCACACAAGTCATGCAGAGTGCCAACTTCATTTACCACTGCTGAACACATCAGTGCCATACTCCAGTCCAACATGCAAGACAGATTCCATGCCATTGTCTGCCAGTGCCACCACAAACCAGTGCCATACTACGTAAATAACAACATGAATCATTAATTATTCTAAGCACTCTTACAGCTGCCTCCTTCATACCCAGCTCACTTTACAGACACATTTGGACATCATCACTTCTTTTTAATGCAAATAGGGCTCTCTAGATTTCTGAGATGTCAGTCCTGGCAATCCAAGCAATTAGAACAATTAAAGCAACACTTACTTGCACAATCTCCGAGTAAATGCTATGCTTTAAGTTTTTAACTGGAAGATTATTTTAATCAACATTTTCAGCCATGTATATATTCGTCCATATCTGTACATAAACTGGCAGTATTTTTATTATAAGGTGTTTCAGCCAGCGTGAACTGTTTATTGTCCGTTTTGATGGCACACTTCAAAACAGGTCTTCAGCCTAGAGTGGCTGATCTGTTAACTAAAACAACATAAATAACAAATGGTGCTCGAGTGAAAATGATGCTAGATTGGACTGTCAAACCTAGTGCTCCCGGATCCAGGTCTACAGGGATGGCTGTATTTAACAGAGAAATAGACCAGTCAACAGTGGGAATCGTTATGACTGACTTGCGTGTTGTTATACAGCAAACTAAACCAGAACTCATGTTCCACAAGAAATAGGGTTAAAAACATACCCATTATACACTGATAGTGCAGTTTTCTGTGAAATACACATCTAACTCTTTTTCCCCCAGGACACACCAGAAAACAAGCTGCTGTCATCTCATTTTTGTATAAATGAACAGAAATGGCACCCATGCTCTGTATTTCATATTCAGCACATCATTGACCAATAAAGGATTTAAGTTGTTTACTTTGAAGTAGATCCAGAAGTAAATGGTGGTGTGATGCCTTTTATTGGACAAAAACGGATGTTACAAAAAGAAAAACAGTGTTTATGCTTTCAAACCATTACGCTTTCAAACTATTTTGGTGAGGTCTACCTTCAAAAAGAGATTTTGCTCGAGAGACTGTCATGTTAAAATTTATAAATAAAAAAAATAAATGAATAAACCATTCTTTATGTCTTTAGTCTCCTTTCACTAACTTGCTTATTTTCCCTAGGTTTTCTTCATCCCGTTTTAACCTCTTTTGGGGTCTCTTACTCCTCCCTCCTTCCCACACTGTTAAGTGTTATGACAGCTGCCAGACAGGGCACAATTATGTAATTATCTTTTTTTTTTATTGTTCTTTGTTCACACACTATTACTGCTGCTTCCCAGTAGACCATGTCACTTTGTATAAACATACATGATAGTGGCATTGTCATAGGCATTCAGCAGAAGGCAGCTGAGGTTATTACAACCCTGTGCTCAAGTCTGCTGCTAGCTTCATGAAGGACCTGCATAGTTTTTCCCCACTGATTTGATGCCTATTGTCCAAGTTCACAAACCTGTTTACATTCATTGGAGAGCAGAAAAGTGTAAGTTTATTTACTGCAGTTTTTTTCTGCTACTGAAAAAATAACACATTGCACACCCGGGTACAATAAGTAATTCAGCCTGTCACTATACAAGGGACAGTGGATGGGAGACTATGCACAACCAGCATCTTGTGGCACTGAGGGGTTCGGATACCCTGTTACCTTGAGAGTGATGCTTGAGGGGTCCATGGGAATCTGATCCCTGAGGTGGCACAACACACTGGCTGTGCATAGAGTTGCAATCCACTATTCTATATAGTGTATGGAATTCCATGCCAATTTCTGACACTGCACTTTGTTTCAGTGAACTGCTGGTTTGGGAGGGGGCACTTGAGAGGTTTTGGTAGGCCCAAATTATTGACAGTGTGATGCTGATGTCTGACTTTTTAAACATGAAACTGTGGGAGTTATAATATATCCATACACACACACACAAACACCTCCTGGCTGTTGAATTGTGAATTTTTTTTATTTTAGCTAAAACATAGAAGTATAAACATATAAAAGCAACTGCACATAATTGAGCAACCCTTGCCTTGCAGAATACGCAGTTAATAAGAAGGAAACTGATGTTATTTATGTTTTATCTTAACTAGCACAGCAGCAGACAGTAGAGTACAGGTCCCATCCAGGCAATGCAGCTTATTTGGATCGATTGGGATCTTCTCCTAGAGTCCCTGGTTTGAGAGATGAAAGACGATGCCAAGTCAGCATATCAAAATCAAGGTATCACATATCTCCAAACCCTCCTGCTGATAGGACCCGATCTCCATTTATTACAGCCTGTTACACACCTGGTGCCCTCTGTCAAGAGGCATAGGCTACTAAGGTTAGATTAATTATCTGGCAAAAATGAAGCAAGGCCAAGGTCTGGACCCAGTTGGGTGGAGGTGGCAGGGGGCTAGCCCAACTAGGAAATATGAGCTGCCTTAGGTGTTTAGTTTTTCCTCTGAAGAAGCAGCTCTGCAGGCCTTCTTGGTAATAGTGGGTTGTATTATTATATGGGTAGCTAGAAATAGAGTGGCAATTTGTTCTTTTACTCTGTGCTGCCATTCTGTGATCTTGACTTTGTTCCGCGACCCACCACCACCACCACCATCATTTTGTGAAATAAAAATAAGTACAGCCTAGGAAGGCTCCTAGCTTGCTTGCTCTGACAGAAATACAAGTTGCTAGTCAAAGCTGTGGACTCCCATGGAGCATTTAACAATAAATAAAGAATGCAGCCGAGAAGAGCTGCTTCCTTTGATAAAGAAAAGAATCCAATCAATTCAGGATTGACGTGGGATGGCAATACCTCTCTTTTTTCTTTGCCACCACTCCCTGTATTAAATTGTACTTCCCAGGTGACCTTTCTCCAAAAAGACCATTCAGGGTCTAAAGAAACTCACAAGAGGACAGCAGTTTTTGGCCCTCCCTACTCTTTTTTAAATTTATACATAAAAAGAAAACTAACATACCCCTTTTATCAATTTGGTGGCACACTTGAGGATGTTATGGGTTGGGCTCTAATAACTCACTTTTGCCTCGTGGCTGCTATCCACCCCCTAGAGTAGGGTATGTTTTTTAAGCACTGCATAACCCACTCCTTCTTGTCAAAAGAATGTATGTCAGATTTATTAAAAATGTTGCTGAGCAATTGTATAAAAAAAGCCCAGTTTATAGCAAATATTAGAATTATTTTCTAACAATTATTGGAGCATGTAAAGGCCAAAAGAAAACATTCTATTATGGGTAAGATGAAGCCAACAGTGTTTTAAAAATAACCTTTAAAGGATTTATTTCTTCAAAAATATTGCAAGATCAATGTCCTCATTGAGTCCTGGTTTTCTCATCCCACCCAATGTATAAATCCAAAAGGCTTCTGTTTCATTAAGTTAGGCTTCTAGATCCCCACCCCTCAGTCCCAAACTGACTTGTTCAATGCCACAAAACAGAAAACAGTGTTCACCATTATCCCTCATCTCTACAATGTGGGCTGCTGGAGCTTTTCTAAAATCATTGTTATTTCTAATCAAACTGATGTTCTCCTATTCTTATCTTTAACAAACTTTGTTTTTCCCACATAAAAGGCCAAACAATGACTTGCAAACTGCTAGATACACTACCCCTGTGGTACTACTGCAATTGAATAATTGTTGTATAGTAAAAAATCATACTGTTATTTTTTGAGGCAGCATTGCAGGGACTGGGGCACCAGACCAACCTGACCAGGACTCTGAGTCGGGAGGGAGGGAGGACAAGACAAGGGACCGACTACTAAATAAACAAAAACACTGAAGTTTCTTTACAATTCCCACCTCTGCACAGCACCACCTCCTACCATAAAATATGACCCTGCTGTCCTCAGCTGTGAACAAATTAAAGCAGGGTTTTGAGTGAGAAAATAAGTACTCATTTGTTGAGTATTTTAAAACTTTAGTAGATATTATTTTGAAGTGTTTGAGATATATATATATATATATATATATACTGTATATGATACACATATATTATACACACACACACACACACACACACACAGAAAGCAAATACATTGTATTAATTACAGCAGTGTGTGTGTGTGTGTGTGTGCGTATATATACACACATACACACACAAAAGCAAATACATTGTATTAATTACAGTAGTGTGTGTGTGTGTGTGTGTGTGTGTGTGTGTGTGTGTGTGTGTATAAAACCAACCTTACCTCACACATGCAGGAATGTCTTGAAACATACAGTACATCATACAGAGATTTTTTACTTTTGATTTAACAGTTGGATGCACAAGTTAGTTTTATCTGAAGTCATTTACACATATGATTGCCATTATTTTAAACACAATTGCAAATATTTGAAAGTAAAAGTGCTTTGTTTTAATTTTCAATGAGAGACAGTAGGTTTATAATTAAATCTTTCTCGAATTAATAAATTTTGATTGTATTTTAATGTGCATTTGTTTTATGTGTTCATTTGCTCGTGTATGTTTGCTAGTTAAGAATAAAATATCACATAATAAATAATTGTGATTACTGTATACCGCTGACGATAAGAAATCTGGGATTCAGGCTGCTGATGCAAAATCGTGTTATTGTCGCCCTCTACTGGGAACCTAAAATACCTTGTTGGTTTAAAAAATGCAGTTAATCAATACATAAAATATGGTAGCATAAACTCCTGATAGACACTTTCCAAAAGTGCTACAGAAACTATATCTACCGGAAAAACTAATGATTATAATGTACTGTCTGTATTCTCAGAGCTGTAGTATAGTTGGTTCCAGTTATGCAGCTGGTGCAGTATCTCCTTATTATTATAAGAATTCCTGTCACATGAAGTTCCAGACATTATACAAACACTTGTTTACATTTTTCTGGCAATAAACATACACTGATGGAAAAGACCACTTGCATACGAAATGAGATCTCAGAATTAGAAGAGGACTGAGTCTCAGAACTGTCTTTCGACAGATGCTGATATGTATGGATCTGACTCAGTATTTTGAGTGCATGGGAATCCAGTTTATACACCTAAACGAAAACTCTTTCTTTATATACTAGAAAACTGGTTAACTACTGTTTTGTTTGACACCAACGCTGGCTGATCCATCAACTTTTCAAGAGACTCTAGTCGAAATGCTTTATTCTCGAGTCGTGCCTTAAACCTGGCAAATGACAGGAGAATTAGGGACTTTCTGGAACGGAACAAGTAAAATTGCAGTGCCAGGTCTTTTTAGTGGGTAAGGGCTTACTCATACGTAAAATCAATATTTAATTTGCAATGTTCAACACTGTCTCAAATAGGAACCCGATTTCACAAGTACCCTGCTTCTGCACTTGCTGTGCTGTGTTGTGTTGGAAAACTGTACAGTTCTGCTGTAATTAAACTATCGGGATATTTCTACCAAATGTAGAAAAACTAACTGACTTGCACATCAGAGTTCTTAATACTGAAACAGTCAATATTGACACAATCTGTTTCTGTAGGCTATTGTGTACTGTATGCTTTTTGTTAGATAAGACACCACCAATATGCATTTCGGACTAAAGGTACTATCCTACAATTTGACTTTTATTTCATTCACAGCTTTTGCAGATACATTTCTATATATACTGTGCTAGGAAACTACAGGTTTGTTTACTTGCTGGCATTCAATTTGCTGTCAATGTCATTATCAAGACAATAATAAACGCGGTCATGATCACAAAAAAATGTAATTAATAAATCAGACAGTAGTACGGAGTACATAGGCGGCATTGAACTTACTAATTAGTCAGCAGCGCCAGCAGCCAGGAGTTGAGTCGCTTGAATTGAAGAAAAAATAGTTAAACTTGTCTGAAGCCGAAGCGGAGCTGGAGCCTGCAGCAAGTCAGTCAGCAAAGTAAGCGAAGTCCTGAGTCACACTCAACTTACTCAGCTCAAGTCAATGAGAAGAAAGAGTCAGCGAAATGGGATTTGGGGATATGCGTGTGATACTTTTATACCCCCCGAGGAGTTCCCTGGTTAACTTCGCTCTCTCACTTCTCGTTCTCGGTCGGGAGGACTCTCAGAACTTAGTTCTTTTGCAAGTGCGACTGCGGGACATTTAAAAAACAAAAGCTGAAACCTGAAGCGCCTTACTTTTAAATGTGTAAATTGTTGAGAGGCGTGGCACCAGTGAATAAAGCAGTTAAACCTGTTATTAGGGGAATGCTGTGCAGTTATCTGGCTGGCAGCTGGTGCGCTAGGGCTGTCTAATGGCTTATTGGGATGGCTAAATGGGTGCTAAGTGATATATTTGTCGATTGTCGTTCCTCCTGACTCCGAGGCACAAAAACAAAGAGGAGTGTAGATGAGTAGACAGAGGTGGTAAAGCTGCTGCCGAGCTGCCTGCCCTGGATGAATAGAATTAAAAAAAACTAAGAAGTCAGTGTTAAGTTCTACCATTTTACCACTTTGCAACTCGTCTCTGCTGGCCGAGGCATTTAATAACACAGGCAGCAGGTGTCAGTTTCTTTTGTTTAAGTTTTAGTGGTGGGGCCGGGGTGAGAGCAGGCGGCACTGCAGATTCAAAGGAAGGAGCTAGGATAGAGCAAGGGCAAGCAATGCAATATTGTTATAATGTGCACGCAACAATTAATTCCATTCTGCAGTATAGGGGCAATTTCCTGGTGCACAAAAAAGTGGTGGGGTGGCTGCCCACCCACCCCAATTCCCATTTCCGCGCCTATGAATGTTCAGCATTTAATTCAGGCATAGGTGACAATTGTCTGTGTTTAGTAACTTCTTTTATCCACCTGTTATCAGCCATAGTATAATCTTATTGTCTTATTTCAACCACACCTGTAGTACTGTTTCCACTTCTGTTAAACACAGTAGAAAACATATAATGAAGATCTTGTGAGGACTGTGCTTCCTACATGACAGTTGAATAAAGATGCAAGACCCACAAGTAAAGGTTGGACATACATTGTTCATAGTACACTATAAAGAAGAATGCTGGGATTTTCTTTTACTTTTTGAATACCAAAGCAAATAGACATGTTGGCACATACACAAGATGTTCCAGCTGGAGAAAGAAAGCAAAACTGGAGAGCATACCTTTCACCTGATATAAGCAGTACAATAAGGGTCTAAAGTACAAAGCAATACTTTACTTAAATGGTTAACATGCTACTTGGTCAATTCAGTGATGTCTTGCATGCTAATACTGTTCAGATTTTAAAAGTGGGAATATGGTACATAGATTCCAGAAGGAGAGTGGCATTAATAATAACACAAGAATGAGTATGGATCCGTCTCACTACTGCTGTAATGTTTGTAGTTCAGTCCATATTATAGCAATGGGATCCTGATTGGCAGCATTTCATTGGCTGACACAATGAAATCAGCCCTACGTTAATCTTTGATTAACATATCTCTGCAGCCTCACTACAAAAGCAGTGATACACACAGTGGAATCCCATATTTTAAAACATTCTACTAAATAATTCTAAAACAGTTTAGCTGTCTGCCATTGTTTTAGCGACCGATCTGTAGTAGTACCGACAGCCTCAATCAAACAATATGCACTGCCGGGCAATCATAAACAAAGTCACATAAAAAAATGACTGTTTCGAAACTCGCAGTGACTGAATAACGATTTTGACAATTACCATAAGCATTTTCCATGCCCACCACTTCCCTGATCTCCACAGACACAGCAATGAGATCCAGTAAAGAGCGAGCATGGAAACCACAGTTAAATTTGGCCAATAAGATCTCCTCATAAATATACATGATGTATACTGGATGCCATGACACACAACAATGCCATTGGCCACAATACCACTGTCGCCAGGCAACATGACTGCATACAAACTCATATTAATGAAAGCGGAACAAAAAAAATAAAAAACATTTCTCGCAGTAGTTTTCAATTGCTATCACTCTCATCGAATTATTATGCTTCTAAGACTCAGCACATAAACGAGGGTGTCAGGTAGCTACGTATTTTTTAAAAATCACGTATATTTCAACTTTGAGCTCTACTGGATGATGCTTCCACAATCTCACATATTAAAAAAGCCTGCAAAAGGAAAATATGCTACTCTTAAAGCTAACTGTCCCACCATGTTAAAATTACACTGCCACTTTCTGTACCTTACAACACTGCATGACAATGATAGAAATTGTAGCGATTAGTAACGCTACCCCCTATGATGCCATCCCCTAGGTAACACACTCGCTGCCGGACCTCAACACTGTGGAAGGACTATTTTACAAAGAAAAACATTAACAGTACACAAAACAGCTAATTAAACATTAAATTACACAAACATTTTGCTTCTGCCAATACCATAATAGCAATAAGGTATTTCTTAGGGTTATGTTAATGTCCTGGTAATCACACCCTGGGGGCATGTGGCGCACCGGCTGCACCTCATGCATTATACCCCAGGGTGTGATTAACAAGATTGTCTTTAAGAAATAATTTTACGTTTAATTGTACTAACATGTGGCTTATGCATAGGGCTGTCACCTGGCAGGTTTTTTACCTGGTGATCAGGTTTTCTGGGTCCCTATCAGGTAATCCAGTTTTGCTCTATGCTGGTCAGGTATTTGAGCCATTTTGAGTGCTGACATGTTTTTGAAACATATTTCATATTATTCACTGTTTCAACTGTGTGTCCAGCTTACAAACACCTTCTGTTGTCAATATAGCCCTTTGCTTGTGAAAGCAGTCAACCTGGGAGGTGTAAAGTATGGCGATTAACACCATTAGCACTTACTTAACCTAATAATTTCCACTGCATCTCAAAGTGGCATAGCAGCATAGCTGACCCCACCTTTTGTAACAGTAACAGAGCCCGTCATCTGCCACTTTCATTTGCTGGTAAACAGTTTAATCTCTAACAGAATTTAGGCATTTTAAAATGGTTTCAATTATTTTTTTTCCTCAAGAAAAAAGGATGGTTACTTCTTTGGCTTCAAAATAGTACTGTGGACATGAAAAGAAAATGGAGCCGGAAAAAGCTATAAAGTACACATTACAGGAAACAGTTTCTTGTGTATTATATACCACGTGTACTGTTGTATGCTATTTACAGTATGTCCCTTGTCTCCCCCCAGATCATATATGTAAATGATATTTGTTTTATCTCTGTAAGTTTATGTGGTAAACCAATGCCAATAAATAAATACATAAGTAAATAAATACATAAGTAAATAAATAACTAGGAAAAACCCAGGATAGTAACTTTAACAAGTACAGTACAGTAGCTTAACATTTTTTTGAACTGCTGCTTTAAGTGTCATCTTTTATTGATATAATATATGGCCTTCTAGGAGGAACAATGCATGATGAGTCATAAAATGGGGTGGGGCTGGGGTGGAGCTTAGGATCTGGATTTTGCCCTATCCAAAGGTGGCAACCCTACTTATGCATGAAAGGGCCAGATAACCTATGCACTACAGATGTGCAGCACACAGACAATCCCAAGACATAATGCTATGAACTTGGGGCCCATCGAACCCCTTGTGGCATTCTTGGAAGGCAAAAATGCTCCTTCTGCACATAGTTCCCTGGATAATTGCAAATCTACATGCATCTAGGGCATGTCTGGAGGATGTTCCATTACCTCCATGCCAGTAGAAAGGCATGCAGTGCCAGGCAGTTGTAAGGCAGGATACAGCAGCAGGGATCATTCCATAACTGTTGACTCCAATCAGCCCCAACAATGACAAACTGGCTGCAGAGGGACAGGGAATCCTTCAACTTTGCTTCCCCAAACCACCAGGCTCACAGTCGGCCATTTGCAACTTACCCCAACCTTGACAGAGTACAAGTCCAAAACCTTCTCAAAAGCCACTGCTGATGCCAAGTGATGGATTCACTTTGGCACCCAGCACAGCCATCTGATTGAATGTTTGCCTGTATCCTTCAAACTGCCCCTTCCATGCACAGTTGCATAGTGGGTATAGGGCCATGGATAATCACCCTTCAGAGGCCCATGGTTGTACATACAGCACACCCTGTGCCTGTCTATAGGTGTTTAGCTAAGCAGGCTTGGGACATGCAAATCATGTGATCATAGCCTACAATACTGCATGTCTATCATCGTGTCTTGATATAGTTGTGTAGCTGGAGGGGCTAACAAGATGATTACAATGCCCTTTCATTCATCACAAGCACTGTCATAAAGATGTAACAGAGTTGTATTCTGAGAAAAACCTGTGACAGTCAACATGCCTGTCATATATTGTTTGTAACTGTGCCTGAACACTGATCTATTATATTAGAGTACTTCAATGCCATTTTACAAAATTATATTTGCTTTTTATAGGGCACTTGCAAAACTTGTGAATGAACATCAGAATAACTGGGATGTACATCTTGGTGCAGTTTTATCTTCATTGAGATCAAAGGTCCACATTACCACCACATTTTGTCCATTTTTCCTGATGTACTTTTGAGAAGCAAGATTTCCTGCTCTTGTCCCTGAACATGTTCCTGTAAGTAATTTATGTCGATATTAAACTTTTAACATCATCTCAGAAACTTACAAAGTAGTATTAATTCCTACATCAACCATGTTAAATGTGTGATATATGTGTGTGTGTTTGTGTGTGTATATATATATATATATATGTATGTATATATCTATATATATATATATATATATATATATATATATATATATATATATATATATATATGTATTACATGCCACCATCTTCTGGTATGTCATCGACAAGCTACATTCCCCTGTCTGCCCTCACAGCTTGCACATCATTGAGTGGTGCAGCAGGGCCCCAAACAGCAACTTCACACAGTCTTGTTTTGGAGAAGCTGACAAGCACCATGTGCCCGCTTCTACCAGCCCATAAAGCTGCTCCTGATTGCACTGCCACCTGTGGTCACCAAGGTGGCAGTCATGTACCATAGCTGTCTTTTCCTTCTCCCTGGAGGAGACAATCCTCTGGAATACACAGTACTTCTTCCCTGAGCAGCCCTCAATGAATCAAGCTAAAATTTGAGTGATGACACAAGTATTACACCAGCATGGCAGTGGAATCACAACTTTAAATGTGACCATAACAAACATTACAAATCTGATTGCATCTCTTATTGCTCTGACCACACAACTGTTTAAGTCAGTGTATGTAGGAAGTTGTGTCAGAACAGGATACATTTGGAAGGTGAATAGAAAGTGTTCAGAAAATAAATGCCAGTGGGTAGCAGCTAACATATACACACAACGTTATCTGGCCATAGGCTGGTTCCATTAGTTTATTTACAATTCTGTGCGATACTTTAAATTATGAAATGTGTAGAAAGAATGCTAAATTCCAATTTGCCGAGGCTGCTTTCAGCTTGGCTGTTATCACAGCAAAATAGCTCTGTTGAAAGTAATACATTTAAAAAGATGCATTCATTCTACTAAAAATGACCAATTTCATAGTCGTAACAAGGCACTCCAGGGAGTGTGATATGGTGGGTTAACAGCCCTTCTCAGATGCTGGAAGCACTTGGCTATGTCTTTTGCTAAAACCAACCCAAGGTGGGCCATTATTCCACCATAATATACCCCCAGTCATGTCTTATTGATTAAACAACTAGATGTAGAGATTAGCCAGTGACTTGGGTACCATAAGGAGGGGCATCGGAATGAGATTAGGATTCACAGATAAAGCAATGTCCCTACAAGCAAATTCTAGCAGTCAGCAAATGGAGTGGAAAGCAGCACCAATATTTTTTTTAAGTATTGCACATTAATCCTATATGTCCAGCAGGTCCTCCATCAGTCAAACCTCTGCAGCCAGCACCATCATCCACCTCCTGGGACTTACCTCAATCTCCCTAGGCTCCCTGTCTTACCCATCCATGGCAGGACCATCTGGATCACTCCTCTTTCACACCAAGAGGACAATCTGGTATGGTCAGTAGCAAGTGTCACATTCAGTGGCTCAGGTCCTGCAATACAGGGTACATGTTTTAATGCCACCAATGCTGTTTGTTCTGTAATTTCTCTCTTCCCTCCCTTCCAATGACAATTCACATACACATGTGGAGAGGTGTGCAGGTGCTGGACCCTAGCTTGGCTCCATCCACCCTGATCTGATGGCGCTAAGTAAACCAGAACCTATGCTCACCAGATGGCGTCCATGCACTGACAGCTGTAAAGCATCCCTCCCCAAGTTGAAGGAACTGAACATGTACTCCCTGGAGGAGAGGAGGGAGAGAGTGGATATGATACAGACATACAAGTATCTCACAGGGAGGAACAGGGTGCAGGAATACACTATTTTTAAGCGAAAAAGATGTTCCAGGACTAGAGGGCATGGAATGAAGTTGGAGGGAGGATGATTCAGAGGAAACATGAGGAAGAATTTCTTCACAGAATGGGTGGTGGACAAGTGGAACACCCTGTCAGAGGAAGTGGTGGGGGCTGAAACAATCATGGTATTTAAGAATGCATGGGATAGACATAAAGGAATTCTGGAGGTCAGGGGTAAGGGGCAACATACTTCTAGGAAAACATAAACTGAACTTACAAGCTCAAATGGGCAGACTGGGTGGGCCATAGGCCCTTATCTGCCAACACTGTCTATGTATCTATGTCTATGTATCTATGTAAGTTGGCCCTCTGAAAACCCTGGCTCTTTCCAAACCCAGGTCATCAACATAACGAGCAATATCATTTCTGATGCCCTGGCAGATCTGCCATCTGTGTTTTTTGTTACATATTTAGATATTATAAACACCTGATTTATGTTTAAACCATACCAAAACGTTATTTTTACAATGTGTACCACATATAAACATTGATTACAGTATTCATAATAATATTTTTAATTTTGTCAAAGTGAACATATGGCCATATGAAGAAGCCAGCAGAATAATGCCATTTTGTCTCTGGTCTGCTTACATGGTAGGATCCACAGTTTAAGATAGTAATCATTTCACCCCTTCCCAGTCCTCGCAACCTATATATCTGCTCCTTTCATCAACATTACTTTCCCCTTCTGTGTACCACTGCCTCTCTTGAAGCTTTCCCACTGTCATGAAGACCACCTCTTCAGGCAGTGTATTACAATTGGCCACAACCCCCTCGATGAATAACTGTTTTGTAATTTCTCTTCCCACCCCCACCATTTAAGACTGTAACCATCTTTTTTGTCTGCCACATACCTTACAGAAACCCTTTTTGTGTTACTCCTGTTTCAGCTGCCACATACCTTAGAGAGACACTCTTTATGTACCTGATTGTTTCCTTTCAAAATGCGTCAAATCTTTATCAGACAGCAACCATATTTGCTTTTTTTCATGCAAGGTCATATTTCAACAAAAAAGTACTTGGTACCCATACTGTATGTATTATAATGTTGCCTTTAATAATTGTCAGTAGTAACAGCTCTGAATGTTAATATTTCAGTTGGACATACTGAAAATGTCTGCAGAGGGGTCATACGCAGAAGTTGCAGAACAATCGGTTACGTCAGTTTAAAAAACCCAGCAAACAGCAAAACAAAATATACAGAATGCGTAAGCGAAACGGAGGCAGGAATATGCCAAGTGTGTGCCAAAGAAATATGGACAGGTGTCCTACAAGATTGGAGACATTGTGCTTCTGTACAGTGCAAAGAAGAGGGGTCTCAAAGGTGGAAAACTGGAAACTGATTTTCTTGGCCTTACACAGTCCACACAATTACTGGAAAAAAGGTTACTCTAAAAAATGAAACAGGAAAGCTTCTTCAAACAACATACAGCATTGCCATTTGAAGTCTTATAAATTGAATATCAGTCACACAGTTACATTGCTTCAAGTTGAGAGAGAAACAATTAAGACACCAGAAACTGTCCAGAAAATGAAACTGAACCCTTAGTACCCATGAAGTACATTGACATATCTGAAGAAGAAGAAAAACTTGCTTCCTCACCCATACCTGTTGAAGCACAGACTAAGCACTCCATTAAACTAACACTTGCAGTTCACATCTTGAAGCATCCCAGTGTTGAATACTTGACACACATGGGAGACCTTGTTGAACCATCAACATCACAAACGGCTGAAGAGAAAGGTAACTGTAAAAGTGTCTGTAACTTCTGTTTTGCAGGTTTATCTATTTGTTCTACAGAAGTATCACATTTTCATCTTGCATGAATGTTTTCCAAGATATGATAATCATGCATCTTGTCATTTCATACCACAAGTTTTGGGTGAAAGTAAACATAGAAATGTAGAAATCTGTCAGCAGAAAAAAGTGCATCGCCCATCCTGTGTGCCTGATCACTCCCCCCCCCTCTAGGAAGACCTCAGCCCCCATTCTCTGTCTTTCCCCTGTTGGTTAGGCCCATGTATGTATCCCAAGCTCTTTTAAATTTGTCCACTGAATCAACACCCACCACCCATCCTGACAGTCTGTTTCATGGCCCCACCACCTCTCAGTAAAGAATTTCCCCCTGATGTTACCTCTAAATCTGCCCCTCTCCAGTTTGAATGCATGTCCTCTAGTGGATTTGTTCTCACTTAATCTGAAGATGCTGTTGACTTTCACCCTGTTTATGCCTTTCAAGTGCTTGAATGCTTGAGCCATATCCCCCTTTTCCCTCCTTTCCTCCAGTGTGTACAGTCCCAGCTCACCCACCCTTTCCTTGTATGACTTCCCCTGCAGCCCCCCTCACCATTTTGGTTGCCCTTCTCTGGACCCTTTCCAGCCTGTCCTTGTCCCCTTGTAAGTATGGCCTCCTCAACTGTTCCCCATATTCAAGGTTTGGTCTGACCATAGTTTTGCATAGTGGCATGACCACCTCCCTTCTCCTGCCAGTAAAACCCCTCCCTTGCCATGTCAGCATTTTGGGTGCTTTCCCCACTGCCCTGTCGCACTGACTCTGAACATTCAGGCTTTCTGAAATATTGATCCACAGGTCCCTTTCTTGATCTGCTACCCATAGTTTTTCAGCCCCCAAGGCAGTATTTTGCCTTTGGGCTTTGATACACTACATGCATAATCTTGCATTTTCCTACATTGAATTGTAGCTGCCACATTTCTGACCACTCCTCCAATCATACCTCTCAACTGTCACACATTACGAGGTACGTCACTCATTTTAACCATCAGAAATCCTTTGTCCCACATCAAGGTAGTAATATTCCACATTTCTCACAGAGGTTTTAAAGCAGAAATTCGTAATTATCTATTGTGCTCAATTATCAGCAAACATTGTGAACACTAGTGCACTGATAGCCATAGTGTTCTGAGCTTGCAGTGCCATGTTTGATGATTTGTCACACATTTTGCTCATTTGTCACACATCTTGTCACACATTTTGGTGAAGAAAGTTTCAGGGGTATTCCTCCAATCTTGCCAGATCTTATTGGATACTTTCAATCCCCCCATCATATCAACCTTATTACAGATTTTAATGTCTTCCACAAACAGATACACCCGCCCATGTAAACCCTCCTTAATGTCCCCAGTGTAAATGTTGAAAAGTATGGGTCACAGCACCCAGCACAGAGGAACCACACTCATCATCTTTTCTTCTTTGGAGTGCATCCAGTTCACCACAACCCTCTGTGTCCTCTCCTCTAGCAAACATTTTACTCATTTCGTGAGCTTGGTTTCCACCCCCAAGCTGCCCACTTTGCCTACCAACCTTATCTGGGGGACGGTGTCAAAGGCCTTCCTGTTGTCCAGGTAGGTGACGTACACCGCCCCACCCTGGTCACATATCTCTATAACCCTGTGGAAGAATTCATTCATGTTGATCTGGCAGGACCTACCAACTGAACAGCACTATTGTCATGTTGATTAGGAATGGTTCTGGAATTAATGTTATGTAACAGTAATTGCTGCTTTACATTCACAATTGAATTCATCACACATTTAACACAGAAGTACTATATCATGTTGGCCATGGGGGGATTATAAGCTGCTTTACATTAATTAATGAAGCAACAATGCTCCTTTTATGACTACATTTATTTTAGCAAAAAAGAGACGTAAGGCAGAACATCTTATTGTTTACCGTAGTCAATTTCCGCATTTCATTACTGAATATGGTACCATACTTACCCCATTTGCTGTCTAATATCATTTGGTTTGGTCACTAAACTAGCATTTTGTCACTTTACATTACATGCTGGTTTTTAGTTAGCTTGCATTACTTGTTAGTGTTGGACAATAAAAATGATCTATTTAAAATCAATATTTAATCAATGAACAGCAAGTGTTGGACAATACAAATTATCTATTTAAAATCAACATTTAATCAATGAACAGCAGCCAGGCCTTTGTTGAGGTAGTGTTATATAATCTAGTTTTAAAACTGTCCTGTAACATTGTAGTAACTGCTATTGATCAAAAACATATAATACCTTTTATGTATTGTATTCCTCTGAATACTTCTGAGTTCATTTTTATATTGCATTTGTTAATCTTTCAGTAAAACAGCTATGGGCTCACAGAGTAGTTGGACGTGTGGAGGGTTTAGTAGGGCCATACCAGCTGTATGACAGCTCATTTGAAACCCTAACAGACAATAACTGGTTAACTGATGAAGTAACTATTTGCATAACAATATCCTGCCTGTGTAATAATTTTTATGCACCATTTTTTTCACTACTGCTTCATGGCACCCATTATGACAGTCAGCATCATAAACGTACCTTCAATCAATCAATCAATCACTTTATTTAACCAGGCATAAACACCACTGAGCAAGCTCATTTTCAAAGTGGTCCTGGGCACCTTTACTGAATGAAAGCAGGAATGATGTGCACAACAGATGGAAGTGCTTATCCTTTGACACTGATTTTTACAATAATGGTGATTTTTCAAAAATATTTATTGAAAACAGCAACTTGAAAATGAACACTGAGCCAAATTTCTTTTCCAGTTTCAACCAGTGGTTGGAGTACAAGAATAAAAGTATTGTGTATGAATAGTGGTTAAATGTACAGCCAAATTATAAATCAAATTGAAACAGTGGCATTTAAAGTTACCAGTCTTTATAATGGTAACATTACTGACAATGTACCCAGTAACAGTGGATATTCCCATGGTGGTGAAGTCACACCTTTCATCATAGTAATTTTTGGTATTTGCAGAACAGTGAGCTTTTTTTGTTTGCACCCCTACATTCTGAAAACACTGTGACTAAGTACCATATCTCCATTTCCATGCTGTTTTGACCTTAGTAATGAACAGGGTCAGATAACACAGGACATGTAGTACATAAAATTGAAACAGTGTAGGCTTTCCAAAGTTCCTCACTGGCATATCAGGTGCTCTCAGTTTATTACATTAATGTTAATGTCTTATTAATTACATTTACGTGGTTGATGATTATTTGCATGTAATCAAACAGAAGTTTAAGGAACGGGTGAGTATCATTTTGTATAACTTGCATTGCATGTCTATGCCATGATCACAACACTTTACTTTCACTACAACACTTGTGTGGTTAAGAATTAAAAAAAAACTCTAGCTGCTGATGCTTCATGAAACATTTTCAAAAACATTGTATTTCAGAACAATCCAGCTTCTATTCCATTTATCATCTCAAGATTTTTCATTCTCATTATTTATTACTAATCAAATTTGCATGGACCACAATATATTTATGTTACCATTCTTAATGACTGTATAGTTTATTCTCTAATTTATGTCACAATGCTCTGTTGTGACATTCCCATCCATCTTTTGATATGGCAATAGTGATGTTACAAAAACTGGATTATGACCACACAGAATAAGCAGAAGGAATGGAATAACATTTCAGGAGCAAAGCCCCTGATGTCCTGCATATGACCTTAGTAGCAAATAACGAGATGCAGAAATACAGAGGCAATCTGAAATATAACTGAAAATGAGTCTACAGTATTGTGTTGGTCATCAATATACAACAAGGCTGGATAGTGGGAAGGTCAGGTAACACTTCTTCACAGATAGAGTGGTGGACACTTGGAATGTGCTGATGGAGGAGGTCATCTCATTGAAGACAAAGCAGCATTAAGAGAGGCTGGGATATGCATGGTGAAGATAAGGATCATGGGTGGAAAAGATGGGAGGAGTGGGATGGTGGGCGGGGACAGCAGCTCAAGCTGTTGACAGTGCAATACAAGCAGACTTGATAGACAAAATTACCTTCTTCTGCTGGCTTTTCATATGTTTGTGTATATGATTCTCGATGTTGCCACAGCAACCAGTGACCTTGAGAATGCAGCTGTAGATGTCCAATAATTGCTATGGCAACCTTACAATTCATACACAGCATTGTTTCTGGATGACCATAGGCAATTTTTTATAGTGTGTGGCACTACAGTCACAGACAGCCTGAGCCATCAGAACACTGTCCCAAACAAAAGAAAATGGCTCAGCTGCTATGGTTTCGAAACCCATTAGTGCTGTAATTGTTGTGATCATATCTGAGATTGGCAAAGCTTTTTTCATAGTGCTAATACTGCCAATTGCCACTCATGCAAGCTGACACCTACAAATGAACTGATAAGACTTAAAGACCAAAACTGCCATCCTCTGGTGATCTGTGATGTGGCCTCAGATGCAGGTGATTGAGTGATGTCATTCAAAGCTGCTGTGCTGCAGTATTGACGTTTGTACTGTGGCACAGCAGTGCTTTGATGTCACTACTGCAGCACTACAGTGCTGTTGAAGGCATGGATTGCTATGTGGTACATCATTGAACCATACAATATAATGTTTTGTTACAGTTGTTCAGAAGGTGTTTGCTGCTGTTTATACACTATGTATTATATACTGCATTTCTGAACATATACCTCATTTATCTGCAAAGTTAGCATCATTGAGTATTGGTTCTAACTAGTATTTTTACTCTAGGTTTTGGTTAATCACATTTCTGCCGTGGTGACTACATCCATTTTTGTTGGCCGGTATTGTCGGAGGAGTATAGCAAATGTAAGTAATTTGTTATATGGAAATCATGTAACATTTAAAAATAATGAATGTATAATAGTTCAGTTTTGTGCCATTTACTTTATTCATTTATGTATGTTAATGCAATGCAGTGGAATCATACTTCTTTAATAATGTCAATGAAAAGGTGAATGCACAATGCTGTAGCTGTTTCAAGACAAATATCACTATGCAAGACATTTTTGTATTTCTACTTGTTTCTTGACTCCCCAGAGTAGTCAGTGTCAAGCAATTATTTCATGTGCTTAAAAATACAGTGAAGAAGTTGGCATAATATTTTCTCATAATATACTTTCAAAATACTGAAATAGATATCACCGGTAAAGTTGTTAAATTAACCACATTATTGATTTAATGCACTGATCTTAAACAATGTTTATTACTAGCAAGTAGAACACGTTAAGAAAAAAAAGGGGTGTTCATCAGTGCAAAGGCAGACACAGAACTGCTCATTATCCAGTGTCAAGAGATGAGAAAATAATTATTTAGATGCATCAGGGGGAAATAGCAAGTCAAATGGTGGAAGTGCCAGTCTATACCAGGAGGGGGGATACTAAAGAATAAGAAGCCTAAGTAAAATGCTTTAAACAGCTATGTCAGCTCTGTATTTGTGGGGAGTATGATGGTCGCCTGCCAAAGTGTGGCATAAATGCATAGGTACCGGCAGTAAAGGAAGTTGTGTAAATGGTGATCACAGATGACAGGGTAAGAAAGAAGCTTGTTAGCTCAGAAGAAAAAAAATGCAGAGCCATGTTGTGAGCCACAGATGCCACATCTAGCATGATGCTGGCAACCCGTGTTTGTGACTTAGCACTGGATACGGTGGTTTTGCGGTGGACATGCTGGGAGATTAGTGTAGCATCTGCTGGGCTCCTCTCATTTGCAGGACAGTGGAAGGGAGTTTTCTCATGCTCTCAGCTGGCACTCAGTGAAGTCTTGGGTTAGAGCAGAGGTCTGGGGCACTGACATAATGTTGGGAGTGTGGAGGCAGCATGTGGTCCCATGAGGGCCCGCACTCACTGCAGAAGGCAAAGCTCCAAGTCAGGATGGGAAAAATGTAAGAAAATACCTGTCTCCCCATGGCCAAGTGTGATGGTCCCCAATGCCCTTAGACCCTGTAACTTGAGAATCCCCAGTGAGGGCCAAAGGTGGTCCAGATGGCAGGCATAGGTGGCCATGAGGAGCAAAACACTATTTAAAAAAAAAACAACAGGTACATGGCTTACATAATAGGGTTCTTGGACAGCTGACTACAGAAATAGTCAATAACTGTAGAATCTGCTGTGATGAGGTCTGTGGACATGGTGGGTGGTAGGCAATATTCTGAAAAATACAGACTGGTCAGTCATACCTCCAATGGAGGTAAAGTGATGTAAAACCTGGTAAAACATAAGCTTATAATGAGGCAATGCCACCAGGTAGCATCCTAAGAGGAAAAACTGCAAATCCTACTTTCAGCTTTTGGTTAAAGCAGACCACCACAAGCTCTTTCTTAGGTGACTGTGTAGTTCTACAATCAAAAATCTACAGTGAGACACACATCAGGCAGATGTTATGCAGGTTTGTAATGACTCAGTTGTGTCCCTATTGTGATATACCCCATTACTGCAGTGGCTTGTTTTATTTTTCAAGAATACCAACTGCCTCCTTATACTTTTTCAAAAACTAGCAATAGCAAAATAGTGTGTCTAAATAGTATTTATATTTTTCACAGTTGCATTTGGAATTTTACGACTATTTGATCTGTCCTTACAATCCGGGAAATCACTGGTCATTGGTGCTGAGTATTTAGAAGTTGGATTTGATTATATAGAATTTTGACTTTTCCACAATGGAAGTAATTATCATTTATTACTTGGTACACTACCACAACATAATATAACACACCAATTAAAGGGACACTGCCAACTCCCTTAGGGCTCAAAGTGTCCCTAGCTTGAAAAACACATTTAATGATTGCAAACATTCTGTAAAGACTGCTAATATAGCTAGTAGTTTGATTTGGATTCTTTCTTCTTTAAAAAAGGGAAAAACAGACCGACCAACATCCTGATGTTCCACACCAAGACAGGCTAGTTTGCATTCCTTGATCAGCTCCAGCTGCATTTTTCCTGACCTTGGGAACACCCACAACACAGTCTAGCCACTTACAATGTAGTGGGAGTTTAGGAGGCTACTGACTTACGAGTGACAGCACTGTGTGTGGGTGATTCTAATGCTCAGTAAGTAGGCAGTAAGAACAAATTCAGAAATGTAAACAAAACAAGATTGTTTATGAATATACATTACCATGCATTTCAATTCTACTAAACAAGGAGACAGCGTCAATGAATGGTTTAGAAGGTTAGCAGTAATAAAATGTAGGTTTTAACTATAAATAATATGATGAAAAACAGGTTGACAGTGTCCCTTTAAAACATTATACACTCAGTCACTAAAATCCTATAGTCCCACGCCCATTATGAGTAATTACAATAAAACTAAATCAGTGACCACAACATGCTTACCTAACCAGTTACATCAAATAACACACATTACCAAAAATACCTACAAAATTGTCATAAAAGATAAAATAAAATGCAAAACTACAGCAAAACAGTTCATAGAAATGTGTTCCCCACACACAATGTCCTTTTTGACTCTGGGAATAAAACTATCTGCACTGTTGCAGCTCTTACCTCAAGCCAGGACAGGCAGGGAAGGCTTTTCAGATAAACCTGATATTTTTTATTAGCTAGGTGAAAAGGGCATAGGATGGGGACACTACGTGGCTTTGCTCTAGTTCTGCTGCAACAAGACTTTCATCTTAGTGGTTCACAGATAATTGCTAAAGAATATGAAGGATCCATGTATATCTGTGGTCATAGTAACATGGGTAGTAATCTGAGTAAAGGTGAGGCAATAGAAGGTTGTTCCTGGAGAAACTTCAGATGTTGATGAAGTAATGAGTGAGGTGACTCATGAATCTGTTTGGGACCAGGTCCTGTTCATTATGTTAATCAGTGAATCAAGGAGAGGATGCGTCCCTCCGTAGATGAAAGTAACCTCTTTGTGAGTGTGAATACCAATGATGGAATTAGAGAAATTAAGACTGACCTGCAAAGACTGGAGAGGTGGTGTAAGGTTTTGCTGTTGAAATTCTGACCCCAAAACTGTGTGGCGATGCACTGATGGAAAAGAAAACTCAAAGAAAGAGCACTCTGTGTGTGTGATGAGACTTAGCACTACAACTGATTAATGGGACTTGGGAGTTATAATTACCGAGTCCCTAAAACAAATACAGCAGTGTAGCAAGGGCCATAGTACTAATGCAAATCAGATGCTTGGATGTATTGTGTAGAGCACTGATAGCAGAAGAAAGGAGATGATACTATCTCTAGATAGTTGGTGAGGCCACACCTGGATTATAGTACCCAGTTGTGTAGCTTTCACCGCATGTGAGATAAGTACAGAATGGAGAAGGTGTAGCACTTCGTGACACGGTTGATTGAGAGCCAACTGGGCAGGTCTTATGAAGATCATCACAGGACACTGAACACGTACTAGCTGGAGACCAGACAGTACAGAGGAGATATGATAGACAGCAACTTCCTAAAAGGATTACTTAAGGTGAACTGTGGGGAATTTATGTAGCATGACTTGCAGTCCAAAGTCAGGAATGGAAACTGACAGGAGGAAGACTCAATGAGGACATGAAAAAGAAGTATTTTACAGAAAGGGTGGTGGAACTTTGTAGCGGTATACTAGGTGAGGTGGTGGCACCAATACCATTTAATGTTTAAAGCACAGTTTGCGCTGACTAATGCATCTTTTGATTACTCTGGGTAACTGTAACTGGGAGGAGACTAGGGGTGGACAGGGAAGGTTGGAAACCAATGTGGATAGTAGGTATTAGGGTTACACACAGAACCATAGGCAGATTGGATGGAGCATTGGTCTATTTCTGCCATTATTGTGTGTGTTTTTTCTGACCTGCATTCCTGCATTACTCATTCCTGCCCTTTTCAAAAATTTTAGCCTCAAACTTCATGCTAATCTAGAATGCAAGCAACTCAGAAACACATAAGTGATCCATACCCTATAAGTACACAAAATTGATGTTTAACTTAATTATACATGAACACAGAATGCATCACTCTACTTATTATCTTCCCAGTGCCAAGCCCTGCCTGAGGTGACACTACAGTCCCTATAATTTATGTTGTATTAAAGGGACACTGTCAGTATTTCAAGAACTCATAGTGTCTGCAGATTAAAAATACACAATTTATGACTGCTGTAATTGTGTTGTGACATTGGCCAGGGTAGGGTGGCTCATATGCTACAATATGCCACAGTAAGGGAAAGCTGATGGTGATCTATGGCACAATACTGACCGCTGAGGCTGGGCTAGGAAGCTTGCACTAGTCTTGTGTACATAAAGTGTTTATACAAAACAGAAAGGAAGACTTAGGTGATGTGGGATGGATATGATGACCAGACAACGGTGTATGACCATCAATAATGAGAACAATCTCCATAAAAACCAAAAAACTGATGTTGACGTTTGATATTTCACTGTTACTGTCCTTTACCCCCAAACCATTCAAATAATCACTGTCATTGTGATGGTGCCCTCTTTATGACTTTGTGTAGAAGTCACTCTAGCTGTTCAACTGAAAACAATATTTTAACACAATCAGTCAAGTAAGAATTTATCACTTTTAAATTACTAATCGGATACACAATGCCATCATTAAAAATGTACATTTTTACTTCAATCAGGAGGGACAAGAACACTCCTTCTTAGGTGATGGATTCAAGATAGAGGTGAGGGACTACTTACTGAGAGAAATAATGGTGGATTCCTGGTACAGCATTCAAGTCGGTGAAGGCGAAAATGGTGGAATTAAAGAATGCACTGTATAGGCATGACAATCTTAGGGGAAGGAAAGTGTGGGTACCTAGATTAGGTATCATATGTGATGAAACTGCAGACAGGGGAAAAAAATAGGCAAATTGTGTAGGCTACACAACACTTACCTGTTTGCAAATTCAGGGTTTTCTGTGTCTATGTTTCCTATCCCACTCTTGACTACTTATAAGGGATTACCACCTCACACTTTTAGATAAATTGCATACATTGACTCAGTGCATTTCTATTGATAGTGAGAGAGTGTGTGTGTGTGTGTGTGTGTGTGTGTGTGTGTGTGTGTGCTAGTGTGTGTTGACATTGCCTAATAACCAGTTGAGAGAAGACAACACTGCTAAGAGAAGAAATATAAATTTATTTTGCAGGTTGTAAAGAAAAGGTACTTCTTTTGCTTGATCCATTGGGTGATGAGGACCGGTATGCCAGAAAATTGCTGAGGAACTGGAGGTTGGTTTTCTTTATAAATATTACACCATAATGGTGAAGGGACTCTCCTGGGTTCTTAATGCTCGATGTCAATACTATACAATATGTGCCGTGTTACTAAAAACACATACACATGAAAATATATTTTGAGTCAAGTGGATTATCATGAATTGTACTGTCATCTAGAAAATTGCTACAGTTTTCAAAACAGTGGCTTTTTGTGGTCATTATCATCATCATCATCATCATCATGCAATCCAGGGGCATGATTATACTACAGTACTTCATTTCTTTCTAACAGATGGCTTTAGTACAGTACTGGGCATGAGGCTGTTGTGAGCATTGTAAAAACTTCTCTCCGGCTCAGTTTTCTACAGTGATGACAGTAATCTTGTGCAGATTTCTAGTGCTTTAAAAACATCCATCAAAACATATTAATAAGCTCACTGTAACTGAAGTGTAATGTAATATAGATTTTAATGCATTGCAGCTAATATATAGGTAGTGAATGGGGTCAAATTTGGACTCTGTGTTGCTGAGAGCCCAATCTCTTCCACTTTACTGGTCAGAAACACAACCCAGCAGTAGCGGTTTATGATGTAAGTACAGGGACAGATTTGGTGCAGTCTTCATAGAGTATAGCAGTTTTTTTTGAGTGGAGTGGACATTTACTATACTTAAGAGTGATGAGTATGACAAGGCACCACTCAGCTAACAATGATTTTGTTAGTTGAGCAGTGTACTTGATTTGTCATAATCAGAACTGTAAAGACGATACAAAAGCACTTAAACACCCCTTGTACTGTATGAGGCTGGCACCATTGTTCTCCCTGTGCTCATATCATGCTAGCGTTGGGCCGTGTCTCTGAATAATATTGACGTTGATCAGAACCTTGGACCCATGAAGCAAAAATATGATACCTTCACTCCATAAACACTTGCAGCACCTTAAAAAAAGTCTTAGGCAGCAGAACTGCAGCCAGTTAAGTTTACTTGTGTGTTTTAGTGGGCAGCACCAGAAAAGGTGAGCTGTGATGGCATGGTGAACCACGTAGTAGTAGTATTTTTATTTGTTTTTTTTTTGCTTTTCTACAGAGGCCCTGGGTAACACTACAAAGATTTAAAAGAAAATTCTAATTCATACTGATTACCTTTAAAATCATATGAATGTACTAAGCCAGCAGAAGAAGGCCATTTGGTATTTCAGGGTCCACAGCTTCGGCTAATGTCCCTGCTCTCTCTTCCACCTCCCCAATCCTCCTTTCCCATGATCCTTACCTTTCCCAGCCTGTCTTAAAGCTGCCCACTGTCATAATATATGTTACAATGAAATTAGACCCTATATACCAATACAACAGTGAAATGAATATTAAATACCCACATTGTGAAAGACAGATTAAACAACACAACTGAGCAAATAAATAGGCTGTCAGACCTTCATTTAATAAAAGTCTACCAAAAGGGGCCACCATTTAAACCATTGATAATTCATTCCACAGTAGCAGACCTACCACCTCAGTGGCTTTGTTCACAGACTTTTTAAGTCTTGTTCTGTAAACAAGTAGGAGGCCATTTCTGGCAGAAGATAGGTGATAACTGGAGAGATAAGGATATACAAGTTAACACAGTTAGCCTGGGCCAACCCACTCAGTGTCTTATATGTTAGCAAATAAACCTTAGAGAGTATATGCCCCTCAACTGGCACACAGTACAGTTCCAGTACCACAGGGGTGATGAGGATATCCAGAGAAGGCCAGTCAACAAGTTAGCTGTAGCACACTGCATTTGTTTCAGACAATGCAATGCAGTGTACCTCCAATGACAACAAGGTAGAGGGTGTTACACTAATCAAGGCATGTACTAGGGATGGCAAGTCCTCAGGGAGAATAGGTTAAAAAATCTTACTGATATGCGTAATGTGTTAGAAGCCATTGTGGACAACTGGCCACACCTAAGCCTTAAATGTCAGTCCTTCATCCAGGATGACACCCACATTCTTCACCTTATGAACACCCTCATGGTACCATGACAGAAGCACAGCACCTTCTCAGTCACTGCCACCCCCCCCCATTTCCTGTCTCAATCATAAGTACATCAGTTTTGTCCAGGTGGAGTCTCAGCCAGTTCAAACACATCCAGCACTGGATTTTGGCCAGGCATCTGTTCATCACATCATCTGCTCCCCAGTTCTGAGGTTCAAAACACAAATACAGCTGGGTATCAGCTGCATGGCAGTGAACCTCTGCACAATATTGCATAACGATACTGCCCAAAAGCAGCATGTACACTGAGAACAGAATGCAAGAAAAGGAGCAGCCCTTGGGGAAAATCACCACGCCAGTCCTTTGGATGTGATGAGAAATCAAAACAAGTACAAAACTCTGAGATCTGCACCTGAAGTAAGGCTGAGACCAGAAGATGACTTTGTTAGTGAGTCCCATATATTCCTTGAGATGGTGCACTAATGGCCCATGGTAAATGGTGCCAAATGATTTAGAGAGATCCAGGAGAACAGAAATTGACTGTTGTCACCAATCCCTCACTGTGAGTAAATAATTGTGCACCCTGACCCAATCAGTCTAAATACTGAACTTTGTCTGAGGCATCCGCTAGGGAGACTAATGTATGTTGAAGGTTACCAACTGAGCCTTAACCTGTAACTCAACAAACTTCTTGATAACCATGCCTAAAAAGGCAGCTTAGGGACAGACCAATAGTTTATCAGTACATCTGTGTCTAATAATGTTTCTTTTTTTCTAGAGGGGCCTCACCAGAATGCTTTTCAGTTCTTCAGGCAAGACCCTCTCAGACAAAGAACACCGCATGGTCCTGTCAAACACAAGACCCAACTGCTTGCCGCAACCCACCAGAAGTCACGCTGGACCAGTGTCCATTTCACAGTACATTGGTTGCAGCCCTGATATCAAATTTACAAACTTCTTCTTTGTCACTAAACAAAACTCACCCCATGACAACTTACCACATTTGAAACATCCAGTCCCAACACTGCTGGATGATAACAGTACAATAGAAGGGATGCATGACCAAATACAGGACACCCTGCTGAGAAGAACTGATCAAACTCCTCGCATCTCATGGATGACACTGCTTTTATGGGCTCTAAGTGATCCAGATGTAAAAGCCTATCCTCTGCATGAAAGAGCTGAACTGGTCTGTTCTTCCTGGCTACATTCTCTCTGGACAGGCTTATGCCTTCATATGAGAGACTGCCCTTTCAGGCTCAATGTGCAAAGTATTCAAAGTCAGTTTGACCTTGTGGGTACTGGACCTCATCCAACCATGTTCTAACCTTCACCTTGAATGTTTCATCTCCCTCAGCTCAACATCAAACCATGTTGAGCAAAGGTGAAAAACCAGAAGGTGATCATGGACTGGTGGTACCAGGCTGTTGACGGCTGCACTCACAGCTCTATTATAGACTGCCATGTGACTTCATTCACGTACACACTCCAACAGGGTGTCTCTCTGGGCATATATATTTTGTTGCAGGGGTAGTGTGGCAGTTTACAAGTATAACATAAACCACCTAAATGATAGTTCATTAGCATGCCCACATCAGGAGCTGTTGAAAGTGCAAGCAGACCTCTATTCTGCTTTCACCATCTACATACTGGCCATTTGTTTTGTTCTATGTGTAAAATATCCACATAACCCTGAAGCAGTACATCATGGATGATAATCATGGCAAAGTGGGGCATGCAAAAGGACATGATAGTTTGGGAGCGGTGGCAGTCTAGTTTTTAAGACAGCTTGTGCGTATGTGGTTGTGCACATACTAGTTCTAAAATCAGTGTTTTATTTTGCTTCAGAATATAAATTCAAAACATTTACAAACAAGTCCAAGAAATGAATGATAGTTCTGTAAGAAGGATAAAAAAGTTATTACACGTATTCTAACAATATAAGGGATAATCATCACTTACTATGACAACATTTTTGGCAATGTTTTCTCGTGTTTTGCATTGACATAGGAAAACAGCATGTTGTGGATGAGACTGTATTCAGCTGTGATGCTTTACCTTTTGCATTTCATATCCTACTGTCTATACCTTATTAGTAACACACATTTAACATCTAGGTGAGCAGTAATCCAAATAATTGTTTTGGAATCCAACAGGGGGTTTCTTAAGCAAATTGCAGAGGTACATGCAATTTCACAAGAAGATTGGAGAACAGAAAAGGAGAAACATCAGCTTCAGTCAGATGGCAGTAGCTGTGGTGTAATTATGTTAAAGGTAGAATGGCATAATCGTGCAAAGAAGTAAGTCAAATATAATGTTTAAAATGGGAAAAAGGCTATGTGATGGTACAAGAGAAGTATTTTGCGAGACCATGCCAGCAACCCATTTTTGGGTGCAATCTTCAGTTACTGTACTGGGAGGCAGGACAGGGTGAGGTAGCTACCATGCAGTAGTTTGCCTCAGTCATGACAGTTTTGCAACATCTTGTGCCACAGCAAGCCCTACAATTGAGCCAGGCAGTTTGCTTGTGTCACAGATGCACTGTGTACGCCTGCCACCCACAGTGTAAATGCATAAACAGCCGCATCCCTAAACAAAAGGCACTATATATACATGTGCAACAGTGGTGAAAGAAAGAAAAAAAAGGCAGTGGTAAAAATGCAGTGGTCAGTCTAGTTGGTCCCACTAAAATCTCAGCAGATGTGATTAGCATAATAAACTATCATGGGATTTGAGTACATGCATTAATGGCATATTTTACTCTTTTATTAGTTTGCAGTGCATTTTCTTGAACATGGATCTGTACAGACTGTTCAAACTACACAAGAAGCAGTGACAGCTGGTGCTGCCAGACTTGAGATTGCATTCCTTCTTATGGAAAATTAATTTTATTTTATTTTTGTTTAGTTTTTGTTAACCGGGTTAGATGTGCTAGCCAAAGTTGATTATTTTAGGCATGACCGGGAGAATACATACATAAAATGAGATGCGATTATACAATACATAGTATATAGTACAGGTACATAGTATATAATACAGGTAGGTTAGAACACAAATTAATACAGACAGTACTCGAGATAATACATATAGCTATGCATAGATGACAAAACTGACATTAATACATGCAAATAAAAACTGAAACTGGACTAAGTGGCAGCTATAGAGACATTTTATAGCAAAGCTTGTTTAGAAGTGCAGCAGTGTCTTGGGTGAAATAGGGTGGTTAGCTGTGAAGCATTAAGAGGGATCAAATCATGTGCAGGGGTCCTGGGATAGGTGGCGATAGAGTTCTTTTTTGAAGATTGGGTGGGAGTTAGCCTGCCTCAGGGCAGGAGGGAGGGAGTTCCAGGTAGCCAGGGTGGTGCAGTGAAATGCTTTGGAGCCTTTTGAAGTAAGACACGTGGGTACTGTAAGTAGAAATTTGTTTGCCGAGCATAATCCATGGGCAGGTGTCTGTGGTACAAGTAGAGCTGCAAGGGAGGAGGGGGTTTGGTTACAGATTACAGAGTCTGTGAGGGTCCCTAGGGAGTATAGTCAGTAGGCAGTTGGGGAGAGCCAGCTGAGGTAGCTATACTGTGTGCAGTGGTGCTTGAGACAATGGGAAGAGGAAGCATACCGACATATGTTGTTATATGTGACATCCCATTTATGGAGAGCAGTCTTATGGGCATTATCAAAAGTGGAGACACCATATCTCAGTGCTGGAAGCGAATACCCTTGGCAATTGCCAATTGGGCAGATGGTGTTAGCAGGTGACAAGTCTTATAGGCGATTCCAAGTTTAGCATTTGTTGCTTTACAGGTTGACTGGATGTGAAGACTGAAATCAAGGGATTTGTCAAGGAGGACTCCCGGGTATTTGAAGGATGTGACACAGTCAATGAGAGACCCCCCCCGAGTCATGGACTAGGAGGGGGTCCTTACAGTCCCTGAGTTTGGGGACAGTGCCAGATAACATGGCTTGGGTCTTTTTTGTGTTGAGGATGAGCTTGATAGCATTTAGCCATGTCTGCACATTCCTAAAATCCGAGGACAGGTTTTCATTAATGATGTTAACTTTGTCAGCTCTGAAATAGAGGATGAGATCATCAGTGTACAGGATAGCTGAGAAAGAGAGTAGGGCATAATCTACTGTATGTTGTTGATGGATATCGAGAAAAGAAGGGGTCTCGGGATGGAGCCCTGGAGTACTCCAATGTCAGTGCTAGTCACATCCAAGAAAGCGGAGTTGAATTTAACAAGTTGTAATCTGTTTTATATGTAGTTGTTAAACCAGTCAACTACTGAGGATGAGAAGTTAAGTCTATGCAGGGTTGAGAGAAGCAGGGGATGATCAATAAGACTGAAAGCTTTGGTAAGATCGATAAATACTGCTTATAGATGTAAATTATGTCACCTCTCACTCTTCTATCACACAGTGTGTAAATGTCGAGATCCCACACTCTTTCCTTGTAGTGCTTCCCTTACATCTCCTGCACAATCTTGGTTGTCCACCTATAGACATCCTCTAACATATGTACTTTCTGAGGTATGATTTACAAAACTGGTCACATATTCCAGTTTGTAGTGCATTAGTGAGCAATACTTAGAAACCTAGAAATTGTCAGCAGACCAGGAACACCTGGCACATCTAGTCTGCCTGTAATACAGCAGCAGCACCATCTCCATCCTCCAGCTGGTGATACCCCTCTCTCTACAACACAGCATCCCTTTAGCCATGCCTGTGGCTTTATCACACTGTGGTAATCCTAGCACCAAGGACCTTCTCCTGTATATTGACTGTCAGTACCTCCCTCCCTATCTTGTACATAGTACTGCAGTCGCTGTGCCTCAAGTAAGGATTTTGAACTTTTTGTCAGTAAACAGTGAACACCAATCTCTATGTCTTTAGCCACTTTTCCAGTTTCCCTAAATCTCTGTGCATTTCCTCCAACCCCTTCTTAGTGTCCAAAGTATTGTAGATGTTGGTGTCATCTTAAAAAAGTAATACCTTCACTTATGGTTTCTCTATAATGTCCCCTATGAAAATGTTAAAGTGGACTGGCTCCAGTACCAAATCCTGTGGCACACAGCCAGTCCATCTCCCTTTCTTACAGCGTGTGTCGTTAATCACCATCCTCTCTCTCCAAACTGTTAACCAGATTAAGGCACAAGTTGCCAGTTTTGACCTCACAGCTAAACTGGTTAACTTGTTAATCAGCATTCAGTGCCCCAAAGTATCAGAGGCCTCAATGAGGTGAGATAGGCTGTATCGACAACCAACGATCCAAGTCTATGTTCACTATCACCTGCCGAAAGAAATCTGTTTGATTTCTTTGCCATGAACTCCTTCCCCAAGTGAGTGTATGCTGCCTGTGAGTAACAGTAATAAAGCCTGTATACCTTTAGTAGTGTGACATGAATTGATTTTACAAAATGATGCCATGGTCATTAGACTATGGGGGTGTGGTACATAGTGCTACAAAATAAACTTTGACTGTCAGATTGGCAACTTATGTAACACTCCTGTGGTTTCATCCTTTACTGCACTTCACGCATCCACCACTGCTCTTTAGACACCACCATTTCTATCCTCTTGGATAAAGGTTATAACCTTTTTCACTGACTCACTTAAAATTACAAAATACAGTTTTCTTTTTTATATATATATACATTTTTTGCGTTTCTAGTTTTAGTCCCTACCTCACCACCCCGGGCCACAGCACACACACATGCATGTATACATACACACATGCTAGGGTCTAGTGGCCCATTCTGCCCCTTCCCTGACATCTCTTGCCACCTGTTACCACCTATACACCATCAAACTGCCACCCAGTGGTAGCGGCACTATGGATGGGTGGGCATCCACCCCTTTGGAAGGGAAAGCAATGGCTCAATCCTGCTCCAACTCCCCCCCCCCCCCACGCTGGCACCCCAGTGACCCAAGGTCATTTTGGAACCCTGGTCACCAGTGTAGCACAAAGTAAGGCATCAGCACCTCAGCCCGCTGCCATACCGGGCTGATTACAAAATAACATTTTCTGGTCTGTCTTGCAAATAGTACTCTATTCTGTTTTCACCCAATACCTTCTTTATGCTTCTACAACTTCATCTACCTTTCAAGGCTGCAGTCCTCTGCTGAGTAGTATGCCTTTACATAAATGTTTTCCTATGTCTTGTGTACCCTTCCGATGTCATTCATTATGCTGACTCCATGTCTACATTGAAAGCACTCCTAAAGGCTCATAACTCCCACACGTGCAACTTAATTTAATTACTGCCTTCCCCACATTGCAATATAGGGATGCCATGGATTTATGTGATAACGGTGCACAAAGGCGATCGCTGTTATGGCAAATGTACATCTGCGAAAATCAGTTCCACCAATGTTTTGTTTTAGTTTAAGATGGCGGCCACACTGGGCTAGCTGTCTGCACATTTGACTTAGTTGTGTTTTATCTTGTTTTATTTCATTTTATTTTACTTTGTTTTTCATTTGTATTTGTTTTACGATTTAATGTCTGTCAGTTTTTAGTGCTTAGGCAGCTAGGGTAAATGAGTGAGACAGTGAGTGATAGCTTTGTTTACTGGGTGAAATGCAAATACACAAAGTGATTCAGATAGTTTATTTAGTGCTCTGTCGCTGCTGCTGAATTTCTCTTTATTTTTTTGGACTTTGGGTTGAGAAGATGCATTTTTTTCCCTTTTACCTGCATTTCAGTGCTGGTGTTTGGTTCCTGGGAGAGAAGGAATTGGAACCAGCTGTCCGCTGGTAGTGAGAGTTGTGAACTGTGGAGATTCGTGGCCCATTGACTGGAACAGAGGTGTATTCGATCTGGTGGAGTGTGACCGGCCTGGGGTCTTGTTCGAGGAGTGTTGCTGGCCTCTGGTTTTGGACAGCATATATCTTCTGCTACCAGTTTGGAACATAGGGAACTGTGGTGGCTCCTGATTTCAGATCTGGATTGCCAGCATTTTATTGTGTCAGGCTGACTGGGTCTCATACCTGAACTGAAGCCAGGGGGTGTTTGCTGGAGTTTCTGGCCAGGGGGGCAGAACTGGGTCTGGAGCTCTCAGAGGATGAACACTGAATGCCTGAGATTCCTGGCTTAGGTGGGTGGGATGGAGGCATGGCTGGATTAACCTGTATGCTAATTACACCATGGCATAGGGCCCCGAGGTTCAGGAGGGCCCCCACTGTTAACTTATTTACAGCTACTTTCTTTAATTCTGGCTGTGCTAGACAACCGCTGACAGGCCAAATTGCCCAAAAAGCAGCCCCCTCCTTGGAGTCAGTCAACTCCCCCACCTCACTGAGTCAGCCCGGTGAATGATGACCCTCCTCTGCAACTACTCTGAGCAAGTGAGCCTCTTAGTTTCTCTGACAGCTGCTCCTGCTTCACGACTGATCCACCCTGACCCCACCACACATAAACAATCATGTCCATCAGAGGTCCTCTGGAGGTGTGGCTACTGGGGAGCAGGAATCAGTGGGTGAATGTGCATGGCATCAGGACATGTGGCCAGGCAGTAATGAGGAGTGGAGGAGGAAAACGAGAGAGAACTGTGGCAGTCAGTCATCGGTGCCAGTGGTTGGTCTCATCTATCAAAGAAGAAGAGTCTCTGTCTAAAGTCACAAAAGTAGGCCATGGGGGGATCACCCAGAGTCAGATTTGGCTTCAGTACAGCATCACGTGCTGTAGGTGTTTTCAGTGTAGCCACTAGCCAGGGTCAGACAATGATGCTGCTAGTTTGGCCTTTGGTCCTGCTGTGACTATGAGGAGTCCTCCCATGCCGGGCCATGCTGCATGGCTGAGTCATGTCACCACCACCTGTGTAATCTTGAGAAAACAATCAAGATGACAGACTGGACTCATCACAGTCACATTCACATCAGTCGGGCCACACCAGGTATGTTGTCTTGACTAGTCGTCTGCATGCTGTAGTGTCCAAGTCATTTGTGCTGCAGAAATAACTTGTTTTATTGCATTGGAGAAACAAACTAAGCTGTGGTTGCCTCTGGTCATGGTCTGTCTGTGAGTGTTCCGTAACCTGAGTAGTGTGCTGAGTCTTTAATAAGATTTGAGTTTGGCACTGAGTGGACCATGGGATACTAATAAGTCACCTGAGGGGAACTAACCTGTGTGACTTGCTCTTGCTGGCACAGTTTTGTCTTGGTTTGATTTGAGTCATATACATTACTGGGAAGTTGTAGCAGGTTGCTCTAGGAAACGTAATTTCTGAAGTGACTTCAGTCAACACCTGCAGGTCCTGCGGGGTTCTTAAGGCTCCGTCTTTTTGGCACAACTCTGTTTAGCTGCTTTGGCATCAATGACTTGGAGTAGGGGCAAGGATGTAGCAACTCAGCATTGGCAGCAAAGCAACTTTTAGGTTAACAACAAAACTATAAATGACGATGGAGAGAACAGATAGAATTGAGGACAAAGAAAGCTGCACATAGGGTGATTGTGGCAGATGCATTGCAGAGGCAAGGAGCTTGAACATGTTTCAGGTTTGAAGCTCAAAGGAGTCTTGAGTGAGGAAATAATGGGAGGGAGCTGTGAGCCCCACTAACTGCTTCAGTACATGCTTCAGTTTTTTTGGTTTTGGCAGAGAGAACAGGTATTCAAGGAGGCACGTGCAGGGAGATTGTGGCAGCTACGATCCCCATTTTTATTAATTTATTTATGTGGAATTTGAATTTGATATCTGGGCAGGCAGGGAACACTAATTGAAGTCTAATGTCCAGATGTGTCTCAGGGAGGGAAAAAAAGAGGAAGAAAAGAGGATTCATAATTAATAATAACAAAATAGTTACAAGGTACAGTAATGGCAAGGAAAAAACAAGATGAGTTAAAGGTAACTGAAAAGTGAACATTTACAAAATGTTAATATTGTACTGATAAAATGTTTCTTTGTGCAGTAATTAGTCATTCTGAATTGTGTTGTTTATAATCAAGGGCATGTGACCTGTCAAGTCATGTGGCATAACACATAGCATTATAAACCACATCCTGCTTGAGTACCCTGGTCGTTACTGCAGAAGAGTGGAATGTTGGCATTTAGGGGCCCCCCAGGCCACAAGATATGACTTGGAGTAGGGCCCGTACATCTATTAATCTGGCCATGGATGGAGGGCCTGCTTGCTCTGAGCTGACTGCAGCTGGGGGCTTTCGCCAACTCCTCAGGGGACAGCTGGGGTGAGTAATTGTTCCCAGTAAAGGAATCTTTGTTACTAGAAGCCAGAATAGGCCCTGAAGCGTAGAAGGAATATTGGCTACTGTGGTTACCCTGTTTATTTCTCATCTCCCAAAGACTCAACATCAGTGAGAGTGTGCCATTCCTTTTTTTTTTTTTTTTTTTATGTTTGATATGAATTTGCCTGCCTATTTGAGAGATAGGCTGGGGGATTGCACTATCTTGCCATTCTGGATTGTAAACTGAAGATGTTTGTTTAAGTTTTTATTGTTCCGCTGGACTTACCATCATTGGCAGGCAGTGAGAGTGCCTGCATTTTCTGCTAGTTCCCCAGGGCATGAAAGGGCCAGTGGACTGGAAACATTTACATCTTTAGTATTATTTGTAACAGACAGTGAGAGTGCCTGTATGTGGTTCAGCTCACGAGGCAGTGAGAGGGCCCGGAGAGCTGTAGATTTTCATTTGAAGACATCTGTTATTCATACTTGGTTTGTTTTCTGCATTTGAATTGCATTCATAATTTCAGTATTTCAGTACCTATCCATGACTGTAAATTGATTTCTGCCTAAGATATTGAATTACTCATATTTTAGAATTTAGCACTGGGGAGTTAACTGAGGGTTATTTATTTAAAGGTAGGATTTAGGAATTGTTGGGTTATTTATATTTTAAATAAGTGTTGTGGGTTCATATTTTGTTGGGTTTTATGTTATTTTGTTTTTTAGCTCTATAAGTCTGCGGGTTAGCTAAGTGTGAATTGCCAGTGTTAAAATGTGTCAGAGGCCTGCCCCCATGGTCATGCGTTACTCACCCACTGCTCTTCATGCCCTCCGCCCCTTTTTCCCTCCCCCACTGCAGTTTACAACTTACCTGCACTGTAGGGCACTGGGTATTGCTTGTAAAGGGAGGAGGAGGGCAGGGGCGTGAACAGTGGAGGGTGAATGAGCGGGGCCACCACATTGGGGTTGTGAGATCCATGAGACACCCTGGAGCAAAATGGAATCTAGAACATGGTCCTCCATGTCTGGTTTCCATACCCAAGGGCACCAACAATATTGGTGGGCAGGTGGCTCGGGTGGCCCTGAAGGTTCATTCAACTTGGGCTGTGTTATGCAATGCTAGGCCCATTAGAATCAAGACTGCAATTATTGCAGATCTTGTTGAAATAGTGGATCTGGCTTGCATCACTGAGACCTGGCTGGATGAGAATCCTGGCCCCATTTTGGAGGCTTTAATTCCAGTCAGGTATTTGGTGATTCACTGCCCAAGTTTGGATCTTGGGGTTTGGGGTTGAGGTCTGTTTTAAGATCAAACTCAACCTCATGAGTGTACCAATTGGGGAGACTGAGTTATTCGAGTGTACCATGGTAGCAGGTATAGGTTGTAGGATCACCTCATCTACTGTCCACCCGGAGATGAGAAGCAATTTCTTCAGGAAGTGGCGGACTTCATTGTCTACATGGCATTTGGGTCACCCAGACTGATGGTTCTGGGTGACTTCAAAGCCTGGGTCAATGACAAATTCTTGCAGTTTGGATAACACTTCCTCCAGTTGATGTCATCTCTGGGCCTCACACAGATAGTTACCACTGCTACATGTAAACATGGTCACTCCCTTGACTTAGTCTTTCTCCTGCGGATCGAGGCCTCTGATTTGGGGGTGGAACCAGTTGGATGGTCTGATCACTACACCATGGGGTTTAGTTTTAGTGCCCCCCCTTTGTAGGCCTGCCCATATAGAGATGGTCAGATATCAAACTTTATGAGATGTTAGCTCTGAAGGCCTGGCAGCAGTCCTTGACTTATCGTCCCTTCCAGTGGCAAACAATGACCCAGATGCCCTCATGGTAGCCTATAACATGGCTACCTCAGTGGCTCTGGAAGTCATTGCTCCTGTCTGTGTTCACCCTCTCTCCCTTCACCCTCGGTTTCCATTGCTTGATGGGACCTTGAGGGAGATGTGGCAACTAGGAAGAAGGTTATAGCATTGCTGGCGGAGATCCTCCCTTGATGCTGACCACCTTAGACTGATGGAGCATTCTCAAATCTATTAATCTGCAATCACCCGTAAGAAGGCATAGTTCCTGTCCGAGGAGATTGCCGCTGCTCAGAATCAACCAACTCACCTCTTTTGCACTGTGGACAGGCTGTGCAACCCAGCCTGTCTACAAGTCTGACAGGCCTTTTTGCAAATAGAGTGCGATGAACTTGCTCAATTCTTTGCAACTAAGGGGGCTGACAGTAGGGTGGCAGTCCAACCAGCACACTCTAAGGGTGTTGCTTTGGATCAGCGTGTGGCTGCTGCTCTTCGGCTTTACTGGAGTGTCTTCAACCAATTGAAATTCATGGATATCATACATATTGTCCAGGGTGCATGCCCTATATGCTGTAGTTTGGATCCAGGACCAACTTCTCTGATTTTGGGTTGTATTGATTCCTTTGGTCCGGTCCTAGCATGGATAGTCTGGTGCTCCTAGAAAACTGGAGAGTTTCCAAGTTCCCTGAAGGAGGCGGTGGTAACACCCCTCCTGAAGAAAGCTTCTTTGGACCCTGACTGCCATGCAAAGTACAGACCAATATCTAACCATCCCTTTTTAGGGAAGGTGATTGAGAAGGTAGTTGCCGTACAGCTGGAGAACCATATGACCATCCATGATATCTATGAACCCCTCCAGTCCAGTTTTTGAAAGAGGCATAGTACTGAGATAGTGCTGGTTTGGGTGCTCAATGATCTCCTGATGGCTAGGGACAGGAAGAACCATTCTATCTTGGTTCTTCTAGATCTCTCATCAGCTTTTGACACAGTGGACCATGGGGTTCTACCTGAGCATCTGAGGTTCATTTGTGGACTATCGGGCATAGTCCTCAGGTGGTTTACATCTTATCTCACTGGAAGAACACAGAGAGTGGTTTCCAGGGTTTATTCCTCAGACCCTGTTTCTCTGTCTTGTGGGGTTCCTCAGGGCTCTGTTTTGTCCCCCATGTTGTTCGCAGTATACATGCTGCCCCTTGGAGACATTGTAGAAGGTATAGACTGAGGTTTCACTGCTACGCTGATGCTACCCAGCTATACCTTTGTTTTGCACCCAACCAGGATGGAGCTCCCTCGGTCTTTAATAACTGCCTCAAAGAAATCCAGGAGTGGATGAACTCAAGTTGGTTGAAATTGAACTCAGGAAAGACAGAGGTGCTGGTAGTGGATCTGGCGCACTGGATGGGGGGCCAGGGGTTGGTTCACCTTCTGAGCTTCATCTCGAGGGTGCTTCACTCCTGACCTCTGAACAGGTGTGTAACCTGGGGGTAATTATTGATTATGGACTGATTCTGTATTCACAGGTGTCTGCCGTCATCAGGTCCTCATTTTACGATCTGAGGAATATCTCCAAGATTAGGCACCTTGTTCCATCTGGCAATCTTCCTACGCTGGTCCACGTCTTTGTGTCCTTGCACCTGGGCTATTGCAATTCCCTTTATACAGGGCTTCCTGGGGTGGAAATCTGCCATCTGCAGCTGGTGCAGAATGCAGTGGCCAGGCTTTTGACTGGTACCTCCTGGTCCCCCCATATTTTGCTGGTGCTGCGTGGACTGCACCATAGCTGCCAGTGCAGAGGCAGATCACCTTTAAAGTCAGTCTCCTGATTTTTAAAGCCTTACATGGACTTGGCCCGGGCTACCTGAAAGAGCTCCTGGTGCCTTACTGCCCTTGGAGATCGCTGATATGGAGTTATTGGAGATCCGAAGGGTGATTTTGAAATCTTCTGGTGACCATACATTTATGCATGCTGCCCCTACCCTCTGGAATTCTCTACCCCATCAGTTATGGGAGTGCGCAACTGTGGAGGGATTTAAAAAGGCCCTGAAAATGTATTTATGGACTCAAACATTTGGAGTTTGATTTTATCTGCTTATCTGTGCTAGCTGTTTTTATTTGTTAAGATTTGAAATGTTTGATATGTTTTTAAATTCTGTACGGTGCCTTGGTTTTCAAAAGGCACCACAGAAATAAAGTTTATTATTATTATGGATTAAAGTACACCCTGGTACATGGTAAAAGGGTGCCGGGGACTTGCATGTTCTATGTTTATGCAGGGAATTGTACCCCACTCACCCCACCCCCACTAAAGGATTCTCAACTTCAGGGGGGTGCATGTCCAGGGGGGTGCAAATTACAAAAAAAAAAGAATTCAGACCCAAACTCTGCACCCTTGCATCTGTAGCCGGCGACCCACCCACCACACCATGGTGCAGCACCGGCAACCCATCACTGTAACACACAACACAAACCCTCCCTCCCCTACTATCGTGCTTGCTCCACCCATGCATGTGTATACATAGTGACAGGATGTCACTATACCTGTGGTCACTCCACCATCCAGTAGCTGTCTGATAAGGCACTGCTACTGAGTCACCCTTTTTGTGAGCACTCAATAGTGAGTACCTTTACCATGGGATACCAGATTCCACAGTTTAAATCTACTATATTTACTCAGTTTTGCACTGCTCTTATTTCATTACTGTTTACTTTTTATGATACTCATGGTAGTTTCATACTTTTTGTTCATACTTATTTTATGAAATAGAAACATAGACTTTGATGGCAGATAAGGACCACTTGGCTCACCTAGTCTTCTCATTTCCCTACCTGCATGATAAGCTGCAGATCCAAATTAACCAACAGCTTATTTCTCCCTACCTCCCAGAAGAATTGCCTTATGTCTGTCCCATGCATTCTTGAATTCTCCCACAGTTTTAGACCTGACAACCACCTCAGAAAGGCTGTTCCATGCATCCACCACCCTCTCTGTGAAAAAATACTTCCTCTTATTGCCCCTGAGCCGTCCCACCTCTATCTTCAAATAGTGTCCCCTTGTTCTTGCACATCTCTTTTTCTGAAAGATGCTACTCTTGGACTTTGTTGTTTCCACTGAGGTGCTTAAAAGTTTCTATTATGTACCCCCTCTCCCTCCTTTCCTCAAGGGTATACATATTAAGCTCCTTTATTCTATCCTCGTATGGCTTCTCTTGCAGACCCTGCACCATTTTAGTTGCCCTCCTATGGATTGCCTCCATCCTGTCTATGCCCTTGCAGAGATGGGGTCTCCAGAACTGGATGCAGTACTCCAGGTGGGGTCTCACCAACTGTCTGTACAGAGGGATAACAACTTCCTGTTTTCTGCTGCTGATGCCTCTCCCTATACATTCCAGTATCCCACCAGCCCTCCCTACTGCCTTCTCACATTGCTTGCTAACCTTAAGGTCATCTGATATGATTACCCCCGGGTCTCTTTCCATTTTTATTATTGTTACTACCACCCCCCATTGTGTAATCTACTCTGTTTTTTTTTTCCCAGGTGCATTATTTTGCACTTCTTTGCATTGAATCCTAGCTGCCATACTTCTGAGCCTTCCTCCAAACTTGCCAAGTCTCTTCTTATCCTTTCCATGCCTCCTTGTGTATCAGCCCTGTTACAGATCTTTGTGTCATCTGCAAAGTGGCATACTTTTCGTTCCAGTCCCTCTGCAATGTCACTTATAAAGACATTAAAAAGGAGTGGACCCAGTACTGAACCCTGCGGTACCCCACTAGTAACCCTCCTTTCTTCAGAGTGAACTCCATTTACAATTACCTTCTGTGTTCTGTTGTCCAGCCAATGTTTTACCTAGGCTACCACCCTGGGACCCACTCCCAGGCTGGTCAATTTGATTGTTAATCTTTTGTGTGGGACTGTCAAATGCCTTGCTAAAGTCTATGTAGGCCATTTCCACAGCCCCTTCCTTGTCTACTACTTTGGTCACCCAGTCAAAGAAATCTATTAGATTCGTCTGACATGACCTTCCTGCTGTGAACCCGTGCTGCCTTGGGTCCTGTGCCCCACTGGCCTCTAGGAACTCATTAAATTCTTTCCTTCAGAAGTGATTCCATCAGTTTCCCTACCACAGAGGTCAAACTGACAGGTCTGTAATTTCCTGCCTCTGTCTTGTTCCCACTTTTGTAAATGGGATTATAAAAAGGGCCTGAGAAATAGAGTTTTCTGATTGTATATAAACATTCTACCAGCCCTATGTTAATCTTTGATTAACATACATGTACAGCCTAATCATGTGCTGAACAAGGTTTAACACTATTTAAAAAAACATTTTTATTATAATAGCAATAAGGCAGTCCCAGGGATTATGTTAATAGTCAGTTAATCACCTTCTAGGGACACGTAGCGCTCAGCTATGCCTTGTGCCACATTACACCCTAGAGGGTGATTAATTAAGCAATAAGGCACGACAGGGTGTGTGTTATGGGTATGCGTCACTCCTGGGAATTTGGGTTGAAACATGAGGTGGCTTGATTGCCCACCACACCAGGGTGACGTTTACGATAACACACACCTGGATGCTTTATTGCTATTATATAATGACTTCGTTGTTATACAAAATAAAAATCATTAAAAATATTTTTAGAAGATTTTAGTGTGGCAGTGTTTCTTAAGAGAAGGGGTCATCAATGTGGTCATCCATACAGTGACGTTATTGTGTAATATCATCACTGTCTCAGGCACCCATTGACCAATCAGAATACAGGAAATTTCCTTGCCATTGTATAATAGACCATTAACATAACCCCTGGTTATGCCTCATTGCTTAAATCATATCCGCCTTCCTCCAGTCCTCAGGTACCACACCATCCTCTCATGATTTATTAAAAAGGGTAGTCAGTGGTGTCATTAGTTCTCCCCTTAATTTTTGTAGAATTCTGGGGTGAATTCCGTCAGCCCCATTGCTTTGTCCACCTTCAGTTTTAGGAGTTCTTTCAGAACCCTTTCTTCTGTGAAAGGGCAGGGATTGGCCCCCCCATCCCGAGTGCATCTGTTAATTGGATTAGGCACCTCCCCCTTCTCCTCTTTTGTGAATACTGAGCAGAAGTATTTGTTCAGTATCCCTGCTTTTTCACTGTCCCTCTCTGCCCACCCATAGTCCATTCTATTCAGCCTCACTATCCCTCCCTTTGTCTTTCTGCACTCCCTGATGTACCTATAAAAGGTTTTAGCCCCCTTCTTAACCAAGTTGGTTTGGGCCTTTGCTATTCTAACTTCCCTCCCTGCTTCCTTCTGCCTTGACTGGTACAGTTCTCTGTCCTGCTCCTTCTGTGTTTCCTTATACTTCCTAAATGCTATCTTTTTTTTCCCTAGCCTTCCCCACCACCTCTTTTGAGAACCATAGCAGCTTTTTCTTTCATTTTGATTTGTTTATTTGCTTCACAAAAAGGCTTGCTGCCTCTGTGATGGCAGTTTTGATGTTTCCCCATTGTTGCTCCACCCCTCCTTCTAACCTGTTTGCTAGTGTTTTTCTAAGGCACTCTCCCATCTTGCCAAAGTCAGCTCTCCTGAAATCCAGTACCCTCACTTTTGCATGGCTTGACTCTGTAGCTGAGTTTATCGTGAACCACATTGTTTGGTGGTCACTTGTTCTACCCACTTCTAGATCTGATATCCTCTCACTGTCCCCATTTGAGAGTACAAGGTCTAAGATTGCTCCCTCATAAGTGGGTTTCAAAACTAGCTGTCTGATGCATGCCACCTGTAAGGCATTGAGATTGGCCCTGCTCTTGGATGTGGCTGCAGCAAAGGTGCTCCAGTTAACATCTGGCATATTCAATCCCCCATCAACAGTATCTCCCCTTTTTCTGCCATCCTGAGGATGCCTTCTAGCTGGCCCATCGGTGCAGCAGTTGGATTTCCACTTGCAACACTAGAGGCCCAGGTTCAGGAATGGACTCAGGTCGCTGGAGGGCCTGCCGGGGGGAGAAGGATAGCGCATCCTATGGACTGCTCTCCTTCTTTGGGGGGAAGGTGGGGTAGTGCCCAGGGCAAGATGGATCCCTGGCAGAGGCCAGGAGTTGCGCATCTATTGGCGCTCAAATGCAATGGATGCAGGGCAGACACCTGATGTCATTGCATGCCCCCGTCTCCCGAAAGGAAAAAATGGAAAAAAAGGAGGGGTGGGCCATCCTTCTCCATGAAGCCCTCCTCAGGCTTCAAATTAGCCACCGTCACCAGCACTCCCAAATAGTTACTGGTTCTGTGGCACTGGAATTAGGGGAGCTGGTGCCGCGGTCCCACCCTCCGGGGGGTAAGCCAGGATGAACGAGAGAATGCAAGCAATCGATGGTTGGTGGGAGCCCAGGAGCTGTGACTAGGGCAGAGAGACTGACAGAGGACCTGCAAGGAAAAATATAAAAAAAATTAAAAATAACGATGCCTTCTATCATATCCTTGTCCATTCCCTCCCCCTGATATGGGGGTCTGTATACAAACCCTGTGCAGATTGTGGTGCCATTTCCAGTCTCTAAGGTGACCCACAGTGCCTCCTCTCCTCCCAGTTTACTCATTTGTCCCATTGCTTTTATCCCTTTCCTTACATAGAGAGCTACTCTTCCTCCTCTTCTTCCCTCCCTATCTCTCCTCTAGGTTGTGTACCCTGGTATGTTAACATCCCAGTCATGGTTCTCTGTGTACCATGTTTCTGTGACTGCTACAATATCCAGGCATCCCTCTTCTATCAAGGCCACTTGTTGTTGCCCAGACTAGGAGCATTGGTACTTATTACCCTCCATTTCTTGATGGCCTTACCCCTTTTTGCCCCATGCCTGTCCTTAGTGCCTTTGTCTTTTTCTCCATTCACCCCTGCCCTTCTCCCTCAACACTCTAGCTTGGAGTTTAACTCACTTACTGCCCTGATTTTGGGGGGAGCTAGGATTTCCCTGCTCCTTTCCCGTGCTTCCCCCTTGGCTAGTTTAAATGCTTGCCAATGAAGCACTTAAACCTATCACCTAGGATCCTGGTTCCCCTCGTGGACAGATGCAGACCATCACACCAGTATAGGCCTGCATCACTCCAGATGAACCCCCAGTCCCCAGTGAAACCAAATCCCTTAGTTCTGTACCAGTTTTTCAACCACTGATTGAATCTCATGGTGTAGAGCACCCTAGCCTCACGCATGCCAAAGACAGGCAGCACTTCTGAGAAGGTTACCCCTCCTCAACTCCACAAACTCTTCGTGCACTGCTCTGATCCCTTTCTGAGCCAGGTCATTTGTCCCTAGGTGGACAATGACATCCAGCTCCCTCCTCTGTGCAGCTGCTGCAGTGATCCTGAGCATTCGCTCCCTGTTCCCCCAAGTCATGGCACCAGGCAGGCACCTAACCTCCCTCTTCCCTTTCTGCCCTAGTTCTAGCCCCCTAACAATGGAGTCCCTGATGGGGAGTTGTTTTCTTCCTCTGTGGGGTCCCATGCCACCCTCCTGTGGGTCTCCTTTGTGAAGGTTCCCAGCATCCTCCTTGGTCTCCACTGCTGGTGCCTCCACAGAGGAACCACACTTTGCCAGAAAAGCATATGAATTGTGGAGAGGTACAACTGGAGGTATGTGAGTCTGTTCCACCACCCTCACCCTCCCTGAGCCCACTGTTGTCCAACCACTCCTCTTTCTTGGCAACTTCTGAGGCAATGGCAATGGCACTGGTGGTCCCTGGGTGGGAGATGAGGTCCCCCAAATCCTGGCCAACTCATCCTGGAGATGAGCAACCTCCTCCCTCAGCCCAGAGAGGTGCCTGCAGATGGGACAACACCACACCCTCCAGAACATCTTCTGGAAGACTGCTGCTTCACAGTCACTGCACTGTACCACTCACATCATGTCTTATTTCTGGCCCCTTAACTGTTGTTTGAAATACATACTCTTTCCTCTGTTTATTTTTTCCCCTTACTTACTTACTTACTGCCTCTGTCCCTTTAAGCGCCTGATCTTCCTGTTTTGAGACAAAAAGTTCCTATATTTCTCAGTAGTCTCCTTGCATGCTCAGAGTCAGACCTCCAGCAGCTGGGGGGAATGGAGAGCTACTGTTTACTTCTAGGATGGTGAGTCTTTTGTGGCTCTGTGATCACTCACTTCCTACTCCCAAACAGGAAGTTCCTGTTCTCAGTCAAATCCTATGCCTATAAAAGTAGAACTGGCTTGGGGAGGTAGAGGGCAGGAAAGGAGGGCAACATAGTCCCAGTAGAGAAGTATAGTTATAACAGCAGCTCCTTCCTCTTGGTGTTCTCTGCCTGTTCTTTTCACATTTAATTTTATTGTAACCCTTTCCTGTTTTCATTCATGTTGTTAAGTTTTGTATTGGACTGTTCTCTTTTTAAATGTGCACCAGGATATATCTGTAAATGACAGGCAATGTAGCTCAGTACACTTTTTGTGGTTAAAAAAAATTGTATAAATCAGTTTACTATATGGATTCTCAAAATAATATGGTAGCAAAATCCACAACAAATTTCTGGTAACAGTATCACTCCCAGAACAATAATACCCCTGTTGCCAGTGATAACAGTATCCCTCATGTGAAATAATAGTATCCTTTGGAACATGAGCAATAGTATTATCAACATAACTCAAGAGTGCAAGCAAAAGTCTGGGCATGATGTCATCCTAAGTGTGCCTTCATATTGGCTGCTTTTCCTGTGTTGGCAGGTAAAACAATTTTTAAAACATGGCAACTCACACTCTTGCTTAGCAAGGCCGCAGTACATGTCCAAGTTTCTTTCCTGTTTTTTTTTTTTTTGCTTTTTTAAATTCTTCATAGTAAAAAATAATAAAATAAATTATTTAGATGAGTCTCTAGTGCTACAAAAAAGAGAAAAGGTAGGACTACCTACAACTATTCTCCTTATGACATGGGTGAGGGCAGGGGGTGAGAGCAAGGCAGTGCGGGGGACGGCCAGAATTCAGAGTCCTTCACTGCAATGACTGACTGCCCACAACAAAATTGGATCCATATATTAAAAAAAATAATGTATAGGTTCAGGTGCATTGCTGGGGAGTGATACCATCTCGAGGTTCTGGACAGGGGAACCTCTCTAGCTTTAGTCTCGAGGTTCCTACATGTCCTGAACCTCTCAATGGGATTACTCACCAGCAATGCACCATACTCGATACATTATTCTATTTATATGCAGATATAATTATTGAGCAGTTGGAAAAATGATATTTCAAAAGTAGAAGCAAGATTGCAAGCATATGTATTAAGCTACAGTATATATTTGGAACATATTTTAAACTGTTTCATAAAGTCAACAAGTCAAAGTGTATATTACGATGATGCACAATTATAGTGTTACACGTGGTCCCTGCACCTTTATTGGTACCCCTAGAGGTATACCATAGACAGCTAGTGCTCAGGCATATGTTATACTAACATATAGGGCTAAGGGCATCTACCGTATGAAAGTAGATGTCAGGATATGTATGCTGCATATTATTGTTATACACTTTGCTTGCTAATATATATGCATTTTCTATGTATTTTCTGTGTATTTCTCATCTACAAGATGTTAGGACATCTGTGTCCTTGCAATGATAATGACATATAAGTCGGCATTGCCACATTTTGGTGGTTTGTACTACTGCACTGACTCATGTAAGAATCTTTAAGAACTGTACTCTTTTGTTTCACAAAGTGATGACTACTACAAAACTGTATAATGTTATCTTGGACCATGGAGCCACCTCTAATTTAGCCAATATGGCTCATCTCTGTAACTAGAAATGTTTCTATCTTACAGTAACCATAGTAATTATCATAGGTATATAATGTGAGACACTGAGTCTTATACCTCGGAGACCCCAAGATACACGGAGAAACCTCGAGGTATAGGGAATGCTTAGCATTGGCTCCCGGTTCGTATTGGTAAGAACTGCTTAGGGCAACTGTGATTTATCCTTTTGGTAGTAATAAACATGTTTATTACTTTTATGAAATGTGTCTGTGATTTCTTGCATTCCCAATATTGCCAAGAATCTGAGGGTGAGGTTTTGACTTCCTGACAATAGCAACCATGTTATTGTTTATTAAGTAACAGACAAATGAAACCATGTAAATTATGTCCATAGCTAAACTGTTAGAGTAAGTGTTTCTCATGAGAATAACACATTATTGCCATTTCAAGTAAGCTGTTATGACAATTATACTGAATAAGTAACAGACTGTAGTGATGAAAATCGTATGATTTGCATTGTTAATTTCAAAGAAACAGTGTGACACAGGCCAACCTGAAACTTACTGCACAGTTGTTACCTTGTATTGCAAAATGATGTGTATTGACTCTTGTGGGTGATGTTATGGATGTCTGTGTAGTGTGTAACATGAAAGAACTACCACAGGAAGAAATGGCTGTGAAAATGGTACAAAAATTAAAATGATTTAAGATTGCATAACATAAAGTTTTTGGTCTTGATTGATGCATAGCATATCTGCATTTTAAGGTTTTACTCAATAGTGCCTTACAGAAATCATATCCTTTTGGTTGCAACTTGGCCAAATGTTATTACAGTGCTAATTTCCCATTATCCTTTCACAGTAAGCAATACAACACTAAAACGTCAAGGGACTCTCTTTTTAAAGTCAGTGTCGCCTCCTGTAAAGTACTCTACATAATGCCACAGTTTATATATACCGTTTTGAATACAGTGCACTGCACCTATAACAGACAATGTTATAATGGACAGTCAGTTGTAGTGAACAAAAACTGACCTCCCAAACCAAATAAATCAAATCCAATGGATTTTTCTCTGCTCATAATGGGCAGAAACATTGACTCTAATGTACACTTTGAAGCTTTGATGGGAAGTTGTAGTGGTTGTGTGTGTGTGTGTGTGTGTGTGTGTGTGTGTGTGTTGGAGGGTGATGTGTGGAGTGCAGATCTGGGAAAGACAATTGGCAAACGCAGAATTAAGATGGCTAAGCTGCAGAGGTGAACATTTCTTACATAATCTATACAAGTTGCATAAATGTTATTAGTTAATTACTGTAACAGATCATTTTATTTTTCAATAAAACACTTACAGTATAAGTGACTTTGTTCTTAGCAATGCTAAAAACCTGAAATCCACACATTAGAGTTACTACTATCTTTGTCTTACCTTCTACAGTAAAGTTCCTTAAAAAGTCATGTTCACTGATACTTACATAACTTTTAATAAACACATAGAACACAGAAACATACAGTATATGTTAGGCATGTTTCTGATTGATCTATGAAGTGTTATAGTTCGTTCTCATTCAGTCTGAGACCCTGCTGTCACACACAGACACACCCAACACAGGCTCTTCTCCCTCTGGATATAGCGTACATTCGATACCATGATAGAATGTTGTGTGCACAGATGAGTAAATTATAACAGGCTTGCAGTGTAATAAGACTGTGTCTGCCTTGGAAAAGTTAATGCAGATCTGCCCAGCAATTCACCAAACCCACAAATTATACAGTGCAAAAACATGCAAAAGACACCCTTTACAGTGTCATGATTTCATCCACTTTGCTCTAACCTTGACTAATAGTTGTGTGCTAAAGTTGCTACAGATGTGTATATCAGTACATATTATGTCTTATTTTTTTAATATCTCCAGATTTAGAGCACCAGTGTAAACATCCATAGATTGCACAAACTACTACATTGATTTTATTTATTGATGTATTCAATCTAGGATTACAAGCTACCTTTCAAACAACATGAAGTCTTGCTATATTATGACATATGCAGTGAGTCCCAACCTTCGAACTGCTCCGGAGGTGAAAGAGTTAAACTTTCCATGCCAGGCATGGAACTTTGAGCTTGAGCTCGGTTGAAAGCTCTATCTGTTGTTCTTCAAACTCAAACTGTCAGATTCTTTACTCCGCCTCACTGAACAGTCGCTCCGGAGATTCCTCCTTCTGCTCGGTTCATTTTGTCGGTTAAAATTTTTTGGTTTTTTAACTGAATTTAAACCGCAACTGGTCAGTTCAAGCTCTGTCTGTGGTATTTGTAAGTACTAGATAGGTTTTACATTTACTTTCTGAGTGGAACTTGTAAACGGTTTTATCAGTTCGGTTTGAAACGATCAGGTTGTTTTAAATACATTATCTGTCTTTAGAAGTGCGGTTCCCGGTTCTTATCGGTTCTAAAGAAAATGGATTTCATTACATTTTATTCCACGACCCGGGGCACGGTTGGGAACTGATAAGGAAGTCTTGCTTGGTGGATTGCCATAAACGGGCACATTTTTGGTTAGGCTGGCACTATGTCTGAGATACCCAAAAGAAAAACCAGGCCCACTGGGTTTCAACACTGCAGTGTCTGTGGGGAAGTCTTTGCCAAGGCTGACCCCCACACCACCTGCGTTTATTGTCTGGGGTTTGACCACCTCAATGCAGACTGCCAGATTTGTAAAAATTTTCCTAATGCTACCCTGGAGAAAAGAATTGGTAGGCTCAGGGAAAGGGAGGCCAAAAAGTCCGCTGAACCAGATAGCCAGCCCGGTTCAGTTGAAACTGAACCGGAGGGAGTGCCCTCTGACCAGGGCGAGACTTTGTCGGGCAAAAGGAGAGCCGACTCTGAGGAGTGGGTTCCAGCAAAAAGGACTAGAAAATCAGCATGTGTAGAGCCAAAACTTCCCTCTCCAACCACTGAAGAAATAGCCAAAGCGATTAAAATTGTCCAGTCGCTTTCCCCGGTTCTGACCAAACCAGCACCATCAGGTAAGCGCACGGTTCGGTCAGTTCCACCAGTTCAAGAGTATGATTTAGAGGAATTTTATGAACTGGAGGAGGGGGAAGAGGAGTATGAGGAGAGCGAATGTGGATTTGAAAGTCTGGATGTGCCCATTGAACGGACATCTCCCAGACAGACCTTCAGGAGTGTCTCCTCCTAGGCTTTCTGAGTCCCCTTCTCATTTTATGTTTTATAAAAAAGTGGCTGAAACCCTCCAGCTCCCTATGGAGGAAGCTGTGGATGATCAAGAGGAGCCTGACTATGTGGAAATGATGGATATCCCAGAGTCTAGGAGACTGTCTATTCCTTTGCATAAATATTTTGGGAAACAGACAGTAACAATTCTAAAAACTCCTCACACTATACCTCCTGTGGATAAAAGAATGGACAAGAGGTACACATTGTCAGGCTCTGATACAGAGTTCCTTACACAACAATGCAGCCATGTTGGGGTAGTACAGGATGCAGCCTGTGATAAGGCAAATATTCCCTTGGCCTCACACCCCCCTGACAAGGACTCCAAGAGGATTGATGCCATGGCAAAGAAACAGTACATGGCAGCATCCTTGGGACTCAGACAGGCAAATTATATGGCTTATGTTGCTAGATACAGAAATCCAGATGGGACACTGTTTTGGCTCTGTAAAGCAGGTCCCTGGCCAGCTGCCAAGGAGCTGGAGCAGGTGGCTGCTGATGGTATTGAGGCATCTAAGGTGCAATTTCATGCTGCAGTGGACTCTAATGATGTGTCATCAAGAGTCATGGCTACATCTGTGGCTCTCTGCAGAATGGCTTGTCTCAGATGTACTAGCCTGTCACAGGATACCCAGACTAAGGCCATGGATTTTTCTGTTGTGGGTAACTCTCTGTCTGGGGGAGCAGACAGAGAATTACATGAAGAAAATGGATGAGTATAGGACCACCTATAGGAGTGCACAGGCCAAGGAAAGGCAGGCCACTCTTCAAAGGCAGCCTTCCAGGGGCAGGGCAGGCCTTTTCATAGGCCTTTTTACCAATCCCAGGCCTCCTCTTAAAGCTTATGCCCAGAGGGGATTCTTTAGAGGGAGAGGCAGATGGGGTACAAGCAGACCTGCTTCCACTCCTCAGCCTAAAGCCCCTGCCAAGCAGGCACCCTGATGGGGTGTCCAGGGTCGATTCTCCACTACTGGTAGGGGGCAGGCTGGCTTACTTTGTCCATGACTGGAAGTCTCTAACATCAGACAAATGGGTCCTGGAAGTAGTAAGCCAGGGACTGGTTCTCAGCTTCAAAAAAATTTCCGAAGATGAGAGCCAGATCCTTTCCACCTGCAAATCCATAAGAGGCTCTTGCCCTAGAGGCAGAAGTTTCTACCCTCCTGGCTCTCAGAGCTGTGGAAAGGGTTCCACCCCTACACCAAGGCAAAGGATTGTACTCCAGGTACTTCCTTACCCCAAAAAAGACAGGAGAATGGCGGCCCATCCTGGATCTCAGATACCTAAACAAGCACCTTTTAAAAACAAAATTCAAAATGGTGACTTTGGGAATTATTTTACCCTCTCTAAGGCCAGGGGACTGGCTAGTGTCCCTGGACCTCAAGGATGCCTACTTCCATGTTCTCATCAGAAGCTCCCATTGAAAGTACCTCAGATTCAAACTGCCCTCAGGCCATTACCAGTTCGGAGCAATGCCCTTCGGCCTCACCTCTGCCCCAAGGGTATTCACAAAATGCCTGGTAGTAGCAGTTGCCCACTTAAGAAGGCAAAAAATTGCCATCTTTCCATTCCTGGACGATTGGCTCATAGTAGACCAGTCTCCAGACCAACTCAGATTACATCTTCAGGTAACGCAGCAACTGCTTACTTCTCTAGGTTTCCTTCTCATTCTTCCAAAGTCAGTCCTGGAGCCTGTCCAGCTTCTCTCCTTTATAGGTGCAGAACTGAACACAAAAGAAGCCAGAGCTTTCCCTCCTCTGGAAAGAGCAAGGACCCTGATCTCTCTGGCCTCCTCTTTCACCCTGCAGGTCTCTCGACCAGCAAGGCATTTTCTTCAGCTCCTGGGACACATGGCTGCTTCCACAGCAGTAGTGCAGGGAGCCAGATTTCAGATGAGGGACATCCAGTTCCATTTGAGAGCCTTCTGGTCTCAAAGGAGAGACCCTCTAACCAAATTGATCCCAGTGACTTGAACCCTGATCCAAGCCCTTCAGTGGTGGCAGGACCAGAGCAATTTGAGACAGGGGGTTCCCTTTGCCCCTCAGTCTCACTCCTTAATCCTTACTAGAGATGCATCCCTGTTGGGGTGGGGAGCTCACATGGGCAACCTCACTACCCAGGGATTGTGGTCCCCTCAGGAATCTCTGCTCCACATCAATCTGTTGGAACTCAGAGCAGTTTTTCTAGCACTTCAAGTTTTTTTAAATCTGTTCAGAACAAAGTTATTCAGGTCAGAACAGACAATACCACCACAATGTGGTACATCAACAAGCAAGGGGGCACTCGGTCTACGGCCTTGTGCACTGAAGCAATGAAGTTGTGGTCTCTGGCTTACTCTCTGAACACCTCCCTTATGGCAGTTCACCTCCCAGGCAAGGACAATGTCCTGGCAGATGCTCTCAAAAGGATTTCCCAGGGCCATCACGAATGGTCACTGGATCCCTTAGTACTGGAGGTAGTATTGCCAGATGGGGCACCCCGCAGATAGATCTTTTTGTAGTCCCAGACAATCACCAACTCCCCCTTTTTTGCTGCAGGTCCCCAGTTCAGTTGGGTTCAGTCCCTCTGGATGCCTTCCTTCTCAGTTGGAAAGGGAAGTTCCTCTATGCTTCCCCCCCCTTCCCTCTTCTGTTCAAGGTGATAGTCAAAATAAGATCTCAACCCTGCATGATGATCCTGATTGCTCCAGATTGTGTCAGACAGCCCTGGTACCCACTCCTTATGCCCTTAGCCATCCACCTTCCTATGTGTCTTCCCAGGAATCACAACCTGTTAACCTGTGCTCAGGGGAGAGTTTGGCACCTGAACCTCAAATCTCTCAATCTCAAGGCCTGGCTCTTGAAGAGTTAGAGTTTGCTGACCTACACCTCTCCTAAGGTGTATTGGATATCCTGAAGGCTTCCAGGAAGCCTTCCTCCAGGGCTACTTATAATTCCAAATGGAAGAGATTTTCCATATGGTGCTCTGGAAAGCATATTTCCACAGAATCTGCTGACTTACCCACTGTCCTGGATTATATGGTCCATTTAAATACTTTGGGGCTGAGACCAGCTACCCTAAAAGTGCACCTGGCAGCCATGTCTGCTTTCTTATCAGCAGGTAAACCCTCTACTCTTTCAGCTCATCCTGTATTCTCCAAGTTTTTCAAAGGGTTGCTTCACACCAACCCTCCATTAAGGGACCCTGCCCCTGCCTGGGATCTTAATATTTGCATTGCCCAGCATATGCAACCCCTTTTTGAGCATTTGTCTTCGGCAGAGCTTAAGTACTTGATTTGGAAAATTGTGTTTTTGGTAGCCATCACTTCTGCCAGATGCGTAAGTGAATTACAAGCATTGTCAGTGGAGGCTGATTTTATCTCCTTTCACAGAAATAAGGTGGTCCTCAGGATTAACAGAAAGTTCTTAACTAAGGTGGTTTCAGATTTCCACCTTACTCAATCTATGTCTCTCCCTGTGTACTTCACTGACCATTCCTCCTCTGGCGAGAGGAGATTGCACAGTTTAGATGTCAAAAGATCCCTTGGCTACTACATAGATCGTACCAAGGGTCACAGGTTTGACTCCCTCCAACTGTTCCTCACTTATGGTGAGGTTGACAAAGGGAAACCTGCTACTAAAATATCCATTGCTAGGTGGATTGTCTCTTGTATCCAATTTTGATGAAAAAATGGGTAAGGTTCCTCCCTCGGGTTTGAGGGCTCACTCTACCAGAGGTACAACTGCGTCTCTGGCTGCTGCCAGGGACATCCCTATCCTAGAGATATGTCAAGCAGCTACCTGGAAAACAGTTCACACTTTTACCAAGCATTACTCCCTGGACATCCACGCTAGGAGTGATGCTCGGTTTGGCACAGCTGTGCTTCAGAGCCTATTTCCTAAGTAGGTTCGGTCCCTCCTCCATGGAGGTACTGCTGTGTAGTCTGCATATGTCATAATATAGCAAGACTTCATGTTGTTTGAAGAAAAATTACTCACTTTAGTAATGTTGTTTCTTCTAATGAGTCTTGCTATATTATGACCTCCCCCTCCGCCTGCCCCTCTCAGAACCTCTATTTTTGGGATGTGGGTGGGCAGGGCAGTGTTGGCACTTAGTAGATGCCCACCTTGTTTTTCACCCCTCCCTTCTGGGGTTACTGGTGTTGTGTTTTTCATTTTTTGGGTCTCCTAACTTGAGTCTTTGTTTTGGCACCAAAAAATGTGTTCTTATATTTAGTAGTCAGTTGGCTAGTGTAGGTTTACAGCTTCCAAACAGACCCTTAGTGAGTTTTGCTCACAACGATCTGACAGTTTGAGTTTGAAGAACAACAGATAGAGCTTTCAACCGAGCTCGAGCTCAAAGTTCCATGCCTGGCATGGAAAGTTTAACTCTTTCACCTCCGGAGCAGTTCGAAGGTTGGGACTCACTGCATATGTCATAATATAGCAAGACTCTATTGGAAGAAACAACATTACTAAGGCGAGTAATTTTTTCTTACGCACCAGGCAGCTCATTTAAAAAGGTTCCACATCATCAGGGAGAGGTAACAAGCAGATATGGATAACACACTAGTTAAAAAAATACTTAAACTACAAATGTTGTCATCTTAAAAAAAATCTTGAAACAGCATCAACAGCAGCATCATTAAAGAGAAGAAATTCTGTGAGGAAGGGAAGGAGTTCATAGTTCATTGAATGAGGAGGCAGCAGCCAAAGGCTTTATCAAAGTAGCAAACTAGGGTAGGCAAGGGGGAGTTGGTGCTTAACAGGAAGGGTTGTCAGGATGCCAGGGAGTAGAGCAATGGAGAAAAGAAATTGGGGGACCTGGAAGTTAGGGGATGCAATCACAGGAGTTTTCAATTAAGAGGTGTTGTCAGAGCTAATGTTTGAACTGGTCAAGTTTAGGTAGGTTAGCCAGTTCAACTTGCAGACCATTGAACCAGAAAGGTGCTCTGAAGAGAAATGAGCATTGGCAGTCAGTAGTCCTGCACCTCCGAACAGGGATTAGTTCACTAGAAGAGGTGCACATGTGTTGGGTCTTGAGAGATTTGTTAAGAGGTCATCCCACTCCTGGTGGGCATGAGCCCAAGGTGCACCTTTTTTGTAAGAAGGCATATTTGGTATTTAATTCTCCCACTTAAGTGGAGCCACTCAGCCTGAGAATAGAGCTCACAAATGTGAGTGAAACAGGAGGCATCTGTTAGAAGTCTAGAGACCTTGTTCAGGACAACAGTGATCCTACTGACTGCAGTAGCAGAAGTGTCTCAGTATATGACTAGTCCATAATCGATGAGCGATAGCACCGAACTGTGAATTGCTAGTTTGAGAGCTTCAGGGGTTAGACTCCACCTGTGTCAACAGGTTAGGTAAATTCTAGTGTTGACGGCCCTATCACATTCCCAATGTGGGGAGCATAGGTAAGGTGAATAAAGAGGGTAACCCCAATCATGAGGAAAGTCTTTTGGAGTTATGCAGTTTTGGTGTCTATTGACATACTGCTCTGTCACTGACCACCACTGAATTGGTTATTATAAGAAAAACAGCAGTATCATTAGTTACTGTTCTGTCCCACAAAGATATGTGTAAATTAGCAGTCCCCACATAATCCTGTGAAAAATTGTAACTAAGATTAGTGTTGTTAGACATTCTCATTTTATTTCCAAAATAAAAAATAAGTGAATTCTATCAGTTTACTTAACTGGATTGTTTAGTATCGTGAACTACGAATACTATTTTTGTTAAACATTTTTAGGTCTATTGCAAATGTTGTAGCAGATGGGTGCACACTGATTGCACATTATACATGTATCATCCTGATGACCTTGAAAACTCTGGGGTTTCACTTGTATGCCGCAAATGCGAAAAATCATCTGTGCTTTCAGTCCTGCAGTAGGTACGTGAATGCAGTGATTCAAGAAATGCAACAGACAAGAATGTCATGGACACAACAGAATTGGCAACAACACTTCTGGACTCTGAAGACAGCAAAACTTCATTAACAGAATCCAGAGGTGAACAGATAACAACTGTTACAATTGTCCCATCAACAATGGATTAAAAAAAAATGAAATTGGAAGCAGTGGTTCATAAGAATTTCTACTTTCTGGAAAAGTGGGAAAAATGCATAAAGGTATGCCAAGCCTGTAAAGGCAACAATACTGCAGATAATTTCCGAGGACTTGTGACTGTGGGGGAAAACAAATCCTTTTACAATATATCAAGAAAGGAAATGATGAAGCATCCACGGTTCTTGCACTTACACACCACAGCTAACTGTATTTTGAAAAGGAACATTGGAGAGAAATCAGTTGATGTGCAACTTCCTTCGGGTGTAAATCTGTCTGAAAAACAGAAACAATTGCTCAGAAAAGGAAATGTATTTATTGAGTGAAAATACATGAATACTTTCCTTGTTTACAATTATTCACTGGAGCCATCGCATTGACTGAAGGCTCAACATGACTTTTGGCCATTTCTCTGGAGCACTGCAAGGTAGTCTTCATGTTTGGCTTGTACTTAGATTGTTTAAAGAAATGTTTGTGCTCCTTTTTTTTCTTGTTTAATATCTGTAACTTGTTTAGTAATTATCTGGTCACAGAATCAGTAAGTTTATCAATGGAAATCGAGGGCCCTCGGAGCTACTTGTGAAAGAGACTTTCTGCCTGCTTTAAAGAGCAGGTTGTTAGTTAAATAAGATGTGTTAAAGTTTATATTTTCATCCCTTGATAAAGAGATATTAGACAGTGCCTAATGTCCGGGTGTGTGCTTTTTATGTGGTGGGGCATACTGGAGAGATGTGTTACAATCACAATTCTTGTACAGGCTCTGAATGTAGAGCAAAAATGGCAGAGACAAACTCTGAAGCATGGTTCTCAGTAATGTTGGTTACAGTACTGTGACACAGACTTCAAAGCAGGGTAGTGGTGCAGCTGCAACATCTTAAAGACACCCATGCAGCATGCACATCCTCTTATAAGTCAGAGTATTAGCTTTTCTCCGAAGGATGCCACCACTAAAACACGTGACAGACTACTGGGACTTTGTAGAAAGGGAAGCGGACTTCTCAAAAATCAAACATTGTGGGCATGGTATTTTTTTGTGAATAATTATTTAGCCATACCATTTTACTCAACACTTCAACCTCCCTTGCCCCAGTGGTGCTAAGGGTTGAGGCACTGGATGTCACACCTTGCACCATGTTGGTGACCCATGCTCGGGACTGGGCATGAGTCACTGGGGGTCGGACGAGAGAAAAAAAACTGAGCATCCCAGGGACAGCTATCCTCCAGGGAGGGTGGTGAGGACTGCCAATGTGCCAGCTCCTGGCAGTGGCTGGGGGCTGTGCAGCCTTGGGGCAAGCAGTTGGGGATGGAGTTGGTGGCATCTGACATGCAACATACAGAAGTGTGAGTTGCAGTGTCATTGATGCCATTGTATGCCAGCACCAGAAGGGCGGCTACTGATACAAGGAAAAAAAGGAAAACCCCTCAGCAGCATGATAGCTTCCCCTATGACATCGCCAAGGATGCACCCAATCGAGCTCCCTCCTGTGCAAGCCCTTCAGGTCTCTGCAGTGGTGGGTAAGTACCCACTGTGAGGCGACCTGGGAAGGGCTGCGGCAGGGAGTGATCTTGGGGTGGGGGCAGTGAGAGCTGTCTGCATGAGGGAACAAAATGTACAACTCCCACCCCAGCTGAGGATATTTAAAAAAAAAACATTTCAACTCTAAAATCGTTTGCTCTTCAGATGTGTGACATAAAGATAATGTGTTAGTCCCTGCAGTGTTAGTAGATCAAGCACAGTTTATGGTCCACACTTTCGGTATGTAAATGTCAACACCAGCTGTTGCTTAAATGTGAAGTTTTCTAAGAAGGTAAATTGTCAGTCTGGGGCCATTTTTTTTTTTTTTTTTAAAGAGACATGGTATCGCTTCTTTGGTACCCTTGAGTAAGTATGAGATCTTAGGGAGGTTGGTGATCCTAAGTGGCAAAGGATCAATACCAGTTTGCACCGTGTCTGGAAGAACATATGCTTTTAATTGCACTGAATATCTTCCACTTGTATGGGGGGGGGGGAAGACTACTGTCCCTTAACTGACAATATACCTTCTTATGAAAAATCAAAGATAAGCAACAGCTCTGATGTTATTTGCTCTCCCAAAGTCTCGGGTGAGAAAAAACTGCGTCAGAACCACTAACACTCCAGGGACTAACATGGTATCTTTCTGTGACACATCCAAAGAGTGCATGATAATTAGGGGTGTTGAAGTGTTGACTGAAAAGGTATGGCTAAATAATTACTATGCCATCTTTGATTCTCTGTGAATCCAGATCACTATTTATTAAGTGCTGGTAGTCTCTCAGGGATCTGCTGTTCACGTTTTGGCTTTCTGTCAGTATAGACACTATGAATGTCTTCAGGAGAAAAGCCGATTCATTGAGTTACATGGGGACATTCACACTTTCAGGAAGTCTCTAAGAAATGGCAGCCGCACCATTGTCCATTGCGTGAAGCCCGATTCAGATTACTCTAACAGATGTCACTAAGATTCAGGCTTTAAAGTAACTGTTCTCCATGCTCTCTCCTTCCTTCAATCAGGCTGCACAAGAACGGTGCTTGAAATACATCTCAGTTGGCCCACCTAGTGTGCCCATTTCCCTACCTACAGGATAAGCTGCAGATCCTACTTAACCAACAGCCTAGTTCTTCTTACCTCCTACAAGAATTGTTTTATGTCTGTCCCATGCATTCTTGAATTCTCCCACAGTTTTAGACCCCAGAACCTCCTCAGAAAGGCTGTTCCATGCATCCACAACCCTCTCTGTGAAAAAATACTTCCTCACATTGCCCCTCGACTGCCCCCCTCCTTCTTTAAATTGTGTCCCCTTGTTCTTGCACATCTCTTTTTCTGAAAGATGCTACCCTCTTGGACTTTGTTGATTCCAATGAGGTACTTAAACATTTCTATCATGCACCCCCCTCCTTTCCTCAAGGGTATACATATTAAGCTCCTTTTGTCTCTCCTTGTATGGCTTCTCTTGCAGACCCTGCACCACTTTAGTTGCCCTCCTCTGGACTGCCTCTATCCTGTCTATGTCCTTGCAGAGATGCGGTCTCCAGAATTGGACACAGTACTCCAGTTGGGGTCTCACCAACTGTCTGTACAGAGGGATAACAACTTCCTGTTTTCTGCTGGTGATGCCTCTCCCTATACATCCCAATATACCCCCAGCCCTCCCTACTGCCTTCTCACATTGCTTGCTAACCTTAAGGTCATCTGATATGATCATCCCCAGGTCCCTTTCCATTTTTGTTGTTCCTATCCCTCCCTCATTGTGTAATCTTCCCCCTGGGTTTTTGTTTCCCAGGTGCATTATTTTGCACTTCTTTGCATTGAATCCTAGCTGCCATACCTCTGACCATTCCTCCAACTTTGCCAAGTCCCTTCACATCCTTTCCATGCCTCCTAGTGTATCAATCCTGTTGCAGATCATTGTGTCATTTGCAAAAAGGCATACTTTTCCTTCTAGTCCTTTTGCAATGTCACTGATGAAGACATTAAAAAGGACTGGACCCAATACTGAACACTGCGGTACCCCACTAGTAACCCCCCCCTTTCTTCAGAGTGGACTCCATTTACAATTACCTTCTGTGTCCTGTTGTCCAGCCAATGTTTTACCCAGGCTACCACCCTGGGACCCACTCCAAGGCTGGTTAATTTAACTATTAATCTTTTGTGTGGGACTGTGTCAAATGCCTTGCTAAAGTCTAGGTAGACCATGTCCACAGCCCCTCCCTGGTCTACTACTTTGGTCACCCAGTCAAAGAAATCTATTAGATTCATCTGACATGACCTTCCCGCTGTGAACCCATGCTGCCTTGGGTCCTGTGCTCCACTGGCCTCTAGGTACTCAACTATTCTTTCCTTCAAGTGACTCCATCACTTTCCCTACCACAGAGGTCAGACTGACAGGTCTGTAGTTTCCTGCCTCTGTCTTGGTCCCACTTTTGTGAAGGGAATCACATCTGCCCTCCTCCAGTCCTCGGGTACCACACCATCCTCCTATGATTTATTAAAAGAGTAGCCAGTGGTTTCACTAGTTCCTCCTTAATTCTTTTAGAATTCTGGGTGAATTCCATCAGGACCCATTGCTTTGTCCACCTTCAGTTTTAGGGTTCTTGCAGAACCCTTTCTTCTGTGAAAGGACTGGGATCGACCCCCTATCAAATGCTTCTGTTAATTGGATTAGGCACTTCCCCTCCTCTTTGTGAATACTGAGCAGAAATATTAATTCAGTATTCCTGCTTTTCACTGTCCCCTCTGCCCACCCACGCGTTCATCTATTCAGCCTCACTATCCCTCCATTTGTCTTTCTCGCTCACTGATGTACCTATAAAAGGTTTTATCCCTTTCTTAACTGAGTTGGCTATCTTTTCCTCAGTTTGGGCCTTTGCTATTCTGACTTCCCTCCCTGCTTCCTTCTGCCTTAACTGGTACAGCTCTCTGTCCTGCTCCTTCTGTGTTTCCTTATACTTCCGGAATGCTATCTTTTCTTCCTGACTTTCACAGCCACCTCTTTTGAGAACCATAGTGGCTTTTCTTTCATTTGATTTGTTTATTTGCTTCACACAAAGGCTTGTTGCCTCTGTGATGGCAGTTTTGATGATTCCCCATTGTTGCTCCACACCTCCTTCTAGCCTGTTTGCTAGTGCTTTTCTGAGGCACTCTCCCATCTTGCCAAAGTCAGCCCTCCTAAAGTCCAGTACCCTCACTTTTGTATGGCTTGACTCTGTAGCTGAGTTTAGCATGAACCACACTGTTTGATGGTCACTTGTCCCCAGATGGCAACTCACTTCTAGATCTGAGATCCTCTCACTGCCCCCATTTGAGAGTACGAGGTCTAAGATTGCTCCCTCATGAGTGGGTTCCAAAACTAGCTGTCTAATGCCTGCCACCTGTAGGGCATCAAGAATGGCCCTGCTCTTGGATGTGGCTGCAGCAAATGTTCTCCAGTTAAAATCTGGCATATTCAGGTCTCCCATCAACAGTATCTCCCCTTTCTCTGCCATTCTAAGAATGCCTTCTAATCATATCCTTGTCCATTCCTTCCCCCTGACATGGGGGTCTGTACACAACCCCTGTGCGGATTGTGGTGCCCTTTCCAGTCTCCAAGGTGACCCACAGTGCCTCCTCTCCTCCCTGTTTACTCTTTTGTTCAGTTGCTTTTATCCCTTCCTTTACATAGAGAGCTACTCCTCCCCCTCTTCTCCCCTGCCTGTCTCTCCTGTAGGTTATGTACCCTGGTATGTTAACATCCCAGTCATGGTTCTCTGTGTACCATGTTTCTGTGACTGCTACGATATCCAGGCATCCCTCTTCCATTAAGGCCACCAGCTCAGGAGCTTTTGCCCGACTACGGGCATTGGTACTCATTACCCTCCATTTCCTGATGGCCTTACTCCCTTTGCCCCATCCCTGTCCTTCTTGCCTTTGTCACTTTCTCCATTTACCCCTGCCCTTCTCCCTATCGACACCTCTATGTTGGTGTTTGCCACACTTACTACCGTGATTATTTGGGGGCTAGGATTTTCCTGCTCCTTTCCAGTGCCTCCCCCCTTGGCTAGTTTAAAAGCTTGCCAATGAAGCATTTAAACCTATCACCTAGGATCCTGGTTCCCCTCCCGGACAGATGCAGCCCATCATGCCAGTATAGGCTTGCATCACTCCAGGTGGACCCCCAGTCCCCAATGAAGCCAAATCCCTGAGCTCCACACCAGTTTTTCAACCACTGATTGAATCCCATGGTGTGGAACACCCTAGCCTCTCCTATGCCATAGATGGGTAGCACCTCCGAGAAGGTTACCGTGCGTGCTACTTGACTAAGGCCCCTCCCCAATTCCACAAACTCTTCCTGCACTTCTCTAATCCTTTTCTTAGCCAGGTCATTTGTTCCTAGGTGGACAATGACATCCAGCTCCCTTCCCTGTGCAGCTGCTCTGGCAATCCTGAGGATTCGCTCCCTGTCCCTCCAAGCCATGGCACCAGGCAGGCACCTTACCTTCCTCTCCCCTTCCTCCTCCGGTTCTACTTTCCTAACAATGGAGTCCCCCACCAGGAGTTGTTTCCTTCCCCTGCAGGGTCCCCTGCCACCCTCCTGTGGGTCTCCTTTGTGAGGTTCCCAGCATCCTCCTTGGTCTCCACTGTGGGTGCCTCCATAGAGGAACCACACTTTGCCAGAATGGCATAGGAATTGTGGAGAGGTACAACTGGAGGATGCACCTCTGTTCCACCATCCTCACCCTCCCTGAGCCCACTGTCGTCCAACCACTCCTCTTTCTTGGCAACCTCTGAGGCAACGGCAGTAGCACTGGTGGTCCCTGGATGGAAGAGGAGGTCCCACAAATCCTGGCCAACTCAGCCTGGAGATGAGCAACCTCCTCCCTCAGCCCAGAGAGGTGCCTGCAGATGGGACAACACCGCAACCTCAGAACATCTCCCAGAAGACTGCTGCTCCACAGCCACTGCACTGCCCACCCAATCATGTCTTATTTCTGGCCCTTAACTGTTTGCAATCCTTACTCTTTCCTCTGTTTTTCTCTCTCTCCTTACTTTCTGCCTGTGTGCCCTTTAAGCTCCTGATTGTCCTGTTCTGAGACAAGAATATCCTATATTTCTCAGTAGACCACTTACTTGCTCAGAGGCAGACCTCCAGCAGCTAGAGGGGCCGGAGGCTACTCTTGCCCTTCTAGGATGGTGGGTCCTTGGTGGTTCTGTGATCACTCACTTCCTACCCCAAACAGGAAGTTCCTGTTGTCAGTCAAATCCTGTGCCTATAAAAATAGAACTAGCTTTGGGTGGGAGGTGGAGGGGAGGGAAGGAGGGCAATATAGTCCCAGCAGAGAAGTTCCGTCACACAGCAGTCCTTTATCCTGGTGTCTTCTGCCAAGCTATTATCAGAATCTTTCTAAGGCAGTCTTTAAATGTAGCTTCCTTCTAACTAAGCCACTCCCCCTACTTACCAGATCTTTCTACAAGAAATTTAAACCGCACAGCAGTTAAGTCCTTTCAGTCACCTGAGATTTACACCTAGATACCTCTTCAGATACCCATTCAGTTCAGTTAACCCAAACACACACTTTTTTTTTGTATGTTAGGTTTTTTTTACCCTAAATTAAAGGTCCAAGTACAAAAGTTCTTCTACTTTAGTCCCAGCGAGAAGTTCAGTCACACAGCAGTCCTTTCTCCTGGTGTCTTCTGCCAAGCTATCCTGAGGATTCGCTCCCTGTCCCTCCAAGCCATGGCACCAGTAGTATTATTTCTTTCTGCATTCTTCTTATGCCTGTACGTGTAAACCTGCTGCCCATTTCTGTTGTCTATCCCTTGTTTTCATTCTTCTTTTTGGACTCTGATGCTGTACCTAAATCACACTTCTGCCCACCCTGAGGTGATAACTCGATGAGCTGACCTACCCAGCTGGACTTTGATCCAGTCCGTGACTATCACTTTCTTCCTACCCCTTGTGCATGTTCACTCCCCTTCCTGTAGGCATGCCCTACAGGGGGCATGCCTTAGACAACTAGTATTGGAGCCCACTCGAGAGGGAGCAATCTTAGACCTGGTTCTCTCAAATGGAGATGAAGAGAGGATCACAGATGTAGAAATGGGTAGCCATCTGGGAACTAGCGACCATCGAACAGTATGGATGACAATAAACATAGCAATAGAGTCAAGTCATACAAAGGCAAAGGTACTGTACTTTAGGAGGGCTGACTTTGCCAAAATGAGTGAGTGCCTAAGGAATGCACTAGCAAATGGGCAGGAAGGAGGGGTGGAAGAACAATGGGGAATAATAAAAACTGCCATCACAGAGGTAACAAGCTTTGTGTGAAGCAAATAAACAAAACAAAACAATGTAAGAAACCACTATGGTTCTCAAAGGAAGTGGCAGTGAAGGTTCAAGAGAAAAAGAAAGCATTCAGGAAGTACAAGGAATCACAGAAGGAGCAGGACAGAGAACTGTATCAGTTAAAGCAAAAGGAAGCTGGGAAGGCAGTCAGAACAGCAAAGGCCCAAACCGAGGAAAAGATAGCAAACTCAGTTAAGAAGGGGGATAAAACCTTTTATAGGTACATCCGGGAGCAAAGGAAGACCAAGGGAGGGATAGTGAGGCTTAATAAAGGGAGGGAGGGTGGGCAGAGGGACTGTGAAAAGGCAGAGATACTAAACAAATATTTTGCTCAGTATTTACAAAGAAAGAGGGAGGTACCTAAAACAAACAGTAGAAACACTCTGGATATAGAAGTTGATACCAGCCCATTTACAGAAGAAAGGGTTCTGAAAGAACTCTTAAAACTGAAGGTGGACAAAGCAATGGGGCCTGATGGGATTCATCCCAGAATTCTAAAAGAACTAAGGGTAGAACTAGTGACATCACTGACTACCCTCTTTAACAAATCATGGGAGGATGGGGTGGTACCCGAGGACTGGAGGAGGGCAGATGTGATTCCCCTTCACAAAAGTGGGAGCAAGGCAGAAGCAGGAAACTACAGACCTGTTAGTTTAACCTCAGTGGTAGGGAAAATGATGGAATCACTTCTGAAGGAAAAATTGTCGATTATCTAGAGGCCAGAGGGGCACAGGACCCAAGGCAGCATGGATTCACAGTGGGAAGGTCATGCCAGATGAATCTGATAGATTTCTTTGACTGGGTGACCAAAGTAGTAGATCAGGGAGGGGCTGTGGACATGGCCTACCTTGACTTTAGCAAGGCATTTGACACAGTCCCACACAAAGATTAATATACAAGTTAGCCAGCCTGGGAGTGGGTCCCAAGATGACAGCCTGGATAAAGAATTGGCTGGAGAATAGGACACAGAGGTAATAGTAAATGGAGTCCACTCTGAAGAAGGGGTTACTGTGGGGTACTGCAAGGTTCAGTATTAGGACCAGTCCTCTTCAATGTCTTTATAAGCGACATTGCAGAGGGACTGGAAGGAAAAATATGTCTTTTGCAGATGACACAAAGATCTGCAACAGAGGTGATGCACAAGGTGGGTGGAAAGGATGAGAAGGACTTGGTAAGGTTAGAGGAATGGTCAAATGTATGACAGCTTAGATTCAATGCTAAGAAGTGCAAGTAATGCACCTGGGAAACAAAAACCCAGGGAAGAGTACACAATGGGGGTGAGATACTAACAACAACAAAATGGAAAGGGACCTGGGGTAGTCATATCAGATGACCTAAAGGTGGGCAAGCAATGTGAGAGGGCAGCAAGGAGGGCTGGGGGGATACTGGGATGCATAGGGAGAGGCATCACCAGTAGAAAACAGGAAGTTATTATCCCTCTGTACAGACAGCTGGTCAGACCCCATCTGGAGTATTGCGTGCAGTTCTGGAGACCCAATCTCTGCAAAGACATAGACAGGATGGAAGCTGTCCAGAGGAGGGCAACTAAAATGGTGCAGGGTCTGCACTGGAAGACATATAAAGAGAGACTTAAAGAGCTTAATATGTATAGCCTCGAGGAAAGGAGGGAGAGGGGGAACATGACAGAAACTTTCAAGTACCTCAAGGGAATCAACAAAGTCCAAGTGGGTAGCATATTTCAAAACAAGAGGTGTGCGAGAACAAGGGAGCACACTTTGAAGATAGAAGGGGGTCGGCTCAGAGGTAATTTAAGGAAGTATTTTTTCACAGAGAGGGTTGTGGATGCATGGAACAGCATCTGGTATGACTACCCCCAAGTCCCTTTCCATTTTTGTTGTTGTTAGTATCTGTCAGATTTTGCTACCCGGAGGTATTTTGAGGGAATGGGGTGCCCAGTACACAGTAAAACTGAAAATTAATCAAAAGAAAGCTGAAATACAGCTTTGGCATTAATATACAGACTCCTCCTTTGCCATTCTGGTGTCCTGGGTTTTATTAGACTGAGGGTAGAAAAATCTGACAGGTGCGAATAGCTGTCAGATTTTGCTACCTGGGGGCATTTTAAGGGTATGGGGTGTCCAATAAACTGTAAAGCTGAAAATTAATTAAAACAAAGTGTTAGTAATGAATTTGCTATGATGAAAGTGCAGAGATTTTGTTTATCATGTGGTTGGGTGCTGTTTCATTATTTTACACATGGGTCCATTATATAATCGTAATAAGGCACTCCAGGGTGTGAGTTATTGGGGATTATACAATGGGGTATGAAAATCCTGTAACTTCATTGGTCAAAACACATCACATGACCATGGTATATCCTGCAATAACCCACAGCTAAGAAATGGCATTTATGAAAAACATACTTAAACATATTTTAAATGTATTTTACACATGGGTCCATTGTATAATTGCAATGAGGCACTTCAGGGTGTGGGTTATTGGTGGATTTACCCACTTCTTGTGTGGTTAAGTCACTCAGCTGCACCTCGTGACACACCACACAAGGCATGGGTGAATCTTCCAATAACCCACACCCTGTCAAGCCTTATTGCTTAATTTACCTACTTCTTGTGTGGTTAAGTCACTTGGTTGCACCTTGTGATACACCACACAAGGCGTGGGTAAACCCCCAATAACGCACACCATGTTGTGCCTTGTTGCTTAATTAATATCCTTCTTAACTAGGTTTAAAAGAAAGTTTTTTTTATATTCTTTGTCATTTGCAGTCCCAATGTAACAGCATTTTTTCTTTATGATATGTTGCTCATTTACATATCTTTTGCATATTATTCAGTTTTAAATTATGTATTATACCATGGACACAAGTGAACAGCCAATGAAATGGCCAGACTGGCAGATTACCAATGTTGTAAATCCTTTGATAACCAATGTCTGAGCAAACAACAGTGGTGGGCATCCTAATCATCTGCATTCCAGGAATAAATACAATAAAAATTAAAAAAACAAAGCCACCTCTTTAAAAGTTGTACTTTATCTAGTAAAAAAATGAACCTTGGTATAATCACAATAAGCCCTTTCGAGAGGATGTAGGTTGTGAAATTCACAGCTTAGTGAGAGTTTCACACCAGCTGCACCTCGTGGGCAAACCACTTCAGCCATGGTAAACTCTCCGATAACCCACACGTCCTCATGGCTTATTTCTTAATTATACAATGGGCATAGAAATGAAGCACAAATCCTATAATTTCATTGGCTGCCTGGCACTCTTCTCCCATTGTAAAAGCAACAATCACCCCATGGGAAGAGGTGCCAGCCAGCAGTCAACCGCATCAGTAACTCCACTGAATTCATTCCGAGCAACACAAACCCAGAACTGGCAAAGGGCAGAATCCTCAGTAAACCATTGTCTTTCAAAACAGCTCCTTTGCCTCTGCTCCCCTATTCAACCCCCCCGACCAAATCACAAAACTTAAAAAAAAACAAAAAAACCCCACAATATTTCATCCATCACATCTCCCTGTTAAACCCCTATGCTTAAGAAATAGCACGTGCCCAGTACGTCACACAGGAGCCATCCATTTGCACCTTGTTCACATGCAGTTCAGCAGCCAAGCCCATCACCGGGGATCTAAATAAATCACCTCTCATCAGTTACATTTTATTTTAATCAAACCTGCAGCAGTTCAACTCTTTTCTCCCAGTATCATTTTCACCACTCCCCCCCCCCCATTCTGGCTCCTCCCATTTCCCGGTCTCTGTCTAGGGTGCTCCCTTTCTCAACTCTGCATCTCAATCTTCAGATGCCACTCTATTCTCTGCTAGCTCATCTGTTTCTCCCCAGATTCCCTACCAGAAAAAAAAAAAAAAAGCAGAAAGCAAAAAAAAACAGAAAGAATGAATTCAATCTTCGCCTAAAGGAGCACCGCATGGGCACATTTAACATTTACTGGCCTCCAAAAAAACACTGGACTGGAAAGTAAGAAGCAGTACTGCTCCTGCCCAGTATCACCACAGCCCAAGAAACCAATGACTACTTTTTTCTGGCAGACTAATAAAAACAATTAAAAAATAAATCAAAATGAATCAAAAATGAGTAAAAACCTTTTTATTTACTATGTTCTCTCTCTAACAAAAAGAACAGTGTATAATCACAATATGCCACTCGAGAATGTTGGTGATGCCAGAATTTACCCACGCCAGGTGTGTTTTGGCCACTCGGTTGCGCCTCGTGGCCCAACAACACCCCAGGCATGGGTAAATCCTTGCATCACCAACATCCTCTCATGGTATATTGCTTAATTACATTGTTCACTGTGTGCTATAAGCAGTTTACAGTTCAAAATCCCTAACTACAACAACTGACAGTATGTCTTACATCATTGAATGTATCTATCATCTGGGTAGCAACATTTTACAGGGAAGCATACTCTGACTACCCTGGTATTAGATTATGCTACTGTGAAGCAAATTCTGTCAGGGAAGCACTAGGGTTACCACCTTTTAAAAAGGCCAAAGAGAGGCATTTGTTACTGAAACATGATTTTTCACAGGACAATATGTAGTCTTGACCAATGCAGCAGACTTGTTTTCTCTAAATAATCAGAATTAAGAGTAAGTGTTGTAGTTTTTAGCTGTTTTTAGTGTTTCTTATCATTTTAAGGTATTGTTTTGTAGCATTTAGAGGAAAGTCAGAAAATATTTTTTTCTGCTATAATGTCAGGACATGTAGTATTTTTCTTTTTTTTTTTTTTTAGCAGGACACAGCTGCCCAAATCAGGACTGTCCTGTGAAAATAGGGACAGGTGATAACCCTAGCGCGGAAGCAGACTTTGATACTACACCCATACCTCTCAACTTTTCCTCACTGGAATGAGGGTCATGGACATTTTTGGACACTGAAAATGAGGGACAATGAGGAACCTATACCCTCAGAATGAGGGACACATCTTTAAACATAGAGGTACAAGAACACTGAGAAAACCATAGTGTTTACTTGTACAAAGTTTGTTTTGGATTTAGTATTTTATAATACTCAGTGTTTCTCATTTGAAATCTGAATTTACAGCACGTTCATTGTGTGGGCAGCACCATATACATGAGGAACGGTGAGGGACAAAGCAATTTTAAGGGGCAAAATGAGGGCTGTCCCTCGTCATGAGGGACCCTTGGGTATGGCTACACCGGTTCCTCGTAATTGAGAAGTAGTTGAGAGGAGAGAGAGAGAGAGGTATGTAAACATACAAGGTTATGCGCAGGCGCACTAACGCGGGATTGCATATTATAGAGGATAACATTTTGATGAAGGTACAGGTTCCGCGAGTCCGCCCTCTAATGCGATCGCTAATGGATATGTAGGGATGAACAGCGCTAGCAAGAATCTGTCCTCTCTGTTTCTGTGGCTAAGGGCGTCGGCTATGACCCCTTGTTCTTTGGGGATGTTTGAAATCCTGCTGTTTTTGGATTTATGCAGTTTGCTGATCTATGCTCAAGGTAAGGAATCGCCCGTACCTCCCCTTTGCCAGAGAATAAAGAGATGGTGTTCAGCGCTCTGGTATCCTCATCACTCAACATAATCACTGTGCAGAACCCTCCTAACCCCTTTCTCTTGGTTTTATAAGCAACAAGGCTGGCCTTAATAATTTTGTAACGTAAATGAGACATGTAAGCAGCCTACGGACTCGAATAGAGTAGAGCTACACTGTAAGAGCTGGCAAATCCATATGCTGCACTTCACAATATAACTGGTGTGTGTGTGTGTGTGTGTGTATAAAATTAAACGTAGTAGGTGGATGTGAAACTCGGTAGGGCAGAGTGGTCGCACTGCACACATGGATCAGCTTTTATACGAGTCAGGGGGCCAGCGGGACGAATCCAGGGTCGGTGTACTAGGATACTCCCAAAGTTGTTATAGAATTGTAGAACATGGATCCTTTCTGACTCAGTTTTCAGTAAACATTATTCCCTAAATGTAGTTATTTTTGTCTACTATTTTGAAGTTAAACTTTTTTTTTATTATTTGATCAAGAGAAAGTAGGTACAAGCATACTTGCATCATATTGCGCCTTGGATTACAGAAATATGTCATGCATGTAACATGTTGAGTTGGAGAAGTTACAAGGCATAATTTGTGTGATAACACATCCTAAGGTTGAGTGGAGACAGTCAACATGCTGTTGTATGTATTACAGTAAAATTGTCATTATTTTAGTAGATAATATTGCTCATAACACTGTAGATGGCGTTATTATCCTTATGCTTATATGATGTATTCTGATTAAAAAAAAAAAAACATTTATTCCCCATATACATTTTGTTTTGTGTAATTGTTAATCTCATTGCAGTGTTGTGCAATAAAAGGTGCCCTGACAACTTAACCTTGTGTCCTTGTCTTTGCTAGGAGCAGTTTTCTTTAAGTATTAAGGTCTGAAATGTTTATTTAATATTATGTCAGTAGGGCCTGGTCAAAATACTCCATTTATAGGTATTATGTATTTATTTATTAGAATTTCGGATAAATACCTTTGAGCCAATGGCTCTTTTACAAAGGTCTCATGTCAGTATGCAAAGAATAGAAGTACAGTTTGTGTGAGATTAGCAGGCAAGCAGTTTGAATACAGAATTCAGTACAGGATATGCATGCTAAAAGCTACCGGTAACATAAACAACAGCTAGAACAACACAATCAGGCATATATTTAAGAATGATGAGTCACTGCAAACAATATTTACATGAATTAAGGCTGCCAGAATGGCACTGTTAAAGAGAAAGGTAGAGTGGAAAAACTGAGTTGCTGCCAGTTGTGCCAGGTAGCATAGGAAAGTAGAAGAGAGAGTGGCTGTAGAGGGGTAACTGGGAGGGAGGTAGAAGGACAGATGGGTGGGAGGCAAGGATCGGGGAACAAGTGCAACAGTTGGTGGGGTGACCAGATTAGAAAAGGAAGAGAGGAAGGGAGTTGAAGGAGGGTAAGAGAGGAAGGTGGTGGACCAGGGCTAGGGAGAGAGGCATGAGTAGATATGGGAAGGGGGGTGGCAGGCAGAGGTGGTGTTAGAGTGGTGCGAAGAACAGAAGTGACTACCAGGGAGGTTAGGAGAAACAGTCACAGGTGGCTCTGGACACAGGTGTTTGATGTAGCCTGTGTTTGAATGAGCAGAGGGTGCCTAAGTTGGTGAGTTTGCTGCCCAGGGAGTTAAACATCTTAGGGGCTCTACCTGCAAAAGACCACTGGCCTTGGGCAGTGCGACAGTGGGGAACAGACAGAGAATAGTTGTCAGAGCTTCTTGTATAACGGGGGTGGTTGGCTGGGCTTAAGAGAAATTTAACGCCAGGGGGCATGAGTTCCATCAATGACTTTTTGGCTAGTATGCAGGTTTGGAAAGTAATCCTTCCCTGAAGTTGTAGCCAGTTTGACTGTTCTTAGAGGTCGCAGGTGTGCGTGCAGTGGGCAGCACCAGTAAGGAGTCTGCAGGCCCTATTCAGCACTGTAATGATTCACCATAGTGCTATAGCTGTTGCTGCTCTGTAGATAACACGCCCATAATCAGGGCCACTGGAAAATTGTGGAAAATGTTACCCAAAAATGCAGGGATTTTCTTGCAAAAATTGCGGGAAAATTGCGGGAGTTCACTATACATCCCAACTGCCCCCTAATAAATATTTTATCGTTTGCTGCTGCATGTATTGATCACATAAATTGTTAGATAAATGTATTGCCACTTGTAAATGCTTTTAATATGAAGAAAGATGTGTGTTTTTGAAATGCACTGTAAACTAATCATTCTGTAACATATCTTCTAAAAATCAAGACATCTAAATCATGCAGTGCTAACTAGATTTTATTCAGTAATTTACAGTTAATCCGTACTGAATACATCCTGAAACAACATATTTTGCCAGTTTCTAAATGTTAAATAATGAAGACTGTTTAAACTACTTGCTTTGGTGCAAGAACAAAATAAACAGATAAGCAGGGTGCCTAATAAATGTCTAGTAATAAAAATATTTATTTTGTTAAAATAATTACTGTTCTTAATCAGCACTGTAAGTACATTTTAAAATCACATGATAAAAGTATCAACTCATACCAATAGCTTTTCATTACAGGCTCCCCTCGTGGGTGCGGTGGTCACGAGGGAACGGACTCCCTTCCCGCAGTCAAGCCAAAAGGGACCGGTGTTGAAGCAGCATTATCGTAGGCAGACAGGCTCCCCTCGTGGGTGCAGTGGTTGCAAGGGAACGGACTCCCTTCCCGGAGCCAAGCCAAAAGGGACCGGTGTTGAAGCAGCATTATCGTAGGCAGACAGGCTCCCCTCGTGGGTGCGGTGGTCGCGAGGGAACGGACTCCCTTCCCGGAGCCAAGCCAAAAGGGACCGGTGTTGAAGCAGGTACAGTGGATCACCTCTACGCTGAATAGTAGCTCCTGCAATCACTGTGGACTTTAATTTCTGTGGACTTTAATTCCATTTACTGCCCCCACACAAGTGGAGATAGTTTCTTTTAAGGGAAAAACAAGAAAAAATGTCCCAATTTGGCGTTATTTCTACGGCACCTTTAAGAAATAAATCTGTATGCATACTGTGACCAGGGCTTTACTTTTAACTCCATTGAAACGTGGGCTTTAATCTGTAAAACAGTAGTTTGTTTGTTAGGCACATTTAAGTCACAGTAAACTGCATTGAACCGTGGTTCTACTAAAACGGTACTTTGTTTAGTTGCTGCATTGTTTCACTTAATTACATGTACCCTGGTTTCATAGCAATAGTATTTTGCTTGTTAGCCTCATTAGGCCACATAATTACTAGAAACCTGGTTCGATGCAAACTTATTCGTTTCTCCCACAAAATGTCCTGGGCTTTAACTCTAAAACTACATGGAAAAATTGACTTAATGCCTACTAGACCAGGGCTTAACTAACTTTAACTTTAACTGTATTTGGAAAGTGATCTGCTAACAAAAAAAAAAAAGTTTTTTGTTTGTAGTTGCATTACTCACATGATTACCTTTACCTTGGAATCATTGTCTCGTTGTGCCCCATAGCCATTTTCCGTTTGATAACGCCAAGTTTCCCCTTTGTCTCCCACACGGTTTGGAACTACCGCGGACATACAGCCACTGCTCTGTGCACCATCCCCCCCCCCCCGCGCCTACTAAATCCGTGTCTCTTTCTTCCTCAGCATTATCGTAGGCAGACAGGCTCCCCTCGTGGGTGCAGTGGTCGCGACGGAACGGACTCCCTCCCGGGCCAAGCCAAAAGGGACCGGTGTTGAAGCAGGTACAGTGGATCACCTCTACGCTGAATAGTAGCTCCTGCAATCACTGGAGCCCCGCTGACGCTGCGCATCAGCTGTCCCGCCGCCCCCACCACCACCCTTGGTCGTGCTCTCCTTATTTAGGGAGGGTGAGCAGTTTCTGATTGGTGGAGGCTAAAAAACCTATCAGGCAACTTCTCCACTAGCAGGTTATCAGGACCTGCCACTAGAGGGCTGCTGATTGCCTCCACAGCTTATCTCTTACTCTCTGCTCCTAAACTATCGCTTGCTTTAACTCAAACTGAGAGTGTCTAAAAAAAAAAAAAAGGGGAAATTCTCTAAGATATACCTATAATCTCTGCCAATATGCCTGAAATGAATACTATATCATCTTACTCTGTCCACAAAATGGTGTTATGGGTAGCCCTCCTAGTTTTTACCCTTTTACAAAATCCACATCCCTACTGCTTTCTTCTTACCAGCTCCAATGCTACCACTGCCTCTGCCCCAGTTTTACCACCAATGTTAACCCGACCAATAAATACTCTCTCTTCTGTTACAATGTCCAATATCCCCTACCCTCCTCTTAAACCATGTTATCTCACCTTTGTGACTATGATCACCCCATTACGCTATGATCAGGAAATACTTCGCTTTACGTGCACCCATATTTCCAACAAAACACCCTAACATGTTGTCTCATCCCATTGTCCCTCCAAAAAGATGAAAAAAACTTCTCTAACCAGAGCAGAAATTATTCTCCTTTTACTTGTGGGAAATATCCACCCTAATCCAGGTCCCACTCTCCATACCCCATAAAAACCTGCTGCTAAGAAGGGACTGCGGCTGGCTACCATTAATGTTTGTAGTCTTCTAAATAAACTTGACTCATTTCAAGCCTGAGTCTGCCTCCACAGCCCTGATATAATAGCCATCACTGAAACATGGCTATCACAGCATATCCCTGACTCAGCTGTTAGCATCCCTGGTTACACGCTGTTCAGGTCAGATAGACTAAATAAATGGGGTGGGGGTTGTGCTCTCTATATCCGTGAGCACCTACATGGTATAAACATTGCTACCATAAGCCCTTCGGGATGTGCACAGTCTCTAACTGTCAGGGTTGATATTGGAAACTCGAAAAAATCACTCTACATAATGTCCGTATACATTTCCCCTCGTAACCAAAGGGATGTCTTCACATCCATCCTTCACGCAATTGAACTCCTCCCAAAAAATGCTGAAGTCATAGCCCTAGGAGATTTCAACTCAAACTGGCTTGCCCCCCAAACATCCCCACTCAGGGATGCGGCTGCTGCCCAAAATCTGTCCCAAATGGTCCTCACCCCCCACTAGAGTGAACAAAAATATTAGCCACAGCTCCCTCCTTGACCTCATACTTACTAACCATCCTGAACACATTCTAGATGTCCAGGTTCTGTCAGACTCCATCAGTGATCACTCCCTGGTAACTTGTCTCTGGACAAATTGCTGGAAACCACCCCCTCCTAGGACTACCAGGTGTCACCAACTGAAGAAGGGGGCTGTCAAACATCTTAGAAACCTACTTCAAAATTTCAACTGGTCCCCCCCTTGATCATCTGAAATCAGTTGATGCCGCTCTGTCCTTTTTCATAAGTTCCTTCCAATCTGCCTGTGATATCTTCGCCCCCTATGTCACACGGGTTGAAAAATCCAAATCATCCCCTTGGGTAACATGGGCTCTGCTAGATAAAATGAGGGCACGTGATGACCTGTGGTGCAGAGCCCTTCAGTCTGGTCAGCCTGCTGACCGGCAATGCTATCGTGAGGCCAGAAATACTTGTACCTGGGAAATTCGGCAGGCAAAGGCAGCTTATTACCAAACAAAACTCTCTGCCACCTGGGGTGATGGGAAGAGGTTCTGGGAAAATATAAAGGAACTCAGTGGAAAGTCTCCCTCCCCTCCCACTGACATGCTTATCCTAGATGGTATCCCTACCAAAGAACCCAGCAAAATAGCGGAAGCTTTCAACATGTCTTTCTCTGACCTAAGCACTATTCTCCCCCCAGACTTTTTCAGTACTGATGCAGGATCTTTCCCGACTCCCCCTAGTGTGCCACCATTTCGTCTCAAAATATTCTCAGTGAGTGAAGCCCGTGCATATATCTCCAGGTTCCTAGGGAAGTCCAGACGCAGTGGCGACTCACTAGATGCAAAATTACTATCAATAACTCTTGATGATGTTCTGATGCCTCTCACTAAAATTTTCAACATGTCCCTATGCCTAGGGAAATTCCCATCTTTATGGAAAAAGGCGAGGATTACACCAGTATATAAAAATGGTGCGCGTACCTCAACTAGTAACTACAGGCCCATCTCCATACTCCCCCCACTCTCAAAAGCCTTAGAGAAAATAGTGGCTGATCAACTCACTAACTATCTAGATGCTCGACAGCTAACCTGTATGCAACAACACGGTTTTAGGAAAGCTCACAGCACCGCCACTGCTCTACTGGAGCTCACCTCCTTTGTTCATGATGCTCTTGACCATGGAGACCTTGCTGGTACAGTCTTTATTGATCTCTCCAAGGCATTTGATACCGTCAATCACACCATGCTCATAAACTCCCTCCTCTCCATTGGTGTCTCAAAAGAAAACTACTAGCTGGTTCTCCGGTTATCTCTCTGACTGTAATGATAAGTAACATCCTCTCCCCTAGCCTTCCCGTTAGATCTGGTGTACCGCAAGGGTCTATCCTTGGACTGCTCCTTTTCTCACTCTACCTGGACTCACTACCGCAGGCCTCCTCTGGGCGTCTTCTTCTTTATGCTGATGATGCTGTGATCTTCAGTTGGCACCCTGACCCCACTCAACTTCAAGAAGCCTTGCAGAGCTCTTTTGTTCAAATTGAAGCCTGGATCTCCTCACACAAACTTGTTCTCAACACAAAAAAGACAAAAGTCATGTTATTTGCCCACCCACAACACAAGCACAGCTCTGCAAAATTAACTATACGCAATGTGATGGGCTCAACTCTGGAACAAGTGCCCAACTTTAAATATCTCGGAGTTACCCTAGACTCTGTCCTTACCTATCGTGAGCATATTGAGTCAACTTGCACTGAAATTAATAAAAGAATCGGTCTCTACAGACTTAGACCATGTCTACCTCCTGAGGCTTTACTAACGCTATCTCCAGCTCCATTCTCTCACTGGTAGACTACGCATAATCATATATGGGGCCACTTTGACATAGCACTGTCTAGCATCAAACGTGCCCTTAACAAAGCCTGCAGATTGGCCATAGGTTGTGACTGCTCACTGACACCTGTGACTCTCTTCCACGCTTTTTATGGCTAAACTTCCAAGGCTTACTTGTTTATCAGACCTGCCTGATGGCCAAAAATTCAGTTTGGCTTAACCCTCCAGGCTGTCAAAAGCTCCTCCTTAAGAATATCCCGGCTCGCCTCCACAAGACACTCCGACACCACCACATTCCGTGTCCCTTTGTTAATACCCACTGCTGGCCAAAGGTCCTTTTGCTTTAGGGCCCCACTCTGGATGAACTCAATCCCTGACTCTATCTTAACAATTCCCAGGCTTGGGCCTTTTAAACATGAGCTACTTAATCACATTATGTCAAACTCCCACTGTGACTGCAGAGGTAACCTGGAATAACATTAATGCACCTTTGTTTCATAATTTATGATGTTCCTTGTCTGTGTAAATTGTAATCTTTCTTTCTGAAGGTTACTGTCATTATTTTGCTTGAGTTGTGAGCAAATAGTGTATTCCATGTAATACTGTGTTCTACCCATTTATGTATGACGTGGAGCTTTTGCAAATGAGTCCCTGACTCAAAGGGTTGTAATTCCTAGACCTTCAATAAATAAATAAATTACATCATACAATAGTTTTCAATACATTATACTTTTGTTCTTCTCGGTTTGCAGTGATTTTATTTGGGTTGCAATTACTTTGTCTATTTCAAGGTAACTGTTTAACTATACTTAACCTGTGCAGCATGTTTTCAGAAATGTTTCCTTTTGTAGGTTTTGTATGTGAGTAAGCAGTTGAGGCAGACTGACATGTAAGGAATCACTGTCACCAACGGGTCAGAAGCACATTCAAGTTTATAATTAGCAAGGCCATCGAAACTCTTGACACATTTGAATCAAAATCATTTCAGACTGAAAGTGTTTATATAAGAAAAATCTACCCTTACCATTCAAAAACAAACATTGTGGTCAAGGCTTCATTTAGGTGAATGGGGCACTTTGCACCTCACCTCACACCTATTGTTTCAGTCTCTGTGTCAGCAAAAAGTTCTCTGATGGTCTGCTTTAACACAGATTTTAAGTGTTCAAGTCTACATATGTATGACCAGAGGATTCTGAAACCAAAGCAGGGAAATGAATCACATGAAAGCAGCGTCACATTTGACCCCTTCTCACCTCACACTGTACTGTTTTGGTCAAATCCAAGTCTGTGTACTAAATAGTTAGTATATCTGAGTAGATTTCCTTGAGAATTTAAATATTTTTATACAATTTCAGTCAAGAATTTCATAAATGTAAGACATTGCAGATTTTCTGCAGAGAAGGGTGAAAATTGCAGAAATTGCGGCAAAATTGCACCTGCAATTTTCCAGTGGCTCTGCCCATAATCGATGGAGGCAATAGAACTGTGTATTACTAGCTTAAGGGCATCAGGTGTCAGGCAGTGTCTATGTTTATAAGAAGGCCTGTACGGATATTTACAGATTTCGTAACTGAATCAATATGGCTAGAGAAGGACAGAGTAGCATCCAGGGATATACCAAGGTATTTGAAAGTCTGCGTCTAGTCCAGGGCCACACCCAAGCTGTTATTTTTTTAACCCTGTATTTATGCTTCTGACTGCCCCCCTCTCCACTCTCTCAGACTGCATCATCCTGCATGATCCTCTCTCGTCGAGGTCTGCCCCTAGAGTTCACGGTTCCACTTAATCTAGGTGCTCAGATAACCCCCGGATAGGTTGAGGAGGTACACCCCCGCTTACCTCCCCCGAATCTTGCTTGCTACAATATGGACTGGTACAGCAGAGTCTGCCACGACAAGTCTGAGGAGATATACTGTGAGGAGATGTTGCCTAGGAGAGACAAGGGTAGTTTTCCCTTGTTTGTCCCTGACATCGTTCTGCAATGAGTTCCAGTGAGCAAGGAGGCATGCTGAGATGTGCCTCCTGCTCCGCCCCTCTGCTGACATCTTTCCTGTCCCTATACTGCTTCTTCCTCCTACCGCACCCTCCACCTGGGCTCCTCCTAGGTGTCAGTATTGCAGCGGAAGCATGCAGGTACCCCAGAAATGGAGAGCAGCCATTGGGCACTCAGTCCTTCTTCATAGTCGACCCCCGGTGGCCCATGCTCATTCCTGAAAATGTGTCACCGATGTGGTGTGAGGTAAGGTGTTCGGCATCTCAGCCCTCAGCACCACTGGACCAGCTACCCAAGCTGTTTTTGATGATAGTCAACTGTTGGTGTTTATGTTTATTATGTGTGCCATGGAACATCATAGTCTTTGTTTTTTTGTAATTTAGCACCAGTTTCTGTGAGATGAACCAGGCCTCAACTTGCATGAAACTTTCCTGCAGTTGTTTCTCCAAGAGAGAGAAGTCAGAATTCTTAGAGAAAATCACTGCATCATCAGCATACAGAATAATGTTTTCATCACAGGCAGAAAGGAGATTGTTCAGGAAGATGCTGAAAAGAAAGGGTCCCAATATTGACCCTTGGGGAACACCAGCCCAGACAGGTAGTTTGGAGAAGAGGGAGTCACCACTCTTAACTTGTTGTGACCGGTTGGAGAGATAACTGTTGAACCATTGTGAAGTATCATGAGAGAGCCCTAAGTTGCCAAGTTGTTCCAGTAGTAATGGATGTCTGACTGTATTGAAAGCCATTGAGAGGTCTATAAAGGTGGCACTGGCAAGTTGTCCTTGGTCTAGTGCTAGATGAATGTGGCCTGTAAATTCAAAGAGGGCAGAGGTGGTGTGTGTTCTTTGTGAAAGCTGTGTTGCTGTGGGCATTGCAAGTTGTATTTCTCCAAGTACTCTGCCAATTGGTCTGCAATTATTTTTTCAAGAGCTTTGGATAAAGGGGGTAGGATGGAGATAGGCCTGTAGTTACAATGTAATGTCTTATCTCCAGACTTGTGTACTGTGGTCACCAGGTGGACTTCCACTTGAGCAGGAACTGAGAGAGTGTGAGGAACCAGTTAATAATCTTGGTAAGAGGGTGCAGGACATTGTCAAGGGTTAGAGCGATGAGCTTCAAGTCAAATGTGTCCCCACTTGATCTGGATTTTCTGAGCACCTTGAAGAGGCATTTTTTTGGTATCTCTTTCAGTAACTGCTTTAAAATAGAAATGTGGATGATTTGTATCCTCAGTCTGTTCGTATTGGGTGTCTGTGGTTTGGCTGGTGTCAAAGAAGTTAGAGGGAAGCACATGGATGAGGTCAGTGAATTCCAGATTGAAAGTATTGGCAATTATGGTGGGGTCCAGGGTGTTGCTTCCATCAACTTTTAGCATATTAGGAGTTGCTTTGTATTTTTTCCCTATCACTTCAGAGAGACTTTGCCAGAATTTGCTTCCATTCGACCATGAGTTTGATAGGGTGCTCCTGTAGTAGCTGGCTTTTTCAGTGCAGATAGCTCTGGTACAGGCATTCCTGGAGGCCCTGTATGCCTGAAAGTCTGCTTGGTTGCCAGAGGCTGTAGCACAAACCAATAGTAGGTCCCACGCTTTTAGTTGGTCTAGGAGTTTACCTGAGGTCCAAGGGTTGTCAAGGCCTTTAATTTTGTGTTTCTTAAAGGGGGCATAGATATCACACGCTGCATTGAACTTTGAGATGAAGTAATGAAATGCAGCGTCAACATCCAGACTAGTGCCAATCGGGGACCAGTCTTGTTGTCACAGGAGTGCCTTAAGTGGTGCAAGTTGTCCCTGATTAGCATCCGACTGTTGATAGTTTTCGTGGGGAGGGGGGGAGTTATTGAATTTATTTGACCATATGCACTGAACTGGGGAATGGCCACTAATAGCATCAGGGAGAACTGTAGTGTGGCTAATATGGTCAGGGCGATTTGAGAGTATCCAGTCCAGTAAGGTGTTGGTCCCTGCTCTATAGTTGATCCTAGTGAGTTAGGTAACTAGCTGTGTAAAAATTGCAGCTGCCAAGGCATCCTTATAGTTGCTTGCACTGGGAGCAAGCCAGTTGACATTAAAGTCCCCTAGAAATATAACTTCTGGGTTAAGCTTTAGACTAGTGATGCAGGTAAGGAATAGGTTCAGGCTTGTTGTAAGTTTGTGTGGAATATATACAGAGGCTATCATCAGAGCTTTGTTATGGGCCCCAAGAATGACTTTAATAGCAAGGACCTGAAACTCATCTCCATTAATGGGTAGGGGCAGGGCATGCCCTGTCATAGAATCTTTAAGATAAAGGGCACAGTCGCCTCCTTTTTTGGATAGTTTATCCTGCCGAAAAATAGTATACCCAGGTATTGCCACAGCAATGTCAAGGATAATTGGAGACAACCAAGTTTCAACTACAGATAGTACATCTGGGCTTTACTGTGCTGTCCAAGCAGTGAGGGCATCTAATTTTTTGGTAAGGCTGCAGATGTTCATCCTAGCTAGTGAGAGGCTCTCTGTTCTACGTTGCTCCCTAGGGTGGTCCAGGGTTGGGGTGATCGTTGCCGATATTAGCAGGCGTAGCAATATTAGTCTTTTACGAGTTCCTTAAGATGTCAGTAGTGACTGCTACGTGCACTTTTTCCCTTTATACGTATTCTTAGTTGTTACCTGTAGTGATCTGACTCCCAACAGAATGAACAGGGAGAAATAGTTTGATGGGCACAGTAGCATGTTCATGTGTCCTAGTATTTGGGAGAAGAGATGAGTATTGTTGCAGGTGAGACTACCGGTAACCATTCCACTTCTGTGCAAGGAGCTATCAACCGAGTGATCAGTGGCTGGTTGCCATGGGCATTTACATATATTGGTAGTGTGGGATGCCAGTAGGGTCAGAAGGACCAGGTGCAGCAGGAACAGGTTAGGTTGCATTCTTGATGTAGTAATATTAAACCATGCAGATAGTTATGTTCAGGGAATGTAGTATAGTAAACTTGTCCAAGGCACCAGGAGTCAGATGATGAAAAGTAATCAAAGCCACAGGAAATGGTGAACTACTGGGGAGTAAATAAACTGTGGTTACTGTAGATCAAAGACCCAGAATGTGTTAAATTCCTGAAGGTGATGAACATTGGCCTGGGGCATATGCAGGATGTAAAAATCATTTGTTAGTAGCTTCCTTTTGTTTTCCAAAATGGTTACGAATAGACCTCAAAGACAAACACACATCCTTTAGGAACAAATCAGATGGAAATTTGGAGTCAATGCAGCACTCCACAACTAAGAGCTTGTATAACAGATTTACTGACCTTACTTTTGCTTTTGATGGCTTCCAAAAATGTTGATTTGTGATGAGAAAGCCAATACCTGGTGATGATGTTTTGCAGTTTCTTAGTCCAAGAAATGTTCATAGATGTCATGCCCAAGAATGGTCCAGTTCTTCCAATCAGGAACACATTGAAATCCACAAAAAACTAAACTACTGACAGAGGCAAACATAAACAGCCAGCCACACAAGCGCTAGTGTTAATTCCTTAATTGAGGGAATCAAATTAAATTTTGATGACCGGGTAGGCCCACTGAGCTCCAAAGGTCCCTTTTTCAGGAGCAACCTGGGAATTACATTACATGGTGAAGTACAGAGAAGAGGTAGTTGCTTGCAAAGTACAGACAGTGATTTTTCAAGTTTCAATCATATATACACAGTACATTGGGGTATACTGGTTATAGCTGGTGTAGCCAGAGCTAGAACTTTTGAAATTGAGGTGGTTAGAGGCAGTGCTAATTGCAGAGGTTGCCTATGCTAAGGTTGCCAGTGTGAAAGGCTTGGTTAGTGGGGGGGGGTATCGGGTGCATAACAATGGCAAGTGCTGGCTTCAAGCATATGGGCCTTAAGTCTGATTTGGTAATTCACGATTGAGGAGGCTTCCTGTACTAAGGGTGGAAGTTTGTTCCACAGGGAGGGCGCAGCGTTGGAGAAAGACTTGCCGCCCACCTTAGTCCTGACTCTAGGAACTTCCAGTAGGGTTTGAGCTGAAGTCTGTAGGCTCCTAGAATTGTGCTTGATGGCAGTGACCCCTGCTAGACTTGGAGGAGTGGATGGGCTAAGTAACTTAAAGGCCAGACAGAGCATGGGGCACTGGAGGCGTGCATCAAGCGAAGGCCACTGTAACTGGGCTAGTGTATCACAGTGGTGGCTTCTGGAGTGATCCTGAGTAGCAAACTGAGCTACCTTGCTGTACAGTATCTGTATCCAGTTGACTTCTTGCTTTGCCATGCCCTGTATGACTGGGGCAGTATAGGTTAGTATGGGGAGATTGATGCTGGAGGTGAGATCCTAGCTTCAGGGATAAGCTGGTCCTTTAAACGATACAGAGTGCCAGGTTTGCAGTGGATGGTCTTAGTAATTAGGTTGACATTGTTTTTAAAGGTAAGACCTTGGTCGAGTGTGAGTCCTAGATATTTTAAATAGGCCACTACATTGATGCTGTAGCCTAAGTGTGATGTGAGCTGTAAGGATTGGGTTCTGTCTTGTCCAAGGGATCTGAGTCCAAACAGCATGGCTTTGGTTTTTCCTGCATTAAGGGCCATGCTGTTCACTTTTAGCCAGGACTCCAGTGACGTTGGGTCAGCTTGGAGGAGGGGGCCAAGGTCAGCCAGGTTTTCCAAGGATCGATAAATGACTGTGTCATCTGTGTATTGGATGACCGAACTTCCCCCCACAGTGGAGGTTTAGGTCATTCGTGAACTAGGAAAACAGGAGAGGGCCAAGTATTGAGCCCTGTGGTACTCCCTTTTTTAAGGGTCGTGGGTCAGATAGCACGCCCTTCCAGATGACCCTCTGTGTACGGCCGGATAAGTAACTTTCAAACCACTTGAGGGCAAGGGGGTCAAGGCCAAGTTTGTCCAGCTTTGCTAGGAGGAGTTTGTGGTCAACAAGGTCGAATGCCTTAGAGAGGTCTATGAAGACTGTGCCAGTTGGCATCCCATTGTCCATTGCTCTGAGTACGTCTGCTGAGAATTTAGTAAGGGCAGTGTCCATACCATGGTTAATTCTAAAACCATGCTGGGAGGGGGCAAGGAGCTGGTGAGACTCTAGGTAGTCACAGATTTGTCTGTAGACTAGCCTTTCTTGTAGTTTTGCAAGTATATAGAGCAAGGAGATAGGCCTGTAGTTGCTTATGTGTTCCCTAGAGCCACCCTTGTGGCTGGGAACCACATTGGACTGTTTTCGCTGGTCAGGAACAATGCCTTCCAGTAAGGATCTGTTAATGAGCCAGGTCAAAGGTCTGGAGAGGGAAGGGGCTCCAGGCTTGAGTAGTTTGGGAATGATCCCATCAGGTCCTCCTGAGCCCTTGATTTTCAGGGCCTTTAGGAGGGAAAGAACTTCTTTTGTCTTAACCAGTCTTTAGTCTTAGGTAAAATGAAGGCCGATTCAGGTGAGGAGGCTCCGTAGTACTCAGTGCCATGGTTGGAGGGGGTAGTCCAGCCTTGTATGCATCAAGGTTTGTGAAGTGAAGGTTGAGGGCTGCAGCTATTTGTGGGCCATCGCTCACTAGTTGACCGTTGACCTCAGTGCAGCCCGGTTCAACCTTAGTGTTACCCCTGATCATGTCGTTGATATGTGACCAAAATAGTTTTGGGTTCCCTAAGTTGTTTTTTTGGAGGTGAGTGACATACTCCCTTTTTGCAAGTTTTGTGGCTCTCTTGCATTTGTTTCTTAGGGCTTTGTATGACACTGGATAGCTCGGAAGAGAGGAGTGCTTGAACTTCCTCCAGGCCTTGTTATGACTGATCATCAGGATTTTTAGTGAAGGAGTGATCGATTTGTAGCAGTTGTCTTTAGCTCTGAGTTTTTTCAGAGGGGCAGAGAGGTTGGCTGCCATCATTAATGAGTTTTGGAATTGGTCAAGGGCCTCTTTCAAGGTAAGGAGGAGCCTAAGTGGGCTGCAGTCAAGATTGCTAAGGTAGCAGTTGAATTGAGCTGCAATGAAATTTGAATAGTCACGAGCAGTAAGTATTCTGAGTTGGACCCTGGGTGCTCTGTTCTTCCAGATGCAGAAAATGGGGGAGTGGTCACTCAGGGCGTCAGCCATTAGGCCAGCTTTCTGGATGTTGGAGTGGTTTGACACCAGAGCCCAATCTAGGATGGTGTGGTTTCCCATTTTATAGTTTAGTCTAGCAGGTTCAGAGATGACTTGTACTAGATTAGCCTCTTGGGTCATGGCCATGAGAGCTTTGTTTGACTCGTGGACCCAGTTTAGGTTGAAGTCCTCCAGAATGAGGAGTTCCAATGAGACATTACTCACCGTGGTTTTAGTGATAGCCTCTAGGAATTGGAGAGCAGTCTTAGGATGGTTGTAAACACAACCTATAATGAGGTACTTTGCGTGACCTAGGTAATGCGGATGAAGACAGATTCACCATCTGGGCAGGTATTATGGTCCAGGCATAGGTGAGATACAATTAGAGTGTCTTTCACATAGATAAGTACACCACCCCCTCTTTTGCTCTCCCTGTCCTTTCAGTAGGTATTGTATCCTTGGGCCATGATCTCATGAGTTTTGGATGTGGGCCTTAAGTCAGGTCTCTGAGACGGCAAGGATATCTGGCTTGTAGAGGTCAAGTCAGGCAGTTACCTTGTGCATTTTTGGTCTGAGGCTGCAGACGTTCATATGCACAATCTTCAACCTTTTGGAGGACATCCAGTGAGGGTCCTGAGGGGAAAATATTAAGAGATTGGCAATTGGAGGGCCAGGGTTAGGCTGTATGTCTCCTGCCAGGAGTAGCAGTGCATCAGGTAGAGTAACTTTGGGCAGGCAGACGGGATAAAGTCACTTTGGTGTATCCTACTTGTGAAATGGAGTGTACCATAACATATTCCCTTTCTTTCTAGCTCATGGGCAATCAAGAGGGAGTTTATGCTGCAGGGGGTCATGCAGTTGTAGTAGTAGTTGAGGGGAAGGGTGTCAAAGTTCAAGTGTCCTCTGAGATCTGGGTCCCCTAGGCATGTGAGCCAGTCCACCCAGAGGAGGGACAGGATATAGAGTGTTGCCAGGAATACCCTATTGGAGGGAGAGGAGTTAGGTTTAGGTATCTTGGTATCATGTACCTTATACATGCCTTTGGATTGTGAGCATGTGGCATACACCTTTGCACCTTATAGGCAGTCAGAACATCTGCTTTAGAATAGCCATCTGTCAAAAAAAATAATAAACTTCTACATTCTACTATTAAAACAATCTAAACTATGTACAGGAGGTGCAAGTGGTTAAGTGTGAGGCCAACCGCCTCATTTGGTAGTTCTTTTAAAGTCTGTTGTGAAACCTGTTGTTCTTTGGTTGAGATATGTGGTGGTGGGAGGTGAGCTTTGAGAAACTGTACACCCTAAGTTCTGCCAGGGTGGAGAGAGTCTCATGCACCTAGTATTTAGCCTATGCCTTTTCTGGGTTGTTTGATCAAGTAATCCACGGAAGTAGGGTTTTTTTGGGGGGGAAGGGTAGATTGTATATATTGGAGAAAATGTGCACAGGTCTTGGTGTATTTTTTTAGTGTGTTGGATGAAATGTGGGGCACTAGACTTGTAATGTTGTCCGGTAGTTCCTTAAAAGTGGAGATTCCATGGATTTACATTTACTGACAATACGATGTTTGATTTGTACACTAACACAGATCAGGAAATCCCACTGACATTTTGAGAGATGAGTATCAGCTATAGATGCTTTTAAGCCTAGTAAGTCTGCTGCTAGCGGCAGATTGGTATCTAAGATCTGCTGTACTAAGTTGTGGGCTAGCTTCCACATAGCTATAATCTTAGGGCATGTCCATAATATGTGGAAGAGATCATCGTGTGTATTCCCACACTTCCGGCATTCATCCGAGTTTATTAGGTTTGCAGAAAATAAAACTGATGGTGTTCTATGCCACCAATGTAAAACTTTATTTTGGATGAGTCTGCTTTGGGTGCCCCTTATAAGGTTATATGTAGCTGCCCAGCAAGAGTCCCATTCCTCTGCTGATACTAATGCTTGTTCCCATTTTTCTCTTGCTTTTTTGGTTTGGTCTGGGATATTATCTTGTATTATTGAATACATAATACTAGTTCTGCCTTTGGACTTAGTTAATAAGTTGTGAAGTGGGTGTGGGTTAGATGACATTTGTAGTTGTTTAACCTTCTTAATCAGGGGTGCTGTAACATCTCTGATTTGCAGAAAACGCCAAAAATCTTCTTTTGCTAAGTCGCATCTTTTTTGTAGTTCCTGAAATGACTCCATGCTCGGTAATCCTGGTATTACTAAATTCTGTATAGTATTCATACCATTACTTTCCCATGTTCTCCAGTGTATTGTTTTCTCATCTCTTTTAATATTATTAACCCCCCATAGTGGGTTATACTTTGGGTGCACTAAGTCAGTTTTTATTAGTCTCCCTAGTTTCTTCCAAGAGGGTACAGATGATGATATTGTAAGTAACGGGGAGGAGGTTATGTTGGCTTTCCCACAGATATTTGTGGTAGGCAGAAAGCCCTTTATCAAGGATGACTCTGTTGTGGCCCACAATGGGGGTGCTCTTTCGGATATTTCAAACCGTCTGTGGGTTTGTGCACCTCTATATGCCAGGTAGTAGCCTTTCATCCAGGGTAAACCCCATCTCCCTTTCATCCAATGTGCTCTTAGTTTATTCCTGCTGAATCTGGGTTGGTTCCCTTCCCTGATATAACTGCCAAAGAGCTTATCTATTCTATTGAACCATGAGTCAGGGATTATTGGGGTATATGTGAGATAAGGTATAGAATTTTTAGTGCGATAATCATTTTTAATGCTTCTGTTTTGCCCACTAGACAGAGTTTGAGGGGTTTCCATAGTTTCAGATCAGTCTTTATCTTTGTAATAAGTGGCTCCAGATTATTGTTTATAATATTTAATATTTTTGCTGTGATTTTAATTCCCAGATAAATTATGTGTTCATTTGCCCATTTCAGGTTTAGAGTTGCAAGGGGAGGGTTCAGGCATAGTTTGTTGAGTGGCAAAACGTTGGCTTTACTCTGGTTTATCTACAGTCCTGATAGTTTGGTGAAAGTGTCAAGTAGATGGAGCAGTGGTTGTACACAGTTGTGTGCATTTTGTATGGTTACTAGTAAATCATCTGCGTACATTAAGAACTTGATCTCTACTTCCCTGATCTTTATCCTCAAAATGCCCTGGTGTTCCCTGATGGCTTTCGCAAGTGTTCTATGGATAGGATAACAAGGAGACATGATAGTGGGCAACCCTGGTGCATCCCTCTTTCTAGGGTGAAAGATGATAATATAGTGTTGTTCATCAGGATTCGAGCCTTGGGGTAGGCGTAGATAGCTTTGATCATATAAATAAAATTTGTCTTGAAGCCCAAGTGTTGCAACAAATTCTGTATAAGTAATGCCACTCCACTGAGTTGGGGTGAGAGAGGATGTTGAGATTTGCATCACATCTAGCAGTGTTCTCATATGATCAGAGCTATATCTAATCCAGATGACGCTCACCTAGGATGGGTGTATTAGGGTCGGAATGAGTTCTTCTAGTCTGTTGGCCAATATTTTAGCACACCTTTTGCCATCCACAGTTATAAGCAAGATGGGACTATAAGTGGCAGGCAGTTCTTTGTCTTTCCCAGGTTTAGGTAGAATTGTTATGGTTGCCTCACTCATTGTGGGAGGGACAATGTCTGTTCCTTGTATTTCTGAAAAAAGTCTTTGCATGACTGGTGATAACACTGGAGCCAGAACTTGATAAAACTGTGTTATAAACCCACCCACCCCAGGAGTTTTCTTTTTTTTTTTAGTGAAAGGATGGCTGTTTTTATTTCATCAGTTGGGAAATTCTGTTCCAATACTGTGGCTTGGGCTGGGGTTATTTTTGAGAGACTGAGCTTTTTCAAGAATGCTGTAAGGGCCTCAGGGTTATTATTAGTGGTAGAGGTACATAGCGGAACACAGAAGTCTTTCATTATCTCATTCATTTTTGTTTACTTTTTGAAGAGGTAGTGTGCACCCACTTTTCGAGTCCCTCCACTACATTATAAAAATATTTTCTGTACATGAGTTTTCTTCTCCTGAATGTTGTACAGATCACATGCTTTCCCCTGGAGTTTCTCTCTCATAAGGGCTCTATGGCTCACACCTCAGTGATTACATTGGTAACCCCCGGGCCCTGCATATTACTTCTCTTGTTGATATTTGTTTTTCTTTTTCAAAATAGTCATTTATATTGTCCACATGCTCCTGCTCTGTGGGGATTTCTCTCAAGTAGGCAGCAACAACTACTCTAAGTCCCACAGTGATGATCAGTTACAGAGGCGGATGCCCCCGTCCCTTCCATGTCTAGGGGTTTGATGGAAATAGTCTCTGGATAGGGGAAGGACTCCAACTCAACTGAGTAGCATAAAAAATAAGCAGAGTGCACACACAGTACCTTATTTACTTTGTAGTAGGATTTCTTGGTGATGACGTGAACTCTGTCGGGGTGCAGACAAATTACACTTCCCTCTTCATGGCTGATGGCTCCTCTAGCTTCTGAAGTATTCTGTGGAAACAGTAGTTAGGCACAGCACACTAACACACACTTGCAGGACTCCAATGATTTCGGCCCAGACTGGATAAAGTCAAACTGTTTTATTTCTGTATCAAAAGCTCAAGCAAATAAACTCCATGGAGAGTGCACAACCCATTTAGTTACAGTCCACCCATTTCTATGGCAAGGCGCTGTGGCACATCTCTTCAGGAGACCCAGGTTTGAGCCTAGATCCTGAAAACTCTTTCCCTTTTCAGTTTAACCATTTGGAGCTCTGGTCCACACAGCAGGAACACAAGCAGTGTTCCCACCAGTCTTTCCTTCTCTTATGCCTTTTCCTTGCCAGTGGGACTGGTTGCTTTACTCTCATTGATCACTGACCTCTAAGTGGGGGGGGGTTCTTAACTACCACAGCACAGTCCTTTACTCTCCTCTCAGGGCAAGCCATCGGTTGATCCATAACAGGGTTCACACATGATGGCTACCCCCCCTCGCTCTGCAGTCTCCAGGAAATCTCCTACAGTTTCCCAGTACTTTGCCTAGGTGGACTTGGAGGGTAGGAGCTGCTTCTGCCCTAACAGCCCCTCTGAGACTTCACTGCCACCTCAGCCTTGGTCCCTGCATCATGGCAGCCACCTCTCTCACTCCAGTCCCAAACGGAGTTGATCAGGCTCCTACTCTGCCTTCTGTCTCTCTCTCTCTCTATGGGGCTGCGGGTTACCTCCTTCTTCCCCCACAATAGACTTGTGACAAACTGGGGTCCGGGGGGCAATCTCCACACCCTGGCCCCGGACCCTACATGGCCCCAACTGGAGGTCCTCCCTCAAGCCTATGCATGGCACCTCCTCCTTCATGATGACTCTCTCCTGCCCCCTGACTAACGACTTTTCTACACGCCAGCTGGCGCTTCAAAACCCTCACACATTGCCCAGACCCCACCCCTGTGGCAAGCCTGGCAGTGCGAATCCTCCCGATGCCAATAGGGCGTCATTTAATAACCCCCCAAATCTGGCCCTGGGGTTACACACTCAAACATTTTTTTTTTTATTTGTATTGTATTTTAAAGCAGCAGTATTAGTTATCAGGCAAAAAAAAAAATCATAACATTTTTTAAAGCAAAAATGTACTTCGGACGTAAATTAATTTTCCATATATTTTTAGTTTTCTCAGATATTGTTTAGTTTTAAGATTGCTAACACAGCTTTATCATTATAAAGATGGCATCATTTTTTTTTAAATGTCTTCCGCTGAGGTTCATGATGCTAGACTCAAAGCAATGTGCGTTTATTAGGATGGTGTTACCACATATTTTTGAGGATACACAGCATGGTATTGTAGGTACCATGATATTTGTTTATTTATTTATGGTGGGTTTGGTGGCACTGGAGTGAGAACTTTTACAAACTTCGCAATCCCATGTCTTGGTTCAGGAATGGGAGAAAATGAGCAGACAAAAAGTATACTGCTAGGTTTCCAAAGAATAAGAACCCCACGGGTAATCACAGTCTCTTGTGGGTAGTGTAACTGTGAAGCATGGTACCACAGAGGTGATGCTATTCTCACACTCCAAAGCTGAGCCACTCTGAGCCCTGGAATAAGGCTACTACACAAAAAGTCAATGAGTTTTCAAAACAGCTGTCATTTTTTATTTTATTTTTTTATTTTAAGCATAACCATGACTGATGTTGCTGTCAAAATTTGCAAATTGTTGCTCTCTAATTTAAGGTGAGCTACCTGTCTTGTGGAAAACTGACCACATCCTACCATTTTTCAAGACTAGGGATCCGAGTGATCTGAACAATTACCGGCCTATTTCTATACTATCCGTCCTCTCTAAATTATCTGAAAAAATTGTCAACATCCAACTTAGAGAATATTTGGATTCACAAAAGTTGCTAAACCCGGCTCAGTCCGGCTTCAGAGCCAAACACAGTACACTATCAGCTCTTGCAAAAGTAACTACAGCCTGGCAAATGGCCTTGGACTCTAAGAAGCATGTATTTGCCCTCTTCCTTGATCTAAGTAAGGCCTTCGATACTGTGGATCATACCATCATGCTTACTTAACTGAGTAACATCGGACTTGATAGTTCTTCCATTAAATGGTTCACCAGCTACCTAACCAATAGGTTACAACAAGTCAAAGCCATAGGACATCTGTCCCCACAAAAATCCTTGTTACGAGGAGTCCCACAAGGCTCCATCCTGGGCCCTATCCTCTTTGCAATATACATCAATAATCTGGACTTGCAGCTAGGCACAGCAAATGTGCAGTTATTCGCAGATGATACTGTACTCTATACCACAAATTCATCCTTGGATCTGGCCCATGAGTACTTACAGAAAGACTTTGTCACCCTCCAATACAACCTTCTCACTCATAAGCTCCTCCTCAATGCCAAAAAGACTAAAGCAATGATTCTCTCACCAAAGTCTACTTCTGGATGTCCACATATCACACAGATCTGAACACTCTTAGATGAACCCCTTGAAGTAGTTGATACCTTTAAATACCTAGGGTTTTGACTGGATAACAAGCTCAACTTTCCGTGCCACTTAAATGAAACCTTGAAGAAACTAAGACAGGGATTAGGTTTATTCTGTCGTATTAAACACCTACTCACGTTAGAAGCCAGAATGAGACTAGTAGAAACTACATTCCTACCTATACTGGACTACGCTGACTTCCTTTACAGTCATTGCCCATCAACGATGCTACACAAACTGGACACCCTTTACCACCGGGTTTTAAGATTTATCTTAAATCTACCCCGTAGTACACATCACTGTCGTCTATACCAGGTTTTGGGTTGGACCTCACTCTCAACTAGAAGAAAAAGGAATGCTCTCCTCTGTTTTTTTAGAGCATTATCTGATAACCTCCCTGCATACATCTCGAACATCTTCAAACGGGCTAAAGGTTCCTATGGCCTGAGACACTTCTCCTTAATCTGCTTCCAGATTCCTAGAGTGAAAACTACCCTTGGCTCAGCAGCAATCAGCTTCTCACTTCCATCACTTTGGAACACTATGCAAGACTCATTAAAATTATCCTCACTTCCGAAGCATTTTCACATTCAAAGCTCTATTAACGGATTATCTGAAGGAATCATGCAACTGTTTCAGATGCTGATGACCCCTAAGCCTGAAGTGCCACTCTCAAATCCTACGCCTAAGTATCTCATCTACCCCACATTCCTAACAACAGAAACATAGGACCTACAAGCCTAGTTCCCTTAATCCAAGATGACCCTACCTATTCTCTACCTTTTACCTATTCTGGCCTCGCTTTTGGCTGCCTACTCTTTCACCCCAATTTCTACCCTATTCCTTAATACCTCCTTATTTTTTTATCATTTAGGTGTGAGCTCTTACTCAGTGGAGACTATATGGGATTGTTGTCTCTTCTCATTTCAGTAAAGCTTATCATTATGTACCTTTGCATGTTAATTATGTTGACCGGTATGTATATGCCCATATTGACTGGCACCTTCACAATGTTTTTTCTTTTTTTTTTTTTTTTTTTGCACCGTTGTCCACAGTAATTGTAATCTTATGAAGTGTACTGTATTGTATTTATGCCCAGGACCACCTTGAAAATGAGCTTGCTCAATGGTGTTTATGCCTGGTTAAATAAAGTGATTGACTGATTGAAATTTGTGTAACTGTTATTGTATACCATTTCTTAGAAACATACATGGTATCGGCAGGTGGAGGATATAGACAGAGTACTGCTGGAGACTATAGAGAACATGGCACCAAAGAGTGAATTGCTGCTGATGGGTGATTTCAACTCACCAGATGTGGACTGGAGCATCCTGCCGGCAGCCTCAGCCAGCAGTAAGGGATTCCTGCAAGGGGCAGGTCTCACACAGCTAGTGAGGGAACCTACAAGGGAGAATGCAATTCTGGATCTTGTCCTAAGCATTGGGGACAGGATAAAGGAAGACACAGTGGGGGGAGAGCCTAGGGACTAGTGACCATTGAGCTGTGGGGTTCACCATAAGGACATCACAGGAGGCTAGCTACACAAGGACTAGAATCTTGGATTTCAGGAGGCCAAACTTCGGTAAGTTGAAGGACGAATTCAGGAAGGCTATGCAGGAATACGATGACATAAGGGGAGTAGAGGAATGGTAGGATAAGATAAGGGAAGCCCTGCACCTGGTAGCAAACCATTGTGCCAGGCCCTGGCAGCAAGAGTAAAAATAGGAAATCACTGTGGTTCTCGTGGGGAGTAGCAGAGCTAGTAAGAAGAAATAAGATGGCATTTCAGAGGTACAAGGCAACACAAAGCAAGGAGGACAGGCAAGAATACTTGGAAAAAAATGAAAGGAAGTGAAGAAGGCAGTAAGGGCAGCAAAGACTGAAACAAAGGAAAAGCTAGCTAGATCGGTGAAGGAAGGAGGGAAGGTATTCTTTAGTTATATTAGCGAGCCGAGGGGGCCACTAGAGGGCATGGGTGGAAGTTGGAGGGGGGAAGATTCAGGGGAGAAAGGAGGAGGTGCTACTTCACTGAGAGGGTGGTGGAGCCATGGAATGTGCTGCCTAGGGGGCTGGTGGAGGCAGAGACAGTGGAGGGTTTCAAGAGAGGGTGGGACAGGTACAGAGGAAGGGTTCTGGAAGCAAAATCCAATGCAGCAAGAATATCCAGAACTGGGAAGGGAGAAGCCAGAGAAGGCGAGGAGGACAGCACGGTCAGCAGCCAGGGTGGGGGCTGACCAAACAAGCAGACACGAAAGACTGTTAGGCCTATTCTGCTGGCATTTTAGTATGTTAGTAAGACAGGGGGAGGGATTGTGCGACTTAGGGAAGAGGGAGGCAGGGTAGAGGAGAAAGACATTGGCAAGATGACTGTCCTCAACAAATACTTCTGTTCCGTATTCACAGAAGAAGACAATGGGGATGGTCCCCCATTAATGGAGAAGGGAAGACAGGGAGAAGGGGTGGACATTAGACCTTTTTCAGAGGACAGAGTAAAAAGAGCACTAGAACAGCTTAGGGTGTGTAACCCCTCGGTGGCACTATACCAAGGGCTACTACCCCTGCCTATGTGGCTAGGTGCAGGTTAAGGGGCCTGGGTATGGCAAACGGGTGCCTCCACCTGGAGGACAGGGTTGTTGGTAGCATAGCTGATCTGGGTACAACCCTCTGGGACACTGTAACCCCCCATTTCCCCTCTAGTGGCCTAAGCAATGTACAACAGACACAGTTACAATAACCCCCAATCAGCATACAAATCTCCACTCGATTTCCATTACCACCAGGGCTGGTTACACCAGTCCTACCCTAGAGACCTCCTGTAAAATAAAGTTAGACACAGCAGGTAACAATGCAGTGCTTCTGGTACAAAATGGGACCACAGTCAGGTTAAATGCAAAAAGAATTAGATCTGATTTATTCAGTGGGAATGAACAAGGGAGGGGAGTAATTTTGCTGATTTAGTTCTGTAACTGCTTCAATCAGGCAATCATGCATGCACTTTAGAGTCCCTTCACAGTCACACACTCTGGGTACCCAGTTGAAACAAAAGTGGGCTAGCCTAATTCATTGCTCTGGGTAGGCTGGTGTTGCAGTTGGTCGGGGCCCTGTGATGGAAAGAAGAAACATGCACAACCACACACAGTTTGTAATCCAGAGCCTGGAGGCTCAGTTTGAGACAAGAAAACAACAAGGGAATCAGATGACAACACTTTTGATGTAGCTGATGTTGCAGGGAGCTACCCTGGGGTTTACTCACACTACCCAATACGAGACACAGGAGGGACGAGATGGAGACTGCAGGTTGACAAGCTGGTATGTCAGGAGAAGCAGGGCCCACACAAATCACCGAGGTGTCATTCCTGTTCGAGGTGGTTGAGCAGGGGGCTGATCCCCGGGCGAGTCTCTCATCAATGGTGATCTCTGCACCTGAAGTGGCTGGCTGGGCCAAGGTATTTGACACACTGAGGTAGTGGGGAACCAAATTGTGACCCACTGACAGCATTCAGCACATTTACAGTAAAAACAGTAAGACAAAACACAATACCACAGGTTAAATGACAGTCCGGTTGCAATTTCAGCTTTCCTGAGCAAAACCTGTGGTGATTTCAGATGCCCTGACAGGCCGATCGCATGGTAATGGTACAGTCACAATTGATTTGGATACAGTCCAGTTATTTAAGCCCTCTCTAAGGATCCCTTTTGAGAGACAGCAGGCAGACAGGCCAAACTTAGCCTTTCCTCCAGTTTCTTACGCGACTACGCAGGAGCAACTGCTCAAATCTCTCGAGCTGTTTACTTTCTCAACTCCAGTCTCAGACTGACTCTCTGCTGCAGGCAGCTTGGGACTTTCCCTTTAATCCAAAAGGTTTGATACATTGATACATCTGTCTGTCACAGCAAGGGCTCCCCCTCCAGGTCCATTTAGTCGCCAAAGTGGAAAAACTACAATTTCTACAGAAATTCACTTTCAAAAGACCCCTGGGGACAGACTCCATTTTAGGGTCCCCAGAGGTACTGATTGGTCCAAACTAGGCAGTCCAGAACCAAGGTAGTGATGATCCACAGAAATGTCCATGCTGCAAAGAAGGCAGGTTAGACAAACTAGAATATCATTACTATGAGACTAGATAATCAGCAAATAAGTACAGCTTCTAAGAGACTCCCTCTGTGCAATTAGCGATGGCAGAATGGAGCAGTTATCCAGCAGCCCAGGGAGGACTCGAGCTTAGAAACTCAGCCCCCAACCAGATTAATTAAACACTGTGATATAGGCAGCTGTTAAAGAGACAGAACACAGAGGCTATAAAGTCACTCACATGCAATAACTTTTAAACGATTAAGACACAGGACACCAGCCTGGCAGTGGGCATTTAGGCACACCCAAGGAAGACGTTTGGGAACCCCCATTTGTAGGGGGGTTACAGGTGGATAAAGCTATGGGAGGAACTGGCTAAACCTCTGACTAAGCTGTTCAGTGGATCACTGGAAACAGGTGTGGTTCCAGAGGAGTGGAGGAGGGCACAAGTGATATCCTTGCACAAAAGTGGTAGCAAGGAGGAGGAGGCGGCAGGAAACTACTATCCAGTCAGTTTGACCTTGATAGTAGGTAGAATGGTGGAAACCCTACTTAAAGAGGACCTTCTTCAGTCCTTTTGACTTTCATGCATAAATTACTCCTTCTTGCATTGATTCTGGAATTGTATTTCATTACTGTCCGCTGCAGTCAGTTTTTGCATTCTGAGCTGCTAACAACTGCAGGGTATACCAGAGTTTCTATAGCAAACCTGGTTTTGCTGTGGACCCAGGGTTCTACTGCTGACATCACTGTAGGGCAGAGACAATTTCACAAAAAAAAAAAAAAAAAGTACTGACAAGGCATTTGGAATTTGGCATAATGTATTGCTAACAGGGTGTCTTGGGGGATGGGGGAACACAGTATGTACACTGAGTACTGGTAGGTTTCCCTTTGCAGCATTGTTGCAACTGCATGGTACTGCACATTTTGAGTCACTCCCCTACCCTATATTGATGTCATCAGGAGCTAGCAGCCCAGCAGCTAAACAGCAATGGCAAGTGCAGCAGGGCTCAAAAACAAATCCAAATTATGGAAGGTAACGTAAACCTTGGTCAAAAATAACAAATGCACACACCTTTTCAGGTCTAGTACTGCATATAATGACTACAGTCTGTAACGTTTTGGACCATCATAAAAGTTCCTCTTTAAGGAAAGGTTGGTGGACTAGAGACAAGGGGGCTGCTGGACCCAAGGCAACATGGATTCATGGCATCGAGGTCATGACAGGCTAACTTGATTGATTTCTTCGAGTGGGTGACAAAGGAAATAGGCCAGGGCAGAGCAGTAGATGTGGGCTGTCTGGACTTCAGGAAGGCCTTTGACACAGTCCCACACAGGAGACTAATCCACAAGCTGGCAAATCTGGGGATGGGGACAGAGGTGGTCACATGGGTTAGAAACTGGTTGAGTAACACAACACAAAAAGTGGTGGTAAATGGGGTTAGCTCACAAGAGGGATGGGTAACAAGTAGCACACCCCAGGGATCAGTGCTGGGACCAGTGCTCATTGTGACGCTTGGCCAGCTGGTTATGATTGTTGGATTTTTTTTATTTTTTTATATATTTATTAATCTCTTGGATTACAAGTACCTTTGAGTAGGAGCTACTCATTTACAAAGGTTCCACATCACAGGAAGGGGGAAATGTGCAAAGGTTGGTAATGGTAAACAGGCATAGTACAGACATGCAAAGCAAAAGGACTAGCGTACACCCCCTTCCCCCCCCACATAGCATAACATTTAAACTTTCAAATGCCAAAATTGGCTATATTTACTTTCAAGCTCCATGTGAGGAGAGGGTCCTCTTAGTTTCAGATTGGAATTCCAATTTGAGTAAGCTAAATCACCAAACGTCAAGGTGGGACCCTTCAATTTAGTCCCTAACTTTACAATGCCTCAATGGCTACTAGCTAACTGCTTTTATACTGTGCTCCCAACAGGGATTTTACACAGGTGATTTAACTTTAAAATGCCCAAATGTGGGAGCACAGTTCTACAGAGGATAATACAGATTAGTGAGCATGTTGTAGAGATAGTCCCCCTCAGTCTGCATCCTGTGCTCAGTGTTGCTCAACCTAATTGAAGACACGAATTATGATGGTGTTGCTAGATGGTAATAATACTGAACAGCAATGATCTGCTACCCTCCTCCACATAGTACAACATTTAAACTTTCAAATGCCAAAATTGGCTATATTTACTTTCAAGCTCCAAGTGAGGAGAGGTCCTTAGCTCATTTTAAATGTTATGCTATGTGGGGAGGAAGCGCTTAGTCCTTTGTTTTGTTTGTTATTTGTTACCATCTAGCAGCACCTTATAAGAAATGTGAATTCCAGTGTAGTAATTTGTAAAGGTTTGAGCAGCTATTTTTGTTTTATGGTTTTACTTGAATTTGGGGAGTTTATATGCTCCTCTAGCATGCTCTTTAAAATGTCTGGCCCAGATATTCAGTGGGTTGCTCCATGCGCACAGGGTTGCTTATGCCAAGTCCTACATTGTGCCATCTCATGATATTTTCAGCAGGAGGTGTTGCTCCACTGGCAACAGGTTGCTAAAGAGCAATGCAAATGAATGCATGCTCAACAGGAGGAGGAGGAACTATGTATAACCTGGCGAACCCGATATTCAGTCGAGTTGTGCAGAGTTGCATGCGCAACCCCCAACCTGCGCCTGCACAACCTTGAGCCAAAAAAGGATCGTTGAGGGCCACCTATTGGTGAGCTGTATTGCAGGGCGCAACACAGCAGCTGCCACCCCTGGCTGGCCCCCAACTCGTCCTGTGCCCCCCACCAGCCTGATCGCGGGCATAGAGTAACATGAACCCCCCGCCCACACATCTCCCACAGCCCGGTACTGCTGGCATCACAGGTACATAAACCCCACACATATCCCAAGCCCGATCGCTGGCAGTACAGTTATACGAACTTCGCCCACACACATCTCCCCACAGCCCGATCTGAGGCATCATAGTTCAGAAACCCCCACATATATCCTATAGCCCAATCGCGGCATTACAGGTACATGAAACCCCCACATATCTCGGAGTTCGATCGCTGGCAGTACAGTTACATGAACTTTCGCCACATCTTCCACAGCCCGATCGCTGGCAGAACGTGCATGAACCCCTGCGCCCGATCCTGGCAGAATGGGCCCTCCCACCCAACCCTAATATCTCCTTGCGGTCCAGTGATTGTGCCCCATCGCTGGCAGAATGCAACCCCCAACCCGAATATCTCCCTGGTGGTCCAGTGCGTGATTGGTAAGCCTGACTCGTGGTAGAATGCCTCCCTGTCTGACCTTCGGTGGTTCAGTGATGCGAGTGTCACATACTTCAACATTTCTGGTGTTCAGGCCCCCACCACCCACGGGCCCTCCATTTACTTCCCGCAGCCGGGCGGGCGTGCAGCATCCCACCCGTTGTGCTGTCCTGGCCGCTGATGGATTGTTTGCAGGCCCATTGCGAGAGCCAGCCAATGGCGTAGTTTGTCTAGATGACAGTCCAGATTTGTGAATGATGTCTATAAATCTGACTGTCATGCGGTATGGCTGCACGCCCATTGGCTGTAGCTCTGCACTTACTGGCGGCAGCCCACCGGACAGTCAGTCGGCGGGCGGCGGGCGCAGGCGGTGGAATGCTGGTCGTCCGCCGCGGGGAGCGGTGGAGGGGTTCGCTGGGTGGGTGGGGGGGCACTAGACACCAGGAGATGTTTGAAGTTGTGATGTGACATTCTGCCGGGATCGGGCTTTTATGTCCACTGGACCACCAGGGAGATATTCGCTGGGGGAGGTTGCTATTCTGGCCCATGATCGAGCACTGGGGGTCATACGCTCTGCCCGCGATCGGGCTGTGGGAGTGTGTGGGGGTCATGTAACTGTACTGCCCGCGATCGGGCTTCGGGATATGTGTGGGGGGTTTCTGTAACTGTGATGCCCGCGATCGGGCTGTGGGATATGTGTGGGGGGTTTCTGTAACTGTGATGCCCGCGATCGGGCTGTGGGAGATGTGTGGGGGTTTCATGTAACTGTGATGCCCACGATCGAAGCTGCATTGTGCGCCGGTCCCCGACGGCTGCTGCCTGGCAGGGTGGCCAGGAGCAAGTCTCGGGATCAGCGCACCTACATGTAATGAGCAGTAAACAGCCGCAATAGATGCAAATGGCCCCCTGCGCCTTGCATAAATTATGGCCCCATTTGCATGTCACCTTTGAATATCGGAAATTTGAGCATGGCGCAATGGTACTTGTGCCACCGCAGTTTAATGCTCAACTCTGGCAACTTGCGGTGGGCGCAGTTCCACTCGCGCCTATGCGCAAGTGTTAGTGGGGTGATATTCAAAGGAGTTGCTCAATAGCGCAACCCTTTGAATATCACCCCGGCCACACCCCTGCGCAACTATTTTGAGCAGCGCAAGGGCTTGCGCCTCAGAATGGCGCAGTTTGAATATCTGGGCCTCTGTGTTATATCCCTTCTGGGAGCACAGTAGCCATTTAGGCATTTGAAAGTTAAATCACCTGTGTAAAATCCCTGTTGGGAGCACAGTATAAAAGCAGTAAGCTAGTAGCCATTGAGGCATTGTAAAGTTAGGGACTAAATTGATGGGTCCCACCTTGACGTTTGGTGATTTAGCTTACTCAAATTGGAATTCCAATCTGAAACTAAGAGGACCCTCTCCTCACATGGAGCTTGAAAGTAAATATAGCCAATTTTGGCATTTGAAAGTTTAAATGTTATGCTATGTGGGGGGGGGAGGGTGTGCGCTAGTCCTTTTGCTTTGTTTGTTATTTGTTACCATCTAGCAGCACCCCTTATAAGAAATGTGAATTCCAGTGTGTAGTAATTTAAAGGTTTGAGCAGCTATTTTTTGTTTTTATGATAGTACAGACATGATTGACATTTTTATGCGGCTGTAAAACAATTCAAAGATAAAGGATAACATTAAAGAGCAACGTAAGAACAGGTAGATAGATGATGAAGTAGACTGAGGGGATAAAGAAGGAAGGTGACTATTAGACTTAAATTGAGTAGTAGGGTGCAGAGAGAAGTAGTCAGGCTGAGGGGCCTTTGTTGTGAGGTGGGAGAGGGACAGAGGGAGGGAATTGGTACAGGGGAAAAGAAAATGAAGTTTGAAGAATGGAGGAGTGAGGGGGGAGGGAGGAAGAGGGTGGAGAGAGGGGAATGAAAAGAGTCACAAGGAAAGACAGAAGCCAGAGAGAGTGAAGCCAGGAGGGATGAAGGGCACGGTCACGAACGACTAGGCACAGAAATGGAGCAGTCCTTCAGTAGAAGCAGCCACATTTGGAGGTAGCGGTGAGATAAAGTCGGAGATTCAGTTTAAAGGGTTCAAGTGTTGGGGAGGAAAGTGCTTCACTGTTGAGGGTATTAAACCAAAGAGGAGCTCTATAGGTGAGGGATCGCTGACCCAAGGAGGTATGACATCTAGGAACCTGGAGGGTTTTGGATTGGGCACTACACGTTTGCTGAGTACCACAGAAGGCAGAGAGGAGCTTAAAAACACCAGGGGGCATGAGACCAAGGAGAATCTTTTTGGTAAGCAGGCAAGTCTAACATTGAATTCTGTTGAGTGGTAGCCAACAAGCCTGTGTAGAGGTAACAGCTGTGCATGTCTCAGGCGGCGCCCGTTAAGAGCCTGCAGGCTTTGTCGAGTGAGATTGAGATTCTACTGAGGGCAGTTGGAGAAGCGGAGCCATAGATAGCCAGACCGTAGTTAATGATAGAGTTGACAGAGCTGTAGATGGCCAGCCTGAGGGCATCTACAGTCATACAGTGCTTGTGCTTGTGTAGCAGACCAATTCGCATATTGACGGCTTTGGCAACAGTGTCAATGTGCCGCATGTAGGAGAGGGTACTATCCAGTGTGATACCAAGGTATTTGAACACCGGAACATGTTCGAGTAAGTTCCCTGTGTCGTTCATGATATTGAAGGACTGGGATTTGTGCCTGCTCCGTGGATTACAGAAGGTCATTACTTTTGTCTTGCTATAGTTCGTGATGAGTTTATGCATTGTGAACCAATCTTTAACACTGTTGAAGTCAAGCTGCAGCTGTGTTTCAAGGAGTTTAGTGTCATGGTGGCTAGAGAAAAGCACTGCATCATCCACATAAAGTAGCATTTTTAGCTGGCAGACACCAGGGAGTCTATTGAGGAAGAATGAGAAGAGTAGAGGTCCCAGGATGGACCCCTGGGGGACTCCAGAGAGGACTGTCCTGACTTCGGACATGACACCTGGTATCCTGACCCATTGGGTCAGATTCCTGAGGTAGCTGGCAAACCATGGAAGGGCATCATCAGAGAGCCCAATGTAAGACAGTTCCCTAAGGAGTAGAGGGTGATTAATGGTGTCGACGGCCTTCGTCAGGTCAATGAAAACTGCTCCCCCACAGTCCTTTGTCGAGTGTATTGTGAATAAAACTTGTGAATTCCAGGAGTGCCGTGGTGGTGCTGTGACCTTTTCTGAAGCCATGCTGTTCTGGGCATTGGACTTCATACTTATCCAGGAATTCGACTAGCTGATCCGACACTATTCATTCTAATGCCTTAGATAATGGGGGAGGAGTGAGATAGGTATATAGTTGGAATGAATGTCTCCACTTTTATGCACCGGCGTGACAGTTGCCTGTTTTCAGTGAGAGGGGAATTGGCCCAATCTTAATGAGAGGTTAAAGATCTTCATCAGGGGTTCAACGACCTCATCCAGAACTAGCGCCAGTAGTTTGAGGTCAAGGGAATCCCCACTGTACCCAGACTTGCAGATGGCCTTGCAGGTATAGTTACGAGCCACATGTGGTGGAACCTCCCTTGAAGAAGAATTGAGGTGCAGGATGAGCATTTAGGGTGGACACGTGGGGGTATTGGGGGAAGAGTCATCGAAGAAGTTAGGAGGAAGCACATTGTCCAGGTTCGAGAAAGCATTGTTGAAGGTATTGGCAATGGTGCCAAGGTCAAGTGTTGGAATGCCTTGTATGTTGAGCATAGTGGGGGGTGCCTTAGGATCCTTGCTGGTGAGTTCTTTCAGGTTGTTCCATAAACTTTTCCCATCACTCCAAGAGTTGGTCAGAGCCTCCTTGTAATATTTGCTTTTGGTATTCCGAATCAGACGAGTGCAGGCATTTTGGGCTGCTTTGTATTTTTGTATGTTTCCTTGCATTGGGGTAGCACGAGCACAGTGCCAGAGGTGGTTCCTGTACTTGAAGCGTGTTACCAGGTCAGAGGTAATCCAGGGGTTCGACCGTTCTTTGACCTTCATCTTTTTTAGTGGTGCATAGATGTTACAGGCTACGTTGAAGTGGTCGATGAACAAGTCCAAGGCTTTGTTAGCATTATTGAGTGTGCCCAACACTGCCCAGTCAAGTCTATTTAGGTGGGATTTTAGTTGCTGAAGATGCCCCTGATTAAATACCCTTGTGTAGAGTAGTTTGGGAAGGGGGTTTGAGGAACTTGTTAGTCCAAGAGCAGATGACAGGTGAGTGATCACTTATTGTATCCGGGAGGACTAAGACATTAGAGATTTGTTCAGGGCAGTTAGACAGAATCCAATCTAGTAGTGTGAGAGTACTGGTTCTGTAGTTGCATCTGATGATATTTATAATGTAAAAATATAGTGTGCGATTGTCACAGTGCTTCCATTTGTGCCCCCCCCCCAACCAGGTTTCAGTGAAATGACAGGTTATATATTAAACCAGGAGATCTTTGTAATGTAATTAACTTCCTTTAGAAATTGTATTTTATGGCCTTTTTATGACGTGTTGCTTCTTTGAAGTGGAAATGAAATGGGACTTTATGAGTCTGCCAGAGGATGAAAATCATACACTTTTATGATGTCTTAAGAGGAAGAACATTTAATACCAACTGGTGTTAAAAAGCTATAAACCCTTTGAAATGCCTTGGGAGAAGGAACTGGGAAATCAAAGACTTCTAATTTTGGAAATGAGTTTTTGCTGATTTTGGAAATGAGTTTTTGCTGATGTCAGCTTATTGAAAATACCTCCTGATAGGACATCATGTTTGTATTTTTTTATATTCTAAAAGGATGAGCTAGATAATTCATAGAAGGGGTATGGAGAGATACTGTTTAAACTATACTGGTGTCTGATCTTTGAGAATTATACCATTTTGGGACTCTAGACAGACACAGCTGGCTGATATAACTATAGGCACTTAGAGGTAATGCATCAGATAGAAAAAGTCTAAATGTATTGTGGTAGGAGTTTTTTGTGTTGTACTTTTCCTTGTTTTCTTTTAAGTGATTGTATGCTCTTTGATATATTGTTCTGTATTTACATTTGTCATATTTTTATCCAGTTTTAGTAAATATATTATTTGAAAGACTGCCTTGGGTTATCCGCAAGTTCTTTTTTGCATGTGACGTATAGATGGTTAAGTTTGACAACTGTTCAAAAGCTTGATGGTGTTACTAAATTGGGGAAAAGGTAAGAATATGCCTAAATTCTTTTATAGAGTTTTGAGGGTTCATTTTGGATACCTGGTTAGGAGCCCTTAGGCGAAAGATACAGTATATTGCATCCCCTGAAGAGAATATTATCTGAGCCTGTACATTGGGGTAAGCCAGCAAAAGGTTCACAGTTTGAATCCCCCCAGAACTTGAGACTAAAGGTGATTCTGACCCACAAACTGACAGGAGGGTTACCCTGTCTGTTACCTGTTCACATTACTGTGCTTGGAGGTTGGCACTGTGGGAGCAGAGGGGCTGACCTGCTGAGTGTGTTTGTGACACTCTTCAGTGTTTTCATAAGTGATATTGCAGAGGGTCTAGAAGGGAGGGTTAGCCTGTTCGCAGATGATACAAAGCTATGTAATGGTAGATACACAGGAAGGTACAGAAAAAATGAGGAGGGATCTGAAGAGGCTAGAAAATGGGTCTAAAGAATGGCGGTTGGGTTTCAATGCAAAAAAGTGCAAGATTATGCACCTAGGGAGAGGGAATCCTAGGGCTGAGTATGAACTAGACAGGGTAACACTGGAGGCCACCACAGAGGAAAGGGATCTGGGGTAGTCATAGAAGACAACCTCAAAGTGGCTAAACAGTGCAACAAAGCAGTTGGAAAGGCTAACAGAATGCAAGGGTGCATAGGGAGGGGATATAACAAGTAGAAGGAGGGAAGTGGTGGTACAATTGTACAACTCCCTAGTAAGGCCTCATCTGGAGTACTGTGCTCAGTTCTAGATGCCCCATCTCCAAAGGTCATGGACAGGATGGAGATGGTACAGAAAGGGGTGACAAAAATTGTGTGGGTGTTGCAGCATAATTTGTATGAGGAGAGACTCAGAGCTCTCAATATGTACTCCCTGGAGGAAAGGAGGGGGGAGAGGACATGATTGAGACCTTCAGATGTCAAAAGGGGATCAGCAGGGTACCAGAGGGGAGCATCTTTCACATGAAGGAAAATAGCAGAACAAGGGGGCACAGTGTGAGACTAAAAGGGGGAAACTTAGAGGGAACTTGAGGAAATTCTACTTCACTGAAAGGGTGGCGGAGAGATGGAACAGTCTTCCCCAAGAAGTAGTGGGGGTGGCCACAGTTCAGGGATTCAAGAACGTGTAGGATAGGCACATGGGAATTATCAAGCTAGGGCGAAAGGGGGGAGGGAGCTTGTAGCATCTAGTGTACTTTAAGCATTAGAAAGAGGGATAGGGCAGACTGAATGGGCCACAAAGCCTTTATCTGCCAGCAACATCTAGATAAGGGCTTCATGGTCCACCCAGTCTGCCCTTTTCTCTATACCCTTACTGTGGCACTGCAGACCCTATTTTGCCTCTAGGGCACCCCGCCCCCAATAACTCTCCCAGGTTGTGCCTGAAAATAGGCATATATACACCTTGTGTACCATATCTGATATCAAAAACTAAATAAATGTGTGGATTGCCTATATGCTGCATATCTGCACCATGTAGGCAACCCTAGGTTGGTGAGCTGTGCAACAGGGGTCCCACAGACACCTGTGGCATGCACCAGAGAGGCACATGCTTCTTTCACTCTTGATTCCCCAGCCATTCACATAGCTGCACATGTGATGGCCAGGGGGATGGCAAGGTTGTGTGCCTGCACACTGTGCCATTCACTAAGGTAGGGAATGATGGGCAAGGGGGCGCAGGCTACCACCAGCTGCAGAGGGACCAGCCCACTGCCATCATACTGCCAAGCCCTGTAGTCCAGTAGAGAGGGCTGGGGGCTGCCACTGGGGCACTCTCCCTTTTGTTTTACTGATCTGGGATGCACGGTGTTCCACGGTCCCGTGCTTCATGTGGAGCAGGGGATCCACTGTTGGACTGGGATGGGCATCTGATTGATGCCTGCCTGTGTCAGCCAATCTGCCACCCACACACCAGTGCACTGGGAAGAGGTGGGCTGCAGACAGGAACTGGGCACTGTGCGGTGGCCAGCTGTGGTGAACGCCATGCCCCCCACACACTACTGCTTGTAGTGAGAGTGCCAATGTTTGGGCTACATCAATGCTGCATGACAGAAGTGTTTCAACTGTGAGAAATGCCCTGAACAGAGGATTGTGACTTAAAAACGGGAAAAGTAAAGGGGACAGATTCAGTCTAAGGTGCAACATATCTGTTTTTATGCAGATGTCTTCTGTAATAGAGTGGAATGTTCATAATTCCAGTTTTGGGATACTGTATGAGATTTGCATCCTTTCGATGCTAGCAGTAATATTTTGCAGAAACCTGTAAAACCACTTTAATGCTTTTTATGAAAATAGAGTTTAGGAAATAATATTTTGCAAACATTTATCAGCCAACGTTACCATGTCCTGACATGAATACAGCAGAAACAGATGAGATAGTATCAGTTCCTGAACAGCAAGTAAAAACACTTACTAGATTTAAACCCCAATAAATCACCAGGACCGAGTGGTTTTCACCCCGCCCAGTTAAGAGAACTGGCAGACCAACTGACTGGACCATTGACAGTCATGTTTAATACATTTTTAACAGAGGGGAATGTACCAAAGGCATGGAAAGATGCAAATATAACACCTATTCACAAAAAAGGGACTATGGGTGAATGTGAAAATTACAAACTGATAAGTATCACCTCAGTCATCAGTAAAATAGTTGAAGGGAATAGTGAAATAAGCAATAAATGAACGCTTAAAGAATATGGGAAAATTGGATGTTACTCAGTATGGATTTAAAGAGGGAAGGTCATGTTTAACCAGCCTACTGCACTGCATTGCAGGACTACCTGTGGACATTTTTTTACCTGAACTTTTCAAAGGCTTTCAACACCATGCCTCACAAGCCACTTACACTAAGGTTACAGGAATATCAGTTGAATACCAATCTAATCAAAATAGATACCTTGTTGGTTGGATTGTAGTAGGCAGAGAGTGAGTGTAGCGGGTCACATATCTTCATGACGTGAAATCACCAGTGGAGTACCTCAGGGATTGGTCCTGGGTGCAACCGTATTTAGTTTATATATTGCACCAATACAAACAACACCAAACAGTTGGTGTAGCAAGTTCGCAGATGATATAAAGATGGGAGCAATAGTAAATAACCATACATCTATTGACAACTTTCAAAAATAAATAGATTAGGTGGGAGCATAGGCAGAAAAAAGCAAGCTACAAATTAGCCTAGAGAAATGTAAGATAATGCACATATGAAAAGGGAACAGATATGCAAACACATTATATGGTATCGACGTGCCAGTCACAGACCAGGAACACGATCTATAGGTGTTAAGTAAGCAAACCGGGTCGTGCCTGAAAATAGGCAGAATTTATCTAGTGCACTTACCTGGTCAACAAAAACTAAATAAATAAATAACCCACAACAGGTGTGGGTTTATAGGCATTTAAAGCACGCCTGGGGTGCGTTGCGAGAATGGTCATGAGCTGAGTGTCTCGCCGGCACCCCAGGCGTGCATTAAATGCCAATAAACCCACACCATGGAGTGGGTTATTGCACTTTTATAACATGAGTTATATTTGAACTGTTTAAATAGAAAAAAATATATATTGTATCCTGCCACTATGCAAAATAATCCCCAACAAAGATTGCATATCTGAGTTCTGCTATGCACATACAAATGTCACATATACACTACTGACAGAATTTGTGACATTTGCTGTGCATAACATGCTCTGTTACACTTCAAATGCCCTCATGTGCCCCCCATACCCAGATAAACAGAGAAAACAGCGTTGTGTGTGTTTTTTTTTGGGGGGGGGGTTGCGACTATCAAGCCTTTCCCCATCAAAGACATTCACATGTAACCCCCAGGGTGGCTATCCTAAGGGCTACTACCCCTGCCTGCCCCAACTGTGACAGGGGGAGGGGCCTAGATCCATTGGCAGGTGCCTCCACACAGAAGTCGGGGTTAGAACAGTCGAGGGTGACTCGGTCACAGCCCTCTGGGTTGCTGCAACACCCCTTTTTTCCCACTAGTGGCCCACACAAGTCAGTTACAGTGTCGTTACCATATACACTTACCCCCGGCTCACACCACTCAGCTCACTCTGGGGACCCCCTGGAAAGTAAGGTACCGTTACACAATATTTACTGTACAGTATTTCACCATTAATACACAAACTAGCCAGTGTACTTTTGCAAAACAAGAAATCTGATTTATTTAAGGGGTGATAACAAGAACCAGGTGGAATCAAGGTGATTGGCTTACCGCTACAATATATAAGTACCTACCTAGGGCTCTGTGCACAGGCCTAACCTATAAGTTACTGTCTATGGGTACCCAAGCCCTAAAGGCTAGTTCTTCAATGCAGCTGGTTGGGGCCCTGACACAAATAAGCATTTTATTCCTACGAAGATTAGATGGAGCCAGCAGGCTCAGTGTAATCAGCAAAGTAACCTGACGATCTTGCCCTTGCTAGAGACATTTAACAGGGAGCTACCATGATTTTGTACTCACGACTCCAGCCAAAACACGCTCTCACACCACTCGCAGGGTTGAGCCTGAACTTCAGACACATCTCCCCACATTTATATGGAAAGCAACAGAGAGGTACCATACCAGGCAGCTGCTCCTAGGGCCTGACCGAACTCACAGCTAATCGGGAGTCTCACTGCAGCTTCACTTTCCTGACAGACCGAGTGTGATTTAGCAGATTCTCCAGCCCTCTACAGGGTGAGCCTGGTAGGCAGCTGCACTTTTGCACAGCCTCCTCTGACTGCTGCCCCGTGGATTTAGTCCATAACTCGTCAGCGACTGAGCCGCCCAACTCTGGCCTTACACGCGCTTCCCACGTGAAAACTCAACAGCACAGGAGCCCAGAGCTCCTTCCTCGCTCACAGCCACAATAACTCTTCTTGCTGGACAGCTAGGGCCAGTCTCTCCACTCGGACACCACCTGACTCCATAGGTGGGCTGCAGATGCTATTCACTTCACACTGCCCCCATTGGTGCAAAACAAGGCACCAGAATCCAGGCTTCACTTCCCAGAAGTACATGGTGGGGTCTCATTGTCCAGCCAGCCCCTGTTGGAGTGCTGATTCTGATTGGCTGCTTTTTACTCCATTTTAGATACTCCCCCAGACTCCTATTGGACCCCTATACACATTCCAGGTCCAAAATGGAGGGGGCAGGTGCACACAGTACCAGCTGCAAAAGAAGCAGGTTAGACAAACTGTAATTCCACTAATACTTTAACTATTTATGGCCAAACAGTTACATCTTTAAAAAAAGGCTCCCATTGCACTTTTCAGCGACTACATAAAGGGGGCGATTTCCCCACAGCTTAGGCAGGATTCAAACAAAGAAACCCCTGCCCCCCAATTCAAACCACTAAAGCCTGCAAGCAGGCAACTCTTAAAGAGACAGTACTGGAGTCTGTAGAAGCATTCACTATGCCCGCATATAGCAGCCTTACACCGAACACCAGTTAGGCAGGGAGCATTTAGATGAGCTCTGGGAAGTCTTTTAGGAACCCCCATTTATAGGGGGGTTACACACAGAATACAGGAGCCATCAATCTGATGGCACAGACAGAACGAGAGAAAAGCAACTTGGATTTCTATGCTGCGCTCACAATTACTGTGTGTGTTTCTCTCTCTCTCTCTCTCTCTTTTTCTCTCTCTCTGTCATGCTGAATGGAGAATATAAAAAGGAACCATTGCCTGCAGTGCCTCTTGTCTGTCTGTCTGTCTGTCTCTCACTCCATGTCACAGAGACTGTCAATTTTCCAGTGGTGCAATACTCCACACTCCAGAGAGACAGTGTTTTCCATGGAGGGAGAGAGACAGTGAAGCAGGCATAGACACAAGCAGACATGGGGTACTATGTTTACCGCACTTGTTGTGCACTGTCTGGTGCTTCAGTGGGGAAATGAGTGGGGAGACCGCCAATTGCCCTCAACTCTGTACGCACTCTTACCTGAATCACCTCTCTGTCTCTCTTCCACTTCTTCTGACAGGACATGTGGTTGGCGATAATGGGCAGCCTACTTTTCCAGCTTCCAGATGGCTATTTACTGGTGTCCATACACTGAGACACCACAGTGACCTGCAGCAGGACTGTAAGTATCTCTGTGTTCTGCAGAGGGAGAGAGCCTGCAGCATGACTGTCATTAGCATTTTTTTCACGGAGAGAGAGAGAGAGAGAGAGAGAGATAAGTGGCTGGAGCCACAGGTAGGCATTGGGGGGGGGGGGCTGTGACAGAGAAATATACACAACACACCAGACTGCAGTTACTGTGAGGTACACATTGATGACAGCCGCTGCACTACTAACATTACTGCGAGACTGGCAGGATAGACAGCACAGCAGCATGCAGGAGTGGACATACACACACACTGGCCTTCTCACTGTCTCTTCCGAGTGTTGCGTGCTGCTGCCAGCCTGCAACATGCGGTATGGTGGGGAGCGTTATGCTTGCAGGGTGATGGGTAGTTTAGGTGGGGGACAGTGATATGCTTGTAGGACACAGGACACTGGCGGACATCCCACTTCACGGCACCTTGCTCGCCTGCTTCCCCACATATTTAATGGCTGCCCCGCTCAGTTTTCCTTTCAGAAGCAGCCGGGTGCTGACCACACTTTGCCTGAGTCCCTTCGCAGAACCGTACATTAAAAAGGGAATTTAATGCATGGCCACGCTGAGGGACTCCACCAGTGGGCCTCCATGTTTTTATGTACCCATGTTATAACTAAGCAATAAGGCACGACAGGGTGTGGTATATCATGGGATATCATCACGCCTCAGGTGGTTGGGCACGAGGCCGCAGGCCGAGTGTGTCCAATGACCCGAGAAGTGACGATATCCCATTATATACCACACCCTGGAGTGCCTTATTGCTATTATGAACAGGAGTAATGGTTTTATAAATAAAAGATTAAAAAAACACCCTTTAAACCTGTTTAAAAAAAGCTTTTTTGGTAGTGTAGGAATACATTTAAAAAATAGTTCTAGAAGACAGCAGGTGGTGCTGTTGTAGTTGGAGCTGACAGAAAAGGTAATAGTACTATGATGGTGTGACCTGTGAACTCTGCAACAGTATCTTTGTCTGCTCCCCACCGCAGTAGATGATCGCAGTAACGAGATTCTAAGGAGAAAATAAAGCCAATGACCAATATTAGTGGATTAGGAAGCAGCGGGATTGAGAGGACAAGTGTGTCTAGTGATGCCGTTTTGAATATGCGTGTGCCTACAAGACATGGGAACGGTCATCTGCTCAGTGTTGCCTGAGAGTGGCAGCAGGTTGGTTTTATGTGTTCCACAATGTCTTTTATGTTGTCCGTCTGAATGTTGTGGGCCCTGGAGACAGCAGGCAATATCATTGATTCAGTGTAAACAAAGTTCTTTTTTTTTTTTTTTTTTTTAATCGCGGCCCGAGTACAAGTCTGACTCGCTCTGGAGCATGGGAGATTGAGAACAGTGCACGGTCAGTAAGGAGGCTGGTGACCGGAGGTTTTCTGAAGCCGTAATGATGTAGCCCGATATCGTCACGGCTTCCAAAACCTCTTGGCTAATCAGCTTTCTCCATTTACGATCGCCAGTTCATAATGTCAGTTATACCACAAACACCCAAAGAAACACAAAATACTATGTTCTGATTGGCTAGCTGGCCCCTTTTGCCATGGTAAATCCCCTGATAACCCATAAAGGTGCCAATAACCCTGCGATACAAAAACACTCTGACCCCGAACACAAATCCAAAATCCGCCATATTGTCTCCCCGCTAACTGAGATGGTAAACCATGAGTTTTAAACCTGAATTTGGAACTGCTCATTCAAAACAAGTGTGTCACATAAAGAAAAACTTTTTTCGTACCTCACAAGTCACACCCGCCTCACCATTGTCAACTGCTCATCCACAAAAGAAAAATACAGTTCAGCGTGCAATTCAGAATCGCTGATAAACCCTGATCGCAACCTCGGAACTGGTTGCATGCCAGCAGTACAAACAAAAAGTAAACTGCCTCCGTAAAGCTGAACAGTCAGAGTGACTGTGACATGACCCTAGAAAGAAGCATCTCTAATATTTGCTTTTTCTGTGACTAGAGGCAGTTTACTTACACCTCTGGGACTCGGTCCCACATGCTCAGTTGGAAGCTCGTGCACAGCGTTGCTGTGCTGGTGCTCTCAGTACATACTGTTGGTACCTGCCTGTTGTGTAGTCGCAGACCGCTGTCTCTCTCCTGTCTTCCACTCATCTCGCTGAACACATTTTCAAAACTGGCACCAAAAACTATATTTAAAAAAAAAAAAGAAGACCGCATTTCAGTTGTTCACTGCACTCCATCTTCTCTGTCAGCAGCATTTACTCTCATATTGTACCCAGCTACAAAGGACTACTTGATGTAGGGTGGAAGAATAAGTGTACAAAAATATATAAAAAAAGAAAAAATTATTTTTACTCATTTTTTCTTTATTTTAATCATTTACACCTGGTATAATCGTAATAAGCCACTCGGGGAGATGTGGGTTATCGGGGGATTTACCACGGCTGGCGTGGATTTACCCACGAAGCACAAACCACTCCAGCCATGGTAAATCCCCTGATAACCCACACCCCCTCATGGCTTATTGCTTAAATAATCTGTCACCATCAGGACACTAAAAAAGCTGCAAGTGTAGCAAACAAAACATTAGGCTGCATTTTCAGAAATATGAAAAGTAGAGATAAGACAGGTAATACTCCCTCTACATACATCATTGGTGAGTCCACACCTAGAGTACTGTGTGCAGTTTTGGGCACCAGTACAAAAGAAGGATATTAAATAAACAGACAAGGGGTATGGCAATGGCGACAGACTAAAGGATCTAGATCTTTACTCCTTACAGTATAGGAGATTAAGAGGGGACCTTTGTGTAACCCCCCTGCAAATGGGGGTTCCCAAAAGACTTCCAGGAGCTTGCTTGAATGCTCCAAGCCTGAATGGTGTTTGGCATTTAAGCCATTTATCAGTGAGTGTTTTTAGAGCCTCTGGTACTGTCTCTTTAAGAGCTGTCTGCTTGCAGACATAATTAGTTTGTATGGGGGGACTGTGTGCTTCTCTGAGTACCACTCGAGCTGCTGCCAATTCACTTCATTTTGCAGTCACTAGGAGTGCAAAGGGAACCTATCTGAAAGATGTAACTGTTTGCCAGAAATTATTTAGAGTAATAATAAAATTACAGTTTGTCTAACCTGCTTTCTTTGCAGTCAGAACTGTGTCTGCTAGTTCCCCATTCTAGTTTTGAACTGCTGAACTGGACCAATCAGTGTGGGTAAGCTAGCTCTAAAATGGTGCCTTGGACGAATCAGAACTTGGACTCATAATCTGAGCCAGCCACAAGAGGATTGTATGGGCAGTGACTCTGGGAGATGTAGTTTAGACTTCAGTGCCTTTTGGACCAACAGCAGCAGTCTATTGTGAGTGACAGCCAATCCAGTCAAGAACTGGGAGGAACTCAAAGGAAGAGCCGGTTTTGTCGGTTGGAGTTTTCAGTTGAGCTTTGGCAGTGAAGAAGGAAGGAGCCCTGTGCTTTTCAGTGTGCAGTTTTAGTCAAAAACGTGTGTAAGGCCCAGAGTTCGGTCTGCAGCTTGTTAGGACTGAATCCGTCCTGTGAAAGAATCAAAGGATCTCTGAAGAGTAGAAACCAGGCTCACCCTGTAGAAGACTGGAAGAATTGCTGAAAATTGCACTCGGTCTGTCAGGAACTGAATCTGCTGTGTGTTCTCCGGGTATTGTGCAGTAATTGCGTCGGGATACAGATGCAGCCTGCCTGGTATAGTGCTCTTTTATATAAATGTGAAGAGGTTTGTACCTCAAGTGAGCCCTGCTGACATTGAAGGACCCTATCTTATTTGGAGGTCGTGAGTACTAATTCAGGGTCGCTCCCTGTTGAATTGCCACATTAAATCCAAATGGAATTACTGTACTGCTGACTGTTTAATTTTCCTTTTCTCTGTGTGAAAGGGCCCCTACAGCTGCCCAGTTTGGACTAGCCACTAGGGCTTGGGTACCCAGGGACAGTAACTCCATAAAGGATAGGCCTGTAGCACAGAGCCATAGGTAGATTATTAGAGTGATAAGCTAATTAACCTGATTTCCCCTGTCCTTGTTATATCCCCTAAATAAATCAGAGCTGCTTGTTTCAGCAAAGTTATACTGCCTGAGGTATTTGTCTATGTTAAAGTACTGTACTGTGATTGTTGCACTGTATCTCATTTCACAGGAGGTCCCAGTGCGGAACCAGTCCTGGGGGTAAGTGTATACTGTGAAGGTAATTCTGATATATTGTGTGGGCCACTAGTGGGAAGAAAGGGGGGTTGCAGTGTCCCAGAGGGCTGTGACCAAGTTAGTTTAACTATTGCAAACCCTGACCTCTGGGTGGAGGCACCCGCCATTGGATCCAGGCCCCTCAACCTGTTAGTGGCAAATCAGGCAGGGGTAGTAGCCCCTGGGATAGCGCCATCTAGGGGTTACATCTTGGAGGCTCACCGCTGGGATTGTGTGTCCTCTAGTGGCCATATTTACGAACCACTGTTAAGAAAAAAATGGGTACCCCGACAGAAGTGGCTGTGCACCGGCTGGTGGAGTGGTGTACTGGGGAGGAGATCGACCCCCAAAATGCTATGCTTATCCTGGACATCCCCCTGGGTATCAATACGGACACTGTGCAGGGAGTACTTTCCAAGGTGGAAGGTTTACAAAACCCTGTGGTGGTGGGTCGGCATGCTAATCTGCTCACCCACACTTTCCTGGCCCTAGTAGAGTTTTAAGGATCCCATAGATAGCTCCAAAGTGCCACAGACCATTACCCCAGAGGAGCCCTCACTGCTTGGAGAGTGATAACTAAGGACAGTAAAGACCGGGGAATCAGCCCCACCACTATCTGAAACTTTGAGGAGAAATTTGCTGAATGGTTGCTGGAGAGGGAAAACTGTGGAGGACTTGAAGAAACTATTCTTGCCACCTGGGGTGTTCCTCCCCAACACCCTCTCCTGCTCCAGTGCCGTAATGGTGGCTGAACCAATGCAGACTCCTATTTCTGCACCTGCCATTAGTCACGACTCTTACGAAGGTTGAGGATCTTCTCTGGCACCCTCCCACCCCCAAGGGAGGATGACTGGGAGACCTGGATAGACTATGTTGCCCCCAAGTGCTAGAATGGCAATGCTCGGGAGCGAAGAGGGTTAGTGAGGAGCCTCCGAGGTCCTGCCCTGGCTACCATCCGTGCTAAGACGGGCCAGTAACCCTGAAGCGACTGCACAGGCCTATCTTGAGGCCTTGGAGAATGTGTATGGAGCCCAGATTCTGATGAGGACCTATGGTGGAGAGTAAGAAATGCACAACAGTACCAAGGGAGTTGTTGTCTGTGTATTCTCTCGGCTGGAAAAATTGTTGCAAGAATGCCTCAGAAAGGGTAGTTTGCCAGCGATTGAACTGGACCGAACCAGACTGGACAGAATCCTTAAGTCTGCCCCTTCTCAGAACTGCTGTTGCTTCAATTACGCCTGGCAAATCGACTGGAATCCCACCTCCTATGATGAGTTAATGAGAGAAATTGAGGAGTTGAGAAAAGGCGACTCGGAGGTACCTGCACCAACAGCTGTGGCTCGACCCGAGTGACTGAGGGTGACCCATCAAGTGAAGTTCAGGGGCAGAGGTTGACAGTCAATGAGTGCTCTGACAAGGAAAAAGATATGCCACAATGGGCGAACTGTTGAGAGAGATCCGGAATTCAAAACAGTCCCTTTATGAAGGCCACGCCTGCAAGTGCAGGCCCTGACCTATATCCGACTGCATCTGCTATGGGGTGGGGGTACCCACCCATGTATCTCCTGCTGATAACAGCTCCAAACTCAATTCCTTGACCATGGAAGTGGAGAAACTGACGAGATGTCTCCAAATGCTTATCACGCCGCAGACAGAGATGGCACCCAGGTTTCCAGTTAGTAATACCCCCGCCCTGGCTCCCAGTGTGGCGCCTCGGCCAGCTCAAACTCCAGAAAGTATGTTTTGCTATATTGTGGGAAAGATGGGCACATGAAAAGGGAATGCCAGTCCCCAAAAGACACTGACAAAGTTGCATATAGGCTACAAGGAGAGCTTCGAGAAGAAATCAGTGGTTAAGAGGTGCACGACATGATCCCAGTGAGGGCACCAAAATGCTAATTCACGCCCTTGTGGCAAGGTCAGTTGCCCAGGCCCCCACTACTGCCTCTCCAGACTGGTCCAGAATAGTGGGTCCCTCCATGGAGACCACTGTAAAGGTGAATGGAGTGTCTACAAGAGCTGTATTAGACAGTGGCTCCCAAGTGACAATTATGTTCCAGGATTGGTATCAGAAGCATTTGTCAGATGTACCCTTACAACCATTAGAAGGACTGCATGTATGGGGGTTAAGTGAGAAGGCCTACCCCTATTCCGGGTATATCCGAATTTGGCTGTCTTTCCCCACCTCCGTGGCTGGAGTGGCCGAACAAGTAGAGACCCTAGCCTTAGTGTGTCCCCCCACTGGACTGTATGATGGTGTCCCTTTGTTGATTGGAACAAATGCTCATATGTTCGGAAGGCTGGCACAGTTGTGTTATGAAAACAGGGTCAAAGACTAGTAGAGCTTTAAGAGTTCGGCTTTAATTAAGAAGGCCTATGAGGCACAGAGAGATGCTGAAAAACAGAACCAGAGGAACGGTCGGAATTGTATGGAAGAAGGATCCTGAGTCTCTGATCCTGGCGCCAAATGCCCAGTGTACCTTACAGGAGAGGTCCGTATCAGAAAGGATGTTAAGAATAAAATATTAATGTTGGATGCACCAGATGGAAAATTGCCAGAGGGACTGCTGGTCAAGCTAGTATTTTGCCCGCTAGAGCCCATGCTTATGCCAGAAGGGTAATGGTCCAAGTTCATAATGTGTCTGAAAGAGACATTCGAGTAAACAGAGGTTGCATCCTGGCTAATGTGCATTGTGCAGACACTGCAGTGCTACCCAGCAGCAAGAGTTCAAGGAAGAATGACAGAGTAACCAAATTGTTTTGATTTGGCGACTCCCGCTGCCAGCTGAATGGAAAGTGAGGATCAGTGAAAGCTTGCCCAGAGAGACCAGGTGTTTTCTTTAAAGGAATGGGATGTAGGATGCGTGCAAGAGCTGAGCACAATATCCGGCTGCATGACGAAAGACCATTTCGTGAGAGGTCTCGACGCCTGGCACCTGCTGACATAGATGATGTGAGGCGGCATCTGCAAGAGATGTTAGCTGCTGGTGTAATACAAGAATCCAAAGCCATTATGCTTCCCCATTGTGGTAGTGAGGAAAAAGAATGGAACAGTAAGGATGTGTGTGGATTATCGCACTTTAAACGGCGGACTATCCTGATCAGTACACAATGCCCGCATTCAGGATGCTTTGGACTGCCTAAGCAGGAGCAAGTGGTTCTCTGTGCTGGATCTCCGCAGTGGGTACTACCAGATCCCGATGGCCCCAGAGGACCGTGAGAAGACTGCCTTTATCTGTCCGCTGGCTTCTATGAATTCATGAGGATGCCTCAAGGGATTTCAGGTGCCCCAGCCACTTTTCAACGATTGATGGAGCGTGCAGTGGGGACATGAACTTACTAGAGTGCCTGGTATACCTAGATGATGTTATTGTGTTTGGCAGCTCACTGGAGGAACATGAAAGCAGATTATTTAAGGTATTGGACCGACTGGAGGACTTTGGCCTTAAACTGTCCATTGATAAGTGTCAATTCTTTCAAACATCAGTAAAGTATGTGGGACACATAGTATCCACCGAGGGAATAGAACCGACCCAAGTAAAGTTGAGGCCTTGACCACCTGGCCACAGCCAAAAATCTAAAAGAACTGCAAAGATTCCTGGGATTCTGTGGTTATATCGTAGCTTCATCAAGGACTATTCAAGAGTGATCCACCCTTTACTTAACCTTACTCAAGGTTATCCCCCAACCCACAAAAAATACCAAAAGTCAGCGTCCCTCAAGACTGAAAGAGTGTATTTTCATCCGAGTGAAGTATTTGGGGCCCGCTGGACTCCTGATTGTGAGACTGCTTTTCATGAGATCATATATCAACTTACCCATGCTCCAGTGCTGGCCTATGCCGATCCAAGAAAACCTTACGTCCTGCACACTGATGCTAGCTTGCAAGGGTTGGGGCTGCTGTGTTGTACCAAGAGCACGAGAATGGCCTGAGACCAGTGGCCTTTGCCAGTAGAAGCCTGACCCCATCCGAAAAGAACTATCCTGTACATAAGTTAGAGTTCCTAGCTTTGAAGTGGGCTATTGTTGACCAATTCCATGAGTACTTGTATGGGGCTAAAATACTAGTAAAACTGACAATAATCCTTTGACCTATGTGCAGACCTCAGCTAAGTTGGATGCCACTGGCCATAGGTGGCTTTCTGCATTATCTACATATGACTATGCTCTCGAATACCGAGCAGGTCTGAACCACATAGATGCTGATGCTCTCTCCCGAGGCCTGTTCCCCAGAATGATTGGGTCCGATTGGCAGAACCTGACATTGGGCACTCTCCGGAAGTTTGACAGGAGGAACAAATGTCCACGGACGCAGTGGACTGCATGGTGGATTGCTTGGGAGCCTCTGAGAATTGCATACCTGCTGCTTATTGCCACTTTTCTGCAATAGACATTGGTCACTGCCTCAGCTGGACAATGACAGTATTCGCGGGCTCAATCCCACGATCCCATGATCAAAGCAGCTTTAGAAGCCTCTATGCAGGAAAAGATGTGTCCAAATTACGCTCCACTGATTTGAGAACTGCACTGTTATACAAAGAAGGTCCTAAGTTGAAACTGATCAATAAACTGTTATACAGAGAAACAGTAGACAGAGGGGGACAAGTAGACAAACAACAACTAGTGCTGCCCACTGCCTTTCAAGACTCAGTACTGAGGTCCTTGCACAACCACATGGGGCACCTTGGTATAGACAGAACACTTGACTTGGTGAGATCCAGATTCTATTGGCCTAAGATGGGGGCTGATGTGGAGCAACACATTCGAACTTGTAGTCGCTGCTTACAGAGGAAAGCTTTGCCCCAGAGGGCTGCCCCCCTTGTTAACATCACCACCAGTGCACCCATGGAGCTGGTCTGTATTGATTTTCTGAGTTTGGAGTCAGATCAAAGAAATATCAGTAATGTGCTGGTGGTCACTGACCATTTCGAGATACCCAAGCTTTCCCACCAAAGACCAGAAGCATCCACTGTGGCCAAAGTACTTGTAGAAAACTTTTTGTTCACTATGGGGCTCCACAAAGAATCCATTCTGATCAAGGAGAGACTTTGAGAGTCGTCTGATCAAAGAGATGCTTTCTCTGTGGGAGTGCAAGTCCAGAACCACTCCTTACACCCCAGGGGACCACAGCCTGAGCGTTTCAACGCTTTGCTAGATATGCTAGGCACCCTGCACCCAAAGGACAAGCCTAGATGGAGCCAACAAATTAGCACCCTGGTACATGCTTATAACTGCACCAAAAGTGATGCCACTGGATTCTCCCCTACCGCCTGATGTTTGGAAAGAAGCTCGACTACCAGTAGATGTGTGTTTGGGGTCTCTCCTGATGGGGTTCAAGCTGACAACTATTTACAGTATGTGCAAAAGTTAAAGGCCCAGCTAACTCATGCGTACCAACTGGCTCAAACCATGGCTGCCAAAGAAATCTGGCCAACAAAGAAAGGTATGATAAAAGGTGAAAGCACAGGAACTCCAGGAGGGAGATCGGTATTGCTAAGAAATCTGGGACTGCATGGCAAGCACAAGATTGCTGACAGATGGCACCATCTCCCTCACATTGTAGTGGGCAAACTAGATGATCTGCCAGTGTACAAAGTAGGCCTGAGAATAATTCAAAAGATGTAAAAACAATGCATAGAAATCATTTACTGCCCATTGGACAAATCCTGATTGAGTCTGAGCCCCAGAAGATCCCCCTCTGGACCAGTGACTAGAGCTGCTGCTAAGAAAAGATCAAGAAAGTCTGCACCTACAGAAGCAAAGTTAAAGTGTTCCCTCCACAAGTCCCAGTTGAGCATGACTGTCAGTCCATATCAGAAGAAAGTGAGAGTGACTTTGAATACTATCCTTCTTACGAACTGAGTCAATTGTTTCGGGCAATCCCTAGTCAATACTGGAGACAAAGCTGGGCCTTCTGGACTGTCTAAGCCCCAGCTTCATCCCTGGAGCCAATGCTCCCAGAAAGTGAAGTGCAAAGCATCAGATCAGATGAAATGGAATCATTGTGCATGGTTGAACTGTTTGAGCTTTCAGGGAGGAAAATGATAGATTGGGGCAGACTGGTGATACACCGAACAAGAAGAGTATTTTGAGTGCCCTGACAGTCCACTGCCAGTGTCGAAAGCTCTCCATGCGAGCCAAATGTTGTGGACTCAGAAACTGTAACTCCTGGAGCTGAAAGTGCCCCAGTTCTAGCCTCTCTACCCCATAGAGACTCCCTGACAAGTGAGGACAATGCTGAAAATGAGGCTCAGAGTGCAGAGACTATAACAGTTCCCCTAGAAAGACTGGTCGAGCTGTAAAGCCTGTGGTGCACCTCAGTTATGATTCACTTGGGAGGCCTGTGGACTTGCCTCTCAATGTTGTCCATAAAGGAGTGTATGTGTCCCAGGCTCATTGCCCAAACTGAGCATCAGTGCTAACTCCAAGTTACTTGTGTTGCCCTCTAAGTATGGTGCCCTTGCCCCATCCAGCCCCAAGGTAACTGATAGGAAGGGCCCCTCTCTTCAGGTTTCATGTACAAGAGGTAATAACTTGAGTTATGGTACAATGTGTATGTAATACTGTGTAAAGTGTGATACCGCAATGTTTCAGAAATGTGTTCTTGGTAAATGATATATTGACTGATGATTACATATGCGAGCCTAATGCAAATGTATATGGTTGCAGTTGAAACTTATGAGGTACTTGCTTGGAGCGGACGTCAAGCTTTCCCAAACCAGGAAGGGTGTAACCCCCTGCAAATGGGGTTCCCAAAAGACTTCCAGGAGCTTGCTTGAATGCTCCAAGCCTGAATGGTGTTTGGCATTTAAGCCATTTATCAGTGAGTGTTTTAGAGCCTCTGGTACTGTCTCTTTAAGAGCTGTCTGCTTGCAGACATAATTAGTTGTATGGGGAACTGTGTGCTTCTCTGAGTACCACTCGAGCTGCTGCCAATTCACTTCATTTTGCAGTCACTAGGAGTGCAAAGGAACCTATCTGAAAGATGTAACTGTTTGCCAGAAATTATTTAGAGTAATAATAAAATTACAGTTTGTCTAACCTGCTTTCTTTGCAGTCAGAACTGTGTCTGCTAGTTCCCCATTCTAGTTTTGAACTGCTGAACTGGACCAATCAGTGTGGAGTAAGCTAGCTCTAAAATGGTGCCTTGGACGAATCAGAACTTGGACTCATAATCTGAGCCAGCCACAAGAGGATTGTATGGGCAGTGACTCTGGGAGATGTAGTTTAGACTTCAGTGCCTTTTTGGACCAACAGCAGCAGTCTATTGTGAGTGACAGCCAATCCAGTCAAGAACTGGGAGGAACTCAAAGGAAGAGCCCGGTTTTGTCGGTTGGAGTTTCAGTTGAGCTTTGGCAGTGAAGAAGGAAGGAGCCCTGTGCTTTTCAGTGTGCAGTTTAGTCAAAAAGCGTGTAAGGCCCAGAGTTCGGTCTGCAGCTTGTTAGGACTGAATCCGTCCTGTGAAAAGAATCAAAGGATCTCTGAAGAGTAGAAACCAGGCTCACCCTGTAGAAGACTGGAAGAATTGCTGAAAATTGCACTCGGTCTGTCAGGAACTGAATCTGCTGTGTGTTCTCCGGGTATTGTGCAGTAATTGCGATCGGGATACAGATGCAGCCTGCCTGGTATAGTGCTTTTTTATATAAATGTGTGAAGAGGTTTGTGTACCTCAAGTGAGCCCTGCTGACATTGAAGGACCCTATCTTATTTGGAGGTCGTGAGTACTAATTCAGGGTCGCTCCCTGTTGAATTGCCACATTAAATCCAAATGGAATTACTGTACTGCTGACTGTTTAATTTTCCTTTTCTCTGTGAAAGGGCCCTACCAGCTGCCACGGTTTGGACTAGCCACTAGGGCTTGGGTACCCAGGGACAGTAACTGATAGGGATAGGCCTGTGCACAGAGCCATAAATGGATTATTAGAGTGATAAGCTAATTAACCTGATTTCCCCTGTCCTTGTTATATCCCCTAAATAAATCAGAGCTGCTTGTTTCAGCAAAGTTATACTGCCTGAGGTATTTGTCTATGTTAAAGTACTGTACTGTGATTGTTCACTGTATCTCATTTCACAGGAGGTCCCAGTGCGGAACCAGTCCTGGGGGTAAGTGTATACTGTGAAGGTAATTCTGATATATTGTGTGGGCCACTAGTGGGAAGAAAGGGGGGTTGCAGTGTCCCAGAGGGCTGTGACCAAGTTAGTTTAACTATTGCAAACCCTGACCTCTGGGTGGAGGCACCCGCCATTGGATCCAGGCCCCTCAACCTGTTAGTGGCAAATCAGGCAGGGGTAGTAGCCCCTGGGATAGCGCCATCTAGGGGTTACATCTGTTTCACATACTAACATACTAAAATGCCAACAGAATAGGCCTAATGGTCTCTCGAGTCTGCTCAATTTTCAGCCCCACACTGAGGGATGATTTTGGTGTTCCCTCCTCCCCCTTGGGTTATACTGTCCCCAGTCCCAAATGTTCCATCTGTATTGGGCCTGGTCAGATTTACCCTCCCCCTGTACCTGTCCCATCCCCTCTTAAACCCATCCACAGTCTCCGCCTCTGCCAACTCCCTGGGCAGTGCATTCCATGGCTCCACCACCCTTTCAGTGAAATAACATCTTCTCCTCTCCCCTCTGAGCCTGCCCCCTCCAGCTTACACCCGTGACGTCTTGTTACCCCACTCTACTTCCTTTGGAGCACCCTGACTGGGCCTCCTTTATTGATCCCTTTCATGTGCTTAAAGACCTCTATCATGTCCCCCCTTGTCCCACCTCTCCTCCAGGATGTACATGTCAAGCTCCTTGAGCCTCTCCTAATAGGTCCTCTCCCCCAGGCCCCAGATCATTTTGGTTGCACTCCTTTGGACCCTCTCTAGGAGTGTAATGTCCCTCTTTAAATGTGGTCTCCAAAACTATACACAATACTCAAGGTGTGGCCTAACCAAGCAGTTGTACTCACACATAGAGCATTCAATAACGGGGACCTCTGGGAATGTGTAGGACTATCAAAACATGATACTAACAGAGAAAGTAGATTTCATCCACTCCAACTTAAATGAGAAAACTCTAGGACAAATTGTAGAGCAACTTGGTTAAGTCAAAGAGTGGTCAATGTCTGGAATAGACTACTAAAGGAGGTTGTGTGAAATGAGATGTAACCCCCCTGCAAATGGGGGTTCCCAAAAGACTTCCAGGAGCTTGCTTGAATGCTACAAGCCTGAATGGTGTTTGGCGTTTAAGCCATTTATCAGTGAGTGTTTTTAGAGCCTCTGGTACTGTCTCTTTAAGAGCTGTCTGCTTGCAGACATAATTAGTTTGTATGGGGGGGACTGTGTGCTTCTCTGCTTGAGTACCACCTCGAGCTGCTGCCAATTCACTCCATTTTGCTGTCACTAGGAGTGCAAAGGAACCTATCTGAAAGATGTAATTGTTTGCCAGAAATCATTTAGAGTAATAATGAAATTACAGTTTGTCTAACCTGCTTTCTTTGCAGTCAGAACTGTGTTTGCCTAGTTCCCATTCTAGTTTTGAACTGCTGAACTGGACCAATCAGTGTGGGTTAAGGTAGCTCTAAAATGGTGCCTTGGACGAATCAGAACTTGGACTCATAATCTGAGCCAGCCACCAGAGGATTGTATGGGCAGTGACTCTGGGAGATGTAGTTTAGACTTCGCCCTTTTGAACCAACAGGGGCAGTCTATTGTGGTGACAGCCAATCCAGCCAAGAACTGGGAGGAACTCAAAGGAAGTGCAGTTTTGTCTGCTGGAGTTTCAGTTGAGCTCTGGCAGTGAAGGGAAGGAGCCCTGTGCTTTTTGGTGTGCAGTTTAGTCGGAAAGCGTGTGTAAGGCCCAGAGTTCGGTCTGCAGCTTGTGTAACTGCTTGTTAGGACTGAATCCATCCTGTGAAGAGAATCAAAGGATATCTGAAGAGTAGAAACCAGGCTCACCCTGTAGAAGACTGGAGAAATTGCTGAATTGCACTCGGTCTGTCAGGAACTGAATCTGCTGTGTTCTCCCGGTGTTGTGTGCAGTAGTGCGATCGGGAAGAGAAGCAGCCTGCCTGGTATAGTACTTTCTTTTACCATATAAATGTGAGGAGGCTTGTGTAGCTCAAGTGAATCCTGCTGCCATTAAAGGACTTTTGCCTGTTGCAGTTTGCCATATAAATGTGTGAGGAGTCTCGTGGAGCTCAAGAGTAGCCCTGCTGACATTGAAGGACCCTATCTTGTTTGGAGGTCGTGAGTACTAATTCAGGGTCTCCCTGTTGAATTGCCACATTGAATCCAAATGGAATTACTGTACTGCTGACTGTTTAACTAATTTTTCTTTTCTCTGTGTGAAAGGGCCCTACCAGCTGCCATGGTTTGGACTAGCCACTAGGGCTTGGGTACCCAGGGACAGTAACTGGTACGGATAGGCCTGTGCACAGAGCCATAAGTAGATGAGTAAAGTGATAAGCTAATTAACCTGATTTCCCCCTGTCCTTGTTATATCCCCCTAAATAAATCAGAGCTGCTTGTTTCAGCAAAGTTATACTGCCTGAGGTATTTGTCTATGTTAAAGTATTGTACTGTGATTGTTGCACTGTGTCTTCTTACTTTACAGGGGGTCCCAGTGCTTGAACCAGTCCTGGGGGTAAGTGTATACTGTGAAGGTAATTCTGATATACTGTGTGGGCCACTAGTGGGAAGAAATGGGGGTTGCAGTGTCCCAGAGGGCTGTGACCAAGTTAGTTTAACTATTGCAAACCCTGACCTCTGGGTGGAGGCACCCGCCATCGGATCCAGGCCCCTCAACCTGTTAGTGGCAAATCAGGCAGGGGTAGTAGCCCCTGGGACAGTGCCATCTAGGGGTTACATGAGACATTGGACATATTTAAGGCTGCATTAGACAAACGTATGGAAAATAATAAATTATCCAATTTGGATTGATTAGACGAGTTCTTATGGCCTATCAGCTTCAGACCTCTACCTACCTATGAACCTATGAAAGGGAATGGAATGAGGGCAATAGTTTGAGAATGCTGCAGTGGTGGTGATGGGGGGGATTGAGGGCAGTAGTTTGAGAGGGCTGCAGTGGTGGTGGGGGGAATTAGGGTAATAGTTTGAGAATGTTGCAGTGGTGGTGGGGGTGAGGGCAATAGTTTGAGAATGCTGCAGTGGTGGTGGTGGAGGGAATGAGGGCAATGGTTTGATAATGCTGCAGTGGTTGGTGATGGGTGAATGAGAGCAATAGTTTGAGAATGCTGCAGTGGTGGTGGTGGGGGGGGAATGAGGGCAATAGTTTGAGAATGCTACATTGGTGGTGGTGGTGGAATGAGGGCAGTAGTTCCAGAGGGCTACAGTGGTGGTGGTGGTGGGAATGAGGGCAATAGTTTGAGAATGCTGCAGTGGTGGTGGTGGGGAATGAGGGCAATAGTTTGAGAATGCTGCAGTGGTGGTGGTGGGGGGAATGAGGGCAATAGTTTGAGAATGCTGCAGTGGTGGTGATGGTGGGGAATGCGGGCAATAGTTTGAGAATGCTGCAGTGGTGGTGGTGGTGGGGAATGAGGGCAATAGTTTGAGAATGCTGCAGTGGTAGTGGGGAATGAGGGCAATAGTTTGAGAATGCCGCATGGTGGTGGTGGGGGAATGAGGGCAATGGTTTGAGAATGCTGCAGTGGTGGTGGTGGTGGTGGGGAATGAGGGCAATAGTTTGAGAATGCTGCAGTGGTGGTGGGGGAATGAGGGCAATAGTTTTAGAATGCTGCAGTGGTGGTGGTGGGGGAATGAGGGCAATAGTTTTAGAATGATGCAGTGGTGGTGGGGGAATGAGGGCAATAGTTTTAGAATGATGCAGTGGTGGTGATGGGGGAATGAGGGCAATAGTTTGAGAATGCTGCAGTGGTGGTGATGGTGGGGAATGCGGGCAATAGTTTGAGAATGCTGCAGTGGTGGTGGTGGTGGGGAATGAGGGCAATAGTTTGAGAATGCTGCAGTGGTGGTGGTGGGGGGAATGAGGGCAGTATTTTGAGAATGCTGCAGTGGTGGTCGGGAATGAGGGCAATAGTTTTAGAATGCTGCAGTGGTGGTGGGGGGAATGAGGGCAATAGTTTGAGAATGCTACAGTGGTGGTGATGGTGGGGAATGAGGGCAATAGTTTGAGAATGCTGCAGTGGTGGTGATGGTGGGGAATGAGGGCAATAGTTTGAGAATGCTGCAGTGGTGGTGATGGTGGAGAATGAGGGCAATAGTTTGAGAATGCTGCAGTGGTGGTGGTGGGGGGAATGAGGGCAATAGTTTGAGAATGCTGCAGTAGTGGTGGGGAATGAGGCAATAGTTTAAGAATGCTGCAGTGGTGGTGGGGCAATGAGGGCAATAGTTTGAGAATGCTGCAGTGGTGGTGATGGTGGGAATGTGGGCAATAGTTTGAGAACGCGACAGTGGTGGTGGGGAATGAGGGCAATAGTTTGAGAACGCTGCAGTGGTGGTGGGGAATGAGGGCAATAGTTTGAGAATGCTGCAGTGGTGGTGGGGGGGAATCAGGGCAATAGTTTCAGAATGCTGCAGTGGTGATGGTGGGGAATGAGGGCAGTAGTTTTAGAATGCTGCAGTGGTGGTGGGGGAATGAGGGCAATAGTTTGAGAATGCTGCAGTGGTGGTGATGGGGGGATTGAGGGCAGTAATTTGAGAGGGCTGCAGTGGGGGTGGGGGGAATTAGGGTAATAGTTTGAGAATGTTGCAGTGGTGGTGGGGTGAGGGCAATGGTTTGAGAATGCTGCAGTGGTGGTGGTGGAGGAATAGGGCAATGGTTTGATAATGCTGCAGTGGTTGGTGATGGTGAATGAGCAATAGCTTGAGAATGCTGCAGTGGTGGTGGTGGGGGGAATGAGGCAATAGTTTGAGAATGCTACATTGGTGGTGGTGGTGGAATGAGGGCAGTAGTTCCAGAGGGCTACAGTGGTGGTGGTGGTGAGGAATGAGGGCAATAGTTTGAGAATGCTGCAGTGGTGGTGGTGGGGAATGAGGGCAATAGTTTGAGAATGCTGCAGTGGTGGTGGTGGTGGGGGGAATGAGGGCAATAGTTTGAGAATGCTGCAGTGGTGGTGGTGGTGGTGGTGGGGAATGAGGGCAATAGTTTGAGAATGCTGCAGTGGTGGTGGTGGGGAATGAGGGCAATAGTTTGAGAATGCTGCAGTGGTAGTGGGGAATGAGGGCAATAGTTTGAGAATGCCGCAGTGGTGGTGGTGGGGAATGAGGGCAATAGTTTGAGAATGCTGCAGTGGTGGTGGTGGTAGGGAATGAGGGCAATAGTATGAGAATGCTGCAGTGGTGGTGGTGGTGGTGGGGGATGAGGGCAATAGTTTGAGAATGCTGCAGTGGTGGTGGGGGAATGAGGGCAATAGTATGAGAATGCTGCAGTGGTGGTGGTGGTGGTGGTGGGGATGAGGCAATGGTTTGAGAATGCTGCAGTGGTGGTGGGGAATGAGGGCAATAGTTTTAGAATGCTGCAGTGGTGGTGGTGGGGAAATGAGGGCAATAGTTTAGAATGATGCAGTGGTGGTGGTGGGGAATGAGGGCAATAGTTTGAGAATGCTGCAGTGGTGGTGGGTGGGGGAATGAGGGCAGTATTTTGAGAATGCTGCAGTGGTGGTCGGGAATGAGGGCAATAGTTTTAGAATGCTGCAGTGGTGGTGATGGTGGGGAATGAGGGCAATAGTTTGAGAATGCTGCAGTGGTGGTGATGGTGGGGAATGAGGGCAATAGTTTGAGAATGCTGCAGTGGTGGTGATGGTGGAGAATGAGGGCAATAGTTTGAGAATGCTGCAGTAGTGGTGGGGGAATGAGGGCAATAGTTTTAGAATGCTGCAGTGGTGGTGGGGGCAATGAGGGCAATAGTTTGAGAATGCTGCAGTGGTGGTGATGGTGGGGAATGTGGGCAATAGTTTGAGAACGCTGCAGTGGTGGTGGGGAATGAGGGCAATAGTTTGAGAACGCTGCAGTGGTGGTGGGGAATGAGGGCAATAGTTTGAGAATGCTACAGTGGTGGTGGGGAATGAGGGCAGTAGTTTTAGAATGCTGCAGTGGTGGTGGGGAATGAGGGCAATAGTTTTAGAATGCTGCAGTGGTGGTGGTGGGGGGAATGAGGGCAATAGTTTTAGAATGCTGCAGTGGTGGTGGTGGGGGGGAATGAGGGCAATAGTTTGAGAATGCTGCAGTGGTGGTGATGGTGGGGAATGCGGGCAATAGTTTGAGAATGCTGCAGTGGTGGTGGTGGTGCGGAATGAGGGCAATAGTTTGAGAATGCTGCAGTGGTAGTGGGGAATGAGGGCAATAGTTTGAGAATGCCGCAGTGGTGGTGGTGGGGAATGAGGGCAATAGTTTGAGAATGCTGCAGTGGTGGTGGTGGTGGTGGGGAATGAGGGCAATAGTTTGAGAATGCTGCAGTGGTGGTGGTGGTGGTAGGGAATGAGGGCAATAGTTTGAGAATGCTGCAGTGGTGGTGGTGGTGGTGGGGGATGAGGGCAATAGTTTGAGAATGCTGCAGTGGTGGTGGTGGGGGAATGAGGGCAATAGTTTGAGAATGCTGCAGTGGTGGTGGTGGTGGTAGGGAATGAGGGCGATAGTTTGAGAATGCTGCAGTGGTGGTGGTGGTGGTGGGGATGAGGGCAATAGTTTGAGAATGCTGCAGTGGTGGTGGGGGGAATGAGGGCAATAGTTTTAGAATGCTGCAGTGGTGGTGGTGGGGGATTGAGGGCAATAGTTTTAGAATGATGCAGTGGTGGTGGTGGGGGAATGAGGGCAATAGTTTTAGAATGATGCAGTGGTGGTGGTGGGGGAAATGAGGGCAATAGTTTGAGAATGCTGCAGTGGTGGTGATGGTGGGGAATGCGGGCAATAGTTTGAGAATGCTGCAGTGGTGGTGGTGGTGGGGAATGAGGGCAATAGTTTGAGAATGCTGCAGTGGTGGTGGTGGGGGGAATGAGGGCAGTATTTTGAGAATGCTGCAGTGGTGGTCGGGAATGAGGGCAATAGTTTTAGAATGCTGCAGTGGTGGTGGAGGGGGGAATGAGGGCAATAGTTTGAGAATGCTACAGTGGTGGTGATGGTGGGGAATGAGGGCAATAGTTTGAGAATGCTGCAGTGGTGGTGGTGGGGGAATGAGGGCAATAGTTTGAGAATGCTGCAGTGATGGTGGTGGTGGGGAATGAGGGCAATAGTTTCAGAGTGCTGCAGTGGTGATGGTGGGCAATGAGGGCAGTAGTTTTAGAATGCTGCAGTGGTGGTGGTGGGGAATGAGGGCAATAGTTTGAGAATGCTGCAGTGGTGGTGGTGGTGGGGAATGAGGGCAATAGTTTGAGAATGCTGCAGTGGTGATGATGGTGGTGGTGGGGAATGAGGGCAATAGTTTGAGAATGCTGCAGTGGTGGTGGTGATGTTGGGGAATGAGGGCAATAGTTTGAGAATGCTGCAGTGGTGGTGGTGGTGGGGAATGAAGACAATAGTTTGAGAATGCTGCAGTGGTGGTGGGGAATGAGGGCAATAGTTTGAGAATGCTGCATTGGTGGTGGTGGTGGGGAATGAAGACAATAGTTTGAGAATGCTGAAGTGGTGGTGGTGGTGGGGAATTAGGACAATAGTTTGAGAATGCTGCAGTGGTGGTGGTGGTGGGGAATAAGGACAATAGTTTGAGAATGCTGCAGTGGTGGTGGGGAATGAGGGAAATAGTTTGAGAATGCTGCAGTGGTGGTGGTGGTGGGGAATGAAGACAATAGTTTGAGAATGCTAAAGTGGTGGTGGTGGTGGTGGGGAATGAGGGCAATAGTTTGAGAATGCTGCAGTGGTGGTGGTGATGGTGGGGAATGAGGGCAATAGTTTGAGAATGCTGCAGTGGTGGTGGTGGGGAATGAAGACAATAGTTTGAGAATGCTGCAGTGGTGGTGGGGAATGAGGGCAATAGTTTGAGAATGCTGCAGTGGTGGTGGTGGTGGGGAATGAAGACAATAGTTTGAGAATGCTGAAGTGGGGGTGGTGGTGGTGGGGAATGAGGACAATAGTTTGAGAATGCTGCAGTGGTGGTGGTGGTGGTGGGGAATAAGAACAATAGTTTGAGAATGCTGCAGTGGTGGTGGGGATTGAGGGAAATAGTTTGAGAATGCTGCAGTGGTGGTGGTGGGGGGAATGAGGGCAATAGTTTGAGAATGCTGCAGTGGTGGTGGTGGGGAGAATGAGGGCAATAGTTTGAGAATGCTGCAGTGGTGACGGTGGTGGTGGGGAATGAGGGCAATAGTTTGAGAATGCTGCAGTGGTGGTGGTGATGGTGGGGAATGAGGGCAATAGTTTGAGAATGCTGCAGTGGTGGTGGTGATGGGGAATGAGGACAATAGTCTGAGAATGCTGCAGTGGTGGTGGTGGTGGTGGGGAATAAGGACAATAGTTTGAGAATGCTGCAGTGGTGGTGGGGAATGAGGGAAATAGTTTGAGAATGCTGCAGTGGTGGTGGTGGGGAATGAGGGCAATAGTTTGAGAATGCTGCAGTGGTGGTGGTGGTGGGGAATGAGGGCAGTAGTTCGAGAGGGCTGCAGTGGTGGTGGTGGTGGTGGTAGGGAATGAGGGCAATAGTTTGAGAGGGCTGCAGTGGTGGTGGTGGTGGTGGTGGTGGGGGGAATCGGTCTTTAGCTGGTTCATATTTAAACGTTCATACAGCAGAAGAGTAGTTTTTTTGAAACTGATAGGAGAATGCATTATTGATTTCTGCTACTTTGTAATCCTTTTTATTCATTGTTCCCCCATCTCCTGTCACTTGACTCGGGTCATGGTCACTGTAGCAGAACCCTTCTTTTTGCTGGGAGTGAAGGGTAGGTGCTTTTACAGCTGCTGCACAGGCATTTACATAGTTTGCTGATGGCAGGTGCACAATGCTGTCCCATGATCATCCATGGAATTGTGTTCACCACACTAAGCCCTCTTTTTTTTGCTGCAAGCTCAGGCCTGTTGTCTTCACAGCTGCTGCTTCTGGGATGTCTGCATGATTCACTGATGGAGAATACAGTTCCTTCCCATCTGTGGGGTCAGAGTCACCACAGCTGAACCCGTCTTCTTGCTGGAAGCGCAGCTGGGCATTGTCTTCACTGCTGCTTCCTGGACCTCTACACAGTTTGCTGACGGTATGTGGTGCCCTCCCATCTATGGAGTGATTTTCACAACAGCTGAATCCTTCTTCTTGCTGGGAGTGCAAGCAAGCCATTGTCTTTACAGCTGCTACCAGGACCTCTACTAGGTTAGCTGATCCGGGTACGCATGGTGCCCTCCATCCGTGGGGTCACAGTCACCACAGCTGAAACCTTCTTCCTGCTGGGAGTGCAAGCCAGGTGTTGCTTTCACACCTGCTGCTGGGGACTCTATGCAGTTAGCTGATGGGGTATGCATGGTGTCTGCCCTCCTGTGGAATCCCAGTCATCACAGCTGAAACCTTCCTGCAGGATGTGCAGGCCAGTCATTGCCTTCACACCTGCTGCTGGGGCCTCTGTGCAGTAAACTGTTGTGATAAGTGTGATGTCCTCCATCTCTGAGAACCGAACGCCTCTCCTCCACGACCTTCTCAATCCCCAACCATCCACAATGGTATTTCAGAGATTACACACTAGCTCTGTAATGCACGGTCAATGTGCCACTGGGACAATTTATATAAAACACTCACCCCCGTTTCTACCCCAGCCCTAACTCCGTCTAAAAAACCTATACTCATCATCTGTCAAAACAGAATCATCGGGACATGTTGCTTTAGCCAAGATTTGTTCAGGCAAATCAGGCTGAATACGTTAGATGTAACCTAGGCTGTAAACATGTCAAAGCTAGCTTGCAGACTCCTCATATTTAGGGACATTCCTGGGTGTTTCAGCAACACCTTGGACAATGCATAACTTTTTGTCTAGTACATGATAAGTTAACTAAACATTTAAATATTTCACAACAAAAAACATAAGTTGCCATGCCTTTCTTTTTTTTCCAAGTTACAAAGTGAGACTTAATCCCTCCTTATGGAAAAATCTGTAAGGGGTCACATTGTTTTATGCACCACAGGGTGGGCAGTATAGGGCCATACCAGACAACCCAGGGATATAATGAGGCTTGACTCTGCAGATGAATGGTCTTATAATCCCTGGAAGGTCTGGTATAGCCCATATCGTCCACGGTGGAGGGTATTATTGTGCTTAGAAAATAGGTTGGCAATATCATTTTAATTAAAAGTAAAACAAAATACAATTAAATGCAAAAAACTAGCAATATGATTTTTGTAAAGAAGTCCTTTATCTGGTTCAGTTAACAGCATGGGGCACTATAATTTGTAGCAGAGGGCGCTGTTGTTAGATGTGTTCCTGTATTACTGTGGGCATCGTAACACTCCCACTCCCCCACCTCTACTTTTGGTGATTTTGTGCTGTGTTTTCTCTGGTGCACCTCCCCCCTTGTCCCAGCATGTTTTTCGGATGGCAGCGTGGCTCACGATTATAATAATTTATATTGTACCAGGCATCCGTCCTGTCCTGTTTCTACTGTGCTGCTGCAGACAGAGAGCACTGTAGTGAGCATGGTGCAGTGCAGTCAGCAACTTTGGTCAGGAACTGCTGAGAAAGTGTGGTCGGCAGGCAGAAAGCAAGGAGAGTCAAAATGAACAATCCAGGGATTGTGGGGCAAGCAGAGAGCAAAATGAGTGTTAAACCTGTAAAAACAGGTAAATAAAGTTTTTTTTTATTATTGTTTTTAAAATGGAGAGGTGAGTGGGAGTAGACTGCTAAGTTTCACTAAGCGAGTAGAATAAAATGGCATCTGGTAACGTCTGAATTCCAGCCTGGCATAGTGATACTGGTTTGGTACTGTGGCACGCTGGACTGGCACTTATTATTTCCTGGTCTCTACTGGTATTTTATGTACTCACTTGGCATCGCTTGAGGCTCAGCCAGTCAGAGATCAGGAAATAATAAGCCTATTTTCTAAACAGTTGTAACATCATTGTTTTAGGTGTCAACATGAGTGTAAAAGAAAAAGTGGAGCAGAGACTCATCATTTGTCAGGATGTTTGCTATGTTTTTTCCCACAAAGGCAACAATAAAGAGTATATTACCAATAATATGACAACCTTGTAAACTAATATTCCCCACAACGTCTGAAATATTTGTATGTTTTTATGTATAAAATCATTTAACTCCCTTGTCATTTTCATAACACTGTTTCGATAGATGTAGTCTATGTTTGACTATAGCAGAGGAAAAAATATAGGGGTTGCCAAACTGTTGTTGGCTGTATCTGCTTTGAGAGTTGTAAGTTTAAGAGGTAGTCGGTCCACTCAGAACAAAAGTAATAAAACATCTCGAGAAAAATAAAACTTGCTGGAAAGCATGTCAAACAATTCAGAATTACATGCCGAATGACAAGGATTTTAATAGGAAGAAACAGAGTACCCAAAGGACAGACAGCCATGTACAGTATATAAAGTGCCTTGAATTATGACAACAGCTGCAGTTGTGGGAGCTAATTTTGTCACTTCCATCCAGGGCCGGATTTTCCAAGGGTGGTGCAGGGCGTTTGTCAAGCCCTGCGCCACACCACTTTATCCCCACAGCTGTGCCACTCCCATTTGCTGTAACCCCACCTGATTTTACAGTCTCAGGGCAGCTGCAACAGTTTACCTGCTTTGCATGCAAACTCCATGAAATGGTCCCCGGTACTGTTGCAAGCTAGCCTACAAAAAGATGATCTAGTTTATGTCAGTTGCCGTAAGGGATAGAAAATCTCATTAGACTGCCAGAAGCCCAGTGTGTCATTTTTGGTGCACCCAAGGTGGGCAGCAGTTTCGGAAATATGAAAATCTGGCCCCTTGTACATATTTTTAGCTGGAAATTACATAATAGGATGACAAAAAAATATCCTTATTGTCCAGACACCCTGGATTTAACTCCACATCACCTGCCAAGATTAGCAGTAAGCAAAAATTGCACTTATTAAATGAGCTTTTTGAAATACACAAAAGGCTAACCAAAACATAACCTCCATCAAAAGTATAATCTTATGCAGATGTAGCCCAGGCGCCATGTGCTACTGGGCTACTACCCCTGCCTGTTGACCCTGGTACAGGTTAAGGGGCCTGGATCTTGCTACGGTGACAGCTGGGGGTTCTTTCCCAAAGTTCTGAAGAATAGCGTGCTGCCTCCACCCAGAGTAAGTTGTAAATGGGTCAGGTGACTGAATGGTACAGCCCCCTGGGATACTGCACCTACCCACCTCCCCAACCAGCCACCCTGCACACAAGATCCCCCTCACCGGAGCACCGCTGCCGTCCAGAAGGGCAGAGACACAGGTATGCAGATCGCAATTTGGAGGAAGAACATCAGTGCTTTTGAACTGCGTGTGTTTGGGTCTGGAACAAAGTGTCTCACTGTTTGGTGCCTTTTTAAAAAAAAGAAAAGGGGACTTTCACATTCTTGTCGGCAGAGCTGTGCTGATAGTTTTTTTTTGCTCATGCCTTTACTAATATGCCTACAGACCTTGGCCATGGTAACAGTACTTTAAGAGAATTGCTGGTAGCTTAATACTTTGCTGGCAGTTTTATTAAGAGTCTAAAGTTGGCTACCTAGGCTACTGGCCCTTAAGCCTTGGTGTCTACAGCAGTGGAGCGCTTATATATTTTTACAGCCAACCTTTCAATGAGTACTAATGTACATGAATTACAAACAGAGGGATGCGTGCACTTGAATTTTAGCTGAGGGATTTTCAGTAATTATTACTTATTTTTGGTGCTAAGACAGAGAGCTTAATAATTCCTGTTAATGTTATTGTTGTGGGGACACAATCGAATTCGAAGTACTTGAATCGGAGCAGCTCTCGTGCTGCAGTGTGGTGCTAATCTTGCTACCGAATTTCCAATCAACTGCAAAAGGCAATTTCTGTGGGCTGTTAATCCGAAACCGAATTTAGTTTACCTTAAATGGTGCAGCATGTAGATCCTCTCCCTTGCTAATGCTTACTCCTTCTTCTACTGCCTTATAAATCCACACCTGTCTTTTCTCCTCGGGCAGCCCTGGGTCACGAGGGACTTCTCGAGTAGCCCTTCCCCTCACCGGAGCACTGCCACCATCCAGAAGGGCAGAGACACAGGTACGCATATCGCAATTTGGAGGAAGAGTGCCAGTGCTTTTGAACTGCGTGTGTTTGGCCCCACCGGTGCTTCGTGCCGGCTGCCCCACCTCCCCCACCACCACCCTTGGCGAGCACAGAGTTATACAGAGTGCATCACGTGACTGTCAGAACCTATCGGCCCACTCTCCCATTAGCAGATTATCTGAACTCACCTCTAGTGGCCGCTGTACTGGCTGCATATAGACCACAACCACTATGCTGACTCTGAATCTCTCACTAATTTGCCTGCTTATGCCCCTAGCCTCCCTCCCTCCTGCCATCCAACCGGAATGGCAATCAACCCCCCCACTGTCTTGTCCAGTGCAGCTCCCCGCCCCATAATTACAACCTCCACCCCTGAGCAGAAGCACTATTGCCCTCCAAACAACTGGGTTCTTGGAGCTTCCATTCTGCCACCCTCCTTTCACACTGGGCTAACAGTTTTACACATCTCCACTTTAGGCGGCATCCCGCAACCCTCCCAGACCCTCCCAGCCCTCCGCAAACCTCTATGGGCTATGGTAATATCTAAACAGCTTGTAGTGCTGCTGCTCCTACTAGCAGGGGATGTTGAACCAAACCCAGGACCCAGCCCTCCCAATCCCACTACCCCATCTACCCTACCCAGAGGCCTTAAGCTAGTGCACCTCAATATCTGTAGCATCCTAAACAAAATAACAGTTCTGTAACCACTCACACTGTCAATTCGCCCAGATGTTTTAATCATCTCTGAGTCCTGGCTGAAGCCCCACCACATGGACGCTGAATTCTCTATCCCCTGGCTACTCACTCATTAGACATGTTTGCCAGGGTAAAAAAAGAGGTGGAGGTATTGCCATGTACATCTTCTCCATGCTCCAGTTCACCCCGTTCTGCTTTCTAAACCTTCTCGGGACATGGACTCCTTACTAATTAAACTATCACTCCCACACTCTGCCCCATTTATGTAGCTGGCTCCTGTTGTGCCCCCGACACCCCTCTCTACCCACCATCCTGTTCCACCTGTTGTCCCTACAGGCGTCCTCATCAGCAAGCGAGCAACATATCCTTGGGGATTTCAATTTTAATTGGCTCGCCAATGCGAGCTCTAAGCTTCATAGCAAGATAAATGCCCTAAACCTCACCCAGCAAATTTCCCACCCCACCTGCCTAAATCACAAATCGCAGAACCATTCTCTCTTAGACTGGTCCCTTACCTCACACCCCCACTGGATAATTGAAGCATGTCTTCTTCCCGACTCCTTAAGTGACCACCACATGATCTATATGGTCAGGAAGGTATACAGGGCCAAAGCTCCACCCCCAAGGACGCTGCTCACTAGATCATACAAATCTCTAGATCAAGCGGCACTCTTAAATGACCTGGTACATGTCGACTGGTCCTTCTTCTTCTCTAAAGCATCCTCCATCGACATGGCCCTGGATCTCTTTAAGTCCTGTTTCCTAGCAATGTGGGACCTGCATGCGCCCCTCAGAAGGACACGGGTCAGGGTGCCCACTTCCCCTGGGTCTCCTCCTTTGTTATTGACAAATTCTGCACTAGGGATCAGGCTTGGAAAACGTACAAGACTACAAATGTCCAGGTATCACTCAAATTGTACCGTACACTCTGAAACTCCTGCACTAGACTCATCCGGTAGGCCAAAATTAATTACTTCAGGACCATTTTTTACTCAAACCTCAATCACCCAACCAAATTCTGGCAAACAATCAAATCTCTTCTCTCCCCTGCTAGCCACCACCCCTGACCCTTACCATCAAGCTCACTGTCTCAGAACATGTTGAAATGGCCTCTGTTTTCACATATTCTTCACTAGTTGCGTGGCTGCTCTTTTATCCGATCTACCTCACCCCCCTCGTGCACAACTCCGTTAATGCCGCCCACCTCCCTGACCCCCGACTTCTCATTCCAACTGGTCACCCCAGCCGAAGTACTAAAAGCACTGTGGGCACTCAATCCCAAGAAGGGAAAATGTCCCACAGGACTGGATGCCAAAATGCTTTACCTGTCAGCACCAGCCATCTCCACCCCGCTAGCTGCTCTCTTCAATCTCTCTTTTACGCTAGCTGACATCCCAACTGACTAGAAGCATGCCATAGTCATACCCCTCCCTAAAGGGGGTGATCCTCCCTCACCAGGTAACTACTGCCCCATCTCCCTTCTTCCCATCCTGGCTAAACTTTAGAAGCATCTTGTACTAGCCCAACTCTCCTCCTTTCTCGATTCTTCTGCCTTCTTCACCCCCCATCAGTCTGGATTTTGGAAGTCACACTCAACCATTACCTCCCTTCTAAGGCTCACTGACGCCATCCTTACTAGCATGGACAAAGGGCACACCACCTCAGCCATTTTCGTCGACCTTGCAAAAGCCTTCGACACCATCTCCCACTCTCTACTTGTATCTAAACTTATGAGGGCTGGACTGTCTGGATCTGCCACCAATTAGTTTCACTCATACCTGGCAGGTAGATCCCAGTCAGTAAAAATTGGACCCCACATTTCTAACCCTCTCCCGGTCACTACCGGTGTCCTCCAAGGCTTGGTCCTAGGACCAGTACTCTTCTCCGTTTTTCTGAATGACCTACCCTCTGTATGCCCATGCACATCCATTCACATGTACGTGGACAACACTGTCCTGTACGCATCAGGCCCCTCCCCTGCAGTAGTGGCCTCTACCCTCCAGGAGGACTTCAATGCTATTCAGCTCTGGTTCTGCTCAAACCAGCTGTTTCTCAATACTAAGAAAACTGTTACCCTAACTTTCGGCTCACGTCAAAGACTCTCTCCCCGCCCCCCACCTTCCTCACCATCAACGGGACTCCTTTGGAGGCTTGCACCTCCTTCAGATACTTAGGAGTCTAGCTCGACCAGCACCTTGATTTCTCCACACACATCAACCTGATCCACAAGAAAATGCATCAAAAATTAGGAGCCTTATATTGCAACAAGGACTGTATCCCTCCGTCTACCCGGCAGAAAATTGTTTAGAAGATGATCCTCCCTTTACTTGACTATGGTGATGTAGTCTATGGCGCTGTGCCCATATCCTACCTTGCCAGTCTTCACACATTCTTTCATTCCTTCTGTCACTTCATCTTGGACTGCCCCCCCACAATACACCACTGCGACCTCTACAGGTCCCTTGACCTGCCCTCACTCCACAATTGCAGGCAGATACACTGCACCAGGACCATAGCGAAATACTGGGAACAGTCCCTTCCCCCTATCTTGAATCTGCCCTCTCTACCCAATCGCTGCCTGCCTACTCCCTCAGGAGCACTGACACCAGGCTTTTTCATGTCCCATTCATGGGTTCAGCTAAAAGGCCAAGCAGCTTTCAGATACCGCATGCCCAAACTTTGGAATATGTTGCCAACAGACATCAGACTCATCGCAAACTCTCAGCAGCTCAACCACCTCCTAAAGACACACCTTTCCTCCACATGCGTTTGCACCTAGGACCATCTGGGGCTGGCAGTATAGCCTAGAGGTTAGAGGAACACGGTGTGAACAAGCTTGAAACATCCAGTAGACCAGACCTGAGTTTGATTCTCACAACCTCCACTTGCATACTGTGTGACTCTGAGCAAGTCACTTAACCGCCCGGTGCTCCCAGGTCGCTCCTAAAAACAGGCACTTGTGCCTAGTGGGCCTCACCTGGTTACCAAAGACTAAAATAAAAAATTAAAATTAAAATCTAGTGGTGGCGCCCTACGCCACACAGCTATAGCCTCTCATTTAACAGGTCCCTTGCACCTTGTACACTATGCAACGCATCCTTAAACATGGACTAGGTAGCCCAAAAATCCTTCCACTCCTGTCCCCCCGCCTCAGTTCTATAATCATCCTGAGCAGTGGTAGGGATTCAGATATCAAATGCGCCTCAGCATTATCACATTTTCTGTTGTACGGCTTTGCTATTGCTAGTTGCTTGTTATGTTTACCTCAGTGCTGTCATTCATGGGAGCTCAGTTAATCTGTTACAAGATCTATGTCCCTTGCACAATTCTGTATGCTTGTCTGTCCCTTGCACAATTCTGTATACTTGTATAATATTTATTGTCTGTATTTTGCTCCTCTTCCCCCTTCCCCCAGGACACATCTGGAATCGAGCGGTATCTCCACTCAGTATGCCTTCCTGGTGAAACGCTTAAATAAATAAATAAATAAAAAAGATCCCAAATAACTCTCTCCCACCAAATACCATAAATCAGTTAGAAGGTAAAATGCAAAGCACCTCTCTTGACACAGCAGCTTCAACAATGAAACTCGTAGCTTTATTGGGGGTAGGGGGCTAGGAAAGGGGTACCTGGATGAGGAGTAGCTGTGAAAGCAAAATAAAAGTTAGTGGCAAATAGCAAAACATTAAACATAGAGGCCTGTAGGCCAGTCCACCCCTGGCTACCCACTCCACTGGTACCATTGAGGAGTCCCTGGGGTACCCACTATTTCCAGGCCTGGATGTTGCCTCAGATTGGCCGGCTGTTGAGAAACAGAAACATAGACTTTGACGGCAGATAAGGACTGCTTGGCCCACCTAGTCTGCCCAGAGAGACCCTAGAGACCCTGAAAGCTTAGAAAATATTTGGGTTAAAGTTACACTCCCTTGTTATAGTGCCAGGAACCAGGTCCTGGGTACTCATAGTTTACAAAACTTACCAGTAGATGAACAGGAATCAACCAGTGTCCTGGAGAGTGGAGCTCCGATCAGTAAGCGGGCAGCAGTAGGCAGAAGGGAGGACGGTCTCTGTACCCTTGGCAAATTGGTTCTTGCTCGAGAATCTTGCAGCTTGTCCCCTTGACTGAAGGTCTGGCTGCTTGTCACCTTCAGCTACTTCACAGTCCATTGACAGTACCTTAGCTCACTTTACCTCCACTTTCAACAGAGCATGTGACCTCTTCACCGCTGTCATTAAACAAACCATTAAAGGCCACACTACACCCTGAATCACCCAGGCTCTTCTAGATCTCATGTAACACAGGGATAACCTCTGTTGCAAAGCCTGTGAATCAGGCCTCCTCCTTGAATGACAACATTACAGGGAAGCTAGAAATAAATGTACTTGGGAACAAGGCAGCCTACTATCCAGGGGTGCTCACATTCTCCTGGGTCTCTGTGTAAGTTCTGGAATAACATTGTGGAGCTCAGTGGTAAATCATCTCCCCCCTCTTCTCACCTTGTCAATGGTGCCCTCTTGCAGGATCCCAAGCATATAGCTAATGCCTTTAACTCCACCTTTTTGGACCTTAGTAGTGTGCTTCCTTCCAGCTTCTTCGACCCCCCCCCTCAGTTGCATGCACTCCCCTCTCCCCGAAACACCATCCTTCCACTTCAGCATCATCTCTGTCCATGAGGTCCGATCCTATGTTACTAGCGTGCTAGGCAAATCTGGGCATAGTGGTAACACCCTGGACCTTAAGCTCCTTCACCTCACCCTTGACGCTGTCCTTGCCCCCCTCACAAAAATCCTCAACCTTTCCCTCTGCCTAGGCCAGTTTCCAACACTCTGGAAACAAGCTGTGATTACACCCATTCATAAAGGTGGGGACCGCACCTCCCCAGGCAATTGCCGCCCAATCTCCATCCCCCCCCCCATCTAAGGCCCTTGAACATATGAAATTGCCAGCAGATACAGGCCGTATGTTCTATCTAGTCTGCTCGAGTGTGCAACACTTCAGCCCATTAGACTGCAGCTGCAGAAATAGCTGTTGACCAGCTTACTGATTACCTGTCAGAATATAACCTACTGTCCCACAAACAGCCTGGTTTTAGAAAAGGCCACAGCACCACCACTGCCGTGCTAGAATATACTTCATTTATTCACAAAGTTCTTGATCATGGACACTTAGTTGGGGCAGTCCTTAGTGACCAAACTAAGGCGTTTGATACAGTTAATCATGCCCTCCTCCTCAAGACACTGCCATCCCTTGGGCTTGCACAGGAATGAGAGCTACCCAAGTGCAAGGTCTCAGCAAGTTAAAATTAACTGTACCCTCTCCTCCAGCCTGCCTGTTCTCTCCAGGATCCCTCAGGGATCTGTTTTAGGTCCACTCCTCTTTAGTCTCTTCCTGAACACACTTCCTTCAGCCCATACAGGTCACCTTCTTCTTTATGCGGATGACACGGTTATTTACAGTAGCCACCCAACCCCCTTCACTCTCCAAATTGACCTACAGAGCTTCTCTGAAGAAGTAGCCTGGTTTCACTGAGCACAAACTCATGCTTAACTATAAGAAAAAGAAACAAGGTGATCTTCATCAATTGCCAAAACAAACAAAAAGACTTTCCTCTTCACATTCTTAACTACGAAACTGCCCCACTTGAGCTGGTAAAATCCTTTAAACATCTGGCTGTCACCCTAGACTCCCATCTTACCTACCACGATCATATCCATCTCCTAACCAAATCCATTAACTCAAGAATTGGCCTGCTGCACAGACACAAACATTGTATGCCTCCTGTAGCCTTCCACCTGGCCATGTCATCCTCAGTCCCTTCCCTGGTTGACTAGAGAATTACTTTTATGGTGCAGCTGATAATACTGATCTCAGTCGTATCAAGGTAGCACTGAACAGAGCCTGCCAGCTAGTCTGTGGGTGTGATAGGAGGACTCGCATTTGTGACCTCTACAAGCTAACAAACTAGCTAAACTTTGAGTATCTACTAAAATACCGGTGTATTGTCTTTGTTATGTTGCCCACAAACCAAAGTCAACTGCTTGTTACCTCTTCTATGTACACTTCTTCCATGTAAAACTGTTCCCTGTGACTGTCTGTTTGAATAATTGTATAGTTCTGTCATTAATTCCAGGTTGCCCCTGAAAAAGAGAACATTTCCAGCCTCCGTATATCTTGTACCTAGCTCTGTAACTCATGTATCCACTTGTTCTTTTAATTAGTATTGTATAGTTAACTCGTATTTTTGTACAGTTAACTTGTATTTTGACGTGGAGCCTTTGCAAAGGAAACCATGATAGTCATTTTCAGATTTTGAAATGGTTGTGAGATACAGCATAGAAATGAGTTACATGTTGGCATCAACTATATGAACACAGCATGATGTTGTTTATTTATTTATTTCATTTTGGTAACTGGGTGAACCTACTGGGACCAATGTTTCTTTTTTCAGGGGCAACCTGGAATTAATGACAGAACTATACAATTATTCAAACAGTCACAGGGAACAGTTTTACATGGAAGAGGTGTGGTACATAGTAGAGGTGACAAGCAGTTGACTTTGGTTTCTGGGCAACATAACAAAGACAATACATGAGGCAATAGTTTCAGCGGTAAAAAAGTGCATCCTTTTTTAGCATGTCTATGGATGGAAGTACTGACCACTCCAGAGCAAGAAAGTGTTTGCCTCTTTTACATACAGGTGTAGACTGTTTCCCTGTTACTCAACTAGCATCTGTGGTACCAGCTGAAATTGCTGGCACTGCAAGTGTATTTGATGCTGAAGAGAAAGCTTTGAAATAAGTTGATTTGCCCTTGCCAGAATTTAAACCAAGCTGTGGAACTCCAGCACTTGTCTTTGCTAACTTTAACTGTGCAGGAGTCGTCGCTGGACTGCAGTCACTTTTGCCTGACGTCATTGGTATTCACTGTGCTGTCAGCAAACTAGAGCTTGCTATTTTGGATGCCAACCAAAATTTCAAATAAATTATCAGAATTAAAGATGGTTTAAAAAGCATTTTTCAGTTTTCATTTTTGGTCTCTAAAATGCAGGAGATAGCTTAAAGAAAGTGCAGAAATTCTAGATGGACGTCTGACACATTTCACTGCTGTAAGTACGTTTTTTTATTCTTTGGTAACCAGGTAAGGCCTATGAGGAACAGTACATGTTTTCAGGGGTGACCTGGGAGCACTGGGGAGGTTAAGTGACTTGCTCAGAGTCACAGTATGCAAGTGGAGGTTGTGGGACCCAAACCGTCTGCTGACTGCACAAAGCTCATTCATAGCTCATGACTCTAACCGCTAGGATATACTGCCAGCCTAACTAAGGTGGTTAGCCAGCAAAGAGAGAGCAGTTGTTGCATTAGAAACAAGCATTTGTCAATGCTGAATGTTTGCTTGCTGGCATTGGCATTGGTAGTGTAGAAGTTACAGAGCTGCATAATAGAAATGGCAGTGAAGTATTGAACTGAAGCCAACCCCACCACCATCCTGCAGAGAGTGACAGGCATTGGGGTGTGCCTTTGGGTTGTCAGGCATAACGGCCATGCCATTTCACCACACCCTACCCTGCAGACACTGACAAGTGTCACGGTGTGCCTTGGGGTCTTTGGTACTTATGCACACCCCATTGCATCAGGAAATACGGTGAGATGGGTGCGGTATAGGAGAATAGGGTGAACTTTGGGGCTGAAGAGTCCAAGGCATACCTCGATGCCTCTCACTGGCTGCAGGGTGTGGAATGGTATGAGCATTACAGGCAAGAATCCCAAGTCACACCCCTGATGCCTGTCATTCTCTACAGGGTGGGGCGTTACGGTTGGAAACCCTAACACCTCAGGCATTTGTTGGTATTTTCACTCCAAATTTTCAACATTTTTTGTGACCCCCACCTCATGAACAGTGGCAATATGAGTTTTGTTAGGAGCTGCTTATGCACAGCGACTACGGCATTTAGCACCACAGGTGCAAAAACACATTCCGAACAGGATGTGAAAAATGACAGCTGTACTGTTCATGGGAGGTGTAAAAAAAATGGCAATGTTGCAAATCTGCAGTAAAAATATAAAAAAAACTGGTGAAGTCACAAGCGTGCATAGAAACTGTGCAATGCACACCCGTAATGTAATTAGTTTGGTGATTTTTTTACAGCAGATTGTCAACGCGATCATGAACAGTGTCACTGTGATTTTCTTTATCTGTCCCGAACAATGATTTCCCACAGCGACCACGCATCTCTGCGCTGAAAGTGTAAAAACACATTTCAGCCATGTTGTGAAAAATTACAGCTGTACTGTTCATAAGAAAGTGTGGAAAAATGCCACTGGTAAAAATCTGGACTGAAAATATTAAAAAGTCATGAACTTACGAGGGTGCGTGGAAACTGCGCAATGCTCACTCGTAACACAGTCATTTTATGGACTTTTGTTACCAAATTTTCAACATAGCCATTTTAAGACCTCTGCTCATGAACAGTGTAACTGTGATTTTCTTAATCTGTCCCAAACATTGCTTTCGCACACCGATTGCACCATTGTGCGCTACATGTGCGGAAACACTTTTGGAGCGACATGTGGAAAATGGCAGCTATACTCTTCATAAGGAAGTGTAATAAAATGGCAATGTGGAAAATCTGGAGTGAAAATATAGAAAATTTGCAAACTTACGAGCGTGCATAGGAACTGCGCAACGCACGCTTGTAAAGCAGTCATTTTTAAGAATTTTTTCACCAAATTTTCAACATAGCCATTTTAAGACCTCTGCTCATGAAAGTGCCACTGTGATTTTCTTAATGTGTCCCATATATTGATTTTACGCTGACTGCATTACCATTGCATAGCTACATGGCGGAAACACGCGTTTTGGGCAAGATGTGAAAAGACAGTTGTACTGCTCATAAGGAGGTGTGGTAAAATGGCAATGTTGAAAATCTGGAGTGAAAATATTGAAAATTTGCGCACTTATGAGCGTGCGTAGGAACTGTGCAACGCACGCTCGTAAAACAGTCATTTTTGGGAATTTTTCCACCAAATGTTCAACATAGGCTTTTTGAGAGCCCACCTTATGAACAGTGGCAGTGTCATTTCGTTACTCGGTCTCAAAAGGTGATTTCACGCAGTGACTGCAAAATTACCCTTTGGGCCCGATTAACGCCATGACAGTGAGTGCATTCATGAGAAGGGGTCCCAAAAACCCCATGTTGAAAATTTGGTGCAAAAATTCCAAAAAATGCCTGAGATATGCAGCAAAGTTGAAAAAACACCATCTATCCCATTATACAGCTTAACGGCATTTCCTCAGTTCGTGGTCGGCTCAAGAGACGGTTCCCGGTCCACTGAAGATCGCCGCTGGAGTCCGGAGGCAAATATGGGGTGAGGGGTGTGTGGGAGGTGGGTGCGCAGAGGTGGGTGCGGGTGGGGCCAGAGCCTGCAAGGGACCGCTTTACAGTTTCAGGTTTTTTTGTTTTTTAACATGACGACGCAGATGTTTGCCACGTTGGGGTGAGCTCCCAGCATGGCACAATGATGGCTGTTGGGGCGGTGGGCATGGAGCGGTGGGATTGGGCACCCTGTCAGCGATAGCATATGTTACCACACTGGGGTGGGCTCCCAGCGTGGCACTGTATTCTGGGGGGTGTGGAACCAGTGGAGCCGCGAGGATTGGCACCCTCACGGGTTATACTATGTGTGTGGCCATGCTGGGGTAGCGTGGCATATGAAACACTGTTTTGGGGTGAGGCCCACAGCACAGCCAATGGGGATTGGGCACCCCGCCAGCTACACAGTGTTTGTGTTGGGGGGAGAGCATGCAGTATGCGTGCGTGTGTGTGTGTGTGTGTGTGTGTAGGGGGAGCGTGCATGAGCAGGCGATATCTTATCGCTGCTCACTGAAGCGTAGCTCCCCCTTTCAACTGTACGCCACTGCATTTTGGAGCTGTCATAGACAGCTTGAGCAGGTATTGGAGAACTGCGGCCACACCTGCAAACACACTGACTGAATTGAAAGAGGGCTGCCACACCTCCGAAAACTTGGATGATGGCACTTTGTTTCTTGCACATGCGTGCAAGCAAACATAAAAACAACCTTGAATTGTGGCAGTGCACCTCGAGCACAGACTTGTAGGTGGGAACAGGGTGGGCAATGTAAATAAAGCTACAAGCTACCACAATGAACTGACTTCTGTTCTCTTAGAGTTTTATATTTCTTATCAGACTTCTTGTCAGTTGTTGCTAGAGGGTCAAAAATTCCAGTTGCAAGACATGAGATGCCAGACTGACCATATTGGGAAAGCATTTCTCCATTTACAAACACAGTTGCCCAATTCACACGATCCTTCTGGGAACTGCAGAGAAATCGATCGGGGAAGGCAGTGGACATAACCTATCTGGATTTTAGCAAGGCTTTCGACACTGTGCCACACATGAATGAAGTTGATACATAAGAACATACGAAATGCCAGCAAAAACAGGCCTCATGGTCTATCGAGTCTGCTCGATTGTGCAGCTAGCCCCTCAACTTGCAGCTGCCCCACTCTCCCCTCGCCTCCTCATAACCCCCCCACTCTGTCCCACCCTCTCTTAAATCCTCCCACCGTGCTAGGTCCTCGAGCAGAGTGTTCCACTTATCTACCATCCTTTCCATGAAAAAGTGTCTCCTGATTTCCCTCCTGAATCTCCCCCCTGCAATCTCAGCCGATGCCCTCTCGTGTCCCTCCCCATTCTGATCTGATGAATCCCTTCTGTATTAATCCTGTTAATACCCTTTAGGTACTTAAAAGTTTCTATCCTATCTCTCCTCTCTTCCAGGGAATACATTTGCAACTCTCCCAGCCTCTCCTCATAGGATTTTCTCTCAAGTTCCTGTATCATCTTCATTACCCTACGCTGCACTCCCTCCAGCAATCTGATGTCCCTCTTCAGGAAGTGCCACCAGTACTGCATGCAGTATTCCAGGTGAAGCCTGACCAGTGACCTGTACAGGGGTAGGCTCACTTCTCTATGCCTGGAGGAGATTCCCCTCACTGTGCACTCCAACATCTTGTTTGCCTTTGCAATCACCTTCCTACACTGACCTGTGTGGTTCATACTCTCTGTTATTAGTACCCCTTTTCCTCCACTGTGCTTTCGAACTGTACCCGTCCCAACTGATATTTTCTCCCTTGGTTCCTTGCTCCAAAGTGCAATACCTTGCACTTCTTCTCGTTGAACCCCAACTGCTATGTCTTAGACCATTCCTCTAGTTTGGTCAGGCTTTCCTGATGCCCTCTCCACCCCTCTATGTCATCTACCACTGCACCGATCTTAGTATCATCTGCAAACAGACTGATCCTACTCTGGATCCCATTTGAGATATCGGCTATGAATATCCTGAACAGCACCAGTCCCAGTACTAAACCCTGGGGCACCCCACTCGTAACCTCCCTTGGTGATGAGAATTCCCCCCACCACCACCCTTTGCTGTCTACCCCTCAGCCTGTTGGTGATCCAGTTGACCATTTTTGTCCCCACCCCAGTATATCCCAGCTTCCCTCCAAGCCTCTCATGTGGCACAGAGTCAAAGGCCTTGCTGAAGTCCAAATATTGAACATCCACTGCATGGCTCCTGTCCAGTTCCCTGGTAACTCAGTCATAGTACTCGACTAGGTTCGTCTGACAGGATCTGCTGGATACAAAACCATGCTGATGGCCATCTTGGAGCCCATTGTCTTCCAGAAAGGTTGCCAGCCTCTCTTTTAGGATTGACTCCATGAGTTTCCCCATGATTGAAGTGAGACTCATCAGTCTGTAGATGCCTGGATCATCCTTCAGGCCACTTTTATAAATGGGCCATCCTCCAATCATGTAGCATGCATCCTGTGTCCAGTGATGTACTGAACAGGTCTGCCAGTGGTCCCTAAGTACCCTAGGAGGAATGTCATCTGGCACCTTATTCACCCTCAGTGCCCTTAGTCCCTCCAGCACCTTGTCCTCTGTAATTCTGATTTCAGTCACCTCCACCCCCCCGCCTACTCCACACTTCCCATGGGGTGTCTACCCCCACCTTTTCTTTGTGAACACAGAGCAGAATTACTCATTCAGTGCCTTTGCCTGGTCCTCGCTCTTCTCCACCCCCCCACCCCATCTTTCTTAATCCTCACAATCTGGTCTTTGTTTCTTCTTCTCTCGCCAATGTATCTGAAGAGGTCCTTTTCTCTGACCTTGATTCCCTGTGCCAGTCTCAGCTCTCTGGAAGCCTTGACCGCTCTGACTAGCCTGGTAGCCTCCCTGGACTTCTTTGTGTACTCGGCTTTGCCCCCCTTGCCCTCCCAATTTCCGAAGCCTCCAGAATGCTTTTCTCTTGGCCCTCACCCCTTCCATTACTTTATTTTTATTTATTTATTTATAAAATGTTTCACCAGGAAAGACAATATGAGCTGACGAGCAGCTCATTTCCAGAAGCGTCCGGGGGTACAATGGATGGGTAAGAAATAAAAGAATACAATGCAGTATGAACAAAATAGGTGCAAATTCTTCAACATACATCATTGCAGACTAACATCCTGTAATACAATGGCCAGAGGCCTAGATACTAGTAACACAAATTTGAAGAACAGTGTGATGTAGTCAGGGTCTAGATACCAGGAGGCCAGGTGAGAGCAAACAAAGAATATTTAGAAGTGCCTAGAGTTGGGAGTCAAGCTTTATTAAGTGCAGAGAAAACCAGCTAGAGAGTGGTGGGAGGGGAAGGAGAGGTTACCTGGACTGGAAACCCCCCTTCAGGGTGCATGGGAAACCCTGCAAGGAGGGCTGGAACAGGGTAATGGAGATGGGGGGTAAGAGAGGTGAAGACAATGGGTGCCTAAGGGTTAGAGTCAGGGGAAGGGGTAGAGGACTGACAGAAGGAGGGCTACCGCACAGAAATAAGGGAGCGGGGGGTGGATTTAAAAGGGGGGCTAGGGGCAGGAGCAGCTAAGGGAGTAGAAGTTGCATAGAGTTTGGTGGAGGTATGATGAGGATGAGGAGAGTTGGATCTTAGGAGGAAGCGAGTTCCAGAGTTTGGGGAAGTGGAAGGAGAATGCTTCCTGACCTGTGGAGGGGTGGCAACGGGGGATGGCAAGAGTACTGGTATCTGAAGACCTAAGAGAGCGGGAGGTGGGCGGGGAAGTAGAGAGAGATGAGGAGAGGTAAGAGGGGAGGAACCCAAACCAGAAATTGGATGTAAACTTGGCACAGTGAGAGAGGCACCTAATCTCCAGGGAAGGCAGTGCCAGAGAGTGATATAGAATGCAGTGATGATTGCGGGTGAGGGAGTCGAGGGCTGGGCAAAATGACAGAAGGCATTGAAGAGGGAATCCAGTCTGGCAAGGGAAGACTTGGGAGCAGCACTGTAAATAATGTCACCATAGTCGATAATGGGGAGAATCATTTTCTGAACAAGTTCACGCCTAACCGATAGTGGTAATGAACTGCAATTTCTGTAAAAGGCACAGAGCTTGGGGCACAATTTTTGCAGAGTAGCATCAATATGATCAGAAAAGTTTAGGTGCTGGTTGAGCCATACACCCAAATATTTAAAAGAGGTGGAGTCCTCTAACATTGTCCCATCAAGGGTGTGGAATTAGGGGAGGGAGGACAGCCAGGAGAGTCTCTGCCTAGTGCCAAAGGTCATAGAGACCTCCCGAGTCAGCCAGCTCAGTTTCTTTGTCCTCCCCTTCTTTCTCCGTGTCCTGGTACAGGTCTCTGTAGCCTGTGCTAGCCCTTTCTTAATGATATTCAATTTTTGGCTGGCACCCACGAATGTCCGAATTCCCACTAGATACTCAACCAAAATTTCCCTCATCCTTTTATGTCCGCTCCCTTAAAATCGATCACCTTGGTATCTGTTCCTCCTGTTACCCTTACCATATTGAATGTGAACCACACCGTACGATAGTTGCTCCTAGCCAAGGGGTCCTCCATTACCAGATCCATCACAGCCTCCCCATTTGTTAATACCAGGTCCAGAGTCTTACCCTCCCTAGTCGGCTTGTTGACCAATTTCACCAGGAAGCAGTCCTGAAATGCATCTAGTAATTTCTGCTCCTTTGCACACATGGTGGTTGATAAATAAATTGAGCAGTCTGGGGTGGAGTCCAAGTGCTAAAGTGGAGTAGTAACTGGTTAACAGAATGGAGACAGAGGATGGTGGTTAACCACACTCACTCTAATGATGGAAGAGTGACCAGCAGGGTGTGGCAATGTGCAGTACTGAGACTGGTCCTCTTCAGTATCTTCATAAGCAACATCAGTGTCTTCATGCAACATTGCAGAAAAACTGGGATGAATGGTGTAGCACCCCAAACTCAGGGGTGTGACAGAAAACCAGGGACATTGTCCCCTACATAAGGAGTTTCCTTTGCTCCTCTCCATTCCCTCCATCTTCCTCCATCCCCGCCCCATTTCTCTAAAACTCGCAGACCTCTCCAGGGGGCTGTGGGCAAAACACTATCTCCCAATCATGGATCCCCAATTCCTGGGGCTGCCCAATAAGACCTCCCCTGCCCTGTCAATGGGCTAAGGAGTGGCTTTAAAAGGAGTTGGCAGCTTGGTACACAGAGTTGAGGACATGGAGAGCATGACCTTAAAAGCATACCTTACGGTGGTCCGTGGCTCCTCCAGCATCACTCCCCTCCAAAGAAAGGCAGCAGCATGGTCGGTCAGGTCAGTGTGTGGTTTCCCAATGCAATCTGTACTCCTTCCTTGGGCCCCATGGAGTAGGGGAAGCACTTCGAGGGTGGACCAAAGTGATGCCTTCGTGAAGTGTTTCCAGGCGGAAATAACTACCCCAGCCTCTCTAGTTCCACCAGTGGTCACAAGCAGAGGCAGCCAATGCAATGCTGGGTAGAAGTGCAGCTCCTCAGCTACCCCACTAGTACCATAAATTATCTTTTTGGCATCCAGTAGACCCTGGCCAGGCAGTGAGTGGGCTGTGAGCCCAATTCTTACATTATTTAATGCTGTAGGCACCACTAAAAAGGGAAAAGGAGAACATATTTTAGAGAGTGGGCAGAGCTCCTACCTGAGGTAATACAGGGAGCACCGAGGAGCATGAGCCCCAAAATAAGTAGACTTGGCACCAGATCAGTGCCCCTAAAATAGAGTGGGCACCAGAGGAAGGACGAGGCAGCCAAAGTTGCACTGGGAGGGCAGGGGTGGGCCAGAAACCAAGGCCCTCAGAGTGTGTGCAGGGGAGACATAGTTCAGCTCAGGCCACTGCACAGTGAGGCTATGGCCCAACATAATATTTATAAGGGGCATGGCCAAAACAAAGGCCCATAACCAATCACTGAAAGGGAGGGGCTAGCTGTAAGGACCCAGGCCTTCAACAGTAATAATTAGTAGGCAGGGCTGAACAAGGACCTATGCAAACATAGTGGCACAATTAATATTCATAGAAAAGGCCGGACTGAACCAGAGAGCCCCATACAACCAGGCACAGGGTAGTTATAAATGTTAGTGTGGGGGGGGGTTGGCTCGGCAGAGATAGCAAAGGTCACGTAAAAAAAACACTTAGAGACGCAGCACCCTCTGGTAAGGAAAAGTGGGTGGTCCGAAAGCCCTAGGTGGCACAAGGGGTTTTGTGAAGGGTTTCCCCAGCATCACCCAAACTGAACTGTGCTGTTGCCTGCCTGGCGTCCCTAGAGACTGCACCCTTTGCAAGAACGAAACTGTCTTCTTAAAACTCTGAACTGTTTGCTTGCTTGTGTTATTGAATAACATCTTGTATACCTGACACCCAACATTGCATCTGTTGCCTGGATCAGCTTCTTCAGAGTCTAATACTGACTCAGGGAGGTCCCCAGCCCATCCGCCATCTACAGCCAAACTGCCTCCAGTGATGTCAGCCTGTCTTGAAGTTCCGCCATGAGCGGTCCAGCATCAGCCCTATGATGGTAAGTGGTAGAGAGCCATTAGTTAGGTATCCAGTAGTGAGTCAGCTTAGAAGCCACTCTGACTCAAACATGAGAGACCATAGTTACATCATGCATACTCTTTTTTGTATTTTGCTAGCCATCCGCAAGTATGCACATACTCATGTTGCTCCATAGAGGCCACCCAAAAATCGTACCACCAGCAGTCTTCCTGTGGGGAGGTGGTCTAGGTGCTGGTGACCTGCCAGTGGTCATTGCTGCGGATCGTCCAGAGAACCATCGGCCGACCAGAAGTCTTCAGCTTCTTGCCCGGAGCCACAGAGGATTGCCAAGCTCTTCGTTGTCCAGCTACCAGTGTTTCTCTTTGTGTTCTATTCATCTAGGGGATGCACCACCATCATGGCCTGTTTGTAAAAGCGCTTTGTGGATCAGTACCCACCTGCTGATCAGCCGACTCATCACAGAGCCCAAGCTTGGTTCGTCCGCCATTTGTCATCTCGGCCAAGTGTATGCAGGACTTGGACTAAAAGGAGATAACCCCCCTGTTCTGGGTTTGACCAATTGTTGGTCCCGGTTGTATTGTTTTGTTGCTTAGTATCCTGTAGCACTGTCAAAACAGTTATTTTGTTATTGTTCTTACCCCTTGTTAATAAACCTTTTGCATCTTGGTCATTGAGTAAGCTTCCTGCCTCTCCTTCCAGATTTGTCTGGCCTATCCAAAAATAGTTAGTAAATCTTGAATTCCCATTTCACGAGGAAACTTTCCGCCTGCTACAGATGGTATTCCTCTCTGCAGATGACGCCAAAATCTATAGTAGGGTGAACACTCAGGAGGGGGTGGAGAAAATACATAGGGATCTTAGGAAACTCAAGAGTGGTCAAGATCATAGCAGTTGAGTTTTAGTACCAAAAAGTACAAAATCATGCACCCAGGGCACAGGAACCCAGGAGCTGAGAATGGGGCAGTGGGTACTGACAGTCACTAAGCAGGAAAGGGACCTAGGGAGTAATATACCTTATGACCTCAAAGTGGCAGGGCAGTGTGACAGAGCAGTGGGTATGGTCAGTGGAATGCTGGGATGTATAGGGAGAGGTATCTTCCACAGGAGGAGGGAGATAGTGTTGCCATTATCACTCTGGTGAGACCACTGGATTATTGTGTCTACTTCTGCAGGCTGCGTCTCAGAAAGGACAGAGGGTGGAGGCAGTCTACAGTAGGCCAACTAAATGGTGCATGGGGTTGCATCAAAAGCCCTATGAGGAGAGACTGAGGGATCTCAATGTGTACACCCTGGAAGAGAGGAGAGTTAGAGGGGATATTCTGTAAGTACCTCACAGGGGTAAAATGGGGTGCAGATGGGGAATTTCTTTCAAATGAGACAGAGCACCAAGACCATGGCATGTGATGAAACTGGGTGGAGGGGGGATAAGAGGAATGTCAGGAAGCACTACTTCACTGAAAGAGTTGTAAATGCCTGGAATAGGTTGTCTTTAGACATGGGGGAGGCAAAATCAGAAGGCAGCTTCAAGCATGTGTGAGGTAAACATGGGGAATAGTAGTATATAGGCAGGTAGGATGGAGGGTCACTAGAGACCGGTTAGGGTCTGTGGAGACAGACAAGGCAGGAAGCATCGGGGTGGGCCATGCAGTCCTTTTCTGCTGATAAATTCGGTGTTTCTAACTATGAATTTATTTTTAAAAAATGCAATATGTTTTCTGGTTTACAGCTTAAGCAGATGTAACAGAGTCTAAATTTGAATGACACAAATATTATTACTAGAATATTTCTGGAGTTATTGTATGTAGTATTGATCTTGCATATCTTTTTTGCCAGTGTGTTGGATTTATTGTGTCTGTAGAAAGTGGGATCTTTATTTCAGTATATCAATCATCAATCTGATCCTTAAATAATAATAAAAAAAAATTTAGGAGAGAAGAGCTTCCTAAGAAAGCATTTCCTGGAGCATCCTAGGCAGAAGAAATATAGCTCTTTGAATCAATCAATCAATCAAATCTTTATTTTATCAGGTGAACATCATTGAGCAAAGCTCATTTCCAAGATGGACCTGGACAAAAGATATAGTCACACTTACATTGAACAAAAGTCAAGGGGTAAAATAGCATAGAATTACAGAGACTAGATAATCCCTTCAGTAGGCCTAGACACGTTATTTATAGTGTATACACATTTCATTGGTCAACAGCAGATTAAATGGTATAGAAAATGGGGTAGATATGAATAGAAATAGGAGTGCTGCCCTTCTCTGTTTTCATGCCAGTTGGCTTTGTGTTGCATACATTACTGTAATTCTCCACTGCATTTTTAACATTCTAGTGACTTCTTGTATCAAGCCCAGGCCTGATTATTTTAAGGCTCATTTTCAGAGTTCCTCAAGCACCCTGTAGTTCTGCCAGGGTCTGTTGCTAATTATTTGTGTGCTTTTAACTATTCAAATTGCTCCTCGTGATCAGGTGGGGGTGGGTTCAAAAACTATTCATTTCAGGTCAGCAGGAATTCAAAAGATCATTGCCATCTCTTATAATTCTTTGTTATTTCATTTTTGCAGAAGTGTCATTTCACCAGAATCACAGCAGGAATTCAAAAGATCATTGCCATCTCTTATAATTCTTTGTTATTTCATTTTTGCAGAAGTGTCATTTCACCAGAATCACAGCAGTTGCAAAGTCCCATTTCTGTATAGTTGCAGGGTTTGCAAAGCTCTATTACCCACCAAATGTAGAAGTAAATGCTAGGAAAACTTTCTTTTAAGGGTTACAGTGGGCATCAGAGGGGTTGCAGAAAATCCCAGGGGTCTAATCTGCAACTCCTGGCTACCCCTGAATGATGCCCCTGCTTTTTTTATACTTCTCACTTTATCTTTTTATTGAAATTCGAGTATATAAGAAAGCACACATCTAATACAATAGAAGGCTATCCTCCATGTAAGGTATAAAATATCACTTAACAAAACACAGTATTTATTGTAAACATATTGGAGAAGTCTTATATACATGTATTGATAATAAAACACAAACCTAGACAGGATGTTAGTGGAGAGCAGAAGGGTTACAATCAATAGGGTATTATAAGATCAGAAATAGCAACCCATGCACAAAATACATACTAGGGCAGGCTATAGTAAGGCATTCAGCAAACTGCAAAAGGTGATAAATGTGGTAATATGAACAATGTTCAGTAATGGAGAGGTGAAGATAAGAGAAAAGTGTGCAAGGAAAGAAAGAAGAGAGAAAAAAGCAAGAAGGAAGGGAAGGAGAGAGGGAGAAAACAGGGAAGAAGGGAAAAAAGAGGAGACATCTGTGCACAAAAGTTTCAAGAAAATCTAATCTGAGAGCAAAATAAGAAGGAGGGCTAAATATCCCTAAGAATTAGGGTCTAGAAGAACTAAGTTCGATGTACTTGAAGTAATCCTGCCAACATCTGTCACATACAGTGAGTCGGTTATGAGTAACATGAGATAATCAGCCTAGGGAGGCATACTGAGAGAGGCTTTGAAGAACATCTGAAAGAGAAGTCACCAGAGTTGATTTCCATTTCATAAGACTCAGACATTTGACCAGAAGAGAAAGTACAGTATGTTTAGCCATCTAAAATGTGCATATGAGAGGAGAGAGCTATTGGGGATAAGGATGCCTAGAAGGAATAGCTTGGGGTCAAAAGGCAGATTTTGTCCCTTTACTCTGGAGGCAAGTAAACAGACTTTATGCCAGAGCTAATTAATGGGAGCGCAAGACCACAAGATATGAAGTAGATCCCCATTGGCCAAATTGCAGTGCCAGCAATTATTATTATTTAATAGGCCCATTCATTGAAGCACAGAGCGGGTTCTATACCAAAGATGTAGGATTTTAGTTTGTATTAAAGAACTACGGGCATCTTTAAAGGTATTATGTGCAATACGCCAACAATTACTCCATTGTGCATCTGAAATATTGTAGTTAAGAAGAGTACTCCATTTATTTTTGGCCTGTATAGACTGATCAGGTAGATTATCAATAATGTCTTTGTAAGTGGAGCTATTTAATTTTACTGATAAATTAGTCCAGTGTGAGATGTATGGGTTTAGAAGAGTATGCCTATACACTAAACTAGAGAGAAAGTTATAAGCTGTCCAAATTTGTAAAAACGTCCAGAAGTCCTGTTTAGGAAGTTTCCATGTGACCTGCAAGTCTGAGAATGATCTAAGAGTGAGTGAATTCTGGTCCAAGATATCTCTGAGAAAGAAAATACCTTTGCTCCTCCATGTACGACAGAAAATTGGGTGATCTTCTAGAGTGAGCAGTGAATTGCCCCATAAGGGGGCATAAAACCAGGGTGTTGGATTGGATTTCAGGAATTTGTGGGTGAGTTTCCAATAAAGAACAGAGGATGATATAGTCGGGTGAGATTTTAGTTTAGAGGAAATGAGATTAAAAATGAAGGAAGTGGGAACTCCTCCTAGGCACAATGTGGATTCCATTGCAACCCATAGTGATGAGTGAGGGGAGGGTTTCTGAAACCATTTAATGGTTTGGGCCATTCAGAAAGCCCAGAGGTAGCCTTTGAACCAGGGGAGTCTGGATTCCCCTTTTTTCCAATGTGATCAAAGTTTGTTGCAGTTAAATCTTGGTGGTTTCTCATCCCAGATAAAGTTACCTATTAATTTATCAGTTTTAGCAAAAAAAGTGGATGGTAAGACTGAAGGAATATTGGTAAAAAGGTAAAGAATCTTGGGAGAAATGGACATCTGAATGGCTGCAATTTTCCCCATGAAAGAGAGATGAAGAGGCTTCCATCTGTCCAGAATTGTTTTGATGTTATTAAATAAGGGGTTAAAAGTTAATGTCCCATGTCTTCCCTAAGTTACTAGTAATTTTGATTCCTAGATATGTTATACCCTGTGGTGACCAGTGGAATCCAAGAGGTACGTTCGTAAAAGCTTTACAGTGGTCGTTAAGGGGCATAGTTTGTGATTTGCCATAATTCAAAGCAAGGCCAGAAATTTTAGTAAAATTATTAAGCAAATCAAACAACAGGGGCCCAGCCTCATTCAGGTTTTCGAGTTAGATTAAGAAGTCATCCGCGTAGGAGAGAGAAACATATCTAGAATTGCTCACAGGTATGCCCATAATGCCAGAAGGTTGATGTAAACAAGCAGTCAGGGGTTCCATGGCTAAAACAAAAAGGGAAGGTGACAGGGGACAGCCTTGTGTAGTTCCCCTTGCTAGATGAAAGTAAGAAGAAAGGGTGGAATTAGTAACTACTTTAGCAACAGGGGAGTTATATAATAGCTTGATCCAGGAGCAAAAGGTATGAGAAAGACCAAAATAATATAAAACTTGATGAAGGTAGTCCCAGTTTAAGGAATCAAAAGCCTTCTTGAAATCAATAGCTATGGCTGCAGCTGGTGTCTTGAGGGATTTGGCTTTGTGAATTAAATTAAATAAGGAACGCAGGTGATCAGAACCAGATCTATGTTTAATAAAACCAGTTTGCAAACAATGAGTTAGCTTGGGAATCAAGGATTCAAGTCGAGAAGTTAGTAGTTTAGCAAATATCTTCCCATCCGTGTTTAATAAAGAGATGGGCCTGTAACCTGCGGGGTGACCAGGGTCTTTTTCTTTCTTAGGGATTAGGGTCATAATTGCTTCGGTGCAAGATGGGGGAAGCTTGCCAGTATTGGAAGCTTCTTGATAAATATTAAGAAGAAAGGAACATAAGGTGTTGGAAACATTTTATAAAAATCGACATGGAATCCGTCACCCCCAGGGGATTTGACGGATTTCAAGGAAGACAAAGCTTTCTGGATTTCTTGAAGCGAGAAGGGTTCATCTAAAGAATTTGTTTCAAGAGTAGAAAGATGAGGAAGATTTTAATGATTTAAGGAACTGTTGAATTTGTAAAGTAGATGGAGGATTTGTGTTAGAGTATAGTTTTTGGTAAAAGGTTTTCATGATACGATTTATAGAGGGGTTGTCGGAGTGAATCATACCCTGTTCATCTTTTAGGCTTAGGATGTGTCATTCCATTTGTTGTACTTTGAGATGGTAAGAGAGGAGTTGCTCATTTTTATTGCCGTGTTCCCAAAACTTATATACATGTTTAAACAAGGCCAGTTTGGTTTTACGAGAAATTAAATTGTTAATTTGAACTCTAAGTTGAAGAATTTCAAGATGAAGCTGAGAATCAGGACATAGATACATAGATACATAGACAGTGTCAGCAGATAAGGGCCTATGGCCCACCCAGTCTGCCCATTTGAGCTTGTAAGTTCAGTTTGTTTTCCTAGAAGTCTGTTTCCCCTTACCCCTGACCTCTAGAATTCCTTTATGTCTGTCCCATGCATTCTTAAATCCCGTGATTGTTTCAGCCCCCACCACTTCCTCTGGCAGGGTGTTCCACTTGTCCACCACCCATTCTGTGAAGAAATTCTTTCTCATGTTTCCTCTGAATCGTCCTCCCTCCAACTTCATCCCATGCCCTCTAGTCCTGGAACATCTTTTCGCTTAAAAATAGTGTTTTCCTGCACCCTGTTCCTCCCTGTAAGATACTTGTGTCTCTATCATATCCCCTCTCTCCTCCTCTCCTCCAGGAGTACATGTTCAGTTCCTTCAACCTGTCTTCATAGGACTTGTGATGCAATCCATGCACCATCTTTGTTGCCCTCCTCTGAACCTTCTCTACCCTGTCTATGTCCTTCACGTAGGTATGGTCTCCAGAACTATACACTGTACTCCAGGTGGGGCCTCACTAGTGTCTTGTATAGCGGAATTATGACCTCCCTTTTCATGCTGGTGATGCCCCTGCCTATACATCCCAGCATCCTATTTGCTTTACCTGCTGCCTTGTCACCCTGTTTCCCTACCTTGAGGTCATCAGAGATGACAACCCCAAGATCCCTTTCCTGCTTGGTGCATGCTATATCCTCACCCCCAACTGATATATTGTGCCAGGGTTTTGTGCCCCATATGCATTATCTTGCACTTCTTTGCATTGAATTTCAACTGCCAAACCCCTGACCATTCTTCAAGTTTCTGCAGGTCACTTCTCATTCTGTCTACACCCTCTGGTGTGTCTACTCTGTTACAGAGCTTTGTGTCATCAGCGAACAGTGAAATTTTGCCTTCTAGATCCTGCGCAATGTCACTGATGAAGATGTTGAATAGGACTGGTCCCAGTACTGATCCCTGTGGTACTCCACTGGTCACTCTTCCCTCTGTGGAGTGACAGCCATTTACCACCACCCTCTGTGTCCTGCCACCCAGCCAATTACCTACCCACCACACTACTGTCCTGCCCACACCCATATTCCCGAGTTTGTGTAATAGTTTTCTATGTGGCACAGTGTCAAAGACCTTGCTGAAGTCCAGATAGGCCATGTCCACTGCCCTCCCCTGATCCACCTCCCTAGTCACCCAGTCAAAAAATTCAACGAGGTTGGTCTGACATGACCTCCCCCTGGTGAAACCATGCTGCCTTGGGTCCTGTAGTCCATTGACAACCAGATGTTCCACCAATCTCTCCTTCAGTAGTGCTTCCATGATCTTCCCCACTACCGAGGTGAGGCTGACTGGTCTCTAGTTCCCTGCTTCCTCTTTGTTCCCACTTTTGTATAAGGGGACTACATCTGCTGTCCTCCAGTCTTTGGGTACCTCCCCTGTTTCCAGTGATCGGCTAAACAGGATAGCCAGAGGTTCAGCCACCACCTCTCTTAGTTCTTTAAGGACCCTGGGGTGCACCCCATCTGGCCCCATTGCTTTATCTACTCTTACTACTTCCAGTTCCTTCAGGACCCTTTCTCATGTAAAGGGACTTGTGTCCATTTCTGCACCATTCTCACCCCTTGTACTCCCTTCAGACCCATTATCCCCCTCTTCCTCAGTAAAGACTGAGCAGAAATAACTATTCAACATGTCAGCTTTACTGTTGTCATCCTCCACGCGGCTCCCATCCTCCCCCTTCAGTCTCACTATCCCTCCCTTTGTCTTTCTTTTTTCACTTCTGTACCTGTAAAGGTTTTGTCCCCTTTACCCACTGATTTTGCAATGTGTTCTTCTGTCTGAGCTTTGGCTTCCTTACTGACTTCCCTGCCTCCCTTTGCTTCTCCTGGTACTTCTCCCTATCCCTTCTGCCTGTGTCTTTTGTATTGCCTGAATGCAATCTTTTGGCTTTCACTTTCTTTGCTACCTTTTGGAAACCATAATGGTCTCCTCTTCCTTTTCCTCTTGCTAACCTGCTTAATGCATAATTCTGTTGTTCTTATAATCCCCATTTTAAATACTGCCCACTGTTCCTCAACCCTGATTCCTGTCCCATTCCCCTTAATGCCTCTTTCAAGTATCTCCCATTTTCCCAAAGTCTGCCCCCTAAAATCCAGGATACGTGTTTTTGTGTGGTTTGGTTCTGCTCTTTCTGTGATTTCAAACCACAATGACTGGTGGTCACTGTTACCCAGGTGCTCCCCACTGTTACCCCATCACACTGTCCCTGTTTGTGAGCACAAGGTCCAGTATTGCCTTCTGCTGAGTTGGTTCCATGACCAGTTGCTTGAGGAAGGCACCCTGAAGGAGTCCAGGATAAATCTGCTCTAGTTGATGCTGCTGCTGGGATGCTCCAGTCCACGTCTGGAATATTGAAGTCTCCAACCAGTACTACCTCACTCTTGTCTGCCATCCTTTGGATGGCTAGCATCAACTCCTATCTGTTTCTTCCTCCTGGGCTGGTGGTCTATAGACCACACCTGTGCGGATGGCTGGCCCCATTTTCCTTTCCAGCTTAACCCACAGTATCTCTCCCATTTGTTCCTCCTGGAGCTGTGTGGCCCTTATGTCATTTTCTCATACAGTGCCACCCTCCTCCCTTCCTGCCTGCTCTGTCTCTTCTGAATATGTTGTAGCCAGGTATGGCCATCTCCCAGTCATGGTTATCATTACACCAGGTTTCAGTGATGGCCACAATGTCCAGGTCTGACTGTACCATGACAGCCTCCAGATCTTCCATCTTGTTGCTAAGGCTCCTGGCATTTGCACACATGGCTTTCCATGATTTGACCTCCCTAGACTGCTTCACTGTTCTACTCAGCCCCTTCCTTGGTTGTCATTTATCCTGGTTCTCCTTGCTGTCTGCCCTTCTGCTGAATTTTGCCCCTTTTCTGCTTATCCACCTCTTGGGCACTAATCTCCATCTTTTGCACACTGCTTTGCAGAGATAGCCACTTCTCTGGTTCACTGGTTCCACTGCTAGCTGTGGGGGTGAGCAAGTAGGTACCCTCCTTGCTGGCCTGCCACCCCCCTTTGCTAGTTTAAATGCTTGTCAATGTAGCATTTAAACTTATCATTGAGTGCTTGGATTCCCCTACAGGATGGATGCAGGCCATCAGGCTTGAACAAACCTCCATCCCTCCAGGTGGGTCCCCAGTCACCAATGAATCCAAACCCTTCCTCACAGCACCAGTTCTTCAACCATGAGTTAAAGTTCCTGGTGCATGCACTCTATGTCTCCTTGCCTCTCACAGGCAGTACTTGAGAAAGTGACAGAAGTAGCTACTTGCTTGAGACCCTCACCAATTTCCTAAACTCTTCCTGAACTTCCTTTGGCTCCCCATTTGCCAAGTCATTAGTACCTAGGTGGATAATGACATCCAGCTCACCCTCCCGTCTTGCCTTCCCAGTGATCCCCAGTATCTTCCTTCCATTCCTCCATGCCGTGGCACCTGGTAGGCACCTCACCTCCCTGTCCTCCCCCTCCTGTGTTCCTCGCTGGATCCCTCTTACAATGGAGTCCCCACCAGGATTCGCTCTCCTCCTCTGGGTCCACTGCTTTCCCACTGAGGTCACCTCCTTGGCTAACCTCCACATCCTTTCCTTCCACTTCTCTGGGTACCTCTATTTGGTTGTCCTCGTTTGCCAGTGTGGCATAGGAGTTCTTAGCGGAATAGGATCTGGGATGTGCCTCTGCCTGACTGCTCTAACCCTCCCTAGCCCACTGTCATCCAAGTGCTCCTCATTCTCGCATCCTTTGAGGCAGCTGCATTGGACTGGGTGGTCCCTGGATAGGGGTGATGGTACTCTGACCCAGTTTACTTCCGCCTGAGTCTGGCTACCTCATCCCGCAGTCCAGAGAGATGCATGCAGATAGGGCAGCACCTCAGTGTCCAGAAGGTCTGCCTGAATATGGCTGCCCCACAGCCACTGTATTGCACCACTCCCCACATTATACTGCAATTCAACTACTTGTCTGCTACTGAAGCTCTCCTAGTTCTCTTTTTATTAATTTACTGTACTAAAACTCCTGTCACTGATCCTCAGATAATTTTTTTTTTAAGGAAAAAGAAACCAATAAATAAATAAATGAGTCAAAACACTTGTCGTGCTGAGGGTGGGCTTCTTCCCCCTTATGCCCCTCCTACTTCACACCTCTTACTATACCCTGTGTTTAGCTCCTGTCAATCAGATTTATCAGGGCATATAATTAAGTGTTGGGGGAAGGGGGCGAAAATTTGCAGCAATTAAAGACAGCACAGAATTACACCACCACTATGTTTTAAATTTTCAACAGCCCAAAAACAATTATAAGTAAAGACAACAAAGAAAGTATAGTGTCACTACAAGCCCACAATCTAAGTTTAAAAGAAAAATAGCAATTACCAGTCACTCTAAAGCACTGAATTGAATATGTTTCCTTCCTTCCCCTTCTGGCTTCTTCTGAGAAAATAAACCTCTGCTTGCTACTTTAACTCTGACTAAGCCCCACCTCCAGTTATCATGTAGCTGAGGTCAGAGGCCAGACAATTAACATCCTTCACCCAACTACAGGACAGTCAGACAAGCCAAGATAAAATTTGCAGCAATTAAAGACAGCACAGAATTACACCACCACTATGTTTTAAATTGTCAACAGCCCAAAAACAATTATAAGTAAAGACAACAAAGAAAGTATAGTGTCACTACAAGCCCACAATCTAAGTTTAAAAGAAAAATAGCAATGACCAGTTACTCTAAAGCACTGAATTGAATATGTTTCCTTCCTTCCCCTTCTGGCTTCTTGACTGTGACAGTGCTTATTAGAAGAAAAGTATAAATTCTCTTTAGCCTTAAGAGATTTTTCCAAGTCAATCAGCTGTTGTTCCTTTACTCTTTTCCTGTGTGCAGCATAACTGATCATTTTCCCTCGAATCGTAGCTTTAAGAGCTTCCCATACAGAGGACATAAAAGATTTGGTTGGGGTATTGTGAAAGAGGAAGTCCTGAATTTGTGCTTTGATCGTGGATAAGAAATTGGGATCCCTGAGAAGGAGAGGGTCCAGCCACCATTAAGAAGATTTAGGTGCTAATGGGCCCCACAGAAGTTGCAATTTGATCGGGGAATGGTACGAGATTATAATGGGAGAGATGGATGAATCAATAGTTTTTTTTTTTTCATTATAACAGGAGAGGCTAACCAGTAGTCAATTCTACTGTATGTCTTATGTAGAGAGGAGTAAAAAGTAAATTCTCGATCATGGGGGTGAAGGAGGCGCCATACATCAGCTAATTCAACATCTTGCATTAGTAATGAGAGGGCTTTAATACTTCTAGGGTGGGCCTCTGTAGTGAGGCTACTTCTGTCAATGCTGGCTTCTAAAGCTAAGTTAAGATCCCCTCCAAGAATAACTGGTGTATTATCAGTGTTAAAGGATAGAATCTGTTGAGCTAAATTATGAAAAAACTCCAGGGAATCGGAGTTGGGTGCATAGACATTAACAAGCAGAAGAGGACTAGAGTTGGTATTCAGTTTGACCATCACCCATCTGCCGTCAGTATCAGAAACAGAGTTTACAAAGGACCATTTGAGACTCTTATGAATAAGAATAGCAACTCCTCTTTTTTTTTGAGGTATAGCATGATTCGTAGATCTGACCGACCCAATATTTTTAAGTCTATGAACATTCTCTGCTAATAATTTTGTTTCTTGAAGGAAAGCAATTTGTGTTTTATGTTTTTGAGATGTGAAAAAATGTGCTTCCACTTACAAGGGAGAATTAAGTCCCTTCACATTCCACGTATATAAAAGCATGTCACTCATATTGTTAGTGTTAAAAAAAAGGGAATACTCGCTGGAGTGTGAAGGGACAAATAAATGAGACAGAGGATGATTAGAATACAATATAGAGAGCTTACATATATGCAGAGAGTGGCAGGAACATTCAAGCCAAAAAAGGGAGATGTATGATACATGAGTAGCACAGAAATCTTATTAAAGTTAGAATAGAGATACGGAAGGAGAAAAGTCATTAACAACAACAACAATACTAGTAAGCTAAATAACAAAGAAAACGTTTTAGGGTGTGAACACATATGAGTCAGCCAACTGGCTAAGAGACTCTCTCACCACACTCTGGGGCATCGATTTAGGGAGGAGACTAGGGAGGATTGGTTATAAATATTGGCCCAAACCTAAGTCTGATCCCAGTAATATAATAAAGTAAGTATTCCTGATAAGCTAAACTGAAAGGGAATAATACTGTACCAAGAAAGGCAGGGGGCTGTAATAACTTCAGCTTAATTCTAAGCTAACAGGACAAGGTATAGGGATAAAGCTAAACACCAGAACTTATTTATAAACATTAGTAGTAATGGTACAAGATATACCATCTCAAAATAACAGTAAATTAAAGAACCATATACGAGATGCCAGTTCAGCCTAGACATAGAGCAAGGAATTCAGGGAGCCAGGTGGAATGCAAATGAACAAATATAAAAGGAAAAGTAGATCATTACCACATTAGAGTAACTTTAAGTATACTTTGCAGTGCAACAAAATAAGTACATAATAAATACAATATTGAGGGGGAAAGAAGAAAGGAGAGGTCAGTTTAAGCCCTTACGCCTGAGCCAAATGCAAATCGTGATTATGTGGAGAGGTATAGGCTTCGGTGATAACTGCAGAGTAGACGGAAGAGATAGTCATAGTAAAGATCAGCTCCGATTACTCGAAAATTGCCTAAATAGGTGGTATGTGGTTGACTAGGTCTAGAAGACTAGGCCCAGTGAGCTCCAAAACGGGGGGGGGGGGGGACCACACAGCAGTGGATTTCTATAATATCTTTAGGCTTTGAGTAAAATAAGGAGCATAAGGAAGATGTAGATTGACAATCCTTTGCAACAGTACACCAAACATATCCCACCTCTTTGAGTGCTAATGATAGTTCCATATTGTAAACAGGAGGTAGTAAGAATAATGGAGCGTAGGGAAGGAGATAGATTAAATGTAGTTGCCAATAATACTTAAGAACCTGTCATCAGGAGAGGGAAGGGGTAAGTTGCCTTGCAATATATAATAATTCACATATGAAAAAGAAAAGGCAATAATCAGGATGCATACTGATTGAAGATATGCAGCTGAACAGCCAAAAGACTATAAACCTGATGCACTGCTAAATTGGAGAGTAAAAGGCTAGATACAGAGAGCCTGTTTAGTGAGGTAATGTATATGATCTAACACTAAAATAATGGGTTAGAAAAGCATTGCTGATATACCAAAGTTCCCTTGAAGACCTTTAAGCTGCTCGTTTAAACACTGCAACAAAAAGTAAATTGATTGCACCGTGATGTACAGCCTTTGCTTTCTGCACCCGCTGGGAGAGAAAGCAACCAGGTAGCATAGACTGTAGAGTGGGCAGCTAGGCAGAAAAAGTGTACTGGCACTCCCTTTAAGTATCCTGGAAGCAAAACCTACCAAGATATAGTAACTGTGACTATATTACTGACCATATAAGCTCATGACACCTTAGATTTATTAGCAGGATTGTGACTATTGATGTTCTTGCTTTTGGTCTTTGCCCTGCGTTTCTCTTTGGGTGGCTCTAAAGATTTGTGTGGGGAACTTGCAACAACTTCTGCCCATGAAGTATTGGCAGAAATACATCCCTGAGGCACAAGTCCCAAATTAGAGGGATGTTCGTATGAAATTTTCTGGGAAATATCCTTCTGCGAGGAGTGCATGTCATCCTCTAAGAGAGCAAACTTTTTGCTCAAGGGAATAGAGGGGTTGATTTGAAGGTGAGAGGCTGCAGCTTGGGATGTTTGGGGTGAAACCTTGCTAGAACAGCATGAAAGTCTTGAAGAATAATGCCCCAACAGAAGCTTCTCTTGCAACCATGTTGATTGCCTTGGAGTCAAATCAGTTGTGGCGTTGCTGCTTGGGGCTGCGAGTCTGCAACACTTTCCGCACATTCCTGTACCTCGTCGTCCACCCTCTGTGCGGATAACAAAGCTGTATTCGGGTTGCCAATTGCTGCTGTACCTCCCGGGGTAACATTGCAGAGAGAGACCTTCAGATAGTTAGCTAAGGCATCAGGAGTTTCAATATGCTTGAAGGAAGGGCCTGAGAAAAGGCATAGTGTCGCTGGGTAACATAGAGCAAATGTACTGCTTCTTTGTGGAGGATTTGTTTAAGTGGATTGTAGGCCTTCCTTCTGATGGTTAAATCTTTTGAAAAGTCTCTGTAGATGGAAATATTAAACTCTTGCCACTGAAGTTTTCCCATTTCTCTGGCTCATTTCAGTTTTAATTCTGCATGGGAATAGTTCAAGGAGCGAGCAATAATAGGCCTTGGTTGCTGGTCTGATGTTGGCCTGGGACCCAGAGTGCGGTGAGACTGCTCAATGATTAACGTTAGGTCAGGAGGCAGTTTAAGCATTGCAGGCAGCACATGTAATAAAAGCGCAGTAGTGTCTCCTAATTCTACACCTTCAGGGAAGCCAAAAAATCGTAAATTGTGACGGTTACGATTTTCAGTATCGTCAATTTTAGCTTGTAGGGAATAGTTCGATCTTGATTGCAGACAGTAGCCTGGAGGTCATGAATAATAGTAGTGTTATAGGCCGTTGCTTTCTCATTAAATGCAATTTTCTGGCTAAAAGTTTCAAGAGTGGTCGCATTCTGTTGTGTGGAGGTTTTTAGATCATAAATCTCAGCCATCGGTTTAGAAAACATTACTTCCACTCTAACAAGTGAGTTTTGCTGTACTTGGAGATCTGCCATAATGCTGAAGGATGAGGCCTAGTATGCTGCAGTACAGTGTAGAATAATTGAATATAAGTAGATGATGGATCAAAAATGACTTACAAACTGTGTCAGGCAGTAAGAATACAGGATGGTCACAGGAGTTGGTACCAAAGAAAGGTCTGGTGAAGGGTGGATGAGGTTAGATTTCAGTCATTCCTGCAGAGATTCTGAACTATGCTGCCATCTTCTGCTTGGTGAGGCCACGCCTCCGCATTTTTTTTTTTTTGGTCATTTGTTTTTATTGAGTTTCTATTACAACCACAGTGTAGACAAACTAAGCAGCTTAAATATTACAATCCATAACGCAATAAACATTGCGTATCAGACAGCAACCCACTTGGCAACCCACTTTCCAGTTTAAACATGTAGTCAGCTTTAGTTACAGGAGTGCTGCTTACAATACTCGGTACATCTTGGGGTTCAGGAATGCATTTATTTATTTTTTTCCAGCTTTCTTTATCCCTCCTTACACCGATGCCGAGGCATCTCTTGGGTGGACTCGCTCAACCTTGCCTCCACCACCCACCTGAACCCCTTCCCTTACCGAGAAATCAGGTGTTGGGCCCACCCACTCCTGCCAGTCCTTATGGGAGGAGGCAGGGACCACAGAGAGTCTAGTCGGGGCTGGCAGTGGGCATGTGGGCCCAGTCAATGGCTATCCACTGTTGCCTCCCCGACACCAGGGATTTTTCACTTTTTCATTGCCCCCCACAGATGCAGGAAGTACAATTCCATCTAGCATGTTTGCGCACTCCTGCCTTCTACAGGATGTCTGCCTAACTTCAACCCCCCTGCAAGGTCCCCGACTGCTGTGCACCCAGTCTCTGCTAGGTGCTACTAGCATCATGGGACATGAAACCCCCACTTCCTCCCTCCCAGAAGAGGAGAGCAGTCCATTGGACGCACAAGCCTCTCCTCCCTGACTGACCCCCGGCTCGTTGCTGAACACTGCCCTGGCATGGCGCAAGGTAAGGGGGATGCCTCAGCCCTCAACACCATCGGGCTGACTAAGAGTGCATTTATTGATTATGCTGATTACACTGTCTGCCATTTTAAATTGTATTCATGTTTTGTAGCTTGTTGATTATTGCTTTACCCTTTCTGCTAATTGTGTAAGGTATCCAGAGCCTCTGGGATTGGGTGCCATATAAATAAATGTTGTCTACCTTACCTACCGAGGGACAGGCACAAGGGGATCTTAGTAAAAAGAAATGGGGAAGAGGAAACAAGAGCTGGAGATCAAATAAGGTCTGTGGTGATTCTGTAGGTAGGGAAAATTGGGCAGACTGGGTGGGCCAAGTGGTCCTTATGTATCCCCCCTGCAAATGGGGGTTCCCAAAAGTCTTCAAGAAGCTTGACTGAATGCTCCAAGTCTGGAGACGTTCGGTGTTTAAGCCACTTAAGTGTGAGTGCTTTTAGAGCCTCTGGTACCGTTTCTTTAAGAGCTGCCTGCTTGTACCTATAAATAATTGAAAAGGGGGGACTGTGTGTTCTAATGCGTGAATCCCGCCCAGGCTGCTGTCAATTCGCTCCATTTTTGCTGTCGCTACATGTGCAGAGGGAGCCTTGTTGAAAAATATAACTGTTTGCCAGAAGTCATTTGGAGTGACTGAGAAAATGTAGTTTGTCTAACCTGTCTTCATTTCAGCACAAACTGTTTCAGTGTAGCTCTTTAATTTTGGCCCTAAATTGCTGACTTAGACCAATCAGGATGATAGGGAGACCTTGAAATGGAGCCTGTGGACGAATCAAAACTTGTACTCTCAATTTTGAGCTAGCCACAAGGGGATTGTATGGGCAGTGACTCTGGGAAATGTAGTTTTGGCCTTGGCACCTTTTTTCACCAACAGAGGGAGTCCTATTGTGAGTGACAGCCGAACCAGCCAACAGAATGGTGTGGAGCTAAAGGAAATGCCCTGCTCTGTTACTGGAAAGCTCAGATCAGTTTCTGGCAATGAAGAGAGAAGGACCTATATGCTTCTGCTGTGTGTAGTTTAGCGCAGGAAGCGCATGTGAGGCCCTGAGTTTCGGCCTGCAGCTGTTGTGAGTGCCAGTTTGGACTGAATCCAAGTTGTGAGGAGAAAGAAGCACCAGAAGTGTGGAAACCAGGCTCACCCTGTAGAAGACTGGAGAAATTGCTGAATCGCGGTCGGTTTGTCAGGAACTGAAGCTGCAGCTGTGTGTGTTCCCGGGTATTATGCAGTAAGTGTGATCGGGATCGAGGAACAGCCTGCCTAGTATAGTACTTTCGTTTTACATATGAATGTGCGTAGTGCTTGTGGGGAATCGCTATTTCCAATCCTCTGTACTGTGTGCTGTGTGTTGAAGCTGGAAGCAAACCCCAGCTTGTCTCGGACTAAATCCGTATGCTATCAACTGCAGTGGGGTCCAGTCACAAGGACCTTGTCTCCATGCCCTGTTGTTTCTGACAATCCAGAAGAACATCCACCATTTGGTTCTCAGCTTGGGTATTGTGAGTACAAATCAGGGTATTCTCCTGCAGCCTGTTTTCAATCACAAGTGTGTCATCTAATTCTTGTTGTTTCTTTGCTTCATGGACTGAGCCATCCGTCTCCGGATTACAATTGGGTGTTGTGCATATATTTTCTTCTACAGGGCCCTATCCATCTGCACCTGCCGGCCAACCGCAGGCAATGGACCTGGCTAGCCCCCCCCAACCTGGGTACCCAGAGTGTGACTTTTCAGACCCTGTATGTGTGCACAGCACTGTGATTTAATGCCACCAATTAACCTGATTTCCCCCTTCCATGTTACTGTCCCCTAAATAAATCAGATTTTTTGTTGTTATACTATATACTGTCTGTGGTGTTGGTACTTATGGAAACAGTACTGTATTTTGCTGTGTATGTTGTTTAACCTTATTTTACAGGGGGTCCTCAGAGACGGACTGCAGAATTAGTCTCGAGGGTAAGTGGTACTTTATGAGTGAACAGTGTGTATACGTGGGGTATTGGGGCTGTAACTCCTGTGTACAGTGTGAGCAACTAGAGGAAAAAAAAAGGGTGTCTCAGTGTCCCAGAGGGCTGTGACCAAGCTAGTCTAACCACTACAATCTCTGACCTCTGGGTGGAGGCACCCACCATAGACCCTAGGCCCCTCAACCTGTCAGTAGTCAAGCAGGCAGGGGTTGTAGCCCTTGGGATAGTGCCACCTGGGGGTTACATTTATCTGCTGGCAAATTCTCATTTCTGTCTTCTGATTCAAAGAACATCAACCATATGCCGTTGAGAACATATCAGTGGTCAACCATCCCCTTTCCCCTATCTGCACCTCCCCGCCACCCAGAGAGGCACACTTCATGATGACGGTGCCGTTTAGCTTACCAGACAACCTTATCTATGTGAGTGTGTTGGGGGGAGAGGGAGCTAAATGGGGAAAAAACACAATGACTGAATAAGATGGATCTTGGTTTGTAAATATAGGGAAATGGTTTAATTCATAAACACAGTGGAAAGTAACAGTCCTCACTCAGGCACTGTTGCATCCTATGACACATTGTCCAGGGGTGCTAACAAACTGGCATGTAAGGACATGAAAGGCAGGGGTTAGGGGGTCTATTATTTTCCATTGTGTTGGGCATTAAAATGGTTTCATTATACAGTATTTACTCACATGCCTCATAAACTGCACCTTGTGCGCTTGTTTTGTTACTATGCTAACATTGTTGGCTGTGTTTTTCTTCTCAGTGGCAGTGCTGTCCTGCCTGCTATTCTCCAGCTGATGGACCCTACAGTTAGCATGTGCTACTTCCAGTGTTGTGCTGGAGTGCTGTTTTGTCCGTGCTAATTGTTGCTGTTTCCTCCTGGTGCAGTTTCCTGAATTAGGAGGTATGAAATAGCACACACACACTACCTGAAATAATTCTTTCATCAATCGAGCCCACTGAATTTAATTTTTTCAGTCCATGAGCATCGCATTTTTTCATTTTTGTTCTTCTTTCCAAATGGTTTAGGATTGCCTACCATTGTACAATTTGTTGATATAACTGGATGATGTTTTTCCTGCATCCATTTTTTTCTGCTGCATAGTGTTACTGTGCAGCCATTTAGCTATTGGTAGGAGAGGTGGAAGAAGTGAAATCAGTGTAACATCCCCCCAACCCCCACGGGTGGAGCTTACCTGGATTGTCTGCCTGGGAGCTGCTCTGCCTTTCTGCTGGTCCTGCCAGTCCTGGCGTCCCCTTCATGCATTCTGCCGGTCACCAGTGCTCATGTTCCTGGAGGGAGACCAGAGGAGATGTAGCCTGTTAAAATCCACCCATTCGCTGTACAAGTAAAAGCTGCCGCAAACATGTAAGCTGGCAGCCGGTGACAGTGTTATAGACAGCACTATCATGCTTTGATCAGGGGCTGCTTCTGCAGCGCCACAAACTTTACCCTCTGTGTGCTACAGCCCCAGGGATGTTATTTGGGGTTCAGAGACACACGGGAAGGGGGTAAGGAACCAAAATGTAAACTGTGATTTTGCACTAAATGGCACCTGCCATATTAAATTTCGTCCCTACTGCCACCAATGCACAGCAATGTGTGGCACCTAGGAGGACAGTGTAACCCCTTGGTGGCTCTATCCCAAGGGCTACTACCCCTGCCTGCATGGCTAGTAGCAGGTTAAGAGGCCTGAGTTCTTAAACAGGTGCCTCCACCTGGAGGTCAGGGTTGGTAGTGGTCAAACTAACCTGGGCACAGCCCTCTGGGACACTGTAACCCCCCCCCTTTCCCTTCTAGTGGCCTGAGCAATATACAATAATCACTTTTACAGTACCCCTGGTACACCATACCAGTACCCACACTGTTTGCACTTACTACCAGGGCTGGTTCCTCTGGCTCGGCCCTGCGGACCCCCTGTAAAACAAGGTTATGCACAGTAAATAGCAACAGTACAGTACTCTTTGCACAAACTGGAACCACAGTCAGGTTAAATGCAGCAAAAAAGTCAGATCTGATTTATTCAGGGGACTTGAACAAGGAAGGGGTGTAATCAGGTTGACTGGCTTAAAGGCTATATTAATCAAACAGTTATGCATGCACTTTAAGTCCCCACACAGTCACACCTCTGGGTACCCAGATAGGGAGACGATGGGCTAGCCAGAAACATTGCAGCTGGTTGGGGCACTGTGATGGAAGAAAGCAACATGCACAACACACACTATTTGTAATCTGGAGCCAGAGGGCTCAGTTCATGAAAGAAAAAGCAACCAGACAATCAGATGACAACCCTTTAGATTTAGCTGTTGTTGCAGGGAGCTACCCTGATGTTTATTGATGATACCCAAAACTGGACACAGGCAGGACGTAATCGAGACTGCAGGCTGTTGAGCTGAAGTGCCCGGAGAACCAGGGCCCACACAAATCACTGAGGCATCGTTCCTGTTCAAGTGTTGAGCAGGTGGCTGATCCCCAGGCAGGTCTCTCGTCGATGGCTTTCTCTGTGCAGTGGGTAGTCAGGCTGGGCCAGTGTGGCAAGGCCCAGGCCCAATGGAGATTATTTTGGATTCAGTCCATGGGGCTTGATGCAGCTTCCAGCAAGCAGAATACAGTTCAAACCACAGTGGGGAACCAAATTGCGACCCACTAACTGCACACAGCACATTCTCATGTAAGGAAATTCTAATGCAGAGCCGGCCCGGTGGCGCTGAGGGTTGAGGCGCTGGACGCCACACCTCGCGCTGCGCCGGCGACCTGGGTTCAGGGACGGACTCGGGTGGCCGGGGGTCGGCGGGAAGAGGGAGGATCGAGCGTCCCAGTGGATGCTCTCCTCCCTCAGGGGCGGGTTACCAAGAGCGCTTTGCGCTCTGCATTCCTTCCGTAGCCGTGGAAGCACCGGGCAGTGGAAGGATGGAGGCGGCTTCGGCTGTCGGAGCCGGGAGGGGACGCCACGCCATGAGGGTCTGCGCGGCATAGCACGCTACCACTGGGACGACGCCCCAGCGCAAGGCGCCCTGGGGAGAGGGACGGCGGGGAAAAAATGGAAAATCCTCCGCAGCCCTAGATGAAGGCCGCCCTAAGTCCACCTGGACCACCTACAGGACAGACCCCACTGTGCGAGGAGAGGAGGATGGGAATTCTAGGGGCAGATCCCTAAGGTAGGTACCGGGGGGACATGAGCGGATGGAAGGAGGGGGCACCGGAGGTAGGAAGGAGGAGGATAAAGATGAAAATAAAAAAAATAAAAAAGAAATTCTAATGCAGCTTCCAGCAAGCAGAACACAATTCAAACCACAGTGAGGAACTAAATCACGACCCACTATAAGCACACAACACATTCACATGTAAGAAAATTCCACTGTACCAGGCAAAAGGCTCTCTGGTCACAATTATAGAGTCTCTGCACAATCCGGTAGTTCAGTGGCAGCTGGAAGTCCAGACAGGCCAATCGCATTCAGCAAATTTTTGGTCTTCTTCAGGTAGGAGCCTGGTCACAATTCAGTGGCTTACTTCGCTTTCCAAGTTCGGATTCAGTCCAAAAAAGGCACAAGTTTCCTCTCCGGGACAGCAGGCAGACATGCAGGCCAAAACACAGGCCGTTCCACAGTTCTCTCATGCGAATCTACGCTGGGGCTGCTGCTTGAATCATTGAAGCTGTTATCTTTTCACTTCCCTACTCAGAACTAAAACTAGCTGCAAGCAGCTTGGAAATTTCCCCAAGATCCAAAAGGTTCAGTTGGCTTATCTATCTGTCAGTCACAACAAGGGCCCCCCTCCAGGTTATTTTAGGTGCCAAAATGCAAAAACTACAGTTCTTACAAGGTTTGACCCCACCAAGTCCCTGTATGCAGGCTCCATTTTAGAGTCCCAACAGTACTGATTGGCCCATTCTTACAGTCCCGGGCCAAGTTGGTGGAGATAAGCAGAACAGTCCTTGCTGCAAAGAAGGCAGGTTAGAACAAACTGCAATATTATTACTAATCTAACAAATGATCAGCAAACAAGCACATCTTCTAACACATCTCCCTTTTAGATTAATTAAGACTGCAATCCAGGCAGCTCTTAAAGAGACAGTACACAGAGGCTATACAGGCACTCTCTGGCAATACATTTAATCTACTAAAAAGCAGAACACCAGCCTGGCAGTGAGCATTTAGGCAAGCTCAAGGAAGACTTTTCTGGAACCCGCATTTGTAGGGGGGTTACAACAGTAAATCAGAGTGTGCAACATGCAGGAAGAGCCTTTTGGAATATGAATTCCACCACTGGGCATGAATGAAAAGTTCCCGCTACCAAACCCTATGAACTGCTGGGACTGCTTTCATCTTGTGATCCTTTGACCCTGCTGCCCAACAGTCGGCAGAAGCCTCAGAGGACTGAACAGTGGGTCCTGGGAAAGGGGTGATTACTGTGCTCTTGGCATCCAAACAGGCAGCATCAGGCATTCTTCTTCAGTTGGGAGTTACAGCTCAGGGCAGTCTGGCTGAAGCTCTCCATGAGTCTGGAGTGCTTGGACTGTGCCGGAGGAAAAGTTTAGAAGTCTGCCTAAGGCTTCCATAACCAAACACCAGGAAATTTTCCAAGATGCTTTCTACCTTCTGGAAAGCTAGATCAGAATTTCAAGAGTATTTGCAACTGAAATACTGCAGCATCTTGTGAAAAGCTCTTGGCCTGTGATGAAGGTTGGACTGCGTTCCTGATGAGAGCCTGAAAGCATATTGGATTCAAGCATCCTGAAACTCAAAAGCACCTGCAGAAAGTTTCCATTGCCTGGGGAAAGTAATTTTGAATTGAGAAAGCTGCCTTGTGGTTTGGAGCTGCAGTTTGGAAACTGCATAGAGACAGCTGCCACTTCTAGCCCTAGGGAGTGAGCTGATTCTTCTCAGGCATATCTAGCACAAAGAATTCCGGCACCACCCTCCACAGAGCAGATACATGCAGCATTTCAAAGCTGTTTATTTAGCCAGTGTAGAGTGTAAGCCTCAAAAGTGCATGTACACAGACCAGGGAACAATAGGCAGGACCCCACCAGACTTCACCGAAGCTTCACCAAGAAGTGTGCCACAAGTGCACCTTCTGTTTAAATCAAAGTCTTAGAGGTATAGTACCTCAATTCAATTGGATAAACCTCACATGAAAACAAAAATGTGCAAAAAGATTATACAGTTCCCCAATAGATATAATAAACATTCATAATATTATGTGATGAAAGTACAGACTGACAAAACACCAAAAAAAAAAAATCTTAAAATAAGGAGGACTGTCTTCCCAGAGATAGCCAGTGTTGCCAGCCCCAGAGAAGGAATGACTGTGTGATCTTCTGAGCTCCAGGACAGAAGCTACTGCCAACAGGGACAGTCTGGAGAGTTGTCCAGGTATGCTGCTGTTAGGCGCTACTCATCGTCTCTCCCAGAAGCGTGCTGGCCCTGGTCCCTAGTACTAGTCTGTTTTGGCATCTGATCCAGCCTGCAACCAGCCCTGAAGGTGTCAAGCTGCCAGAGCCTGCAACCAGCTCTGAAGGTGACAATCTGCAAGACCCTGCTATCACAAGCAAGCTGCAAATCTGCTTGCACAGCATGAGACCCCAGCTCAACCTACTGCGCCAGCAACCATTGCTAGACACTGTGAATTGAACATCAGAACCATGAGTAAAACAGGGTCAGACCCTGATCTGGGGTGTTAACATGAAAAGTTCCCCAGCCAGTTATAGTTTATTTAAAAGTGCACCAACACCGGCCAACCCACGGCAACATTCAGGCCTGCAACCTTTACTGGGAATTCAGATTGGTAAATTACCTGAGTGGGCTGCCCTGTGGATATCCTGTATTTGGACTTCAATAAAGCCTTTTGATTCAGTACTGCATGGGAGGTTGGGAGGAAAGCTGGAATGTGCAGTGGCAGGGCCACAATTAGCAAACTGGATCATAAACTTGCTGAGGGGAAGGCAGCAAAGGGTGGTAGTGTGTGTGTGGGGGGGGACACTCGTCACCAAGAGTGGCGATGAGCAGGGTGCCACAAGGATCTGTACTGGGACTGGTGCTGTTTGGAATATACATAGCTGTATTTTGCATGGAATCAGGAGCAAGATCAGCCTGTTCTCAGACAATACCAAAATGGGCACCATGGTTGATGACAGTGAGGGGGTGGAAGGGGCTGCAGGAGGACCTGACTAAACTGCAGGAGTGGGCTGAAACATGACAGCTGGGTTTCAATGCCAAGAAGTGCAAGGTGTTGCACTTTGGAGCAAAGAACCAAGAGAGGGACTGTCACTTGAATGGAGTGCAGTTGGGAAGTCCACAGAGGAAAAGGACCTAGGAGTAATTATAACAGGGAGAATGAACAACTCAGCCCAGTGCATGAAGGCTGCAGCACAGGCCAACAAAATGCTGGGGTGTATAGCTATGGGTATCTCTTTCAGAAGGAGTGAGGTTATACTACCCCTGTACAGATCATTGGTTGGGCCCCACCTGGAGTATTGCGTGCAATTCTGGTGCCCGCTTCTGAAAAGGGACATAAGGTTATTGGAGGGGGTGCAACGCAGGGCCACGGAAATGATGCAGGGTTGGGGGGACAGGGCTTATGAGGACAGATTGAGAGAATTGAAAATGTACTTGCTGGAAGAGAGGAGGGACAGGGAGATATGACAGAGACCTTTAAGTACAGTATCTGAAAGGGATTAACAAGACTAACACAGAAGGGATATTTCAGCTGAGGAAAGGGAGGGACGCAAGTGGGCATGGATTGAGATTAGAAGGGGGAAAGTTTAGGAGGGAGGTAAGGAGACACTTTTTCACAGAAAGTGGAGGGGACAAATGAAATACCCTCCCAGAAGATCTGATTTCCTGTAAGATGGTGGGCAGTTTCAAAAGGGTCTGGGACAGAGTAGAGAGAAGAGATACTGTGATGGGGGGGGGGCAGCTGCAAGATGAAGTGCTAGCTGCACACTCGGGCAGACTTGATAGACCATGAGGTGTGCTTCTGCTGGTGATTTGGTAGGTTCAGTGCGCCTCCATGATGTTGGCACCTGTTAATTTGTTCCTTTATTCATTTACTCTGCTGTTTAGGAGCCACTGTGAAGTTCCCACATCTTTCCTAGAGGTAAGAGTGATACACTGGAAGAGCATCATTCGTCGAACAATTCTTCCAAGTGCCCAGACAAGTTATTCTGCAGATACACACTCTTCAGAGTATGGAGGACCCATGATCACACAATCAAAAAAATAGTTTGCCTAACATCTGCTAACCGTGTTAGGCAAATGTTTTTTTTTTCCTAAAATGTGTGATTCAGTTGCCTCTTGAAGTATAAACCTGCTTTTCTGGTGCAGTCTGGCTATCGTGTAGTACCAATGGGCTGCTACCTCTGCCTGGTGGGATCAACCAGGTTGAAGGACCTGGGCTCTGTTCTGATGGTAATGGGGAGGTACTGTCCCAGAAAAAAAGACAAACCGCATGGTGCCTCCACCCAGTGTAAAATATAATGGGCTAGTTGTTTGCCTTTTACAACCCCCTAGGATGCTGTACCTCTCCTTCCGATCAACCCACACATGGATTAAACTGCATTACTCTACTTTGCATGCAGTTAATGACTTTAGCTAATAACATGCTCACAGACAATTTTAACCAACAAAAGCAAAAGATTTATTAGTGGGAAAAGGAAATGGGAATGCAGATATAAACAACAGTTGGAATATCTGATGAATGGATAAACCCATGAACAATAACAAACACAGTGCCCATACCCAACAGCAACACATAAGTCAACCTCCCCCAGTGGTATCAGTGCCCCTAAAATGTCTGTACAGATTGCTGAGCCCATGAATCTCCCAGGAGTAGGTGTAACACCATAATCAGTGGGGCCTGTTCACAAAAAGGCATGCATGAGGTGTGTAATGGGGTATGCAGCTGCGCACCCTAGGGATTTCCATGTGGGGGCTGCATTCACAAACACCGTCCTACACCCAGTTCCCATACATGGCCCCTCCCCATGGCACACAGGTCCGCAGAGGGCAAGTGGATGCGAAGCAGCAGATCCAGACAGGGACCTGCAGTGGATCCCTTGCACCCTTGGGGCGCCATGTTGTTGTCTGGCGCGCAGGAGGCCAACTGTGCCAGTGTGGGGGGGTACCTTGTCTGCCCGACTCCCGTCCTTCTGGTGTGCTCCGATGGCAGGAACAACACTGTTGGGGGGGTCTTGCCCCCTACTGTGTCCACCGCAACTGGCAGTAGCTCCCCCAAGGGGCATGTAACTGGCCCCCATGGTTTATGGCTGCCTTCCCGACGTGGAGCTAGCAGCCCCCACGCACAGGACTCCACAATGTTGTGAATGCACAGAGTGCTGGTTCGCCCTCCACACTGCCACCAGGCCCACCCCCATGCATAGCTCCATGCTCTGCCAGGGGATTCGGTGCATAGGAGGGACATAACCTCATCCTGAATAGGGTGGAGGGGACGCAGTGAGCGCAGGAAGCCTCGAGGTGCCTACGCACCTGAGATGTGCAGCTCATAGCCACCAAAATCTTTTGTGAATAGGTCCCATTGTGAGGGGGTTTGTGTTTATGCCAAGCTGGCTCACAGAGTTTAAAGTGTAGTGATGGTGGCAAATTTGGAAAGTGAGTATGTGGGCTGGCTGGAGAACAAGTGAGTAGGCAGTGAGTGAGCAGGAAGCTGTTGAAGGGACTAGTGGTGCTTGACTATAGAAATTGTAGACTTTTGCAAATTTTATTATGGATTATAAACATAAAATAGACACCCTACTTCAGAATCAAGCAGCACATAGCCCAGGTAACATGACTGGCTTGTAATCAAATAGAAAACATTGCCCTTTACTGCTTAGAACATCCATTCAAAATCACAGCACTACAAACATTTGAAAAGAAGTTTATCAGAATAAAAATGTAGTGCTTTTATGCTCTTTCCATTTTGTAACAGTAAAGTCCATGTACCGACGATGCCCCCCGCCCCCGCAGGATAGTAAAAATTGTGGTGAAGGCTGACAGAGCCAGAGAAAAGGCTCAAAAGTTCATAGGTTAACTGGGCTCAGTTACATTGCTTCACCACCCGCTGTCACATCATTCCTGCTTGCTACGCAGGGAAACAGTCCAATATAAAGATAATTGACTTGTAAAGTTCACAAACTGAGTGGTGCACCAAAATATAACAATGCCTAATTCTCTGCTGCTAATACAGTACAAATACCATTTCAAGAGCAGATCCCAACTTGGCAACTGTAGGGACATGCCCCTCTACCCTACAGTCCAGTTTAGAAAGCACTATGTAAGATCTGTTCATAGGGCTGGATTTTCAAAGGGTGACACAGGCTTGCGTCAAACCTTGTGCCACAGTACTTTGTTCCCACAACTTCTCCATTCCTGTGTGCTGCAACAGCACCCAATTTTCAAAGCTCAGACACAACTGCGTCAGTTTTCCCATTTTATGGCAGCTTGCACCACGTCTTGTGTGCAAGCTCCATAAAAACAGTCTCCGATACTGATGCAGACTACACCACAAAATGATACTGTAACTTGCAACAGCTGCTGCACAGGACAGAAAATCCCATTAGATTGCTGCAAGAACTGACATCTGGCAATCTCATCTGTCTGGAAAACAGGTGCATAATGTTTAATCAAATTACTCAGGGTGCCACAAATGAGCTAAAGTACTGTACCCAGCATTCTGATGGCAAAATGGTACCACTTGCAGTGCCAGCTTCTGGTGTCCTCGCTCAACACAGGTTCCTCCTCTGTTCTTTGGGAGATAAGGTTTCCCATGAATGCTGTGATTTCAGCCGGGTCTGTGAAAATGTGGACTTCATTACTGATCTGAACCTGCAGTCCTTGAAACATAGACTCTAATGGCATATAAGGACCACTTGGCCTACCCAGTCTGCCCATTTCCCTACTTATCGGATAAGCTGCAGATCCTAGTTATCGACAGCCTATTTCTTCCTAGCCCCCACCAGAATTGCCTTATGTTTGTCCCTTGCATTCTTGAATTCCCCCACTGTTTTTGACCCCACAACCTCCTCAGGAAGGCTGTTCCATGCATCCACCACCCTCTCTGTGAAAAAATACTTCCTCATGTTGCCCCTGAGCCATCCCTCAGCTATCTTCAAATTGTGCCCCATTTTTCTTGCACATATCTTTCTCTAAAAGATGCTGCCCTCTTGGACTTTGTTCATTCCCTTGAGGTACTTGAAAGTTTCTATCATGTCCACTCTCCCTCCTTTCCTCGAGAGTATACATATTAAGCTCCTTTAGTCTCTTCTCATGTGACTGCTGTTGCAGACCCTGCACCATTTTAGTTGCCCTCTTCTGGACCACCTCCATCCTGTCTATGTTCTTGCAGAATTAGGGTCTACAGAACTGCACACAGTACTCCAGATGGGGTTGCACCATCTGTCAGTACAGAGGGATGAAAATTTCCTGTTGTCTACTGGTGAGGCCTCTCTCCCTGTGCATTCCAGTTTCCCCCTAGCCCTCCTTACTGCCTTCTCACATGGCTTGCTTACCTTTAAGTCATCTGATATGACTACCCCCCAGGTCCCTTTTCATTTTTACTGTTGTTAGTAACCCCCCCCCCCCCATTGTGTACTCTTCTCCTGGGTTTTTGTTTCCAAGGTGCATTAGTTTGCACTTCTTTGCATGTAATCTAAGCTCGTCTGCAAAAAGGCATACTTTTCCTTCCATTCCATCCACAGTGTCAGTTATAAAGACATTAAAAAGGACCAGTCTCTGTAATGAACCCTGCTGTATCCTGCTAGTAACACCCCTTTCTTTGGAGTGGACTCTATTAACTATTACCCTCTGTGTCCTGTTGTCCAGCCAGTTTTTTATGTAGGCTACCACCCTGGGATCCACTCCCAGGCTGGCTAACTTGTTTATTAATCTTTTGTGTGGGACTATGTCAAATGCCTTGCTAAAGTCTAGGTAGGCTATGCCTGCAGTCCCTCCGTGGTCTACTACTTTGGTCACCCAGTCAAAGAAATCTATCAGATTTGTGTGACATGATTTTCTTGCTGTGAATCCATGCTGCCTTGGGTCCTGTGCCACGCTGGCCTCTAGGTACTCAACAGTTCCTTCTTTCAGGCCAGAAACATCTGCACCCCAATACCCTGTCTCATTGGTGCCTCTTAATTAACTGATGTTCCTTTTTACGTGCCTGGGTTAATGTATGTATCCACCCCACCTCATCATATGTCTAGGGGCTCCCAATGTTACGAAAAGGGAGGGGGGCCTACCCCAAAGAAATCCAACCCAGAAACCTCAACAACCATGAAGAAATGAAATGGTTGTCTCTTACCATTGCTTGGATTCTACTGCAGATAAAATGGAAACTGCTACCCCTCATGACTTTTTCACAAACTCAGGTAGAAAAAAGAAAACCTCTTTTCTCTCTTCTTCAAAAGTCCTCCGCCAGCACCCCAGCCCAGGGAGCACTGTTTTCAAGAGAGCTGAAACTTTAAATCTTCCCCCAAAGAAATCTGGTTAAAAATTCATTAAAGACTCAGAATTTCATCAGTCAATTAAACTTTAAAAACACCCTCAGGCACTCAAAGTTAAGCTACTAAACCAGTTTATTGCTCCTGGGATTCCAAGGATTTTCTAGGACCTGGTTCCAGTGCCTTGCTTAAAAAACTTGTTCAAGCATCCTGCTCCATGGAGCACAACAATTCACAAATTGGGGCACTTGAACTGGGAGCCAAGATGTCTTAGGCAGCATTCACACTTCAGGCAACTGATGAATCCTCAGATGATAGACCCGCAACCTCCCCGGAACCTGCACCGGATGCTCAGAGCCAAACCTACCCTTTGGCACTGGTAAGTTGGTCCCTGAACTTATCCTTTTCTTTTCTTTACCCCTGGTCAGCCTCTAACCTTGTGGAGGAGCAAGATGCTTCTCCCAGCTGGTCCCTTGTCACAGGATCACAGGAATTTCCCTCCCTGACTAGTACTTTCTTTTATTTCTTAACCACCTTCTCCCCTAGGAATAGCCACTTAGCCGCCAGTCTTCTTTCTCTGGATATGGTAAAAGGCTTGACCATATCTCTAGCCCACACCCCTTTCAGCCATCACTCCTGTGCTTGATTTAAGCTTACTGGGTCCAGAGCGCTTCTCAAGGCCTGTCCTTTGACCTGCATTCCGCCTGAGCAACCTGTGCCTGGCACCCCAGGACTTGCTCCTCCAAGCAGGCCCCTTAACTGTGTGGGAAACCTCCAGCACCCCCTTATCAGACCTGAATCACACTGCTACATTGGGAATTGAGAGGAGAGCTGCCACCATCCCTCCCCAGGGGAATCCTGCCACAAAACCCCTAGCCTTGGCAGTCCAAGCCTACTTCCTAACAGGCCTGGAACCCCACCACACTGCCTCCTAATGGGCATTCTTCTTACCCCATCTCCTACTGGAGCCCTAGTGTCTCCAGATGATGCTGCAGACTATCTGAGGCCCTCCCTGTGAAGCACCATCCATTACTGGTGCCACGCCACTGGAGTCATGGTTCTACCTCCACTTACAAGGGGGGGGGGGGGTGCCCCTTGAATTAGGTCCAGCTTGGACTGATGAGCTCCTCCTTGTCTGCCTGTCCTGCCAACTTGCAGCCAGCCTTTCCCTCCCCCAGAACCACCTGAGCTGACTCCTTTTATGGACTATGAGACTGCCCCTAGTGGCAGTCGAATAACACAGTCAGAATTGTGCCTTCCCCCAAATACGTATAAATTCCTTAAACCAAGGGGAGAAGGCACTATGAGCAGGGCCCCTAAAGGTAAGCGTAAGCCCCTCTCAAAGAAAGGGGGCTTACATGTAGATATGTCTAGGGGAAAGTGATTTTACTCCCTTCTCCAGAAATGTCTCTCTGGGTATGAGCAGCCTATAGGAGCAAAATGCCTGCCTCCAGAGAGGGTTATGATGGCTGTCAGCTATTGTTGGGTGTCATTGCCACATGGTTTCATGCACATGAGTATCGCAAATGCCCTAAGAATATTTACTCCCGAGTATACTGGCAGTAGCTGCAGGTCAGTAAGTACAAGACATTGCACTGCATGTAACAGTTCAGTTTTGCTGGCATATCATGGGGGAGAAGCCCACAATCCTGGTTTTTTGCCTCCCTCTCTGAATGTTCCAGATTTGCAATCTTTGCCTTCAGGTAGTGCAAGTCTCTCACCATCGGAGCAGTGGTGTCTTTCTAGTTCTTCACTTCTCAAGTTAGGTCTGTAATTGCAGAGGCACTGTCAATGAGCCATTTGTCATAATCGGTGAGTTTTCTCTCTACAGCAGCGACACTTGTTCTTCTCCTCCCGTTCCCAGTTGCATGGACTTTTGTGAGCATGGCAAGGAGTTGTGAGGCTGGGATGTCTGCTCCAGATGTTCCACCACGCTGTGCAGGCCCAAATCCTGTGATGTGTGCCATTGCCAAAAGACAGCTGTCCAGATTCTGTGTCACAAGCTCTTAGTCCTTTTTTGGTCCCATTCTTTTTGTGACCACTACCTGAGTCAAATCCAGCCAATAAGAAGGCAGGTTTAGGAGACTTTTGGTGATGTCACGCCTGCGATGGCCATGTGATTTCTTGACTCCAGCTCCAATAGGCTTTAAAACATCATAAAATCATCAGATTATCTAGAAGACTGAGTAATAACTGTTAAATCTCACTTAAGGATGCCTAAAAAAGGGTTGGGTTTTCAGAAATTGGCACTGGATAGTGCGGATCCAGACAGCATTTATTCGGATAGCAATAGCTTTCAGACCTTCAGCAAAAGTGAACTCCCGACAGAGGATCTAAATAAGGCTCCCTGTAATATTACAAGGCAGATGGATGCTGTGCTGCAAGAACTGCAGGATTTCAGAAAGGAGACCTGCTCCACATTCACAGCGCTGCGCACTGACTTGGGGAAAATAGAGAAACGACTTGAGGATATAGAGGAGCAGGCCACAAACACTGACGCTCGCCTAGATTGTGCAGAGCATGCCATAATGCATCTCTACCATGCTGCTCAGGGCCTGAAAGAGAAGTCAGAAGACTCGGAGGCTCGGAGCAGGAGAAATAACCTGAGGATTAATGGTTTCTCAGAGGGAGTCGAAGATTCTAACCCAATACAATTTTTATAGCAATTCCTATGCTCCAAGTTAGACCTACTGGATGATGTGACCCTAGAGATGGGTCATGCGCATCGAACCCTGGGCCCAAAGCTTGGCAACTGCCCACGCACCCTCCTGGTCCATTTTCTTCGATACACCGAGAAGGAGATGGCACTACTTAAAGCATGGCAACAGGGGGACCTAACACACCAAGGTCAGAGAATTTATGTTGATGAGTACCCGACCTTGGTTGCTGTAAGACGCCATGCGTATGCTCCAATCTTAAAAAAAACTTAAAGAAGCTAAGCTGAAATTTCGTACTCCGTACCCGGCAAAACTGGTGGTCAATTTAAATGAAGATCCCAAGACTTTTGAGTCAGCAGAAGAGGCTTCTAGGGAATTGGTCAAAATTGGGATCGATATACCCCCCTTCCCCAAGGCAACCAGGCACAACACTCGCAACTAAACTGGCATAGAAACTATGGTCTCAGGAGCCTTCGAGGGAGCAATGCAGATCAGAAGGAGTCAAGGCGATTCAGCAGATTGCCAACAACCTGAAGAAGCAGATTTCGAGGCAGTCAGGAGTATCACAGAGCACCCAAGAAACTAAATAAAGGGACTAATGTGGATACTTTTTTTTTTTAGTGTTACCTAAGTATTTGTCAGGTAGGCAGCCCTGCTTGTCTCCTCCCCACTTGTTCCACTTCCCCCCCGTGAAGGCCCTGGACGACCCTGCTTCCCCCTGATGTCTCCCTCTTCCTGATGCAAGGTTTTTCCCCCACCAGTTGTAAAGGGGGTCCTCTTCCTTCTGATTGCACACTCTTTCATCGGGAGAAATTGGAAGGGGTACTGTGATTGAGACACCTCAGTGGGACTCCTGGCAGGACTCTTGCCAGTGTAGACTCGAGAAATGGGTAGGTGCTGGGGGGCTGGATGAGTAGTTGATGGGGCATATTGTGGGGGGTGAGGGAGGATGATGGAGGGTTTATTGGCCGACCATACATGAGGCTCTGGTGGAATACCTTTTAGCCAGGGCTGTTGACACCCTTTTTTTTTTTTTATTTGACTTCAGTAGAGTGCTAATGTTTGTCCAAAGCTAACTGAAAGTGTATCTGCTCCCTAGATATGTTCTGCCTAACCCTGGAGGAGCTGGGTACTTTTGCCAAAGACTTCTTTTTTTATTTCAGACCCTAGGAGATATGTTCTCCATGGTCTGCCCTGGTTTCGCTAGTGGTGGCCTGACCCTCCTGTGGCACCCCGCCTTCCCATAAGCTGTGCCGGCGGAAGTTAGGGATGCTTAGGGGGGTTGGATGAGTACACCTTGGATGTTGTTTTTTCTTATTGGCTCTGGTGGACCTGCTAGCCCAGGGGGTGAATTTTGGGACACAGTGGAGGGGCCTTCCCCTTCCTTTTTCTTGCCAACCTATATGATGAGGGAACAGATCACTTAAAATGTATGATTATATATCTCTATCCTCCTGATGGAGCACAAGACATGACCACCTTTCATTGCCTCCCCCCAATGAAGAGACATATCACCTCTAGTCTAACCTAGGTTAGACCCCGCCAAAATCATTTGGCATAACGGGGCTCGGTACCCTGCTCTGTTAGCGGGAACTAGCTCTATGGAAGTCCTCAGTTTTGTCCCATCCCTCACCCAGTTGGCAGATGATGGGTGTAAGAAGTTTGGCCTGTTAAGGTTTGTTAGGCCAGTTGTGTTTTTTCTACAGTTGGAGGAAATTTATTCTCGCTATACCCCATTTAGATAGTCACCGTTCCCTCTAAAAATAAACAAATACATCAATGTCAGTGAATTGTCACCCCCTGGATTAGCGGGTCCACCAGAGCCAATAAGAAAAAACAACATCCAAGGTGTACCCATCCAACCCCCCTTCAACAAGTTAAAGCCGAAGGAGGCCTGTCCCCCTTAAAAACTCTGCAAAGAGGGGTACTTCAAGGTTCTATATTAGGGCCCTTACTTTTTGCAATCTACATTAATAACATCGACTACTGTATAAAAGAAGCCAACATCCATCTGTTTGCAGATGATACACTTCTCTACGTGAGTCGGCCAACACCTGAAGCTGCCTGCAATGACCTACAGTCAGAATTCAACCTTTTGCAAAGCCAACTCCTGCAAAAAAAGCTACTCCTTAATGCCAAAAAAACTAAAGCGATGGTCCTCTCTCCTTTTATCCGTACAGCTAGCCCTGTGTCCAGTGGGACAGTTCCCCAAATTACCACAATTTTAGATGAAAAACTAGAATTTGTTACAAAATTCAAGTATCTGGGAGTTTGGATAGACCAAAGACTCTCCTTCATTGAACATATCGAGGACTTGCTAAAACGACTTCGGCAAAGGCTTGGACTGTTTTTTTAGAATCAACCAATTTCTCACCAGAGATGCCAAGAAACAACTGGTCCAATCCATTTTCCTATCATTGGTTGATTACGCTTAACTTCCTCTACAGCCATTCCCCAACTCTTACATGGCTAAACTGGACACACTCTACCATCGAGCACTGAGATTTATAAACAGGACTCCCTTCAACACGATCACTGCACCCTATATGTGCAGTGGGTGGACATCACTAAAGTTCAGGCGCCACAGAACGCCACTCTCTGGACCCTAGAGCCATCTCTAATAAGCTGCTTTACTATATCTCCTGCTGTCTTCCCTGAGTATAATTGGGAAATATGCATTAAGAAGTTACTCAGCTATTACACTTAAGTACCCAAAAAAATCCTGCTTCGGCAGAGGCAGCCATAAGCTCGTGCTACCTACCTTATGGAACGATCTACAAAACCTAAAATTAAGCACTCTAATCGGTATAAATGCCTTCAAGACGCTTTTATTTCATACAGTCAGAGAAGTATGTAACTGCTTCACCCACTAGACCCAGTACCGTGTCTGCACTGGTATATAGCCACACCTAGATCCAATTTTAAGTACTGACCCCAGCTTGCTCCTCACCAGCCTAATTGTTCTCTCTTATCCCCTGTCTTATCAACACTAGGCTCGTCCATCCCTTATTCTTCCTTTCCCAACCTCGGATAGGAGCTCACTACCCTGGGTTGTGACATCCTACCATGCTCCGTACTTTATAGCATTCAATCCCGGGGCTCACATATACTCCTTTTCTCCATCCACCTTCTCTACATCCTGTTTTACTAACTCCTCTCTGTGCACCATGCCCTCCTAGCCTTTTTCCCCCTACCTCCCTCCCTTCCCCCCACCTTCACCTCTTCCTGGTGTATATTTTTATTTTTTTTCTTCCGTTACTTCCTCCTGCTTTATCTTCCTATAGACACTTCTATGTATGTAAATACCGTGTAATCTGTACAATAGCTGTATAATTCTATGTACATATGAACTTCTTTTTCTTCCTCTCTGTAAAGAGTATTATCTGTATTGCCTTGTAAATACCTGTGTTGACCTGTATATACAGTTGTTCATGCTCCACCCAGGTCCATCTTGCAAATGAGCTTCTGCTCAACGATGAACGCCTGGTTAAATAAAGACTTGATTGATTGAACTGATAATCTGTGGTTCAGCACAGAAATTCTTTTTGAATGCCCGAAATACGATACAATGATTGGGGCACCTTTGCAGATTTTTTCATTAAATGTTAATGGGCTGGGAAGCCCGGAGAAGAGAACAAAAATGATTTCATTATTTACAAAAACTCTTGCAGGAATAATATTTATTCAAGAAACCCACATGAATAAAGTGGAACATGGAAAACTGGCTAGGGGAGGTTTTACACATGTCTTTTCCTCCTCCTTCCCTAATGGAAGGAAGAGGGGGGTCACCATACTGATTTCCAGCCTTACCCCCTTCAAAGTGACATCCGAGTTGGCCAACCCTGAGGGTCGTATGGTGGTGGTGCAGGGTTTAATGCAAGGCAGGGAAGTTACATTAGCTAATGAGTATTTTCCCCTGGTTCCACCCAGCAAACTCTTCGATACCTCTTAAATAAGGTGGTCCAACTTACTAGGGGTACCCTGATATTAGCAGGAGATTTTAACATAGCCCCTAATCCAAACAAACATTGACTCCACTAGGGCGACTAGGGACAGACAACAGGAGCCTCACAAATTTTTCAAGAGGTTTGTTCAGGAGGTGGGCTGAGTTGATGTATGGCTTTCCCTTCACCCTAGAGATAGGAAATATACATTCTATTCTGCTGTCCATGGCTCCTGCTCTAGGATAGATCATTGCTATACACAGAAAGAATGCTTAGAAACCCTTAGGGATGTAACTATAGGTGACATTGTCCATACCGACCATGCCCCAATTATAACTAAGTGGGATTTAGGCCTTGAAAAGCGAAACACGTTGTGGAGATTAAATCCTGTTTAACTTAAAAATGCCCAATTTCGAGAATTTCTCAAAGAGAAAATACAGGAAATTTTGAGGGACAACTCAAGCCTGGAAATTACCTCCACTGTCAAATGGGACACACTGAAAGTAGTCTTAAGGGGCCACCTTATACAAAACTCTTCCCTCCAGGCAAAACAGCGGAGAGAAAAACAATCACATTTGGAGGCGACCCTTCATTTTCTCCAAGTCACCCACCAGCAGGGGGATTACTCAGTAGAGGCCCAGTTAAAACAGGTCAGGCAGGAGTTGGAATCTTTGGTTCGGCAGAATACAGAGGTGGCATTAGCCTTTTTAAGGCAAAGATACGGGGAAGTAGGACCGAGAGCCTCCCGCCTATTGGCCTGTAGGCAACGCTGGCTTACCAATATTTCCACTATTAGGGACCCTACATCAGGTATTATCTACTCTGAAACTGGCCAGGTCACTCAAATTTTCTGTGATTATTATAGATCTCTATACACAACAGACCATCCATCAGACTATGGGGACATTGGAACCTTTCTTTCACCATTGAGCCTCTCTAAATTAGATGCGGGCCAAAAATCCTCCTTAATTTCCCCGATAACACACCCTGAATTGAAAGAAGCTATTTCATGATCCAAAACCATGAAGGCCCCGGGCCCTGATGGGTATGGTACAGAATTCTATAAACAGTTAGAGTAAATACTTGCCCCATCCCTCCTAAGGGCCTATAATGATGTATTACAGGGCTCTGTGAACCTCCCCCCAGCTGGTCATACGCAGTAACATCCCTTATTCCCAAACTGGGTAAGGACCCACAAAGTTGTGCAGCATATTGCCCAATTTCAGTTTTAAATGTAGATTATAAATACCTGATGTCTATCCTGGCTAAGTGTCTGGACACAGTCCTTCCCACAATAATTAAATTAGATCAGACATGTTTTGTTAGTGGCAGATCCACTACAGATAACACTAGAAGAGCCCTACATTTAGTACATGAAATGCAAACCACAATAACACCCTCCATCCTTCTCAGCCTTGGTGCTGAGAAGGTGTTCGATAGAATCGCGTGGCCTTTTCTATTTGCTGTTTAGCCAAGATGGGCTTCCCCGCTCTGTTTATTTCCCTGATAAAAACACTTTATGCATCACCTCAGGCCTGTGTGAAAGTTTTGGGATGTCACTCCCCTTACTTTCCCCTGTTTAGGGGCACCTGTCAGGGTTGTCCCCTGTCCCCTGGTTTATTTGCTATTTTCATTGAACCCCTGGTGCAAGCCATTAGGGACTCCCCGCGGATAAAGGGAGTGCAGATGGAGGGTATGGAGCACCGCATAGCTCTTTATGCGGATGATGTCCTGCTTTTTTTAACAACCCCCCCCAATCAGTACCACCAGTTTTTGAATTACTAGACCTTTTTGGCAAATGTTTGGGGTATAAACTTAATACTACCAAACCGAAGCATTAACCTTTCATTTTTCTCCCTCCCTAACACTCAAACAGGGGTTCTCATTCCACTGGGATGTAGATAAATTAAAGTACTTAGATATATACCTCTCTCATCAGGCAGCTGATACAATTAAACATAATTATGATATGTTTCTTGCTCAACTACAGGCAGACCTAGTGGGTTGGAATATACTCCCCTTGAACTTACTCCAGAGTGTTGACGTGATGCGGATGGTGACTTTACCCTGGGCCCTTTATTTGTTTCATAATGTGCCAATAAGTATTCCGAATAACACCTGTGGGGTCTGGAATAAACTTATTGGCAGATTCATCTGGGCCAGTAAATGGCCATGAGTGCAAGCTTCTATCCTTTACCTCCCTAGGAAAATGGGTGGGCTGGCCCTTCCTAATTTTAAATTTTATAATTGAGCCACACACCTCTCATTTATAATCTGCCATTTAACCAGGTCTAACCCTGTTCTGTGGAGGGAAATTGAAGAAGGCTTAATGCCTTTTAAGCAGCTAATTAAATTTATGACATACCGAGTGCCTCCTTCCCGAATACATGACCCGGTCCAAATGAACCCTTGGATCACACACCAACTGAAAGTTTGGAGTGCCATACGTAGACATTTATCTCTTTCTTCATTTCACCCACTCATCTGCCTTATTACCCTAGTGGAGGATTTCCATCCAGCACTATATGATCACACATTTGTCACTTGGGAGCATTTGGGGCTCACTAATCTTACTCAGTTCTTAAGTGGGCACAGTTTAAATCTTTTCTGAGCTTAAGCCAAACACACAGTCTGAGATGCCAATGTTTTTATAGATATTTGCAACTAAGAAATTTTTGTTATTCTCTACCAGTTCGGATACAACAATTTGAATGCTCTTCCCCACTGATTTCCTGCATCTAATGACTCATACAAGCTGGCAATGCACCCCATATGGTTTCTGTTTTGTATAAGGCACTCGTGGAGACCCTGGGAGTGAATAGCAAGGGTATATGTGCTAAATGAAGGGAGGAATTTGGTTTTGACATTTCAAAAGAAAATTGGTGTAAGGGCTGTCTTTCAATAGCCAAACTTACATATTCTCATAAATGGAGGCTGTTTTCCTGGCAGATATTGACCAGGTTCTTCCGTACCCCTATAGTGACAGCACACTTTACCCCAACACAATCAGGGGCTTGCTGGCAGTTGTGTGGTGAATCAAAGGCACACCAAACCCATATATTCTGGGCACATCCCTTGATACAAACCTTTTTGACTTCATTACAATTGGAACTGAGATCCCTCTTTGGCGTTTCACTCACCCTATCTGCAGATTTATTTATCCCTCATATTTTTCCCTTAGAGTGTAAGGAGCCACTTACACGATACCTGTTGGGAGCACTGTTGCTAACGGCCAAAAAGGCCCTAACACAACATTGGCTTACCCCTAGTATCCCCACAGTGTCGGAGTGGAGAAAAATTGTTACTCGGATTTATAGATCAGAAAGAATTTTTTACCATCTAAACGATGAAATTGACTTATTTACAGTGAAATGGTCTCAATGGATACTCTATATTATGTCCAAAGATCCCTCTTTTGTTCATTAAAAGAATGCCATAGAAAGAAGGGATATCGGGGGAGGAAGAACTCCTGAGTTCAACCCTGAACAATTTAATTGATAGGGCTAGATTCCCAGGTATTAGAGTAGGGGCCTGGTTCAACTGTGTAACTCAGCCGAATTAATTATGCATAAGCTAGAAAGTGCAGTATATGTTTTATAAGTTTTTACAGCAACCCTGCCTTATTAAATTATTTAATAATTATTTGATATTTAAATTCTTCTTTCTGTAAGTTCTTTCCTGCTGTCCTTCACTAAGACACTGTACATAAGGTAATTATAATGCTACATTAATTGATTTATTATGTAACCATAAGTAACCAAAATACTCAATGAATTGTGACTGTTTCCCTTCCCCCCTTTTTCTTTTTGTACCCCTCTCCCCAAGTTGTGAAGATTTTTTTGAATAAAAATTATAATAACAAAAAAAGAATGCAGGTTTAGCAAAGCACAGTAGATATGCATGTGTGTGTGTGTGTGTGTGCACATCAATTTGTGGGAATAGATGTATGAGTATTTGTGTTTTTACTGTGCATGCGTGTGTGTGTGTGTGTGTGTGTGTGTGTATACGCGTGTGTGCTTGGTACATCTAGTAGACCTGGGTGTGAACCTCAGTTTGTATACCTGTGACTTTGAGCAAGTCACTTAACTTCCTTGTGCTTCTGGGATAGACCTGGAAAGGAACTTTGGCTTAGTGTGTCTTTTTTGGCCACAACTGGTAAATTAAATGAATACATACATTAATAAATGATTACATACATAATTAAAGACTAACTTAGTATATGTGTTTTCAGAGTGAGAGTATGTGTGCACGTGCATCAGCATCGCTACATGTCAGTAAAGTTGCATTAATGTAGCAGAGTGTGCGCAGAGGGGATTCTGTGCGCACTAGTGTGTTTATGGCAATCTGTGTTTGTGCTTTGAAGTTGGTACATGTCAGTGTGTGCATTAGTGTTTGAGTATGTGTGTTGTGAGTGCATTGGTGCATCTTTGTCTGCAGGGCTGGAGAACAGACAGCTAGCGAAGGGGCCCCTTAAAACCTGAAGGAGTTTGTGGGCCCTTTTCCCAGTGTCTTAACAGAATGTGGGTAGAAGGGGGATGGATGGCAGGGTATGGGAAAGGAAAGTGTTAGATTAGTTAGATATGGCCAGGAACACAGAGAAGCAAGCTCTCCAGCTGTCTCTGAATAATTTTTATTTGTTGATAAAGTGCATAGTGCATCAAAAAAAATAGCAAACAGTGGCTGCAGCTAGATGTGCAATCAGCCCCAGTGCTTGGAAGTAACAGTCTCTTCCTCAGGGTGTGTGGCTACCAAAAGAGGTGTCACCTTAAACACAACAGAACAGTAAATACTGCTGTGCATCAATTTAACAATGGTGAACTAAAACCAGAATTAGAAACATTCTCAATATATTGCAGCTTGCTGTTTAACAGTTTAGGATTTGCATAAACAAAAATATGTTTTTAATGCAATATATAAACAAAAACAAGGTGCTGTGTCAGCTTGTGGTCCGAAAGCAAAACAAAATGGTTATATTAAATGCACTCTGGAAATAGAAAATAGAATTTCAACCTTAGGTGGTCCTCAGGAAATGTCTAAAAGACAAAAAACAAAGTTAGTGTAGAGGGGAGGTAAAATAACAGATATGCATGTGAGGAAAGAATAAAGGGGAAGGCTCAGGGGGAAGAATTGATAAATGGCAAGATTAAAAGAGAATCTGTGAACCAAAAAGGTGATGATGGGAAAGACAAGGCATAACAGGAATGAAAGAGCTAGAGAAGTCCCCAGGTGGCGACTAATTAACAGGGCCTAGTAAGAAGGCTGAAAGGTGACAAATATGGGTGAAAAAGACAGAGATGGAGACGTGATAAAAATGAAAAATAAATTAAATGTGTATAGATACAAGCAGACTTTAGGGAAAACAAGGGGTGGCTGAAAGATGTTAGTAGAAAATAAGTTTATCATTTAAACCATAGAGCTGCTGGGAGCCAAGGCAGTTCATCAGCTTGGTTTCCATGTTTTTTCTATGGTCAGAATCTCAGAAGCCCTGCTGAAGGACACAAACAGAAAGGTCATTGACACCATGGTCCCTGGAGATAATGTGGAATACTTTATTTTATTTATTTGTTAGAATCTTGGATAAATACCTTTGAGCCAATGGCTCATTTACAAATGTTTCACGTCAGTATGCAAAGAATAGAAGTACAGTTTGTGTGAGATTGGCAGGCAAGCAGTTTGATTACAAAATTTAGTACAGGGTATACATGGTCTAAAAGCTACAGGTGATATAAATAACAGTTAGAACAACACAATCAAGCATACATTTAAGAATGATGAGTCACAACAAACAATATTTACATGAATTAAAGCTGCCAGAAAGGCATTGTCAAAGGGAATGGTGGAGTGGAAAAATTGAGTTGCTGACAGTTATGCCAGGTAGTGAAGGAAAGTGGAAGAGGGAGAGTGGGTGTAGAGGGGTAACTGGGAGGGAGGTAGAAGGAGAGGTGGGAGGAGGCAAGGATCAGGGAACAAGTGCAATATTGGGTGGGGTGAGCAGATTAGAAAAGGGAGAGAGGAAGGGAGTTGAAGGAGGGTAAGTGAGGAAGGTGGTGGACCAATGGGTTTATTAGTGTCTCCATTCCTGACTGCCCTGTAATGTTCCCTGAAATGGTTAGCAAGGCGTCTACTAGCCTCTCTGATGTAAATGGCTGCACACTTCCTGCAAAGAATACAATATACCACATTAGTAGAGGTGTATGAGAACTCCTTGGTGATGTGAAAAACACTTGTGGGATCCCGAATTTCAGTCACACTAGAAAGAAATTTTCAGGTGTAGCAGCGAGTTCTGTTGTAAGGTTTGGTACCTGGTAAGGAGGAACTGTTAGGTGTAGGTAGGCTACTTTTTACCAGGAGATTCCACAAGTTGGGTGGCCAGTGGTAGGAGGCAGTAGGTGGTTCTGTAAAGGAAGCACCAACGTTAGGGGCAGTTTGCAAAATAGGAAAGTCACTTGTGATGATCCTGTGAAGAGAAGCAGTGTACTCTGGTGGAAAGGAAGCACTCGTGGAAAGTGCTGTTCTTGCATGACAGTATACTTCCTGAGGGGGTCAAGGTTATGGGGCATGTTATTAATCCGGGAGAGTGCTCTGTCCACTGTGCTTTTAGGGTACCCCGTTGATAAAAAATACTGCTCGGCAAAATCATCCTCTTCACTGCATAACTTGCAGAGTCTAAAAAACTGTGAAAAAGGTAGGCCATTCTTGACATGATACATGTATGTATATGTCTGTATGTGTGTGTGTGTGTGTGTGTGTGTGTGTGTGTGTGTGTATACATACATATATATATATATAATCATATAACAGTATTAGAGCTGGCTGACAAAGCCCAGCATTTTGAATTGGCCCTGCAATGAAATCTTCACTCTCCTCTAAATTCTGGCAGACTCTTCATAACCTTCCCCTCCCAGCCCTCCCCAACACTGTGTTGTTTGATGACTCACCTGTTGAGGATCTGTCCTCAGTTACTTCATTTCTCAATTCCTTTTTCACTAACTGTCCCCTTCCCTCATGCCTGTTAAACATCCCTACAGTATCCTTTGCCCCCTCTATCATCTGAAGTCTTTTGCTTCTCACCTGTTTCTGTGCAGGAAGTTCTCTAAACGCTCAGGATTTCTGCTTCTGATGTAGCTCATCTTCCCTCTCACCTCCCAAACCTTTCTTCACTCTTAATACTGTACCTTAAGCATGGAAAGTTGCCTGGGTGCTACCCCTACACAAAGAAGGCAATTCCTCGCCCCCTGGCAATTACATTGCCCGCACTGCTGGATGTCCACCGGGGGGTTCAGATAACCAGGTTTTCTTTGGTAGTGTTGCTGAGATGACTGGGCACCAAATGAATCGGTGATACAGTAGGTATCAAGGAGCCAGAGAAAGGCATATCTGTACTGAAAGAGGATACCACCAGATCCAGAGATGAAGCAAGTGGAGGTATGACTGCTATAGGCTGAATCTGGGAATTGATTGGCAATTGAGGAGGCGGCATAAGAGGGATGATTGTCTGCTCTTAAGAACTGTAAGATGATTGGAAATGTCAAACACCAATGTAGCGAGCTGGGAAATATCTTTCAGTTCGCTGAGTGAGTCAACATCCAGAATGGAAGGTGTATCCGGCACATCAGGTGCTCCTTTACTTTGAGCTTTAAGGAATAAATCATATAATTCCTGCTTTTTGGCATGAGTGATGAAAACGACGCCAAGCTTCTGTAATTCAACCATCAAGCGAGGGACTGTCCAGCCTTTCAGGGAGTGCTTGGTTTTGGAAGTGTTTTGGGGGGACAACAGCAGCTGGAGCCGGCCCCTTGGACAGATCAGAAGATGCCATAGTGCAGTAGATGGATAACCTGTCTTAGTATTATGAGACTGCTGCATGACCTTGATTGTGGACGAATAAGTCCTGATCTCTGCATAGACAGGATGAAAGGTAGGCGGCACCTCCACGTAGGTAACGAAAGAGCAAAAGTAGGAGTGGATGCCTCCATGTAGGCACTCATATTGAAGGAATGAGCAGCTAGACAGTAACCTCCACATAGGCACTGTTAGCTGATGAGCTGGAACCCCCACGTAGGTGCAGCTCGAGGCCGTGCAGCAAGGTCTACAGCAGGGCAAAGAGAATGGCTGAAAATCAAGTGATTATGCAGGCAATCCAAATGCCAGAAGGAGCAGTCACAAAGGAACAGGAACCAGGCTGTAGGTAGTGTAGATTATGTACTGCCGCAACTGACAGAGCACAGGCTGTGGCAGAAGTAGTGCAGAAGTACTGGAACTGGGCGGCACAGCACCCAGAAGCAGCAGATCAGGCAAAAGCCAGGTGACATGAGAAAGGCAGCAGAAAAGCAACCAAAGAAAGATAAAGGAAGAGAAGCAGCAGACAGGAGACAACAGCAGAAGAAAAGGAGGCAGGAAGTGCGGGGCACCGAGTGGTGGAGCCACGAGCATAAAAGCCAAGTGGCGGAGCCACAGGTGGAAAAAGAGGGCGGCGAGCTGTAGGCAGAAAAGAGAGAGTGAGCAGCGAGCAGACAGGAGGAGACAGCAAGCAGCACAACCAGGTAAGGCTCAAGGGTACAAGAAACAAGTGAATGAGCAGAGCAGAGTAGAACCAGCAGGCAGCCCCCATAAGCAGTGAAAGCGAGCAGAAAACCACACACCTGGCCCAGCATCAGAAATGATGGCTAAGCGCCGGAGGTTTGGCATCTTGAGCTTTGTAGTCAGGTATCCCTTCTCACTGAACCACGGGTTGGGGCCCATCAAATATCTAAATATTAGGTCAAAAGTTATTATCTGCACCTGCCCTCTTCTAAATTGTAGAGCCCACAGTTCTCTGATAGGGTCTGCACCCTTATGTCAGCAGTGTGTATTGTTTGGATGGCTTTTCAGCTCTGTGTGTGTGTGTGTGTGTGTGTGTTTCTAAAGCTAAGCTCTTAATTCCCACCTCCAAAATCTATGCATGAAAACAAGTAAAATACAGTTGCACCCCCCCCCCAACCACTACTAATAACAACCTTTTTATAAATAGGAAGATCTTTAAGGACCTGTTAGGTTTAGTGGGCTATTTATATTAAAAACCTAAATTGTCTAGTGATCACCAGTTTTTTTCATTCTAGAATGGCAGGAGACCTTCAGGAAGAAGAGCCTTTCCTCTAAGCAATGAAATTAAATCTGTGTTGTGGGAATATCAGTGAAAAACCAGTATTGCCCTTTCTCAATCTCGTCCTTTTGTTCCCCAGCAACTGAGCAGCATTTCAATTTCACTTGAACTCAAAAAAAGGGACAAAATTCTCTAAGTGCTTGCATTTTCTGAAATGCAAAAACGTGCTGATTTATAATTCAGTTAAATCGTTGTTTCGTATTCTCTCTCTCCTTCTTTCTGTCCCTTTCTCTGTCTCTCTCCCTTCCCGGTTCCAAATACATCTTACAAATGTTGGTTCCTCCTGTGGATGACCTAAGCTCCATGACTGCAGTTCAAACACAACATACAATGGTACCTGAGCATGTAACAGTTTTCCTATAACTTTTTTTTCTTTTTTTATTTTAGAAACTTTTCTTGTGGTGGTTGAATTAGGGTAAATTAATTTTGCATGTAAAACTGCTTTGATCATGTTGATAAAAGTATTTGTATTACCAACTGTTGGAGCATGTGGCTCCTGTATGTAAACCCTATTGTATTACCAACTGTTGGAGCATGTGGCTCCTGTATGTAAACCCTATTGTATTACCAACTGTTGGAGTATGTGGCTCCTGTATGTAAACCCTATTGTATTACCAACTGTTGGAGCATGTTGGCTCCTGGATGTAACCAAACTGTTGGAGCATGTGGCTCCTGCATGTAATTGTTGTCTTATGGATACCCTGTAACTCTCCCGGGTCACTCCTGAAAATAGGCATGTTGCTGTCTAGTGTGCTTACCTGGTTAACAAAAGCAAATAAATAAATAAATGTTCTTCACAGGTGACACTGCAGGATGAAATGAGAATATGTTTATTTCCGATTTTGTTGACCATTAATTTCTTGGTCAAGAAAAACTAAATCAAATACACATTCTCATTTCATCCTGCAGTGTCTCCTGTGTACATGACCTGTATTAAAGACTTGGTTCACTAACCTCACCTACCAGGAGAACATTCTGACAGCGCCTGCAACTTAAGTGCACCAACCTCACTGCTCCTGACAGCCTTACACCAGTCCTCAGTTTCTGCAGTGTGTACAGTCTGTGGATTTCTCAACATCTGCACCACCAAAAATCAAAACAGCCTTGAGAAATGTGAGCTTTTGGCTATGGATCTACACCTTGCATAATGCAGCATTTTACCCTACTAAACTCAGACACACGGAACTCAATGATTCTGGGCTCCAACTCATGTTACGAGTTATCTGGCTAGCCTACTTTGTGAAAGATGCTAAAACTGTTCTCCTGTATTCTTAGACTGTACTCTATTCTTTAAATCTGTACTGTAAAAATATGTGTTCTCCTATATACTGCACTGATTCTTGCAACAAGTTCTTTTTACACATTCCGAAGAAGGGGGGTTACTAGTGGAGTACCTCAGGGTTCAGTACTGGGTCCAGTCCTCTTTAACATCTTTATAGGTAACATTGCAGAGGGTCTGGAGGGAAAGGTATGCCTCTTTGCAGATGATACAAAGATCTGTAACAGAGTTGATACACAAGGGGGGGTAGAAAGGATGAGAAGGGACTTGGCAAGGTTAGAGGAATGGTCAGACATGTGGCAACTTGGATTCAACGCAAAGAAGTGCAAAGTAATGCACCTGGGAAACAAAAACCCAGGAGAAGAGTACACAATAGCAGGGGAGGTACTAACAACAACAAAAATGGAAAGGGACTTGGGGGTAGTCATATGAGATGATGTAAAGGTGGGTAAGCAATGTGAGAAGTCAGTAAGGAGAGCCCGGGGGGATACTGGGATGCATAGGAAGGGGCATCACAAGTAGAAAAAGGGAAGTGGTTATCCCTCTGTACAGACAGTTGGTGAGCCCCCATCTGGAATACTGTGTGCAGTTTTGGAGACCCCATCTATGCAAGGACATAGACAGGATGGAAGCAGTCCAGAGGAGGGGAACTAAAATGGTGCAGGGTCTGCATCAGAAACCATATGAAGAGAGACAGAGAGCTTAATATGTATACCCTTAATGAAGGGAGGGATGGGGGGACATGATAGAAACTTTCAAGTACCTCAAGGGAATCAACAAACTTCCGGAAGTTTGCATCTTTCAGAAAAAGAGATGTGTAAGAACAAGGGGGCACAATAAAGATAGAGGGGCGATGGCTCAGGGGTTATGTGAGGAATTTATTTTAGTGGTGGATGCATGGATCCGCCTTCCTGGGGAGGTTGTTGGGTCTAAAACAGTGGGGGAATTCAAACATGCATGGGACAGACATAAGGCAATTGTAGTGGGGTGTTGCAGGAAGTAGGCTGTTGGTTAACTAGGATCTGTAGTTTATCCAATAGGAAGGGAAATGTGCAGACTGGGTGGACTAAGTGGTCCTTATCTGCCATCAAAGTCTATGTTTCAATGTTTTACTGTACGTATTGTGTATGTACATGCTGAACTATTAACCTGTGGCATGCTGTATATATACATTCACCAATCTTTACCAATTCAGTGTTATGTAATGTGCTTGGGGCCCCATATTCAAACAGTGCACAGAGTGACACTCAAAAGTATGTGACGTGGGTGACTCTGCACGTGAGACACAGAAAATATACTGGAAATGGCAAACCACGGTGGTAACCAGATGTGCAAACCACCTGTCGGGGATCATCGGTGCAGGAAGGCATGGCAGTTTACGAGGAAATAAGTTGTTAACTGCTGTTTTAATAGGTCATATTGGCTCAGAATATGGTAATGAACTTTACTTAACATGCATGGCACTGACAACTCTTCACCGGTACTGAGTCATAATTGTGCAGAGTAAATCTTGCACATCAAGACCACATTGTCAGTAGTGCATATGGGTTTAGAGCGACAGGGGAATATCAGCCATAAGAAAGTATTGCTACCCCCTGACACTCACCATGGAGGATGAAGTGGATGTAGCCACTGCTGGTCAGGTGCTCAGTTGAGCTGTTCCAATGGTGGAGTGGCTAGAGCACCTGACCCTGCAGTGTGTGGGCTGGGAGGATTGTGGTTGGATTCCTTGCTGGGAAATCTTTTACTTTTAATACTTTTTTTTCTTGCCCCTGCGTCCACACCCCCTTTGAGTTTATTTATTTATTTATTTGCTTTTGTTAACCAGGTAAGCACACTAAACAGCAAAGTGCCTATTTTCAGGAGTGACCTGGGAGAGTTACGGGGTATCCATGAACACAAGGTTACATACAGGAGCTTACAGTAGAGGTTACATACAGGAGCGACATGCTCCACCATTGGGTAATACAGCAGTGAACATCAAATAACAATTAGGAATTTGCAGCAAGAACATCACAAGCAGGAGGAAAACATCAAAATTATAGGGAGTAGACGCCTGTAGTGAGAGAGAAGACTTGGTGCTAGACCAGGTTAGGATAATGGTTAAGAGCAATAGACGCCGCTCCACCTGGGACGGTAAGTGTCTAAGGAGGGAGAGCAGCAGAGGAGATAGGGAGAACTGCATTCTTGGAGGGGGGAAGGGGTGCCTGATTTATGCTTAACACAGGCAGGTTGATGTGTTTTTAGGAAGTTCCATAGGGAAGATTTGAAGCAAGGATGGGAGGGGCACGAACACTGGTAGGGAGGGAGTTCCACAGTTTTGGCACATGGACGATGAATGCCAGATCCCCTGGGAGTGTACAGGTCTTGGGGACCAGAGAGGCCTGAGTAGTGCGTGATCTGAGGTTGTAGACAGGGGAGCCGTGTTTTAGGGGAAGGGCGAGCGAGGCGGGAGTGGCTGTTCTAACTATATTGTCAATGAAGTAACCAAGGGTGTAGGTCCGGAGTTTTTCTGGGGGTAACCACTCCAGTCGGGACTAGAGCTCACAGAGGTGCATGAAGCAGGGACTGAGAGTGCGAAGCGGCATATGTTGTAGGTGGTGTCCCATTTGGCAAGGCTAGAAAACAGGACAGGGGCCAAGGCAACAAGCCCACAGGACAGTGTGGGAAGGAGAATCCCCTTGGCAATAGCAAGCTGGGCTGCGGGGGTGAGGCAGTCTTTAGCTCTTTAGGCTAGGCTGAGCTTGACGTTCATCTTTTTACAAATGTTCCAAATCAACGAGGAGAGATCGAATTGGGGATCGAGAGTGACACCTAAGTATCTGAGTTGATTGTAATAGTTCCAGGTGGGGGGTAAAGCAAAACAAAAGAATACCTTTTGGATGTTACTGCATGCTGTTTGTTGGTGCGCAGTCCTAATGTGTGTGGTTTAGTCCGCAACATTTGACCCCGTGCTCTCTTAACCATATTCTTAGATGATATTCACATATCATTAATAAGGTTTAGCTGAAAATCTGGTGACATCCAGCAGACCAGACCTGGGTCTGAATCCCACAGCTTCCACTTGCATACTGTGTGACCCTGAGCAAGTCACTTAACCTCCTTGTGCTCCCAGGTCGCTCCTATAAAAAAGCTTTCAGCTTAGTGTGCTATACCTGGTTAAACAACTAAATAAAAAAAAAAAAAAAGTGCATTGCTCCTACTAGTAGATGGGCTGTGGGCTGCATAGTACAGCAGAGCAAGTTAGACCCATGTGCTAAGGGTGAATTGTAGTCAGTATATTTTTGACCACTTTGACCACAGTGAAACCACTGTAGTGCTGACTTCATGGAGACCAGCATAATGGTTTATGTGCTCATTCACAAGCCACTGCAGATGTTTTAGTGAGGTCTGTTGGCCTCACAGGTATCACATAAAATGTGTACTCCCTCCAGAAGGACAACTGCATGGTGCTCCAGTACATGGTTTGTTCCATCCCCTATGTATACCACTACAGTAAGACTTGCTTGTACAGTGAGCTGATAAGTGTTTTTCATGGTCCGCATGATTTAAACATTGATAGTACATTTTTAAGCCAGTCCAGTGGCACTGACTTGTAGTGCACTGCACTGCCAGATGGAATGGCCTCGGATCAGATACTGATGCTGACTCCCTTACTTTGGGTCAGTGGGGTTCTGAGCATGCTGACAGATGGGGGATTAAGACCATTTGCTCAGCGGCACCTCCTATAGACTGTAGAGAGCCTTAACATCACTGATAGCCTTGTGATGCTGACTTCTCCACAGGTCACTGCAAGTGTTTAGCATACCAAAAAGTGCAAGGTCATGCACCTAGTGCAGAGGAACCCAGGTGCTGAGGATAGCATGGAAGGAGTGTGCTGTCAGTCACCTGACAGGAAAGGGACCTTGCAGTAAGCATATCTGAGGACCTCAGAGTGGTACAGCAGTGTGACAAAGCAGTAGGTAGTGCTAGAGGGGTGCTGGGGTACTTAGGGAGAGGTATATCCAGCAGGAGGAAGGAGGTGGTGTTGCTGCTGTATCACTCATTGGCTGACCCCACCTGGAGCACTGTGTCAAGTTTTGGAGGCCACACGTCAGAAAGGATGTAGACAGGATGACATGATAGAGACCTACAAGTACCTCACAGGGATAAACAAGGTGCAGAAGGAAAGTGTCATTCAAATAAGAAGGAGCACCAGGACCAGGGGGCATGCAATGAAACTGTGAGTTTAAGAGAGATGTGCAGAAATATTTCATCACTGAAAGGATGGCAGACACTTTTAATCAACTGCCAGCAGAAGTGATGGAACAGTTGGGGGCTTTAAACATGCATGGCATAAACATAGGTGTATATTAGAAAGTAAGCAGGGAGAAGGGTCACCAAAGACCAGTGAGTCTGTAGAGACAGATTAGTGAGAAACATCTGGGCAGACTGAGTGGGCCAAACAGTTTTCTGCCAAAAAATTCTATGTTTCATGACCAAAGTGTCAGAGGAGTTGTGAGTAGCAGGAAGTGGGGATAAATCCGTGAGTGACCACAAGTGCTGCACTATCTCCTGCTGCTTTGTGTCTCCCCTCTTGCACCAGTCGGTATATTTCTCCTCTGGGTTACCCCAACTGAGGGGCCAACAGGAGGTAGTAGTTGGAGCCGATTAGCAGGAGGTCTGGTTGGTAGGCAACATAGAAAATGGAGACTAGGTGGGGTTAACGGGACAAGGGCCACCTAACCAAACTTGGTTAGTAGGCTGGAGCCAGGTGGGGTTGGAAAACATGCACAAGAACAAAAAAAGCATGCTTTCAAACAACATGAAGTCTTGCTATATTATGACAATTGCAGTTTGTCCAACCATTAGAACTGCTCCGGAGGTGAAATATTTAACTCCATTCCATGAATGGAACTTAGAGCACGAGCTCTAAAGAGAAGCTCTGTCTGTGTTGTTTCAAACCTGAACTGTCAGATTCTTTACTCCGCCTCACTGAACAGTCGTTCCGGAGATTTCTCCTACTGCTCGGTTCATTTCTCGGTTTAAACAGTGTTTTCTCGGTTCGATTCAACCGAGAATAGTTTTATTTTAACCATAAAACCGATCGGTTCAAGCTCTGTCTGTGGTATCGTAAGTAATTCATATTTTAATTCTGTGTGGAACTTGTAAGTTTTATCGGTTCGGTTTTGAACCGATCAGCTTGGTTTAAAGCTTAAAGTTTTAAATGAGATTTTAGAGTGCGGTTCCCGGTTCTTATCGGTTCTAAAAAAAACGGATTTCATTACGGTTTTTTCCAATACCCGTGACACGATTAGAAACCGATAAGGGTGTCTTGCCTGGCACTGCCGTTTAAAGGGCAAGTTTTTCTGGTTAGGCTGGCATTATGTCTGAGAAACCCAAAAGAAAAAACGGGCCCACTGGGTTTCAACACTGTGATGTCTGTGGGGAAGTCTTTGCCAAGGCTGACCCACACACCACATGTGTTTATTGTCCGGGGTTTGACCACCTCCAGGCAGACTGCCAGATGTGTAGAATTTCCTGCAGCCACCCTGGAAAAGAGATTGGGCAGGCTCAGGGCAGAGAGTAAAAAGTCCGCTGACCGATGGACAGCCGGTTCGGTGCCAACCGAACGGAGGGAGTGCCTCTGACCAGGGCGAGACTTCCTCAGGCAAACAGCTGGCTCGATGAACCAGTTCCAGTAAAGAGAACAAGAAAGTCAGCAGGTTTGGAGCCCAAAATTTTACTCCAACTGCTGCAGAGATAGCAAGAGCTATTCAGATTGTCCAGTCACTTTCTCTGGTCCCGTCCGAACCGCCACTATCTGGTAAAAGGTTGGTTCGGTCGGTTCCATCGGTTCAGGAATATGATGTTGAGGAGTTTTATGAACCAGAGGAGGGGGAGGATAATTATGAACAGTATGAATGTGACTTGGAGGGTCTGGGTGTGCCCATTGAACCGGACATCTCCCCAGACAGACCTTTAGAATCTCCCCCTATGCTTTCTGAGTCCCCCTCTCATTTTATGTTTTACAAAAAAGTTGCTGAACCCTCCAGCTTCCTTTGGAGGAAGCTGTGGATGAGCAAGAGGAGCCTGATTTTGTAGAAATGATGGATATACTAGAGTCTAGGAGATTGTCTATTCCTTTGCATAAGTCATTTAGGAAACAAACAATAAAAATCTAAAAACTCCTAATTCTGTGCCTCCTGTAGATAAAAGATGGACAGAAGGTACACACTGTCAGGTCCTGATACAGAATTCCTTTCTCAGCAATGTAGTCATGTTAGTAGTTCAGGCTGCAGCCTGTGATAAAGCTAATATTCCCCTGGCTCACATCCTCCTGACAAGGATTCCAGGAAGATTGATGCCATGGCAAAAAAACAGTACATGGCAGCGTCCTTGGGACTCAGGCAAGCAAATTATATGGCTTATGTAGCAAGGTATCAGAAATCTAGATGGGATACTGTTATGGAATTAGCCAAACAAGCCCCTGGCCAGCTTGCTAGTGAGCTGGAGCAGGTGGCTGCCGATGGCATTGAGGCTTCTAAGGTGCAGTTTCATGCTGCTGTGGATTTTAATGATGTTTCCTCTAGAGTCATGGCCACATCTGTAGCTTTTCGTAGGTTGGCCTGGCTCAGGTGTACTAGCCTGTCACAGGATACCCAGACTAAGGCTATGGATTTTCCTGTGGTGGGAAATTCTCTGTTTGGGGAGCAGACAGAGAATTATATGAAAAAGATGGATGAATATAGGACTACCTATAAAAGTGCCCAAGCCAAGGAGCAGCAAGCCACTCCCCAGAAGCACACCCAGGGGTAGGGGGTAGGCCTTTCTACAGGCCTTTTGCAAACCCAGGCCTCCTCTGCTTATGCTCAGAGGGTTCTTCAGAGCAGTAGCAGGCAGGCGTGGGCAGGCCTGCCCCACCCCTCAGCCTAAAAGCACTCACAAGCAGGCACCCTGATGGGGTGCCCAGGGCCGATTCTCCTTTACCAGTAGGGGCAGGTTGGCTTACTTCAGTCAGAACTGGGTGTCTTTAACTTCAGACAAGTGGGTTCTGGAAGTAGTAAGCCAGGGTCTGGTTCTCAGCTTTAAAAAGTTCCCAAAGATGAAAATCAGGCCTTTTTTTTACCTGCAAGCTCTTTAGAGACCTTTACTCTAGAAGCAGAGGTCTCAACCCTGTTAGCTCTCAGAGTGGTAGAAAGGGTTCCTCCCCTACACCAGGGCAAGGGTCTGTACTCCAGATACTTCCTTACCCCAAAAAGAGGAGAATGGCGGCCCATTTTAGACCTCAGATATCTGAACAAGCATCTTTTGAAACCAAAGTTCAGAATGGTAACTCTGGCAATGATTTTACCCTCTAAGGCCAGGGATTGGCTAGCTTCCTGGACCTCAAGGATGCCTATTTTCACGTCCTAATCAGAAGCTCCACCGAAAGTACCTCAGATTGAACTGCCCTCAGGTCATTACCAGTTCAGAGCAATGCCCTTCGCCTTACCTCTGCCCCAAGGGTATTCACAAATGTCGGGCAGTAGCAGTGGCTCACTTAAGGAGGCAAAGGATTGCTGTTTTTCCTATCTGGATGACTGGCTCATTGTAGGCCAGTCCCCAGAACAGGTAAAATCTCACCTGCAAGTCACCCAGCAGCTTCTCACCTCCTGGGCTTCCTACAAATCTACCAAAGTCGGTTCTGGAACCAGTTCAGGTACTCACCTTCATAGGTGCAGAATGGACACAAATCTGGCCAGAGCTTTTCTCCCTTAGAAAGGGTAAGGAACTTGGTGGCTCTGGCCTCCTCCTTCACTCTGCAGGTCTCTCGACCACCAATACACTTTTTGCAGCTCCTGGGGCACATGGCTGCATCCACAGCTGTAGTGCAGGAGCAAGATTTCAGATGAGAGACATTCAGTTTCACTTGAGAGCCTATTGGTCTCAGAGAAGAGACCCCTTTCCAAGTTGGTCCCAGTGACCCGAACCTTGATCCAGGCCTCCAGTGGTGGCAGGATCAGAGCACTTAAGACTGGGGTCCCCTCATTCCCCTTTCTCACACTTTGACCCTCACTACGGATGCTTCACCCTGGGTGGGAGCCCACATGGGCGACTTCTCCACTCAGGAGTGTGGTCCCCCAGGAATCTCTGCTCCACATCAATTTTCTGGAACTCAGAGCTGTCTTTTTAGCACTTCAAGCATTTTCTGCTTCTGTCCAGAACAAAGTGGTACAAGTCAGAACAGACAATACCACAACAATGTGGTACATCAACAAGCAGGGGGGCACTCGGTCTTTGGCCTTGTGCACTGAGGCAATGAAGTTGTGGTCTCTGGCCTATTCCCTGAACACTTCACTCATAGCAGTTCACCTTCCAGGAAAGGACAATGTCCTAGCAGATGCTCTCAGCAGGATTTCTCAGGGCCATCACGAATGGTGTCTGGATCCTCAAGTACTGGGATAGTCTTTGTCAGATAGGGCACCCTCAGATAGATCTTTTGCAGCCCCAGACAATCACCAACTTCCACTGTTCTGTTGCAGGCCCCAGTGTTGGGGCCCAGTCCCCTGGACGCCCTTCTCCTGGATTGGGAAGGAAGTTTCTTTTCTTCCCTTCCCTCTCTATTCAAGGTGTTAGTAAAATCAGATCCCAGCCTTGCAGGGTGATTCTGATTGCCCCAGATTGGGCCAGGCAGCCCTGGTACCCACTCCTTCTGTCCCTGACAGTCCATCTCCCCTGTGTCACCCCAGGAATCACAACCTATTAACCTGTGCCCCAGGGAGAGTTTGGTATCGAACCTCAAATCCCTCAACCTCAAGGCTTGGCTCTTGAGGAGTTAGAATTTGCTGACCTACACCTCTCTCAGGGTGTTCTTGAATCCTAAAGGCTTCTAGGAAGCCTTCCACTAAGGCTACTTATAATTCTAAGTGAAAAGGTTCTCCATTTGGTGTTCTGGGAAGCATATTTCAGAATCTGCTGATTTGCCCATTGTGTTAGATTACATGGTCCATCTTAATTCTTTGGTCCTGAGACCAGCTACCCTGAGAGTTCATTTGGCAGCTGTCTCTGCTTTTGTTTCAGCAGGAAAGCCATCCTCTCTTTCCGCTCACTCTGTGTTTTCAAAGTTTTTTAAGGGATTACTTCATACTAATCCACCTTTTCGGGATCCGGCCCCTGCCTGGGACCTTAATGTTTGCATTGCCCAGTTAATGCAACCCCCTTTTGAACCTCTGTTTTCTGCAGAGCTAAGTATCTAACTTGGAAAACTGTTTTCCTAGTGGCTATCACTCTGCAGACACATAAGTGAGTTGCAAGCCTTGTCAGTAGAAACTGACTTTATTTCTTCCATAGGATAAGGTAGTCCTGAGGACTAACAGGAAGTTTTTGCCTAAGGTGGTTTCAGATTTCCATCTTAACCAATCTATCTCCTTCCAGTGTTTTCACTGAACATTCCTCTTCTGGTGAGGAGATTGCACAGTTTGGATGTTAAGAGGGCCCTTAGTTACTATATAGAACGTACCAAGGGTCACAGGTTCGAATCCCACCAACTTTTTCTCACTTATGGTGAGGTTGGGAAAGGGAAACCTGCTACTAAGAGATCAGTTGCCAGGTGGATTGTCTCTTGTATCCAATTTTGTTATCAGAAACTGGGCAGAGATCCCCCCTCTGGCTTGAGGGCTCATTCTACCAGAGGTACAGCCGCGTCTCTAGCTGCTGCCAGAGACATCCCTATATTGGAGATATGTCAGGCTGCTACTTGGAAAACGGTATACACTTTCACCAAGCATTACTCCCTGGATGTCCAGGCTAGGAGAGATGCTCGGTTTGACACAGCTGTGCTTCAGAGCCTATTCCCTAAGTAGGTTCTGTCCCTCCTCCATGGAGGGTACTGCTGTGTAGTCTGTAATTGTTCATAATATAGCAAGACTTATGTTGTTTGAAGAAAAATTACTCACCTTAGTAATGTTGTTTCTTCTAATGGAGTCTTGTATATTATGACCTCACCAGCCTGCCCCTCTCAGAACTTCTACTTGGGTATGGGGTGGGCAGCCTAGTGTGGGCACTATTTTATGCCCCTTTTATGTGTTTTCACCCCTTCTTGGGGTTTGGGGGTGTGGTGTTTTTCATTTTTCCTTATATTTCTCTCATATTGTTAAATTATACTATTAATTCTGGTCCCTGACTTGAGTCTTTTGTGTTGGGACCAGCAATGGGTGTTAATATTTAGGTAGCCAGTTGGCTAGTGTAGGTTACAGCTCACACAGACCTTAGTGAGTTTTGCTCGTAAAGATCTGACAGTTCAGGTTTGAAACTACACAGACAGAGCTTCTCTTTAGAGCTCGTGCTTCTAAGTTCCATTCGTGGAATGGAGTTAACTATTTCACCTCCGGAGCAGTTCTAATGGTGGGACAAACTGCAATTGTCATAATATAGCAAGACTCCATTAGAAGAAACAACATTACTAAGGTGAGTAATTTTTTCTTTTGAGCCTTAACTAGCATTGTGCAAACAGACATTTTAGTGATTTAACCAGGCTTTAAGTATACCACTGCACCTTACCTGCATGACTGTATCTCTTTTCGTGCACTCCTGCTATGGCTTAGCCCTGGGTCTGATGCACTGATTGTTTCCACTGCACATATTGATGTTTCCAATAAAGGAATTTGTGTACTAACCATAGTGCTCGCATTACTGTTACAGTATAACGAGCACAAACATAGCTTGTTGCAGAGTGTTTGAATATGCTGCATTCTAAGTCCAAAGATCGGCAGCCTGTACATAAAAGTTCATATCCTGTTCTAGCTATGTCACTAGAAGGGTAATTAAATGCAACAAAGAACACTGATGGAAACCTGGATGCAGTCATATTTAAAGGAGCTCTACTTTAATTATTTTAAATCTAAAAACATGCTAAAGCAGATTAAAAGGGGCAGGCATCTTATAAGACATGATAAAAAGAACAACAAAAATGGAATAACGTTGTTTTTAAATTCCCATTTTATTGGCTTAGACTGTTGTACAGCGCTGTAACTAGCAATTCATAGAATACACACAAATGCAATATTTCATGTACTGATCCATTAATGTTCAGTACAGTAAAGACTTAATGCATATTGTCTTGTTTTGCCTCATAAAAATCTTTTTAATTAGAAACAGATGGGCGGAATTCACTCCTTGAAGAAAATAGCACCTGCTTTCTTTTGTAACAGCTCTGTTGGTACAATAAAAGGTATCAAATCATCTGTGTGGCTCTTGAAGAAAGTAGGTAGCCCCTCTTTCATTCTCAGACCCAGGTTTATCTCCTGACCTTGGTGTTGGTAAAACATGGCAAGAATCATTGAGACCCTAGCTCAGGTTTACCAACAAAGACATCTGTTTTAACAAATAGGCTTAAGGGTGCCTGTATCTTAACACTAGGTCTGCATAGATACTTTTGACAGTTGTACTTTGAATGCCTGAACATACATTCCATATCTTAGATATTGTACAGTAAGGAACAGTCTGAGGTTTAAGAGGCTTGTTGTTACACTGGGTCACACTTGGAAATGAGTTTTAGCCCATGGTGCCTTTTTGGCAAAACATTCTAAATCCCCCCTCCAAAAAAAAAAAAAACACCATTATAGAATCTTTGATGACTGAAGATTTTAGTCTGGGCATTGCACTGTGACTCAGGAAACCAGGGTTTGTGTATAAGTCTTGGAAACAGAACACTGATTTTTTTTTTTATTATTTTTATTTATTTAAGTCTCAGAAATACAGTGCCTTGGAGTCGAGAGACTCATTTTCAAAGGCACCATCACAGAGACTGCTCATACAGAAAATAGAGTACACAAAGGTTTCAGACAAGGAATACAAAATGGGAGCAAGGATAATACAGAGTGAATATACTAGCAGTAAAATAGAGACTTTAGCAGGAATCGCAGCAGCATACTAATTGCTATAGAAGGAGAACATTTGAGGAAAACACATTGAATGGCAGTAGGATATTGTGAAAGCAATCAGAATAGGACTTTAAGTACAGAGGTTTAAGGAATAAAGCTAGACAAAATTCAGGAGATAAGAAGGGAAGTACTAGAATGGTCAGTGCACAAGGCAGAGTAGGCATTGGCTTAGTCACCAGTAACAAGCAGAGGTGAGAAATGGTTGGGGGGGATGGAGGGATAGGCACCCACCCAGGCTAGAGACAGTGACAGCTGTTGGTATCAAGTAGGTGCTAACTGAGTTTGGATTTAAAATGACCTCTCTTGGGTTCTGCCAGGACATCAGAAGGAAGGCCATTTAGCCAAAGAGGTACTCTGTACATGAGTGCTCACTGCCCTTGGGTAGTCCTACAGAAAGGGACTTGGTATGAGGCTTTGGTGGAACTCCTGGTACCATGGGGTTAATGGTCTGAGTAAGGAGTTTTGTGCTGAGGAAGGAGTAAGACCAAGGCATATCTTTTTAGTCAGTAGGCAGGATTGGTTGGTAAGCCTGCCTTTGAAGTTTAGCCAGCTAGTTTGGTCATAGAGGTCTCAGGTGTGGGTGAGACTGATTACACCTGTGACCAGATGGACAGCTTTGCTTAGGGCAATCTTAATTATATTGTCCCCTATGCACAAATATGCAGAGTGGGTACATGCTGCATATCTCAAGCACACAACCCACTCCACACCTGCCACGCCCACTGTGCCCTCTCCATGGCAGTCACTACACACATACGCCCCCCCCATGCACCCAATCCATGGCCAATCACACAGCTCCATGCATGAGCAGACCAGGGGGCAGTGGGAAGGGGCAGGCCAACACTCCACGCAATACACAACAGTGTGGAGTGCTGTGCAGGGAGGGGCCAGCGGCTACGCTAATTCCAGGCAGACGTTGCCACAGTACGAGGCCCCCAAGATGACAGTGGGGATCTGTGAGCCCCTGGTATGAATGCTCTTGATGTCGGGGCACACCCTGTGGGCAGGGGGTGGGGGATGGGGCACAGGCCCCTTTGGTGCAGTCGGCGCAGTGCTCGCCAGCTACAAACATGGCACCCCACAGGCGCAAGTGATTGAGTGCAGGGACCTGGGTGTCCAGTGGTTTGGCCCCATGCCCGGGTTCTCTGTTCCACACTCGGCTGCTCTCAGGGATCCTGTATACCTAGGGGGACAGAGCCACATAAAGGGGCTATTCAAAGGCCGGCATTGGTGCATATGGCCCACACACAGAACCCCCACAAGTTCACAGCTGCGCGCTCGCCAAAGTGTCACTTGCACTTTTTTGTGCATAGGGGCCATTAAGTATAGTGTTAGTTGCAGAGCTGTTGATGACATAGAGGATAATGTATGGTCTTTGGTTAATAACCACGCTGTAAACACTTCAAGAAGTTGCCATGACATCATTATAAACCTCGAGAGCACAGCTCGAGATGTTTTCAGAGGTCATGGCAACCTCAAGAAGTGTTTTCAACGTGGTTGTTAATCAAAGAACATACATTATATTTTATAGAGCATGGACTACCAAGATTGTGTAATCCCAGATTGAATTACTTTACTTTACTGAATTACTTTACAGAACATTGATTGTTGTGGGCATTTCGATTGTTATACCATTGATATGACATATTCAAGAAGGGTTAACAACAGAGTGATGTCATAACAGTGGCATAACAAGGTTGTAATATGCTTGATTTCAGTTAATAATAAGGGCTCCCCATGCATTAGTCCCATAATCAATTATGGAAAGGGCCAAGCTTGTTACTGCAAGGCAAAGGGCATCAGTGGTCATACAGTTCCTGTGCCTGTAGAGTAGCCCAGTTCTTGTGTTCACAGCGCTACAGACTAGGTTGACGTGTTCATGATAGGATAGAGAGCAGTCAAGGGTTATCCCAAGATTTTTGAAGCTGATAACTTTCTACAGTGGTAGGTGGTGGCAGTTGAGGATGCTCAGGCACGCTTCCTTATGTTTGTTTTGGTGGTTGGCGAATAACATCACCTTAGTTCTTTTGTAATTCATTCTGAGTTTGTGGAGCACAAACCAGGACTCTGTTTCAGTAAAGTTCTTTTGAAGGGTGTTCTCCAGGGGTAGGGGGACTGGGTGGCTGGAAAAGATGACATCATCATCTTCATAGAGGAGCAGATTGCTAGAGCAGACTTGTGGAAAAGTGTTGAGGAAAAGGCTGAAGAGAAGGGGACAGAGAATAGAACCTTGGGGGAAGCTGGACCAAATGGGTAGGCTGGAGGAAAGTGTCAAGGATATTGACACGCTGTGTTCTCCCACTTAGGTAATTGGTGAACCACCCAGATCTGCTCCCATTAGCTGTTAGCCTGCAGCGATTTTGCAGCAGTGCAGGCCTCTTTCTTCCAGTACAAGCTGGTTATGAATTACAAAAAAACAAAATCATTGCTTTTTGCCAGCCATCATAATAAACAAAAATCTACCCCCTTAATCATACGTAGCAACCAATGTGTCCCCATTGAGCAGCTTTTTACCCATAAGTACCTAGGCATAACACTTGACAGTACCTTATCCTTTTGTGAGCATACTAGCAATGTCTCCAAGATGGCTAACTCTAGGTTAGGGATCCTCTACAGGCACAGGCAGAGCATGACCCCAGATGCCCTTCGACTCGCTGTCACTAGCGCTGTGCTCTCCATAATAGATTACAGCCTAGTCATCTGTGGCTCAGCTACTGAGTCATATCTTAAAAGTATACGCATGCCCATTAACAATTCCTGTTGTCTAGCCTCAGGTGCACCCAGTCGCACACATACATGTGATCACTATGCCTTACAAATTTGCTGAACCTCAGTGGTAGGATTACTTATCTCACCTGCCTACTTGTGAAGAAAATCTCCCTGGGACTGATCCTCCCAACCTCTTGACAGTTTCTCACTATGTTCCCAATTGGTGCAGCACCCAGAGTGCCTTCAGGCATACCTGACCCCTTTCTGTTGGACCACACAAGCCTAATGGTCCTTCTGATTCCATGTTCTGAGCTAGCTGAACAGACTTCCTGTGGGCACTCTAGAAGAACCTAAGATGAGCCCTTTTCAAACAGAAACTCAGACACCACCTTACAGCTATTAGCAGCTGTGATTGCCACACATAAGCCCCCATTTCAGCCTTACACGCCGCCTGCAGCCTGCACTATTCCCCCACCTTGACCATCATTCCCTGTCCTGTGTCTCACCACCCTTTTTTCCTTCCCTGTCTCTCCTTTCCCTTTCCCTCCCTGACTCTCCTGTCCCTTCCCTTTCCTTACTCTCCTTCCTCCTCCTCCCCTCACTCTCCCACTCCTAACACTGCCCACAGACCCCCTGCTAGCCCCTTTCTCCCCATCTCCCCACTGTCCTCCCTGTCACCCATCAGTCTCCCCCCTTATTTTATTTATTTTATTTTCAATCTAGGAATTACAATACCTTTGAGCCGAGGCTCTTTTACAAAGGTTCCACTACACTACACTAAAATCTCCCACACTACACTCCCTCTCACCCCTCAATTTTCCCTCTCATCTCCCACTACCATCCCTGACAGTTTCAAATTTCTTGACAGCATCACTTGCTGCTCTTTCCCCTTAGGGCACCTCCCTAATTCCCAAAACCTACTGCACTTCTTACTGTAATCTGAATGTAACATTTAACCTGATTGAAATTTTTTGCTGTAACCCGAATGGTAACATTTTTCAGCTGATTGGAACTTTTATTACAGATTGTAATCCCAACTCCATGTATCATGTATTCTACTTGCAATGGGCCTGATTCTAGAAGAATGGTGCAAGTCGCCACCAAAAGTGACCTGCACCAAACACAGTTGTGACATGGACGTTATGCCCAATTCTAGAAGGGACAGGGTCCCCACGGCTAAGTCCTGTGACTTGTGACATGTGGATGGCTACGGTAGACTAAGGACGTACCTGAGTTGCATGTCGCAAGTCACTTCCCCTCAGCTGGCAAGTGCATGTGCCCCCCAAAACCCTGCAGGGCAGCATTGTCCTCCCAACCCCTGATTCCCATACTGTAAGTGCCCCACAGGACATCCTGCATCCCCAGTTCCCCAATCCCCCAAACAGTCCAAGTGCCACAGGGCTGCCCACAAACCCCATGCCCCCGAACCCCACACATCACTAAGAGACCAGCAGGGCAGCTCTGTCCACCCCCTGATCCAGTCCACGACCCTGAGACACAGGTCCCTGTAGTGCTACAAGATGCACAAATGTGGTGCACAATGCAATTATCCCTGGTAGTCTAGTGCCCCCCCTACGCACCCAGCAGTGCCAGTTCACCCCACACCCTGACCTGTCCCCAGCTGGTGATTTGGCACAGTCAACCTCTCACCTCCATGGCCAGCCACCGACTGAGCTCTGTATGAACGCTTACTGTATAATCGTGCTCAATGAATGAATCGTACTCGGGTTAAATTTTTACATTTTTGGCTTTCGGTTGGGAGGCAATCTATAAACGGAAAGTGGGGGTAAAAGTGGGACCAAGATTCAAATGTAGACCAGATGAATTAGGAGGATTAGAGATGAAGTCGGGGGAGGACACCACTAAGGTCTGTAAAGGCAGTGTTACAGGGGTCAGCTATGAGCTGGGAATTCTTGTGTTATAACACCATTATTATTTGACATAGACGGAGGGGGAAGTGTTGAGTTTACCAGTGCAATCTTTTAAGTTATCCAAGAATTTCCTCCTATTCCCCCAGATGGAGGAAAGGCTATCTTTGAAGTGGGCCACTTTAGTAAGGCAGGTCAAGTAAAGGCATTCCTGATAGTCTTGTACCTCTGCCAGTCTATAGGGATGCTGGTGGCCTGTGTATTTTTCCAGAGGTGATCCCATGTGGCCATAAGTTTAAGGAGTGCGAAGGTGATTAGGGGTTACTGGAACCTTTGATTACCCATTTTACAAAGGTGCGATGATATCACAGGCCATATCAAAAGTGGAGATGAAATACGCCAAGGCATGGTCAGTGCTGTTGGCTGAGTGGATGGGGGATGAATCAGTGTAGGAGGTAGTCCTGGAACAGCTTTAGCTGTCCTCTTTTGAGGATATGATTGTACAGTGGTTATACAGGGAGTCTGTGACTGTACAGTGGTTATACAGGGAGTCTGGGGGAGCGGTATGACCAGCGACACAGAACTGGAGAGTGGTCGCTGAGCAAGTCAGGAAGGACCTCAGTATTTGAGAATCTCTCCGGGTGGTTATTAAATATAAGATCTAATGGGGTACTGTTGTCTGGCCTATAGTTGACCCTTGTGAGAGAGGTCACAAGCTGAGATAGGTCTAAGGCTGCTGCACCATCCCTCAATGAGCTGGCTTCGGGGGCCAAGCAATTATAGTTAAAATCACCCAATAAGACTACCTCAGAGCGATTGGACACGTTGGAGATGCATTCCAGTACAGAACTGAAGCCATTTGTGATGTCTCAAGGGGGGATATACATAGATAGTACTGTAAGTGATTTACCCTTATAAAATGGATAGGGAAAACCATGGCTTCTAACTGGATAAAAATGAAGTGTCAAATATGTTCAACACCCAGTAAAAAACAAGTACTGGCAATCAGCCCAGAGTGTTGAATCCATTCCCTCAATGGGATGTTCACTGCCTAGCATAGAATGTTGTCATATGTACAGTTAGCCATCTTGTTTTTGAACCTGTGAGTGAAGAACAACTAAGCCTGCCATGGCCACCAACTCATCTGTGAATTTCCATGGTAAGGCGCATGCCTGTAGTTCTGTGGGGGAACAGTTCCTCCCCCACACCCTACAAAAAATGATCAGGCTACCACCGCTCTGCTTAAAGCGAGTCGCACTCGCTGCGCTCACTCCATGCTACATGCTGGGGCTGGCTTCCTTCTTCTGTTCTCTGCTTCCCCCCATTCCCTGTGCTCCCGTGCTTTCTCTGCCCGTTTTTGTTGCCTTCCTTGCTTTTGCCTGTCCATCCCCCATTCCTTTCTTTACCTTTTCTGGGGTTTCTTTTTCTGCTTGCCTCCAGCACTGCAGCATGTCTATGTTAGCCCCACTGCTTTTACTTGTCTTCTGTTCCTTCAGATGCTCTCCATGGCCATGGCGTTCCTGCTCTCCTAATTCATGTGGCCTGTGCCACAACTGCTGCTTGCTTGGTCCTCTCATCAAGGCTGCTTCTGGACCAAAGTGCTTTTGGGCTGTGATGCCCCAATGGTCAGCCACCATTGTGCTGCCTCTGGGCTTCCTTACACTGTCCCTGGCAGCAGCTCCCAGGATGGGACTCACACTATATTTCTTCCTTGAGCTATACCTGCTGCCCATATGGCCCTGCGCCGTTTGTTGCCGCTACCTGCTGCTGTGCAGCGCTGTGCCTCCTGCCTTTCTGTCCTGCTCCTTGTGTGTTTGTTTGTTCCTTCTATGTGGCTAACCACTTACCGACAGACTGTACAATAGGGGCATTTGTGAACAACTCCTGGTGGAGTCCCTCAATTCATGCTGCTGCCCCGAACTCCCTGGTCAAACTCATTCGCTTGTTCTCATTGCCTGTTATCACTTGCAGAACTTTCTACTGTGCTACAGGGCCATGGTGCATGCTTCAAACAAAGGAGTTCCTCCTGGTTCCTTCTTCCCATTTATGGCTACTTCTGGACCAGTCCTGCTTCCAGTCAATTTTATGTATTCTACGTCCGCAAGTCAGATTGTGTGTACTTGCTGCTCCACTCTACCATATCCTACAGTGCCTCACTTTCACAGTCATATTAGTTTATTTTGGGACTACACAGCACTTTTAATTGGCCCTGTAGGAGGGGTGATTCAAACATGTGTGGCCTGAGCACATGTTTTCATGACCAGCTGGTGGCATGAGCTGTTTTTTGCACCATCTTAGTTGATTGAGGTTCATCATACTTATATTGCATATTACACTTACCTGTTTCGCCCCACATGGTGCCTGGAGGTTTGGCTATTTCTACTCTACACCTGCTTCGCCCAGCATTGGGGCCTGGAGGTTCGACTATTCCTTCTCTACACCTGCCTTGCCCAACATCGGGGCCTGGATGTTCAACTATCCTACTGTGCACCTGCCTCGCCCAGCATTGGGGCCTGGAGGTTCAGCTAATTCTGCTCTACACCTGCCTTACCCACCTTTGGTCTGGAGGTTTGATTATTTCTACTATACTCCTCTCTTGCCCAGCTTGGGGCATGGAGGTTCTGTTCCTTCCTGTACTTGCTTCACTGGACTGGTTGGAGGTTTCCAGACTTTATAACCAACTGTCCCATTACTGCTTCGCCTACTCAAGACTGGACGTTTCATTGCTCCACCTCTTCAGCTTCACGACTTGCATCCAGCTTACTCACCTTGCCTTCAGGACTGTATGCTTCCATGAACTTGCACATCAGAATTTGGACCAGCCCTTCAGATCGATTCTGCATTCTACTGGATTCCACCTACCCTTCTCAATATATTGCCCTGAACATCAACATCTCCAATGAGGACTTGCTCTGCATCTGCTACCATCCACTCACTGGTCATTCACCATCAGTACTGGACTCCATTTGCTCTTGCCGACCTTCTGGTCTTCCTTTCTTGGGGTTTTGGACTCAATACATATATGTATATATTACTCATTTAGGATTACTCTCCTTTAGTATACCCAGAAGGACGGGCAGGTCAGTAGCCAGGGGTCCTCAAAGGTTTCCCCCCAAGGTTTTTTTTCTCCCCTACGTGCTACAGGCCACACTCTCTGGAGCTGAAGGAGATAATCATACCTGCTATCATTTTTCCTTTTTGGGGGATCTCATCCTACTCGACTAAGCATCCTTCCTAAGGTGGGATACAGAGAAAGGGCAAAACATCAAGTCCTAACAAGTTGTTATTCATCAGTTCAAGCACATAAGCACTATGCATATACAATCCAGTTCATACGTACTACAATCACTGACTTGCTTATATCTATGCTGAAGTATCTAAGCACTAGTCATTTCATATAACTTGTATACCTTGCAGGCATTGTCCTGCTTACTGGTCCAGCCTATGTATCCAAGCATAACCTACATCATTCAGCTCTACTGTACGTAGCACAACCACAGAGCTATGAACCACACAGAACCTTTGTCTAACTGAAGAAAAGCTATAATACATATTTAACAAACCTGAAAATGATGTTGTTGACAACAGCAGTGAAGATGTTCCACCTGTCACAGTAAGTACCGAGCAAGAAATGTCAGTCTCAAATACTGTGCCAGCCACTAGCAAGTACAACAGTGACAGAAAATGAACTGAATGAAACTGAAGACTCAAGAAGCAAGCAAAACACAAAACGTTCAACATGGGGTATAAAAATATTCAATGACTGGTCTGCCACAAAACAAACAGATATACATTTCAAAACTGCAACTCCCAACTACCTAAATGACATTTTTTAGAAAATGTTATTTGGAAGTCCACAATGTTGACAGTAGAGTGTTGAGCAGGCTGGGGTTCAAACCTAACCCCCAGCTTGCCTTCTTAGGTTTACTCTATGTACATGGGATGGCCTTTTGATGTCCCAAGACTTTTGGGAGCAACCACCTCATTCAGAAATTTTGCTTGAATCGGGAAGTCTAACTGGGTGTGCATGTTAGCATGCACTTGGCTGCGTGTTCAGTTAAAACCACACTACCTCAATTATGGTCTAGTCTATTTGTCTGATTACAATGATCTTATCCTAAACCTTTGTAGTTGTTTTTCTTTTAATTTTCTGGTACAACTTATATATGCCAATAGTCACAAGTAAGCTTTACTCCTGTATTGTAAGTCAACAACGTTATAAGTAAAAATATTTAACCAAAAAGAAATACCAGGAAATGTCATATTGTCTTAATTCTTTACTTAAAAGTCATATACAGAATTAACATCATTTGGATCAGCAGTGCAAGCAAACTATATTTAACTGGAGATGAATTCTCTCCTACTTTTAGATAAAATCATATAAAAAAGTAAAAATAAAATAAAATGCAAGCATCATCCCTCTTTGCTCATAATCAGAGATAATAGCAAATTATAAACACACAGTGTCATACCTTGATGTTGCAAATGAAGTCCTAGGCAGAAGGACATGATGTCACAGCTCCTTTCTCTCTCTTCCCTCCCCCTTTAGCTTAAATGAGTTTAAATTTACAGTATGTGTTTTTTGGATGTACATTGTGTTATACTTCTGGTTGAAGTGTGTCTCGTGATTCACTTCTGGTAGAAATATGCCCAGTGATGCACTTCTTGTAGAAGTATGCCCCGTGACCATGACGCATTTCTTGTAGAACTGTGTTAATCATGCAAGGTGGCAACAAAAATATCTTATTTTAAAAGTGGAATGTCATCTCAGATTCTTGCTTTACTAGAACATTGTTTTGTAAGCTCTGTTTTTTGCTACTGAGGAAACTGTGGTTTAGCTAGCATTCAGTCTAGCACTTCCTCAAATAAAATCTCCTCATTTTATAGTTTATTTCAAACAAGACATGCAGATATATTTTTTCTTTTAACACTGTAAACTGTTACCATCAAAAAAAGCTATAATCATTCTTGTTTTAAATGTATCTTCAAACTGTTTATAAGGCACACTCAATAATAATAATAATAATATTTGCAACTTACAAATGTTAATCATATAACTTATGTGCCATATAGGAAACTGCTTTAGCCTGCTGCTTTCTTGAAGCGTTCTTTTTCACTTCCTCAAATACATTTCCCCATTATACAGCTCATTTTAAAACAATACATTTTATTTAATCTATAAAATGTTAATGTTGCAACCAAATATTGCAAAGAAGCTCTAATCATTTTTATTTAAATATATAATTAAACTATTTTACAGTAAGACACACTAAATTTATTGGCTAAACAGAATTATGCTTGGCAATAAGAATGTATTTAATTCAGTTCAGGAAAAGCAGAAGTAAAGCATTTTTCAATTGTCATTATTTAATTTAGAGAAAAGTCCATAAGTCAGATTTATTTGTTGATTTCTCTCTGGGAAATAGTGGTTCTTGCTCCATCATGTCCTCTAGTTCTAAGAAAAGCTGCTTCTTTGGAATATTTGGATTAGGCAGTCCAAATAGGGACTCAAAGGGATTGCAGGTTCTGCAATTTCCATCCCTGTCTCAAAAATATATTGGAGAATAAAATTCTGGATTTGCTGGTTGATGCAGAGCAAAAGTGTTGATAATATTAATCATGAGACAAGTGCGTCCTTTACATTGGAATGAGAAGCAGTGGTTATAATCAGGATGTTGTGGTAGGATAGGAACTTTGGTGCTGTCACTTAATTGATGTCAGGACACAGGATACAGTACATCTGGCATGAGAGCTGGTGAATTGTTGAAGAAACAGAGCAGTGGCAGAAATATTTTTTCTCCTTATGCCAATGGGGTTTGCCTACCCTCTGTGATGTCACAACATAGTTATGACTATATAAAAAATGGCACATGGACGTTATTGTGCTGATGGTCATTCTCTGAAAGGTAACAGAAACAGGATGACAGCAAAGGTGCACACTGTCTTTGGCAACTACAGAACAGTAAGATAATAGCGAGACCAAGTACCACCAGTACTGTATGTAAAGGAGATAACTAGGAATACAGTGGTTTAATCTAATTTTGTAAATGTTAACTGTAATTAGGGAACTGAAGCTTCACTATGTGCTGCTGCAAAAATGTTTAGGTGTGTTAATATGAGACTTTGTGTATTGTGTATGCATTGTATTGTGTATTGTGTGTAGTTGAGTGCTTGTTAAAATTGCATGTTTTTATTTGTAAAAGTAAGCTTAAAAATTAGCATAGTTCCTAGAACAGTGCTGAATTTGGGTAGAAAGTCTTGAATGAGGCCTTGTTGCGTGGTAGTAACTAGTGGAGCTAGTAATATGAGGGGGACATTAAACTATTTTGCAGTGCAATTGTAATAAATTTAATCCAACAAGTTATAAAGGAAAGATTCCACAGACATCTAGCTAAAGTGATGTGTGGCAGAGGATCCCAAGCTTGGTTGGTGATTTCTGTGTCTGTTTACTTCACACTTGTTGTTGTGTAGTAAAACTGGTGGCCCAAGTGATTTCTACAAATATGATTCACCATCAAGAAGCCCAGTACAGCCTATCTGGCATTCACTGAGCCACCAATTAAGACCAGATATTGACATTTGAAATGCACTGGCCCCACCAAAAAAGAGAACATTTTGCAACTGACACTTTGAAATTAACTTGAGCCACAGAGACAACCACGTAATTAAGACCATGTAGAAACAGTTAGTAACCACTGGTAGTAGCCTGGTAAGATTGTTGGAGTTATGAATGGTACTGAGTTGATAAAGTATTAGTGTTTCTATGGAAGCTGGGCATAAATGAGGAAGATAAACATGATAATGAATAATACTTTAATGATAACTTTTTGCAACAGTTTACATGTGGAGCATTGCTGAGGTTTGTTCTTAACGTTACGTGATGCTGCATGAGATATAACAGATTCATCGAACATGGAATAAGCAGCATTTGTCTTCTTTAAGAAGAGTTTTGAACTCCCGGTGTTGTGTCATACTGAAATAAAAACACTAGATGCATTAATAAAGGTAGGAATTGGTAAGCATGTGCTGTTTGTACCGGAAACCAAGCAGGGTAGCCAGAGGATGTACTAAAAAGAATAAAAATAAAAATCGTAGAACAAGCATTAGTTGGTAGAATCTTAAAAGGTTTCATTTCTTCTTTCTGTCTACTACCCTTGATGGTAGTTTTCACCTAGTGATTTTTCCACTCTGTAACAAGCTTTTTTTTTTTTTACAGTTAATTTATTTATTAATAGATATTGACATTTGCAAATAGTACACAATACAAAATCAAATATGAATGATATTACACTTTGTATACTAGGTAGTACAGATGATAATATATAAAATATGATGAATTACCAAAATACCAATGTACTAATTCACGTAAATGCTATCCTAGAAGGGTTGTGTAATTATACATTCGAAATTATTTTCTCTTTTTTGTAACAAGCTTTAAACCTTTTAAACATGTAAATAAACAATTTGGCCAGAGTAAACCACCAAACAAATGGTAAGACAAACGAAAATAAAAAAGCAAAACAAACAATACGTGGTAAGAGTATGATCTTAAAAGGTGTTGTTTATTAGAAGTAAATTCACATGGGCTTGGTATTTTTAAGACCCATGGGTGTTTAAGATTTTTTAAGCAAACCCATTTTCTAGTGTTATATGGGTTTACTTAGAGACTATACTTATTACCCTATTTAAAGACAGTTGTGCCTGGTATTAGTATCAAGGCCCATTTGTGTTTGTATGATATAAAGTGAAAGACCATGGTTTGTAAATGGTTTACTTTTGAGAGACATGAATGCCACTGATACGCTTTTAGTTTAAAATTTATTGTAATACTGAGTACTACAGTGCCAATTAATACCATACTGGTCTTTCAATTCAAAAAAACATGAACCTTTTTAAAATGCAAACCTTGAAATGAATGGATGTGAGAAGGGATTCACCAATGAGGAAAGATCTCTTTGTGAATGTGTCCACAGGAAATTTGGCTCTGGCCACCACTGCAAGGAATGTCTTCACAAATTGCTTAAAATGATCTTTAATAACCAAAACAAAAAATATAAATATATATATATACACACACACACACACACATACACATACATACACACACACACACAGTATATGTATATGTGCGTATATGTGTGTATGTATATATATTTTATCTTCACTGAGGGATAATGGCCCCACTAAATACTCATGTATCCCCAGGGCTGATGAAAACTTACTTGCAGGATGGGAGTGGGAACTGATTTGGCCTGCTCATATGATGACAGGTTACACAACAATTGACCTAATTAGTAATGTTTGATGTCATAGAAGGCCAACTGGAAGTTGCTTTGATACCCAGATCCAAATGGATGAACTTTGGCATGCAGGAATGATTTTTTAACAATTACATATATCTTGTTAGTTGTTGTATTAGGCCTTCCAACTCCCATTCCTACAGGTTTTGAGAATACCTTACTGTCCAGGAGATGGCCGACGTCCTGTTCAGCTTGGCGGACCTCCATCAAGGATTGACTGTGTGCCACAGCGACATGGTATGCACAAGTTTCGCTGCTGAATTGCTAGGATGATCACTTGGAAAAATATAGTCTTTTGCATGCTCTCCGGACGTGGGAAACCTTTGCAGCAGGAGTTCAGACTTCACTTGCTTGCTAAATTCTGTCCCAGTCTGATGGGAATGCCTAAGGCTGTTTTAGACACCAGTTGTCGGTTTGAACTACTATAACTGCTGTCAATAAATACCAAGTTAGGCTTGTGGATAAATGCTTGTGTAAGTGCCAAGACTCTAGTAGGGTGAGTAGACAGCTTTCACTGGTATGACTTCTCGGGTAATAATGGAGTAAATGTTTGTTGCATTATCTTGTAACCTTAATGATACCTATTGCTAACTTATTTTATCTTGTATATGTTGTACACTAGTGTTTGCCTACACTACAGTAGTAATGTTTGGTATATTTGCCCAATAAATGAATTCCAAATGTGGTGGGCTACTCTAGTGAGTATGATTGGTATACTGCTGTTTCATTAGGACAAAGCAATTAATTTGTGTATTTACTTGTTTGTTTAATGTACTGAGGTGCAAGGTGCAAGACTTGGTTGGGGTTAATACTAGAGTTTGACAAGGACTAGTGAGGGTGGATGTTGGATGTGTACTGAAATGTGAAATTTTGGGGGACTTACCACAATACTATAATTACCTTGATGTGTTTTAAAACCTGGAATAATGCCTATTTGGAATACAGTTTTATTTGTTGTGTCTGTTGTACCTCTGTGTTAGAATAGATGATAGTGGTACCATATGGTGTAGTTGCTAGGGAAATATACTTGAAATTTAACTAATTTTACTGTCAGTATGGTGAATATAGTGATGTTTACAAATGTTGGGGGTTATTAGGACCTAAATTAAACATGCATAGCAGTGAGAAGTAGTTAGGAAAATGCTCAGAAATTATATTTATTTAAAATCCTGGCTGATGGTCTCGTCTTTTGTAACCCTACAATCCTGCATGGTAGAATCAGAATAAAAGACCATTAATCCAAACAAAATCCTGTCTTTCATTTGGTGTTTGCCTTCACGCCTCAGTACATATCAACAGTTACCCCCATCTTTTCTTTCACATACTCAATATGATATACCCTGGAAAAAGGTGAGAGAGAGGTGCCTGGTGACAAATTCAGACAGACAACACTGGCTTTAGTATCAGCATGAGGAAATGAAAAGGGAGATGAAAAAAGGCCATGCCTTGAAATTTGGTGTATAATGAATTTTCTTCCAACTGGATATGGCATTTTTAGAGTTAAAAATAATCAGCACTTTCCTACTTGGCCTTCTTTGGGGATAAAATGCCTGTTGAGTAGGGCAGTTATTTTTCAGGGCCCTTTCGTGGGGTGGGAGGTGCTGGGGATGTCATCTCAGGTGAGGCAAGTAACATCTGCAGCAACACAAGAGAAAGCTGTTAGCCAATTGAAAATTCAAATAGTCATTTTGAAACTCCATGAGCCCTTCTTTTCCTTCTTTCAACACTTGTATATTGGCGGCTATCCTTACACTAGGCTCCCTACAACCACCCAGCCCCCGCTAATCTCCGCATAGGGTCTGCAGTACAACATGTGGTTCCCACTGCTGAGGGGTCCCTCACAGAAGCAGTGAGTGTGGGGGGGGGGGTGGCGCTAGACTCCAGGGAATAAAACAAAGTAAGTTAAATCTTGTGTAACAAAAAAAAAGTATTATATATATATATTACTGAGAAGTATGTGACGTTACTGCTCTGCCTTCATTCTTAACAATATAGCCAAAACCTACCTGACGCAACATGCAATCAAACATTCAGCATTGACAAATGCTTGTTTTGGTTTCCATGTACTACTTTTTCTGCAAACTGCCTCTTCAGTATACTCATTGTGAGTGGTCTAAATGTCCCCAACTCCACCATTTGAGCATTGCACTACTGGTTGGTAGCATAAGTGTGTGGGCATAAACTACCTATTTTGAGCAACTCTGAGTCATTGGACTTGTACTGTGGCTTCATATTAGCCTCAGATTTGAAAAACATATTGCAAAATAAATGGAGTCTTAAGGCCAGAATACTCTTAACTGTTCTAAGGCCTGTTGTGCAGTTGTCTCTGGAGAACATATTGCCCCAGCAACAGTACATGTAAGCATTAATCCATGACAGAGGATAGCTCTACTAGGGGATTAATGCCTGGTTGGGGGCCGGGGTGGTGGTGGGGGTGGTGCGGCCGAGTGCTTCCAACCACCAACCAGGCATTAATCCCCTGGTAGAGCCTGATTCTGGAGTGGATTAATGCTCTTGTAACATGGGCTATGTGCACATGGGTAATGTTTCATTTTTACTTGTTATGTATTATAGATAGAGATAGATGCCATGTTTCACAAAATACAATTTTAAATAAAAAATATAGAGTACTTCTCATTTTCTCACAGCCATATTTATTCATATAGTGGTGTTTTTATTCTTACAGATTAATAACTTTCTCATTTGAAAGCAACACAATGATTAGTGCTATGGTACATTTTTTTTTTCAAAATCTATATGTACTAATTTTTGTTTTTTCACTCGTTTCTCAGCAATGTCTCTTGCTTCTACTGACATAGAATGTGGTCACATTCGCATATTTAGTAGGTCTCAGCAATGCACACGTTTAATCTGTATTGTGCACTGATCATTGCTCTTTTTCTACTGATTCAAACATTTTAACACTATTAAACTACTGCAAACTACTGTAACATTCAATGCATGTTGCTTTAAGTAATATAAACTTTACTTTTCGGCATCATGCCTCACAGATTTACTTTGTTCCGATGCACAGGTTCCATTGGTGATTCCACCCAGTGACTGATGCCCATGTCTCCACGTATTGCGAATGTGGAAGTAAAATTCTCCATTTCATTTGTCAGGTTCAGTTCTAGTATCTGTGTAGATAAGACAATGTCCCTTGGGTTGGTGGGTGAGGAAGATATAAAAAGCACATTGTGGTGGTGGTTTTCATGTGCTACTACAGTACCAGTGATTATTGTATGTGACTTTGGTGCTTTGTGGATGTTACAGGGATAGCCGTAGCAGGCATTACTGCGGGATTAAGACCCGCTGTGTTTAGATCACCTGCTGTGTTTGTACCAGTCGTGAGGCTCCTTTTCACGTCTTGTTTTTAACCATGTTACAAATTGCATAACAGCATGTAGAACTGCTTTGATCATGTTGATAAGTAGAAATACCATCATGTTCTTTCCTGGTCAGCTAAAACGAAATAAAATAAACCCATTCTCAATTCAACCTGCAGTGTCTCCTGTGTATATGATCTGTATTAAAGACTCGATTTACTAATCCCCCCTGCCAGGAGATCATTCTGACAGTGCCTGCAGCTTAAGTGCATTAACCTCACTGCTCCTGATGTCTTTACACTAGTCCTTAGTTTCTGCAATGTCTACAGTCTGTGGATTTCTCAACATCTGCACCACTAAAAATCAAAACAGACGTAAGAAATGTGAGCTTTTGGCTATGGATCTATACCTTGCATAATGCAGCATTTTACTAAACTCAAACATACACACATGGAACTCAGTGATTCTGGGCTCCAGCTGATGATGGGTTATCTGGCTAGCCTACTTTGTGAAAGATGTTAAAACTGTTCTCCTGTATTCTCAGACTGTACCCATTCTTTACATTTGTACTGTAAAATATATATTCCCCTATATACTGCACTGATTCTTGTAACTGGTTCTTTTACATATAGTGTATGTACATTCTGAACTATTAATCAGTGGCATGCTGTTTATATAAATGCATTACTCTTTACCAATTCATTGTTATGAAATGTGCTTGGGGCCCCGTATTCAACAGTGCATAAAGTGACACTCAGAAGTATGTGAAGTGGGCAACTGTGCACGAGACACAGAAGATATACTGGACATGGCAAACCACAGTGGTAACCAGATGTGCAAACCACCTGTCAGGGATATACAGGCAGGATGGCTTGGCAGTTTGTGAGGAAATAAGCCGTTAACTGCTGCACTAATGTGTCATATTGGCTCAGAATATGCTAACAAACTTTACTTAACATGCATGGCACCAGCAACTCTGCACCATGTTTCTTAGATGCTAGTCACATATCATTAATAAGGTACATTGCTCCAGCTAGTGGATAGGGGCTGTGGGTGACAGAGTACAACAAGGCAAGTTAGAGCCGCGTGTGAAGGGTGAATTGTAGTCAGTATATTTTTGACCACAGTGAAACCACTGTAGTGCTGACTTCAGGGAGGCCAGCATAATGGTTTATGTGCTCATTCACAAGCCACCACAGATGTTGGCCATCATATTGAGGTCTGCTGGCCTCACATGTGTCACATAAAAGTAGTAATCTCTCCATAAGAGAAACTGCATGGGGCTGCAGTAAATGATTTGTTCCATCCCCTGTGTACACCACGACAGTAGGACTTGCTTGTACAGGGAGCTGATAGTGTTTTTCATGGTCCTCACTATTTACACATTGATAATGCATTTTTAAGCTAGCCCAGTGACACTGGCAAGTAATGCATTGCTCTGCCAGACAGAGAGACCCGGGACTGAATCCCAATGGTGACTCCCAAACTCTGGGTCAGTTGGGTCCTGAGCATGCTGACAGATGGGGGATTAAGACCATTTGCTCAGCAGCACCTCTTATAGACTGTAGGGAGCCTTGGTGTCACTGATGACCATGTGATGCAGACTTCTTCTCCACAGGCCAGTGCAAGTGTTTGGCTTGCCAAGAAGTGCACGATCATGCACCGAGAGCACAGGAACTGAGGCACTGAGGATAGCTTTGAGGGGTGTACGCTGACAGTCACCTAACAGGAAAGGGACCTTGCAGTTACCGTGTACGAGGACCTCAGAGCAGCATAGCAGTGTAACAAAGCAGTGGGTAGAGCTACTGAGATGCTGGGGTACTGAGGGAGGCATATACCTAGCAGGAGGAAGGAGGTGGTGTTGCTGCTGTATCACTCGCTGGCAGTCCCCACCTGGAGCACTGTGTCCAGTTTTGGAGGCCACACTTCAGAAAAGATGTAGATAAGGTGACATGATAGAGACCTACAAGTACTTCGCAGGGATAAACAGGGTGCAGGAGAAAAGTCTCTTTCAAATGAGAAGGAGCACCAGGACCAATGGGCATGCAATTAAAGTGGGGTGGGGGTGGGAGTTTAAGTGAGTTGTGCAGATATTTCATCACTGAAAGGTTGCAGACAACTGTAATGGACTACAAGCAGATGTGGTGGAACAGTTGGGGGCTTTAAGTGTGGGTGGGATAGACATAGGGGTGTATTACAAAACAAGCAGAGAGGAGGGAGATTCACTGGAGACCAGTTAGGGTCTGTAGATGCTGTTGGTTAACTAGGATCTGCAGCTTATCCTGTACGTAGGGAAGTGGGCAGACTAGGTGGGCCAAGCAGTCCTTATCTGCCATCAAGGTCTATGTTTCTATGTAGAGACAGACTATGCAGGAACAGCTGGGCATCTGGGTGGACCAAACAGTCCTTTTCTGCCAAAAAATTCAAAGTTTCTTGACCAAAGCATCACAAAGGAGTTGTGAGTAGCAGAAAGTGGGGATAAATCCACTACTGACTGAATGAAAGCTGGAGTGGCCCCAAGTGCTGCACCGTCTCCTGTTGTTGTGTCTCTCCTCTGGGTTAACCATAGCTGAGGAGCCTACTGGAGGTAGTTAAGTGCTGGAGCTGATTAGCAGGAGGTCTGGTTGTTAGGCAGGACAGAGGATGGAGACTAGGTGGGGTTAATGGGGCAAGAGCCGCCTAACCAAACTTGGATGGCAGGCTGGAGCCAGGTAGCCAGGCAGGGTAGGAAAACATGCAGACTAACAAAAAAACATAGAGGATAATGGCTGGGGTTTGGGTGATAACTACGCTGTAATCACCTCGAGTGGTTGCTAGGGCAACATGGTAAACCTCGAGAGCATAACTCGAGGGGTTTACTGTAGCCCTAGCAACCACGAGAGGTGATTTCAGTGTGGTTGTCACCTGATCCCCAGCCATCATCTTTTATAGTGTATGGTCAAAAAAACACTGTTTACATTCTGTGTGTGAGAATTATGGAACTCTGGTGCATTCTTTTTTGTTATGCCACTGTTTGGAAGTTCCAAAGTGTGGTTAACAACTTTTAAAATTTTAAACAGTGCATAACAAAGCTGTGTGACTGCCGATTATGGTGGTTAATAGGCACTTACCATACGTTATATGCTTTTTAAGCATTAACTGGCATTAACATAGAAACATAGAAACATAGACTTTGACGGCAGATAAGGACCGCTAGGCCCATCTAGTCTGCCCATTTCCCTACCTACAGGATAGGCCGCAGATCCTATTTAACCAACAGCCTATATCTTCCTGCCCCCCACAAGAATTGCATTATGTCTGTCCCATGCATTCTTGAATTCTCCCACAGTTTTAGACTCCACAACTTCCTCAGGAAGGCTGTTCCATGCATCCACTACCTCTCTGTGAAATAATACTTCCTCACATTGCCCTGAACCGCCTCCATCTGTCTTTAAATTGTGTCCCCTTGTTCTTGCAAGTCTCTTTTCTGAAAGATGCTACCTCTTGGACTTTGTTGATTCCTTGAGGTACTTGAAAGTTTCTATCATGTCCCCCCTCTCCCTTCTTTCCTCAAGGGTATACATATTAAGCTCCTTTAGTCTCTCCTCCTTGTAGCTTCTCTTGCAGACCCTGCACCATTTAGTTGCCCTCCTCTGGACTGCCTCTATCCTGTCTATGTCCTTGCGGAGATGGGGTCTCCAGAACTGGACACAGTATTCCAGATGGGGTCTCACCAACTGTCTGTACAGAGGGATAACAACTTCCTGTTTTCTGCTGGTGATGCTTCTCCCTATACATCCCAGTATACCCCGGCCCTCCTACTGCCTTCTCACATTGCTTGCTAACCTTAAGGTCATCCGATATGATTACCCCAGGTCCCTTTCCTGTTTTGTTGTTGTTACTACCTCCCCACCCATTGTGTATTCTTCCCTGGTTTCTTGTTTCCCAGGTACATTATTTTACACTTTTTGCATTGAATCCTAGCTGCCATACGTCTGACCATTCCTCCAACCTTGCCAAGTCCCTTCATCCTTTCCACGCCTCCTTGTGTATCAGCCCTGTTGCAGATCTTTGTGTCATCTGCAAAAGGCATACTTTTCCTTCCAGTCCTCTGCAATGCCACTGATGAAGACATTAAAAGGACTGGACCCAATACTGAACCCTGCGGTACCCCACTAGTAACCGCCCTTTCTTCAGAGTGGACTCCATTTACAATTATCTTCTGTGTCCTGTTGTCCAGCCAATGTTTCAGGCTACCACCCTGGGACCCACTCCCAGGCTGGCTAATTTGACTAATAATCTTTTGTGTGGGACTGTGTCAAATGCTTTGCTAAAGTCTAGGTAGGCCATGTCCACAGCCCTCCCTGGTCTACTACTTTGGTCACCCAGTCAAAGAAATCTATTAGATTAGTCTGACATGACCTTCCCGCTTGCTGAACCCATGCTGCCTTGGATCCTGTGCTCCACTGACCTCTAGGTACTCAACTATTCTTTCCTTCAGAAGTGACTCCATCACTTTCTCTACCACAGAGGTGAGACTGACAGGTCTGTAGTTTCCTGCCTCTGTCTTGGTCCCACTTTTGTGAAGGGGAATCACATCGCCTTCCTCCAGTCCTCGGGTACCACACCATCCTCCCATGATTTATTAAAAAGAGTAGCCAGTGGTTTCACTAGTTCCTTCCTTAATTCTTTTAAATTCACAGGGTGAATTCCATCAGGACCCATTGCTTTGTCCACCTTCAGTTTTAGGAGTTCTTGAAGAACCCTTTCTTCTGTGAAAGGACTGGGATCGACCCCCTATCAAAGAGTGCTTCTGTTAATTGGATTAGGCACTTCCCTCCTCTTTTGTGAATACTGAGCAGAAATATTCTTTCAGTATTCCTGCTTTTCACTGTCCCCTCTGCCCACCCACCGTTTATTCTATTCAGCCTCACTATCCCTCCTTTTGTCTTTCTACGCTCGCTGATGTACTGATAAAAGGTTTTATCCCCCTTCTTAACTGAGTTGGCTATCTTTTCCTCAGTTTGGGCCTTTGCTATTCTGACTTCCCTCCCTGCTTCTTTCTGCCTTAACTGGTACAGCTCTCTGTCCTGCTCCTTCTTTGTTTCCTTATACTTCTGGAATGCTATCTTTTTCTTCCTGACTTTCACAGCCACCTCTCTTGAGAACCATAGTGGCTTTTTCTTTCGTTTTGATTTGTTTATTTGCTTCACACAAAGGCTTGTTGCCTCTGTGACGTCAGTTTGATAATTCCCCATTGTTGCTCCACACCTCCTTCTAGCCTGTTTGCTAGTGCTTTTGAGGCACTCTCCATCTAGCAAAGTCAGCCCTCCTAAAGTCCAGTACCCTCACTTTTTGTATGAGCTGACTCTGTAGCTGAGTTTAACGTGAACCACACTGTTTGATGGTCACTTGTCCCCAGATGGCAACCCACTTCTAGATCTGAGATCCTCTCACTGCCCCGCTTTGAGAGTATGAGGTCTAAGATTGCTCCCTCACAGTGGGTTCCAAACTAGCTGTCTAATGCCTGCCACCTGTAGGGCGTCAAGAATGGCCCTGCTCTTGGATGTGGCTGCAGCAAATGTGCTCCAGTTAACATCTGGCATATTCAGGTCTCCCATCAACAGTATCTCCCCTTTTTCTGCCATTCTAAGAATGCCTTCCATCATATCCTTGTCCATTCCTTCCCCCTGACATGGTCTCCACTGTAGGTGCCTCCATAGAGGAACCACACTTTGCCAGAATGGCATAGGAATTGTGGAGAGGTACAACTGGAGGGATGTGCCTCTGTTCCACCATCCTCACCCTCCCTGAGTCCACTGTGGTCCAACTGCTCCTCTTTCTTGGCAACCTCTGAGGCAACGGCAGTGGCACTGGTGGTCCCTGGATGGAAGAGGAGGTCCCACAAATCCTGGCCAACTCAGCCTGGAGATGAGCAACCTCCTCCCTCAGCCCAGAGAGGTGCCTGCAGATGGGACAACACCGCATCCTCCAGAACATCTCCCGGAAGACTGCTGCTCCACAGCCACTGCACTGCACCACTCCAATCATGTCTTATTTCTGGCCTCTTAACTGTTTGCAATCCTTACTCTTTCCTCTGTTTTTTTTTTCTCTACTTTCTGCCTGTTTGCCCTTTAAGCTCCTGATTGTCCTGTTCTGAGACAAGAATATCCTATATTTCTCAGTAGACCGCTTACTTGTTCAGAGGCAGACCTCCAGCAGCTAGAGGGGGCCGGAGAGCTACTCTTGCCCTTCTAGGATGGTGGGTCCTTGGTGGTTCTGTGATCACTCACTTCCTGCCCCTAAACAGGAAGTTCCTGTTGTCAGTCAAATCCTGTGCCTATAAAAATAGAACTAGCTTTAGGTGGGCTGGGGGGGGTGGAGGGCAATATAGTCCCAGTAGAGAAGTTCAGTCACACAGCAGTCCTTTCTCCTGGAGTCTTCTGCCAAGCTATTAGCAGAATCTTTCTAAGGCAGTCTTTAAATGTAGCTTCCTTCTAGCTAAGCCACTTCCCTACTTACCAGATCTTTCTACAAGTAATTTAAACCTCACAACAGTTAAGTCCTTTCAGTCACCTGAGATTTACACCTAGATGACTTTTCAGTTACCCATTCAGTTCAGTTAACCCAAACACACACTTTTTTTTTTATTTTGTTTTGTATGTTAGTTTTTTTTACCCTAAATTAAAGGTCTAAATACAAAAGTTCTTCTACTTTAGTCCCAGCAGAGAAGTTCAGTCACACAGCAGTCCTTTCTCCTGTAGTCTTCTGCCAAGCTATTTCATTGTGCAAACACTTTAGTGATTTCTCCAGGCTTTCAATATACCACTATGCCTTACACCTGCATGACTGCATCTCTCATTAGCATGCACTCCTGCTATGGCTAAGCCCTGATGCACTAACTGTCCACTTCCACTGCACAGACTACTGCTTCCAATATAGAAAGTAATGTACTAACCACAGTACCCGCATTACTATTACAATATGACGAGTGCAAACGTAGCTTGTTACAGAGTGTTTAAATATGCTGCACTCTTGAGTCTGAAGAAGGGCAGTCTATACATAAAAGTTCATAACCTGTTCTAGCTACGTCACTAGAATGGTAATTAAATGCAGCGAAGAACATTGATGGAAACCTGGATGCAGTCATATTTAAAGGAGCTCTCCTGCAATTATTTTAAATCTAAAAATATGCTAAAGCAGATTGAAGGGGCAGGCATCTTATAAGACATACGAGCATACGAAATTTGGCAGCAGATAAAGGCCTAGAGGTCTATCAAGTCTGCTCGAATGTGCAGCTAGCACCCCTTATTCTGCAGCTGCCCCTCCCTTCCACCCTTCCCCTTCATTAACGCTCCCCCTTGTCCTGTCCCATCCTCATTTGATAAAAACAACAACAAAAATGGAATAAAATTGTTTTTAAATTCCCATTTTATTGGCTTAGACTGTTGTACAGCACTGTAACTAGCAATTCATAGAATACACAAATGCAATATTTCATTTAGTGATCCATTTAAGTTCAATACAGTTATGATTTATTGTCTTCTTCCTCAAAAAAAATGATTTTTAATTAGCAACGTATAGGACGAATTCAGTCCCTGAATGAAGTACTGTAGGTAACTCCTCTTTCTTTCTCAGACCCAGGTTTATCTTCTGACCTTGGTGTTAGCTGGTAAAAGTTGACATAACTCATTGAGACCCTAGCTGAAGCTTACAGATTTAGACATCTGTTTCAATAAATAGGCTCAACAGTGCCTGTATCTTAATCCTAGGTCTGCATAGATACTTTTTTTTTTTTAATATTCTTTATTTTGTTATCAATTCATTACAGCTGGGATACGTGTTACATATGTAATGTCACAAAGGACCATTATCAGGTTGCTTAACTTTATACAGTAATGAAAATGTTCAAGACCATGATAAAACAATACAATTATATGTCTAGAGACAGAAGATATTCTACTTCCACTTCTAGAAATAGTTCTATTACTTTAATCCAATTAGGGAATAAAAGACTTGCCTAATGGGTAATGTAAAAAACCCAAGGTCTCAGCATAAGTTCAAATTGTTTTACCTTTCCCCAACTGTGTAGCAATAGTCCATTCCAGATAATAAACTTCAGACATCACTGCATGCCACTGGGGAAGCGTGGGGGGGAGGGGGTCGCCAGAGGCATGTGATGACTTTTTTGGCAGCCGCCAAGTAGAGCTATATCCTACTTTTACTTAGTGGGATTGCCTCATCTGCTCCTACATAAAGTAATACCAATTATGCCGGCCTATTGGCACAGCAGTTGGATTTCCGCTTCCGATACTGGTGACCTGGGTTCGGGAAGAGACCCGAGTTGTCAGAGGGTCAGCTGGGGGGAAGGGAGAAGGATGGAGCATCCCCAGGACTGCTCTCCTTCTCCGGGGTGAGGGTGAGCAGAACGTCTGGTGCTCAAAGGACCCCTGACGGAGGCCAGCAGTACTGCAAGTGACCGGCATTTGAGAGTGCCAGGGTGTGGAGCGGATGCTGGATGTCATTGCATGTCTCCACCCCAAGAAAAAACTCCACAAAAAAAGAATTCTTCAGCTCTTGGCCACCCTACACAAAGCCCACCTCGGCCTCGATTAACCTCCAGGCCAGCCCTCTGAAAAAATCCTATTGTTGTGGCGCAATTGGGGAGTCAGTGCCAAGATTCCACCCTGGGGGTAAGCCAGGGTGTATCAGAGGGTCGTGACTCAATATGGAGGCCGAGGTCCAGGATTGGGCTGAGTTTCTGGGTGGCCAGCAGCTTGGGGGCCAAAAGTATACTAAATAAAAAAAAAAAAAGTAATATCAATTGTGTTAAAATCAGGTCCTTATCTATTAATTGTCTTAAACTGTCCATAATATTTTGCCAAAATTGGGCAACCCTTGGAGAGGCCCAGAAGATATGAATAGTATTAGCCAGTGGTTATCCACAACCCCTCCAGCATGTACCATACTTTGCTGGCAGAAATTTAATTAACTTATCTGGTGTATTAAAAAATCAGATTCTACATTTCCAAATAAATTCAAACCAACATGGGGCCTGGGAAATTTTCATGGAGGACATAATTGGTTCCAACCATTTCTCATACGAAATTTGTGTGTTTAATTCTAAATTCCAAGCTGTCAAAATGTCTCTTGTGGATTCAGTCCAGTTTCCTCTGAGGGCCATATATATAAGGCCTATCAAGTAAGCTTTTTCTTGTTTTCCAATTGCCTCTAAAAGAAGGTTCTTAAGTTGGGGAATAGGGTTTGGAAGGGCATTCCTAGCTGGATTTTTCTGAGTTAGGAATGCTCATACTTGAAAATACCTATAGTGATGACTATTAGGAAGGCAAAAGGCAGCCTTTAAGGATGCAAAGGTCACCACCCAATGTGTATCCAAAAATGTGCCACTCCCTAAAAGCATGATCTAATTCTGCTGGTGTAAAATCCTTCTCCTTCATCAGCAGTTGGAAATAATAAAAATCATATTCTAGAGTTGGGAGTGCCCTAATCTCGTACCATATTTTTAAGGTATTACGGGTAGCAAATGCGAAATTCCTGAAGTTTGGTAGGGAGGATAATGGGGCAAACACTATTGGAAGGACATCAAATACTGTAGGTAGTTTAGTACAAATTCAGTATCTTTCCATGTGGTATCAATTTTCTTATTGAGCCAGGTCATCACTGTCTTACAAACTACGGGCCTATGGTATTCCCTCAAGTTTGGAAGGTTCATACCCCCTTTGTCAATGGGTAATTGTAGTAAGGCCCATCTTATGCTTATCTGTTTCCCAGCCCAAACAAATCTAGACATAGTTCTGTTCTAGGTCATAAAATAGAATTGGGTGAGGTTGAAGGGTAGGGTCTGGAAAAAAATCTAATATTTTAGGGAACACTGTCATGCAGATAGCCTGTATCCTCAGGCAGAAGGATAATGCAAGGTGTGTCCAGGTCCCAATTAACGTCTATTTCTAGAGTCTGTGGCTGTAAATTGAAGAGCACCAGATAGTCTAAATTCTGGGGTATGAACACATCCAGATATTTAATTTTACTATGTCTCCATCTTGAGGGCAAAATAGTCTGCAAAGTTTGAGAGGGGGAGAAGTCTAGGGTAGGATCTCTGTCTTCTGTATGTTTATTATACAACAAGAAATGCTAGAAGTAATTACATCAAGTATAACTGGGGACAGGCCCAGTGGCGCTGGGTGCTACTCCTCATGCCACACTGGCAACCCAGGTTTGGGAATGAACCAGGGCAGTTGGGGCTCAGCAGGGGAGGGAAGGAATTGAGTGTCCAGAGGACAGCTCTCCCTTGTCTGGGGAAGGGCATTGGGATGCAGCGCTCTGCAGTGGCACCTTGAGGCAGTCGGGTGCAGCACAGAATTGCAGTGCTACACAGTGTGGGGAGGAAATTGGCAGGTGGCAGCACATAGTGCCTTGCTGCCATTGCATGATCAAGCTCCTCGGGGGGGGGGGTGGATCTCAAGGAAAGATCCCTCTGCAGCACCGGTGGGATGATAGAGACCTCAGGGGTGTGCCCACATCCCGATGTCAGCCCAGCGCATCCAGGACTCTCCAGGGCCCACCTGACAGCAAGGTAGGTCCCTCTAATTCCAGAAAGTGTCACCAAGAGAGGGCAGACCCTCTTCCAGAGGGGGATTGGGGGACTGGACCTGCTGAGCTGGTTGAGGAGAGAGCCTGAGGGAAGCAGGAGTTCAGACTAGGAGTAGCGGCACAGCCGTATGGGTACTCTTGAAAGATGCCAGAAGCTCAGAATGCAGAAAGAGAATTAAAAAAAAAAAAAAAAAGTATAGCTGGGACGATGTTTTCTGGTTCAAACAACATGAAGTCTTGCTATATTCTGACTATTGCAGTGATATCCAACCCTTGAACTGCCCCAGAGAGGAAAGAGTTAACTTTCCATGCAAGGCATGGAATGCTGAGCTCAAGCTCGGTTGAGACTCTGTCTGTTTGAACCCAATCCGCCAGGTTTCTTTACTCCGCCTCACTGAACAGTCGCTACGGAGATTTCTCCTTTGCTCGGTTCAATTTAGTTGGTTAAAGTGTCGGTTTTTTCCCCTCGGTTTCAACCGAATTTCTTCTATCTAACCTGTCAGTTCAGACTCTGTCTGTGGTACCGTGAGTACTAGATAGGTTATTATTAATTTCTGTATGGAACTTGTAAACATCGGATCGGTTCGGTTTGAACCAATCAGGTTTGTAAGAAAAGTTTGTTCTGCTTTTTAGAGTGTGGTAACCGGTCCTTATCGGTTCTAAAAAAACAGATTTCATTACTTTTTTTCCATGACCCATAACACGGTCAGGAACCGATAGAGGTGTCTTGCTTGGCGGATTGCTGAAGAAAGGGGTAAGTTTGGTTAGGACTGGCCATGTCTGAGAAATCCAAGAGAAAAAACGGGCCCACTGGGTTTCAACAATGTAGTGTGTGTGGGGAAGCCTTTGCTAAGGCTGACCCCCACAACACCTGTGTTTATTGTCTGGGGTTTGACCACCTCGATTCAGACTGCCAGATTTGCAAAAGTTTTCCCACAGCTACCCTGGAAAAGAGTAGGTAGACTGATGGAAAGGGAGGCCAAGAAGTCCGCTGACCCAGATGGCCAGCCCAGTTCGGTTCCAACCAAACCAGAAGGAGTGCCCTCTGACCAGGGCGAAACTTCTTCGGGCCAAAGAAGAACCGACTCTGAGGAGTCGGTTCCAGTTAAAAGAAAAATAAGGGATAAGTCAGCCGGTTCAGATTCACTGTTCTTTCTCCCACCGCTGATGAAATAGTCAAAGCGATAAGGATTGTTCAGTTGCTAACTTTGGTTCCGACCGAACCGGGGCCATCGGTCAGGGGCTTGGTTCAGTCGGTTCACCTGGTTCTGGATTATAATTTAGAGGATTTTTATGAACTGGAGGAGGAGGAGGGGGAGGGAGTGTATGAGGATAGTGATGGTGATTATGAAAGTCTGGATGTGCCCATTGACCCGGACATCTCCCCAGACAGACCTTCAGGTGTTTCTCCTCCTAGGCTTTCTGAGTACCCTTCCCACTTTATGTTTTACAGAAAAGTGGCCGAAACTCTCCAGCTTCATATGGAGGAAGCAGTAGAGGATCAGGAGGAGCCTGATTATGTTGAGATGATGGACATCCCAGAGTCCAGGAGACTGTCTATTCCCCTCCATAAGTCTTTTGGGAAACAGACATTTAAAATTTTAAAGACTCCTAATTCTATACCTCCTGTGGACAGAAGAATGGACAAGAGGTATACTCTTTCAGGCTCAGATACGGAGTTCCTTTCCCAGCAATGCAGCCATGTTGGGGTAGTACAGGCTGCTTCCTGTGATAAGGCAAATATACCCTTGGCTTCACACACCCCCGGATAATGACTCCAGGAGGATTGATGCCACGGCAAAGAAACAGTACGTGGCAGCATCTTTGGGACTCAGGCAGGCTAATTATATGGCCTACACAGCTAGATACCAGAAGTCTAGATGGGACACTGTGATGGCTCTAGCTAAACAGGTCCCTGACCAGCTTGCCAAGGAGTTGGAACAGGTGGCTGCAGATGGTATTGAGGCATCCAAGGTGCAATTTAATGATGTAGTGGACTCCAATGATGTTTCATCTAGAGTCATGGCTACATCTGTGGCCCTTTGTAGGATGGCTTGGCTCAGATGTACTAGTCTGTCACAGGATACCCAGACTAAGGCCATGCATTTTCCTGTTAATTCTCTGTTTGGGGAGCAGACAGAGAACTACATGAAGAAAACGTATGAGTACAGAACCACCTATAGGAGTGCTCAGGCCAAGGAAAGGCAAGCCACTCCCCAGAGGCAGCATTCCAGGGGCAGGGGGCAGGCCTTTTCATAGGCCTTTCTACCAAGCTCAGGCCTTCTCTTCCACCTTTGCTCAGAGGGTGTTCTTCAGAAGGAGAGGCAGACAGGGTATAAGCAGGCCTGCTACCACCCCTCAGCCTAAAGCCCCTGCCAAACAGGCACCCTGATGGGTTTGCCTGGGCTGATTCTCCACTACCCATAGGGGGCAGGTTGGCTTACCTTGTCCAGGACTGGATATCTTTAACATCAGACAAATGGGTACTGGAAGTAGTAAGCCAGGGACTGGTTCTCAGCTTCAAACAATTTCCCAAGATGAGAACTAGATCCTTTCCACCTGCAAATCCTTCAGAAGCCCTTGCCATAGAGGCAGAGGTCTCTTCCCTCTTGGCTCTCAGAGTCATAGAAATGGTTCCATCCCTACACAGGGGAAAAAGATTGTACTCCAGGTACTTCCTAACCTCCCAAAAGACAGGAGAATGGCAGCCCATCCTGGATTTCAGATATTTAAACAAGCACCTTTTAAAGCCAAAGTTCAAAATGGTGACTCTGGGAATAATTCTACCCTCTCTAAGGCCAGGGGACTGGCTAATCTCCCTGGACCTCAAGGATCCCTATTTCCACATTCTCATCAGATGCTCCCACAGAAAGTACCTCAGGTTCAAGTTGCCCTCAGGCCACTGTCAATTCAGAGCAATGCCCTTTGGCCTAACATCAGTTCCAAGGGTGTTCACAAAATGCCTGGCAGTAGTGGCTGCTTTCCTAAGGAGAAAAAAGATCTCCATCTTTCCATACCTGGACGACTGGCTCATAGTGGGTCAGTCTCCAGATCAAGTCAAGTCACACCTACAGATAACTCAGCAACTGCTCACTTCTCTAGGATTCCTCCTAAATCTTTCAAAGTCAGTTCTAGAGCCAGTGCAGCTCCTCACCTTCATGGGGCAGAGCTGGATACAATAAAGGCAAGAGCCTTCCTTCCCCTGGACAGGGCAACGACCCTTGTGACACTGGCCTCTTCATTCACCCTTCAGGTGTCTTGACCAGCAAGGCATTTTCTGCAGCTCCTGGGCCACATGGCTGCCCCTACGGCAGTGGTCCAAGGAGCAAGATTTCAGATGAGGGACATTCAATTCCACTTAAGAGCCTTCTAGTCCCAGAGAAAGGATTCCCTGATCAAGCTAATCCCAGTGACTCAAACCCTGATTCAGGCTTTGCAATGGTGGCAGGATCAGGACAGCCTAAGGCAAGGAGTTCCTTTTGTCACTCAATCTCATTCTCTAATCCTTACCACAGATGCCTCCCTCTTGGGCTGGGGAGCCCACTTGGGGGATCTGACGACCCAAGGGTTGTGGTCACCTCAAGAATCTCTGCTTCACATCAGTCTCTTAGAACTCAGAGCAGTGTTTCTAGCAATTCAAGTTTTTTCCAAGTCTATTCAGAACAAAGTAGTTCAGATCAGGACAGACAATACCACCACAATGTGGTACATCAGCAAGCAAGGGGGCACTCATTCTACGGCCTTGTGCACATAAGCAATGAAGTTGTGGTCTCTGGCCTATTCTCTGAATACCTCTCTGATAGCAGTGCACCTCCCAGGGAAGGACAATGTCCTGGCAGATGCTCTCAGCAGGATATCTCAGGGCCATCACGAATGGTCCCTAGATCCCCTAATTTTGAAGGTGATCTTCTCCAGATGGGGCAACCCACAGATAGATCTTTTTGCAGCCCCAGACGATAACCAACTTCCTCTTTTTTGCTGCAGACCCCCAGTGTTGGGCTCAGTCCCCCTGGATGCTCTAGTTCTCAGTTGGGAAGGGAAATTCCTGTATGCTTTTCCCCCTTCCCTCTCCTGTTCAAGGTACTAGTCAAAATCAGGTCTCAACCCTGCAAAGTGATTCTAATTGCTCCAGACTGGGCCAGAGAGCCCTGGTACCCTCTCTTGCTGTCCTTAGCAGTCCTCCTTCCTCTGTCTCTTCCCAGGAATTACAACCTGTTAACATGTTCTCAGGGGAGGGTTTGGTATCCGAATCTTAAATCTCTCAGTCTCAAGGCCTGGCTCTTGAAGAGTTAGAGCTTTCTGATTTGCATCTCTCTCAAGGTGTTCTGGATATTCTAAAGACTTCTCGAAAGCCTTCCACTGTGGGAGGGTGGGTTGGATGAAGACACAGAAGGCGAGACAAATTCTTTTAAAATGTCCCATAGGACAGTGCACTTTATTACAGAAGGACTTCACACACTTGGCAATACCATAAACAGTTCAACAATGCAGATCTGGAACTTCTGTGTTGCACATACTGATTGACTAGTCAGGATGATCTTCAGCAACCATAATAAAACTTGGCTTATAGGACTGTTGGTTCCCACTCAGCCAGTAGCTCACAGGGACAAATCCATTGCCTGAGGGTGACCCTACTTGTTCCTGCAGTTTTGCAGCCACTACTTTAGGAAGATCAATCACCCCTCTAGCTTCTCAACTCAGCTCTGGTTCAAAACGTCCCAGCCTTGATTAGAACCACCACTGGTCAGTCTTTGAGACTGCTTCCAGCACCAACTACTCCCCTCTTGCATCAGCCAGTTTCACTCCTACAGAGAACTGCTCTCTCGACAGCTCAAATCTTATCTGCCAGGTTCTGCTCAGCCAGCTCCTTTTATAGGGCTGAAGATCATGTGACCTGTCAATCATAGCTTTAAATGTTAATTAAATGTTTGCAACAATTTTAAATGTCTATTTTGTACAGAAAAGTAAGCAGACATGATAAACAATTGTAACCCCCCTGCAAATGGGGGTTCCCAAAAGACTTCCAGGAGCTTGCTTGAATGCTCCAAGCCTGAATGGTGTTTGGCATTTAAGCCATTTATCAGTGAGTGTTTTTAGAGCCTCTGGTACTGTCTCTTTAAGAGCTGTCTGCTTGCAGACATAATTAGTTTGTATGGGGGGACTGTGTGCTTCTCTAGTACCACTCGAGCTGCTGCCAATTCACTTCATTTTGCAGTCACTAGGAGTGCAAGGAACCTATTTGAAAGATGTAACTGTTTGCCAGAAATTATTTAGAGTAATAATGAAATTACAGTTTGTCTAACCTGCTTTCTTTGCAGTCAGAACTGTGTCTGCTAGTTCCCATTCTAGTTTTGAACTGCTGAACTGGACCAATCAGTGTGGGGTAAGCTAGCTCTAAAATGATGCCTTGGACTCATAATCTGAGCCAGCCACAAGAGGATTGTATGGGCAGTGACTCTGGGAGATGTAGTTTAGACTTCAGTGCCTTTGGACCAACAGCAGCAGTCTATTGTGAGTGACAGCCAATCAGTCAAGAACTGGGAGGAACTCAAAGGAAGTGCCAGTTTCGTCAGTTGGAGTTCAGTTGAGCTTTGGCAGTGAAGAAGGAAGGAGCCCTGTGTTTTCAGTGTGCAGTTTTAGTCAAAACGTGTGTAAGGCCCAGAGTTCCGGTCTGCAGCTTGTGTAACAGCTTGTTGGGACTGAATCCGTCCTGTGAAAAGAATCAAAGGATCTCTGAAGAGTAGAAACCAGGCTCACCTGTAGAAGACTGGAAGAATTGCTGAAAATTGCACTGGTCTGTCAGGAACTGAATCTGCTGTGTGTTCTCCGGGTATTGTGCAGTAATTGCGATCGGGATACAGATGCAGCCTGCCTGGTATAGTACTTTCTTTTATATGGATGTGTGAAGAGGTTTGTGTACCTCAAGTGAGCCCTGCTGACATTGAAGGACCCTATCTTATTTGGAGTCGTGAGTACTAATTCAGGGTTGCTCCTGTTGAATTGCCACATTAAATCCAAATGGAATTACTGTACTGTGACTGTTTAATTCTCCTTTTCTATGTGTGAAAGGGCCCCTACCAGCTGCCACGGTTTGGACTAGCCACTAGGGCTTGGGTACCCTGGGACAGTAACTGATAGGGATAGGCCTGTGCACAGAGCCATAGGTAGATTATTAGAGTGATAAGCTAATTAACCTGATTTCCCCTGTCCTTGTTATATCCCCTAAATAAATCAGAGCTGCTTGTTTCAGCAAAGTTATACTGCCTGAGGTATTTGTCTATGTTAAAGTACTGTACTGTGAGTGTTACTGTATCTCATTTCACAGGAGGTCCCAGTGCGGAACCAGACCTGGGGGTAAGTGTATACTGTGAAGGTAATTCTGATATATTGTGGGGCCACTAGTGGGAAGAAAGAGGGGTTGCAGTGTCCCAGAGGCTGTGACCAAGATTAGTTTAACTATTGCAAACCCTGACCTCTGGGTGGAGGCACCCGCCATTGGATCAGGCCCCTCAACCTGTTAGTGGCAAATCAGGCAGGGGTAGTAGCCCCTGGGATAGCGCCATCTAGGGGTTACATCTTGAGGCTCACCGCTGGGATTGTGTGTCCTCTAGTGGCCATATTCACGAACCACTGTTAAGAAAAAATGGGTACCCGACAGAAGTGGCTGTGCACCGGCTGGTGGAGTGGTGTACTGGGGAGGAGATCGACCCCAAAATACTATGCTTATCCTGGACATCCCCTGGGTATCAATACGGACACTGTGCAGGAGTACTTTCCAAGGTGGAAGGTTTACAAAACCCTGTGGTGGTGGGTCGGCATGCTAATCTGCTCACCCACACTTCCTGGCCCTAGTAGAGTTTAAGGATCCCATAGATAGCTCCAAAGTGCCACAGACCATTACCCCAGAGGAGCCCTCACTGCTTGGAGTGATAACTAAGGACAGTAAAGACCCGGGAATCAGCCCACCACTATCTGAAACTTTGAGGAGAAATTTGCTGAATGGTTGCTGGGAGAGGAAAACTGTGGAGGACTTGAAAACTATTCTTGCCACCTGGGGTGTTCCTCCCCAACACCCTCTCCTGCTCCAGTGCCCGTGTGGTGGCTGAACCAATGCAGACTCCTATTTCTGCACCTGCCATTAGTCACGACTCTTACAGGTTGAGGATCTTCTCTGAACCCTCCCACCCCCAAGGGAGGATGACTGGGAGACCTGGATGAACTATGTTGCCCCAAAGTGCTAGAATGGCAATGCTCGGAAGGTGAAAGCGAAAGAGGGTTAGTGAGAGCCTCCGAGGTCCTGCCCTGGCTACCATCCGTGCTAAGCGGGCCAGTAACCCTGAAGCGACTGCACAGGCCTATCTTGAGGCCTTGGAGAATGTGTATGGGAGCCCAGATTCTGATGAGGACCTATGGTGGAGAGTAAGAGATGCACAACAGTACCAAGGGAGTTGTTGTCTGCTGTGTATCTCGGCTGGAAAAATTGTTGCAAGAATGCCTCAGAAAAGGTAGTTTGCCAGCGATTGAACTGGACCCAACCAGGCTGGACAGGATCCTAAGTCTGCCCCTTCTCAGAACTGCTGTTGCTTCAGTTACACCTGGCAGATCGACTGGAATCCCCACCCTCCTATGATGAGTTAATGAGAGAAATTCGAGGAGTTGAGAAAGGCGACCTCGGGAGGGACCTGCACCAATAGCTGCGCTACGACCCGAGTGACTGAGGTGACCCATCAAGTGAAGTTCAGGGGCAGAGGTTGGCAGTCAATGAGTGCTCTGACAAGGAAAAGATATGTCACAATGGGGCGAACTGTTGAGAGAGATCGGGAATTCAAAAACAGTCCCTTTATGAAAGCCACCTGCAAGTAGAGCTGACCTATATCCGACTGCATCTGCTATGGGGTGGGGTACCCACCATGTATCTCCTGCTGATAACAGCTCCGAACTCGATTCCTTGACCATGGAAGTGGAGAAACTGGCGAGATGTCTCCAAATGCTTATCACGCCGCAGACAGAGATGGCACCAAGGTTTCCAGTTAGTAATACCCCGCCCTGGCTCCCAGTGTGGCGCCTCGTCCAGCTCAAACTCCAGAAAGTATGTTTTGCTATAATTGTGGGAAAGATGGGCACATGAAAAGGAATGCCAGTCCCAAAAGACACTGACAAAGTTGCATATAGGCTACAAGGAGAGCTCGGAGAAGAAATCAGTGGTTAAGAGGTGCACGACATGATCCCAGTGAGGGCACCAAAATGCTAATTCACGTCCTTTTGTGGCAAGGTCAGTTGCCCAGGCCCCCTACCGCCTCTCCAGACTGGTCCAGAATAGTGGGTCCCTCCATGGAGACCACTGTAAAAAGGTGAGCAGGTGTCTACAAACTATATTAGAACAGTGGCTCCCAAGTGACAATTATGTTCCAAGATTGGTATCAGAAGCATTTGTCAGTACCCTTACAACCATTAGAAGGACTGCATGTATGGGGTTAAGTGGAAGGCCTACCCCTATTCCGGGTATATCCAATTTGGCTGTCTTTCCCCACCTCCGTGGCTGGGTGGCCGAACAAGTAGAGACCCTAGCCTTAGTGTCCCCCACTGGACTGTATAGATGGTGTCCCTTTGTTGATTGGAACAAATGCTCATATGTTAGGAAGAGCTGGCACAGTTGTGTTATGAAAAACAGGGTCAAAGACTAGTAGAGCTTTAAGAGTTCGGCTTTTAATTAAGAAGCCTATGAGGCACAGAGAGATGCTGAAAAACAGAACCAGAGGAACCAGTCGGAATTGTATGGAAGAAGGATCTGAGTCTCTGATCCTGGCCAAATGCCCAGTGTACCTTACAGAGAGAGGTCCGTATCAGAAAGGATGTTAAGAATAAAATATTAATGTTGGATACCAGGCGATGGAAGAATTGCCAGAGGGACTGCTAGTCAAGCCTAGTATTTTGCCGCTAGAGCCCATGCTTATGCCAGAAGGGTAATGGTCCAAGTTCATAATGTGTCTGAAAGAGACATTCGAGTAAACAGAGGTTGCATCCTGGCTAATGTGCATTGTTGCAGACACTGCAGTGCTACCCAGCAACAAAGTTCAAGGAAGAATGACAAATAGCATACAACTTGTTTGATTTGGCGACTCCCGCTGCCAGCTGAATGGAAAGTGAAGATCAGTGAAAAGCTTGCCCAGAGAGACCAGGTGTTTTCTTTAAAGGAATGGGATGTAGGATCGTGCAGGGCTGAGCACAATATCCGGCTGCATGGCGAACCATTTCGTGAGAGGTCTCGGCCCCTGGCACCTGCTGACATAGATGATGTGAGCGGCATCTGCAAAGATGTTAGCTGCTGGTGTAATACAAAATCCAGAAGCCCTTATGCTTCCCCATTGTGGTAGTGAGGAAAAAGAATGGAACAGTAAGGATGTGTGTGGATTATGCACCTTAAACGTGGACTATCCTGATCAGTACTGAATGCCCGCATTCAGGATGCTTTGGACACCTAGCGGGAGCAAGTGGTTCTCTGTGCTGGATCTCCACGATGGGTACTATCAGATCCGATGGCCCCAGAGGACACGTGAAAGACAGCCTTTATCTGTCCGCTTGGCTTCTATGAATGCATGAGGATGCCTCAAGTTTCAGGTGCCCAGCCACTTTTCAGCGATTGATGGAGGCGTGCAGTGGGGACATGAACTTACTAAAGTGCCTGGTATACCTAGATGATGTTATTGTGTTTGGCAGCTCACTGGAGGAACATGAGAGCAGATTATTTAAGGTATTGGACCGACTGGAGGACTTTGCTTAAACTGTCCATTGATAAGTGTCAATTTTTCAAACATCAGTAAAGTATGTGGGACACATAGTATCCACGAGGAATAGAGACAGACCCAAGTAAAGTTGAGGCCCTTGACCACCTGGCCACAGCCAAAAATCTAAAAGAACTGACAAAGATTCCTGGGATTCTGTGGTTATTATCGTAGCTTCATCAAGGACTATTCAGAGTGATCCGCCCTTTACTTAACCTTACTCAAGGTATCCCCAACCCAAAAAATACCAAAGTCAGCATCCCTCAAGACTGAAAGAGTGTATTTTCATCCGGTGAAGTATTTGGGGCCCGCTGGACTCTGATTGTGAGACTGCTTTTCATGAGATCATATATCAACTTACCCATGCTCCAGTGCTGGCCTATGCGATCCAAGAAAACCTTACGTCCTGCACACTGATGCTAGCTTGCAAGGGTTGGGGGCTGTGTTGTACCAAGAACGCGAGAATGGCCTGAGACCAGTGGCCTTTGCCAGTAGAAGCCTGACCCCATCCGAAAAGAACTATCCTGTACATAAGTTAGGTTCCTAGCTTTGAAGTGAGCTGTGTTGACCAATTCCATGAGTACTTGTATGGGGCTAAAATACTAGTAAAACTGACAATAATCCTTTGACCTATGTGCAGACCTCAGCTAAGTTGGATGCCACTGGCATAGGTGCTTTCTGCATTATCTACATATGACTATGCTCTAGAATACCGAGCAGGTCTGAACCACATAGATGCTGATGCTCTCTCCCGGAGGCCTGTTCCCAGAATGATTGGGTCCGACTGGCAGAACCTGACATTCGGGCACTCTGCGGAAGTTTGACAGGGAGGAACAAATGTCCCGAGACGCAGTGGACTGCATGGTGGATTGCTTAGGAGCCTCTGAGAATTGCATACCTGCTGCTTGTGCCACTTTTCTGCAATGAGACATTGGTGCACTGCCTCAGCTGGACAATGACAGTATTACGGGCTCAATCCCGATCCATGATCAAAGCAGCTTTAGAAGCCCTCTATGCAGGAAAAGATGTGTCCAAATTACTCCACTGATTTGAGAACTGCACTGTTATACAAAGAAGGTCCTAAGTTGAAACTGATCAATAAACTGTTATACAGAGAAACAGTAGACAGAGGGGACAAGTAGACAAACAACAACTAGTGCTGCCCATGCCTTTCGAGACTTAGTATTGAGGTCCTTGCACAACCACATAGGGCACCTTGGTATAGACAGACACTTGACTTGGTGAGATCCAGATTCTATTGGCCTAAGATGGGGGCTGATGTGGAGCAACACATTCGAACTTTATGATCGCTGCTTACAGAAAGCTTTGCTGAAGGGCTGCCCCTTATTAACATAACCACCAGTGCACCCATGGAGCTGGTCTGTATTGATTTTCTAAGTTTGGAGTCAGATCAAAGAAATATCAGTAATGTGCTGGTGGTCACTGACCATTTCACGAGATATGCCCAAGCTTTCCCACCAAAGACCAGAAAGCATCCACTGTAGCCAAAGTACTTGTAGAAAACTTTTGTTCACTATGGGGCTCCACAAAATCCATTCTGATCAAGGAGAGACTTTGAGAGTCGTCTGATCAAAGAGATGCTTTCTCTGTGGGGTCACGAGGTCAGAACCACTCCTTACCACCCCAGGAGGACCCACAGCCTGAGCGTTTCAACCGCACTTTGCTAGATATGCTAGGCACCCTGCACCCAAAGGACAAGCCTAGATGGAGCCAACAAATTAGCACCCTGGTACATGCTTATAACTGCACCAAAAGTGATGCCACTGGATTCTCCCCTACGCCTGATGTTTGGAAGAAGCTCGACTACCAGTAGATGTGTGTTTTGGGGTCTCTCCTGATAGGGTTCAAGCTGACAACTATTTACAGTATGTGCAAAAGTTAAAGGCCCAGCTAACTCATCGTACCAACTGGCTCAAACCATGGCTGCCAAAAAGAAATCTGGCCAACAAAGAAAGGTATGATAAAAGGTGAAAGCACAGGAACTCCAGGAGGAGATCGGTATTGCTAAGAAATCTGGGACTGCATGGCAAGCACAAGATTGCTGACAGATGGTACCATCTCCCTCACATTGTAGTGGGCAAACTAGATGATCTGCCAGTGTACAAAGTAAGGCCTGAGAATAATTCAAAAGATGTAAAACAATGCATAGAAATCATTTACTGCCCATTGGACAAATCTTAATTGAGTCTGAGCCCCTAGAAGATGCCCCTCTGGACCAGTGACTAGAGCTGCTGCTAAGAAAAGATCAAGAAAGTCTGCACCTACAGAAGCAAAGTTAAAGTGTTTCCCTCCACAAGTCCCAGTTGAGCATGACTGTCAGTCCATATGCGGAAGAAAGTGAGAGTGACTTTGAATACTATCCTTCTTACGAACTGAGTCAATTGTTTGGGGCAATCCCTAGTCAATACTGGAGACAAAGCTGGGCCTTCTGGACTGTCTAAGCCCCCAGCTTCATCCCTGGAGCCAATGCTCCCAGAAAGTGAAGTGCAAAGCATCAGATCAGATGAAATGGAATCATTGTGCATGGTTGAACTGTTTGAGCTTTCAGGAGGAAAATGATAGATTGGGGCAGACTGGTGATACACCCGAACAAGAAAGTATTTTGAGTGCCCTGACAGTCCACTGCCAGTGTCACGAAAGCTCTCCATGCGAGCCAAAGGTTGTGGACTCCAGAAACTGTAACTCCTGGAGCTGAAAGTGCCCCAAGTTCTAGCCTCTCTACCCCATGGAGACTCCCTGACAAGTGAGGACAATGCTGAAAATGAGGCTCAGAGTGCAGAGACTATAACAGTTCCCCTAGAAAGACTGGTCGAGCTGTAAAGCCTGTGGTGCACCTCAGTTATGATTCACTTGGGAGGCCTGTGGACTTGCCTCTCAATGTTGTCCATAAAGGAGTGTATGTGTCCCCGAGCTCATTGCCCAAACTGAGCATCAGTGCTAACTCAAGTTACTTGTGTTGCCCTCTAAGTATGGTGCCCTTGCCCATCCAGCCCAGGTAACTGATAGGGAAGGGCCCCTCTTCAGGTTTCATGTACAAGAGGTAATAACTTGAGTTATGGTACAATGTGTATGTAATACTGTGTAAAGAGTGGACGACTGCAATGTTTCAGAAATGTGTTCTTGGTAAAATGATATATTGACTGATGATTACATATGCGAGCCCTAATGCAAATGTATATGGTTGCAGTTGAAACTTATGGGTACTTGCTTGAGCGACGCTCAAGCTTTCCCAGGCCAGGAAGGGTGTAACCCCTGCAAATGGGGTTCCCAAAAGACTTCCAGGAGCTTGCTTGAATGCTCCAAGCCTGAATGGTGTTTGGCATTTAAGCCATTTATCAGTGAGTGTTTTAGAGCCTCTGGTACTGTCTCTTTAAGAGCTGTCTGCTTGCAGACATAATTAGTTTGTATGGGGGACTGTGTGCTTCTCTGAGTACCACTCGAGCTGCTGCCAATTCACTTCATTTTTGCAGTCACTAGAGTGCAAAGGAACCTATTTGAAAGATGTAACTGTTTGCCAGAAATTATTTAGAGTAATAATGAAATTACAGTTTGTCTAACCTGCTTTCTTTGCAGTCAGAACTGTGTCTGCTAGTTCCCCATTCTAGTTTTGAACTGCTGAACTGGACCAATCAGTGTGGGTAAGCTAGCTCTAAAATGATGCCTTGGACTCATAATCTGAGCCAGCCACAAGAGAGATTGTATGGGCAGTGACTCTGGGAGATGTAGTTTAGACTTCAGTGCCTTTTGGACCAACAGCAGCAGTCTATTGTGAGTGACAGCCAATCCAGTCAAGAACTGGGAGGAACTCAAAGGAAGTGCCAGTTTACGTCAGTTGGAGTTCAGTTGAGCTTTGGCAGTGAAGAAGGAAGGAGCCCTGTGTTTTCAGTGTGCAGTTTTAGTCAAACGTGTGTAAGGCCCAGAGTTCCGGTCTGCAGCTTGTGTAACAGCTTGTTGGGACTGAATCCGTCCTGTGAAAAGAATCAAGGATCTCTGAAGAGTAGAAACCAGGCTCACCCTGTAGAAGACTGGAAGAATTGCTGAAAATTGCACTCGGTCTGTCAGGAACTGAATCTGCTGTGTGTTCTCCGGGTATTGTGCAGTAATTGCGATCGGGATACAGATGCAGCCTGCCTGGTATAGTACTTTCTTTTATATGGATGTGTGAAGAGGTTTGTGTACCTCAAGTGAGCCCTGCTGACATTGAAGGACCCTATCTTATTTGGAGGTCGTGGTACTAATTCAGGGTTGCTCCCTGTTGAATTGCCACATTAAATCCAAATGGAATTACTGTACTGCTGACTGTTTAATTCTCCTTTTCTATGTGTGAAAGGGCCCTACCAGCTGCCACCCGGTTTGGACTAGCCACTAGGGCTTGGGTACCCTGGGACAGTAACTGATAGGGATAGGCCTGTGCACAGAGCCATAGGTAGATTATTAGGTGATAAGCTAATTAACCTGATTTCCCCTGTCCTTGTTATATCCCCTAAATAAATCAGAGCTGCTTGTTTCAGCAAAGTTATACTGCCTGAGGTATTTGTCTATGTTAAAGTACTGTTACTGTGAGTGTTGCACTGTATCTCATTTCACAGGAGGTCCCAGTGCCGGAACCAGACCTGGGGGTAAGTGTATACTGTGAAGGTAATTTGATATATTGTGTGGGCCACTAGTGGGAAGAAAGGGGTTGTGAGTGTCCCAGAGGGCTGTGACCAAGTTAGTTTAACTATTGCAAACCCTGACCTCAAGTGGAGGCACCCACCATTGGATCCAGGCCCTCAACCTGTTAGTGGCAAATCAGGCAGGGTAGTAGCCCTGGGATAGCGCCATCTAGGGGTTACACAATATTTTTACACAGATCAGCATTTAAACAATCAAAAAATAAAGCAATAAGAAAATAAAGAAAGGAACTTCCTGGCAGGAAATCCCACCTTTCTTGTTCCCAGACTCCCTCATGCTAGAGCTCTATAAAGCCCACAGATTTCAGCCGGTCTGAGCCCCTAGTAATCTACAAAATGGATGCCAGCAAACTAAAGCACATGGAGTCAGGCATTTAGGGTTACCACCTGTCCTGAGTTTCACTGGACAGTCCTGATTTGGGCAGCTGTGTCCTGCAAAAAAACATGAAAAATACTACATGTCCTGATTTTATAGTAGAAGAAATATTTTCTAACTTTCTACTAAATGTTGCAGAAAACTATAATACCTTAACTAAAATACATTAAAATGATATGAAACCATAGAAGCAACCAAGAAACTATAATACTTAACCTTAATTCTAATTATACAGAGAAAACAAGTCTGTTTCACTAGTCAAGGTTACATACTGTCCTGCAAAAAATCACATTTCAGTAAGAAATGTCCCACTTTGGGCTTCTTAAAAGGTGGTAACCCTACAGGCATTTCCCAAACAGGTAAATGTTCCTCAGCATATAGCAATGTGTACAGTTTTGGCTTAAAGAAACATTTAATCTAATATCAGGAAAATATAAATGAAACCAATATAAAGCAAAAGACATTGCTAATTCATTATTTGGTAACAGTTTGTAAAACATGTGTTTGGTACATTTCAAACAGCAAGAACTTTGAGATTCCTAATATCTTCATTACCTTCCATATAAAACTAAAGGTGGTTTATTGTAGTTCTTCAGTACTTTATATTTTGTAGGGCCAAAAACCAATTTGTTCCTCAGGTTCAGTATGTTGCACGTGGAAATTTAACAGGGGAATACAGCACCAAAGTACACAACATTTCTTTGACCCTAACGGTGCTATGACAGCTCTTGTATACTTAATGCTAGCTGTGTATGTGTGTGTGGAGGGCTCAGAAGGAGAAGAAGAAAGAGTATTGAAGTTTCAGTGCTGGGTGATCAGTGCAGCAAAGACAAGATAGAAAAGTAGCATAGAAGAAAGGCTGCAGCCAAAAGGGTAGGAAAGAAACATTTATTTTAATATGCTGCAAGACTATTCCTGCTCGCAATACTTCAGGTCTCAGCAGGCTCTCATTTTTATTTGACACTTTAAATCAGACTTATTGTGGTTGCAAGGCTTTCCTGCAGCCCCTTAAAAACTGATTCTCTATTTTCATTAATCCAAAATACTAGGAGGATTTCACCCTGCTACATCCAGCAGAAAAACCTACAACTCCAAATGGAAAATGTTTACTATTTGGTGCTCTGGGAAGCATATTTCTCCAGAGTCTGCTGGGTTGCCTACAGTCCTGGACTATACGGTTCATCTCAGTAGCTTGGGACTCAGACTAGCTACACTTAGAGTGCATCTGGCAGCTGTCTCTGCCTTCTTGTCAGCAGGCAAGCTCTCTTTCCTTTCAGCTCATCCTGTATACTGTAAATTCTTCAAGGGATTGCTGCATACCAATCCTCCCTTCAGGCACCCTGCCCCTGCTTGGGACTGTAATATTTGCACTGCTCAGCTATGCAACCCCCTTTTGAGCCTTTGTCCTCAGCAGAGCTTAAGTACTTGACTTGGAAAACTGTGTTCTTGGAAGCCATTACTTCTGCCAGACGCATAAGTGAGTTACAGGCCCTGTCAGTGGAGCCTGATTTTATCTCTTTCCATAGAGATAAGGTAGTCCTCAGGACTAATAGGAAGTTTTTGCCTAAGGTGGTTTCAGATTTCCATCTTAATCAGTCTATGTCTCTTCCTGTTTTCTTCACTGACCATTCCTTCTCTGGGGAGAGGATGCTACACAGCCTGGATGTGAAAAGGGCCCTTAGCTACTACATAGAGTGCACCAAGGGTCACAGGTTTGACTCCCTCCAATTGTTCCTCACTTATGGTGAGGTTGGTAAGGGAAAACCTGCCACTAAGAGATCTATTGCCAGGTGGATTGTCTCTTGCATACAATTCTGCTATAAAAAATTAGGTAGTATCCCACCCTCAGGCCTGAGGGCTCACTCTACTAGCGGTGCAGCTGCTTCCCTGGCTGCTGCCAGGGATATTCCTATCTTAGAGATTTGTCAAGAAGCCACCTGGAAAACAGTACATACTTTCACTAAGCATTAGTCTCTGGATATCCAGGCTAGGAGCGATGCTCGGTTTGGCACAGCAGTGCTTCAGAGCTTGTTCCGAAAGTATGTCAGGGTTTTAACTCTAAAAATTGATTATCGTTTTGCTCATAAAAGTTCTAAAATATTGTGAAGATACATAGCACTTGCCTCACTGTGTTTAACAAACATAACACTTACACTTCTAGAAGACCTATAGAAAGGCTTACTGTACAGTTAGTATTGTCCCAAGAAAAAAAGTGCTAATCAATTATTTAAAACCCTGTAGGTTCTGTCCCTCCTCCACGGAGGTACTGCATGGTAGTCTGCAATAGTCAAGATTTAGCAAGACTTCATGTTGTTTAAAGAAAAAAATACTCACCTTAGTAATGTTGTTTCTTCTAATGGAGTCATACTGTATTCTGACCTCCCCCCCCTCCCCTCTCAGAACCTGGGGTTTGGGATGTGGGTGGGCAGGAACAGTGTTGGCACCCTAGAGGTTCCCCCTTTTTCTCACCCTCTTATTTTTGGGTGTGTGTTGTGTTTTGTTTTTTGGATTTCCTGACTTGAGTCTTTGCCCTGGAACCAAAAAACCTTTTCATTAAATTTAGTTGCCAGTTGGCTAGTGTGAGTTTACAGTTTCCACACAGGACACCCAGTGAGTATAGCTTGTAAAGATCTGGTGGTTTGGGTTCAAACAACAACAGACAGAGTCTCAACCGAGCTTGAGCTCAGTGTTCCATGCCTTTCATGGAAAGTTAACTCTTTCCTCTCCGGGGCAGTTCAAAGGTTGGATATCACTGCAATAGTCTGAATACAGCAAGACTCCATTAGAAGAAACAACATCACTAAGGTGAGTAATTTTTTCTTCTAGAAGTGTTAACAAGATGTCATCTACATAGAGTGAGAGGGTGAATTCCCTCCCTCCCAGTGAAACGCCCTGAATTCCTGGGTGTTGCCTAATAGTTTCTGCTAAGGGTTCTGTGTAAAGGGCGAAAAGGAGAGGTAATAAGGGACAGCCCTATCTAGTTCCTCTTCTCAAAGGAATTGATGATAATTGTCCATTTACTTTTATATAGACCCTTGTGGGAGGCATACATGTGCTGCATTAAGGCAATAAATACTTTAGGGAATCCAAATTCAGACAGGGTTTTCCATAAAAAGGGCCATATAACCTGACCAAAGGCATTGTCAGCGTCTAGGCTGACAAAGACTGCCGGGATCTTTTTTTGATTTATATGATCTAACAAATGTATTGTTATGTGCCTGTCAGCCTGACATCGGTGGTGGGCAAGGTGATGGAGGGCATTGTCAAGGAGAGGCTAGGGGGGGAACTGGATAAGTCAGGGTGCCTGGACGATAGACAGCATGGATTCATCCCAGGGAAATCGTGTCAGACAAACCTGGTGGAGTTCTATGACTGGGTGACAAGTGCCTTGGACCTGGGTAGACCAGTGGATGTCCTCTTTCTAGACTTCAGCAAGGCATTTGACTCTGTTCCTCACGTGGGCCTGTTGGATAAGCTAGGAGAAATGGGGGTGGGAAACCAGATGATCAGATAGATAGGCAATTGGCTCCAGGACCGGACCCAGAGGGTCGTAGTTGGTGGGATAGTCTCATCCCCAAGGAGGGTCATTAGTGGGGTCCCACAGGGATCAGTCCTTGGGCCCCTTCTGTTCAACGCCTACATATCTGACATAAGGACAGGAATCAGGAGTGAGATGAGTCTCTTTGCAGATGACTCGAAACTGGGGCAGTGGTGGATGGGGAGGAGGGAGGTGGCCTGCAGGGACCTGGAGGCTCTGGAAAGATGGTCTAGAAAGTGGAAGCTGAGGTTCAATGCAGGAAATGCAAGGTACTCACTTGGGGCCAGAAACCCAGGCCAAGTGTACACCCTGGGGAATACTACAAGTCTCAATGGCTGAGAGGGACCTGGGGGTGGTGGTGGATGTCGAGATGAACAACTCTGAGACTTGTAGGAGGGCAGCAGCCAAGGCCAACAGGATGCTGGGATGCATCACTAGGGGGATCACCTCCAGAAGGAGGGAAGTGATACTCCCTCTGTATAACTGCTTGGTGAGGCCGAACCTGGAGTACTGCATGCAGTTTTGGAGGCCACACTTAAAGAGGGACATTAACCTCCTGGAGAAGGTCCAGAGGAGGGCAACCAAAATGATTTGGGGCTTGGGGGACAGGACCTATGAGGAGAGGCTCGAAGAGCTAAATATGTACACATTGGAAGAGAGAAGGGACCGGGGGGACATGATAGAGGTCTTCAGGTACATGAAGAGGGTAAATAGGGGAGGAACAGTCAGGGTGCTTGAAGGAAGGAGGAAGGGGCCACTAGAGGGCATGGGGAAGACTCAGGGAGAAAGGAGGAGGTGCTACTTCACTGAGAGGGTGGTGGAGCCATGGAATGCACTACCTAGGGGCTGGTGGAGGCAGAGACAGTGGAGAGGTTCAAGAGGGGGTGGGACAGGTACAGGGGAAGGGTTCAGGAAGCAAAATCCAATGCAGCAAGAATATCCGGAACTGGGAAGGGAGAAGCCAGAGAAGGCGAGGGGGACAGCAAGGTCAGCACCCAGGGTGGGGGCTGACCAAACGAGCAGACACGAAAGACCGTTAGGCCTATTCTGCTGGCATTTTAGTATGTTAGTATGTGTATATTGTCTGTAGTCTGTCTGGAGTGGATGAATCTAGACTGATCTGTATACATGAGATGCGGCATCATTTCATCTATCCTCAGTTCCCAAATAGACATAAACAATTTCTAATCCATATTTAAAATGGATATTGGTCTATAGGAAGTGGCTAGGTTGAAGGTTTACCTTGTTTTAATGTGGGAGAGATATTAGCGTAGGCACATGAGGGAGGAGGAGATCTTCCCTCCTGGATCTCTCGAAAAGCTGCTACCAGTGGAGGAGCAAGTTGCTTCAAAAAAGATTTATACCACTCAGATGGTAGGCCATCTGGGCCTGATGTTTTCAGGGTTTTACTACATGAAACCACTTTTTTTTAATTCCTCTATCCTGAGTGGTGCTTTCAGTGTTTTGGTTTACATCCGTGAGGTGTGTTATATATGTGGAGGTTCTATGGGTCCTAAGCGTATGGGCTAAATTTCTTGCTCCTATAGGACCCCCTTCAAATCTATAGGATTTAAGGTAAAATAATGCCTGCTGTGTTTTTGCATGAAGAACTTCTTGTAGAGCTGCTTTTTTCTGATTGATCTGGGTTCTAACCTCAGCAGTATATAAATTAAGAGCCCGATGTAGTTCCCGTAGCTCTGCATGAAGCTTTACATACCTACTGTCCCATTGTTTTTTCTTATTTGCAGCATAAGCAATAATTTCCCCATGGATGACTGCCTTCAATGTATCCCAAATAATAGGAGCAGTTATTTCAGGAGTAGAATTTTCAGACAGCTCCTGAGAGATTTTGGCTTTAAATATTGTTCTGAAGATTTCATCTTTAAAGCAGCAGTACTATGTAAAAAAAAATTGTGCATTTTCAACAGTTTATTCCCTGTGCTCTGTTGAGCATGTCCCTGGTACTCTTTCCCGCTGGCTTTGTACTATCATCCCATAATCTGCTTAGTTGTTTACATTCCTGCCTCCTGCCATGTTGATAGTGGAAGTAAAAGATAGGCAGACGCCATATTTTCTGTAGACCTACCGAAAATGGAAATTGATCACCTCCTGGATAGGTAGTAGTGCAACTTTAAGGAAACAGGTATTAAGGTGCACCCTGTGGTCTTCTTTGGTATTTTGAAGTCCAATTTCAGAAACGGGAGAATGGTCTGATGACAACCTGAGGCCAATCATTAGGTCTTGCAGGCAATCTGTATGCTCTTTAGAAATGAAGAAATTGTCCAACCTTGAATATATATTATATCTTGGGGAATGGAAAGTGCATGCTCTAGAAGTGGGATAGAAATGTAGCCAGACATCTATCAACCCTAATGAGCATTTTTGAGAAAGGAAGAGTCTCTGACATGGTGAAATACGATGCTGTGAACGGGTAGGAGAGTCTAGTTGGGGAGCCAAAGTTAGATTTATGTCCTCTCCCATTATTAAGCAGCCCTGCATGTGATCTAGGAGTTTGGTAAAGAATTGTTTGAATTTTATGGGGGCCATCTGTGGGGGGAAATAAACATTTACTAAAGTGACTTGTTTTCCATACAGGGAACCATTTAAAATTACAAAACACCTGTGTGGGTGAATATATTGTGATTTCAAGTGGAATTGAGTGGACGAGGGGATTAGAATTATTACCATTCTGCATTTTCCCTTTGGATATGAAGAAGCAAAGACGCTATACTGTCCCCCCCCCAAGTTAGTTTCATATGTTCTTTTTCTAATAAATGTGTTTCCTATAAATATATTATTTCACATGTTTGTTTTTTGATATATTGGAAAAGTTATGATCTCTTAATTGGGTTATTAAGCCCATTAATAGTAAAAGATATAAATTGTACTGTGGCGATTGCCATCTTTAACAGTGTACAAAGAATGGTCTCCCTTGGATAATCTGGGTATAACTCTTCACCTCTGGACTCACAGTGTACCAGCCATGTGCGCCTACTATAGCACCCCATAAATCATCAGGTTGGCCTAGCCCCCTTTGCTGTTTCCCCTCGGTCCCCCACCCCCAACCCCACTGATCACCATGCCCCTAATGTTATTGACATTGCAGTAATTCAGGTCTATACGATCCCACTGTTTCTTCTAGCAAAAATTATGAACATTATAACTAAACCATTATCTCTGATGGTTTACATTCACCATCGATAATAACTTAGCCAACAGGGCAACAGGGCTAAAAATAGAATATTGGGGTCTTGACACAGAAACTGATCCCAGAACAATAACTGTTTGAATTATTAAATCTAAACTGAAAAGATCTGTTCAGATCAGTGAAGTCTGAGACTTCCAAGGTAGGGAAGATCTCTTGTGCACTCCCTGTATGTGCTTCCTGTGTCTCATTTGGAAGCACTTGAGGAAATCTGGGGATAGTGAGCTCCCGGGCCCCCTTGGGGTAACCTTCCCCCCTAATTATAAAATAAAAATCAGGCAAACAAAATACCCCTCATAATAGGGGAAAAAAATGTTCTTGTGAGGACTAAAAATGTACAGCAGTTCACAAGTCTGAGGAACTGTGGCGTAGAAAATACCTAGGAGCAGTTCCCACTCTGTCTCTCAGGAACCAGTCCCTTAGGTCGTAGAGAGTCAGGGAGTAAGCCATAATATGGGGCTTACTATACAAAGTTTTCATGTACAGTAGAATTAGTTCCTACCATTCAGGTCCTGCCACGAGTGGGGTGACGAAATTCAGCCAGGCGATTAGAGATGGTTACTGACTTTGGGATCCCCTCCACTGGTTTCCTGGAGCTGAGACTGTTTGCCATGGCGATGGATCCCGTGCTGGTGTTCTTTGCACTGGCCTCATCTTGATCTGTAGTCCAATCTTCAGAAGTTCCTCTCTGGCCTTCTGTGCCGAATGAAACTCTCTGTGACCTGTGGGAAGCTATACTACCAGTCATGTGGAATAAAGAGTGATAAATTTACAATTGGCATCTTTCAGTGCTGGGTAAATATTGGAATATGCCCTGCGACATTGCATGGTCTGTAGGGCATAGTTGTTGTTGTTATATATGCGTGTTTGACCATAAAAAATGTTCCCCCTGTGTCATGCAGTTGTAATGATTTTCTCCTTAACTGCAAAACTAAGGAACTTGGCAATGATAGACCGGGGTCTGGCATTCAGGTCAGTGGGACGGGGGCCTAGTGCCCTGTGAACTCTCTTCATTTCAAGCTGCAGATCCAAGGGCAACTTTAGAGCTATTTTCAATAGGGTGGTCACAAAATCAGTTATGTCCTGCCCTTGGATCCGTCTGGAATGCAATACAGATCAATGTTCTTGCGACAGGCACAATTTTCCGCATCCTCTTGTTTAGCTTGTAGCTGATCACATTGCTCTTGTAGGCCCTGCATAGCTGTCTCCATATAGTTGACCCTATTTTCCACTGCTGTGATCTGGTGTTCCGAGGCATCAGTTCTGTGTTCAAGATTTACCACATCCCTACGCAGTTCCCTATACAGATCTTTTATTTCTTCTGGAAAGTAGATTCACTCCTTGTAGACTGTGTCAAGATTAATCTATTTGTTTTTTGCCTGCTTACTTTGAGGAGGTGCGGCCTGATCTTGGTGTTCTGCTGGGGCCAGAGAATGGTCTGAATCTGATGCCTCAGCAGCCGACATCTCCGTGGTGTCTTACATGCCGACACTGGACTGAAGGTATGTTGCAATGGATTTTTTCAGGTCTCCTAGGAATGTTTCCCTGTTTTCTGCCCTTTTCTTTTATTGACTGTGTTAAGTGATTTGATTGCTCAGGGAAAGTTGAAAGGGGGAAGCAGAAAAAGAGATGTGCAAGAACAAGGGGACACAATTTAAAGATGGGGGTGGTTCAGGGGCAATGTGAGGAAGTATTTTTTCACAGAGGGGGTAGTGGATGCATGGAACAGCCTTCCTGAGGAGGTTGTGGGGTCTAAAACTGTGGGAGAATTCAAGAATGCATGGGCCAGACATAAGGCAATTCTTGTGGGGGGTAGGAAGAAATAGGCTGCTGGTTAACTAGGATCTGTAGAAAATCCTGTAGGTAGGGAAATGGGCAGACTAGGTGGGCCAAGCTTTCCTTATCTGCCATCAAAGTCTATGTTTCTATGTAAGTGTGGAGCTCGTAAATTAGGCAGCCATTTTGAGGAGAACTCAACCAGAAGTCGGGCGTCTTCTTAGATACTTTTGACAAATTGTGTTTTGAATAGCTGAACGTACATTCCATATCTCAGACAGTGAACAATAAGGCACAGTTTGATGTCTAAGAGGACTTGTTACTATACTGGGTCACACCTGGAAATTAGCTTCAACCCGTGGTGCATTTTTGCCAAACATTGTTAAAAAAAGAAATCATTATATAATCTTTGTGTAACCCCCCTGCAAATAGGGGTTCCCAAAAGACTTCCAGGAGCTTGCTTGAATGCTCCAAGCCTGAATGGTGTTTAGCGTTTAAGCCACTTATCAGTGAGTGTTTTTAGAGCCTCTGGTACTGTCTCTTTAAGAGCTGTCTGCTTGCAGACATAATTAGTTTATATGGGGGACTGTGTGCTTTCTGTTTGAGTACCACTCGAACTGCTGCCAATTCACTCCATTTTTGCAGTCACTAGGAGTGCAAAGGGAACCTATCTGAAAGATGTAACTGTTTGCCAGAAATAATTTAGAGTAATAATGAAATTACAGTTTGTCTAACCTGCTTTCTTTTGGTCAGAACAGTGTCTGCCTAGTTCCCATTCTGGTTTTGAACTGCTGAACTGGACCAATCAGTGTGGGGTAAGCTAGCTCTAAAATGGTGCCTTGGACGAATCAGAACTTGGACTCATAATCTGAGCCAGCCACAAGAGGATTGTATTAGACAGTGACTCTGGGAAATGTAGTTTAGACTTCAGCGCCTTTTTGGACCAACAGCAGCAGTCTATTGTGAGTGACAGCCAATCCAGTCAAGAACTGGGAGGAACTCAAAGGAAGTGCCCGGTGTGTTCTCCCGGGTATTGTGCAGTAATTGCGATCGGGATAGAGAAGCAGCCTGCCTGGTATAGTACTTTCTTTTTTTTTACCATATAAATGTGTGAAGAGTCTCTTGGAGCTCAAGAGTAGCCCTGCTGATATTGAAGGACCCTATCTTATTTGGAGGTCGTGAGTACTAATTCAGGGTCGCCTCCTGTTGAATTGCCACATTAAATCCAAATGGAATTACTGTACTGCTGACTGTTTAATTTTCCTTTTCTGTGTGAAAGGGCCCCTACCAGCTGCCACGGTTTGACTAGCCACTAGGGCTTGGGGTACCCAGGGACAGTAACTGATAGGGATAGGCCTGTGCACAGAGCCATAGGTAGATTATTAGAGTGATAAGCTAATTAACCTGATTTCCCTGTCCTTGTTATATCCCCTAAATAAATCAGAGCTGCTTGTTTCAGCAAAGTTATACTGCCTGAGGTATTTGTCTATGTTAAAGTACTGTACTGTGATTGTTGCACTGTATCTCATTTCTACAGGAGGTCCCAGTGCCGGAACCAGTCCTGGGGGGTAAGTGTATACTGTGAAGGTAATTCTGATATATTGTGTGGGCCACTAGTGGGAAGAAAGGGGTTGCAGTGTCCCAGAGGGCTGTGACCAAGTTAGTTTAACTATTGCAAACCCTGACCTCTGGGTGGAGGCACCTGCCATTGGATCCAGGCCCTCAACCTGTTAGTGGCAAATCAGGCAGGGGTAGTAGCCCTGGGATAGCGCCATCTAGGGGTTACATCTTGGAGGCTCACCGCTGGGATTGTGTGTCCTCTAGTGGCCATATTTGAACCACTGTTAAGAAAAAAATGGGTACCCGACAGAAGTGGCTGTGCACCGGCTGGTGGAGTGGTGTACTGGGGAGGAGATCGACCCCAAATGCTATGCTTATCCTGGACATGCCCCTGGGTATCAATACTGACACTGTGCAGGGAGTACTTTCCAAGGTGGAAGGTTTACAAACCCTGTGGTGGTGGGTCGGCATGCTAATCTGCTCACCCACACTTTCCTGGCCCTAGTAGAGTTTAAGGATCCCATAGATAGCTCCAAAGTGCCACAGACCATTACCCCAGAGGGAGCCTCACTGCTTGAGAGTGATAACTAAGGACAGTAAAGACCTGGGGGAATCAGCCCCACCACTATCTGAAACTTTGAGGAGAAATTTGCTAAATGGTTGCTGGGAGAAGGGAAAACTGTGGAGGACTTGAAGAAACTATTCTTGCCACCTGGGGTGTTCCTCCCAACACCCTCTCCTGCTCCAGTGCCCGTAATGGTGGCTGAACCAATGCAGACTCATTTCTGCACCTGCCATTAGTCACGACTCTTACCGAAGGTTGAGGATCTTCTCTGGCACCCTCCCCACCCCCCAAGCGGAGGATGACTGGGAGACCTGGATAGACTATGTTGCCCCCAAGTGCTAGAATGGCAATGCTCGGAGGCGAAAAGCGAAGAGGGTTAGTGAGAGCCTCGAGGTCCTGCCCTGGCTACCATCCGTGCTAAACGGGCCAGTAACCCTGAAGCGACTGCACAGGCCTATCTTGAGGCCTTGGAGAATGTGTATGGGAGCCCAGATTCTGATGAGGACCTATGGTGGAGAGTAAGAAATGCACAACAGTACCAAGGGGAGTTGTTGTCTGTGTATGTCTCTCGGCTGGAAACATTGTTGCAAGAATGCCTCAGAAAGGGTAGTTTGCCAGCGATTGAACTGGACCGAACCAGACTGGACAGAATCCTTAAGTCTGCCCCCTTCTCAGAACTGCTGTTGCTTCAGTTACGCCTGGCAAATCGACTGGAATCCCCACCCTCCTATGATGAGTTAATGAGAGAAATTCGAGGAGTTGAGAAAAGGCGACTTTGGGAGGGACCTGCACCAACAGCTGTGGCTACGACCCGAGTGACTGAGGGTGACCCATCAAGTGAAGTTCAGGGGCAGAGGTTGACAGTCAATGAGTGCTCTGACAAGGAAAAAGATATGCCACAATGGGGGCAAACTGTTGAGAGAGATCCGGGAACTCAAAAACAGTCCCTTTATGAAGGCCAGGCCTGCAAGTACGGGCCCTGACCTATATCCGACTGCATCTGCTATGGGGGTTGGGGTACCCACCCATGTATCTCCTGCTGATAACAGCTCCAAACTCAATTCCTTGACCATGGAAGTGGAGAAACTGACGAGATGTCTCCAAATGCTTATCACGCCGCAGACAGCGATGGCATCCAGGTTTCCAGTTAGTAATACCCCCACCCTGGCTCCCAGTGTGGTGCCTCGGCCAGCTCAAACTCCAGAAAGTATGTTTTGCTATAATTGTGGGAAAGATGGGCACATGAAAAGGGAATGCCAGTCCTCAAAAGACACTGACAAAGTTGCATATAGGCTACAAGGAGAGCTTCGAGAACAAATCAGTGGTTAAGAGGTGCACGACATGATCCCAGTGAGGGCACCAAAATGCTAATTCACGTCCTTTTGTGGCAAGGTCAGTTGCCCAGGCCCCCACTACCGCCTCTCCAGACTGGTCCAGAATAGTGGGTCCCTCCATGGAGACCACTGTAAAGGTGAATGGAGTGTCTACAAGAGCTGTATTAGACAGTGGCTCCCAAGTGACAATTATGTTCCAGGATTGGTATCAGAAGCATTTGTCAGATGTACCCTTACAACCATTAGAAGGACTGCATGTATGGGGGTTAAGTGAGAAGGCCTACCCCTATTCCGGGTATATCCGAATTTTGCTGTCTTTCCCACCTCCGTGGCTGGAGTGGCCGAACAAGTAGAGACCCTAGCCTTAGTGTGTCCCCCCACTGGACTGTATGGTGGTGTCCCTTTGTTGATTGGAACAAATGCTCATATGTTCGGAAGGCTGGCACAGTTGTGTTATGAAAAACAGGGGTCAAAGACTAGTAGAGCTTTAAGAGTTCCGCTTTAATTAAGAAGGCCTATGAGGCACAGAGAGATGCTGAAAAACAGAACCAGAGGAACCGGGTCGGAATTGTATGGAAGAAGGATCCTGAGTCTCTGATCCTGGTGCCAAATGCCCAGTGTACCTTACAGGGAGAGGTCCGTATCAGAAAGGATGTTAGAATAAAATATTAATGTTGGATGCACCAGGCGATGGAAATTGCCAGAGGGACTGCTGGTCAAGCCTAGTATTTTGCCTGCTAGAGCCCATGCTTATGCCAGAAGGGTAATGGTCCAAGTTCATAATGTGTCTGAAAGAGACATTCGAGTAAACAGAGGTTGCATCCTGGCTAATGTGCATTGTGCAGACACTGCAGTGCTACCCAGCAGCAAGAGTTCAAGGAAGAATGACAGAGTAACGCCTGACTTGTTTGATTTCGCGACTCCGCTGCCAACTGAATGGAAAGTGAGGATCAGTGAGAAGCTTGCCCAGAGAGACCAGGTGTTTTCTTTAAAGGAATGGGATGTAGGATGCGTGCAAGGAGCTGAGCACAATATCCGCTGCATGACGAAGACCATTTCGTGAGAGGTCTCGACGCCTGGCACCTGCTGACATAGATGATGTGAGACGGCATCTGCAAGAGATGTTAGCTGCTGGTGTAATACAAGAATTCCAGATGCCCTTATGCTTCCCCATTGTGGTAGTGAGGAAAAGAATGGAACAGTAAGGATGTGTGTGATTATCGCACCTTAAACCGGGCGGACTATCCCTGATCAGTACACAATGCCCCGCATTCAGGATGCTTTGGACTGCCTAAACGGGAGCAAGTGGTTCTCTGTGCTGGATCTCCTTGTGGGTACTACCAGATCCCGATGGCCCCAGAGGACCGTGAGAAGACGGCCTTTATCTGTCCGCTTGGCTTCTTGAATTCATGAGGATGCCTCAAGGATTTCAGGTGCCCCAGCCACTTTTCAACGATTGATGGAGCGCAGTGGGGACATGAACTTACTAGAGTGCCTGGTATACCTAGATGATGTTATTGTGTTTGGCAGCTCACTGGAGGAACATGAGAGCAGATTATTTAAGGTATTGGACCGACTGGAGGACTTCGACCTTAAACTGTCCATTGATAAGTGTCAATTCTTTCAAACATCAGTAAAGTATGTGGGATACATAGTATCCACTGAGGGAATAGAGACTGACCCAAGTAAAGTTGAGGCCTTGACTACCTGGCCACAGCCCAAAAATCTAAAAGAACTGCAAAGATTCCTGGGATTCTGTGGTTATTATCGGGCGCTCATCAAGGACTATTCAAGAGTGATCCGCCCTTTACTTAACCTTACTCAAGGGTATCCCCCAACCCACAAAAATACCAAAGTCAGCGCCCTCAAGACTGAAAGAGTGTATTTTCATCCGAGTGAAGTATTTGGGGCCCGCTGGACTCCTGATTGTGAGACTGCTTTTCATGAGATCATATATCAACTTACCCATGCTCCAGTGCTGGCCTATGCCGATCCAAGAAAACCTTACGTCCTGCACACTGATGCTAGCTTGCAAGGGTTGGGGCTGTTGTACCATAAGAGCACGAGAATGGCCTGAGACCAGTGGCCTTTGCCAGTAGAAGCCTGACCCCATCCGAAAAGAACTATCCTGTACATAAGTTAGAGTTCAGAGTTTTGAAGTGGGCTATTGTTGACCAATTCCATGAGTACTTGTATGGGGCTAAAATACTAGTAAAACTGACAATAATCCTTTGACCTATGTGCAGACCTCAGCTGTTGGATGCCACTGGCCATAGGTGGCTTTCTGCATTATCTACATATGACTATGCCTCGAATACCGAGCAGGTCTGAACCACATAGATGCTGATGCTCTCTCCCGGAGGCCTGTTCCCCAGAATGATTGGGTCCGATTGGCAGAACCTGACATTCGGCACTCTGCCGGAAGTTTGACAGGGAGGAACAAATGTCCCACGGACGAGTGGACTGCATGGTGGATTGCTTGGGACCCTCTGAGAATTGCATACCTGTTGCTTATTGCCACTTTTCTGCAATAGACATTGGTGCAGTGCCTCAGCTGGACAATGACAGTATTCGCGGCTCAATCCCAGATCCCATGATCAAAACAGCTTTAGAAGCCCTCTATGCAGGAAAAGATGTGTCCAAATTACGCCCACTGATTTGAGAACTGCACTGTTATACAAAGAAGGTCCTAAGTTGAAACTGATCAATAAACTGTTATACAGAGAAACAGTAGACAGAGGGGGACAAGTAGACAAACAACAACTAGTGCTGCCCACTGCCTTCGAGACTCAGTACTGAGGTCCTTGCACAACCACATGGGGCACCTTGGTATAGACAGAACACTTGACTTGGTGAGATCCAGATTCTATTGGCCTAAGATGGGGCTGATGTGGAGCAACACATTCAATTTGTAGTCGCTGCTTACAGAGGAAAGCTTTGCCCCCAGAGGGCTGCCCCTTGTTAACATCACCACCAGTGCACCCATGGAGCTGGTCTGTATTGATTTTCTGAGTTTGAGTCAGATCAAAGAAATATCAGTAATGTACTGGTGGTCACTGACCATTTCACGAGATATGCCCAAGCTTTCCCCACCAAAGACCAGAAAGCATCCACTGTGCCAAAGTACTTGTAGAAAACTTTTTGTTCACTATGGGGCTCCACAAAGAATCCATTCTGATCAAGGGAGAGACTTTGAGAGTCGTCTGATCAAAGAGATGCTTTCTCTGTGGGGAGTGAAAGTCCAGAACCACTCCTTACCACCCCAGGGGACCCACAGCCTGAACGCTTCAACCGCACTTTGGTAGATATGCTAGGCACCCTGCACCCAAAGGATGCCCTAGATGGAGCTAACAAATTAGCACCCTGGTACATGCTTATAACTGCACCAAAAGTGATGCCACTGGATTCTCCCTACCGCCTGATGTTTGGAAGAGAAGCTCGACTACCAGTAGATGTGTGTTTTGGGGTCTCTCCTGATGGGTTCAAGCTGACAACTATTTACAGTATGTGCAAAAGTTAAAGGCCCAGCTAACTCATGGTACCAACTGGCTCAAACCATGGCTGCCAAAAGAAATCTGGCCAACAAAGAAAGGTATGATAAAAGGTGAAAGCACAGGAACTCCAGGAGGAGATCGGTATTGCTAAGAAATCTGGGACTGCATGGCAAGCACAAGATTGCTGACAGATGGCACCATCTCCCTCACATTGTAGTGGGCAAACTAGATGATCTGCCAGTGTGCAAAGTAAGGCCTGAGAATAATTCAAAAGATGTAAAACAATGCATAGAAATCATTTACTGCCCATTGGACAAATCTTAATTGAGTCTGAGCCCTAGAAGATGCCCCTCTGGACCAGTGACTAGAGCTGCTGCTAAGAAAAGATCAAGAAAGTCTGCACCTACAGAAGCAAAGTTAAAGTGTTCCCTCCACAAGTCCCAGTTGAGCATGACTGTCAGTCCATATCGGAAGAAAGTGAGAGTGACTTTGAATACTATCCTTCTTACGAACTGAGTCAATTGTTTCAGGGCAATCCCTAGTCAATACTGGAGATGAAGCTGGGCCTCTGGACTGTCCAGCCCCCAGCTTCATCCCTGGAGCCGATGCTCCCAGAAAGTGAAGTGCAAAGCATCAGATCAGATGAAATGGAATCATTGTGCATGGTTGAACTGTTTGAGCTTTCAGGGAGGAAAATGATGGATTGGGTCAGACTGGTGATACACCAGAACAAGAAGAGTATTTTGAGTGCCCTGACAGTCCACTGCCAGTGTCCAAGCTCTCCTCAGAGCCAAATGTTGTGGACTCAGAAACTGTAACTCCTGGAGCTGAAAGTGCCCCAAGTTCTAGCCTCTACCCCATGGAGACTCCCCTGACAAGTGAGGACAATGCTGAAAATGAGGCTCAGAGTGCAGAGACTATAACAGTTCCCCTAGAAAGACTGGTCGAGCTGTAAAGCCTGTGGTGCACCTCAGTTATTGATTCCCTGGGAGGCCTGTGGATTTGCCTCTCAATGTTGTCCATAAAGGAGTGTATGTGTCCCGAGCTCATTGCCCAAACTGAGCTTCAGTGCTAACTCAAGTTACTTGTGTTGCCTCTCATATGGTGCCTTGCCCCGTCCAGCCCCAAGGTAACTGATAGGAAGGGCCCCCTCTTCAGGTTTCATGTACAAGAGGTAATAACTTGAGTTATGGTACAATGTGTGTAATACTGTGTAAAGAGTGACGTACTGCAATGTTTCAGAAATGTGTTCTTGGTAAAATGATATATTGACTGATGATTACATGTGCGAGCCTAATGCAAATGTATATGGTTGCAGTTGAAACTTATGGGGGTACTTGCTTGACGCGGACGTCAAGCTTTCCCAGGCCAGGAAGGGTGTAACCCCTCTGCAAATGGGGGTTCCCAAAAGACTTCCAGGAGCTTGCTTGAATGCTCCAAGCCTGAATGGTGTTTGCGTTTAAGCCACTTATCAGTGAGTGTTTTTAGAGCCTCTGGTACTGTCTCTTTAAGAGCTGTCTGCTTGCAGACATAATTAGTTTATATGGGGGGACTGTGTGCTTCTCTGTTTGAGTACCACTCGAACTGCTGCCAATTCACTCCATTTTTGCAGTCACTAGGAGTGCAAAGGGAACCTATCTGAAAGATGTAACTGTTTGCCAGAAATAATTTAGAGTAATAATGAAATTACAGTTTGTTTAACCTGCTTTCTTTTGCAGTCAGAACAGTGTCTGCCTAGTTCCCCATTCTGGTTTTGAACTGCTGAACTGGACCAATCAGTGTGGGGTAAGCTAGCTCTAAAATGGTGCCTTGGACGAATCAGAACTTGGACTCATAATCTGAGCCAGCCACAAGAGGATTGTATTAGACAGTGACTCTGGGAAATGTAGTTTAGACTTCAGCGCCTTTTTGGACCAACAGCAGCAGTCTATTGTGAGTGACAGCCAATCCAGTCAAGAACTGGGAGGAACTCAAAGGAAGTGCCCGGTTTTGTCGGTTGGAGTTTCAGTTGAGCTTTGGCAGTGAAGAAGGAAGGAGCCCTGTGCTTTTTCAGTGTGCAGTTTTAGTCAAAAAACGTGTGTAAGGCCCAGAGTTCCGGTCTGCAGCTTGTGTAACTGCTTGTTAGGACTGAATCCGTCCTGTGAAAAGAATCAAAGGATCTCTGAAGAGTAGAAACCAGGCTCACCCTGTAGAAGACTGGAGAAATTGTTGAAATGCACTCGGTCTGTCAGGAACTGAATCTGCTGTGTGTTCTCCCGGGTATTGTGCAGTAATTGCGATCGGGATAGAGAAGCAGCCTGCCTAGTATAGTACTTTCTTTTTTTTACCATATAAATGTGTGAAGAGTCTCTTGGAGCTCAAGAGTAGCCCTGCTGATATTGAAGGACCCTATCTTATTTGGAGGTCGTGAGTACTAATTCAGGGTCGCTCCCTGTTGAATTGCCACATTAAATCCAAATGGAATTACTGTACTGCTGACTGTTTAATTTTCCTTTTCTCTGTGAGAAAGGGCCCCTACCAGCTGCCACCGGTTTGGACTAGCCACTAGGGCTTGGGTACCCAGGGACAGTAACTGATAGGGATAGGCCTGTGCACAGAGCCATAGGTAGATTATTAGAGTGATAAGCTAATTAACCTGATTTCCCTGTCCTTGTTATATCCCCTAAATAAATCAGAGCTGCTTGTTTCGGCAAAGTTATACTGCTCTGAGGTATTTGGTCATGTTAAAGTACTGTACTGTGATTGTTGCACTGTATCTCATTTCACAGGAGGTCCCAGTGCCGGAACCAGTCCTGGGGTAAGTGTATACTGTAGTTGCATTCTGATATATTGTGTGGGCCACTAGTGGGAAGAAAGGGGGGTTGCAGTGTCCCAGAGGGCTGTGACCAAGTTAGTTTAACTATTGCAAACCCTGACCTCTGGGTGGAGGCACCCGCCATTGGATCCAAGACCCTCAACCTGTTAGTGGCAAATCAGGCAGGGGTAGTAGCCCCTGGGATAGCGCCATCTAGGGGTTACATTTGACTACTACAGTTTTTAGTCTGGGTATTGCACTGTGACTCAGGAAACCAGAATTTGTGTGTAAGTCCTGGAAACAGACAATGATGTTTGCTGGGGCCTAAGGCCATACCACCCAGAATCTGCCCAGTCTCGACTGATGTTGGCTGGGGGCCAGGCATGTTTAGGAAGTAAAGTGCTGAGCTTCCAGGGAGGGATGATGCAGGTCACCTGAAAGTCTTGCAGCCCTTGCTGAACAGTCATGAGTGGCATCAGCTCCAACTTTCTTATAGATTGGAATTTTTGCGGATGGTGCGATGGCAGCAATAACAATTATGTAGGTATGGCATGCTCAGAACCGGTATGTAGAAAGATACCATCAGATGCCAGCTGTGAAATCACTGCACAGGAACCTTCAGCCAGAAGAGCAATGCTTGTGTTCAGTGTGTGTTGAATAACGATAAGAAAGTAGCACCACATCTTAATTTGAACATTTGGGACTTTGTCATATCTCAGATTTGGACCACCTTGTACGACTAAGCACGTGTGACGTGAAATGTTAAGATGTTGCAATGGTAAATGTTTGGTGCCTGTTGCATGATGGTAGGAAATAATACCATGTCTTAATTTAAAGTTTTGGAACTTCTGCTTATCTCAGATTTGAACCACCTCTTACAGCCAAGTACCTGGGGTGCAAAATGTCCAGATTTACTGGTTACCAACTTGAAATACAAATAAACATTCACATTTACCCAGGCACAGTGATTGGGTGGTCTCCTTCTCTCTATGTACCTGGACTTTGTATGCTTGATGCCACTCTCACGGGAAATGCCTTACGATTTCAAGCTAGGAATCTGAAGCATCCTTGTGGCGTAGATAGATGGAGACATTCACAATCAGCCCTTTGAAAACTGGGGCTTGTTTATTTTCACATAACACGTTAACGGAACAGTCACTGCTACTATGCAGTCATGCTCCATGGGTTTGAAACCCAGCATAATATTTTACGTGGCTAATCTGAGCTGAATCCTTGCAGTGAATTTGTGACTCTCTAGGATTGAGTAGGTCTTATGAAGTGGTTGCCTTTTGGGGGTGGGGAGCCCCCTTAGCAATATGCAGCTTTGTGTCTGGTTTTGCCTGCCTAACTTCCCTCTTTGCGCCTGAGTTCTCAGTAAGTATTCTCCCCATTCTTCCTCCACTTGCTTTTTTTTTGTAGCTGGAAAATGCCTTTTTTTGGCACTCACTGCTTCCCTTATCCATACCAAGAACCATGATGGTCTCTTGAACTTGTTCCTTTTGGTTACTGTTCTCATGCATATCTTAGATGCCTCAAGAATAGCCCCTTTTATTGTTCCCCCATCTCTGTTCCATAGAAACATAGATAGAAACATATACTTTGACGGCAGATAAGGACCGCTTGGCCACCTAGTGTGCCCATTTCCCTACCTACAGGATAAGCAGCAGATCCTAGTTAACCAACAGTCCATTTCTTCCTACCCCCATAAGAATTGCCTTATGTCTGTCCCATGTATTCTTGAATTCTCCCACAGTTTTTGGCTCTATGACCTCCTCAAGAAGGCTGTTCCATGCATCCACTACCCTCTCTGTGAAAAAATACTTCCTCACATTGCCCCTGAACCTCCCCCCTCTATCTTTAAATTGTGTCCCCTTGTTCTTGCATGTCTCTTTTTCTGAAAGATGCTACCCTCTTGGACTTTGTTGATTCCACTGAGGTACTTAAACATTTCGATCATGTACTTCCTCTCCCCTCCTTTCCTTAAAGGTATACATATTAAGCTTGTTTAGTCTCTCCTCATATGGCTTCTCTTACAGACCCTGCACCATTCTAGTTGCCCTCCTCTGGACTGCCTCTATCCTGTCTATGTCCTTGCGGAGATGGGGTCTCCAGAACTGGAAGCAGTACTCCAGATGGGGTCTCACCAACTGTCTGTAGAGGGATAAAAACTTCCTGTTTTCTGCTGGTGACGCCTCTCCCTATACATCCCAGTACACTCCCAGCTGTCCCTACTGCCTTCTCACATTGCTTGCTAACCTTAAGGTCATCTGATATGATTACCCCCAGGTCCCTTTCCTTTTTTTTTGTTACTACCTTCCCCCATTGTGTAATATTTCCCTGGGTTTTTGTTTCCCAGGTGCATTATTTTGCACTTCTTTGCATTGAATCCTAGCTGCCATACTTCTGACCATTCCTCCAACCTTTGCCAAGTCCCTTCTCATCCTTTCCACACCTCCATGTGTATCAACCCTGTTGCAGATCTTTGTGTCATCTACAAAAAGGCATACTTTTCCTTCCAGTCACTCTGCAAAGTCACTTATAAAGACATTAAAAAGGACTGGACCCAGTACTGAACCCTGCTGTACCCCACTAGTAACCCCTCTTTCTTCAGATTGGACTCCATTTACACCTACTATGCTGGCTACCCTGACTTAGCTTATCACAGACCAACTTCCACAACCTGTAAAAATCTGACCTTCTGATGTGAAGGACTTCAGCTCTCAATTGTGGTTTACCGGTCACAAGGGCCAGTTTGAACTAAATGGAATTGTGGCCACTGTGCCCTAATGGCTCCTCTACTGTCATAGCTCCTACCACCTCTGAATTGGTTAGTATCACACTGAGAATAGCCTACTGCTTGGTGGGTTCCTTATTTAGCTGTACCAGTAGACAGTTCTGGAATATATTAAGCAAAGCTTGACTTCTGATGTTCCTGGCCACTGGAACATCCCAGTTGATGTCTGGCAGGTTCAGGTCACCCGTCTACCACTACTTCTCCCTTTGCCACCCCCATCCCCCCAAATATAACCTACAATGTGTCCAACAGCATGGTTTTTGGAAAGGGGGCAACACAACTGCAGCCCTACTGGAATTCACAGGATTCATTCACCATACTCATGATGAGGGTCAACTTGTTGGCGCAAGCTTTATTGACCTGTCCAAAGCATTTATTTTTTTATTTATTTTATTTTTATTTTTATTTAGCTTTTGTTGACCGGGTAACTGCACTAGACAAATCCTGCCTATTTTCAGGCACGACCCGGGGGAGGGGAATACAGATGAATGCCAACTGACCTTGAACCAGATTAAGCTGTTGGTAGTATTTTTAGTGAATGAGGGAAATTTGGTCAGGACACCGGGGAAGTTCCCCTACTCTTTTCAATAAGTGCCATGGGATCTTTAACATCCACCTGAACTACCACCAATCCAGGCAGATGGGACCTCGGTTTAATGTCTCATCTGAAAGACGGCACCTCCGAAGTGCAGCACCCCTCTCATGCTGCACTTTGACAGTCAATCACCATTTGCTGACACATCAACTTGCTGAGCTTGGTATATCTTCTGAAGCCCTAAAGTGGTTCATCCACTATCTAGCAAGCCACACACAACAGGTGAGAATAGGGTCTACCCTTTCTGCTAAACTTCCTGTCTGCTCTGGGGTTCCTCAAGGATTGATACTGGGACCCCTTCTATTTAGCACCTTCCTCAATAATCTTCTAGCATCCTGTTCCAAACCAGTACTCCTCTACGTGGATGATGCAGTCATTTTCTCAAGGACTGCAGACCTTATCCTGCTTCTGGCCCAATTGCAGAAAAGTTTTACTGAAGCTGAGTCCTGGTTCACCTCTCATAAGTAGGTGCTAAATTGCAAAAAAACAAAGGTCATGCTCTTCCATGGTACCCCCAGCAAGCACAAACAATTGGTGATTTAAAACAATGCGGGTGTAGTCCTTGATTAGACTCAATCTTTTAAATACCTTGGAGTGGCTCTGGATAGTACGCTCTCCTACTCCAACCATGCTGAGAATGTTGCCAAGGCAGTTAACATTAGCCTAGGCCTTCTACACAGACATAAACACGGCCTTACTACCAAACCCCTCAGATTGGCTATCCAAAGTTCAATTGGGTCTATTATTCAGCTTTTCAGTCCCTTCCAGGGCACTCATAACACACAAAGTTCTATGAGCCAAACTTTTACTGTCCCTCGCTGTCAAACCTCGCTCCAACAGTGATCCATTCCAGTTAGAGCTACTAATTTATTTAACTTCCTTCCTTCTGAGATTGCAATGACTGGAACCTTGGGACCATTTAAGTGGAAGTTGCATCAATTCCTAGTTTCCAGAGCTTCTTGTAACTGCTACACCTAATCTCTGCTGACAGCTAAATGCACTGGGACCTCCCTCTTTTACCATTTACCACTTTATAGCTCTACCCTGTTGCTGCGTTATTCCACTTACAGCACTTCCTTCCTTCATCCCTTTCCCATTCTCATTCCTGCCCTCTTTTCATCCTGCATCATCCCCCCTTCCTTTACCCCTCCACTTCCCCCTTCCTCCTCTATTTCCTCATGTTTTTCTCTCCCTCTACTCCCCTGCCCCCGTGGGTCTTTCCTGCATAAACTTCATTGCGGCATTTCCCTCCTTGCTCTTGTTTTTCTCCTTCCACACCCCAATTCACCCTCTGTCCTTCTCTCCTTGTAATCCCTTTCATCCCTCTTCAGACAAGGCTACTGGCTGCACTTGACACAATATTTATCTTGCCATATTATTCTTTTGTTTATGTAATTACTTTTCTCATGTTGTACTACTTACTGAAACCATTGCAATTTGTTATTCTTGTGACTTGACATGGAACCTCTGTAAAGGAGCCCCTGGCTCAAAGGTCTTTCCGATTTGTTAAATAAATAAATAGATAAATAAAAATCCCCAAGCTCTCTCTGCCCCTCTCTTCTCCTTGCCATTGTGGTCTATAGATCACCCTCAAGTGTAGTTTCTTGTCTGAGGCTACCATAAGTTGCACCCACAGTGACTGTCTCCCCATTATTACCCATGATGCACCAATTTTCCAGAACCTCAGTGCCATCCTTGACATAAAGGGCTATGCATCCACCTCTGTATTTTCCTCTATCCCTCCTGAACATTGTGTACCCAGGGACTGACAGGTCCCAGTCATTATTTTCTGAGGGCACATTTCTGTGATGGTCACAAGGTCCATCTCTGTGTCTGCTGTCATTGACTGGAGCTCGCTGATTTCATTACCCTTGCTCCTGGTGTTAAGTCAAACTCCCTTTCATCTAACTCCTACACCCTTTTTGCCATTTACCTTGTTTTCTCCCTTGTTTTTCCCTGGTCTTCTGTGTTGTTTTTTGGGATGGTTGCACACTTTGTTTTCCTCCTCTTTATTGTCCCTTCTCCTAGCCCAGTTTGGACTGCAACTCTATTTTTACCCACTGTACTACTACAAGCGCTGAGATATAGGGAAGTACTAGCTAAGTTCCCCATCCTCTCACCCAATAACAGCACCATCTTTCCCCTGGCCCACAATGAGCCCTCAAGAGCACCCTCTTTCACTGGCCCCCTTGCAGCCCTCAACACAACACAGCACAGCAGCCTCCAAGAGCTAATTAAAGGTACAACAGAGCTTTGCTTTCCTGTCAGCACAGTCCACTGATTGGTGTTTGTTCATAGCATTTTTACCTGCACTTTGCTGAATCATTATTGTACTGTAATTAATTCTGTATCTCATGTGCTATAACTGCCCCTGTATTAGTATTCAATGTCTGGCTGTAGTGTTATTCCTGCTATGTTTGAGCAATTCCCCAGTGTACTTCAGTAGATTCTGTGCCTCTGAGTGCCGGCTACTGCCCCTGTACCTCCATACTGAGCTTTCTACTTTTATTGTCCTGTTCAGCTGCTTACTACCTAAAGGCGCCTGCTCCATTATGCTGATTGCTTTCTGCTGCCCTCTCCCCCCTCTTCCCTGCTCTCCACTTCCTCAACCCTCCGTGACTTCCCACCTTTACCCCATTGGTCCCTTTGTTTATATGTACTTGACCCCTTAATCCTGTCTTTTTTACCTGCAGGTCCAGCTTTGGGATCCACAACAAACGTGAATCGCGAGGACCAAAAACGCATGGTTCTCCCTCCTTGCATCCTCAACACAACACCGGAGCCTCCAGGTGCTAATTAAAGGTACCACAGAGGTCTGCTTTCCTGTCGGCACAGTCCTGCTCTTGCAATTGTGAATTCTTCCATCAATTATTCTTCCCCCTTCAGAGCTCTTCCTTCTTTACTCCTACCCCTAAACTGAAGTTGCCTAAATACAGACATTATCTCCTTCTCCCCCCTTTCCTTCTCTTAATCCTCTCTGGTGACATCCACCCCAACCCTGGCCCCCCCAACCATTTACTTTCCGAAAGGCCTTAAAGTATACCACTTCAGTGCCAGAAGCCTTCTCCCTAAGTTCGATACTCTCCAAGTCTGGGTCACCCAATACTCACCTGACCTCCTAGGCATTACTGAGAGCTGGCTCTCATCACATAATCCAGACTCTCAAGTATCCCTCCCAAGCTACTGACTATTTTGCCAAGACCATGGTAAACATGGCGGTGAAGTGGCAATCTATACTTGGAAGCGGGTCTAGACCCGTCTCCCACAAAGTTCTGACAATCACCCTAAACGTCCCATCCTCCCTCTCTCTAATCATTGTTGGGCTATACACCTCCCCCTAAATCCCCCTGCCTCTCATATAGAAGTTATCATCTCCCTTGTCGCTAATTCAGGATCTACAGAGCTACTCATCCTAGGTGATTTCATCTTAAATGGGATGTTGCCCTTACTTAAGGCCCTCATTGAGCAAATTGAATCCCTAAATCTAACCCAGCTAATTCAGGAGGCAACCCATCCTAACCGCATCACACTGTACCACTTCCTCCTTAACTGGATTCTTTCCACCCACCCTTATCGGATCGTAGCTGCTGGCACCCTCCCTGACATCTTGATTGAGCACCTTATGATCTTCTGCATCCGCAAACATCACTCCCATTGCACACCCCCAATCTACAGATGGGTCTGCTCTTGCAGGTCCCTTGATCCCGATGCTCTTCTACAAGACCTACACTGAATCGACTGGTCTCTAATGTATTCAGCACCTGGCATTGACTCTGCCCTGTCAGTCTTCACTCACCTCCTTTTGGTAATCTGGAACCAACATACCCCGCCAAGAAGGCACAGATTTAAACATCACCACCAGCCCTGAATCTCGGCCGATATCATCCACCTTTGTAAATCTAGGGACCTAGTCTGGGTTAGTTTCAAAGCCTCAAATGTCCCTTCTGACCTCTAGCACTAAAGGAACCTAAGAAATACCTGCATAAAAGCTATTAGGTCTGCCAAAGCTGCCTACTTCTGCTCTCAGCTCCACCAAAATTGTAACTTTCCTGCCAACTTCTGGTGAACAGTCCACTCTCTCCTTGATACCACCCCCCCCCAAAGAAACCACCCCTATGCTTAACACTGTAGCAGTAGTAGTAGTAGTTAACTTTATTTATATAGCGTCTTTCAAAATCAAGGTGCTGTACATGATATAAAATACAATATTAAAACGGATAACATAATAAATTATTTAAAATCAGTCAATCAACTAATCGGGGATGGCCAAAGAAAATAAATACGTTTTCAGCATAGATTTAAAACTGCTGACGGTCAGGCATTCTCTTAACCGACGAGGTAGAGAATTCCACAGGGTTGGTGCTGGAAATGAGAAAACACAAGCTACAGATGTTTTAAGATGAACCCTGGGAATCTCTAGCAATCCCTCATCAGTGGATCGGAGAGGGCGATTGGGGGAGTAGGGAGTCAGGAGATCTTTCAGGTGGTTGGGTCCCTGTTTGTATAGGGCTTTGAAGGTAAGCAAGCCTACCTTGTAGGTAATATGCCACTGTACTGGCAGCCAGTGCAGTTCGGGCAGCACAGGCAGTACCAGTCAACAGCCTGGCAGCTGCATTCTGCACCAGCTGCAAGTGGCGGATATCAACCCCAGACAGCCCTAGGTAGAGGGCATTGCAGTAGTCAAGACAGGTAGAAATGAAGGCAAGGACCAATGCTGGAAGGTCACTCAGTGGAATCAGGTGCTTCACCCAGGCAATATTCCTCAGATGGTAAAATGAGGATTTAACTACAGCTGACACCTGAGACTTCAGGGTTAAGCCGTCATCAAAAATAACACCCAGGTTATGTACCCAATCTGAGGTAATGAGCTGCACACCATCAAGCCATAGGCTTGACATACGCCCAGCCCCAGAACCCACCCCCCGGGCAACCCGGATCCACAACCAACACCTCAGTCTTATCCGGATTCAGTCTCAACCAACTCGAGTTCATCCAGTCTTTGATCTCAGAGAGGAAGTTATTTAGCATAGCGATCGCATCAACCTGTCTTTGCACAAAGGACATATACAGCTGAGTATCATCTGCACAACAGTGAAAACTCAAGCCATATCACCTGATGATATCTCCCAATGGCAGCATATACACTGTGAACAACATGGACGCCAATATGGAGTCCCACGGCATCCCGCAGGACGTGGAGGGCATCAGAGGAATAAATTCCAGTGACTACCCTCTGAGACCTGCCTACAAGGAATGATTGAAACCATTTGAGGACTGTACCTGACAGTCCACAAAGGAGCTGCAGGGTCTCCAAAAGCACCTCATGGTCCACAGTGTCAAAAGCTGCTGAGAGATGAAGAAGGACCAAGATGGTATGAGCCTTTCGATCGCTCACCATTAGGAGGTCATTTAATACCAGATCAAGGGCATTCTCCATGCTATGCCTCTTCCTGAACCAGACTAGAGAGCTTCATAGACATTGTGGGTTACATGGCAATCATCCAATGCAACCACCTTCTCAATAACCTTCCCCACAAAGGGGAGGTTAGAGACAGGTTGGTAGTTAGCTGGATCAACAGGGTCCAAGGAGGAGTTAAATGACCACCTCCTTTAGGGGATCTGGAAAGATTCCCCTCGCCAAGGTTCTCCATACAATTTCAGCTAGGATCGGGCAGATAACATCTTCACATCCCACTAAAAGGGGGGTTGGGCCTAGATCCAAACTACAACAGGTTGGGCGCCAAGTCTAGACAACATTGTCGTCACACCAGTCTCTGACCCAGCTACCATTGCCTCTGAACTTCAGTCAGTTTTCTTAACCTTCGCTCTCCCTCAGCCCCTCTCTCTCTCCCCTCCTGTCTCCTCCCTCCCACCTGCACCTCACATGGCTACATTTTCCCTTCAGTCTCCTGCATCGAAGTATACAATACCCTCTTAACCCTTGATCACTTAAAGTCCAGCCCTGACAATCTAGATGCCTGTCTATAATGCATATGGGGCACAAAAACCCTGGCACAATATATCAATTGGGGGGTGAGGATATAGCATGCACCAAGCAGGAAAGAGATCTTGGGGTTGTCATCTCTGATGACCTCAAGGTAGGGAAACAGTGTGACAAGGCATCAGGTAAAGCAAATAGAATGCTGGGATGTATAGGCAGGGGCATCACCAGCAGGAAAAAGGAGGTCATAATTCAGCTATACAAGACACTAGTGAGGCCCCACCTGGAGTACAGTGTACAGTTCTGGAGACCATACCTCGTAAGGACATAGACAGGGTAGAGAAGGTTCAGAGGAGGGCAACAAAGATGGTGCATGGATTGCATCACAAGTCCTATGAAGACAGGTTGAAGGAACTGAACATGTACTCCCTGGAGGAGAGGAGGAGAGGGGATATGATAGAGACATACAAGTATCTTACAGGGAGAAACAGGGTGCAGGAAAACACTATTTTTAAGCAAAAAGATGTTCCAGGACTAGAGGCATGGGATGAAGTTGGAGGGAGGACGATTCAGAGGAAACATGAGAAAGAATTTCTTCACAGAGCGGGTGGTGGACAAGTGGAACACCCTGCCAGAGGAAGTGGGGGGCTGAAACAATCATGGGATTTAAGAATGCATGGGATAGACATAAAGGAATTCTAGAGGTCAGGGGTAAGGGGAAACAGACTTCGAGGAAAACAAACTGAACTTACAAGCTCAAATGGGCAGATTGGGTGGGCCATAGGCACTTATCTGCCGACACTGTCTATGTATCTATGTATCTATGTCTCCTAGGCTTCTCCACACCAGCCATCTCTCTCCCACTTACCCATCTACTCAACCAAACTTTCCACCTTAGCGAGGCCCCCTTTGCTTGGAAGACTGCAAATATAGCACCCCTCCAAAAGGATGGTGATGCAGGCACACCAGGTAACTATTGCCCCATATCCTTTCTCCCTTCTCTGGTTAAACTTCCCTAGTCCTCTCTCGATTTACTAACTTTCTCAACTCCACAGACTTTCTCTCTCCCTTCTAATCAGGATTTCATGCTGATCACTCAACAGTCACCTCTCTCTATCTAGTTACTAACTCCATCCTCTCTGGTATCAATAAAGGCCAACTAATGGCTGCCATTTTCATAGACCTTGACAAGGCCTTTAACTCGGTCTCTCACTCCCTCTTGCTAAATAGACTTAGCTTGGCCTGACTCTCCATCTCAGTGGTAAATTTGATTTACTCCTACCTCTTCTCTCGTTCACTACGAGTCTGTGTTGGTAGTGCCCTCTCCTCGCCCTCCCTATTCTAGCTGATATTCCTCAAGGCTCAGTCCTGGGACCCATATGTTGTTAAATCTCAGCTACAAGCTGATTTGCACTCTGTCTTACATTGGTTTCACGTCAACCACCTCAAAATAAATGTTAAAAAAAAACTGTTTCAATGACTTTCGTCTCTCCCCACAAACTAGCCAAACTCTCCTCTCTACTCATATTCTCAACTCTGGACGGGGCTCAATTGGAAGATGTCCGCCACTATAAATAGTTGGGTGTCTGGCTCAATCACCACCTACATTTTTTTTAACACATCGAGCACATCTACTCAGAGTTCTGTCCCAGGTTAGGTGCTCTGTATTACAATAAGGACTCCCTTCCTCAGAATGCTTGTGTCATTCAACTTACTAAAATTATTTTACCCACCTTCGACTATGCCGATGTTATCCATGGTACTGCCCCAGCCTCTGCCTTGGCTAGGCTTGACTCCCTCTTCAATGCCTTCTGTCACTTTGCTTTGAATGCTCCTCCCCACCCTCACCTCTACACCCTGTACTCCTCCCTCTCCTCACTTAACTGCCATCACATGCTGCATTTCTCTCTCTTCATCTTCAGATTCTGGTTTGGTTCTCTCCCCTCCTACCTCTCCTTTCCTCTCTCCTGTGATTAATCTCTCCTATTCTCTCCAGTCCAGGGACACCCAATCTTTCTCTCTACCATGCCCCTCATCCTGTGCCAGCTCTGCTGCCTTCACCTATAGGTTCCTCTTTCTATGGAACTCTCTCCCTCACTCTCTCCGTTCATCTCTCCTCCTCCACCAAACCAGTCCTCAAAAGCATTCTATCTGAACACTCCCTCTTCTCTGGCTCCTGTTCATGCTAGGTTCAGTCCCATACTCAATTTATACCTCTCTCTACCTACTCCTCTCTGCTAGGCCAACGCAGCCTGACGTATTGCACTTATTTACTGTGGTAATTGCCTTAATGATCATTACTATGTAATCACTGGCTTTGTATTCTGTATAATTAATCTTTATCTTGCTGTTTTTTACTGTTCATGGTTGATCCCCAAGTATTATGTATTGTTTCCTTCTCCCCTTCCCCCAGGTCACACCTGGAAATGAGCCTTGACTCAGTGTGCCTCTCCTGGTTACCAACTTTAAATAAATAAAACAAACATAGAAACATAGACTTTGATGGCAGATAAGGACTGCTTGGCCCACCTGCCCATTTCCCTACCTACAGGATAAGCTGCAGATCCTAGTTAACCAACAGTCTATTTCTTCCTACCCTCACAACAATTGCCTTATGTTTGTCCCATGCATTCTTGAATTCTCCCACAGTTTTAGACCCCACAGCCTCCTCAGGAAGGCTCTTCTATGCGACCCTCTCTGTGAAAAAATACTTCCTCACATTGCCCCTGAACTGCACCCTCATCTTCAAATTGTGTCCCCTTGTTCTTGCACAACTCTTTTTATAAAAGATGCTACCCTCTTGGACTTTGTTGATTCCACTGAGGTACTTAAAAGTTTCTATCATGTCCCCCTTCTCCCTCCTTTCCTCAAGGGTATACATATTAAGCTCCTTTAGTCTCTCCTCATATGGCTTCTCTTGCAGACCCTGCACCATTTTAGTTGCCCTCCTCTGGACTGCCTCTATCCTGTTTATGTTCTTGCGGAGATAGGGTCTCCAGAACTGAACACAGTACTCCAGATGGGGTCTCACCAACTGCTAGTGATGCCTCTCCCTATAAATCCTTGTACCCCCCCCCCCACAGCCCTCCCTTCTGCCTTCTCACATTACTTGCTAACCTTAAGGTCATCTGACATGATTACCCCAGGTCTCTTTTCAGTTTTGTAGTTGTTACTACCTCCCCACCCATTGTGTAATCTTCCCCTGGGTTTTTGTTTCCCAGGTGCATTAGTTTGCACTTCTTTGCATTGAATCCAAGCTGCCATACTTCTGACCATTCCTCTAAGCTTGCCAAGTCCCTTCTCATCCTTTTCACACTTCCTTGTGTATCAACCCTGTTGCAGATCTTTGCATCATCTGCAAAGAGGCATACTTTTCCTTCCAGTCACTCTGCAATGTCACTTATATAGACATTGAAAAGGACTGGACCCAGTACTGAACCCTACGGTACCGTAACCCCTCTTTTTTCAGAGTGGACTCCATTTACAATTACCTTCTATGTCCTGTTGTCCAGCCAATGTTTTGCCCAGGCTACCACCTGTGACCCACTCCCAGGCTGGATTAATTTGACTATTAATCTTTGTGTGAGATTGTGTCAAATGCCTTGCCTAGAATCTAGGTAGCCATGTCCACAGCTGCTCCTGGTCTACTACTTTGGTCACCCAGTCAAAGAAATCAATTAGATTCGTCTGGCATGACCTTCCCACTGTGAACCCATGTTGCCTTGGGTCCTGTCCCCCACTTTCCTCTAGGTACTCAACAATTCTTTCCTTCAGAAGTGATTCCATCACTTTCCCTACCACAGAGGTCAAACTGACAGGTCTGTAGTTTCCTGCCTCTGTCCTGCTCCCACTTTTGTGAAGAGGAATCACATCCGCCTTCCTCCAGTCCTCTGGTACCACACCATCCTCCCATGATTTGTTAAAAAAGGCAGCACAGCTAGAACAGCTTGCCCGTGCCCAGGGTGCTTGGCTGCCTCCGCAGTGGCAGAGACAGACGCTGCACCCATTACATGGTGTGAGGGCACAGGAGAAGAAAAACAGACCCATGAGACCTCTGCAGATCCAGATCACAATATCATTCCTTTCTGGCCCCATGGGGACAGTGCAGCACCAGAACAGAGCACCATTCCTCCTTTTAATGAATGGTTTCAGCAGAGCCAGATTAGAGCACCATCCCTCCCCATGCAACGTTGAGAGATCTCCTCAGAGCCAGATCAGAGCACCACCCCTCCATGGCCCAAAATGAGTAGCTGCTGCAGCATTAGATCAGAGCACCACCCCTCCACCGTCCAGGGGCCACTGCAGAGCCAGATCAGAGCACCACACCTCCACGGCTCAGGGGCCACTGCAGAGCATGATAAGAACACTATCCCTCCCTGGCCCAGGATGAGTGATCTCCTCAGAGCCAGATCAGAGTACCATCCGATCTTGTTGGCTCAGCTGACTTGGCTTGCATCACCGAGGCTTGGCTGGATTAAAATTCAGGCCACACATTGTAGGCTATTACTCCAGCCAGGTACTCGGTGATATACCACTCGAGATTGGACTGTGGGGGGTGGGGTTGCAGTCTGTTTCAAGACTGAATTGGGCCTCATGAGTGCGGTAGTGGGTGAGGCTGAGTCCTTTGAGTGCACAGTTGTAGCGGGTGTAGGTGTTCGAATTGAACTCATCTAACGTCCACCCAAAGATGGGAAACACTTCTTACAGGAAGTAACAGACTTCATCGTCGACATGTCGTTTGAGTTGCCCAGATTGATGGTTCTGGGTGACTTCAGTGCCTGGGTCAACAATGAACTCTCGCAATTTGGTAATCACTTCCTCCAGTTAATGTCCTGTTCGGGCCTCACACAGGTCATTTTCACTGCTACTCATAAATCTGGGCACTCTCTGGATTTAGCCTTCCTCTTAGGGATTGATGCATCCGATGTGGGGGTGGAACCAGTTGCCTGGTCAGACCACTGCACTGTGAGGTTCAATTTTTGCACCCCCCAACGAGAAGGCCTTCCCCCGTGGAGATGGTCAGGTACTGCCCATTATGGAATATTACTTCCCAGGGCCTTGCGGCGGTCCTTGACCTATCGTCCCCCGTACTGGTGAGCAGTAATCCAGAGACGCTGGTGTCGGCCTACAATGTGCCCATTACGGCAGCCCTGGAACTTATTACTCCTCTTCGTGAATGCCCCTTATCCCTTCACCCCAGGTCCCCTTGGTTTGATGGGACATTGAGGGAGATGCAGAGACAGGGGCGAAGGTTAGAGCGATGTTGGCGCAAGTCCGCCCTTGAAGCTGACCACCTTAGATTGATGGAACATTATTCTATCTATCAATCTGCAGTCACCCGTAAGAAGGTGGAATTCCTGTCCAGGGAGATTGCAGTTGCTCGGAATCAACCGGCTCAGCTGTTTTGGACTATAGACAGACTGTGCAACCCAGCCTGTCTGCAAGTTCGAAAAGCCTTTTTGCAATTAGAGTGCGAGGAGCTTGCTCGATACTTTGCCACTAAAGTGGTCGACATTAGGGCAGACTTGTGTCTGGCAATCTCTAAGGGTGATGCCGTAGAACAGTGTGAGTTCACAGCACCCCAATTCTTTAGGAGTTCCTTTGGTTGACCTGATTTCGTGGATATTATGAGGATCATCTATAGTGTGTGTCCCTCAAGCTATAGTTTGGATCCTGGACCAACTCCCCTAATTTTGGATTGTAGTGATATTATCGGTCCAGTCCTGGTGCAAATAGTCTGGTGCTCCCTGGAGTCAGATGAGTTTCCTAACTCCCTGAAAGAGGCGGTGGTGACACCTCTCTTGAAGAAAGCTACCTTGGACCCAAACTGTTTCTCAAACTACAGACCTATCTCTAACCTCCCCTTTATTAGGAAGGTTATTGAGATGGTAGTGGCAGCCCAATTGGAAGACCATTTAACCATCCATAACATCTACAAATCCTTCCAGTCCGGTTTTTGTAAAAGACATAGCACTGAGACTGCGCTGGTTCGGGTGCTTAATGATCTTCTGAGGGTGAGAGATCAGAAGAGACATTCCATTATGGTTCTCCTTGATCTCTCATCAGCTTTTGATACTGTGGATCACCTGGTGTTGATAGCATGCCTGAGGCAAATTTGTGGAATGTCAGGAATTGTTCTACAGTGGTTCACCTCATTCCTTACTGGAAGATCACAAAGAGTTGTGTTGGGAGTTTTTTCCTCTGGCCCAACTCCTTTGTTGTGTGGGGTGCCTCAGGTTCCGTGCTTTATGGGGTGCCTCAGGGTTCCGTGCTATCACACATGTTATTCGCGGTGTACATGCTGCCCCTCGGAGACATTATAAGACGGTATGGGCTGAGGTTTCACTGCTATGCAGATGATACGCAGCTATACCTGTCTTTTGTACCCAACCAGGATGGAACTCTCATGGTGTTTAACAACTGTCTGGAAGAAATCCAGGATTGGATGGATTCTAGTTGGTTAAAGCTGAACTCAGAGAAGACAGAGGTCCTGGTTGTGGACCCGGGTTATCAGATAGAGAGGTTGTGTGATGGCACGCCCTGTGGAATTTTTGTTGGTGGCATGTCACTCCCGACCTCTGAACGGGGTGCGTAGCCTTGGGGTGTCCTAGATGACAGGCTGACCCTACAGTCTCAAGTATCAGCCGTTGTCAGGACTTCCTTTTACCATCTTAGGAACATCACCCAGGTTAGGCACCTTGTTCCATCTGACTCTTTGCCAATGTTGGTTCATGCCTTTGTGTCCTCGTGTTTGCACTACTGCAACGCCCTATACTTCGGGCTTTCTGGGGTTGAAATCCATCACCTACAGCTGGTGCAGAAAGCAGCAGCCTAGGGTTTTGACTGGGACAATTAGATCCTGTCATATTACCCTGGTGCTGCGCGAACTGCACTGGCTTCCTATATGGTGGGCGGATCACCTTTAAAGTAATTTTACTGACTTTTAAAGCCCTTCACGATCAGGGTCTGGCCTATCTGAAAAGACTCCTGGTGCCTTACTACCCCAGCCGATCGCTCCGCTTGGCTGACGGGGGGTTGCTAGAGATTCTAAGAGTGAGTTTAAAATCTTCTGGCAGCAGAACATTTTCTTATGCTGCACCCACTCTTTGGAATTCTCTACCATGCCAGTTATGGGAGTGCACCTCTGTGGAGGAATTCAAGAATAGCTTGAAAACTTATCTCTGGTGAATGGCCTTTCTTGGATGGTCATTCGTAGTGCAATTGTTACTATGCTTGAGATCTTATTTTATATTTTATTAACTGATTTTAATGGTTGATGTTATTATGCTATGATCTTATTTATATGTATTACTGGTTTTGTATTTGATGCTATTGTTTTAATGTGTTTCAGCGCCTTGGTAAGTTGAAAGGCACTTTATAAATAAACATTATTATCATTATTATCCCTCCCTGGCCTAGGATGAGTAGACATTGCAGAGCCAGATCGGAGCACCACCTCTCCACAGCCCAGGGGCCACTGCAGAGCCAGATCAGTGCATCATCCCTCTCTGACCCATGATGAGCGGCCACTGCAGAGCATGATCAGAGCACCATCTCTCCATGGTTCAATGTGCCAAATCACAGTTTATCCCTCCCACTTCTGTAGTGAAGCCTTGCTACTGAAGACGTCAGAGGCATGCAACACTGGCAAGGATGCTTGCCTACACTTTGAGGGAAAACTAATTCTCTAGCCCACAGCCACTGTAGAGCCAGATCACAACACTATCCTACTCCAGACCATGGTTCGGGACCACTGCAGAGTAAGATCACAGGCACAGCCTTCTCTGGCCCATGATGAGGAGCTGCTGTAAAGTCAGATCAGAGCCCCATCTCTCCCATTTCTTCAGTTTCACCATGCCACAGAAGGTCACACACACAGCATTGACAGGTTGCCCACCCTTCAACTTGTGAGGATATAAAATCCCTGGCCTATGGCAAATGCAGAGTCAGATCACAGCATCATCCTTCTCCAGCTCAGGTGGCCACTGCAGAGCCTGATCAGAGCACCACCCCTCCATGACCCATGATGAGGGGGCCACTATGGAGCCAAATCATAGCAACACCCCTCCCCTACCCATGATAAGGAGAATATCTCAAAAGCAGCACACACAGAGGCAAAAATCAAATGCTAACAATGTATTGGTAGACACATGCAAAGATGCAGCATGGCAGACACTGATCCCCTTCCATGAGGGGTCTCTGCAGAGCTAGATGCCAGCACCATTCCTTTCAGCCACCCATTAACAGGCCACTACAATGCTAGATTGCAGCACCATGCCTCTCTGGCTCATGGGTCCGCTACAGGGCCAGATCACAACACCATGTCTCCCTTAGAAACATAGAATGTTTTGTCAGAAAAGACCAATTGGCCCAGCCAGTTTGTGCAAATATTCCCTGCCTAATCTGTCTCCACAGACGCTAACTAGTCTCCAGTGACCCTCCATCCTCACTGTCTGTTTTCTAATAACCCAATATAACTATCCAATGCATGGTGGAAGCCTCCCATCATTTTCACCTCCACCACTTTTGCCGACAGATTGTTCCAGGTGTCTACTACCTTTTCAGTGAAGAAATATTTCTTCACATCTCTCTTAAACCTCCACCCTCCAGCTTTGTTGCATGCCCCTGGTTTTGGTGCTCTTTCATATTTGAAAGAGACTCCTGCCCTGTACCTTGTTCACCCCAGTAAGGTACTTGTAAGTCTCTATCATGTCATCTCTCACTCTCCTCTCTTTCAGGGTGTGTGTGTTGAGATCCCTTAATCTGTCCTCGTGCACTAGTTTTGTTGCCCTCCTTTGGACTTCCTCCAGCCTGTCTATGTCTTTTCTGAGGTGCAGTCTCCAAACCTGGACACAGTACTCCCAGGTGGGGTCTCACCAGCGAATGGTATGTTGGCAACACTACCTCACTGTCCCTTGTGGAGATACTCCTCCCTATGCACCCCAGCATCCCACTAGCCCTACCCATTGATTTGTCAGACTGCAGTGCCACTTTGGGTCCTCAGATATGATAACCACAAGGTCTCTTTCCTGTGTAGTGAATGTCAGTACCTTCCCCCACCCTATGCCCAGTGCCTAGGTTCATGTGCCCTACTTACATGATTTTGCAGTTTTTGGCAGTGAACCTTGGCTGCCATGCTTTTGACCACTCCTTGAGTTTCCCAAGGTCTCTGTGCATCTATCTCTTCACCCCTCCTGATTGTCCACACTATTACAGATTTTGCTGTCATCTGCAAAAAGGCATACCTTCCCTTGCAGTTCCTCCTCAGCAACATGTATGAAGATATTGAAGAGGACCGGTCCCAGTACTGAGCCTTTTGGCATCCAGCTGGTCACTCTCCCCATCATTAGAGCAATTGTAATTTACCACTACCCTCTGTCTCCTATCTGTTAACTAGTTCCTAACCCAGTTCACCACTTTGGATCCCTCTTCTAGGCTGCTCAGTTTCTTTATCAGCCTCCAGTATGGCACAGTGTCAAAGGCTTTGCTACCAGATAGGCCACGTCCCCTGTCCCCCTGTTCTATTTTGCTGCTCACCCAGCCAAAGAAATTTATCAGATTTATCTGGCATGAACCCCCCCAACCCCATGAATCCACAATGCCTGTAATCTTCCAGTGCATTGTGTTGAAGATACTCCACCAGTCTTTCCTTTAGCAGGGTTTCCATTAATTTCACAACCACTGAATAAGACTGACTGGCCTATAGATGCTACCCTCCTCCCTGCTGCCAGTCTTATGTACAGGGACCATGTCAGCTCTTCTCCAATCCTCCAGAACCATGCTTGTTTCCAGAGAACTGTTGAACAAGGCTGTCAGTGAGGCAGTTAGCACCTTCCTGAGTTCTTTTAGAACATTTGGGTGTATCTCATCTAGTCTCATAGCTTTGTTCACCTTCAGAGCTGCAATTCCCTTCCAAACTCTTTCCTCTGGAAATGGACTTGTATCCACCCCACCCATTCTAGTTTCTCCCTTTTAGTCATCTCCCCCCCCACCTTGAAGATTGAGCAGGATGTATGCTTTTTCTCGATCCTATTTATGGTTCTCTTCTATGTATCCCCCTTACAACTTTATAATCTTCACTATCCCTCCCTAGCTTTTGTCTTCTCATTTATGAACCTGAAGCAAATCTTTATTTATTTATTTAGTGTTTCACCATGTAGACATACAGAGATATAAAAACAATGTCATTTACAATGTGACCTGGGGGAAGGGGAAGAGGGAAAAAGCCAGCAGTAGACAAAAAATACAATTCAGAACTTAAAGTAAATATTTTTTTTCTTTAGTCTTTTTTGTTCCCGCTCCACTTGCCAGCCATCTGCCCGGTCACTGACACCTCGGCTGCGGCATCCCCACATGAGCCGCTCTCACGGGATTAACCCCCAGGGTGGAGATATGGCACCCAAACCTAAGGTGCCACAAACAACAGGATAGGGTGGGAGTCGGCCTGGGGAGCCGGTCGCAGCCAAGGGGCCGGCATCATCTGTGCAATGGAGGCAGGCTTAGTTTTTTTCCCCCGTAAGGGACAGGAACATGCAATGATGCCTGCCTCTGTCCTGCCCCCTTGCAATTTTGCTGGCGTCAGTTGGTGTGGCACTCCTGGCCTCCGCCAGGGGTCTCTCATGCACCGACGATGTCCCACACCCTCCCCCTTTAGAAAGAGAGCAGTCATGGGACACTCAAGCCTTCTTTTTTTTTTTGTTTGTTTTTTGTTTACCAATTATTTTACTCACGCGTAAAATAATTGGTAAAAATCTTTCTCCACTGGTTACTCCGGCGACCTAATCTGTCCCTAACCCAAGTCACCAGCCGCAAGTGGAAATCCAACCACAGCGCTGGTGGGACGGTCAGAACATAAAGTAAATCTAATGATATACAATCAAAAGAAAACAGAGCTATGTATATTCAGTAGCTAGTGGACAAGTAGGCAACAGCAATAAACTAGCAAATAAGCCTGGTACAATTACAATAGGATACAGCTGTATTTTTGAGATAGGTTGATTAACCTGAGGGAGCTGGTAACGGAGGGCAAGTTGGTTGCCCGACACTCAGTTTCCGACATGTGACAGTGAACCTCTTGCCAGAAAGAGAGTGAAGATGTCATTCAGACAGAGCAGCAGGGAATAAGAGAGTTTAAAAATAATTTGGAAGTGTTGAGCCAGTATTTAAACCCAAACACAGCCAGGTGTTGCACTTGTCTATCAGACAGTGAGGGCCAGCCCAGACAGTCATAAAGTGTGTAGTGATGCGTGCAGGCAGGGGATCAAAGGGTGAATCTGCAGAGAGAATTGAATAGGTATCCAGTTTTGTTAAATGACATTTAAGGGCAGCATCATACACCACATCACCAAAATCAGTGACTGGAAATATTAAATGTTAGATCAGGCACTTGCACATTCCCAATGAGAGGTAGTCCCCAACCCAACAGGACACCAAACTTTCTGTGCAATTTGTAAATGGTATCTGGATATGCAAGAAAAGGTACAAGGAATATTCCAGAATGACACGTAGGTATTTATAATGAGACACAGAGGATAATGAGGCACCATCCAAGGTATTAAAAGTTAAGTCGGGGAGCTACAGCCAGACATTTTTGGTTGATAGGAACATGGAGACTGCTTTGGACTGATAGAGAGCAAGGCAGTTTACAGTGAACCAGCTAGATAGTGAGATGAAGTCTGACTTTAGGGTAACAGAGATGACAGTAGAACAGTCCCCAGAAATGTAAAGGATGGTGTCACTGGTGTAGATGTGGCTATTACAGCATTTTATAGTAAATGGCATTTCATTTATAAAAATGGCCAAAAAGGAGAGGCCCTAGAACAGTGCTTTTAGGACCCCCATCGAACTATGCCTAGGATAAGATACAGCTTGACTGACAGAGACTGACTGAGTATGGTTAGAAAGGTAAGATGAGAAACAGGAGAGGGAAGAGCAGCTGAGGTCAGAGACTTCAAGTTTGATTAGAAGGAGAGAGTGGTCCACAGTTTCAAACACTTTGACAAAGTTAAAGAAAAGAATAACACCTGTATGAAGACCCATATCCCTATTTGAAAGAATGAAATTAGTGAGCCTGAGTAGAGAAGTAGATGTAGAATGTGGTGTGCAAAACCTATACTGGTAATTGAAGAACAAGGATAACAAGAATGTACCAGAGAAGTAGTCAGGGAGATATTTGACATGTAGCCTTTCTGTTAGTTTGGAGAGGACAAGGAGTAGGGAGCTAGGCCAGCAGTTTGCAGGGGAGTCAGAAGGGCCACCTTTATGCAGGGGGGATAAAAGTGGCATACTTCCAGAGCAGGGGAAGATACACATAGCAAGGGAACCATTAAAATTATGGGCCAATGGGACTGCAATGCCCAACGCCCCCAGATTCAGAAGGCGAGGGGGAGGAATCAGGACCAGAGCTGAAACTCTGCTTCATGTGACAGAGCTCTTGGAGAACAACTAAAGAGGTAATCCTAGAGAATTATCAATAATGAGTGTGCACAAGGTAGTGGTGTTCTGAAACTAAACAAAATTTGACTTAGCACAGGTTTCGGCACTCACAACCTCAAAAATGGGACGCCTCCATAATAATGAAGATAAAAAAAATCATTTATTGACAAAAAAAGTCCATCAGCATCCTGCCTGACGCATTTCAGACACTCAGGACTTGAGTGTCTGAAAAGTGTCAGGCAGGATGCTGATGGACTTTCTTTGTCAATAAATGATTGTTTAATCTTCATTATTATAGTGATGTCCCATTTTTGAGGTTGTGAGTGCCAAAACCTGTGCTAAGTCTAATCCTAGAGAATGCAGATTTCACACCAGCACTGTAGGGGTGGTTATGAGGGGGACAAGAGCTATGACTAGAATGGACAATAGCCTGGGGTCATCAACAAATTGGGAATTTAAGGTATTAGTTATTGCATGGACCAAACAAAAGAAGCTCCCAATGCTGTGTCACAGTATAGAGCAGTGGTTTCAGCAAGTCAGCACTGGGGCCCCCTGAGGAAGAACCATTCAGGTTTGGAGCACCAGGGTGTTGGTTGCCATCTTTTGTGTATTCCATGTTCAGCATAAAACTGCCACTGCTGTACCACCAATTTCATTCTTTTTCTTCTTTCAGTTTCTGGTATTAGCGATTGTATACTGATCGGTGACCGCAATAGAGGTACAACTGAGGCAGGAGATATCAGACCCAGGATGTGAGGGGTGGAGTGGATTATTGACCATGTCCCATAATTTAGGTGAAGTTGTTGATTCCTCAATGAATATGGAATGGACGTAAGATGCCTTGACTTTACAGATGGTTGTTGTGCATGGGTTTCTGAGCATGTTGTACCCTTGACTGTCTGCAGGGATACCAGAAGCCTTATGGATAGACCACCTAGCAGTAGCTCTTAATTTGCATGTTAAATATAGTCTGCAGATCCCCAGGGGAGATGAGCACCCTTTACTCTGGTTTATCTAATTAGAGCATGGGACTCACTGATGGCTAGGAATATGGTGCAGAAATGAGCCACTCCTTGATCTGGGTCAGAGGATACATGCACTGGGCTCCAGTCAGCAGTCAAGAGATCAAATGGGAAATAAGGGATGAAAAAATTACAGAAGGAACAGCCTGTGAAGCTTTTAGATGGGGCCTTGTTTATTCTGATTTTATGGCTATGAAAGGTAGTGCAATGGTCACTGAACAAATCAAGAAGGGTGTCAGCCACCACAATACATTAAGGGTGGGTGGACAGTATCCAGTCTAAGAGGGAATGGTTGGAGGACTGACTATTAAATTGGTAGGGTGGATAAGTAGGTAGCATTAGTGTAGATGAGTAGTTGGTGAAGATTTAGGACTTTGAATTCGGAGTGGAGAAATGAAGACTTAGGGCCAAGCCAACTGAGATTAGGTTACCTAGTAAGACTTTATCATGCCTTGTAGAATCAATATGAATTAGGTGGCTAATGATATCAGTGACAGACTCATCACTTTTACCTGGTAAGCAATAGATGCCAGTAATGAACAAGGGGGTGGAATGAGGGAAGGTAATTTTACCAGAAATTAGCTCATGGGATATGGGAATTACTTCCTAGAAGATGTGAGTAAAAATAAGGGCAGAGTATATATAGAGGGCATTCCCCCTCTGTTTCCTCTTTCCTGTCAGTATGCAAGGAAACCTGGAAGGGCAATGTCTGATGAGGGAATCTTGACAGATAACCAGGTTTCAGGGAGTACTAGAACACTGAGGGGCAGCTTGAGATATCCAAACTCTAGTAAGTTTAGTCTTAGGCAGAAGGCTGCAAATATTGACTTGTAAAGGCTGAAACCTTTAGGAGGGGGTGTGGGTATGCTGGGCAGTGAGAAAGATTGTAAGGGACCTTGGTTCCACTCAATATCATCACTCAATAAAAGTAGCAGAATCAGTAGTCTTTTAGGAGAACTAGTAAGCCATTAGGCGGTCAGCTTCTTGGAGTGGCCTGCACGGGGTGGGGTGGGCGTGATATGAATAAGAAGACGGATGGCAGAAAATGAGGCAAGAGCAGAGGCAATCAGCATTTAATAAACTAGCATGAATTAAACAGTAAGGACAGAAATAATCAGTAGACATAGAAGTAAATACAGTAGAACAGTATAGCATTTAGATGACTTAGAAACAGAGAGCAGAGGCTGAGGCAATGGAAAGGAATAGCAGCATGGAAAAGTTAAAAGTTAAGTACTATGAAGTCAATGAACATGATCTATAACACACAGCTATACTACTATACATACAGTGAAACTGCTACCAAACTGTTATAGCAGAGGAGTCAAGCAACAACTGAATAACAAATTATGTGGAACATTAATCTGTATGTGTATTTGTATCTGTGTATTTCTATGTATCTGTGTATCACTGAATTAAGTGAGCAGGTATACTGCATACTATAAGGACCACATAGATAGGGTGGAGCTAGGAATACACAGAAACATTAGAAAACTAACTAGATACACATATATCTAAGTGACATAGTTGCCAGGAGCAGGCTTCACAAAATGCACCTGGCTAGTCACAACACCACCAACACAATTAAGTGATTAGGATTCATGTGGAACACACCACAGTTACATAGACCCAATAATTACTAAAGCAGAGACAATGTAGCAATAATTAGTAAGCAGGCTGACCTATTCTATAAGAGAGCAAGTATACAAACAGGATAACAACAGCAAACTAGTGGATTTAACACTGTTTTCATATTACCTTTAACGCTGGTACACGAAATGAATTACCACCTCAGCTTATGACTTCTGCCAACATCATAGAGGCGTCACCTCTACAGATAGCAGTCAGAGTACTCATCTCTGCCACCCTTAGTGGGAAGGGCAAAAAATGTTGGGGCGTGTCCCCCCCAGGACGATGGCCCACAACGACGTAAAGGGGTTACCAGTATGAAACTTACTATTGCCACTCTGAGAAAACTTTTAGTCCTTCTTCTGCTGTGCTCAGGAAATGTGGAGCTCAATCCAGGGCCACCAGCTGCAATCACATCACCATCTGACCTTGCCACACTGAAAGGCATGATTTTCCTCCACATTAATGTATGCAGTCTGTTAAAAAAGTTATCCATGATCCAGGCCTGGGTCCTCCATACTCGACCAGACATCCTAGTGGTTTCAGAAACCTGGCTTAGACTGGCCACCTCTGACAGGGAAGTCAATATCCCTAACTATTAACTATTTAGAGCAGACAGACACTCCAAGGGTGGAGGGGTTGCCATCTATGTCAAGGATAGGTATACAGCATCCTGTCTGAGTGCTTTATCTGTTGCAAATGCTTATGAATGTCTGTCTCTTCAATTCACCATCTTGCACACTTCAACATTATGTATCATAGGGTGCTATAGACCTCCTTCTGCCGATCTACAATTGTTACCTCATCTGAGTGATATCATCGAACAACAATCCTCAGAAATAATTATTCTTGGGGATCTTAATTTAGACTGGCTATCTAAAACCACTGCTCCTCTCATAGCTTTCTGTGACACCCATGGATTATCGCAACTCATTGTCGAACCAACATGAGTAAATAAAAAGAAAGTGGATAACAGCTCCCTGCTATATGTTATCCTAGTGAATAAACCACAACTCTTCTCCTTTGCTGGCACCTTCTTCAGTGATATCAGTGATCACTCATTTATTGCTTGCATAAGGTCAACCAACAAACCTACTACTTTGCCGAAGTTTGCTGCCAAGAGATCTAGATGGAACTTTGATCTCACTGCTTACATAAACAAACAGAAACACTCCTTGTATTGGAAAGAGTTCTATTTAGCAAAAAACATGCAATCAGCATTCGAAATATTCAGCAAAATTATCCTAGATGCCCTAAATAAATATGCCCCTATAGTTAAGGTGCGAATAGCAAAAAATGCATGTAGATGGTTCACACCATTATTAAAATCTGCATTTACTGAAAGAGATAACCTATGGAAAAAAGCATGCAAAACTCAGTCTGCTGCAGACTGGTGCAAGTTCAAAAGAGCATGAAACTCATGTACTAGAATGGTCAGAGATACAAAAGCTGCATACTATCATTCTGAATTTCTCTCTGCCTCCAAAAAGCCTACAACATTTTGGAAAACCATCAAGGACTTGTCTGGTCACATGTCCGGTGGCTCACTACCTGATGAAATCTACTTAAACAATAACACCATTAGTGACAGACTGGAAGTTCTGGATGCCTTCAATAATCACTTTGTGACTGCAGGCTTAGCCTTCGACAATTTTCCTGTGAATTTGGTACACTCTCAGATGGATAATCAAGGTGCAGATCCTAGCGTCACCGATTCGGTCTTCTCCTTGCGTCCTACTACTCTGAAAGAAGTTGAAGACCTATTGCTAAAACTGGATGTCAAAAAAGTGCTGGTGCGGATATCCTCGACCCATATTTTTTGAAGGTGGCCATCCATGTGTTAGCCGTGTCCATAACCCATTTATTTAACCTATCATTAACTCAAGGATCCATTCCTTCAAAATGGAAAACAGCGCACATCATACCCCTGTTCAAGTCTAGAAATCCATGTGATCTAAATAATTACAGACCAATTACGATTCTCCCAATCTTGTCAAAATTACTGGAAAAAGTTGTAAGTAACCAGCTGAAGCAGTATCTAGAAGCGAATAACCTGCTTAATCCAGTCCAATTAGGGTTTAGAGCTAAACATAGCACCATCACAACACTTGCCAAAGTGACTAATGACTGGCAAAGAGAGCTAGACAACAGGAATTACACCTCCACCGCATTCTTGGACCTGAGCAAGGCCTTCGACACTGTCGACCATTCTCTGCTACTCTCTTCCCTGACCTCACTAGGTGCTGACCTGTTATCTTTATAGTGGTTCAACAACTACCTCTCTGATCGTTTCCAGCAGGTGAAAGTGAAAGGAGATCTCTCAACTGTCAAACCTCTCCTAAGAGGTGTTCCCCAGGGTTCTGTCTTAGGACCGATCTTATTTACAATATACATCAACAATATTGATGAAAGCATAACTAAGGCCAACATTCATCTGTTTGCAGATGACACAGTTCTTTACATTAGCCACCCGTCATTACAATCTGCATGTAATGACCTTCAATCTGAGTTCAACCTGCTGCAACACCAACTCCTAAACAAAAAACTATTACTTAACGCCAAGAAAACAAAAGCAATGCTCTTTTCTCCCTCTGCCCAAATGGTAACTTCAGCCCTATCAGATCTTGTGCCGCAGATTACTACGATTCTTGGTGAGAAGTTGGAATTTGTTCCTAAATTCAAATACCTGGGAGTATGGCTGGACCAAAGGCTCTCCTTTATAGAGCATGTTGAAGAATTACTCAAAAAATTACGACAGAGACTTGGTCTGTTCTTTAGGATAGTCCGCTTCTTAACTAGAGATTCCAGACTACAGCTGGTACAATCAACCTTTCTATCCTTGATAGATTATGCTGACATCCTCTACAGTCACTGTCCCATTTCCTACCTCACCAAACTTGACACATTATATCATAGAGCTTTGAGGTTCATCACAGGCTTGCCTTATTCCACTCACCACTGCTCCCTATATCAATCAGTGGGGTTGAGTTCTCTTCAATTCAGGCGTGATAAAAATGCAGCCTTATGGACCCTGAGATCCATCTCCAAAAAACTGCCCAAATACATTACAGACTGTGTTCCTATAAAACCAATAGGCAATTACGCCCTGAGAAGTTGCAAATCTCTCCTACTGATGGTTCCCAAAGTTAACTCTCGCTTTGGCAGGGCTGCTATAAGCTTTACAATGTCCTCCTTGTGGAATAAACTGCAAAAAAAAAAAACTGAAACTGAGGTCACCCATCAGCATCTCATCTTTCAAGCTCTAATATTCATGTCTCAGAAATGATCAGTGCAATTGTTTCCCATGACCATGAATTGTCACCATGCTAACCTGTACCATTTAACCATGAACAAATTACTTCTAGTGTTTGTCTCCTCCTTGGCCCTGGTCTGTCATCATGCTTTCATGTAACACCTTGATGTCTCTGTCCTCCCTTTGATACTGGTCTATATTCCCACTTTCTCCAGCCTTCTTTTCACAGCTCTGTACTGCACTCATCCACAATCTACATGCAATCATACTATAAAAGTCCTAACTCCCCTTTCCCTCTCCCCATAGGCCCCCACCACTGCATCAGTTCTACCGACCTATCCTTGGGACTTTACTTCTCACAATATTTATCCTTCGCTTACATATTACATCCCCCTCCTGGTACCCCATCTGCCATTAGTTGGTGGTTCTCCAAGCCATTTTCATGGCTAGTACTAGTGACTGCCCCTGGTAAATGAACTAACTGGTACTTCTGTACAGAGAACATGGTTTATATACAGTTGCATGGTTCAATGGTAGACCTGCCCCCTTGTATTTGAATCCTCCTCTTTTATGGCTTGCCTTGTCTTCCTTTTATCATTTGACTGCCCTATTACTGCATCATTGTGTTTGTGTTTATATACTTATTTGCATGTATTTATATGTTTTTATGATGGATGTTACCCGACCCTGTTCTAACAAGGTCCATCTTGTAAAAGTGCTCTGCTCAATGTTGTTCGCCTGGATAAATAAAGATTTTGATTGATTGATTGATTAAACAAACCGTTATCACAATACACAGAAAACATTGGCTTGAAATTGCTTTAGATAATGTCCAGTGCAACAGTACTGTACAGAATGCAGGGCAGTTTGTCTGCCACAGATATGAGGCAGAACAGTAGAAACAGACATGTGTACATATGAACACACGACAAAGCCAGCAGAATAAGGCCATTAGGTCTATCTATTCTGCTCGTAGTGCAGGGTCCTTAGCGTAAACTATTGATACTGCTCCCCAATCCACTCTTCCCCTCCACCCATTCCTCCCTTGACCCTTATTTTCCCCCTAACTCTATCCTAACCTCTCGTAAAGCTGCCTACCATTTTCATCAAAACCAACTCCCCTGGAAGCACATTCCAACCCACTACCACCCTCTTTGGGAAGAAGTTCCTCCTAGCCTGTCTTCTAAACCTATTCCACTCCAACTTGAAACTGTGTCATCTTATGTTTTGGTACCCACTGAGGTTGAAGAAACCATCCTGTCTCTCTCTCTCTCTCTCTCTCTCTATCCTCTTCTCTAGGAAGGACATGTTCAGGGCCTCCAACCTCTTCTTGTATGTTCTACCCTGAAGGCCCATGATCATCTTGATTGCCCTTCTTTGGACCATCTCCAGTCAGTTTATGTCAGTTTTAAGGTATGGGCACTAATAATCTGCACTGTACTGTGGATGTGACCTCACTAATGACTTGTACAAGGGCAGTATTGTCTCCTCTCTCCTTCTGCTGATCCCTCTGGCAGTGCAGCCCAACATTTGATTTGCCTTTACTGCTGCTTTCCTACATTATGTAGAGTGTTTCAGGTCATTAGTGATATCAACCACTGATCTTTCTTCTTCTCCTTCTCTGATGCAGATACCCGGACCTCTTCCAGACTGTACACAGTTCTTGGGTTCTTGGCTCCAATGTACATAGCTTTGCATTTCTTTGCACTGAAGCCAAACTGCCAAATCCTGGACCATCTCGCTTGCTTTTTCAGATCTTCCTTTAGGTGTTATATCTTTTCTGCTGTGTCCACTCTCCCACAGAGCTTGGCATCATCCATGAATAGGCACGTTTTGCTTTTAATGTCACCTCCAGTATCACTGGTGACATTTAACAGCATCAGTCTGAGCATCAAGCACTGTGGAACCCCAGTGGGGCCCCCTCTGGTGCTGGAGAGCTCACTTGCACCACCACACTTTAGGTTCTGCCCCCTCAGCCAGTTTTCCCCCCACCTGGTTAACATCTCACCAACCCCTAGATCTGCCAACTTCCTGATCAGCCTCCTGTGGGGTAGAGTCAAAGGCCTTGCTGAAGTCACCCCATCCACAGTTTTAGTTACCCAGTCAAAGAAGTCAATCAGATTTGTTTGACATGACCTTCCTCCAGAGGTTGACAAATGCCATAGCCCAACATCCAGGACTACCAGTTTTGGTAGACAGATGAGCTGTTTTGCAACACTAGGATGTTCCATGGAAAACCAACTTAGTGCTGTCTTTTTTCTTTTTTCCATGCAGGACCCTACTTTTCCACTAGATGCTGCCCATCGCTCTTCCTCAGCCGCTGTGGTCACATGATGCAGCAGAGATGATGCACCACATGTGTAGGAGCCAGAGCCGCCATTTAGAAGGAGCATCAGAACGGGAGTGAGTGCAGCACCGCAGATAGGGGTACCTCTTTCTGACCCTCCCACTCAGTCATTACAACAGCAACTGCCAGCAGCACCAGCAGGACTGACAGGTGAGTTAGCGAATAGGGACCTGGAGGCCTCCTATCAGTCCTGGCAATTGACCCTGGTGGTGTGGGAGAATGTGGAAGAACTAATACGTGCCAATGGCACTCGTGGAGAAGCACCATTTCAGAGTTGGAGTATTGCAGAGAGTGGGCATTTCATTTGGCACTGGGCTCAGTGTGTGCTGTTAACTTAGTTTGAGACTTCCAATCCATTTCACTTGGGGAGCGTTGTAGGTCCCCGCCTACCTACTGTCTTTGTGGCTGCAGACTTGAGCCAGAACATAAATTAATTGTTAAATTAAAAAAACGAAAAGAAGTGAAGGAGGAAGGTGAGATACTATGGACAAAGTCTGCCTAGGCTGTGGCAGTGGCAGACTGAATGCCAGGATCGACTCTGACCCAACCACAAAGAAAAATGGTACTTATTTTAAGAAAAACTGAAGAAAAAAAATGTACTGGGGGAAAATAGACCAGTGAATAAATACCACCTACTAAAGGAAAATGTGTTTGTGTGTATGTTTGTGATGGGTTGGGTTGTGTTGTACTGCACTAGAGGATTTAAGTCCCTGACTCTCCTAAAGTTCTTTTTCAGCCTAACTGTATTGTGTGCAACTGTGCATGTGCACAAGGAGACAAGCTACTGTGTGTACAAACTAGGAGACAATAAAAAATAGAGAATAAAGTAAACTGCAGTGTGCACAGAGACAAGCTACTGTGTGCACAAACTAAGAGACAATAAAAAATAGAGAATACAGTAAACTGCAGTGTGCACAGAGACAATAAAAAAAAGAAAAATGAAATAAGGCAAAGAAACTGTGTAGTGCAGAGAGACAGTAATTAAAAAAAGAAAATGAGGCAAACTGTAGTGCACTGGGTAGGGGATCTTGACTTCTGGAGGCTGGGGTGTGGGGGTTGGGTTAGGTCGGTCAGTGATTTTAGTGTCCGGAAACTAAACGGTGGTGGCTTGGCTTAAACTTAAATAATAGTGAGTACTTCTGCTACAAATCTACAAAGAAATAAACAAACACAGATTAATAAATCGACATTACTTTATTTGCACAAGGTGAAGACAATTAAACTTGATTGATCTGTTACAGTACATACAGTATTTATGTAACTATACAATTTGATTGATCTGTTACAGTACATACAGTATTTATGTAACTATACAATTTGACAGTCAAATATACAGGAAAATAAGCAAAAGCAAACCACCGTCTTTTCCCTTTGGGCCTCTCCCTCCGTCTCCTCCTCTTCATGTAGAATAAAACATACAGTGCCTTTTCATAGCCCCGATCAAGAAAAGAAACAAAATACTGGTTCTGAATCTGTGATATTAGACTAGCAATGCCGAATGTTTGCTTGCTGGTATTAGCATCGGAAGTGCATGAGGTAGAGAGACACAGAATAGGAAGGGCAGTGAAGTACTGAAGTGATGCCAACCCCACCGCCACCCTGCAGAGATGAGTGTGCCTTTGGGTCATTGCCTAATGGTCCTGCCATTTCACTTCACCGTATCGTGCAGACACTGACAAGTGTTGAGGTGTACCTTGGGGTGTTCAGGTTTATAGTCACCCCATTCCGTAAGGAAATACACTGAAATGGGTGCAGTATAGGAGAATGGGCTGAACTGTGGGGCAGAATAGTCTACGGTACACCTCAATGCCTGTCTGCGGCTGCAGGGTGGGGGTGGAATGGCATGCGTATTACAGCCGACAATCCAAAGTCACACCCTTGACACCGGTCAGTCTCTACAGGGTGGGACGTTATGGTTAGACATCCTAACGGCCCGGGCGTTTTTTGGTATTTGCACTCCAAATTTTCAACATGGGCTTTTTTGTCACCCAACCTCATGAAAGCATTTGGAACCTCTGCTCATAAACAGTGGCAGTGTGATTTTGTTAATCTGTCCTGAACGTTGAGGTCCCACAGTGATCACGCCATTGTGCGCCAGTTGTGCAAAACCACATTTTGGGCAGGATGTGAGAAATTACAACTGTATTGTTCTTAAGAAGGTGTGAAAAATGGCAGTGTTGAAAATCTGGAGTGAAAATATTAAAAATTCTCAAACTTAAGAGTGTGCATGGAAACTGTGCAATACAGGCTCATAACATAGGCATTTTGTGGAATTTTGTCACCAAATTCTCAACATAGGCATTTTGGGACCTCCGCTCATGAACAGGATCACTATGATTTTCTTAATCTGTCTAAAACATTGATTTCCCAGAATGACGTGCCATTGTGCGCTGTACGTGGCAAAGCACAGTTTGGGCAGGATGTGAACAATGCTGTACTGTTCATTAGGAGGTGTAAAAAAAATGGCAGTGTTGAAAATCTGGAGTGAAAATAGCAAAGGTTCTCGAAGTTACAAGCGTGCATGAAAAATACGCAGCGCATGCTCATAACAGTCTTTTTTTTTTTTTTGGATTGTGTTCACCAGATTTGCAACATGGGCTTTTTGGGAGTCTGCCTCATGAACAGTGACACTGTCATTTCGTTAATCGGTCCCAAAAGGTGATTCTGCACAGTGACCGCGAATATCACCTTTCGGGGACCAAATAGTGAAATGACAGTGACTGAATTCATGAGATTGGGTCCCAAGAACCCCATGTTGCAAATTTGGAGCACAAATGTGGAAAAATGGCTGAGATATCCACCTAAGTTGAAAAATAAAACATTTATGCCATTATACAACTTATTGGCATTTCTTCAGTTCGCAGTTGGCTTTGAAGAGTGCAGACGTGTTTCTGGTCCACTGAAGATTGGGTACCAAGACAACCAGCAGGATTTATTTAAGTTAAGATCTAGAAAAGATACATATTTTGAATATGGTGAGGTGTCCAGGTTTGGAGGCCACATCTCTAATTAAGGACCTAGGCAGGGTGGAAGTAGTTCAAAGAAGAGCAACAAAGATAGTGCTGAAGATGCACCAAAAGTCTGATGAAGGGAGATTGGGAGATCTCAGTATCTATACCCTGGAGGAGAGAAGAGATAGGGAGATAAGACAGAAACAAATATGTAAAATGCATAAATAATGTACTGGAGCCAGAGGGTAGCATCTTTAAGGAAAGGAGATGTCTAGGAATGAGGGGGCCATGGCATGACATGAGGTTGGAAGGTGGTAGAGTAGACTAAGCAGTAGTGTGAGGAAGTATTTCTTCACAGGAAGGATGGTGGATGCCTGGAATACAGTCCTAGTGGAGCTGGGGGGCAAATGCAGTGGGGTGATTCAAGCATGCGTAGGACAGGTATCAGGTAGCAGTTAGCAATAGGAATGAGAACATCGAGCTGCAGATCAAGCAGTGTTTACTGCTTTTACAGCAGGTAGGGAAAATGTTCAGACTAGACTGACATAGTTGTGGTCCTTGTCTGCCATCAATTTCTATGTTTATATTATTAATATGTAATAGCCCCAGATTTAAACCAACTATATCGGACATGCCCTACCCAATGTAACCTTCACGTGTGTGCAAGAAGCTGCAACAACAACCATAAAAAAAGAAAACGTTTGCATCAATATTGTGTAAAATAGCAAAAGTTATGCAGCCTGCAAGCAATCAATTCACAAACAATACCACCAACAGCTTAATCTGATTCAGCTTCCGTTGGTTACCATCTGTATCCCCCTTCCCCACAGTCACCCCGAGACAAGGAATTTTAGTCTCAGTGGGCCTACCAGGTTAGCAAAATTGAATAAATTAATTAATTTATAAAGAACACCAGAAAAGCACATCTGGGGAACTAAAGACCAGATCAACACTACAGAAATACTCAAGAAAGTATTAAAGCTACGTGGTCTTTAATTTCTTTCACCTTTCTAAGAGCTTAGACAGGAAAACACAATTGCTGAAACAAACTAATGGTGATCAAGAAATGGTAGTTTACTCACCTGGTAAAGGTGATTGTGTTACTATATATCCATGGCACCTCTAATCCATTACCTTAGGGTTATATATGACTGATAGCTGTTGATGCACATGTGACCTAAGTTTTGGATTTCGGTCTTCCATCAAGCCCCTTCCCTCCTGTGTGTCTTCAGTTTCGATGCTTCCATAGCTGTAAAATAAATGGTTATGTATATGCACAGACAGTAATCATAATTTCGGAATCGTGGTTAGTTTCTAATACTACTTTATTTCTTTATCATAATACATTTGTAATGCTTGTACGTCTTGTGCCACTTTAATGTTAGATTTTATTGGTTGCTCTATCATGCTCCTTCGGGTGGGATGAGGTGCCTTGGATATACAGTAACACAATGACCTTTACCAGGTGAGTAAACTACCATTGTGTTGTCTGTATATCCACGGCACCTCCGATCCATTACCTTAGGGTGATTCAAAAGCAGTGCCTTAGTAATATGGGAAGGGATAGCATGATGTGCTATTGTATTTGTATCGTGTACCAATGTTCATGAGTCTCTTAAATGTCCTTCACTGTGGCAGTCATTAGGACTTTATGTCCAAAGGAATTCTTGGTTGTAATATCTGTGTCCAATCTATAGTGTTTTGTGAAAGTATGTATAGTGGACCAGGTTACCGCTGCACATATCTCCTGTGCTGTAGCTGGGTTTCTCTCTGCCCAAAATGTCACTACTGCCATGGTTGAGTGTGCTTTTATTCCCATGGGTGATACCTTGTGTTTCACCTTGTATGCTTCCGTGATGGCTTTCTTTATCCAAGCAGCGATAGTGCTCCTTGCCGCTGATAGGCCCTTTTTGTTGCCTGACAAAATGATGAACAGCCTCTCTGAATGCCTGAGTGGTGCTGTCCTTTCAATGTACACTTGTAGTGTTCTTTTGACATCCAGTTTGTGAAGGGCCCTGGTCCGCCATCAGCTGGCTGTGAGAAAAAGGTCGGGAGCTTGGGATGATCTGGTCTGTATGGAATGCGATGTTGACCTTCCGTATGAATTATGGAACTGTTTTTAGTATGGCACCCTGATCCGTAAATGTGGTGAATGGTTCCTTGCAGGATAGGGCCATTAATTCTCCGACTCTGCGGCCAGAGCACACCGCTACCAGTAAAGCCGTTTTCAGGCCTAACCAGTATAGTTCAATGTTTGAGATTGGTTCGAAGGGAGACTCTGTCAAGGCATTTGGTACTAAGGTGAGGTCCCATGGGGGAACGGTCATTTTTAGTCTGGGGCGCAGGTTGCCTGCTGCCTTGAGGAAACGGATAGTGTCTGGGTGAGATCCTGGTGAGGTTCCTTCTAAAGGTCCCATTGCTGCGCTTATTGCTGACACCTGTACTCTGTGTCGCGGTTGCTAGCCCTTTGTCCATGCCCTGTTGCAAATACATCCATATGTTGGGTATCGATGGTGACTGAGGGCAGATGTTCCTCAACTTGCACCAGGATGTAAATATTGACCATTGTCTGGAGTAGGTCGAAGTGGTGGAATTTCGATGCGATTATTTCATGGAGTCTATAACTGAGTTGTGGTAGCCTGCCCTTAGCAGTCTCTCCCTTTCTGGAGCCAGGCTGTGAGTCTGAGGTTGTCCGGATTGGGATGAGTGACTGGGCCTTGAATCAGAATGTCTGGACAGGTTGGCAGAGTCATCTTGTCCATGGCCATAGCTATGATTGTTGCAAACCATGATCTCCTCGGCCAGCAGGGAGTTATCAGTATTGTGATTCTTTGAGACTGCTGAATTTTCGCTAACACCTGTGTCATCAGAGGTAGTGGTGGGAACACATAGGCGTAATCGAGAGTCCATGAGATTGATAGTGCATCCACTCCCATTGATAGAGGCTCCTTGAATCGGGAGTAGAACTTGTGAGAATGAGAGTTCTTGCTGGTCACCATAAGGTCAATGGTTATTCTGCCCCATTTGCCCTGAATGGTTTGGAATACTTGAGGGTGAAGTTGCCACTCGTCTGGGTTTATCTGCTCGTGACTCAGCCAGTCTGCTGTCATGTTCAGCTTGCCTGCCAGGTGGATGGCTGTGATGTGTTTGAGATTCTGTTGCGTCCAGGTCAGAATGCAATTTGCTTCTCGTTGGAGAGCCTGACTCTTGGTGCCTCCTTGTTTCATTATGTATGCCACTGTCGCCCTGTTGTCCGAACATATCAGTATGGACTTCTGTGTGATTTGTGAACTGAAGGCCAGCAATGCATTGTACACTGCTTTCATTTCCAACACGTTGATTGATAACTTCTTTTCTTTGATTGACCACTGACCCTGGGCTGACCTGTAGCCCATGGATGCACCCCATCCCCACTGTTTTGATGGTGGCTTCGTGCTAGATCTCCAGAGGCTGTCCCCCGGATAAATTTTGCAGGTTCATCCACCACTGCAGTGATGACCTGACTCTGTCCATCATCTTTATTTTCTGGTGCATGCTGTCTTGTGATGGGGATCTGTATTGCAGTAGTAACATTTGCAGTGGTCTCATGTTGCATCTCACCCAGGTGATGAAGTCTGTGCATGAGGACATGCATCCCAGAAGTTGAGAGACCTGGGCCATGTTTGGCACATTGGTGCTTAGTAACTGATTTGTTAGTCTTATAATGTCGTCCATTCACAATTGTGTTGGTTTTACCAGTCCTGTTTGTGTGTCTATCGTTGCCCTTAAGTGCTCTATGCACTGAGACGGGGTTAGGCAACTCTTTTCTGTATTTATCACCCAACAGTGTTCCTCAAGTACCTGTGCCATTCTTGAGGTTGCTCTTTGTGAATCTTTGTAGGATCTTGTCGTGATGAGCCAATTGTCTAGGTAAGGAATGATGTGTGTTCCCTCCTCTCATAATTTTGACGCTAGTACCACTGATACCTTTGTGAACACCCTTGGAGCTGATGCTAGTCCGAATGGGAGTGTCTTGTACTGGTAATGTTGGCCCAGAATTTGGAATCTGAGGTACTTTCTGTGTCCGGGTCACATGGGAATGTGTAGGTACGCGTCCTTGAGGTCTATGGAAGTCAGGAAGTCTCCCCACCCCGATTGACCTGATTGTTGATTTCATAATCTCCATTTTGAATTTTTTCATGGTTACGAACCTGTTTACTTATTTGAGGTCTAGAACTGGTCGGAAATCTCCTGTTTTCTTTGGGACAGGAAGAAAATTGAGTATAATCCCATGCCGATCTCATTCTGTCTTACGTTTTGTATGGCATTTGTGGCGAGCAATCTTTGCAGGGTGTCCTGAATGTGGCTTGTTCGGCATCTTTTCTTTGATACTGGTGAAACTACCAATCTGTTTTTGTGTGGTGTGCACCAGAATTCTATCGCATACCCCTGGTCTACCACTTTGTTTACCCATCTGTCCGAGGTTGTTTCTCTCCATGTTTGCTTGAATTGTTGAAGTCTCCCTCCTGCTGATGGGGTGTGTGCTTTGGGTAGCTGGATTAGGGTGACTTGAGGTTGTGGTGTCAAGTTGCAGTCATTGATTGGATCTCCTGGTAGGTTTTCCTCTCTGTTTAGAAAATCTTCCTCTAAAGGAAGAACCTCTTCCCCTGTAGGGGAGCTCCCTTTGTTTTGGCAATTGTACCTGTTCTGGGTCGTGCTTCTCTTGTCACGATAGGAGTTGTGATGCCTTCTGTCTGAGTGAGCCTGAAAGGACTGGGTTCTTCCTCTGCTGGACGGTAGACACCCTGCATTCTTGTCACTGTCTATGTCTTTCCCTCAGTTTTTGTGCTGCAGGAATTCCTGAAGGCCATCGCCGAAGACTCTTATCACCTTTAAATGGTAATTTAAGCGGCCTGGTCTTTGACTCATGGTCTGCATTCCACAGTTTTAGCCACAAATTCTTTCGTGCCTTATTTGCCACTGCTGCTGTTCTGGTGTTCATTTTGAGTGTGTCCACAGACATGTCCATGATATATCTGGCCGCTTGTAGAGCCTGTTCAAGTAGGACCGCCTCTTGTGACTTTGGTTTGAGGGACTTGGTGATCTCGTCCAACCACCTAAATTTGGCTTTTGCTGCATGTATTGCAGTCATGGCTGTTCTGACTGATTGACCGGTCATCTCGTGCATTTTCTTTAGAAGATCCTCTACTCTTTTGTCCACTGGGTCCTTCAATGTGGCTGTTCCCTCTGCTGAGAGAACCGTCCTCCTGTTGAGTTCCGCTATCTTGGGGTCGATCCTTGGCGCTGTGCACCATGACTTCAGTTTGTCCTCCTGTAAGGGGTACAGTTTGTCTAGGAATCTCTTCTCTGGTAGTCTCGCCGGATCTGATGCCTCCCATTCTCTTGTGATTATATCTTGCATTGTAGGACATACGGGGAAGAAATGTTTGATTTTGGGAGGAGGCGGGAGCATTAGGTCCAGTTCGCTATTTGGTGATGGAGGTGGTTGTTTGAACCCTAACATACTGCGTATTAAAAGGACCAGGTCTGTGACGTTCTCTGAAGCAAAGAGCCTTGAGACAATTGATGGTGCTTCCTGGGTCGGTGGTCCTGTAGGGTTTTCTGAATCCGAGTCATGCTGTGATTCCAGATCGCTGTCATGATGAGAATGAGAGTCGTCAGCCCCGTCCTCGTCCAGCCCATTCATTGGATTGTCATTAGTTTCCTCTGTGTCCCTTGCGGGGGATATGTCCCTTGGCTGATTGGTCTTAGACCTCCCTGAGGTATTTGGGTGAGTTGATGTGGAATATGTCCCTGGGAGTGGTCTTGGGTTGGAGAAGCTGGACGTGCGCTCCAAGACATGGAGCATCAAATTCTACTGGCTCTCCATCATGGCCACAGTAGCCTTTTGGAGTGCCACTGTTGCCGGGTTAGCATGCCACTGGCTGCTAGTGCCCACTTCGCTGTGCCTGTGGGCATCCCTAGAAGTACCCTGGTTGTCTATCTCACAAACAGGGCACAATGGGCCCTTCTGTTGGGGTAATAGAGGCACCTCACACGATTGGCATTCCCTTCCTGCTGACATCTGAAAGACAGCAAGCGAAGGTGTGCTAGAATGAAAATTCCTTGTTAGCTTCTCCTTTATTTACTTATTATTTAATGTTATGTTCCTTCAATTAGTATATAGAGGGCTATATATTCTGTTTTTAAAGTGCAGCCCCCAGGAGAAGGGGACTCTGATCCTACTAGGATGGATTTCTGCTGTCTGTTGTTATTGGGGTGGCCCTTTAAATGGCCTTTCCCTTGAAATTTTAATTATTTTCTATGCTGTGGCTGTCTGATCGCCAAATAGAGCAGATACTGTATAGTTCCAGTGGTGTGTACTATCCATCCCTGTAGGGATGAGGGCAGAGCTCTGTTGCGCTCATTTTCCTTTGCCCGGTATGCTCGGTCGTGATGAAATCGCTACCACGTATGCGCAGGCACGTCCATTGTGTCTGCTGCTGGCCCCCTGCAATATGGCTGTGAGGGGCATAGCTGTGAGGGGCATAGCACATGGGTAATGCCGCCGTCTCTTGCTGCGCATGCATGTAGGCTTTAAGGAGCATATGTGGCTTCATTGTTGCTGGCCCTTCTGTAAAATGGCTCTGCGGGGCAGCGCACATGCGCCAAGGAGCCAGCACATACCACGCATGCCTGAAGAGCATACGGAGCATGCGCGGCTTCCAGGAAGATGGACAGGAGGAGAAGATGGAGATGGAGGAAGGGAAAACAACAACAATTCAGATCCATGATTGACCGCAGTAGGCCGCAGGGCCCGTGGTCAACACAACATGCCCAGTCGGATGGTCAGTCTCTATCCTTTTTTTTCCCCATTGAGAAGCGTGAGCCAGCAGCAGAAAAACAGAATGGGGGGGGGGGGAGTACGTTGGGGAAGCTGTTTTGTTGAAGTCTTCCCCCCATTGCAGCCATGCTTATTTCAAGTTTCGTATGCTTGTTGGGAGTCCCATAATCAGTCGAGCCAAATGGGGGTAGAGGCAAGAGCACCATCGTCTTGCTCCTGAGGTAGACGCTGTGCAGGTCCCCTTCAGTCTGCCATCAAGGGGAATGTGTTGGAACCACCAATTTAATTTATATGCCGTGGTATATGGATTTGTGCCTTTCTCTCCTGCAGTTGCTGATCAGTAACTGCAGGGAGAAGCTCAGGATATCCTCGCTCATGAGGGAGGAGTCCTAAGGCAGTCATTTTAAAGGGGCACTGTCAGCTTTGCCCCTTTGTTTTTGACCAAAAGTAAATAGTGTGCCTGTTACACGGCACTGGCTATCTATATATACTTCAGAACATCACTATGTATGGAAAACATAATGTTTTTACCGTTTTGTGCATTTTGCCAAGTAGCTTTCCATTCGGGTCCGCGTTAAGTCCTCCACCTACGGAGCACATTCAGGTCGGGCGGCGCAATCCAAGTGCGGCCCAAGTCATTTTCATACTAGCCATGCAGCTATATATTCTGGCGGGTCCCTTGCACTATTCTAAAATGCTCCATCTATAGCGACTGCAAGACTGAGCACTGGGAGTACTGTAATTTGTTTTTGTACGCCATGGCGAAAGCCCGCATGCGTACTAACGGTACACTCTTACATGCGTGGGATCTTTGGTCATGCTCTGATGTGCAGCGCAGGATTTCGACTGCATTGTACAAAAATAAATTACAGTACTCCCTGTGCTCGGTTTGCAGTCGCTCATAGATGGAGCATTTTAGAATAGTGCAAGGGACCCATGCAAAATGTAGCTGCATGTCGAGTATGAAAAAATTGCACTTCGGGGCCGCACTCGTGGCAGATGTGTGGCCCCAACCTGAATGTGCTTCCGGTATGCAGAGGACTTAACGTGGACCCGAATGGAAAGCTACTTTGGCAAAATGCAGAAAAACGGTAAAAAAAATTATGTTTTCCATATATAGGGATGTTCTGAAGTATATAAGGGATAGCTGTGTGCCAACAGGCACACTATTTACTTTTGGCCAAAAACGAAGAGGCAAAGCTGATAGTGCCCCTTTAAAAGCAGCTGGCTCATGCTTGTTTAAGGAAATATCACCACCTATATTTCTGTCCATTGCTTGACTAACGTGACGCTTATAGATGCAATGCAAAGACGAAACAGTATAATCTGCTGCCCTTCTCGCTGTGTTATACTTATTAGCTTCAATTTTTTTTTCTATATAAAGGCTTTTCTAGATTGTTAGCTTTCTTTACCTACTATTTTCTACTCTCTGTGCCATAAGTTTAAATTTGGTAATTACCTTTTCCTTGCTGTGAAATGGAGCTTGGGACAGTGATGTAGCCTCTTATCAGATGCACAAGTTAAAACTGAAGACACCCAGGAGGGGAAGGGGCTTGGTGGAAGACCGAAATCCGAAACTTAAGTCACATGTGCATCAGCAGCTTATCAGGCGTACATAACCCTAAGGTAATGGATCGGAGGTGCCACGTATATACAGACAACACAATACTGCTGTTGAAAGAAGCAGCTATATGGTGCGTTGTCTGAAGGGCAAACTAATATATTTGGTGTGCTGTGATTATGGACAATAGTCTTTAGTAAATGAAGTACTTGGTTCAGAACCTCAGAACCATTATAGGGTTGCATGCAATATCAAAAGACATTAATCTCATTAAAATGCTGATAGCGTGTGAGAAAAGGTGCAAATTACACTATTCAACTAAACTGAGCTTTAATTACAATGCTTGCTTTTGAGTGATAGGGTAGGTTTTCCTTGTTGTATACAGACTTTAAATCTGCATGCATTTTGATTCAAATGTGTGAAAAGTTTGGGTGGCCCTGCTGATTATAAACTTGAATGTTCTGTGAGGCTGGTGACAGTGATCACTTACTTCTTAAAAAGAGATAAGCGTCTTGTCACCAGAACTGCATACTTCATATCAGACAAAGCAGCCCAACAAATATTATATACATATATGTCTGTAAAGATGCTGGTAAAACAGATTATGTATAAAACAGATTAAGCATATTTAAAAAGTCGACTCTGTAGAGAAAAGAGAATTCCAACCTGGCTCAAACAAAAGTGCTACATTTAGTAAAAAAACTATAGCATAATGCTGTGAAAAGCAATTTTTGTGTGGTCAGCACTCAAACGGTATCTTTAGTTGGTCAGCATACGAACTTGCCAGCAGATACAGGCCATATAGTCTATCTAGTCTGCTTGAGTGTGCAGCACTTCAGCCCACTAGACTACAGTGCCCCCCCCATTAACTCTTCCCTCCTCCAGCTGCTCTCCCAGTGTGTACTTTCCCCTTGAGTTTGTCTCACCCCGTCTTGAAGCACCCCACTGTCTGCACTGTTATGAGTTGCTCAGGCAGTGCATTCCAATCTATTACTACTCTTTCAATGAAGTAGTACCTCCTTCTTTCCCTTCTGAATCTACCCCCCTTTAACTTCAGGGAGTGCCGTCTGGTATCTGTTCCATTCTGTAGAGTGAACCCACCCTGGAAGCCTACTCAGTTCATCCCCTTCAGGTACTTGAAGGTCTCGATCATGTCCCTTTCTCTCTTCTATCCTCCAGGGCATACATGTTGAGCTCTTCTTTCTTCATAAGTTCTATCCCTCAACCCCTGATCATCTTTGTTGCTCTTTGCTGCACTGCCTCCAGTAGTTCGATATCCCTTTTCAAGTGCGGGCACCAGAACTGCACACAGTACTCCAAGCGTGGCTTCACCAGGGCCCTGTACAGGGGAAGTATGACTTTGCTACATCTGGATGTAATCCCCCTTGCTATGTATAGTAGCATCCTGTTAGCCTTAGCCGCTGCCTTCCTATACTGGGCTGAGTGGTTTAATTCCAGGGTCACCAGCACCCCCAGATCCTTCCCCTCATCAGATGTGGACAGTTTGATACCATCCATCCAGTAGTTGTATCCTAGATTTTTGGCTCCGTGTTGCATCACCTTGCAATTCTTTGCATTGAACCCAAGCTGCCAGGTGTACGACCACTCCTCGATTCTTGCCAAGTCCTCCTGCAGTAATTTGCCACCCTCCTCCCCATCCACCTCAGCACATCATCAGTGAGGAGGCTGATCTTATTCTTCATGCCAACTGCTATGTCTGTGATGCAAATGTTAAACAGGACTGGTCCCAGTACTGATCCCTATGGGACACTACTTGTTACTGCAATGCTCCCCTCCCCCCAACAGCTACCCTCTGTTGTCTGCCCCAAGCCAGTTTTCTAAGTATCAGGCTAGCTTCCACCGTATACCAAGACTCCTCAATTTGCAGGTCAACCTTCCGCATGGCACTAAATCGAAGGCCTTGCTGAAATCCATGTAGACTACATTGAGCGCATGGCCCTTGTCCAGTGCCCTCGTGACCCAGTCAAACAAATCAACTAAGTTTGTTTGACAGGATCTGCCAGTGACAAACTCATGCTGTCTGTCATCTTGCAGATCATTATCCGCAAGAAACTGCACCAGCCTTTCTTTGAGGATAGATTCCATCAGTTTCCCCACAACTGCGGTGAGGCTTACCGGTCTGTAGTTCCCTGGTTCGTCCTTGGGTCCACTTTTGTGGAGAGGTACCACGTGTGCATCCCTTCAATCTCTGGGCACACACTCTGTATTTGGCGAGGTGTTAAACAGATCCTCCAGTGGCTCTGCCAGCTCCCTCAGCAGCCTGGGATGTACCCCGTCTGGTCTAGGTGCCTTGTCTACCCTCAGGAACCTAAGGCTTTCCAGCGCCCTTTTCACTGTGATGACCTTGTCTGTGGTTGTCTCACCGCCCCCATGCCTGCGCTCCCTTTCCCTCCAGGAACTGGCCCATCCCTTTCTCTTGTGAACACTGAACAGAAGTACTTATTAAGTACTTCTGCCTTCTCTGCCCTCTTGTCTATCCACCCACCCACTGCCTTTTCTGATCCTAACTATTTGATCCTTGCAGTTCCTCTTTTCCCTGATATACCTGAAGAAATCCTTTTCCCCTTCCTTAATCCCCTGTGCTAATTTCCTTTCCCTGACTGCCTTTGCAGTCCTGACCTCTGCTCACTTCCCTGGATTTCCTCACATAGTTCTCCCTATTCTGTGCCCTGTTGGTTCTCTTGTAGGTTCAGAAGGCCCTTCTCTCATCCCTCACCCTCTCCGTTACCTCTCTGGTTATCCAGCTTGGATGCTTGCAAGGTGCTCATTTACTTTTGCTGGCTCTTGACACAAGCTTTAGTGGATTCAGTTAACCCTAGCTGTATGATTGCCTATTTCTGCTCTGCATCCATGTCAGGGTGAATGACATCTATGTGTGTTCTCATTAATTACCCCACTCTCCCAAAGTCTGCCTTTCTGAAGTCCAGGACCTTTGTTTTTGTATTGTGGATTTCTCCACCCAAACTGACAGAGAACCACACTGTGTGGTGATCGCTACTAGCCAGTGGTTCCTCCACCCTTACATCTGTGACCTGGAACAGGAGGGTCTGCTTACATGCTGGGACCGGGAACGGAGGGAGCTAGGTGAATAGGATGCAGCGAGAGGAAGCGGGAGGGTTTACTTGCTGTCAGTTGCCAGGGCAGGGAATGGAGGAAGCAGGGTGGACAGCACACAGTGGCAGGGTCTAATTGCATGCTGGGACTGGGAACAGAGGGAGCGGGAATGGAGGGAGCAAGGTGGACAGCACACAGTCGGAGGGAGTGAGAGGGTCTAATTACATGCCGGGACCGGAGGCAGCAGGTCGGACAGCACACAGTGGGAGGGAGCGGGAGGCAGTGGCGTGCGATGACCTTTTTAGCAAGGCAAGTAATTACAAAAAGCCAGGGGGTGTGGGAGCCTGGGTGGCCTCCAGAAGGTTGGGGAGTCTGTAATGCCCAGGCCCTGGTAGTTTTAGAATTTTTGCACTCTAGAGTGCAATTTGGGGGTATTTTGACACAGTTTAGAATGTGTATGCCATTACCACCATTACTCCAGAGCATTTCATGCAGGTATGCCCTTAGGGGCTCATTGAAGCATGGCTGTGTGGTGAGTAGTGTTGTGCGAAACTGGAATATTTTACCCAGCGAAATATTTTGTATAATTGACGCATTACAAGAAATAGTTTGTTGGGCGAAATGGGAAATTTCACCCATGATTGTAAGTGAAATTTCGCCCCTAGGCCAGCAAATGTTCACCTATGGGCAAAATTTCATGACCACAGGTGAAATTCCTCCACTTCTGGTGAAATTTTGCCTCCCATGGGCGAAATTTCTCCATTGGTGGTGGACTGGTGAGCTGGTGAATTTGCGAAATTTCGCCGGATTTTCGTGAAACATTTTGTGTAGTGAAATTTCAGATTTTGCCAGCAAAATTTAATTTCACTGCATCCCTAGTGGTGAGGTGCATAGAACAGAGTCCTTTGGAGTTTGGAATTTGAATGGGAGCAGCGTCCTGTGGGAAACCAAACATTTATCAAGGGAAGACAGGCATCTGGCTTTGTGTATGGCAAGATAAGCCAGGGAAGTGTCAAAGATCCTCCCTCCCTTTTTAGGAAACACTTCTAGCTCAGTGGCCGACACCTTATCTTACTGAAGTACTTGCTCTGAAATTAGAATCAGACTTCTTTTACAGAGAAAGTTCAGTTTTATCTGATTCTTGACCCTAAGCAGACTATAAAAATTCTCATTGAGTACCAGAGGGCAGCCTTCCTACAATGAGAAAAAGGCACCCCACCAAAATAAATATATTATTTAACTAGATAGCTTGCCTATATGGTCTTGTTTGAAAGGCAGATAATATAACATGGTGTTGTAACATGCAAACTAAAGATTGAGGTGCTGGGCCCAAAGATCTTGGCAGGATAAAAAGTAATACAGTAGTGCCAAAGCTCACACAATTACTTTTTTATCCTGCCAAGATCTTTGGACCAAGTACCGCTTCTATAATGTACATAATCACTATTAGCCTCAAATTAGGCATTGCCTAGTGGTTTCCAGTATTTGTTCAAAAATTACAAAATATTTTAGTTCACATCTGGTATTGTACAACTTAATTGAACTGCAGCATACAAAAAGGAAAACAACAACATCAGTCTTTTCTAAAGTTGTTATATGCGCTAGTCTATGGTAAGTGCTTCCTTATATTTGCCCACAATATGTCGTCCAAGCCGGTATTTAATAATCAAATTAAGTATTTTGCTTTTGTAAACAAAATTGTTTACAATATAATACGTGTATTCAAAGGAGTTCATGGCACAAAAGCGTTGCGTGGCGCCAACCCTGCGTGTCTTGTTGGGATATTGAAAGGGCTGCAGCATAGTGCAAATCCTGATGCACTAGGGTGCATTATAATTGTATGCAGTGCAGATGCAGTGGGCGTGCCCATGCATATGTGGCACATCCCAATATTCAGCCCGGGATGTGCGGCCCATATGCTGGTGCAACCCTGCATTGCGCCGCATTGGGGGGGGTTTAAAGTTGAGCCTCTGAAAAGTGGGAATAAATCCCAGCCACCCACAAGCAGGCTGTTGTATTGCAGGGTGCAACACAGCAGCCACCAGCCATGGGTGGCCACCCAGAACACCGTCCACAAGCACCCACATCCACTTGGTAGTCTAGTGGTTCCCCCCCTCCCTTCCGTGTCCCCGATTCCCCGATATATGTATAGTAAGACCTGCCTTGGTAGTCTAATGGTTCCCCCTCCCTCCCAAGTCCCCGATTTCCCAATATATGTAAAGTAAGACCAACCCTGGTATTCGAGTGGACCCCATCCCTCCCGTGTCTCCGATATATGTAAAAGAAGACCTGCCCTGGTAGTCTAGTGGCATCCCCCCTCCCGTGTCCCTGATCGCCGTAAAATACTGTAGTACTATTCGCTGGTATTCTAGTGGTACCCCCTCCGCCCGTTGCCGCAATCACGGTACTTCTCCATATATCAATTCCCTGGTGATCCAGTGGCACCCCTACCCCTCCCACCCATACAGCACCCCTCATCCACCCCGCTGCCCCCCCCACATCATCAGTGGGTGGCTGCAACCCACCTGCATACCTTCTGGCTGCCCACCGAATGACAGGTACAGTATGGACTACAAGCCCATTGGTCCACAGTGTGGACCAATGGGCTTGCAGGAATCCTGTACTAGACAGTCCCAGATATGTGAATGACTTCGGGGACAGTCCCTGATATGTGAATGAATCAGAGACACGGGAGGGAGGGAGGTCCACTAGACTACCAGGGAATGTTATGTTTTACATTTACCACGATCGTGGCTACAGGGCGGGTGATTCCCCGGGATCCGAACTGCATGTGTCATGCTGTGCGGGGCGCCAGGTGCAATATGCTGGGCTGCCCTTCACAAGGCATGCAAATGGGGCCATAATAGCATGCAATTGGCCCCATTTGCACCTTGCATATATTATGGCCTCATTTGCATGCCCTCCGCTGAATATCGCGGGTGATGCACCCAGCGCAACTGCGTTTGCGCTGGTGCATCTCAGTGCTCCCTATCTGTGGCTTGTGCCGGCACAGTGCCACTGCTCCATGCGCAGTGCATGAGCTGTCTGTGCCACATTGAACAGTGCTGCGCCATTGCGCATCACCATTGAATATCACCTTGCTCTGACCTCAGCACATCCCAGTTGCATTGTGCCCAGGCTTGTGCCACTGCCTGGTGCAGTCTGAATATCCAGGCCACTATGTAATGTTTTGAAAAATAAAATTGCAAAGAAATAATTCACCAGATCTCCAACTTCCAATAATTTTATTTCTTACAACAGATAACATGCCAGATAACATACAGCGTGTTTTTTAATGGAAATAATAAATCAAATCAAACTACCACCATATATAACACTCAACAGACCACTTAAGGTAGGGGTGATACCCGATGACTGGAGAACACCTTCACTAATTCCAATATGCAAAAAGCAAGGAAGTAAGAAAGATACCAGGAATTACAGACCGATAAGTCTCACCTCAGTGGCCTGTAAAATCCTAGAGAAAATACTCAAAACCAGGCTACAAAAAGGGCTTCTCGAAAAAAGGACTAAATGATTTAAACAGTTTAAAAGAGAAGTAAATGGATTTCTATTGGGTAAGCAGGATTACATTCACCCCACTAGTGTGGGGAAGGCAGGCTCGGTAAAACCAAGTAAACAAAAATAAAAATATTGTTTCTCATGACATTAGTCAGTTTTCTGAGTAAGCATCTTATTTATGTTAAAAATATAGTACTTGTCTTTGATTTGAGTGTGTTCTGCTAAAACATTTACTAAAAGTTTTCCTAATGGAAATGATTTACTTAAAGGTTGAGCAGAACTCGATACTTAATGATAGGTATTTAATGAAATGATCAAGCAAAATATGGTGTTTTAATTGATTAGGAAAGGGAAAGGTGAAATTGTTTAACCAGGACAAACACACTAAGCCAAAGCCTGATTCCAGGTGTGAGCTGGTAGCACAAGGAAGTTAAGTGACTTGTTCAGGGTCACACAGTATGCGAGTAGGGGCTGTGGGATTCAAACTCAGGTCTCCAGGTTTGCAGCTCAGAGCCTTAAACTACTGCACCATAACTGATTATTTCATAAGTCTGTAGGGAATAAACTTGGAATGGAGGCCAGGCCAGTGTCTTTACTCTTTCTTATCATAATAAAATGGCCTGCCTAGGGTACTGTACAATTATCAATGTGGCATCTGAGGAGTTGTTACCTTACATGTATTGTACTATATGGAGCTGTGCTGAGGTCAAGGGATGACAAGCGCAGGAATATTATTTCTGTAGTTTCCCCCAGGGCAAGCAGCAAACTTATTTTTTGTACCTATCCATATGGTGCCTGAAGAAGCTGTCAACAGGGTTTGGAGAACTTGCTTATGGTGTTCTCGTGTGTTGCCCATGCTACCAGAAGGGCTCTACTTGGCATCCACGCATCTTGTTGTGGAGTCCAGAGAGGCTTTTTTGCATATGCTGTATTAAGTTGAGTCCTACTGTATATTGCAGTGTCAGTGGCTCAGCAGGTAGCACACTCGCCTTTGAGGCTGGGAGATCAGAAGGCTGTGGATTCTATCCCCACACCAGGCACTTAGGTTAATACCACAATACTGACACTGCACTGCAGCATGAGGGAGGGGGCTGCACTCCTGAGGTGCTGTCTTTCGGATGAAACATTAACCCAAGGTCCCATCTGCCTGTTCTGGTGGTAGTTCAGGTGAATGTTAAAGACCCCATGGCACTTGTTGAAAAGAGTAGGAGAATTTCCTCCATACCTTGGCCAAATTTTCACACATTCACTAAAACACCATCAACGGCTTAATCTGGTTCAAAGTCAGTTGACATTCATCTGTATTCCGTCCCCCGGGTCATGCCTGAAAACAGGCAGAATTTGTCTAATGTACTTACCTGGTCAGCAAAATCAATAAATATATATTCTTCAGTGAGTGGCGGTGCTAGAGTCTTCTACAACTGCACTGTTAGGTGCTTTTTTTAACATTTTCCATATTTATTAATCACTCATCACATTTTATCTGTGAAATATCACAGTCCAGCGTGTGTAAAATATTTCAAAATATGCACATCTGTCCTGGTGTGGGAACTAAATAATTAGGTGAATGTTTTTTTTCTTCTTTGGTACCCAGGTAAAGCTGACTGGTTACAAGGATACATGGGTAACGGGGAACACTGGGAGGTTAATTAACTTGCTCAGAGCAACAAAACATGTAAGTGGAGATTTTGAGAATAAAAAAGGGTCTACTGAATGTACCAAGCTTATTCACAGCTAATTACTCTAACCTCTAGGCTATAAAATGTGCCCACAGTAACCCAACGGAAATGCAGCATCTCATTTTCTATGGAATTCATGCCTTTACTTTAGAGCTGGTTGGACTGAAGTATATGGAGGTCAAATGACTTGCTCAGGGTCATGCAGCAACTCAAATTTGTTACTCAGACTTGGAGCATTATTATGGGAGCTGTAGAGAAAACAAGGGATGAGAAAAAATATATATATTTTTTAATATTAAGGTATCCACACAATAGTATTGGGGACAGAGCGGAATGGAGCAGCAACCAGCAGTTGAAAAAGTGACGGCTGCTCGCTCTGTATTTAACATCCTGCACAAAGGAATGAATACCATTTAAAAAACAGGAACAAATGAAAGACAGCTTGCTGGAATCATACTTGTACTATATATACCACCAGAATGAATTTTATTTAGTACACTGCGGGCAAGCGTTACCGGAGCACTTGTAACAATTGTGGGGGGGGGGGGAAGAAATATAAAACATTTTGCTTAGTCACCATATCTTTCAGATCTTTGCATCTGACCTGTGGGACTGGAATGGTGAGCCTATAGAAAGAACACTACTTTTGTCCTGCCCACAAGCTGCTATTAAACAGATTTTGTTCATTTTGCAGCAGGTTCAGGGCAGGACAAAAGTAATTTTCTTTACATAGGCTACCCACTCCTGTTCTGTCCCACCACATTTCTGGCCACCGTTGCTTCTGATTTCAACAAATCCTCTTACTTTTTGAGAAAAGGGCCAAAGTTGGGGTAAAACTAGTAGCACTGCTTACCTTTCAGCAGTTGTTTAAACACGCTGCCCCTCACATTCGGAGACTGATTCTCTCTGGGGCTGACAGACCGTCGCTGCTATTGCACCAGATCAAAACTTTTACAAAAAAAAACTAAGTGACACTGAGAGGGGAAAAAAATTAAAAAGCAGAATAATAGGCATGCAGTGCTTGCCTTGCATAAAACGAATGCACGCTGACTCGTTGACGGGAGGGTCTAATTACATGCTGGGACTGAGAACAGAGGGAGTGGGGCAGACAGGATGCAGTGAGAGGGAGCAGGAGGATTTACTTGCTCTCGATTGCCAGGATGGGGAATGGAGGGAGTGGGGTGGACTGCATGCAGTGGGAGGGAACGGGAGGGTTCATGTGTACTCCTGGTGGTGGGACGGGGAACAGAGGGAGCTGGGCAGACAACACGCAGTGGGATGGAGCGGGAGGGTTTACTTACAGTGCGGGGTGGTTGCCTTGATGGGGAACAGATGGAGTGGGATGGACAGCACACAGTGGGAGGAAGCGGGAAGGTTTACTTGCACTCCTGCTCCCGCAATGGACAACGGAGGGAGTGGGGTAAACAGAAATGTCTCGGCAGGCAAGGCACACCCTGCAATGATGAGGTCCTTCCATATTGAAGTGACCAGTGTCTTTCAGGCACGCCCTGCAATGAAGGGGCACTCCTTCATTGCAGGGGCCAATTTCTTCCAAGTTGGTGGCATGCTTGCTGAACTAGTGTCAGTAGCAGCATGCCACTGCATTAGATAAACAGGGCCATGCCCACAAATGCCATAGCAACATTGGCCACCACACTCCCACACCTCCACAACCTGCTTCTGTAGCAAGGTGCCTCAACATGTTTCTTGCACATTTGTGCAAGCAAACATAAAAAGCAAGTTTTAGAGGAAGAAACCAACTTCAACACTGAAAAAACAAACAGAGAAAAAAATATGACCAAGAGAAAAGGGCTAGAATGTTTCAGCCTTACTGGCTAACTCAGTTCAGCTGGTTAAGATACAATGATTAAAAATGTGTCATGCACTTGTGACATTTTGGTATTTGGTCTGCCACAGGACCCCTTACATTCTCCAGTATTCTGCTTTCCTATCTGGTGCTTCTGCAATAGCCACCTTTTGGTACCGAACAGAGTGGGATGCATAAAATAATAAAATAAGCTTTATTCAGGAGCATAAGCAGGGTCATCTCATCAGCACAAGGTACAGACTAGATTCTGACTAGACAGGAAATTGGAGTTTCGTAGCTCCTGCTGGAACATAATTAGCATAACATATGACCATGGCTGGCTGCATTTTATTTTATTTTCTCAGAAGAAGCCAGAAGGAGAAGGAAGGAAACATATTCAATTCAGTGCTTTAGAGTAACTGGTAATTGGTATTTTTCTTTTAAACTTAGATTGTGGGCTTGTAGTGACACTATACTTTGTTTCTTTGTTGTCTTTACTTATAATTGTTTTTGGGCTGTTGAAAATTTAAAACACAGTGGTGGTGTAATTCTGTGCTGTCTTTAATTGTTGCAAATTTTCGCCCCCCCCTCCCCCAACTCTTAATTATATGCCCTGATAAATCTGATTGACAGGAGCTAAACACAGGGTATAGTAAGAGGTGTGAAGTAGGAGGGGCATAAGGGGGAAGAAGACCACCCTCAGCACGACAAGTGTTTTGACTCATTTATTTATTTATTGGTTTCTTTTCCTTAAATATATATATATATATATCTGAGGATCAGTTGCAGGATTTTAGTACTGTAAATTAATAAAAGAGAACTAAGAGAGCTTCAGTAGCAGACAAGTAGTGAAATTGCAGTATAATGTGGGAGCGGTGCAATGCAGTGGCTGTGGGGCAGCCATATTCAGGCAGACCTTCTGGACACTGAGGTGCTGCCCTCATCTGCATGCATCTCTGGACTGCGTGGATGAGGTAGCCAGACTCAGAGCGGAAGTAAACTGGGTCAGGAGTACCATCACCCCATCCAGGGTCCACCCAGTCCAATGCAGCTGCCTCAAAGGATGCCGGAATGAGGAGCACTTGGATGACAGTGGGCTCAGGGAGGGTTAGAGCAGTCAGGCAGAGCGCATCCCAGATCCTATTCCTCTCAAGAACTCATATGCCACACTGGCAAATGAGGACAACCAAATAGAGGTACCCAGAGAAGTGGAAGGAAAGGATGTGGAGGTTAGCCAAGGAGGTGACCTCAGTGGGGAAAGCAGTGGACCCCAGAGGAGGAGGAAGGAATCCTGGTGGGGACTCCATCATAAGAGGGATCCAGCTAGGAACACAGGAGGGGAGGACAGGGAGGTGAGGTGCCTACCAGGTGCCACGGCATGGAGGGATGGAAGGAAGATACTGGGGATCACTGGGAAGGCAAGAGGAGGGGAGCTGGATGTCATTATCCACCTAGGTACTAATGACTTTGCAAATGGGGAGCCAAAGGAAGTTCAGGAAGAGTTTAGGAAACTGGGAGGGTCTCAAGCAAGTAGCTACTTCTGTCACTTTCTCAGAAGTACTACCTGTGAGAGGCAAGGGAGACATAGAGTGCATGCACCAGGAACTTTAACTCATAGTTGAAGAACTGGTGCTGTGAGGAAGGGTTTGGATTCATTGGTGACTGGGGACCCACCTGGAGGGATGGAGGTTTGTGCAAGCCTGACAGCCTGCATCCATCCTGGAGGGGAATCCAAGCACTCAATGATAAGTTTAAATGCTACATTGACAAGCATTTAAACTAGCAAAGGGGGGTGGCAGACCAGCAAGGAGGGTACCTACTTGCTCACCCCCCACAGCTAGCAGTGGAACCAGTGAACCAGAGGAGTGGCTATCTCTGCAAAGCAGTGTGCAAAAGATGGAGATTAGTGTCCAAAAGGTGGATAAGCAGAAAAGGGGCAAAATTCAGCAGAAGGGCAGACAGCAAGGAGAACCAGGGATAAATGACAACCAAGGAAGGGGCTGGAGTAGAACAGTGAAGCAGTCTAAGGAGGTCAAATCATGGAAAGTCATGTGTGCAAATGCCAGGAGCCTTAGCAACAAGATGGAAGATCTGAGGCTGTCATGGTACAGTCAGACCTGGACATTGTGGCCATCACTGAAACCTGGTGTAATGATAACCATGACTGGGAGATGGCCATACCTGGCTACAACATATTCTGAAGAGACAGAGCAGGCAGGAAGGGAGGAGGAGTGGCACTGTATGTGAAAAATGACATAAGGGCCACACAGATCCAGGAGGAACAAAATGGGAGAGATACTGTGGGTTAAGCTGGAAAGGAAAATGGGGCCAGCGATCCGCACAGGTGTGGTCTATAGACCACCAGCCCAGGAGGAAGAAACAGATAGGGAGCTGATGCTAGCCATCCAAAGGATGGCAGACAAGGGTGAGGTAGTACTGGTTGGAGACTTCAATATTCCAGACATGGACTGGAGCATCCTAGCAGCAGCATCAACTAGGAGCAGATTTATCCTGGACTCCCTTCAGGGTGCCTTCCTCAAGCAACTGGTCATGGAACCAACTCGGCAGAAGGCAATACTGGACCTTGTGCTCACAAACAGGGACAGTGTGATGGGGTAATAGTGGGGAGCACCTGGGTAACAGTGACCACCAGTCATTGTGGTTTGAAATCACAGAAAGAGCAGAACCAAACCACACAAAACACGATCCTGGATTTTGGGGGCAGACTTTGGGAAAATGGGGAGATACTTGAATGAGACATTAAGGGAATGGGACAGGAATCAGGGGTTGAGGAACAGTGGAAGTATTTAAAATGGGGATTATAAGAACAACAGAATTATGCATTAGCAGGTTAGCAAGAGGAAAAGGAAGAGGAGACCATTATGGTTTTCCAAAGAGGTAGCAAAGAAAGTGAAAGCCAAAAAGATTGCATTCAGGCAATACAAAAAGACACAGGCAGAAGGGATAGGAGAAGTACCAGGAGAAACAAAGGGAGGCAGGAAGTCAGTAAGGGAAGCCAAAGCTCAGACAGAAGAACACATTGCAAAATCAGTGGGTAAAGGGGACAAAACCTTTACAGGTACATAAGTGAAAAAGAAAGACAAAGGAGGGATAGTGAGACTGAAGGGGAGGATGGGAGCCGCATGGAGGATGACAACAGTAAAGATGACATATTGAACAGGTATTTCTGCTCAGTCTTTACTGAGGAAGAGGGGGTAATGGGTCTGAAGGGAGTACAAGGGGTGAGAATGGTGCAGAAATGGAAACAAGTCCCTTTACGTGAGAAAGGGTCCTGAAGGAACTGGAAGTAATAAGAGTTGATAAAGCAATGGGGCCAGATGGGGTGCACCCCAGGGTCCTTAAAGAACTAAGAGAGGTGGTGGCTGAACCTCTGGCTATCCTGTTTAGCCAATCACTGGAAACAGGGGAGGTACCCAAAGACTGGAGGACAGCAGATGTAGGCCCCTTATACAAAAGTGGGAACAAAGAGGAAGCAGGGAACTACAGACCAGTCAGCCTCACCTCGGTAGTGGGAAAGATCATGGAAGCACTACTGAAGGAGAGATTGGTGGAACATCTGGTTGTCAATGGACTACAGGACCCGAGGCAGCATGGTTTCACCAGGAGAGGTCATGTCAGACCAACCTCATTGAATTTTTTGACTGGGTGACTCGGCAGGTGGATCAGGGAGGGCAGTGGACATGGCCTATCTGGACTTCAGCAAGGCCTTTGACACTGTGCCACATAGAAGACTATTACACAAACTGGGGAATATGGGTGTGGCAGGACAGTAGGTGGTGGGTAGGTAACTGGCTGGGTGGCAGGACACAGAGGGTAGTGGTAAATGGCTGTCACCCACAGAGGGAAGAGTGACCAGTGGGGTACCACAGGGATCAGTGCTGGGACCGGTCCTATTCAACATCTTCATCAGTGACATTGCGCAGGATCTAGAAGGCAGAATTTCACTGTTAGCTGATGACACAAAGCTCTGTAACAGAGTAGACACACCAGAGGGTGTAGACAGAATGAGAAGGGACCTGCAGAAACTTAAAGAATGGTCAAGGGTTTGGCAGTTGAAATTCAATGCAAAGAAGTGCAAGATAATGCATATGGGGCACAAAAACCCTGGCACAATATATCAGTTGGGGGGTGAGGATATAGCATGCACCAAGCAGGAAAGGGATCTTGGGGTTGTCATCTCTGATGACCTCAAGGTAGGGAAACAGTGTGACAACGCATCAGGTAAAGCAAATAGGATGCTGGGATGTATAGGCAGGGGCATCACCAGCAGGAAAAGGGAGGTCATAATTCCGCTATACAAGACACTAGTGAGGCCCCACCTGGAGTACAGTGTACAGTTCTGGAGACGATACCTACATAAGGACATAGACATGGTAGAGAAGGTTCAGAGGAGGGCAACAAAGATGGTGCATGGATTGCATCACAAGTCCATGAAGACAGGTTGAAGGAACTGAACATGTACTCCCTGGAGGAGAGGAGGGAGAGGGATATGATAGAGACATACAAGTATCTTACAGGGAGGAACAGGTGCAGGAAAACACTATTTTAAGCGAAAAAGATGTTCCAGGACTAGAGGGCATGGGCTGAAGTTGGAGGAGGACGATTCAGAGGAAACATGAGAAAGAATTTCTTCACAGAACGGGTGGTGGACAAGTGGAACACCCCGCCAGAGGAAGTGGGGCTGAAACAATCACGGGATTTAAGAATGCATGGGATAGACATAAAGGAATTCTAGAGGTCAGGGGTAAGGGGAAATAGACTTCTAGGAAAACAAACTGAACTTACAAGCTCAAATGGGCAGACTGGGTGGGCCATAGGCCCTTATCTGCCGACACTGTCTATGTATCTATGTATCTATGTTCCTAGTTAAAGAGGCGGCAGCTAATCTTAAGCACCATGCTTAACTCTGTACTCCACGTACTACTCAGTGTGTGAAAAATATCCTTCACTTACAATTCCTGCTTACTAAAAAAAAAAGTATTTGCCACTGGTTCAGATCATTTTAGAATTGAGTCATTTCAAGCCCATGAGCAGTCCAGTCCACCTATAATCTATGAGAATCAGCATAGTCATGACAGTGGCCAACATTCAATAAATGTTATTACAGTCTAACTAAAACCATGCACCATGCATTTGTTCAAATGGAGGAGTCCGCAAAAAACAAAATGAGATGATTATTTAAAACAGCATATTCTGTAGCTAAAAATGTGCATCCTTTCTTCACTATGGAGTGGCTTTGTAAATTACTGGAAAAAATGGGATGACATTTGGTACCAATTATGCAAATAGCAAGCGAGCAGGATATTTCTGCAGCACAGTATCAGCTGTTATGACTAAAACCCAGATTCAGATAGTAAAATTACCAAATTTGTTACTGTTCTTTCAGATGCAGTACTGATGCAAGTGTAATTGAGTGGGAAGATGTGTTCCTCTGTTTTGTGGAAGGCACAACAAAACAAGTTACAACTATTTTGAGTAAAGTTGCACCACTAGAACATTCTCATGCAGAAGGCATGTTTAAAGCAGTAAACACTGCATTGGAGTCTATTGATCTGTCTTTTTCTGACTGTAATGATGTGAGCAAGCCTGGGCTGGTTCTTATTTTAGCAAACTTTGATAGCACCAGTGTTATGATGGGACATGCAGTTGGCACCACAGCAAAAACAAGAGAACATGTTTCAGCTGTAATAGCTAAGCACTGTGTACAGGGTTAGACTTGGAAGCAAAGGGCTCACCTGGAATGGGTTCAGAGGGCCTTGGTACTGGCTCAGGGGGCCCTGTTACGGAGTCATGGGGGGGCCTTGGTACCAGTCACAGGATGGCCTTGATACCAGTCACAGGTAGGGCCTTTGAACCAACCACGGCATGCCCTAGTGTACAAACTGTAGCCCAGTATTATTTACAGTCTGGTACATCCTGGCATGCTGTAGCCAAGTATAAGATATCAGCATGTATTCCATTTGGAAGAAAGCTATTACATTACTGGAAAAGTTACATTATCTATTTTGGAGGCTTCAGTCCCATTGCTTTAAAGTGAACTCTCTGCTACCTTGCAAAAATGCTTTTAGCCATGAACTGCTAACCCCACCCCTGCAGCAATACTGCAGGAATGCAGGTTACCAATTTAGCAATACTTGTTTCATTAAGAGATCCGGCAACGTCACATTTAGAAACATAGAAACATAGAAACATAGAATTTGACAGCAGATAAGGACCGCTTGGCCCACCCAGTCTGCCCATTTCCCTACCTACTGGATAAGCTGCAGATCCTAGTTAACCAGCAGCCTACTTCTTTCTACTCCACCCCCAGAATTGCCTTATGACTATCCCATGCATGCTTGAATTCCACCACTGATTTTGACTCACAACTCCTCCGGAAGGCCATTCCATGCATCCACAACCTCTCTGTGAAAAATACTTCCTTAAATTACCTCTGAGCCCTCTATCTTCAAATTGTGCCCTCTTGTTCTTGCACACCTCTTTTTGAAAGATGCTACCCTCTTGGACTTTGTTGATTCCCTTGAGGTACTTGGAAAGTTTCTATCATGTCCCCCTCTCCCTCCTTTCCTCGAGGCTATACATATTAAGCTCCTTAAGTCTCTTCATATGTCCTCCGGTGCAGACCCTGCACCATTTTAGTTGCCCTCCTCTGGACAGCTTCCATCCTGTCTATGTCTTTGCGGAGATTGGGTCTCCAGAACTGCACACAGTACTCCAGATGGGGTCTCACCAGCTGTTTATCCCGTTACATGGCTGCAGGTGAGTAGAGAGGCCCCCCTTTCAAACAAAATCAATGGTTAAGCTCAATGCCCCGGCAAGGCACCTCCAGAGGTTGAGGCCCAACCTTTCCCTACACTTCCCCTCTCTGAGCTATCTGTGAGGCAATATGATGTAAACAGGAACAAAAAAAGCGTGCAGTGCAATGTGTGCTGTGCTAAGATTCTGCCAAAAGCGGCCTATGTGCCCCAAACATGGTTGTTACAGTACTATTGTTAGCCCTAGTTAAACAAAATGAGGATGTAACTCACAGCACTCTGCCTTAAGACAGACATGAGATTGTGCTCATCTGAAGAGATCGGTGTGTCGGCTTATTGTATACACAGTGAAAAAAGTTTCCACCAAGCTATTTTCACAAAGTTTTGAAAAATTCGTAATTTTGCTTTGGGTTGCCCTCAGATCTACATACATACAGTTCCACTCAGCTACTGCTTTCTGTTCATATATCTAAGTGTTCTATTACCTTAATAACACCACTCCATGCTATGCATCTGAATGGTCTGGAATGGTGTCCTTGATGTCACAGAATGTTCAGGCAGTGAATGTTTAGGCAATGTGAAAAGAGCAGCAGCTGTGGAGCAGAGGGGGATTCAGGGCAGTTACAAAGGCAATCAAATTATATGTAACCAAAAAATTTCCTACTCAATAAAAGGACAAGTAAATGCCATCTAAAGGTGTAAACACAGTGTTGTTCTACTGTATAGTGATGTTAGTGCTGCAAGTGTAGCATTTCATTCTGTATTAAACAACTGCACTGTATTGTGGGACATGAATTTAGTCAAATTGGTAAGATGTACACTGAGTCATGGCACGTTTTGTCGGGTTGTTGCAACTGAGGTTGGAAGGGGGGAAGGGTAAGGAGTGGTCAAAGGCCCAGCCATGGTAAGAAAGGGTTCGTATGGAAACACTTGAAAATGGGCCATTGACTCAAGAGCCTGTAACACAAAGTAGGTCTAGCCTAATCTTTCCCTACACTTTCCCTAATTCTAAACAATAGCTGCACTGTAAAATCCCTGTGGTGTGTTTCTCATTGTCATTTGATCAGTTATACATTAGTCTGCAAACAGTGTCCTGAGTGTAATTTGTATTTTAATAAAACTGAACTGTGCATCCGGTGTACTGTATGTTTCATTGTCATTTCATCAGTTATACATTAAAGTCTGCCAACAGCATCCTGAGTGTAATTTGTATTTTAATAAAACTGAACTGTGCGTCCATTGTACTGTATGTTTCATGTCTTTTGATCTGTTATACATTAAAGTCTGCCAACAGCATCCTGAGTGTAATTTGTATTTTAATAAAACTGAACTGTGCGTCCGTTGAATGTTTCATTGTCATTTGATCAGTTATACATTAGTCCGCCAAGTGTCCTGAGTGTAATTTTTATTTTAATAAACTTGAACTGTGCATCTGTTTTACCACACACAAAGTATAAAAATGCAAATTCAATGATATGGTCTCCATACAAACAAAACCAGTGACCAGAACAGTGCATACAGTTGTTTATAGTCAGAAGAAATTAAAAATGTTTACTTCCATTCAGTTAAGTTTTGGGAACTCTTCTGCATGTACTCAGCTCACATTACAACCAAAACCAGGATGGTAAATATCCCTTTCTCCTGTTCAGACAAGATCATTACTCCAGGTAGCAAATCAACTGTAGCCAGTCTAATCCACTGAATCTTTCTGGATCTGGATGCCTGAACCTAGAATCAAGCTTTGGCCCTCTAGTGTTAGTAGCAGTAGCCTTCCAGTGTCAAACTGACAGTACTCACTTGTATGTTTCAAATCATTGAATTAGTTTCTGAATGACATCTTCTGCACACGCTCCATCAAGAAGCTGGTCTCTCTCAATGGCCATAATTATGAATGCCTCTAGTGTTTCTTGTCCCAGCAATGAGTGCAGTCGAGTCATTATTATCTTTAGCTTGCTGAAAGCTGTCTCACAGGACACCTGGGTAAATGATAAAAGTGAACAGGTACTTGTAGACAATGAACAAGGATGAAAATGCAGACGAGTGCATGTTGTATTGTGCCAAAATTTTATAACAGCACATTAGGCATTCTTTGCAGGACTTGCATTTGTCTGGCAAATTTCCTCTTCTCTCTCATTGTTCATTCTGGTCACTAGTTTCACCTTCACAAGTGTCGGAGTCTCCAGAGTCATGAAAGTCAACATCCTCCATTAACATTTCTGCAGTGCATTCTTCAGGCAGTGATCTTTGCAGTCGTCTGAATATTTTAGCAAAAGTTGACAACTCCAGTTTAAATCTGCTACAGTCTATTTCTGCCAACAATGCCACTTTCTGCAGACTTTCATCTGGTATGCCATCTTAAATTATACTTTCTCCCTCCTAATGCTCCTATGCTGGTCTCCAGGCTTCATAACAACTTGGAGGTACCTCCTCTTTCCACATGACAGGCAGGAACACAAAGCTCTGCAGCTTGGACATCCTCCCTTCCACTTCCTGAGATTACCAGTTCACTTCCTGCCTTGCAAGGAGCAGGTACTCTGCAGCATAGCTGTGTCACTGCGGTGACAATGCTGAAGGCTTCAAGACTGTAAATTTGGACTATTTTGTCCATACTGGATTTACACAGAGAGCAGGGATAGGTGGACCCAACAACAACCTCACTCTCTGTCATTAGGGGGTCTGAGTCTCAGCCCTGCATGCTGGACAGACTGGCCCCTCTCATTGTCATGATTAGGCTCTCTCTGCTTTTGAGGGGGGTCCCAGTTTCAGCAGTGCATGCTGATCAGACTGGCACCCCTCCACCTCCTCCTGTGCAGCTTCAGCCTCAGCCACGTGCGCTGTACAGGGTGGCCTCTAAATATTTTATCCCATGCTAAGCAGGTTCATGGAAAAATTCTGTGTCAACTTGGTCTAAGGCAGCAGACGAACCACTAGTTGGCCCCGAGGATCAAAGGGGGGAATCCTTTATTGTTCCTGGGCTCTGAGGACAGCAGACGAGCTGCTATGCTGGAGCTGCCACTCTGCCTGTGGAACTGCCACCATCAGCTCCTCATAGAGCCCCCTTCTAAACAGCTGAAAGATGGGAGGGAGCTTGCTGCACGAGCCACGATTGCGCTTGGGCACAAACACACTTCCAAAGCACCCAGAAGCACTTCTTGAAACAATTTTCTGTCGATGAGCTCTTGTGTTGCTAGGCTCATCGACGGAGGCCATGCTTCACAGCTGTGTTTTAGCAGCATGCTAAGACAGCCGCCAAACCCTTGGACTCTGGGTTTAAAGCACCCAAAAACACTTCTTGGAACAATTTTCCATCAATGGGCTCTTCAGTTGCTAGGGTCATTGATAGAGGCTGAGCTTCACAGCAGTGTTTTGGCAGCGTGGTCAGGCGGTTGCTGAACCCTAGGGTTCAGAGTTTATTATTTTGGCACCATAGAGAGTGTTCATTATTTTGGTACCAATAAGCACAGGACACCTTATTGAATTAGTGGCACCACTACAGGCCACAAAAATGTACAGCCAACGAACACGCTGGCTTATGGTTTATTAAATTGCCACCAACAGTGCACAGGATGCCTTATTGAATTAGCAGTGCCACTACAGACCACCCAGATGCACAGTTCGTCAACAAGCACTTATAGTCTCAACATTCTCCAGCGGAGGCCTCTATCTTATCTAGCCTGAACCCAGACAAATCCTCAAGGTGCCCTTTCTGCTGACGACCACCTCAGAGGGTCAGTTCATCACCCAGGAAAGCGTGTGGCACTACTAGCCTGGTGGCAAGGTACTCAGGCTATTGACAAGGTCCTTGGGCTCTTAGCTCCTTAGCAGAACCCTCAGTGCTCTAGCAGCTCTGCAAGCAGGCCACCCAGGTTCACAGTTCATCATCAAGCTACTCAAGGTGTCACAGTGCTCATGGATGGAGGCCACTACTTCCCCTTGAAAGATCAGGAGAGGCTTCCTACAGTCAGTTAACGGAAGGCACTCCCAGCATTTTCTTAAGCGTTGCCTCCCTCTCCCCCAACTAAGGATCAACCATTACAGGCAATACTGCTTAGTAGTCATGCCAATAACTGAAAGCCAGGAGTCCTGGTGACCTACAGCGCCAAATTGTTTAGTGGCCAAAGTCAGGAACTGAGAGCCAGGAGCCTGGGTAACCTAAAATCAGAGTTTGGATCTGAGCAACAGACCACAAGGGCAGATAAGGGAATCTGTTTTTGGATAAGGGTCCTATCTCCTGCAGGTGGATTATGTGGAATGGGGCACTAGTAGAGGCACCCAGATGTACCCACTACCAGCCAAGCATGACATACTCCTTAGTAGATCTTCGGATTAACCTGGCATTCTCTTGTCCAAGCAGGAGTTGCCATTGGTACATACTCCCAGCTTCCATCAGTGCCCTTGCGGGCAGAAGATGTCTTGGACCGACCTGTACGCCACATGCGTTTACTGCCTGGGGCTTGCCCACGATCTGCAGGCTTGCGATCTCTGCAAGTTTTTTACGGCTTTGGTTCTGGAAGTCCATACTGCCCGACTTCAGCTGGGGTGCCCCGAGAAATGGTTTCCACCAGTGAAGTTGAAGGAGACCCGTTGGGCAGTGTCCATGGCTGTGGGCTCTGCAGAGCAGCTGGAGCAGGTAATTGCCCTCAAGGAGGAGGCAGCCCAGGCCGCTTCTTCTACTTCCTTGGCATCTGTGTTTATCCTGCTGTCCTTGGGCTCCTCCTACACTGCTTCTTTTAAGGAGCTTTGTCAGTCCCTCTCCACCAAGGGAGAAGGGCCTTCAGGGACGCACATGAGTAGGTCGAAGAAAAAAGAACTGAAAGGTAAGTCTCACCATCGACGTTCGTGGGAGAGATCTCGTTCTCTGCAGCATCTGCATTCAACTTTGGTCGAGGTTGCAGCTAAGGCTGCTGGCTTCATGGTGTCCCTGTCAGGTCAGCCAGCCGAGACAACCATCGATTCAGTCAAGATTCTTCTCAACCCATTGTATGGGTTGTCAGCTGGGGAAGCCGATAACCCTTCTTCACTGGTACCCTCGGTGGTTACTGAGGACTTGCCTCAGCCTCCAATGCAAAATCCCCAGTCAAGGACCCTAAACTGGGGGATGAGCGGGTTTCCCCCGCTCCCTCTTCGACCTACCATCAGCAACCCTGACGGTCTCAGTCTTGGTCCTCCTCTGTGTCAGATAGGTCCCGCCGATATCAGCGTTCTCGGTACCAGCATCATGGAAAGCATCATCGCTGCTCGTCTTCATCGTCCTCTTTAGAGGATGGGCTCTGGCGCATGTTGTGTCGGTGCTATGAGGACATGATGTGGCAGTAGCTCTTATTAGCTGGCAACAAACTAACTCCATCGCCTTCACTGGACATTAAGTGGCTGTTGCCCTAATGGCCAAAGCAACCTCTCACCATCAGCTCCTTAGTCGAGGCGCCAACTCTGGCACCGATTGCTTGGCTGAAACCAGCTGCTCCACCCATTGTGGTGGAACCACTGCCCCCACAACTGAAGACTGGGGTCCCAACCAAGGATTCTCGGTCAGATCAGGGCTTGCCCCATAGGTCGTCAGTCACCCTTCCCCCCGATAGGCCTTGGTGAGTGGAGGGTGGTTCAGGTGCTCAGCAGCTGTTCATGGACTCCTCGACCTGGAATTTTCCGGGGATTTGTCAGTGGATGAGAGACCATCCTAGTTCCTGGGGATTCTTCAGCTCATCTCAGAGTCTACTGGGCTGCAGCTCGAACCCATGCAGAAATGGGCCAGATATCCCCTCACAGAGATTTTGGACTGAGGGGATTCCCCCATGGAGGTCTTCCCTGTGGCCAAGGCCATTGTTGGTCCAGCCCTGGAGTTGTGGCAGTGGCCTGCATCCTGTCCTGTGCCTTTGGCCAGGATGGCTCACAAGTACACAGTCCCCATCGGTTCCCTCTCCGATTTTTTGGAGCACCCCTCAGCTGAAAGGCTGGTAACCAATAGCATCTTTTGGTGCTCCAGAAATGCTAGGGATGTGGAAAAGCCCCCAGACAAGGAGTCTGAAAACTGGACTACTCTGGGTGCAAAGTTTTTGCTGCCTTCTCCCTAGGCCTTTGACAGGCTAGCTTGACTTTACTGATGTCACACTTTTCACACACCCTTATGGATTCCCTGGATGAGGGTCTTCCTCATCTCCTGGCTGATCTTTAAATGGTGGTCAAGCAGGTGTGGGATCAGGGAAGGGCAGTGGCCAAGCAACAGCTCCAAACTTCCTTGGACAATGGAGACTCTTGTGCCCAGTCAGTAGCAGTCGCAGTAGCTATGTGCCACAGAGCTTGGCAGTGGATCTCCACCTTCACATCAGATACCCGGCACAAGCTGGCAGATGTCCCCTTCTTGGACACTGACTTGTTCGGGCCTGGGGTGGCAGGCCATCACCAGAGGATTGAGAAGTCCAACACCACCTTGGAGTCGGTCACATCTCCCCACAAGGACAAAGGCCACCAGCAACAGTGTAAGCCCTTTTGACCTTCCACCCCTGCAGCACATCTGGCCCAGCAGTACCAGCAACAGGACCAGCAGGATCGCACTTGGCATCCTAAACCTTGGCTCCTCTGCCGGACCTTCCTTCAAGCCTGCTCAGTGATGGGTTGAGGGGTGCCACCCCCAATTTCATCACTCCTCCCCTGGGTCCCCCCAGGAGGGGATGGCTCCACCACTTCCTGTCTGCTTGGTCCGCTATCACCATGGACCATTGGGTACTGGAAGTGGTTGGCAGGGGTCTCCCTCTAGAATTCAAGTGGACCCCTCCCTATCGAGCCATCACGGGGGCTACCAGTTCTGCAGCCTCTCTGTTGGCTTGTTGAGCTGCCATAGCTCTGCTTCTCCAAAAGGAGGTGATCAGGAAGGTGGCAGATCCTCCTCCAAACCCAGGGTTTGTGTCCAGGTACTTCCTGTTCCCACAACAGATGGAGGGCTGACACACAATTCTCAATCTGCATAACCTGAACAAGTTCTTAAGGCCACGCACCTTCAGGATGGTCACTCTGGCTCAGATCATGCCATCCTTGGAACTAGGCATGTGATTTTGCTCTCTTGATCTCCAGGACATGTTCTTTCACATCCCAATCCATCCATCACATCGCCAATTCCTCCACTTCAGAGGAGAGGGATCCCTTTATGAGTTTCAGGCCATGCCCTTCAGCCTTTCTCCAGCTCCCAGGGTCTTCATCAAATGCATGGCAGTGGTGATAGCATTCCTGTGGTGCTGAGGGGGTCTGGGTGTACCCTTACCTGGACGACTGGCTGATAGCAGCCCCCTCCGGGTTGAAGGTGGAGTGGTCCAGAGATATGGCCCTCCAGGTCTGCTCTCAAATTGGTCTCCTGATCAACAAGGCCAAATCAGAACTCGCACCATTGCAGGTGATTCAATTCATCGGGGCAGAGCTTGACTATCTTCGAGCCAGAGTCCAGCTCCTGGCAGACAGGGCCAAGGTCCTTTCCTCCTTTGCCCAGTCATTTCTGTTTGGGCAACTGCACCCTGCCCTGGACTTCCTGTGCCTTCTGGGTCTCATGGTGGCTTGCATCAGCGTGGTCCATTGGGCCTGCTGGAATATGCATCCCCTGCAATGGGGGCTGGCCTACTAGCGGTCACAGTGCTCCAGTCCTTTGGACCAGCCAGTAACCGTGACCCAGAAGATGTAGGATGGCCTGCAGTGGTGACTCATCCCAGCTCATCTGCAGGAGGGTATCCCATTTGTCCACCCTGAGCTGACAGACATTCTTACAACTGACATCTCTTTGATTAGTTGGGGTGCCCTGATTGGTTGGGGTGCTCATCTGAGGGAGCTTCAGGCCCATGGCTTCTGGTCCCCTCAGGAGTCTCAATGCCACATCAACCTGCTGGAGCTTTGAGCAGTTCAACTAGCCCTCACCACCTTCACTCCATTTGTATGGGGTCAGGTGGTTCAGTTCCAGACGGACAACACCACGGCCATGTACTATCTCAACTGTCAGGATGGCATGAACTCCTCACCTCTGTGCAAGGAAGCTCTCCACATTTGGTCTCTTGTGGGCAGCCTGGAGGTGGATCTCCTAGCCATCCATGTGGCAGGAGCCTCGAACAGTCTGGCTGATGCCCTCAGCCGGATAGGCACTGCATTTTATTAGTGGTCTCTCCTGCCGGAGGTAATTCAAGACCTGTTCTCCCATTGGGGCACCCCTCAGGTGGACCTGTTTGCCTCCAGGGAGAATGTGAAGCTTGGTCTGTTTCATGCCTGCCCCCCCTTCAGCAGGGCTCATTGCAGGGGATGCCTTCTTGAGGCCATGGAACCCTGGCCTCTTCTGTGCCTTCCCTCCATTTCTCTTGATCCACAAGGTGCTTCTCCAGGTGAAGAGGGAAAAGATGCAAGTGATTCTGGTAGCTCCAGATTGGCCTCACCAGTTCTGGTACCCAGATCACCTGAGCCTCAGCTCCAGGCTGCCACAGTGGCTTCCAGTCCACCTGGACCTGATCTCAGTCAACAAGGGGAAGGTTCTCCATCTGGACTTTCAATCCCTGCACCTGATGGCCTGGTTTCTGAGTGGCTAGAGTTCCAGGCCTTGGGTCTTTCCGATGAGGTCCTCAACATTGTTGAGGCATCCCATAAGGAGTCGACCAGAAAGTGCTATGCCTGTAAATGGAAGAGATTCACCATTTGGTTTCAGGACAAGGGGTTGGACTCCTCTGCCTGTTCATTGGCTAGCATTTTGGACTACCTGTGGTCCCTGTCTCAGCTAGGGCTTTAGTCAATGACCCTTAAGGTGCACCTGGCAGCCATCTCTGCTTACCCGGTGTGGGCCGGCAAACAGTCAGTGGTGCAGGAGAAGGTGGTCAGACACTTTTTCAAAGGTCTTGATCACATATCCGCACCAGTTTAAGAACCTCCACCTCTGTGGTATCTACTGCTGGTATTGGCTAAGCTCATGGGCAAGCCATTCGAACTGATGCACAGGTGTGATATCTCCCATGTGTCATCAAAGACCACTTTCTTGGTGGCTATAACATCAGCCAGAAGTATGGGAGAACTCCAGGTGCTTTCCATTCAGTCTCCTTGTCTGGTCTTCCACAGGGGCAATGTTGTCCTTCACTCCCACCTGAAATTTCTTCCGAAGGTGATGTCAGAGTTTCACCTGAACCAGGTGTTGACTCTGCCTGTGTTCTACCCCAGTCACACCCTGGAGGATGAATATAGGCTCCATGCTTTGGACCCTAGCAGAGTGCTTGCTTATTATAAGGAGTGGACAGCTGAAGTTTGGGGAAAGGTTCACCAGCTGTTTTTCACCTATGCTGAAGCCACACCTGGCAGACCTGTAGCCAAGCAGATGATAAGCAGGTGGGTCACCTCCTGCATAGATCTCTGCTACTGATTGGCAGGCATGGAGCCACCCAAAGGGATAAGAGCTCATTCTACCCACCATACCACTGCTGCGGTGGCTGCTTCTATGGATGTCCCTATCCAGGAAATCTGCAGGGCTGCTACCTAGAAGTCAGCACACACCTTTATTTCTCATTACCTCATTGACCTAGAGTCATGCTGGAATGCTGGTTTTGGGATCTCGGTTCTCCATTCCTTATTCCCCAGGTAAGTATCGGGGGTGTGTGCCTTGCCTCTCACCTCCTGAACTGCTAGGAGTCTGCCAATGTGGATTGAACAACAGATCCATATCCCTAGAAATACAGGTTACTCAGCTGTAACAGGAGTTCTAGGAGTGGTATATATTGTTCATCCACACGACCCACCCAACCTCCCCGGCTTCGATGCGCAACCTGGCTTCCAGTGGGCTAGATCTGGCATCATGGGGTGGATCCAAGGGTTTTACCACCTGGGTGGGAGGAGCCAGCTTAAAGACTTTCCAGCACAATTTAAAGCAGCAGTACACCTGGGAAACAAAAACCTAGGGGAAGAGTACACAATGGGGGTGAGATGCTGACAACAGTAAAAATGGAAAGGGACCTGGGAGTAATTATATCAGATGACCTAAAGGTGGGCAATCAATGTGAGAAGGCAGTAAGGAAGGCTGGGGGATACTGGGATGCATAGGGAGAGGCATCAATAGTAGAACATAGGAAGTTGTTATCCCTTTGTACTGACAGTTGGTGAGACCCCATCTGGAGTACTGTGTGCAGTTCTGGAGACCCCATCTCCACAAAGACATAGACAGAGTGGAGGCTGTCTAGAGGAGGGCAACCAAAATGGTGCAGGGTCTGCACCAGAAGACATACAAAGAAAGACTAAAGGAGCTTAATATGTATACCCTTGAGGAAAAAGGGGAGAGAGGGGACATGATAGAAACTTTCAAGTACCTCAAGGGAATCAACAAAGTCCAAGAAGGCAGCATTTTTCAGAAAAAGAGATGTGCATGAAGAAGGGGGCACAATTTGAAGATAGAGGGGGGACAGCACAGAGGTAATGTGAGGAAGTATTTTTTCACAGAGAGGGTTGTGGATGCATGGAACTACCTTCCTGAGGAGGTCATGGAGTTAAAAACAGTGGGCAAATTCAAGAATGCATGGGACAGACTTAGTGGGGGTAGGAGGAAGTAAGCTGTTGGTTAACTAGGATCTGCAGCTTATCTGTTAGGTAGGAAAATGGGCAGACTAGGTGGGCAAAGCTGTCCTTATCTGCCATCACATTCTATGTTTCTGTGTTTCAAGGAACCTGCCAGGCAGTGTAACATATATCACTGCTAGAACTCCTGTTACAGGTGAGCAACCTGTATTTTTGGAGCTGAGTAAGTAACTAGTATTGAGTCTGTTTTTGGGGTTGACTTTTCTTAGTTTTAACTTTAATTTGCCAGGGAGGAACTGTAGCTGGGAGATATTTGCAGTCATTTGTGACTAGACCTGTTACTTAACTCTCTGTAAAATGGGTGTCTGAAAGGAAGGAAGGCATTCCCCAGGGTGATGGATCAGAGTTGTAGTTGATTGTTTCTGGATGGCATAGGTTTACTTTCTCCCACCCTTCCCCTCACCCCACCCACCTCAAGCGCATAACTTCCTTTATAGCAAGGGTTCTGACATCACTTCCCCAAAACTGCTAACAGCATACAACTGCTCATATCCTTAAAGGAACAGCACACCGAATAGGGGGTAGAGACACTCACAGGCTTGCATAGACTAAAGTGAGAACAACAAAAGAAAAGCATCTGTAACAGGAAGGGACACAGACATGTGGGGAGTGGTGCAATGCACTGGCTGTGGAGCAGCAGTTTTCTGGGAGGCATTCTGGAGACTGCGTTGCTGCCCTATTTGCAGACACCTCTCTGGTCTGAGGGTGGAGGTTGTTCGTCTCCATTCTGACCTGACAAGGACAAGAGAAACCTGCTCCCCCACCCAGGGACCACCCAAGCCACTGCCACTGCCTCAGAAGTTGCCAAGAAATAGGAGTGGTTGGACCACGGTGGGCTCAGGGAGGGTGAGGGTGGTGGAACAGAGGCACATCCCTTCAGTTGTGCCTCTCCACATTTCATTCATCACTCTGGTGGAGCTTGGTTCTTCTATGGAGGCACCCACAGTGGAGACCAAGGAGGATGCTGGGAACCTCCACAATGGAGACCCACAGGAGGGTGGCACAGGACCCCACAGGAGAAGGAAATAACTCCTGGTGGGGGACTCAGTTATTAGGGGGTAGAACTGGGAAAGGGAGGGGGAAAGGGACGTAAGGTGCCTGCTGGCACCATGGCTTGGAGGGACAGGAAATGAATCCTCAGGATCCTGGGAGCAGCTGCAAGGGGAAAGGAGCTGGATGTCATTATCTACCTAGTGACGAATGACCTTAATGAGAATGGGATCAGAGCAGTGCAACAGGAGTTTGTGGAGTCGGGGAAGGACCTTAGACAAATAGCACATGGTAACTTTCTTGAAAGTGCTGCCTGTCTATGGCATGGATGAGGCTAGGATACTCTGCACCATGATAGTCAATGACTGGTTGAAAAATTGATGCAGAGTTTAGGGATTTGGCTTCATTGGGGACTGGGGCTCCACCTGGAGGGATACAGGCCTATACAGATGCAATGGTCTGTATCTATCCAATAGGAGAACCAGGATCCTAGGTGATAGGTTTAAATGCTTCACTGGCAAGCATTTAAACTAGCCAAGGGGGAGGCACTGAAAAGGAGAAGGGAAATTCTAGCCCCGCTAAAAAAATTCTAGGTAATTAGTGAGGTAAACACCAAGATATAGCAGTCGATAGGGAGAAGGGTAGGAGTAAATAGAGAAAAAGACAAAGGCAGTAAAGACAGGGAGTGGCAAACAGAAATAAAGCCATAAAAAAATGGAGGGTAATGAGTACCAATGCCCATAGTCTCGGTAAAATGCTCCCCAAAATGGTGGCCTTAATGGAAGAGCGATGTCTGGATATTGTAGCAGTCACAGAAACATGGTACACAGAGAACCATGACTGGGATGTCAACATATCAGGGTACACAATCAACAGAAAATAAAGCACCAGCACTCTAGAAGTTAGTTTCCACCGTATTAAGGTATATAATTTATTTTAAACAAGGAGATAGCAGAACAGAAAACATACCCCTAGTGCCTTGACTGTTAAGTCTTCCGGGGAGTATGAATGCAGTACAAACTTGTGCTCCTTTTATACATTGCAAATGACTCAATGAGTCATACAGATAATTTGTAAATGAATGCTCATTATGACACAGAACTAAAAAAAGGGTAAAGTAGCACTTAAAGAATAGTTTTAACTTCAAAAGGTGCATACAAGTTCCAAATATAAAAGGAGAAAAATAACACAGAAGTGCAATCCTGATCCAATCCTATTATTTATTACTCACTTAAGTACTCACTCATATAATGAAATATAGTCATATAGTGAAATATCAAATCAAAAAAGAAATAAATCATTATCAACAGAAAAAAAGGAAGGGGGAATTAATTCTTAATAAAGAGGAAGGAAAGGGATTTGTACAGGAAAGGGTCAATAGCATATAAATAATGCATAGATAAATTGAAAATAGTATATTTTACTCACTTATAAATATTCTCTTTTTAGTAAAGGATACATATATAGTTTCTTATTTTACAAAGAAAAACTATAATAAATTAAATATTCAAATGAATATCCACTAATTGTGTCAACTTAATACTCTAATGTCAATTTCTATTCATACTTCCAAAGGCTTCTAAAGCCATACTAGATAGTGGGAGGTCATAAGTAGCTGTTAAAGTTCAAAAGAATGTTAAATTAATAAACATATTTAGTTTTTGCTGAATATCCTTTAAACATATTAAAGAGAATTATCTACAGAAGGGAAAAATATATACAGTACAAAGGAATTTAGATATCGCTTTCATTTATAATTCAGTCATTACAAACATAGCAGAGTTTAATTATCAACAAAATGAATGTCACAATGGAAATTCTTGAAACTGTAAGTAACCTAATTTGTATCTTTATATTTTTTATATAACGAACAGATTTGCCAACGTGAGGATTTTCAAAGAAGTAGGCATTCTGACTTGTTTCATAATATGTTTTAGTAAGCAAAATAAAATCTGAAAGGAAAAAATATAAAAACATATTAGCAAGAAAGACAACTAGACAGTAGTTAAACACTTACATAGGTGGCTCAGTAGTCAGGAAAAATGGTGCAATCATGTCAAAACTTAGTTCAATAATGAACTCTAATCTACAATTTAATACTTTTATTGTTTCTTTAAATACGGAGTTAGAGCAAATTCCTCATTCAAACCATGGGGACTAAATGTTTGTAAGTCGAAAATCCACTGACTCTCTTTTTGTTGTAAAATTGTAAGTCTGTCACCTCCCCGTATACAAGGTGGAAAACATTCTAGGGTGGCAAATTTTAAACCTCTAGGATTTGCACTATGTAAAATTGCAAAATGTGTCCCAGCATGTTTCCCAAATTATGATTATATATAGCATGTATATGTTCCCGTATACGTACTTTTAGGAAATGAGTAGTCAAGCCTACATATTGTAAGCTGCAGGGGCACCACACTACATAGACCACATACTGTAGGTACTACAACAAGTGATAAATTGCTGAATCTGTTACCAAATCTTGTTTAAGGGGGTGAATATAGATTGCCCTTCAGAAGCATGGGAGAAAATGTTACAAAAACCACATTTGTGAAAGCCATTGGGTCGAGCAGGTAACCATGTCTTATGTGAGGTCTCAGTCAAAAAGTGATTGCTTGTAAGAGCATCAGCCAGTGAATTCCCTCTACGAAATGTTACCCGTGGAGAGTTACCTACACATTTTGACAATTCAGGGTCTGTGGGCAAAACAGACCAATGTTTAAAGATTTTGCTGCCTATTTGACCTGACACTGGGCTAAAGTCAAGCACCATAGTGACAGGGTTATTAGCAATCGTAGTTTTTCCCTTTGGTATTAATAATGTTTCTCTATCAAGTGTTTTCACGTTATTGAGGCTTCTATTCGTATGCCATGTTCATATCCCCTTTTCAAAAGACAGTCTACTTACTCTGTGGCCTGTTTTTCAAATAAAATATTATCCAAACAATTACGTCTTATCCAGATGAACTGTGAGTAAGGGATAGACTGAAGTATGCATTTAGGATGTGCACCTTTATAGATAAAATGGTATTTGCTGCTAACGGTTTTCTATAGCAAGATGTAGTTATTTCACCACTATGTAGACCCAACAAAGTAATATCTAAAAAATGTATTTGTTCTAGCTCCATACAATATGTAAACGTCAAACTGAAATCATTATTAATATATTCCAAAAATTTTGCTATTTCTGATTCAGTGGCATTCCAAATACACAAAATGTAATCAATAAAGCACCACCAATAAATGATATGTTTGCAAAAGTAATTATTTGATCCATAAATGTAAATGTCTTCCCAATGGCCCATATATAAATTTGCATGAGATGGTGCAAAAGATGCAGTCATTGCTGCACCCCTTTGTTGCAAATAATATTGTTTGTTAAATATAAAATAATTATGTACTCCCTGGAGGAGAGGAGGGAGAGAGGGGATATGATAGAAACATACAAGTATCTTACAGGGAGGAACAGGGTGCAGGAATGCACTATTTTTAAGCAAAAAAGATGTTCCAGGACTAGAGGGCATGGGATGAAGTTGGAGGGAGGATGATTCAGAGGAAACGTGAGGAAGAATTTCTTCACAGAACGGGTGGTGGACAAGTGGAACACCCTACCAGAGGAAGTGGTGGGGGCTGAAACAATCACGGGATTTAAGAATGCATGGGATAGACATAAAGGAATTCTGGAGGTCAGGGGTAAGGGGCAACAGACTTCCTGAAAAACATAAACTGAACTTACAAACTTAAATGGGCAGACTGGGTGGGCCATAGGCCCTTATCTGCCGACACTGTCTATGTATCTATGTATCTATGTATCTATGTGTCAAAGCAAATTTAAGGCTAAATCATCCACTGATTCTCCTGATACAAAATGGCCACCAAGCCCAACAAAAGTCATCCTGATCCTTCAACCATAGTCCGTCTTCATACCACTCCTGGCCAACCCCCTGCCCCACAGTGACCCTTCTAAACAATGTTTAATTAACACCGTAATCACCCCAACCTGGGGGTCAGTCAGAACAAAGTTTGAGACCTAACTGGTGATTGGTATAAAGCTATTAGCCTGTTTTGTTTTTTTTTACATTACATGCAAAGGAGGAAAGCAAACTATCGGGGACCACTGACTGGTTAATGCCAAGAAGGTAGAGTCTCACAGTAATCTGGTAAGCAAAGCTAATCAGGATAGTATATAATATAGAGCAGCCAGTATCCAACACTAGTCTTAGGAGCTGACCACCAGGCCACATGGTCCACCCCCCCATTCACTGATTTAAATCCTTTCTGCCCAGCCCAGGTACAGCCCTAGAATTAACACCAGCAGCGTCGGCTCCAGAACAAGAACAAACAGTCAGAACTGCTAACTCACCAGCACCAGCAAGTCAATGGATGGGATGCCGAATGCAAAACTAAAGTGCCCAAAGTGAAGCACTGCAGGTACTTCCATCATGACTGGCTGCTTTCATGCTCTGCCACCCCCCTCCCTGAGAGTCTGACCACCATGCTCTGCCCCCCCCCAACAGTCATGGCCACCAGACCATGCGGTCTATGCCACCCCTCCTTAATTGACTCAGATCCTTTCTACCCCACCTGGGCCCAGTGCCAGCCCCAGAATTAACACCAGCAGTGTTCAGAATCAACAGTCAGAACTACTCAGCAGCACCAGCTGGTTGAAGGATGGGATGCCGTATAAAGTTAAACTCGGCTGCTCTCATGCTCTGCACTCCCCCACAAAAAAAACAGTCATAGCTACTAGGCCAAGTGGTCCACACCCCCCACCCCATTAATTGACTCAAATATTTTCTACCCCACCGCCTCGGCCCAGACACACTCATAATTAAACAGTATAGTAAACACCTCCAGCAGTGTCCAGATCAGATTCCAAAACAAGGACAAAGGGTACTCACCTGCCAACATCAGCAGGCAGCAGGTCGAAGGATGAGGATGAACCACCGCGGTCTCAGACCATCCAAATGCAATGCCATGCCTGGCCAAACGCTGCTGCCGGTGACCCTTCCCATCCTCATAACATATTCCAAAACCCTGGACTCTACCTACTACACTCTGGTATTGGTATACTAGCTAGTAGCTAAACGTTTAGTTTGATAAGGTGTAGATGGTATTGGTAATCCTCCAGATCATCAAAAAAAAAAAAAGGAAAACATTTTAAATCACAGCTTTCAGCTTACCAGCACCAAGTGGATTGTGGAAGGAGGATTCTTAGATTTTCTCTTTGCTGACTCTCTGGAACTCTTCCATGGCATGTGGAATTAGTGATAGCAGTGACCGACACCTAAAAACTAATAACGCAAGGAGGGGTTGCTGCTGTCTAACTCACTCTACAACAGTCGTCACCGTCCGCCAGCAAGAGAGACTGACTTGCACTCCATAGTGGCCTTTTGAGGTGCCTGTGCTGGTGCGCTGAGTGACATCAGTGAGTTGGCAACTCTGACTTGGTGACCCCAACCAATCCATGCCCTGAGGCCTGAGCAATGCTTGCATGATCATCCATCCAGTAACATGTTTTTCCCAGCCCCCCCTTGCAAGTAGCAATAGTGCCTGCTGCGCAACCTACCTAACTGGTTACTCCAGCTGTCCAGACCAGTAGTGTTACTCCACCTCTGCCCAGCCCTTCCCAAATGCCAGATTGCCAGTATGCAACACAAAAGGGCCCAAGCCCCCATAGACACACTTTCACACTGCCTGCAGCTGTAAATATGTAGCATGCCACACGAATGAATAGTGCTGAGATCTCCTTGCTTGCCCCCCCATACCCAGCAGCAGTATGTGTGCATACACTAGATGGGGGGCCCAGCCAGAAATTTCCAGGTATCCAGGCAGGCCAGTCCAATGCTGACTGTGTAGCCCATAAACTGGAGTTGGTAGTTATTAATGTCATGAAAAAAAAATACTTTTGTTAACAAAGTAGAAAACACTCTTAAAGACATTTTTATGTTTGCTTGCACGCGTGTGCAAGAAACATAGTGCCATCATCCAAGACATTGGACGCAGTGGCATACAGTTAAAAGGGAGAGCTCCACTTCAGTGAGCAGAACTCCCCCCCCCCATGAACTCAGGCACGCAAGCACTGCATTTTGCGTGCTCGTGCGCACTCCCCAGCAACGCACACACTGTATGGCCGATGGGGTGCCCAATCCCCATCGGCTCCAGGACCCCCCCAAAAAAACAAGCTTCCCAATGCCATGCTGGGAGCCCACCCCAGCATCTCAAACAATGTAATGACTGACATGGGTGCCAAATCTCCCGTCGGCTCCATGTCCCCAGGCCCCCCAAAACGTCTCCAGGTGCCACGCTGGGAGCCCACCCCAGTGTGGCAGAAACTGTAATGGCCAGTGGGGGTTTCCAATCTCATGTTGGCTCCAACCCCCCCAAGCAGCTTTCCCGATGATACGCTAGGAGCCCATCCCAGCATGGTAAATGTCCCGTGTCGTCCTCCTTTTAAAAAAAAAAGTCCCTGCAAGAAAAACGGTCCCTTGTGGTCTGTTGGCCATTTCCCTCACCCACGCTCACACACTGCACACCTTGCTTCCTCACACCCCCTACCCCATACTTACCTCCGGCCTCTGGCGTGATGATCTTCGGTGGACCGGTAACACGTCTGCACTCTTCAAAGTTGACCGAGACTTAGGAAATGCTGGTAAGCTGTATAATGTAATAGATGGGTTTTTTCAACTTTGATGCATATCTCAGGCATTTTCTGGAATTTTTACATCAAATTTTCAACATGGGGTTTTTGGGATCCCTCCTCATGAATTCTGTCACTGTCATGGTGTTAATCGGGCCTGAAGGATAATTTCTCAGTCACTGTGCAGAATCACCTTTCGTGATGAATTAATGGATCGACAGTGCCGGTGTTCATGAAGTGATCTCTCAAAAAGCCTATGTTGAAAATTTGGTGAAAAAGTTCCTAAAAATTACTGTTTTATGAGCGTGCGTTGAGCAGTTCCTACGCACTCTCATAAGTTCACAAATTTTTAACATTCACACTCTGGATTTTCAGCATTACCATTTTAACACAGCTCCTTATGAGCAGTACAGCTGTCATCTTTCACATCTCATCCAAAATGTGTTTCTGCACATGTAGCACACAGTGGTGTAGTCGGTGTGCAAAATCAATGTATGGGACACATTAAGAAAATCTCAGTGACAGTGTTGATGAGTAGAGGTCTTAAAATGGCTATGTTGAAAATTTGGTGAAAAAATTCCCAAAAATGACTGTTTTAGGAGCGCACGTTGTGCAGTTCCTACGCACGCTGACAAGTTTATGAATTGGTAATATTTGCATGCCAGATTTTCAGCATTGCCATTTTACCACACTTCCTTATGAGCAGTACAGCTGCCATTTTTCACTTCTCACCCAAAATGTGTTTCTGCACAATGGTGCAGTCAGTGTGCAAAAGCAATGTTTGGGACAGATTAAGAAAATCACAGTGGCATTGGTCATGAGCAGAGGTCTTATAATGGCTATGTTGAAAATTTGGCGACAGAACTCCATAAAATGACTGTGTTACGAGTGAGCATTGCGCAGTTTTCACGCACCCTCATAAGTTCATGAATTTGTAATATTTTCAGTCCAGATTTTCACCAGTGACATTTTTCCACACTTCCTTATGAACAGTACAGCTGTCATTTTTCACAACATGGCCGAAATGTGTTTTCACACTTTCAGCACAGAAATGTGTGGTCGCTGTGGGAAATCATTGTTTGGGACAGATAAAGAAAATCACAGTGACACTGTTCATGATCAGAGGTCCCAAAATGCCTGTGTTAATCTGCTGTAAAAAATTCCCAAGCTAGTTACATTACGGGTGTGTGATGCACAGTTTCTATGCACACTCGTGACTTCACCAGTTTTTTTAAGATTTTCACAGCAGATTTTAAACATTGCCATTTTTTACGCCTCCTCATGAACAGTACCACTATCATTTTTCACATCCTGTTCAGAATATGTTTTTGCACTTGTGGTGACAAATGCCGTAGTCGCTGTGCAAAAGCAGCTTTCGGCTAACAAACTGATATTGCCACTGTTCATGAGATGGGTGTCACTAAAAAAACATGTTGAAAATTTGGAGTGAAAATACCAACGAATGCCTGAGTTGTTATGGTTTCCAATCATAATGCCCCACCCTGTAGAGAATGACAGGCATCAGGGCTGTGACTTGAGATTGTTGCCTGCAATGCTCATACCATTCCACCCCCACCCACTCCCTGCAGCCAGTGAGAGGCATCGAGGTGTGCCTTGGACTTTTTGGCCCCAAAGTTCACCCCATTCTCCTATACAGCACCCATCTCACTGTATTTCCTGATGGAATGGGGTGTGCATAAGGGCCAAAGACCCCAATACACACTGTGACACTGGTCGGTGTCTGCAGGGTGGGGTGTGGTGAAATGGCGTGGCCGTTATGCCTGATGACTCAAAGGCACACCCCAATGCCTGTCACTCTCTGCATGGGGGTGACCAGCTTCGCTTCAGTTCAGTACTTCACTGCCATTCCTAGTATGCAGCTCTGCAACTCCTACATTACAAATGTCAATGCCAGCAAGCAAACATTCAGCATTGACAAATGCTTGTTAAGTGTTGCCATTACAGTCCCACAAAACTGAGAGAACTTCAGGAAATAGCATGTCATAGACTCAAATCTGGCACATTTTAGTGCAATCTAGCAAGTCCATTGGCTTGTAAGACATGTTCAGTTCATGCTATCCAAGTCAGCCTGCCCACAGCAGTTCAGCATCTGGAACATGTCTCTAACTCTGCTGGTGATGATGGTGCCAAAGCAATGGCACGTCTAAGAGATGTCCAGAGTGTATAGTTTGTAAAATCTCTGTTTATGCTCCAAGATTTCTTGCCAATATTGAAAAATCTGCCTTTTGAATTTCAAAAGGATGACCTGCTAATATTAGAAGTCACCCAACTCATCAAGGCTTGCATACTCCAGTTGATAGAACTAAAAGCAAAATCTGGAAAATTCATGACATACTTTCTAAAACCAATACAATCATAAAGACTCTTACAGAGAAATGCGTGCACTATACCATTTCAAAGCGAGGGCAGGATTGTTCCTTTCATCTTCAAAAGCAGTTGTTCAGAAATAAATTTTACAACTGATGCACAACTGCAGAGTTTAATAGATGCAGCAATATCATACATAGATCAGAGTTTTCAGAATGTCTCAGAGGTGCCTCTGAAATAGTTCAGTTATTAAGATTTCAAAAATATCGATCTGCTCAGAGAAGAACCTGCAGAATTTGGGATAAGTGAGTTGACTCATTTGTTAGACTATACAAACATACATATGAACATACAAAGAAGCCAGCAGAAGAAGGCCATTTGGTCCATCAAGTCTGCTCGTATTGCATGGTCCACAGCTTGAGCTACTGTCCCTTCCCTCCCTCCCCACTACTCCCATCCTCCCTACCCATGACCCTTACCTTCCTCCATGATTGTTAGCCTCTCCTAAAGCTGCCCACTGTCTTCAATGAGATGACCTCTTCAGCCATCACATTCCAAGTGTCCACCACCCTTTCTGTGAAGAAGTGCTTCCAGATTTCCCTCCTAAACCTATCACACTCCAGCTTAAGACTGTGCCCTTTCATGTTATGGTTTATACTCGGCTTAAAGAGACTGTCCTTATCAACCATATTTATCCCTTTCAAGTACTTGAAGGTCCCAGTCATGTCCCCTCTCTCTTTCTCCCGACTTCCAGGGAGTACATGTTCAGTGCACTCAACCTCTCCATGTATGCCTTACCCTGCTGACCCGCTATCATCTTTGTAGCCCTTCTCCTGACCTTCTCCAGCAGGTTAAAAAGCTAGCGCACTACTTGGAATTAATAGTAATTTTCAGTTGCAGTCAGCTATCACTTCCAGTATCTTAAGTATTTTTTTTTTTTATTTTCAGTTTGCTAATTATAAGATTTTCTACCTGGTAGTACTGGGGTGATGTGTGGAGCAGCACTCTGTCTGGAGGAAAAAAAAGTCAGTTCTGTTCCTCCCACTACATTGTCAGAAGTGAGACCAAACACCTTAAGGTACCACAATCCTTGCAGCCTGAGCAGTGACTTTCACAAGCTACAAGTCAATATGCAGGAAATTATGACATCACTAGTAACCAGGGAGAGCCAGTGCCTGCTGCTTCATGTGAAAGTGAAACCTGGCAGTGAGAAATGGTTCTCATTGGTTACTAGTGATGTCGTAGTCAGTGTAGTTTCAGTGTTGTTGTAATGAGAGGAACAGAACTGACACCCCATCCAGACAGAGTGCTGCTCCCCACATCACCCCATTGTTGCCAGGTGGGAAATCTTCTAATTAGCAAACAGCAAAGAATAAATACTTGAGATATAATAAGAAGTGATAGCTGACTACACCTGAAAGTTACAATTAATTGCAGGCTGCTTCCAGACAGTACACTAGCTCTTTAATGTCTTTTTTGAGGTGTGGTCACCAGTACTGAACCCCATACTCTAGATGAAACCTTACCAGTGTGCAAGGGCAGTATAATCTCCTCTCTTCTACTGATCCCCCAAAATATGCATCCCATCATCTTGTTTGCCTTTGTTGCAGCTTTCTTGCACTGCATGGAGTGCTTCAGGTCACTAGTGATCACCACTCCTTGGTCCTTCTCCTCCTCTGATGCAGAGACTCAGACTCCACCCAGGTTGTACTCTGACCTGGGATTCTTGGATCCAGTATACATAGCTGTGCATTTCTTGGCATTGAAGCCAAGCTGCCAGATCCTGGACCACCTGTCCAGCTTTTCTAGATCTTCGTGTAGGTCCTGTATCCCTTCAGCTGTGTCCACTCTCCTGCAGAGCTTGGTGTCATCTGTGAATGGGACATCTTATCCTTAATGCCATTCCCAGTGCCATTGATGAAAACATTGAACAACACCAGCGCCAGCACCGAGCCCTGTGGGACTCTGCTGGTTACCTCTTTAGTGCTAGATAACTCTTCCCCCCGCAGCCACCCTCTGGGTTCTATCCCTCAGCCTGTTTTCTACTCATCTGGCCATCTTTTGCTGAACCCCGAGATCCACCAACTTCCCGATCAACCTTTCATGACCTTTTCACTGAAAATTAGAAAGACAGTATAACAAGCATTTGTCAATGCTGAATGTTTGCTTACTGATATTAACATTGGACGTGCATGAGTTATACAGATGCAGAATAGGAATGGAAGGAAGTGAAGTACTGAACTCATGCCGCCACCTCCGCCCTGTAGAGATGGAACTACTACTAGTGCTCCTTTAGGGCCCAGACCCTCAGGGATGGAACCGTATAAATAAAGCCACAACTACTGTCCCTTGTCATCTCTGTACAGTGTCCTGAGCCTTAAGGGAAGAGCACCTTATAAATAAAGCTACTACTACTGCCCCATGTCATCACTGTACAGTGTCCTGAGCCTTGGGAAGAACACCTTATAAATAAAGCTACTACTACTTCCCCTTGTCATCACTGTACAGTGTCCTGAGCCTTGGGAAGAACACCTTATAAATAAAGCTACTACTACTTCCCCTTGTCATCACTGTACAGTGTCCTGAGCCTTGGGGAAGAGCACCTTATAAATAAAACTACTTCTACTGCCCCTTGTCATCACTGTACAGTGTCCTGAGCCTTGGGAAGAACACCTTATAAATAAAGCTACTACTACTTCCCCTTGTCATCACTGTACAGTGTCCTGAGCCATGGGGGACAAGCACATTATAAATAACACTACTACTATCTCCCTTGATATATCTGTACAGTGTCCTGAGCCTTTGTGGAAGGGTGCCTTATAAATAATGCTACTATTACTATCCTTTTCTCATCTCTGTACAGTGCTCTGAGCCTTTTGGGAACTGATCTTATAAATAAATCTACTACTGCTGTCCCAAGTCATCTCTGTACAGTTTTCTGAGACTTTGGGGAAGGATTCCTTATAAATAAAGCTACGACTATTGTCCGTCGTCATGCCTGTACTGTGTCCTTAGTCTTTGGGGAAGGCACCTTATAAATAAAGCTAATACTACTCTCTCTAGTCCTCTCTGTACAGTGTCCTCATCCTTTTGGAAAGGAAGCATTATAAATTAAGCTACTACAGCTGTCCCTTTTCAACTCTGTACTGTGTCCTGAGATATTGAGGAAGGTGTCCTCATATCTAATGGTACTATTGCTGTTCCTTGTCATCTTAGTACAGTTCCCTGAAAGTTTGGGGAAGGGTGCCTGATAAATTAAACTACTACTACTGTACCTTGTCATTGATAAATTAAACTACTACTACTGTACCTTGTCATCTCTGTACTGTGCCCTAAGCCTTTGCCCAAGGGCACCTTTTAAATAAAGCTACCACTGTTGTCACTTGTCATCTCTGTATGGCACCCTGAGCCTTCAAAATAAAGCTAATACTACGCTCTCTTGTCATCCCTGTAGAGTGCCCTGAGCCTTTGGTGAATGACATCTTATGAATTAAGCTACTATTACTGCCCCCTGTTATCTCTGTACAGGGCCCAGAGCCTTTGGGGAAGGACCCTTTATAAATAATGCTACTAACACTGTTGTCATCTTTTTACAGGGTACAGAGCCTTTGGCGTCAGGTGCCTTCTAAATACAAGCATTCGTCAATGCCGATTGTTTCTTGCTGATATTAGCATTGGATGTGGAGGAGTTTGACAGATACAGAATAGGAGTGAGAGTGAAGTATTGAACTCACGCCAAATCCCACCACCACCCTGAAGAGATGGACAGGCATTGGGGTGTGCCCGTGAGTTTTTGCCCATAATGCTCATGGCATTTCACCTCACCCTATCCTGTAGACACCGACAAGTGTTGAGGTGTGCCTTGGGGTGTTCAGCTTCACAGTCACCCCATTTCATAAGGACATACACTGAAATGGGTGCAGTACAGGAGAATGTGGTAAAGTCTGGGGCTGAAGAGTGCCGGGCATACCTCGATGCCTATCACTGGCTTCAGGGTGGGGTGGGGGTGGGATGGCATGAGCATTACAGCCAGTGAGCCAAAGTTACACCTCTGATGCCTGTCAGTTTGTATAGAGTAGGACGTTATGGTTAGAAACCCTAATGCCCCATGCGTATGTTGGTATTTGCACTACAGATTTTCAACATGGCTTTTTGTGACCCCCACCTCATGAAAGCATTTGGGGCCTCTTCTTGTGAACAGTGGCAGTGTGATTTTGTTAATGTGTCCCAAACTTCAAATTCCCACAGTGACCGTGCCATTCTGCACCAGATGTGCGAAAATACAGATCAGACAGGTTGTGAAGAATGACAGCTGTAACTTCCATAGGGAGGTGTGAGGGGATGGCAATGTTAAAAATCTGTAGTGAAAATATTAAAAATGCTCAAAGTTCCGAGTGTATGTGGAAACTGCACAACACATGCTTGTACCACAGTCATTTAGTGGAATTATTTCAGCAAATTTTCAACATAGGCATTTTGTGACCTCTGCTCATGAACACTGTCACTATGATTTTCTTAATCTGAAACTTTAATTTCCCACAGCGACCATGCCATTGTGCGCTAGATGTACAAATGCATATTTCAGGCAGGATATGAAAAATGAAAGCTGCAATGTTCATGTGGAGGTGTGGCAAAATGCCAGTGCTGAAAATCTGTAGTGAAAGTATTACAGATTTGCTCACTTCCGAGCATACGTGGAAACTGAGAAACACATGCTTGTAAAACAGTCATTTTATGGACGTTTGCCACCAAATTTTCAACATAGGCATTTTAGGTCCTCTACTCATGAACAGTGTCACTATGATTTTCTTAATGTGTCCCAAACACTGATTTCCCACAGCAACCACGCTATTCTGCGTCGGAAGTGCAAGAACACATTTTGGCCAGGATGTGGAAAATGACAGCTGTGCTGCTTATAAGGAGGTGTGGAAAAATGCCAATGCTGAAAATCTGGAGTGAAAATATTACAAATTTGTGAAGTTATGAGGGTGCGTGGAAACTGTGCAACGCATGCTCATAACACAGTCGTTTTAAGGACTTTCGTCACCAATTTTCAACATAGGCATTTTAGGACCTCTGCTCATGAACAGTGTCACTGTGATTTTCTTAATGTGTCCCAAACACTGATTTCCTGTAGTGACCGCACTATTCTGCACCAGAAGTGCAAAAACACATTTCAGTCAGGATGTGAAAAATGACAGCTGTACTGTTCATAAGGAGATGTGGAAAAATGCCAGTGTTGAAAATCTGGAGTGAAAATATTACAAATTCGTGAAGGTACAAGCATACATGGAAACTGCACAGCGCACGTTCATAAAACAGTCATTTTTTGGATTTTTTCCACCAAATTTGCAACATAGCCTTTTTGAGAGCCCACCTCATGAACAGTGGCACTGTCATTTCATTAATCGGTCCTGAAAGGTGATTCCACCCAGTGACCACAAAATCACTTTTCAGGACAGATTAATGCCATGACAGTGGCTGAATTCATAAGGAGGGGTCACAATAACCCCATATTGAAAATTTGGTGCCAAAATTCCCCAAAATGCCTGAGATATGCATCAAAGTTGAAAAAAGCCCTATGTATGCCATTATACAGCTTACTGGCATTTCTTCAGTTTGTGGTCGACTTTGAAGAGTGCAGACATGTTCCCAGTTCACCGAAGATCATCTCGCTGGGCTCCAGAGGTAAGTGTGGGGCATGGGGGTGTGGGGAGGAAGAGATCTGAGTGTTTTGGGGGGCTGTAGCCAATGGATTGGGCACCCCCGTTGGCACATACTGAGTGGGTGGGCACGAGCCGAGGGGGATTGGGCACCCCCCTGGCAGACAACAAATTTGTGGGGGGACATTATGCCGATGGGTAGTGGGCTCCCTCATAGGCAAATTGAACTGGGAAGGGGGACTGAAGCCAAAGGGGATTGGGCACCCCATCTGCAAAGAAAGACTGTTGGGGGGGTATGATGCCTAGGGGGATTAGGCACCCCCTCAGCATACAACAGAAACTTGGGGGTGGGGACATCATGCCAATAGGGAGCCCAAATGAAGTGGCTTGAGGGCATGCAGTGGGCAAGGTACCATGCTGCAGTGATGGGTCGCTCCCTCATTGTGGTGGAATGGCTGATGTTGCAGTGACGAGGCAGACTAATTGCAATGGTGAAAAAGTTTCAAGGTTGTGGCATGCTGGCTGAACTAGTGTCAGCAGCAGCATGCCACTGCAGTGAGGAAAGTGGGCCAAGCCTTAAAAGGCACTGGGGTCATTGGCCCCCACAGTGCTGCACCTCCAAAACCTCTCTTCTCTCCTAAGTTGTGCCATAATGTTTCTTGCGCAAGCACTAGCAAACATAAAAATGGAGTGTATTGCATCACAAACACTACTAAAATCTGCAGTTGATGAGCCATATCTGCAAGTTTATTCATGATTAAAGAGAGAGAGAAAGAGAAAGGCAGACACTGGTCCAGCTTGCTCACATTCTTGACCTCATAGAAATACTACTGGCTATAAGCATGTCTACTGCAAAATGTGAAAGATTATTTTTCATTCAAAATCTTATGAACACCAAAGTAAGAACAAGAGTGGCTGATGAAACAGTGCAGCCACTTCTACAAATAGCAGTTAAAGGTCCTGCATTAGGAAGTTTTGATCCTGATCTCACTATCAATCACTGTCTCCTCTCTGATCCTGGTGCACACCATGTTCATGGTCATGCTACTGCTGCATCTCAAGATAGTGTTGTCCCTGTCCCTATTAATGATGATGATTCTCCAGCTGATGCTACTGGTTCTTCTTCTCCTCACTGTTCTGACTGATGTGCTTTCTTTGGCTATGTGCTGATGCTACTCTCAGTCTCAATCCTCTCTCCTGACACTTTATGATTTGTTGACCCTTGCTAATACGCTAATATTGCAGGTCCTCAGCTTATGCTACTGACCTTGCCTCCTCCCCAATTCGCCCCTCCCTTGAGCCTTATTTTCCTCCTAACTCTACTCCCAGCCTCTTTTAAAGCTGCCCGCTATCATCAATGAAACCACCTCTATGAGCAGCACATAGCAACTTGCCACACCCTCTCCATGAAGAAGTGTATGCTAGTCTTTTTCATAAGCTCCACCTCTGTACCCCATTTGAAACTGTGCTTCCTCATGTTTCAGTTTCCACTAAGCTTAAAAAGATCCTCTTTATCCACCCTATTTATTACTTTCAAATACTTGAAGTTCTCAATCATGTCCTCCATCACTCTCCTCTCTTCTAGGAAGAACATGTTCAGGGCCTCCAACCTCTCCTCATATGTTCTACCCTGCTGGATTCATTTGAAGTTTCACTGTGGTTTCATAATTTGTAAGAGGTGAAGTTACAATCTGAAAACATGGGTTCAGGACAAGTTGTTGTGAACCTCTGTCTGGTGATGAAAATATTGGACATACTGGATTGGTGAGACTACAGTGTTTTACTGAAGAGAAAGCAGATAGATTTATGGTAGTATTTATTTAGAAAAGGTAAACCACCGTTGACTTAATTTGGTGTTCTCTTTTTTTGTTTTTTTGAATTGTGTCAAGTTTCTCCAGAAGATGTGCAGTTTATATTCTTATAGAATTGGAAGAAAACAGCCAGAGAGGGAAGGCGAAGTAGGAGTGAAAGAAGAGTGAGCGTTTCTACCTCCCCCCTCCCGGCACAGTATAGAGGGCACAGAAAGTGTAAAAAGGCCAGAAGATCACAGATTGGGCATCAGAGATTGGAGGATGGAGTTTGGCTAGAAGAAAAGAAGTGGAGTTCAGTGAATGGTTTAATGGAGAATGTGAGAAGTTTTTCCACGAGTGGGACTATTGACAGCTACGATCATGGAATTGTGGAGTAGTGGATAGAGACAGCAATTCGGAGTGAATCCATTATATAGTAACAAAGTGTCAGATATATTGGACGGATTGGAAGGAAACATTTTGTGGTGGAAAAATAGATTAAAGACATCTGGGACATTTGGGACTCTCAATATTTGCTTGGGACTTAAACTGAATATAAAATTTAAAATGGACTTCTATTCTATATAGATCTATATTGGATTAACAACTGAAGACCAATTGAAGACCAATGTAATTTATAAATTTTTGGAAGGTGATCGGTTTAAGTGTACATTAATATTATTTTGGCTATCTTGTTTATCTTATTAGTTTAATTTATTATCAGAATTATGAGCTAAACAAGAGGTAATATATATATATATATATATATATATATATACAGTGGCGTGAAAAAGTATTTGCCCCTTCCTGATTTTCTCTATTATTGCATATTTGTCACACTGGATGTTTTCAGGTCTTTAGACAAAATATAATATTAGATAAAGGGAACCTGAGTGAACAAATAACACTTTTTTACTTATTTCATTTATTTAATGAAAAAGTTAACCAACACCAACGGGCACTGTGTGAAAAGTAATTGCCCCTAGTTAAATCAATCCAATTAAAGGGATAATTAGAGTCAGCTGCTTGAACACAGCCAGGCTTGATTACAGCCAGCCCTGCTCAATATAAATCTCACTTATTTTGACCCTTACCATCAGAGTCACGTTGCCAGCACAAAGATTCAACAAGCACATTATGCCATGATCAAAGGAAGTTCCTGAAAAGATCAGAAACAAATTTGTTGCCCTCTATCAGTCTGGAAAGGGTTACAAAGCTATTTCTAAGGCTCTGGGACTCCATCGAACCACAGTGAGAGCCATAATCTCCAAATGGAGAACACTTGGAACAGTAGTGAATCTTCCCAGGAGTGGGCGGCCTGCCAAAATTACTCCAAGGGCGCAGCGTAAAATCATTCAGGAAGTCTCAAAGGATCCTAAAACAACATCCAAGAACTGCAGGCTTCTCTTGCCTCAGCTAAGGTCAGTGTTCACGACTCACAATCAGAAAGAGACTGGGCAAAATGGGCTATCATGTGAGAAAGGGCATGAAACCACTGCTAACCAAGAAGAACATAAATGCTCGCCTCTCATTTGCCAAGAAGCACCTGGATGATCCACAAACCTTTGGGAAAATGTTCTATGGACAGATGAGTCCAAAGTGGAACTTTTGGATGACATGGATCCATAATGTCTCGCAGTAAGCAAACACAGCATGCCACAGTAAGAACACCATACCAACAGTCAAACATGGCGGTGGTAGTGTGATGGTGTGGGGATGCTTTGCTGCCTAAGGAACCTGGATGACTTGCCATAATTAAAGGAACCATGAATTTCTGCTCTGTACCAAGAAAATTCTTAAGGAAAATGTCGGGTCATCCTTCCGTCAGCTGAAGCAGGCGTAGTTGGGCCATGCAGCAAGACAATGATCCAAACACAAAAGCAAGTCCACATCAGAATGGCTAAAAGAAGTAAAATTAAAGTTTTGGAGTGGCCTAGTCAAAGTCCAGACTTAAACCCAATAGAGATGCTGTGGCAGGACCTGAAAATGAGCAGGTCATGCTCGAAAACCTACCAAATGTTACTGAATTAAAGCAGTTCTGCGAGGAAGAGTGGGTTAAAATTCCTCCACAGCGATGTGAAAGACTGATATTGAATTATAGGAAGTGTTTGGTTGCAGTCATTGCAGCTAAATGTGGCATAACCAGTTATTAAGTGTAAGGGCAATTACTTTCACAGCTAGTTTGTGTTGGTTAATTTTTTTCATTAAATAAGTGAAATTAAAAAAACAAGTGTTATTTGTTCACTTAGGTTCCCTTTAGCTAATATTACATTTTCTCTAAAGACCTGAAAACATCCAGTGTGACAAATATGCAATAATAGAGAAAATCAGGAAGGGGGCAAATACTTTTTCACGCCACCGTATATATAAGCTGCTGACTCACTTGCTAGTCTCTCAGTACTGTCGGCAGCTTCTTTTGACAAACTATAAGCACTATTAAGAAAATGGCACATTTTTCTATGTTTTACAGCAAAAGCACCATAATTAAAACAATCTGACAGTGCCTCACATCTGAATCTTCCTAGCACTCAGTCACACTACATTCAGGGCATAGTGCTCGGTCAATGCTACATGACAGTTGGAGGTGGAAAAATGAAAGTTGCAGGATCAACCAGATAATGTATGTTTTTTAAATAAGTACATGTCCCAGGTATTTGTTTAAAGATACAGGTAGGATCAGCCAATATCTAATATTAAATAACTTAAGTGGCAAGATCAGACTTTTTTTATCTGCTGTTTTGGGGCAGGGGGTATGGATAATTATATTGGGGGTGGCCATGGCTCGGTCAACCAGAATCCAGACAAGTTTTTTTTTACAATTTAAAGAGGCAGGGTATATATTTTTAAAAATAACATATGGCATCTGTTGTGTTGCTAGAGAAACAGCAGATGTGTGTTTAAACAGCCATCACCTCAATGTAGGGGACTGTAGTAAGGGAACATTTTGAGCTTTTGTTGAGTGCAGCCCAAAACATACATTGTATAAACAGAATATGACATGGCCGGACTGAAGATATCATATTTATCTTCACTCGAGGCCAATGACATCATGATATCATTGGCCTCTCTTGAAGATAAATATGATATCTTCAGTCAGGCCATGTCATATCCCCATATATTTTTTTATTGTGATATAACAACTAATTCTTATAGGAATGTTTTGAAATTGGAAATTTTATATATTGTTTAGTTTAGTAATTTTTGTAAATTGTTTTATATATACTGCTTAGATTAAATGCCTGTTATGGCCAGAAGCAAATGAGGGGTTAAATTACTAGAGGCCAAATCCAAAAATAAAAGACAACAGAAGTCAGTAAAGAAAGGGGGAGATAGCTCCTTACTAGGATTATTGGCTGGGAAAATACAAATAAAAGAAGGAATAAAACAAGTCTAGATAAACTAAAATTAAAAAAAAGAAGAAATAGGCATGGAAATTAAATTTCAATATCACCAAGTGCAAGGTGTTGCATCTTGGTCGGGGAAACCCTAAACACAGGTACACCCTGGGAGGGGAGGTGCTGGAAGCCTCAACAGGGGAAAAAGACCTAGGGGTCATGGTGGATACATGTATGAATAACTCTGAGCAGTGCAGGAGAGCAGCTAGCAAGACAAACAGGATGTTGGGATGCATCGTAAGGGGATCACCTCTAGGAGCAAGGAAGTGATTCTGCTGCTGTACAATGGACTGGTTAGACCACACCTTGAGTACTGTGTACAGTACTGGAGACCACACTTGAAGAGGGACATACAGCCCTGGAGAGTGTACAGAGGAGGGCAACAAAAGATGATACGAGGGCTAGGGATTTGACTTACGAGGACAGACTTGAGGAGCTCTGCCTGTTTTCACTGGAGGAGAGAGAGACAGGGGACATGATTGAGGTCTTCAAGTACCTCAAGGGAATAAATAGGGTAAACATGGAGGATTTTTAGACTAAAGCAGGGAGGCATCACCAGAGGGCATGGTTTGAAGTTGGAAGGTGGAAGGGTGAGGCGGGGAAAAGAGGAGGAGGTTTTCACTGAGAGGGTGGTGGACCCTTGGAATGCTCTACCTGGTGAGCTGGTTCAGAGATCCACAGTGGAGGGCTTTAAGAGAGGTGGGACAGACACAGAAAGTGGATGTATCAGATGATGGCCTGTCCCGGGAGGGTGGGGATGGATGATAGGGGTTTCTGGAGCACAAGGGATGGGAGGGTCTCAGCACCCAACTAAGGATCTAGGTTTGAGCAGACTCGATAGACCATAAGGCCTAATCTGCTGGCAAATAGTATGTTAGTAAAGTGGATGTAAAGATTATGAATAACAAAGAAATAGTTTGTACTTCTACTCCAAATGGAGATATTACAACATTTTTGAAGGTAAAAATACTAATATTGATCAAAGGCTAGGGGTATTAAGAATGAATAAGATGGAGGGAATGAAAAGTCTAAGATAAGGGGAAATAATGATGATATGGAAGTATGGAATATGTTAAAATAATTTAAAAAATCAAATAATCAAGGTGACTTAACTAGGAATGTTATGGAAATACAAGAAGACATTAAATCTAAAAAGTAAATAGTAATAGATGAGACATTGAGTCCTTTGGATAATCAGCAGACCTGGGCAGAGGAAGAGTTATCGTGGTCTCATAATTCAGTTAGCATCTCTGTGATAGATTTGGATTTGGAGGGAATAACAAAAGAAGTTGGAAGAGCACTTAGAGACCCATTGCAATCTAATGGTTTGATTTATCAACAGTTAACTGAGATTAAAAAGGAGTTGGCATTCCTAAAAGGAATAATGATTGAAAACAAGATAAGATTAGATTATCTTGTTGAAAACCAAGATAAAAAGAATTTTGGAATTCAACAAGAGAGGGAATTTAAATTAGATGAGAAAGTAGAGGAAATCAAGAAATATGCTGAAAAAGAGGCACGTGAAGGAGAGGATTCGTTAGAATATGTGATGCTCCGAGATAAAATATGTATTAAAGAAAGCATATGTGTGGATTTAAAAAACAGATTTCCTGATATATGGGAAAAGGGAGAACAACAAGAAAATAAAGAGATGGAAGATGAGAATGTGAAAAAAGATGCAGGAACCAGTAAAGATGTTAGAAGGTCAAAAGATGAAACAGAGGAGGAGCAGGTAGTAGAAAGCTTAAATAATATAGAGAAGGGATTTGAAAATAAAGGACAAAGAAAAAATATTAAAAGAAGACAGATAGAAAGGGTAACAACTAGAATAATTATACAAGGTTCAAAGAAAAATGGAAAAAAGGTTGAAAAAAGCACAGAAGATAAGTAAACAAACAAGTAGAAAGAGAGTGTTGGAAGGAAAAAACAAGGTAAAGAGTAAGGAAATAGAAGATGGAAGGAAAGTGATTGGAACAGTAGAGAAGAACAAAAGACAACAAGGACAAAAAGGATGTAGAGAAGTTGTAGATGATACCGGGAAAGTGAATGATAATGTGGAGGAGAAGGTGGAAAAAGGAATTTTAGGAAGACATGATTTAGAAAAATCATTGTTAGATGGTGAAAAGATAGACAAACATGAGGAAATATTGAAACAATTTTAAAAAAACAGATTTTATCTTTGTATAAAATGGCATGTTTGCCTAATGAAACAGATGAAAGTTTGTCAAAAATGGTTAAGAACTTATTAGACAGTGTACTGAATGGATGCAGACAAATACTGAACAGTATTAGTATTATAAGGCCTATTATGGAACTATAATTGGTCCTGGTGGTTACAGACAAATACTATGCTCTAAAAGCTATTGACAAACAAGCAAAATAGCTAGGTAAAATGGGAATCCAAGCTGGAGAATTGTTAACATAGGGTGATTTATTTCTGAAATATGATGCTGTTTCAGAAAAAGGAGGGGGAAATAAAGGAGGTAATTATATATGGCTTAAAGCAATTCTATATGGAAAATAGTAAGACTCTTAAGAGCAAAGTGACTGATTTATTAAATATACTGTTGGGCACTGAGGGCTGCATCCACGAAGTAACACAGGCTATTTGATGTGAAAAAGATGGCCAAATATTGGTAAAGATGAAAAAGGGGATTATTTTTGAACTATTAATACAGAGACAGTCATTGTTGGATGATCTTGGTGTATATGTTTGTATGGAACCAGGAGAGATGGATCAAGAAGTTCAAAAGTATAAAGAATCAAGGACATGGGAATTTATGAGAGAAACTTCAAATAGATATACATTATTAACTGATTTAGATCAGTGACTGCCTAGAAAAAGTAATGAACAGTCACTGACACCAGAGTATAATATGAAGATTAATGAGATTATATAGGAGAGAGAACCAAATAAGAACAAGATAGAATCAAAGAACAAGATACAAACTCTTACTTGGAATGCCTCGGGATTACAGAAAAGATTAGGAGATCAGAATTTAGTAAAACGTTTGAGTATATATGTATCTTGGACACATGGATGGTGAATGAGGCTTATCTAGATGGATATAAGACATATCGGAAAAAAGTAGAGAAGTTGAAAAGGTATAGAAGGAATGCAGGGGGTCTTCAAACTTTTTGTAAATTAAATAATAAAGTGAAAACAAATGATATACAGATTGATAGTAAGAATATATCAATAGTATATATATACAGGAGGAAGGAGAAGATGATTTAATATTAATAAATATCTATGCACCTCCATTGAATAGCTCCTATGGTGATAAGGATTGGTTGAAAAAATTATCAAGGGAACTAGACAGATTGATATTTGAATTACCTAATAGTAAAATAATATTAGCAGGAGATTTTAATGTAAGATCGGGTACTTTACCAGGAATATCAGAAGAAATTGTATATTGTTCTCATTTGGAGAAGAATAATCTAATGGTTAAAAGGGAAGTGATGGATTATACTATAAATAATAAGGGATTTCTTGTTCATAGGAAATTATGTGATATAAATTTCCTTTTATTAAATGGGAGAATTAAAGGTGATATTCCGAGTAATTATACATATCAAGGGGGTCATGGGTCATCAACAAAAGATTATGTTTGGGTTAATCTAAACTTGTTATCAAAATGTGTTGAGATGAGGATGAATAACAACTTTGGAGAGCCAGCATGCCTCTGTAGAACTAGTGTTGGAAAAGGATCAGACAAAATGTGTTGTTGATCAAGTGGGACCTGATGTGTTGAAATTGATAAGAAAGAATGTTATAGGGTGGGATATTATAGAAGGAGGGAAGCTTATCCAGTTAATGTATGATGGAGGTATATTGGACAAAATAAATAATTATATTGATGATAAAAATTATATAGAAACATTACTGGAATATAATATCATTATGGTCGATGTCAGGCAGATCATCTCCAGGCTTCAAATTATAATAGTAAGGAAAGGACAGGCTTGGTTTAACAAAGAATGTAGGGCTGTAAAGAGGAAATTTAATGGGTTAATGAGAGTTTTAAAAGGTAATTTGATAGAAAACAAGAGCAAAGAAAGGAATAAATTAAGAAAAGAGTATAAAAGGATTTTGAAAATCCTTTAGAAAGATATCAACTTAAATTATGGACAGAATTAGATGAAGCCATAGTATTAAATGACTCTAAGAAGTTTTGGAATATAGTCAATAATGGTACATTACATTATGACAACAGAATAACTACATTAATTGAGCCGGACGTATGGGTACAATATTGTAAAGATTTATTTTATACAACAAATAAAAAGAATCAAAATATAGACGAACAACAAGGCAAGAATGGATTTGACATTGGGGCCAGATATTCAAAGGGGAGCGCTGGGCGCAAATCCTAAATGCAACTACTAAGTGTGGTACGTTGTGTGTAGCTGCAATCAGGGATGTGTATGTTTGGTGTACATGGCCTCAGTTTTGCTGTTGATCTCCACTGAGCATGCAGTACCTGGTCAGGTGGGTGGGGATGTCTCGTAGTACATTAAGACAATTGTTTGTTATTTCTGTCACCTGCTGCTGGATGTCTGTCATTGGTTGTGTTGACTTGGTCCTCCCCCATACTTGAATGTGTGTGTGTGTGTGTGTGTGTGTGTGTGTGTGTGTGTGTGTGTGTGTGTGTGGTGCTGGGAGGGGGGTGAATTCGGGGTTAGGGCTTTCAACCCTAACAGCGAATTTCCTCATTTTGTCGCTGTGGAACAACCTAACTAATAATTTAAATGGTTTTGCCTCTAATTTCCTTCTTTTGAGAATGATATTGAGAACAGTGAATGTATCGTGCGGTGGCGGGAGCGCTGGGCCCAAAGGGCCCCACGCCCCGCCCCACGTGATGTCTTGTGGCATAGTAACAGGAGCAGCAACGCGAAACAGAAATGCTAACAGTGGCAACATGGCAACACAAGCGCAAATGAGAACAGAAAGGGTACCACACGGTGGCATAGGACGGGAACGGTGTGCCACATGATGTCTTGTCACATAGTAACATGGTGCCTGTAAATGGAAATGTCAGTGGGCATGGTGGCCATAAGCGAAACAGAAAGAGAAACAGTACGGTACACACAAATGGCAAAAAGTAACAAGAAACAGAGCGACAAATGAAAACATAAAGGATGATGCACGTAGTGGCATTGGGGTGTGCATTGGGATCATCAGCCCCAACTCACACCCCATGACATGTTAAAGCAGCAGAAGTATAGGAAAATGGGGTGAGAGTTAGGACCCACGATCCCAATGCACACCCCAATGCCAGTTGGGAGGGTGGGTGGGGGTGCAAGGGGTTTTCAACCCTAATAGCTAATTTCCTCACTTTTGTTGCTGTGGAACAACCTAACTAATGCATTAAACTGAGTTTTTGCCTCTAATTTCCCTTCTTTTGAGAATGCTAACGAGAAATAGTGAATGTAATCGCACATGGTGGCGCAGACGTTAACGGTAAGTGAAACGGGTACGGAACCGCAAGCGGAAAGGGCAACAGTAACAGTAATGTAAGCGCACAGGCTGGTTTTCCCCAAAATCTGCATAGAGAAAGACAGTGAGTACAAATAATGTATGCATAATAATGAGTATCGGCACAGAAAATGAGATTTTGGAATACTAAATACATTATATCTCAGGAACCGTACGACGTAGAAAAAAAATTTAAAAGTCATATTATTTACAACTGTCCTGGCTAATTTCAACCTTAATTTTCTGCCGAAAAGTCCATATCTCGCACCATTTCCGAGATACAGGCCCTGAAAGGCGTGGCGAACGCCATAATGTTATCCTATGGGAAAAAAAGAAAAGTTCGGAGCGCCATACCTTTGCCTCCCTGTAATGTTTTTTCACCAAACCACTGCAAAGCACATCTGTAGGCTGTTGGCTGTGTTCCCTCCAAATTTCAGGAAAAAAGACCAAACCGTTATTTTGCAGCAGGGATCCAAAGGATTTCTATTATGCGTCGGGCGCTGTAATGTTATCCTATGGGAAAAACCGTCAACTTTGGAGTGCCGTAACTTTGCCGCCATATAATATTTTTTTTAATACAACACTCAAAGGCACATCTGTGAGATGTTGGCTCCGTTCCCTCCAAATTTCAGCCCAAAACCCCCAACGGTTCTTTTGCAGCGCAGTGCCAAAAAATCACTGTCATGTCCCACAAATGGAAAACTACTGTCACAATTTGCAAAAGCTTTCACAAAAAAGTTCGACACTTTCGTGAGCACGAAAGTAATTTGTGAAAGTACTTTTTCCAGAAATTAGAAAAACATATTTCTGGGGTGTTTTACCACAAAATAAAGACATGGCAAGCATCCTCAGGGCCCGACTAGGTGAATACAAAAAGAATTAGGTTGCTAGAGGGTCTCAAATTTAAATGGCAACCATTTATCTGATCACCAACTGAAAACAAAATGGCCGATTTGCGAAAGTAACAGGCCCATTTGCGAAAGTAAAAATGCATTTGCGACACTGTAGAACTTTTTGTTAATTTTTCCCATTGACTTATAATGGGAAACTGTTTTTTGAATAACTTTTGAACTGTTTAATATTTTTTCACCAAATCTTCAAAAGGCACATTGGAGACCCTGGCTGCATGTTTCCTGAAGATTTCAGGCCATTCGTGCAAACCGTACGACCTGTAGGTGCGACCACAGAATTCCAGAAAAGCGTAAAGGCGCACACAGATCACACTTAATAACTCCACAGCCGTATATCCGACCAGTACAAAACTTGGCAGATCCCAAGACCTATGGTTCTTGCTCATGTATTCCAAATTTCAGGAAAACCCATCAAACAGTTGTAAAGTTATTAAGGTGCAAAGTTTTGGGGTTTAACATAGAAATGGCTCCTCAACCCTAACTATGGTAGCACTACTGTGCTACCATAATATATGGTCCTGCCTGCACAGCTGCATGGGTATGTTGTTTGCACTGACTGTGCCTGCCATCACACAGTTCCTGCTGCTTCCAGCTTGTACTTTCATTCTGACCAACAGGGGATGGTGTGGGCATGCCTTGGCCTGCAGCATCCAGCCTGTACTTCCATTTTGACCAAAAGGTGGAGTTGTGTGCACCATGCAGTAGCACCGGGCAAACTGCATGGTACTGTATGCTAAGCAGCACATAATGAGCTGCGAACATGCCTGTTTGCTCACGGATTACCTAAGTAGGCTCATTTGCATGGGAGCTTTGAATATAGCTCCCATTTGCCCCAGGCTAACCAGTTTGCACCAGGCTAATGTGTTAGCACTGTGCAATCAGGTTAGCCCCGGGCAGACCTCACTTCAGCACAGCACACTAAGCACAGTTCTGCAGTGTGTGGCCTACATTGTTGTTTGCAGTCATACCTCTCAACTGTCCCTGATTTTCAGGGACATCCCTGGATTTACCTCAAACTTTTACTGTGTCCCTCCTACAAATTGTGTTTCCAGGACCAAACAGTGGGGGTTGTAGGCATAACATAATATTGGACATTAATGTTACAGACGTGTTCTTCCTTAAACAATGCATTTTACACTACACCACTTATTCTACCAGCTTCCTGAGTGGATATCACCAATTTTTAAGGTGTGTCCCTGATTTTAAACCTTTGTCCCTTTTGTTTTAAGCCTTGTCCCTGATTTATGAGGCAGGAGGTTGAGAGGTGTGTTTGCAGTAGTTGTGAGACATCTCTGTGCAAGCACACACAATGTTCTCCTCCTGCAACACTGGCTTGCTACTGAGTCTAATGAGTTGCAGCTACAGTTGCAGTTTGCACTTGCCTGTTGCTATATTCAGTGCTGTCTTATTCCTGGGCTATTTTTGTCCTGCACTCCCAGACCAGTTTGCCCAGCTTCCTTAAACTGCTATATTCAGCAGGATTGGCACCGGGCTATTTCCTTTTGAATATAGCTTGCATTGTGCTCTGGGCTAAGTTTGTCCTCCAGGCAGTGCTAATTTAGCCCCAGAGCAAAGTTTTGAATATCTGGCCCTACAAATCAAGAATTGATTAACAATAAACCATTTATGGAAGAGGATGTATGGAAGGGTTGGGATTCTTTCAAAAAACATAAAGCCCCAGGTCCAGATGGGATACCTTTTGATGTTATTTTTCAAACAGCTCGATCCTGGGTTCCTTATTTAACGATACTATTTAATAAGATTTGGGATAAAGGAATAATATCAACTAGTTGGAAATTAAATATAATTCTTCCAATATTTAAAAAAGGGGGAAAAAGTCCAGAATGGTATCGACCAGTTAGTTAAAATAGGCAGTACAGACAAGATCTTTACTTAAATATTAAACAATAGATTGACAACATAAGTTGAGAAAAACAATATCATTGATACAACGCATGCAGGATTTAGAAATGGTCAATCTACATTAGACCAATGTTGGACTTTGGTGCATCTATTCTACAAGTATACTAAGATTGAAAAACAAAAGCTATGTTGTATATTTGTTGATCTAAAAACAGCATTTGATCGAGTGAATCATAGTATGATGTGGGAAAGATTAAAAGGATTAGGAGTGGATAGGGATATGGTGACAATGATTGAGCGATTATATCAGGATAATCATACAAGTGTAAGATATTCAACAAAGGGGCAATTGACACAATGGTTTCAAACTAATATTGGGGTAAAGCAGGGAAGTACTCTCTCACCATTGTTATTTAATTTATATTTTCAAATGATATTAAGTAAATTATATGATCCAGATTTTCCATTTGACTAGAATAGGGAAGAAGTATTGTGCTTAGTTAGCATTTGAGGATGATGTAGCTTTACTATCAACAAGCTTCATAGGCATAAACAGGATGTTAATTAAATTTGTTGGAGAATGTAAGAAGGCAGATTTATTATTAAATTATGAGAAAACAAAAGTACTGGTGTTTGGTGGGAATAAAAAAATAATACCAATATAAAATGGATATAGATTTGAAGTGGTAAAATAATTTTGTTATTTAGTAATGGTTTTCACTCAGGATGGATTGGGGAATAAGCATATAAAAGAAACATATAGTAAAGTAAATAGATTTATGGTAGTAATGAATATATGTGTGTATAAACATTAAGGGCAGTCAATAAAAAGAAACTTGAGGGTCTTAAATGCAAAAGTTAAAGCTCAAATACTTTATGGGGCAGAAATTTGGGGATCTGGTGATTTTTCTAAATTAGAATGTATTTTGAATAAATTCTATAAAAACATTTGGGGTCTTTCTATTGCGATGCCATCAGCAATAGTTAGGGCAGAACTGGGCCAATACCAACTGGGATGTGAAATAAAAACAAGACAAATGACCTATTGGTTAAAAGTGTATAACATGAGTAATCAAAAGTTTCCTAGACTATGTACGGAAGAGGCAATGAAGTATAGCAAATACTATAGGTTATTTCCAAGTATGGAAATAGTGGAGAAGATAACAAAACCAATGGGGCTGTTAGAGATTATTACGGAAAGTATGATTTGCCCAGTAGATATAATTAAATTAAGAATTAAAGATAGAGTTAGAGATTATTATACCCAATTGGATTTGGCACTGTGTAAGCAATATAAAGTGAATGAATGGATGGCTAAAAACAAGAGGTCACATAAACTAGAATTTTACTTGAGAGCTAAAATCAATCCTGAGTTTAGGAAATTATTACTCGAGCGAGATTCGAGAGTATTACAACAAATTGGAAATTAAATTTATATAGTAAAGAGAAAATAGTGGGGAATATACTATGCAAATGTGGAACAGAGAAAATACACTTAGACATTTATTAATAATATGCCTTGTATATGAGAAAGATAGAAGGAAACTTTTGGGGGAGATTTTGAGAAAACTTGAGTGAAATCCAGAAAGTATGTTAAACTTCTTGTTAAAATCTCATAATCTGAAAATACTACTCACTGTGGCCTCCTTTTTAAAAATAATTGAGCAGAAAAAATTGCATGTGAGGAACGTTTCAGTTCCATCTCCCCACCCCCTTGGTGAGTCATCTAGTGCCTCCTTTTTAGAATAAAAAAAGACAAACAATGATTTCCTGCAGTGAGATATATTAATGTGACATCAGCAAAAACTCCACTTCCTGAATATGACTCCTTAATTAAACATTTTTTCTTTGATCTTGAGTAGTACCTATTCCCAAGGCATATCAAAGGTTTTGCAACTTATAGCACCATGTTGGTATGAAATATTCTTCCTATAGGAATCATAAAACTTTACAAGCCCCTATATCCTGGCAGCTGGGTCAGTTCTAATTAAAGGGAAAGTTTCCCATAGTTTTACACCAGTATTGTCCCCAACTCCTTATGTGTAACTGTTGTATGCTTCCTCCAGTTGACAGCTGTCCTACTGCTGTCCAAATCAAGGTTATAAATAAAAATATACAGCCCCCAGAAGTTATCAATGTGTTTGTCCTTCATTTTACCATCAGTGTTGCTGGAGGATGATGTCATCAGAACAACAGATAATGGTGCTGCACTAAATGCAGTTCCACCAGTAAACCAAACCCACAGTATTTGTTTCCCCCACTTGAGTAATGGAGGAACCCTTTAAGTGTTGTGCACATCCTGAAGTGCAGGTCTAATAAGGACAAGGACCATGTGAGTGTGATGCAGCTCTGATGTGAGGTATGTACAGTATTCATATAAAGAAGTGCCTATATGTGTTGTGTTACTGTTTCTGTTAGCAAAAACAGTTTACTCAATAAATGACTTTGGGTATAGCAAGAGTTTTAAGTGGTATTATACAGCTGTTATATTATGTCCTGTGTGTGTTAGCATTCTCTGTTTTGATTGACACCAGCAATGAGAAACAATCTTGCAAATATGCCCCTTTCTCTTTGTAAGTAGGCAGTCAGTGATTGGATGGCTGCTGTAAGGCAATAAAGAGTTTAGCTATAACAAGGAATAGGTTACCAGGAAAGCATCAGCTGCAGCATATGGAAGGAGGGTAATCTAGTGGTTAAAGCACAGGCACAAGAACTGGGAGACTGTGGTTCAAATCCTACTAGAGTTCCTTACTCTCTAACCCTTAACAAGTTTCCTTAACCTCCTTGAGAACTGTGATGGCCCCTCAGGTCCATGACTTTAAAAGTGCCCCCATTCCCATTATAAATCATTAGCAGTGATGTGAGAGCTGCAGCAATTCACATTGAAGGTACTCAGGGCATGCTGTGGCAGCCCCCCTTCCCCCACTTTGTAATGCTAGCATGTGAAGTAGGATGTCCCTCTCAAAACAGATGCTACACTTCAGCTGTTGTAGGTAAAGAAACTAATCAGTCTCAGTGTTTGTAGTGCTCTGTATTTGCTTAGTTCATTCCTTCCATGCCAAATGCATTCTGTGTCTTGGTATTTCCAGTGAGAAACTTAGATTTAAGGAGTATTTGAAATATAAAACAATACACTTTATAAAGTAAGTGATGTAACTCTCCACTTTCAGGCTGCTGAAAGGGGTGTGTATCATTTGTACAAAGGAGGAATTCAGTCTTGTGTGATCCTTTGGGAAAACTGCCCAGGCCCACCTTGTAAATGAATCTTCTCAAGGGTGTTCACCTGATTCAATATAGATTGACTGACTGACTACTTGATTGATTGACTTATTCAGTCTGCTGCTCTCCACAACATGTTACAACTGTGTCACAGAGAGAAATGAGCAGTACAAGGAAACAGATGTTGTTTCCTGTGAATAAAATACTATTAGTTGTATTATTTGCTCTATGCATACAGTATTAAGGTTACAAGTACTACTCCCTGTGTGAGAGAACTGTCTTAAGCCATTGCAAACTTAAACTACAATCAGGTTAGACAGCATTGATACTCCTTATGTGTTCTTCTGCACTGTTGCTGCAGTGACATCAAGGAATGGGAGGGACTGTATTACAAGTGACTCATTTGCATGTAAATGGAGGCTTGATTGATACTTTACTACCTTGTGTCAGAGCCTCGGACTCTAGATATGTGTTGCAACAGAAGAAATGACTGATCTGTTATTGACATATGTATTTTATTTTTAGTTGTCTAACCAGGATTAACACATTAAGCTAAAAGCTTTTTTACTGGCGCGTCCTCGGAGCACAGGGAAGTTAAGTGACTAGCTCAAGGCCACATAGTATGTAAGTGGATGCTGTGGGATTCAAACCCAGGTCTGGTCTGCTGGATTTCACCAGATTTGCAGCTCAGAGCCTTAAACCACTGCATTATACTGCCTCCCAGTACTTGATGTAATGTATACAAAATACATCAGATAAATCATAACTATACAGAAGTCTTCTCCTTTAAGACAGAAAAACAGGAGACCCTTAATTTAGTCTCTCTGGTCTTTTAATTACCTCCCAGTTTCAGGTCACTTGTCACTGTAACTTCACTGAAACCTGGGGGGGGGAGCACCCATAAGCACAGGCTGTCTTATTGAGACAATTACCTACTATGTTTTTTATATTACAAATATCATACAACAATCATAACCAGCTGGCCAAGCATCACAAACTATATTTGCGAAAATAAAACAAACCATGACAAATTAGAAATATATATTTTACAGTACTGTAAGGTACCTGTTATGTGGCCTCAATGTTCTGAGTGGTGCTGAAACAGAGAGTATCACAATCTGACACATCATCAACTATCAAATTGTGATATCTGGGGTTATGTTGTGGTAATAGGGTACCCAATGCATAGTATAATTAAAAAGGAATGAAAACAAATTAGAAATAATACTTTTACAGTAACGTAAGGGCAATTGCTATATAGTATATGGTTGAATGCTGTTCCACATGGAAATCTATGCCTGGAACAGCATTGTTGTGCTGCATTTAGTGTGCCACAATGTTGTGCTGCACCAAATATGTCACCAGTGCAGCACAACATTGAACATGGTCGTGCATGTGCAATAGAGCAGGCCGCGTGGTGAGGAAGTAAGTGGTGTGATAGAACAGAACAAAACAGCTGCCTAAGTACTCATTTTTTTTCTAAGAGACCTGTTTGGGGATCAAGTAGTGCCAGATATGGTTGTGTGTATGAGCAACTATACACAAACAAGGCAGTTGTACATTGATCATTGGCAGAAATTTCAAAGAGAACATCTTTTTGCTAGGGATGGTTTGCATCTCAATAGAATGGGAAAACGGGTACTGGCTCAACATTTAAAAGACACTGTACATTAACATTTAAACTTAAGAAGGGTGGGATGTGTGGGCACGAAACTCAGGTCAAGTAGACACAGGGTGGAACTTGATGTCTATTAATGCTCGCAGCTTAAATAATAAGCTAGATGAGCTGCAGTTATTGTTAATTAGTCAGGATATTCACATCTGTGCTGTAGTTGAGACTTGGTGGCTGCCTGATGATACATGGGATAAATAAATTAAAGGTTATAAACTATTTAATAAAGATTAATCCATAACTAAGGGTGGGGGGGGTGGCAGTGTATATCAGTGATATGATTGTTTCAGAGCAAGTTGAAACAACTAGTTGGCCAGATATGGAAGCTCTCTGGGTAAAGATTAGCCCTCCCCACTCAGCTAAAATAAATTTAGGAGTATTATATAGGCCACCATCCACAAAATTACAAGAAGATGAGGAAATCCTAGCTTCTATTACATGGCCATGCCTATTGGGCAATGCTATTTTGGTAGGGGACTTTAACTTTCCAGGTATTAACTGGGAACTTCAAAAAGCATTTTCAAGTATAGAATCAAGATATCTGGATACCTTTAACCTTGCTGGTATGGACCAATTTGTTGCTACTAGCACTAGGGGGTCATCATATTTTAGATATAGTGTTAAGTGATATGGGTGAAAACATCATTGACTGTAATGTAAATCCCCCACTAGGGTCTAGTGACCACTGTATTGTTACTTTTCAGTACAAGGAGGAATTAGGTAAATGTACAGATACAACTGTACTCCAAAGGTACAATAGAGCTGATTTCAAGTCTATGAGACGCATACTTGAAGCCTGGGATTGGAAATCAGATATTGGTGCACAACCAGCTGATGTAATTTGGGGCAAATTAATTAATAAACTAAATGTATTGGTCCAAAGGTATGTGTCCATTACTAACAAATATAATGAGACAAAAATAAATGTTTCTCCACCTTGGTGGACCCCTCTAGTTAAATTATTAATTAAAGAAAAACATAGATGTTATCATTATGCTAAAAAAGCTAATACAGAAGAAAGCTGGGAAAAATATAAAATAAGCCAAAGGGTGGCTAAAAAAGGCATTTTGATAGCAAAAAGAAATTTTGAGTATACTTTAACTGCTAAAGTACATGATAATTATAAATCCTTCAATACTTGTGTAAATGGTAAAAAAAAGGTAAAAATTCATCTGTTGGACCCCTTAAAACCAACAATGGGGAAGTACAACCAATAATGGGTCACTAGCTGAGGAATTTAATAATTACTTCTCTACAGTTTTTAATGTGTCAACATTCTGCCAAACATGGGGCTGCCTTATTGCAGCCAAACTCTAGTTATTTAATTGATAGAGCCAATGTATTTATGAGACTCAACAAGTCAAGCAAAACAAGTCACCTGGACCAGATGGTATTCATCCTAGGATGTTAAAGGAACTAGCGGAGGTCTTGGTTGATCCTGTAACGCACTTGATCCAGTCATCTAGTGATACAGGAGAGGTCCCGGAAGCCTGGTGACAGGCAGCCATGATCCCTATACATAAGAAAGGATCATGGCAATTGGTGTCCAATTATAGGCCCATAAGATTGACCTCAGTGTTGGGTAAAATATTGGAAACTATAATAAAGGATTTTATTGTAGACTTCTTTGAAAAATCTGATAAGGATGATAAATCTCAACATGGTTTTAGAAAAGGGAGGTCATGCCAGACTAATCTATCGGAATTTTATAATAAGGTTAGCAAGTCAATTGATAAAGGTACTCCAGTCGATGCCATCTACCTGGACTTTACTAAGGCCTTTGATAAGGTCCCTCATGAGGAGTTAGTTAAAGTTATTCAACAACTTGATCTGCCAAATTGGATAGTTCTATGAATTAGGGCATGGTTGGCAGACTGGAAACAGAAAGTATGTGTTAGGGGTCAATTTTCTAGTCAATCTCATGTGACTAGTGGTGTCCCACAGGGATCAATGCTGGGGTCCTGCCTTTTCAATCTTTACATATCAACAATGCAGGTAAATCAGAATGTATGGTTGTCAAAATTTGCAGACGACACAAGACTTGTGGGAATAGTAAATAATAAAGCTGAATATAATATTCTTCAATCAGCTCTAAATGAACTGAAAATTTGGGCTTCCCAAAAACAATCTGCATTTAATGTAGATAAATGTTTCATTATTCATTTTGGAAATAATAATAGTTTCTTTAAATATAATATGGGAGGTAAAGTATCAAGGGTCTCAGTAGAAGAGTTAGATCTCGGGATTAATATTGGCAGCAACCTGGAATTTAGTACACACTGCAATAAGATTATAAAAAAATCTAGTAGTATTGCACACTGTATAAATAGACATATAGGATGCAAAGGAAGCGAAGTCATAGTCCCCTTGTATACTGCACTTGTGAGGCCCCATATGGAGTATTGCATGCAGTTTTGGGTACCTTATAAGAGACAGGATGTGGGATTACTTGAGAGGGTCCAGAGAAGAGTTACAAAAACTATTAGAGGATTTAAAGGACAGAGTTATGAGCTGAGGTAAAGTGCATTAGGATTGTATACACTTGAATATAGAAGAATGAGAGGGGACATGTGCCTGATTTTTAAGGCTCACAAAGATTGTTTTCTTTGGGACTGTATAGGGTTGAAGCATAGCAACCATGGACATATTACAAGAGCACATAGCCAGCAATTAGTTAAAGAGAAAACAAATACAATTAAGAGATGATTTTGGATAAATAATAGAGTTACACAAATATGGAATGTATTGCCCAGAGATGTGGCTGGTAGCAAAATAATATCTGAATTTAAAGCTAAATTCGATCAGTACTGCACTAATAAAGGAATCAAGGGCTACTTATAGGCTTTAGTGGTGAGCTTATGGACTTTGGTCTTCAACTGCTCTGTATTGTCAGTGAAATCAATGAAATTGTCAGTGAAATCAGTTGTACATTCTCAAGGTTTCCCTGGTAATGGACCTCTGGAGCTTTGCTCTCAAGGTCTCCGGTTACCACAGAAACTTTTCAACTGTACAACTGCCTTGTTGTGTATGATTGCTTATACACAAGCCTCTGTGTGTCCCCGGTGTTCTGGGTGGTGCTTTGACAGAGTGTAGTGCAGTCTGGTGTATGTGATTAGCAATCAGATTGTGCTATTTATTGAAATTGTTTCACCAGGACGGCACACTGAGCAAAAAGGTGCTTGTCTCCCAGTGTGGCATGGGGGTGAGGGTACAGTGGGAGATAACTCATAGGTAATCAGGAGTTACATATATGAGGAAAAACAGTATAACATAGCAAAGCACAATTACAGCAATACAGTAGACAGATTCAGTTGAACAGTTTACAGAGAAAGTTTCAGTTATGTAGTTGTAGGATACAATTGTATGATGGACTAGGGACAAGACAAAAAGTACAGTTCAACAACAACACTTTGCAGGCATAGATTATATTACAGAATGGGATAGTATTGGGTAGATGAGGTGTGACACTGGGTGGAGAAAATGTGAGGATCAGGCAGTGTCAAGGAGGGTTTAGGACAGGACAAGCCCATGTACTAGAAGTGCTGAAGTTAGTATAGATAAGCCAGTTTCCATAGCGTAAGCTAGGTGCCACTGGTCAGGCTACCTGGGGTATAGTGAGCTAATGGGGTACCCAAAGCACAGGAAAACTGGAACTGTTTTAAAACAAAGTAGAAATAAAGCTTGAGCAGTGATATGAGGGCACCAGTTATGGCTCGGTGTTCTGGGTGCTGCTTAGGCTCAAGAAAGCACAATCAGAGGGATGTGGTCAACTATCAGATTGTGCTACCTAGGGGTTTATGGAGGTAATGGGATGCCCTGTGTACACAGAAACTGAATTAAAACAAAGCAGAAATGTAGTTTTTGCAGTGATGTGAGGGCACCTGTTAGGTGGCTCCGGTGCTCGGGTGCTGGCTGCTTAGGCTGAAGAGAGCACAACTGGACAGATACTGTCAGCTATCAGATTGTGCTAGCTTGGGGGAATTTAAGGTAATTGGGGAACACAGTGTACAGTAAAACTGAAAAAAGTTAATAAAACAGAGAAGAAATAAAGCTTTTGCACTAATGTAAGGACAGGCGTTACATGGCCCCCGTGTTCTGGATGGTGCTTAGACCGAGGATAGTTCAATCAGACAAATGTGATCAGCTATCAGATTTTGCTTCCTGGGAGGATTTTGAGGTGATGAGGTTCTCAATGTTCAGCAAAACTGGAAATTAATTAAACAAAGTAGAATTAAAGCTTTTACAATAATGTAAGGATACCTGTAAATAAAAAAACTATACCACACTGATGACAGTGAAGTAGTAAAAATACAAGGTCCGTGGTTAGTAATTCCCGGTAATCCAATAAAACCACCTTACGACACATGTTGTTTTAAATTAGTTTCAGTTTATTAATACCCAAATAAGCCCCAACAAATTTACCTCTAACACGATTAAGTCTAAACAGCTGATAACTTTTTACCACCAAGGCTACAGGTGTGCTGAGGAAATAAAGCAGCATTTCCCATTCCTCTGGGTGACCCAAGTATCTATGGCAGCCATGATGGCTATTCCTCTTGGACACACTGGACATACAGTCTGTCTGATATTTATGCAGTGTTTGACAAGAAATGCAAAACAAGGCCAGCCCGCTGGCGCAGCGGTGAGATATCTGCTTGCGGTGCCAGCAACCAGGGTTTGGGATCTGATTTGGGTTGCTGGAGGGCTGGCTGAGGGAGAAGGATGGAGCAAACTAGGGACTGCTCTTCTTCTCCTCCGGGGGGGGGAGGGTGGGGACACCGTCCGGTGCTTGATGGACCCCTGGCGGAAGCTGGGGGTACCTCAGCTACCAGCACTTGCCAGGATTTTGGAGGTGGGGTGGACGCAGGACGTCATTGCACATCCCCACCCCTGCACACTCAAGGGGAAAAAATCCTGCTCCCACTGCCTGTATGATGCCTGCTCTGGCTGCTTAAGTGCTCATGGCCGACTCCTGCCTTTCCCACGTTACCAGCGCCCTTGTTCAAGGTGCTGGTACCCTGCCCTGGGTGGGGCAAGCCAGGGGGTTCAGAAAGGGCAGCTAAAAATGTGAGCAGCCGTAGTCAGAGGCCGTGATCAGGCAGATTGTCCTGGTGTGGGAAGCAGGGGGAAAAAAAAATAGAACAGGAAAAAAAAAAAAGAAATGCAAAACAAAGGAAATTTTCCAGTTTTCAGACACTGACCATAAAAAGCAAGAGCATAGGGTAATGAGATAGGGGCTGAGGATACACTTATCACAAGCTACATCTGTCAACAGTTGCTACATAAAATGTTTCATTTGACATTTGATTTAGACAAAAAACACATTATTTGTCACAGGTCATAAAGGGAACTTCCATTATTTTATTTTTTTAATTCAATAAGCTTTATTGATTTTTAGAACAGTAATACAGAAATACATCAAAATAAATAAAAGAAAATCATACAAAACCAGATACCCTTTAATTTAAGGAGTACTGTTACCCTCATTATAATATTTTGTATCAGATAGCTTATACATAGGTAGTTTGTGGCATTTCAACATTACAATCTGGTAACTAAATTTAGGTTTCAATAATAGTAATATGTTATAACCCCGGTAAGGCGTCACTTTAGATCTACAATTAACAGAGGGATAATAATATAAAGAAAAGGGTAAGAGAGTTAAAAAAAAAACAAGACAGACATCCTCCCCATCCCTCCCACCCTCTAAATCACTCTTCTCTCTAAGCTAATTTATCTCTATTCTTCTTTTTTCTTTTCTCAAATGGAACACCTTTAAGCACTGATCTTATCCATCTCCTTTAATTCTAGACAATATTCCCTCCAGTCCCAAGCCTTCTATTAGGTAGGGAATGGTACTCATTCAGTCAAATGTTCTTTGGGTTCTCTGCAATTAGCAGTGCCTCCAGGGTGCCCAATCTTTCAGTATACATACTTGATCGGTTGTTCATATTGGCAATATGCTTTTCAAGCTACAGGGCCAGTAGCATTTCTTTATGCCATTCCCATGTAGTAGGTGAAATGTCTGAGGCCCAGTGTCTCATAATTATAAGCTTGGCCACTGCAGAAACGAGAGCCATGTAGTACTTTCTTTGCTTCGAAGTTCCTACTGGGAAGATATTAAGTAAACATGTGTCTGGAGAGAACAGCGGGGTCAGTGCAAGGGTTGGGCACAACTAGGTTTGTATACTTCTCCAGAATATCTGAATTTTAGGACATGCCCACAGCATATGGCAGAGATCCCCACTCCTGCAGGAGCAGAGAGGGCAATAGGGAGTAAGTATCTTGCCCATTTGGTAGAGTTTTTGAGGAGTGCAGTATATGTTTTGCATTATATTGAACTGTATGAGCCTCAGATGGTCCTGTTTGATAAATCTATACAGATTGTTCCAGAGCTGTTGCCAAAAATCAGGTGTAAGTGGGAGAGATAGCGTTTCCGCCTAGTATTGGTTTATGCCCGATGGCAATCTCACATCAAGAGATTGCATTTCTTTATATACTGCAGATATTGGGTGTGGTTGCTTAGCAGAATCTAGCAGGGATGACAAAGCAATCCTAGGGGGTTCAAGGGCATTGTGTTTCTTTATAAACGGAGATACTGCATGCATAACTTGCCAATATTTAAAAGGGTGTCTACTAGCTTCCGGGAGTTTTTGCAAAAATTGATGATATGGTAATAGGTTACTATTGTCCATAAGGTCTTTAAGTTTAACACCTTTTAGTGCAGGCCAAAAGCTTAATGTAATAGGTTTCCTTTGAATCATGAAATGAGGGTTATTTAAAAGTGGTTGTTCCCCATCTACATGCCAATTTATGTTCAAACGGTGTTGCAATTGGTTTAAGGCTCTCAGAGACCATCCTATTGGGGAGTTTTTGACTGCAGGAGGAACATTTTTCAAGGGTAAATACAGTAGATACTGTAGTGAGCATGAGGTGGGAGACATAAGGGTCTCTTCTATACTTAACCATGCTGGAATGTAGGATTCTGGTTCCCTCTTTTATTCAGGTCATCATGCCAGGTAGCAAGTTTTGTGATATGGATTGCTCCATAATAGTGGAAGAAGGACGGAAGGGAGAGTCCTCCATGGGGTTTTGGGGCTGTCAGCTTGTGATACGCTCGTCTCACTGGTTTGTTTTTCCAGAGGAATTTATTAATTATACTCTTTAGTTCAGCAAACCACTTTTTAGGGAGGTAGGGGGCTAACATACTAAGAGGGTAAAGGATTCTAGGAAGGATATTCATTTTAACAATGTTAATTCTTCCCCATAGTGATATCTTCAAGGTGTTCCATTTTTCTAAATCTGCCTGAATTATTTTTATTAATTTGGTAAGGTTTTCCTTGACCATAGTGGAGAAGGATTTGAACATTTTTATACCCAAATATGTTATGCTTTTATTTTCCCATTGCAACCCAAATTGTTGTATGTCCCTTTTGAATAGTTTATGGTTCAAAGGGTAAATATAGAATTTAGTCAGATTTAACTTATAGTAGGCTACCTTGGCAAACATTTCAATTTCTTGTAATAGGATAGGATAGGAATAGTTGTGCTGGGGTTTGTTATATATATTAAAAGGTCATCTGCATACGCTGATATAAGGTGCAGCCTATTCCCAACCAGAATACCCTGCAAACCTTGATTTACAAGCATTTTACGAATAAAGTGGTCTATATAAAAGTTTAAAAGAAGTGGGGAGAGGGGACATCCCTGCCTGGTGCCTTGACTTAATGGAAAGGCTTCTGAGAGGCAGCCGTTGCACCAAATCCGAGATGTGGGGTTCGAGTAGAGCAGTTTAATCCAATTGCTAAATGTTTGTGGGATTCCATACTTGGAAAGTGCGGTGAATAGAAAAGACCATGAAACCTGGTCAAAGGCTTTTTCTGCATCCAAAGCTATTAAGGCAGCAGGTATAGGTAATTCACTAGCTATGGGAATAAGATGCAGTAATCGCCGCATGTGGTCACCTGAAGACCTTCCCGGCATGAACCCCACTTGCTCACTGTGGATTAGCACATCCATAAAGGGTCCCAGACAATTGGCAAGTATTTTGGCTAGTATCTTAACATCAGTGTTAAGAAGCGAGATAGGGCGGTAGTTTTCTACATAATGGAGGTCCCGGCCCAGTTTGGGGATAATAGTAATCAGGGCTTCAAGGTATGCATTTTCTGAGAGGCCTAATCCATACCATGAGTTAAAGACTCTTGTTAATAAGGGAGCAAGTTCCTCAGTGTATAGCTTATATAGGTTGGTAGGAAGGCCATTTGGACCTGATGATTTGTCTGGTGCTAGCTGTTTAATTGCTTCGTTACCTCCCATTCCATAATGGGGGAGTTCAGGGACTGATGTTTATCTTTGGGTATTGTTGGGAGCACTACCTGGTCTAAATAAATTTGAACCTGATCTATTGGGGTCTCCTCACTTTTACAGTGGTACAGCTCCTTATAATATTTGGCAAAACTTGACACAATCTCCTTTGGTTCTGTGATAAGGGGACCCCCTTTGTGTGGATAGAGCCCAGGTACCAAGCGGGCTGTGTCTACTTGCCTAAGTCTGTATGCTAGCAGTTTACTAGCCCGTTTACCCGCTTCTAAGTACTTTATCTGAACTCGTTTTAAGGATAATTCTGCTTTATGATAAACCAGGCCTGAGAATTGAGCATGTAATGTATGGAGTTTAGTCCACTCAGACTCTGGAAATTTTTGTTAATATTGATTCCAGTTTTTATTTCCTGAAGCAGGGTTTTTGTCTGGCTATCACCTTTTTTCTTTTGGGTCGCTGCTATTCGTATGCATTCCGCACGCAGGGCGCATTTCAGGGTTGACCAAATTATGTCTATTTTTGAGACAGACCCCTCATTAACACTCAGGAAGGAGGTGATGAAATTTTTAAAATGATTCTGCTTATGGGAGGGCTGAAGTAGTTGTGTATTCATTCTCCACAGGAAGTCACTTTTGACTTCACATCCAAATACTCCAACTATAGAGACAGGGAAGTGGTCTGATATTACTCGTGGGTGAATTACAGCCTCTACAATGTCGGGCAACATATGGGAGCTTACCAGTAAGTAGTCTATACATGAACACGTGTTATGGGGATGGGAGAAGAAGGTGTACTGTCGTTCTGGGGGGTTTAGTATCCTCCAGATGCCCAGGACGCCCAATCTGTCCATTAAGTCTTGCAAGGCTCTCTGAGCCGGAGAAGGGCCAACTTTCTTAGGGTCTGATTTGTCCAGTAATAATCAGGTCATGATGTTCCAGTCGCCTCCCAGCACCTTGGTTTGAGGGGGTATGGTGGGCACAATTCCTGCTAATTCAGTGAAAAAAGCCGGAGAGTCTCGGTTTGGACCATAAACCGATCCTACTGTTAGATAGTGCACACCCAAGCTACCACGTAGTATTATGTATCGCCTTGGCTATCCCATATTTCATGTTCGAGATTAAAGGGGACATTCTTATGAAATAGAATGGCTACACCACTTTTATTTGTAGAGTTTCCCGCCCCATAGGACTGTCCTACCCATCCTCTGCACCACAACGGAGCGTCCTCTCTCCTCAGGTGTGTTTCTTGTAAACAAATAATATCAGCTCTAAGGGATTTTAGGTGTCTGAGTATTACTTGTCATTTGGTTCTATCTTTGGCCCCCTTGATATTCCAGCTGATAATCTTAATAGGACCTGCCATTATTAATCAGGAAGGTCAGGTTTTCGATTTCCCTGGGGGGCATCAGATTTTGTGATGAGTGCTTAATGTCTCTATTATTTCTCCATGGGTATAAAGAGAGAGGAAGTGACTTAGTAAAATACCCCCACTATCCTACACATCAACTCTCAGTTCCAATGAACTAACTACTATTTGTTATGTCCAGTGATGTTAACCAACAAACAACCCAGAGGCTATTACCCCCCTGCCAGCCTCCGTCCCAACTCGCTAAACTGTCTGGTATTCACCTTACAATATCAACTCTGGCTGTTGTCCCTAAAAGATATCTATGAAGGGAAAGCATCTGTGGCTTTAATTAACAATATACTGGGCTATGGAGCACAGAAAATAATTAAAAACCTTCAAGATTGCCAGCAAGTCTCCAGGTTTAGATACAGGTATACCAGAGTTATGTAACTAAAGCTCTATTTGGGATAGTAATAAGCATTAGTCGAGGTCCCTGTGTGATGAGCTTGTTTTTCCCTTTTAATCCAGGCAGCATCTCGATTTGCAGCTCGTAGAAGCTTGACTACGCAAGCAGTGTCCTTATTCACCGTACGCAGCAATCCCTTCATTCCAAATATACTCCCTCAGATTGGGTCCGAGTCCCTCCAATTGCGACTTCAGTAGTATGCTGTTCTGCCCGTTAATTCGGAAATAGAAGTTACCCATGTTCTTCACAATGGGTACTGAACGAACACACGCTGCTTGCTGAAATGAAAAGAACATCTTGCTTTCATGCGATAGTAGCAGGCCAATCGTAGTGGAAATTATACCCCAAACGCTGGTATCACAACAGAGGTTAGTACGTGGGTGAGATCTGGAGTCCTCAAAGATCAGCTGAATGAATAGAAGAACTGCTGAAATTTATTCTCGGGCACCGTGGATTGCAGTCACAGTAGTTTTGGCACAAAAAAGCTGCCACTACATGCAGAGTTATGATGCTAGTACAGGCACTGAATCAAAATCGTTATGGCTCTGTGTGGAATTGAGGTGCCAAGGATGAAATGAGATTAGTGGCATAGGCACATATGGCTGCCGCCACTCTGAGGGAAGACAACGTATGGCAGGTTCATTATTTATTTAAACAAGTCTGGGAGTGCAGCTTTGAGCTCACTCTTAGCCTGCTCGAGGGCTTCAAAAGACTGCCACTGGTCGCCAAGCTTTACTTGCAGAGTAGCTGGGTATTTGACTCTGAAAGGCGTACTGGCTGCTATTAACTTTGTGATGAGTGGGTGGAGTTCCTGCCGCTTGACACGAACCGCATATGGTAGGTCCTGGGCAATTCTGATTTTTTTCCCTTCCCAGCAAATCTCTTGTAGCACCTTAGTCTTCGCTATGATGTGCTGCTTGTCTTGAAAGTTAAGCAATTTGAAGATGATGGGCCTCGGTATTGAACCAGGGGGTGGAGGTGGCCGGAGTGCTCGGTGGGCTCTTTCAATAACATAGGTCGAGCTGTTGGGGGAGGGTCCCGCAAGCTTATCACAGAGTCTCTGAATAAAAAGAATGGGGTTTGTACCTTCTTCTTTTTCCGGTATACCCATGATTATCAAATTGTTTCTGCGACTCCTCCCCTCAAGATCGGTAAGCTTGTCTTCCAACTTTTTAATTTTCCGATTTGCTAGTGTGTGGTCGAGCATGATTTTATCTATTTTTTTCTCCACCGATGTGAGGCGAGTTTCAGAATCAGTGACTCTAATATTTAACGAGTCAGTGGCTGCTTTTATTTGCTGGATTTCTTCGACCACGTTGTTGAGCGACTCCTGCATTGGCCTCATGATCTCTAAAAACTTGTCTTCCATTAATGGCGACGTGCCTGTCGGGGTAGAGGAAGCTTGAGCCTTAGGTCTTTTTGGGGCCTTGTTCTTCTCAGGAGACGGCGGTGGTGAATGTTGCGGGGGTGCTCTCCACATGAAGGCTTCCATCGTTGATATTTTTGTTGTCTCTCAGAGATTTTTCTTGATGGTATAAAGCTGGAATCTGCCTTTTCAGGTTGAATACACTGTTGTTTTGTGTGTTTTTAGCAAGCGAGATACGGAGCTACTGGGGGTTGCCACTGCTCTCTTAGGCTGCCATCACGTGACCGCCGGGAACTTCCATTATTAAAAATAACCTGTCTAGGAAGGCAGGAAAGCCAATGTCTCAAGACAAGAACATAGTGGATAGTTTTGACTCTTGCTTCAATTTATACATTTTGGACAAAAACAACATAACACAGGGAAATAGCCCAGAGAGCTCTGCACGTACCTTCTCATTCTGCTTGCACAGCTGTCTCGGCTGGCTAAATTTAAAAGTTTAGCCATGACCTTTTATTTTGCACAAAAAGGATAATGTGCTTTGTACAAAATATTTCTGTCAAGCACAGCACATTTGCCTTGATTAGAACATCTGATTGGATGCAAAACATGTACCTTCTCCCCATTCTAATACCGTTTTACCTGGCTTTAACATTTTAGTTAAAATCTGTTTTATAACACTTTTATAGCATTCTTGTCATGATATCACAGTATACATTTATAACACTTTTGTAGCATTTCTGCCATAATACAACATACCTGTTATGTAACCCCGCTGTTCTGGATGGTGCTTACACAGAGGGTAGCACAATCTGATGGATGTGATTAGCTATCACATTGTGTTGCCAGTGGGTATATTTATTTATTTAGTTTTTGTTGAGTGGATAGGTGCACTAAACAATTTAATACCTATTTTCAGGCATGACCTGGCAGAATTACACCATACCAACACAATGAGTGCAGTATAACAATAAAATACCAAACAAATACTATGAATGCAGTGCAACAATAAAACAACAAGATTAGGTGGACAATCAATGTACAATCTGCAGTACAAAATATCAGAATTAAGTTACCAGCACACTAACAATGATCAATAGGAATTACAGTAGTATTAAACAGCAGATATCAAAACTTTCACACAGTACATAAGGTGGACATAATACATCAAATTAAAAGGCACAGAGTGTCAAGTACAGGAATATGTACTATTGTCAGTGGACATCAGATGCTTGCGGAGTTCAGTTTTAATGATAGAATGAGATGGTGAGGAATGCAAGGTAAGGGGTAAAGAGTTCCAGTATTGAGGAACAAAGTAGGAAAAAGTCTGTGTACCCCTATTAGTGATGCATTTAGGTATAGCAGGTAGCTCAAGGTTGGAGGATCGGAGGGATACAATTGATCAGACTTTAAATATGGTCGCATGGGTGGCAGGGGTATCTAACCTAGAAACATAGACTTTGATGGCAGATAAGGACTGCTTGGCTCATCTAGTCTGCCCATTTCCCTACCTACAGGATAAGCTGCAGATCCTAGTTAACCAAGTCTGTTTCTTCCTGCCCCCCCACAAGAATTGCCTTATGTCTGTCCCGTGCATTCTTGAATTCTCCCATAGTTTTAGACCCCACAACCTCTCAAGAAGGCTGTTCCATGCATCCACCACCCTATCTGTGAAAAAATACTTTCTTACATTGCCCATGAGCTGTCCCCCCTCTGTCTTCAAATTGTGTCCCCTTGTTCTTGGACATCTCTTTTTCAGAAAGATGCTACCCTCTTGGACTTTGTTGATTCCACTGAGGTACTTAAAAGTTTCTATCATGACCCCCTCTCCCTCCTTTCCCCAAGGGTATACATATTAAGCTCCTTTAGTCTCTCCTCATATGGCTTCTCTTGCAGATCCTGCACCATTTTAGTTGCCCTCCTCTGGACTGCCTCCATCCTGTCTATGTCCTTGCGGAGGTGGGGTCTCCAGAACTGGAAGCAGTACTCCAGATGGGGTCTCACCCACTGTTTGTACAGAGAGATAACAACTTCCTGTTTTCTGCTGGTGATGCCTCTCCCTATGCATCCCAGTATCCCCCCAACACTCTCTACTGCCTTCTTACATTGTTTGCTAACCTTAAGGTCATCTGATATCATTACCCCAGGTCCATTTCCATTTCTGAATTGAATCCAAGCTGACATACTTCTGAGCATTCCTCCAACATTGCTAAGTTCCTTCTCATCCTTTACACACCTCCTTGTGTATCAACCTTGTTGCAGATCTTTGTGTCATCTGCAAAGAGGCATGCTTTTCCTTCCAGTTCATCTGCAATGGCACTTATAAAGACATTAAAAAGGACTGGACCCAGTTCTGAACCCTGCAGTACCCCACTAGTAACTCCCCTTTCTTCAGAGTAGACTCCATTTACAATTAACTTCTATGTCCTATCATCCAGCCAATATTGTACCCAGGCTACCACCCTGGGACCCACTCCCAGGCTGGTTAATTTGTTTATTAATCTTTTGTGTGGGACTGTGTCAAATGCCTTGCTAAAGTCTAGGTAGGCCGTGTCCAAAGCCCCTCCCCCATCAACTACTTTGGTCACCCAGTCAAAGAAATTAATTAGATTCGTCTGACATGACCTTCCTGCTGTGAATCCATGCTGCCTTGGGTCCTGTGCCCCACTGGCCTCTAGGTAGTCAGCAATTCTTTCCTTCAGAAGTGATTCCATCACTTTCCCTACCACAGAGGTCAAACTGACAGGTCTATAGTTTCCTGCCTCTGTCTTGCTCCCACTTTTGTGAAGGGGACTCACATCTGCCTTTCTCCAGTCCTCAGGTACCACCCCATCCTCCCATGATTTATTAAAAAGGGTAGTCAGTGGTGTTACTAGTTCTCCCCTTAATTTTTTTAGAATTCAGTGGTGAATTCCATCAGGCCCCATTGCTTGGTCCACTTTCAGTTTTAGGAGTACTTTCAGAATACTTTCTTCTGTGAAAGGACTGGGATCGACCCCCACTCTCCAGAGTGCTTCTGTTAATTGGATAAGGTACCTCCCCTTCCTCCTGTTTTGTGACTACCGAGGGGAAGTGTTCATTCAGTATCCCTGCTTTTTTACCATCCCTCTCTGCCCAACCATCATCCATTCTATTCAGCTATCCCCCCCTTTGCATTTCTACACTCCCTGATGTGCATTTATAAGGTTTTATCCACCTTTTTAACTGAGTTGGCTATCTTTTCCTCAGTTTGGGCCTTTGATATACTGACTTTCCTCTCTGCTTCCTTCTGCCTTAACTGGTACAGTTCTCTGTCCTGCTCCTCCTGTGTTTTCTAATACTTCCTAAATGCTATCTTTTTCTCCCTAACCTTCCTCACCACCTTTTTTAAGAACCATAGTGGCTTTTTCTTTCATTTGTATTTATTTGCTTCACACAAGCTTGTTGCCTCTGTGACGGCAGTTTTGTTGGTTCCCCATTGTTGCTCTACCCCTCCTTCTAGCCTGTTTGCTGGTGCTTTCTAATGCACTCTCCCATCTTGCCAAAGTGAGCCCTCCTGAAGTCCAGTACCCTCACTTTTGTATGGCTTGGCCCTGTAGCTGAGTTTATCGTGAACCACACTGTTTGGTGGTCACTTGTTCCCAGATGGCTACCCACTTCTAGGTCTGAGATCCTCTCACTGTTCCCATTTGAGAGTATGAGTTCTAAGATTGCTTTCTTATGAGTGCATTCCAAAACTAGCTGTCTAAGGCATGCCCCCTGTTGTGCATTGAGAATGGCCCTGCTTTTGGATGTGGCTGCAGCAAAGGTGCTCCAGTTAATATCTGGCATATTCAGGTCCTCCATTAACAGTATCTCCCCTTTCTCTGCCATCCTAAGGATACCTTCTGTCATATCCTTGTCCATTTCCTCTCCCTGAGATGGGGGTCTGTATACAACCCCTGTGCGGATTGTGGTGCCATTTCCAGTCTCTAAGGTGACCCACAGTGCGTCCTCACCTCCCTGTTTTCTCTTTTGTTCTGTTGCTTTTATCCCTTCCCTTCCCTTGCATAGAGAGCTACTCCTCCCCTTCTTCTCCCCTCCCTGTCTCTCCTGTAGGTTGTGTACCCTGGTATGTTAACATCCCAGTTATGGTTCTCTGTGTACCATGTTTCTGTGACTGCTACAATAACCAGGCATCCCTCTTCCATCAAGGCCACCAGTTCAGGGATCTTGTTGCCCAGACTGCGGGCATCGCTATTCATTACCCTCCATTTTGTGATGGCCTTACTCCTTTTTGCCCCATCCCTGTCCTTATCGCCTTTGTCATTTTCTCCCTTCTTCCTATCGATGTCTCTGTCTTGGTGTTTACCTCACTTACTACCCTGATTTTTTTTGGGGGTGGGGGCTAGGATTTCCCTGCTCCTTTCCAGTTCCTCCACCTGACTGAATGAACATGTCAATAGTACACCCTTGGTGCATAGTGCATGACAGACATTGGAGATAACCACCATGGGTTACTACAGAGATCACTGTGGTGTGTGTCAACCTGTGCATGGATAAGGCAAAGCAACAAACCCCATTGTAGGCTGTGATTCATTTGAAGGGAATACATGAGCTAGGCTGCGAGAGGGGTGCCAATCCATATGTTAGACTGGGCAACAATGCTCCCTGAGCAATGGCAAGTCAAGCAGAAGCGGTAAGGGTATCAACGATTCTACGGACAAGCCCTAATTTCGAGTGTACTAGTTTATAGATATTGTTAATATGATGTGAAAAGTCTAAAGTAGGATCACGCATAATGCCAAGGTACTTTAAAAGATGTGACTTCTGTAAGGGAGTAACCATTAGAGCACAAAACAGCTAAATTAGTTGGATGGGCCTTAAGTTTAGGATGAGAGCCAAAGCACCTGGAGTAGATCTTACTTGCATTCAAAAGAAGCCTATTTCATGACAGCCATGTTTGAAATCCACCAAAGTTTTCATTAAGCAAATAATTCATCACATCATTGTTTTTTGAGCTTGTATAGACAGCCATATAATATGCATACAATAGTGTGGAACACTTAGAGATGGCTTTAGGGAGGTGATTGATAAAAATAGAAAATAGCAAAGGGCTCAAGATCCTTGAGGAACACCAGTTCCAACAGTAACATAGTCAGAAGTTGAGTTATTAAATTTCACAAACTGTTGCCTGTCATTGAGATAACTAGAGAACCAGGCTGAGACAGGAGAGGAGAAACTAACTGCAGTCAGTTTAGATAAGTTTAGATAAATCAATAGAGTGGGCTACCAAGTTGAAAGCCTAAGGTAAATCAATACAGGCTGTACCAGTGTACATACCCTTGTCTGTATAGCTGTTTTGTTATCATTAGTGAACTGTATAAGAGCAGTGGCGGTGCTATAGCCTGACCTGAAGCCATGCTATGCCTCAGATAAGAGCTTGTATACCATTGTAACAGCAGCGCTTTTACGGCGATGCTGTTATAGCGACACCAACCTGTCGACACCTGCCGTGTCGACTAGGTTATCGGAGCGATGTCAGTGTCACCAACTCTGGAGCTTGGCCACTCTCCTTTGACATCCGTGCCCCACCCCCCAAATTGAAATCTATAAGCCCGAGGGACATGGGGGGCCCAGTCCTCTCCCTCCCCCTACATGAACATCAAAATGGTGTCGGTGTGATCCCCACTTAGGGTCGGGACTTTGCAGTTTCGGGGATCTTGCAGACCATGTGTCACTGTGGGGGAGGTCAGTGATATTCATATCACTGCAGCATGGTGGAACCAATAACAACTTATGTTTTTGTAGGTAATCAGTGATCTGCTGGGGAACTAATTTTTCAAGGATCTTATTTAGAGCTGGCAGGATATCAATAGGATGATGGAGGTAAGTGGGTGCCCAGTGCACACAAAACCTGAAAACAAATAAAAACAAAGTAGAAATATGGCTTTTGCTATGATGTAAGGGCATCTGTTAGGTGGCTTAAGTGTTCTGCATGTTGCTTAGACAGATTATAACACATCTTGATGGATGTGATTAGCTATCAGATTAAATACCTGGAGTTATACTGATGTAATGGGGAAACCAGTATACAGTAAAACTATAAGTAATTAAAACAAAGTAGAAATAAAGCTTTTACAGTTATGTAAGGACACCTGTTATGTGGCCCTGGTGTTCAGTGTGGTACTTAGGCTGAGGGCAGCACAATCTGAGTGTGTGATTAGCTATCACATAGTGCTGCCTGGGGGGGCTATTGAAGTAATGTGGTACCCAGCTTACAGTGCAACTGAAAATGCTTTAAAACACAGTAGAAATAAAGCCTGTCACTGGCCCAAAGGTGCTGAGGGTTGAGGTGCTGGACACCACACCTCACGCCACGCCGGTGACATGGGTTCGTGAACAGATCCGAGACGTCAGGGGTCAGCAGGGGAGGAAAAGGACTGAGCATCCGGAGGACTGCTCTCCTCTCCCGGGGTGGGTTGCAGTGGAATCTTGGCATTGTAGCGGCCTCTAGTGGAGACCAGAGGAAGGCACAGTCGTCAGGATGCAGGAAGGGGTGGGGCATTGGCAGGCTCCAGCGGCATGAGATTCTTAGGAATTGCCATGCAGGAAGCCATTGCATGCTGCCTCCAGTGGGGGAACAACAGAGGAAAAACCCTTACCATGCCAGTAGGTGATGGTATGGATCAGTGATGGGGGCCCCATGACCAATGCTGGGCCATCCATCCTGGTGCTCCCGATCTCCCTCCGCCTCTCCAGTCACTCCATTGGATTGTAGATAGAGCACTGGAGGGGTTGGAAGTCCCACCCCGAGGGATTCAGAACCGGGGGATCAAGTGTCCAGATGACATTGGAGGAGGGATCCAGGACTGGTGAGGACTAGAGTCAGGGGCTTCAGGTGGGCAGCAGAGCTACCACCAAGACTCTACTCCTGAGAGAGTCTATCAGGGTAAGTGAGAAACTAAAGTAAAAAATAATAATAATAATAATAATGCCTGTGAAAGCCAGTGTGGTGGTGTGGAGGGCTGAAGCACTGAGCATGTCACCTCCTGGCATGTCGGTGTCCAGGGATCAGAAATGGATATGGGTCACTCAGGGGCTGGCCGAGTGAAAGAGAATTAAGCATCTGTAGGACTACTGTCCAACCTCAGGGAAGGGGGTTGCCATGTCTCACTGTTGACTGCCACCTGGAGGTATTTGAGTGGCAGCACAGGCATGTCACACAATGGGAAGGGATCCTATGTACAAAGCACTGGGGGGGGGGTTCTGGGGGTTCTTTATTTTTTTTTTAATTGTTTAACCAGGAGTAGCACACTAAGCTGAAAGTTTGTTTTACAGGAGTGTCCTGGGAGCATAGGGAAGTTAAGAGACTTGCTCAGAGTCACACAGTATGCAAGTGGAAGCTGTGGGATTCAAACCCAAGTCTGATCTGCTGGATGTTACCAGATTTGCAGCTCAGACTCTTAAACCACTGCACTATACTGCCTCCCTTTCTGTGTTCTGTGGATATAGAGCATGCGCATTGTGCTCATTGCACATCTGTGGGATCACGTAGAAAACAGGAGAAAGACAGAAGGATGGGATTTGTGAAGCTCAGCCCATTGTATTGTGGCCTGCTGTGCCATTCCAGTCCAGGATAGCTATGGGTCTGGATATGTGACCCAGAGAAAGGACGGTCCTTCCCCTGGCCCTACCCTGGGGAAGGATCCATGGGAGATAGGACTCTGTGATTGAGAGGAGGTAAGAGACCGCCGCAAGTACACAGGGACAGGACTGAGAAGCTGCCCACTCTGTCTAAAGAGGATAAAAACCTTTACGGAAAAAACAAACAAAAGCTTATACAATGATGTAAGGCACCAATGAAGTGGCTTCAGTGCTCTGGGTGCTGTGTAGGCTGAGAGTAGTGCAAGCTGACAGATGCAGTTAGCTATCAGATTATGCTACGTGGTGTATATTTGAGGTAATGAGGTACCCAATGTACAGTAAAACTGAAAAGTAATCAAAATAAAGTGGAAATAAAGCTTGTGCAGTGATATAAAGTCATCTGTTATGTGGACCTGTGTTCAGGGTAGAGCTTAAATAGACCATAGTGAAATCTGGCAGATGCAATTAGCTCTCAGTTTGTGCTGCTGGGGGAGATGTTGAGGTATCGAGGTGCCCAGTGTACAGTAAAATTATAAATGAGTTAAAACAAAGTAAAAATAAAGCTTGTGTAGTAATCTAATTGCATCTGTTATATTTCTTCAGTGTTCTGAGTGTTACTTAGGCTGAGGGTAGCACAATCTGATAGATGTGATCAGCTACCAGATTGTGCTACCTCTGGGGCTATTGAGGTAATATGGTACCCCGTTTACAGTACAACTAAAAATGCATTCAATGCAGAAATAAGTGCCTCAGGTCCGAGTAAATGCTGAACTAACCGTTCCGATGAGGTAATGGCTTCCTCTGTACCAACACACCCTGAGCTGGTTGCTAAGTTGAAAGCATCTGCGAAGCTGACTTTGCGATCAAGCAAAGCTGTCTTACAAGGATTCCAGGAGGAATCTCGTTCCTCATTTCAGAAAGTCCAGGGTTCATTGGCTGACATTTCCTTGAGATGTTCCCAGATAGAGAAGAAACTGCAAAATTGTGATGAGCATATGACTACAGTGGCGAAGAACACAAAAAGCTGACTGAATGGATAATGACTCTAGCAGGTGCAGTGAACGCATCCCTACATGAGCAACTTTTCAATATTTCAAAGTTTGAAACAATTGAAAATACCTTATTGCTAAAAAATCTTCGGCTGATAGGTTTATCAGCAGATATTTCTGGGGCTGAGCTGAAGTCACAACTGGAACATACAGTATCATTACCACTGTTTTCACTTTGGATTCCCCTTTAATTTTCTGACCACAATCAAGACACTCGAAGAGGAGCTTAGGAGCTAGATATATGTTATTTGTACTCTTTCACCTATTCTACAATGTAACCATATTCTTCAGCTAGCCAGGCAGAGGAAGGGATTTCAATATGAGGGCAGAAATCTCCATTTGTATCCAGATTTTTGTTGGATTACGCAACGGAGGAGCAAATGCTTCTTAGCGGACAAAGCAGAGTTTATTCAGGCCAATATTATGGCTGTCTTACAAGCTAAATCAAAGCGTAAAGTGAGTTTCCAAGGGAAGAAATATTTTTTCTTGGACTTAGATGCAGTCCATGAATTCTTTGAAAAGGATGTTGCTATTCCTGCAGAATTGGGATCAGATTTAAAAGATGAAGAGGACGTGGATGCCACTCAGTATGTTCCTATGACCTGAATTTATTTTCTCCTCTGTTGGAAATATTGTTTTTCGTTGATTGTAATCCGTGGACACTTTATGGATTGATAGACTGTATTAAAACATTAAGAATTCCAGATTGTTTTGCTAAAATTACTTTTTATTAATTATTTTAGTGTGATGTTAAAGCTTGGAGCATGAAACAAAAATGAAAATTATTTGTTAATTTACAAGGCTTCAAAATACTTACTTGAATAATTAATAAAATACTTTTACCCACTCTAAAAAGTTTTAAAAAATATGCTTTCGTAGGTTGACTGCAAATGACTTATTATCAATATGTTTTTCTGTTTAATGAAATACAGTTATTATTTTTTTTGTCTGGAATATAAAAATAAAGTATAAAAAAATGCAGAAATAAAGCTTGTGCAGTGGTGTTGGGGCACCAGTTATTTTATTTTTATTTATTTATTTATTTATTGAATACAATCAGAATTAATACCTTTGAGTCAGAGACTCCTTTACAAAGGCTCCACGTCATAGAAAACAATACAGAGCATACAGTGTACAAACATCACAATATAAATAGTAGTGTGGGAAATATCACACCTTATGAAAGATACATGGGAGATTACAACAACTGGATGTGTTACAGGATAATTTCAACAATCAAAGACAATACAGTGCAATGGCAAAATACAATAAATACAGTAACAGCAGCAGCGCTCTAGAAGCAGGACCAAATGGGTCCATTGTCATGGCAGTGGAGGCAGTATAGCATAGTGGTTTAAGGCTCTGAGCTGCAAATTTGGAGATCTGGGTTTGAGTCACACAGCAACCTCTTGCATACTGTATGACCCTGAGCAAGACACTTAACTGCCCTGTGCTCCCAGGTTGCACCTGTAAACAAGCTTTCAGCTTAGTGTGTCTCACCTGGTTAAACAACTGGAAAAAAAAATAAGTTATATGTCATGGGTAGGTCAGGTACAGTTACAAGTGGAGTCACACAAGATATTGATATGGAGAAGGGATTTGAACAATCCTAGGGTAGGAGCCAGGAGAACTGGTATGGGCAGTTAGTTGCCAGTTGGGGGCGCTATATCTGAAAGTTCTTTGCCCCAAGGAGATTTTGCAGCAGGGAACCTGGTAGGGTGATTTCTCAGCGTGACGTTTGCATCTGGTGCTGTTTGGGGGGGGCTTCACAACAGCTGGGGGTGTGAGACCACACATTATTTTCTTGGCAAGGAGACAGGTCTGGCACTTTAGGCGATCATCGAAATTAAGCCAGTTTGTACTGGTATATAGCGTACATGTTATGTGGCCTGGTGTTCTGAGTGCTGCTTAAGCGGAGCATAGTGCAGTCTGATATGTAGTTAGCTTTCAAATTAAGCTCCCTGGGGTGTACAGTATCAAGGTAATGAGATTCCCAAAACACATCAAAACAGAAAACTAATTAAAAGTAAGTAGAAATAAAGCTTGTGCGGTGATGTATGCCAAGTCAAGTCAAGTCATGTTTATTTATAAAGTGCCTTTCAAAATCAAGGCGCTGTACAAAAATATATAGAACAGCAAAATCCAAGCATTAAAACAATCATGACTAAAAAGAATAAGCCAGGGTAAAAAGATATGTCTTTCAAGCAGTTTTAAAACTGTCAATGGTTGGGCATTCTCTTAACCAGCGAGGTAGAGAATTCCACAGGGTTGGAGCCGAAAAGGCAAAAGCACGAGATCCCGATAACTTCAAACAAACCCTGGGCATCTCTAGCAATCCCTCACTGGCGGAATGGAGAGGATGGAGGGGGCAATAGGGAACCAGAAGATCTTTCAGGTACCGGTCCCTGGTCGTAGGGCTTTAAAGGTTAGTAAACCAACCTTAAAGGTGATCCGCCACTAACAGGCAGCGCAGTTCGCGGGCTAGGTAATGTGACTGGTTCTAAGAGTCCCAGTCAAAAGCCTGGCTGCAGCGTTCTGCACCAGCTGAAGGCAGCAGATATCGACCCTGGTAGCCCTAGGTAGAGGGAATTGCAGTAGTCCAGACGGTAGTGACAAAGGCGTGGACCAAAATTGGAAGGTCCGCCCGGGGAATCAGATGTTTCACCCGGGCTATATTCCTCAGATGGTAAAAAGAGGATTTGACAACAGCTGACACCTGAGATTTCAGGGTCAGACCATCATCAAAAATAACGTCCAGATTTCGCACCTGTTGAGAGGTAGAGAGTGGTACGCCACCAAGTATTAAACCTGATAGCTGTCCAGCACCATAACCCACCCCAGGACAACCTGGATCCACGACCAATACCTCAGTCTTATCCAGATTGAGCCTCAACCAGCTCGAACTCATCCAAATTCTGATCTCATCCAGGCAGTTATTAAGTACAAAGAGTGCATTACTCTGACCGGGGAGAAAGGACAGGTACAGCTGAGCATCATCTGCATAGCAGTGAAAACTCAAACTGTATCACCTGATGATTTCTCCCAATGGCAGCATATACACTGCAAACAACATGGGAGCTAAAATGGAGCCCTGTGATACCACACACGGCAGGGAGAAAGCGTTAGAGGAATAAATTCCGGTGACAACACTCTGAGACCTGCCAGTGAGGTAAGAACAAAACCATTTGTGGACTGTACCAGACAGCCCACAAAAGACCCGCAGTCGCTCCAATAGCACCCCATGGTCTACAGTGTCAAATGCAGCAGATAGATCAAGAAGGACCAGAATGGTACAAGCCTTTCAATCTCTGGCCATTAGAAGGTCGCTCAATACCCGAACAAGGGCAGTCTCAGTACTATGCCTTTTCCTGAAGCCAGACTGGAGAGTATCATAGACATTATGAGATGTAAGATGATCATCCAGTTGCAATGCAACTGCCTTTTCAATAACCTTACCAACAAATGGCAGGTTAGAGATAGGCCGGTAGTTAGCTAGACAGTCTGGGTCCAAGGAGGTTTTTTTTAGGAGTGGTCGAACTACTGCCTCTTTAAGGGGTCAGGAAAAAAAACCCTCTCCAAGGATTTCCAGATAATGTCAGCAAGGATTGGGTAGATAACTTCTACACAACCTACTAACAGCGGTGTAGGACCCGGATCCAAACTACAACTAGTTGGATGCATTGTTTGGATGATCTTCACAATGTCCACGAATTCCGGGTGGTGAAAATCTAACCAGACAGACCGAGGATAAGACACCACCAGTCATCCACCACAATCCCCGGTAGGAGAGGTCGGACCGATGCCAGACCTGATGCTGGCAACCTTATCTGCAAAGAAGCAAGCGAACTCCTCGCATCTAAGCTGAGAAAAGGCTTCTCTAGGCTGAAGACAGACCGGATTGCACAGTCTGTCCACAGTCCAGAAAAGCTGAGCCGGTCGATTCTTTGCAGCAGAAATCTCTCTGGACAGGAATTCTGCCTTCTTAAGAGTGATTTCTGATTGGTAGCTATCACAATGGGCCAACAATCTAAGCCTGTCAGCATCAAGGCCCGATTTCCGCCAGGCTCTCTCCAGCCTTCGGCCTACTCACCTTGATTCCTTCAAGGAGCCATCAAACCATGGACTCCTTGGACGGATGGTGAGAGGCCGAACACGAACGGAGAATTTGGGCACCTGTTATGTGGCCCCAGTATTTAGGGTTATGCTTCAAGAGTAGCACAATCTGTCAGATGAGATCTGCTACTGGATTGTGTTGCCTCTGGGAGAATTTACATTGTGGGGTACCCAGTGAACAGGAACACTGAAAATAAATTTACAGAAGTAGAAATAAAGCTTTTGCAGTAATGTAAGGGCACCTGTAATGTGACTCTGGTGTTCAGGGTGGTGCTTAGGTAAGGTAGCAAAATCATTCGGTTATCAGATTGTGCTTTCTGGAAGATTTTTGAGGCAGTGGGGTACCCAGTGCACAAAACTAAAAATGAATTAAAACAAAATAGTACTAAAGCTTTTGCAGTAATGTAAGGACACCTGTTATGTGGCCCAATGTTCAGGGTAGTGCTTAGGCTGAGGGTAGTGCAATCTTGGCAGATGTGCTCAGCTATCAGACTGTGCTACCTGGGGGAATTTCGAAGTATTGGGGAATCCGGTATACAGTAAAACTGAAAAGTAATTAAAGCAAAGTAGAAATAAAGCATTTTCAGTAATGTAAGGGCACCTGTTATGTGCCCCAGTGTTCAGGGACGTGCTTAGACAATGCAACCTGACAGATGCGGTTAACCATCAGATGATGCTGCTTGGGGAGATATTGAGGTATTGGGGTACCCAGTGTACGTGAAAACTAAAAAGTAATTCAAGTAAAGTGGACGTAAAGCTTGTGCATTAATATACCAGCATCTGTTATATGGCTTTAGTGTTCTGGGTGCTGCTTAGGCTAAGAATAGCACAGTCTGATGGACACAGTTGCTATCAGGTTGTATAGAAACATAGAAACTGATGGCTGATAAGGACCGCTAGGCCCATCTAGTATGCCCATTTTCTCTGCCTACCCTAAAAGATGCAGACCCTACTTGATCTCTGGCTTTACCTCCTTATTTCTATTGCTAGGGTTCCCCTATGCCTGTCCCATGCATGCTTGAATTCCTCCACTGTGTTTGCCTCCACCACCTCTGTTGGGAGGCTGTTCCATGCATCTACCACCCTTTCTGTGAATAAATACTTCCTCACACTGCCCCTTAGTCTACCCCCTTCAAACTTCATGTCATGTCCCCTCGTTCCTGGACATCTACTTTTCTGAAGGATGTTACCCTATTTATGCCTTTTAGATATTTGTATTTTTTTTTTTCATATCTCCTCTGTCTCTCTTCTCCTCCAGGGTATACATATTGAGGTCTCCCAGTCTCTCATCATATGACCTTTGGTACAGGCTGTGCACCATCTTCACTGCCCTTCTTTGAACTGCATGCACCCTGTCTGTGTCCTTCTGGAGATGCAGCCCCCAGACCTGGACACTGTATTCCAAATGAGGCCTCACCAATGATCTGTACAGTGACATCACCACCTCCTTCCTTCTGCTGGTGATACCTCTCCCTATGCACCCCATCATCCCACTGGCTCTCCCCACAGCCTTGGCACATTGTTTAGCCACCTTTAGGGCACCAGATACGATTACCCCCAAATCCCTTTCCTGTTTGGTGACCATCAGTTTCTCCCTCCCCATTATGTAATCTTCCCTGGGTTCTTGTGCCCCAAATGCATGATTTTGCACTTTTTCACATTAAATCTCAACTATCACACTCTGGACCATTCCTCCAGTTTACCTAGGGCCCTCCTCATTTTTTCCACCCCTCCTGGAGTGTCCACCCTGTTGCAGATCTTAGTGTCATCCGCAAAGAGGTCCACATTCCCCTCCAGCCCCTCAGCAATGTCACTTATAAAGACATTAAACAGGACTGGGCCCAGGACTGATCTCTGTGATACTACGCTGGTCACCCTATTTTTCTCAGATTGAGCACCATTTACCATGCCTGTCTGTCTTCTGTCACTCAACCAGTTCCTAACCCAGTTTACCACCTTGTGACCCACTCCTAGCTGCCCAGCTTGTTCACAAGACTTGTATGTGGAACGGCCTTACTGCAGTCCAGGTAGGCCACGTCCACCACTCCCTCTGATCTATGACCTCAGTCACCAAGTGAAAGAAATCAATTACATTTGTTTGACATGATCTGCCCACTGTGTATACCTTGGGGACTTTAATTGATGGAGTACCCAATGTTCATTAAAACTGAAAAGTAATTGATGTAGAAACAAACCTTTTAAAGTACTGTAAGGACACCTGCTATGTGACCCTGGTGTTCTGGTTGGTGCCTAGACAGAGGGTAATACAGTCTGACGGATCCAATCAGCTATCAGATTGTGCTAGCTGGAGGAATACTGAGGTAATGGGGCACCCAATGTACCTGTAGACTGAAAATTAATTAAATCAGAGTAGAAATAAAGCTTTTACAGTGATGTAAAGTCACCTGCTATATGACCCCACTGTTCAGGGTGGTGCTTAGACAGAGAGTAGTGCAATCTGACAGATGTGATCAGCTATCAGACTGTGCCCTGGGGGATTTTGAGGTAATGGGGAACCCACATATGCAGTAAAACTTAAATGTAATTGAAGCAAACAGAATTAAAGCTTATTCAACAATGTAAGGGTATCTGTTATGTGGCTTCGGTGTTCTGGGTGCTTCTTAGGCAGGAGGGGTAGTGCAATCAGATGGATATGATCCGTTATCAGATTGTCCTTTCTGCAGGTATATTGAGGTAATGGGGCACCCAATGTACACAAAAACTGGAAATGAATTAAAACAAAGCAGAAATAAAGATTTTGCAGTAGTGTAAGAGCATGTGGTAAGCAGTTCTGGTTTCAGGATGGTGCTTATCAGCGGGTATTGCAATCTGACATTTAATCAGCTAAGTAGCGTTGTGCATTGCCCTAGTAGAGTACCTCTGTGGAGGCACTCCTAGTGCTGTTGAAGGGAAGCTTCCTTTATTTGTCCAGCACCATTACTTAAAAACAGATGACACAGATAAGAGGAGTCATTGGCTGTATTGTACATATCACCAGTGACAGGCACGAGCCCATCAGAATCTTTTAGAATGGCTGATGAGCTATACCGTTGCTTCTTTTGGTTATCCTGCACCTTCTATGTTGCTACAATCAGTGTGTTTACATACAGTTTTTATGACTGACAAACTGAATTTCTTTTGGGTGTTTTGGGGCATATCCTGGTAACAAAACCTGCATGTAAAAACATAGTTTGCTGGCAACCACTGTTATCCAGCGAATGCATTTTCGGGATAAAGTATTCTGGTAAAACCGCATTTGCTGGCTAACTGTGCTGGCTATTTCATTTTTATTTTATACTGCAAAGTCGATGAACACAAGTGCTCATTTTTGCAAACGTCCAGTTTCAAAAATAAGAAAATACACAGATTTCAGAATACAACTAGATACAAATTACAAGGCAACTAAACAAACACTTAAATAAAAATCATTTACAACATTTACAAACTGAAACTGCAAATAATTTCTGTTCAAGTAATCCTTTAAAACCAACAACTCTACAACAGTTAATAATATAACTAGGTAACTGATTATATAACCTAGTAGTTTTAAACTGCACATAATTTTGTGCAAATTTAGTTCTAAACAAAGGTAGTTTAAATTGCTTTTTAAAACTAGGCATAGTAAAGGTGGAAGAAATATTGCTAGGAAACATACTTGTAACACTGTTTGGAACAAGACCTAATTGAATTTTATGTAAAAATATCAATGCTCGAAGATTAGGTAAAGACCCGAGGGTAAACGTCCAGATTTCTCATATAAAGTACAATGGTGTACATAAATGGATTGAATGATTCCACTGCACACTTTCCAGGCTTCATGGTGCCTGTAGCACTTTCTTGATTGTGCTGGGAAATCCAGCACTGTTGATGGATGCGATCAGCTATCAGAAGGTATATAACAGTCGTATTTGAGAATGTGGCTGTTTCAGATATTCTGAGGTGGTTGAACCTATAATGTACTGTTCTTGGGTTGCTGGAACCAATAATTGATTCAGAACAATTGTGGACTGGGGGATTGAGAATTCAGGTAACACTGTCTCAAGCAAATGGGGTAATTCAGCATCTCCCAAGTTGCTTCTATCTAGGCAGAGATAGAGGGTTTATATTTTACTCAAGCCAACCCAAATCTTGTTTCAGATGTGGCACTTACATATATTTAAGTGGAGCATGTGATAGGCTAAAATGTACTCTCTGTGGGGAGATAGGTCATGCAATAATAAACTTCCCAAAGCCAAGATATTGCAACATGTGTGAAGAAGCCTCTCACACTTTTAAAGACTGCCCTTGGGCTTCTCATGATAACCTTACAAGCGCACAAGAAGATCAGGATGAAACTGTCTTGAATGCCCAAAACAGAGCAGCCAGTAGTTCTGGTGGTCACAGAGAGACTTCATAAAACCAATCCCTGAATACATGCAAAGCTGTAACAGAAGGTGGACTAGGGCAACATGGCCCCTAGCTGGGTCCCAGTGATCAGATCAATTTAGATCCAGAAACAACAGTGACACAGACTTTGGCTGTTACAGAGAGGCAAGAAGAAGAATCAACTGCCCCAGAACTGCCAAAAACTGTTGTAGGGGACAGGACTAACACTCCAGAAACAGCAATGCCACCACCGGAGGAAGGATCATGGTCCCAAGTAAAAGTAGGAAGGCAAACAAGAAGTAAGACCATCAAAGGGTCTGAGGTGGAAAAACAAAAACCAGAAGGAAGATTGATAAGCAGAAATAGATATTCCACATTATACAAAAGGAAACAGTGTGCAGAGAATGATGGCGATTCAAATGGATCCTTGGTGGCATCATCTCAGCCAGAGCCCATGACTGACTTGGAGCATGGAGTAAACTAACCAAGTGCTTCTAGGAAGAAAAGTTGCAAGATGAAATCACCAGGAAAGGGGAAGAAAATCTCATAGCCTGACACCTCCCCAATCATATGTCCAGCAACCTAACTTTCTGCACCCTGAATGTCAATAGTATAAAGAACAATAAATGAAGACAGACTGTCTTTTCCATTTTGGAAAGAAATAATGCACAAGTAATTTTATTACAGGACACTAGACTGCATACGCTAAGAGAAATTACACAAACAACAAAGGAATGGAAGGGAGTATCTCCTTTTAGTCTCTAGGGGAGGACTTCTGTTCTGGAGTTGCTATTTTATGCAATAACATAAAAAATCAATGTTATTAAATTGAATGATTTGATACAAGGTAGAATTTTAATGATAGATGCAATCATACAGAATCAGGAGTGGAGGGTCATTAATATAGGTAACCCTCAAGTGAAGACTGAGAGAATAGAAGTAATAAAAAAATTCAGCCCTACCTACACACAGCAAAATCTATCATCCTTGGAGGAGATTTTAACTGTAATTACAGACCTTAAAGACAAAACAGGGAAAACTCAGAAACTATACTCAGACTCTAACTTTCTGAACTCCATGTGCAAAATGGTAAATTTAAAGGATAGGGGAATGGTAGGGACAACCCCCCTCCACACACTTATTTTAGAGGCAAATCATCTACAAGAATAGATTTTTTTTTATGTCAAACGGGGTACGGTAACCCCAATAGAAATCTCAGACCATTGTGCTTTATCTATTCACATAGGTATACAATGAAATAATCCAGGGAGCCACGCTCATTGGAACATTAACACAGCCATTTAAGAGGAGGAGGAGAAGGGAATAGAGGGACTTTTGGAAGTAATTAATGACAAACAGTCATTCTTTAAATTATATGAGGATCCTGCACACTGGTGGCTAGAAACAAAGACAGAGATCAAAAATGTTTGTAAATCAAGGGCCAAATCTGATAATAAGGGAAAATACCTCCAATATTTAGAAAAATGAAAACAATTATAAAAATTGGGCTCTTTGCAGACAGAATTTAATTTAGATTACTCCAATCAAATAACACAAATAAAGAAAGAAATGTCAAATTTTCAGTATGATAGGTCGACCTCTTTGTTCTTAGAACAAAAGTATTGTATGAAAGGCAATGCTAGGTAATAAACCCATACGACAATTGGAAGCAAAGGAACGAGTCCAAGTACATGTCTACCCTGTGTAATACAGATGGATTAAGAGTGGAACGCAATCAGGAAATCTTAGGCATAGCAGCAGGTCCCTCCAGAAATCTTTTTGGACAGGCTGTGAAAACACCACCAGAGATAGAAAAGTTTTTACAAAACCTGGACATCCTCCCACTCATGCAGGAGGAAAAAAATGAACTTATACGTGCCATAGAGGAAGCAGAAGCATGCAATGTAATAGAGAATCTAAAAAACACAGTAAACCCAGGACCTGATGGGATACCCAATGAATTCTACAAAAATACTAAAAATATAATGTGTAAACACCTTTCAGTAGTGTATAATAGAATTCTGCAAGGAACTTTCCACTTCCAACCCTGTCTGGCAGATTTTCTTACACAAGAAAAATGATAAAGAAAGAGTAAATAATTGGAGGCCTATCAGCCTGGTAAATAGAGATGGCAAAATCTTGTGTATAAGATTAGCAAAAATAGCAGGATCAGTAGTTAGTACCACATAAACATGTGCAATGCCCAACAGATCAATGTTGGATAACTTAAAGTTAGAGAGGTCTTTGACTCTCCGCAGTCTGAAGGGTATATGATTACTTTAGATCAGTGCAAAGCATTTGATCAAGTCTCACACGATTACCTGTTCAGTGTACTACAAAATTATAGCATCCCAAGTAAGTTCATCACATGGATCCAAGTGATATATAGTCAAGCATCCATGACACCGTTTGTAAATGGCATAATGGGGCCACACATTAAAATAAAAAAAGGAGTAAGACAGGGTTGCCTCTTGAGCCCCCTGCTGTACATCTTCTCTATAGATCCCCTATTAAGAAAATTAAACAGCCTTCAATCAATTAAACACATAGCAGGACCAGGAAACATGGATTTCCCGTGTGCCACAACATATGCAGACCATGTCTGCCTTATGGTACCTGATGAATTTTCAATAACTCAGGCAGTCAAAATTATTCATGAGTTTTCTGTAACCTCTGGGTCACACTTAAATAAAGAGAAAGGCAGGGGGATAAAATTAGCACAGCAAGATGCTGGGTCAACAACAGAAGTAGAAGGGATAACAATAGAAGCCAGAAAACTAAAATTATTAGGAATTATCTTGGAGATGGGAACCCCGCTGAGAAGAACTGGACAGAAAAACTAAATATAGCAAAAGAAAAAGTGGCATATGCAAAAGTTACTCCACGTCTAGGCAAATAAAAGAGTTCATGTGCTTAAAGCTTTTATTATTCCAATACTGTTAACAGTAAGCTACATTTACCCACTACCTATAAAACAAGAGTCCAGGGGTTTTAATACATGCTTTCAATTATTATGAGGTAGTCATTTAAACCCGATAAAAACATCTATCACATATTGGCCTGTAAAACAAGGTAGGTTAAATATGCTTAACCCAGTCCCATTCTTTTTCACCATTTTTGTTCATTCAGACATCCTGCCCATTATTATAGGGCTCCAACAAGATTGGGTAAAGAGTCAAGCAAGATCTTGTCAATATTTCTTTGGCAAATGGACAGCACTCATATGAGGAGCATTTAAACAAATACCACAAGGGACCCCGGGGTATATTACAGAGATGTTTAGGAAAGTCAAGCAATGGGGGATCACCATTCCGATGTTACAGACCCATAGTAAGAAATCCTTGTATGCTCTAGTATTAAGCAAAAACATTCTAATTGGACTATTATTTAATACCCCATGGGGAATAGAAAACCAATGTTTAACAAAGCAACTAACAGACAACAGAGTTCCTTTCAAGATGTGGGATACCCTATGGATGTGTTGCCACTGAAAGTTAAATGTTAGGGGTAACCATGTACATAAAATCATGGAGGAAAGGTTTTGCTTAAGAGAATACTGCATAGTCCAGATAGAAACAATGGAGCATTTATTCTTGAGTTGTACGTACATCTCACAGCTTTGGAGTCTCATTGCAAACAAATGGAGAAACCCCATAGTGGCTAAACTGTCCTACACAGAGTTGGTATATGGCAAGTATGATGCAGCATGGAGCTGCTTCCACCCAGGGACACTAAGGGTTATATGAGCAATTTTTAAATGGTGTATCTGGCAGAACACATGCCACTTTGTTCTACAGCAAAAGAAAGTACCTTTGAATATTCTGACAGAGAAAATCACTCAGGAAGTGGCTTTAGTGAATAATAAAAAAATTCAATGCCACAAGCTGTAATAAAACAATGGTGGAGGGCACTCCCAGTTTTAATCTTTGAAGGGGAAATGAGTCAATATCTATATATCAGGTGCCCCATCACTCTCTGCTCTCCAACACATTACCTCCAAAAACCATATAAACGCTACAAACAGGTATCTGCCTCTATCTCTGAAATCAAATAAAGAGGCAGAAGACACTGCAGAGCAGGACTCTGCGGCACAGGAGCTAGCACAACAATACTCACCCAAATCAGGAACCAAAACTAAACAAGCACAAAGGAAATCCAAAAACTTCTGATCATAGGAGACTCCATGATTCGGGGAGTTGATACCCATCTCCAGCCAGGGTGATGGTCAGATGTCTCCAGGTACATCAGCATGGAGAGACACTGACCGCATTACAAAATTGTTCACAAAGCAGGAGAAAACATTGATGTCCTAGTACACATAGGGACTAATGATCTCGCCAGCCGGTCAGTTGTGGAGACCAAGGAACACCTGACTAAGCTGGGTGACAAACTATCATCTATTTCATCCGGCATCTCCTTCTCTGAGATCCTGCCAGTCTGGGAGAAGGGAGCAGATGGACGGAAGGTCAGAGAAGGGAGATAGGGAGCTAAACACGTGGCTCAAGGACTGGTGCAAGGAAAAGGACACAGATTTGTAGGAACTGGCAACAGTTCTGGGAGCGAAAGTTCTTTAAATTTGATGGACTGCATCTGACTAAAGAGGAGTCAGTGCATTGGGGCAGAAGTTTGACGCCTTTGCAGAATATTTAAACTAGCAATGGGGAGAGGGTGCAGCACCCATACGTAATGGGAAGAACACCCTCCCCTCAGCTAGTGGTCAAACAGGAATTCAGCGTGTTTGCCATTCATTTGCATCACCAGGTAAGAAAAAGGTTTGTCTCCCCATACGATGCAGGGGTAATGCCAAACTTCACCCAACAACTAACACACCAAAATCTGGCCAATGGAAAATCATGTACACAAATGCTCACAGCCTGGGAAATAAGATCCCAGACCTGCAGGCAATAATGTCAGAGGCTAAACTGGACATAGTAGCACTAGTGAGACGGGTTTCACAGTAACCACACTTGGGAGACTTCAGTACCTGGCTATGTATTGTTCAGAAGAGACCGAGGTGCAAAAGGGGGGAGGGTGGCCCTGTATGTTAATGAAAATATCAAAGCTACAGAAATTCAGAATACACATAGGAGCCAGAAGAACTGTGGGTCACCCTGGAAACAGGAAATGGGACAGCCATAAGAACTGGGGTTGTCTACAGGCCCCAGACCAGAGGGAGGACATAGACACATTACTGTTAGAAGATATACAAAACATGACAGCTAAAGGGAGGTTCTGATAATGGGAGACTTCAACATGCCAGATATAGATTGGTCAATACCAGCAGGAACATCTGCCAGAACTAGACTCATAGTGGATTCCCTGCAGGGAGGGCCTCAAACAACTGGGTACAGCAACCCACAAGAGACAGGGCTATCCTAGATCTAGTACTGACTAACAAAGAAGGGATCACAGATCTCCAGGTAGAAGGTCACCTGGGGCCAGTGACCATCACATGGTATGGTTCAATTTGGCTACTACATCTAAATCATCCCATTCCAAGGCAAAAATATGGGACTTCAGAGGAGCTGACTTTGATAAGATGGCCAACAGAGTTAAGCTAGCCCTGGCAAAAAGAAACACAGGTGAGGAGGTACGAGGCAAAGGTGGGCGAAGCATTAGGGATACAATACTTGAAGCAACATCCCATTGTGTTAGACAGAAAAGGAAGTGCAAAAGAAGAAGGAAACCACTTTGGTTCTCAAATACAGTAGCAGAAAAGGTCAGAGCCAAAAAGGTTGGCCTTCAGGAAATATAAAGGGAACACAGCGGGATGAAGATAAGGAGGCATACCAAACTGCCCTAAGGGAAGCAGGGAAGGCAGTAAGGCAAGCAAAGTCCCAAACTGAGGAAACACTAGCACAAACAGTAAAAGAAGGTGACAAGACTTTCTATAGATACATTAGTGAAAGGAGAAAGTCCAGAGGGGTATTGCTAAGCTTAATGGAGAAAAGAGAGCATGTGAGGAGGAGGACCCTGTAAAGGCATCTATCCAAATAGATACTTTTGCTCAGTATTTACTGAAGAGAAGGTAGGCAGGGCCCACAGCTCAGCATCATGGACACAGGGGGAGGGAGGTGAGCACTACTCCCTTCACAAAAGAAAGGGTCCTACAAGAGCTATAAGCTCAGGTGGATAAGGCAATGGGACCTGATGGCATAACATCCCAGGGTACTTAAGGAGCTAAAGGAGGAACTAGCAGAGCCATTAGCAGAATTGTTTAGTGAGTCTCTGAGCACAGGAGAGGTCCCAGAAGACTGGAGAAGGCTTTATGTGATCCCGCCCACAAGAGTGGTAGCAGGGAGGAGGCGGGAACTACAGACCAGTCAGTCTTACCTCAGTAGTGGGCAAGATTATGGAGGCACCTTAAGGAAAGGATAGTGCAACACCTGGAATCCATAGGGCACAGGATCCAAGACAGCATGGGTTTACAAAGGAAGGTCCTGTCAAACTAATCTCATAGATTTCTTTGACTGGGTAACCAGAGTGGTGGACCAAGGGGAGCAGTTGATGTCGCCTACCTTGACTTCAGCAAAGCTTTGACACTGTTCCACATAGAAGATTGATAAATAAGCTAGGTAGGCTCGGGTGGGTCAGAAGTTGGTCAACTGGGTGGCAAACTGGTTGACTGGCAAGAAAACAGAGAGTGGTGGTAAATGAAGCAGTCAGAAGAGATGCAAGTCACAAGTGGGTACTCAGGATCAGTCCTGGGGCCAGTCCTATTCAACATCTTCATTAGTGACCCTCGCAGATGGACTAGAGGGTAGGGTTTGTCTGTTTGCAGATGACACCAAGATCTGCAACAGAGTAGATGATCCAGATGGGGTGGGCAGAATGAGAAGAGATCTGATAAACTAGTAAAATGGTCAGAAGAGTGGCAACTGGGATTTAATGCAAAGAAGTGCAAAATCATGCACATAGGGAAGAGAAACCCTGAAGCCACTTATAGGCTGGGAGGAGTTGCTAGCAGTCACAAAGGAAGAAAGAGACTTGGGCATCATCATCACTGATGACCTAAAATCATCCAAGCAGACCTCTAAAGCAGTAGGTAAGGGGGGTGTTAGGTGTATTAGTAGGGGTATCACAAGTCGTAAGAGGGAGGTAATAATCCTCTGTACAAGACATTGGTTAGGCCCCATCTGGAGTACTGCGGTGTATTGAGGCCACACCTTCACAAGGACATTAACCAAATTGAGGCAGTCCAGAGAAGGGCAACCAAATGGTGCAGGGACTGCATCAGAAGACATATGAGGACAGATTAACGGAGCTCAATATGTATACCCTTGAGCAAAGGAGGAGAGAGGTGATATGATCGAGACATTTAAACACCTTAAGGGCATAAACAAGGTGAAAGAGTCTAACATGTTTAAATATAAGAAAAATAGCAGGACAAGAGGACACAGCATGAGATTAGAGGGAGGCCGATTAAGGGGGAATGTGAGGAAATCTTTTCACAGAAAGGGTGGTAGATGCATGGAATAGCTTACCACAAGAAGTGGTGGCTATGAATACGGTGCAGGGCTTCAAACAGGCATGGGATAGGCATAAGGGAGCAATACAAATGACTATGAATAGATAGGTCACTGACAGAGCAAAGGCCGATGGCACATTTATAAGGTAGAAAAAAGAAATGGGCAGACTGGATGGGCCTTGCGGTCCTTATCTGCCGTCAACTTCTATGTTTCTATGTTTCTATGTTTCTATTTTGGTTTAGGAAGTAAGGAAAAGAATGGAAACAGAGGTGAAAGATAAAGAGTAAAGAGATGTTGGGGAACTTGTAGATACATATTGAATATAAAAAGATTAAAACTGAGAAAGAAGTGGAATATGGTACATAGTTTACAGAAATGTATAAATGATGGATCATAATTCCAGTATATAAATGTTGACTATGGAATGTGTTAAAGATAATCTTAATAGTATGAAGAAGGTATACTACTATTGATTTGGTGCTGCGAAGGGATGGGGGGGGGGTCCTTATGTTTCTATTCTTTAAGGTTATATACAAACTGTTTTGTTGGGAGTAGGATGCTAAATATTCATTTAAGTTGACTTTTTCTATGATTTAGGTGGGGGGGCAAGCTGTTTTGATTACTTTTTTGTTTAATGTATGATGCAATTCATACTTTTGTTTCCTGATTTTATGATTCTGTGTGATGTAACACTGTTTTGGTTGTATCTTAATTTTATACTTGGTCAATAAAAAATTCCCCTACTCTGTCTGTAGGGGCACTCTTTGTCTGCCATTCCAAGATGGCAGATGGTCAGGAGGTTGGTGAAGGTGCTTTGGGGGACACTGCAACTGCATTCCGTGAGCCTGATGGAAATGGATTTGGAACAAACTCCTTCTCAGCTGCTTGAAGCTGCTAATGTTCCAGTTTCAGTATCAGGTGATAAGGATGGTATTTCTATGGTAGAACCAGAAAATGACTCAGCTGTTTCTCAGAGACAGTGCTCTATAGCCACTGTTCTGGGTGCATCACAGGTACCTGCAACAATGCTGTATGAGGCTATCCTTAGATATGCGGTAAGGCACCACAAAGAGACATTATTGAAAGCAAGCGTGTAGACAGGCATACTCACTGTACTTATTTCTGTACAGTTTTATTGAGTGCCTGTTACAAACCATATGTCTTTCTGTTAACATTTTCATTCTAATCTGTAGTATTTGGGTTAGTGTAGGCCACTGAGGAGTGTCTCTGTTTAAACTTCTGTTGTTTAGGAGATAGATACAGCACATGTATAACTTCTTTAGAGATTAGAGGAATCATCTGACAACAATCTGACTTGTTTGGAAGGGGTACCATTTGGAGAGGATGTGTAAATTTTTTAATGGGGGGGTGTAACTGTTGGAGATTGTGTGCAAAACAGAAATTTCTGGCTACACCTGATTGAAAGTAATGGAAGAAGAAGACACTGCTGATGTACCCACTGGACATTTTTCTCTACCTGAAACCAGCGAGACAGCTTTACCATTCCCTTTACAGTGCCCCTTTACTTCTGTTTTCACTTCCTCAACAGCAAGGGTGTAGACAGGCATACTCACTGTACACATTTGTGTACAATTTTATTGAGCGCCTGTCACAAGCCATATGCCTTTCTGTTAATATTTTCATTCTAATCTGTAGTATTTGGGTTAGTGTAGGCAACTGAGGAGTGTCTCTGTTTAAACTTCTGTTGTTTAGGAGACAGATACATGTATAACCTCTTTAGAGATTAGAGGAATCATCTGACAACAATCTGACTTGTTTGGAAGGGGGTGCCATTTGGAAAGGATGTGTACATTTTTTAATGGGGCGGTGTAACTGTTGGAGACTGTTTACAGAACGGAACTTTCTGGCTACACCCCGCTCAACAGTTGCATCTTTCAGTTCTAACAGCCTTGCCATGTCAGCACTCTAGAAAGAGAGAGAAGCTCCTTGTGATTTTCGGGACCCAACTTGGACTCCAGACGCAGTGTTGTGAGCAGCTGGGTGGCAGAAAGACTCCTTGTCTAATTCTTGGTCCTCTCCAGGTCCAATTACAGCTGATTTTATTATTCAGTTGGCCAATAGTTTAAAAACAGACCTGGAGCCTATTCAGCCATCTCAGATGCTGTCACAGTCACCACAGTATTCGGAACAGATGGCTAAAGACATGCCCTCGGTGAACCAACACAACGCTCCAGATCTGCCTCCTGTGCTGGAACTTTTGACTAACACTGCTGTTTCTGCACACAATGAAGACTTCACACCAGGAGAACCTACTCCTGAGCCAAAGGAACCTAGGCGTCTTTACATGGTAGACTTGTTCAAGAACATAGGTGAGCCTGCTCAGCACAGGAATGCAGTGAGACTCAAATTAGACTCAAAATTAATGAGGACCCAGCTGAGGCTCCTGATTGAAAGACTGTTCTGCATAAAATGTTGAAAGAGGCTATGGGTATTTTTTCTAATTAATTATTTGCATGCATTCATGTCAAAGGTGAAATAATTTATGACATCAGCTTAAAAAACTTTGCTACTTTAGAGAAATTTTGGGCTAAGTATCTCACTGATCTTACTTTGAGAGGAAGCTCTTGCAGAAGGTACCACAATTAGGACTGACGCCACTGGCAGTGGTTCTCTGCATTTTTTTCCATCTAGCAGTACTGAGGTAGGAACGCCCCCCGCTGATGTCAGCTCCACCACTGGCATCACCCTATATAAGGGAGGAGTTCCCCACATGCTCCAGTTCTTTCCCACTGCACGGTCAGAGATAGATAGCCTCGGCTACCGTTCATACTACTGATCACATCCTTCTCCACCGTTCAACAGAAAAAATTTTCGCTGCATCTATATCCTCAATTTCAAAAGGGCACATTAACAAGTGCTCTTGTGGGTGACAGATACCCACCAAGGATAGCCATTCATCATCCCTCTTCTGTCTCGGGCCCGACCACTACGCTGATGCCTGCCCCCATTGTCAGGCCTTCAACTCCCGTAATAGGACCAGGCATCAGAAGTCCCTTTCTGCCTGCCTAGCGGGATCAAAATTGGTCACCATGGAATGGCCCTCTTCTTTGGGGGAATCTGACCACCCTCCTGCCCACAAGCAACACAAACACCAGGAGCACAAGGATAGAGGAAGGTCTCACTCTAGGCTCAGGTCTTCGGATCATGACTCCAGCCTCACGGCCCTTAAACCATCTTCTGGGTCTTCTATGACCAAGTCACCTGGTACTACCCTTCAACCTTTGAAGGTACATCCATCCACTGAGAAGGCTTTTTCGCCGGGCACAGGTAAGGCCTCCTCCCACTCGGCCTCTTCCTCAAAGGCTGAATCCTGGGAGTCGAGCAAGGCCTCCGGGTCTTTTGGCAGCAGGGCCTCCTCCTTGCCGCCAAAATCTCGGGACTTCGACCGACGCCAGCCTTCGGCGACTGACCGGCGCTTGGTCAAGAAGTCCATAACTAATAAGGCCGAACGCCCTAAGGCTCATGATTCTGAAGAATGTCCATCAGCTTCTAAAGATGAGCGGATGCCGGACTGATGTCTGCCCATGGCCTCACTGATCACCGACCTGGTGAAGATCAGACCGCCGCCGGTCACTGTCCTTCCGAGGCCGGCCACCCTGGTGCCTCCCAACATCAGTTCTGGCACTCCATCACCTCAGTCACCAGTCCGTCTGACATTGGAGCCTGATGATGGAGGCACTGACATCCCTCCGATGCTGCCCCTTAGGCCTACGCCAGTGGATAAGGGTTTGAACCCAACACCAGTTCCCCCTGACGACGGGGCTGATGCCGGCTCAAGCTTGAGTGTCCTCCACCCCCTGAACTGGTTCACCCAAACTGAATCTCTCACAGGTCAAGGAGCTTTTCTCCCACTAGTAGGACACTGTGAAGCAGGACCTACCAGTGGAGGCACCTCCTCCCATGCCCATTCCAGTTCCAGTACCTAATACCCCAGAACCTTTAGACGTTGGGGTGGATGAGGAACCGGCACCCAAAAAGCATAAGGAAAAAGAAAGATGACCAGATCTAGTAGATCCTCCTGCTCTTCTCTGGATGGGAGGTACAAGAGGAAGTGGCATAGATCCCCTTCCTCTTCCACCCCAGACTCATACGTGGACTCTGACACTTCACGTGCAGACTCAGACATAGAGCCAGACCTGGGGGACCAAATCTCCTCCAGCTTCATGGATGCGATGAGGCACATCCATGCCAACATGGGATGGGACACTGAGGCCCTGGACCCCGAGTGACTGCGGTTGGCTAAATACCTCTGCCAAAAAGACCCTGGTCAACTGCGGTTGGCTAAATACCTCTGCCAAAAAGACCCTAAGCCAGTGGTCATCCCTCCCATGGTCGACACCTTCAAGGACGTCACCCTCATGACCTGGAAGTGCCTTCATTCCTCCTCTGCCATGCCCAAAAAGGCTCATCAGCTTTACTGGACACCCTGCAGAAGACTAAGTGGTGATTTTGGCAGCTCACGACTATTCACAGAGGCTCAAACACCTGAGCACCCAGTCGCCTGACAGAGAGTCAAAGCAGCTAGATTCTATGGGCTACAAGGTCTACTCTGCTTTCACTTGCAGTATCAGGAGTCTAAATTTCCTGGCACACATGGTCCAATTCCAGAACACCATTTGGGAACAGCGGTTGGACATAGTGCAGAACATGCCCAATTGCCCTCAGCGGGCAGAGCTTGCCACGCTACTGCAGACCAGCTCAGACATGGGTACCCACATTCTGAGGTCGGCCTATGAATCTGTGGACACCTCTTCAAGGGCAACCGCCACTGGCATTTGCCTCCGACGCCACGCCTGGCTTCGGGTTTCTGGATTCGATCCAGATGTTCACACTGGACTTTCCCTTCAAAGGCTCCATGCTCTTTGGCGAAGACATGGAGAGAATCATCGCCAGGCTTCAGGACTCTGGCAAGGCTATCCAAACCATGCAGTCCATGTACCGGCCAAAACAAGGGCGAGCTTGTAAGCCTCATTTTCATGGCTGTGGGGGACATCAACCTCAGCAGCCTTGCTTTCAACAACATTCACAGTGAGGAGGCTTTAGTTGTAGGGGCAGAGCCAGAGGTTCTTCTGCCTCCTTCACTAGATAGGCCAAGGCAGCCACTGCTGCCCCCACCACTGCCTGACTATCCAGGCTACCCTCCTTCCCCAGACATTCTGTCAGAGGAGCCGGTTGGAGGTCGCTTTTCCCTCTATGCGGATGTGTGGGGTCAAGTGACCTCCAACTAGTGGGTACTCAATCTTGTGGAGTTCGGGCACTCCATAGAGTTTGACTCTTTTCCACTGGATAGACCACCACCCCCATCCTGCTATCCAAGGGAACACCAAGCTCTGGTCAGAAGGGAGATTTTATCCCTTTTTGACAAAAATGCCGTTGAGCTGGTGTTCCCAGCCGAAAGAGAGTTCATCTCCCAATTCTTCCTAGTCCCGCAAACATTGGGAGACCTCAGACCCATTCTGGACCTCAGCAATCTGAACCAATCGGTCTCTTACAGGAGATTCAGGATGGTCTCCCTCCCCACTCTCCTGACTCTCATTTTGGCGGGGGACTGGTTGGCATCCCTGGGCATACAGGACGCCTACTTGCATATCCCTATTGCCAGGAGCCATTGAAGATTTCTAAGGTTCGGGTTTGAAGACAAGGACTATCAGTTCCGAGTCCTTTCCTTTGGTCTCTCTTTGGCCCCCAGAGTCTTCACCAAGTGCCTGGCAGTGGTTGCTGTGGCACTATGGAGATGGGACCACTTTGTGTTTCCTTATCTGGATGATTGGCTCCTCCTGGCTCCCTCCAGGTCTTGCCTGTTGGAAACTATTAGGGATTCCATCTCGCTATTTCAGCACTTGGGGATCACCATCAACAGTGACAAATTTTATCTGCTCCCAGCCTAAAACCTCCAGTTCATTGGTGCTCTTCTGGATACCACTCTCAGGAAGGTGTTTTTACCACTGACAGAGCAGGTCACATTCAGGTCATGGCATCTCAGATCTCTTCAGCTTCAAGAGTCCCTGCAAGGCTCCTCCTCCTCAGGCTGTTAGGGCATATGGCAGCCACCATATTTTCAGTCCCTCTGGCATGCCTACGCATGAGAACCATTCAGTGGTCCTTAAGAGTTCAGTGGGATCAAACATTAGACAGCTTGGATGCCTTGATCCAGAACTCGAAGCCAGTCCATTGGGAATTATGCTGGTGGATGTCATCCAAAAATTTGCTGGCAGGCATCCCTTTCCACATACGGGCACCATCCCAGATTCTGACCACAGATGCATCGTCCGCAGGATGGGGCACTCTTTTGGGGACACACACTCAAGGCTCTTGGTCCCCAGTAAAGGAAGATCTGCATATCAACATTCTGGAGCTGAGAGCGGTCCTTTATGCCCTCCAAGCCCTGATTTCAGTCCTAGTGCCGGGCCACCTCTTGGTAGGGATGGACAACACTTCGGTTGTGTTCTACATCAACAAGCATGGTGGCAGACACTCTTAACCCCTCTGCCAGGCAGCCATGCCAGTGTGGGTCTGGGCTGTGGAGTACCAGCTCTTGTTGATGGCGGTACACATTTCAGGGGAGCAAAACGTACTGGCCGATATGCTCAACAGGATAAATCACAAGGTCATGAATGGGAGCTGCTTCAAAAAGTTGCAGATCACATCTTCTGCCAGTGGGGGACACCAGACCTGGATCTCTTCGCATTATGGTTCAATGCAAAACTGCTCAATTTCTGTTAGCTAGGTCCAGAGCCTGGAGCTTTTTAGCAAGATGCGTTATCCCGCTACTGGAAAGGGAGGTTTCTCTACACGTTTCCTCCTTTCCCGCTGTTACAGAAGGTTCTCCTCAAAGCGCAGTCAGAACCCTCTATCCTCATTCTGATCACTCCGCTATGGCCTCATCAGATTTGGTTTTCTTTACTTCAGCGCTTAGCGGCAGAGCCTCCACTGCCTCTTCCACTATCCTCTCATCCCCTGTCACAGAACAGTGGATCCCTGATACACCAGAATCTGCGTCCTCTTCACCTGCATGCCTGTCTCATCAGGACCTAGCTAAAGCAAGATTTGGTGTGTCTAATCATGTAGCGCAAGTTCTGTTCGAGGCACGCAAACCTGCCACCAGTGCCACTTACACTATGAAGTGGAAATATTTCTGTATATGGGCCACAGCCAAGAGGGTGGACCCACTAGTCTGTCCAGTTAATTCAGTTCTAGAATACCTGCTTTCTCTCTTAGAGACAGATCTCAGTTATCCCTGCATTAAAGTGCACCTGGCCACCATCTCTGCTTATCACTTGCCTTTATTGGATAAGACGGTGGCTCAGATGGAGGTTTCCAAAGCCTTCTTATGTGGTATATTTCATATCAGACCTCCCATCAGGGATCCTGTTCCCCCCGGGATTTCTTTTTTGTCCAGGAGAAGCTTACACTTCCTCCTTTTGAACTGGCTATGGAGGCTGAGCTCCGTCTTCTATCCTGGAAGACTTTGCTTTTGGTAGCTATTACTTCCGCTAGGCGCATTTCAGAACTTCAAGCCCTCATATGTAAAGAACCTTACCTTGTTTTTCACAAGGATAGAGTTGATCTTCGCACTAACCCGAAGTTTCATTCCCCAATAGTGGAAGTTTCATTCCCCGAAGGTGGTTTCCGAGCTCACTCTGAAGGAATCTGTTCAGCTCCCGGTATACTGTCTGGAGCATTCTAATAGGTGGGAAGCCCTGCTTCACTCCTTGGATGTCCACAAGGCTCTCTGATGTTACCTAGCTAAGAAAAAATGGAATAGGAAATCTGATCAACTTTTTGTATTTTATGCTCAAAGGTGCTTGGGTCACCTGGTCACCAAGCAGACACTTTTACGCTGGTTGGTACATTGTATTACTTTTTGTTATGAGAAGCACAACAGGTCTACCCAGGAGCCGGTTAGAGCTCACTCTACCAGAGCGGGTACCAACAGCTGATATTTGTGCTGCCACTACCTGGAGTTCTGTTCATACCTTTGTCAGGCATTACAGCCTTGACATCATTTCCAGACGCAGAGCAGGGTTTGGCCTCGCAGTTCTGCAAGGCCTGGTTTCCTTAGAGACCTTCCTCTTTCCTGCTGCTCCTTTCCTTACTGTTCCCCCTCCCAGGGGTTGTTATATGTTTATACTGCTTGAGAATCAGTCCTAATTGTGGTACCTGCTGTAAGAGCTTCCTCTCGAAGTAAGATAGTACAGTTACGTATGAACTTACCGTAACAGTAGATCTTTGAGAGAAGCTCTTGCAGCAGGTATATTTTCTGCCCTCCTTCCCCCAGAGATCAGATTCTTTTCAGGCTGGTCTTCCATCCTTGTGAAGAAATCATCTCAGTTCATACTTCTGACTATTGCCTGTTACCATCTCTCTGCCTGACGGTGGGCGTACAAGAACTGGAGCACGTGGGGAACTCCTCCTTTATAATGGGTGATGCTGGGGGTGGAGCCGACATCAGCGGGGGGGGGTGTGTTCCCACATCGGTACTGCTGGATGGAAAAAAATTTTGAGAACCGCCGCCAGGTGGTGTCAGTCCTAATTGTGGTACCTGCTGCAAGAGCGTCTCTCGAAGATCTGCTGTTACGGTAAGTTCATACGTAACTGTACTTTCAGAATTCTTCTTTATGGAAAATATTTTTCCCAATCCCCTTAACTAAACCTACAATAAAAATGGTAACTCTTTTGTTTAGGAATGAAGGGATTAATATTTCAGCCATTCAATATTGGTTACTGCAAAGATGTACTATTTTGGATAAGCCTTTCCCCATACTAGATGAGAATTTTCTATGGACAGGTGACTGGAAGGTAAAGGTACAACTTAAACACAATGACGCAGGCATTTTGCATCTACCAAGTAGTTTCTATATTGGTAGAGACAGTGGGTTATGTTTTTATGCTGGCCAGCCCAAGACCTGCCACAAATGGGGAACCAGAACTCATTTGAGCTCAGTGTGTGATAAGCCACACTGTAACTTATGTTTGGAGTACGGCCACATCAGTTTGCCCAAACCTTTTTTGCTGTAATTTTTGTGATGAGGAGGGTCATTCTTACAAAACCTGCCCATGGTCAGCCCACAACAGACTGGACCATGCCTTACAAGATCCAGAGAGCTTAATAGAAGCCTATCAGGTACAAGCTTTAAATGCTCAACCTTCTTCCCTTCCTGAAGATTCCGCGCTCCAACCTGCTGAGACCTCTTAGCAACCTTTATATGATGGTAATGATGTTTCCCCTTAGGATATACCAACTACCTCACTTGAAGCATCAGATCTAGGCTAGATGAACCCCCAGGACACTACACCCTTCCAGGAGGTTAAAGTTAAACAAAAGGCTGAGGCCTCCCCAATACCTAAATGCCAGTTCATCACTAGGAATAGGTTCCAAGCCTTAAAAAAAATATGATAATGGGGTGATGATGAAGAGGAGGATGCAGAATCTGATTCTTCATCTGTTTCTTCCAGAGCAGATTCTGTGTCAGACCTTCAAGTACAGGCAAGGGTATGGAAGAAAGGGAAGAATCGAAAAGAATTGATCTAGGTTTTACATAATCTTTTAAGGTATGACAGGTACTCAAAGCTTAAAACCCTTAACCCTAAATGTGTGTAGTATTAAGTCCTATAAAAAGCGGATGACTACCCTTTAGATCTTAAAGGATTTACAACACTTTTTTTCTACAGGACACGTGATTAAAAATTTCATATGAGGTACTACAGGCAGAGAGGACATAGACATCAGGCCCCTCATACTGGTCACAGGGTCCCAACACATGTGATGGTGTAGGCATACTGTTTAAGGGTTTTCAGTTTTCTGCCCATACAGTCATAAATATTTGTCCAGGTAGGGCCCTACTATTAGATGTTGTACTTGATAGTCTCTCACTAAAATGTATAAATATTTATGCCCCACAAAGCATTGCTTCACGGTCTGCATTATTTAAAACCATACAACCCTACTTACATACGAACAAGTGTGTAATTTTCAATGGGGATTTTAATTGCTCCCCTCTTTCAGCTGGTAAGGGAGGGGCTTCCAGAAAGTTATTTGGTGACACTAATTGCCTGAAATCAGTTATTGCTACAACTGATATATATTATGGTCACATGGCAGAACACTCTGCTGGGGCTAAAACATTTACAAAAGGTACCCTGGCCACTCAGACACATACTATTACCTGTGAAACTTTGGACCATATGGCTGTATCTTTAAATTGTCACTAACTCTCTTCTTTCCCATCCAGATGTAGAGATAAAACTTCATTCACTCCTGTCAGCTAGATATTCAGTTCTGGAAGCTTATGATGCTGTAGTTGATTGGTGGGTTGATACGAAATTTGATCTAAAGTTACTTTTTTTTCTCCAGCCAAAAAGAAATCCATGTCTACATATAATCCCTACCTAGATCTTAGAAAACAGCTTTTTTCTACTATTTCTAGGGCCCGTGAACTAAATTTGGACCTGGGGGCAGATATACAGAAGCTAAAAACCAAAATGCTTAAGTATCAGTACAATAGGGCTGAATCAAGGAATGAAGGAAGCTTGCTATGGTTACCCCTGTGCTGAAAAGTGGTGACCGTACCAGCACAGCCAATTACAGACTGATATCCATCCTTGCTCTGCTCTTGAAAGCCCTTGAGAGGATAGTAACTGATCAAATATCAGAGTACCTTCATAAATACGATCTCCAGTGCCCACAACAGCACGGATTTTGTAAATGCCACAGTACAACTACAGCTTTATTTGAGTTCTCTGACTGTGTACACAGGGCAATGGATTGTGGCAAATTAGTGGGATCTGTCTTTATAGATCTCACTAAAGCCTTTGACACAGTTAACCATCTCATCCTTCTACAGCAACTGGGCAACCTGGGGTTTTCTTCTGAAGTAGTCCTCTGGTTCAAGGACTACCTATCCCAAAGGTCACAGAATGTAAAAACTGGAATAACAACCTCTTCCCCCTGGGAAACTGCACTTGGGGTTCCCCAGGGATCCATTTCGTGCCCTCTCCTTTTCAGTTTGTTCTTAAGCAACCTCCCAAGTGCCTGCAAGACCAAAATTATCTTGTATGCCGATGATACAGTGATCCTGAGTAGTAGTGCTCAGACAGTTCACCTGCAAAAGGAGCTGCAAGCCACCTTCTCCTCCATGGAGGACTGGTTCCATACACAGAAATTACTTCTTAACTACAAGAAGACAAAAACCATGCTGATTTCTAGCTCCCACCGTAAGAAATTGTCTCTGGCATTGTTCATCACTAACAATAAGGACGTTCCCCCTGAGCAGGTACAGACATTCAAGTACATTGGGGTCAGTATTGAGGATGCGTTCTCCTTCGTACCACACATAGACCAAGTTGCAAAAATGGTTAACTCAAAGCTTGGTGTCCTGTTTATTCACAGACAGTACCTTACACCTGCCACTCTGCAGCTGACTGTATCTTCCTCCATCCTGTCAGTTATAGACTGTGGCCTGGTAGAGTATGGGGCAGCAACTGACACTGCACTGAAGTGAGTATCAATGGCCCTCAGTAAGGCCTGCAGACACATGCTTGGAGCTGATAACTTAGTTCACTCACACTCACTCTGTGAGCAAACTGGGTGACTCAGTCTCAGCAACAGAATTCAGTACCAAATGTGCCTCCTGGGAAAGAAAGCACTGCTAGGAAAGTCTACTCCTAGCCTCATGGAGATGCTCTCAGTTCACCACTCTAGCCACCAGACTTGAGGCATGACAAGGGGCTCATTAGCTATCTCCTTCAGGAAAACAACCCTAGGTTAGCACTTCTTTGCATATAGAGCTTCCCTTTGGCTTAATGAACTTCCTGTGCAGATGTTCTGCAACAGATCCCTCCCCTCTTTGAAGACTGTGGTGAAGCTTCATCTCTCCAAGTCCACAGCATGCAACTGCGGGTAGTCCTTGACCACTGTCAGCATGCTTATATAGTACATAGACTCCTCCCCCCAGTCTACAACATAAATTAAAACTACATTGTAATTTGTGATAAAGTGGGCTCACAGTCTTATTTCTTACACCACTCTCCTGCCATGTTTCTCTCACCTTCGTCAGTTAGTCCCCACCTGGGCCCCTCTTCCCCATCTCTTCCTCCCCGTTTCTCCATCTCCCCTAATTCTGTGCACCTCCTGCCCACTACCACACTCTCCCTTTTAATCAAGTGGGCCAACCAGGCAACTGTCCCTCAATCTCCCCCAACCCCGATTTCCACTGCTCCCGTGCACGTGCCTACACTCTCCTTAGTCTGGTCAAGACAACCCCTCCTTCTCCTCCCTCCTCAACTTGTTTGTTTGACTAAGCCTGGCCCCCAGGCTGCTGCTCACTTACTGCACTGCCCTTCATGTACACTCTCCTTCAGTGGATGGATACAGCTGTTGTGAATCACCAACTTCCTTCTAAATAATCTTGCTCATGGACCTTATTATTTTATCTTCTGTTAGTAACTACATGTGTTTTTTGCCTGTGAAATTGGGTACTGTTGTTGTAAAATTTTAGTAGCTCTTATCGTTTTTATGGTTATTTCAATTCCTGTATTTATTGTATATTGCTTCCTGACGTGGAACCTTTGTAAATGAGCCATTGCGCAAAGTTTTTTTCCAAATAAATAAATAACTAGATAGGGTTGAATCATTAAAACTAGAAGCACAATTTGGGATGTGGTACTAAGCATTCAACTGATATATTTAAAAGCTGTCAAACTCGTGTGCAACACTCCTGTGTAGATCAAATATTAGACTCAAGAATAGACAAACTTTTTCCGGACCCAGATAATATTTTACGTACAGCTCAAGCCTAGCTTCACGAGTTATTAGGTACCTCTTCTTCTGCCCAGTTGGATCCTCTCTTTCAGGATGTAGATATACCTCAAAGTTACACCTGATACCTTAACAACCCTACTTTCCCCCATTACCCCCGATGACATTCTGTCAGGCCTTCACAAATTGCAGAAGAACACAGCTCCAGATTCTGATGGCCTGTCTGTGGAATTCTTTCAGAAATTCAGTTATATCTTTGCCCCAGTTCTAGCTGATGTATTTACCCATTGTTTAACCTCTAACACTTTCCCTGAAGTTATGTCCCAAGCTTTAGTCCTTTGATTAAACAAGAAGGGAGATTGACGAGATTTAAAAAACTGGAGGCCTATTAGCATCTGAATACGGGCTATAAAATCTTGTCCTTAGTACTCCTTGCCAGGCTCACACTTATTGCAGAACAGGTAATAGCCCTGGTATAGTCTTGTGTAATTATCAAGTAGATCCATTTTCCACAATTTGATATTACTTAGGGATGTATTTTCCAGACAGTCATTTCCTGGTTCTCAAGGGGTAGTACTCTCCTTGGACCCGGAAAAGGCTTTCAACCTGGTTGATCATAAATATTTATTTCAAGGTCTGCATCATTATCAGGTTCCTGGTGAATTTATTAAATGATTAAGGTTATTATATTCCACAGCTTTAATAATACCATACATTAATTAAAATTTGGGTAATGCTTTTCAAGGCACTAAGGGGGTCCAACTGGTCTGCCCCCTTAGTCCGTTGCTTTACGTTTTTCAAATTGACCCCCTTCTGTGGAAACTATCACAACAGTCTGATAGTCTTCACTTACTATTTCCAGATGGTACCTCTGTCCCATCCGTCTGCGCTTATGCAGATGACCTATGTATTTGCACTACAGTGGACTTAGATCCGACTCTCTTAACTAATATGCTCATGGATTATGAGATAGTTTCAGGATCTCATTTAAACTGTAATAAAAGCACTGACTTCTTACTGTCCTCTTTTATGGATAATTCTGAGCAAAGAATTTTTGCAAATATACACATCACTTCTACCCCTGGAAAAATTTTAGGACTCCAGTTTGGTAGTCTGTATGATGCCTATTTAAACTGGTCTAGAGCACTTCAGTTAGCAGAATATACAATTAATTCTTGGAAATCCAAACCAATATTAAAAAGGAAAAGAGTGACTCTATTATATGCTCTCATAGTACCCATCTTTTTACACATTGCTCATATCTTTCTTTCGCCATTATCGTTAGAAACCAGGGTCTTGAACATCTTTTTTTCAGGGATTCTGGGGTAGCCGTTTGAACCCCATCAAAAAATTACACACATGTCATGATTATGGTCAGGGTGGTGTACATATGATTCACCCGATTGTATTTTTTATAGCATCTTTTATAAAAATCTCATCTCCCCAACACACACACAGTAGTCTTCTGATATAATTACATCTCTTCTGGCTAAAATATTTTTTTGCTATCTGGCAGTCCCTCCTAATCTTTCTCCAAGAAATTTGAAAAGACTACAGCTCCCCTCATACTTATATCATGCCAGTGGGAAACTAAAGCAGTGGCAGGTTACGTCACAGGACTTTAATAATGCTACCAGACACATTTTTTATCAGGACATTCAAGGTTGAATTCAAGCATGCATCTGACAGTCATAAGGCAATTCTAGGGGGTTGGGGTAGAAAGAAGTAGGCTGCTGGTTAACTAGGATCTGCAGCTTATCCATTAAGTAAGGAAATGGGCGGACTGGGTGGGCCAAGTGGTCCTTATCTGCTGACATATTCTATGTTTCTATGTTTCTATGTGACATTCTCCATGCTAAATATTATGAAATTCCGAGCAAACTTATAAATTATAAATCTCAGCTTTCCACTATATTTACTCAATTGACTGACAGGAGACTTCTTCTGAAAGTCTGGGATTTTACGAGGCTCTCATGCCACAGTAGATTAGGGGTAAGGGATAATCACAAACATAAGATAGTACAGGAACTGGCTTTTTCTAGTGTTTCATGCTTTGGAGAACTGGAGATTATGGAGCATTTCTATGTTTCATGTCTTTTTGCTGTCCAATTTTGGGCCACTGTCCATGTTGTGGCAAGTGGGTTAACTGATGGACACTGACGCAGAAAAATATGGTGTTGGAAAGGCAATTGCCAGACCAGAAATTTATTCAAAAGAAATAAAGCAAAAACTTGATACAGCCATAAACTTCACTTTGGCAGCAATGGTCACCTCAGTAGCACACAGAGTCAGAATACAGGTCTGAAAAAAGAAGCAGACCTACACAGAGGGGTCAGAAAGCGTCCGATCCCAGCACGCACCTGAGGGTTCCCAAAAAGGATACCTCTTTTATAGTAACACACACTCATGTGACCATTGCTGACTCCTCCTACGCAGTAAAGATTCCAGTAAAATGAATCCTCCTCGATTAATTTTTAGCATACATAGGTTCATAGCTTTTACAGTAATAATAAGGGTACCTATGAGGTAGCTCCAGTGTTCAGGTGGTGCTTAGAACATGACTAGTGCAATCAGCTATATTAGATTTTGCCAAGTGGGGGTATATTGAGATAATGGGGTGCCCAATGTACAATAAAACTGAAATTGAATTAAAACAAAGTAGAAATAAAGCTTTTACACTAATGTAAGGGCACTTGTTATGTGGCCCTGGTGTTCTGGGTGCTACTTTGGTGGAAGGTAGCACAATCGGACTGTAAACAAATTAAAACAAAGTAGAAATAAAGCATTTCCAGTAATTTAATGGTACCTGTTAGGTGGCTCCGTTGTTCACGGTGGTGCTTAGACCAACAGTAAGTTGAGGGTAGCACAATCTGATGGATGCAAACAGCTATCAGATGGTGCTACCTCAAGAACACTGGGATTAGAGCATTGCCCAGTGAAGCAGCAAATGTCAAATATTTACAGAAGAGAGAAACACAACTCATTCATCATCATAATGTCACATTTTACCTTGGTCTAGTCTTCTGTCTTCTATTACATAGAGGGTGGTGCAAGCTGCTGTATTTTATGAGTATGAGATTGTGCTGCCTGCTGGGCTTTAGGTGGAGTGTAGCTATGAGACAGGGGGCATACAAACGGACTAACAGACTATACAAATAACACCTGTGGGGCTTGGTAGAAGCATATGTTTTTTGTCATGTGGTTGGATGCTGTTAGGTTGGGGGTAGCACAATCTGATGGATAAAGCAGTTAATGTAATTAGCACAATGTGAGAAATGTGCATCTGCTTTTCATATATTTCAGCTAAATGCAATTGATATCCCTCCTAACTAGGTTTAAAACAAAACTTTTTTTGTCATTTGCAGTCCCATTGAGAGAGCCTTTTTTCGTTATGAGACATTGCTCATGTGCATGTATTTTGCATATTAATCAGTTGAAAATTATTGTATTAGTTAAATTGTCCATCAGTGTGTACAACGTTTTAAAGCATTTTAACAGTTTAAAATTCATACCTAGAATGATTACCAGTACCTTTTAAATCGTTGTACTAATCTATCAGATTATGCTGCTGGGTAGGATACTGTGAAGGAGTAGCATAATTTGATATTACCATGCCATCAGATTATACTACCGGGTAGAAAGATTTGAGGAAAAGCATGATTTGATATTACACCAGCAATGCTGGTTTGAGAGTGGGTGAGGGTTTTAAATTAACAGTCATGGTGCAGTTTACAGACAAACAGGCAGGCAGTGTTATCCTGTGTGTAGAAATTTCAGCCATTGTGACAGTCTCCATGGCAGCGAGAGTGACATTGGTGAGACCAGCAAGGGAACTGAAATAGGGGTGCGCTTACACTGTACACCAAGAAGGATGCATCAGATGAACTCTCAGCATGTCTCAGTGCTGCAACAGAACTTAGTCTCTAAAACTCTCCGAGCCACTGTGGAAGGACTATGCGAGCAATAGGACATGACTAGGTGTGCATTGAACAGATCTGACCACATGGGCACGAGGTGCAGGCTGAGTGTCTTCAGCCCCTGGAAGAGCAGTCAAATCTGTTTCGATCACACCCCGGATTGTCTTGTTGCACTTCTAAAACAGGATTTTTTTTAAAAAGTATTAAAAATTGAAATAAATATGTTTAAACTTGTAGAAATTAAATTTTTTAATATTGATTTTTTTTGTTAAAATAGTTCTTCCACCTAGCAATTTCTATTTTGCTTTTGACATTTGGTCCTAAAGTTGAATCCATAGCAGTTTTATTTACTGCTGTAGTTTGTAGCATCCCCACCCCATATGCTGGTAAGTGACATGAAATAATGGATTGAATGAGGAGCAATGTAGGGCTGTGTAACTGTACTAATGTAGAGAGATGGCTTCTCTGATGGCTTTTTCCTGCACGGTGAGTGAGAGGAAGAATGAGAGAGAGAGAGAGAGAGAGAGAGACACACACAGAGAGAGAGACAGAGAGAGAGAGACATGGTTGAAGCCCATCAGTGAGGCAGTAAAACAACTGCAAGTACTCAGTTTGACAGGGTATTTGTCATACTTGTCAGGGGCGTAAAGTTGATAAAATGAAAATGAGAGTGACACAGAAAGTGCTCAGCTGAGGCTGAGCATCAGAGAGAGCAGGAAGAGTGTCAGTGTAACTGCGATCCTGTGAGCAGTGAGTTTCAGTGCATCTGCAATCCTGTGAACAGTTTTGTTGTGGTTATAAAGAAGTAAATAACAGGTGATCTGACAAATTTTACAAATGCAGATGCAGTACAGAGAAGACAAAAAGGCACATACACCAAGGAGTAATATTGAAAACTTTCTTAATTTAAGCAAAGTCCATCACCAGAGGCCAAACATCTGCACGTAGTGCCATAAGGCTTCACCATCAGGGGGTAGTGCTTGGGGTGTACTGTTATGACAGGAATATTCATAGAATAGTTTGAGACATATACCAGTCCTGTTCTAGCCATGATGAAGGGTGTTGCTTATTTGCAGGTGTAAAAATTAATTATGATCTGTGCAATACAAGCATATGAAGAAGCCAGCAGAAGAAGGTCATTTGGTCTCTCTAGTCTGTTCATAATGCAGGGTCCACAGCTTGAGCTACTGTCCCTGCCCTCCTCCCCACTCCTCTCATCCTCCCTAGTTATGATCCTTAACTTTCCCCAGTGTCTATCCCAACCTCTCTTAAAGCTGCCCACTGTCGGGGACTTCCAGTGACGTCATCATCCTGCATGGCTGCCTCCTCCTAAGCTCACATATACACACTGCTTAATTATCCCCCAGAGCAGTGCAACTCTACAAAAAAAGTATTTCTACAGCACTGAAAATGTCTGGGGGATTGAAGTCAAGCAGATTCCAGTGGAAAAATAACAGAAAGAAGCCAAATGACAGTGGATTGCAGGACCAAGAATATATCAGTCGAAGCTCCTTGCCTGCCAGAAGCGTGACCGCGGAGGCCGATACTGACCAAGAAAACGAGAGGCTAACGCGGTTCCATTTCAAAACAATAATGTCTTAAATCAAAGCCTTTCATGCTGAAAATAGGCAGGAATTCCAGTCGCTCCAGGGAAAAATTCAGTTAGTGGAAGGCAGGGAAGATGCAGCTGAGCAATGTATAGAAGAAGCCGAGGAACGATCTCTCAAAATGCAAACAGCTCTAGACTACCTGGCTAAGCATTGAACATCTTTACAAGAAAAATTGCTAGACCTGGAAGCCCGCTCTTGCCGGGAAAACTTATGGGTATATGGCCTCCCAGAAGGATCCGAAGTTAGGAGAATAGAAGAATTCATGGAGGATCTCCCCTGAGATGTTCCGAACCTCCCAGCAATCTTCCAATTCATAATCAAAAGAGCACACAGGTCACCAATGCCCAGACCAGCAGACCCAGGAACGAGACTCAGGTCAATAGTAATGAAGCTATCCAGTTACCGGGATAAAGACCTCCTATTAAGAATAGCCTGGATGCAAAAAGTAGTCAAGTATAATGCAGTGCGCCTATTCTTTGACCATGATTATCCAATTGAGATAGTGAGGTGCCGCGCTGCTTACTCATCCATACTCAGGGCTCTCAAAGAAAAAGGCATCCGATTTCAAACTCTATTTCCAGATAAACTTTGCATATTCTGGGACACTGAAATCAAAGTCTATGATTCTCCCGAGCAAGTCTGCCAGAAACTCCAAGCTAAAGGGTGGAGTATCCAACCGGACTAGCAAGAACAGCAACAGCCTCGTCCACCTCGCCCCCAGTGGTCCCTCACCACGCTCCGGTGAAACAGATGGCAGGCCCAACAAACAGCCCCGAAGACTCTGCAAGACATGAAAGCCTTGCTGAATGCGACTTGGGAGCAAAACGCTTCAATCTCAGATGGCAATATGGCAGTGGTTACTTAAGATGAGTAAAAACTTTGCTGTTACCCATATTTGTCTTCTCCCAGAGTGACCGACTTGCTTGCTCCCTGTCCACTGTATGCTGTGGCTTGGAGACACACAAGGGGGGAACAACGATGCACCTCTCAGTTATTTTGCTGGAACAGCTGTGAGCTGGGACGCCTCTACAGGGCTGCTTCATCCTTGCTCCCTAAATCAATTAACTGAACTGCCTATACCTTTATTTCTATGCTCCTCTGAACTCTGGAGCACTGTTTTGGAAGGGGTGTTATTACCCTCCTAACAGCTTGACTGCAATTGAAAGTATTATCACTGGGGTTCTAGGGGTACAATGAGTATGTTACTGCCATCATTATTGCTATATATTGTTTAAATTTGAACACCTCACAGATTAGTTTGAGGTATCTCATTGTCATTGAGATGGGGAGGGGGGCAGGAGGCCTTGATGGAGCACAGGCCCGGGTGGTGAATCCACACACCCCCTGGCAGCAGAAAACATCCCTACCAAGAAACACCAGCTATGGAGGGATGACTCCAATGAGGTGAAGACCTTACCAGACATGATCGAGGAGCTGGGCACATTGACTCATGGCGGGGGTTCATTAGCTGGTTACTACAATTTTAACAGGCAAAGAACAGCGAAACATTCTATTGAGTGTAGCTGGGATCACAGTCTAAAATCTACTGTTACGTGGGCACAGAACTTCTTTTTTATAGGAATTTAAGAAATGCCTAACTGTGTTGGCCTTATAGTGATGTGCGTGACTTATTGCCTGTTAATACTAACATCTATGGACCTGCGTTTTAGGGTCGAGGCCCTAAGCGCAATTTAATTAACATACCTCCTGCAGAGAGAGATATGGTACTGGAAAGTGCCTTTTCTCTCTCACATAGAGGGCATAACTCAGAGCCCTCCAGCCTTGGAGGTAATGTTGTTGTATATAGTTCTCTATGTTTGTTTGTTATCAATATTATATGGTTTCTCAGGTGTAAAAGGAAAGTTGATGAGTCTACATTGACAGGCAAAAAGATGGGCATATTCACTTTATATTCAGGTAAAATGGAAGAGGGAAAGAGGGAAAATCATAGATTCAAGAGGGGGTTGCAATGGGAAGACTGGGATAGGAGGATAAACCAGGGAAAAGGCAACATAAACCTTAGTCAAGGGGAACTGAAAATTCTTCAACCAACTCAGGGGAAACATAATAACAGGAAAATATGATGGCTTCCTCACAGACCCTACTGATCAGTTCTCTTAATGTGAATGGTCTAAACAACCCAATTAAGAGGTACAAAGTCCTCAATCACCTGAAAAAACAAAAGCCCAGTTTTATTCTACTCCAAGAAACACACCTGAGCAAACCAGAACATCTCAAGCTTGGTAAGTTTGGATTTTCACATGTCATAGCCTCTTCCTTCAGAGAGGGGAAATGCAGAGGGGCTGCGGTTTTAATCCCCAAATCCACCCCCTTTCATCTCACCACTTCTCATATTGATCCTCAAGGCCATCTAGCAAAAGCAGTAGGTGACCTGGAAGGACAGCAGATTACCTTAGCGTCTAACTACATTCCCCCTAATACTAAAGCTGAAACAGTACGACCTCTACTACGGAAAATAACAGAAATGCAGCGGGGAGTCCTGGTGCTGGGGGTATCATAACCAGATGTACGACAGGTTAGATACTACTAATAACAAATCCCAAGAAGGACCTCCACACAGAAAGCTGTGCTAGTTTACACTAAGGAACTGAAATGGATAGATGTCTGAGGGGCCCATCATCCCCATCAAAGAGAATATTCCCATTACTTCCCGTCACATAAAATCTATACCCACATAGATTATTTCCATATTTCAGGGGAACATCAGTATAGGGCAAGGGACTGCTCAATGGCACCCTCCCCTCTCTCAGACCACTCTTGCCTAGTTTTAAAATTGGACTGGCCCTCGGAGAAAAGGGAAACCTTATGGAGTTTTAACAACTACCTCTTGAACTCTAAAGATTTCCAGGACCTCATAACAGAATGGATACCCCAAATAATTTCTGAAAATGCACATGTAGACATACCACACAGAACCTTATGGGACACCATTAAGGTTGTTCTTAGGGGAGAATTCATAAGATTAGCTTCTTACCAGAAGAAGCAACAGTTAGCCAGGCAGGAACACCTGAAAAAGCAGCTCAAGGACCTGCAGACACTACATGCAGCCAGGGACCAGGGAGTGTTCCCCTTACTCCAAGCAACTAAGGAGCAGCTTCAAAGACTGATAGAGATCAAAACAGAGCAGGCCTTCCAAAGGTTTAAACTTAGATATCATGAAGGTGGCCCACGGACTACCAGGTTATTGGTGCACCATCTTAGGCAACATACTGTGCAGGCTACAGTTACCCAGAATAGGGACCCCTTAACAGGGAAATTGACCTCCCTTCCATCCCAGATTAGGAAGGCTTTCTTACATTTTTATAAGCAGCTATACACCTTGGAGAAAGAGGCAGAGTCTACTAAAGTACAGAACTTTTTAGAAAAACTAAAACTCCCCTCACTAACTATAGAGCAACAGTAATCCCTGACCCAACCCATAACAATCCAGGAACTAACAACTGCCTTATCTAATATCAAGACAGGCAAAAGCCCATGCCTGGATGGGTACACAGGAGAATTTCTCAAGACATTCCAAGTCCCACTTTTACCAACCCTATTGATGGTCTGCAGAGCGAGATACAGGAGGCAGGGAGATTGCCCAGCACTTGGGACTATGCCGCCATAACAAGCATCCCTAAGCCAGGCAAAGATCAAACCAATTGCTCTTCATACCATCCCATATCGGTATTAAACACCGACTATAAATTATTTGCATCGGTCTTGGCCAGGAGACTGGAGGCACTTGTGCCTGGACTAGTACATAAGGACCAAACTGGTTTTGTTCCAGGGCGAAAAACACATGACAATATTAAGATGACCTTACAGGTCCTTCTCCTGGCTGCCCTATTGGAGGCCCCTTTTTTGCTCCTTAGCCTAGATGTGGAGAAGGCCTTCGACAGGGTAACCTGGCCCTTCCTGTTTCAGACCCTTGGGAGATTGGGCTTTCCAGATGGTTTTGTGCAGGTCATCAGGGCAATCTATTCTCAACCCCAAGCTTATATCAAAACAAATGGAGCAATCTCCCCCCTAATACCACGGGAACAGGGCACAAGGCAGTGGTGCCCACTTTCACCCCTGCTATTCACCTTATGCTTAGAACCATTAGCTCAAGTGCTCCAACAGGAGAATCAAATTGAGGGAATACGCATGTAGGGAGACCACCCCCACAAACTGGCCCTGTATGCTGGTAACCTCCTAATATATCTAGCTAATCCAGAACACCCTCTACTGCCCCTCTGGAGAAAGCTAGAAGAATACCAGGAATTGGAAGGATATAAACTAAACCAAGCTAAAACTGAAACCCTTCAAATTCATTACACCCCTTCAGCATCCATCAAACAATGGTTCCCCCTTAAATGGAACTCCCCCAGCATAAAATACTTGGGAGTGCACCTCACTCCCTTTCATGACAGTATGTTTGAATGTAACTACTCCCCTCTTCTGCACAAATTTAAAGCTGAAATGGAGAGGTGGAGAGTCCTACCCCTCCCTTTCACACAGAGAATAACCTCAGTACGAATGGTCCTCCTTCCATGATTCCTGTATTTGGCACAGACCCTCCCAGTACCAGTCCCTAGAGATTATTACACTACTCTGAACAGAAAGATCTCATGGTACATATGGGGGACCAGAAACCAAGAGTCTGGCTCTCAGTCCTACACCTCCCACGCAGGAAGGAAGGACTGTCCCTCCCGAACTTTGAATATTTCCACCAAGCAGCCCAGCTACGTACAGTGCTGTAGTGGCTTCAACCTATGTACCAGGCAAGATGGAAGGATATAGAGATACAAATAGCAGGCTTTTCACAGCTGCATAGCACATTGTTCTCTGCTCCAAGTGGAGGGGGCCAAGGAAAAAGAGATAACTACTGTGCAACAACAACATTACACACCTGGCACAAAATAATGCAATCTAAAAACCTGGCTCAGTGGAGCCCTCTTTTTGGCTTGCTCCCACACCTTAAAGAATTCAAACCTTCACTTATTGATCCCAGATTTAGGAATTGGGAAAGAATGGGACTCCATATGATATTTCAGTTTGTGGAAGGGGGGACAGTTCTTAGTCTTGCTCACCTAGTATCCAGATATGGAATACCATATAAAGATAGATTCCGGTATTTTCAGGCCAGGGACTTTGTTAAGTCACTACTGGGGAATAACTGGCTTGGGACATCTCCACCCCTATTCATAGAAATTATGAAGAGAGCATTTGTAAGTGGAGCCCCACTAGAACACATGATTTCATATCTATATGAAGCAATCAGCATGATAGAGGGGGGTACCACTGACCATGTCAGGAAGGCTTGGTCTGCAGACCTGGATTTACCAATCCCGGCTGAACTCTGGGAAAAGTGCCTATGTATTATCTGTGACATAGACAGCCAGCTCTGAGTGCTGTATTATTTTTTTTTATTACATATAAAATATGTGATGGGAAGGTCAGTTTGAGGAAACAACAATCTTGCTGAACTGACACATCAAGACCCTCCAGGGATAAGTTCAAAGGACAGGACATAGCTAAACTGCAGACATCTGGGCTGCAATTACCTTGTCAATTTGCTTTCATCCCAGGAAATTAGATTAGCTATTCATAATTCCCTCAGGGAAAATCCTTTGACTTACAATAGTAGTCAGGAAGAACTTGAGAGGGAGGGGTGTCCGAGAGAAGCCAGAATGGACATTGAAGAGCAGTTGATGTCTGAACCAGGCAGGACCCAGACAAATTTGGAAGGTCCAATATACTTTCCCAAGGAACCCTTGAATTACATCAGAGAGACCTCTGAGGTGTAGATTCCAAGGTCCATACTGGATTAAAGAGGCAAATACACTTTTGCTTGAATACAGTGACTTAGAATAAATAAACTTTTGAGATGTATGTGTAGCAGAGCACAAACTAGTTTGGTCTGGTTAACCTGAGGGAGGAAAGGCAGTGAGGTCACCTATTATGTTTTTTTAAATATTTTATTTGGACATCCTGTGAGATAACATATAGATGTTGTTATACCAAAGGGGAGTTAGTGACCTCATGAGAAGGCCGGCTCAGAACTGTGTTTAATTGCTGAGAGAACCTGGACAGAGACACACAAGACAATATTTCTGACTGAGAGAAGAGAGAGACCATCAAAGCACTGAAGTAAGGACCTTAGACAAGATTAGTCTGAAGTTATTAATTGTAGGAACTGAACTTTTACCTGTTTGTTTTAAGGCTGTATGTGTTGGGATATATATTTGTTCTGTATTTATTGTTCTGTTTTGATATTTTAAAGTAAAGAGATATTTTTACAACGGAAACTGTCTGGAGTGCCTTGACATTTCCTTTTATTTTAAGTGGAGCTTTCAAAGGTTATCGGTAAAACTGTGTATACGTTTATTGTATACCAAACTAGGAAATGGATAGAGTTCTCTAAAGTCTTGCATAGAGTTCTAAGGGTTCATTTGAAAGACCTGGTTGGGTGCCCGTAGGCAAAGATATCTGCCGACCCAAAGACAGAATTATCTGAGCCTGATAATTGGGTACGCAAACAAGAGGTTATCAGTTTGAATCCCTCCAGAGCTTGAGACTAAGGTGACTTGAACCCACAAAACAGACAAGAGGGTTACCTTGTTTTGTTCACTGTACACAAATCATACGCTCAGAGGTTGGCACTTTGGGAGTAGAGGGCTGACTGGCTGAGCAGGTTTGTGACATTTGGTTGGCAGCGGTGGCATAAAAAGTTTGGTGGTATAAGCTTCATTGTTCAGTGTGTTAGCTTGAAACCGTTTAGCTCACTTGGAAAAAAGAAAGGCAGCGCTCTATTTCAAAAGGAAACAGAACTATATCCCTTGACTTACAATTAAGTTCCCACCAATTTCATTTTTTTCTCTGAAGTGCCAGTCAGAATAGTATTAGTAATGAGGGAAAAAGAAAATGGCTTCCAACTACAGCAGGCACACTGTAGATTTCTTAAAGCAGTTGTGCAGAGACAGGGGAGTCCCATCTGAGGTGAAAGTCAGTAAGCAGAACCTCATAGAGGCCCTGACGGTAGCAGATACCCAGAGCAGTGAGTCACAGACCATGACTGAAAGGGACCAAGCCTCAAGTCTGGAAGGGCTAGCAGCCAGTGAGGGGTCCCGAGCCAATGAGGCAGACAGCAGGACCACTATCAGTGAAGGGCCACAGCAGCATGGTCTCCAGTATCATGAATCCAGATGTACTCAAACTGCAAATTGAGTTGTGCAGGATGGAATTGGAGGCAGAGTGACAGCAGAAAGAGGTGGATCATGAGGCAGAGTGACAACAGAGAGAGGTAGATCGTGAGGCAGTGTGACAACAGAGGGAGGCAGACCATGAGTAATGTGAGTGCCAGCGAGAGGCAGAGGAGAAGAGAGAGTGAGAATGCAGAGAGGCAGAGGAGAAGAGAGAGAGCGAGAATGCTGAGAGGCAGAGGAGAGGAGAGAAGAGAAGAGTGCCAGTGACAACACGAACTGTAGAAGCTACGACTCAAACCAGCAGCACCAGGGCAGTTAAGTGGCTTGGGTTTAATTGGGACTACAGGACTGGGTTTCAAATTGAACTCCAAATTAAGAGCCGAGTTTAAGGAAGGGGAGGATATGGACACCTTTTTAAATTCTTTTGAAAAAGTTTGTATTCAGGCTAAAATTCCTAAAGAGTCCTGGAGCTTCCAGCTATTCTCGCTACTTACCAGAAAAGCTTGGGATGTATTGGGTCAAATGGACAATGAAGACAACAATGATTACAGCAAGTTAAAAGCTGCAGTGTTAAAAAAGTTTGAATTAACTGCTAAATCATACAGAGCTAAATTCTGTAAGCTCAGGAGAAGCCCTGATATGAGCTACAAGAAGCTAGCCATGAAACAACGTCATTCTTTAAAACACTGGTGTGAAGGAATTGAAGCAAACACTGTTGATAAAATTGAAAATGTGATTTTATTAGAACAGTTTTATTGGGCATGCCCAGCAGAGCTAAAAACCTGATCCAAAAACAGTGTAAGAGGCTGCTGAACTCTTGGACAACTATGCCAAGAGCAGACCTGCTCTGAGAGCGAATGGGGCAAGTGTGGCAGCGCAGAAAGGGAAAAGCGCACCTTCAGGGCAGCTAAAATCCTCACTGCCTCCACCAAAACCTGTTAGCCCCAGGTTTCAAAGAAAAGATTTCTTTGACGTAAGAAATGTTTGTTGGTTATGTAAAGAAACTGGGCACATTGCCAGACAGTGTCCAAGAAGGGCAAGTAATAATACGCAAAGTAGTACCAGAAAGGAAGTGGGTTGTTTGTGTGTCCCTGGAAGCATGCCAGTCAACATGAGAGAACACATGCACCCAGTTATGGTAAATGGCATACAGACGCAGGGGTTAAGGAACACAGGGGCATCCCTGACATTGGTAAAGGGGGATCCGGTACAGCCTGGTCAGCTTAAACCCAATAAATACTTGACTGCACAGGACTTGGTGAGTGAAGAGAAAACATTGCCATTGGCCAGTGTTCTCCTGGACTGGGGTGAAACGGGGAACTGTGCAACAGGTGGCTGTAGCTAACACATTAGCAGTGGATGTGATCCTGGGTAACAATCTCCAGCAGGGGGTGGTATATGCAGTTACCCATAGTCAAGCAGCCAGGGAAAATTGTAGTTCCCTGAGCCCCCCCAGGAGCCAATGGGAAAGATACTGAGAGGCTGGTTCCCCAGCCTGATCTCCAGAGGGGGTAGACTGATAAAAAGTGGGTAGAAATTTACCCAGTAGAAAGTAACCACATAGCTACAGAGGGTTACTCTGAAGAGGGAGAGGTGACCTCTTGTCAGAGGGTAGGGATTGACAGTGATCCTGAGGGCTCTGATGCTAGTGCTTGGGACCCTAGTTTAGTGACTGAAGGGGACCTGTCCCATGCCTTGGGAAGGTGTGAGGGGTTCAGAGCTGCTCAGAGCAGTGACCCTAGTTTAGAGAAGTTGAGAGCTTGGGCAGACTCAGACAGTGCACAGGGAGGTGACGGCAGACATGGGGTTTATTGGGAAAATGGACTTATGTATACTCAGGTGGTACAGACCGAGGGAGGGATGCTAGGCAGGCAGCTTGTCATTCCCCAGGGATATTGTGAGCAGTTGCTCAAGGTTGCCCATGATATTGCCTAGTCTGGTCATTGGGGAATCATACGCACAATGCAGCGGTTGGCCCAGAATTTCTACTGGCCTAACTTCACTCAACAGGTGAAGGAGTATTGCAGGTCTTGTCACCAGCGTCAAGAAATAGGGAAGGTGGGTAGGAAAACCCAAGCTGCCCTGATCCCCTTGCCCATAGTGGAGTAGCCATTCCAGAGGGTGGGAATGGATATTGTGGGGCCTTTAAATACCCCCAGCTCCTCAGGAAGAGATTCATCCTGACTTTGGTGGATTATGCCACCTGGTACCCAGAGGCAGTCGCCCTATCCTCTCTGAGGACAGACAAAGTGGCAGGTGACTTGCTTGGGATTTCCTCCCATGTTGGGTTTCCTCAGGAGGTAATCACAGATCGAGGGTGTTCCTTCATATAGGACCTAATGAAATGTTTATGGAAGAAGTATGGGGCGGTGCAGAGATGCACAACACGTATCACCCACAAGCCAATGGGCTTGTGGAATGCTTCAATGGTATGCTAAAGTCAATGCTCTGGGCATTTTCTGAAAAGCATGAGAGGAACTGGGAGAAATACCTTCCCCACCTGTTGTTTGCATGCAGGGAGGTGCCCAAAGAGTCAACAGGATTTTCCCCCTTGAGCTTTTGTATGGACACCGGGTGCGTGGGCCCCTAGACTTGATCCAGGAGGACTGGGAAGGCAAGCACACCACCCAGGGAACTCCCATTGTGGATTACATCCTATGGCTTAGGGAAAGGCTGAAGGAGCTTATGGAGACAGCCCAGAGCAACCTGGCAGCTGCCCAACAGAAACAAAAAGTATGGTATGACCGCAGAACCAGAGCTCGCTTGTACATGGTGGGTCAGGATGTCATGGTCCTTATTCCGGTCTGGAAAGACAAGCTGCAAGCTGAGTGGGCAGGACCGTACAAAGTGGTTAGGAAGGTAAATGATGTAAACTACATTGTGGAGTTACCTGACCATAGACAGACAGCAAGGATGTACCATGTCAACATGATGAAGCCATATGCAAATAGGGCTGACATGGTGTTCGCAGTGTGTAGTCATGAGGAGGGGACAGACGAATGAGACCCCCTTCTGGATTTGCTAGAAGAGAGTAAGCGGGAGTCCTCTGTGGAGGCAGTAAAATTGTCTCCCCAGCTGACCCCGGACCAGATCCAGAAAGTGTGGGAGGTTTTAGAAGACTTTGCCCCCTTGTTTAGCGCTAAGCCTGGACGAACCCCTTTAGCAACACACAATGTGGAGACAGGGACACAGACGCCCATACGGCAGACAGCATATCGGGTGTCAGAGGCTGTCCAAAAGGACATTAGGAGGGAAGTGGAGGAGATACTGGATTTATGGGTAATCCAGAGATCCCACAGTCCCTGGGCCTCACCCGTAGTCCTTGTACCCAAGCCAGATGGCTCAACTCATTTCTGTGTATACTATCATGGACTGAATACAGTCACGACGTCAGATGCCCACCCGATGCCCTGGACAGATGAACTCCTGGACAAGTTGGAAGTGGTGACCTACCTTATGACCATTGACCTGACAAAGGGTATTGGCAGGTAGAGTTGATGGACAGAGCTAGGGAGAGGTTGGCCTTCATCACTCCGATAGGCTTATTTGAGTTCAAAGTAATGCCTTTCGGAATAAAGAACTCCCCGGCCACTTTCCAAAGGTTGGTGAACCAGGTGTTAAATGGTGCTGAGGAGTATGCCGTGGTGCACCGGCATGACATTGTCATCTTCAGTACTAGCTAGGAGTAATACCTGTCACACCTTAGGTAAGTGCTGGGCAGAATTCAGAGGGCTGGGCTCACTGTCGAAGCCAAGAAGTGCCAGATGGCCATGGGAGAAGTGGCATACCTCAGGCATGTGGTAGGCCAGGGATGACTCTGTCCTAACCAGATAAAAATAGAGGTAATACAGGCATGGCCCAGACCAGAAACTCAGAAGCAGGTCAGGAGTTTTCTTGGGACAGCAGGGTACTGTTGAAAATTTGTACAAAATTACAGTGCCCTGGCTGCTCCCCTATCTGACCTGACAAAGAAAAAAATGCCAAGAAAAATCACCTGGGGCTCAGCCTGTGAGGAAGCCTTTATCAAACTGAAGGAGGCACTGTGCAGTGCTCCTGTTTTGACAAGTCCGGACTATAGCAAAACTTTTATAGTTCAGACGGACACCTCAGATGTGGGTATTGGGGCAGTACTAAGCCAGACATCCAGTGAAAGGAGGGACCACCACATAGCCTACCTGAGCCGAAAGCTGCTCCCCAGGGAACAAGCATACTCCACGGTGGAAAAGAAGTGTCTTGCCCTAGTGTGGGCCCTAAAGAAATTGGAGCCATACTTGTATGGGCAGCCTTTTGTGGTGCAGAGTGGCCACAACCCCCTGGTTTGGTTGATGCAGATGGGGAAAAACAATGGCAGACTGCTCAGATGGAGTCTTGCTTTACAAGGGTATGATTTGAAAATTGTACATAGGGCCAGATCCAAGAATCAGAACTCAGATGGACTGTCTAGGGTCTATGAGGAGTGAACTGATTTGGAAAGTTTATCCCATGTAGGGGATGGATCCCGCAAATTCAGTCCGGGTGGGGAGGAGTGTGATGATCAGTGCTGTATTAATTATTTTATTACATATAAAATATGTGATGGGAAGGTCAGTTTGAGGAAACTACATTCTTGCTGAACTGACACATCAAGACTCCCCAGGGATAAGTTCAAAGGACAGGACATAGTTAAACTGCAAATATCTGGGCTGTTATTACCTTGTTAATTTGCTTTCATCCCAGGAAATAAGATTAGCTATTCATAATTCCCTCAGGGAAAATCCTTTGACTTACAATAGTAGTCAGGAAGAACTTGAGAGGGAAGGGTGTCAGAGAGAAGCCAGAATGGACATTGAAGAGCGGTTGATGTCTGAGCCAGGCAGGACCCAGTCGAATTTGGAAGGTCCAATATACTTTCCTGGGGAACCCTTAAATTACATCAGGGAGACCTTTGAGGTGTAGATTCCAAGGTCCATACGGGATTAAAGAGGCAAATACACTTTTGCTTGAATACAGTGACTTAGATCAAAGAAACGTTTGAGATGTATGTGTAGCAGAGCACAAACCGGTTTGGTCTGGTTAACCTGAGGGAGGAAAGGCAGTGAGGTCACCTATTATGTTTTTTAAATATTTTATTTGGACATCCTGTGAGAAAAAATAATGTTGTTACACCAAGGCAGAGTTAGTGACCTCATGAGAAGTCCGGCTCAGAACTGTGTTTAATTGCTGAGAGAACCTGGACAGAGACACAAGACAATATTTCTGACTGAGAGAAGAGAGACCATCAAAGCACTGAAGTAAGGACCTTAGACAAGATTAGTCTGAAGTTATTAATTGTAGTAACTGAACTTTTACCTGTTTGTTTTAAGGCTGTATATGTTGGGATATATATTTGTTCTGTATTTATTGTTCTGTTTTGATATTTTAAAGTAAAGAGATATTTTTACAATGGAAACTATCTGGAGTGCCTTGACATTTCTTTTTATTTTAAGTGGAGCTTTCAAAGGTTATCGATAACACTGTGTATGGGCTTATTGTATACCAAACTAGGAAATGGATAGAGTTCTCTAAAGTCTTGCATAGAGTTCTAAGGGTTCATTTGAAAGACCTGGTTGGGTGCCCATAGGCAAAGATATCTGGCACCCCCTCCTGAAGACAGAATTATCTGAGCCTGATAATTGGGTACCCAAACAAGAGGTTATCAGTTTGAATCCCTCCAGAGCTTGAGATTAAGGTGACTTGAACCCACAAAACAGACAAGAGGGTTACCTTGTTTTATTCACTGTACACAAATCATATGCTCAGACGTTGGCACTTTGGGAGTAGAGGGCTGAGCGAGTTTGTGACATTATCTATAAGGGATATCAGCTATTTTATTGAGGGAGTTTGTATGGAAGAATATGGTTCATTTTTTTAGGATACTAGCATTTTTTTAAATTTTTTTTATTCATAAGAATAAAAGATACATTCAGTTGAGCATAGCTCATTTCCAATGAAGCTCCATATCAAAATATAAACAGGCTGCACATTAATACATTAATTCGGCACATAAGGACATATTACATAACACATTATAAAGAAACAATAAAACAAATCAAGCACACAGATCAGTAATAAAGTGCTAACAGTTATTGCAGGTTGTATTATTATTTAATCCAGATGTGCACCATGCTATTAATTCTGCATTGTTACTTTTGGTTCTAGCACTTCTCAAATCTGGGGGAGATTTGTTCCATAAATTAATTCCCCTAAAGGGAACAGATGTTCTTCCTATGTTCAAGTTACAATTAATCGAGGCAAATTGAGTTCCGGTTCTCAGACCTTCCTTTGCTAACTTAAAAAAAATCAATAATATAGCCAGGGACCTCTTTATTCCATACTTTAATCATAAACTGTAATAGATGTAGATTTATTCTTACTGAAGGTTTACACCAACTCAACTCCCTAAATAACATATACCTATGGGTTCTATAGGGTGCATCCAACACAAAATGAGCCATTCTACAAAATACCAAATCTACTTTATTTGTTTACAATCTAATAGTTCCTCCATAAAACAGGTCTCCATAATCAATTACTGGAAATAAACGAGAGTTAACCACACTTAATCGCACCTCTCTGATCATAAATCTTTTGTATCTATACAAAGCACCTAACTTTTTATTCGCACTTCTTACAAGGGAATCTATATGGAAGTCCCAGCTCGGACGAGCATTAACTGCTAAATATGCTGAAACAATTGCAGGGCACTGCTGGAGAAGCTGTGGCTCCTCACCAGCCACTCACAGGCACATTTTTTGGAGATGCCCTATGCTTCACCCCTTTTTGAATAACTTACAGCTCTCCTTGGCATAAATGTTCTCCCCCGATCTGAACCCCCCCCCTTTTCTTTTTCCTGTCTGATAATCCCCCCAGACACAGAGATTCTAATACAGTCAGATTATTAAATATCCTATTGTTAGCAGCTAAAAAGTCTATAACCAAGAAGTGGCTATTGAGAGAACCCCCCTCCATAGCTCAATGGCAGGATATTACAATAGAAATTTATAAGATGGATAGACTGTCAGCATGTTAAATAAATCTCAGGACCAGTTTGAAATTCTGTGGAGGAGATGGGTAATATACCTACAGTGCCTTCAGAAAGTATTTGCCCACCTTGGATTTTGTCACATTTTGTGATGTTGCAAACTCAAATTAAAATACATTTATATGGGATTTTTTTGCCACATATCTATACAAATTACTCTATAACGTCAAAGTGGAATGAAACTTCTGGAATTTTTTGTACATGTAATTTAAAATAAAAACCTGAAATGTCTTGATTTGATAAGTATTCACCCCCTTTGCTATGACACTCTAAATTGAGCTCAGGTGCATCCAATTTCCTTGTGAGATCACTCTAAAACTTGAATGGAGTCCACCTGTGGTCAATTCAAATGGTTGACATGATTTCAGAAGAAATACACCTATCTATATAAGGTTTCACTGCTGACAGTGCATGTCAGAGCAGAAACTCTACCATGAAGACCAAGGAGCTGTCTGTAGAACTCTGTGATAGAATTGTGAGGAGGCATAGATCTGGGGAGGGGTATAAAAACATTTCTAGGGTGTTGAAACTTCCCAGGAGCACGGTCAAGTCCATCATTAGGAAATGGAAAGATTACGGAACCACCCAGACTCTTCCTAGAACAGGCCATCCTCCCAAACTGAGCAACCGGGCAAGAAGGACCTTGGTCAGGGAAGTGACCAAGAACCCAATGGCCACCCTGACAGAACTACAGAATTCCATGGCTGAGATGGGAGAACCTGTCCAGAGGACAACAATCTCTGCAGCACTTCACAGATGTAGCCTCTATGGGAGAGTGGCTAGACAGAAGCCACTCCTGAGAAAAGGCCATATAATAGCATGCCTGAAGTTTGCAAGAAGGCACGTGGTAGACTCTGAGACCATGTGGCAAAAGATTCTCTGGTCTGATGAAACAAAAATTGAACTCTTTGGCCTGAATGCTAAGCGCTATGCCTGGCACAAACTAAACACAACTCATCACCCATGTAACACCATCCCTACCATGAAGCATGGTAGTGGCAGCATCATGTTATGGGGATGCTTTTCAGCGGCAGGGACTGGGGCACTTGTCAGGATAGAAGGAACAATGAATGGTGCCAAATACAGGCACATCCTTGAGGAGAACCTGCATCAGTCTGCAATAGACCTTGGACTGGGGCGAAGATTTACGTTCCAACAAGACAATGACCCCAAGCATACAGCCAAAGCAACACTGGAGTGGCTTCAGAACAAGAAGGTGAATGTCCTTGAGTGGCCCAGCCAAAGCCCAGACTTGAATCCCATTGAGAATCTGTGGAAAGACTTAAAGATTGCGGTTCACCAATGCTCCCCATCCAACTTGACAGAGCTTGAGCAAATCTGCAAGGAAGAATGGGCGAAAATCCCCAAATCCAGATATGCAAAGCTGATACAGACATACCCAAGAAGACTCAAAGCTCTAATTGCTGCCAAAGGTGCTTCTACAAAGTATTGACTCAGGGGGGTGAATACTTAAGTAAACAAGATATTTCAGTTTTAATGTTTCATAAATTTTTGTTACACAATGTAAATATTTTTGCCTCTTTAAATTGTTGAGTATGCCGTGTGAATCAAGGGGGAAAAATAATTTCAATGCATTAAAAATTCTGGTAGTAACACAACAAAATGTGACAAAATCCAAGGGGGGTGAATACTTTCTGAAGACACTGTATCTCCCATCTGGCCAGATTTTGTACCATAGTTCTACTGATTGAAAGGAAACAAGCCTCCAGTGTAACATAGATGGACTGAAGCACTGAAGAGAGAACACATGCTTAAATCCCTGACCCTCTTTTCTGTATGAATCTGACACACCCTCTTGAAATATAAATTATGCATTTTGTATCTTAAACTCCCGTCACTGAACCTGCATGTTAAATGAATTGCCTAGACACACCTCTGTAACTCTATGCCTGAATGTTATGTATTTAATGTTTGTCTTTTTTATGCTCCATTTTTATTATATGTCTTGTGAAAAGTATAAAAAATGTTTTGTTTTATCTACTAAATAAAGAGTTATAAAAAAAAAGCTGCCCACTGTCTTCAACGAGATAACCTCTTCCGGCATTGCATTCCAAGTGTGTACCACCTTATCTGTGAAGAAGTGCTTCCTGACCCCCCTCCTAAACCTCCCACCCTCCAGCTTAAGACTGTTCCCCATCATGTTATGGTTGCCAGTCAACTTAAAGAGACTCTCCTTATCTATCTTATTTATCCCTTTCAAGTATTTGAAGGTCCTAATCATTTCCCCTCTCCCTCTCCTGTTCCCCAGGGAGTACATGCTCAGTGCCCTCGACCTCTCCTAGTATGCCTTACCCTGCTAACCTGTTATTATCTTTATAGCCCTTCTCTGGACCTTCCCCAGCAGGTTAATGTTCTTCTTGAGGTGTGGACAATATACAAGAAATGAAGTGATAAATATTTTAGACCATAAAAACACTCTGGAGTTAAAAACTCATATTCGAGCTGAACGCTGTTCTATTAAAATGCCATTTCATTATGTCACAAGATGAAGACAATGCTTCATTCATTAAACAGTTTTGAATTCTCCCGAAGGGGGAGATGAAATTGAAAAGTGAAAGACTGGGAGCCAAATGAGAGAGAATAGTATGAAAAAAAGAAAAATGAAATGACACAGTTAAAAAAAATAAAACAATATGAAGATATGCACATACAAAAAACACCAACAGAAAAGGATCAAAAGATCGATCTTGTCCACTTGTAAGCAGATCTCTCAGAGATTTTTAAGGGGTTTGTCCCTCACCCTTAGGAGTTTCTCCCTCCCTATAAGAACTTCCCCTCTCCATGTTTTCACTTTTAATTTCAAACCTCTTTTTTACTTTTCCCAACCTCTCTTAAAGCTGTCTGTTGTCTTTAGGGATACCACCTCATCTGGCAACTCATTCTACTTAGCCATCACCCTTTGTGTCAAAAAATACCTCCTCTTTTCCCTCTAGAATCGTCCTCCCACCAGCTGTAGGCAATGTCCTCTAGTGGTTTTTGTTACTGCTAAGGCTGAAGAGACCGTCAGATTTCACCTTGTTAATACCCCTGAGGTATTTGGATGTTTCAGTCTTGTTACCCCTCTCCCTCCTGTCCTCTAGGGGGTATATGTTGAGGTCGCTGAGTCTTTCTTCATATGTCCTACCCTGCTGATCCTGGATCATTTTAGTTGCCATCCTCTGGACTATTTCCAGAAGGTTGATGTCTTTTCTTAGGTACGGGCACCCGACTGCACACTGTACTCCATGTAAATATGTTAATTGTAATAAATTTCAAACTACTAAGGTAAAGTAAAATGGGGGGGGAGTGTAATATTAACACAGTCATGGAAAACCTCCTGGTGACCCATTGTGTCTGAAATTGAATCACACGGTGAGGGTCCCTCCAGATTTGTGGACTTTTATTTGAGACAGATAGTGACCAAAGTCCACAGCTATGTCCGTGATTCCATAGATATTAAATGTTCAATAAAATGGAGGGGTATCAGAGGCAAGAAGATCTTTTGCTGGGTCACTTGACATCTGTTCTTTATGCACACGTATAGTTCATGAGCATGGCATAAGAGCCTGCAAGGATTTATCACTATTGCACAGAATGTAATCAAATGTTATGCTTGTAAATAAGCAACACATTTCCTCTTGGCTAGAGCAGGAATGGTGTATGTCTTAGTTTATTCTATTGATATTTATGCCATGACAATTAATGAGCATACTGTTGTACAGCCAAAGCATTGCCCCTGATGAAACTTTACAGCACTACGTAGGGGTGTTTGGCATTTTGTGATGGACTTTGCCTAAATTAAATATGTTTATAATATTAATTCTGTAGGTGTGTGCGCTATTTTGGTCTTAGGAGTTTATAGCAGATAAGGGTCACAGGTCCACCACATCTGCCCTACTTTGTATCTAGTGAATCTTAGATCAGCCTAATGGTTACCTGCTTAGTGTCCTCAGGGTTCTGATGTGCCTGTCCCATGCCTTCTTGAAGCCTGTAACTGTTTCTGCCCCCTCCACCTCAGCCGGCAGACAGTTCCATCTATTCACTACTCTCTCCATGTAAAAGTACTCCCTCACATTTCCCCTGAGCCTTCCCCCTCTAGTTTGATGTTGTGGTGGCTAGTTCTTGAATACTTTTTACGTTATCTTGTGCAAGCACAACCAACATCTTACGATAGTAATAGCACAGTGAGAGGTGTGTTAATGTTGGTGAATGCAGGACACACTTCAGTAGATGCGTCCCTCATTCCCCAATTAGCCATCATGCTAGCGCTGATGCAAGAATTATGTAAAGTGCCACTAACTTGAAAGAAATGTGCCACTGCAATCAGAGACAAGCTCATCATGCAGGGTAGAGATGACCTGCCTCCCGTGTGTGCCTTTCTTGGTGAAACATTTCAATAAACATGGTGGTGGCTCCCGCCGCCACCACACAATCCCCAAACAAAGCTAACATCGGGGTGCAATCCCCTTGTCAGCATGTCCCCCACACACACATTGTGTGGCACACTGGGAGCCCACCCCAATGTGCCACCGCTTACACAAAGCTGACCATGTCTGCACCATGATGTCCAGATGCGGTTTTGTCCCCCAACCCCTCACATTGTGTGGCACACTGGAAGCCCACCCCAGTGTGCCGTTGCTCACACAAAGCCAACATCCAGTTTTGTCCCCCTTCCCCCTACATTGTGTGGCACACTGGGAGCCCACCCCAGTGTGCCAACACTCACACAAAGCTGACTGTGATGGCACTGTGATGTCAGGTCTGGTTTTGTCCCCACCCCACATTATGTGGCACACTGGGGGCCCACCCCAGTGTGCTGCCACTCACACAAAGCCGACTGTGTCGGCACCACAACGTCCAGTCCATTTTTTTTTTCATCCTGTAAAATGGTCCCTCGTTGTCAGCGGTATCCCTCTCCCCCAACCTATACCCACCCTCTGCTCACCCCACCTCCCCACACAAACACCCCTCACCCCATACTTCCCTCCGGAAGTCTGGCACTGTGATCTTTGGTGGAGCAGAAGCATGTCTGGACTCTTCAAAGGTGAACTGCAAAATGAAGAAAAACTGGTAAGCTGTATAATGGCATCAATGGAGGGGGTTCAACTTAGGTGGATAGCACAGCCATTTTTTTGACTTTGGCTCCAAATTTTCAGCATGGGGTTCTTGGGACTCCACCTCATGAACACATGCACTGTCATCTTGTTATTCGGTCCCAAAAGGTGATTTTGTGGTCACTGCATAGAATCACCTTTTGGGACTGATTAATGAAATGACAGTGGCACTGTTCATGAGGTGGGGTCCCAAAAAGCCTGTGTTGCAAATTTGGTGAACACATTTTAAAAAATGACTGCGTTACAAGCATGTATTGCACAGTTTCCACCACTCTCATAACTTCGACAATTTTTTATGTTTTCACTCCAGATTTTCAACATTGCCATTTTTTTCACACCTCACTATGAACAGTACAGCTACCATTTTTCACATCCTTCCCAAAATGTATTTTTGCACATCTGGTGCACAATGGTGCGGTCGCTGTCCAAAATCAACTTTTGGCTATCAAACAGATAGTGCCACTGTTCATGAGATAGGGTCACAAAAAGCCTGTGATGAAAATTTGGAGTGAAAATACCAACCAATGCCTGGGGCATTAGGGTTTCCAACCAAAATGCCCCACCCTGTAGAGACTGACAGGCATCAGGGGTTTGACTTGGGATTGTTGACTATAATAGTCACATCATTCCACCCCCACCTCCACCCTGCAGCCAGTGACAGGCATTGAGGTGTGCCTTGGACTCTTCGGACCCAAAGTTCACCCCATTCTCCTATACTGCAACCATCTCAGCATATTTCGTTATGGCATGGGGGTGAGCATAAGGTCCAAAGACCCCAAGGTACACTGCAACTCTTTTTGGTGTTTGCAGGGTAGGGTGAGCTGAAATGGTGTGAGCATTATAGCCGATGACCCAAAGGCACACCCCAATGCCTGTCAGTCTCTGCAGGGTGGGGGTGGGGTTGATGTCAGTTCAATACTTCACTGCCATTCGTGTTATGCATCTCTCTAACTCCTGCACTACCAATGCCAGCAAGACAACATTCGACACTGACAAATGCTTATTTCTTCTACTTACTGTCTGACCGTTTACCGACTAAAGGCAGCACCTTTGGCTGTAATGGAGTGCATAGTTTATTCTCAGTTTTTGCAGATGCAGTACAGTAGGAGGAGTTAAGTTTGTTTATTGCTTTAACTTTTTTATTGAATTTAGGTGGACTGATCAGTTGTACCATTTTCCTCACTAAGAGGAAATAAATGGTGGCATTTCCAAAAGGAATGTTCTTTGTGGTGCATTAATTGTTGTACTGTGTCCTGGTGTTAGAGTACTTGTTTTTACCTGTGCATTAGGAAGAGCTAATGCACAGGTAACAACCAATCAGAATGCAGGATTTTCCCTGCCCCTTTTGTAATTTATTTCAAAGAAAGGTGAAGTTTAAAAAAATAAGTAATAAAACAGGGAATTTAACATATTTTAAAGAACCATTTTTAGTAATAGCAATAAGGCATGACCAAGTATTATGTCAGTGTTCCAGTTAATCACCCCCTTAGGCTGTGTACCACTCTGCATGTATCACTTTGCCGTGTGCCTCATTATGTCCCCAGGGGGTGACTAGAACATTAATATAACCCCTGGTTATATCTCAGTGCATAATAAGCAGTTTTTATACATATTAGGTGGAAGTTTAATGGACGGTAGTTATGGTATGACTTGCCACATTGATGTGCTAGATATATGGGATACAAAAAGTTCTGTTAGTTATACTTTTATACTTTATTGTTCCTTTTCAGGCAGAATATAGCAGCTTTTGACTATTGTCTTCATGTGTACTCTTGTAACGGTGCTAACGATTATTGTTCCGTTTAGTGTGTGTGAGTTGGCTATAGTGAGCCTGAGTAAATATGTCAGATAGAATGCAAGAGTTGAATTAATTTCTAGTCAGTTTACCCCCATCCCTCCACATGCACACACACACACACACACACACACACACACACACACACACACACACACACACAAAAATATACATACATATGATGCTTTATATTGCATTTGAGGCTTTTGATTGTGTGTTTACAGAAATAAGAAACCTTGGAAAGTTAATAGGGTTGCTACCTGTCAGGTTTTTTATTTGGTAATCTGGGTTTCAGGGTCCCTATCTGGTAATCCAGTTTTACTCAATGATGGTAAGGTTTTTGAGCCATTTTAAATGTTCACAAACATAGTTTTGAAACAGATTATGTGATATGTGAAGTGGTTGGTTTTCTCAACCCTGGGTTGCCCCTGAAAAAGGGACTTTGGTCTCAGTAGGCTTACCTTGGTTAACAAAATCTAAATAAATAAATATCATTCATTGTTTCAGTTGCATGTCCAGGTTACAAATATGTTCTTCTGTCAAGTAGCACAGCAGTAAAGCTTGGCAAACATTTGTAATGGTAGATTCAGTTATCTTCCACTTTCATTTGCTGGTAAACGTTCTGTAGTATCTCTAAAAACATGCAAATAAGTTTTTCCCCCTCTAGAAAAACATATCATCACCACATATTTTAGCTTCAAAATTGTGTTGTGAACATGAAAAGGATTTGGAGTCACAAAAAATATATAACATGCACATTGTAGGAAATAATGTGTTTATTATACATCATTGCATATTATTTACAGTATTTTATTATGTATCAGTGTATACTATTTACAGTATTTCAGTAGTTGTCCCCCCATTATATTTGTCCTTAAATCACTGTTTGACGTACATAAACACAGCAATTGCTAAATGGATGTAGGGAGATCAATAGACAGGCACTTATTCCAAGTTTCACTTATTGTACAGCTACAGTACAATTTTATTGTTAATTACTTAAACCAGGTATGCTGACAAAAAACTGAGAATGCTCAATGGGGGCTGAAAGGAAACCACAGAGGTTATACACAAAAACAGAGGATGTCAAAAGAAAGTAGACAGCAACAAAATGAATGATTCTCACAACAACCCCACATTTCAAATTCATACAAGTATTGTTATAGTATAAGTAGCTAGTCAATTATTGAGTCAGATATACCAGCAAAAAAGGGGAAAACCAGAACAGGCTGAAAGGAAACTAAGAAAGATGTCTGGTCTGTGGTCACATCAACAGAGCCTTTCAAACAAGATGCCCGGTACACTACTACTTAAGGATTTATGCCCTCATACTCAACAGCGGTAGAAGTTAAAAAAACACATAATCGTATGTAAAAAAAGTGATCACCATTTCATCAATCTAACCAAAACCTTTACCTTCTTGTTGTTTTCATCTAATGATACACCAAGTGTAGAAACATAGAATTTGATGGCAGATAAGGACCGCTTTGCCCACCTAATCTGCCCATTTCCCTACCTAACGGATAAGCTGCAGATCCTAGTTAACCAACAGCCTACTTCCTCCTACCCCCCACTAGAATTGCTATATGTCTGTCCCATGCATTCTTGAATTCCCCCGCTGTTCTTCACTCTACGACCTCCTCAGGAAGGCTGTTCCATGTATCCACAACCCTCTTTGTGAAGAAATACTTCCTCACATTACCTCTGAGCCGTCCCCCCTCTATCTTCAAATTGTACCCCTTGTTTTTGCACATCTCTTTTTCTGAAAGATGCTACCCTCTTGGACTTTGTTGATTCCCTTGAGGTATTTGAAAGTTTCTATCATGTCCCCTCTCTCCCTCCTTTCCTCGAGGCTATACATCTTTAGCTCCTTTAGTCTTTCTTAATATGTCTTCTGATGCAGACCCTGTATCATTTTGGTTGCCCTCCTCTGGACAGCCTCCACCCTGTCTATGTCTTTGCGGAGATGGGGTCTCCAGAACTGTACACAGTACTCCAGATGTGGTCTTACCAACTGTCTGTACAGAGGGCCAACAACTTCTTGTTTTCTACTGGTGATGCCTCTCCCTATGCATCCCAGTATCCCCCCAACCCTCCTTACTGCTTTCTCATATTGCTAGCCCACCTTTAGATCATCTGATATGACTACCCCCAGGTCACTTTCCATTTTTGTTGTTGTCGGTATCTCACCCCCCATTGTGTACTCTTCCCCTGGGTTTTTGTTTCCCAGGTGCATTACTTTAGACTTCTTTGCATTGAATCTAAGCTGCCATACATCTGACCATTCCTCCAACCTTGCCAAGTCCCTTTTCATCCTTTCCACCCCACCTGGTGTATCAACCCTGTTGCAGATCTTTGTAACATCTGTAAAGAGACATACTTTCTCTTCCAGTCTCTCTGCAATGTCACTTATAAAGACATTAAAAACATTAACTGAATGTTGTAGACTGGTAACAGCCATAACAACAAATTCTGGTTAGAGCCGATATGGCTGCGCTGAGTTTTTCCGAGCACTGCCAGAGTATGCCATACACAAGATGGTCATGATGACAGAACTGCACATGCACAGTCTTTGCCATCTTGTGCATGGCGGCCATCAATTCTGCAGTTGCTTGAGAAAAAGAAGGCCCCCGAAGTGGGTGTGTTTATGCGGCTGGCGGAGGGGAAGTGCTACATGAACACAGCCAGTGGAAACTGTGCCACAACACTGTGGAAGCACACTGGACAGTGGTCCAGTCACGCGCTTCTACACTGCTATTCTGAGATCTTATGTTGTGGCATAACGTCTGCGGAGCTCTGCTCATGCAGCCATAAAAAGTTTTCTCCATGTCATCCAAGGTAATTGATTACTGATAAAACTTGCAATTGTCTGACTACACCTACATAAAATATTTAAAAACTATGGAGTGCCTTGAACAAGTGGCAATTAAAGTCCTACTCTAAGAAAGACCACAATAATTAATGTTAATGTTAACACAGACACCAAATATAAAAATTTCTCATTTATGTGTCTATAATTAACAAACATTACACTATCTATTTTAGAAACACTAAAGTGTTACTTCTAAGGTGCATTGTTAACTAATAATGGACTAAGTATCTTGTAATTGAACACAACAAAATGTCCCTTGAGACAAGAACAGGAGGTCACAGGGACCAACACAAACACAACTCTAAAATTCCCATTCATATCAGTGATCACAGGTCTCCAGAGGTAGAAGCCTACAATAGCAAATCTAATTGCATCTGAAAATCCAAGAGCAGTACAATTGTTTTCCTGACAGCTGTTCAACAAGTCATCTGCAAAACATGAGGAGAAATCTAGAACCACTATGCTGATTGTCAATGTTTTTTATGACAACAGCCCTGGGTTAGGATTTTCCTGGTAAAAACTCTATCCCATCAAAACCATGCAATCAAAAACAGCGTGGGTTAAATAAATAAACTTCAGGTGAATATTTTCACATAATTGTTTGAAACACTTCCAATTTTCAATGCAGAATTCATTTCAGAAGGATTTTAACTAATGCATTTTGCTAAAAACACTTGCAAATTGCTGGTTGTTTTTTGTTCTAACTGAGCTATTTGACCACACTGCTTTTAGTTTTTTGGTTTTGATGTAGAACTGTAAAAACTTGAAAAGCAGTATTTCTTTTCTTACTGCTACATTCCTATAACCTCTCACATACAGAAAAGTGTGGCAAGTCTTTTAGATAAAACAAAAAAATAGCACATGCTAGTTTACTGTAAATGTTATTGGAGATTGTGTATTTTAACATGAAGTCTATTCAGTTCATGTTACATCACAAAATATAGACAGCATGAAAGTAACACAAGGTAAAGTTAGGATGGGTTACTTTTGATGAAGTACAATGACTGTTACATAAAACTTTCAGATTGTTATTTTTTTCTGTTATTTTTTTCTCTTTACTTCTTCCCTCTTTAGTTTCCCATTGCGTTGATTCCTTCCTTGGGGAAGTATAATGGGCATTTTCTCTACTGAATTACTTTGAAAAAAAAATCATCAGTCTGACCCACTCACCCAGTGTAAATTTATTTTGGGTGAGATATTCAAACTGTGCTGGGCTGTGGCACAATAGGGGGCGCAGTGCAAATGAGATGTGCGGGGACCAGGACAGGGCGATATTCAAAGGAGAAGTGCCAGGGCGCATCTCCATTGAATATGGCACAAAATGTGCCTGGTGCATGTATAATATGCCGGCGCATTCCCCAGACAGGGAGGACCAGGATTGCTCCAGCGCAAATGTAGTTGTGCCGTGCATATCACCTGCGATATTCAGAAGTGGGCATGCAAATGGGACCACAATGTATGCATGGCACAAATGGGGCCATTTGCATGTCATTATCGTCCCATTTGCATGCCTTGTGCTGGGCAGCCCAGTGAAATGCTCCCAGTGCCCTGCGTAGCTGCCGTGAGTCCCTGGTAGGCTAGTGGCCTCCCCATCTCCCGTATGCCAGATTACTGGCATTGTTAAGGATCCTGGTGGTCTAGTGGTCCCCTTCCACCCCTTGTATGCCCGATCATGGGCATTGGTAGTGATAGGCAATACCTGGTGGTCCATTGGTACCCCCTCCCCTTCCACCCACTGAGGACCCTGGCCACCCAGCTTCCCGCCCTCATCATTGGTGGGCAGCTGCACCCTGCCTGGCCGCCCACCAAATGACAGCGTACAGTATGCTCTGTATGCCCGTTGATGCACAATGTTGACCAATGGGCTTCCAGACCATATTGTACTACACAGACAAAAATGAATGTGTTCATTCACATATTTGTGCCTGTGTAGTACAGTATAGTCTACAAGCCGATAGTCCCCTATGCATAATGGGCCTGGGCTACTATCCCCACTACCATGCTTGATGGCCAGGCAGTACTGGGCGGGTTGCAGCCACCCGCCCGATGATTGGGGGGCTGGGTGGCTAGGGGTTCTCAGTGGGTGGGAGGGAGGGGGTACCACTAGACTACCAGGTATTGGTTATCACTACCAATGCTCATGATCAGACATACGGGAGATGGAGGGGTGCCACTAGACCACCAGGACCTATAACAGTGCCCACGACCAGGCATACTGAAGATGTGGGGCCACTAGACTACTAGGATATTGTAATCTGCCCGCGATCGGGCATGTGGGAGGGAAGGGGGCCTACTGGACTACCAGGGTGGGTGTGGTGCTTGAGGATGGTGTCTCTGCTGGACAGATGGCCACCCACAACTGGCAGGCACTGTTTTGCGTCCTACAATACAGCAGCCCACCTGTAGGTGGCCAGGCTTTAAGCCTTTTTTTTCTGGCTCAACTTTGAGACCCCGTATGCGGCACAACCTGGGTTTCTGCCAGCATATGCGCCGCACATCCCAGGCTGAATATCGGGATGTGCTGCATATGCATGGGCACACCTCCTGCATTTGCGCCGCATACATTTACTTTGTCCCCTGGGTGCATTGGGACTTGTGCTGTGCAAGTCCCCCCTTTCAATATCGCACCGGGGTACATTACTGGGGTTGCACTGACACACCTCGGTTGCGTCAGGTGCAACCCCTTTGTATATCTGTCCCTTTGTGTTTATTTCATCTGACAGCTACAAATTATCAGTCATCCAGCCTTTCTTGTTTTCTACCAGAGAGCTACTTAAGGAACTGCTGTTCAGTTCTAGTAACATGAAATTAAAAAAAAAAATTGTCTGTTGCTTGATTTTAGCAAACAATATATTGTATCAAATAGTTTTAACGGATTGCTAGGGAATAGGGCCAAATTACGCTATATACTATAGTTCCTATCTATACCATACCAAAACCACCAATATTTTATATCTCTTATATACATAAACAAGTTTTAATTTCATAGTTTTCAACTTATCTCATTTGTTAATCACAACTACTGTAGGTAACAATATTTAACCTGAAGTCACAACAGAGCTAATTTTTTTTTTTTATATTATTCTACTTTTTGCCCCTCGCCTGCTGCTGGTATTTCTGCCCTAGTCATGGCGTCCCCGTGACTTCCACCTCCAACTAAGCCCCCCTGTGCTGCCCTGGTTACGCCTTGCTTAACCCCCAGGGGGCAGGATCATGGCACCATAGAGGGCACTGATACCGTGATACCAGTATCTATTGGGAGAGCTTAGGGCCAGGAGGCTAATCAAAGCACAGAGACAGGGATTCATCTAGGCAGCAGGTATGGAGGATTTTGTCCCCTGTAAGCTGGGGTAGAGACGTGCAATGATACCAGTGTCTGTCCCACCCCAGAGTTACTCGACCTTGCGTCGGTGCCACTGCCAGGTGTCACACCTGTACCGAGCGCATAGTCCCCCTCCCCCGGAGAAGGAGAGCAGTCCTAGAGATACCCAATCTTTCTCCTCCCGGCCAGCCCTCCGATGATGTGGATCCATTCCTGAACTCGAGACGTCGCAAGCAGACATCCAACATCTGCGCCAGTGGGCTGGCTACAACAGAGCTAATTTTGACTTCACCAAAAACAAAACAAAACAAAAAAAAGCTTCTTATTTTATAGATTGATGGATAAATGGAATAGGTTTCCTGTAGAAGTGGTACAGGCTAAATCAGCTGGGGGTGGTGTGCACATGGCCACAGACAGTGAATGGGGCAAATATATGAGGGCAGGATGACCACTGGAGCTTCACAGTGTAGTCAAGTAAGTTAGGCAGACTGGTTGGGCCACTAGGTCTTTTCTGTTGTCACTTTCTATTTTTCTGTTAGACATTATGGATAAAGAAAAATAAGAATACTTCCCGCTGCTTCTACGTATAAAAATGAAAATATTTGATACCTCTAGTACCAAACACTTATTGCCTTCTGTACTTCTGGTTTATATTAGCCATATATGCAATAACGTATGGGCAACCACACACAAAGAGCCTGTGTTTCCATTGAGAATTTGTGATGCCAGTGTACGGACCTCAAGAGTGAAGCTCGAGAGGTCCATGCTGGTATCTCAATCCCAAGATGGAAACACAAGTTGAGTTGTGTATGGGTGCCCATATGTTATTTGTTATAGTGCAGAGTTTTAAAAATAAAAACATAAGGACCTGGATATTCAAACTGTGCCTGGAAAGGGTGAAGGTGGATGTTCCACATGGCTGAGGTGCACTGGAGCACAAAAGCACAATATTCAAATGAGATGCGCTACCGTGTATCTTATCTGAATGTGGTAAAAAATGCCCGCAGCACAAATGGGGGTCAACAATGATGCTCCAGCACATCCCCCCTGCCTGGTCCAAATACCTGGAATGGGGATGTGTGGCCCATCTTTGGATGCAAGGCACAAATGGTGCTATTTGCATGTCATTATGGCCCATTTGCATGTCCGGGGCAGGGACGCACCAGGTGGTAACCACTGTGTAACACAAACTCACTCACATCCCCCTGGTAGTCTAGTGGCCCCCTTCCCATCTCCAACATCACTGTGGTATACAGTCACCATCCACAATACTCCCTGGTAGTCCAGTGGTGCCCCCCTCCCGTCCCCAACATCACTGTGGTATACGATCACCATCCTTGAAACTCCCTGGTAGTTCTGTGGTGCCCCCCCATCCCCGATACCACCAAAGTAATAACATTGTCCAACCTTTATAGTCTAGTGGCAGACCCCATTCACCAAACACGACCATAGTGTATGTATTGTTAAGATATTCTCCTTGGTAGTCTAGCAGCCCCACCCCCAGTCCTCAGTGTACAGCAAATTAAATTGGATCCTATTTCTATGGTAGTCCAGTAGACCCCCATCTATCCCCAACCCTGATGTAATGGAAATCATAGCTGTCTGTCACTTCCTGGTAGTCTAGTGGACCCCCCGCCCACTGAGGCACTCACACCCCACCTCGCTGCCCCCATCACAGTATGGCCACTGCAGCTGGCAGGCAGGAAAACCCACCCGCACACCTCCACAGCTTCCTGCCGACTGAGCTGTCCCCGAATGACAGCTCACAGTAAGCAATGTAATACCATTGTATGACACTTGTATTACAGAAAAGGGGAATCCTCAGTTCCTCATAATACTGCAGGACCTAGAGGTCTTGTTTAAGCAAATAATCTGAAGAAATCATTTTTAAATACCTGCCAGGTTAAATAGTTTACTTTAAATATTTGGTTTTCCTGAGTCCCAAATAGTCTCAGTGTCCCCTGGCCAGTCCCATCATGACTAGGGTGATGGAGTAAGTCATGGGTGATGTCTGTGTGCCGGCACATACTAATGTAGTCTAATACTCTGTAACAAGGCATTTTCAAGGTTAATCAGCTGATACTGATCATGCAGACTCAGCCCAATCAATACCAGTAGACTAAGCGTGAAGCTGTTAGAGTATTAGACTACATTAGTATGTGCCCGAACATAGACATCCACATTGGCTTAGTCCATCACCGAGGTCAGAAGACAGGCTGCAGGGGACAGTGGGGTTATTAGGTCCGCAGCATTATTGGTGGAGGGACACAGGATCAACCAGACAAACAGTAAGCTGTCTGACCTGGCAGGTAGTTAAAAAATTATTTCTTTACATTTTTTACTTAATCAGGATTTCTAGATCCTGCAGTATTAAGGCTGGGGAGCGGAGGATTCACCTTGACAGCAATCAGCAGGAGTGAATGCAAGGATTTGCAGGTGCACTTAACAATAGAATGAGCACAATAAGCCTTTCAGAACATGTACAGTAACTTTAGAAGGTGCACAAAAAAGATTTTTCACTTGTTTGAATTCAGTATACAATAACTTCAAACCAAACACTATATACAGTATAAATAATCTATTCAAATTCCTGTGGGTCTCTTTTTTACGTGTGTTATCCTACTTAAAATAAGGAAGAGATTCCAACAATGTGTACACTCTGAGGCTGAACTGCTGTATATATCTTTTCAAAATGGTGTGCCCCATCCATAAGGCAGTTATATTTCAACTTACCAGTGTTTAAATCTGTTCAAATCCACACACAATGTGGTAATCAGTGTACCATATTATTGGCCTCTTAAACATATTACACCCTAATGATTTCAATGCTCTGGTAAAAAATCTGTTAGGTGGCAAACAAACTATTCAACAGGCTTTTTATACTAAGGATAAAATGCATTACTAGCTACCCTGCTGTGGCTGACGTTTCATATTTAAACTTGCCACAGCTGTATCTAAATCATAGAATTATTCTGATAAATGCAGCTTTTAAAATACCTGATTGTAGTTCACAAATACTATTTGAACAGGCTGTCCTCACTGAAAGCAGAATACTGTAGCTGCTTTGTCAGCTATCCTGTCGTGGCTCGCACGTTTCAAACTAGAAAGCAGCAAATCACTTTGTGAACCTGACACTTGGCTCACCTATTGCATATGTTAATCACCAGTGCACACCAGTCTGGCGGTTAGCAAGCCATATGATGAGCCGGCTCAGTGCCTGTAATGCAGTTAATGTTATATTTACTAGGAATAATATAGAGACGAATGGATGGGGTGGTGTGTGTAATGAGATTTTACTCATGCCTGAGGTGTGGGATGCTACATAAACCTCGAGGGCAAAGTCCGAGGGGTTTATAAAATCATCCCATGCTGAAGGTGTGTGTAAAAATCAAGTTTTACACACAACCCCATCTTTTAATTTATATAATTAATGGCCAGCGCTTTTTTGCCAAAGCAATTATATAAAATAAAAAAGAAACAGAGATCAGTGTTGAGGCAGCCTCGGACTAGTTGGGATTCAGTGCAGTCCTCCAGGATTTAAAATCATTTTACTGCTTGGCTTGCAGAGTGGACATTGCCCATTTTCGTATTAGTTCTTGTTTTTTTTTTTTATGTGTATGCATATGTGTGTATTTTTGAGGGGGTTTACTTACCCCTGAGTGGCAGTTGATGCATCCATCTGGCAAGGGAAGTGGAGCGAGGGGAGAGAGAGAGATAGTGTGTGGGTGGCTCAGGCATGGAGGCAGGGAAACCCAGCATGTGTTTGCTTTTATAACCAGCTGGTTGCAATGGCAAATTATAACTGGGTTTCCCTAAGGGAAAAAGGCAGAGAACAGCAAGAGGAAGGATGTGCCATTAGAACTATACTTCTCTATTGGGACTAAAGAACTAGACTCTACTACTGGGACCTTCAATTTAGGGTTAAAACAAGCAAAAAATAGTTAGTGTGTTTGAGCTGGCTCAAGTGAATTGCTATCTGTGCAGTTATCTAGGTGTAGAAGGAGCTGTAAATTAGGGGGAGTGGCCTAGCTAGAAGGAAACCAGATGTTTTGGATTTAAAAACTGCCCTAGATAGCTTCTGGCAGAGAACAGGCAGAGAACAACAAGTGGAAGAAAGTGGTATTAGAACTATACTTCTCTACAGGGACTAGATTGCCCTCCTTCCCTTCCCTCCACCCTTAGTCAGTTCTACTTTTATAGGCCCAGGATTTGACTGACAACAGGAACTTCCTGTTTGGAAGCAGGAAGGGAGTGATCACAGAGCCACAAAAAACTCACCATCTTAGAAGGAAAAGAGTAGTTCTCCATCCCCCAGCTGCTGGAGATCTGACTCTGAGCAAATAAGGAGACTACTGAGAAATAAAGGAACCTCCTGTCTCAGAATAGGAATATCAGGAGTTTTAAGGGCACAGAGGCAGTAGATAAGTAGGGAGGAAAATAAAAAATAAATAAATAAACAGAGGAAAGAGTAAGTATTCAAAACAACAGTTAAGGGGCCAGAAATAAGACATGATGGGAGTGGTGCAGTGCAGTGGCTGTGGAGCAGCAGTCTTCCGGGAGACATTCTGGAGAATGCAGTGTTGTCCCACCTGCAGGCACCTCTCTGGGCTGAGGGAGGAGGTTCTTCATCTCCAGGCTGAGTTGGCCAGGATTTGGGGGACCTCCTCTTCCACCCAGGGACAACCAGGGCCACCGCTGTTGCCTCAGAGGTCGCCAAGAAAGAAGAGTGGTTGGACCACAGTGGGCTCATGGAGGGTGATGGTGGTGGAACAGAGGTGCATCCTTTCAGTTGTACCTCTCCACAATTCATATGCCATTCTGGCAGAGTGTGGTTCCTCTATGGAGCACCCACAGTGGAGACCAAGGAGGATGCTGTAAACCTCCACAGAGGAGACCCACAGGAGGGTGGCATGGGACCCCACAGGGGAAGAAACAACTCCTGGTGGGGGACTCCATTATTAGGAGGGAAGAAATGGGGGAGGAAAGGGAGAGGGAGGTAAGGTGCCTGCCTGGCACCATAGCTTGGAGGGACATGGAGCGAATTCTCATGATCGTGGGAACAGCTGCACGGGAGAGGGAGCTGGATGTCATTGTCCACCTAGGGGCAAATGACCTGGCTGAGAAAGGGATTAGAGCAGTGCAGAAAGAGTTTATGGAGTTGGGGAGGGGCCTTAGACAAGTAACATGCATGGTAACCTTCTCAGAGGTGCTGCCTGTCTATGGCATGGGTAAGCCTAGGGTGCTCCACACCATGGCATTCAATCAGTGGTTGAAAAATTGATGCCATGTTCAGGGGTATGGCTTCATTGGGGGATGGGGGTCCACCTGGAGTGATGCAAGCCTATACTGGCACGATGGTCTGCATCTGTCCAGGAGGGAAACCAGGATCCTAGGTAATAGGTTTAAATGCTTCATTGGCAAGCATTTAAACTAGCCAAGGGGGAAGGCACTGGAAAGGAGCAGGGAAATCCTAGCCCCTCCCCCCAAAAATCAGGGTGGTTAGTGAGGTAAACACCAAGATAGAGACATTGACAGGAAGAAGGGCAGGGGCAAATGGAGAAAACGACAAAGGCAGTAAGGACAGGGGATGGGGCAAAAAGGGGTAAGGCCATCAAGAAATGGAGGGTAATGAGTACCAATGCCCATAGTCTGGGAAACAACCTCTCTGAACTGGTGGCCTTGATGGAAGAGGGATGCCTGGATATTGTGGCAGTCACAGAAACATGGTACACAGAGAATCATGACTGGGATGTTAACATACCAGGGTATACAACCTACGGGAGAGACAGGGAGGGTAGAAGGGGGGAGGAGTAGCTCTCTGTGTAAGGGAAGGAATAAAAGCAATGGAACAAAAGAGTAAACAGGGAGGAGAGGAGGCGCTGTGGGTCACCTTAGAGACTAGAAATGGCATCACAGTACGCATAGGAGTTATATACAGACTCCCATGGACAACGATATGATAGAAGGCATCCTTGGGATGGCAGAGAAAGGGGAGATATTGTTGATGGGGGACCTGAATATGCCAGATGTTAACTGGAGCACATTTGCTGCAGCCACATCCAAGAGCAGGGCCATTCTCGATGCCCTACAGTGGGCATGCTTCAGACAGCTAGTGTTGGAGCCCACTTGGGAGGGAACAATCTTACACTTCATACTCTGAAATGGGGACAGTGAGAGGATCTCAGATCCAGAACTGGGTAGCCATCTGGGAACAAGTGACCACCAAACAGTGTGGTTCATGATAAACTCAGCTGCAGAGTCATGCCATACAAAAGTGAGGGTACTGGACTTCAGGAGGGCTAACATTGTCAAAATGGGAGGGTGCCTTAGAAAAGCACTAGTAAACAGGTGTAACCCCCCAGGTGGCGCTATCCCAAGGGCTACTACCCCTGCCTGCTTGACTATGGGCAGGTTGAGGGGCCTAGGTTCTATGACGGGTGCCTCCACCCAGTGGTCAGGGTTTGTAGTGGTTAGACTAGCTTGGTCACAACCCTCTGGTACACCGTGAACCCCTTTAGTTCCCTCTAGTGGCTCACTCAGTACACAGGAGTTACAGCTCCAATACCCCACGTATACACACTGTTCATTCATAAAGTACCATTTACCCTCGAGACTGATTCTGCAGCACGTCTCTGAGGACCCCCTGTAAAATAAGGTTAAACAGCATGCACAGCAAAATACAATACTGTTTTCATAAGCACCAACACCACAGACAGTATATAGTATAAACAACAAATCTGATTTATTTAGGGGACAGTAACACGGATGGGGGGAATCAGGTTAATTGGTGGCATTAAATCACAGTACTGTGCACACATAAAGGGTCTGAAAAGTCACACTCTGGGTACCCAGGTTGGGGGCAGCGAGCCAGGTCCGTTGCCCGGGGTTGGCCGGCAGGTGCAGATGGATAGGGCCCTGTAGAAGAAAACATATGTACAACACCCAATTGTAATCCGGAGCCGGATGGCTCAGTCCATGAAGCAGTGAAACAACAAGAACTAGATGACACACTTGTGATTGAAAATAGGCTGTAGGGGAATACCCTGACTTGTACTCACAATACCCAAGATAAAAACCAGATGGTGGATGTTCTTCTGGATTGCCAGAACAACAAGGCATGGAGACAAAGTCCTTATGACTGGATGCCACTGCAGCTGATTGCAAATGGATTTAGTCCGAGACAAGCTGGAGTTTGCTTCCAGCTTCAACACACAGCACACAGCACTGGGGATTGGAAATAGCGATTCCCCACAAGCACTACGCACATTCATATGTAAAAAGAAAGTACTATACCAGGCAGGCTGCTCCTCGATCCCGGTCGCAATTACTGCAAAATACCCGGGAGCACACACCGCAGCTTCAGTTCCTGACAGACCGAGCGTGATTCAACAATTTCTCCAGTCTTCTACAGGGTGAGCCTGGCTACCACACTTCTAGTGCTTCTTTCTCCTCACAACTCAGATTCAGTCCAAACTGGCACTCACAGAGGCTGCAGACCGAAACTCAGGGTCTCACACGCGCTTCCCGCATGAAACTATACACCGAAGAAGCACGAGCTCCTTCTCTCTTCACAGTCACAACTGATCTAATCTTTCCAGTCATAAAGCAGGGCATTTCCTTTAGCTCCACACCATTCTGTTGGCTGGTCCGGCTGTCACTCACAATAGGACTCCCTCTGTTGGTGGAAAAAGGCACCAAGATTAAAACTACATTTCCCAGAGTCACTGCCTATACAATCCCCTTGTGGCTGGCTCAAAATTGAGAGTCCAAGTTCCAATTTGTCCACAGGCTCAATTTTAGGGTCTCCCTATCATCCTGATTGGTCCAAGCCAGCTATTCAGAACCAAAATGAAAGAGCTACACTGAAACAGTTTGTGCTGAAAGGAAGACAGGTTAGACAAACTACATTTTCTCAGTCACTCTAAATGATTTCTGGCAAACAGTTATATCTTTCAACAAGGCTCCCTCTGCACATGTAGCAACGGCAGAAATGGAGTGAATTGACAGCAGCCCGGGCAGGATTCGGGCATTAGAACACACAGTCCTCCCATACAAACTAATTAAGTCTGCAAGCAGACAGCTGTTAAAAAGACAGTACATGGAGGCTCAAATAGCACTCACTTGGAACCACATTTAAACAGTTCAGACGCCGAATCCCGCCCAGACTTGGAGCATTCAGGCAAGCTCCTGGAAGACTTTTGGGAACCCCCATTTGCAAGGGGGTTACACAAAGAAGAAGGAGGAGTAGAACAGCAATGGGGAAACCTCAAACCTGCTATCACAGAGTCAACAAGCCTTTGTGTGAAGCAAATAAACACGTCAAAATGAAATAAAAAGCCACTATGAATCTCAAAAGAGGGGGTGGGGAAAGTTAGGGAGAACAAGATAGCATTTAGAAAGTATAAGGAAACACAGAAGGAGCAGGACAGAGAACTGTGCCAGTTAAGGCAGAATGAAGCAGAGAAGGCAGTCAGAATAGCAAAGGCCCAAACTGAGGAAAACGTAGCCAACTCAGTTAAGAAGGGGATAAAGTCTTTTATAGTACATTAGGGAGCGTAGAAAGACAAAGGGATGGATAGTGAGGCTGAGTAGAATGGACGGTGGGTGGACAGAGAGGGACAGTGAAAAAGCAGGGATACTGAACGAATACTTCTGCTCAGTATTCACGAAAGAGGAGGAGAGGAGGTACCTAATCCAGTTAACAGAAGCACTCTGGATAGGGGGATCAATCCCAGTCCTTTCACAGAGGAAAGGGTTCTGAAAGAACTCCTAAAACTGAAGGTGGACAAAGCAATTATGCCTGACGTGATTCACCCCAGAATTCTAAAAGAATTAAGGGGACAACTAGTGACAACACTGACTACCCTTTTCAACAAATCATGGGAGGATGGTGTGGTACCTGAGGACTGGAGGAGGGTGGATGTGATTCCCATTCAGAAACATGGGAGCAAGACAGAGGCAGAACACTACAGACCTGTCAGTTTGACCTCTATGGTAGGGAAAATTATGGAATTACTTCTGAAGGAAAGAATTGTTGAGTACTTAGAGGCCAGTGGGGCACAGGATCCAAGGAAGCATTGATTCACAGAAGGGAAGATCATATCAGACAAATCTAATCGATTTCTTTGACTGGGTGACCAAGTAGTAGACCAGGGTGGGGCTGTGGACATGGCCTACCTAGACTTTAGTAAGGCATTTCGCACAGCCCCACACAAAAGATTAATAAACAAATTAGCCAGCCTGGGAGTGGGTCCTAGAGTGGTATCTTGGGTAAAACATTGGCTGGACAACAGGACACAAAAGTAATAGTAAATGGAGTCCACAGTGGAGAAAGGGGGTTACTAATGGGGTAACGTAGGGTTCAGTACTGGGGTGCAGTCCTTTTTAATGTCTTTATAAGTGACATTGCAGAGGGACTGGAAGGAAAAGTATGCCTCTTTGCAGATGACACAAAGATCTGCAACAGGGTTGATACACAAGGATGCATGGAAAGGATGAGATGGGTCTTGGCAATGCTGGAGGAATGGTCAGAAATATGGCAGCTTAGATTCAGTGCAATGAAGTGCAAAATAATGTACCTGGGAAACAAAAACCCAGGGGAAGAGTATACAATGTGGGGGGGAGGTAGTAACAACAACAAAAATGGCAAGGGAACTGAGGGTAATCATATCAGATTACCTTAAGTTTGGCAAACAACATGAGAAGGCAGTAGGAAGGGCTTGGGGGGGATACTGGGATGCATAGGGAGAGGCATCACCAACAGAAAACAGGAAGTTGTTATCCCTCTGTATAGACAGTTGGTGAGACCCCATCTGGAGTACTGCATCCAGTTCTGGAGACCCCATCTCTGCAAAGACATAGACAGGATGGAGGCAGTCCAGAGGAGGGCAACTAAAATAGTGCAGGGTCTGCAAGAGAAGTCATATGAGGAGAAACTAAAGGAGCTTAATATGTATACCCTTGAGGAAAGGAGGGAGAGGGGGGACATGATAGGAACTTTTAAGTACCTCAGTGGAATCAACAAAGTTCAAGAGGGTAGCACCTTCCATAAAAAGAGATGTGCAAGAACAAGGGTAAACAATTTGAAGATAGAGGGGGGATGGCTCAGTGGCAATATGAGGAAGTATTTTTCCACAGACAGGGTGGTGGACTCATGGAACCACCTTCCTGAGGAGGTTGAGGGGCCTAAGACTGTTGGAAAATTCAAGAATGCATGGGACAGGCATAAGGCAATTTTTGTGGGGGCTATAAAAAAATAGACTGTTGGTTAACTAGGATCTGCAGCTTATCCAGTAGGTAGGGAATTGGCAGACTAGGTGGGCCAAGCAGTCCTTATCTGCTGTCAAAGTCTAAGTTTCTATGTTTAAAAAGCACTGGCCAGTAATTATAATTCTTTAATGTAGTACTGCTCGAGAGAGTGGAGTCTGAGACATTTTTAGTATGAAAAGGAAGATTGGGGTTGCGACTGGACTGTAACCTAATAAATATCTGAAGTCTTACTGACTGGAGGTGTAAGCCTTACAGGAGTCAGAAGTGGATGTTCAGGGAAGGAACAGCAGTGAGTGAAGAGGGGCTGCTATCTTTGGGGAAGGGAAGTAACTGCAACACAAACTGCTTTCATTTTTACCTGTTTGCATTGGTGTTTGTTCTGGGTTCTGGGGGGCTGTATGTACAGACGAGGAATTTTACTTTGGCTGCCTAATGGTTTTTTGTAGGAGCAGGTGGCAGCAATGTAACTGGGGGAATGCATAAAAACTAAGGTGGATTTAAACTGGATGTGGGGGGGGGGAGTGTGCAGCAAGAATGCAGAGCCACCGGAGAGGGGAGCTGACAAGCTTACCCCCCAAGCTAACAAGGATGTTACTAGAGAGGAATTGCAGGGGGTATTAAGAATGGTGAGAAATGGGTTAAGGAAGGGAAGGGAACAAGTTGTAGGGTCATCTCTCTGAATTCAAGATGCCTGGAGAACAAAGCAGACGAGTTATAGGCTCTGTTGGCAGTGTTGGGGGTGGACATTGTGGCCATGGCAGACACTTGGGCCACTTAATACCAGGATTGGGATCTGATGATCCCAGGATATAGGATGTACAGACAGGATTGGGGCAAGGGGAAAAGGGCTGGGGTGGCGAGTTATGTAAGACAGGAGATAAGGTGCGTAAGGGAAGAGGGGGAGGAGGGGAGGACAGAGACATTGTGGATGCAGTTCCAGGATCCAAGAAGTAGGACACATAGGATAGCAGTGGTGTATAGGCCACCAGCTCAGGCTGAGAACTTGGACAGGGAATTAGTGGAGCAAATCAGAAGGGTCTGTGAGAAGGGGAATGCAGTGATTGTGGGGGATTTTAGTCTATCAGGAGTGTATCGGAACACCCCAGCCAGCCTGAGTGCAAGGGAACAGGTTCTACTGGATGCATTCCAGGAGAGCTTCCTGGAACAGATGGTTAATGAGCTGACTAGGATGGAAAAAACTCTACACCTAGTACTGTCTTAACAGGGATGCTGTAAGGGAGCTGGGGGTGGAAGACCCGCAGGCTGGGAGTGACCATAATTAGGTGTGGTTCATGCTCAACCTGGATGAGGATGCTGTAGGTACAGGAACCAGGGTGGTCAACTTCAGAGAGGTTGACTTTGTTAAGAAGGAGAAAATTTTGGAGAGGCACCTGGCAGGAATTTATCCACACTTGGATGCATGCCAAAAATTGGAAATCATCAAGCTGGGGCTGGTGGATGTTACTGGGTCATGAATCAAGACACAGAGCAAGAAGGGTAGGGCCAGGAAACCAAGCTGGTTGAATCAAGACATCTTGGAAGGGATGAGGGCAAAAAAAGCAGTATTTAGGAGGTTCAGGAAATCTGGGAGGGGGGAGGACAGGGAAGTGTAGGGGAGGAAAGGGAAGTGTATGTGAAGAAGTCCGAAAAGGTAACCTGACTAGTTAGGGTGGCCAAGGCTTCCAGACAGCTGAGGCAGGCAAAGGGCATCAAGGACAGGGAAAATGACTTCTTCAGGTACATAAAGGAGAGGAGCTGCAAGGACTAGATAGAGAGGATTAGGAAGGATGGGGGGTGGGTGGAGAAATGGATGGAGCAGGCAGAAGCACTAAATGAGAACTTCTGTTCTGTATTCATGAAAGAGAATGATGGCCAGCTACTTCAGGGGATGGGGAAGGTGGGCAAGGGGGAGGGATGACAGATGTAATTACAAAGAGCAGGGTGCTGGAGGGTCTAAAAGCTCTGAGGGTGGATAAGGCACAATGTTTGGATCGCATTCACCCTAGGGTGCTGAAAGAACTGGCAGAGGTCCTGGCAGGGCTGCTGGCAGACCTGTTCAATACTTCCCTGGACACAGGATGCATACCACATGACTGGAAGATGGCTCATGTGGTGCCCCTCCACAAAAGTGGCCCAAAAGATGAACCAGGCAATTACAGACCAGTAAGCCTCACATCCATTATAGGGAAACTAATGGAGACAATTCTGAAAGAGAGGCTGGTGACCTTTTTGGAAGACAGTGGACTCCAGGACAGTCAGCAACATGGGTTTGTCTCAGGGGAATCCTGACAGACCAACCTAGTTGAGTATTATGACTGGATGATGAGGAAACTGGACAAGGGTCATACAAACATATGAAATTGCCAGCAGAAACAGGCCTTCTGGTCTGTCAAGTTTGCAGCTAGCACCTCATCTTGCAGCTGCCCTTCCTGCCCCCCCCCATGCAGTGAATGTCCTGTATTTAGACTGCAGCAAGGCCTTTGACTTGGTGCCTTATGTGCAGTTAGGGGGAAAGCTGGAATACGTCGGGGCAGGAACAAAGATGTTGAACTGGATTGTGAACTGGCTGCAAAGGCAGCAGAGGGTGTGGTGGTAGTGGGGGAACTCTTATCTTCAAGGGCTGTGATGAGCGGGGTTTCACAGAGCTAAGTACTAAGCCTGGTGCTGTTTGAGATTTTCATATTGGATATCTCACATGACATCAGGAGTAAGATCAATCTGTTTACTGATGATACCAAGATGGGGGCAGTGGTGGATGACATTGTAGGGTGGCAAAGGCTACAGGATGACTTAACAAAACTGGAGGAGTGGTCGGAAATGTGGCAGTTGGGGTTCAGTGCTAAGAAGTGCATGGTACTGCACTTTGGAGCAAGGAACCCTGGGAGGAGCTACCAGTTGGGAGGATTTCAGTTAGGTACCAACAAGGAAGAAAAGCACCTGGGGTGATTATAACGGGGAAAATGAACAACTCAGCTCAGTGCAGGAAGGTGACAGCTGAAGCCAACAGGATGCTGGTGAGTATTACGAGAGGAATCTCCTCCAGAAGGAGGGAGGTGATCCGGCTCTTTACCGGTCACTGGTCGGACCACACCTGGAGTACTGTGTGCAGATCTGGTGCCTGTTTCTGAAGAAGGATGTCAGATTACTGGAGGTGGTGCAGCGCAGGGCAACAACGTTGATCCAGGGTTTGGAGGACAGACTCTATGAGGACAGGCTGAGGGAGTTGAATATGTACTTGTAACCCCTAGGTGGCGCTATCCCAAGGGCTACTACCCCTGCCTGCTTGGCTAGTAGCAGGTTAAGGGGCCTGAGGTCTGAAACGGGTGCCTCCACCCGGAGGGCAGGTTTGTTAGTGGTCAAGCTAACCTGGGCACAGCCCTCCGGGACACTGTTAGCCCCTCTTTCCTTACTAGCGGCCAGAACAATACACAATAACCACTTTCACAATACCCCTGCTACATCACACAGGTACCCACACTGTTTGCACTAACCACCAGGGCTTTCCTCTGGCTCAGCCCTGGGGACCCCCTGTAAAACAAGGTTATACACAGAAAATAACAGCAGTACAGTACTCTTGCACAAACTGGAACCACAGTAAGGGTAAATGCAAAAAAGAGCTAGATCTGACATTTAAGGGACTTGAACAAGGGAGGGGCGTAATCAGGTTAATTTGCTTAAAGGCTGTATCAATCAAACAGTTATGCATGCACTTCAGGGTCCATAAACAGTCACACATCCTGGGTACCCAGATGGAGAATGGTGGGCTAGCCAGGAACGTTGCAGCTGGTTGGGGCCCTGTGATGGAAGAAAAACAACATGCATGACACACTATTTGTAATCCGGAGCCGGAGGGCTCAGTTTGTGAAAAGAAAACAACAAGACAATCAGATGACACACTTTTAGATTAGGTTGTTATTGCAGGGAGCTACCCTGTTGCTTACTCATGATACCCAAGACTGGACACAGGCTGGATGAAAGTCAAGACAGCTGGTGGTTAATCTGGAGTGCCTGGAGAAGCAGGGCCCACATGAATCGCTGAGGCATCGTTCCTGTTCAAGCGTGGAGCAGAGGACTGATCCCCAGGCAAGTCTTTCATCGATGCCTTCTCGGTGCAGCGGGTAGTCTGGCTGGACCAGTATGGCAAGATCCAGGCCAAATAGAGACAAATTCAGATGCAGCCAATTTTGGGCTGGATACAGCTTCCAGCAAGCAGAACACAGTTCACACAGTGGGGGAATCAAATCATGACCTACTAGCAGCTCACAGAACATTTACATGTAAGGAAATTTTACTGTACCAGGCAAACCGCTCTCTCCGGTCACATTCGCAAAGTCTCTGCACACACCGGGAGCTCAGAGGTGGCTGGAAGTCCAGACAGGCTGATCGTATTCAGCAAATCTTCGGTCTTCTTCAGGTTAAAGCCTGGTCACAGTCCAGTGGCTTAAACAGTCCTCACAACTCAGATTCAGTCTGAATAAACTCTATTTTCCCTCTCAGGGACAGCAGGCAGACAAGCAGGCCAAACTCAACCCTTTCACAGGTCTCCCTTGCAAAACTACACAGAACTACTGCCCAAATCACTTGGGCTTTTCTCATCTCACTTCCCAGCTCAGAACTGAAAGTAGCTGCAGCAGCCTGGGAAATTCCCCAAGCTCCAAAAGGTTCGGTTGACTGATCCTCCTGTCAGTCACAACAAAGGCTCCCCCTTCAGGTGCAAAAAGGGGCAAAAAGCCCTAACTACAATTCTTACAGATTTTGACTCCAGACAGCTCCTGTAGTCCAGCTCCGTTTTAGGTCCCACCAGTACTGATTGGTCCAATTTGCAGTCCAGGACCAAGATAGTGGAGATAAACAAAACAGTCCTTTGCTGCAAAGAAGACAGGTTAGACAAACTACATTATCATTATCACTCTAAATGATTTTCAGCAAGTAGTTACATCTTTCAATAGAGCTCCTGCTCAGATTACTTATGGCTGCAATCCAGGTAGCTCTTAAAGAGACAGTACAAAGAGGCTATACAGGCACTCTCTGGCAATCACATTTAAGCTGCTAAAACGCAGGACACCAGCCCGGCGGTGAGCATTTAGGCAAGCTCGAGGAAGACTTTTCAGGAACCCCCATTTATGGGGGGGTTGCACCCTTCCCTGCCTGGAGAAGACTTGACGTCTGCGTCAAGTCTGTACCATCATGCATCAGTTAACATAAACTTATTACTTTACTATACATATTCTCTACACTTCTCAATACTATATCCATTCTGACAACACATTTTGCATATTTGATACAGGTAAATTGAACATTACTATACTGAATCAGGAAATAACTTCTTGCACCTTAAACAATGCAAGAGAGGAACCCTTCCCTATCAGCTAACTTGGGGCTAGAGGGAGCAGGAGCACCATTGTGAGTGGGAAAGACAAGTAACCTGGAATTGGCTGTCAAACTCAATTTGAACAGTGAGCTTGTTGAGACATAAACACCTTTGTGCACCACATTGAGAGGCAAGTCCACAGGCCTCCCGGGAGAATCATAACTGAGGTATACTACTGGCTTGACAGCTCAGACAGTCTTTCTGAGGGGGACAACTACAGTCTGTGTACTCTCAGCACTGGTCTGGGGACTCTCGTCACTTATGAGGGGTGCCTCTGCCTGGGTGGGAACGTCCAAACTTGGGGCACCATTGACTTCTTGCTCAGCAGGCTGTGTTTCTACAACACTTGACTCATTTTGAGAAGGCTCAGGCACAATCAAGCTTTGAGGCACTGAAGAGGGATGGTCAGCACTCTCATAGTGTTCTTCAAGTTCTGGTATGTCACCAGAAAGACTCAAACCCTTAGCCCCTTCTTCAGGCAAATCATACAGTTCCACAATACACAGAGACTCAACATCTTCAGACGTGATACTTTGCACTTCACTTTCTGGGAGCATTGGCTCCAAGGATGAAGCTGGGGGTAAGGTGGTCCAGAAGGCCCAGCTTCATCCCCACAATTTATCAGGGGGTTACTCAAAACAGCTGACTCAGTTCATTAGAGGGGTAATAGGCATGGTCGTATTCACTTTTGTTAGAAATGGATAGTCAGTCACTATCATTCTGGGCCTGATGCAGAGGAAACCTTAAATCTGTGACCACTGGAGTAGGTTAACTCTGTCTATTTTTTGCAGCAGCATGAGTCACTAGCCCAGGGGGCTCAATTTCTAGGGGTTCAGCCTCAATCATGACTTGGCCGATAGGTAGCAAGTGGTTACAGCACATGGTCTTGACAGCTTTGGAGTTGTTCTCTTGGCACACCTTGTACACAGGTAAATCATCCAACTTTCCAACTACTACATGGGGAAGATGGTGTCACCGATCAGCAATTTTGTGTTTACCATGCAGTCCCAAATTGCATAACAACACACGGTCTCCAGGTCGAAGCTCTTGAGCCTTTACTTTTTTGTCATGCCTCTCTTTGTTGGCTAGATTTCTCTTAGCAGCCATTGTCTGAGCCAATTGATAGGCATGTTCAATTCAGATTTCAGTTTTTGTACATATTGCAAGTAATTTTTGGCTCGGACCACATCTGGCGAGACCCCAAAACAGACAATCAGGTGTCAGTCAGGCCTCTCTTCCGAACATGAGGCAGTAGGGGGAGAACCCAGTAGCATCATTTTTCGTGCAATTGTATGCGTGTACCAAGGTGCTAATCTGCTGGCTCTATTTCTGCTTGTCATTTGGGTGGAGGGTGCCCAGCATGTCTAGAAGGGTTGCGGTTAAAATGTTCTGGTTGAGGGTCTCTCTGTGGGTGATAGGGAGTGGGTCTTGACTTTCGTACCCCTCATAGAGAGAACATTTCTTTGATTAGTTGACTCTCAAAGTCTCTGCCCTGGCCAGAGTGGATCCACTGGGGGGCACCATAGTGGACGAAGAAATTTTCCACTAGCACCTTGACCTGGTAGATGCCTTTTGATTTTTGGTGGGAAAAGCTTGTACATACCGTGTGAAATGATCCGTAACCACCAACACATTGCCAGTATTCCACTGATCAGGTTCTAAACACAAGAAGTCTATGCAGACTAGTTTCATGGGGGTGCTGGTAATAATATTAACAAGGGCAGAAGCCCTCTGAGGCAGGGCTTTTCTTTTCAGGCAGCAACTACAAGTCTTTACATGGTGCTCAACATCGGCCCCCATTTTAGAACAGTAGAAGTGAGATCGTACCAGGTCAAGGGTTCTGTCAATACTGAAGTGCCCAATGTAATTGTGGAGAGACCTCAGTGTCACAACCCCACTCAGCAAGTCAGGCCCTCTGCTCCCACAGTACCAACCTCTGAGCACCATACTGTGAACAGTTAACAAAAACAGGATAACCCTCCTGTCTGTTTTGTGGGTTCGAATCAACCTTTGGTCTCAAGTTTCTGGAGGGATTCAGAATGTGACCCTCTTGCTAGCGTACCCAATGTACAGACTCAGATAATTCTGCTCTTCGGGGGGGGGGCAGATATCTTTTGCCTATGGGCACCTAACCAGGCATACAAAATGAACCCTTAAAAAACTCTATTAAAGACCTCAGAATAAACTCTTATCTTTTCCAGTTTGGTAAACCAGTAAGCTATGCCCAGTGTCAGCTTTAACCATGTATGCTTCACTTGTCAAAGAAGGAATTTCAAAGGCACACTAAGTAGTCTCTAAAATGAGATGTCTACTTGAAAATAGATAAAAATGTGAAATATAAATACAGAACCATATATCACAAAACATACAAATCACTTAAAAAAACAGGTTTAAAAGTGCATTTTCCTACCAACCATACACTTAGCCTTGCCTAGCTAATGTATTCTTATATTCTTACAGTGCTGAAAGAGGTTGTAGCCTCAGAGTTCAAACATGTGTGTGTCTCTAAATGGAGTACAGACTACAGTTTAAAAATGCTGTGTTTCAACCCTTTTCATGATGTCATCATCTAGCTCCTCCCTTTCAGAACACACACACACACACACACACACATATATATATATATATATATATACACACAAAACCGGAAGTCCCATCAAAGTATTGAATTCTGTGACTCCTGCAAGACTCATTTTCCAAATGATGATACTCTTAAGACTGTGATTTCTCAGTCCCTTTGATCCATGAGCAGCTTCTTTTCTCAAACACGTCAAAGAACTTTTTATGACACCAGGTGCAATTAACTGACTTTCCTGAGGACGTCATAAAATGGATATTCTACTTCCTTATGACACCAGGTGCACTTAACTGACTTTCCTGAGCACGTCATAAAATGGATATATTAGTTCTTAGCTTCACAACCCAAATCCTAAATAAGGCTATAAAATGCGAGTTCTTAGAAGTTAATCTCATCACAGAGATTTGCTGTTTAACATATATCCTGTCCTGTTAGAACTAGAACTGAAACCTGGGGGGGGTTATCCAGGCACAGCATTTCTCATGACAGACGGTCACACTACATTTTTTTATATTACAAAAAGCATAGATTAATCAGAACCAGCTGTCCAAGTGTCACACTCAGTACCAAATCTTTAAAGGCAGTGAGCAGGACCAATTGTTGCTTGTCTACTTTGCCACTACAATCTACTGTCTCTCTCTATACAACAGCTGATTGAGCAACTTCAATCTGGGGCCTTCTTTAAACAATAAAGCAGTTTGCAAGTCAGTGGAACATAACTTAGACACATCTTTCCCCGCATGCAGAGTATCAAGTGCTGGTTGAATCATAGGATCGTGGGATTAAGCCCACTGAATGCTGTCATTGTCAAATTGAGGTAGTGCACTAATATCTAGAGCAGAGAAGTGGCAATAAGCAGCTGGTGTGCAGGTGCCAGAAGGGCCCAAGCAATCTACTAAACAGTCCACTGTGTTCGTGGACATCTGTTCATCTCTATCAAACTTTTGGCACAATGCTCGAATGTCAGGTTCAGACAGCCTGACTCAGTCACTCTTGGAAGTGAGTCTTCGTGATAGGGCATCAGCATCAATATAATTCAGACCGGGTCTGTATTCGACAGCATAATCATAGGCTGATAATACAGAAAGCCACTAGTGCCCAGTGTCGTCTAACTTAGCTGAAGTCTGTAAATAGGTCAACGGGTTATTGTCAGTCTTCACCAATATCTTTGCCCTAAAGAGGTATTCATGAAACTGGTCAACGATGGCCCATTTTAACACAAGGAACTCCAACTTGTGCACAGGGTAGTTTCATTCGTTGGGGGTCAAGCTCCTACTGGCGAAAGATACTCGTCTCAGTCCATCCTCATGGTCTTGATACAGCACCTCTCTTAGACCCTGCAGACTAGCATCCGTATGCAGCACATAGGGTTTGGTGGGGTCAGCATAGGCGAGGATGGGGGCATGGGTGAGCTGGTATAGGATCTCATGGAAGGCTGCTTCACAATCAGACCTCCAGCAGGGCCAGAAGAGTTCATCTGGGCAGAAGTATACTTTTTCTGGTTCTTTAATGGACCCTTTTTTGTATTTATGATTGGTAGGAGGGTAACTCTGGGTAAGGTTCAAAAGTAGGCGAATCACCTTGGAATAGTCTTTTATGAACCTGCGGTAGTAGCCACAGAACCCCAGGAAACATTGTAGTTCTTTCACATTATGGGGCTGGGACCAGGTAGTCAGTGCTTCAACCTTACTGGGATCAGTCTGTATCCCTTTTGTAGATACTATGTGCCTCACATACATCACAGAGGTTTGGAAAAACTGGCACTTGTCAATGGACAGCTTGAGGCCGAAGTCTTCCAGTTGATCTAGGACTTTAAACAGTTGGTTCTCATGCTCCTCTAAGGTGCTCCAAAACACAATGACATTGTCCAAGTACACCAGGCAGTCCAGCAAATTCATATCTCCCACCACACATTCCATCAGTTGCTGAAAGGTGGCCGGGGCACCCAATATCCCCTTTGGCATCCTCAGAAACTCGTAGAATCCCAATGGACAAATGAAGGCTGTTTTCTAATGGTCTTTCATGGCCATCGGGATCTGGTAATATCCACTGCGAAGATCCAACACCGAGAACAATATGTTCCCATTCAAGCAATCATGGGCATCTTGTATATGAGGCATAGTGTATTGATCTGGGATGGTGCGCCAGTTCAGGGTTTGATAATCAACACACATCCTCACAGATCCATTCTTCTTATGCACAAACACAGTGGGAAAGGCGTATGGGCTCCTGGATTCTTGTGTCACGCCAGCAGCAAGCATTTCCTGCAGGTGTCTTCTCACATCATCTGTGTTTGCTGGGGCTAGGCGTCGGGACCTCTCTCGAAATGGCCGTTCATCGTGTAGGTGTATGTGATGCTTTGCACCCTGGACACATTCTATTCCTTCAATAAAAACACTAGGTCTCTCTGGGCAAGTCTCTTGCTAATTCTAGCCTTTAATTCAGCTAGCAATGGGTAGTCACCAAAGTCAAACAAGTCTGGGGTCACTCTCTCCTTCTCACCAGGGTGCTTGTTGCAAGGTAATACTGCAGTGTCTGTGCAGTGTACCATAGCTAGGTACACCATCTATTCACCTGGATCTCCTGATCTGACACTTTGTGAATCTGGACCATCACTCATCATGTATAGGCATGGGCACGAGCAGGCAAGATGCTGGGCTTGACCAATAATCCTTCTGGCAATTTTCCGTTGCCTGGCGCATCCAACATCAGTATTTTGTTCTTGACATCATTCTGGAGGTGGACCTCCCCTTGAATGGTACACTGGGCATTATGGGCCAGTACCATTGAATCGGGATCCTTCTTCCACACGATCCCCACCGGTTCATCCTGGTCCAATTCCTCAGGTTTCTGTTGCAAATCATACGCCTTCTTGATCAGAGCTGGAATTCTCAGGGCCATCCCAGTCCGTCGTCCTTGTTTCTCATGACAGAGTTGCGCCAGTCTCCCAAACATATGGACGTTTGTCCTAATTAACAGGGGGACCCCATCATACAGTCCGGTGAGGGACACACTAGGGCCAATGTCTCTTCTCTCTCCTCTACACCAGTTACAGTTGCAGGAAAAGACAACCAGAGGCAGACGTACCCTAGGCAGGGCTAAGACTTGTCGCTCAGGCCCCACACATGTAGGTCTTCCAAGGATTGCAAAGGCACATCAGATAAGTGTTTGTCATACCAGTCCTGGAATACAATGCTCACTTGCGACCCACTGTCAAGCACAGCTCGAGTATGAATACCATTCACAGTCACCATAGTCTCCATTGAAGGACCCACTATTTTGGACCAGTCTGGAGAGGCAGTAGCAGAGGCCTGGACAGACGATTTAGCCACAATGAAATTTGAGTTAGGGTTTCTCTAACCCTCACTGCAGTCATTTCTGGCACCCCTTGGCCACTGATTTGCTTTTCAGAGCTCCCCTTTGAGTCTGTTTACTACTCTTTCTAAGTCCTTCTGAGACCAGCATTCTCTTTTCATATGGCCAGCCTTTCCACAGTTGTGACAAATGATAGACTACTGGGTCATCCGGGGAGAGAACATCATATTAGGAACTGAAGCAGTAGTAAGAGATTAGGGTCTAGTATCTGCTTGCAGCAGTGAGAGTGGTGCAAAGTGTCTTAACAGTTTCTTTAGAGTGTCAGTCATTCCAGTGATCTCAGCCTTTTAGCCACCCTCAGTAGCAGATGCCTGAGGGTGCACCCCCATGGCAGTCACATCCTGGAAGGGACCAGAATCTTGTTACATGGGGGAAACCCTTGCAGAGGCACCTGTCTTCAACTCTCGGACTTCCTTTAGTAGCTCATCTTTCCAGTGCTGGGCCCAGGGCGGGAAGTCCTTTGCATTCTCAGAGTGCTCATTAAATGCCGACTTTTGCCCCGAGCCTCACTTGGCTGATCACTCTCGGTCACTTGTGCAGCAGCAGCATATATGGGTGCAATTCCCCCACGGGGTCACCTTTGCTCATCCCCCTAAATTTCTTTCATTAGCTCTTCATAGGAGGGGGGCGATTCCAGCCAGGTGGCAAGGCGCAACTGAAGCAGTAACAATTCTGAAAATGGAGCAGACTTAAGGATCCGGTCCTGCCTAGTTTGATCTAATTCATTTGACGGCAAACTACCCTTTCTGAGGCACTTTTGTAGCAGCTTTTTAAGCCGAGGTACATACACAGACAATGGCTCCCCTGGGTACTGCTGAGTGTTTCTTACTCTCCACCACAGATCCTCATCTGAATCTGGGCTCCCATACACATTCTCCAATTCATCAAGATAGTCCTGTGCAGTTGCTTCAGGGTTATTGGCCTGCTTGGCATGGATGGTAGCCAGGGCAGGACCTCGGAGGCTCTCACTCAACCTCTTTCATTTCTCTGCTTCTGAGCAATGCCATTCAAGTACTAGAGGGGCAACATAGTCTATCCAGGTCTCCCAGTCATCCTCCCCTTGGGGGGTGGGGAGGGTGCCCAAGAAGATTCTCAGCCTTCGGCAAGAGTCATGACTAATGGCAGGTACAGATATAGGGGCCAGCATTGGCATGGGCACAGAAGGCAGGGCAGTAACAGGTGCTGGAGTAGGATGGGGTGTTGGGGAAGGAACACCCCCAGGTGGCAGGAATAGTTTCATAAAGTCCTCTATGGTTTTCCCTTCCTCCAACAACAACTTAGCAAATTTATCCTCAAAAGTCTCAGATAATGGTGGGAGGTCATCCTCCCCAGGCTCTTTACTGTCTTTTGTTATCACCCTCCAGACAGCTGGAATCCCTTCTGGGGCAATAGTCTGTGGCACTTTAGAGCTGTCCACAAGGTCACTACACTCTACTAAGGCTATGAAAGTTTGGGCGATCAAATCAGCCTGTCGCCCCACCACCACAGGGGTTTTAAACATTCAACTATGGAGAGTACTCCCTCTACAGTGTTCTCACTGGTACCCAGGGGAATGTCCAGTGTAAGCAGAGCATTTTTTGGGGTCAATCTCCTGACCAGTACACCACCCCACCAACTGGTGTACAGCTATTTCTACTGCGGTAGCCATTAATCTTTAACAATAATTTGTAACTTTTTGCCACTAGAAGGCACAAAATCCCAGCGGTGGACCTTCAAGATGTAACCCCTAGGTGGCACTATCCCAAGGGCTACTACCCCTGCCTGCTTGGCTAGTAGCAGGTTAAAGGGCCTGAGTTCTGAAACAGGTACCTCCACATGGAGGTCAGGGTTGGTAGTGGTCAAGCTAACCTGGGCACTGCCCTCCGGGACACTGTAACCTCCCTCTTTCCTTACTAGTGGCTGGAACAATACAAAATAATCACTTTCACAATACCCCTGATACACCACACAAGTACCCACACTGTTTGCACTTACCACCAGGGCTTTCCTCTGGCTCAGCCCTGGGGACCCCCTGTAAAACAAGGTTATACACAATAAATAACAGCAGTACAGTACTCTTGTACAAACTGGAACCACAGTCAGGGTAAATGCAAAAAAGAGTTAGATCTGATTTATTTAAGGGACTTGAACATGGGAGGGGCGTAATCAGGTTAATTTGCTTAAAGGCTGTATCAATCAAACAGTTTAGAGCTGTCCACAAGGTCACTACACTCTACTAAGGCTATGAAAGTCTGGGCGATCAAATCTGCCTGTCGATCCACCACCACAGGGCTTTTTAAACATTCAACTGTGGAGAGTACTCCCTCTATAAACAGTCACACACCTTGGTTACCGAGATGGAGAATGATGGGCTAACCAAGAATGTTGCAGCTGGTTGGGGCCCTGTGATGGAAGAAAAACAACATGCACAACACACACTATTTGTAATATGGATCCAGAGGGCTCAGTTTGTGAAAAGAAAATAAGACAATCAGATGACACACTTTTAGATTAGACTGTTGTTGCAGGAAGCTACCCTGATGATTACTCACAATACCCAAGACTGGACACAGGCTGGACGAAAATCAAGACAGCAGGTGGTTAATCTGGAGAGCCAGGAGAAGCAGGTCTCACACAAATCACCGAGGCTTCATTCCTGTTCAAGCATGGAGCAGGGGGCTGATCCCCAGGCAGTTCTCTCGTTGATGGCTTCTCGGTGCAGCAGGTAGTCTGGCTGGGCGAGTATGATAAGTCCCAGGCCAAAAACAAATTCAGATGTAGTCCATTTTGGGCTGGATACAGCTTCCAGCAAGCAGAACACAGTTCACACAGTGGGGAATCAAATCACGACCCACTAGCAGCTCACAGCACATTTACATGCAAGGAAATTTTATTGTACCAGGCAAACCACTCTCTGGTCACATTCACAAAGTCTCTACACACACCGGGAGCTCAGAGGTGGCTGGAAGTCCGGACAGGCTGATCACATTCAGCAAATCTTCGGTCTTCTTCAGGTTAAAGCCTGATCACAGTCCAGTGGCTTAAACAATCCTCCCAACTCAGATCCAGTCTGAATAAACTCTATTTTCCCTCTCAGGGACAGCAGGCAGACATGCAGGCCAAAAGTCAGCACTTTCACAGTTCTCCCAAGCAAAACTACAAAGAACTACTGCCCAAATCACTTGAGCTGTTCTCATCTCACTTCCCAGCTCAGAACTGAAACTAGCTGCAGCAGCCTGGGAAATTCCCCAAGATCTAAAAGGTTTGAATGGCTGATCCTCCTGTCAGTCATAATAAAGGCTCCCTTTTCAGATGCAAAAAGGTGCAAAAAGCCCAAAACAGCAGTTCCTACAGATTTCGACTCCAGACAGCTCCTGTAGTCCAGCTCCATTTTATGTCCTACCAGTACTAATTGGTCCAATTCACAGTCCAGGACCAAGACAGTGGAGATAAACAAAACAGTCCTTGCTGCAAAGAAGGCAGGTTAGACAAACTACATTATCATTATCACTCTAAATGATTTTCATTAAATAGTTATATCTTTCAACAGAACTCCCTCTCAGATAACTTATGACTGTAATCCAGGCAGCTCTTAAAGAGACAGTACACAGAGACTATACAGGCACTCTCTGGCAGTCATATTTAAACTGCTAAAACACAGGAGACCAGCCTGGTAGTGAGCATTTAGGCAAGCTCGAGGAAGACTTTTCAGGAACCCCATTTGTAGGGGGTTACATACTCACTGGAGGAGAGAAGGGATCAGAGGGATATGATCGAGACCTTTAAGTATGTTACAGGGATAAACAAGACAGGTACAGAAGGATATTTATGTTGGGGAGGGGGAGGGACATGAGAGGACATGGTCTCAGGTTGGAAGTGAGAAGATAGAGGAGAGAGATGAAACATTTTTTCACAGAGAGGGTGGTGGCTATGTGGAATGCTCTGCCTAAGGAGGTGGTATCCTGTAGGGCAGAGGGCAGTTTTAAAAGGGCTGAGATAGGGTGGGGAGTAAGCGAGGGAGGAGGGAGCTGCTGCAATGTAGGGGGCTAGCTGCACATTTGAGCAGACTTGATAGACCACGAGGCCTGTTTCTGATGGCAGATTCGTGTTTTTGTATGTTCGTATATAGCAACTACGTACTTTAAATACATAGGTTCTTTTTCACACTACTCCCAACAATACCTACCAACGGGATGTTTGTAGCTCCCTCCCCAGCCCTGTGTGCCACTTGTGTTGCAGCTTTCAGGATAAAATCACACACGTCCTAATCTCAGTTTTCTGCTTGTTCTCCCTGGCATTTACTACTGACAGACTTAAAACTACTTCTCCCTGATTTGTCCTCATCCTACCTACCTTCGTAAATGCTTCTAGCTTCACTTTCCATACTTTGGCTTATAGTCTGTTTTATCAAATCATGTCATGCTGTTTGCCACTGTAATGCACTTAATGTAATGGGATGTTTCCTTATTATGCATAGCTGTTTTGGTTTCTCTTGCGACACAGAATGTACCGATTGCTAACTGTAGCTTTCAAACTACTGAATGTTTGTTTTATTGTACAATTACTGTTGTATCATACCACTGATTTGCTTCAGTCTCTGCCTGTTGTTAATGGTCACTGATATTGTTCTTTGTTACAAACTATGTTCCTTGTCAGTTGCTCTCTATTATTACTGTAGTATGCCTTTTACTCTCCCGGATTGTGCATGAAACTAGGCATTTCCTATGTCCAGTGCACTTACCTGGTTACCGAAAATAAACACAAACAAACAAATAGATAATTAAAAAAACCTGTCAAATGCAACGGGGAAAATATTTCAAAACCCATTTTAATATTGTGTTTCTGGAAAAGGCCACTGTGGTTTCTGTAAATAAGATACTGGAGCTGGAAGGGATTTGACCCCCACACACCACTGCATTTCACAGGTTATTACTATGTATATTAGTCTGCAAGCTGCAACAGGAATGGGACATGCGATGGGGGAGGGTTGCAAACATGCTGTTGGTAGGTATTATTAGATGTAAGGTATAGTAAAGTATTAAAAAAGACAGAATGCATTTCAATTATTTATCTGCTGTATAATTATCACACCTGCAGGCATTAAATGTTTGCTTATTTATCGCAGACCTGCCAGTCTCATGACTGCGTTATATAGTTAGTATGGGCATGACTGTGTGGCGAGAGAGAGAGAGACGCAGCCAAGGCATGAAGGAAGCAGCCTCCCCCATCCCTGTCCCCTACCAAAGAAGATACTGTGCCTGTAGTGACAATGGTTGTCTAGGCTGCAGCCATGGCTGGGCGGTTCTTGGGAATTCCCTCGATGCTGCGAGGCAAACTGTGTCAGTTGTTTACACTGATGCTCTGCCACTTCCAGATGAGCCAGTCTTCTCTTGAAATGTACAGCCAGCCCTGGTAGCCGGTGACTGGGAATTTGAAGATGATGGACTGGGAAAAACTGCTTGGGTTCTATCCGGATGTTAAAATAGAAGCAGTAAGCAAAGCAGTGCTGTAGTAGATGGTCCAGTGTGTGGCAAGCCAGCAGTAAATGAATACAGGAGGAGGCAAGTTCGACAAAACACTGGTGTGGCTCAGTAGACAACAAAACAAAAAGTCAGGTTAGGCAAAATATATGGTCTGAATGGACTCTACTTGTGTATCTGGCTGCTGCCTTTGGATCTTGCACTATTGTTTGCAACAGAGTGCTGCTGTTCACAGAGGTGCCACAGCAGGACTGCATCAAATTGCTAGTCCCCCCAAAGTAGACTGACATAATGAGGTGTGATGCAGTTTGCATAGTATGGAGTTGGGAAGAAGGTCTGAGTTGTTAAGGAGCATTTAGTGTCAGGAGCTGCTTAAGGGCAGGGCTGGCAGGTACATGTTAAACAGAGCAAGCTCTTTTATTTTTTTCTTTCATGGGCCTGTGGTGCAGCAGAGCTTCAAAGCACTGTGAGGCTTGCTACAGACAGGAAAGCCTTTAACAGTCAACAGTAACTGCAAGGGTATTCTGTTGGGGAAAAAAGTGAGGGGTGACCATCCCCCCTTGTCCAACAGTTCCTGCACCTATGTCCTAAAGAGCTGAATCACTGAAACATCTTTTAGCAAAGCTCCTCCCATCACCTGGATGGTATATCCCTCATCTCTGCCCCTTGACATCAGACCTAGCATGCAAGAAGATGATACTCTCTATTTTCAACTACTGTGATATAGTATATGGTGCTGCTCTCAAATCTTCCTTGACCAGACAGGGCTGTCTTCAATTCCTTCTGTCGTTTTGCTTTAGATACCTCACCCTGTAGTCATCACTGTAACCTTTACCATGCCCTGTCCTTTCCCCCTTACCAACAAGCGCCATGTCCACTGTGCAAAACTCACTTCCAAATTCTGACTTTGATGAACTTCCCTCCTACCTCTCAAGCACCCTTTCTACCCCTCCACCTCCATCCAACTCCCTCAGAGACTCGTACACTGCTGGTCCCATGCTGATAAACTCTTAACATCTAGTTTAGCTTTGCCCATCGCTTTCCAAAACACTGGAACTCTCTACCCCCTCAAATTCAGCACTCCTCAACAAACTCCTCTCTTGCCTGTTTCCTACATAAGTATCTCTCTTCTAACTGCTCCTGCTTTGACCCACCTTAACTTCCTGACATGTACACATATTAGCTGTCTTCCTAACTAATCACCTGTCCTCATCCCCTTCCTTACCCCACATTTTAACCTAGTCCTGCACCTTTCCCCTGTCCTTCCTCCAGATATGCCCCCACCTTTTCCTGTCCCCTGGCAGGGTTCTCTGCATCCTGGAGGGGTCAATACTAGGTCATACCTCTCCTCCGCTACCTAACCCCATTCCTCCCCTACCTACTCTTCATCCTACAATTCCACCTGGTGCTGCCCCTGGCACGGTTCACATCTTGGAGGGGTTCAGTCCTGCAGCCACCCTCTCTTCATGTCTTCTCTTCCTTTCCCATCTTCCCAACCTAAAGATTCCTGACCCCACCCTCTTTCTTCTCACTACTTTGTCTTCACCTAGATCTGCCCTTGGCAGGGTTCCCCAACGTCCTGGAGGGTACAGACTGAGGCATGCCTCCTCCTTCTCTACTAACCTCTCACCCCTTCATTTCCACTTTACCCGACTACATTGCACCCTCTAGCACTATTTGCAACGTACCCTCCCCACTTTTGTTCAGTTATTTTTCACTGGCTCCCTGCTGCTACTAATTCTCCCAAGACATCACCTTGTACCAGTCAGTAAATTGGTTATCTTATGCTGTGCCGCCCCCAGCTCCTAGACCTTGCACTTTATGTCTAAACTTGTACTGTTCTGACTGTCTGTAACTGTAACACCAATCTAGCACTGTGATATCATATTGTTGGTTTGAGCTATATGTTCACAATATATTTATTTTTATGTTTATTCTGTGATGCAGTTATTTGTTTATTCTCTGATGTTCACTGAATTTGTATACTTATTCTCTGATGTAATTTCACTTGTTACCTCCCGCCCAAGTCGCACCGTGAGCCGAGCAACTTGTTGCTCAGTGTGCCTTCGTGGTGAAACATTTCAATAAACAGAATCATAGAACGGTTACAAATTCTAGAGGCAAACCTATTTGGAACTCAACACCAATTTTACTGGTGGAAAAGTATTTCTGATTTCCCATATATTTATCTAGTCTATTTTTAAAGGTTAGCATTGTTTCACTCATCACAACTTTGGGTGGTAGGCTAATCCAGGGACTGACTATTCTCTGAAAGAACCACTAATTTTGTTTTTTAGTCCTGTTAATATCTGTTTTTAGTTTGTGTTCAGGAGATCTTGTGTTATTAATGTTAGTTTGTTTAGTTAAGCCAATTGTTTCAAATAAAACATCATTGTGTATTGCTCTGTAGGTCAGACATAAATCTCTTCTAAATTGTCTATAGTTAGTGGAATATAAACCTAACTTTTGTAATCTGACAGAATGATCCAGGCCCCTGAAATCACTTATCCATTTTGTAAATTTTCTTTGTATTCCTTTAATTGATTTCTGACCTCCCAAATTATTGCAGAGCCCATATGGAGGAACAGTATTCCATATTTGGTCTAATAAGACTGGTGTATAGTGGTATCAGGATTTTGGGTTCTCTACTTTTTATATTTCTTAATATGCATCCCATTAGTTAGTTGCATTTATTAACTGCACTCCTGGTATGATCTTTAAAGTCAGATTTATTACAGACCAGTATTCCAAGGTCCTTTTCACATTCAGTTTTGTTTAAAACCAAATTATTAAGTAAATATTGATGGCATAGCTTTCTTTTCCCCAAGTGCACGACTTTACATTTGGATAGATTGAACTGCATTTTATTTTCATTGGCCCAGATTTTTAGGGACTTTAATGCTGACTGCATTTTGCAAGCTGACTGATGACAGTTAATAATTCCCCCCAGTTTACACTCATCGGCATATTTAGTTATCCACACATACTCTAGTGAGTGCATAGAACTTATCATGATATTGAACAAAGTAGGACCCAAGACCGAGCCCTGGGGAAAACCACTGGTAATTGTGCCAAATGACGATTTAAAACCTCTTATGGAAACACATTGTCTCCTGTTTTCTAACCAGGGACAGGTATTATCCAATTTGTAATGCTAGGGTGGATATGAAGTTTAGTTAGATGTTTGACCAATATTTTATGGGATGCAGTATCAAAAGCTTTTGCATAATCTAGCTTGATTATGTCCACAGGTAGGTCCTTGTCCAGATAGCACTGATAGAGTCATTGAATTGCATCTGGTTAGTAAGGCGTGTTTTACCCAATATGAAACCATGCTGAGTACTGCCAAGGAGTCCTTTATCTACCAGGCGCTTTGTTCTCTGTATCTGAATTCTTTTTTCCAGTAGTTTGCCCACAACATAGATTAGACTGATTGTCTATAATTACATCATTTTTGCTTCCTCCTTTATATGTAGGAGTTATAGTAGCTATTTTCCATTTGTCTGGAATCTTACCCTCTACTAGTGATGCGTTATGTAACAATGCCAGTGGACCAGATAATTTGGTAGCTACATTCTTTAGAAATATAGGAGCTATGCCATCAGGGCCCAGAGCACCATTACTTTTTATATTTGCTATAACATCCACAACATCTGCTGTACCAATCATTAATGGTATATTATTACTAGGTACTCGGATATGGTGAATAGTCTCTTTGGTCTGATATACACTGAACAAAACTCAGTGAGTTTTTTCTGCAATCTCTGCCTCCTTAACAACAGGCTCATTGTTCACTAGAAGAGGTCCAACCTCTGTGTTATTGCCTCTTAAACTACCTACATAATTACAAAACTGCATTTTATTATCTGAAGCCTGTGTAGCACTTTTAAATTCTATATTTTTTGCCTTAAAAATTAGAAGTTTGCTTTTCTGTGCCATTTTCCTATACCTTTCCTTAGTATTTTCTGTTTGTTTATGCTTATATTTATAGTATATCCTCCTTTTTTTATTAATGCATTTTTTTATAGTATTGTTCCACCACAACGGGGTCCTTTAAAATAAAATAAATAAGTAAAAATGCTGGAAGCAGGGATCCATGTGCCACTTGTCAGGGAAGGCCAGGTGGGTGTTGTGGGTGTGAACCACGTACCACTCCTAGAACTATGGTTACAGATGCATAACCTGTTTTTCTGGGAGTGTGAATATAGATACATAGATAGTGTCGGCAAATAAGGGCCTACGGCCGACACAGTTCTGCCCATTTGAGCTTGTAAGTTTACTTTATGTTTTCCTAGAAGTCTGCTGCCCCTTAACTCTGACTTCCAGAATTTATTTATGTCTATCCCATGCATTCTTAAATCCCGTGATTGTTTCAGCCCCCGCCACTTCCTCTGGCAGGGTATTCCACTTGTCCACCACCTGTTCTGTGAAGGAATTCTTCCACATGTTTCCTCTAAGTCACCCTCCCTCCAACTTCATCCCGTGCCCTCTAGTCCTGGAACATCTTTTTCACTTAAAAATAGTGTTTTCCTGCACCCTGTTCCTCCCTGTAAGATACTTGTATGTCTCTATCATATCCCCTCTCTCCCTCCTCTCCTCCAGTGAGTACATATTCAGTTCCTTCAATCTGTCCTCAGAGGACCTGTGATGCAATCCATGTACCATCTTTGTTGCCCTCCTCTGAACCTTCTCTACCCTGTCTGTGTCATTACATGAGTAAGGTCTCCAGAACTGTACACTGTATTCCAGGTGGGGCCTCACTAGTGTCTTGTATAGTGGAATTATGATCTCCCTTTTCCTGCTGGTGATGCCCCTGCCTATGCATTCCAGCATCCTATTTGCTTTATCTGCTGCCTTGTCACACTGTTTCCCTACCTTGAGGTCATCAGAGATGATAACCCCAAGATCCCTTTCCTGCTTGGTGCATGCTATATAATCAGCCCCCAACTGATATATTGTGCCTGGGTTTTTGTGCCCCATATGCATTATCTTGCACTTCTTTACATTGAATTTCAACTGCCAAACCCCTGACCATTCTTCAAGTTTCTGCAGGTCCCTTCTCATTCTGTCTACACCCTCTGGTGTGTCTACTCTGTTACAGAGCTTTGTGTCATCAGCGAACAAGGACGTTCTGCATTCTAGGTCCTGCGCAATGTCACTGATGAAGATGTTGAATAGGACTGGTCCCAGCACTGATCCCTATGGTACCCCACTGGTCACTCTTCCCTCTGTGGAGTGACAGCTATTTAGCACCACCCTCTGTGTCATGCCGCCCAGCCAGTTACCTACCCACTGCACTACTGTACTGCCCACACCCATATTCCCCAGTTTGTGTAACAGTCTTCTGTGTGGCACAGTGTCTAAGGTCTTACTGAAGTCTAGATAGGCCATGTCCACTGCCCTCCCTGATCCACCTCCCTAGTAACCCAGTCAAAACTATGCTGCCTTGGGTTCTGTAGTCCATTGACAACCAGATGTTCTACCAATCTCTCCTTCAGTAGTGCTTCCATGATCTTCCCCACTACCGAGGTGAGGCTGACTGGTCTGTAGTTCCTCACTTCCTCTTTGTTCCCATTTTTGTATAAAGGGACTACATCTGCTGTCCTCCAGTCTTTGGGTACCTCCCCTGTTTCCAGTGATCGGCTAAACAGGATTGCCAGAGGTTCAGCCGACACCTCTCTTAGTTCTTTAAGGACCCTGGGGTGCACCCCATCTGGCCCCATTGCTTTATCAACTCTTATTACTTCCAAATTCCTTCAGGACCCTTTCTCATGTAAAGGGAGTTGTGTCCATTTCTGCACCATTCCATTCCCACCTCTTGTGCTCCCCTCAGACCCATTACCCTCCTCTTCTTTGGTAAAGACTGAGGAAAAATACCTGCTCAATATGTCAGCTTTACTTTTGTCATCCTCCACACAGCCCCATCCTCCCCCTTCAATCTCACTATCCCTCCTTATACCTTTCTTTTTTCACTTATGTACCTGTAGAAGGTTTTGTCCATTCTACCTGCTGATTTTGCTATGTGCTCTTTTGTCTGAGCTTTGACTTCCCTTACTGACCTTCCTGCATCCCTTTGTTTTTCCTGATACTTCTCCCTATCCCCTTCTGCCTGTGTCTTTTTGTATTGCCTAAATGCAATCTTTTTGGCTTTCACTTTCTCCATTACCTCCTTGGAAAACCATAATGGCCTCCTCTTCCTTTTCCCCTTGCTAACCTTCTTAATGCATAATTCTGTTGTCTTTGTAATCCCCATTTTAAGCACTGCCCACTGTTCCTCAACCCCTGATTCCTGCCCCATTCCCCTTAATGCCTCTTTTGACCATCTCCACATTTTCCCAAAGTCTGTCCCCCTAAAATCCAGGATACGTGTTTTTGTGTGATTTGGTTCTGCTCCTCCTGTGGTTTCAAATCACAATGACTGGCGGACACTGTTCCCCAAGGGCTCACCCTCTGTTACCCCCATCACATTATCCCTGTTTGTGAGCACAAGGTCCAGTATTGCCTTCTGCCAAGTTGGTTCCATGACCAGTTGCTTAAGGAAGGCACCCTGAAGGGAGTCCAGGATAAATCGGCTCCTAGTTGATGCTGCTGCTGGGATGCTCCAATCCACATCTGGAATATTGAGGTCTCCAACCAGCCCTACCTCATTCTTGTCTGCCATCCTTTGGATGGCTAGCATCAGCTCCTTATCTGTTTCTTCCTCCTGGGCTGGTGGTCTATAGACCACACCTGTGCAGATGGCTGTTCCCTTTTCCTTCCAGCTTAACTCACAGTATCTCTCCCCCATTTTGTTCCTCTTGGATCTCTGTGGCCTTTATGTCATTTTTCACATACAGTGCTACTCCTCCTCCCTTCCTACCTGCCCTGTCTCTTCTGTATATGTTGCAGCCGGGTTTGGCCACCTCCCAGTCATGGTTATCATTACACCAGGTTTCTGTGATGGCCACAATATCCAGGTCTGACTGCACCATGACAGCCTCTAGATCCTCCATCTTGTCGCTAAGGCTTCTGGCATTGGCATACATGGCTTTCCATGATTTGACCTCCCTAGACTGTTTAGTTGTTCTACTCCAGCCCCTACTCTGGTTGTCCTTTATCCCGTATTCTCCTTGCTGTCTGCCTTTCTGTTGAATGTTGCCCCTTTTCTGCCCATTCACCTCTTGGGCACTTATCTCCATCTTTTGCACACTGCTTTGTAGAGATATCTACTCCTCTGGTTCATTGGTTCCACTGCTAGCTGTGGGGTTGGGCAATTAGGTACCTTTCTTGCTAGCCTGCCATCCCCCTTGGCTACTTTAAATGCTTGTCAATGTAGCATTTAAACTTATCATTGAGTGCTTGGATTCCCCTCCAGGATGGGTGCAGGCCATCAGGCTTCAACATGCCTCCATCCCGCAAGGTGGGTCCCCAGTCACCAATAAATCCAAACCTTACCTCACAGCACCAGTTCTTCAACCATGAGTTAAAGTTCCTGGTGCATGCATCCCTATGCTCTCCCATGCCTCTCACAGGTAGTACTTCCGAGAAGGTGACAGAATTATATACTTGCTTGAGACTACTCCCCAATTTCCTAAACTCTTCCTAAACTTCCTTGGGCTCCCCATTTGCCAGGTCATTGGTACTTAGGTGGATAATGACATCTAGCTCACACCTCCATCTTGCCTTCCCAGCGATCTCTAGGATCTTCCTTCCATTCCTCCATGCTGTGGCACCTGATAGGCACCTCACCTCCCTTTCCTCCCCCTCCTGTGTTCCTAGCTGGATCCCTTTTACGATGGAGTCCCCCACCAGGATTTGCTTCCTCCTCCTCCTCCTCTGGGGTCCATTGCTCTCCCTACTGAGGCCACCTCCATGGCTAACCTCCACATCCTTTCCTTCCACTTCTCTGGGTACCTCTATTTGGTTGTCCCCATTTGCCAGTGTGGCATATGAGTTCTTGAGTGGAATAGGATCTGGGATATGCCTCTGCCTGACTGCCCTAACCCTCTCTGAGCCCACTGTCATCCAAGTTCTCCTTGTTCTCGGCATCCTTTGAGGCAGCGGCGTTGGACTGTGTGGTCTCTGGATAGGGGTGATGGTACTCCTGACCCAGTTTACTTCTGCTCTGAGTCTGGCTACCTCATCCTGCTTCCCAGAGAGATACATGCAGATAGGGCAGCACCTCAGCATCCAGAAGGTCTGCCTGAATATGGCTGCCCCGTATCCACTGCATTGCACCACTCCCCACATTATATTGCACTTATACTGCTATTACAGTAGTTGTCTGTTACTGAAGCTCTCCTAGTTCCCTTTTTATTAATTTACTGTCCTACAAATCCTGACAATGATCCTCAGATACTTTTCTTTAAAATAGAAAAAAATAAATAAAAAATTAGTCAAAACCCTTGTGCTGAGGGCTGACTTCTTCCCCCTTATGCCCCTCCTACTCCACAATCCCTACTATCTCCTGTGCTTAGCTCCTGTCAGTCAGATTTAACAGGGCCTATAATTAAGAGTTGGGGGAGGGGGGGCGAAAATTTGCAGCAATTAAAGGCAGCAAAGAAATACATCACCACTACAAGCACACAAAACTAGGTTTTACATTTTCAACAGCCCAAAAACAATTCTCAGTAAAGACAGCAAAGAAATTCCAGTGTCACTAAAAGCCCACAATCTAAGTTTAAAACAAAAAATAGCAATGTACAATTACTGTAAAACACTGAAATGAATCTGTTTCCTTCTCCTTCTGGCTTCTTCTGAGAAAACAAAAATCACTTGCTACCTCAACTCTGACTAAGCCTCACCTCCAGTTATCACATAGCTGAGGTCAGAGACCAGACAATTAGCACCCCTCACCCAAACTACAGGGCAAGTCAGACAAGCCAAGACAAAATTTGTAGCAATTAAAGACAGCAAAGAAATGCACCACCACTGCAAGCACCTGAAACTAGATTTTACATTTTCAACAGCTCAAAAACAATTTTAAGTAAAGACAGCAAAGAAATTACAGTGTCACTAAAAGCCCACAATCTAAGTTTAAAACAAAAATAGCAATGTACAATTACTGTAAAGCACTGAAATAAATCTGTTCCCTTCTCCTTTTGGCTTCTTCTGGTTTACATTCACACACTGGCAGACTTCTAGAAATTCTGCAGGAGGATAGGCAAGGTGAGCACCCATACTTGGCAAAAAGAGTTTGTAGAACTGTGGCTCCAAAACCAGCATCCCGGTGAGACTCAATGGTGATGCTGTAATGGGAGACGAATGTGTGTGCTGACTTTCAGGTGGCAGCCCTGCAGCTCTTCTGAATAGTGATGTCACAGAAAGAAGCAACCAAGACAGTTGTATGTCTGGTGGAGAGATTGATGTAGAAAGTGATACAGCTGCAGATCAACCACTTAGCTGCTGAACTGCCAGGTAACAAGGAGCTGGTGAGCCTCCCTCAAACTCTAGCCATGCGCTCCACATAGTAGGAGAGCACCTGTGGCAGGTTCAAAGAATGGAGCTCACATTCAGCCTCTGAAGATGGGTTGGTAAAGTAAATCAGGAGGTTCATCACCTGGTTATGGTAGAATTCTGTTACTGTCTTCTTGAGGAACTTCAGATGGGGTGAGGACTACCTTGTACATAAGGAAGACCAGATAAGAAAGCTCCATTGAAAACACCTGGAGCTCACTAATCCTTCTGGCTGACATAATGGCCACCAAGAAGGCCATCTTACATGACAAGTGTGACACCTCACACCTGTGCATAGGCTCAAAATGCTTGGTCATGGGCATTGCCAGTAACAGCAATACGTTCCAAGGTGGTGGTGGCTCACACATCAGTGGGGACAAGTAGTCAAGGACCTTAAAGAAGCGGTGACTACATTCTCCTGCATCACTGCTGGCATACCAGTGCATGGCTGGTATGCAGAGATGACTGCCAGGTGCACCTTAAGGGCCGTCTAATGCAGTCAAAGCTGAGACAAGTGCCAGGGGCATTCCAAGATTCTAGCCAAAGAACAGGCCAGGGGATCAAGCTCCTGGCCCTGACTCCAAATGGAAAACCACTTCCATTTGAAAGCATAACTCAGGTGAGTTGACTTCTTTTGAAAAGCCTCCACAACATGGAGAACACTTTCTGAAGGATCCAGAGCCTGGAACTTCAGCCAGTCAGGAATCTGGCTGTGAGGTGCAGGGATTGAAGGTCTGGGTGCAGGACCTTCCTGTAACATTTGGTCAGCAGATCTGGATTAATAAGCAACTGCCCCCCTGGAGGCCTGCTGCTAAGGCTGAGGAAATCTGAGTACCACAACTGGTGAGGCTAGTTTGCAGCTATGAGGGTAATCCACACTGTGTCCCTCTGCCCCCCCCACCACTGTCTCAGATTGTGGGTTGCGAGCACAGAACAGTCTTAGTTTTGTCTTCTTCCAGGAGACAAACAGGTTCACCAGAGGAGTGCCTCAGAAGAACAGGTGGTTCATCACCTCCTGATGCAGGGACCACGTGTGCAGCATCTCACCCACCCTGCTGAGAGTGTCAACCGGATGATTGTCTGTGCCTGTAACATAAACCACTGGGAAATCTACATCCAAGCTGAGTACAAGGGTTCAGGTGTGGAGGGTCTTCCAACACAATGAAAGGGAATGTGTTCTGACCTGCCTGTTCAGGTAGAGCATGGCCATGGTGTTTTCCATCTGGACCTGCACGACCTGACCCCTGACTAGTACAAATTCCACCAGAGCTAGCCACAGTGCATGTGGCTCTAGCAGATTAATATGGTGATGAAACTTCCTACGTGACCATAACTCTGTCATTCCTGTGGTCTCCCAGGTGCACTCCCCATGCCACCAGAGACATGTCCATTGTGAGGGTGATGGTCACTTCTGGGCAGACAGATGGGACTTCTTCACCAAGCTGTTATCAGATTTCAGGAACCACTGGAAGGCATCCCATATCAGCTGAATCATTATGACAGGCTGGTCCAGGCATCTGAGACTTTGGGACCAGTGACAGCCCATCTCCCACTGCAGGTGCTGCATCTGCCAGTGAGCCCATCAGACCACACTGGTGCAAGGTGCAATGTACACCAGTAGCCTCAGAAAGGCCCTGGCTGGGTGCAAGTGCTCAACCTGAAATGTTCAGGCAGAGTATGTAAGATCCAGTGCCTGGTTTGCTGGGAGGCAGGCCTTGGCCCATATGGAGTCTAGCTCTGCTTGAAGAAGAGGATCACCTACGAGGACATCAGTTCAGACTTGGTCAGGTTGACCAAGTCTCTGCAGGTATGGAGGGCCAGGTACTTGGACCACTTCACTGCCTCTTTGGAAAGCCCAGTTAACCTGTCATCCAGGTAAGGATAAACCCTCATTCCCTGGCACTGCAGGGAGGCTGCCACCACTTATGCACTTGTTGAAGACACGGGGCACTGAGGGGAGGCCGAATGGCATGAGCAGGAACTGATAGAGCACCCCTTCTGTGCAGAACTGGATGTACTGCCAGTGGGATGGAGGGACTGGGATGTGATAGAACATGTCCTGGAGGCCCAGGGAGCAGAATCACGTGCCCTGGTCCAGCGATGGTATAATTTGGTTCAACATGACCATCCTTAAGTTGCGCTTCTCTAAAAAGTGATTCAGATTGTGAACATCCAGTATGGGGTGCCAGCCCTTACTCCTCTTTTTCAGGAACAGGAAGTGCCTGGACACATACCCCTGACTTGCCAAGGCAACTGGAACATGAGCTATTGCTTCTTTTGTGAGGAACTGATCAATGTCTTCCCTGAGGGTGGACAGTGGGTAGTATTTTGAAAGACAGAAGCTCGGTTCCCTGAGTTTCAGAAACCCGATGCCAGCTGCCCGAAGCACGGTTGCCCAGCATTTGAATTTTGACCACAGCAGAGTTAGTTATTTAAATTAAAGGGGTGCAAGAAACATGAAAGTAACTCCGTGATGGGCAAAATTCCAGTGTCGGGCAATCATGTTTTGGCTAGCCAGCACTGAGTTCCTGAAACTCGGGGAACCCTGTGTCTGTCTTTCATAATAAATCCTGGACGGTGTGTCCTGTGACACAGAGGACTCCCTTGGAGTATGGAATCAGTAGGGTGGAAGGGCCTCAAAACTGAGAGACAACCCTCTAGCAACCACCTCTAGTACACATTTGTCCATAGTAATGATGGACAAGTGAGGTCAGAAGTTGTGAAGCCGACACCCCACTAGGACCTGAGTCAGGGATGTCACTGAGCAGCTTTGGTGGGGGCACTGGCCACTGACACTAGAGGGGAACCACTTACCCATCCCCTGCCTTTTTTGGGCCCCTGGCCAGAGAACTTGGCCTTGGGGCACTGGGCTTCAAATTGTACCAATTGGAGCTGTTGCTGCTGAGACTGCTGTGTCTCAAAGGGCCAAAATTTACAAGAATTGTTCTTTTGGTTTTGACCTTTCTGGTCTATCTGGGATGAAGCCACTGAATCCAGGATGACATTAGACTTCTCAGCCCTCATGAAGTGCCCGTCCACCCCTGACCAAAATGGTCTGTGCCCAAGAAGAGTGCATAGGTCAACTTGTGCTGTTTGTCTGCCATAAAGGTGGAGATCCTCAGCTAGGCCCTGCAATGCATTCTGACACCACAGCCATGGCACAGGTACAAACATTGCCAATGTCCAAGGCTGTCTGGAGCTAGTGTTTAGCCAGCGCTTGATCTTGGCCTCAGATGACCCTTACCAGGAGCTGCTTGTTAGCAACCAGGTAAGGGAGGACATTATTGAGCACTCCCAGTAAGGAGTGAATAAAGTGGGCCATCAAGGCATAGCTCAACTGACCAAGACCAAGGGAGGATGCAGCGTAGACTTTCTTAGCCATATGGTCAATCTTCTTGGACACATTGGTGGGTGGTGCTTGTCCACATTCCCCAGTATTGCCAGATTTCCAGAAAACAGAATTGGAGAACATATCTTTGGCCATAGGGTGGTCAGAAAATCGGGGTAACGTGCCAGTAGTGACCACAAACCTGTGAACTATATGGGCTGAGAGTGCTGAGCAGGATACTGGATATTTCCAAAGCTTCAGAGTCAATCCTAGAATGGCCTTGGCCATGGGAAAGACAGTCCCTGGAGATCTGACCTTACTCAGGATGTCAGTGAAGGGATAACGAGCTCTATTCTGAACTGCCTCCAAAGGAATGTTTATGGATTCTGATGTACGTTGGAGGATCTCCCCAAAATACACTGCTCAGTAGTTGGTGGTCAGTTCCTACAACAAAAACAGGAAACAGATTGAATGTATATGTTCTGGAAGATTGCTTGGGGATGCATCAGTCATCCAAAGACTCCTTTTTTTTTTTTAATACTGCTGGCCCGCCATCAGCCCATCTTCAAGTCTTGTCTCATCACATACCCTCCTCGAGTGCCACTGGGAGGGTACACACTGGATTGCCATCCAGAGCAGGACTGCAGGAGGGAACCCAACCACTCTGTGGATGACAGAATATGGCCCCAGGATGCTACGGTTCCAGGGTGCACCTCGGCTACTGCCCAGAAATGGAGCCACTAGGAGGGGGTCTGCCCCCTCCAGCAGAAGATGGGATATGTCCCCAGGGGAATCATGGTGGTGGCTGTATGGGACCTACAACCGAAGGTGGGCAGCATACTGCATGGCCATGTTTTTTCAGATATGGTGTGAAGGCAGGGCATGCAATGACAGTTTGATGTGCATGCCACTGCCTGGTCTGCCTCCAGAGTAAGTAAGGTGGCTGTTGCCTGTTGCACCGCTGGCTTTCGTCAGAGGTCACTCTTGCATTGGACACATAACCCCCGCTCTCTCTCTCTCTCTCTCTCTGGAGAAGGAAAGCAAGCCACAGGATGCTTGATCCTCCTCCTCCTCCTCCTCTGGCGGTCCCTCTGACTCCAGAGCCCATTTCTAAACCAGGGATGTTGGCATCTCAAGTGGAAATCCAACCACTGCACTGGCAGGCCAGCATCATCCAAGGACTCTTCAGAGACTGCCCATGGCCATTTACCACCATGGAAAACCTGGGGATCATCAAGACTGGGTAATTTCCACTGAGATCTGACCTGCCAAGCAAGTGCTTGGACAGAAGTCCTTCCATAGGAGCCCACCATACTGACTGCTGAGGAGGCAGTTCCACTAACACTGGTGGAAAGATGTTGGGGGCAGCTGTCTTCAGTGGACTAGTGTGGGCTTGACTGGTACCAGCCATTCAACCATATGAGTCTTTGGTAGATCGTACCTGGCTCCACCAAGGACAGTTGCTGCCAGTGAAGGTCCCTGTGCACTGCATCCTCCATCAGAACCTCCCTTCATCTGAAGATGAAAAAAAACAAGGGCATCATTGGTGACAGCTGCTTTTCAAATGGGATCAACAACTCAAGGAGCCTCTCGACCTCGACCTGTATTTTGACTATCAATCCAGGAGCCAATGTCGAGGAGATGTCACCAGGGTTCTGATGTAATACACCTGCATTGGATTCGACTACACCACCACTTCCTGAGCAGAGATGGCTGGGGATACTGACTGTGCAACATCCTCCTGGGAGAGGATCAGAATGACCAGGGTCGTGGAGACTGGCTCTTGATTGACCCACTCTAACAAGGGTTGATGGTGTTGAGAAAAATCTTGACCACCTGATTGACTGGTGTTGAGGGCAGCAAGCCAACTGGGAGATATTATGGAGTGAGTGACCAATTACCTAGACAAATGAAACTTGGCTGAAGTGGAATACTCTACTACCATCAAGGGGTAAGGGTGAGTTGAAAGAGTGGGAAGAGTATGCTGTATCCCTGTCTCATGACTGATGACAGTATTTCTTACTCGTATGCTTCCTTTTTTTTATTATTATTATTATTTAGCATGTTTGTATTCTCCCACACAGACCAGCCCACATTGGCCTGATGCCACCCCCAGCCCTGTCACCCATACCCTGGGGTCTTACCTCCTCAGTGTTCCTCCTTGGCTTTCACCTATGGTGAGGCCTTTGGGGGGTCCCCTTCCCCATCAGTCCTTTTAGCTTGGTGTCCAGGGAGTGCCATTGGGCAGTGGTGTGAGACCTGCAGTGCGAGGCAGGCAGCATACTGCAGGTCAGCATTTTCCTTGTTCTGTCCCTGGGAGGCATGGCATGCAATGATGTTAGTGGCGCTCACACCAACATCTGCCCCAATTCCCAATCTAGCAAGCCCTAGCTGTTGGATCCCTGACTTCCATCAAGGGTCTGTTGAGCACTGGTAGCTACCCGATCATCCCCCCAGAAAAGGAAGTAGTCCTTGGAACGCTCAATCCTCCTAACCATGGTAGCCCTCCTACTTCCAGACTGTTTCCCAATTTAGGGTAGTCAGTGTTGCAAGCAGTAGCGCCACTGTTGTGCCTGCAGTTCGACACTCTTGTGATTTTTGTTATGGTAAAGCAGGGCCCCCCCAAAGGTCTCAAGTGCCTAACACATATCATGGAAATTAGTTGAGAAGGACACGCCAATACTGGCCCCAGCCAGAAGCAGCACTGAGGATGATGGGGTACCCACTGCAGCCTTAGCTGCTGCCTCTTCTACTGCAGCTAGCTGCATCACAGACCCCACCGCAGTGGAGACCACCTTGTGACCACCCTTGGACTACAATTTTAGGTCTGGAATGGTCGGCCATGGAAAAGGTGAGCCTTCCTGTCCTTGTGCAAAGATGTGAGCATAATTTGTTAGAGGCTGCAACCAATAATTTCATATGTCACTCCCAGGCTTTACAGTTACAAAACGTGTGGGTCCATCTGCGACATCTTCTGCTGGCACATGAGACACTGTCTGAAGTCAGGCATGGACTTCTCTTCCTCATGTTCCATGTTGGCAATAGGAGGTTGCAAGCAGGACCAAGGAATGTACAAAATGGTTAGAAAAGTAAAAAAGTTACTAAGTGTGTCAGTGGCACACTTACTAGGCTGTACAATGCATGGAGCTGTGAAGGAGGGCACTGAACTCTTCTAGTGGAAAGGAAGATTTGATGTCACAGGGCAGAGCTGAGAGATGTACCTTCTGGGTGATGGAAGGAGGTTTGCTTAAAGATGTTATGGTGAATCAGCTCTTTAGGAAGAACAGCCAAAGTGTAGATGTGAACCATATCCATGTCCTTAAAAAAACAAGTTTGTATGTTAACATTTTTTCAACTGCTGCTTCAAGTGTTGGCTTTTTATGTTCCATTAAAGTCTTCACTGACATAAAATGTTTTAGTAAAGTCCCTTCTGAAGAAACCTTTCTTCAACCCGGACTGCTTAGCAAACTACAGACCCATCTAAAACCTTCCCTTTCTTGGCAAGGTTTTTGAGAAAACTGTGGCTTCACAGCTCTAGACACACCACTCCACCTTTGCCATGTATGAGCTGCTCCAGTCAGGATTTAGGCTGAGGCACAGTATGGAGATTGGGTTAATCAGGGTAGTAAATGATCTTCTCTGGGCAAGAGATAGAGACGAATGGTCACTTCTTGTTCTACTCCATCTCTCTTCAGCATTTGACACTGTGGGCCCTGCAGTGTTGTTGAGTTACCTTAGGGAGCTTTGTGGACTCACCAGTACTGGCATCAAATGGTGCGAGTCCTTTTTCACAGATAGGACAAGGAGGGGAATTATTTCTCCAGCCTGAAGCCCCTATTGTGTTGAGTTCTTCAAGGCTCAGTTTTCTCACCCATAAAGTCGCAGTGTACATGTTGCACCTGGGTGATATACAGCAATTCGATACTATAGCCTTGGGTTTCACTGCTATGTAGATGACACCAAGTTTCATCTGTCATTTGCACTTGGGACACAGGATGCAGTTTCTGTGCTGAATTTCTGCCTGACTGAGGTCCATGTCTGAATTTCCTCTATTTGGCTGTGGCTTACTCTGGGCAAGATGGAGGTGTTAGTGATTGAGCCTGATCATCAGTGAGGTGCAGAGTTGGCAGAAGCAGTGACTGGTTTATTGTTGGGTTCCACTTCTCTTGCCATCTCTCCTAAGGTGGAGAATCTGGGTGTAATCTTGAATAGTGGTCTGTCACTAGAGTCTCAGGTGTTGACCATTGTCTGGAACAGTTTTTACCACCTGAGAAATATTGCACAGATCAAACCTTTCATCCTGCTTATGACTTGTTTACACTGGTACACACTTTTATGACCCGTAGACGACTACTGTAATGCTCTGTACCTCGGGGTAATGAAGGTGTCATACATCGCTTGCAGTTGATGCAGAGGCTGGTCAAGCTGCTCCTGTGATGTGGAGGACTTGGGCATTGAGCAGCTTGGCTAGCAACGATGGCAACCAGGGTTCTAATCCTGGTCTCTGACCATTTTAGCACATTGTGGGACTTTAATTTATTTTTTACACGGGGCTGTAATGGCCCCGAAAAATGTAACTTTCCCTAGGATCTGCTCCCCCCTGGAATGAGAATCCTAGTGACGGGGGGTGCGAGGGAGGGCAGAACTTCCCAGAAAAAAGAATCAGCACCTAAATTGCGGCACTGCTGTCAGTTGTGCTATTATTGTACGCACTCACCTGACCCAGTGCCGCTCTCAGGCAGCTGCAGCATCATAAGTTGACTAGTCTATCGTTTGTGATTCACCGTGTTGCTAAGTGAATTTGTTAGCAGTTGTGGAGTAGTTCATAAAAGTTTTACCCTGGCTTCCTAGATGTTGGCTGCTGTTGGGGAGGTGCTGCTTTTAACATTGCTAGATTTCATCCCTTTTTGAAGCTGAATGTGTGGATTTAAGAAAGATTAGAGAGCTAGTGTGCTGGGTGAAACTAGTATTAACTTTAAAAAGTAGTCAACTATTATTTCCTGTATCTGCAATATCTGAAATATTTTGTCTTTCCATTTTGTTAATAAAAAAATATTCTACTTGACAAAACTAGGTCCATCCTGGATCTAGTCCTATTCTCGATCTTTGTCAAAGACCTCCCCTCTGCCTGTGCCAACTTGCATATTCACATGTATGCAGACAACACAATCCTCTCCACATCACATCCCTTAGCTGCCTCTAGGGAAGCCTTGCTCCAGCATGACTTTCACAATGTCCTGTGCTGGTTCCCGACCACCTACTACAGGTCAAGACAAAAGTATCAGTGTCTATGATTTTTGTAACCAGTCAAGAATTGGCCCTGCTCAATGTCGTGCCCATTTTCTCCATGCTAGATGACTCCTCGCTTGAGGTTGTCCCAACCTTCAAGTACCTTGGTGTGTGGTTAGATAGCAGACTTGACTTCTCGGCTCACATCAATGCCATTCATGCCAAACTGTGCAACAAACCCATTGCTTAACATTACAATAAGGAAAGCCTCTCTCTGATGGTCCACTGGGAGTGAATCAAAATGGTTCTACCAGTCCTCGACTATGCAGATTACATCTTTGGCACTGCCTCGTCTATTCGATGGCCAGACTGGACAACCTCTGCAATGCATTCTGCTGCTTTTCTACAAACTCATCTCACACCCACCACTGCTCTCTTTACTGTTCCCTATTATCCCACTCTCCACACATCGTCAACTCCAGTGGGCTTCCCTCATCTCTAAATACTGGTTTGGGTCCCTCTCCTCCTACCTGTCCTATCCCATCTCATCTCCCCCATCCCCTCCTCCTCCTACTGTTTGCTCTCCAGGGATCTATGTTGTTTTTTCCTTTCCCACCCACACTCATCGACTGGAAAATCTGCTTTCTCATACTATTTCCCTCCTCTGAATCACCACCTCTCCATCCATGTCTCTCTCCTCCCTCCCTCCCTTCCTCTCTCAGATGCCAACTAACATTTCTCCTCCTCCACCATGTTCCTTCAAACCCTCTTCCTGAACCCTCCCTACCTTTTCTGACACCGTGTCTCAGCACTGGTTCATCATTCCATCGTCCAGGTTCCCCTTCGGATTTACCTTAGTTAAACACTGGGAGGCACCTGGGAGGCAGTAGCACAGTGGTTTAAGGCTCTGAGCTTCAAACCTGGAGACCTGGGTTTTAATCCCACAGCCCTCACTTGCATACTGTGTGACCCTGAGCAAGTCACTTAACTTCCCTGTGCTCTAGCTCATACCTGTAAACAAGCTTTCAGCTTAGTGTGTCTCTCCTGGTTAAACAATAAAAAAAAAAAAACACTTTTTATTTTGTGTACAATTTATTGGGCAGCCTTTTATAATTTTTGGCATTACTGTCTGTACTGTACTCAGTTTATGCACTTTATATCACTGTTTTGTAATTATCATTATCAGCCTGGTTTTATTTCTTTGCAACTGTGCTCTCCCATTCCCTTTCCCTTGTGTTACACCTGGAAACGAGTCTTGGCTCAGTGTACCTCTTCTGGTCACCAATTTTCAAAGAAAGATAGGTGTGATGTGTAGAGCATTATTCTACCTGGAAGCTGACATATCTAGTTATTTTCCTTTTTGAACATCATCAGCCCTATAACCTTATTGGCTGCAACAACATAACTGACCAATAAGAACCAATCACCTGCTGCCAGATGGGTCACTTGAGATGTCACAGTAAGGCAGGCGGCAACACTGATGAGGTATGAAGAGGTCCAGAACTAGATATGTAAGTCTCTAGGCAAAGTATTGCTCTTTACCTTACATCTAATACTCTCAGGTAAAAAGTCTTAAGAAAAATAAATGGAAAACGAAAAATACTTCAAAAATAAAAAGTAACAAGCTGCTTTTAAAAATAAATCACATTTTCTGTCTGCTGTTTGTGCTGCTACTAGCTAATTACCTTTACCGTTGTATGTGCATGGCTCGGCTAAGGTGTGGTCTGCACAGTAACGTGGCACATCTCAATAGCATTGGTACTTTGATTAACTACTGGCAGTACCTGGACTGAAGCATGGAATAGAATTTTCGTGTTTTTTTTTTTTACTTCATCAAGTTTATTGTTATATTTGAGAAATAGTACAACAACTCATCATCACAACGATGATATGCATTGATCAGTTACAGATCCAATACATGAGTATACAAAATAATTAAACTCATATTAAGCAACAACCTTATCTTTTATGACAATGTATGGATACTCGGTGATACATTGCCCGAGATTGGATCGAAAGGAGGGTGGGTCGCTATTTGTTTTAAATCGGAATGGGCCTTGTAGAGGTTTCAGTGGTGACCCCTAGATCCTTTCAGTGTATCAAGGGAGCAGGTGTGGGCAGCAGAATCTTACTTGTCTACCGTCCATCCAGTGATGAGAAAGTTTTTCTGCAGGAAGTTGCAGACTTCATTGTCGACCTGGTGTTGGAGCCCTCTAGGTGGCTGGTCCTGGGGGGACTTCAGTGCCTGGGTCGATGATGAACTCTTGCATTTTGGTCAAAACTTCCTCCAACTGATGACTTTGTTGGGTTTTACACAGGTTGTTACCACTGCTACCCATATTCAGGGTCACTCTCTGGATCTGGTGTTCACCCTGGGGATGGAGATCACGGAACTGGTGGTGGAACCAGTTGGGTGGTCTGACCATCACTCTATAAGGTTCATTTTCATGACCCTCCCATGAGACCAACCCCTTTGGAGATGGTCCAGTACCGCCCTTTGAGGGGAGTTAACACTGAGGATCTGATGGTAGTGCTGGACCCATCGAGTTGGCCTATGGAATGCATGGAACCAGGTGTCTTAGTAGTGCACTATAACAATATGGCACTGAGGGCTCTGGATTCCATAGTTCCTGTCCGTGTTTGCTCCCTCTCCCTCCACCCTCCGTCTCCCTAGTTTGATGGGACATTGAGAGAGTTGAGGAGAGTGGGGTGAAGATTGGAATGCTGCTGGTGGAAGTCCGGCCTGAAAGGTAACAGACTTAGACTGATGACCCATTATATGGACTATCAATCAGAAATCTCCCGTAAGAAGGCAGAGTTCCTGTCCAAGGAGATAGCTGCATCAAGAAATCGACCAGCTCAGCTCTTCCGGACCATGGATAGACTGTGCAATCCAGCCTGTCTGCGGGGTTGGAGAGCTTTTTCACAAATAAAGTGTGATGAGTTTGCTCAATTTTTGATGATAAGGTGTCATCGATCAGGTTGGAGAGCCACAGTACACATTCTAACAAGTCCACAGTGATTGATTTGAGGTTACAGGCTCTTGGTCTGTCTGGACAGATTTTGACCAGCCAGCGATCACGGATATCATGAAGATTGTCCAGGGCTTGCGACCGACTTGCTGTAGTTTGGATCCTGGTCCTATGTGCCTCCTTGCGGGGTGTGTGGATGCGATCGGACCAGTCCTTGCTGAGATAGTCTGGTGCTCTTTGGATCAAGGGGTATTTCTGGAGTCTCTAAAAGAGGCTATTGTGACTTCCCTTTTAAAGAAACCTTCCCTTGACCCAGACTGTCTTGCTAACTACAGAACGATCTCTAACCTGCCCTTTTTGGGCAAGGTTATTGAGAAAGTAGTCACGTTGCAGCGAGATGACTTTCTTACCACCCAGAGCTTTTTCTTTTATGGCCCCAACCCTGTGGAATTCTCTACCTCGTCAGATCAGAGAGTGCCTGTCCTCGGAGACTTTCAAGGCCTCTTTGAAAGGCTATTTATTTGAACTAGCCTTTCAATAAATTATTCTGCTGCCTTTTAATTGTTATTATATCTGTATTTATTGTGATGGATATTTTTTGTGATGTATCTATGCTTTAACATTTTGAAAAGTGCATTATAAATAAATTTTGATTTGATTTGATTTATAGTTTAAGATGTATGGAGCACAATAAGTCAAGTCAGGCTATACACTTCTTGAAGCTCCAGCTTCTAAAAGATGGATACAGTTATTTGCAGTGTAAGCTCAGTCTCTAACCCTGTATTTAACTGAGTGTGCAACTTTTCAAATAACCACCATCTGTTCCAGCTGCTGTCTTATAAAAGCAAAGTGTCATAAAGATGAAAAAAATCAAAATAATATACAAAACTAACCAACACAAAATGCACATGCACAACAGTATTTGATCAGCTATAAAGGTTCATGGTTCTATGACCATTAGTGGACTGCCTTACTCTCAACTCCCTCCCCTTCCCTCAACAGACCAAACAGTAGAGCAGGGATTCCCATAAAAAGTTTTATATTCCAGTTCCCCAGCTCCAGATCACCCATGTAAACGTCTCTTCAAAGGTGCTAGGGACGCCAAATCTCCAGGAATTTTTCTTTCCTTAATGTTATAGTGTATGTGAGCCTCTCCAAGCATTCTGTTTCATCCACCCTAGAGACCCATTGTGTCAAAGAGGGTGGGTCAGGTGTTAACCATTTGGTCGTGATACATTTCAGGGCTGCCACCCTCAGAATTTGGGATAATTCAGCTACTTTCCTTTTTTTAGAGAATAAGGTAGGAAGGCCAAGTACCAAATCCTGGAAGGTAAAGGAAAGCTCCCACCTTTTCCAAAACCTTGTGGACATGACACCAAATCTCCCTAAGCTTGCTGCATCCCCAAATTATATGGTAATGTGTTCCTCTGGGTTCTCCGCATTGGCACCAGCAAGCTGAGGAGGCCAGTGGATTATAGTGTTGTGTGACCACTAGTGTTCTAAAGAAGTGTACAAGTATTTTTAAGTTATATTACCTCCAGATGGCTGCTGATGTTACTTGCCAGCCTCTTTGAATTCTGCGGGAACAGTCCTCCCTGTTGATAACTTTATTGGTTTCTGCTTCTCACCTGTCTTTTATCTCGCTTAATATAGGAGCCCTGTCTGAGAGGTAAGGACTTTGTATAGTATGGATAAATATCTTAATTTGTCTCTAATTTTGATAGAGTCCCACCAATATGTCTCTAGATGTGTCAGGTCCCTGCTAATCTTCTGAAGGTTGTCTCCAGTATTAATAAAGTGTTGTGTTTGGAGAAACCTAAAGAAGTCCTCCTTACAAAGGGAAAAGCATTCCTTAAGGGTAGCATATGGGAGGCAGCCTGTTCTGTCTATTATTTGCGTAAATGTGGTAAGACCTTTAACCTCCCAATAAGCGAATCCCTGATCAGCTCTGGGAGGAAGAAAACCCGCTGTGTGACGTATTAGAGAAAAGGGGCCCAAGGTATTTGGGGGATGTATGATTTTCCTTAATTTCATTAAAATACAGAGGGAGTGGTTACCCCAAGGGTTGGATATAAGGGGCCAGATCTGGGGACCAATGTGGCCCATAGATAACATCCATATTTTATAATCTTTAATTGCCTCTATCTCAAGTAGGTACCAACCCGAGTCTGTGCGCTGCTTGGCCCAGGTGACTAGCTGGGCACCTTGGGCTGCTAGGTAGTAATAATAAATGTGAACCAGAACCCTTGCAACAGATCTTCATATCTGCACAGTAAAGCCCTGTTCCACTGGGAGAGTAGATCAGAGAATAAAAAAATCACCTTTTCTTTTGGACATTTTCATCTGAAAACTTAAAAAAGAAGATTTTCCGACAAACTTGTTTCTTTACTTACCTTGGACACTGAACACTACCGGTCGAACTTACTCAGAATTCTTACAGTGTAGGTTTTTTCTGTTTAATCCACTTTATTTTAGAATTACTGTCAATACCTGCAATTTATTGTAGAATATTGTGATGACTTTATTTAAGTAAACTTTTACCATATTTTTAACGACGACTCTGCCTGGGCCCACTGCTGTATGTGTTTATTTGGGATAAAAAGGGTTGTTCAGACTGTGCTTAACTGCGCTAGGGCCAAAATGCTACCAAAGAAACAAAATCCAAAGAAGGAAAAAGGTTCCTTGATCAGAAGGAGAAGATGCTATTTTTCTTCAAATCACAGGGTTCATGGGGGGGGGCCTTCTGGGAATAGTAGATCCGCCCATGCCTAGGGGTGAGCCTGTGACAACCACCACTTATCCCCATTTGCTACTAGGCATGCCACTTCAGCCTGTTCCCCCAAGGCCTTCTCTTCGCAGCACAGGGGTCTGGGGAAGGCTGCCCCACCTTCCAAACCCAGCTCAGGATCTGGAGAGTGGGTTGTGGGGAAGCATAGTGGGGGCCCAAATATGTCGACAGCCTTCATTCTGACAGACCAGGTTCCCCCTCCCCTCCTGAGTTTTCTCTCTAAGCTTTTCATTTCCTAGGCACGGGCCTAGGAGCACACTGGCTGTCACTGACACACACAGCAACCCCCTTCCTCCAGTGGGAGAGTACATTTCCTGGCCCACTGCAGGAGTGGCTTTAGTGCTCCAGCCCACCCTGACTGAGATGCACTGTCATTGGCAGGTACCTGCCCCAGCCACAGCCTACTCCCCAGTGCAGCAGCCTGACTCCACTCTAGAACCCGGGTTGTTCGTCTGACAGAGGAACTTGCTGCTGTCATATTGGAGTAGCCTCCTTGATAAGAAATATAAAAAAATACTAGTGACCGGAGTTCAGCGACTAACACAGGCTGCACCAGTAAAAAACGGAATCTTTCATTTTTAATCCAGTACTTAGGGGTCAATTTGTCATGGGAAAAAAAAAAACGCTTTCCAGTAGCCTTTTGTGTAAACCATGGAGTTCTATAGGTAGAGAGAGGCTAGACAGTGGACTGATGCTGGCTCAGTTGAAGCTGCACGTCTGCCATATTACCAGAGGATTGGGTTGACGGCAGATAGCAAGAACTGTTCTTGAAACTTAGTCAGCATCACCAGTACACTGTTCTGACAGCAATCTGCTGATCCGTTTTGGTAAGAAGCAGCATTGACAGCAGGGAAATGATGAAACAGATGCACACTGTGGTGGCAAAAACAAGGTATGCTCATTTTTCGTTTGCTTGTATAAGCAGTGCATTTTTTGATTGCTGCCAGAGCAGTGTGCTGGAGCTGCAATCTGAGTTTCAAGAAGGGTCCCAGCTATCTGCCGGCACCTCATTCCTCTGGTAATATTGCGGACGCGTAGCTTCAACTGAGCCAGTGTCAGTCCACACTCTAGCTTCTCTCTATCTGTAGAGCTTTATGGTATAAACCCCTCCACTATAAGGACAATTTTTTGTGTGTGTGCAAAACATGCTGATTTGCCCTTAGTTCTGGGAAAAAAACTGAAAAAACTGATTATAAGATTTTGCCAAATGGAGTTGTTCATCTTTGATAACAGAAAATCAATGACTCTATGAATGTTTGTATTTCATAAACTGCATGTTGCTTGGTTCAGAGTTTTGATGTCCTGGGACCCTTGAATTCATTTTGGTTATCCTTGTGGCTTTCTTGCTCTATTCCTAGGTCAAGTGATAGTAAATGGGGATCGCACTGCTATCCAGGGGACAGATGCACTGCTGAAATGCAGCATGGAGTCATCAGAACGAATTACTCAGTTAACATGGCAGAGAAAGCAGACACCCAGCAATGAAAACTTTCTCATCTGGAACAAACTACAAGGTGCTCGCCCTGTCAATGACTTTGGGTTGAGAGTGAAGTATGTCGGGGATGGGGACAGAAATGGCTCCATTATAATCCAAAATGTCACTCTTGTTGACGAAGGAGTCTATATCTGTATCTTCACTATGTTTCCCAGTGGACCCCTTGAACAGGAGACTCATCTGACAGTTGTAGGTGAGTGAAGTAAATGCCATATCTAATACAGGGGTGCCAAGCACTAAATCCACTGACTTAAACAGGCCCTTTTACATGAAACACCCACCAATCAAGATTTCATAGTACAGTGCCCGTCATTGCCTGAAGTGTGGCACTGCCTTTACAGTATGCTTGATAATATGTGCTCCTTGTGGTGGTAATATAAGGCTGGTTGGAAAATAAAGATATGTTAATAGGAACTCTATTTAATGGTGTCAGAAAGCAGTCATAATGGTACGTGAGCTCTGTCATGTTCAAGTATGTGTCCCTCAGTCATAACTGTTGATGAATACAGTATGTAGTCCTTTATTATATGGTAGTAGTTAGACATATGTACATGGGTATATACAATGATAAGATCAAATCCAGTCTGCTATTCCAGTCTTCCTAAGTGTTACAGAATGACGCTAGGAAAACCTCCCTGTGCTGTGAGAGCCGAAGCTGTCATCTGTATTTAGGAGTCAGTGTGTGCACTGCAGAAGTGACAGAAGCCAGTCATCACTGTTTACCTGTTCTCGGGTGTGTGTGTGTGGAATTTAGGCTTTTCCACCACAAAAGATACTGGGACGTGGATGATGGTGTGATCAAACATACATGTTAGGTGGAGAAAGTGCCTGGTAATGAGCGGGAGGCTAATAATTCTAAAATAGATTGAGGTGGGGGAGAGATGGTTATACAGTTAGGAAGCACGGTGTCAGCGTGACAGCTGAAGCTGCAGACCTGAGTGCACTGGATGGGCCACCCTTACCCCTGTGTTGTATGCACTCCATCCCCTGCCTATGCTGTGCCTACTGGTGACCCCCTGCCCACATCCTGAACTGTAGCTTTACTGTCCGTTGGGTCATCTATGGTGGGGGGACACGGTGTCGGGCTCACAACCGCAGTTGCGGTCATTGCCAGTGTGTCATTGCAGTGCTGTGCACCTCTCTATTCCATCAGTGTCTCCTTTGTGGCTACAGTGTCAGGTTGATAGCAATCAGTTTGGTGTGCATCAGGGTCGATTGCGGCAGTTTTTGAGTGTTGCTGTGGGGGATGTCAGCAGTGTTGCTGTCGGCGACCTGTGGTGCTTCCATACAGTTATGGCATCAGTTGCCACAGGGTCAGGTTAGGAAAGGTCTCCTATTTTGAAGAATGCAGTGGGTGAAGCCCAGTCCAGGCAGGACAGTTTCTTATAACGTATAGTGGTGAGGAGTGGCAGTGGGAGACTGGGGGGTGTACATGGGACTAGCAATATGAGGAAAAGCTTTTTTCTGTTTTTTTCATATACAATTCTGTTTCTGTATAGTAAGTAGACCATTATTTGTAGTATTTGAGAAATATTTATAAAATGTATATACAGTACAGTGCTTAAAAATCTACTACAGAGTATAAAAAAGTCCTCAAAAAGTACTGCACTGCTGAGGAACAGGAAGCCTACTCTTCCCATGGCCATGCCCGCCTGTCATCTCTGGTCCTTCTGGTCACTTTAATAGAGTGGTGCAGGTGGGCCCGATGGCATCACTAGCCCTTGTCTTCTGTCTTCTCCTCCTCCGGCATGAGCCATATCACCTGGATCTCTGCATTCTGAATAGAGAGGAGGGACAGAAATGTGTGCATTAGGGTCTGTGCAATAGTGGAAGCCAGCTATCAGTACCATCCTGTTTATGCTGGCTAATTCCTGTAACACTGCAGTACTGTCCATGAGAAATGTTTGTCAGAGCACAGAGTGTAACGCTACATGTATGGTATACTGTAAATTATAAAATGAGTTTTAAAAATCATGAAACTTGATTGGTTGCGGGGCATCTTTACCAGTGCTGTTATCTCAGCACAACAGCACTGGATACAGAGCCAGCAGCCTCTTTGCATTAAAATCAATACTAACCACACATCCTTGGTTGCCGTTACAAACACGGCTGTTACATTTGCTCACTAAAAACCTTCAACCAGGCCCTAAAAATAAAACTAGCTTAAATTTAAAAAGAAATAAAAAAGAATTATTTTTGTCCTCATAATACTCTTACATACACATGCATAATAAAAACAAACATTTGTCAATGCCAAATGTTTGCTTGCTGGTATTGGCATTGGTACTGAATAAGTTGGAGAGAGAGATACATAATAGGCATGGCAATGAAGTAGTGAACTAACACCAACCCCCACCCTGCAGAGACTGATAGGTATTGGGGTGTACCTTTGGGTCATCAGCCATAATGCTTATGCCATTCCACCTCACCCCACCCATTAGACACTGACAGGTGTCACGGTGTCCCTTGGGGGTCTTCCATCCTTATGCTTACCCCATTACATAAGGATATAGGATGAGTCTTTGACTCAAAGGTTTGTAAATCCGATTTGTGAATTAAATAAGCTGAGATGGATGCAGTATAGAAGCTACTGGAAAAAGCAGTTAATCAGCTAAAAGATTACCTTAAAAATTCAGATTTATTTAATCCCTTACAATCTGGTTTCGGGCAAAAACATAGCATGGCTACAGCACTAGCTGCTGTTACAAATGATTGGTTTAACGCCATCGATAGTAAACTATGCACCGGAGCCATTTTCCTAGACCTAAGTAAGGCATTTGACACTATTGACCATGACCTAGTGCTTAATAAACTCAAAGGACATGAGTTAAGCAGCAGTTCATCAAATTAGTTTTCCAGCTACCTCACAGACAGACTGCAGCCTATCAAAATCGACGGGCAGATGTCCTCCCCATTACCACTTACAGGAGGTGTCCCACAAGGACCCGTCCTTGGAGCACTACTACAGTATTTTCAATCTATATAAACACTCTAAGTAACAATATTCTTAATTAGAATCTCTACTTCTTTGCTAATGATACTGTCCTCTACACCTCCATACCCTCCCTAGTTGATGTTAATAGCGAGTTACAGGCTGACTCTAACCAGTTGCAACGCAATCTAATAAATTCCAAACTACTGTTAAACACCAAAAAAAAAACAAAGCCATTTTCTTCTTACCCAACAACCCTCCCATATAGCTTCATAAACAAGCTAACCCTGCACTCATTACAACATTACTAGGAGATACCTTAGAGTCTGTCAAAAAATTTAAATATTTAGGAATTTGACTTGACAACAAGCTAACATTTGCAGATCATATAAAAGCACTTCCCATAAAAGTTAAAGGCCAGATTGGATGTTTTCCTTAGGAACAACATATTAGTTCCCACATGTAACCCCTAGGGGGCACTATCCCAAGGGCTACTACCACTGCCTGCTCTGACGCTAACAGGTTGAGGGGCCTGGATCTGGTGGCGGGTGCCTCCACCCAGAGGTTGGGTTTGGTACAGTCTAATATGACCAGGTCACAGCCCTCTGGGCCACTGTGACCCCCCTTTCTTCCTACTAATGGCCCACCCAGGTGAATCCCATTGTCCCAGCCACATACACTTACCCCCAGGCTTGAACCAATCTACTTGCTCTGGGGACCCCCTGAAAAGTAAGATGCTGTTACACAATAATCACAGAAAAGTAATTCACCATAAACACACGGTTCAGCCAGTATACCTTTGCAAAACAACCAATCTGATTTATTTAGGGGGGAATAACAAGTACTGGGGCAATCAAGTTAATTAACTTACCACTCTAATATATATATATATATAGCACTGTGCACAGGCCTAACCTATAAGTCAATGTATCTGGGTACCCAGGCCATAAAAGGCTAGCCTCTCTATACAGCTGGTTGGGGCCCTAACACAGAAACAAGCATTTGATTCCTAGGAAGATTAAACAGAGCCAGCAGACTCAGTTATTGTAGTCAGTATAGAAACCAGAAGATCTTGCCCTCACTAGGAACATTTGACAGGGAGCTACCCTGCTTTAGTACTCACGACTTCAGTAAAAAGAGCGCTATTACACCACTCACAGGACCGAGCCTGGAATTCAAACACATCTCCACACATTTATATGAAAGACAGAGGGGTACCATACTAGACAGCTGCTGAATACCTCCCAATTGCTTTCATTGTAGACACTGGCCAAAACCGACGCAGCTTCACTTGTCCTGACAGACCAAGCACGATTGAAGCAGATTCTCCAGTCCTCTACAGGGTGAGCCTGGTAGGTAGCTGCACCCTTGCACAGCCTTCTCTGACTGCTGCCTAGTGGATTTAGTCCAGTTCTTGCTGGCATTCACAACTGCCAGTTTTGGGCTGTCCTCACACGCTTACTGCACAAAAACTCCACAGCGTAGAAGCCCAGAGCTCCTTCCTCCTTCACAACTACAGCCTCTCTGTCTCTTGGCAGTTAGGGCCAAACTCTCAATTTGGGCACCACCCGATTCTATAGGTGGGCTACTGATGCCAGTCACTTGTTTCTCCCCCTCACTGGTGCAGAAAAGGCGCCAGGATCCAGACTAAACTTCCCAGGAGCACCTGCCATATAGTCCCCTTTAGGCAGGCTCCCAGCGGGAGTCCCAACTCTAATTGGCTCCAGCGGTCTCCATTTCAAAGCCCCCCTTTCCCCAATTGGTCCATTTCCTCAGCTCGGGTCCAAAATGGAGGGGCTGCACACACAAAGTCCCAGCTGCAAATAAAGCAGGTTAAACAAGCTACATTTCTGCAATGGCACTACACATTTTTCCAAGACAGTTATATCTTCCCACCCAGCTCCCTTAGCGACTGCAGTAACAGAGCAATCTAAATATCCCCTCGTGTGGGATCTGAGCAGTAAACCCACTGTCCCCCTTTACAAATGAATAACGCCTGCAAGCAGGAGCTCTTAAAGAGACAGTGCCAGAGGCCTCAAAAGCACTCACAACGCCCACAGTCAGTGGCATCTCGCCAAACCCCAGTTAAACAGGGAGCCTTTAGGCAAGCTCCAGGAAGGTCTCCAGGAACCCCCATTTGCAGAGGGGTTACACCCTTCCTGGCCTGGAAAGAACTTGGCATCTGTGTCATGTACTTACCCTTAAATCACTTTAAGGCAAAAGAGTTAAAATTAACAGCACATTAGACATTTGGTTACATATGTAACCCCTAGATGGCGTTATCCCAGGGGCTACTACCCCTGCCTGATTTGCCACTAACAGGTTGAGGGGCCTGGATCCAATGGTGGGTGCCTCCACCCAGAGGTCAGGGTTTGCAATAGTTAAACTAACTTGGTCACAGCCCTCTGGGACACTGCAACCCCTCTTTCTTCCCACTAGTGGCCTACACAATATATCAGAATTACCTTCACAGTATACACTTACCCCAGGACTGGTTCCAGCACTGGGACCTCCCCAGAAATAAGATACAGAGCAACAATCACAGTACAGTACTTTAACATAGACAAATACCTCAGGCAGTATAACTTTGCTGAAACAAGCAGCTCTGATTTATTTAGGGGATATAATAAGGACAGGGGAAATCAGGTTAATTAGCTTATCACTCTACTCATCTATTTATGGCTCTGTGCACAGGCCTATCCCTATCAGTTACTGTCCCTGGGTACCCAAGCCCTAGTGGCTAGTCCAAACCGTGGCAGCTGGTAGGGCCCTTTCACACAGAGAAAAGAAAATTAGTTAAACAGTCAGCAGTACAGTAATTCCATTTGGATTTAATGTGGCAATTCAACAGGGAGCGACCCTGAATTAGTACTCACGACCTCCAAACAAGATAGGGTCCTTCAATGTCAGCAGGGCTACTCTTGAGCTCCACGAGACTCCTCACACATTTATATGGCAACTGCAACAGGCAAAAGTCCTTTAATGGCAGCAGGATTCACTTCAGGTACATGCTCTTCACACATTTATATGATAAAACAGAAAGTACTATACCAGGCAGGCTGCTTCTCTATCCCGATCGCACTACTGCACACACCCGGAGAACACACAGCAGATCTAGTTCCTGACAGACCGAGAGAATTCAGCTATTTCTCCAGTCTTCTACAGGGTGAGTCTGGTTTCTACTCTTCAGATATCCTTTGATTCTCTTCACAGGACGGATTCAGTCCTAACAAGCAGTTACACAAGCTGCAGACCGGAACTCTGGGCCTTACACACGCTTCCCGACTAAAACTGCACACTGAAAACACAGGGCTCCTTCCTTTCACTGTCAGAGCTAAACTGAACTCCAACAGACAAAACCGGCACTTCCTTTGAGTTCCTCCCAGTTCTTGACTGGATTGGCTGTCACACAATAGACTGCTGCTGTTGGTCCAAAAGGCGCCAAGTCTAAACTACATCTCCCAGAGTCACTGCCCATACAATCCTCTTGTGGCTGGCTCAGATTATGAGTCCAAGTTCTGATTCGCCCAAGGCACCATTTTAGAGCTAGCTACCCCACACTGATTGGTCCAGTTCAGCAGTTCAAAACCAGAATGGGAACTAGGCAGACACAGTTCTGACTGCAAAGAAAGCAGGTTAGACAAACTGTAATTTCATTATTACCTAAATGGTTTCTGGCAAACAGTTACATCTTTCAGATAGGTTCCTTTGCACCCTAGTGACTGCAAAATGGAGTGAATTGGCAGCTTGAGTGTACTCAATCAAAGAAACACACAGTCCCCCATACAACTAATTATGTCTGCAAGCAGACAGCTCTTAAAGAGACAGTACCAGAGGTTCTAAAACACCACTGATAAATGGCTAAACGCAAACACCATTCAGGCTTGGAGCATTCTACAAGCTCCTGAAGTCTTTGGGAACCCCATTTGCAGGGGGGTTGGCACCTTCCTGGCTTGGGAAAGTTTGACGTCCGGCCAAGGCAATTACCCCATAAGTTCTAACTGCAACCATATACATTTGCATTAGGCTCGCATATGTAATCATCAGTCAATATATCATTTTACCAAGAACACATTTCTGAAACATTGCAGTACGTCACTCTTTACACAGTATTACATACACATTGTACCATAACTCAAGTTATTACCTCTTGTACATGAAACCTGAAGAGAGGGCCCTTCCCTATCACTTACCTTGGGGCTGGATGGGGCAAGGGCACCATACTTAGAGGGGCAACACAAGTAACTTGAGTTAGCACTGACGCCAGTTTGGGCAATGAGCTGGGACACATACACTCCTTTATGGACAACATTGAGAGGCAGGTCCACTGGCCGCCCAGGAATCATAACTGAGGTGCACCACAGGCTTTATAGCTCGACCAGTCTTTCTAGGGGAACTGTTACAGTCTCTGCACTCTGAGCCTCATTTTCAGCATTGTCCTCACTTGTCAGGGAGTCTCCATGGGGTAGAGATGCTAGAACTTGGGGCACTTTCAGCTCCAGGAGTTACAGTTTCTGAGTCCACAACATTTGGCTCGCATGGAGAGCTTTGGACACTGGCAGTGGACTGTCAGGGCACTCAAAATATTCTTCTTGTTCGGGGGTATCACCAGTCTGACCCAATCCATCATTTTCTTCCCCTGAAAGCTCAAACAGTTCAACCATGCACAATGATTCCATTTCCTCTGATGTGATGGTTTGCACTTCACTTTCTGGGAGCATTGGCTCCAGGGACGAAGCTGGGGATTTAGACAGTCCAGAAGGCCCAGCTTCGTCTCCAGTATTGACTAGGGGATTGCCCCGAAACAATTGACTCAGTTCGAAGAAGGATAGTATTCAAAGTCACTCTCACTTTCTTCTGATATGGACTGACAGTCATGCTCAACTGGGACTTGTGGAGGGAAGACTTTAACTCTGCTTCTGTAGGTACAGACTTTCTTGATCTTTTCTAGCAGCAGCTCTAGTCAGTGGTCCAGAGGGGCATCTTCTGGGGCTCTGACTCAATCAAGATTTGTCCAATGGGTAGTAAATGATTTCTATGCATTGTTTTTACATCTTTTTGAATTATTCTAGGCCTTACTTTGTACACTGGCAGATCATCTAGTTTGCCCACTACAATGTGAGGGAGATGGTGCCATCTGTCAGCAATCTTGTGTTTGCCATGCAGTCCCAGATTTCTTAGCAATACCGATCTCCCTCCTGGAGTTCCTGTGCTTTCACCTTTATTATACTTTCTTTGTTGGCCAGATTTCTTTGGCAGCCATGGTTTGAGCCAGTTGGATACGCATGAGTTAGCTGGGCCTTTAACTTTGCACATACTGTAAATAGTTGTCAGCTTGAACCCCATCAGAGAGAGACCCCAAAACACACATCTACCGGTAGTCGAGCTTCTTCCAAACATCAGGCGTGTAGGGGAGAACCCAGTGGCATCACTTTTGGTGCAGTTATAAGCATGTACCAGGGTGCTAATTTGTTGGCTCCATCTAGGCTTGTCCTTTGGGTGCAGGGTGCCTAGCATATCTAGAAAGTGCGGTTGAAACGCTCAGGCTGTGGGTCCCCTGGGGTGGTAAGGAGTGGTTCTGACTTTCAGACTCCCACAGAGAAAGCATCTTTGATCAGACGACTCTCAAAGTCTCTCCTTGATCAGAATGGATTCTTTGTGGAGCCCTATAGTGAACAAAAGTTTTCACAAGTACTTTGGCCACAGTGGATGCTTTCTGGTCTTTGGTGGGGAAAGCTTGGGCATATCTCGTGAAATGGTCAGTGATCACCAGCACATTACTGAAATTTCTTTGATCTCACTCCAAACTCAGAAAATCAATACAGACCAGCTCCATGGGTGCACTGGTGGTGATGTTAACAAGGGGGGCAGCCCTCTGGGGCAAAGCTTTCCTCTGTAAGCAGCGACTACAAGTTCGAATGTGTTGCTCCACATCAGCCCCCATCTTAGGCCAATAGAATCTGGATCTCACCAAGTCAAGTGTTCTGTCTATACCAAGGTGCCCCATGTGGTTGTGCAAGGACATCAGTACTGAGTCTCGAAGGCAGTGGGCAGCACTAGTTGTTGTTTGTCTACTTGTCCCCTCTGTCTACTGTTTCTCTGTATAACAGTTTATTGATCAGTTTCAACTTAGGACCTCTTTGTATAACAGTGCAGTTCTCAAATCAGTGGAGCGTAATTTGACACATCTTTTCCTGCATAGAGGGCTTCTAAAGCTGCTTTGATTTGGATCGCTATTGAGTCCGCCAATACTGTCATTGTCCAGCTGAGGCAGTGCACCAATGTTCATTGCAGAAAAGTGGCAATAAGCAGCATGTATGCAATTCTCAGAGGGTCCCAAGTAATCCACCATGCAGTCCACTGCGCCTCGGGACATTTGTTCCTCCCTGTCAAACTTCCGCAGAGTGCCCAATGTCAGGTTCTGCCAATTGGACCCAATCATTCTGGGAAACAGGCCTCCGGGAGAGCATCAGCATCTATGTGGTTCAGACCTGCTCGGTATTCGAGAGCATAGTCATATGTAGATAATGCAGAAAGCCACCTATGGCCAGTGGCATCCAACTTAGCTGAGGTCTGCACATAGGTCAAAGGATTATTGTCAGTTTTACTAGTATTTTAGCCCCATACAAGTACTCATGGAATTGGTCAACAATAGCCCACTTCAAAGCTAGGAACTCTAACTTATGTACAGGATAGTTCTTTTCGGATGGGGTCAGGCTTCTACTGGCAAAGGCCACTGGTCTCAGGCCATTCTCGTGCTCTTGGTACAACACAGCCCCCAACCCTTGCAAGCTAGCATCAGTGTGCAGGACGTAAGGTTTTCTTGACTCGACATAGGCCAGCACTGGAGCATGGGTAAGTTGATATATGATCTCATGAAAAGCAGTCTCACAATCAGGAGTCCAGACAACCCAAATACTTCACTCGGATTTAAAATACACTGTTTCAGTCTTGAGGGACGCTGGACTTTTGGTATTTTTGTGGGTTGGGGGATACCCTTTGAGTAAGGTTAAGTAAAGGGCAGATCACTCTTGAATAGTCCTTGATGAACGCCGATAATAACCACAGAATCCCAGGAATCTTTGCAGTTCTTTAGATTTTTGGGCTGTGGCCAGGTGGTCAAGGCCTCAACTTTACTTGGGTCGGTCTCTATTCCTCGGTGGATACTATGTGTCCCACATACTTTACTGATGTTTGAAAGAATTGACACTTATCAATGGACAGTTTAAGGCCAAAGTCCTCCAGTCGGTCCAATACCTTAAATAATCTGCTCTCATGTTCCTCCAGTGAGCTGCCAAACACAATAACATCATCTAGGTATACCAGGCACTCTAGTAAGTTCATGTCCCCACTGCACGCTCCATCAATCGTTGAAAAGTGGCTGGGCACCTGAAATCCCTTGAGGCATCCCTCATGAATTCATAGAAGCCAAGCAGACAGATAAAGGCTGTCTTCTCACAGTCCTCTGGGGCCATCGGGATCTGGTAGTACCCACTCGGAGATCCAACACAGAGAACCACTTGCTCCCGTTTAGGCAGTCCAAAGCATCCTGAATGCGGGGCATTGTGTACTGATCAGGGATAGGCCACCGGTTTAAGGTGCTATAATCCGCACACATCCTTACTGTCCCATTCTTTTCCTCACTACCACAATGGGGGAAGTATAGGGCTTCTGGATTCTTGTATTACACCAGCAGCTAACATCTCTTGTAGATGCTGCCTCACATCATCTATGTCAGCAGGTGCCAGGCGTCGAGACCTCTCACTAAATGGTCTTTTCGTCATGCAGCCGGATATTGTGCTCAGCTCCTTGCACGCATCCTACGTCCCATTCCTTTAAAGAAAACACCTGGTCTCTCTGGGCAAGCTTCTCACTGATCCTCACTTTCCATTCAGCTGGCAACGGGGAGTCACCGAAATCAAACAAGTCAGGCGTTACTCTGTCATTCTTCCTCGAACTCTTGCTGCTGGGTAGCACTGCAGTATCTGCACAATGCACATTAGCCAGGATGCAACCTCTATTTACTCGAATGTCTCTTTCAGACACATTATGAACTTGGACCATTACCCTTCTGGCATAAGCATGGGCTCTAGCGGCAAAATATTAGGCTTGACCAGCAGTCCCTCTGGCAATTTTCCATCACCTGGCATCCAACATTAATATTTTATTCTTAACATCCTTTCTGATACGGACCTCTCCCTGTAAAGTACACTGGGCATTTGGCGCCAGGATCAGAGACTCAGGATCCTTCTTCCATACAATTCCAACCGTTCCTCTGGTTCTATTTTTTCAGCATCTCTGTGCCTCATAGGCCTTCTTAATTAAAGCTGGAACTCTTAAAGCTCTACTAGTCTTTGACTCCTGTTTTTCATAACACAACTGTGCTAGCTCTTCCGAATATATGAGCATTTGTTCCAATCAACAAAGGGCACCATCATACAGTCCAGTGGGGGACACACTCAAGGCTAGGGTCTCTACTTGTTCGCCACTCCAGCCACGGAGGTGGGGAAAGACAGCCAAATTCGGATATACCCAGAATAGGGTAGGTCTTCTCACTTAACCCCCATACATGCAGTCCTTCTAATGGTTGTAAGGGTACTTCTGACAAATGTTCTGATACCAATCCTGGAACATAATTGTCACTTGGGAGCCACTGTCTAATCACAGCTCTTGTAGACATTCCATTCACCTTTACAGTGGTCTCCATGGAGGAACCCACTATTCTGGACCAGTCTGAGAGGCAGTAGTGGGGGCCTGGGCAACTGACCTTGCCACAAAAGGACGTGAATTAGCATTTTTGGTGCCCTCACTGGGATCATTTCGTGCACCTCTTAACCACTGATTTGTTCTCCGAAGCTCTCCTTGTAGCCTATATGCAACTTTATCAGTGTCTTTTGGGGAACGGGATTCTCTTTTCATGTGCCCATCCTTCCCACAATTATAGCAAAACATATTTTCTGGAGTTTGAGCTGGCCGAGGCGCCACACTGGGAGCCAGGGCGGGGGTATTACTAACTGGAAACCTTGGTGCCATCTCTGTCTGCAGCGTGATAAGCATTTGGAGACATCTCGTCAGTTTCTCCACTTCCATGGTCAAGGAATTGAGTTTGGAGCTGTTATCAGCAGGAGATACATGGGTGGGTCCCCACCCCATAGCAGAATGCAGTCGGATATAGGTTGGGCCCGTACTTGCAGGCGTGGCCTTCATAAAGGGACTGTTTTTGAATTCCGGATCTCTCTCAACAGTTCGCCCCCATTGTGGTATATCTTTTCCTTGTCAGAGCACTCATTGACCTCAACCCTGCCCCTGAACTTCACTTGATGGGCCACTCAGTCACCGGGTCGTAGCCGCAGCTATTGGTGCAGGTCCTCCCGAGATCGCTTTTTCTCAACTCCTCGAATTTCTCTCATTAACTCATCATAGGAGGGTGGGGATTCCAGTCGATTTGCCAGGCGTAACTGAAGCAACAGCAGTTCTGAGAAGGGCAGACTTAAGGATCCTGTCCAGCCTGGTTCGGTCCAGTTCAATCTGGCAAGCTACCCTTTCTGAGGCATTCTTGCAACAATTTTTCCAGCCGAGATACATACACAGACAACAACTCTCCTTGGTACTGTTGTGCATTTCTTACTCTCACCATAGATCCTCATCAGAATCTGGGCTCCCACACATTCTCCAAGGCCTCAAGATAGGCCTGTGCAGTCACTTCAGGGTTACTGGCCGTTTAGTACGGATGGTAGCCAGGGCAGGACCCTCGGAGGCCTCACTCAACCCTCTTTCGCTCAAGCCCGAGCATTGCCATTCTAGCACTTGGGGCAACATAGTCTATCCAGGTCTCCCAGTCATCCTCCCCTTGGGGTGGGGAGGGTGCCAGAGAAGATCCTCAACCTTCTCGGTAAGAGTCATGACTAATGGCAGGTGCAGAAATAGGAGTCTGCATTGGTTCAGCCACCATTACGGTACTGGAGCGGGAGAGGGTGTTGGGGAGGAACACCCCAGGTGGCAAGAATAGTTTCTTCAAGTCCTCCACAGTTTTCCTTCCCCAGCACCCATTTAGCAAATTTCTCCTCAAAAGTTTCAGACAGTGGTGGGGGCTCATTCCCCGGGTCTTTACTGTCCTTAGTTATCACTCTCCAAGCAGTGAGGGCTCTCTGGGGTAATGGTCTGTGGCACTTTGGAGCTATCTATGGGATCCTTAAACTCTACTAGGGCCAGAAAAGTGTGGGTGAGCAGATTAGCATGCCGACCCACCACCACAGGGTTTTGTAAACCTCCACCTTGGAAAGTACTCCTGTACAATGTCCGTATTGATACCAAGGGATGTCCAGTATAAGCATAGCATTTTGGGTCGATCTCCTCCCAGTACACCACTCCACCAGCCGTGCACAGCCACTTCTGTCGGGTACCCATTTTTTCTTAACAGTGGTTCTTGAATATGGCCACTAGAGAACACACAATCCCAGCGTGAGCTCCAAGATGTAACCCTCAGATGGCGCTATCCCAGGGGCTACTACCCCTGCCTGATTTGCCACTAACAGGTTGAGGGGCCTGGATCCAATGGCGGGTGCCTCCACCCAGAGGTCAGGGTTTGGTAGCGTTAAACTAATCTTGGTCACAGCCCTCTGGGACACTGCAACCTCCTTTCTTCCCACTAGTGGCCCACATAATATATCAGAATTACCTTCACAGTATACACTTACTCCCAGGACTGGTTCCGCACTGGGACCTCCGAGAAATAAGATACAGTGCAACAACTACAGTACAGTACTTTAACATAGACAAATACCTCAGGCAGTATAACTTTGCTGAAACAAGCAGCTCTGATTTATTTAGGGGGATATAACAAGGACAGGGGAAATCAGGTTAATTAGCTTATCACTCTACTCATCTATTTCATGGCTCTGTGCACAGGCCTATCCTCATCAGTTACTGTCCCTGGGTACCCAAGCACTAGTGGCTAGTCCAAACCGTGGCAGCTGGTAGGGGCCCTTTCACACAGAGAAAGGAAAAATTAGTTAAACAGTCAGCAGTACAGTAATTCCATTTGGATTTAATGTGGCAATTCAACAGGGAGCGACCCTGAATTAGTACTCACGACCTCCAAACAAGATAGGGTCCTTCAATGTCAGCAGGGCTACTCTTGAGCTCCACGAGACTCCTCACACATTTATATAGCAAACTGCAACAGGCAAAAGTCCTTTAATGGCAGCAGGATTCACTTATAGGTACACAAGTCTCTTCACACATTTATATGGTAAAACAGAAAGTACTATACCAGGCAGGCTGCTTCTCTATCCCGATCGAATTACTGCACAATACCCGGAGAACACACAGCAGATTCAGTTCCTGACAGAGCCGAGTGTAATCTGCTATTTCTCCAGTCTTCTACAGGTGAGTCTGGTTTCTACCTTCAGATATCCTTTGATTCTCTTCTACAGGACGGATTCAGTCCTAACAAGCAGTTACATGCTGCAGAACCGGAACTCTGGGCCTTACACACGCTTCCCGACTAAAACTGCACACTGAAAAGCACAGGGCTCCTTCCTTCTTCACTGTCAGAGCTAAACTGAACTCCAACAGACAAACCGGCACTTCCTTTGAGTTCCTCCCAGTTCTTGACTGGATTGGCTGTCACTCACAATAGACTGCTGCTGTTGGTCCAAAAGGGCCAAGTCTAAACTCATCTCCCAGAGTCACTGCCCATACAACCTCTTTGTGGCTGGCTCAGATTATGAGTCCAAGTTCTGATTCGCCCAAGGCACCATTTTTAGAGCTAGAATAATCTCTACACTGATTGGTCCAGTTCAGCAGGTCAAAACCAGAATGGGGAACTAGGCAGACGCAGTTCTGACTGCAAAGAAAGCAGGTTAGACAAACTGTAATTTCATTATTACTCTAAATGGTTTCTGGCAAACAGTTACATCTTTCAGATAGGTTCCCTTTGCACTCCTAGTGACTGCAAAAATGGAGTGAATTGGCAGCAGCTTGAGTGGTACTCAATCAAAGAAACACACAGTCCCCCATACAAACTAATTATGTCTGCAAACAGACAGCTCTTAAAGAGACAGTACCAGAGGTTCTAAAAACACTCACTGATAAATGGCTTAAACGCCAAACACTATTCAGGCTTGGAGCATTCAAGCAAGCTCCTGGAAGTCTTTTGGGAACCCCCATTTGCAGGGGGGTTACACATACATTGGTACTGTATTATATAGTTTACTTTTTGATTATACAACATTACACATACCACATCCCTTTCTTGTATACATCAGGTCATTACTTCCTGCCCATGACACTTGGATAATGGGGACCTCTCCCTATCAGCTACCTGAGGGCGAACCAGGGCAGTAGCACTATACTCATGGGGTACTACCAACAGTTGGGAATCATTTCCCAAGGCTAACTTGGGCAAGGAGCTTGGGACACATACAACCTTTATGGACTACATTTAAAGGCAGGTCCACCGACTGACCCAGGGACTCATAGCTCAGCCTTAATGCAGGCCGTACTTCTCGGCTGGTACGTCTAGGAGTCACGGGAAAACCTGCGGCAGGCCCCGATTCCACTTCGGCCTCACTTAAATTAGTAGTGGGAACCTCCATAGGGGAAGGGGACCCAGGGCCTGTAGTGCTTTCGGGAACAGGACCCCCTCTGTTGGGACCCACACTGCTTGGTTCAGCTAGGGACAGTCCCGGTACTACCGGGATGCTGTCAGGGCACTCAAAGTGTTCTTCTTGCTCTGGCATACCACTAGCGAGTTCCTCCATATCACTTCCTTCATCTGAAAAGTCAGACAACTCAGCAAGGCCAGATAATTCAACCAGGCTCAAGGATCCCACCTCTTGGCCCTTGCCGCCACTCACTTCATCTTCTGGAAGCAGGGGCTCCAGGGACAAAGCTGGGGGCTCAGACAGTCCAGAAAGCCCAGCTTCATCCCCAGAGTTAGTTAGGGGATTGCCCTTAAACAGTCGGCTCAGTTCGTAAGAGGGGTAATACTCAGCATCAGTCTCACTGTCCCTGGACACAGACTGTTGATCAACTTCATCACAGGGGGTTGGAGGAGGCCTCTTTAGTTTAGCTTCTAAGGAGTTGACCCATCTGGGTTTCTTCTTGGCAGCAGCTCTAGTTACAGGCCCAGAGTGGGGGGCATTGGGAGGTTCAGCTTCTATCAAAATGTGTTCAATTGGCAGCCGGTGATTTCTGTGTATAGTTTTAACATCTTTTGAATTGTTTTCAGGCTGCACTTTATATACAGGTAAATCCTTCAGTTTTCCCACAACAATATGAGGGAGGTGATGCCATCTGCCAGCAATTTTTTGTTTACCATGCAGTCCCAAATTCCTCAATAGCACTCTGTCCTCTTCTTTTAGTTCCACTGCTTTCACTTTCTTATTATACCTTTCTTTATTGGCTAAGTTCTGTTTAGCAGCCATGGTCTGAGCTAGCTGGTAGGCATAATTGAGTTAAGCCTTCAACTTCTGCACATACTGTAGATGATTAGCTGCTTGGAACCCATCAGGAGAACCCCCAAAACAAACATCTACTGGTAATCTGGCTTCCCTTCCAAGCATCAGTCTATATGGAGAAAATCCAGTAGCATCACTTTTGGTGCAGTTATAGGAATGGACTAAAACGCTGATCTGCTGACTCCATCTAGGTCTATCTCTAGGGTGCAAGGTGCCCAACATATTGAGCAAGGTGCAGTTGAACCTCTCAGGTTGGCGATCACCCTGGGGATGGTACGGGGTGGTTCTTGACTTCCGTACCCCACACAAGGATAGCATTTCTTTAATCAGACGGCTTTCGAAGTCTCGTCCCTGATCGGAATGAATTTGCTGGGTGGCCCCATAGTGAACAAAGAAATTCTCAACAAGGACTTTAGCCACCATGGTTGCTTTCTGATCTTTTGTAGGGAAAGCCTGGGCATACTGGATCAAATGGTCAGTAACTACCAATATGTTGCTAATATTCTTCATGTCTGGTTCTAAACTCTGGAAATCAATGCAAACCAGTTCCATTGGGGCACTAGTAGTGATGTTGACCAGGGGGGCAACTCTCTAAGGCAGGGCCTTCCTTTGTAAACATCGGCCGCAGGTCTTAATATATTGCTCTACATCAGCACTCATTTGGGGCCAATAAAATTGAGTCTGCACTACGTCAAGGGTTTGGTCTATGCCAAGATGTCCCATGTGGTTATGTAGGAACCTCAATACCAGTTCTCTAAGAGCAATGGGCAGCACCAGTTGCTGTTTGACTGCTTACCCCTCTTCGCCCACATTCTCTCTCTACAATAGCCTATTAATCAGTTTAAACTTGGGTCCTTCTTTGTACAACAACGCAGTTCTCAGGTCAGAGAAGCGCAATCTTGACACATCTACCCCCTTCTGCAAGGCTTTCAGGACAGGGTTTATCATGGAATCTCGTGACTGAGCCCGTTGGATACTATCATCACTAAATTGAGGCAACATACTAGTGTCTAATGCAGAAAAATGACAGTAAGCAGCAGGTAAGTAGTTCTCAGAGGGCCCTAAGCAGTCCACCAGGCAGTCCACAGCATCAGGAGACACCAGTTCCTCCCTGTCAAATTTTTGACAAAGGACTCTTATGTCAGGTTCTGATAATCGGACCCAATCGACTCAGAACACAGGCCTCCTGGAGAGAGCATCAGCATCTATATGGTTCAGGCCAGTTCTATATTCAACAGTGTAGTTATGGGTGGACAATGCAGAGAGCCACCTATGGCCAGTGGCATCTAGCTGAGCTGAGGTCTGAACATACGTCAAGGGGTTATTATCAGTTTTCACCAATATCTTGGCTCCATACAAATAGTCATGGAATTGATCAACAATGGCCCACTTCAAAGCCAGAACCTCTCTTTTTTGCACTGGGTAGTTCTTTTCAGAAGGGGTCAAGCTGCGACTGGCAAAAGCTACAGGTCTCAGACGGGTTGGGTACTCCAAATACAGTATGGTCCCCAATCCTTGCAGACTGGCATCAGTATAGAGAACATACGGCTTAGCAGGGTCAGCATAGGCTAGCACAGGGGCATGGGTAAGTTCCTATATGATCTCATGGAAAGCAGTTTTACAATCAGAAGTCCAGCGGGCCCCAAATACTTCACTTGGAGAAAATACACTCTTTTCATTCTCGAGGGATGCTGACTTTTTGTATTTTTTGTGGGTTGGTGGATACCCTTATGTAAGGTTAAGCAAAGGGTGGATCACTCGTGAATAGTTTTTGATAAATCACCTATAATATCCGTAAACCCACAGGAACCATTACAGCTCCTTCAAAGTCTTGAGTTGAGGCTAAGTAGTCAAAGCTTCCACTTTGCTGGGATCCATCTCTATGCCTTCAGTGGATACTATATTGCCCATGTATTTTACAGAGGTTTGAAAAAACTGGCACTTATCTATAGATAATTTGAGGCCAACGTCTTCCAATCGATCCAGGACCTTGAACAACCTGCTTTCATGTTCTTCCAAGGAGCTGCCAAACACTATGACATCATCAAGGTAAACCAAACATTCAAGCAAATCCGTGTTCCCCACTGCATGATCCATCAAATGCTGGAAAGTAGCCGAAGCACCTGAAATTCCTTGGGGCATCCGCATAAACTCGTAGAAGCCTAGGGGGCAAATGAAAGCAGTCTTTTCTGGATCCTCTGGAGCCATCAGAATTTGGTAGTACCCACTGTGGAGGTCTAACACAGAGAACCATTTACTACCATTGAGACAGTCCAAGGCGTCCTGTATGCATGGCGTGTGGTGTACTGGTCTGGGATGGTTCTCTGGTTTAGGGTACAGTAATCCACACACATCCAGACAGCACCATTGTTTTTTCTCACTACCACAAAGGAGGAAGCATAGGGGCTTCTGGATTCTTGTATTACACCAGCAGCTAGCATCTCTTGCAGATGCCGTCTCACATCATCTACATCAGCAGGTGCCAGGCATCGAGACCTCTGATGAAATGGCCTTTCATCATGCAGCCAGATATGGTGCTCAGCTCCTTGCACGCATCCTATGTCCCATTCCTTTAAAGAAAACACCTGGTCTCTCTGGGCAAGCTTCTCACTGATCCTCACTTTCCATTCAGCTGGCAACGGGGGAGTCACCGAAATCAAACAAGTCAGACATTACTCTATCATCTCCTCCGAGAGTCTTATTGTGGGGCAAAACAGCAGCATCGGCACAGTGTACCATGGCCAGGGTGCAGCCCCGTTTCACTCGAATCCTTCGATCAGACACATTTATGCACTTGGACCATTACCCTTCTGGCAGAGGCATGGGATCTAGCAGGTAAGGTACTGGGTTTAACCAGCAACCCCTCAGGCAACTTCCCCTCACCGGGTGCATCCAGCATCAATATCATATCCTTAATGTCTTTTTTAATCCGGACTTCCCCTTGCAAAACACACTGGGCATTTGGGGCTAGTAGCAATGGTTCTGGATCCTTCTTCCAGACAACACCCACTGGGCCTTCAGGTTCCACCTGGCCAACCTTTCTCTGGGTCTTATAGGCCTTCTGAATCAAGTTGGGTATTCTAAGAGCTCGTCCATTCCTGGACATCTGTTTTTCAGAGCACAGCTGTGCTAAGTGACCAAACATGTGAGCATTGGTTCCAATTAACAAGGGCACCACATCATACAAATCAGTGGAGGGGACTTACTAGGGCCAGTGTTTCCACTTGTTCAGCCACCCCAGCCACAGAAGTAGGAAAAGACAACCAAATCCATATATACCCAGAATAAGGGTAGGCCTTATCACTCAGCCCCCAAATGTGTAGGCCATTCAAAGGTTGCAAAGGCACCTCAGGCAAGTGTTTTTGATACCAGTCCTGGAACATAATGGTCACCTTGGAGCCACTATCCAACACAGCCTGAGTGAGTATCCCATTCACTCTCATAGTGGCCTCCATCGAGGGCCCCACCACATCAGACCATTCGGGGGCATAGTTTTGAAAGTGACTTGGGCATTTGCCTGGGTCACAAAACTCTTCCCAGGAGGTCGGTTAAAGGCCTTGCGATGCCAGGCGATCAGCCTGCTGTTGACCCTCCTCAAATTCTCTGATAGCTGGCACTCAGTTTGAAAGTGTCCATCCTCTCCACAATGGTAACAGAACTTGGTGTCTCAGAGGTCTTTACTGGAAGGGATATACCTCGCCAGCTGGGGGCCATCCTGAGGTGGGGAGGGCTCCCCTGGGCTAGGTTGTTGATTTCTAGATGACTCTGGTTCCCCAAACTTAACAGGATGGGCAGCAATTTGCTTCAAGTCCCTCACCAGCTCTCATAAATCTCTAATCTCAGCCCTCAAATCAATTTTCTGCCCGAGGATCAGAGGAAATATCATGCACCCCCTCTCCACCTTGGGCCTCTGGGGGTACAGGAGAAACATCAAGACCTCTCGAAGGGTGGGCCTCATCTGATTCTCTGGACTCAGGGGTTTGGCATAGATTCACAGCCTCCACATAGGTTTCCCATCCCTCTTCATCAGTCTCTACTTCTCAAATCTCCCTCATCAATTGACAGTACTCGCAGGGGCAACCCGTCGGTCATGTAACTTAAGTTTTAACAATATCACACTGGAAAACCTAGTGGACTTCAAAATATGGTCCAGCCTGACCTGGTTCAAGGCTGTAGCAGTTATTCCCCCCTTTCGATAGGCTTTTTGCAAGGCTCTTTCCACCCCAGTGACAAAGGTGGACAATTTCTCATTCCTCCATTGTTTGGCAGACTTGAGCTTCCATAATAAGTCTTCCCCAGTTTCTGTACTCCCAAACACCCCTCTAAGGCAGAAAGGTACTCTACGGCAGTGGCTTCCAGGCTAGTAGCCCGCAAGAACTGAATGGCTTCTAAAGCTGGGCCCCGCAGGCTCCATCAGTCTCTTTCATTTCTCTCCCTCAGAGCACTGCAACTCTTGCACTGGGGGGGGGTAGCATAGTCCATCCATGCCTCCAAATCATCTTCCCCCAAGGGCACCAGCACAGTGCCAGAAAAAAGTTTTAGTTTACGATAGAAATCAAGCTGTACAGGGGGAACAACTAGGGGAGGTGAAGCCAAGATAGAACTCTTGGGGGGCCCGGGAGAGGCACCTGGGGAGGTTTGGGGGGTGGGTTCACTAGAGAGGTCCAATGCCTGCAGTAACTCCTGGGTAGTCCTCCCCTCCACAGCTAGCAATTTAAGCAGTTTATCTTTAAAACTATTAGTCTTGGGTGGGTGGGTGACTGACCCACTCCGGATGTGAATGACCCTCCACCCCTGTTGGGCACCTTCCGGGTAGATCACTGGGGGTACACTCTCGGGGTCTATAGCCACACTGCATAACCGTAACACCTGCAAGGTCTGGTTGAGTAGATCAGCCATGTGCCTCATCACTTCTACCTTGCCTAAACACTTAACATGCTCCACTGCAGAAATAAGGTCAGCATTCATTGTCCCCAGAGGTATATCCAGTAACAACACAATTTTCTGGGAGTCCAACTCTTCTGCATCACCCCACCTCATTAGTTTATGTACCGTCATCTTAATAGGGTCCAACTTAATCTTAGCCATGATATCCCCTTCCAACTTTTCTTTTAATTTAGCCATGTTGAGGTACTTCGTCCACTCGGCCACTAGGGAACACTGATCCCAGCAGTGCCTCCAAAATGTAACCCCTAGGGGACCCTATCCCAAGGACTACTACCCCTGCCTGCTCTGATGCTAACAGGTTGAGGGGCCTGGATCCGGTGGTGGGTGCCTCCACCCAGAGGTTGGGGTTGGTACAGTCTAATATGACCAGGTCACAGCCCTCTGGGCCACTGCGACACCCCTTTCTTCCCACTAGTGGCCCACCCAGGTTAACCCCAATGTCTCAGCCACATACACTTACCCCCAGGCTTGAACCAATCCACTTGCTCTGGGGACCCCCTGAAAAGTAAGATGCTGTTATACAATAATCACAGAACAGTAATTCACCATAAACACACAGTTCAGCCAGTATACCTTTGCAAAACAACCAGTCTGATTTATTTAGTGGGGGAATAACAAGGACTGGGGCAATCAGAATAATTTGCTTACCACTCTGTGCACAGGTCTAACCTATAAGTCAATGTATCTGGGTACCCAGGCCATAAAAGGCTAGCCTCTCTATACAGCTGGTTGGGGCCCTGATACAGAAACAAGCATTTGATTCCTATGAAGAATAAACAGAGCTAGCAGACTCAGTTATTGTAGCCAGTATAGAAACCAGAAGATCTTGCCCTCACTAGGAACATTTGACAGGGAGCTACCCTGCTTTAGTACTCATGACTGCAGTAGAAAGATAGCTCTTACACCACTCGCAGGACCAAGCCTGGAATTCAAACACTTCTCCACACATTTATATGAAAGACAGAGGGGTACCATACCAGGCAGCTGCTGAATACCTCCCGATTGCTTTCACTACAGACACCGGTCCAAACCGATGCAACTTCACTTGTCATGACAGACCGAGCGCGATTGAAGCAGAGTCTCCTGTCCTCTACAGGGTGAGCCTGGTAGGTAGCTGCACCCTTGCAAAGCCTCCTCTTACTGCTGCCTAGTGGATTTAGTCCAGTTCTTGCTGGCATTCACAACCGCCGATTTCGGGCTGTCCACACATGCTTCCCACGCGAAAACTCCAGAGCGCAGAAGCCCAGAGCTCCTTCCTCCTTCGCAACCACAGCCTCTCTGTCTCTTGGCAGTTAGGGAAAAACTCTCAATTTGGGTGCCACCCAATCCTATAGGTGGGCTACTGATGCCAGTCACTTGTTTTGCCCCCTCATTAGTGCAGAAAAGGCACCAGGATCCAGACTACACTTCCCGGAGCACCTGCCATATAGTCCCCTTTAGGCAGGCTCCCAGCGGGAGTCCCAACTCTAATTGGCTCCAGCGGTCTCCATTTCAAAGCCCCCCTTTCCCCAATTGGTCCCTCTCCTGAGCTCGGGTCCAAAATGGAGGGGCTGCACACACAAAGTCCCAGCTGCAAATAAAGCAGGTTAAACAAGCTACATTTCTGCAATGGCACTACATATTTTTCCAGGACAGTTACATCTTTCCACCCAGCTCCCTTAGCGACTGCAGTAATGGAGCAATCTAAATATCCCCTCAAGTGGGATCTGAGCAGTAAACCCACTGTTCTCCTTTACAAATGAATAACGCCTGCAAGCAGGAGCTCTTAAAGAGACAGTGCCAGAGGCCTCAAAAGCACTCACAACGCCCACAGTCAGCGGCATCTTGCCAAACCCCAGTTAAACAGGGAGCCTTTAGGCAAGCTCCAGGAAGGTCTCCAGGAACCCCCATTTGCAGAGGGGTTACACACAGACATTAGAATTAGGTTAGTTTTAGCCGACCTGGTGGCACAGCGGACTGAGACACTGGCATCTTACCTCGAACCCTGGTGACCCCGGGTTCGAGAATGGACTCGGTTGCCAGGGTTCGGCAGGGGGAAGGAGAAGATTGAGCATCCAGAGGACTGCTCTCCTCTCCTGGGGTGTTGATTGGGATAGCATCGCTCGGCAGCAGCTCCCAGTGGAGACTGTAGGTACTGCATGAGCGGCGCAATGAGGAGGAAAACTCAGAAAACCAGAAAAACAGCTACAGAGTCTGCCAGATGATGGTTACTGATCTCTGATGCCACTAAAGTCCTCCAGGGAGCCTTCTCCACCTCAGCAGCACCCTGGGACCTAATAGTGAGTGCGCTGGTAACCTTCCTGCCGGTGCCTTCCACCTCAGAGGAGTGGGAACCACCCAGCAAAGGGTTATGCTGGGATACCTTGGGGCTGGCTGCGATGTGAGGATGAAGGAGAGATCAGGAGAGGATAGTAGGGATAAATCAGGGGCCTTGGCAACCTGAAGGAGTGGGGGACACTGGAGCACTTAGGGGGATAAACAGATCATGCAAAAGAAGAATTAGGTTAGTTAAGGCGACCTTCCTTCCACTTGTAGATTATGCTGACATCATTTATAAGAGTAGTTCAGCCTCTAACCTGCACAAGTTGGATGTTTTTCACCATCGTGCCCTACGCTTCATAACTAATGTACCATTCAGAACCCACCACTGCCTCCTTTATTCAGTAGTTGACTGGACATTCCTGGCCTCAAGAACAATGCTCCATACCTTTGCATGGGCCTACAAGGTATTGTTGAACAAATTTCCTGCACATATTACATCACTGTTTCACCAATCCAGCAGCTGCTACTCCCTGATCAAAAATACCAGCATCCTGTGATGCCTAAGTTCCACGCCCATTATGGGAAAGTGGATATTTAGTATGCTATTTGGACAGACTGTAACAAACGCCAGTCCTCTCTTACACTCCTCAGATTATTTCGGTATAATCACTTCACATCCATGACCAAAACAGCTGTCCAGGAAACCTGTCAATGCTATAGAACTAGCACCTCCTCCTTAAGGTCTACTTTTACACACTAGCACTTATGGTCATCCCTCCCTACATCCCCCCTACCAAAATTCGATTGTCTTTCTCTCCCCTCAAGTATGTTTGATGTATATGACTTGTATGTGAAAACTGGAACCTGATGTCTCAGTATGAATTATTATTTCTACATGTATGTGTAAATGTAACAGTTCCTGTATGCAAAACCTGTAACTTGAATAACACTGTATGCTGATTCTTTTTTTTTTTTTTTTTTGTAATTCAATATACTTTATTAAGTTTTAGACATAACAATATTATATTGGTAAAATCACTGTTCCGAGATTACCTAGAACATCGAGAACTAATGACAAAGAACCTATGAACTAAAATAAATATCCGTATTCAAATCCTAAAACTATGAAGTATAAATAACCAGATTTTCCCTCCCATACCCCCTTCCCCATCAGGTGGTGCATACTAATCTATACGCCAAATAACCAGATACCAGGGACTAAGTAAACAACATAGGGAAAGGAAAAGAAAGGGACCTCAGAACAACAAGAGATATACACATAATTTGTGTTGAATAAGAGAACAACAGACTAGATAGGAAAAAAGAATGCAAAATACAAAGTACTGAGTACAGAGTACAAAGTACAGATGGGCCCGCAGCCTATTAAGTCTCCTAGTGGTTTTTCAATAACAAGGCATATAATCTACCCTATTTCTTTGTAAAGGAAAGTAGGCGTCTGTTCACCTGGGCTATCAAGTTCTCAACTCGAAGAGCAAAGGTCATTTCATGTAACCATTCCGTGTAAGTTGGCACGGATTGGTCTTTCCAATGTCTAAGCACTAATTTTTTAACTGCCATAGATATTAATGCCAAATGATATCTCCTTTCCTTCACCTGTATTTCGGAGTAATCACCCAGGATGCAAGCTTTAGGGGAGAAGAGACCCTGTAGGTCAAGTAAAGGATCGAGTGAAGCGTCTATTTGGCCCCAGAGTGGGGATACTGTTCCACAAAACCAGAAAATATGTAACGGAGAGCCCTCCTCCTTGTTACACCTAATGCACTTTGTTGAAGTAACCCGTTTCATCTTTGCCAATCTAATCGGGGGTATAATAGAGATTATTTAATATACAATATTGTGTGATCCTATATCTATCCTGAGTATGGTAAATGTATAGCTCCTTCCAAATGGTCTGCCAGTCCATATCTCCATCAGGATATAAATCTTTCCAGATATTAGGGCCGACACTCGACGGGGTTTCGGGAAAACTCTGTAGTAACCTATACAACCCAGAAATGCTGTGTGATTTATTAACGGTTACCGTGACTTGAGAGAAAAAGTGTGTGAGATAGGAATTTTTATTAACATTCCCAAATTTTTTGTACAAGAGATGCCTTAATTGGTACACCCTAAAGGCCATCTTTGCTGGCCATTGAAATTTATCCAGAATCTCTCTCATATCCAAAATGCAATTAGATGAGTAAAAATCACTTACATTACAACCAGAAAGAGATGGCAGCCACTTTTCAGTTATAATAGATTTGCCTATACGGAGATTTGGGTTTAGACAAATAGGTTGAGAGAAGTCCCCTGTCTGAGAGATCCTGAAGTACCTGAATAACTGAAACACGACCCTCAGAGAGATTCCAAGAGGTAGAGAGCGAAATGGTACAGGAATATTTTTATTGGACCTGTAAAGAGAGCCTTTGGATCGTATTGTGAACTTTCATGAGATCCTGTTCCACTTGGAGCCACAATGGCTTATACCCTTGACCAGATTGAGGTCAGACTGAAAGCCATTTCCCACACTTACTAGATGTGAGACCCAATAATAATAAAGGAAATTGGGGAGGCGAAGTCCCCCATGTTCTTTGGGTTGGGATAGTTTACTATAAGATTTTCTAACAGACTTGTTATTCCAGAGAAAAGAATTTATACCAGAATGAATATCTTTAAAATAGGACAGAGGAATCCATAAGTTTAACATGTTCAAAGGATAGAAAATTCTGGGTAACACATTCATTTTAATAGTGTTGATTCTGCCCCACAGCGATAAGGGGAGTTTGGACCACCTAACTAAATCTTGTTGAATATCCCGCCACAGATCATCCAAGTTCAGTTTCCTCATCGTTGATGAGCTAAGAGAAATATGTATCCCCAGGTATCGAATAGAACATGTAGTCCACGTCATCCCAAATTCGATAAAGCCCGACCTGTGAGTAAAATGGTTGAGATGGAAGAGCTCGGTTTTACTAATATTAAGTTTATAATTAGAGTACTTACTGAAAACCTTGATCATACCTAGCGCCGCTCTCAACAACGAGACTGGGTTAGACAGATGCAAAAGCAGGTCGTCAAAAAGACTGAAATTTTCAAGAACACTATTTAAGTATGGGAATACGGATATTAGTGGAGAAGAGTTTAAACATCTGAGAAGAGGCTCAAGGTATAGATTGAATAAAAAGGGAGATAAAGGACAACCTTGTCGTGTACCTGAAGTGAGCGAGAAGGAGTCAGACTTGATCCCATTACAATACAATCTGGCACTAGGTGAGGTATATAATGCCTGTATCCATGTAATAAACAGTAAGGGAAAGCCCATAACTTGTAATGTGGCCCAAAGAAAAGTCCAGTCAACCCTATCGAACGCCTTTTCTGTGTCTAGGGATGCCAGAATCATTGGGGTTGGGGAAGATTTGGCCACACTGATAAGGTATTGTAATTTGCGATGGTGGTCGGCCGGGGACCTATTAGCCGATAAAACCGATCTGCTCAGGACTTATTAAGGATAACCTATACCTGTTCAATCCTTTTGGCCAAAATTTTTGCTAAGATCTTGATGTCGTAATTGAGTAATGAAATAGGCCGATAACTCGAAGGAGGTGCACGGTGTTTCAGTTTAAGAAGAATAATAATTAGGGCTTCTAAAGGGTAGTATCCTGGGTACTCCCATCCAATAAGTATTGATATAGACGGAGTAGGCCGGGTATTAGATCCTTAGCGAATGATTTGTAGAAATTCGGGGAGAATACATCCGGTCCAGGGGCCTTGTCCAGAGTCAGGTCATTTATTGCCACTAAAATCTCTTGAGTGGATATAGGGGAGATCAACAGTGCTTGTTGCTCCTGTCCTATCGAAGGCAAAGGAAGAGTTGCTAAGTAACTGAGCATCTCATCCATAGGGGGAGAGGGGGTTTCTTTATTATAGAGCGAGGAGAAATAGGTTCTAAGTACCGAAATTACCTCCCTGGGATTGGTTTTGATCTCCCCATTAAGATCCTGAATTGAATTAATTGCCCTAGAAGATTCCAGTTTCCTTAATCTCAGAGCTAACAGATGGCTGGCTTTTTCCCCACACTCTACATATTTTGCTCGAGTTCGCAATATAGCAAACTCAGCCTTTTCCTGCTGTAGCATAGAGTATTAAGTCCGTAAGGATAGAAGGGTTTCAGTGTATCGGTTGTGGAAGTTGCCGTAGAGATTGCTCTAACATTTTAATTTGAGTGAGAGTGATAGGGCCTTTTGCTTCATTCCTCCTCTTACGTATAGAGGCTAGGCGAATAAATTCGGCCCTCAGACAGCATTTCAGCGCACACCATTCGTGGTCAACTCTAAAAACTGAACCTTGGTTATTGAGAAAGAAGTGCTGAATCATCGTCGATATCCTAGTAGTGACATACTCCTCCTTTAAAAGTTGATTATTTAATCTCCATAAAGGGTCCCTAGTGATACTAACATCTAACACCGTGGTCGTCCACACTGGAGCGTGGTCTGATACTGCAATAGCATCTATACCTGTATCACTCGTGGTTTGCAAAAGTGAGTTACTAACTAAGATATAATTGAGCCTAGTCCACGTATTGTGGACTGCGGAGTAAAATGTAAAGCTCCGAGTGACTGGATTCAGTGACCTCCATGGGTCACAGAGACCTTTGGGCAGCTGAAAAGGGTTTAAGCATAGAACTAGTTCTGTCTAAATCTTGTGTGGGAGGAAGATTCCAATCTCCCCCAAGTATCATTGGGAGAGATATGAAATCTTGCAACTTCCCTAATAGATTGGCAAAGAAGACCGGATCCCCTCCAACTGGGCCGTAGGCACTCCCTAGTAAAACCTCTGAATAATTTAGAATACCCCTGACTAAGACGTATCTCCCTGCAGGATCTGATATGATTGTCATAGGTTGAAAAGTTACTGATCGATGAATGAGGATCGCTGTACCCCCTGCCTTTGGTGATTCACCTGAAGCAAAAACCTGCCCTATATTGCTTCTTCGCAAGCTAACAGCTTCACCCGGGAGTAAGTGAGTTTCCTGAATGAAGGAAACCTTCGCCTGCAAATGTTCCAGATGTTTTAGTATCTGCCTTTTTTTAATAGTGCTGCGGGCCCCTCTCACATTCCATGTGACAAATTTAACACAGTTAACTGCCATTTTCTTTAAACCCTTCTAATGCAGTTGCCCTGGTATCATTCAAGACATGCACCATGATCCCCTTCCCTGAACTATAACTCTTCCATAAGATATAAGTTGGACAAATCCCAGATATAAAATTGAATAATGTGATACCCCGAAGGTGATATCTCCCACCCCTAATATATCCTTTAGCAATAGTGAAATCTCCTCTTATCAAATTTGAGTAGAAATAAATGCCCCCCTCCCTTACATAATTCACCCATGCAGAACTATATACAGTCAAACCCTCCTCCCCACCAAAACAGACAAAATTCCCAGTAAATGATTCTATTATTCCTTTCCCAGAACCTAGCATTCATCTCCCCATAGAAAGGAAAAGCAGTATCCTATATATTAGGTTGAAAAGAAACGATCCAATGTTGCCTAAAGCTGGAATCGCTCCCATAATACCCTCTACATAACAGTACAACAGAACATGCCCAAAGTAACATATTGATGTTTTCTACGAGGAAGGCCAGGAGAAACCCCTATTCTCCAGCACGAGTGGCCAAGCATGTTTGGGTCCATTTTCAGTACCCTCCCCCACCTCCCTAGTCATCAGAAAGCCCGCCTCAGATCCTGGAGGAAAAAAATAAAAAATAATAAAAAATTATATAATGGGGAAGGGGGATAGGAGGAGTTAAGGAGGAATGGGAAGTCAACAAATAGGGTGATGGGTGGGAAAAGGGATGGGGAATGAACAAAATGCAGTCTAAAATGTATAGCTCTTCACTGAGTCGCCGTATTCTTCTGTGATCCTTCATCCTCCTCTTCCATCAAGGTGTAAAATTTACTATCCTTTAGAGTGCACTAGCCCCATCTATGTCATTTTGTTGGGAAAACAGATTAAGGCATCATGCTCATTGGATATCGCGAGAGGAAGCTGCATTCCACGACTTTTGTTTCCTTAGGGACCAGATATGTGGAGTACCAAAACTGCTGTGCATTCCAGTTATATGTCCTCCGGAAACGCGGGCTCGTTTCAAAAATACCCCTCAGGCCCAACAGACCACCTTCCACCAAAAACCGAACCCCTGAAGCTCGAGACCAAACTCCCCTCTCTCGGGAAGGATCAAGCACAACCAGAAGGGAAGCGCACTACCAGGCATTCACTCACTGGTAAGTAAGAAGTGACAAAGTTTATCAGCCCCAGAAAGAAAGAAAAAAAAAAATGGGGAAGATATAATGAGGCAGCCGATATTTGATTGGTGATTATAACAATGCTGCCATTCACTTCATAGAAGAGATCCCCACAGGGACTAGTAGCTTTTATAACTTCAGTGCCTCAAGAGCTTTAAATAAGGAAGGCAACAACCGGGCTAGATCATCGTGGGCCTGAGAAGCTGCTTCATAGCTGTGCCATTTGCCTTCAAGTAGGACTTGTAACCGGGCAGGGTAGGCCATCTTGAATCTGATACCCGCAGCTATTAGTTTTGATACTATGGAGTGAAAGGTGGCTCTGCGTTGTCTCGTTTCTAGTGGTAGGTCTTGCGTTATACGAAACTTCTTTCCTTCCCAAGAGATAGACTGCAGTTCCTTTGCTTTTGCCAGGATATGTTGGCGATCCAGGTAGCTAAGCATTTTAATGATTATAGGCCTGGGAGGGGCTGAAGGTTCGGGTTTTGGTCGTAGCGACCTATGAGCCCTTTCAATGATATAGACTGGATTGTGTGGGGATGGGCCTACCACTTTAGTTAGCAGGGCCTGGATAAATGTGATGCCGGAAGGGCCTTCCTCTCCCTCTGGCAAGCCATGGACCAGCACATTGTTCCGCCGACAACGGCCTTCTAAATTCTCCGTTTTCTGTTGTAATTTGTTAATTAATTGTTTCATTTTCACCAATTCTGGATCTATTTTGGTTTGCCAGGTTTCGAGCGAGGTTGAGCACGCTTCGTTATCAGAAATTCTTTGTCGTAGGTGGGAAACCTCTCCTCGTATGTTTTTTAATTCAAGAGTTAATTCGGAAAGGACCTCCTTAAGCGGGTGCATTTCTTCCAGAAAGCAATCCTCTGATAACGGGTTGGAGGCAGTCAAAATTGAAGTTTGGCTTGTTGAAGAGGATTGGGCTTGCTGTTTGGCCTTCTTGGCCTGCTTCTCAGGGGAAACCGGTGGGGTGCGTTTGGGAAGAGCTGACTTCATTTCGGCGTCCATTTCGGCAGAATCAGCGCATATAACACCATCCGAATCTTTTTACCACTCCTCCAGGCAATTAGTATGACAGGAAAGGACACAAGAACCGTGGATTAGGCTTTTAATAAGCCAAAAAGGAGAAAATTAACGGAGGTAGGGCGAGAGCACTGAAAGAACCCTGTTATCACGCTAGGCACATCACGTGATCTCCTGTATGCTGATTCTTGTATTCAGAGTGAATGTATTGGGTCACTTCTTATACTGCATTCCTTCTTGCTGTTGTACTTTGTTTGCCTGTATTTGTATTATGTGTCCTTTGACAGGACCTCCTTGTAAATGAGCTTGCTCAATGGAGTTTCCTGCAAATAAACTTGAACATGATTTGTACCAAATTCCAAATTAAAATTATGAAAATAGCGTTTAAAATGAAGCTCCATAGACATGTGTGGAGCATGTCCCAGTGCTGGTGCTATTGTGACATCACAAAATGTCGGACCACATGGGTGGAACAGCGAGTCAGGAAGTGGAAGGGATCGAACGGGCCCCCTTGGGGCAAAATAAAATTCCTTCCCTTCCCTTCTTTGGGGTCAAATCATAATGTTTAAAAATTGGTATGGAGGCACTCTCATTCTGGCAAGGGAGCCTCCTGTTTGTTATGTAATGCACCGAGAAAGGTGCGCTTTTAAGATAAATGTTGGAATACCTGTTAAATCTCCTTTTTCTAGGTGCCTCCTATGGTGCACACCATGAGTTTTCTTTATTTTCTCGATCCCAACTCATGCCAGGTCTACAGTGGTATTGTTCAGCCAAACGTGGCAGCATCTTTCTTATTTGAGAAGGAACTAACTTGAAACATTTATAAAGCACTCAGATTTTGATGGTGCTAGTAAATGTCACCATCAATTATAACTGGAAGATGCTTGGAATATTTTCTAGTGAAAAAAGGTGGAGTCAGATTTTTTGCCCAGTTTTATTGCATGTCCACTTTCCTGTTCCTGATGGTATCATTGCTTTTCAGTTACTAACCATTGTGGCACATATGACAAAGCATCATTAGTTGTTATCTTCCTGTACCAATGCAGGAATCTACTGCAGAGTATTGCCAAACAGGATATAACGAGATTAAGTAACGGTAGGCCATCTAACAGCTTTGGGGCTGCCAATTTATGATATGCTCTCCTAACTGCCTTTCCAGCCCATGTGCATTTTGAGATTAGATTACAAAGCAGCTTCTGTTTATTTGTCTTATACTGAGTAAGTACACTAGCCAGCTGAATGGCTCCTTTCAGGTTATGACCCAGAAAAGTGTAATACAGTGCAGCACGCATATGGTGGACACCTTTGTGCATGACCAATTTCTGCGGCATAGATGCTGTACAGCTTACCATTAATAGTGAAATCTTCATTTGTGTTAGCCTCGTCAGCTTCATTAGTGCTCCATGTATGAAGGCAGCACACTGTCCTGATATGTACTGACCCCGGTCTTATTCACCTTTCAGGTTATTACCATCTCCTCGCTACTCCACCTTTGTCCTTCTAACCTAAATTGTCCCCATTTTTGCCCTGCAATATCCTGCCCTCTCCTCTCCCACCTCCCCCTAAATAGTCACCATGCCCCCCAACTCAGTGTCCCTAGTCTCCTTTCTGGATAGCTGCTTACTGTCCTTTACCTAACAATGCCACCTAGGCTGCTACTGTTACCTGAATTATCCTAGTGGGAAAAACCATCTCTGTTTTCAATTTACAATGTATTTTTGTCTATGTTTACTCACCTAGCTAGATACTCCTAAACCCACAATGTATGTATACCCACCATTTACAACGTGGAACCTTTGTAAAAGAGCGGTCTCCCGTTCAAAGGTATTGTAATCCAAGATTGAATAAATAAATATGTACTGACATACTGTACTGATAGAAGGTACAGCGCTGTACTGATATATGTACTGACATACTAGACTGAGACAGGGCACAGCACTGTACTGATATATGTGCTGACATACTGTACTGAGACAAGGTACTGCACTGTACTGTTATATGTGCTGACATACTGTACTGAGACAAGGTACTGCACTGTACTGATATATGTACTGACATACTGTACTGAGACAGGGCACAGCACTGTACTGATATATGTACTGACATACTGTACTGAGGCAGGGTACAGCACTGTACTGATATATGTACTGACATACTGTACTGAGACAGGGTACAGCACTGTACTGATATATGTGCTGACATACTGTACTGAGAAAAGGTACTGCACTGTACTGATATATGTACTGACATACTGTACAGAGACAAGGTACAGCACTGTACTGATATATGTGCTGAAATACTGTAATGAGACAAGGTACTGCACTGTACTGATATATGTGCTGAAATACTGTACTGATATAGGTACTGACATACTGTGCTGAGACAGGGCACAGCACTGTACTGATATATGTGCTGACATACTTTACTGAGACAAGGTACAGCACTGTACTGATATGTGTGCTGACATACTGTACTGAGACAAGGTACTGCACTGTACTGATATATGTACTGACATACTGTACTGATATATGTACTGACATACTGTGCTGAGACAGGGCACAGCACTGTACTGAAATATGTGCTGACATACTTTACTGAGACAAGGTACAGCACTGTACTGATATATGAGCTGACATACTGTACTGATATATGTACTAACATGCTGTCCTGAGACAAGGTACAGCACTGTACTGATATATTTGCTGATATACGGTACTGATTTTTGTGCTGATGTACTGCACTGAGACAGGGTACAGCACTGAACTGATATAGGAGCTGACATACTGTACTGATATATGTACTGACATACTGTACTGAGACAGGGCACAGCACTGTACTGATATATGTGCTGACATACTGTACTGAGACAAGGTACTGCACTGTACTGATATATATGCTGACATACTGTACTGAGACAAGGTACTGCACTGTACTGATATGTGTGCTGACATACTGTACTGAGACAGGGTACATCACTGTACTGATATATGTGCTGACATACTGTACTGAGACAGGGTACATCACTGTACTGATATATGTGCTGACATACAGTACAGAGACATGGTACAGCATTGTACTGATATATGTGCTGACATACTGTACTGAGACAGGGTACAGCACTGTACTAATATATGTGCTGACATACTGTAGTGAGACAAGGTACTGCACTGTACTGATATATGTGCTGTACTGATAAATGTACTGACATACTGTACTGAGACAGGGTACAACACTGTACTGATATATTTGCTGACATATTGTACTGAGAAAAGGTACTGCACTGTACTGATATATATACTGACATACTGTACTGTGACAAGGTACAGCACTGTACTGATATATGTGCTGACATGCTGTACTGAGACAAGGTACTGCACTGTACTGATATATGTGCTGACATACTGTACTGAGGCAGGGTACAGAACTGTACTGATATAGGTACTGACATACAGTACTGAGACAAGGTACAGCACTGTACTGATATATGTGCTGACATACTGTACTGAGACAGGGCACAGCACTGTACTGATATTTGTGCTGACATACTGTACTGATACAAGGTACAGCACTGTACTGATATATGTACTGACATACTGTACTGAGACAGGATGCAGCACTGTACTGATATATGTACTGACATACTGTACTGAGACAAGGTACAGCACTGTACTGATATGAGTGCTGACATACTGGACTGAGACGGTACAGCACTTTACTGGTATTTGTGCTGACATACTGTACTGAGACAGGGTACAGCACTGTACTGATATATGTACTGACACACTGTACTGAGATGGTATAGTTCTGTACTGATATATGTGCTGACATACTGTACTGAGACAAGGTACTGCACTGTACTGATATATGTGCTGACATACTGTGCTGAGACAGGGCACAGCACTGTACTGATATATGTGCTGACATACTTTACTGAGACAGGGTACAGCACTGTACTGATATATGTACTGACATACTGTACTGAGTTGGTATAGCTCTGTACTGATATATGTGCTGACATACTGTACTGAGACAAGGTACTGCACTGTACTGATATATGTGCTGACATACTGTACTGAGGCAGGGTACAGCACTGTACTGATATATGTACTGACATACTGTAGTGAGATGAGGCACAGCACTATACTGATATATTTGCTGACATACTGTACTGAGACAGGGTACAGCACTGTACTGATATATGTACTGACATACTGTACTGAGACTGGGCACAGCACTGTACTGATATATGTGCTGACATACTGTACTGAGACAAGGTACTGCACTGTACTGATATATGTGCTGACATACTGTACAGAGACAAGGCACTGCACTGTACTGATATGTATGCTGACATACTGTACTGAGACAGGGTACAGCACTGTACTGATATATGTGCTGACATATTGTACTGAGACAGGGTACAGCACTGTACTGATATATGTGCTGACATACCGTACTGAGACATGGTACAACATTGTACTGATATATGTGCTGACATACTGTACTGAGACAGGGTACAGCACTGTACTGATATATGTGCTGACATACTGTACTGAGACAAGGTACTGCACTGTACTGATATATGTGCTGACATACTGTACTGAGGCAGGGTACAGCACTGTACTGATATATGTACTGACATACTGTACTGAGACAGGGTACAGCACTGTACTGATATATCTGCTGACATACTGTCCTGAGAAAAGGTACTGCACTGTACTGATATATGTGCGGACATGCTGTACTGAGACAAGGTACTGCACTATACTGATATATGTGCTGACATACTGTACTGATGTAGGGTACAGCACTGTACTGATATATGTACTGACATACAGTACTGAGACATGGTACAGCACTGTACTGATATATGTCCTGACATACTGTACTGAGACAGGGTACAGCACTGTACTGTTATATGTGCTGACATACTGTACTGGAGACAGGGCACAGCACTGCGCTGATTTTGTGCTGACATACAGTACTGATACAAGGTACAGCACTGTACTGATATATGTACTGACATACTGTACTGAGACAGGATGCAGCACTGTACTGATATATGTACTGACATACTGTACTGAGACATGGTACAGCACTGTACTGATATGTGTTCTGACATAATGGACAGAGACAGGGTACAGCACTGTACTGATATATGTGCTGACATACTGTACTGAGACAGGGTACAGCACTCTACTGATATATGTACTGACATACTGTACTGACACAGGATACAGCACGGTACTGATATTTGTTCTGACATACTATACTGAGACAAGGTACAGCACTGTACTGATATATGTACTGACATACTGTACTGAGACAAGGCACAGCACTGTACTGATATTTGTGCTGACATACTGTACTGAGGCAAGGTACAGCACTGTACTGATATTTGTACTGACATACTGTACTGAGACAGGGTACAGCACTGTACTGATATATGTAATGACATACTGTACTGAGATGGTATAGCTCTGTACTGATATATGAGCTGACATACTGTACTGAGACAAGGTACTGCACTGTACTGATATATGTGCTGATACTGTACTGATATATGTACTGACATACTGTGCTGAGATAGGGCACAGCACTGTACTGATATATGTGCTGACATACTTTACTGAGACAAGGTACAGCACTGTACTGATATATGTGCTGACATACTGTACTGAGACAAGGTACTGCACTGTACTGATATATGTGCTGACATACTGTACTGATATATGTACTGACATACTGTGCTGAGACAGGGCACAGCACTGTACTGATATATGTGCTGACATACTTTACTCAGACAGGGTACAGCACTGTACTGATATATGTACTGACATACTGTTCTGTACTGAGACAAGGTACAGCACTGTACTAATATATGTGCTGATATACTGTACTGAAATATGTGCTGACGTACTGCACTGAGACAGGGTACAGCACTGTACTGATATATGAGCTGACATACTGTACTGATATATGTACTGACATACTGTACTGAGACAGGACAGCACTGTACTGATATATGTGCTGACATACTGTACTGAGACAAGGTACAGCACTGTACTGATATATGTACTGACATACTGTACTGAGACAGGGCACAGCACTGTACTGACATATGTGCTGACATACTGTACTGATATATGTACTGCATACTGTGCTGAGACAGGGCACAGCACTGTACTGATATATGTGCTGACATACTTACTGAGACAGGTACAACACTGTACTGATATATGACTGGCATACTGTACTGATATATGTGTTGACATACTGTACTGAGACAAGGTACTGCACTGTACTGATATATGTGCTATACTGTACTGATATATGTACTGACATACTGTACTGAGACAGGGCACAGCACTGTACTGTATATTTGCTGACATACTGTACTGAGACGAGGCATGTACGAGCACAGTGTACTGATATATGTGCTGACATACTGTACTGAGACAGGGTACAGCACTGTACTGATATATGTACTGACATACTGTACTGAGACTGGGCACAGCACTGTACTGATATATGTGCTGACATACTGTACTGAGACAAGGTACTGCACTGTACTGATATATGTGCTGACATACTGTACTGAGACAAGGTACTGCACTGTACTGATATGTATGCTGACATACTGTACTGAGACAGGGTACAGCACTGTACTGAAATATGTGCTGACATATTGTACTGAGACAGGGTACAGCACTGTACTGATATATCTGCTGACATACTGTACTGAGACATGGTACAACATTGTACTGATATATGTGCTGACATACTGTACTGAGACAGGGTACAGCACTTAATTGATATATGTGCTGACATACTGTACTGAGACAAGGTACTGCACTGTACTTATATATGTGCTGACATACTGTGCTGAGGCAGGTTACAGCACTGTACTGATATATGTAAAGACATACTGTACTGAGACAGGGTACAGCACTGTACTGATATATCTGCTGACATACTGTCCTGAGAAAATGTACTGCACTGTACTGATATATATGCTGACATACTGTACTGAGACAAGGTACAGCACTGTACTGATATATGTGCGGACATGCTGTACTGAGACAAGGTACTGCACTATACTGATATATGTGCTGACATACTGTACTGATGTAGGGTACAGCACTGTACTGATATATGTACTGACATACAGTACTGAGACAGGGTACAGCACTGTACTGTTATATGTGCTGACATACTGTACTGAGACATGGTACAGCACTGTACTGATATGTGTGCTGACATATGGACTAGAGACAGGGTACAGCACTGTACTGATATATGTGCTGACATACTGTACTGAGACAGGGTACTGCACTGTACTGATATATGTACTGACATACTGTACTGAGATAGTATAGCTCTGTACTGATATATGTGCTGACATACTGTACTGAGACAAGGTTCTGCACTGTACTGATATATGCACTGACATACTGTACTGAGACAGGGCACAGCACTGTACTGATATATGTGCTGACATACTGTACTGAGACAAGGTACTGCACTGTACTGATATATGTTCTGACATACTGTACAGAGACAAGGCACTGCACTGTACTGATATGTATGCTGACATACTGTACTGAGACAGGGTACAGCACTGTACTGATATATGTGCTGACATATTGTACTGAGACAGGGTACAGCACTGTACTGATATATGTGCTGACATACCGTACTGAGACATGGTACAACATTGTACTGATATATGTGCTGACATACTGTACTGAGACAGGGTACAGCACTGTACTGATATATGTGCTGACATACTGTACTGAGACAAGGTACTGCACTGTACTGATATATGTGCTGACATACTGTACTGAGGCAGGGTACAGCACTGTACTGATATATGTACTGACATACTGTACTGAGACAGGGTACAGCACTGTACTGATATATCTGCTGACATACTGTCCTGAGAAAAGGTACTGCACTGTACTGATATATGTGCGACATGCTGTACTGAGGCAAGGTACTGCACTATACTGATATATGTGCTGACATACTGTACTGAGTAGGGTACAGCACTGTACTGATATATGTACTGACATACAGTACTGAGACATGGTACAGCACTGTACTGATATATGTCCTGACATACTGTACTGAGACAGGGTACAGCACTGTACTGTTATATGTGCTGACATACTGTACTGAGACAGGGCACAGCACTGCACTGATTTTGTGCTGACATACAGTACTGATACAAGGTACAGCACTGTACTGATATATGTACTGACATACTGTACTGAGACAGGATGCAGCACTGTACTGATATATGTACTGACATACTGTACTGAGACATGGTACAGCACTGTACTGATATGTGTCTGACATAATGGACAGAGACAGGGTACAGCACTGTACTGATATATGTGCTGACATACTGTACTGAGACAGGGTACAGCACTGTACTGATATATGTACTGACATACTGTACTGACACAGGATACAGCACGTACTGATATTTGTTCTGACATACTATACTGAGACAAGGTACAGCACTGTACTGATATATGTACTGACATACTGTACTGAGACAGGGCACAGCACTGTACTGATATATGTGCTGACATACTGTACTGAGACAAGGTACAGCACTGTACTGATATATGTACTGACATACTGTACTGAGACAGGGCACAGCACTGTACTGATATTTGTGCTGACATATCTGTACTGAGACAAGGTACAGCACTGTACTGATATATGTGCTGACATACTGTACTGAGACAGGGTACAGCACTGTACTGATATATGTACTGACATACTGTACTGAGATGGTATAGCTCTGTACTGATATATGAGCTGACATACTGTACTGAGACAAGGTACAGCACTGTACTGATATATGTACTGACATACTGTACTGAGATAGTATAGCTCTGTACTGATATATGTGCTGACATACTGTACTGAGACAAGGTTCTGCACTGTACTGATATATGCACTGACATACTGTACTGAGACAGGGCACAGCACTGTACTGATATATGTGCTGACATACTGTACTGAGACAAGGTACTGCACTGTACTGATATATGTTCTGACATACTGTACTGAGACAAGGCACTGCACTGTACTGATATGTATGCTGACATACTGTACTGAGACAGGTACAGCACTGTACTGATATATGTGCTGACATACTGTACTGAGACAGGGTACAGCACTGTACTGATATATGTGCTGACATACCGTACTGAGACATGGTACAGCACTGTACTGATATATGTGCTGACATACTGTACTGAGACAGGGTACAGCACTGTACTGATATATGTGCTGACATACTGTACTGAGACAAGGTACTGCACTGTACTGATATATGTGCTGACATACTGTACTGAGGCAGGGTACAGCACTGTACTGATATATGTACCGACATACTGTACTGAGACAGGTACAGCACTGTACTGATATATCTGCTGACATACTGTCCTGAGAAAAGGTACTGCACTGTACTGATATATGTGCGGACATGCTGTACTGAGGCAAGGTACTGCACTATACTGATATATGTGCTGACATACTGTACTGATGTAGGGTACAGCACTGTACTGATATATGTACTGACATACAGTACTGAGACATGGTACAGCACTGTACTGATATATGTCCTGACATACTGTACTGAGACAGGGTACAGCACTGTACTGTTATATGTGCTGACATACTGTACTGAGACAGGGCACAGCACTGCACTGATTTTTGTGCTGACATACAGTACTGATACAAGGTACAGCACTGTACTGATATATGTACTGACATACTGTACTGAGACAGGATGCAGCACTGTACTGATATATGTACTGACATACTGTACTGAGACATGGTACAGCACTGTACTGATATGTGTTCTGACATAATGGACAGAGACAGGGTACAGCACTGTACTGATATATGTGCTGACATACTGTACTGAGACAGGGTACAGCACTGTACTGATATATGTACTGACATACTGTACTGACACAGGATACAGCACGGTACTGATATTTGTTCTGACATACTATACTGAGACAAGGTACAGCACTGTACTGATATATGTACTGACATACTGTACTGAGACAGGGCACAGCACTGTACTGATATTTGTGCTGACATACTGTACTGAGACAAGGTACAGCACTGTACTGATATTTGTACTGACATACTGTACTGAGACAGGGCACAGCACTGTACTGATATTTGTGCTGACATTCTGTACTGAGACAAGGTACAGCGCTGTACTGATATTTGTACTGACATACTGTACTGAGACAGGGTACAGCACTGTACTGATATATGTACTGGCATACTGTACTGAGATGGTATAGCTCTGTACTGATATATGAGCTGACATACTGTACTGAGACAAGGTACAGCACTGTACTGATATATGTACTGACATACTGTTCTGTACTGAGACAAGGTACAGCACTGTACTAATATATGTGCTGATATACTGTACTGATATATGTGCTGACGTACTGCACTGAGACAGGGTACAGCACTGTACTGATATATGAGCTGACATACTGTACTGATATATGTACTGACATACTGTACTGAGACAGGGCACAGCACTGTACTTATATATGTGCTGACACACTGTACTGATACAAGGTACAACACTGTACTGATATATGTACTGACATATTGTACTGAGACAGGGCACAGCACTGTACTGACATATGAGCTGACATACTGTACTGATATATGTACTGACATACTGTGCTGAGACAGGGCACAGCACTGTACTGATATATGTGCTGACATACTTTACCGAGACAGGGTACAACACTGTACTGATATATGAGCTGGCATACTGTACTGATATATGTATTGACATACTGTACTGAGACAAGGTACAGCACTGTACTGATATATGTGCTGATATACTGTACTGATATATGTACTGACATACTGTACTGAGACAGGGCACAGCACTGTACTATTATATTTGCTGACATACTGTACTGAGACGAGGCACTGTACTGAGACAGGGCACAGAACTGTACTGATATATGTACTGACATACTGTACTGAGAAAAGGTACAGCACTGTACTGATATATGTACTGATATACTGTACTGAGACTGGGCACAGCACTGTACTGATATATGTGCTGACATACTGTACTGAGACAAGGTACTGCACTGTACTGATATATGTGCTGACATACTGTACTGAGACAAGGTACTGCACTGTACTGATATGTATGCTGACATACTGTACTGAGACAGGGTACAACATTGTACTGATATATGTGCTGACATACTGTACTGAGACAGGGTACAGCACTTTATTGATATATGTGCTGACATACTGTACTGAGACAAGGTACTGCACTGTACTTATATATGTGCTGACATACTGTGCTGAGGCAGGTTACAGCACTGTACTGATATATGTAAAGACATACTGTACTGAGACAGGGTACAGCACTGTACTGATATATCTGCTGACATACTGTCCTGAGAAAATGTACTGCACTGTACTGATATATATGCTGACATACTGTACTGAGACAAGGTACAGCACTGTACTGATATGAGTGCGGACATGCTGTACTGAGACAAGGTACTGCACTATACTGATATATGTGCTGACATACTGTACTGATGTAGGGTACAGCACTGTACTGATATATGTACTGACATGCAGTACTGAGACAGGGTACAGCACTGTACTGTTATCTGTGCTGACATTCTGTACTGAGACATGGTACAGCACTGTACTGATATGTGTGCTGACATAATGGACAGAGACAGGGTACAGCACTGTACTGATATATGTGCTGACATACTGTACTGAGACAGGGTACTGCACTGTACTGATATATGTACTGACATACTGTACTGAGATAGTATAGCTCTGTACTGATATATGTGCTGACATACTGTACTGAGACAAGGTTCTGCACTGTACTGATATATGCACTGACATACTGTACTGAGACAGGGCACAGCACTGTACTGATATATGTGCTGACATACTGTACTGAGACAGGGCACAGCAGTGTACTGATATATGTGCTGACATACTGTACTGAGACAAGCTACTGCACTGTACAGATATATGCACTGACATACTGTACTGAGACAGGGCACAGCACTGTACTGATATATGTGCTGACATACTGTACTGAGACAGGGCACAGCAGTGTACTGATATATGTGCTGACATACTGTACTGAGACAAGGTACTGTACTGTACTGATATATGTACTAACATACTATATTGAGACAGGGCACAGCATTGTATTTATCTCAGTGTTGAGTTATTGCTGCTGTTGCTTTAGTGCTGGCAGTGATTTTATATTTAACTTTTTTTTTTTTTACATTTCCGGCTGCTGTGCGAACTCAACTTGAATTGGTTTTGTGCTGTGCTTGTGCTTTATTTGACAGTTATGTTGGGGTTTTCTCGTTTTGCCTTTGTCTTTTCTTCTCCACTAAGTAATCTTTTATGCTTGCTTTCTGGGACCTCATAGTGCTGTATTGCACCTGTTCCCATTCTGTTTTTCCTTCAAGGGCCAATCAGGGGTTAAGTCATCACGTTGCTCCATTGAACGATGAAGTGTCAGTAGTGTCTCTCGAGCATCCTGTGCAGTTACTGCTGGCTTGGCAGTCATTTCCTCTGTGTCAACACCATCTTAGAAATGTAGACAATGTCAGCAGTTAAGACCGCCTGGCCCATCTAGTCTGCCCATAAACCTTTGTACTGGATTACTGCTTCTGACCCACCTGCTGCGGTACCTCTATGGTTCCCCATGCCTGTTCCAATCATGCTTGAATCCATCCACAATGCTTGCTCCCACCGCCTCCTGAGGCAGACCATTCCATGTGTCCACCACCCTCTCTGTGAAGAAGAACTTTCTCATATTCACTCTTAATCTCCCACCTTCCAATTTCATGTCATGCCCCCTTGTTCCTGTGCTCCTCCTATAATGGAAACTGTCTCCCCTCTGCATCTTGTTTTTACTCTTTAGGTACTTGAATGTGTCAATCATGTCCCTGATTTCCCTCCTGTCTTTCAGTGAGCACATATTGAGGTCCCTTAATCTCTCATCATAAGCTTTGTATTGCAAGCCCTGTACCATCTTAGTTGCCCTTTTCTGGACCATCTCCAGTCTGTTAATGTCCTTTATGAAGGTGTGGCATCTAGAAATGCACATAGTACTCCATGTGAGGCTTGCCCATGGTTTTCTATAATGGCATCACTACTGCTGGCAATACCCATGCCTTTGCACCCCATCATGCCACCGGCCCTCTCAGCTGCCTTAGTACTCTGCCTTGACATTTTCAGGACATTTGAAATAATAACCCACAGGTCCCTTTCCTCCTTTGCGACTGTCAGCAACCCCAGCCCCATCCTGTAGCTTGACCCAGGGTTTCTGTGTCCCAGGTGCATTATTTTGCACTTCTTTGAATTAAACTTCAGTTGCCAGTCCTCAGACCATTTTTCAAGCTTCCCCAGGTTCCTCCTCATTTTCTCCATTCCTTCTGGGGTATCCACTCTGTTGCAGATCTTTGTGTCATCTGCAAACAGGCAGATCTTTCCCTTCGGCCCTTCTGCAATGTCGCTAATGAAGACATTGTACAGGACTGGCCCCAGGACCGATCCCTGAGACATTCCACTGGTCACCCCCTCTCCCCAGACAGCACCCCATTTACCATCACCCTTTGCCTCCTGTCTGTTAACCAGTCTTCCTCTTCATTCCCTGTTGCCATCAAAAGTGAAGATACAGCAGCTGCAATATCGTTCTCTTCGAGCTTGATGAAAATGTCATCCTGAAGGTGCATATCTCCCGAAACTCCTCGGCAGTCAATCGGATGAATTCTTCTGGCTTTGTTACCAAGGCATTGTCTGACACTGCATGATTCGGGTGGGTAAAGCCAGCCTTGGCAAAGCAGCTCACAATGGTCTCAGGGTTCACTGAGTCCCACGCCATATTCATCAGTCTCACAGCATCCAGTAAATTAATCCACTTGACACACTCTGCAGCTGACAGTTCAGAAGCATCAAGAAGCTCAGCAGTTCGTGACCTCATAGCCCTAACGTAATACCTTTTAAATACATAAATTATGCCTTGATCTAAATGCTGAATTAGGCACATAATGTTGGCGGGGAGAAGCAGGAGCTTTACAGTATGTGTTCAAGCCCTGGCACTTGTGGATGACCAGAGAAGTTGTCAAGCAGCATGAGACTCTTTCTTGGGTGCAGTTTTCTATCCCACATTTTTAGCCATTCTGTGAAGAGATCTCTGGTCATCCATGTAGATTGGGTGGACCGATACATCACGGGAAGATGCCATATCCCCCTAAAGTAGTGTGGCTGGGATGATTTTCCAATCACTATTAACTGGAATTTGTCATTTCCAGCCATGTTGCTGAGGCACAAAACAATGAGTCTCTCTTTCGCCTTCTTTGCCCCCAATGGCATCTCAGTTTTTATAGTCAGTGTCCTGACCAACAAACCAAACAAAGAACCCAGTTTCATTGCAGGTGTGAATGTCCTGGGGTTTGTATTCTGCCAGCACACCCAGTAGCACTTCTGACAACCACTGCTTTGCACTGGCTAATTCAGCACTTTGTTTATCTCCATGGGCACGTCTAAATCCAATGTTATGCTGCACTTTCCACCTGTGTAGCCAGCCCATGGAGGGAACAAAGTCTGTATTTTGTAATGCAGTTGCACTCTGAGCAGATTTCTCTAGGAGAAGAGGTCCACTTATTAAGGCATCACGACCTCTGGCATTGATGAACCACCTTAGAAGCAGCTCTTCAGTTTTGCTGTCCATAACATTGCACTTCCTCTTCCTCTGAGGATTCCGATTGTTGTGCCATGCTTCAAACACCTTATCATGATCTCTCTGGAGATTTTGGCATACTGAAACGAATTGAAAGCTCATGAAAACTCAGTTTCAGCGTGCTTTGAATTTCTTTTTTTTAACTTATATTTTATTGTTTCTATCGAAAAATGGAAATATACAAGTTCTCATGCCAGAAATCTCTTGCTATACATCATACATTCAATGCCCCAGTAAAACTTAAATCTAAGCAATCTTGCTTACGGATATAGGGGTATTCCATACAGTATTAAGTGCCCTTAAATCAGTCCAAAGGATAAGCTACACCCCACAAGACTTTGAGTGGTTAAATAGCAATGACAAAAATAATCCAAACATATGTGACCAACAACCTGTGTTGTTGTGACCCTCTCCCAAACATATTTTTCCCCATAATTTTAGCTGTCAATGAGAAAAACTACTCCCAGCACTTGCATCGGAAATTTAAACAAACTTGTCTCTATGACTAATAAAAATTAGGCCTTAACATTGAATTAGCCTTAACTCAGAGCCATTTTAACATTACAGTACTTGCAAACAAAATATATAAAGCCTCCTAGCATAAATGGGCTTTCCATCCTCCCACTAGGAACAGAAGTATTTTAGTTACACCCTTGTAATGTCATTTAGCCTTCATGTTTCTTCCTCTGAATCAGAGGGTACCTGTCGACTAGTCTGGTCGAATTCCCTCAAAATTGCTTCAGCCTTTTTGCCAGCTTACTCAGGGTCCATATATTGAAATGTATGTCCCCAGTATTGGATTCTAAGATGCACCGGCATTAATAACGAGTGTGCCACACCTAGGCTCCGTAATTTAGACCTCACCCCATCAAATTTTTTCCTTCGGGCTCTTGTAGCAAAGGACAGTTCTGGGAAGAGATGCACCGATGCGCCTTGAAAATGGAATCATGTGATATCTCTTGTGGCCCGTAGTATCAGATACCTCATGGATGGACTTGTTGTAACCACCAGAGCCATCCAAGGAAGCTCCTTGTTCGATGCTGCTGCCGATCTTGGCGAAATTCGGTATGTCTTCAAAAGATTCTCTGGGGAAATCATAGACTTCAGATCATCCACTCTGTCAGAAAATAGAGTAAGTTATCTCCTTCCACATTCTCAGTCAGTCTGATGAGACAGACATTGGAGGCCCTTTGTGCATTCTCTAAGGCCTCCAGTCGGTATTTCAGCTGGATGTTTTCTTGAACAAGTTTGCCTGAAGATGTCAGGGCTTTTATAGCTATTGACTCTGTCATACTGGCTAATTTGGTTGCCGCCGCCATTTTAGAGTCCTGCTCCTCGAATTTAGTCAGGATTGACTGCACCTCAGAGTCTGTAGCCTGCATGGATTTCTGCAATGATTACCATGGGGTTCCGACTCAGGCAGCTTTGAGGCTGCATCCCCTTGGATAGATTCTGTCGATGGGAATTTAGTACTCCTTGCTCCAGCCTTGTTAGTGTGACCCATTGCTTGAAAAAGGTATCATTCAATTCCCTATTGTTTCAGGAATTCTGTCCTTTAAAATAAGATGCACTTATTTGCAGACAAATACTATTTTTAAAGTTTTAATAGCAGATGCATGGAGGGCTCCCACTAAGAGCGTCTTGTCAGTGAGCATGCTCAACAGCGCCTCTCATGCTTTGAATTTTATTAAGAATCTCCACTTTGCGAGCAGTGCTTACAGCACTTTGTTTTGGCGGCATAATGTCCGAGTGCATATGTGAGTAAGCAGCTACACACTGTGAATACGAGCAACAGGAATATGGAATCCTTTTGTCTGCAGCTCTCCACCTGACAAGAGGTATAATTAGTGCCTTGTTGTTCAAAGAAGCAAGGAGCAATGACCGCAAGTAACCAGAGACTCACTCTGTTATTATGACTTTCAGCACTACTAGCACTGTCAGCAGTTTGATATAAATGGGCGCTTTAAATCACAATATTGAGAACTTTTAACACTAATGTTAATGTGAATGACTTTTAGCAAAATGGAAATGATTGATAAAACTGAGCTTCCAGCTTATTGCTAACTGCTATATGTGGGCTGCTCTGTAATAGGCATAAGACAGTGAACTGTACCAGAAGCAATAAAATGCAAGTAAAATATGACAACAAAATCACATAGACAACAACTAAAAGTAGGCAAGATGCAGTTGAGTAAAATTAATAGTAGCCACACAATAGTAAGACAATGGATACAAAGTAAAGGAGGTTTCTACATAATTAATAAAAGAGCTGAGGTTGGTGCAGCTAAGTGTGAGGAGTGAGACTAAAGAGTAGAGTAGACCTGAGTTTTAACCCAGGAGGGGGAATTACTGGGGGAGTGGTATGAGTTAGATGCAGTCACAGACAGAGGATATGAGCAAGTATTTCCTTAAACCAGGCAAACGGATATACCCAGCAGGTATAAAATGCTTGGTAAGAGATTCATCTTTCTGATGTTAATTTCCCCCACAGAGCGATAAGAAGCCTTGATCACCATTGCAGGTCTTGTTTAAGTTGTGTAAGGAGAGGGTCTTGTTTACTGAGTAAGTACAGTATACAGCTGAATGCCTAGTTACTGGTTATGACCCAGGAGAGTACAGCAATCGGCATAAGACAATGAACAGTACCAGATACAATACTATTTAAGTAAAACATGACAGCAAAATCACATAGACAACAACTAAAAGCAGGCAAGATGCAGTTGTGTAAAATTAACAGTAGCCACAAAACAGTAAAACAATGGGTGCAAAGTAAATGATGCATCCATATAATTAGTGAAAGAGCTATGGTTGGTGCAACTAAGTGCAGAGTGAGATGAGAGTGTGGAAAGTAGATATGAGCTATAACCCAGGAGGGGGAAGTACTGGGAAGTGGTATGAGTTAGGTGCAATCGCAGACAGAAGATAGGAGCAAATATTTCCTTTAACCAGGTAAGGGGCACTACAATATTTAGTATACTTAGCAGGTATGAAACATGTTGTAAGTAGGGTTACCACCTTTTAAAAAGGCCAAAGTGGGACATTTCTTATTGAAACATGATTTTTCACTGGACAATATGTAGTCTCGACCAATGCTGCTGTAATGTCAGGACATGTAGTATTTGTCATGTTTTTTTGCAGGACACAGCTGCCCAAATCAGGACTGTCCTGTGAAAATAGGGACAGGTGGTAACCCTATTTGTACGAGATTAATCTTTCTGATGTTAATTTCCCCCCATAGAACGATAGGAAGCCTTGACCACCATTCCAGGTCTTGTTTAAGTTGTGTAAGAAGACAGACTAAATTTTGAACTAACATTGCTTGTGAGTTTTTGTTTCCAAAATTCCCAAATCATCTGGTTTATCTGCTTCACAGGTAAGACCTATGTCAATAATGTCTGACTTACTCACTCTATAGTTTAATGGCATCCCCTAGGTTTTTTCCAAGTACAGTTTGTAATTACAGATACCTGCTCTACAGGGTCCATGGAGGTTGTGAGGGCTGCAGGCAGTCGCTCTCCCTCACCCCCCCAAAACATCCTCACAGATACCTGCTCTACAGGGTCCACAGAGGTCATGAGGGCTGCAGGCATTGCCCTCCCCCACCCCTTAAACATCCTCACAGATATTTGCTCTACAGGGTCCACGGAGGTCGTGAGGGCTGCAAGCAGTCGCCCTCCCCCACCCCGAAACATTCTCACAGATACCTGCTCTACAGGATCCATGTGGGTCGTGAGGGCTGCAAGCAGTCACCCGCCCCCCCGAAACATCATCACAGATACCTGCTCTACAGGGTCCACGGAGGTCGTGAGGGCTGCAGGCAGTCGCCCTCCTCCACCCCCTGAAACATCCTCACAGATACCTGCTCTACAGGATCCATGTGGGTCGTGAGGGCTGCAAGCAGTCACCTGCCCCCCCAAAACATCCTCACAGATACCTGCTCTACAGGGTCCATGGAGGTTGTGAGGGCTGCAAGCAGTCGCCCTCCCCCACCCCGAAACATCCTCACAGATACCTGCTCTACAGGGTCCACGGAGGGCGTGAGGGCTGCAGGCAGTCGCCTCCCCACCCCTGAAACATCCTCACAGATACCTGCTCTACAGGGTCCACGTGGGTCATGAGGGCTGCAAGCAGTCGCCCGCCTCCCCCCCCCGAAACATCATCACAGATACCTGCTCTACAGGGTCCATGGAGGTTGTGAGGGCTGCATGCAGTTGCCCTCCCCCCCCCCAAAACATCCTCACAAATACCTGCTCTACAGGGTCCACCGAGGCTGTGAGGGCTGCAAGCAGTCACCCACCCCCCCCGAAACATCCTCACAGATACCTGCTCTACAGGGTCCATGGAGGTTGTGGGGGGTTGCAGACAGTCACCCTTCCCCACCCCCCTGAAACATCCTCACAGATACATGCTCTACAGGATCCACGGAGGTCATGAGGAGTGCAGGCAGTAGCCCTCCTCCACCCCCCAAAACATCCTCACAGATACCTGCTCTACAGGGTCCATGGAGGTCGTGAGGGCTTCAGGCAGTCACCCTCCCCCACCCCCAAAACACCCTCACAGATATGGCTCACGAGAGAACGCCAGGCTGAAACCATTGTAGGACTAGCACTGTTGGCACCATTTTTCAAATTCAAACTGCCAGCTTTTATGTCATCATGCTAGTGAAGATAGTTTTATTCATTGCAAATAGTAATGCTGCCTATAATTTGCCTGTGTAGTAACTACAAGTGCCTTTAATGCACTTATTGTAATACTGCTTAGGAACCCGACTGTACAGCGAATAATTTATTTAGTTGAGCACTAAGCTCAGCAGCTTTAACAAATTAATCCTCCACTGTGTAGCATTAGTCAGTTTACAAAACAGTCAAATCTTTAATTGTAAGACGAAATGCCTCGATGATAAATGGGTTGCTGCTCCTTTATTTTATTTAACTGTTCAGAGACTACTCTAATGTCAGGGTTAGCCCTAGCTATTCATTACTGCTCCTTTATTTAGTTAACTGTGCAATTACTGCTCCTTTATTTAATTTAACTGTTCTGAGACAACTTTAATTCCTGGGTTGCCCGAGGTAGCTCATAGTTGCAGCAAAGTTCTCATTCCCTCCCCCTTGGTCTTCTTCCATGGTATAAATCTTACCTGCATATCCTGTTTCTTCACAGAGACCTGCTTTACAGGGTCCACGGAGGTTGTGAGGGCTGCAGGCAGTCACCCTTCCTCACCCCCCAAAACATCCTCACGGGTACAGCTCATGAGAGAATGCCAGGCTGAAACCACCGTAGGACTAGCACTGTTAGACCCCATTGATGCTACTGCATTGGCTCCCCACCACCGCCACCACTACCCTTGGTGAAAATACCTTTTTATAGGGTTGCCTGAACCAATCAGCTAGCTTCTCCATTAGCAGGCTATACCAGTTCACCACTAGAGGCAGCTCAGACTTCTTGTCTCCTCCTGCAAGCATCTCCCCTTATCTTTATTGACTCCTCCTACAGGCGTTTCCCCATGTCTTCTCCTCCTTTATTGCCATGCTACTGTTACTCCTGGTTCTGCTGCTCCTGGTGCTCTTCTCCCTTACACATTTCCCCCCAAATATCTACCTCCATATATCCTTGACAGCAGTCTATCTACTGGGCAGCTCTCCCCTGGGGCTCTTCTGGCAAATCAGCTGAAATGCCTTTGTCTGGACTACCTTTTTGCTCTGATACCATCTGTGTTTATGGACGAGGCCACCTTTCTGCCAACTTTCTCTACTACCAACAGATACTGCTATTGTCCTAGAAGCACACCATGTACTAATCTTGGCCCTCGTCTGACACACTCTCTGAGACCAATGACTCCCTTCTCCCCTCTGCTACCTCTCTTACTAGTTACCCCTCACATACTTACCCACCCCATTTCAACATGGTCAAGCACTCAGGGGTCCCTAAATACGCAAAGCTCACTATCTCAAAAAGTTGTCCTGGAATTCCCCCCTCAGTTCCCTCCTCCTGCTCCTCCTTATATCTGGCAGTGTCCACCCTAACCCCGGTCCGCTCATTACATCCACACCCATGCACAACCAAACCACTGGCTTACTCATTGGCACCATTAATGTCTGCAGCTTATTAAAAAAGTGGGACTCCTACCAGGGATGGGTCCTTCAACATCATCCTGATGTCATTGCTGTGGGTGAAACCTAGCTCTCCCCCCATGTTCCAGACTCAACAATAATTCTCTCTGGGTACAGCATCTACAAAGCTGACCAGCAGGGTAAAAGAGAGGGAGGTTGCGCCTGTAACACTTGGACAGCTGGTTCTGATTACTCAATGATTTTTGTAAAATAAAAATTTAGTGTAATTGCCTGTCATGAGAAATGCTGTGCTCCTGGATGACCCCCAGGTTTCACTTCAAAGGACAGGATATATGTTAAACAGCAGATCTCTATAATGGAATTAGCTTCTCAGTTTGCTTTAAAAACTAGGAAGGGGAATATCCATTTTATGACATCTTCAGGAAGCCCAGTTAAATTGCACCTGGTGTCACAAAGCACATTACACCTCAGTGAGATCTGACAGTTAGTCATAAAAAGTCCTTTGATGTGTTTGAGAAAGGAAACTGCTCACAGATCAAAGGGACTGAGAAATCACAGTCTTAATTAAGAGTATCATCATTTGTAAAATGAGTTTTGCTGAAGTCACAGAATTTAATACCTCTTGAAGGGACTTCCTGTTGTGTGTGTGTGTGTGTGTGTGTGTGTGTGTGTGTGTGTGTGTGTGTGTGTATTTTTATATATCCTGAAAGGGAGGAGCTAGATGATGACATCAGAGAGAAGGCAGGTTCAAGACAGTGTTTTAATTATGCTGTGACTGACCTGTAGGTGACATTCTTGTTTGGATTCTCTTGAAAACAACATCTATTTCATGTGCTGTTAGAAGGTATACATTAGAGAGACAAGTCTAAGTGTAGTGTGGTAGGAATTTGCACTTTTAGACCTTATTATTTTAAAAGATTGTATGTTTTGTGATATATTGTTCTGTATTTACATTTTACACATTTTTTATCTATTTTAAGTAAAACCTTTTATTTTAAGAGACTACTTGGTGTGTCTTTTTGAAATTCTTTATTTGACAAGTGAAGCATATATTGTTAAAACTGACACTGTGCATAGGTTACTGGTTTACCAAACTGGAAAAGGTAAGAGTTTATTCTGAGGTCTTTCATAGCGTTTTTAAGGGTTAATTTTGTACACCTGGTTAGGTGTCCATAGGCGAAAGATATCTGCCCCCCCCCGAAGAACAGAATTATCTGAGCCTGTGCATTGGGTATGCTAGCAAGAGGTTCACAGTTTGAATCCCTCCGAAACTTGAGACCAAAGGTTGATTCGAACCCACAAAACAGACAGGAGGGTTACCCTGTTTCTGTTCCTGTTCACAATACTGCACTCAGAGGTTGGCACTGTGGGAGCAGATGGCCTGACCTACTAAGTGGGGTTGTGACAGATTAGCGGCAGCTGTGCTGATAATTGACAGATTGGTTGGCAGTGGTGTGCATAAGTTTGGTATACAAGCTTTTATTGTTCAGTGTGTCAGCTTAAGACTGTCAGCTCACTTGCAAAAAAAAGAAAATTGCAGTGATTTATTTTAAAAAGTAAACATAACTATATCACTTGGTTTGCAGTCAAGTTCCTACCTGTTTTATTTTTTTTTTCTAAAGTGTAAGTCAGAGTAGCTGTAGTTAGGGAAGAAGATGGCTTCCAACTACAGTGGGCACACTGTAGTTGTGCAGGGACAGAGGAGTCCCGTATGAGGTGAAAGTCACCATACAGAACCTCATGGATGCCCTGATGGTAGCAGATACCCAGAGTACCGAGTCACAGACAGTGACTGTAAGGGACTGAGCTTTAAGTGTGGAAGGGCTAGTGGCTAGTGCAGTGTCCAGACCAGTGAGGATGACAACTGGGCCAGTGCCAGCGAAGGACCACAGCAGCAGGGGAAGATCACCAGCATTCTGGAGCCAGAAGTACTCAGGCTGCAGATTGAGATGTGCAGAATGGAGCTGGAGTTCTAGAGAGAAGAGAAATGAGAACAACGAGCTGCAGAGGAGAAGAGGGAGCGAGAACAGCGAGCTGCAGAGGCGAAGCGAGACCGTGAACAGTGGGAGGTGGACTGTGAGGAGTGTGAGCGCCAGAGGCGACATGAACAGGAGATGCTGTGACTCCGACCACCAGCACCAGAGCAGGTAAGTGGCTTGGGTTTAACTAGAACTACAGGACTGGATTACACATTGAATTCCAAATTGACAGCCGAATTTAAAGGGGGGGAGGATATGGATGCCTTTTTAAATTCTTTTGGAAAAATTTGTATTCAGGCTAAAATTCCTTGAGAATCCTGGAGCTTCCAGCCATCCCTGCTGCTTACCAGGAAAGCTTGGGATGCATTGGGTCAAATAAACAATGAGGACAGTGATGATTGCAGCAAACCTAAAGCTGCACTGTTAAAAAATGTTAAATTAACTGCTGAATCATACAGAGCTAAATTCTGTAAGCTCTGGAGAAGCCCTGACAGGAGCTACGAGAAGCTAGCCACAAAACAACGTCAGTTTTTAAAATGCTGGTGGGAAGGAATTGAAGCAAACTCTGTTGATAAAATTGAAAATGTGATTTTGTTAGAACAGTTTTTCTGGGCATGCCCAGCAGAGCTGAAAACCTGGCTGGAGGACTGAGATCCCAAAACAGTACAAGAGGCTGCTGAACTCTTGGACCACTATGCCAAGAGCAGACCTGCTCTGAGAGCAAATAGGGTGGGCGTGGCAGCACAGAAAGGGAAAAGCATGCCTTCAGGGCAGCTAAAACCCTCTCTGCCTCTACCAAAACCAGTTAACCCCAGGTTTAAAAAAAAAAAGATTTCTCTGAGAAAAGAAATGAACGTTGGTTGTGTAAACAAAATAGGCATATTGCCAGACTATCTCCCAAAAAGGCGAGCAATATACAACAGGGGGCTAGGAAAGAAGTGAGTTGTTTGTGTGTCCCTGGAAGCATGCCTGTGAACATGAGGGAACACATGCACCCAGTCATGGTGAATGGTGTACAGACGCAAGGGTTAAGGGACACAGGGGCATCCCTGACATTGGTAAAAGGGGATCTGGTACAGCCTGGTCAGCTTGTACCCAATGAATTTGTAACTGTATAAGACTTCACTGGGGAGGAGAAAACATTGCCACTCACTAGTGTTCTCCTAGACTGGGGTGAAACAGGGGGAACTGTGCAACAGGTGGCTGTAGCCAAAACGTTAGCAGTGGATGTCATCCTTGGCAACAATCTCCAACAGGGGATGGTGTGTGTATAACCGTAGCCAAGTGGCAAGGTAAAATTGTAGTTCCCTGAACCCCACAGAAGCCATTGTGGAAACAACTGGGAGGCTGGTTTCCCAGCCTGTGTCTCCAGAGGGGGAGACTAATGAAAAGGGAGTAGAAATTTCCCCAGTAGCAAGCAACCACACAGCTACGGAGGGTTACTCCAAAGAGGGAAGGGTGACCCATTGTCAGAGGGCTAGGGATGACAGTGATCCTGAGTGCCCTGATGCTAGTGCTAGGGACCCTAGTTTAGAGACAAAATGGGACCTGTATCATGCCTTGGGAATGTGTGAGGAGTTTGCAGCTGCTCAGAGAAGTGACCCTAGTCTAGAGAAGCTGAGGGCTTCTGCAGACTCTGACAGAGTTCAGGGAGGTGATGGCAGACATAAGGTTTATTGGGAAAATGGACTTATGTATATTCAGACAGTACAGACAGAGGGAGGGATGCTAGGCAGGCAGCTTGTTGTTCCCCAGGGGTGTCATCAGCAGTTGCTCAAGATTGCACATGATATTCCCTTGTCTGGTCATCTGGGAATCGCATGCACTATGCAGTGGTTGGCCCAGAATTTCTATTGGCCTAACTTCACTCAGCAGGTGAAGAAGTATTGCCAGTCTTGTCAACGGTGCCAAGAAGCAGGGTAGGCGGGCAAGAAAACCCAAGCTGCCCTGATTCCATTGCCCATAGTGGAGGAGCCATTCCACAGGGTGGGAATGGATATTAAGGGGCCTTTATATACCCCCAGCTCCTCAGGGTAGAGATTCACCCTGACTGTGGTGGATTATGCTACCCAGTACCCAGAGGCAGTCACGCTATCCTCACTGAGGACAGACAAAGTGGTAGATGCCTTAGTTGAGATTTTCTCCCGTATTGGGTTTCCGCAGGAGGTTATCACCTACCGAGGGGAATCCTTCATGTCGGACCTGATGAAATGTTTATGGGAGAAGCATGGGATGGTGCAGAGATGCACAACACTGTATCACCCACAAGCCAATGGGGTTGTGGAAAGATTTAATGGTACCCTGAAGTCGATGCTCTGGGTGTTTGCTGAACAGCATGGGAGGGACTGGGAGAAATACTTTCCCCACCTATTGTTTGCATACAGGGAGGTACCCCAAGAGTCAACAGGATTTTCCCCCTTCAAACTCTTATATGGATGCCGGGTTCATGGGCCCCTAGACTTGATCCTGGAGGACTGGGATGGCAAGCACGCCACCCAGGGAACTCCCATTGTGGATTACGTCCTTAGGTTTAGGGAAAGGCTGAAGGAGCTCATGGAGACAGCACAGAACAACCTGGCAGCTGCCCAACAGAAACAAAAAGTGTGGTACAACTGCAGAGCCAGAGCTCGCTCGTACATGGTGGGTCAGGAAGTCATGGTCCTTATTCCGGTCCAGAAAGATCCAGAAAGCTGCAGGCTGAGTGGGCAGGACCGTACAAAGTAGTTAGGAAGGTAAAATATGTGAATTGTACTATACAGTTACCTGACAGAAGACAGACAGAAGGGATGTACCATGTCAACATGATGAGGCCATATGCAAATAGGGCTGAAATGGTGTTTGCAGTGTGTAGTCCTGAGGAGGGGATGGACGAAGTAGACCCTTCTGGACTTGCTGGAAAAAAGTAAGTGGGAGTCCTCTGTGGAGGCAGTTAAATTGTCTCCCTTGCTGACCCCAGACAAGATCCAGGAAGTAAGGGAGGTTTTAGCAGATTTTACCCCATTGTTTAGCACCAAGCCTGGACTAACCCCCTTAGCGATGCATGATGTGGAGACAGGGACACAGATGCCCATATGGTGGACAGCATATTGGGTGTCAGAGGCTGTCCAAAAGGACATTAGGAGGGAAGTGGAGGAGATGCTGGATTTAAGGTTAATCCAGAGATCCCACAGCCCCTGGGCCTCACCCATAGTCTTCATGCCCAATCCAGATGGCTCTACTCATTTCTGTGTGGACTGTCATGGACTGAATGCAGTCACGAAGTCAGATGCCCCCACCCGATGCCCTGGACAGATGAACTCCTGGACAAGTTGGGAGGGGCGACCTACCTTACGACCATTGACCTGACCAAGGAGTATTGGCAGGTAGAGTTGATGGACAGAGCTAGGAAGAGGTCGGCCTTCATCACTCTGGTAGGATTATTTAAATTTAAAGGAGTGACTTTCAGAATGAAAATTCCCCAGCCACTTTACAAAGGATGGTGAACCAGGTGTTAAATGGTGCTAAGGAATACTCTGTGGTGTACCTGGATGACATTGCCATCTTTAGTGCCAGCTGGGAGGAACACCTATCCTACCTGAGGGAAGTGCTAGGCAGGATATAGAGGTCCAGGCTCACTGTCAAAGCTAAAAAGTGCCAGGTGGCTGTGGGAGAGGTGGCATATCTCAGGCATGTGGTAGGCCGGGGACAGCTCCATCCTAACCAAATAAAAATAGAGGTGATCCAGGCGTGGCCCCAACCAGAAATGCAGAAGCAGGTCAGGAGTTTTCTCGGGACAGCAGGGTACTATAGAAAGCTTTTACCCAATGATAGTGCCCTGGCTGCTCCCCTATCAGACCTGGTAAAGAAAAGGATGCCAAAGAAAATTACCTGGGGACCAGCCTGTGAGAAAGCCTTTATCAGATTAAAGGAGGCACTGTGCAGTGCTCCTGTTTTGACAAGTCCTGACTATAGCAGTCCCTTTATAGTTCAGACTGACACCTCAGACATGGGTATTGGGGCAGTACTGAGTCAGACATCCCACCAAGGGAAAGATCACCCGGTAGCATACCTGAGTAAAAAGTTCCTTCCCAGGGAGCAGGCATACTCTACTGGAAAAAGGACCCTAAAGAAGTTGGAGCCATACTTGTATGGGCAGCATTTTGTGGTACAAACTGACCACAGCCCCCTGGTTTGGCTGACACAAACGGGTAAGACTAATGGTAGATTGTTAAGATGGAGTCTTGCTTTGCAACGGTATGACATGAAAATTCTACATAGGGCTGTAGCAAAAAAATCAGAACTCAGATGGATCCTCTCATGTCCATAAGGAAGTAAACTGATTTGGGAAGCTCATCCCATGCAGGGGATAGAGCCCCCAAATTCAGTCTAGGTGGGGAGGATTGTGACACTTGAAGAGCTGGTTCTGATTACTCTATGACTTTTGTAAAATTAAAATATAGTGTGATTGTCTGTCATAAAAAATGCTGTGCTCCTGGATGACCCCCCCCCCAGGTTTCACTTCAAAGAACAGGGTATATGTTGAACAGCAGATCTCTGTAATGCAGTTAACGTCTCAGTTTGCTTTAAAAGCTAGGAAGTCCATTTTATGACATCCTCAGGAAGCCCAGTTAAATTGCATCCGGTGTCACAAAGCACATTACACCTCAGTAAGATCTGGCAGTTAGTCATACAAAGTCCTTTGATGTGTTTGAGAAAGGAAACTGCTCATGGATCAAAGGGACTGAGAAATCACAGTCATAATTAAGAGTATCACCATTGGGAAAATGAGTTTTGCTGAAGTCACAGAATTGAATACCTCTTGATGGGACTTCCTGTTGTGAGAGTGTGTGTGTGTGTGTGTATTTTTATATATCCTGAAAGGGAGGAGCTAGATGATGACATCATAGAGAAGGCAGGTTCAAGACAGTGTTTTAATTATGCTGTGACTGACCTGTAGGTGACATTCTTGTTTGAATTCTCTTGAAAACAACATCTATTTCATGCTCTGTTAGAAGGTATACATTAAAGAGACAAGTTTAAGTGTAGTGTGGTAGGAAGTTGCACTTTCAAGCCTTATTATTTTAAAAGATTGTATGTTTTATGATCTATTGTTCTGTATTTACATTTTATAAATTTGTATCTATTTTAAGTAAAACCTCTTATTTTAAGAGACTACTTGGTGTGCCTTTGAAATTCTTTCTTTGACAAGTGAAGCATATATGGTTAAAGCTGACACTGTGCATAGCTTACCGGTTTACCAAACTGGGAAAAGGTAAGAGTTTATTCAGAGGTCTTCCATAAAGTTTTTAAGGGTTCATTTTGTACACCTGGTTAGGTGCCTGTAGGCAAAAGATATCTGCCCCCCCCCCCCGGAGAGCAAACTTATCTGAGCCTGTGCATTGGGTACAGCAGCAAGAGGTTCACAGTTTGAAACCCTCCAGAACTTGAGACCAAAGTTTGATTCAAACCCACAAAACAGACAGATGGGTTACCCTGTTATTGTTCCTGTTCACAGTACTGCCCTCGGAGGTTGGCACTGTGGGAGCAGAGGGCCTGACCTGCTAACTGGGGTTGTGACAGCACCATATACGTTAAGAACACCTTGCATGGTCAATTACTCCCACCCCCTCTGCTGGATCCTGGACCCCTAGCCCTTATGCTCAAACTTACACTGGGACGCTCCCAAACCCCCTTCTCATCACAGCGGTATACATTCCCCCCAGGAATCAGAGTGTTGACTTTCACTCCGTCTTGTTCTACCTCACCACTCTCCCGTCTAATAATGAAATAATAGCTCTAGGGGATTTCAATATCAATTGGCTAGCTAGGACCACCGGCCTGCTCATCGACACTGCAACTGCCCAAGACCTTACCCAAGTAGTCCCCTCCCCCACACACCTGAACCAATGCACTAGGTCCTCCTTCCTACTGGACCTGGTCCTCACCAACTGTCCCCACAAGATCACAAGCACTACCATGCTATCTAATGCCCTAAGTGACCACTCTCCAGTCCTCTGCGCCTGCTCATGCAAAGCTCCAAAGATCCCTCCTAAAATAATATTACAGCGCAAACTTGGACCTGGTAAACTTGCTCTCCTAAAATCACACCTCCATTCACTGGACTGGTCCTTCATAACGATTACCCTTCACCCTGTCCGAGCCCTCAACCTTTTTATTAACACCTTCAATGCTACAAGTGACTCCCTTGCCCCACTCACTAAAAGAATGGTCAAAGGCAACCCTCCACCTTGGATCACTAGCCATCTACTGGCACTGATGTGAGCCAGAGACTCGCTATGTCACCTCTCCAATGAGACCTGCCTGCCATCTGACAGACAAAGGTACAGAGAGGCCCGGAACAAATGCACATGGGCTCAATGCCAAGCAAAAGCAGAGTATTACAAATCCTCCCTAACCTCTGCCTGGTGCTCAGAACGCAAGTTCTGGAATAATATTAAGGGCATCTGTGGCAAGAACTATAATCCCCACCCCCAAATCAGATAGTGGTCGATGGGTGCCTGTCCTCGAACCCCACTCATATAGCCTCAGCCTTTAATCGCACATTCACAAATAGCCATGTTCTCCCTCCTAACTTCTTTGATCCTCCTCCTACCCATTACCTTCCGACCCCTCCAGCAGCCCCTCCTTTCCAACTTCGATGCATCACCCCCATGTCAGCCAAGCCTTATCTAGAAACAGCCCTCGACCACTCCAATTACAGTAATGACTCATTAGACTTGAGACTCCTCCAGCTCACCCTTCATGAGGTACTCCACCCTCTCACCCACATTTTCAACCGCTTTCTCTGCCAAGGAAAATTCCCCTACCGGTGGAAATCTGCCCCCATCACCCTAATATTTAAAAGCGGGGATCTAACTGCCACGAACAACTACCACCCCATCTCTGTCCTCCCCCCATCAAAGGCACTTGAGTGCATTGTCTCCGACCAGCTCACTGAACACCTTAACAAGAACGACCTACTCTGTAAACAGCAACATGGCTTTTGCAAAGGGCACAGTACCATGACAGCCCTATTGGAATTCACCACACATGTCCACTCAGCCTTAGAAAGAGGACATACTTCTAGTGTGGTCTTTGTTGACCTCTCTAAAGTGTTTAACACCATCAACCACTCCCTTTTACTCAACACACTCTCCAACATTAGCTTCTCACAGGACGCCCTCGGCTGGTTCACAGACTACCTGTCGGATCGGTTCCAGCAGGTCAAAATTGGTACTGCCCTCTCTAGCAAACTACCTGTCTGCTCTGGTGTTCCGCAGGGGTCCATCCTCGGTCCTCTACTCTAAAGTTTCTTCCTTAACTCCCCTCATACTGCTCTGGCAATCTACTACTGTATGCGGATGATGCTGTCCCTTTTCCCTCCAATCCAGACTCTACTCTACTATTCAGTTCCCTCCAGTCCTCCTTCTCTGATGCTGAAAAATGGTTCACCACACAACGTCTTACACTAAACTACAAGAAGACTGAAGTTATGTACTTCTCACATCCTCTGAACTCCAGAAAGGCACTCTACCCTCAAATTCTTACCACCAGTGGGACCCCGCTCAAGCAAGTGGATACTGTTAAATATTTGGCCATCACCCCAGACCCTGCCCTTAACTTTCACCAGCATATCCATCACCTGTCCACTGCCCTTAATGTCCGGCTCAGAATCCTCTATCGCTTCAAAACACTGTCTTACTTCTGAAGCTCTGAAGCCTGCTGTCTCCTCCTCTGTCCTCTCCCTTCTTGACTATGGTATTCTTATCTATGGTGCTGCAAACACCTCGACCCTAGGCAGACTCAGGCTCTCCCTGAACAAAGTCTGCCACCTCATCCTTGGCTGTGATTGCCTCACACATACTTGCTGTCTTTACACTTCCACTAACTGGCTAAAACTTGACAATAGAATACAGTTCCACACATGCCTCGTGGCCAAAAAGATCGCCCTTGATCTCTCCCCCTCTGGCCTCACCCCTATTATCCAACTGACCCTGACTCATAGAAACACCTGAAGCTCAAGCAAGCTGCTCTTCTCGGTTCCCAGGTGTTGAACCTCCAAATTCCAAAGATCTGTCAGCTACAGGGACCCTTCCTGGTTGAACTGTCTACCCAGTGCACTTGCTAACGAAACCAGAACTGGCCCCTTCAAAACTTCTCTCAGAGACCATCTCCAGACCTCCACCCCCTGCGAATATCGTTGATCTCCCTACCCCTTCCCTGACAAGGGCCTATGGCCTGCTTTTCTCCCCTCTCCCCCCGCCCGTTCCTGAGCTGCTTGCTCAGCTCCTTATCAGGAGCTTTCATACTAAGCTGTTTGAAACCTGCCCAAGTACTCCTCTGGATCGGACTGATTAGCCATCTACTGTATTCTCTGAAACAAGTTTGTCTGAGTCCTGCTTTGAATTGTGTTTACTGTTGTATTGTTCCACCATATGTGACATGGAGCTTTTGTAAACTAATCTTTGACTCAGAGGTACTTTCCGAATTCATAATAAAATCAAAATAAAAATTAGATATCTTCCCAAAAACTGCTTAATCCTTAGGGCAGTGGGCAAGGATGTCCTTGAATGTGTAATATGTAATCAAATATTGGCAGCATAAATGTATTATTTTTTTTTTTTACTCTTTCTTTATCTCTCCTTTTCTCTGCCACTGTTCACTCTCGCGGAGCTCCCCTTGAAGGTTCCTATCAGCAGCCCCCCCGAATAGTGTGACCCTAGATTACTAACACTTACCCACATACCTGCAGAGCCTCAGATTACCCTCCAGGTAGGGCAGCGGAGATCCCCCTTGTCTCCCCCTGAACAATGACTGGGGGCACATACATCAGAGTCTGCTCTCTCTTGGGTGCTGCCTTCGGGACTGACGCTGAGGCTCGTCTCCTAGACCACGGCAGGATTTCTTTTTCCTGATGTTCTGGAGTGTCCCTCCCCTAGCGTTGGCTTGCAATGGGGACAGGGTTGCCGGCATGCATAGAGACGCATGTCAAAGCCATTCTCCTGCCAACGTCTACCCTTGCATGGAACATCTCCCCATCTGCACCGATCACCCTGAGGTTCCCCCAACAGGTGGCGATAATGCAACGGAGAGTACGGTGACCCCTCCCTGGCGAAGGAGAGCTACCGTTGGGTGCTCAATCCTTCTCCCTCAAACCCGAGTCGCCGCTGTGGTGCGAGGTGTAGCGTCCAGTGTCTCAACCATCAGCGCCACCGGACTGGCTTATAAATGGACAATTTGAACTGCCATTTCCCAATCAATAGGCCCATTATATCAGTATTTTTGTTAAATTTTATGAGCTAGGGGTTCCTAAAACAGATTAAATAAAAGGGGGAAGGGGACACCCCTGACTAGTCCCCCTACACAAGCTAACAGGTGTAGAATAAACTCCATTAAAATTTAGAAAATGGGTTGGAGAAATCCTTATAGCTGATTGGCTGAGGCCATTCACCATCCAGTCTGGTATCAGCTAACAGAGTCTGTGGAATAATGAGTCATAGTCTCTGTATGCCTATTTTCATACAAAATCATTGAGCTGCACTCCGTTTCACACATATACCATTGTTAAGAAGGTAGAACTAGGGGAGGGAGGGGAGAGGAAGGTAATGTGTCTGCCAAGCACCATAGCTTGGAGGGACAGGGAGCAAATCCTCAGGATCATGGGAGCAGCTGCATGGGGAAGGGAACTGGATGTCATTGTCCACCTAGGGACAAATGACCATGCTGGAAAAGGGATAAGAACAGTGTAAGAGGAGTTTGTGGAGTTGGGGAGGGGCTTTAGACAAGTAGCACGCAAGATAACCTTCTCAGAGGTGCTGCCTGTTTATGGCATGGGTAAAGCTAGGGTGCTCCTCACCATGGGATTAATCAGTGGTTGAATAAACAGTGCAGAGTTCAGGGGTTCAGCTTCACTGGGGACTGGGGGTCCACCGAGAATGATGCAGGCCTATACTGGCACGATGGTCTGCTTCTGTCTAGGAGGGGAATCAGGATCCTAGATGATAGGTTTAAATGCTTAATTGGCAAGCATTTAAACTAGCCAAGGGGGAGGCACTGGAAATGAGAAGGGAAATCCTAGCCTCCCCAAACAAATCAGGGTAGGTAGTGAGGTAAACACCAAGACAGAGACGTCGATAGGGAGAAGGATGGGGTAAATGGAGAAAATGACAAAGGCAGTAAGGACAGGGATGGGGCAAAAAGAGGTAAGGCCATCAAGAAATTGAGTGTCATTAGTCCCAATACCCATAGCCTGGGCAAGAAACTTCCTGAACTGGTGGCCTTGATGGAATAGGGATGCCTGAATATTTTGGCAGTCACAGGAACATGGTACACAGAGAACCATGACTGGGATGTTAACATACCAGGGTACACAACCTACAATTGGAGACAAGGAGGGTAGACGAGGGGGGGGAGGAGAAGTAGCTGTCTATGTAAGGGAAGCAATGGAACAAAAGAGTAAACAGGGAGGAAAGGAGGCACTGTGGGTCACCTTAGAGACTGGAAATGGCACCACAGTTCACACAGGGGTTGTATACAGACCCCATCTCAAGGGTAGGGAATGGACAAGGATATGATAGAAAGCATCATTAGGACAGCAGAGAAACGGGAGATATTGTTGATGGGGGACCTGAATATGCCAGATGTTAACTGGAGCACCTTTGCTGCAGCCACATCCAAGAGCAGGGCCATTCTCGATACCCTTCAGAGGGCATGCTTCAGACAGCTAGTGTTGGATCCCACTCAGGAAGGAGCAATTATGACCTTGTAGTCTCAAATGGGGATAGTAAGAGGATCTCAGATCTAGAAGCGGGTAGCCATCTGGGAACAAGTGACCACCAAACAGTGTGGTTCACAATAAACTCAGCTGCAGAGTCAAGCCATACAAAAGTGAGGGTACTGGACTTCAGGAGGGCTGACTTTGTCAAAATGGGAGAGTGCCTTAGAAAAGCACTAGCAAACAGGCAAGAAGGAGGGGTGGAGCAACAATAGGGAAACATCAAAACTGTCATCACAGAGGCAACAAGCCTTTGTGTGAAGCAAATCAAAATGTAAGAAAAAGCCACAATGGTTCTTAAAAGAGGTGGTGGAGAAGGTTAGGGAGAAAAAGACTGCCAACTCGGTTAAGAAGGAGGGGATAAAACCTTTTATAGGTACATTGGGGAGTGTAGAAGACAAAGGGAGGTATACTGAGGCTGAATAGAATGGACGATGGGTGGGCAGAGAGGAACAGTAAAAAAACAGGGGTACTTGAATGAATACTTCTGCTCAGTATTCACAAAAGAGGAGGATTATCCAGTTAACAGAACCACTCTGGATAGAGGGGTTGATCCCAGTCGTTTTCACAGAAGAAATGGTTCTGAAAGAACTCTTAAAACTGAAGGTGGACAAAGCAATGGGGCCTGATGGGATACAAACCAGAATTCTAAAAGAATTAAGGGGAGAACTAGTGACACCACTGACTACCCTTTTTAGCAAATCATGGGAGGACAGTACCTCAGGACTGGAGGAGGGCAAATGTGATTCCTCTTTACAAAAGAGGGAGCAAGATAGAGACAGGAAACTATAGACCTGTCAGTTTGACCTCTGTGGTAGGGAAAGTGATGGAGTCACTTCTGAAGGAAAGAACTGTTGAGTACCTAGAGGCCAGTGGGGCACAGAACCCAAGGCAGCATGGATTCACAGCTGGAAGGTCACGTCAGACAAATCTAATTGATTTCTTTGACTGGGCGACCAAAGTAGTAGACCAGGGAGAGGCTGTGGACATGGCCTACCTAGACTTTAGCAAGGCATTTGACACAGTCCCACACAAAAGATTAATAAACAAATTAGCCAGCCTGGGAGTGGGTCCCAGGGTGGTAGCCTGGGTAAAACATTGGCTGGACAACAGGACACATAAGGTAATAGTAAATGGAGTTCACTCTGAACAAAGGGAGGTTACTAGTGGGGTACCACAGGGTTCAGTACTAGACCCAGTCCTTTTTAATGTCTTTATAAGTGACATTGCAGAGGGACTGGAAGGAAAAGTATGCCCCTTTGCAGATGACACAAAGATCTGCAACAGGGTTGGTACACGGGGGGTAGGGGGTGGAAAGGATGAGAAGGGACTTGGCATGGTTGGAGGAATGGTCAGAAGTATGACAGCTCAGATTCAATGCAAAGAAGTGCAAAATAATGCACCAGGGAAACAAAAACCCAGGTGAAGAGTACACAATTTTGGGGGGGAAGTAGTAACAACAACAAAAATGGAAAGGGGCCTGGGGTAATCATATCAGATGACCTTAAGGTTTGCAAGCAATGTGAGAAGGCAGTAGGGAGAGCTGGGGGGATACTGAGATGTACCGGGAGAGGCATCACCAACAGAAAACCGGAAGATCTTACTTCGAGAAGGCTCTTGCAGTAGGTATTCACAAGTCGTGCTAAGCCACCAGGCGTTGGGACCCACGGAAAAATCTCTAGCTAGCAGTCTGTGGTGGGGACTGCCCCCCACTTCAGGTGACCGGTGTCAGCTGATATCAGTATATAGTGGTGGTTCTGACACCCGCCCTCCAGTTATTTTCCACAGTTGGCTTGCGAAAGTACCACGAGGAAGAACAGCGCTCGCTTATTTTGCCATTTTGGATAAGTATAAGTCTTTTTTGACCCTTACTTCTTTAATTCTGATAATTGTGCGTTACTGCCTCGCTGTGCATGTCATCCCCAATACCATCAGAATTGGATAAAAACAAATGCGACTTGTGTGGATCCCAGCTCCCTCATAAGGATGGCCATTCCCTCTGCCTCTTTTGTCTGGGCCCAGATCACCGCATGGAGGACTGTGAACACTGCCAAAAAAATTCAGCCCTGCTGCCCGGAAATAAAGGCAGCCGTCCTTGGAGGCCCATTTACTTAAAAAGAAAATGGCATCCATGCAAAAGTAGCTGAAGAAAGTAAGGCAGGCATCAACTTCTCCTGAGAGCCATCACAAGAAAAAGAAACAAGCAAAAACACCAGGATTGGGAGACACCTTCCACAGCAGCTGTGACTTTGGCTGGAGTTGTGGTTCTACAGGTAACTTCACCTCTGGGGGTTCGTCCTTTGACGGCCACCTTAGTGGTAACTAAGGTGACGTTGACCCCCCATCGGGCTTGTGTTTGGGTCCACCCTGAGCCTCCGGGGCAAAGGAGACTCGCACTCCTGCTGCAGCCTCTAAACACAGACCTTCCGGTAAGAGTGTCCGATAAGCTAGGCATCAGCCCTACCAATGTCTGCCTGGATGAGGCTGATAAGTCGGTTGTCGGCACGCCCGACATCCGCCCAGCCGGCAACCCGTCGTGAGGCTCTCCCTCCACACCTGATGTTGGAGAGTCGCCACAACACATACCCGTTGCGTTGCCTACTGAGGTCCCTGCGTCTCCTCTGGCTCCTCTTGAGGCACTCACTCCTTCCTCCCTGGCTGGAGGTGAGGAGCCTGGAATGCTGCCATCAGGGGTGACCCCCCCCAATGCTGGACCCTCAGATGCAGGACCCGATGTCAGACAACCTGATGTCACCCTCCGGCATTCCATTTCCTGATGTTAGGCCTCATACTCCGTCAGAGCCATCCAGACTCCCGAACCCTCCTGTGGGTCCCCCTTCAGGCCCTTCACCCTCTTGGCTGATGCCTGACCTGTCCAGTCTGCCCACGGAGCTGATGCCGGGACCTTCGACTCTGTTGGAGCCCCCGGTGCCAGGATACCCGATGCCAGTATACCCGATGCCGCAGTATCTGACTCCTCAGTACCTGATGCCACAGTACCCGACACCACACTACCCAATGCAGCAGTACCCAGCGCCTTAGTAACTGGTGCTGGGCCTCCCGCCATCAGGTTATGAGTACTGTTATTACGGGTTCTCAAGTTACCCATATCTGAACCCTCTTTTGCCTCCTTCTCCCCCTCCTCCACCTACCTCACAGTCTTAGGTGGACTTGAGGGAGGTCCTGGCCTCCTGGTGGGCTGAAGCAAAAGCGCAGATCACCCAAGTGGTTGAAAAATGCCTACCGATGCCGGTCCCGATGCTGGACCCCCTCACATTGGCGAGAAGAAATTCCCCTACCTCTGCCTGACACCAAAGCTGAATCATCTGGTTCTCGGGCCAGAGAGGACACGCTTCCCCAGGGAACCACCAGAGAAAGCAATCCTCCCCCACCTAGGAGGACTCTTCCTCTTCTCCTTTATTGGAGTCTTCAGAGTCAGATTTGGACTCTGGGCACTCTGACCTAGAGGACGAGCCCTGTACTCTAGATAAACCCAGGCTGCAAGGTTCTCCGAAGTCTGCTTCGGAAGATCCTTTCTTCCTGGAGCTGCTAAGGAAAATCCAGGCTGCCTGTGAGTGGCAATCAGTGGAGCCAAATCCATAGCATCAGAAGCTCGCTACCCATCTGGACCTCGCGGAGACTTTTCCCACCCTGATTCCACCCTGGATAGAGCCTCACGTGGATCTTGTTTCCACTGCTTGGAAGCAACCTTCCTCATTAGTCCCCCTTCTTCAGAAGACAGACAGGCTCCAGAGGGGAAGGACTTTCTCTGCCTTCACCCTAAGGCTGACTCGGTGGTGATTAGCATCGCACATGACTGATCAGCCAACCCCAAAGCACCTCAGATTATCCCTTCGTGACATGGAGTCCCGTCTTCTGGACCAGTATGGAAAGAAAATGTATGCTTTTTCCCACCCTGGACATGAGGGCCCTCAACTACATTGGCCACATGGGGGATTTCCAGAAGGCCACCCTTAAGTCAGCTGGAATCAAATCTGGACTCCCTCTCAGATTCCCAAACCAAGCAGGAACTGGAAGATGTGTGTCTAGAACAGTCTCAGCACACCATAGTGAACACAAATAAAACTCGCCAGGCAAAAATTTTTATAAATATAACACTTTACTCACATATTTTCAAAAAAGGACAGCGGCAAAAAGACGAGTACTAAAACAGAGTACTACATGCAGATACAGACAAACTCCTCATGCACGTTTCACAGGAACGCGGGCTTTGTCTAGACATGTATTTAATTGTCTCTGAGCACCCATCCTTCTGTGCGGCTCTATTTTGCTGTTCAGGAACTGGAAGTTCTTGTCCCCTCCATGCACTCAGCCTGTAGACACATGCTCCTTGCTACATATGATGTGGTGGGCACAGCAGGCAGGAGCTCAGCCTTCGCTGTTTCTTTGTGGCATCATGCCTGGCTCGGAGTGTCAGGTCTGGCCCCTGAAGTGCAGTCGGCCATCCAAGATGCTCCCTTCAGAGGGTCCATACTGTTTGGCAGTGATGTCAAGGACATCATCACCAAGTTGCAGGAGAAGGGTTTGGCATTGAAGTCTGTTCAGACAATGTACAAACCCTCTCTAGGGCAGAAACAGTCCTTTTGGTGCCCTAGCCACCAAAAGAACAAGCAGATGCAAGCCAAACGCCCCAGTACACGTAAAGCTGCATTAGCTGCCAAGGCTCCCCCCAGAAAGAAAGCTCCCAGAGCCGAGGCCGCTACCCTGCTCACCACCTCCTGACTCCCTGCCTCTCCCACTACCTCTGTCCAGTTCAGACGAACCAGTAGTGTGGAGATTCTCCTCCCAGCTATAAGGTTGGGAGAGGATAATGGCAGGTGCTTGGGTGCTCCAGCTAATTTCAACAGGACACTCGATAGAGTTCCTTCAAAGACCCCTCACAGACCCTCTACTCCTTCATGATACTCCCACATACACCTCCAGTTGGTACTGGAAGAAATCAGCTCTTTTCTGTTGAAAGAGGCAATAGAACCTGTCCCCTCCCATCTCTAGGGGACAGGTTACTACTCTCACTTCTTCCTGGTACCAAAGGAAAATGGGGACCTGAGGCCTGTTCTCGACCTCAGCTCCCTCAATCAGTTTGTGGAGCACAAACAGTTCTGAGTGCTCTACCTCCAGAGCCTTTTTCCCATGCTTTAGCTGGGCATGTGGCTATGCACCCTGGATATGAAGGATGCCTACCTCCATATCCCCCATTTGCCTCTCACACCGCAAGTACCTCCGCTTTTGTTTTCAGAGGTCCCACTACCACTTCAGGGCCCTCCCATCTGGTCTATCCTTAGCCCCCTAAGTATTTACCAAATGCCTGGTGGTGGTGGCAGCTTTCCTTTGTACCTAGGAGGTCCAGGTCTTCCCCTCTGTGGACGATTGGCTTCTGGCAGCCCCGTCCAGGTTGGAACTATTGGGCTCCCTTTCACTCACCCTTCAAAATTTCACCAACCTGGGGATTACAATCTGTCTTGTCAAGTCCTATCTGATCCCTTGCCAATGGTTGCAGTTTATAGGGGCAGTGCTGGACACGACCCCTGGGTGAAGCTTTTTTGCCCCCAGACGGGGCCGAGACACTGTCAAATCAGACTTGGTTCTTATCGGGTCTCAGAATGGTCAGAGCTAAGAAGGTCCTCCACCTTCTCGGCCTAATGGCGGCCACCATCCCTACCATTCCACTAGCTCGTCTTCACATGAGGATCACTCAGTGGACTCAGTGGGATCAGTCTCAGGATGACCTGGAGCATGAGGTCTTGGTGTCAGATCCAATGATCAGGGACTTACAATGGTGGACAGTTTCAGAGCACCTCAGTCAGGGGACCCCGTTCTGTACCACCTCACCCACCCAGACCTTAACGACAGATGTGTCAGGGGCAGGCTGGGTTGCCCATCTCTGGTCTCACCAGACTCAGGGCAGTTGGTCTCAGGTTGAACAAAGACTTCATATAAATATCCTCAAGCTGAGGGCAGTCCTCTGTGTCCTCTAGGCTCTCCTCCCAGTGGTTCTTCCCGGTTACCTCCTTGTTCAATCAGACATGTGTGCTGTCTGGTACCTCAACAAACAGGGGGGTACTCATTCCTATCCCCTCTGCAGGGAAGCAATGATAGTCTGGTAATGGGCGTCTCAGCGCAGTTTCCATCTGACGGCTATTCACGTGCCAGGGATAGAGAACACTCTCGCGGATGCATTAAGTCGCTTGTCAGCCAAGTCTCATGAGTGGGAACTTGACCAGGTTATGCTAAACGACATCTTCCAGCATTGCGGGACCCCTCAAATAGACCTCTTCGCCTCTCTCAATAATGCCAAGCTTCCCATCTTCTGCTCACTCGCTCCAGGATGAGATATTGTTTTTTCAGGATGTGCTGTTTCTGTGGTGGAAGGACAAATTAGTTTACGCCTTCCCTCCAGTCCTTCTGATCCTGAGAGTGCTCAACAAGCTAAGGTCAGGTGGAGCGCAAATGATATCCTCATCGTTCCTTTCTAGCCAAGGCAAACCGGGTTCTCTGTTCTGCAGCAGTTTTCTGAGGAACCTCCTCTTCCTCTATAACTGTTGCAGCACTTACTGACCCAAGAGTGGGGAACCCTGGTCCATCCAGGCCTCAGATCTCTTCACCTTCATGCGTGGCTCCTTCAGACATAGCTAAAGCCCATTTTGGAGTTTGCCCTGCGGTAGCAGACATCCTGGTGGAGGCCAGAAAGCCTTCCACGAGGTCCACTTATGCCATAAAGTGGAAACGCTTCACCATCTGGGTGGGTTCTAAAAATCTAGAACCCTTTTTTTGCCCAGCCACTAAGGTTCTGGACTACCTTAGGCACTTATATGATTTGGGCCTTATTTACTCACCTGTGAAAGTACATATGGTGGCTATTTTGGCCTGCCACATCCTTTTTGAGAACAGGACATTTGCCTAACTAGAAGTCTCTCTGACTTTTCTGTGAGGGGTCCTGCACCTAAGACCCCCAATCTGCCACACTGCTACCCCCTTGGAACCTAAACTTCATTCTAGGAGAAGATTACCCTCTCTCCCTTTGAACCTGCAGTGGAGGCAGAACTAAAGTGTCTTTCTTGGAAGACATTATTTCTGGTGGCCATTACCTCAGCTCGGAGGATTTCAGAGCTGCAAGCCCTGATGTGCAAAATCCCCTATTTGATTTTCCACAAGGATAGGGTGACCATGCGTACTAACCAAAATTTCTTCCAAAAGTGGTGGCTGAATCTATTGTGAATCAGTCCACTGAGCTCCTGTCATTTTTCACTGAGCATTCCAGTCAAGGAGAGTACCTTCTGCATACCCTGGATGTACATAGAATTCTAAGATACTACACTCACAGGACGAAGGATCTCAGAAAAAACAGACCAACTCTTTGTGTCCTTTGCTTGCAAGAGAGAAGGCAATCCTGTTTCCAAACAATGCCTTTCTAGATGGTTGGCCAATTGTATCACTTTCTTTTACGACAAGTATCACAAGACCCTCCCGAGTCAGGTCAAAGGCCACTCCACAAGAGGAGTCACGGCCTCAGCTGCTTGTTTTAAGAATGTGTCAGCGGCTGAAATCTGTGTAGTCGCAACTTGGACTTCTGTCCATATCTTCAAGAAACATTATAGTTTAGACATTGCCTCTCACCACAGAGCAGGCTTCAGGCTAGCTGTTCTGCAGGGACTCTTTTTGTGATCCCTGTCTTGAAGCTCAGCCTATTGTGGATGGGGTTTCCTCCTTCCACTTTTTTTATTGTTCCAGACTGCTTGGGACTCAGTCCTACTTGTGAATACCTACTGCAAGAGCCTTCTTGAAGTAAGATAGTATAGTTACGTAAGAAATTACCAACAGTAGATCTTCGAGAGAGGCTCTTGCAGCAGGTATTACCTTCCCTTCCTCCAACCTCTCAATTTCCTCTGTTCTGGATATGGGATCATCTCCTCTTCTCTTCTGTCAGACCTTTGGCTCTTGGCAGGAAAGAACTGGAGGGCTGGTGTCGGGACCACCCCTTTATACCGACATCAGCTGATGCTGGTCACCTGATGTGGGGGGTGGTCCCCGCCAGAGACTGCTAGCTAGAGATTATTCAATGGGGTCCTGACACCTGGCAGCTTAGTCCTACTTGTGAATACCTACTGCAAGAGCCTCTCTCGAAGATCTACTGTTACGGTAAGTTCTTATGTAACTGCACTTTGTTATCCCTCTGTACAGACAGTTGGTGAGACCCCATTCTGGAGTACTGTGTCCAGTTCTGGAGACCCCATCTCCACAAGGAAATAGACAGGATGGAGGCAGTCCAGGGGAGGGCAACTAAAATGGTGCTGGGTCTGCAAGGGAAGCCATAAGAGGAGAGTCTAAAGGAGCTTAATATGTATATCATTGAGGAAAGGAGGGAGACAGGGGACATGATAGAAACTTTTAAGTACCTCAGTGGAATCAGCAAAGTCCAAGAGGGTAGCATCTTTCAGAAAAAGAGATTTGCAGGAACAAGGGGACAGAATTTGAAGATGGGGGGGGGACAGCTCAGAGGCAATGTGAGGAAGTATTTTTTTTCACAGAGAGGGTGGTGGATGCAAGGAACCACCTTTCTGAGGAGTTTGTGGGGTCTAAAACTGTATGAGAATTCAAGAATGCATTGGACAGACATAAGGCAATTCTTGTGGGGGGGGGATAGGAAGAGGTAGGCTGTTGGTTAACTAGGAACTGCAACTTATCTAGTAAGTAGGGAAATAGGCAGACTAGGTGGGCCAAGTGGTCCTTGTATGCCATCAAAGTCTATATTCTATGTTTTTCTCTCATTTTGTGAAATCTGCCTTGTCTGTGTAGTACATTAAACACACACTATTTTCCTCACCTACCTAAAACATAAGTCTATCTTCTTGAAAAGCGCCCACCTGCTCTACTGCCTGTAGGTAATGAAAATGAATGAAGTACCTCTAGACTGCTCAGTCTTGTGCATGTAACGCTACCACCAGTGCTCACGCTGAACAGTCATTTTAAACACAGGCAGCGATACCCCACCCCACCCATGTCCTGCTCCCACTCAGCGGTATTTTTTAATTATCCACCTGATTTTTTAAATTAAAAGAGCAACTGAAACAGAGCACTCCACACTTAGTTCCCATATGATCCTAGAGGACAGCACCAAGGTACTCCCCCACTAGCTCGCCAGTTGCAAGTAAAATACAGCCCCCCCCAAAAAAAATGCTGTATTTCAGTGTTGAAAACTGGAAAGTTAACTTAGTGCTCTGTAGTGTCTTCACTGCTCCTTAGTCACATGTACCTAAACAGGGAACAAGTAATCACACTTCTGTTCAAGCAGTCCTCAGCATGGTACTGTGCTGATCACTTCAGTGCTACTGTAATATATGCGGGGAGGGGATCACAGAGTATCCTTGGCATCAAAGCACCAATGTAAAGCAGCTGCAGCAACATAGACCTGGCACAAAAGTGGGCTAAAAAAAATTTAAAAACTGTAGCACACTCTGCTGGCAAGGGCGCCAGTACAAGGACTATTTTTCAAGAAAATTTATTTCTATTCCTTTTACTAAAGTTTTACCTCATTTTAACATTTTTATTTTAATTGTTTTTAAAAAGTCACATATAACCCATTTTCTAAGTGCAGTAATACCCTCCTGTGTGGTGGTTTTAGGCTATACCAGATCTTCCATGGGCTATAAGGGCATCTGCCTGTGGCGTCAGGTCTCTTTATGCCCCAGGGCAGTCCGGTATAGCCCAGTAGTGCCCACCATGTTGAGCAGTATTGCTTACATATACACACCCTAGGATGGGTATATAGTATCTTTATCCATTAATATATTAATTTGAAATCCTATATTTAGCAAAAACTTGAAATATATGCATCCAAGATACACAGTCAAATGCTTTTTCCATGTCCAGGGAGACCGAAACCACAGGGATATCAGTAACCCTAGATATAGCAGATGACTTAGCTTACAAAGGTGATCTGGTGAGACTCTTCCCATCATAAATCCAGCCAGATCATGTCCTTTAAGACAGTCCCAGACCAGATTGGACCAAGAGAGTCTATTTATGAGGTATATTAGCCTGCAGTTCCCTAGCCTGGTATGCTCCTCCCACAGTTTCGGGATTAAGGTAATTAGTTCTTCAGTGAGGGTCTTCTGTCATACCCTTTCGACGTAAGTGTGAAACCACCCTGCAAATGGGGGTTCCCAAAAGTCTTCCAGGAGCTTGCCTGAATGCTCCAAGTCTGGAGGTGTTCAGCATCTGAGCTGTTTAAATGTGGTTCCAAGTGGGGTTATTTGAGCCTCCACGTACTGTTACTTTAAGAGCTGTCTGCCTGCAGACATAATTAATTTGGATGGGGGTCTGTGTGTTTCCTTGCTTGAGTCCTGATTGAGCTACTGCCAAATCACTCTGTTTCTCCCATCGCTAAAAGTGCAGAGGGAGCTCTTTCAAAAGGTGTAACTGTCTGCTGGTAATCTGTTAGAGTGATAATGAAAATACAGTTTGTCTAACCTGCTTTCCCTTCAGCAAGGACTGTGTGGTGTAACTCTTTCATTTTAGTCCCGGACTGCCGAGTGCGACCAATCAATAAGTGAGAGCCCTAAGATGAAGACTGCTTGGGTCAACCAGAAAAAGGACTACAAGCTGGGGCTTGCTCAAAAGGGGGCTGGATGGAAGAAGCCTCTGGGTAATGTAGTTTTGGAACCCTTGGTACCTTTTTTCACCAATAGAGGGAGCCTGTAGTGACTGACAAGGAGGATCAGCCAACTGGAACCTTTGGAATTTGGAGGAAATGCCCTGCTCTGTTACTGGAAAGCTGAGATCAGTTGTGACAGTGAAGAGAGAAGGAGCTCTGTGCTTCTGTGGTGTATAGTTTTGCGTGGGAAGCGCATGTGAGGCCCTGAGTTTCGGCCTGCAGCCGTTGTGAGTGCCAGTTTGGACTGAATCCAAGTTGTGAGGAGAAAGAAGTACCAGAAGTGTGGAAACCAGGCTCACCCTGAAGAAGACTGGAGAAATTGCTGAATTGTGCTCAGTCTGTCAAGAACTGAAGCTGCTGTGTGTGCTTCCGGGTATTTTGCACTAAGTGCGATCGGGATCGAGGAGCAGCATGCCTGGTATAGTACTTTCCTTTTACATATGAATGTGTGTAGTGCTTGTGGGGAATTGTTATTTCCAATCCCCTGTGCTGTGTGCTGTGTGTTGAAGCTGGAAGCAAACCCCAGCTTGTCTTGGACTAAATCTGTTTGCTACAAATTGCAGTGGGATCCAGTCACAAGGACCTTGTCTCCATGCCCTGTTGTTTCTGACAATCCAGAAGAACATCCACCATCCAGTTCTCAGCTTGGGTATTGTAAGTAGAAATCAGGGTATTCCCCCGCAGCCTGTTTTCAATCACAAGTGTGTCATCTAATTCTTGTTGTTTCTTTGCTTCATGGACTGAGCCATCCAGTTCCGGATTACAATTGGGTGTTGTGCATATATTTTCTTCTACAGGGCCCTATACATCCGCACCTGACGGCCAACCCCGGGCAACTGACCTGGCTAGCCCCTCCCCAACCTGGGTACCCAGAGTGTGACTTTTCAGACCCTGTATGTGTGCACAGTACTGTGATTTAATGCCACCATTTAACCTGATTTCCCCCTCCCATGTTACTGTCCCCTAAATAAATCATATTTGTTGTTGTTATACTATATACTGTCTGTGGTGTTGTTACTTATGGAAACAGTATTGTATTTCGCTGTGTGTGTTGTTTAACCTTATTTTACAGGGGGTCCTCAGAGACGTGCTGCAGAATCAGTCTCGAGGGTAAGTGGTGCTTTATGAGTGAAAAGTGTGTATACGTGGGGTATTGGGGCTGTAACTCCTGTGTACTATGTGAGCCACTAGAGGGAACCAAAGGGGGTCACGGTGTTCAGAGGGCTGTGATCAAGCTAGTCTAACTACTAGAAACCCTGACCTCTGGGTGGAGGCACCCACCATAGAACCTAGGCCCCTCAACCTGTCAGTAGTCAAGCAGGCAGGGGTAGTAGCGCTTGGGATACAAGTGGTTTAACATTTCATTGATTATAAGTAAGGCTGTAAGTAATTTCCGGCACACAGTGAATTGATGATTTCCGTATAATCACACTGTCATTGTGACCCCACCTCCCCCACTGTGAAATAAGCATTGTAACTTCAATCCATTAACAAATCACTCATTTTATTGTTATTTGTTATTTTTTGAAGAAGGTACATTCTAGTACTAACCAAATTTATTTTGATAAAGATTATGCCCTGCTGACTATGAAAATGAGCTGAGAGAAAATCCTGCTGTTTCCAAGCCTACATCAGCACAAGCTGAAGTTCCAAATGGCCTATGTAGCCCAGCTTATCATTCAGTACCTTGAGGGCCAATAGACTTAAATGACTGCAGTGGATGCGTTCCAGGACTGGAAGCAGCATGGTACTGCAGTTAGTCCACGCAAGCAGTAGACTATGTACCCAGTGGATAGGGGGACCAGGAGTAGGTTGAATTCCACAGATTCAGAGCTCTGCCAACATGCTCAGGACACCCTTCATTACATAATTCAGCACCTGCAGCAGCTCACGAAAAACAATTTATGAAGACAAACTTGCTTTTTTTTTTATTTATGTGATTACCTGATGATGGAGCAAGTGAGGGAGGGTGGAGCGACAGGTTGAGGGTGTTCGACTCTGCGCCCACTGGCACATTTATTTTAATTGGTGTTGGATGGGGAGGGGGCTTGCATTTATCACTGGGGTTTATTCCACGTCATCACTGTTTCAGGCATTTCCTTTTTACTGCACATACCCTTTAAGCAGTGTTGTCTGCCTGACTAGAAATCGGCCTGGGTTTGGACCGAAAAGTTGAGGGCAGAAGTGTCCCCATTTATTCTGTGAAATAATGCTATTTTTTCCATGCAGAAGCCATTATTTCTCATGATAAAATTACAAGCCTAATTATTAGGCTACCTCTACAAAAAAACTTAAAAATCTGGGTAAAACCATTTGGTCCCTGAGTTTTATCTAACATCAGATCCTTAATTGCTTGAGTTGATTCCACTGTTGTTACCTCATTTTGAAGAAGGCATTGCTGCAGTGGTGACAAGTGCAGAAGTCATACATCCAACAGTTAATTAGGTTTTTCTTGACTGGATGGTTGAGTTTGAAATGAAATTTTCTTTATATTTTTTTATTTTATTTTACTTTTATTTACTTGTATTATTTATTTAGTTTGTGTTCAGGATTGTTAATTTTATGAGCTACAGGTTGCAAAATTAGATTAAGTAAAAGGGGACCGGTTTCCAGAAAGCTTGTGTGGGGGCTACTGAGTGGCAGACAGGACAGTGACTTCAAGGGGATGGGGCCAGAGACAAATGCAAAAGTGGAGCCACACTCCAGTTTACATCAGCTGGATTCTTGGGTCTTTATCCTGTCTTCCAACACATCCTGAAGGGGGAATTCCAGCTTCGAGCCCCATTGCACATGCCCTCCTTGAACTTGAGCCACCTGTTTTGTCTCCACTGTTCTAGTGTCCGTAATGATGTCAGAGGATGGGGTCAGAGACAGACTTTAAAGTGAAGCCGCTCCTGTGGCTGTCCATGGAGTGGGTCTGTCCATGAGTGGCTTCCGCAGAAGTGGTGGCAGTCACTCTTGTGAGTCTCATAAGGGAGGCTGACAGAGAAGCTTTTTAAATATTCTCTCTGTCTTGTCACAAGGCATGTCTTTCGAATATGCCATTCCTGGGAATCTAATATTTGATCCAGAGCTGGAGGCCATCATCAAGCAGGTGTTGGATTCCAAACTGGACCTTCCACAAGATAAGCCTGTGAGCAGACACCCTTTTCATGAGGCATAGCAGTACAGCTCAGTTCATTGCTCCAGTGTCTCTCAGAGTAAGGCAAAAAATTCCCCCAACCAAGGATCCTTTTGTTCCAACAGAGGGGGCAGAGGCACAGAAGAAATCATTGAGACAGCAGAGATCATAGAGGCAGTTAGTGATACTATAACCTGGCCCATACCCGATCCACAGCATCTTCTGTGTTTAAGACTGTTGATCTTTGTGGAGCGGGGGATGGAAATCACCACAGACCAGTGGGTTTTGTATGTTATCCACAAGTGGTACTCCATCAAGTTACGAAGTCACCCAAAGTGAGACTTTTTCCTGTGATCTTCGCTGTCCCACATTCCTGCCAAATTATGGGCAGTACATAATGTCATGGCACATCTCAGAGACTGTAAGGCTATGCAACCCATTGTAGCTCCTCAAAAGGGTTCAGACTGTTACTCCATCTACTTCTTGATTCCCATGGAGACTGGGGGCTTCTGAGTTGCATTGGATTTCAAATGCCTCAAAAGATGGATCGAGTCCACCCCCTGTAAAATGGAAATGCTACAATGCACCATAGCAGTGGTACACTGGGGGATTTCCAGGCATCCCTGGCCCTTCAACACCCATATCTTGATACCTTCAGTCATCAGTTACAGTTTTTGACTTTTGTGTTCAAGGTAAATGTTTTGAGTACATAGAAATGCCTTTTGGTTTATTCACTTCACCAAAGGTGTTCACAAAGGTCATAACGGTGCTAGCAGCACACTGCAGAGAGAAAGGCATACATGTTCTTTCCTATCTAGATGACTGGTTCATCTAAGCACAGTCATTGGCAGAAGCATAAACAGCAGTTTACAAGGTCTTCAGAACATTACATCACCACAGCTGGATAATAAAAAACAGCAGGAGCACACTGCAACCAGCACAGTGCATTCAGCAACTGAGGGTGCTGTTCTACAAAGCCAGAGCCATGGTGTCTCTCACAGCAAACAGAATGTGGACCATTGTCAGGGTTGCAAAGGCTCTGACATGACACAATCCTGCTGTACAGCAATTTAAGGAAAGTCTTGCACATGCTGTGTTGCATGGCAGCATGCATCAACTTGTTACAGTGGGCCAGGCTTCTCTCTCATCATCTTCAACTCCACCTTCTGTGCCTGTGGAATCTGTAGATAATGTCCCTGTTGGGCAATATCTCTCTGACCCAATCAGTGAGCATAATTTGCTCCCTTTACAAACTGGTTCTGGAAGTCTGAAGTGAAGTATTCTGTGTCCTAGTGCTGAACTTCAAACTTTCAGAGGCAGCTTCGTAAAGGAGCCAAAATAATGCAACACCATCTTCTGCAGTATTTAGTCTGGGAAAGAAAACCACAGCAAATCACTAAAAATGAAGTAGGTATTTAGTTTTTTTTCACTTTATCTTTTTATTGAAATTTGAGGGTTTCCTTGTCAAAATAACAAATACAAAATAGCGAATGCCAAAGCACATAACAGTTACTACCTGTTCTTTCAACAGTTGTTCTTGGCATGATCACTTGATACATATGCAGAGAAGGTAGGGCAGGGCCCACAGCTCAGCATCATGGACACAGGAGGGAGGGAGGTGAGCACTATTCCCTTCACAAAAGAAAGGGTCCTACAAGAGTTTGCTAAGCTCAGGGTGGATAAGGCAATGGGACCTAATGGCATACATCCCAGGGTGCTTAAGGAGCTAAAGGAGGAACTAGCAGAGCCACTAGCAGAACCGTTTAGTGAGTCTCTGAGCACAGGAGAGGTCCCAGAAGACTAGAGAAGGGCTCATGTGATCCCGCTCCACAAGAGTGGTAGCAAGGAGGAGGCGGGGAACTACAGACCGGTCAGTCTTACCTCAGTAGTGGGCAAGATTATGGAGGCACTCCTTAAGGAAAGGATAGTGCAACACCTGGAATCCATAGGGGCACAGGATCCAAGACAGCATGGGTTTACAAAAGGAAGGTCCTGTCAAACTAATCTCATAGATTTCTTTGACTGGGTAACCAGAGTGGTGGAGCCAAGGGGAGCAGTTGATGTCGCCTACATTGACTTCAGCAAAGCTTTGACACTGTTCCACATAGAAGATTGATAAATAAGCTGGGTAGGCTCGGGTGGGTCAGAAGTTGGTCAACTGGGTGGCAAAGTGGTTGATGGGCAGAAAACAGAGAGTGATGGTAAATGGTATACAGTCAGAAGAGATGCAAGTCACAAGTGGGGTACCTCAGGGATCAGTCCTGGGGCCAGTCCTTTTCAACATCTTCATTAGTGACCTTGCAGATGGACTAGAGGGTAAGGCTTGTCTGTTTTCAGATGACACCAAGATCTGCAACAGAGTAGATGATCCTGATGGGGTGGGCAGAATGAGAAGAGATCCGGATAAACTAGCAAAATGGTCAGAAGAGTGGCAACTGTGATTTAATGCAAAGAAGTGCAAAATCATGCACATAAGGGAGAGAAACCCTGAAGCCACCTATAGGCTGGGAGGGGAGTTGCTAGCAGTCACAAAGGAAGAAAGAGACTTGGGCATCATCATCACTGATGACCTGAAATCATCCAAGCAGACCTCTAAAGCAGTAGGTAAGGCTAGGGGGTGTTAGGGTGTATTAGTAGGGTATCACAAGTCATAAGAGGAGGTAATAATCCCTCTTTACAAGACACTGGTTGAGCCCCATCTGGAGTACTGCATGCAGTATTGAGCCACACCTTCACAAGGACATTAACAAATTGAGGCAGTCCGAGAAGGGCAGCAAAATGGTGCAGGGACTGCATTAGAAGACATATGAGGACAGATTAACAGAGCTCAATATGTATACCCTTGAGCAAAGGAGGAGAGGTGATATGATCGGGCATTCAAATACCTTAAGGGCATTAACAAGGTGAAAGAGTCTAACATGTTTAAATATAAGAAAATAGCAGGACAAGAGGACACAGCATGAGATTAGAGGAGGCCGATTAAGGGAATGAGGAAATTCTTTTCACAGAAAAGGTGGTGGATGCATGGAATGGATTACCACAAGAAGTGGTGGCTATGAATAAAGTGCAGGGCTTCAAACAGGCATGGGATAGGCATAAGGGAGCAATACAAATGACTATGAATAGATAGGCCACTGACAGAGCAAATGCTGATGGCACATTTATATGGCAGAAAAAGAAATGGGCAGACTGGATGGGCCTTGCAGTCCTTATCTGCCGTCAACTTCTATGTTTCTATGTTTCTGTGTGAGGGGATGTGCCCCCCACACTCCCCCATCTTAAATATTCTAATATCACACCGCTCATTGATAGTGGAGAGAATGACATATTCAGAACAATGTAACTATGAGTCACTGTTTTGTGTCATTCATTATTCTAACATTCACTATTTTGCATTCACTATTATCACGGGATACCAATTTGAGTATATAAGGAAGCACACATTTTATGCAGTAGAAGAATATCCCTCATATAAGGTATAAAATATCACTTAAACACAGTATTTAGGGTAAACATATTGGAGAAGCCATATATACATGTATTGATAATAAAACACAAACCTAAACAGGTTACAAGTGGAGAGCAGAAGGGTTACAATCAATAGAGTATTGTAGAATCAGAAATGGCAACAATGTACAAAATAAATGCTAGGGCAGGCTATGGCAATGCATCCAGTAAATTGCAAAAAGCGATAAATGTGATAATACGAACAATGGTCGGCACTGGAAAGGTAAAGATAAGAGAAAAGTGTGCAAGGAAAGAAAGAAGAGAAAAAAGCAAGCAAGGAGGGAAGGAGAGAGGGAGAAAATGAAGAAGAAGGGAAAAAGGAGATATCTGTGTACAGAAGTTTCAGGAAAACCTAATCTGAGAGCAAAATAAGAAAGAGGGCTAAATATCCCTAAGAATTATGGTTTAGAAGAATTAGGTTTGATGTACTTGGAGTAATCCTGCCAACATCTGTCACATACAGTGAGTCAATTATGAGTAACATGAGATAATCAGTCAAGAGAGGAATACTGAGAAAGGCTTTGAAGAACATCTGAAAGAGAAGGCACCCGAGTTGATTTCCATTTCATAAGAATCAGACATTTGACCAGAAGAGAAAGTATGTTTAGCCATCTAGCCATGTGAGAGGAGAGAGCTGTTGGGCATAAAGATTCCTAGAAGGAATAGCTTGGGGTCAAAAGGTAGTTGGTGTCCTGTTACTCTGGAGGCAGGTAAATGGACTTTATGCCAGATCTTATTAATAGGAGCACATGACCACAAGATATGAAGTAGATCCTGTAGGCCAAATTACAGCACCAGCAGTTATTATTTAATAGATCCATTTGTTGAAGCACAGAGGGGCTTGTATACCAAAGATGTAGGATTTTAGTTTGTGTTAAAGAAGTGCTGGTATCTTTAAAGGTATTATGAGCAAGACACCAACAATTACTTTATTGTGCATCTGAAATATTGTAGTTAAGAAGAGTACTTCATTTTTTGGGCCTGTATAGACTGATCAGGCAGATTATCAATAATGTCTTTGTTAGTGGAGCTATTCAATTTTACTGATAAATTTGTCCAGTGCGAGATGTATGGGTTTAGAAGAGTATGCTTATACACTAAACTAGAGAGTTATAAGCTGCTCGAATTTGTAAAAACTTTCAGAAGTCCTGTTTAGGAAGTTTCCATGTAGCCTGTAAGTCCGAGAATGATCTAAGGGTGAGTGAATGCTGGTCCACGATATCTCCAAGAAAGAAAATGCCTTTGTTCCGCTATGTATGACATAAAATTGGATGATCTTCTAGAGTGAGCAGTGGATTGCCCCATAAGGGGACATAAAGCCAGGTTGTTGGATTGGATTTCAGGAATTTGTAGGTTAGTTTCCAATAAAGAACAGAGGGTGATATAGTTGGGTGAGATTTTAGTTTAGAGGAAATGGGATTAAAAATGAAGGAAGTAGGAACTCCTCCTGGGCACAATGCAGATTCCATTGCAACCCATAGTGGCGAGTGAGGGGAGGGTTTCTGAAACTATTTAATGGTTTGGGCCATTCAAAAAGCCCAGAAGTAGCCTTTGAACCAGGGGAGTCCAAATCCCCCTTTTTTCCAATGTGATCAGAGTTTGTTGCAGTTAAATCTCAGTGGTTTCCCATCCCTGATAAAGTTGCCTATTAATTTATCAATTTTAGCAAAAAAAGGAGGAGGGTAAGACTAAATTAATATTGGCAAAGAGGTAAAGAATCTTGGAAGATATGGACATCTTGATGGCTGTGATTTTCCCCATGAAGAAGAGATTAAGAAGTTTCCATCTGTCCAGAATTGTTTTGATGTTATCTAGCAAGGGGTTAATGTCCCATATCTTCCCTAAGTTACTAGTAATTTTGATTACTATATATGTTATACCCTGTGGTGACCAACGGAATCCAAGAGGTATGTTCATAAAGGCTTTACAGAGGTCGTTAAGGGACAGAGTTCGTGCTTTGCCATAATTCAAAACAAGGTCAGAAATGTTAGTAAAATTATTAAGTAAATCAACCAACAGGGGCCCAGCCTCATTCAGGTTTTCGAGTAAGATTAAGAGGTCATCTTTGTAGGGGAGAGAGAGAGACATATCTTAAGGATTGCCCACAGGTATGTCCATAATGCCAGAAGATTGATGTAAACAAGCAGTCAGGGGCTCCACGGCTAAAATAAACAGGGGAGGTGATAGGGGACAGCCTTGTTTAGTTTTCCTTGCTAGATGAAAGTAGGAGGAAAGGGTGCAATTAGTAAGCACTTTAGCAACAGGGGAATTATATAATAGCTTGATCCAGGAGCAAAAGGTATGAGAAATACTGAAATGAGATAAAACTTGATGAAGGTAGTCCCAGTTTAAGGAATCAAAGGCCTTCTCGAAATCAATAGCTGTGGCTGCAGCTAGTGTCTTGAGGGATTTGGCTTTGTGAATTAGATTAAATAAGGAACATAGGTGATCGGAACCAGATCTATGCTCAATAAAATCAGCTTGTAAACGATGAGGTAGCTTGGGAATCGAGGATTCAAGTCAAGAAGTTAGAAGTTTAGCAAATATCTTTCCATCCGTGTTTAATAAAGAGATGGGCCTGTAACTTGAGGGGTGAGTGGGGTCTTTTTCTTTCTTTGGGATTAGGGTTATGATTGCTTCGGTGCAAGATGGGAGAAGCTTGCCAGTACTGGAAGCTTCTAGATAAACATTAATAAGAAGGGGACATAAGGTGTCGGAAAACATTTTATAGAAACTGACAGGGAATCCTCACTTCCATGGTATTTGCCAGATTTCAAGGAAGACAAAGCTTTCTGGATTTCCTGAAGCGAGAAGGGTTCATCTAAAGAATTTGTTTCAAGAGTAGAAAGATGAGGAAGATGTAACAATTTAAGGAACTGCTGAATTTGTAAAGTAGATGGAAGGTCTGTGTTAAAGTATAATTTTTGCTAAAAGGTTTTCATGATACAGTTTATAGAGGGGTTGGAGTGAATTGTACCATGTTCATCTTTTAGGCACTGGATATGTCATTCCATCTGTTGTGCTTTGAGCTGGTAAGAGAAGAGTTTTCCGTTTTTATTGCTGTGTTCCCAAAACTTATATTTTAGTATAAACAAGGCCAGTTTGGTTTTACAAGTATTTAATGCGTTTATTTTGACTCTGAGTTGAAGAATTTCAGGATGAAGTTGAGAATCAGGACAGAGCTCCATAGAGGAAAAGTATAAATTTTCTTTAGCCTTAAGAGATTTTTCCAAACCAGCCAGTTGTTGTTCCCTTACTGTTTTCCTATGTGCAGCATAACTGATAATTTTCCTTCGAATCATAGCTTTAAGAGTTTCCCATACAGAGGCCATAGAAGATTCAGTTGGGGTATTGTGAAAGAGGAACTCCTGAATTTGTGCTTTGATCATGGGTAAGAAATTGGGATCCCTGAGAAGTAGAAGGTCCAGCCACCAGTAAGAAGATTTAGGTGCTAATGGGCCCCCCAAAAGTTGCAGTTGGACAGGGGCATGGTCCAAGATTATAATGGGAGAGATGACTGAATCAATAGTTATTTCCATTATAACAGGAGAGGCTAACCAGTAGTTGAGTCTACTGTATGTCTTGTGTAGAAAGGAGTAAAAAGTAAATTCTCGACTGCAGGGTTGAAGAGGTGCCATACATGAGCTAATCCAACATCTTGCATTAGTAATGAGAGGACTTTAATACTTCTAGAGTGGGCATCTATAGTGGAGCTACTTCTGTCAATGCTGGCTTCTATAGCTAAGATCCCTTCTGAGAATAACTGGTGTATTATCAGTGTTAAAGGAAAGAATCTGTTGAGCTAAATTGTGAAAAAACTCCAGGTAACTGGAGTTGAGTGCATAGACATTATCAAGCAGGAGAAGATCAGAAGTTGATATTCAATTTAACCATCACCCATTTGCCATCAGTGTTGGAAAGGGAGTTTACAAAGGGCCATTTGAGACTCTTATGAATAAAAATAGCAACTTCTCTCTTTTTTTTGAAGTATGGGATGATTCATAGATCTGACCGACCTAATCTTTCTTAAGTCTATGAAAATCCTCTGCTAATAATTTTGTTTCCTGAAGGAAAGCAATTTGTGTTTTATGTTTTATGAGATGTGAAAAAATTTGCTTTCGCTTACAAAGAGAATTAAGTCCCTTCACATTCCATGTATATAAAAGTAAGTCACTCATTGTCGGTGTTAAAGAAAGGGAATAACTGTTGGAATGTGAAGGGACAAATAAATGAGGCAGAGGATGATCAGAATACAGTATAGTGAGTTTACATATATACAGAGAGTGGCAGGAACATTCAAGCCAAAAATAGTGAAATATATGATACATGAGCGGCATAGATGTCATATTAAAGTTAGAATAGAGAAGGGAAAGAATAGAAGTCATTAATAACAACAGCAATACTAGTAAGCTAAATAACAAAGAAAACGTTTTACAGGTGTGAGGAGATACGAGTCGACCAGCTGACAAAGCGACTCTGTCACCAAACTCTGGGGCATTGATGTAGGGAGGAGAATAGGGAGGACCGGTAATAAATATCGGCCCAAACCTAAGTCTGATCCCAGTAATAAAGTAAATATTCCTGATAAGCAAAACTAAAAGGAAATAATATCTAGAAAGGCAGGGACTGTAATAACCTCAGCTTAATTCTAAGCTAACAGGACAAAGTATAAGGATAAAGTTAAACACAATAACTTATTTATAACCATTAGTAGTAATAGTACAAGATATACCAACTCAAAATAATAGTAAATGAAAGAACCATATACAAGATGCCAGTATAGCCTAGACATAGAGTGAAGAATTCAGGGAGCCAGGTGTTCTGCAAATGAACAAATGTAAAAGGAAAAGTAGATCATTACTACATTAGAGTAACTCTGAGTATACTTCCCAGTGCAACAGAATACAGTATTGGTGGGAGGGGGGGAGGCCAATTTAAGCCCTTATGCCCTGAGCCAGATGCAAATCAGGATTCTATGGGGAAGTATAGGCTTCAGTGATAACTGTGGACAGAGGAGACAGTCATATTAAAGGTAAGCTCCGATTACTCGGAAATTGCCAAAATAGGTGTTCTATGGGCTGACTAGGTCTAAAAGACTAGCTCAGTGATCCCCAAAACAGGAGGGACCACACAACAGTGAATCTCTATAATATCTGTAGGCTTCAGGTACAATAATGGGCATAAGGAAGATGTAGATTGACAATTCTTTGCAACAGTACACCAAATATAGCCCACCTCTTTGAGTGCTAATGATAGTTCCATATTGTAAACAGGAGGTAGTAAGAATAATGGAGCGTAGGGAAGGAGATGGATTAAATGTAGGTGCCAATAATACTTAAGAACCTGTCATCAGGAGAGAGAAGGGGTAAATTGCATTGTAATATATGATAATTCACATATGAAAAAAGAAAAGGCAATAATCAAGATGCATACTGATTGAAGATATGCAGCTGAACAGCCCAAAGACTATAAACCTGATGCACTGCTAAATTGGAGAGTAAAAGGCTAGATATCGAGAGCCTGTCTAGTGAGGTAATGTATAAGATCTAACATTAAAATAATGGCTTAGAGAAATGTTGCTGATATACCTAAGTTCCCTTGAAGACCTTTAAGCTGCTCATTTAAACATTACAATAAAAAGTAAATTGATCATGCCATGATGAAACATAGAAACACAGAATTTGACAGCAGTTAAGGACCGTTTGGCCCACCCAGTCTGCCAATTTCTCTACCTAAGGGATAAGCTGCAGATCCTAGTTAACCAGCAGCCTACTTCTTTCTACCCCCACCCCCTAGAATAGCCTTATGACTGTCTCACACATGCTTGAATTCATCCACTGTTTTGACTCCACAACCTCCTCCTGAAGGTTGTTCCATGCATCCATAACCCTCACTGTGAAAAAATACTTCCTTACATTACCTCTGAGCCGCCCTCCCATCTTCAAATTGTGCCCCCTTGTTCTTGCACACCTCTCTTTTTGAAAGATGCTACCCTCTTGGACTTTGTTGATTCCCTTGAGGTACTTGAAAGTTTCTATCATGTCCCCCATCTCCCTCCTTTCCTCGAGGCTATACATATTAAGCTCCTTTAGTCTCTCTCCATATGTCTTCTGGTGCAGACCCTGCACCATTTTAGTTGCCCTCCGCTGGACAGCTTCCATCTTGTCTTATCCCACCCCTCCACCCAAAGCCAGTTCTTCTTTTATAGCCACTGGATTTGACTGTCAACAGGAATGTCCTGTTTGCAGTAGGAAGGAAAGGATCATAGAGAAACATAGGTTTTGTCAACCCTAAAGTAAGAAAAGTAGCTCACCCCCCCCCCCAGCTGCTGGTGGTCTGATATTGAGCAAGGAAGAAGGAGGCTACTGAAGAAGATAGGAAGTTGCTGTCCCAAAACAGGAAGGGTGAGAGTTATAAGGAGAGGAGAGAATAAACATCCTGAGAAACAGTAGAGAGGACACGAAATAAGACATGATAGGAGTGGTGCAGTGCAATGGCTATGGGGTGGCAGTTTTCCGGGAGACATTCTGGAGGCTGCGATGCTGCCCTATTTGTAGGCACCTCTCTGGTCTGAGAGAGGAGGTTGCCCATCTCCAGGCTGACCTGGCTAGGATTCGTGAAACCTCCTCCCCCACCTAGGGATCACCAGAGCCAATGCCACTACCTCAGAGGTTGCCAAGAAAGAGTAGAGGCTGGACCAGGGTGGGCTCAAGGAGGGAGAGGGTGGTGGAACAGAGTTGTATCCCTCCAGCTGTACCTCTCCACTGTTCATTCACTCTTCTGGTGGATAGTGGTTCCTTTATGGAGGCACCTGCAGTGAAGACCAAGGAGGATGCTGGGAACCTTCACAAAGGAGACCCACAGGAGGGTGGCATAGGACCCCACAGGGGAAGGAAACAACCCTGGTGGGGACCCAATCATTAGGGGGTAGAAATGGGGAGGAAGTGGAGAGGAAGGTAAGGTGCCTTCCTGACGCCACGGCTTGGAGGACAGGGAAGCGAATCCTCAGGATCGTGGAAGGAGCTGCATGAGGAGGGAGCTGGATGTCATTGTCCACCTAGGGACAAATGACCTGGCTAGGAATGGGATCAGAGCAGTGCAAGAGAATTTGTAGAGTTGGGAAGGCCTAGACAAGTAGCGATATGGTAACCTCTCTCGAGGTGCTGTCTGTCTATGGCAAGGAGATGCTAGGCACTCTCACCAGGGAATTAAATGAGTGGTTGAAAAATTGTGGAGCTCAGGGTTTTGGCTTCATTGGGGACTGGGGAGCCACCTGGAGGGATGCAGACCTATACTGGTGCGATGGTCTGCATCTGTCCAGGGGGAACCAGGATCCTAGGTGAGAGGTTTAAATGCTTCATTGGCAAGCATTTAAACTAGCCAAGGGGGGAGGCACTGAAAAGGAGCAGGGAAATCCAAGCCTCCCCCCACAAAACATGGTGATTAGTGAGGTAAACACCAAGGTACAGAAGTTATTAGGGAGCAGAACATATTTAAATGTAAAAAAAAGCAAAGGCAGTAAGGACAGAAATGACGCTAAAAGGGGTAAGGCTATCAAAAAGTGGAGGGTGATGAGTACCAATGCCAGTAGTCTGTGTAACAAGCTCCCTGAACTAGTGGCCTTGATGGAAGAGGGTTGCCTGGATATTGTGGCAGTCACAGAAACATGGTACACAGAGAACCATGACTGGGATGTCAGCATACCAGGATACACAATCTACAGGAGGGACAGGGAGGGTAAAAGGAGGAGGAGGAGTAGCTCTCTATGTAAAGAAAGGGATCAAAGCAACAGGGAGCAGATGAGGCACTTTGGGTCACCCTGGAGACAGGAAATGGCACCACAATCCGCATGGGGGTTGTATACATTCCCCCATCTCAGGGGGAAGGAATGGACAAGGAAATGGTTGAAAGCTTTATTAGAATGGCAGAAAAAGGGGAGATATTGTTGATGGGGGACCTGAATATGCCAGATGTTAACTAGAGCACCTTTGCTACAGGCACATCCAAGAGCAGGGTCATTCTTGATGCCCTACAGGGGGCATGCCTCAGACAGCTAGTACTGGAACCCACTCAGGAGGGAGCAATCTTAGACCTGGTACTTTCAAATGGGGATGGAGAAAGAATCTCAGATTTAGAAGTGGGTAGCCATCTGGGAACAAGCGACCACCAAACAGTGTGGTTCACAGCAAACACAGCCATACAAAAGCAAGAGTACTAGACTTTAGGAGGGCTGACTTTGGGAAAATGAGAGAGTGCCTCAGAAAAGCACTAGCAAACAAGTAAGAAGGAGGGGTGGATGAACAATGGGGAGTGATCAAAACAGCCATCACAGAGGCTACAAGCCTTTTTGTAAAGCAAATCAATAAAACACAATGAAGGAAAACAATGCTATGGTTCACAAAAGAGGTGGCAGGGAAGGTTAAGGAGAAAAGGACAGCATTCAGGAAATATAAGGAAACACAGAAGGAGCAGGACAGAGAGCTTTATCAGTTAAAGCAGAAAGAGGCTGGGAAGGCAGTCCGAATAGCAAAGGCCCAAATTGAGGAAAGGATAGCCAATTCTGTTAAGAAGGGGGATAAGACCTTTTATGGTTACATTAGGGAGTGAAGAAAGATGAAAGGAGGGATGCTGAAGCTTAATAAAAGGGAGGGAATGTGGGTAGAGGGTGACAGTGAAAAAGCAGGGATACTGAACAAATATTTCTGCTCAGTATTCACAAAGGAAGAGGAGGGGGAGTTACCTAAACCAAACAAGAGAAACACTCTGAAGATGGGGGTCGATACCAGTCCATTTACAGAAGAAAGGGTTCTGAAAGAACTAATAAAATTGAAGGTGGACAAAGCAATGGGTCCTGATGGGATTCACACAAGAATTCTAAAAGAACTAAGGGTAGAACTAGTGACACAGCTGACTATTCTCTTTAACAAATCATGGGAGGATGGGGTAGTACCCGAGGACTGGAGAAGGGAAGATGTGATTCCTCTTCACAAAAGTGGGAGCAGGACAGAGGCAGGAAACTACAGACTGGTTAGTTTGACCGCAGTGGTAGGGAAAATGATGGAATCACTTCTGAATGAAAGACTTGTTGAGTACCTAGAAGCCAGTGGGGCACAGGACCCAAGGCAGCATGGATTCATGATGGGAAGGTCATGTCAGACGAATCTAATAGATTTCTTTGACTGGGTGACCAAAGTAGTAGACCAGGGAGGGGCTGTGGACATGGTCTACCTAGATTTTAGCAAGGCATTTGATACAGTCCCACACAAAACATTAATACACAAGATAGCCAGCCTTGGAGTGGGTCCCAAGGTGGTAGCCTGGATAAAAAATTGGCTAGACAATAGGACACACAAAGGGTAGTAGTAAATGGAGTACACAGTGAAGAAAGGAGGGTTACTAGTGGGGTACCACAGGGTTCAGTACTGGGACCAGTCATTTTTAATGTCTTTACAAGTGACATTGCAGAGGAACTGGAAGGAAAAGTATGTCTCTTTACAGCTGACACAAATGTCTGCAACAGGGTTGATACACAAGATGGAGTGGAAAGGATGAGAAGGGACTTGGCAAGGTTGGAGGAATGGTCAAATGTATGGCAGCTCAGATTCAATGCAAAGAAGTGCAAGGTAATGCACATGGGAAACAAAAACCCAGGAGAAGTGTGCACAATGGGAGGGGGGGGTGAGATACTGACAACAGTAAAAATAGAAAGGGACATGGGGGTAATTATATCAGATGACCTAAAGGTGGACAAGCAATGTGAGAAGGCAGTAAGGAAGGCTGGGGGGATACTGGGATGCATAGGAAGAGGCATCAATAGTAGAAAACAGGAAGTTATCATCCCTGTGTACAGACAGCTGGTGAGACCCCATCTGGAGTACTGTGTGCAGTTCAGGAGACCCCATCTCCACAAAGACATAGACAGAGTGGAAGCTGTCCAGAGGAGGGCAACCAAAATGGTGCAGGGTCTGCACCAGAAGACATGCAAAGAAAGACTAAAGGAGCTTAATATGTATACTCTTGAGGAAAGAAGGAGGAAGGGACATGATAGAAACTTTCAAGTACCTCAAGGAATTAACAAAGTCCAAGAGGGTAGCATCTTCCAGAAAAGAGATGCAAGAACAAGAGGGCACAATTTGAAGATAGAGGGGGACTGCTCAGGGTAATGTGAGGAAGTATTTTTCACTGAGAGGGTTGTGGATGCATGGAACAGCCTCCCTGAGGAGGTCGTGGAGTCAAGAACAGTGGAGGACTTCAAGAATGCATGGGACAGGCATAAGGCAGTCCTAGTGGGGGGTAAAAGGAAGTAAGCTGATGGTTAACTAGGATCTGCAGCTTATCTGTTAGGTAGAAAAATGGGCAAACTAGGTGGGCCAAACGGTCCTTATCTGCTGTCAAATTCTATGTTTCTTTGTCTATGTCCTTGCGGAGATTGGGTCTCCAGAACTGCACACAGTACTCCAGATGGGGTCTCACCAGCTGTCTGTACAGAGGGATAACAACTTCCTGTTTTCTACTGGTGATGCCTCTTCCTATGCATCCCAGTATCCCCCCAGCCCTCCTTACTGTCCTCTCACATTGCTTGCCCACCGTTAAATCATCTGATATGACTACTCCCAGGTCCCTTTCCATTTTTGTTGTTGTTAGTATCTCACCCCCCATTGTGTACTCTTCCCCTGGGATTTTGTTTCCCAGGTGCATTACCTTGCACTTCTTAGCATTGAATCTAAGCTGCCATACATTAGACCATTTCTCTAACCTTGCCAAGTCCCTTCTCATCTTTTCCACCCCACCTTGTGCATCAACTGTGTTGCAGATCTTTGTGTCATCTGCAAAGAGACATACTTTTCCTTCCAGTCCCTCTGCAATGTCACTTATAAAGACATTGAAGAGGACCGGTCCTAATACTGAACCCTGCGGTACCCCACTAGTAACCCCCCCTTTCTTCAGAGTTGACTCCATTTACTATTACCCTCTGTGTCCTATGCTCCAGCCAATTCTTTACCCAGGCTATCATCTTGGGACCCACTCCCAGGCTAGCTAACTTGTATATTAATCTTTTGTGTAGGACTTTGTCAAATGCCTTGCTAAAGTCTAGGTAGGCCATGACCACAGCCCCTCCCTGATCTACTACTGTGGTCACCCAGTCAAAGAAATCTATTAGATTCATCTGGCATGACCTTCTCACTGTGAGTCCATACTGCCTCGGGTCCTGTGCCCCTCTGGCCTCTAGGTACTCGACAGTTCTTTTCCTTCAGAAGTGATTCCATCATTTTCCCTATCACTGAGGTTAAACTGACAGGTCTGTAGTTTCCTGTTTCTGCCCTGCTCCCACTTTTGTGAAGAGGAATCACATCTGCCCTCCTCCAGTCCTCAGGTACCTCCCCATCCTCCCATGATTTGTTAAAGAGGGTAGTCAGTGGTGTCACTAGTTCTACCCTTAGTTCTTTTAGAATTCTGGGATGAATCCCATCAGGCCCCATTGCTTTGTCCACCTTCAGTTTTAAGAGTTCTTTCAGAACCTTTTCTTCTGAAAATGGGCTGGTATCAACTTACGTATCTAGAGTGTTTCTATTGTTTGTTTTAGGTACCTCCCCCTCTTCATTTGTAAATACTAAGCAAAAATATTTTTTTTAGTATCTCTGCCTTTTCACCGTCACCCTCTGCCCACCCCCTTCCCTTTATTAAGCCTCACTATCCCTCCCTTAGTCTTCCTTCACTCCCTGATGTACCTAAAAAAGGTTTTATCCCCCTTCTTAACTGAGTTGGCTATCTTTTCCTCGGTTCGGGCCTTTGCTGTTCTGACTGCCTTCCCAGCTTCTTTTTGTTTTAACTGATGCAATTCTCTGTCCTGCTCCTTCTGTGATTCCTTGTACTTTCTGAACGCTTTCTTTTTGTCTTAAACATTCACTGCCACCTCCTTTGAGAACCATAGTGGTTTCTTACATTGTTGTAGTGTAAATACCAACAAATGCCCAGGACATTAGGGTTTCTAACAATAACATACCACCCTGTACAGACTGATAGGTGTCAGGGGTGTGCCTATGGATCACTGGCTATAATGCTCATGCCATTCCACCCCCACCCCACCCTAAAGCCAGTGACAGCCATCGAGGTGTGCCTTTAACTCTTCAACCCCAGAGTTCACCCCATTTTCCTGTACTGCACCCATTTCAGCATATGTCCTTATGGAATAGGATGACTGTAAAGCTGAACACCCCAAGGCACACCTCAACACTTGGTGTCTGCAGGATAGGGTGAGGTGAAATGCTGTAAGCATTATGGGCGATGACCCAAAGGCAGTCCCCAATACCTGTCCATTTCTGTAGGGTGGAGGTGGGGTTGGCATGAATTCAGTACTTCACTGCCATTCCTATTCTGCATCTGTATAACTTCTGCACTTCCAATCCTAATACCAGCAAGCAAACATTCAGCATTGACAAATGCTTCTTCTAAGCTCTGTTTTCTTACAGACCTTAACTGAAGATTCAGCTGAGGGAGTCTTTGAAGGGGTGTATCCTTTAGACTTCTCTGAGACTGTTTCAGTCTGTCCCAGCTAGCAGGGATGGATAGATCACAACACCACACTGCCCATGCACAGAGGCAGCCTACACTCAACCAGAATTACTGGTATGGAAATGGCTATGGATCAAAGAGTAGGACTGCAGAAATTGCTGCTGGTGCCTGAAGACTATTAACTCTGCTACTGATTTTTGCATCTCTAAGAAGAATAAATACACTGAACAATAACCATCTCCTGTAGACCTCTTTCTTGATTCTGTACTTTCTATTCTGTGCTCACTAGAAGTTGTACAACTGTGATGAGATAGGAAACCTCACTGTGGAGCCATACTAAATCATACCTTGTAGGGACTTAGAACAGGCTTTCAATTTCATTGTTTGGACTACTAGTGATTGTGGTAGCCAGAACCTTTAGGCTTTTTGACATTTAAATTGTTCTGAAATGTTCAGCAAAACTGGAAGTAGGGTGGTGGGGCAATTGACTTTCCACAAATACAAACATAGATGCTTGTGCGAGCATCATTTGCTGTAGGTCAGACAGTGAGGCTGTAGAAATTGCTGACGGTGCCTGAAAACTCTCCTTAACTCTTCTACTGCTGTTTGGTATCTCTAAGAAAAATTTTAAAAACTACAAAAAATGTATGTTCTAAACCTCTCTTGATTCTGTGTTACCTTTTCAGTGCTCACTAGGAATCATGGGACTGTTGTGGGTTAAGAATCCCCTTGGTGGGACAACACTAAATTATCCCTTACAGGGGCTCAAAACAGGGGTTTAAGTGAACGAGGTGGCCTGCTACTGATTGTGGTCAGCAATACTTTCAGGTTTTTTGAGGTTTTAATCATTTAGTAATACTCAGTGAAGCTGGAAGTAGGGTGGCAGATAACTTCTGGTTCTACAAGTACAAGCATAGGCATCTGTGCGAGCATTGGCTAGCACTAGGTGAGGGCTTCGGTGCCAGCCAAAGAGGCAGGAAGCTATATTTAAAATAGACTCAGACACTGTCCGCAAGTTCACAAAAATGGGAAATAAAATGGATATGTGGTAGTAAATTTCGACAGTGCTGCATGTTTGAACAGATACTAAAGGACAACTGTTAGATGATGATATCCAGCATGATATGTACAGATATTCAAAATGTACTCTGCAAATGAGGTGGACAGGGATAGAGATGCCTTCATATGCAGTAGGTGTATGTAACTGAACTTGAAAAACAATTAATATATTGAGGGCTAAACTGGTTAGAATGGACCAGATCTATGAGCTTGAGTGCTTTACGGAAGATGTCAGAAACTTAGTAAATGGAGCGAGTGATAATCCATCTGTACAGACAGGGAAATTTATACTGAGACAGGAAGGAAGGGAAACAGCAAGGGATGATGACAAGAGAGGAAAATCAGACCCTACACCTGTAACGTCATACACATGTTTTGAAAAAAGGAAAATAAATTATAGCCATGAGGGAGAGGAAAGTGATTGTGATAACAATGAACATAACTGGACATTGATACAAGGTAAGAGAAGCAGGGTATCGGACTGCTGTGTGTTATCCCTATCAAATAGCTATGAAGTACTCATTAATGATAGTACCAGTGGGTAGGACAAAAGTGTTGTTAGACCAAGTGTGGCAGGAACCTCAAATACTGAAGTATTATCAGCTACTAGGGACACATCATAACATGGACAGGGACTAGGACAGCTAGGAACATTTGTGTTCTAGGAGGCTCCATACTTAGAGTAACAGATTCCAGCATATTCAAAAATAGAAAAGGGACAAATACTGTAAATTGTATGCCGGTACCTTTGGTAGCACTGCATGTTTACACAAGTAATAATGGGCAACAGTTAGATGAGGATATCCAGCACGATTTTGAAGAAGGTTAGGGATCAGATATGCAGCACACTAATTTCAGAAATCTTAACAGTCCCTAGAGCTGGCAGAGACAGGATACACTCAGTTAAAATCTAAAGTACCAATGGCATAGAGTGTCCAGGGTAAGGATGTGTCATTTTTACATAGCGAAAGATACATATACATGCTAAACAATGTACATGTAGGTGCTGTACAGTACAGACACATACATGCATGCAAGAACAGACATACACCTCACCGAATAAACAAGCATACCCCACACAATCTACAAGCTCTGAACTTTTAATCTGAACTGTTCCTGTACTAGGGCATCTGGAGTCAACATGACCTTTTGTAACAAACAAAAAAAAAAAGAAGAAAAATGGCTTGTGAGCAGTAATTAATAAGCTCTAATTTCCCCCTCTTGTGATTAATTAATCTTGGTAGAGTGAGAGAGTTATGTTTTCCATGTTCTTTGTCCCAAAGTCACTAACAGTAATATGGTCTGAAACCTACTCCTAGCTCTGACTGCCCTATCACTGATATCAGCAATGACATCTATTAATTCATCTTATATGCTAGATGAATGCTAGCAACATAGGGTGAAGAGAGAAAAAGAAAATATTCACAGCTGGAAATCAGACACAGATCCCCTCCTGATATCAGCAATGATATATATTAGTTTATCTCATATGCTAGATGGATACTAGCAACATACAGTCATCTACCGAGGCCCTCTGTTATTCCTTGTAGTGCAGCCAAAATGGGGTTGCAAGCATTTGCCCACTGTGCCCTAAAAACTTGGAACTCCCTACCTTATTGCCTTAAAGTCTCCAAATCCTAGACATTTTTCAAAAAAATTGTACTACAGTTTATATCTGCTGCATTTAATCCCCTACCTCTGTACACCCCAGTATTTTGTACTTTACTCTGTTTATTGTAATTGTTTTTCTTATGTTTACTGTAACTGTCTTGCCCTATGTAATTGTACTCTCTCAGGCCATGCCTGAAAATAGGCAGGATTTTGTCTAGTGCACTTACTCATTTAACAAAAGCAAAATAAATAAATTGTAGAGAGAGAAAAAAAATATTCACAGCGGGAAGTCAGATACAGATCCTCTCCCAGCTACTATGCTGGTGATCTGCCACTGTGCTATTGTTCCACAAGGTTTCTAGAGAGAGAGTAATGCTAACAGCATACATTTTTATGAAAAAGAAAAAAATATTCCCCACTGGAAATCAAACGCAGACCCCCTCCTTATTACTAGCCTGGATCCCTGCCACTGTGCTATTGTTCCCACATATCAAGATAAAAGGTTTCTAGAGAGAGATACATGCTAACAACATACATTGTAGTGAGAAACAAAAAACTGTCACAGCAGGAAATATAACCTAACCTCCCAACTACTGTCCTTACTGTCCTAGTGGTCTGCCCCTGTGCTATTGTTCCATATTGGGAGACAGTAGGTTGAGAGACAGAGAGCGAGAGAAAGAGCTACATGCTAACAAAATAACTTGTAGTGAGTTAGGAAAAGATGTTCACGACTGGGACTCAAACTCAGGAGCTCCCAACCACTATCTAGGTGCTCTGTCACTGTGCTGCAGATGGCAAGAACACAGGGACTTCAGAGGACATGTACTGATACAGTAGAACTGCAGGATTTTGCTATACAGCATCATCAAACTCCATGATACCTTGCATGAATTTGGTCATAATCTTTGTAACTGAGTTAAGCAGTTTTCATACCAGACTTAAAGGGGAACAGTCAGCCCCAAGGCCACCACACTCAAATGTGGGTCTGGTCCCAATGTGCACTTTGTACACAAAACAATTCTGGTTTATTAACTTTGTACTGTAGTATAGTAGATTGTATAGGACTAATTTTGGTAAGTTGTAGGCTAATATCTTCTGTTATTACAAATGCCAGAATTCCCTGCAGCTGACATCAAAGCAGCAAGCAGTAGTGGGAGATTCAGTTGCTTGCAGTGCATGTTACAGTTTATATAAGCTCTGATCTTTTGTTTTCTGGTCCTGCTGTTTTCCCCTGGGCTAAGTACAGTCACAGAGGACTTTACTTATTCCCTGGAGAAAAGCAGACTCAGGAAACATCTGGTTGGAAATTATAAAAGCTCTCACATGCGCCACAGGTTATTAAATCTTCCATTGCTACCTACTGTTCTGATGGCAGGGGACTGGTATTTGTAGTAACAGAAGATGTCTTATAAGCAAAATGAGTCTAATACAGTCTACTATACTACACTAAACAGTAAGAAAACCAAACTGTTTTTGCACACAATGTGCACACTAGAAGGCAAATCAGTGCAACAAATAAATGTAGTAGATACAACTGAGTTTGATAGACAGGGGAAACTGCTCATACAGGAATAGCCAGGGGATGAGGGGAGCAAAATGACCAGGGCAATAATAGTGCGGGGAGAGTCAAGGTAGAGGGTTACGGACAGTTACAGGCAAGAGTAGAAAAGTCAAAAAGAAGAGATTAAGGGAAAAGGCAGAAGAGGGAGAGCAGATTGACAGGGGAAGGGAGGCCCAGAGTTTAAGAAAGCGATATGAGAAAGCAGATTGACCAGCACAAGCTTTTGTAGAAGGAATAGTGGGGCAATGGGAACTATTGCTGTGAAGAGGGGGAGAGAAGAAGGGGAAAAGGATAGTAAGGATGTAAGGTATGAGGGAAAGGAACCAAAACAGAATTTGGATATAAAGAAGGCACAGTGGCAAAGGTGCCTGGCTTCAAGAGAGGGGAGTGAAAGGGCAAAACAGAATGAGCAGAAGTAAGTATCAGAGGGACAGTCTATGGCAAAATGAGTGGAAGAGAAGACAGTCTGGCAAGGTAGGATTTGGGTGCTTTATAACAGACAGTATTTTTTTAATTTACAAAATGTTTCACCAGGAAATACAACATGAGCTGAGGAACAGTTCATTAACAGAAATGTCTGTGGGGTACAGTGGAAGCAATTAAACAACTATAGACAGAATTACATAGTACAACAATACAATTATAGGTGTACCCCCCACAAATGGGGGTTCTCAAAAAGTCTTCCTTGGGCTTGTCTAAATGCTCACTGCCAGGCTGGTGTCCTGCGTTTTTGCAGTTTAAATGTGATTGCCAGAGAGTGCCTATATAGCTTCTGTGTACTGTCTCTTTAAGAGCTGCCTGGATTGCAGTCATAATTAATCTAAAAGGGATCTCTGTTAGAAGATGTGCTTGTTTGCTGATCATTTGTTAGAGCAGTAATACTATTGCAGTTTGTTGTAACTTGTCTTTTTTGCAGCAAGCACTGTTTTGCTTATCTCCACCAACTTGGCCCAGGACTGTCAAAATGGGCCAATCAGTACTGTTGGGACTCTAAAATGAAGCCTGCCTACAGGGGCTTGATGGAGTCAAAACTTGTAGGAATTGTAGTTTTTGCATTTCGGTGCCAAAAATAACTTGGAGGGGGGAGCCCTTGTGAATGACAGACAGATCAGTCAACCGAACCTTTTGGATCTTGGGGAAATTCCCAAGCTCTTGCAGCTGGTTTCAGTTCTGAGTTGGGAAGTGAAGAGATAACAGCTTGAATGATTCAGGTAGCACCCCCGGCATAGATTCACTTGGGAGAACTGTGGAAAGGCCTGAGTTGTGGCCTGCATGCCTGCCTGCTGTCCCTGAGAGGAAATGTGTGCCTTTTTTGGACTGAATCCGAACTTGAAGAGCGCAGTAAGCCACTGAATTGTGACCAGGCTCCTACCTGAAGAAGACCGAAGATTTGTTGAATGCAATCAGCCTGTCTGGACCTCTAGCCACCTCTGAACTTCCGGATTGTGCAGAGACTCTGTAATTGTGACTGGAGAGCCTTTTGCCTGGTGCAGTGGAATTTCCTCACATGTGAATGTGTTGTGTGCTTATAGTGGGTCATGAATGGGTTTTCCACTGTGGTTTGAATTGTGTTCTGCTTGCTGGCAGCTGCATTCTAATTTCCTTGTGTGTAACTGTGCTGTGTGCTGCTAGTGGGTCGCAATTTGGTTCCCCACTGTGGTTTGAACTGTATTTTGCTTGCTGGAAGCTGCATCCAGCCCCATGGACTGAATCAAAAATCAACTCCATTAGGCCTGGGCCTTGTCACACTGGCTCAGCCCAACTACCCACTGCACAGAGAAAGTCATAGATGAGAAATCTGCCTAGGGATCAGCCCCCTGCTCAACACTTGAACAGGAACGATGCCTCAGTGATTTGTGTGGGTCCCGCTTCTCCGGGCACTTCAGCTCAACAACCTGCAGTCTTGATTTTGTCCTGCCTGTGTCCAGCATTGGGTTTCATGAGTAAACATCAGGGTAGCTCCCTGCAACAACAGCTAAATCTAAAGTGTTGTCATCTGATTGTCTGGTTGCTTTTTCTTTCAAGAACTGAGCCCTCCAGCTCTGGATTGCAAATAGTATGTGTTGTGCATGTTGCTTTCTTCCATCACAGGGCCCCAATCAGCTGCAGCATTTCTGGCTAGCCCATCGTCTCCCTACCTGGGTAACCAGAGGTGTGACTGTGTGGGGACTTAAAGCGCATGCATAACTGTTTGATTACTATAGCCTTTAAGCCAATCAACCTGATTAATCCCCTTCCTTGTTCAAATCCCCTGAATAAATCAGATCTAACTTTTTCTGCATTTAACCTGAGTGTAGTTCCAGTTTGTGCCAAGAGTACTGTACTGTTGCTGTTTGCTGTGTATAACCTTGTTTTACAGGGGGTCCCCAGGGTCGAGCCAGAGGAACCAGCCTTGGTGGTAAGTGCAAACAGTGTGGGTACTTGTATGATGTACAAGGGGTACTGTGTAAGTGATTATCGTATATTGCTCAGGCTACTATAAGGGAAAGAGGAGGGGTTACAGTGTCCTGGTTAGTTTGACCACTACCAATCCTGACCTCCTGGTGGAGGCACCCATTGCAGAACCTAAGCCCCTTAACCTACTACAAGTCAAGCAAGCAGGGGTAGTAGCCCATGGGATAGCACCACCTAGGGGTTACATAAACATATTGCGTAGTTCAACAATACAGAGAGAAATGTCATGTTGTAATTGAAGATAAAGTAGTAGGATACAGTGTTAAGAACTTATGCAAGGGTAGGGAAGGTAAGGTAACCTCTGGGAGAAAAATAAGTAGTATCACCCAAGGCCGAGGGACGGGAGATCAGAGGGAGTGAAAGGCCCACAGGTGTTTAGTGTGAGAAGAGCAAGGCTACAGTGAGTGCTAGTGAATATATATGAAATATATAGGAAATTGCAGGGGGATGGAGAAGAAAAGAGAACAGCGTCCAGGGGACCACCCTTCAGGATATATGGAACCCTGCAAGGAGAGTAGTACCAGACATATTACCAGGAGGGGAAGGAAACAAAATGTGGGAAGACAATATAAGTGGAAGGGGAAGGAGATGGGGCAGTGGTAGGGGAACGTGTAGCTGGCTGGAGGGGTATGACAATGGCAGAGACAAGTTGAAAAGATGAAAGGAGCGGGTGTGGAGAAAAGAAAATGCAAGTGGCAAAGGTGGCTATTAGGCGATACAGGGGAAAGGATACAGAGTGAGGAAGAAGGGGGAAGATGAAAAGTAGGTCTGGGAGATGGAAGAATGGGAAGGATAGGCAGAACGAGATAAACAGGTGTAGTTACATCAGACAGCAGAGAGTAGGAGGTGAGAGGAAGGGCTAGAAGCAGGTGCAATTAGGGGAGAAGTAGTTGTGCAGGGCTAAGGAGAGGGAAATAGGGGACAAGGAAAGTCGAACGGGGAAGGTAGGGAGTTCCAGAGTTTAGGGAACAGATAGGAGAAAGTGTCCTGACCAGTAGAGGTGAGGCAGTGAGGAATAGTGAGAGAACGAGAATCCAGGGATCTAAGAGTTTGGTAGTTGGGGGCAGAAGCAGAGAGCACAGAAGAAAGGTAGGCGGTTGGGTCCCAAACCAGAATTTGGAAGTGAACTTAGCACAGTGGGAGAAGTGCCTGCATTTGAGGGAAGGTAAGGCAAGTGAGTGTTAGAGGGTGCAGTGGTGAGTGCAGACGCGAGAGTCGAGGGCAAAACGACAGAAGGCATTGAACAGAGAGTCCAGTCAGGCCAGTGAATACTTAGGAGCAGCACTGTAAACAGTGTCAGCATAGTCAAAAATTGGGAGAATCATTTTCAGAACAATATCATGCCTCACCGGAAGTGGTAATGCACTATGGTTTCTGTAAAGGGCACTGAGCTTGGGGCACAGTTTTTTCAGGATAGCATCGATATGTTCAGAAAAGTTAAGGTGGTGGTCAAGTCATACACCTAGGTATTTGAAAGAGGTAGCGTCCTCTAAAGTTGTCCCATCAAGGGTGTGGAAGGAGGGGAGTGTGGGCAGCCAAGAGAGTCTCTGCCTGGTGCCAAAGGTCATAGAGACTGTCTTCTTGACATTGAGAATAATTTGATGAGAACTTAGCCAACGCTGAACATTGTTGAAGTCACGCTGTAGTCTGGTAGTCACATCAGAGGGAGAGGCGCCAGAGGTGAACAGGACAGTATCATCTGAATACATATGGATAAGGGACGAGGAGCATGCAGGCGGAAGGTAATTTAGGAAGACTGAGAATAGAAGCGGGTCTAGTACGGAACCTTGAGGCACACCAGTAGATATTAGGAGAGGCGAAGATGTATAGTCAACTATTTTGACCAATTGGGTTCTACCTATAAGGTAGGAGCTAAACCAGTTGCAGGCAGGCTGTGACAGGCCAGCAGTTGAGAGAGTTTCAAGGAAGAGGAAATGAGAGACCATGTTGAATGCCTTTGCAAGGTCGACAAAGATAGCAGACGTGATATGTCCTTGATCCATGGTAGAGTGGATACAGTCTGTGAGTCTGAGAAGGGAGATATTGGTGGAGTAGTTCTTCCAGAAGCCAGACTGGAATGGAGTGAAGACAGTACCACAGAACGATATCTGCAAGAGGCAACCAGTTATAAGATCACATTAGATTTGATGATTAGTAGTATGGAAGGTAGGATTCACTCCTCTGAGGCCAGAGGGTAACTGATAATAGTGACCATAACGTGGTTCAGTTCAAGGTGAATTGTGAGAGCCCAAAAATGAAAGGCAGTACAGTGATAAAATGCTGCAAAAGGACCAACTTTAACAGTTTTAGGGAAGGAATAAAAGCCTAGAATTGGCATCAGGTGATTGATGGCACAAACATAAATGAAATGTGGAGGATGATGGATGGTAAAATTAAGGAGCTTGGATGTCTTTACATACTCGGTAATGCAATCAAAATAGTAATGGTAATGTGCCACCATAGCTAATGATAGAAGTCAAGAAAAAAAGTAACATATAGGGTATCAAGAAACAGCAACAAACATGAGAACTGTGGCATTTTTTTAAACAAGCATTTGTCAATGCCGAATGTTGTCTTGCCGACATTGGCATTGTTAGTACAGGAGTTAGACAGATGCATAAAAGGAATGGCAGTAAAGTACAGAAGTGACGCCAACCCTACACTACCCTGAAGAGACTGACAGGCACTGAGGTGTGCCTTTGGGTGTCGGCAATAATGCTTATGTGATTTCATGTCATCATACCCTGCAGAGTCCGACAAGTATTGTGTTCTCCTTGGGGTCCTCGGGTCTTATGCACACACCATTCCATATGGAAATACGTTGAGATGGGTGCAGTATAGGAGAATGGGGTGAACTTTGGGGCCGAAGAGTGCAAGGCATAGTTCAATGCCTGTCAATGGCTGCAGGGTGGGGGTGGGGTTGGGGATGGAATGGCGAGAGCATTAGAACCGATAATCTAAAGTCACAGCCCTGACGCAGGTTAGTCTGTACAGGGTGAGACATTATGGTTAGAAGCTCTAACGTCCCAGGCATTTGTTGGTATTTGCACTCCAAACTTTCAGCATGGGTTTTTTCTCACCCCACCTTACGAAAGCATTTGGGACCTCTGCTCATGAAAGTGGCACTGTGATTTTGTTAATCTGTCCTGAGCGTTGATTTCCCACAGTGATTGCACCATTCTGCACCAGTAGCTCGAAACCACATTTTGGGCAGGATGTGAGAAATGACAACTGCACTGTTCTTAAGGAGGCATGCAAAAATGGCAATGTGGAAAATCTGGAGTGATAATATAAAAAATTCTCCAAGTTATGAGTATGCGTGGAAACTGTGCAATGCATGCTTGTAACACATTCTGTGGAATTTTCTCACCAAATTTTCAACATAGGCATTTTGAGACATCCCCTCATGAACACTGTCACAGTTATTTTCTTAATCTGTCCCGAATATTGATTTCCCATAGTGACCACACCATTGTGCACTGCATGTGCAAAACCACATATCGTGCAGCATGTGAAAAATGACAACCGTACTGTTCTTAAGGAGGTGTGCCAAAATGGCAATGTTGAAAATCTGGAGTGAAAATATTAACAATTCTCGAACTTATGAGTGTGTGTGGAATTTTGTCAACAAATTTTCAACATATGCATTTTGGGACCTCCGCTCATGGACAGTGTCACTGTGATTTTCTTAATCTGTCCAGAACATTGATTTTGCACACCGACCTCGCCATTGTGCGCCACATGTACAAAAACACATTTTAGGCAAGATGTAAAAAATGACAGCTGTACTGTTTATAAGGAGGAGTGGTAAAATGGCAATGTTGAAAATCTGGAGTGAAAATATTAAATATTCTTGAAGTTACGAGCGTGTGAAGGAACTGCGCAACTCACGCTAGTAATGCAGTCATTTTGGGGAATTTTTTCACCAAATTTTCAACATAGGGTTTTTGGGAGTTTACTTCATGAATGATGACACTGTTATTTTGTTAATCAGTCCCAAAAGGTGGTTCCACTCAGTGACCGCGAAATCATCTTTCAGGACAGAATAACAAAATGACAGTGACTGAGTTCATGAGGTGGGGTCTCAAGAACCCCATGTTGAAAATTTGGTGAAAAAATTCCCAAAAATGGCTGCGATAGCCACCTAAGTTGAAAACCCCCTATTTTTGCCATTATACAGCTTACCAGCATTTCTTCAGTTTGCAGTCAGCTTCGAAAAGTGCAGACGTGTTCCTGGTCCACTGAAGACCATCATGCCATATTCTGAAGGTAAGTATGAGGCGAGGGGGGTGTGTGGGGAGGTGGGTGCACAGAGGGTGGATGCGAGTTGGGGGGGGCACAAGAGACTGCGAGGGATCATTTTTTGCTTTTACAGGGGAAAAAATTCAAATAGCAATGTGGGATGCTTTAGGCACACTGAGGCAGGCTCCCAGCGGGCCGGCATACCTGGGTGTTTCTTTGGGGGTGCTGGAGCTGATGGGGATTGGGCACCCCATCAGCCATACAGTGTGCTTGGGGGGCAAAAGCACGTAGGGGTGGGCTCCCAGCGTGCCATCTGACTTTTTGTTTGGGGGAGCTGGAGCTGATGGGGATTGGGCACCCCATTGGCCGCATGGTGTGCTTTTGGGGGGACAGCATAAACCAAGGAATTGGGCACCCCTTGGCACACTACAATTGGGGTGGACATTATACCGACGGGATTGGGTTACCCTGTCGGCAAATGAACTGGTGAGGGGAAATGCTGACAGGGGGATTGGGCACCCCCAACGTCTGCTATTATGGGAACTGTGAGAGGCGGCAGCTCTGCCATGTTTATTGAAATGTCACACCAGGGAAGGCATGCCCTGCAATGAGGGGGCACTCCCTCATTGCAGTGGCCAAATCGTTTCAAGTTGGTGGCATGCTTTTGCACTGCTGTCATAGACAGCATGCAGTCTAATTCGTGCCACAGAGCCCAGACCAAAAAAGCAGTGGTGCTACTGGCCACTACAGGACCGCACCTCCAAAATTTTCTAATCCAAGTTACCGCAATATGTTTCTTGCACATGCACAAGACAACTGTGACAAGCTGGCCTATCGTAGATGGAGAGGCAACATGCTGGGTTTAAAGTTCACTGAAGAAAATGTACTTTTATTGCTTCAAATGTAAGTTGTTGTTCCAGAAAAGCATAGTCTGTCAGTTCAACTAACATAAAGGTTAACACAAAACAGTTCTTTCAGGCTGACTTGACAAAGGAATCTTTGAACCACCTATGTGGGCCAGCAGTTTGTTCAATATACAGTCTCAAACAAAACAAACAGTTTGTGGGCCAGCAGTTTTGAATGCACAGTCTCAAATAAAACACAAACAGTTTTCCTTTTTTGCCTTCTTTGTAGGCTTTTATCAGCTGTACATTCCACTCACTGTTTTTGGCTCAGCTAGCTAGACTGATCCTTTACCTCAGGACTCGCTGCTGTATAACTGGTCTGTTTGTCAGTAGCAGGTTTCAAGTTTTTCCCAAAGGCTCTCTCTAAAACTTAGTCATTCTCCTTGGCTTTCTGCTCTGGTTCCTGCCTCACATTCCACTTCCATCTTGCAGGGTTCTCTGCATAGGGGAGTCTGCTCCCTTCAGCAGTTTCCAGATTCTAACTAATTCCTTGCTGGATTCTGCCTGCCTTTCAGCAGTCCCTCTAATTAGCCACACCTTGGGAGGCACCCCTCCTTGCCTGTTCATGTTGTATTCCATGGATTTCCTCAGCCTCAAACAAGAGGTTAACTGCTTGTTTCCCAGTGTAGTGTTTACACTGTAACATACCTCCCCCTCTTTGTGCAAAGGCACAGTTGGTCGGCCCCTGACCATTCCCTTCCTGGGACAGGAAGCCCGCATTTCCATTCTGGGTCTTGGCTCAGTGGTGCACCATAAAGGAAAATGGCTGGAGGGCCAAGTAACACCTGGTGATGTGGGGGTTGTCATCCTTTATCACCTGTAGCCACCTCAGAGAGGCATGATCTGTGACCAGGATAAACTGCCGGCCATGCAGGTAGTAGCGAAGGGCATCCGCAGCCCACTTGACTGCGAGACACTCTTTCTCTTTCACTGCATATTTTTTCTCCTGGGGAAAGAGTTTGCGACTGAGGTAGAGGATAGGGTGTTCCTCCCCCTCAAACTCCTGGGAGAGCACGGCTCCTAACCTGACTTCAGAGGCATCTGTCTGCAGGAAAAAGGTCCTGCTGAAGTCAGGACAGGGTAACACTGGCTCTCTGTACAGTGTCGCTTTGAGTTGTGAGAAGACCTCGTCACACTCCTCTGACCATTGGACCTTACTGGGGGCAGATTTCCAGGTGAGGCCTGTAAGGGGGCTGGCAAGGGTAGAGAAGTGCAGTATGAACCGGTGTAATACTCTGCCAATCCCAAGAAGGTCCTCACATGGGTTTTTGTGGTGGATACTAGGCACTTGGCTACAGCTTGGACCTTTCTGACCAAGGGTCTTACCTGTCCATTGCCTATACAGTACCCTAAGTACTTTGTTTTAGCTTTGGCCAAAGCACACTTCATAGGATTGGCTATCAGCCCTGCTGCTCGTAAGGTCTGTAGTACAGCTACCACCTTGGAGACATGGGACTCCCAATCAGTACTTTGAATCACCACATCATGTAGCTAAGCAGCTGCATAGTGGGCTGAGCCTTTGAAAGGCTGCAGGTGTCCTATGTAAGCTGAAAGGTATGGTACGGAACTGGTATAGCCCAAGGGGGTAGCAAATGCTGTCTTTTCCCAAGACTCTGGGGTCAAAGGGATTTGCCAGTACCCTTTTGTTAGGTCCAAAGTCATGATGTTCTTGGCTTCCCCTAGTCTATCCAACAGTTCATCTACCTGGGGCATGGGGTAGGCATCGAACTTCGAGATGGCATTGACCCTGTGAAAATCAATACAGAAGTGGGCAGCCCCACCTTCTTTTGGTACTAACACTATGGGGCTACACTAATCACTCCTGGATTCCTCAATCTCCCCCAATTCTAGCACGTCCTGTAACTCCTTCTTAACAGTGTCTCATACAGCTTCTGGCAAGTGATACAGTCACTGCCACATCTTCTCCCCGGCTCTGTTTCTATATGATGAGCTATCATCTGGGTTGTCCCTGGAGGAAGGAGAAAACATCCAAAAACTGGCTCACCAACTCTCTTAGCTGCTGTTTCTGTTTGTGAGACAGCTGTTCTCCCATTGGGACTTGTATCCTTAGATTCTCATCCAGCACTTGGGGTCCCAGATCCAGTATTTCTGGTTCAGGGGAAATCAATAGGCTATCCCTCTAGTTCCAGAATTTCAGCATATTGACATGGTAGATCTGGGTCTCTTTTCACCTCTCTGGCTGGCAAACTTCATAGTCAACTGGGCCCACCCTCCGGGTAACTTCATAAGGCCCCTTCCATTTGGCTAGAAGCTTATTCTGGCTGCTCAGCAGCAAAACTAGTACCTGATCCCCTAGTTTATATTCCCTCAACTAGGCTCCCTGATTATAGTAGTACTCTTGTCTTTGTTGAGCCTTCACCAGATTTTCTTGGGCAAATTTCCACACCTGATCTAATCTTTCTTTCAATTGCAGGACATATTGCACCACATTTTCAGTCTTGGGGTCCGGTTTCTCCCACAACTCCTTTACTACATCAAGAACACTTCATGGGTGGCGCCCATAGAGGAGTTCAAAAGGAGCAAACCCTGCAGAAGCTTGAGGGACCTCCCGCATTGCGAACATCAGTAAGGGAAGTAACTTGTCCCAGTCCCTGACCTCAGAGGTTATGAACTTTTGAAGCATCATTTTAAGGGTTTTGTTGAATCGCTACATGAGGCCATCCATCTGGGGATGATAGATCGAGGTCCTTATGGAGGTGATTCCCAATAAAGTACAAACCTCCTGAGTCAGGCAGGACATGAAGTTAGTTCCTTGGTCAGTCAACATCTCCTTCGGTATTCCCATATGACTTAAGACCTTTAATAGCTCCCCAGCTACAGTGTGGCCAAAATGCTTCATAACGGGATGGCCTCAGGGTACTGGATAGCATAGTCTACAATCACCAGAATGTATTGTTACCCCCCTGCACTCTCTTCAAGGGTTCCCACTATATCAACCCCAATCTGGTCAAAAGGTGCCTCCATAACAGGTAAGGGTACTAAAGGGGCCCTTGGATTGTTCTTTGGATCTACTAACTGGCACTCAGGACAAGATGCACAATAATCTTTAACATGTTGATAGATGTCTGGCCAAAATAATCAGGGCAACAGTTGGGCTAATGTATTCTCTACCCCCACAGTGCCCTGCCACAGGAATAGAGTGGGCGAGGCGGAGTAATTCCTCCTGAAAGACTCAAGGGACTAGCAACTGATGCCAGGTATCCTCCATCTGGGCCTCCTTACTCACGTGATACAGGATACTCCCTTGTAACTCAAAATGAGGATAGCATGCTGCTCAATTCTCATCTACCACTTCCCCTTCCCTGACCGCCAACTGGGTGTGTACCCAACTGAGTATACCATCAGCCCATTGTTCTTTGGCAATGTCCGGGCAGAGCTTTAACACATCTTGCTCTGATAGGGATGGCTCTCAAGGACTTTGGTTAGGTGGGTCAGCGTTAGGGTCGGGCTGTGGGACTGGACCCATTTTTGCCTTTGCTTCACCTCCCTCCTGTGCACCTGCCCCTTCAGGACCCCTTTCCTTTGCTGCCCTACATTCTCACTTAGATTTGTGGGTTCTTGTCTGGGCATTAAAAATCTCTGTGTTCGGGAAAAGGAAAACTTCCAACTGCAGGTGGCTGGCCCCCTTCCTTCATAACCCTGAGACCGGGTAATTGCCAAAGATAAGTCTGCTTTCCATAAGTCGTCAAACTATTTCCAATCATTCCCCAGTAACTCTGGATATAGTAACCCTGGGGCAACACCCACCTTTATAGTCTCTGTTTGGCTCCCAGAGTAGGTGTAACCATAGCACCAGGGTAAGCTTTTACATCCCCATGCACACATTGGATAGGGATGGGGTTCTGGTCCTGACAGCATCGGGAGTTCACAAGAGCTGCCCTGACTAGGGTCTGGTGGCTTCCTGATTCCACAAGAGACTCCATCCCTATCTCTTCTACCTTGACAGGGATCACAAAATCTCAGGATTCAGAGCTCCCACCCCCACTGTACAGTGAATACACATCTGTAACCATGAAATCTAGGAAGGTACAGTCCATGTGGGGGCAGTTCTTCACAAAGTGACCCTTCTGTCCACATGAGAAACATGCCCCTGTGTCTTGGCTATGGGGTGAGCCTCCAGGTTTAGGCAGCGGGTACTCAGGAAATGTCTCCCTGGTCTGCTGTGTTGTCATCTTTCCTACAGTCTATCCCTTATTTGTCCCATAACACCCCTCCCTACATGCCCAAGGTCCCGTCACAGTTCCAGTCAATGTTCCTTCAGTCTGGCTCCCAGGATGATTCCCCATCTTCCCAGGTGGCCTAGTAAGCTGGATCACGGGGCCGGAGGAGAGTTCAGCATCCAGCACTTGTTCTGAGATCTGCATACATAGATACATAGACAGTGTCGGCAGATAAGGGCCTATGGCCCACCCAGTCTGCCCATTTCAGCTTGTAAATTCAGTTTGTTTTCCTAGAAGTCTGTTGCCCCTTACCCCTGACCTCCAGAATTCCTTTATGTCTATCCCATGCATTCTTAAATCTTGTGATTGTTTCAGCCCCCACCACTTCCTCTGGCAGGGTGTTCCACTTGTCCACCACCCGTTCTGTGAAGAAATTCTTTCTCACGCTTTCTCTGAATCGCCCTCCTCCAACTTCATCCCATGCCCTCTAGTCCTGGAACATCTTTTCGCTTAAAATAGTGTTTTCCTACACCCTGTTCCTCCCTGTAAGATACTTGTATGTCTCTTTCATATCCCCTCTCTCCCTCTTCTCCTCCAGGGAGTACATGTTCAGTTCCTTCAACCTGTCTTCATAGGACTTGTGATGCAATCCATGCACCATCTTTGTTGCCCTCCTCTCAACCTTCTCTACCCTCTCTATGTCCTTACGTAGGTATGGTCTCCAGAACTGTACACTGTACTCCAGGTGGGACCTCACTAGTGTCTTGTATAGCGGAATTATGACCTCCCTTTTCCTGCTGGTGATGCCCCTGCCTATACATCCCAGCATCCTATTTGCTTTACCTGCTGCCTTGTCACACTGTTTCCCTACCTTGAGGTCATCAGAGATGACAACCCCAAGATCCCTTTCCTGCTTGGTGCATGCTATATCCTCACCCCCAACTGATATATTGTGCCAGGGTTTTGTGCCCATATGCATTATCTTGCACTTCTTTGCATTGAATTTCAACTGCCAAACCCTGACCATTCTTCAAGTTTCTGCAGGTCGCTTCTCATTCTGTCTACACCCTCTGGTGTGTCTACTCTGTTACAGAGTTTGTGTCATCAGCTAACAGTGAAATTCTGCCTTCTAGATCCCAAGCATATCACTGATGAAGATGTTGAATAGGACCGGTCCCAGCACTGATCCCGTGGTACCCCACTGGTCACTCTTCCCTCTGTGGAGTGACAGCCATTTACCACCACCCTCTGTGTCCTGCCACCCAGCAGTTACCTACCCACCACACTACTGTCCTGTCCACACCCATATTCCCTAGTTTGTGTAATAGTCTTCTATGTGGCACAGTGTCAAAGGCCTTGCTGAAGTCCAGATAGGCCATGTCCACTGCCCTCCCTGATCCACCTCCTAGTCACCCAGTCAAAAATTCAATGAGGTTGGTCTGACTTGACTTCCCTGGTGAAACCATGCTGCCTTGGGTCCTGTAGTCCATTGACAACCAGATGTTTCACCAATCTCTCCTTCAGTAGTGCTTCCATGATCTTTCCCACTACCGAGGTGAGGCTGACTGGTCTGTAGTTCCCTGCTTCCTCTTTGTTCCCACTTTTGTATAAGGGACTACATCTGCTGTCCTTCAGTCTTTGGGTACCTCCCTGTTTCCAGTGATCGGCTAAACAGGATAGCCAGAGGTTCAGCCACCACCTCTCTTAGTTCTTTAAGGACCCTGGGGCACCCCATCTGGCCCCATTGCTTTATCAACTCTTATTACTTCCAGTTCCTTCAGGACCCTTTTCGTATAAAGGGACTTGTGTCCATTTCTGCACCATTCTCACCCTTGTACTCTCTTTCAGACCCATTACCTCTCTCTTCCTCAGTAAAGACTGAGCAGAAATACCTGTTCAATATGTCAGCTTTACTGTTGTCATCCTCCACGCGGCTCCCATCCTCCCATTCAGTCTCACTATCCCTCCCTTTGTCTTTCTTTTTCACTTATGTACCTGTAAAAGGTTTTGTCCTCTACCCATTGATTTTGCAATGTGTTCTTCTGTCTGAGCTTTGCTTCCTTACTGACCTCCTGCCTCCCTTTGCTTCTCCTGGTACTTCTCCCTATCCCTTCTGCCTGTGTCTTTTGTATTGCCTGAATGCAATCTTTCTGGCTTTCACTTTCTTTGCTACCTCTTTGGAAAACCATAATGGTCTCCTCTTCCTTTTCCTCTTGCTAACCTGCTTAATGCATAATTCTGTTGTTCTTGTAATCCCCATTTTAAATACTGCCCACTGTTCCTCAACCCCGATTCTCTCCCATTCCCTTAATGCCTCTTTCAAGTATCTCCCATTTTCCCAGTCTGCCCTCTAAAATCCAGGATACGTGTTTTTGTGTGGTTTGGTTCTGCTCTTTCTGTGATTTCAAACCACAATGACTGGTGGTCACTGTTTCCAGGTGCTCCCCACTGTTACCCCCATCACACTGTCCCTGTTTGTGAGCACAGGGTCCAGTATTGCCTTCTGCCGAGTTGGTTCCATGACCAGTTGCTTGAGGAAGGCACCCTGAAGGGAGTCCAGGATAAATGTACTCCTAGTTGATGCTGCTGCTGGGATGCTCCAGTCCACGTCTGGAATATTGAAGTCTCCAACCAGTACTACCTTACCCTTGTCTGCCTCCTTTGGATTGCTAGCATCAGCTCCCTATCTGTTTCTTCCTCCTGGGCTGGTGGTCTATAGACCACACCTGTGCGGATGGCTGTCCCCATTTTCCTTTCCAGCTTCACCCACAGTATCTCTCCTCCATTTTGTTCCTCCTGGATCTCTGTGGCCCTTATGTCATTTTTCACATGCAGTGCCACTCCTCCTCCTCCCTTCCTGCCTGCTCTGTCTCTTCTGAATATGTTGTAGCCAGGTATGGCCATCTCCCAGTCATGGTTATCATTACACCAGGTTTCAGTGATGGCCACAATGTCCAGGTCTGACTGTACCATGACAGCCTCCAGATCTTCCATCTTGTTGCTAAGGCTCCTGGCATTTGCACACATGGCTTTCCATGATTTGACCTTCCTAGACTGTTTCACTGTTCTACTCTAGCCCCTTCCTTGATTGTCATTTATCCCTGGTTCTCCTTGCTGTCTGCCCTTCTGCTGAATTTTGCCTCTTTTCTGTTTATCCACCTCTTGGGCACTAATCTCCATCTTTTGCACACTGCTTTGCAGAGATAGCCACTCCTTTGGTTCACTGGTTCCACTGCTAGCTGTGGGGGGTGAGCAAGTAGGTACTGGCCTGCCACCCCCCTTTGCTAGTTTAAATGCTTGTCAATGTAGCATTTAAACTTATCATTGAGTGCTTGATTCCTCCAGGATGGATGCAGGCCATCAGGCTTGAACAAACCTCCATCCCTCCAGGTGGGTCCCAGTCACCAATGAATCCAAACCCTTCCTCACAGCACCAGTTCTTCAACCATGAGTTAAAGTTCCTGGGCATGCACCTTATGCTCTCCCTTGCTCTCACAGGTAGTACTTCTGAGAAAGTGACAGAAGTAGCTACTTGCTTGAGACCCTCCCCAGTTTCCTAAACTCTTCCTGAACTTCCTTTGGCTCCCCATTTGCCAGGTCATTAGTACCTAGGTGGATAATGACATCCAGCTCACCCTCCCGTCTTGCCTTCCCAGTGATCCCCAGTATCTTCCTTCCTTCCATCCCTCCATGCCATGGCACCTGGTAGGCACCTCACCTCCCTGTCCTCCCCCTCCTGTGTTCCTAGCTGGATCCCTCTTGTGATGGAGTCCCCCACCAGGATTCGCTTCCTCCTCCTCTGGGGTCCACTGCTTTCCCCGCTGAGGTCACCTCCTTGGCTAACCTCCACATCCTTTCCTTCCACTTCTCTGGGTACCTCTGTTTGGTTGTCCTCATTTGCCAGTGTGGCATATGAGTTCTTGAGTGGAATAAGATCTGGGATGTGCCTTGCCTGACTGCTCTAACCCTCCCTGAGCCCACTGTCATCCAAGTGCTCCTTGTTCTCTGCATCCTTTGAGGCAGTTGCATTGGACTGGGTGGTCCCTGGATAGGGGTGATGGTACTCCTGACCCAGTTTACTTCCACTCTGAGTCTGGCTACCTCATCTAGGAAGGTACAACATAGCCTCTGATAGTGTGGTGATCTTCTGTTTTTGGAGCCAGCTCTGAATTCCCGGAGGCAGGATGTTCAGAAATTGTTCCAAGATGATTAACTCAGCCAATTCACAGCCACTGCATCCTTTGGGTTTTAGCCAACACCAGCACAGGTCCCACAATTGTTGTCCCACTGCTCTAGGTCATGTACCTGCTGCAAATGTGAAGTTCTGGAAACTCCATTGGTAACTTTCTGCATTGATGCCTAGGTGGTCCAGGATTGCTGCTTTCACCTCTGTGTACTTCCCAGCTGTGGTACTGTCCATAACTTGATAGGTTGCTTGGGCTTCCCCAGTCAGACAGGGGGCAAGTCAAACAGCCCACTGGGCTCTGGGCCATCCAGCAGCTTCCACCCCTTGCTCAAACGTTATCAGGAAGGCCTCAGGATCATCCTCAGACATCATTTTGGTCAGCATGGCATTCATCCTAGGAACCCCTGGCCCCACGATAACTGGACCAGCCTCACCAGTAGGATCTTGTTGCAGCTGTTGCACCAGGTACTGCAGGAGCTGCTGCTGTTGTACCAGCTATATAAGAAACTGCTGTTGTGCCTCCTGTTGTGTTTGTTGTGCTTGTTGGGCCCATTGTTGCACCTCCTACTGCTGCTGAGCCAGCTGGGTGAGAACTTGTTGTTGCTGAGCCTGTCATGCCCATTATTATGCCTCCTGTTGGGCTTGCTGTGCTTGTTGCGCCCGCTGTTGTGCCTCCTGCTGCTGCTGCTGTGCCAGCTGCCTGAAAGTCTGTTGTTGTCGTTCAGCGAGGAACTTCAGCAATTTCTCCATATCCATTTTTCTAGAATGTAACTAGTCCTGCTCACTCCAGCAGGGGTTCAATTCTCTCTTCTCACACCACGTGTGACAAGCTGGCCTATGGTAGATGGAGAGCCAACATGCTGAGTTTAAAGTTCACAGAAGGAAATTTACTTTTATTGCTTCAAATGTAAGTTGTTGCTCCAGAAAAGCATAGTCAGTCAGTTCAATTTCTCCAGCCTAGTCAGGTAACATAAATGTTAACACCAAACAGTTATTTCAGGCTGACTTGACAAATGAATCTTTGAACCACCTATGTGGGCCAACAGTTTGTTCAATATACAGTCTCAAACAAAACACATGGTTTGTGGGCCAGCAGTTTTGAATGCATAGTCTCAAATAAAACAGACAGTTTTCCCTTTTTGCCTTATTTGTAGGCTGTTATCAGCTGTACATTCCACTCAAAGTTTTTGACCCAGCTGGCTAGACTGATCCTTTACCTTAGGACTCTCTACTCTAGAACTGGTCTGTTTCTCAGCAGCAGTTTCAAGTTTTTCCCAAAGGTTCTCTCTAATATGTAATCATTCTCCTTGGCTTTCTGCTCTGGTTCCTGTCTCACATTCCACCTTCCATCTTGCAGTGTTCTCTGCATAGGAGTCTCTGCTCCCTGCAGCAGTTTCCAGCTTCTAGCTAACTCCTTGCTGGATTCTCCCTGCCTTTCAGCAATCCCTCTAATTAGCCACACTTGGGGGGGGCAGCCCCCCTTACCTGTTCATGTTGCATTCCTTGCATTTCCTCCGCCTCTAACAAGAGGTTAACCTCTTTTTTCCCAGTGTAGTGTTTACACTGTCACTACAACATAAAAAGGACAAAATGTATAAGAGATTAGCATCAGAAAGGCAAGTAGTAACATGGCAAGGGCAATAGCTGCTAATTCTAGAAAGAACAACAAGGAATACTGTACTATAGATATGTGAGATCCAACAAAGGTACTTGTAGTGCAGTGTGGGCTGTCTCCTGGGAGCAAATGGACTGGTGATGGAGTATACGACTGCTAATGTCTTAATTACATTTGTTCGGTCTTTAACCATTCTGAGCTAGGTACTGATAGACCAAGTGAAATAGTGGGGCAGGCACTCCTCATTCATTGGGAGATTGTGTTAAAATTATTCCAAGGCTTTAATTTGACCTAATCCCCAGGGCCAGATAACTTCCATTCAAAAGTACTCAGAGAGATTGCTGAAAAGATTGTGCACGCTGACATGGATTTGTACAAGATGGTTGAAAAGAAGCAACTGTAATGGTATTTACTCACCTGGTAAAGGTGATTATTTGAGCACCCTTTACAGAGCTGCACAGTCAAAACCTGTGGGCAGGGGAAAGCCTGTGCATATACTGTTTTCAGACTTAAGCAAGGCATTTGACTCTCTCCCCCACAATGGCCTGGTGGAGAAACTGGCAGGGTTGGGTGTGGTCCCTTTGATGGTCAGGTGGATAAGAAACTGGCTAACTGGACACACTCAGAAGGTAGTGGTCAGTGGGGAACTCTCGAACCCTAGAGGGGTCAGTAGTGGGATACCACAAGGCTCGGTCCTGGGTCCAATCCTGTTTAATGCATACATATCTGACATCAGGGAGGAAATAGGGTGTGAAATGAGTCATTTCACTGACCTCCAAGATAGGAGCAGTAGTTGATGGGGAAGAGGGGAGGTTGGCCCTGCAGGGGGACCTGGAGACCCTGATCAGATGGTCTCACACCTGGAAATTAAAATTAAATTCCTCCAAGTGCAAGGTGTTACATCTTTGAAGTGGGAACCCCAAGCACGAGTACACCTTGGGAGGGGAGGCACTGGAGGTGTCAACATGGGAAAAAGACCTAGGGGTCATGGTGGATGCAAGTATGAATAACTCTGAGCAGTGCAGGAAGGCAGCTGTCAAAGCAAACAGGATGTTGGGCTGCATCGTAAGGGGGATCATCTCGAGCAGGGAAGTGATTATGCCACTGTACAATGGTCTGGTTAGGCCACACCTTGAGTACTGATAGCCAGCATCCTAGTGGGTGCTCCCTTTTTCACCCCCCCACACCCAGGGATGGTCATGTTCAGCTTCAGTTTTCCCTTGTACTAGTCCCACCCCTACCTGAAACCCTCCACTGTGCCCTCCTCCAGAAGACTTCCGGGCAGTGCATTTCATGGCTCCACCACCCTCTCAGTGAAGTAATATCTCCTGCGTTCTCCCCAGCAATCCCCCCCAGTTTCCACTCATCCCCCTATTCTTTAGTCTGAACATCTCTTTAGCTCTACCCCTGTGTATTCCTTTTACATATTTGTAGGCCCCTATCGTATTCCCCCTCTCTCTCCTGTCCTCCGGTGAGTACAGCCCCAGCTCTTCCAGCCTTTTCTTATAGGGCCTCCCTCCCATGCCCTGAATCATTCTGGTTGCCCTCCTCTGGACCCTCCCCAGCAGTTCTACATCCTTCTTGAGGTGAGGTCTCCAGAATTGCACAGAGTACTCAAGGTGTGGCCTGACCAAGGCATTATACAGAGGGGGGATTACCTCCCTCCTCCTGGACATAATCCCCCTGGCTATGCAGCCGAATATCCTGTTTGCTTTTGCTGCAGCTCTTCTGCAATTTTCAGTGTTATTCATTTTGACATCTACCACCACCCTTAGATTCCTCTCACTCATTGTGGCTTGCGGTGCAACCCCTCCCAGGGTGTAAACATGGCCCAGGTTTCTGATCCCCAGAAGCAGTACCCTATACTTCCCTGCATTAAACCTCAGCCCCCACCTCCTTGATCACCCCTTCAGGGTATCCAGGTCCCTCTGGACTGCCTCTCTCACTTTGTCCCTTACCGCCAGTGCTCCCAGTTTTGAGTCATCCGAAAAGAGACTTATCCTACTCCTAACCCACCTCCCCATATCCGAGGCATAGGCATTGAACAGGAGTGGCCTCAATACTGAAACTTGGAGGACCCCACTGATGACTTTCCTGGGGGAGGAGACTATCCCACCAACCACTACCCTCTGTATTTGCCCTGTTAACCAACATTCTACCCATCTGAGCAACTGCCTTCCCCCAATTCCCCCCAGCTTTGTTAGCAGCCTAGCGTGTGGTACTGAGTCAATGCCTTACTGAAATCTAGGTACAGAACATCCACCGGCCTATGTTGGTCCAGGGCCCCCATCACTCGATCATAAAAATCTATGAGGTTGGTCTGACACGATCTCCCCGAGACAAAACCATACTGATTATCATCCAGGTGCCCTAACCTTTCCAGTTGCCTCCCGAGCCTCTCCTTGATAATGCCCTCCTTTACTTTGCCTACCACAGACATTAGTCTGACAGGCCTATAATTCCCCAGCTCCTCTCTAGACCCCCCCTTTGTGGATAAGCACCACATGAGCCACCCTCCAGTCCTGAGGCACCCATCCTGTCTGCAGAGAGTTGTTAAAGAGTGCTACCAGTGGTGCTGCTAGCTCATCTGCCATTTCCTTCATTAGCCTCGGATGCAGCCCATCTGGCCCCTGTGCCGTATCAGTTTTTAGCATCTGAAGGGCCTCCCTCACCCTATCCACTGTGATTTCTGCCTCCCTGCCCACCCCACATTCAACCCCCCATCCCCTTCTAGACTTTGCCCGACCTGACCTCTTGACTCTACTGGCTCCCCTTCCCTCCCATCAGGCTGGAGGGGTCCCCTGCCTCCTTCTGTAAATATTGAGGCAAAGTACTCATTTAGCACCTCTGCCTGTCCCCTCCGAACCCATCCCTTCCCAGTTCTAATCCTGCTAATCTGTGCCCTCCCTTTTCTCTTTTCCCCAATGTATCTATAGAATACCTTTCGCTCCCTCCGGATAGCTCTAGCCAAGTTTTGCTCCTTCCTTGGCTTGGCTCACCTCACCACTTCTGCACCACCTTTTTAATGGTCTCACATAAGCTACCCGCATCCACAAGCTACACTGTGGACCAATGGGTTTACAGCCCATACGGTACCTGTCATTCAGTGGGCGGCCAGGTGGTATCCATGTGGACTGCAGCCACCAGCCGATGATGGGGAGGATGGAATTGGGGTGGGCAAGGGGTCCTGTGTGGGTGGGAGGGGTAGGGGGTGTCACTGGATCACCAGGGAAGTTTTTTATGGCAATAGACTATGATCAGGGCTAGGGATGAGGGGGATTCCACTGGACTACCAGGGAGTGATTTAATGTACATTTACTGGCATTCAGGGTAACGGGAGGGAGGAGGTACCACTACACTACCAGGGCGATGTGGGTGCTTGTGGATGGTGTTCTGGGTGAGCAGGTGGCCACCCATGGCTGGAGGCTGCTGTGTTGTGCCCTGCAATACAGCAGCCCATCTGTGGGTGGCCAGGAATTGTTCCATCAATTCAGGGGCTCAACTTTGTGCCTCCTATGCAGCGCAATGCAGGGTTGTGCCAGAATATGCGCCGCACATTCCATGCTGAATATTGAGATGTCTCACATATGTATGGGCATGCCCCCTGCATCTGTGCTGCATACATTAACTTTGTGCCCTGACGCATCAGAATTTGTTCTGCATCAGGCAGCCTTTTCAATATCCCTCCAGGGCACAATGCAGGGTGCGCCGTTGCAATTATGTTGCGCCATTCGCAACCCCTTTGAATATCCGGGCCAGTATGTACAGCAACTGCTCCAGTGTTATATGTCCTTGCTAGTCATGAATGCTACTGCTTTTATATTCAAAGATAAATGAAATATCTATGAGCTGCTGACTGGATATATGGTGTTTGAAAGCCATTACAACCTAAGGACTGTTCAGTGTATTTTGTGAAAAGGTGTGCTGTAGTCTTTCACACCACTTGTCAGCTCCCAATTAGCAGGTGTCCAGAACACGAAAGGATCAATACAATTATTAGTACTGTACCACTAATACAGCTCAATAAGGACTTCAGGTTCCAGGGTCGTAAATCTGGAACCTTTCATAAGGATGTCATGTACATGATACTGCATGGTCTTTGGTTCATAACCATAATATAAACACTTTGAGATGTTATGTCATATTGATGACAAAATATTAAGGGTGTAATCTGCTTAATTTCAGTTAATAATAAAGGCTCCCCATACATTACATAGGAAATACTGGATGGGCAACTACTATATGCACAACCAGTGTATAGTGCATGGTGTAATATGGCTGTGTATGGAAATCCATACACTGCAAAAAGTTGTTCTGCTGCAGTAGTGATGTCCTCACTAACACAGAACGACTTTTCGTTCTGCCTTAGTGAGGACGTCATAATACAAGGGGTACAGCAGATGTCCCAATTCATCCCTTGCTGTGTGAGAAGGGGTGCGTGAGTGTGCTGGGCAGTGGCAGTTGTGACTCGAAGGCCTCAGCAGAACTGAGCGAAAAGATGAAAAAGTGAGTCTCTTTTTGCCTTTTTCTTGGGCACCATACACTATAAAGAACAGTATGTAATTACCCATACACTACACGGCTATTCTTTCACCTCGTAGATACAATGCCGACTTGGAGACCTCTCGAGCTCCGCTCTCAAGGTCATCAGTCGGCATTGTATCCACTCGGTGGAAGAACAGCCTTGTAGTGTATGGGTAACCATACACTATCCTATATGATCTGGCACAGAGGGGTCTATGGGAATCAGAACCCTGAGGTGACAGAACACACTTTTTCATAATGAAACTGACTTGTGAACTCTCTAGATGTTCTAGAATACTGTCTTACCACATAAATACATAGAGGAAAGCAACAATGTACCAGCATTCTAAGGGACTCTGCTGCAGTAGTGACATCAGCATAATGATGTCACTAGTGCAGCAGAACAAGCATATTTCAGGCATGGAATTCCACGCATAACAGCATTCCTCTATACGATATACACAATATTACATTTTTCATTTATTCTACACCTACATGCTTACTAACCACTCAGTGCCCAAAGTCATACATTTTAGGCAAGGCAAGGAACATTTTATTTTTCTGGCGCTCAATCCCAGAGGCTCTGGGTGCTGTATAATCTCATACATAAAATTAAAAAGAACAACATACAATAACACTTACTAAAATTTAAACAACATCAATATGGGTTACGGTCAACATATATACAGTAAGCACCGATAAAAATAAAAGGGCAGTAGTTCACCATCTCGGGATGTGTTTCCATCTTGGGGATGAGATGACAGCATGGACCACTCAAGCTTCGTTCTTGAGGTTCATATGCTGTCATCTCAAGTCAACCCCTCAATGCAAACACAGCCTTGTTGTGTATGGTTGCCCGTACATTATTCCCTCTCCCTCTCTCTATATATATATATATATACTGTATGTATATATATATATATATATATATATATATATATCTATATGGAGAGAGAATACTGGATGGGCAACTATGCACAATGAAGCTTGTGAGGTCCTTTGGAATCAGAACTCCGGGGTTGCAAAACACACTGGTTGTACATTGAGTCGTTAATCTTGTTTTTTTTTGGTAATGTAACTAATGTGAGCCTACATTATATTTTTTCACCACTACAGGTAGCTTGTGTTCCACTGATTGAAACAGTTTCAAATGGTTACACTCAGCTATGCTTCCAGGCATCTTCTAAATACAGTAGTTAAGCTCATTTTCCCATCGAGACAACAACCATAAGGCTGAGATCGAATTCTCCAGTCATCAAACAATCTGTCAACCCTGCAGAAATAGAAAAAATTCAGTTACCTACAGCTGAGGAGCTCCAATAAGAGCGAAACCGATGTACTCATTGGTCCTGTAGTACTGAGATCAATACTGCTTAAGCAATAAGACATGACCAGGGGTTAGATTAACAGTCTGTTAATCACCCCATACGGGTGTGATGTTGTACGAGGCACAACCCCTAGAGAGTGACTAACTGACTGTTAATCTAACTCTTGATATTGCCTTATTGCTATTATAAAAATAAAATTATCCTAAAAGAAAAGTGTTAAAAGTATACTTTTTAACTGTTTTTCTCATTTTTTTTTTTTTTTTTACTTTATTTCCCTCTGGTCACAGCTCTGCGGTGCCTCTCTCAGGCATCCTGCCCATATCCTGCCCGCCTGAGGTCTCCTTGACCTGTGCCTCCTCTCCCCCCACTCCCCACAGCCAGCACCTCTGGCTTAACCCCTCCAGGGTGGGGCTGCCCCTCCTCGTCAGGCACACTCACAAGTCAGTCTCTGGCAGCAGGTGAGGACTTAGGTGGAGGAACTGGAAGGCCAGGCGAGGTGGACGCTGCAGAGGGCATGGGGGATAGGTGCCATCGCCTGCTCACAGAGCCAGTTGTTTTCCTTGTTCTGATAGTCTCCCCCCCTCCCTTGCACGTGCACGTCTGATGCTGTGGTGCATGGCAACCCTGCCTGCATCAGCACACTGTTCAATGTGCAGCCCACGCACTGCAGTGCTCCCAATCTCCACCAGGAGCCGCTAGTGCTCTGGGCTATCCCCGCTCCCCCCCCCGGGGAAGTAGAGCAGCCCAACAGGCACTTAATCCTATCTGCAACCTTGCTGACCCCCAGTGCCTGAGCTTGCTCCTGAACCTTGGTTGCTGGCATGGTGCGAGGTGTGGCGTCCAGTGCCTCAACCCTCAGCGCCACCGGGTCGGCCTGTTTTCCTCATCTAAAGGAAGATTTTTAATAAAATTGTTCTTCCATCAACAGTTTAATAATGCTGGTTCAAAATCAGAAAGCATCATTTCAGCTGGCCCAGTGGTGCTGAGGGCTAGGGTGCTGGACGCCTTACTTCATGCCATGCCGATGATCCAGGTTCAGGAATTAGCATGGGCAATCAGATGTCGGCAAGGGAGGGAGGGCAGAGCTGGATGGAGCTGCTGGAAAAAGCAGCTCTCCTCTCCATGGAGGGAAGGTCACATCCCTCAGCTACTGCCTGCCTCCTGGTAGAGCCAGGAGACAGTACAGGCTAGAGGGTGCACAGCCGCTAGGCTGACAGGTTAGCAGAAGGGGTCATTACCGGGGCTGTAGTATGTATGCGTGCCTCCTCGTGCATGTGACTACTACTGGGGCCCCAGATGAGAATCAGAGGAGAAAAACACTCTGGCAACAGGATGACGTCTGACCCTCCAGAGGCACTGCTCCTGGGCCGGGCATAAGGTAAGCCCCGGTAATTCCATGTATTGGAGCTGAAGGGGGGGGGGTCAGGCTGAAGGGGGCAAGCTGAAGAAAAGTGGAAAAATGCAGTAGCAATAAAAAAAAGAGAATGCCTGACATACCTTCCTCACAGTTCCGGTTTCAGTTAGCCTAAATAGTGGATAAATTCAAGGATGATTCTGAAAACCAGAGAAAACCAGTCAAGGCGCCTGCAAAGAAAAACAAAACAAGTAAAAATGTAGCAAACATGTCATTTTATCAGCAGAACTGTCAAAACTAGAAGAAATAAATGATGAGGAGAACACCAAAAAAAGACTCTGTGGACTATCAATGTTTTAAATATAACTGGGCACAAGACAGGCAACTAAACATAAATTGCAAGCGTATAGAAACTGATGAACTCTGTCAGATTTTAAGAGGATTTTATGAAGAGGTTCGTCAGTCAGCCAGCAAAGAATATAGCCTCTCTAGTCTACCGTCACTCAGTGCAGGAATCAATAGGCATGTTAACTGTCCTCTAATAAACCGTTTAATAAAATGTATATGAATATTTCTTCCTTCTGATTCGCCAATATATGTTTTTTTTCCATGTCCCTATACAGCCATAAAGTCACAGCTGGCACTACTTCCATGTGACCAGGCAGGACAGCCTCAGTATCCCTAACCCCCTGACCTGTCAGTGGCCAATAGCGGCCATCTTGCTTCCTGAAAGAAAAATATCTCAGTAGCCTGCCATTTGACAGCTGTCAACAGTAAACAATGTCTGACATACCTTCCTCACAGTTCCAGTTTCAGTTAGCCCAAATAGTGGATACATTCCAGGATGATTCTGAAAACCAGACAGAACCAGTCAAGGCACATGCAAAGAAAAACAAAACAAGTGAAAATGTGAGCAAACATGCCATTTTTATCAGCAGAAGAACTGTCAAAACTAGAAGAACAAAATGATTGGGGTATGTGTGCAGCTGAGCAGAAGATGTGGTGTGGTAGGTCATGTATATTGACTCGCGGGACAACATCACGAGGTGAAACAGCACACTGCTGCATCCAACTCTATTTATTAATTGGGAAATGCAAGGAAGTTCTTTTTCACAGAAAGGGTGGTGGATGCATGGAACAGCCTACCTCAGGAAGTGGTGGATATGAATACAGTGCAGGGCTTCAAACAGGCATAAGACAGGCATAGAGGCAATACAGCTGAGTATGAATATATAGGCCATTGACAAAGTACAGGTATATGGCACATTATTAAGGTAGAAAAAATGTGCAGACTGGATGGGCCTTGCGGTCCTTATCTTCCGTTAACTTTTATATTTCTGTGTTTCTATACCTCCCTCGTAAATTTGCCTAGCCCCTTCAGGAATCCTTCAAGGGTCCCTGAATTAGCCTAAGCTTGGTATTCCATTCCACAGCACCACAACCCTCTGTGAAAAGTAATATGTTCTGCTATCACCTTTGAATTGCCATCCCTGGGTTTATGTTCTCTTGTTGCTATCCCCTCTTAGAATGATATCACTTACACAACAGCCCTGAATCCTTTATACAGTAAAACAGATATATCCAGATAAGGGTGCTGCCCTTGCAGATAAGGGGGGACATTGTGCTTATGGACACAGATAAATATGATAGAATGATGCTTGACTTAGTTAATGACCAAATAAAATATACTGTATATTTTCAGCTGATATCAGATCGTATGATTTTGCACTTTTGGTGTCTGCATCACACAATTCCTGGAAGGCATCTGTGATTGTCTGCATATTGAATTTATTTGTAAATATAATTAAAACAGTTCTTGTTTACACTGTAAAATATGTCAACATTTCAGTTTTTTTCCACTTTTTTGGGGACTGGTTGCTACCATAGCATCTGAGAAGTTACTAACAAGTGTAAGAGACCTTTTAAGTTCCCTATTGATGTACAAATGATCGATCTAGTCTGCTTGTGTTTGTAGAGGAACTAAATTTATGAATGTTGTTTCACCATCTCAGGGGCAGTGCTCTGTGTGATTCTTCACTGTGTTAGACATTATAGGATAAAAATGCCTGATAAACACGTGTTTAAGATTACCACTTACAGAATAATTTTTGTGTGTGACTACACAGCTCTGTAGCTGTTGTCCTTTAGATGATGAGCCAGGCATTTGTTCTCATTCAATGGCTCTTTATAACTGGCGAGAGAGCAATGTTTATACTTTTTTTTAATATATTTATTTAGAATACAATGAACAATGCTGGATCTTAGGGGGAAGAGAATCTCAATACCTGGAAGATTTCTAGTAGCAGGGTCTTCTGAAGAAGGTAGTAAATTTCGTTTGCCACCCATATAGAACATTTATTAAACAAAGGCTGTTTTGACCATCTCCTGTGGTGACCCTTCCACAAGTATGTGGGTGTAACACAACAGAGGATGTGAATTTAAACCTGTTTTTGTGTGAGGTCCCATACCCAGAAACACGAGACATTTTCTATTGCAGAATGCAGGCAAAGGGGAACAAAGTGAAAAAATGCACCCTTTGATTTCCCATTCTGGCACATCCATTTACTCTCCCAGAACAGGGAGAAGCAGCAGTTTGCTTTTTGTGTGCAGAAGGTAATTATGTGAATTCAGTAAACCCAGGGCCCCTAGTTCTCTGAGGCAGAATTTTTTGATTTCTGCGGCAGGGCTCCTAGGCTTCTGAGGCAGCATTTTCTGATTTCTGTGGCATGACTTATTCATTTCTGTGGCAGAATGCAGCACTGCCATTGGCTAAAATATGAAGTGATGTCATTGATGACATCACCTACCAAACGTAGAAGAAGGGCTTCAGGATAAACAAGATGGGTACAGGAGCCTGGCACTATGGAAAAACTGTATATTTGAATGAAAATTCACCAAAAACAATGAATTCTGCAGCACTGTATAAATTCTGTGGCATGATGCAAATTCTGCAGAAAATTTTGCAACCACAGAATCGCAGAATTCCAGAGGCCTCGAGTAAACCTATTACACTCAAAGGCAGAAGACTTGCAACAATACAACACACAGGGAATATTTATCTTCTCTAGTGCTGCGTATTTCAGAGAGGAGTTACAACTATTTTTCTTCTTATTAATTATTACAGAGGCATGGTTCACATAAGAGTACTATACCAGGAGTTAATAATAGAGGCAAAATATGGTTTCCACAATCTCCCTCCTGTGGTTAATTCTTGTTTATTTAGTTGCTTTCTCAAGATGTTAATTAAGTGTGTGGCAGTGTTATTTCTAAAATACTGTAAAAGGCAATTCATGTGTGATAGAAGGGTGTAAAGACTGGCTACGTGTGTGTGCAGTATTCCCTTGCAACACACACAGCGTTTTTCCCTTCTCTCCTTTTTTTCTCTTATTAAACCAAATGTAAAACCTTGTGCCCGGCTGTCTGTTATTAGCAAGCAGAGGAAATTGCATCTGCAGTCAAGAGGTTTCCAAGCATCAGTAAAATAAATAAAAAATAAATAATATCCTGGAAGAAGGGTGGAATATCTGGTCTAAGACATGTGTGTCTCTCCCTGTCCATGGAGGCAGGCAGCAGTAACGGGCTATACCAATTCATTGTCATGGTTACCGCTGACAAAACAACTTAATGAGGGATAGCAGGGGAGAATTGCGCACGTTTTCTTTTTTCAGTGGTGTAGCTAGCAGCCCCAGACTAACTGAGAGAGCTCCCTGCAATCGTGAAAAAAGGAGAAAGATAGAGGGAGATATGCAAGGGGGCATGGGGTGCTCTTACTGACTGAGGAGGAGAGCTGTCTTGGGTTAGGTTCAGCAGCAGGATTACACATGCAAAAGCTGCAGAGAAAGGGGATCTGATCAGCTGTGCCCTTGCTATCGATTTATGCTGGAGTGCTACAGGTAAAGTAGGCTCCTGCAGAAAGCTCAGTCTAGCTGGGGCCCACTATCCTCCTCCCAAGCAACCAGCTGCATACAGCAGGCTGAGAGCCACATGTTGCGGCGGCTCTCCAGGCTCGGTAAATAAAGGCTATTGGTTTGAGTTTCATTTGTGTTCAGAACACTCAAAGTCCATGTAATCTTCTAGGCATCTACACATCAAAGGGGCTACTTATCTTTTTAGACACTGCAATCTGAGACACCCTCTTCCATAGATCGACTGACGTATACTAAGTGGATCTGGGCATGCCGGTTCAGTTTCAATGATGTGTAACTGGAGAAAATCATCAGATTTAGTAACCCTGCAATGCTTCATGCATGATTAAACTAATGTCAACCACCAGGTGAGCACTTGTGTCTGCCTGACAAGTGTACACTCAGTATAACTTACATCAGTAACATCTTTGCATGCCCACACCCCCCAAAAAAACATCAGTAACATCCTTGCATTCCCACGCCCCAAAAAAAGAAAACAAGAAAAACTGCAATATTTTAATTCATTAAAATTGCCACTTTTGCAATTGAAAACCTAGGAATCTGAATACCAGCTTGGGGTGCTGTTAATTTCAGGAAAGTTGTTGGATGCCTTCTAAGAATGATGACTTCCTAAAAGTAGATGCCTAGTGCTGACGAAATACACTGGCATGTGTCTGCGATGCTCACGGACCATTAGTCTGGCAAGACTGCTTTCGCCAGCCATGCAAGCTGCAAAAACGGTTTGGGAGTCAGGACTAATTGTTATCTGTTTAGAATGTCTAATTTAATTTATTACCTACATAGGAGGTAAATAAAGACTGTTGGTTCGAGTTCCATTTGTGTTCAGATTACAATGCCTAGAAAATTACATAGACTTTGAGTGGTCTGATTCAGAACACTCAAAGTCCGTGTAATCTTCTAGGCATCTACACATCAAAGGGGCTACTTATCTTTTTAGACACTGCAATCTGAGACGCCCTTTTCCATAAATCGCTAAACGTGTATTAAGTGGATCAGGGCATGCCGGGCTCAGTTTTGACGATGCATAACTGGAGAAAATCACCAAATACAGCAGAGTAGTTTCTTCTGAGGTGCCCTCCTGCATTCAAACCATATTAATGAGTGACGGACCGGTTGTATGATAAATAGTCACTGAAAGAAAAAAGTAATCTGGTCTAAAAATATCTGTATATTTTATGAGAATGGAAAGTACTATGTGACCCTGCCATAGTTTAAAATGGTATGACAATGAGAAATGGACATTAAACAGATGTTTTGATATTTAGAGTTTAATGTCCGTTTCTCAATGTCATACCATTTTTTATCGTGTCTGACAAAGAAAGTGGCACTAAAAAAAACCTCCAAGTGCAGATCACCGGACATTGAAACAGAAACGAAAACTAGAGACAAAACAGTGGCAGGGGATATACCCAGAGTCAGTTCAAGGAAATACCTTAACAATACATACTGTCGGCTTCATATCAGCCCCTTCTATGCTTTCTGCATTTCTGCAGACATACGCATCTACAACCACTTTTTACCAGCTGCATAGTACAGGAACGGCTTTCCAGTTGTAGAAAAAAAAAGTGCTGGGGCACCATTCCTGTGTGTGTTCCAGCCCACTTTAGAAGAGGAACACATCCGCTTTAAAATGATTTACGTGCACAACAGATGACCTGAACTGATGCTGACAGGCCCGGCTGACAGGATTGTCAAAAGAAAAAGGGGAATCCTGTCAGTTCAGCCTCCCTCGATCTTCATATATTTGGTAAAGGTAAAGGAATGCCACCTGTGCATTTTCTGAACATTTCTATTTGCTTACAGAAAGTAGTGAGGTCAGTCCACTTGACACTGTAAATATTTTTCATGACCAGGCAGGCAGTCACCACAACAAATTATAAAAAGCACACCCACGGCTGCCTCACCTAAAAATTCAGTCAGACAGGCTGCCGGAAGGGACGGGACCAGAGAACCGTGTGGGAACCAGCAAGAGCAATCTCCTCCTGGATGTTGGTTGGAGGACGGGAGATGCAGCAGCTCACTAGACAAATTGATTAATTTAAGTAAATGTTCCTTTTTTTTGCTCCTCGACCAGACCCTCCCTCACAATAGGTGTCTGGACGGATGGTGGCCCTGACTCTTCCCGCATGCACATCGTCAACAAGTTGGCAATTACAGAGGGAACTGTTCACCACGTGGCAGTCATCAACCACCTTCTGTTGATGAGCGTCTGGTGAGGTAGTTTCCACCAATCGTGGACTGTGTTGTGGACGTTGTTTTGTGACTGAACACAATCTGTGATTGGTGGAAACTACCTCATGGACCAGTCTCTTTTGATCAGCAAACAGATTTTTTTTTTGCAAGTAGGCAAGCACTCTTGTAGAGACTATAGTGACTGAACTACTGAGTCTGACTCTTCTAACCCCCAACCCCTCACCCCCCAACAAACAAATTGAAAAAAACACACAGTAGTTTTTGGCAATGACATGCTGTGCCTAATGTAAATCAGCACATCAACAGAAATACATTCTTTTCTTGTGAAGAAGCATCAGAACGGCGGCTCGGTCGCAGAAAAAGTACTGGAACACCGTTCCCGTGCGTTCCAGCTCACTTTCATCACCGAGGTATAAGTTAAAATATAAAGAAAAACACCTTGTGAGGGTGGTAGGGGGAATAAGCAGCCACAGAGTGCCTTGGCAGTAGTTCAGAGGGACGGGGATAGCTAGCAGTGGGGTGAAGAAAGGAGGTACGAGAGAGAGGTGAGTAATGCAGTGGAGATGAAAGGTGGGGGAAGAAGGGTGATAAGGTATAGGGATAAATGCTGGGTTGAAGGGAGGCTGAGTGAGTTTAATGCATTGGACTACTTATCAGACTTGAGCAAAATTAGATGGCAAGACCTCTGCCTTGCCAAAACGATCGATGAGGCAGTCACTGTCCTTAATGACAACATCACTGCACTGGCCAACAAGCATGCCCCTTTGATCAAAGTCAGGGTACGTAAAACATCCAACCCATGGTTTACGTCAGATCTCAAGGCTACACTCCTACGCCGTGATAAACTCTGGGCTAAGGCTAGAAAATCCAAAAGCCCAGCTAACTGGCAAGCATTCAGAGCAGCTAGAAACACCTGCATTAAATAAATCCATGCAAGCAAAGCCAACTATTATGTCTCCACCCTTGAACAGGCAAAAGGGAATTCCCAAAAAATCTGGAAGACACTCAAGTCTATCGAAGGTTGATCTGTAGCTCCCTCCATCACTCTGAAGAGCCTCAGCAGTGGTAGGGCTGTGGAAAACAGCTGTCTAATCCTCGAGGAAATCAACAATCACTTTGTAACTGTTGGCCTAGCTTTTGACTCTTCGCCTTATGCAGCCTGTGGTAGCAACCAAGACTGTAATAACATTAACTCGCAAACTTCGACCCTCCCACTCAAGTTGTGCCCGCTTAGCTATAAATAAGTCAAAGATTCACTTCTTAACATAGACATTCGAAAAAGTGCAAGGGACAATGGTCTACAACCTTTTTTTCTTAAACTAGGCTATCTCGACCTTACCGCCCCAATCCTTCACATATCCAATCTTTCCATTTCCACTGCCACTGTTCCCTCCTACTGGAAATCTACCCACGTCCTCCCATTTTTCAAGTCAGGGGACCCATGTGACCTAAACAACTATAGGCCCATCTCAATCTTACCAGTCCTCTCCAAAGTCCTTGAAAAACTAGTTTACTTCCAAATGAAACTCCATATCGAATCATCTTCAATCCTCAAACCTGCGCAATCTGGCTTCTGGCCCAACTATAGTACAGTCACTGCTCTAGCCAAAGTTACCAATGAGTGGATCACAGCCATGGACTCCCAAGAAAATTACTGGTGCAGTATTTTTAGATTTCAGCAAAGTGTTTGACGCTGTCGACCACAATCTGTTAGTCTCAAGCCTGATAAAAGTAGGCACCACCACCCCCTTGCTGGCCAGTGGTTTATCAGCTACCTGTCTGGAAGGACCCAGAAAGCAAAAGCTGGTGGCCTCTTTTCTGCATCCCTCCCAGTTGTCAGGGGAGGCCCGTAAGGCTCCATATTAGGTCCAATCCTCCTCTCCCTATACATCAATAACCTTGAAGCACATATATCCCAGTCCCGCCTGCATTTCTTTGCTGATGATACTGTACTGTATACATCAGGCTCTACATTGGCTGAAGTGAGAGATGTACTCCAAGCCGACTTTGCACAGCTTGAAATCAACCTAATCAATGCCAAACTAGGCCTCAATGCCAAAAAAACTAAGGCCATGATCTTTGCCCCAAACACCACCTCCACTTCCCTTCCAAACACGCACAAAGAATTCATCACTACCTCCCTAGGTGAACCCCTTGAAATCACCTCCAAATTCAAATATCTTTGTATGTCGCTAGACAACAAGCTTTCCTTTCATGGCCACCTTGACGATCTGGCAAAGAGGCTAAAAATGAGGCTAGGTTTCTTCTTCCGTAACACGTCCCTCTTTCCATTAGATACCAGAACTAGGCTGGTCCAGGCCACTTTCTTGCCGCCACTCGACTATAGAGATCTAATCTATTCCTCCGCAGCGGCCTCAGGATACAACAAGCTAGACGTCCTCTACCATCGTACCATACGGTTCATGACAAACTTACCTTACCAAATCCACCATTGCGATTTGCACCTTGCAACTGGCTGGACATCACTTTCAACTAGAAGCTTACTTCATGATGGTATCTGGACTCTTAAGCTACTCCTGAACAAGCTCCCAAACTATCTCACAGCCCTTTTCCATATTTCCCATAGTGCCTACTCTCTTAGGAAAAATTACCTCCTCCTCCTTCTCGAAGTACCGAGAACTCGCACCTCTCTCGGCAAGCGGGCCATATCGAGCGTACTCCCAATTATCTGGAACCAGCTCCAAGGCGTACTGAAGCTTCCCGGTACTGGTCCCTGTCAGCCTATTTAAAAGGTTGGTTGCAGCAAAAATAAAAGATACATGTAGCTACTTCTAAATCCCAGCTCACTGCTCTAACCCTAGCCCACTGCTTCCTCTTACTTACCTAGAAATTAGCTGTCTTGATACTCCGAAATAAGCACTTTGTATCTTTTTTTCTGTACTTGCATTTTTCTATGTCATTGTCATTTTTATGCAACAAGTTAATGCTTGCCCATAATTCTGTACTTGAATTTGTACTGTTTTTTCGATTATGCAATATGTAACTACCTGTCTGTGTCAAAGGACCTCCTTGTGAATGAGTTTTCCTACAATAAACTTGAACTTTATCTGGTCGCTGTCTGCTAGTACAACGTCCAGTATCCTCCCTTCACTAGTAGGCTTTCCCACCTGCTGGACCAGGGAGGCATCCTGAAACACATACATCAGTATCTGTTCCCTGGCCACAGAGAGTGTCATAGTGTCCCAGTTTGCCCCCGGCCTATTAAGGTCACCCATGACCACCACCCTACCCTTTCCAAGGTCACTGTGACCCTTGATGTTTTCAACTAGTTTGTCCTCCAGGGCCTCTTCCATTGCCAGGAGTCTGAACACCACCCCTATTTTCAATCTTTTACTTGCCCGTGTTTGCAGGGTTACATAGATACATAGACAGTGTCGGCAGATAAGGGCCTATGGCCCACCCAGTCTGCCGATTTGAGCTTGTAAGTTCAGTTTATATTTTCCTAGAAGTCTGTTGCCCCTTACCCCTGACCTCCAGAATTCCTTTATGTCTATCCCATGCATTCTTAAATCCCGTGATTGTTTCAGCCCCCACCACTTCCTCTGGCAGGGTATTCCACTTGTCTACCACCCGTTCTGTGAAGAAATTGTTCCTCATGTTTCCTCTGAATTGTCCTCCCTCCAACTTCATCCCATGCCTTCTTGTCCTGGAACATCTTTTTTGCTTAAAAATAGTGTATTCCTGCACCTTTTTCCTCCCTGTAAGATACTTGTATGTCTCTATCATATCCTCTCTCTCCCTCCTCTCCTCCAGGGAGTACATGTTCAGTTCCTTCAACCTGTCTTCATAGGACTTGTGATGCAATCCATGCACCATCTTTGTTGCCCTCCTCTGAACCTTCTCTACCCTGTCTATGTCCTTACGTAGGTAAGGTCTCCAGAACTGTACACTGTACTCCAGGTGGGACCTCACTAGTGTCTTGTATAGTGGAATTACGACCTCCCTTTTCCTGCTGATAATGCCCCTGCCTATACATCCCAGCATCCTATTTGCTTTACCTGCTGCCTTGTCACACTGTTTCCTTACCTTGAGGTCATCAGAGATGATAACCCCAAGATCCCTTTCCTGCTTGGTGCATGCTATATCCTCACCCCCCAACTGATATATTGTGCCAGGGTTTTTGTGCCCCATATGCATTATCTTGCACTTCTTTGCATTGAATTTCAACTGCCAAACCTCTGACCATTCTTCAAGTTGCTGCAGGTCCCTTCTCATTCTGTCTGCACCCTCTGGTGTATCTACTCTGTTACAGAGCTTTGTGTTAACAGCGAACTCCCCTCCAAGCTGAGGTGTATCTTATCCCTGGCATACAACCCCTTGTCCTCCCATGTATCCCCCCCCAGTCCCCCACCAGCCAATACCTTTCTGCCCTGCACCAGTCCCTGAGCCACTGGTTTACCCTTCTAAGTTTAGGCTTGGTCTCCCCAGATGCCCTAGGAACTGGCAGAATCTCAGAGAAGGAGACTGAGCTTCCTATAGAGTGGCAAACCCTGGCCAATTTCCGGAATCTCGCCTGGATTTCTAGTTCACTGTTCCCCCCTCCAAGTCATTTATTCTCAGATTTACTAGGAAGTCTGGGGATCCTCCGCATTCCAATGCTATCAAGTATAGCTGAAATTTGGCCTTGTGTGCAGATACACCAGGGATACATTTAACCTTGACTGGGCTGTTTTTTCCCTCCCCCGCCTCCTCCCACTGAATGCCCCGGTCATGGAGTCCCCCAGCAGAATCACCTTCACCCCCCCCACTTTACTGGCCCATTTGATTCCTTCCATGCTCGTCCTTCTGTCATCCACCCCAACTTACTCCTCCTGCCCCCTCAGCTGGGTGGGTTACATGCCTGTGCAAGCCCTGCCATGCTCTGTCTTCTGCCTGCAGCTCCCAGCTTGCTCCTCGACCCCCAACCTACTGAGTGGCACAGGTTACCTCCCCCAGATCTCCCCTGGACTCCCCTTCTGGACTGGTGTCCACAGATCCCACAGAGAGGCACCCTTCTACTGCATACCTCCTTGCCCCCCCAAGGCCCTGCATCCTTCTCCCAGTCTGCTGTATTTCTCTCTACCTCCCACCTCATCCGTTTTCTCCCACCCCGACGCTGGCCTATCTAAAGTACTTCCTACTGCACCCCTATCCTTGGCTGTGTTCTCCAACCTGGATGCCTGCCCTGGACTGCTGGAAAAACTATTTTGTCACTGAACAGAAAAATCAGTTAAAAATTATTACTTTGTACATGTGCAAGAGTATTCTGTGGTCAGTGTGGGACACGAGTGTGCCAAGAGGCAAACTACTGAAAGGGCTAAAAAACTTGTAGGCAAAGCTGACAGTGCCCCTTGAATTCCCCTTTGCATAGACAAGTATTATGTCTTGTACCCTTCATAGTACTCCGCTGTCAAAACCTGTGGGTATTCTCCAGCCATCTCATAGGTCGATGCATGATCCAGTCAGTTTTGAGCTGGCCAAGGCCAGGCCCTTTGTCCCAACTCAGGATCTCCAGTTTAATTTGTACATCCAAAGAGGTTGGTCACAGTCCAGATCTACTCCAAACATATACCAGCTCATTCAAATAAGGTACAATTATCTCTTTTGCCCTTGAATGTCAACCCACCATTGCGACCTCTACTGGTCACTTGGCCTTCCATCCTTCCAAGACTGTAGACACTCACACTGTGCTAAGATGGCTGCCACGTTCTGGGACCAGTCCCTGTCCTCATATATTGCTGTAGAACTGACTACTCCCTCCCCCACAGCCTACATACTCAGGCATCATGACTTCTATCAACTGTCCGTGCCTCACATGTTCTCTGCTGCTGGCCAAGTAGCCTTTAAATTGCGGTTGTCAAAGTAATGCCATTTCCACATAGCACCTAAATACACTGCTGAAAGACCGCTTCTCTCCAAACTGTTCATGTATCTAAACCTGTCCCCACTGTAGGTGGTGCCACCTTCTTCTCACCAGTCATTGGATGAAATGTGGTGATGCGGCCTGACTGCTTTGAATTCGCCCTGTTTCATGGGATAAATGTGCTGTTTAAAACTGATTTTGCCTTATTTCACAGGCTAAATGTATGGTTAAACTGAATTCATCCTGTTTCAAGGGCTGTATGTTCTATTCTATACTGCACTGATTCTGCCTTTATGTTTTACCTGTATGTACTTGTACTCTATTGTATTATTATATATGTACCCACCTTACCCTTCCCCCAGGATGCATCTGGAATTGAGCAGTACTCTGCTCAGTATACCTTCCTGGCAAATCTTTTAAATAAATTAATAAACATTAGTGCCGGGAACGTGCGTCTGCCTGGGAGAGCAGTCCTGGGGTTTCAATTTTGGCATGCACATTTCCTCTGCCAGAGTCTTTTCTTTGAAATCATTCTTGCCATCTTTCTTGGAAAAATGAGCAGTGAGAGTGCTATTACATACATTTCAAACACAGACCCGAAATCCCGCACATGCCCAACACCGGCATTCTCTTGTGCATGCGCGGGATCTTTGTTCAAGACTAACACGTGCATGTGCAGGATTTTGGGTCCGTGTTTAAAATGTATGTAGTAGTACTCTTGTTGCTCATTTTTCCAAGAAAGACGACAAGAATGATTTAAAATAAAAGACTGTGGCAGACAAAATATTTGTTTAAATGTGCACGTCCGGCCCAGTGGTGCAGAGGGTTGAGGTGCTGACACCTTACCTCATACCATGCCGGCAACCCGGGTTCTGGAATGGACTTGGGTTGCTGGAGGTCAGCAGAGAAAGGAGAGGATTGAGTGTCCATAGGACTACTGTCCTCTCCTGGGGTGGGTTACAAGGTTGCTTCGCTCTACAGCAGCCACCGGTGGAAATCGGGAGCTGCAGTAGCGTTGCAATGTGGGAAGTGCCAGAAAATGGAAAAAAATGCTCCGGATTGGCCGGATGATGGCATTCGGTTCACTAGCACACCAGAAAGACTCCTTGCAAGCTGACCCATCTCAGCAGCGCCCGAGTACCTTCCCCCTCGGAGGAGAGGGACCCACTCGGTGAAGGGTAATGCCGAGCTGCCTCAAGGTTGGCTGCAGTATGTGGTGAGGGGTGGCTCGAGAGGGTTAGAGAGGTGCTGATTACCTTGGATGCCAGAAGGAGTGGTGGATTCTGAGCACAGAGGAGAGAAAATAAATCACTCAAAAAAAGAAAATGTGCATGCCAAATGTGGAACCTCGGGACTGTGCTCCCTGGCAGATGCGCATTCTTGGTGCTAGTACACTTCCGGTCAACGCATGATTTAAACTCGGACCACTGGAAAAGCTATTTTGTCAATAAACTGAAAAAACGGTAAAAATGATCAATTTTCAATCAATCAATTTTTTATTTATAAACAGGCACCTTTCCAAAACCAAGGCGCCTGTACAATAAAATAAAACAAATAAAGTAAAATTACATACATTATATAAATTCCAATAAATATGAAACCACATAAAAACACTTCAGTTACCAAAAGCCAGGTCAAAAAGATAAGTTTTTAATGCAGTTTTAAAACTCTGGATGGTCAGGCAATCTAATACCTGATGATGACTTTATACATGTGCAGGAGTATCTGTGGTCATTGTGGGACACAAGTGTGCCAAGAGGCGAATTGCTGAGATAGGCTAAACAAGCATTTGTCAATACCGAATGTTTGCTTGCTGGCATTGGCACTGGTAGTGTAGGAGTTACAGAGCTGCATAATAGGAATGGCAGTGAAGTATTGAACTGAAGCCAACCCCACCACCACCCTGCAGATACTGACAAGCATTGGGGTGTGCCTTTGGGTCATCAGGCATTACAGCTATGGCATTTCACCACACCCTACCCTGCAGACACTGGCAGGTGTCACGGTGTGCCTTGGGGTCTTTGGCCCTTATGTTAACCCCATTCTATTAGGAAATAAGGTGAGATGGGTGCAGTATAGGAGAATGGGGTGAACTTTGAGGCCGAAGAGTCTAAGGCACAACTCGATACCTCTCACTGGCTGCAGGGTGTGGGTGGGGGTGGAATGGTATGAGCATTACAGGTGACAATCCCAAGTCCCACACCCCTGAGGCCTGTCAGTCTCCACAGGGAATGCCTCAGACGTTCATTGGTATTTTTGCTCAAAATTTTCAACATTGTTTTTTTGTGACCCCCACCTTATGAACAGTGGCAATATCAGTTTGTTAGCTGAAAGCTGATTTTGCACAGTGACTACGCCATTTGGCGCCACAGTTGTGAAAACACATTTCGAACATGATGTGAAAAATGACAGCTGTACAGTTCATGGGGAGGTGTAAAAAATGGCAATATTGAAAATCTGGAGTGAAAATATCAGAAAAACTGGTGAAGTCATGAGTGAGCATAGAAACTGCACAACGCACACCCGTAATGTAATTAGTTTGGGGATTTTTTTACAGCAGATTGTTAACACAGGCATTTTGGACTTCCACTCATGAACAATGTCATGGTGATTTTCTTAATCTGTCCCTAACAGTGATTTCCCACAGTGACCATGCATTTCTTCGCTGGAAGTGCGAAAACACATTTTGGTCATGGTGTGACAAATGACAGCTGTACTGTTCATGAGGGAATGTGGAAAAATGCCAGTGGTGGAAATCTGGACTGAAAATATTACAAATTCATGAATTTATGAGGGTGCGTGGAAACTGCGCAATGCTCACTCGTAATACGGTCATTTTATGAACTTTTGTCACCAAATTTTTAACATAGCCATTTTAAGACCTTTGCTCATGAACAGTGTCACTGTGATTTTCTTAATCTGTCCCAATCATTGATTTCGCACACCAACTGCGCCATTGTGCGCTACATGCGTGGAAACACATTTTGGGCGAGATATGAAAAATGACAACTAAAATAGTCTCTGTTCATTTGTGTCCTGTGAAGGAGCTGCCAACCATTGAATTATGTAGAGCAGACATTTGGTAAAAAGGTATGAGGGAATTATTGTGAAACTATTTACAGGATATTTAAAAAAAATCCCCCTTTTAAAACAGCAATTAAAAGCAGGTGAATTCAGGTAGCTGCTGTACTGTTGCTGTCTTTTGACATGACAACAATGCCTTCACATGTGTGTGCTGATTTCATTTATATATCCTGCATTATCCTAAGTTATTTAATTGCTGTTTTTTTCAAGTTCAGTGGCATAGTTGAAACCATTGTCACGCAGGCTAGAACATCCCTTGTAAGTTTACTCATGTAAGCTTCAGAAGACCTTGTTGGGCCAAACACTTAGACACTTTGTTCTTTTTATAACATCCATGTATGTTGGTTCAGTAAAAGGCAACAAACCATTTGCTTCAGTATAATTTTTTGAATGCACTGCATTAAAATAAGAATTATATTGTAAGACCCTGGCAGACTACATACAGCAGGGCTCCCAGATCTATAGGGAGTCATTTACAGGGAAATTGTTCCCATTGACTTGCATTGGTTACAGGGGCATCAGACATAAACCCTGTTACTCAGGATTTCATGACAAGTTGAATTCCTTTGGGGAACAATTGCAGTGACCTGAAGTGAATATAGGTTCACTAGGAGAGAGTGAGTGTGTGTGTGTGTGTGTGTCTGTGGGAGAGAGAGAGGGGAGAGAGAGAGAGACAGAGAAGGGAAAAAAGGGGATGTGAGAGAGAGAGACAACATCTCCTTAAAGCTATGTATCTCCCCCACCCACATTATGGTGATGTGAGGTGGGTTAGGGTGTATTGTTTGTATGAAGAAGAGGAGAGAAATTAAATTTTTATCTATTTTTCAGATTCCTTAGACACTTGTGGTATATAAAGTTGTTACATTATCAGTGTATATTGACATTAGTACATATCAGGATATGTGGTCTTAATTCCTTGAGGTTTCTCAACTAGAGTTTTTTGTTTGACACTAATATTATCAATTTATATTTAAATCATCATTTATATAGTCCTGAGGTTTTTGAAATTTCCTGGGCCTTATATCTAGCTGGAGAGTACAGCTGAGTGACAGGTCCAGCTAGGTTTTACACATCACACAGTGTGCACTTATGTCTTTAAGACAATTTACTGGTACATTCTTGTCTATAATGCAGACATTGAAACTTCATGATCCCTATAACAATCTTAGTTTGTCTTTAATTTGGGTGGTGGTTGCCTTTCAGTAATCACATCCTTATACTAACTGTGACACTCACAGCTTGATTTAGGAGTCATCTGCTTCAGCAGTGTTATCTTATGTCAATTAAATTTATATGCAGTAGGATTCTTTGTATGTGTGTTCCACCAAGCACATTTAACCCAAGGTTGCTTCTGGCTGAAGGCAGTATAGTACTGTTAAACTTCTCTGACATCATCTTCTGTTTTTTTTTAAATGAGTATTTTAAACCAATGGGGATTTTTTTCTGTTTTTCTCTGCATTATCTAGCTGTTATAAGTATTGTATTTTCTAAACAACTGCCATGAGCTTCTGAAGAAGGACTGGTTTGTCCAAAAGCTAGAGCACCTTGTTCTTGTTGTTACATCTATGTTGGTCCATTAAAGGGTAAATAATCATGTGCTTCAAGGGCATCAGAGCAATTCTGCTTCATGTGAAATAATGAAATGTACGGGCGGGGGGAATTTGCACTAGAGTTACAGGAAAATGCAAAATCAATGTTATAGCACTGCTACTGTGTCCTCTAAAGTCCATCATTTGTTTTTTGGTTTTACGTTCACTTGCGTGCATGCACAAGGAACATCTTGGGAGAATGGGACACTTTGGAGGTGTGCCTGCCCTGTGCAATCCCCTGCTCTGTTGAGCAGGCGTGGCGGTCCTGCACCAACTGCTGTGGTGCTGTGTATGACAGCGGTGGTCTTCTCTTCAAAGAAAACCACTGCTGTGTGCTTGCAGCACGTCACGCCCCCCCCCCAGATCTTTGCTGCCACGCTGGGAGCCCACCCCAGCATGGCAAATGTCCTGCGTCGTCTGCCGATGGGGGTGCCCAATCCCGTCGGCTCCACCTTCCCCAAACAGCTTTCTGCTGTCATGCTGGGAGCCCACCCCAGCGTGGCAATGTCCTGTCATCTGCTGACGGGGTGCCAACTCCATCGGCTCCACGGCCCCCTAGCTATCCTTCTGCCATGCTGGGAGCCACCCCAGCGTGGAAAATGTCCCGCATCGTCCAATTATAGAAAAAAGAAAACCTGTAAATTAAAAACAGTCCCACGCAGTCTCCGGCCTCCTCCACAACCCGCACCCACCCATTGCACACCCTGCCTCCCCACACCCCCCTCACCCCACACTTACCTCCAGAGCTTGGCGTAACGATCATCGCTGGACCGGGAACACATCTGCATTCTTCAAAGCCGACCACGAACTGAGGAAATGCCGGTAAGCTGTATAATGGGCAAGATGTTTTTTTTTTTAACTTTGTCGCATATCTTAGGCATTTTTTGGAATTTTTGCACCAAATTTTCAGCATGGGGTTTTTGGGACCCCTTCTCATGAATTCTGTCACTGTCATGGCGTTATTCTGGCCCAAAGGGTGATTTCGCAGTCACTGCACAAAATCACCTTTTGGGCCCGATTAACGAAACAGTGCCAGCGTTCATAAGGTGGGCTCTCAAAAAGCCTATTTTGAAAATTTGGTGGAAAAATTCCTAAAAATGACCGTTTTACGAGCATGCATTGCGCAGTTTTATGCAGGCTCATAAGTTCACGAATTTTCAATATTTTCACTCCAGATTTTCAACATTGCCATTTTATTATACCTCCTTATGAGTAGTACAGCTGTCATTTTTCACATCTCACCCAAAACGTGTTTCCACCCATGTAGCGCACAATGGCGCAGTCGGTGTGTGAACTCAATGTATGGCACAATTAAGAAAATCACAGTGACACTGTTCATGAGCAGAGGTCTTAAAATGGCTATGTTGAAAATTTGGTGAAAAAATTCCTAAAAATTACTGTTTTACGAGCCTGCATTGCGCAGTTCCTACGCACGCTTGTAAGTTTGCGAATCTTCAATATTTTCACTCTAGATTTTCAACATTGCCATTTTACCACATCTCCTTATGAGCAGTACAGCTGTCATTTTTCACATCCTGCCCAAAACGTGTTTCCTCCCATGTAGCGCACAATGGTGCAGTCGGTGTGCAAAATCAATGTATGGGACACATTAAGAAAATCACAGTGACACTGTTCATGAGCAGAGGTCTTAAAATGGCTATATTGAAAATTTGATGAAAAAATTCCTAAAATGACTGGTTTTATGAGCGCAGGTTATGAGTTACACATCAGAGGTTTGCAAATTTTCAATATTTACATCTAAATTTCAACATTGCCATTTTACCACACCTCCTTATGAGCAGTACAGCTGTCATTTTCACATCCTGCCCAAAACGTGTTTCCGCCCATGTAGCGCACAATGGTGCAGTCGGTGTGTAACTCAGTGTATGGGACACATTAAGAAAATCACAGTGACACTGTTCATGAGCAGAGGTCTTAAATGGCTATGTTGAAAATTTGGTGAAAAATTTCTAGAAATTACTGTTTTATGACTGTGCATTGCGCAGTTCCTACGCACGCTCGTAAGTTCACGAATTTTCAATATTTGCACTCCAATGACTTCCAAATACCTAAACAGCACATAGAAGCAAGCAACATTCGGCATTGACAAATGCTTGTACTTCTTTGTCACTGATTTTTTTAAGCCATGTCCAAGTGCCAAATACCACTGCAAATACCTGCAAGTGAACGTTCGGCATTGACAAATGCTTGTTTTCATAGTGTAATAGACCAACAACATGCCTTTCCCTGATTTGAAAGGAAGTGTGAATTATCAAGTATCTGAATGTGCTAGTGTGAACTAGCCTTCATGCTTTGCCCAAGAGAAGTGGGGGTGGAGGGTTGAAACAAAGAGAGTGGATGAGACAATGTGCAGTGTATCTGGCACAACTTCTGAAATCCATGTAACTCTTCTCAATTCAGTAAGCACCAGTGGCTTTGTTTGAGAGTTGTGAGGGGGATGAGTGTGGGAATGCAGACACATGGCTGACATACAGCATCTTGTTTCTGCAGTCACATAAGAATGCCAGCTCATGGCAATTCAGAGAAAAAAAAATATTTTGAAGCTGCATTACCAGACTAAGTGTGCAGTTTAGTGAATTGCCACACAGGGGTGTGTATATGACAGCACTAAAAGGTGCATTAAAGTGCTTCAGTCATGAAAACCTCTGCCACTGGCTGCTGCTGAAATGCATAGCAGTATGTTATTTGTGCATTCTGGCTGTTCTTTGCTTCAGCTGCAGGTAGTATAGTACGCTCAAGTTCGTTTGCATAGGTTTTAGCAGTGGACAGTTCACATTGACAGAATCTAGTAAGAGAAAACGCTTGGAATTACACATACAACGAAGTCTGAGTTTTCACATCAAATGCTGAGGTATTTTTTTTCTGGAGGATTAGAACCCATGGAGTCCATGAAGGTGTGCTTTGAGAGCTGGTGTGAGTAAGGACTGTTAGGCACCACACATTTTGGTGGTCCTGCTGTGGCAGGAACAGTTTATTAAAGTAATGATGTGTGGCTTGTCTCTCTAAGCTAGACAAGACTACAGCAATCTATCAGGTAACCAACACAGTTAATCTGTGTTGGTGTGTGCGGGGTGGGGGAGCTGCTCACTGAAGTGTAGCTCCCTCTTTCAACTGTATGCCACTGCATTTTCAACTGCTGTCATAGACAGCTCCAGCAGTGATTGGAGAACTGTGACCACACCTGCAAACACACTGACTGAATTGGAAGATGCTGACACACCTCTCACAAACTCAGATGATGGCACTATGTTTCTTGCACATGCGTGCAAGCAAACATAAAAACTTAGAGGCAAAGCTGACAGTGTCCCTTTAAAAAAAATTTCACACAAAAGTATAGACCAATTAGTCTAGCATCAGTGGCAGTTAAGATCATGGAAAGCATTAGGGGATCAAATAGAAACGTACTTGAAGGATAAAAACACTGAATATTACACACAACATGACTTTAGGATGGGATGGTGATAATAAACCAACATTTAGAGTTTCTTTGAACCCGTCAGCAAGGCCCTAGACTGAGAGCATTCTGTTGATGACATCTGTCTTGAAAACAACAAGGCCTATGGCACTGCCCCACATAAAGAATTGATTGACATGCTATTGGTACTTGCATCAGCAGCTACATTGTTAGATGAGTCAAATCCTGGCTGACTGATACAAAGCAGAGGGTTAGGGTAAATAGCTTTTTATCTGAATGGGACTGGGTAATGTGCGGTCCCACAGGGAACTGTTTTGAAACCTTCCTTATTTAATATCTGTTTTATGGGTATGCAGATCTCAGAAGGGTTGCTAGCAAAATTTGATGATGAGGTCAAGGTTGGGCTAATTGTGGACACTCACAGTTAAATACAGTGTAAACCAGGATGAAACCCAACTCTGCAGAATTCTGCAGTAGAGTTGCTGCAGCAAATAATGCAGTTTCAATGAGAGTTAATCCCTTTTGCCATGCAGGAAACCTGTGACACTGCGCTTTATTCTGGTGAGCTTCACTGGAGGGGCAATTTATCAGCATCTCAGCATGGGCACAAAAAGCAAAAATATCCTTCAGTCTAGAAAATTGTGCAGTAGTGTATGTTAAAACCAACAACTCATTAGCATAATACACCATTAATGGGGTCCATATTAAAAAATCAAACGGCAAAGTAGATCTTGGTATCTTCATGTCTGATAGCCTTAAGTCAGCAGCACAGTACAAGGGAGTTATAACAAGCATTTGTGAATGATGAAAGTTGTCGCACCGGCATTGGCATTGGCATTGCCCGAGCTAGAGATGCATAATAGGAATGGCAGTGAAGTACCGAAGTGACACCAACCCCATCCCCACCCTGTAGAGAGCGACAAGCATTGGGGTGTGCCTTTGGGTCATCAGCTATAACGTTCATGCCATTGTACCTCACCCTACCATGTAGACACTGACAAATGCTGGGGTGTGGTTTGGGGTCTTTGGGCATTATACTTACCCCATTCCATAAGGAAATATGCTAATGTGGGTGCAGTATAGGAGCATGGGGTGAACTTTGTGGCCGAACAGTGAAAGGCACACCACGATGCCTGTCAGTAGCTGCGGGGATGGAGGGGGTGGAATGGCGTAAGCATTACATCCGATGATCCCAAGTGACACCCCTGATGCTTGTCAGTCTGTACTGGGTGGGGCGCTACAGTTGGAAACCCTAACACTGTAGGCGTGTGGTGGTAGTTTCACTCCATATTTTCAACATGGGCTGCTTGTCAGGCCACCTCATGAAAAGCGGCACAATCACTTTGTTAGCTGAAAGGCGGTTTTGCACAGCGGCTGTGCCATTTGGCAACAGAGGGATTAAAACACATTTTTGGGTAGGATGTGTAGAATGACAACTGCATTTTTCATGAGGAGGCATAAAAAAATGGCAACATTGAAAATCTGGAGTGACAATATGAAATATTGGTGAAGCAATGAACATGCATAAAACTGTGCAATACACGTCCGTAACCTAATTATTTTTGGGAGTTTGTTAGCCAGATTTGTAACATAGGCACTTTGGGACCTCCCCTTATGAAAAGTGGTGCTATGATTTTGTTAATCTGTCCCAAAAGTTGATTTGACATAGCGGCAACGTCATTCTGTGCCACTGGTGCGGAAACACATTTTGGGCAGGATGTGAAAAATGACAGCTGTAGTGTTCATAAGGAGGTGTGAAAAAATGCCAGTGTTGAAATCTGGCATGGAAATATTGCAAATTTGCAAAGTTACAAGGGTGCGTGGAAACTGCGCAACGCACGCTTGCAGCACAGTCATTTTATGGACTTTTGGCACCAAATTTTCAACATAGGCATTTTAGGACCTCTGCTCATGAACAGTGTCACTGTCATTTCCTCAAACTGTCCCAAAAAGTGATTTCGCACAGCGATCGCGCTATTCTGCGCCAGATGTGCAAAAACACATTATGTCGATGATATATGAAATGACAGCTGTACTGTTCATTAGGAGGTGTGGAAAAATGCCAATTTTGAAAATCTGGAGTGAAAATATTACAAATTCACGAAGCTACGAGCGGCATGGAAACAGCGCAACGCACGCTCGTAAAACAGCCATTTTTTTATTTTTCCTGCCAGATTTGCAACATAGGCTTTTTGAGAGCGCCCCTCATGAACAGTGGCACTGTTGTTTCATTAATCGGTCCCGAAAGATGATTCGGCGCAGTGACCGCGAAATCACCGTTTGGGGCCGATAAACACCATGACAGTGCCAGAATTCATGAGGAGGGGTCCCAAAAACCCCATGTTGAAAATTTGGTGCCAAAGTTCCAAAACGTGCCTGAGATATGCATCAAAGTTGAAAAAACCCTGTTTATGCCATTATACAGCTTACTGGCATTTCCTCAGTTCACGGTCGACTTTGAGGAGTGCAGACATGTTCCCGGTCCACCAAAGATCATTGCGCTGGACTCCAGAGGTAGGTATGGGGGGGGTGTTGGGAGGCATGGTGCGCAGTGGGTGGGTGAGGGTTGTGGGAGACGGGCAGGGAGACCGCGAAGGACAGTTTTCTTTTTTTACAGGTTAAAACAAACAAAAAAATAAACATCAGGGGATGTTTTTTTTATTTGTTGGGGCTTTAGCACGCTGGGTGGGCTCCCAGCATGCCACCTAAGTGTTTTCGGGGGGGATGCTATAGCTGACGGGGGATTGGGCACCCCCGTTGGCACACAATGAAAGTGGGGGGGGCAAGAGCCAAGGGGGATTGGGCACTCCCCTTGGCACATAAATTGGGAGAGGTGCATTATGCCGATGGGGAGTGGGGTCTCCTGTCGGCATATACATTGGGCCAGAGTATGCCGACGGGGATTGGGTACCCCTGAAGTCGGCAGTATGCCGCCATGTAAATTTTTTTTTAACCACTAGGGAAAGCATGCCGGGAGGTCTGCTGCGTATGACAAGCTTAGCTCGCATTGCAGTGGACCTTTTGTTTGATCTCATCGCCACATTAGGTATGCACGGTGTGGCGCCAGCATGCAGGCTGATGGGGGAATGAGAGACGCACCTGCTGATGTGTGCCCTGCATTCACCCAACAGTGACCGTGCCTCCAAATCCGCACTACCACAAGATGTTGGCAGCACAAGCGTGCCGACATAAAAAAAATGAGTACGATTATAAACTGTATAAAAAGGAATTTTTTTGGGTAGAAATATAAAAGTGATGCTGTGTCTGTACAAATCCTTTGTTATGCCACACTTCGAGTATTGCAGTCAGGTATGCAGTGTTTAAGCTGCTGATCCCCAGATTGCATTTTGTGATAAATTCTGTGATTTTGCAATTTTGTTTTCATGTATATGTAACCCCCCTGCAAATGGGGGCTCCCAAAAGACTTCCAGGAGCTTGCTTGAATGCTCCGAGCCTGAATGGTGTTTGGCGTTTAAGCCATTTATCTGTGAGTGTTTTTAGAGCCTCTGGTGCTGTCTCTTTAAGAGCTGTCTGCTTGCAGACATAATTAGTTTGTATGGGGGGACTGTGTTTCTCTGCTTGAGTCCCACTCGAGCTGCTGCCAATTCACTCCGTTTTTGCAATCACTAGGAGTGCAAAGGGACCCTATCTGAAAGATGTAACTGTTTGCCAGAAATCATTTAGAGTAATAACGAAAATACAGTTTGTCTAACCTGCTTTTCTTTGCAATCAGAACTGTGTTTGCCTAGTTCCCCATTCTAGTTTTGAACTGCTGAACTGGACCAATCAGTGTGGGTTAAGAGAGCTCTAAAATGGTACCTGTGGACAAATCAGAACTTGGACTCGTAATCTGAGCCAGCCACAAGAGGACTGTATGGGCAGTGACTCTGGGAAATGTAGTTTGGACTTCGGCGCCTTTTTGGACCAACAGGGGGAGTCTATTGTGAGTGACAGCCAATCCAGCCAAGAACTGGGAGGAACTCAAAGGAAGTGCTCGGTTTTGTCTACTGGAGTTTCAGTTTAGCTCTGGCAGTGAAGAGGGTAGGGGTCCTGTGCTCCTTCGGTGCGCAGTTTTAGTCGGGAAATGCATGTAAGTCCCCAAGTTTCGGTCTGCAGCTTGTGAAGCTGCTTGTTTGGACTGAATCCGTCCTGTGAAGCGAATCAAAGGAGATCTGAAGAATAGAAACCAGGCTCACCCTGTAGAAGACTGGAGAAATTGCTGAATCGCGCTCGGTCTGTCAGGAACTGAATCTGTTGTGTGTTCTCCCAGGTATTGTGCAGTAATTGCGATCGGGATAGAGAAGCAGCCTGCCTGGTATAGTACTTTCTTTCTCCATATAAATGTGTGTAGTGCTTGTGGGGACTCGCGTTTCAAATCCCCTGTACAGTGAATTGAGTGCATGAAGCTCCAAGTAAACCCCAGTTTAATCCAGACTACATCCATTTGCTTTGAACTGCCATGGGGTCCAGTCACAAGAACTTTGTCCACATGGTCTGCTCCTCCTGGCAATCCAGGACAATCTGCCTTCCATTCAGTTTCAGCATTGAATTTGTGAATACAAATCAGGGTAGCTCCTTGCCATCATATAATTGCATGTGTTCCATCTGATTACTTATCCTTTCTGTCTTCACGAACTTAGCCTACCAGCTGCAGATTACAGTTTGGGTATTGTGCATGCATTTTCCATCTTCAGGGCCCCAACCAGCTACACCAAATAGGCTAGCCTCTTATTGCCTGGGTACCCAGTAAGAGTGACATTGGGACATTTGGGATTCTGAAATATGTGCCCAGTACTGTGATTATTAATGCGTTTAAACTAATTAACCTTGTTATATCCCCCTAAATAATCAGATCTGTTTGTTTCAGCAGAGTTACACTGCCTGAGGTATTCGTTTATGTTAACGTATTGTACTGTAATTTTTGCACTGTATCATCTTATTTTACAGGGAGTCCTCAGAGTCACGCTGATTGAACAATCCTGGGGGTAAGAGTATATTGCAAGGGTACTGTGATTGATTTGTGTGGGCCAGTATTGGGAAGAAAGGGGCACTGCAGTGACCCAGAGGGCTGTGACCAAGTCATATCAGACTGTCTTAACCCCGACCTCTGGGTGGAGACACCCACCATCAGATCTAGGCCCCTCAGCCTGTTAGTGGCAAATCCGGCAGGGGTAGTAGCCCTTGGGATAGCGCCTCCTGGGGGTTAAATCTTGGAGGCTCACCACTGGGATTAGTGTCCTTTAGTGGCCACATTTACGAATTACTGTTAAAAAAATAAATGGATACCCCAATAGAAGTGGCTGTACACCAGCTGGTGAAGTGGTGTACTGGGGAGGCGATCGACCCCCAAAATGCTATACTTATCTTGGATACCCCCTGGGTACCAGTACGGACACTGTAGAGGGAGTACTTTCCAAGGTTGAATGTTTACGAGACCCTGTGGTAGAGGGGCGACAAGCTGATCTGCTCACCCAAACTTTCATGGCCCTAATAGAGTGTAAGGACCCTGTAGACAGTTCTAAAGTACCACAGACTGTTACCCCCCGGGGAAACCCTCACTGTCTGGAGAGTGATAACCAAAGACAGTAAAGACCCCAAGGAGAACAAGCCTCCCCCATTATCTGAAACTTTTGAGGAGAAATTTGCTAAATTGTTGTGGGGGATGGGAAAACTGTGGAGAATTTAAATGAACTATTATTGCCACATGAGAGTGTTCCTCCACCAACACCCTCTTCCTCTCCAGCACCCGTTATTGCCCCTCCTTCTGTGCCAGTGCAAGCCCCCATGTCTGTACCTGCCAATAGTCACGACTCTTACTGCAGGTTGAGAATTTTCTCTGGCACCGTCCCCACCCCACAACGGGAGGATGATTGGGAGACCTGGATAGACTCTGTTGCCCCTTTGGTATCTGAGTGGCAGTGTGCAGAGGCTGAGAAACAAAAAAGAATCCTAGAGAGCTTGAGAGGTCCTGCTCTGGAAGCCATTAAGTCTTTGAGGTCCACAAACCCTGAGGCATCTGCCCAAAAGTACCTAACTGCACTTGAATGCAATTTTGGGAGTATTGAGTCAGGGGAGAGCTTGATGTGGAAGTTTCAAGGTATAAAACAATGGCCAGGGGAAAGTTCATCTGCATATGTTACTCATCTGGAAGGTGCACTACAGAGGGCCTACCGAAAAGGGGGGGGGTGGCCGCCAGTGTCTTAAACCGTGTGAGGTTGGAGCACATATTGCAACTGCAAAGCACTCAAAATTGCAGCTCCTTCTGTTGAGGCTTCATGACAGGAGAAGTAACCCACCGGATCATTGTGATTTGATGACAGAAATCCGGGAATTTGAGGAGGAGGAGGATTTCTCAGAGCCCCGCGTAGTTGTAGCTGCTATAACCTCTGCTCCAAGGTCGGGGTCGGCTGCTGACAGCCAGGGATTACCGAAAACCCATGATGAAAGTCAAGGATTAAGTGCCTGACAAACAGGGATGGTTGTAAACACCCCGCACTGGGAGGAGTTACTGACGGAGATTAGAAAAGTAACAGACAGTCTCATCATGAAGGATACTCCTGTGAGCATGGGCACTGACACTTGCCCTACTGCTTCTGCTATGGGGGTTGGGGGTACCCATCCAGGCACCTCATGTTGACCACAGTTTGAAACTTGATGCATTGACTATGGAAGTGAGGGAACTGAAGAGATGTCTCCAAATGTCCAACCCACCGCTGGCTGAGGTGGCACCAAGGTTTTCTACCGATAGTACCAATGCCGCAGCCCCCACAGTGACGACTTGGTCACCCCAAACTTCAGCAGATATATTTTGTCATAATTGTGGGAAGGATGGGCACATGAAGAGGGAATGCCGATCTCAGAAAGACTTAGAGAGAGTGGTGAGCCGGCTACAAGGAGAACTTCAGAGAACAAGTCAGTGGTTAGGAGGTGCATGAAATGGTCCCAGTGAGGGTCCCAAAAATGCCAACTCACATCCCTCTGTGGCAAGGTCAGTTGCCCAGGCCCCCGCTACCGCCTCTCCAGACTGGTCCAGAATAGTGAGTCCCTCCATGGAGACCACTGTAAAGGGGAATGGAGTGTCTACAAGAGCTGTATTAGACAGTGGCTCCCAAGTGACAATTATGTTCCAGGATTGGTATCAGAAGCATTTATCAGATGTACCCTTACAACCATTAGGGGGACTGCATGTATGGGGGTTAAGTGAGAAGGCCTACCCCTTCCCCAGATATATCCGAATTTGGCTGTCTTTCCCCACCTCTGTGGTTGGAATGGCAGAGCAAGTAGAGACCCTGGCCTTAGTGGGTCCCCCTACTGGACTGTATGATGGGGTTCCTTTACTAATTGGGACTAATGCACATATGTTTGGACGGCTGGCACAGTTGTGTTATGAATAACAGGGGTCAAGGACTAGTAGAGCTTTAAGAATTCCAGTCTTGACCAAGAAGGCCTATGAGGCACCGAGAGATGCTGACAAAGTGGAACCAGAGGAACCGGTTGGAGTTGTCTGGAAAAAGGATCCTGAGTCTCTGATCCTGGCACCAAATGCCCAGTGTACCCTCCAGGGGGATGTCTGTATCAGAAAGGATGTCAAGAATAAAATATTAATGTTGGGTGCACCAGGTGATGGAAAATTGCCGGAGGGACTGCTGGTCAAGCTTAGTATTTTGCCTGCTAGAGCCCATGCTTATGCCAGAAGGGTAAAGGTTCAAGTCCATAATGTGTCTGACAGAGAGATTCGAGTAAATAGAGGTTGCATCCTGGCTAATGTGCATTGTGCAGACACTGCAGTGCTACCCAGCAGCAAGAGTTCGAGGAAGAATGACAGAGTAACGCCTGATTTGTTTAATTTCGGTGACTCCTCGTTGCCAGCTGAATGGAAAGTGAGGATCAGTGAGAAGCTTGCCCAGAGAGACCAGGTGTTTTCTCTAAAGGAATGGGAAATAGGATGCGTGCAGGGAGCTGAGCATCATATCCGGCTGCTTGACGAAAGACCATTTTGTGAGAGGTCTCGACGCCTGGCACCTGCTGACATAGATGATGTGAGACAGCATCTGCAAGAGATGTTAGCTGCTGGTGTAATACAAGAATCCAGAAGCCCCTATGCTTTCCCCATTGTGGTAGTGAGGAAAAAGAATGGGACAGGAAGGATGTGCGTGGATTATCGCACCTTAAACCGGCAGACTATCCCTGATCAGTACACAATGCCCCGCATTCATGATGCTTTGGACTGCCTAAACAGGAGCAAGTGGTTCTCTGTGCTGGATCTCTGCAGTGGGTACTACCAGATTCCGATGGCCCCAGAGGACCGTGAGAAGACAGCCTTTATTTGTCCACTTGGCTTCTATGAATTCATGAGGCTGCCTCAAGGGATTTCAGGTGCCCCAACCACTTTTCAATGATTGATGGCGCGTGCAGTGGGGGACATGAACTTACTAGAGTGCCTGGAATACCTAGATGATGTTATTGTGTTTGCCAGCTCACTGGAGGAACATGAGAGCCGATAATTTAAGGTATTGGACTGACTGGAAGACTTTGGCCTTAAACTGTCCATTGATAAGTGTCAATTCTTTCAAATATCAGTAAAGTATGTGGGACACATAGTATCCACTGAAGGAACAGGGACCGACCCAAATAAAGTTGAGGCCTTGACCACCTGGCCACAGCCCAAAAATCTGAAAGAACTGCAAAGATTCCTGGGATTCTGTGGTTATTATTGGTGTTTCATCAAGTATTATTCAAGAGTGATCCACCCTTTACTTAACCTTACTCAAGGGTATCCCCCAACCCACAAAGAATACAAAAAGTCAGTGTCCCTCAAGACTGAAAGAGTGTATTTTCATCTGAGTGAAGTATTTGAGGCCCGCTGGACTCCTGATTGTGAGACTGCTTTTCATGAGATCATATATCAACTTACTCACGTTCCAGTGCTGGCCTATGCCAATCCAAGAAAACCTAATGTCCTGCACACTGATGCCAGCTTGCAAGGGTTGGGGGCTATGTTGTACCAAAAGCACGAGATTGGCCTGAGACCAGTAGCCTTTGCCAGTAGAAGCCTGACCCCATCCGAAAAGAACTATCCTGTACATAAGTTAGAGTTCCTAGCTTTGAAGTGGGCTATTGTTGACCAATTCCATGAGTACTTGTATGGGACTAAAATGCTAGTAATAAGTGACAATAATCCTTTGACCTATGTGCAGACCTCAGCTAAGTTGGATGCCACTGGCCATAGGTGGCTTTCTACATTATCTACATATGACTATGCTGTTGAATATCGAGCAGGCCTGAACCACATAGATGCTGATGCTCTCTCCCGGAGGCCTGTTCCCCAGTATGATTGGGTCAGATTGGCAGAACCTGATATTCGGGCACTCTGCCAGAAGTTTGACAGGGTGGAACAAATGTCCACGGACTGCATGGTGGATTGCTTGGGACCCTCTGAGAATTGCATACCTGTTGCTTATTGCCACTTTTCTGCAATAGACATTGGTGCACTGCCTCAGCTGGACAATGACAGTATTCAGCGGGCTCAATCCCGTGATCCCGTGATCAAATCAGCTTTAGAAGCCCTCTATGCAGGAAAAGATGTGTCCAAATTACGCTCCACTGATTTGAGAACTGCATTGTTATACAAAGAAGGTCCTAAGTTGAAACTGATCAATAAACTGTTGTACAGAGAAACAGTAGACAGAAGGGGACAAGTAGCCAAACAACAACTAGTGCTGCCCACTGACTTTCGAGACTCAGTACTGAGGTCCTTGCACAATCACATGGGGCACCTTGGTATAGACAGAACACTTGACTTGGTGAGATCCAGATTCTGTTGGCCTAATGTGGGGGCTGATGTGGAGCAACACGCATAAACTTGTAGTCGCTAAGCTAGAGGAAAGCTTTGTCCCAGAGGGCTGCCCCCCTTGTTAACATCACCACCAGTGCACCCATGGAGCTGGTCTGTATTGATTTTCTGAGTTTGGAGTCATATCAAAGAAATATCAGTAATGTGCTGGTGGTCACTGAACATTTTACGAGATATGCCCAAACTTTCCCCACCAAAGGCCAGAAAGCATCCACTGTGGCCAAAGTACTTGTAGAAAACTTTTTTGTTCACTATGGGGCTCCACAAAGAATCCATTCTGATCAAGGGAGAGACTTTGAGAGTTGTCTGATCAAAGAGATGCTTTCTCTGTGGGGAGTGTGATAGTCCAGAACCACTACTTACCACCCCCAGGGGGACCCACAGCCTGAACGTTTCAACCGCACTTTGCTAGATATGCTAGGCACCCTACACCCAAAGGACAAGCCTAGGTGGAGCCAACAAATTAGCACCCTGGTACATGCTTATAACTGCACCAAACGTGATGCCACTGGGTTCTCCCCCTACTGCCTGATGTTTGGAAGAGAAGCTCGACTGCCGGTAGATGTGTGTTTTGGGGTCTCTTCTGATGGGGTTCAAGCTGACAACTATTTACAGTATGTGCAAAAGTTAAAGGCCCTGCTAACTCATCCGTACCAACTGGCTCAAACCATGGCTGCCAAAAGAAATCGGGCCAAAAAAGAAAGGTATGATAAAAAGGTGAAAGCACAGGAACTCCAGGAGGGAGATCCGGTATTGCTAAGAAATCTGGGACTGCATGGCAAATACAAGATTGCTGATAGATGGCACCATCTCCCTCACATTGTAGTGGGCAAACTAGATGATCTGCCAGTGTGTACAAAGTAAGGCCTGAGAATAATTCAAAAGATGTAAAAACAATGCATAGAAATCATTTACTGCCCATTGGACAAATCTTGATTGAGTCTGAGCCCCCAGAAGATGCCTCCCCTCTGGACCAGTGACTAGAGCTGCTGCTAAGAAAAGATCAAGAAAGTCTGCACCTACAGAAGCTGAGTTAAAGTATTCCCCTCCACAAGTCTCAGTTGAGCAGGACTGTCAGTCCGAATCAGAAGAAAATGTGTGTGACTTTGAATACTACCCTTCTTACGAACTGAGTCAATTGTTTTGGGGCAATCCCCTAGTCAATACTGGAGACGAAGCTGGGCCTTCTGGACTGTCTAAGCCCTCAGCTTCGTCCCTGGAGCCAGTGCTCCCAGAAAGTGAAGTGCAAAGCATCAGGTCAGATGAAACGGAATCATTGTGTATGGTTGAACTGTTTGAGCTTTCAGGCGAGGAAAATGATGGACTGGGACAGACTGGTGATACACCAGAACAAGAAGAGTATTTTGAGTGCCCTGATGGTCCACTGCCAGTGTCCGAAAGCTCTCCATGTGAGCCAAATGTTGTGGACTCAGAGACTGTAACTCCTGGAGCTGAAAGTGCCCCAAGTTCTAGCCTCTCTACCCCCATGGAGACTCCCGACAAGTGAGGACGATGCTGAAAATGAGGCTCAGAGTGTACAGATTGAAACAGTTCCCCCTAGAAAGACTGGTCGAGCTGTAAAGCCTGTGGTGCACCTCAGTTATGATTTTCTTGGAGGCCTGTGGACTTGTCTCTCAATGTTGTCCATAAAGGAGTGTATGTGTTCCTGAGCTCATTGCCCAAACTGGAGCAGCTGCAATAACTCCAAGTTACTTGTTTTACCCTCTAGGTATGGTGCCCTTGCCCCATCCAGCCCCAAGGTAACTGACAGGGAAGGGCCCTTCTCTCTTCATGTTTCATGTACAAGCGGTAGTAACCTGAGGTATGGTACAGTGTGTCTGTAATACTATGTAAAGAGGGATGTACTGCAACGTTTCAGAAATGTGTTCTTGGTAAAGTGATATATTGACTGATGATTACATGTGTGAGCCTAATGCAAATGTATATGGTTGCAATTGAAACTTATGGGGGTATTTGCTTGACGCAGATGTCAAGCTTTCCCAGGCCAGGAAGGGTGTAACCCCCCTGCAAACAGAGGTTCCCAAAAGACTTCCTGGAGCTTGCTTGAATGCTCCGAGCCTGAATGGTGTTTGGCGTTTAAGCCATTTATCTGTGAGTGTTTTTAGAGGCTCTGGTACTGTCTCTTTAAGAGCTGTCTGCTTGCAGACATAATTAGTTTGAATGGGGGGGGGCTGTGTGTTTCTCTGCTTGAGTCCCACTCGAGCTGCTGCCAATCCACTCCGTTTTTGCAATCACTAGGAGTGCAAAGGGACCCTATCTGAAAGATGTAACTGTTTGCCAGAAATCATTTAGAGTAATAATGAAAATACAATTTGTCTAACCAGCTTTTCTTTGCAGTCAGAACTGTGTTTGCCTAGTTCCCCATTCTAGTTTTGAACTGCTGAACTGGACCAATCAGTGTGGGTTAAGAGAGCTCTAAAATAGTGCCTGTGGACGAATCAGAACTTGGACTCGGAATCTGAGCCAGCCACAAGAGGATTGTATGGGCAGTGACTCTGGGAAATGTAGTTTGGACTTCGGTGCCTTTTTGGACCAACAGTGGGAGTCTATTGTGAGTGACAGCCAATCCAGCCAAGAACTGGTAGAAACTCAAAGGAAGTGCCCGGTTTTGTCTACTGGAGTTTCAAGTTTAGCTCTGGCAGTGAAGAGGGTAAGGGCCCTGTGCTCAAGTAGGGAAATGTGTGTAAGGCTCCAAGTTTCGGTCTGCAGCTTGTGCAGCTGCTTGTTCAGACTGAATCCGTCCTGTGAAGAGAATCAAAGGAGATCTGAAGAGTAGAAACCAGGCTCACCCTGTAGAAGACTGGAGAAATTGCTGAATCGCGCTCGGTCTGTCAGGAACTGAATCTGCTGTGCGCTCTTCCAGGTATTGTACAGTAATTGCGATCGGGATAAAGCAGCCAGCCTGCCTGGTATAGTACTTTCTTTTCCATATAAATGTGTAGTGCTTGTGGGACTCGCTTCAAATCTCCTGTACAGTGAATTGAGTGCATAAGCTGCAAGTAAACCCCAGCTTAATCCAGACTACATCCATTTGCTCTGAACTACCGTGGGGTCCAGTCACAAGAACCTTGTCCACATGGTCTACTCCTCCTGGCAATGCAGGACAGTCTGCCTTCCATTCAGTTTCAGCATTGAATTTGTGAGTACAAATCAGGGTAGCTCCCTGCTATCATCTAATTGCAAGTGTTCTATCTGATTACTTTTCCTTTCTGTCTCCAAGAACTGAGTCTACCGGTTCCGGATTACAATTTGGGTATTGTGCATGCATTTTCCATCTTCAGGGCCCCAACCAGCTGCACCAAATAGGCTAGCCTCTTATTGCCTGGGTACCCAGTAAGAGTGACATTGGGACATTTGGGATTCTGAAATATGTGCCCAGTACTGTGATTATTAATGTGTTTAAACTAATTAACCTGATTTCCCCCTGTCCTTGTTATATCCCCCTAAATAAATCAGATCTGTTTGTTTCAGCAAAGTTACACTGCCTGAGGTATTCGTTTATGTTAACATTGTACTGTGATTTTTGCACTGTATCATCTTGTTTTACAGGGAGTCCCCAGAGTCACGCTGATTGAACCAATCCAGGGTAAGTGTATATTGCAAGGGTACTGTGATTGATTTAGGTGGGTCACTAGTGGAAGAAAGGGGTTGTAGTGACTAGAGGGCTGTGACTGTCATATCAGATCGTTCACCCCGACCTCTGGTGTGGGCACCATGTTGATTCAGGCCCTCTCTCAGCATGCCAACAGTGGTAGTAGCCTTGGGATAGCCTCCTGGGAGTAGATCATGTAACCCGCAGGGGCGCCACCCTTAGGGCTACTACCACTGCCTGATCGGCAGTAAACAGGTTGAGGGGCCTGGATCTGATGGCGGGTGCCTCCACCCAGAGGTCGGGGTTAAGACAGTCTGATATGACCTGGTCACAGCCCTCTGGGCTACTGCAACCCCCCGTCCGTCCCACTAGTGACTCGCACTGGGTGTCAACAATTCTTTTCACCAGTACACTTACCCCATGGACAATATATTCCAACGTACTCCAGGGACCCCCTGTAAAGTAAGGTACAATTATATCACAATCACCATGCAGCAATTGGTCAGAAAAGTTCAAACCAGCCAGGATGTAATTATAACACAGCAATCTGATTTATTAAAAGGGGAGGTAACAGGGGAAAGGGAGGGAGAATCAGGTTAATTGGCTTATACTGTTCCTATCTACTCAGGGCTCTGTGCACAGGCCTAGCCCTAACACTACTGTTCCTGGGTACCCAACCCCTAATGGCTAGTCCAAACTGTGGCAGCTGGTTGGGGCCCTTAACACAGATAAACATTAAAGTCTTGAACAGATCACAATAGAAGAAAGGTTTGCCTAGGCAGTCAGTAATGTAATAATGCACTGAGACCACTGTGTAAACACTCTGCAGGGAGCTACCCTGAATCAGTACTCACAACCCCAGCAAATAACGATTCCTTCAATGCCACCAGGATGGAGCCTGAAATTCGCCAGACTTCTCACACATTTATATGGCAGACCGTGGCGGCAGAGGGGTACCACACTAGGCAGCTGCTTCTGGGCTTTCCAGGTTCCATAGTCACCAAAGCATTGCAACGGCAGCTTTTCACTCCTCCCGCGGACTGAGCACGATTCATCAGTTTTCTCCAGTCCTCCAAACAGGTCGAGCCTGGTGGGTAGCTGTACAGGGCACAGCCTCCTCTGACCGCCCAATCGACGGGTTTTTCAAATCTTCTCAGGCAAACGCCACTTCAGGCCTTCCCAAGGCTTCCCTGCTGACCTTTCCCAGCGCAGAAGCACACAGCTCCTCTCTCCTCACCAGCCACAGCGCATCTCCCCCCAACCGTAAAGGGCTCTCCTCTTAGTTCGGACGCTACCCGCTGTCATTGGCTGGCTGCACCTGCCTGTCACTTTCTCCAGTTCTCAATGGTGCAGAAAAAGCGCCATAGCCCATAATACCTTTCTCAAAGGACGAGAAGCTCCTCTATTGGGCAGTCAGCTCTGCTGGGTCCCGAGGTACTGATTGGCCCACTTCAGCAATTCTGGGGCAAAATGGAGGAGGCAATCAGACTGGTCCTTGCTGCAAAAGAAAGCAGGTTAGAACAACTACATTGCCATTATTATCTTGTGTTTTTTTAAGCAAACATTCACATCCTCTTTCAGAACTCCCTCTGCACCAATAGCGATGGCAGAGTGAAGCGCTACTTAGCAGCCCGGGCGGAAGTCGAGCATAGTAACGCGCAAACCCCCTCCCAGTTAAACTGATCCCCACTGCAACAGGCAGCCCTTAAAGAGACAATATACGGAGGCCTCAAAAAGCACTCACCCAGGTCCCCATTTAGGCGGCTTCATGCCGATCATCAAGCAGGCATAAGGCACATTAGGAACCCCCATTTGCAAGAGGGTTGCACATATTTATCACCAAACCATGATTGCGTTTGATTAGGGCATCTGTTCCTTTGAAACGTCCTTGCTAGACGACCAGTGCTGTGTGCTCTCGTGTGTCTACTGGCTATGTCACCGGGAGCTGCTCACTGTTTATCAACTGGCTGGCTGAAATTTACAACAACATCTTTTAGGTACAGCATGCAAATTATCTTGATGAAGCACCATTTAGTCTGATGCCTGAGGTTTTTGCATGCTGTTGCGCTGTCAGACTGAATGACAGTGCAGTTCTGTCAGGAGCAGCTGGTGATCAGTGACCTTGCCCGCAGAACACACATGTAAGTCATGCCAGGAATAAGAAGGCAGTGAGAGTGTTAATGGCTGCTGTGTGTGTGCTTAACCATGGTGGCTAGCTGTTGTGGTACCAATTGTATGTAGGTCTAGTGTGCGTGATGTTTACTAACTGTTAATAATATGAATAATCCATAATTGTTTTTCTGAAATGTGTGCCAAACAACATATTGCTGTTGCGATTTCTTTTGAAAATCCTTAGTCAGACTCTGGAATACAGTTTCTGAAGCACAAGGAATTTAAGACATGTTGGCTTGACTCTTCTTAGTCCTTAAACTGTTTTTTTGTGTGCTCTGTTGTTCTGGTGTTGCTAACATTTGGTGGGCACATTAGTGTGTGCAGACCAGTTGATTTTGCTCTGTTTTTCTTTGATGGGGTTGGGGCAGCAGAAAAGAAGTGGGCTAAGTGCTTGCAAGGTTTTGTTTGTACTGTTTTTCCTTTCTTTGGATGGGAGCTAGAGCAAAAAATGATGTATTAATTTATTGTATGCAGTAAAAACAACTACCTTAGCTGATTTGGTTACATATTTTGTGAACTGGCTACAAAAATGTACTACCCATTTGTCAAAAAAAAAATACACATTTTAATGGTGACATGCAAAGAAGTGTCTGAGCCCTCTTCTGTCCCCACTTATCTTACAATGTTTCTGTGGTCATTAGGTGCTGCTAGGATCATAGCCTCCATTTTTAAAGCCTGGCGGATGCCCGATGCATCTAAATGCATTGCTCAAACAAAAGGCCCGGCTCAAAAAAAATGCAATATTAAAACGAGATGCGTAATTGCACATGGTGTCTGAAAATAGCAATCCTAGCAGGTGGCACAAATGAGAACCACTCACAGTGCATCGGCGAATCCCAGGGTATGGCCTGAATACCTTGAATGGAGATATGCGGCACTTCCCCAGGTCCGCCAGTCCCAAATTCCTGATATTCTGCCAGAAAAATTCAAATGTGGCCATTAAGCATACAAGGCACAAACAGGCCATTTGGATGCTCAATATGGCCGCATTTGCACGCGGATGCGCCTGGCAAGATGTGCTGAGCAGCCTGCCCACCTGCCCACTCCTGTGTTGTGAACCTACATAACCCACACTTTCTCCATAATGTAGGAACCCCCCCTTCCATCCCGATCCCTGTTCGAACTATTATTGTAACCCCCACCTGTTTCCATAGTGTTGTGGCCCTCCCTCCCATAACAATCCCCGTTTGAATAATAATAATAAAAAAATTTATCCAGCCTTTTGTTCTACAGTGTAGTAGCCCAGCCACTCCACCACCCACTCAGGTACCCACATCCCACCCCACTCCTCTATCCCAGCATGGCCAGTCAGTCAGCGAGCAGCACAGCCCTCTGCATACCTCCATGGCTGTCTGCTGTCTGAACTGTCATTAACAGCGTACAGTATTGACTACTCACCCTCATTTGTTGAACTGCAGTCAGTGGGCAGGGAGTGTATACTGTATGCTGTCATTAACAGTTCAGTCGGCATACAGTGTGGCGGCAAGTGGAAGGCTGTGCTGCTTGCCAGCTGACTAGCAATGCTGAGACGGGGAGGTGAGGTGGGATGTGGGGTTGGGGCCACTACACTATGGAAAATAGGCTAGGGAAAATTATTTTTATTCAAACAGGGATCGGTACAGGAAGGGGGGCCACTATGCTATGGAAATGGGTGGGGGTTACAATAAAAGGTGGAACGGGGATCGGGAATGGAGGAGGCCACAGCACTATGGAAATGGGTAGGGGTTACAATAATAGTTTGAATGGTGATTAGAGCAGGAAGGGGGGTCACTACACTATGGAAATGGGTGTGGGGCTTGCAATAAACAATCTGAATGGGGATCGGGACAGGAGGTGTGGCCAGAACACTATGGAAACGGGCAGGGGTTATAATAATAGTTTGAATGGGGATCGGGACGGGGGGCCACTACGCTATGGAAAGGGGGCATGGGTACTGCTATAGTGAACAGGGTTCGGGGATTGGAGGGGCTCCACTAGACTGCCAGGGAATGGGGAAAGTTACTTTTAATACTTTATGTACACTGCGATTGGGGATGGGAGGGGGTTGCCACCAGGCTGTAGTGTCCGGCAGCTGCTGTGTGCAGTCCATCCATTTCCTCTGCCACACCCAACAGTGTGGTAGAGGGTGTTCCACTTTTCATAGACTGGCCAATAAACTGGGACCCAGCCCCCATACTCAGGGCAAGCGCAGAGCCCAGTCTTTCTTGCCCGACCCCTTCCAGGCTGATGCAGCAGCCAGATGTCCCAAAACAGAGGCCCCTGCTTTTTCAGCAGGACCCGCTTCAGCCGGACTCCTTGCCAGGACCCCCCTCCGGTCCCTGCCCAGGAGGTCATTGTCAGAGTTCATTCTCCCTCCATTACAGTCAAAGGAGAACCATTACTCTGGACACTTGGATTCTGCTTATCACAGAGTTCATTCAGCAACCTTCAGACTGACCCCCCTTCCACCCGCAAACTATCCCCTGGATCATCTTTCGATTCTGCAGGAGGAGGTACATACTCTGTTGGACAAGCAGGCCACAGAACCTGTACTAAAGAGGCAGAGAAATCAGTGGTTCTAGTCCAGATTTTTCCTAGTCCCCAAGAAGATGAGGGATCTGAGGCCCATTCTCAACCTGAAGGACCTCAGCCTCATTGTCCAGTACAAAAAGTTTCGGATACTTTCCAAGGGGAGCATTTCCAGTTCAAGGTTTTGCCTTTTGGTTTATTCTCTGCGCTGCACATGTAACCCCACCACCAGCCCCTTAATTAACCAGCAGGCACGCCTTCCATAGTTTGGGGGAAAAGAACAAGATCCCTGAACTAGTGGCCTTGATGGAAGAGGAACATCTGAATATCGTGGCAGTCACAGAAACATGGTACACACAGAAACATGACTGGGATGTGAACATACCAGGATACACTATCTACAGAAGGGACAGGGTGGATAAAAGATGAGAAGAAGTAGCTCTGTACATAAGGGAAGGAATCAAAGCAACAGAATAAAAGGGTAAACGGGGAGGAGAGAAAGCACTGTGGGTTAATTTGGAGTCAGGGAAATGGCACCACAATCTGCACAGGGGTTGTATAAAGGCCCTCATCTCAGGGGGAGGAAATGGACAAGGAAATATGAACATACGAACATATGAATGTGCCGGCAGAAACAGGCCACCCGGTCTATCTAAGTCTGCTTGAGTGTGTAGCCAACACCCATAGTTTGCAGCTGCCCCACCCCCCTTCCCTTTGTCATCCAACTGCCACCCGCACCTCCCCCCACCCTCGCTCTCCTCTGTTCCATGTCCCATGCCCTTTTGAAGCTATTCACAGATTTACATGATAACATTATGGTAGGGCATTCCATTTTGCTACCACCTTCTCTGTGAAATATTGTCTCCTTATTTCCTTCCTATATCTTCCCCCGTCTATTCTTAGCTCGTGCCCCCTGGTGACCCTCCCCCTCCTTAACTTAAAGACCCCATCTGCCCCATTCTTATTGATTCCCCTCAGATACTTGAATGTCTCTATCATGTCCCCCCAATCCTTTTATCCTTCAGGGTGTACATATTCAGGTTTCCCAGCCTGCTGTCATAATCTCTTCTGTCATTTCCACATATCATCTTTTCTGCCTTCCTCTGCACCCCTCCAGTAGCCTGATACCATGCTTTAGGTATGGCCTCCAAAACTGCACACAATACTCTAAGTGCGGCCTTACCAGTGACCTGTAGAGGGGCAAGATCACCTCTCTTCTCCTGGACGAAAACTCCCTCGCTATGCACCCCAGCATTTTGTTCGCTTTTGCAGCCACTCTCCTGCGCTGGGCAGTGTTGTTCATGGTCCCTGTTATCATTACCCCTAGGTCCTTCTCCTCCTCAGTGATCCCCAGGTCCTTCTCCTCCTCAGTGATCCCCAGCTTAACCCCCCCCAGCCAGTATTCTCTCCTTGAGTTCTTCACCCCAAAGTGCATAACCTTACACTTCTTTGCTTTGAGCCCCAGCTGCCACCTCTCTGACCACTCCTCTAGCTTACGTAGGTCCCCCACAGCTGCTTCAATCCCTCCTCTTCATCCACCACTGCTCCAATTTTGGTGTCATCAGAAATGATAGAAGGTATCCTTAGAATGGCACAAAAAGGGGAGATATTGTTGATGGGGATCTGAATATGCCAGATGTTAACTGGCGTGCATTTGCAGCAGCCACCTCCAAGAGTGGGGTCATTCTAGATGCACTGCAGGGGGCATGCCTTAGACAACTAGTATTGGAACCCACTCGAGAGGGAGCAATCTTAGACCTGGTACTCTCAAATGGAGATGGAGAGAGGATCACAGATTTAGAAGTGGGTAGCCATCTGGGAACTAGCGACCACTGAATAGTATGGTTCACGATAAACACAGCAGTTGAGTCAAGCCATACAAAGGCAGAGGTACTGGACTTTAGGAGGGCTGACTTTGCCAAAATGGGTGAGTACCTAAGGAATGCACTAGCAAATGAGCAGGAAGGAGGGGTGGAAGAACAATGGGGAATAATCAAAACTGCCATTACAGAGGCAGCAAGCCTTTGTGTGAAGAAAATAAACAAAACAAAACGATATAGAAAACCACTATGGTTCTCAAAGGAGGTAGCAGGGAAGGTGAGGGAGAAAAAGAAAGCATTCAGGAAGTACAAGGAATCACAGAAGGAGCAGGACAGAGACCTGTGTATCAGTTAAAGCAAAAGGAAGCAGGGAAGGCAGTCAGAACAACAAAGGCCCAAACCAAGGAAAAGATAGCCAACTCAGTTAATAAGGGGGATAAAACATTTTACAGGTACATCAGGGAATGAAGACCAAGGGAGGAATAGTGAGGCTTAATGGGGGGGGGGGCAAAGAGTGACTGTGAAAAGGTAGAGATACTAAGCAAATATTTTTGCTTAGTATTCACAAATGAAGATGGGGAGGTACCTAAACCAAACAATACAAACACTCTGGATATGGGGGTTGATACCAGCCCATTCACAGAAGAAAAAGTTCTGAAATAATTCTTAAAACTGAAGGTGGACAAAGCAATGGGGCCTGATGGGATTCATCCCAGAATTCTAAAAGAACTAAGGGTAGAACTAGTGACACCACTGACTACTCTCTTTACAAATCATGGTAGGATGGGGTGGTAACTGAGGACTGGAGGAGGGCAGATGTCATTCCTCTTCACAAAAGTGGGAGCAGGGCAGAAACACGACACTATAGACCTGTTTAACCTCAGTGATAGGAAAGATGATGGAATCACTTCTGAAGGAAAGAATTGTTGAGTACCTAGAGACCAGAAGGGCACAGGACCCAAGGCAGAATGGATTCACAGCGGGAAGGTCATGTCAGATGAATCTAATAGATTTCTTCAACTGGGTGACTGGAGTAGTAGATCAGGGAGGGGCTGTGGACATGGCCTACCTGGACTTTAGCAAGGCATTTGACACAGTCCCACTCAAAAGATTAATATACAAGTAGCCAGCTTTGGAGTGGGTCCCAAGACGGTATCCTGGGTAAAGAATTGGCTGGAGAGCAGGACACCAAGGGTAATAGTAAACGGAGTCCACTCTGAAAAAAGGGGGGTTACTAGTTGGGTACCGCAGGGTTCAGTACTAGGACCAGTCTTCAATGTCTTTATAAGTGACATTGCAGAGGGACTGGAAGGAAAAGTATGTCTCTTTACAGATGACACACAGATCTGCAATAGGGTTGATACACCAGGTGGGGTGGAAAGGATGAGAAGGGACTTGGCAAGGTTGGAGGAATGGTCAAATGTATGGCAGCTTAGATTTAATACTAAGAAGTGCAAAGAAATGCACCTGGGAAAGAAAAACACAAGGGAAGAGTACACAATGGAGGGTGAGATACTAACAACCACAAAAATGGAAAGGGACCTGGGGGTAGTCATATCAGATGACCTAAAGATGGGCAAGCAATGTGAGAGGGCGGTAAGGAGGGCTGGGGGAATACTGGGATACATAGGGAGAGGCATCACCAGTAGAAAACAGGAAGTTATTATCCCTCTGTATAGACAGCTCGTGAGACCCCATCTGGAGTACTGCATGCAGTTCTGGAGACCCAGTCTCTGCAAAGACATAGACAGGATGGAGGCAGTTTAGAGGAGGGCAACTAAAATGATACAGGGTCTGCACCAGAAGACATATGAAGAGAAACTTAAGGAGCTTAATATGTACACCATCGAGGAAAGGAGGGAGAGGGGGACATGATAGAAACTTTCAAGTACCTCAAGGGAATCAACAAAGTCCAAGAGGGTAGCATCTTTCAGAAAAAGAGGTGTGCAAGAACAAGGGGCACAATTTGAAGATAGAGGGGGGACGGCTTAGAGGTAATGTGAGGAAGTATTTTTTCATGGAGAGGGTTGTGAATGCATGGAACGGCCTTCCTGAGGAGGTTGTGGAGTCAAAAACAGTGGTGGAATTCAAGAACGCATGGGACAGTCATAAGGCAATTCTAGGGTGTGGGGGTAGGAGGAAGTAGGCTGTTGGTTAACTAGGATCTGAAGCTTATCCATTAGGTAGGGAAATGGGCAGACTGGGTGGGCCAAGTGGTCCTTATCCACTGTCAAATTCTATGTTTCTATGTTACATTGTCATGCCACCATGAAACAAGGTGGGATATGCAGAAATGATAAAACACAAACCAAGTGTGGCACACACCTGGTGGGACCAATACCATGGCCAACAACTCTGGTTCTGGGGAGAAAACATTTGCTCAGGGCTATGCTAGGTTTGCACTTCTGGATATGGGTACCCAATTAACTCCATATGGGAAGCAATAACAGGAATGTCCATACCAGGTTGGGATTCCAGAGTGTGACTTTATTCCGTAACAAAGTAGGAACACACAAAGCAAAAACTGGCCCCCAAGGGTTTACACATACAGTAAATGCAGAACATCTGAGGTACAGAACTCCAAGCTTCCCATTTAGCACAGGATTACTGTAGAACTTGTAGAACTAGCCACCTGTAGAACACACACTTTCTCTTCGAAATGGCATATATGGCCAGTACTTGGTCACTTCCCCATATTACATAGGATAAGTTGTAGCACACAGACCATGCTAGAGCACTAGAGGCTCAACACTGCATGACCCACATACAAGGGGTAAACTGGAGAGAACCCACTCACTTGGGTAAAACTGGAGAAAAACCCACTACTGGGGTAAAAGGCATGAGGTTATAATGTTGCAAGACATTAAGCCGCGTGACAGAATCGCACTGCCAATACAGCGTGATTTCTGCCATGAGGCTTGTCTTTTTTCTGTAGGGGGCTCCACCCCCCACCATCACCCTGACCCCTCACCCCCCACTAAAGATACTCAACTCCGGGGAGGTTCAACTTGGGGAATGCACAAGACGTGGAAAAATAAGAAATTCTGGACCCAGGAATCAAACCCTGTCCCAGACGCAGTGCCTGGGTTCCTACTGCTGTGGCTCAGTCCTGAGAGCCATGGCAGCTGTTTGACAGAACCCGCACTCAGCAGAGGTATTGTCCTCTGCCTGGGAAAGCGCTACTGGTGCAATACCGCGTACAGCAGTATAAGCAGTATTGTACCAGTGGTGCTTACAGACTACGCTGTACCGGGTTAGACACAATGTCATACGCTATTAAGCGTGTGACATGACCTGGTAGGGGGGTAAAACTGGAGAAAGCCCACTCATTGGAGTAAAAGTTTCTCCTAGCATTGGCAACATGCAGTGACAGAAAAACACAGGTGCTGTTCAGAATCCGGAGTGCTAAACTGGTCACTCCAGATGGGGGCGGGGCCCACTTTTTTTGTTTCCAAGTTCATACTTGGCCATCCCTCTGGAAAATACACCTCACACTGTACCAAAAGTTACTGTTGATGCTTTCTAGAAATGTAGTTCACATTTAACATCAGCAAAGAACACCTCAGGAGTGTCAAAGGTAAAAGTTCTGTTCACTTAGACGATCACATACTGGACTCCACTGTGGTCAGCCAACTTTTAACAGTCTTAGGTGATAGAGTCCTATTGTCAGAGAAATTCACTCATAAAATTGTAGGTACTCCTGGGCAAAACTCGGAAAACAAATGTACTCACAAGAAGTTGTCACACAAGGCAGCTTCACAATGTCCTTGTAGGATCAGGAGATTCCCCTTAACATCCTGGCAGCCTGCTCCATCCCTCTTGGAATGAAACACAGGAAAACCCCTGGAGACGGTTTCCACCACTCAGACCAGGCTGGAAAATTGCAGTACTCCACTAGGGTGAGAAAAGTGGAACACTGCAGCTCTGTATCAGAGCTGCTACTGGAACTACAACTGCACTCTGCAGCTCCTGGATCCCACACTGAACTGAGAATTCTAAAGCTTCCCCCACTCACAGCCACTCCACTGTGGCTTATGCAGCTATGAGAGTTCTAAAATGACATCACCTCTCCAGCTCCGAACTGAGACCAGAGAGAGAGAGAGAGAGAGAGATCCATTTACTGGCAGATCACTAGCTGCCTTCCTTGCCTACCACTAATTCTAAATGGGATTCTTGTAACCCCTAGGAAGAAGGGGGTTACAAGCGTATTTACCAAGTGCTTAGTGGTGGTCACAGCAGACCTCAGGAAGGAGGCTCTGTATGTTTTCCTGTATTTGGACAACTGGCTTCTTATAAAACCCTGGCCAGGGACCAACTGCTGAGGTCCCTGGAATGCACTCCATCACAGTCAGCCTTCCCAAGTCTGTTCTCATACTGTCCCAAAGATTACAATACATTGGAGTGGTTCTAGACACTGAACAGGGGAAAGTGCTCTTACCCCAGAACAGGGCAGAATCCCTCATAGCTAAGGCTCAGGGTGTCTCTTAGAACCAGTACATCCCTGCCAGGCTGTACCTCAGGCTTCTGGGTCTAATGGAAGCTGCCATTCCCACCATAGCCTGTGTCCAGGCTCCACATCCGTACACTCCAGTGGTCCACCTAAGAGTGTAGTGGGACCAGTGTACAGATGAGCTGGACCAGGTAACCCTGGTTCCCTCCCCCTGTTCTCAAAGTACTGCAGTGGTAGGTGGACCCCTTGAATCTCCTTCATGGGGTCCCTTTCCAGATCACCTCCTTGCAGCAGATCTTAACCACAGACACTTTGGGGCTGGGCTGGGGAGCTCATTTGGGTCCCTTTTAAACTCAGGGCTCATGGTCCCAGTGGGAAACCACCCTTTATATCAAAGTTCTGGAAATTAGAGCAGTACTGTATGCCATGCAGTCCTTCCAGGACTAGTTGGCTTCTGGCCAACTGTTGGTGCAGTTGGACAATCTGAATGTGGTCTAGAACATCAGCAAGCAGGGTAGGACCCACTTGTACCCCCCTTTGCAGGGAGGCCATGAGAGTGTGATACTGGGCACTAGAACATAGTCTGACATGCTCGGTAGTCCTTGAACCGAATGTTCTCAACTGCCTGGTGGACAGTCTAAGCAAGACTCAGTTCAGCATGCACAAATGGGAGCTTCTCTCATCCATAGCAGAAGATCTGTTCGATAGATGGGGTCATCCAGAGTTGGATCTTTTTGCATCCCCACACAATATAAAACTGCCCAATTTCTGCTCACTAGATCCAGGGCCTGGAGTTTTCTGGCAAGACATGTTGTCCCTCTCCTGGAGTGGGAAGTTTCTGTACACATTCCCGCCATTTCAACTCATACAATGGGTGCTGATCAAGTTACAGATATAAGGCGCCACTATGATCCTGGTTGACCCATTCTGGCTTCAGCAGATAATGATTCCCTCTGCTTCATCAGCTGGCTGAGGAACCCCCAATCCCTCTACCTCTTTGCAGGAATCTGCTGAACCAGGAGCAGGGGAGCCTGGTTCATCCCAATCTGCAGTTTCTTCATCTGTATGCGTGGCTCCTGAGTACACAGCCATTGCCAGGTTTGGGGTCTCTAGCACGGTTGTAGATGTATTAGTGGCCATCTGCAAGCCTTCCACCTGTGCCCCTTATGTCATGAAGTGGAAGCGGTTTGCTGTCTGGGCTGCAAAGCATTCCCTAAACCCTTTCTCGTGTCCTGTGAACCATGTCCTGGACTACCTGATTTCTCTGTCCTACTCAGGTCTCCAGTATTCCTCCCTCAAGGTCGACCTTTTGGCTGTTTCTGCCTTTGACGAGCCTGCGGGTGACTGCATGATTGCTTAGCTGGATGTTTCCTGTACCTTTCTCCATTGCATCCTGCATCTGAAACCTCCAGTCCTTTCTCCATTCCCAGCTTGGGACAATTTTGTTTTGGAAAAGTTGATCCTATCTCCTTTTGAACAAATTGTGACTTGCGATTTGTGCTCTCTCTCTCGGAAGGCACTCTTTTTAGTTGCAATTACTGTTCAAAGGATTTCAGAGCTTCAGGCCCTCTGGTGCGAGGAGCCTTATATGATTTTCCACGAAGACAGGGAATCTTTGTGCACAAATCCTAAGATCTTACCTTGAGAGGATTCCTGCAGTAGGTCTTCACATACAGGACTGTGCCCCCTGACGTCAGGACCGCATGGCAAATTTATAGCTAGTAGTCATCAGTGGGGACTGCCCCGGTCATCAGGTGACACACATCAGTATGACGAAAAAAGGGGTGGTCCCCTGCCCATCCTCCAGTTATGAACATATGACCATACAAAATTTGCCAGCAGATAAAGGCCTAGAGGTCTATCAGGTCTGCTCGAATGTGCAGCTAGCACCTCTTATTTTGCAGCTGCCCCTCCCTTCCACCCTTCCCCTTCATTGACCCTCCCCCTTGTCCTGTCCCATCCCCTTTTGAAGCAGGCCACTGTTCTACTGGATACCACTTCTGCAGGTAATGCATTCCACCCAGCCACCACCCTCTCTGTAAAAGTGTCTCCTCATCTCCCTCCTGAACCTTCCTCCCTCCCTCCAGTCTCATATCATGGCCCCTGGTGACCCTCCCCTTCCTTACTTTGAACAACCCCTCTGTACCCATCTTGTTTATTCATTTCATGTACTTAAAGGTTTCAATCATGTCCCCCCGTCCCTCCTCTCCTCCAGTGAGTACATGTTCAACTCCCTCAGCCTCCTCTCGTATGATAAATCCCCCAGCCCCTTGATCATCTTTGTCGCCCTGCGCTGCACCCACTCCAGTAACTTGATGTCCCTCTTCAGATACGGGCGCCAGTACTGCACACAGTACTCAAGTTGTGGTCTAACTAATGACCTATACAGTGGCAGACTCACCTCCTTCCTCCTCGAGGATATACTGTATCCTTTGCAATACAACCCAGCATTTTGTTGGCCTTTGCAGCTGCCTTCCTACATTGTGCCGAGTTGTTCATTGACCCTGTAATGATCACCCCAGATTCTTCTCCTCCTCTGTCTGGGCTAGCTGCACTCCCCCCAGCTGGTAACTCCCCTTTGGAGTCTTCATCTCAAAATGCAGCACCTTGCACATTTTGGCATTAAACCCCAGTTGCCAGGTGTCTGACCAGGCTTCAAGCTTTGCCAGATCATCCTGCAACCCCTGCCATCCCCCTAGGTCGTCCACCACTGCTCCAATCTTGGTATCATCAGCAAACAGACTGATCTTGCTCTTGATGTCCAGTGATATGTCTGCAATCAATATCCCAAACAACACTGGTGCCAACACCGAGCCCTGTGGAACACCGCTTGTCACTGCCTTTGGGTGTGAGAGCTCCCCACCCACCACCTCCCTCTGTTGCCTTCCCTGAAGCCAGTTCCCTACCCATCTCACCAGCTTTGCACCTACCCCTGTGCCTACTAACTTGCCTCCTAGCCTTCCATGCGGCACCGAGTCGAATGCCTTACTGAAGTCCAGATACAGGACATCCACTGCATGGCCCCTGTCCAGTTGCCTAGTTATCCAGTCATAGAACTTCACCAGGTTGGTTTGGCAGGATCTGCCCTGTATGAAGTCATGCTGTCTGCTGTCCTCTAGTCCTTTGGCCTCTAGGAGAGCCACCAGCCTTTCCTTCAGGATAGTCTCCATTAGCTTACCCACAATGGATGTGAGGCTTACTGGTCTGTAGTTTCTCGGTTCATCCTTGGGGCCACACTTGTGGAGGGGCACCACATGAGCCATCCTCCAGTCCTGAGGTACTCACCCCAAATGTAGCGAGCTTTAAATAGGTCTGCCAAAGGTCCTGTAAGGACCTCTGCCAGCTCCTTCAGTACCCTGGTGTGGATGCCATCTGGGCCTGGTGCCTTATCCACCCTCAGTGCCTTCAAACCCTCCTGAACTCTGCCCTCCATGATTTCCCCATCTGTCACCCCCTCTCCCCTGTTTCTGCCATTTCTCCCCCCTTGGGTGTCACCCCCTCTTCTCTTCAGTAAATACTGAGCAGAAGTACTCATTTTGTGCTTCTGCCTTATTGCACCCTGCTTCCACCCAACCCCCCTCCTTCCTAATCCTTACTATGTGGTCCTTACAGCTCCTTTTCTTCCTAATTTACTGTACCTAAAGAAGTCCTTCTCCCCCTTCTTTCCAGTTCTTTCCCACTGTTGCATAGTATCATTGACAAATGCAGTAGAATACCTGTCAGTCACCCACCACTTTGTATACTGCATTTTTTCCATAATTTCCAATTTCTTTCTCAATCTAATATGATGTATGTCATCTCACCTGCTCCAAGTGTGGCATGCAGATTCCCGCATGTGATGACCATTCATGGCATATCCTCTGCCTCGGGCCTAAGGACAGCTCGACTGAGTGCTCCATTTGCCAGGGTTTCAGCCAGACCATGTGCACCCATTGCAAGAGGATCTTCGATGCCCATTTGTTGATCCAGAGACTGGAATTGATGGAAAAAGAGCTCCAGGAGCTGAGGGGAAGATCGGCGTTGCTGTCCTCAGAGAAGAAAAAGGAAAAGAAGGACAAGGAGAGACGCCGGGAATAGAGCCGTTCTTCTCAAAGGAAATTCAGACAGACAGCCAACGCCAACCAGGGTCGGCCCTCTGCCTCCATGAGTACCTCACCTGTAAGGCCTTCCTCCACTCTGGTGGACCAGAAGCCTTCTCCCCCACCACCTGCTGAGGTTAGCGGGCAGTCAGGGGGTTCCTCTTTGGAGGTTCCTTCAGGGTCTCCTGCTTTGAGCTCTGCTGCTAATTCACCCTTTAGCTCGACCGCAGGGGTGCCTGTCCCAGGCCGATGAGCTTGACTCTAGCCTTACGGCTTCTGGCAACCCAGCTGCATCCCGTAAGCTGATCGACAACTCCTCCACTGATCGTGTGGACGCTACCTGTCTCCCGTCAGACTCCCTTCTAGACCTCGACACCTGGCAGAGAGAGAGCTTGCAGGTCCCTCTTCATCCCCTCAAGGTTCTCCCTCCAGGGATTCGCTACCTTTATCTGACCTTCTCGGGACAAATCTCCTCCCATCAGATAACCTCGTAGATCTGTCGACGGGGGCTTTACCTGCTCTCTCCCCTTAGCTGGGCTCTCTCCTGCCAATGGGTCTTCACTGCACATTGGCACCTTCGCTGGACCTTTTTGGGGATGGCATGGATCTTTTTGCTGTGGGACCTTAGCTCCTCTGCCTACCTTGTCACTGGACCCACTTCCCAGAGTCCCCTTGGCAACCCCTCTGGTGAGGCCCTTTGCTCCTTCTTTGGGCCCAGCCAGGTACTTTCCTGGATATGTTCCTAAATATCCACAGTACCCGGCACCGGGGGGGGGGGGGCTGTCACCAGGTCATAACCTGCCAACGCTGGGCTACCCAACACCAAGCTACCCATTGCTGGGACAGACATACTACCTGGGCTACCAGTACATTTATTGGCATCAAAACACCCAGGTACCCTTCCTACGCAGGTTCCTGGGTTATCCGCCTCCTCCTCCTCCTCCTCCACCACCACCACAGCCAGGACAAGAATTCATCCCTGCATGGTGGAAGGACACTAAGTCCTAACACCTTTAAGAGTTGGGTCAACCTCAGGTAATGGTCAGGACCACCCCACCTCTCAGGGTGGCTCCAGGTAGTCCTGTACCCTCCAGCTGTGTCTCTGACAAAGACTTGAGTGTTCTGCCTTCTGGATTCATTAAGCATAGGCTCCCATGCCCAGCTCAGGAGGCATCCTTGCCCAGTAGATCAGAATCATCAGAATCTGATGAGGAATCATACTTAGGAAACCAGTCCAAACTTCACTCTCCTGTTGACCTTCAACTGAAAGAGTCACCAAAATCCCCCCTGAGGATCCTTCCTTTGCAGAGCTCCTCAGGACCATTCAAAAATCATGTGGATGGGCCTCCCAGGAATTGGACTCCAAATGCAGGAGCCTGGCAGAGCACTTGGATCAGGTCAATGCAGACCCTCTACCCATCCCACCCTGGATGGGACCGCAAGAGGACCTTATGTCCACCATTTGGCAGCAACCTTCATCCCTACTGGCCATATCCAAGCAGGCTGATAGGCCTTACTACCCCCCAGAAGAGGTTTCCCATCTGACTGCCCAACCTAAGGCCAATTCTATCATTACTGCAGCTGCCCACTATAGATCAGCCCAGCCTAGGAATCTTAGTGCCTTCCCACCAGATAAGGAGTCCAAGCAGATGGACCATTATGATAGAAAAATGTACTCATCATCCACCTGCGCAGTCTGTTCCCTAAATTATGTAGCCCATGTGGTGGCTTTCTAAAATTCCTCCCTTTTGGAGTTGGAAAAAGACCTCCAGGAGATCCCTGATGAATAGTAAAGGAACAAACTTCTGGACAAGGTCAGGATGAATAAGTTCTCCTGTTGCCATGCACTATGTACTGCCTACGACTCTGCAGACTCTGTGGCATGAGGAGCAGCTATGGGAATCTGCCTCAGACGTCTAGCCTGGCTTTGCCTGGCAAGGTGGCCTAGGATGTGCAGAGTTCTCTTTCAGACACTCCATTTAGGGGTCCACTCCTGCATGGCAGCGACGCCAAAAATATTATTACTGAGCTGCAGCAGAGCAGCAAATCCTTGAAGGATGTCTGTTCTATGTATCATTCCGTTCAAAAACAATGACAGCAGCCATTTCATCACCAAAGGAATAACAACAAGCAGAACCAGGGCAGATGACAGACCAAGCATCATGCCCCTTGTTCATGTGCCCAAACTCCTCTGGCCAAGTTTCCAAAAGTAGCCTCTGGGAGAAAGATGCCCCTCCCCTCCTCATCCTAAATTCCTTCCTCCCTCCTCTTTTGCTCACTCTAACTCTTTTGGAGGAACTGGTGGGGGGGTTTGGCCTCCTCCTAGATGAATGGAAGACTGTCACCGCAGATGCATGGACAGGGCTGGATTAAGGCATAGGACACATAGGCACAGGCCTAGGGACCCTGCCTGCTAAGGGGCCCCCAGCAATCCCCAACATATATTTGCTATATATCCTTTTCTTCCTGCCTGAGCTGTATATTTTTTTGTAAAGGACTCAGCCACTGAGTATGTCAGGGGCTGAACTGTGACATGACTCTCACTTTGCTGATTAGGTGTTAAGTGCTGCTGACAGCTTCAGGGGCCCCAGCCAGCCCAGGATGACCTTTAAGGTGTGAACAAGTCCATTTCCTTTGCTTTGTCTCCCACACCCATTTAGAATCCCGGTTTGGAATTTTAATTTTAACTATAAAAGATTAACAGCGCAATTCAGTGTGTATGCTTTATGTTTTATATTAAGTATCTGTTTTATTGGCCTGGGAAACCTTGTATCATCCTTGCAATCTGAATGTAAGCAATAGCTTAATTTGCTTGAAACTTTGTACCATGTTTGACTCTCTGTTGTTTACCCTATGCATTCTTTTGTAATACCTACATTGTATTGTCCATTTCTCTTGTTTTGTACTTCATGAGGTGGAGCCTCTGCAAAGGAGTCTCTGACTCAAAGGTTTGTAATTCCGATAAAAAAAATAAATATTTAATCTCACTCCTAAAATTAAGAAATCTACAATAAGTTTCAGTGGTACAATTAAAAGTCTTACTCTTTTTTTTATTTTTTATTCTCTCATCTCGCTTATACTGAAGTTCTAACCTTGATACAGCTCTGTTTTCAGGGTGAACAAATGAATGTATTTCAAGATTCCCATCAGTAAATCTTGCCATTTATGGATCCTGGCTGGCTGGCTTACTTATCAATAACAGAAATGTTTGATCCTGGGAATGATTTCAAATTCTTCCAATAATCACTCGCTTTGCAGTATAATCTCTAAAGTTATAACCCCACCCCAGTAAACCACAAACTTATGTAACCCCCAAGGGGTGCTATCCTAAGGGCTACTACCCCTGCCTGCCCTAACCGTAACAGGGTGAGGGGCCTAGATCTGTTGGCAGGTGCCTGCACCTAGAGGTCGGGGTTAGAACAGTCAAGGTTGACTCGGTCACAGCCCTCTGGGTTGCTGCAACCCCCCTTTCTTCCCACTAGTGGCCCACACAGTTCAGTTACACTGTCCTTACCATATACACTTACCCCCCTTCCCCGGCTCGAACCACTCAGCTCACTCTGGGGACCCACTGAAAAGTAAGGTACAGTTACACAATGTTCACTATGCAGTAATTCACCATTAATACACAAACTAGCCAGTGTACTTTTGCAAAACAAGCAATCTGATTTATTTAAGGGGAGATAACAAGTACCGGGGGGAATCAGGGTGATTGGCTTACCACTACAATATATGAGTATCTACCAGGGCTCTGTGCACAGGCCTAACCTATAAGTTACTGTCTATGGGTGCCCAAGCCCTAAAGGCTAGTTCCTCAATGCAGCTGGTTGGGGCCCTGACACAAATGAGCATTTAATTCCTACGAAGATTAGATGGAGCCAGCAGGCTTACTTAGTGTAGTCAGCAAAGTAAGCAGAAGATCTTGCTCTTGTTAGGACCATTTAACGGGGAGCTACCCTGATTTGGTACTCACGACTCCAGAAGGAAAAAACGCTCTCACACCACTTGCAGGACCGAGCCTGAACTTCAGACACTTCTCCACACTTTTATATGGAAAGCAACAGAGGGGTACCATACCAGGCAGCTGCTCCTAGAACCCGACCAAACTCACAGCTAATCGGGGAGTCAACGCAGCTTCACTTTTTCCTGACAGACCGAGCGCGATTCAGCAGATTCTCCAGTCCTCTACAGGGTGAGCCTGGTAGGTAGCTGTGCTTTTGCACAGCCTCCTCTGACCGCTACCCAGCGGATTTAGTCCGATACTCGCCGGCGACTGAGCCGCCCGAATCTGGACTTCCACACACGTGCTTCCAGTGTGAAAACTCAACGGCGCAGGAACCCAGAGCTCCTTACTTGCTCACAGCCACAACGTCTCTGCCCCTCAGCAGTTAGGGCAAGCTGACCACTCGGGCGCCACCCGATCCTATAGGTGGGTTGCAAATGCCAGTCACTTAATGTTGCCCCCATTGGTGCAAACAAGGCGCCATTCCTCAGACTTTACTCCCCAGAATTACTGGCTGTGTCTCATTTGTCAGCCAGCTCCCACATGAGTCCTGATCCTGGCAGGTCAGAAAGATCTCCATTTTAATGTTACCCTGATTACCATTGGCCCAGAGCAATAGTCCAGGTCCAAAATGGAGAGGCCAAGTGCACACAGTCCCAGCTGCAGAAGAAGCAGGTTAGAAAAATTGTAATTCCACCAATGCTCTAACTAATTATGGCCAAACAGTTACATCTTTCAAAAGGGCTCCCTCTGCACATATAGCGACTGCCAAATGGGAGCGATTTCACTGCAGCTCAGGCGGGATTTGAACTGGGAAACACCAGTCCCCCCCATACCTACCCGCTGGAGCCTGCGAGCAGGCAGCTCTTAAAGAGACAGTACTGGAGGCTTTGGAAGCACTCACAACACCCACATTTAGACAGGGAGCATTTAGGCAAGCTCCGGGAAAACTTTCAGGAACCCCCCATTTGTAAGGGGGTTACACCCTTCCCGGCCTGGAAAGTACTTGGCGTCCATGCCAAGTAGTTACCCTTAAATCACTTTAAGGTAAAACAGTTTAGATTGACAGCACATTAGAGCTTTTGTTACTTACATTGGCACGGTATTCACAGTTCACTATTGTTTATGCAATATTACACATAGACAACCTTTTTCATTTTTTTTTTTAAATCAGGTCATTACTTTCTGCCCATGACACCTGGAAAGAGGGGGCCCTTCCCTATCAGCTACTTGTGGGCTAACTGAGGCAGAGGCACTATACTCAGAGTGCAATACTAACAGTTGTGCATCGTCCCCCAAAACTAACTTGGGCAATGAACTTGGAGATACATAGACCCCCTTGTGGACTACATTTAATGGCAGGTCCACAAGCTGACCCAGAGACTCATAACTTAACCTTAGTACAGACCGTTCTTCTTGACCAGTGCGTCTAGGGGTCTCAGTAAAATCTGCTACGGGCCCTGGCTCCATTTCTGCCTCATCTAGATTAGTAGAGGGAACCTTCTTATGAGAAGGAGACCCATGCCCATAGTACTTTCGAGGACATGACCCTCTATATCTGGACCCACACTACTTAGTTCAGTCAAGGGCACTTCTGACACTACTGGGATGCTATCAGGGCACTCAAAGTATTCTTCTTGCTCAGGTGGATCCCGAACAGATTCCCCTACATCACTTTCCTCTTTTGAAAAGTCAGACAGTTCAGCCAGCCCAGATAATTCAGCCAGACTCATAGACTCTACTTCGTCGGCTTTGAGGTCACTCACTTCATCCTCGGGGAGTATGGGCTCCCAAGACAAAGCTGGGGGCTCATACAGTCCATAAGCCCCAACTTCATCCCCAGAGCAAGCTAGGGGGTTGCCTTTAAAAAGTTGACTCTATTCATAAGAGGGGTAATACTCCACATCATGTTCACTGTCTTCAGCCATAGACGGGGAATCAGTTTCAGCAGGGTAGAGAGGGGAAGGCTCGTGGGATTTAAGTTCTGAGGAGTCAACCCCTCTGAATCTCTTTTTGGCAGCAGCTCTAGTTATAGGCCCAGAGGGAGGGGCATTGGGAGGTTCAGTTTCTATCAAAATGTGTCCGATTGGCAGCAGATGATTTCTGTGTATAGTTTTCACATCTTCTGAATTATTTTTAGGCCTTACTTTGTACACAGGCAGATCATCTAGTTTGCCCACTACAATGTGAGGGAGATGGTGCCATCGGTCAGCAATCTTGTGTTTGCCATGCAGTCCCAGATTTCTTAGCAATACCTGGTCCCCCTCCTGGAGTTCCTGTTCCTTCACCTTTTTATCATTCCTCTCTTTGTTGGCCAGGTTCCTTTTGGCAGCCATGGCTTGAGCCAGTTGATACGCATGATTTAGCTGAGGCTTTAACTTTTGCACATACTGTAAATAATCATCAGCTCGTACCCCATCAGGAGAGACCCCAAAACACACATCCACTGGCAATCGAGCTTCTCTCCCAAACATCAGGCGGTAGGGGGAGAACCCAGTGGCATCACTTTTAGTGCAGTTGTATTGTAGGCATGTACCAGGGTGCTAATTTGTTGGCTCCATCTAGGCTTGTCTATTGGGTGGAGGGTGCCTTGCATGTTTAGCGAGGTGCAGTTGAAAGGTTCAGGCTGGGGGTCCCCCTGAGGGTGGTAAGGGGTGATTCTGGACTCTTGCATCCCCCACAAGGATAGCACCTCTCTAATCAGTTGGCTCTCAAAATCTCTCCCTTGATCGGAATGGATTTGCTGGGGTGCCCCATAATGAACAAAGAAATTTTCAACAAGGACTTTAGCCACCGTGGTTGCCTTCTGATCCTTGGTGGGGAAAGCCTGGGCAAATCGAGTGAAATGATCAGTGACCACCAATATGTTGCTGATATTTTTCAGATCAGGTTCGCTCAGGAAATCAATGCAGACCAACTCCATAGGGCTGCTGGTAGATATTGACCATGGGGCAACTCTCTGAGGTAGGGCTTTCTTTGCAAACAGCGGCCACAGGTCTCAACATACTACTCTCGTGCCTGCACCCATTTTGGGCCAGTAGAATCGGGTCCGCACCAGGTCAAGAGTTCGGTCTATGCCAAGATGCCCCATGTGGTCATGGAGGGACCTCAACACCAGTTCTCTAAAAGCAGTGGGCAGCACCAGTTGTTGTTTGTCTATTCGCCCCTTTTTGTCTACGGTCTCCCTATATAACAGTCTATTGTTCAGCTTCAACTTTAGGCCTTCTTTGTATAACAGGGCAGTTCTCAAGTCAGCAGTCCGCAGTTGGGACACATCTCTCCCGGCTTGCAGCACCTCTAAAACAGGTTGTATCATAGGATCTCGAGACTGAGCTAGCTGGAGGCTATCATTGTTGAACTGAGGCAGCATACTAGTGTCTAAAGCAGAAAAGCAGCAGTAGGCAGCAGGCACACAGTTCTCAGATTAACCCAAGCAATCCACCATGCAGTCCACAGTATTAGGAGTCACCAGTTCCTCTTTGTTGAATTTCTGGCAGAGTGCTCTAATATCGATTTCAGACAACTTAACCCAATTGGCTCGGGGCACAGGCCTCCAGGAGAGAGCATCACCATCTGTATGGTTGAGGCTTGCTCTGTATTCAATAGCATAGTTGTAGATGGACAACGCAGAGAGCCACCTGTGACCAGTGGCATCCAGTCTGGTGGTGGTCTGAACATATGTGAAAGGATTATTATCAGTTTTCACCAGTATCTTAGCCCCATACAAATAATCATGGAATTGATCAACGATGGCCCACTTCAGAGCCAGGAACTCTAGTTTGTGCACTGGATAATTCTTTTCAGAAGAGTCAAACTACATGGTGGCCAAAAGCTACGAGTCTCAGACCATTTAGTGCTCTTGTTACAATATGGCCTCAAATCTTGCAGGCTGGTATCATGTATGAAGAACATAGGTTTAGCTGGGTCAGCATAGGCCAGCACTGGGGATGAGTAAGTTGATATATAATGTCATGAACTTCCTCACAGTCAGCAGTCCAGCGAGTACAAACACATCATTGGGGTGGAAATAAGTCTTTTCAGTCCCAGATTGTGCAGTCTTCTTATATTTCTTATGGGTCGGGGGGTACCCTTGAGTGAGATTAAGCAGGGGCCGGATCACCCGAGAGTAGTCTTTGATAAATCATTGGTAGTACCCACAGAACCCCAGGAACCAGTGTAGCTCCTTCAAATTTCTGGGTTGGGGCCAAGTGGTTAAAGCCTCCACTTTGCTGGGGTCAGTCTCTATGCCTTCAGTGGATACTATGTGACCCACATACTTCACAGAAGTTTGAAAGAATTGGCGCTTGTCTATAGATAGCTTATGACCAAAATCCTCCAGCCGGCCCAGGACCTTGAACAATCGACTTTCATGTTCTTCCAACGAGCTGTCAAACACTATGACATCATCTAAATGGGGTCACGTGATGGCAGCCAGCTAGGCAGCAGCTGAGGCTTAGAGCTCTTCCCTCCTGCTGCTCTAATCGCCAGTTTTCGAACTCCCTGGCGCATTAATTTGTTGAAATTGGCATTGAGGGGGTTTTGATAAGCCTTCTACTAAGTGGGTTTGAAGTCTGACCGCAGAAGATCGCCTAATTTAACAAGATTGAGGTGGATGGGAAACAGGCTCGTCAGACACACCACCTACCATCTCCTGAAAAGGCAGCTAAGAAGCAACGTAACCAGAGTGGTGTGAAACCGGAATGGAGTGGAGACAAACTTCAACTATCCTAAACCCTCTACGGAGGACAGATTTCTCCAAGAATTGTCTCCGGTGAAAGAAATTTTACAGGAGCTGGCTGGAGAGCTTAAATCGCCTTGAGCGACCTGTCGTTGGTTCCGACCTGAGTGTCTGGCGTGGAGGTTAGAGTGTTCTCCGTGAGAGCAATGGAGATCTAAGTCTGAAGTAGAAATCTCCGAGCTTAAACAGCAGATTAAAGCTTCAAGCAAAACTAGAAGATCTAGAGGCGCATACGTCGGAATAATCTTCTGATTCTGGGCCCTACAGAGATGGAAGGGCCCAGATCTATTACTATCCTCCAGAGGTTCCTGATTAAAGTGGTAGACCCATCACCTATTAGTCCTTCCATTACCATCTGGAGCAGGCCACCATCGCTGAAGGCCTCAACCCCCATCTGGATCGCCTCCCATCCCATTATTATGAAATTTTTAAGCTACATAGAGAGGCAACATGTTTACAGCAAATCTCAAGAGTTAAAAGAGGTGTTGTAGATCGCCAGAATTCGGATCAATGAGGACCTTCCAGAAGAAACTAGGGAGAAGAAGGCAGGCCTTCCATCCTGCAGTCCAGAAATTAATTGCCCTTCCATCCCCTTCAGAATGATCTATCCGGCAGCTAAAAGTTACAGTTGGTGGCTCTACCTAGCTTCAGCTCCCCAGCTCTGAAAGATTTGGCTATTAAGCTACTGGACCTATTTAAGAACGCTGGCTGAAAGACACTTTGCTTTTCTGTATGCTATTACATTCTGCTATTATTTTTTGGTCTAATGGTAGATGGGTTGGCTTGTTCCCTTTTACTTTTCTTTTAGTTAGTTATACACCTTCTTATTACCCTAATCTGCTTGTTTGATTTGATTGCCAAACTCTCCTGTTTCCTCATTGGCAGTTTTGGGCTCACAGGCTTCCTAACCCTTGATTTCTCTCCTACCTGGTGGTTCCTCATGAGCTGGTTTGGGTGGCTGGCTATCCCAGAGGTGGGTGGGAGCTCCTCTGCTGGGCCTGGTGTGTCTTCCATTTCTGGAACCTTTCTGCTGGGTTGTGGTTCCTTGAGGGTAACTTCCTGGCAGTGGGACCCGGTTGGTCCAGCACTGATACAAGCTCCCAGGCACTCGAGGCCTAAGCGGTGAACTCTCATGGATCAGTGTGTTTCTCAGCTAAGCTACCTCTGAAGGCGGTGAGGGTTCCTGGAGGTGGTGAGATATTTATTTGTTCAGTAGGAAGACTCGGTCATGGTTATGTTGGCACTGGCAGCTTGGGAGGTATTATGGGTGGGTTTCTCTTCCCCTAATTGTAGCAGTTTCTTCCGTTTGCTGGTGTTTGGGGTGCGGGGGTGCAGGGCCCAGTTTAAGCGGCTTGCTGGATGTGGAATCGTGAGCCTAGGGTTGGGGTTTGGCTAACCTCACCCCAGTAGTCGAGGATACTGTTAGATCACTTATGGGCGGCTGGGTCTTATGCCCTGTGGTAATATGTTTCTAGGTTGTACTTCCTCCGTTGGCCTGGCCAATCACCACTGGGGTCTCAGAGGTTCGCAATTGGGGTCAGACAGTCAGGGCTTCCCTTTCTTACCTGAATTGTCTTTGGTTTGCCCTAGCTCCCTATGTAAATAGTTGTTCTCCGGGGTTTGTGTTTTATATTTGGAGGGGTGGGTGGATGGGTTGGGATATTTACTCCTTTGGTTTAAGTCATTTGTTAGGGTATTTGGGTGGGGTGGGTATATTACTATGTAATATACAGGAGTCTCTTGCCAAGTGTAGTTGTACTATTATATACTGTGTTATTTAAGTAATATTTAATTGGAGGCAGAGTTGGGATATGGTTTTGGGGATAGTAGCGGGTGGTGGGGGTTATGGGAGGTCTGATCTAGCCAGCAGCTTAGAGTAGAAGTGCTGTTCTAGTATGGCTATGATTGCTGGGGTTCCTTTTGGGTATTCTGTTCTTTAGGGTGCTCTGGCAGACTATTGAGCCGTTGAGCTTGATTTGGTGTTAGCCTTTTCTCTCCTTTTATTATTGACTTTGTCTGGTGCATGTTCTCTCTATAGGTATTTAAAATGGCTACAAAACACGATTAAAATAATCTCTTGGAATGTATGCGGGACTTAGAGATCAGGTCCAAGCAGTCTCAGATTTTAAACCACTGCTCACTGTTGCAGATTGATATTCTTTCTGACAAAGCGCTTGTTAAAACCATGTTGACACAAATTCCTATCTCATTCTGGTTTTCCAGACTTATCTTGCTAGAATTCAAGTCTTAGTAAAGTGTTGCTGTTCTTATTAAAAAGCATATATTATTCATGAAGGAATTGATTGTATCAGACCCAGAGGGAGGTTTATTCTAGTTAAAAGTACTCTCAATAGCGGCAGTGTAGTTCTAGGTTCTGTATATGGACCGTGGGGGAGTCCAGAATTTTATGTCTCTTGCAGACAAGCTATCTAATTTCTTCCTTCCCAGTTTATACTGGAGGGGACTGGAATTCCCCTCTCATCTATATTGGATAAGAACCCCAGGATAAAGTCCTCCTTCTCCTGCCAGAAGCTCTTCAGGAGTTATTGTTAATGTTAGGTTTATGTGACCCATGGAGACTCTCCAATCCCTCTTTACGTGCTTTCTCTTTTCTTTCTCAGTCAGTCATGGTTCCAAATCGAGATGAATTTTGTTTTAATTAGTAAATACTCTATTTCCAGTCTTCTTCAATCTAGTATTGGTCAATCATCCTCTCGGACCATGCCATAGTTTGGATCAGACTTTCCTTAGATCCTGAGTTTTGTCGGGATTCCGTTTGGAGGTTAAATACTCAGTTGTTGAAGGATCCTCAAAATGTCTCAAGTATTAAGTCTCTGATTTCTTTCTTCCTGGCGGAGAACCTGAATTCTACCCCGAGACTTGATATAGTTTGGTGCTCTTTGAAGTGCTATCTCAGGGGTGAGTTAATTAAGATGGCCTCCTCCAGGAAGAAAGCTCAGCTTACTAAATCTCTGTCTTTAATGAATAAAATTAGAGATCTGGAGCTAAATACTCTTCAACTTCTTCTTTACCCGGCTCTTAAAGACCTTTTGTTAGCAAGCGTGAGTATATGGATCTTTTGAAGGAGAAAAGCGGAATACTGTTTGATAAGAACTCAAGCTAAATATCTTGACCATGGGAAAAAGCTGGGAAACTCTTGGCTTTGCGACTCACGGGCACTGGAAGCTCTAGGATAATTCCTTCTCTGCTTTCCCCATCCGGCTCTGTATCCTCCCTAGAGGTGCCCGTATCTTGGAGAGATACTATTTGGACCTTATAGTAAACCTTCTTTATCTCCTCTATCTCAAAGATCAATACGTATTTGAGGGACGTCGACATTCCTTGTTTGTCAGTGGTCCAACAAGAAATTCTTTTGGCTCCTATTTCACCGGAGGAGATAGAAAGGACTATTACCTCTATGGCCCCTGACAGAGCACCTGGCCCTGATGGCTTCCCCGCTAATTTCTACAAAGTTTTCATTAAAGAGCTGGTACCTATTCTTCTTAAGTTATATGAGTATCTATTGGTTTCTATCGAAGTAGATCCCACCTTGTTTGAGGCCACAATTATTTTGATTCCTAAACCTGACAAAGTCCCCACGGATCCGCAAAACTATAGACCTCTCCCTTCAAAACTATGACATGAAAATCCTCGCTAAGATACTAGCGAAAGGAATTAAGAAAGTCTGGTCTAGTTTACTAGGTCCGAGCAAATGAAACTTTGTGTCCCTATGGCAGGTCTCTAAGATCAGCAAATCTTGTCCAATATTTCCCAGCATGCCCAATCAGCCCTTATCCGGCAGCTTTGGTTTCTCTCGATGCAGAAAAAAGGCCTTTGACCAGTGGATTGGACTTTCCTTTGGACCGTAATGGAAGGATGGGCTTCCCGTCTACTTTCCTGAAAAGGGTTTGGATGTTCTATGGTTCCCCTCAGCTAAAATTTATTGTAATGGGGTTTCTCCCCCTCTTCCGGTTTATATACTGAGTGTGAGACAGGGGTGCCCCCTTTCACCTTTGCTGTTTAATTTGTATTTGAACACTGCTTGCTTATCAGACTTAAAACATCCCCCCAAGGTTAGAGGCTTTTATGTTACAATAGCAGGAACTGGTGCTCTCTGCTTATGCAGATGACACTCTGCATCTAATATAGCCCGGCAGAGTCCTTAAAGGCAGCGATTGATATTATTGAGCAGTTGGTTCCTTCTCTCAATACAAGCATGAATATTTCCTAAGTCCAGAAATTTTCACATTAAACGTCCATACCAATAAACAGGGTTTACTTCTTTTGGGATGAGGTGGACCCCTAGATCCATTAAGTATTTGGGGATTCATTTTTCGACCGAACCCTCTCTTTGACTGAAATTTGGATAGAATTAAAATCTGGTTTATCAGGATCTGCAGCGATGGTCTCCCCTTCCTATTTCTCTTGGGGTCAGATCAATATTATTAAATGAATGTCCTTCCCCGGATCTTTTACCGTTGGATATGTTAAATCTTTGGCTCCCCACCTCAGCTACTTTCAGCAACTCCATACTATGTTCTCTAAATTTATCTGGCGGGAAGGTGTTTGATGCTCATATGCTAAACTATCTCTTCCCTAAAGAAAAGAAGGTCTTGGTTACCTAATCTTTACTTTATCATTGGGCAGCCCATCTTTCCAAATTGGGAATGGTTTTCCATAAATTCCACATCACCTTGTCAATTTGGCTCCAGCAGCGTTCATGCTTTCTGAATCTAAACTACGATAGTTATGTTATAACTTAACTCCTCCAGCAGCACTCTCACACTGGGTGACTGATAGCATCGATTTTAGTCGCCTCAAATCTCTGGCTCAATGTTTAGTGTCTTTTCACATTTCTAGTGTGTCTGGTTGGGTCAGCCAGTGGCGATTCTCAATCCTAATATAAAGTTGGGTAGTTCTTGGCTTATGCGAACTGGCTCCCACAGATTAGAGGCCAAGGTGGAGACTTCTATAACCAGGGATCCTTCTTTCTTCCGGTGACATACTGGATAAATATTATCCCTAGTAGAGGTCTTAAAGGTGTATCATTACTAAGACATCTTATGCTTGAGAAGTCGGTACCATTTTAGAGACTCTGTAGCCTACCCTTTCTTTTCATAAATTATAAATCTTGCTTCTCAATCTCATTCTATTTCTTTGATTTATTCTTTCCTTTTGAACTGCAAATTCCCTGAGACAGTGATGGTTCAGAGTGTCTGGGCATACCTGCTTACTGTTGCCTCCCTAGACTGGCCTGTGTATGGAAGGACTTACATAGATATCCTTACACGGGACAGACTACGGCTAACCCAATACTATATTGTTAATAACCTTTATTATACCCTACCAAACTTTTCCAGCTCAAAACTTCCCCTCGACTTGCTCCAGGTGCTCATGAGAAGATAACCTAATTCATATGTTCTGGGACTGTCCTAAGGTTCTGCTTGGTCCCTTGTCGGGATAACTAGGTCCTTCTGGGTCTGTCTGGCTTCTTTTCCCTAAGTTTGTATTCTGGATGAATATTCCGTATAGATAGTGTTGAGCGTCGATACCATATGGCCTTGGTGTCCATAGCGGTCAAAAATAGTTTTGAGACATTGGACAGACCAGCTGGCCTTGTCATGATGCTGACTGGCTGATTGAACTTGCCGTGCCTACAGTCGGAGGTTTGATTGCCAGTCTGCATGGTCGTATGGATCTGTTTGGAGAGATGAGGGTGAAACTTCAAACATTATGTCTGCATTAATTAATTAATTTGGGACCTGATCTCTATAGTCCGCATAAATATTTCAACTTTGGTTATATATGTCATTTTGTAATCTTGCTGGTATTGGAGTTGGTAGTATCAAGATGATTGACTGTTTACCCAGAATATTTTACTATATGAGATATGTTGCACCCATAGAGAGGAGGGAGGGAGGAGGTTGAGGTGGGGTGGTTCCTGTTAAGTTGAACCTTTCTTATATGTCAGTGGGGAGGGGCTGGGGTTTCTTTTCCCTTTTCGTTGGGAGGCAAGTGGTGTTTTGGGAGGGGGGTTGGGGGTGGGGGTTGGGTGGGGGGTTTGGTTGTACCAGTTTCTTTTATTCTGTACCTTATCAAATATGTTTGTTTTGTTGTTTTTGACTTTGTTGTTAAAACCCAATAAACAAATTAAAAAAAAAAAATCATCTAAATAAATCAAACATGACAATTCATTATCCCCCACAGCCACGTTCCATCAGGCACAGAAGGTAGCTGGGAACCCAAAATCACGTGAAGCATCCAGATAAACTCTCAAAAATCTAGGGGACAAATGAATGCAGTCTTCTCTTGGTCCTCTGGAGCCACTGGAATCTGATAGAACCCACTACGGAGATCTAACAAAGAGAACCACTTACTGCCATTTAGACAATCCAGGGCGTCCTGTATGCGTGGCATGGTATACTGGTCAGGGATGGTCCACTGGTTCAGTGTACGGTAATCCACACACATTCAAACAGCCCCATTCTTTTTCTCACTACAACAATGGGAGAAGTATAAGGGCTTCTGGATTTTTTGTATCACACCAGCAGCAAGCATCTCTTGCAGAATGCCGGGCGTCACCCATCACCCGATCCCAGCAGGGGCCAGGCACTGAGACCTCTCTCGAAGCTGCCTTTCACAAGGCAGTCAGATGGTATTCAGCCCCTGCACACATCCATCCCATTCTTTCAGGAAAGACCTGGTGCTAGGCAAGCTTCCTGCAGCCTGACTCCATTCAGCAGGCAACAAAGGTCACTGAAATCAAACCCTTGCTATTGGGGAGCACTGCAGCGTCCACACAATGCACACTAGCCAGGGGTGCAGCCTCTATTTACTCGACTTTTGCTGGGACACATTATGAACTTGATCCCATCACTCTCCTGGCATAAGCATGGGCTCTAGCAGGCAAGATACTGGGTTTAACCAGCAGTCCCCCAGCAACTTTCATACCAGGCAATCCAGCATCAGTGGTTTATTCTTGACATACTTTTTAAGCCGGACCTCCCCTTGCAAAACACACTGGGCATTAGGGGCTAATAGCAACGGCTCTGGGTCCTTTCTCCAGACAACACCCACCAGGCCTTCAGGCTCCTCCTGACTGGCTTTTCTCTGAGTCTTGTAGGCCTTCTGGATCAAAGCGGGTATCCTAAGAGCTCGCCCAGTCCTGGACACCTGCTTTTCAGAACACAACTGTGCTAGTTGACCAAACATGTGAGCAATGGTCCCAATCAACAAGGGTACCCCATCATACAGTCCAGTAGGGGGGCAGACTAAAGCCAAGGTTTCCACCTGTCCATCCACCCCAGCCACAGAAGTAGGGAATGACAAATCCGTGATCTGATTATACCCAAAATATGGATAACAGCATCACTCAGCCACACAGCCTATAGACCATCCAAAATTGTGGTAACACTCAGGTAGATATGTCTGATACCAGTCCTGAAACATAATAGCAGATACCTGAGACCCACTATCCAATACAGCTCAGGTGGGAATACCATTTACTCACACCGCCTCCATCGAGGCCCACCACATCAGACCATTCAAGCACAGCTGATTAAAGTTGCTTGGGCATTGGCCGAGTCAAAACCGCTTCCTGAAGGTCCGGACGTGGGCCCCACGATTTAAGATGATCAGTCTGATGTTGACCTTCCTTAAATTCTCCGACAACTGTCACTCAGTCTGAAAGTGTCCATTCTCCCCACAATAGTACAGAACTTCAGTCTCTGGAGTCTCTGTTGGGAGGGGGAATACTTGCTGGAGGCCATCTGAGGGCTAGGGACCTCCTGGGCTAGGGCATTGTTTCTAGATAACTCTGGTTCCCAAACCTTAACAGGGAGTAGTGGTTCTTCAAGTCCCTCACCAGTTCTCAAAGAATTCTGATCTCGCCCCTCAACTCACTTTTCTGCTTGGGGATCAGAGGAAATGGCACACACGCCACCCTCCTTTTAACTCGGGATACACAGGCCCCCTGAAGGGTGGGTCTCATCGGGTTTCACTTAGACCAGGGGTTGGGCTCAGATTCACAGCTCCCCACATAGGTTCCCACCCCTCCTCATCAGTCTCTACTTCTAATCTCCTCATCAATTGACAGTATTCAGGAAGGGACAGCTCTATCATGTAACCAAGTTTTAACAAAAAACACACTGGAAAATCTAGCAGACTTTAGAACATGTTCCAGCCTGACCTGGTTCCAGGCTGGGCGGTGATCCCCCTTTCAATAGGCCTTCTGTAAAGCCTTTCCACCCTAGTAACAATGGCAGAAAGCTTTTCATTCTCCTCCACTGCTTATGAACACGAATTTCAAATAAGTCTTCCCAGTTTCTGTGCTTAAACACTCCCTCTAGGAGCAGAAAGATAGTCTGTTGGCGGGGTAGCCTGCCAAGGGCCCGAAACCGAATGGCTTCTAAAGCTGGACCCCGCAGGATCTCCATTAGTCTCTTTCATTTCTCTTCCTCAGAGCATTGCCACTCCTTGACTAAGTGGGTGGCATAGTCCATCCACGCCTCCAAATCATCCTCCCCTGAAGAAACATAGAAACATGACATGAAATTTGACGAGATAGGACCATTGGCCCAACATTCTGCCCATTTCTCCACCTACTGATACAATGCTGCAGATCCTAGTTAACCAGCAGCCTACTTCTTCTCACCCCACCCCCAGAATTGCCTTTTATGACTATCCCATGCATGCTAAAATTCCACCACTGATTTTGTCACAACCTCCTCCAGAAGGCCGTTCCATGCATCCACAACCCTCTCTGTGAAAAAAATACTTCCTTAGAATTACCTCTGAGCACCCCTCTATCTTCAAATTGTGCCCTCTTGTTCTTGCACCTCTTTTTGAAAGATGCTACCCTCTTGGACTTTATTGATTCCTGAGGTACTTGAAAGTTTCTCATCATGTCCCCTCTCCCTCCCCTTTCCTCAAGCATACATATTAGCTCCCTTAAGTCTCTCTTCATATGTCTTTCCAGGTGCAGACCCTGCACCAGCTGGTTGCCCTCCTCTGGACAGCTTCCATTCTGTCTATGTCTTTCTCGGAGATTGGGTCTCCAGAACTGCACACAGTACTCCAGATGGGGTCTCACCAGCTGTCCTGCACAGAGAGATAATAACTTCCTGTTTTCTACTGGTGATCGTCTCCCTATGCGTCCCAGTATCCACCACCCTCCTTGCCCTCTCCATTGCTTGCCCATCTTTAGGTCATCAGATGCAACTACCCCCAGGTCCCTTTCCATTTTGTTGTTGTTAATATCTCACATTGCCTCTTCCCTGGGTTTTGTTTCCCATGTGCATTCATGTTGCACTTCTTAGCATTGAATCTAAGCTGCCACATTTGACCATTCCTCTAACCTTGCCAGTCCCTTCTCATCCTTTCCACCCCACCTGTGCATCAACTCTGTTGCAGATCTTAGTGTCATCACCAAAGTCTTCCCCAGTTTCTGTGCTTCAAACACTCCCTACTAGAGCAGAAAGATGGTCTGCTGCGGTAGCTTCCGGGCTAGTGGCCCGTAAAAACCGAATGGCTTCTAAAGCTGGACCCCGCAGGATCTCCATTAGTCTCTTTCATTTCTCTTCCTCAGAGCATTGCCACTCCTGGACTAAGTGGGTGGCATAGTCCATCCACGCCTCCAAATCATCCTCCCCTGAAGAAACATAGAAACATAGAAACATAGAATTTGACGGCAGATAAGGACCGCTTGGCCCACCCATTCTGCCCATTTCCCTACCTACTGGATAGCTGCAGATCCTGAACAACAGCAGCTACTTCTTCCTACCCCACCCCCAGAAATTGCCCTTGTGGCTGTCCATGCATGCTTAGAATTCCACCACTGATTTGACTCCCCACCTCCTCCAGGCCGTTCCATGCATCCACAACCCTCTCTGTGAATACTTCCTTAAATTACCTCTGGTACGCCCCCTATCTTCAAATTGTACTTTCCACTTGTTCTTGCACCTCTCTTTTTGAAAGATGCTACCCTCTTAGACTGTTGTTGATTCCCTTGAGGTACTTGAAGTTTCTATCATGTCCCCTCTCCCTCCTTTCCTCAGACTAGACATATTAAGCTCCTTAAGTCTCTCTCTTCATATGTCTTCCGGTGCAGACCCTGCACCATTTTAATGCCCTCCTCTGGACAGCTTCCATTCTGTCTATGTCTTTACTTGGAGATTGGGTCTCAGAACTGCACACAGTACTCCAGATGGGGTCTCACCAGCTGTCTGTACAGAGGGATAATAACTTCCTGTTTTCTACTGGTGATGCGTCTCCCTATGCGTCCCAGTATCCCTAACCCTCCCTTGCTGCCCCTCTCACATGCTTGCCCATCTTTGGGTCATCTGATCTGACTACCCCCAGGTCCCTTTCCATTTTTGTTGTTGTTAGTATCACCCCCATTGTGTACTCTTCCCTGGTTTTGTTTCCCATGTGCATTCACATTTGCATATTAGCATTGAATCTAAAGCTGCCACATTTGACCATTCCTCTAACCTTGTCAAGTCCCTTCTCATCCTTTCCACCCCACCCTGTGCATCAACTCTGTTGCAGATCTTAGTGTCATCTGCAAAGAGACATAGTCTGCTGCGTGAAGGCAGGGGCACTGTGCCCAAAAGAAGTTTTAGCCTATGGTACAAATCTAGCTGTGTAGAGGATACCACTGGGGCAGTGGGGCCAAAATAGAACTCTTGGGGGCCCAGGAGGAAGCCTGGGGGGTGGGATCACTGGAAAGATCCAAATCCTGCAGTAACTCTTGAGTAGTCCTCCCCTCTGTGGCTAGCAATTTAAGCAGTTTATCTTTGAAGCTATTAGTCTGGGGAGACCCTCCCCAAGGGGTGACTGACACACTCTGCATGTGAATGACCCTCCACCCCTGTTCGGCACCTTCTGGGTAAATCACTGGGGTACCCTCTTGAGGTCAATGGCTACACTACATAATAGCAGCCTGCAAGTTCTGATCCAGTGGGTCAGCCATCGCCCTCCTCTACCTTGCAGAACGCCCAACCCGCTCCTCCCCGGAAATAAGGTCAACGTTCATTGTCCCTAGAGGTACATCTAGCAGTAACACAATTCTCAGAGAATCCAACTCTTCAGCTTCACCCCAACCCATCAGTTTGTGTGCCATTGTCTTAATGGGGTCCAATTTGATTTTAATATGATATCCCCTTCAGCTTTTCCTTCAATTTATCAATAGTTAGGTACTTCGTCCACTCTGCCACTAGGGACAGCTGATCCACAGCGATGCCTCCACTTTGTAACCCCAGAGGCGCTATCCTAGGCTACTACCCTGCCTACTTTTAACTGTAACAGGATGAAGGCCCAGATAGATCAGAGTTAGAACAGTCAGGGTTACTCGGTCACAGCCCCTCTGGGTTGCTGCAACCCCTTTCTTCCACTATTGGCACACAGTTCAATTACAGTGTCCTTACCATATGCACTTACCCCCCGGCTCAGACCCTCAGCTCATTCAGGGGACCCCTGAAAAGTAAGGTACAGTTACAATATTCACTGTGCAGTAATTCACCATTAATACACAAACTAGCCAGTGTACTTTTGCAAAACAAGCAATCTGATTTATTTTAGGGGAGATAACAAGGACCGGGAGGAATCAGGGTGATTGGCTTACCACTACAATATATGAGTGTCTACCTAGGGCTCTGTGCACAGGCCTAACCTATAAGTTACTGTCTGTGGGTGCCCAAGCCCTAGAGACTAGTTCCTCGAGTGCAGCTGGTTGGGGCCCTGACACAAATGAGCATTTAATTCCTATGAAGATTAGATGGAGCCAGCTGGCTCAGTTAGTGTAGTCAGCAAAGTAACCAGAAGATCTTGCCCTTGCTAGGAACATTTAACAGGGAGCTACCCTGATTTAGTACTCATGACTCCAGAAGGAAAACCCGGCTCTCACACCACTTGCAGGGCCAAGCTGAACTTCAGACACTTCTCCATACATTTTATATGAAAAGCAACAGAGGGTACCATACCAGGCAGCTGCTCCTGGGACTAGACTGAACTCACAGCTAATGAAGTCAAGCATGACTTCACTTTCCTTACAGCAGACGAGCCACGATTCAGCAGATTCTCCAGTCCTCTACAGGGTGAGCCTGGTAGGTAGCTGCGCTCCTGCATAGCCTCCTCTGACTGCTACCCAGTGGATTTAGTCCGATACTCACTGGCGACTGAGCCACCCGAATCTGGCCTTCCACACACGCACTTCCCGCGCGAAAACTCAACGGCGCAGGAGCCCAGAGCTCCTTCCTCGCTCACAGCCACAATGTCTCTGCCCCTCAGCAGTTAGGGCAAGTCTCACCACTCGGGTGCCACCCGATCCTATAGGTGGGCTTCAAATGCCAGTCACTTAATGCTGCCCCTATTGGTGCAAACAAGGCGCCATTCCTCAGACTTTACTTCCCAGAATTACTGGCTGTGTCTCATTTGTCAGCTGGCTCCCACATGAGTCCTGATCCTGGTTGGTCAGAAAGATCTCTATTTTGATGTTCCCAGATTACCATTGGCCCAGAGCAATAGTCCAGGTCCAAAATGGAGAGGCCAAGCGCACACAGTCCCAGCTGCAGAAGAAGCAGGTTAGAGAAACTGTAATTCCACCAATGCTCTAACTAATTATGGCCAAACAGTTACATTTTTCAAAAGGTCTCCCTCTGCGCATATAGCGACTGTCAAATGGGAGCGATTTCACCGCAGTTCAAGCGGGATTTGAACAGGGAAACACTGCCCCCCCCCCCATACCTACCCGCTGGAGCCTGAGAGCAGGTGGCTCTTAAAGAGACAGTACTGGAGGCTTTGGAAGCACTCACAACACCCATATTTAGGCGGCATTGCGCGAACAGTAAGCATAGGAGCATTTAGGCAAGCTCCGGAAAGGCTTTCAGGAACCCCCCATTTGTAAGGGGGGGGTTACACTTAACTCCTACATAGAAACATAGAAGTTGACAGCAGATAAGGACCACAAGGCCCATCCAGTCCGCCCATTTCTTTTTCTGCCTTATGAATGTGCCATCGGCCTTTGCTCTGTCAATGGCCTAGCTATTCATACTCATCTGTATTGCTCCCTTATGCCTATCCCATGCCTGTTTGAAGCCCTGCACTTTAATCATATCCACCACTTTCAGAGGAAGGACGTTCCATGCATCCAACACCCTTTCTGTGAAAAAGAACTTCCTCACATTACCCCTTAATCGGCCTTCCTCCATCCTCATGCTGTGTCCTCTTGTCCTGCTATGTTTCTTATAGTGAAACATGTTAGACTCACCTTGTTAATGCCCTTAAGGTGTTTGAATGTTTTGATTATATCATCTCTCTAGACCACCCAGGACCTAGCCTCTTTTAGAGATCGGTCCTTACCCCAACCCAACAAAACTTCCACATCTGGTTCATACTACCTGACAGGACAGTATGATAACATCCAGACTGAGAGTGCACACATGTGTGTTTGGGGGTGGGGGGCTTTGGAGAAGTGCAAATCATAACATTTCGCATACAAAAACTAATTTTTACCAAGCCTATTATTAATTATTTTTTCTAAATTATCAAAACTCAGGCTATTGTTATTTTTCCATACTGATAGTATTAGTTTCATAATTTTTTTTTTTAACTCTCTTTATACTCCCCCTTGTACCATGACTGGTCCCTCTCTCCAGGCATCTCAGTGTACCCAATGTCATCATGGGGGCTGGGAGGATGCTCCCATAGGTGCCCCACTCCTATGCAACTCTAGAGACCTGGTTTGACTCCCCCGGGTGGGGCGTAATAGTCCATCCTACCTCCTCAGATCCTCAGTGGAACGTGCAATGAAGCTCCTTTCTGGTTCCTCCATGGTCGCAGTGGTGTGGGAGCCCTTTGCCTAGATCAGCTGTGGGGTGTTTTTCCTTTTTCCTTATCCACCCCCTGCCAATGTCAGCGCTGGAGGAGGACCAATGAGATGGAGGCATGCAGAGATGTGCCTCCGCTCTGGTCCTTGGCTGACGTTGGCCCCTTCCTATTTGTTTTACCAACCACACCAGTACCACCTGTGGTCACCCAGGCAATGACAGTAGAGTGGCGGGGTCAGCATCACACTCCTCCCCGGAAAAAGAGAGCAGCCATTGGGAACTCAATCCTTCTACCCCCGGCCAACCCCCAGCAACCTGAAGCCATCACCGAACCCGGGTTGCCGGCATGCTGTGAGGTGCGGTGTTTAGTGCTTCAACCTTCAGCACCACCGGGTCAGCCAGTTTCATTAATTGTGAAGCATTTTGTGCCACTTTTTAGGGACAGTAAGAACATTGTTTTCATGTTTCAGTAGCTGATATGCAATAACCAAAAGGTGCAGTCATGGCGAAGGGGCATGGTTACAGTGGGGGGGGGCCCACATTTCTCTTAGGCCTAGGGCCCCAGGTTGCCTTAATCTGGCCCTGTGCATGCATTCTTCAACTCATAGAAAGAGGTCACTTGACAGAGTTCCTAGAACAACCTCCTCCCAATCCTCCAGGAAAGTCCTTTTACCTGTCAGACCAACAACAGCTGGTCTTTCTGGAAATCCAAGCTCTACAGCAAAAAGCAGCCATAGAGCGAGTCCCACTGAAACAGACAGGAAGTGGATTTTACTCCCACTTCTTCCTGGTTCCCAAAAAGATGGGGGATCTAAGACCCATCTTAGATCTTAGCATGCTCAATCTCTTCGCAGAGTACTAGAGGTTTTGCATGCTGACTCTCCAGGGACTGTTACTCTTGCTACTTCCCAACACTTAGCTGTGCTCCCTGAATTTGCAGGATGCCTACCTTCATATCCCTATTCTACCAACCCACCACCTCTTCCTGAAGTTCTCGTTTCTAGACCATCATTTCCAGTTCAGAACCCTCTCACTTGGTCTCTCCTCAGCTCCTCCAGTATTCACCAAATGCCTGGTGGTGGTTGCAGCATTTCTACACCACAGGGGCATCTACGTGATCCCTTATCTGTATGACTGACTCTTTTCAGCCCCTTCCCCAAACAGTGTGAAGGAATCCCTTTCCTTCACTCTGGACTTTTTTTCCATTCTGGGCATATCAATCAACCTTACCAAGTCCCAGCTGGTACCCTCCCAGCACATGTAATTCATTGGAGTGGTGCTGAACACAGTCCAGAGCAAGGTCTTTCTTCTGCCTGACCAAACAGAGACCTTAATCTCCCAAGCGACGCTTGTGGCTTCATCTTGGTGGACCATGGCACATTCATTTCTGCAACTTCTGGGCCTGATGGTGGCCACCATACCCACAGTCCCTTTGGCCAGACTGCATATGAGGGTTACCCAATGGTCTCTTCATGTCCAATGGGACCAGCGCTTGGATGACATGAACCAGAGAGTCCTTGTCTTCAACAACCTTCAAAAGAATCTCTTTGGTGGCAGAACCCAGCTAACCTTTTGGTGGAGATTCACTTCCACCCTCCATCTCCCTCTCAGATTCTCACCTCAGATGTCTCAAACTTGGGATGGGGAGTGCATCTGGGAGACCACCGAACGCAAGGCTTCTTGTCTCCCGTGGGGGAGAACTTTCATGTCAATATTCTGGAGATGAGAGTGGAACTCCTATGCTCTCCAGACCTTCCAGTCACTGTTAACTCTGGGAGCACTTCTTATACAGACAGGCAACATGGCCCTTGTCTGGTATCCAAACAAACAGAGAGCCACCTGGTCATACCCTCTATGCAGGGAGGTGATGCGGGTGTGGTTCTGGGTAGTACAGCATGGCCTATCCTTGACGACAGTCCACGTAACAGGTGTTCACACATTCTGGCAGACAGTATCAGCCAATCAGTTTCCAGTTCTCATGAGTAGGAACTAAAGCAGGCAGTAGTAGAAGGCCTGTTTCTTCAATGGGGTTGACCAGACCTAGATCTCTTTGCCTCCCCATCCAACACAAAACTACCCAACTTTTGCTCACTTGTTCCCAGGCATGGTACTTTTTGTCGAGATGCACTGTCTCTATCTTGGACAGGGAGATTTCTATACATGTTCCCTCCCTTTTCTATTCTTCAAAATGTTCTACTGAAGCTTCAAGCAGAAAAGGCACACATGATCCTCATTGCCTCCCTGTGACCTTAGCAGATGTGGTTCCCATTGCTACAACAGCTGGCACTGGAACCCCAAGTACCTCTTCCTCTCTCTCACGACCTTCTGTCCCAGGAGCAGGGCACTCTGGTAAATCTGAGACTCCTGTCTCTCCATCTTCATGCGTAAAACCTGTGATTTAGCTATTTATCACTATGGGATCTCCTCAGGGGTTGCTCTGGTCTTAGTGGAGGCCAGGACACTCCTCACTAGATCCACTTATGCCATGAAATGGAAGAGATTTTCTATCTGGGCCTCAGCGAAAGGCCTAGACCATTTTTCTTGCTCGGCCTCCCAGGTTTTAGAGTTCCTTTTGCATCTGTCAGAGCTGGACCTCAGTTATTCCTCCCTGAAGGTCCATCTGTCTGCAGTTTTGGCCTACCACCTCCCGGTGGAGAGTAAAACCCTAGCACAGCTAGAGGTTTCCAGACCTTTCTTGAAGGGGATCCTTCATATCAAACCTCCAGTCCGGAATCCTGTTCGCCCCCCTGGGATCTCAACATTATGTTAGAAAAGCTTACTTTTCCCCCTTTTGAACTGACAGCAAGCTGTGATATGCATTTTTTAGCGTGGAAAACACTCTTTTTCGTTGCCATCACTTCAGCTTGAAGAGGTTCAGAGCTTCAGGCTCTAGTTTGTAGAGAGCCTTATTTAATTTTCCACAGAGACCGGATGGTTATGCGAACTAACTCTTCCTTCCTTCCAAAAGTGGTTTTGGAGTTGACCCTTAACCAGAGTGTTGAACTGCCAGTGTTTTTCCCAGAGCACTTCAATGGTGGAGTATCTTCTGCACTCCCTTGATGTGCACAGGATATTGAGGTATTATACCTCAAGGACTAAGGAGGTTTGAAAGTTGAACCAGCTCTTTGTAGCCTTCACCTCCCAGTGCCAGGGCAAGGCTATCACAAAACAGACTTTGTCTGGGTAGCTGGCAAATTGTATCCATTACATTTACCAGAAGTACAAGAAGCCCCTTCCGGGCATGATTAAGAGCCACTCCACCAGGAGTGTTGCCACTTTAACTGCTTTTTTCAGGAATGAGTCCACTGCGGACATCTGTGCAGTGGCCACTTGGTCCTCTGTTCATACCTTCACTAAGCATTACAGTCTGGACAATGCCTTTAGGCATAGGGCTGGTTTTGGTCTTGCAGTTCTGCAAGGCATCTTGTCTTGAACAGTCATTCAGTTGGCAGACATTTTCCTCCTCCTGGAAGCTCATCTCTAATGACTCCTTTTTCATTAGACTTATTGGTATTCTGTTCTATATGTGAAGACCTACTGCAGGAATCCTCTTGAAGTAAGATGCAGCAGTTACGTAAGAATGTTCTATAACAGTAGATCTTCAAGAGAGGTTCCTGCGGTAGGTCTAGTTTTCCACCCACCTTTCTCCAAGCTCCTGCATTTTTTCTCTTTATTCTCTTCCCAGGACTCTGTCTCATCCAGGGCACAGGGTACCAGGAATCTGTCACTTCTGCCTCTGGTGGAAAAGAACTGGAGGCCGGGTAGGGGACCTCCCCTTTTATAGTCAAGCTGATGATTGTCACCTGATGACGGGACAGTCCTTGCTGATGATTGCTAGCTACAGGTTTGCCGTGCAGTCCTGATGCCAGGGTTCGCAGTCCTGTATGTGATGACCTTCTGCAGGAACCTCTCTCGAAGTTCTACTGTTATGGTAAGTTCTTACATAACAGCTATATTTTTTCCCTAAGATGGTTTCTGAGTTCACACTTAATCAGTCTCTCCACCTTCCTGTCTATTTCCCTGAGTGTGCCAATCCAGATGAAGCACTGCTCCATACCTTTCATATGTGCATAACTTTGAAGTGTTATCTGCTCAGGACTAAGGAGTCCAGAAAGTCTAAACAGTTATTTGTTTCTTGCACCCCGGGTAGAGAGGGTGTTTCACTTTCTAAGCAATGTTTATCCAAATGGTATTGTAAAGGCCTAAGGGGATAACTAGCTAAACTGGGTGGGCCTGGTGGTCCTTTTCTGCCATCACATTACTATGTTCCTGTGTTTTTATGGTTGGCTGATTGCATTGTGTTCTGCTACAAGTATGGCAAAGAATTGCCTGGTGCTGTTAAAGCTCATTCCACCCGGGGAATGGCTACTTCGGTGGCTTGTTTCAAAGGTGTCTTAACTGATGATATTTGTGCAGCTGCCACATGGAATATTGTCCACACTTTCACCAAGCATTGCAGTCTGGATATTGCTTCTAGAGCAAGTGCAGGTTTTGGCAGGGCTGTCTTGCAAGGTCTCCTGTCTTAAGTTTATGGATCCTTGCTGGTTTAGTTTGAAGGGCTTTAGTCTTAAGTTTAAGAAGGTCCTTCTCTGGGTGGATATGGATAATTTCTAGGGACATGGATATGATGTTCTAGCCACACTTCTGGCAGTATCCTTTCCCTTTAAATCTTGCCGGAAAGTCTTCAAGTTGGCTCCTCCCACCCACCTAGGTGGTATAACCCATGGCTCTGCCCCATGATGCCAGATCTTCCTTTTTGCTGAAAGAAGTAGGTTCCTTCCGTACTACTCCCATAATGACTAGGCCCTGGTGCTCAAATCTTTGGATTTACTTCCAAAACTTAAAGTTAAACTCATCTGAGTTTCATCTTCAGCTTGATCTTTGATTACAACTGTGATGGAGGTTAAATCCTCACCCAGATTTCACCGGTGCCCATGCGGGCAGAATATATCACATACTGACCCCATGCTTTCCTTGTTTACTGTCTCAGCTATGATTGCAATACGCATGCCTGCAACATTTGCTGGTCGTTCCATGCAGTGGTTCTTGAGGACCACGCTGCCTGCCTGAAATTGGACCGTCTCGAGAAACGTCCACCGGTCAAATCCATGGATGCCCATTGGGTGGTCTCCATGGCTGCAGGGTCTGCTGAGCAGTTGGAGCAACTCATGGCCTTCGAGGAGGAGGTGGCCTAGGCCACCATGTGATCCTCCTCTGTCTTGGCAAGCATTTGAACAAAACCAAGAGGGGAGGCACTGAAAAGGAGCAGGAAAACCCAGCCTCCCCTCACAAAACACAGTAGTTAGAGAGGTAACTACCAAGGTAGAGAATTTAATGGGGAGCAGGACAGAGGTAAATGCAGAAAAAGGCTGTAAGGAAAGGGATGGGGCTAAAAGGGGTAAGGCCATCAAAAATGGAGGGTGATGAGTACCAATGCCCATAGTCTGTGTAACAAGCTCCCTGAACTAGTGGCCTTGATGGAAGAGGGACACCTGAATATTGTGGCAGTCACAGAAACATGATACACAGAGAACCATGACTGAGATGTCAACATACCAGGGTACACAAGTTGCAGGTGGGACAGGGAGGGTAAAAGTGGAGGAGGAGGAGTAGCTCTCTAAGGGAAGGGATCAAAGCAATGGAACTAAAGGGTGAAGAGGAGGCACTGTGAGTCACCCTGCAGACAGGAAATGGCACCACAATCCTCTTGGGGGGGTTGTATACAGACCCCCATCTCAGGGGGAGGCAGTGGACAAGGAAATGATAGAAGGCATCCTTAGAATGGCAGAAAAAGGAGTGATATTGTTGATGGGGGACCTGAATATGCCGGATGTTAACCGGAGCACCTTTGCTGCAGCTGCATCCAGAAGCAGGGTTATTCTCGATGCCCTACGGGGGCGTGCCTCAGACAGCTAGTGTTGGAACCCACTTAGGAGGGATCAATCTTAGACTTGGTACTCTCAAATGTGGATGGAGAAAGGATCTCTGATGTAGAAGTGGATAGCCACCTGGGAACAAGTGACCACCAAACAGTGTGGTTCACAATAAACACAGCCACAGTGTCATGCCATACAAAAGCAAGAGTATTGGACTTTAGGAGGGCTGCCTTTGGGAAATGGGAGAGTGCCTCAGAAAAGCACTATGAAATGGACAAGAAGGTGGTATGGAGAAACAATGGGGAAACATCAAAACTGCCGTCACAGAGGCAACAAACCTTTGTGTGAAGCAAATCAAAAAAAAGAAGAGAAAACCCACTATGGTTCTCAAAAGAGGTGGTGGGGAAGATTAGGGAGAAAAAGGTTACATTCAGGAAGTATAAGGAAGCACAGAATGAGCAGGACAGAGAACTGTACCAGTTAAAGCAGAAGGAAGCTGGGAAGGTAGTCAGAACAGCAAAGGCCCAAACTGAGGAAAATTTAGCTAATTCAGTTAAGAAGGGGGATAGTGAGGCTTAATAAAGGGAAGGAGGGTGGGCAGAGGGTGACAGTGATAAAGCAGGGATACTGAATGAATACTGCTCAGTATTCACAAAAGAAAGAGGAGGATGAGGAGGTACCCAAGCCAGAGAATAGAAGCACTCTGGATGGGGGGTTGTTGCCAGCCCATTCATAGAAGAAAGGGCTCTGAAAGAACTCTTAAAACTGAAGGTAGACAAAGCAATGGAGCTTGACAGGATTCACTCAAGAATTCTGAAAGAACTAAGGGTAGAACTAGTGACACCACTGACCACCCTTTTTAACAAATCATGGGAGGATGGTATGGTACCTGAGGACTGGAGGAGGGCAGATGTGATGCTCCTTCACAAAAGTGGGAGCAAGACAGAGGCAGGAAACTACAGACCTGTTTACTGACCCCAGTGGTAGGGAAGATGATGGAATCATCTCTGGAGGAAAGAAATGCTAGGTTCATAGAGACCAGTGGGGCATAGGACCCAAGGCAGCATGGATTCATAGCTGGAAGTTCATGTTGAATAAATCTAATATATTTCTTTGACTGGGTGACCAAAGTAGTAGACCAGGGAGGGGCTGTGGACGTGGCCTACCTAGACTGTATGTATTTAAGAGAAAAAAATGGGGAAAGGGTTCCGCAGGAAATGAACACTTCTTTTTCGTTTTTTTATGCTGCCACTCCCGATGTGTTGTTAGTAGAAGATGATGATCTCTATTCCAGAGCAAAGGATGGGGGAGCGCTCAAAAAATATATCCGTAGACAGTCTTTCTCATTTCCAAATATTCTTTTTATTTTTAATATGGCAAGCCTCAATGTTTCACCTAATGTATAGGCTTTATCAAGAGGTGCCCTTCTAAATAAATATATAAATATATACAATTAGATAACTGTCCACATCCACAAGTAAAATCTGATACAAAATTTCAAACATAAAAAGACAAACACTGATGCTACTTACTCCGTCTAAATTATATTAATCTAAAATTCCTTCATTCAATTGATGTATTAACTCATAATTCTGAAAAAATATGAAGTACAAAATCTTAGACATAATATGTTTTTATAATTATTCTCATGTGAAAATCAAATAAAAGAACCCAACACCAAACACCAAATCTCAGTGAGCCAAACATCAAATATTTAGGTAAATATTCATTTATACCTGTATCTCCTGACGTACTATATAGTATATCAGGAGATACATTGAGGCTTGCCATATTAAAAATAAAAAGGATATTTGGAAATGAGAAAGACTGTCTACAGATATATTTTTTGAGCGCCCTCCATCCTTTGCTCTGGAATAGAGATCATCGTCTTCTACCTAGACTTTAGCAAGGCATTCAACACAGTCCCACACAAAAGATTAGTGTACAAGTTAGCCAGCCTTGGAGTGGGTCCCAAGGTGGTAGCCCAGATAAAAAATTGGCTGGACAACAGGATGCAAAGGGTAATAGTAAACAGAGTCCACTCTGAAGAAAGGGGGGGATTACTAGCAGGGTACTGCAGGGTTTGGTATTGGGACTGGTCCTCTTTAATGTCTTTATAAGTGACATTGCAGAGGGACTGGAAAGAAAAGTATGTCTCCTTGCAGATAACACAAAGATCTACAGTGTGGTTGATACAGAAGGTGGGGTGGTAAGGATGAGAAGGGTCTTGGCAAGGTTGGAGGAATGGTCAACTGTATGGCAGCTTAGATTCAATGCAAAGAAACGCAAAGTAATGCACTTGGGAAACAAAAATGCAGGGGAAGAGTACACAATGGGGGTGAGTTATTGACAACAACAAAAATGCAAAGGGACCTGGGGGTAGGCATATCAGATGACCTAAAGGTGGGCAAGCAATGTGAGAAGGCAGTAAATAGGGCTGACAGGATACTGGGATGCATAGGGAGAGGCATCACCAGTAGAAAACAGGAAATTGTTTTCCCTCTGTACAGACTTGGTGAGACCCCATCTGGAGTACTGCATGCAGTTCTGGAAACCCCATCTCCTCAAGGACATAGACAGGATGGAGGCTATCCAGAGGAGGGCAACTGAAACTGTGCAGGGTCTGCATCAGGAGACATATGCCAAGAGATTAAAGGAGCTTAATATGTATACCCTCGAGGAAAGGAGGGAGAGGGGAACATGATAGCACGTTTCAAGTACCTCAAAGGAATCAACAAAGTCCAAGAGGGTAGCATCTTTCAGAAAAAGAGATGTGTGAGAACAAGGGGGCACAATTTAAAGATGGGGAAGGGAGACGGCTTAGAGGTAATGTGAGGAAGTGTTTTTTCATGGAGAGGGCTGTGGATACATGGAACGGCCTTCCTGAGGAGGTAGTGGAGTCAAAAACAGTGGGGCAATTCAAGAATGCATCGGAAAGATTAAGGCAATTCTAGTAGGGGGTAGGAGAAAGTAGGCTATTAGTTAACTAGGATTTGTAACTTATCCATTAGGTAGGAAAATGGGCAGACTAGGTGGGTCAAGCGGTCCTTATCTGCCTTCAAATTCTGTGTCTATATGTTTCTATCTCAGCCATCAAGTCTGTTTCCCTCCAACCTTCCCCCTGCTTGGGGTCCCTTTTCAGAACCTGGCTATCTGCTGATTTCCATCAACTTTCTTAAAGCTGGGTCCCTCGCTTTCCTAGGTTCTGTATGGCTAGAGTCTTGTTCTCTTTGTATCTGGAGAAAAAGAACTGAGGAGGGGGCGGGCCCGCCTGCACCTTTATAGGGTTGGTGACGTCGGCCAATGTTGACAGTGTGTGTGGACCCAGTTGTACTACTGAAAATCTTTCGTGTGGATTCACCATTTATCGATGGTGAAGTTCATATTGTGTAACCTGATGGCTGAGATCCCCTTGAAGATATACTGTTCTATTTATTTATTTAGAACTCAGAATTCTAGGGATGTGAATATGTTGTTCAATCCACACTATCTGGCAGTACCTTACTGCTTTAAGAAGTGCTGGAAGGTCTTCAAGCTGGCTTCTCCCACCCACCCAGGTGGTATAGCCCTCAGCTCTGTCCCATGATGCCAGATCTTCCTTACCACTTGGAAGCTCAGGTTCCCTCCTTTGCGATCTCACATTTTGCAGGCTCTGAATCTTAAATCTTTTACTTTCTTTCTCAAAGCTTCCCCTTAAACTCATTAGAGTTTGGTCTTCTCCACCTTCTCTTGCAGCTGCGATGGAAGACAGGTCCGTTCCCAGGTTCCTTCAGTGCCCTTCCAGGCAGAAGATGTCTCACACCGATCCTCACGCCATGTGCATTTACTGCCTTGAGCATGACCACAATCCACAGGCTTGCGATCTCTGTCTGTCCTTTCCTCCATCGTGCTCGTAGACTGCGCTGCCCGACTCCAGCTGGGACAGCCGGGAAAAATGGTACCAGCCAGTCAAATTGAAGGAAGCCTATTGGGTTGTGTCTGTGGCAGCAGGCTCTGAGGAACAACTGGTCCAGCTTGAACAGCTTATGCCCCTCGAGGAGAAAGCGGCCCTGGCTGTGGAGAGCTCCTCTTCGGCTTTGGCCTTTATTCTGCTCCAACTGGGCTTTTCTTACATGGCTTCCTTTAGGGAGCTGTGTCAGTCCCTCTTGACTAAAGAGGAGGATCCTTCTGGGTCTCACACCCCTCGGTCCTGGAAAAAGGAGCCAAAAAAAGTTAAGACCCACCGTCAACACTGTTGGGTGCAGGAAGGTTCTCGACTTCTGTAAATGTTGTGGCCTGGGCTGCTGGTTTCACGGTGTCCCTATCAGACCAGTTGACCGAAACGCCTGTTGATGTGGCTGAGATTTTTCTCAAGCCCACCGACAGGCTGTCGACCAAGGAGGCTGACAACTCTTTGTCTCAGACTCTGGTGCTTCCAGTGCCTTCTGGGGACTCGACTCAGCCTTCTGAGCTGAAGTCTCTGGCCCAGGACCCTGAACTGGAGAAGCAGCACATCTCCCCTGCTCCTTCCTTGGTCCACCGTCAGCATTGCCAATGGTCAAGATCTTGGTCTCGGTCCACATCCACATCAGATAAATCCTGCCGAAGTCGGCAGTCACAGTCCTGACATTGCGGAAAACAGTGCCGCTGCTTGTCTTCCTCTTCTTCCTCAGATAAGGAGAGGCTCCAGCGCCAGTTGTATTGGCGCTATGAGGATTTAATGTGGCAGCAGCTCATTCTGACCAGCTGTAAGCTGACACCGGCTTCTACGCTGGCTATTAAGTGGCTGTCACCCGAATGTCCGACGATGACTACCGCCACTGTTTCCACAACTGAAACTGGCTACCTTGCCCATTGTGGTGGAGCCATTGCCTCCTCAGCTGAAAAATGGGTCACTGTCCAAGACTTCTCGGTCAGCTTTGGATCTACCCCATTGGCTGTCGGTCACTCTCACCCCTGATTGGCCTTGGCATGTGGAGCGTGGCTCGGGAGGTCGCCAGCTGTATGCAGACCCTTCGGAGTCTGAAGACTTCTCGTGGTACTCCTGTCCAGTGGACCTTGAGTCCTCTGGGGATCTCTGTGGATTGGAGCCCTTCCTCACTCCTTGGTATTCTTCAGGTTATCTCGGAGTCCACCGGGATGCTGCTCGAACTTATGCAAAAGAGGGCCAGATATCCCTTTATAGAGATCATGGATAAAGGGGATTCCCCAAGGGAGGCCTTCCCAGTTACCAAGGCCATTGTCAGTCCAGCACTAGAGTTATGGCAGTGGCCAGCCTCTTGCCCAGTGCCATCGGCTTGGATGGCACACAAGTATGTGGTACCCACAGGTACCCTCTCGGGCATCACAGAGCACCCCTCTACCAGGGGTTGGTGGCAGACTCTGTTTTTCGGTGCTCTGGCAACACCTGGGATGTGAACAAGCCCTCAGATAAGGAGTCCAAGAAACTGGACCACTCCGGCAAAAAAGTTTATGCTGCCTCCTGATTGGGCCTTCGCCAGGCTGACTCGGATGTTATGATGGCACACTTTTCACACATCTTGTTGGGCTGCCTGGATGGGGTACTTCCTCATCTCCCAGCTGACCTCCAAGCCACAGTCAAGCAGGTCTGGGATCAGGGTAGGGCTGTGGCAAAGCAGCAGCTCCAGACTGCTATGGATATTGGTGATTCATGTGCCCGCTCCATAGCAGCCATAGTGGCCATGCACCACAGGGCTTGGCTGCGGATCTCGAACTTCACAGCAGATGCTCAGCACAAGCTAGTAGATGTCCCTTATCTGGGCACTGACTTGTTCAGGCCCAGTGTGGAGGGTCACCTCCAGCACATAGAGAAATCCAGTGCTATCTTGGATTCTGTCACTTCTGCTCAGGAGGACAAGGGCCCCCGCTACCAAAAGCATAAGCCCATTCGTCCCTCTGCTTCTGCGGCTAGACCAGCCCAGCAGCTTCAGCAGCAGGGCCAACAGGCTCAGACTTGGCACCCTAGAGCCAAGTCCATGACTTCTTCTGTTAGGAAGCCGGAGGGGGGGAAGGGTCCTGATGGCTCCTCAGCCTGACCCTTCTCCTCCAAGCCTGCCCAGTGACACAATGCGGGGTACCTCCCCCAATCCCGTCATACCTCCCCTGGGTCCCCCCATGGGGGGCTGGCTCAGCCACTTCCTTTCTGCCTGGTCAGCTATCACCACAGACTGCTGGGTGCTGGAAGTGTTGGGCAAGGGTTGCCTCTGGAATTTGAGCAGGTCCCTCTCTTCCAAGCACACACCCCACAGGAGGCTACTGGGTCTGCAGCCTCTCAGTCAGCTCTTCATGATGACATCGATCAGCTCCTCCACAAGGGGGTTATCTGCAAGGTGACGGATCCTCCTCCCAGCCCAGGGTTAGTTTCTAGGTACTTCCTGGTCCCGAAACACATGGGGGGGGGACTGGTGACCCATTATAGATCTGCATGATCTCAACAAGTTCCTAAGGGCACGCACCTTCCGGATGGTAACTCTGGCACAGATAATACCATCTCTGGAGCAAGGAATGTGGTTCTGCTGTCTAGATCTTCAGGATGCGTTCTTCCACATCCCGATCTATATGTCCCACTGGCGGTTTCTCCGCTTTTGGGGAGAAGGAACCTTTATGAGTTCTGAGTCATGCCCTTCAGTCTTTGTTCAGCCCCCAGAGTCTTCACTAAATGCATGGCAGTGGTGGTGGCATTCCTGAGACACCAAGGGGTCTGGGTGTACCCTTACTGGGACAACTAGCTGATAGCAGGTCCCTCAGGCTGGAGGTGGAATGATCCAGGGATCTGGCCCTCCAGGCTTGCCTAGACCTTGTCCTTGTCAATGAAGCCAAGTTGGAACTAGTGCCCGTGCAGGTGATCTAGTTAATCAGGGTAGAGCTCGACTCCTGCCGAGCCAGAGCTATACTCCCGGTGGACAGGGTGGAGGTTCTCTCTTCCTTTACCCAAACATTTCTGGTTGGGCAAATGAGCCCTTCCTGGGACTTGCTCTGTCTTCTGGGCTACATGGCAGCCTGTACCAGCATGGTCCGATGGGCCCACTGGCATATGCGTTCTCTCCAATGGGAACCGGCCAGCCAGTGGCCTCAGTGCTCAAGTCATTTCAACCAGCTGGTCCTTGTGACCTAGAGGATGTGGGATGGCCTCCAATGGTCTCTTGTCCCATCCCACCTGCAGGAAGGGATTCCATTTGTTCACCCTGAGCCGATGGTCATCCTGATGACTGACGCCTCTTTGATGGAATGGGGTGCCCATCTGGGGGAGCACAGAGCCCATGGACTCTGGTCCCCTCAGGAGTCCTGATGCCTTATCAACCTGCTGGAGCTCTGAGTGGTCTAGTGGGCCCTGGCCACCTTTGCTCCATTTGTTTGGGATCAAGTGGTCCAAGTCCAGGTGGACAACACCATGACCATGTACTATCTCAACAGAAAGGCGGGATGCACTTCTTGCCCCTGTGCAAGGAAGCTCTTCGCATTTGGTCCCTTGTGAGCAGCCTGGAAGTGGATTTCCTAGCAGTTTAAGTGGCACTAGCCTCAAACAGTCTGGCTGATGCCCACAGCTGGATAGGCAATTCATCTCATGAGCGATCTCTCCTGCCGGAGGTACTGCAGGACCTGTTCTCCGACTGGGGCACCCCTCAGGTAGACTTGTTCATCTCCAGAGAGAATGCCAAGCTGAGGCTGTACCATGCCCATCTCTCACCTGTCATGGAATACTGCTTTCTTGGCTGTCATGTCAGCCAGAAGGATTGGGGAGTTCCAGCCGCTTTCCATTGAAGCTCCCTACCTGGTCTTCCACAGGGGCAAAGTTGTCCTGCACCCCCACCTGAAATTTCTTCTGAAGGTAATGTCAGAGTTTCACCTGAAACAGGTGCTGACTTTGCCAGTGTTAAACCCCAGTCACACCTTGGAGGCCAAGTATAGGCTTCATACCTTGGACCTGAGAAGAGCGCTAGCCTACTACAAAGAGCATACGGTGGAAGTTCAGGGAAAGGTTCGCCAGCTGTTTCTCACCTATGCTGAAGCCTCACCAAGTGGACAGTTGGCAGGTGGATCACATCCTACATTGATCTCTGCTATAGGTTGTTGGGTAGGGAGCCTCCCGTAGGGCTTAGGGCTTATTCCACCTGTCATACCGCTGCATGGGTGGCTGCTTCTAGGGGCGTTCCTATTCAGGAAATCTGCAGGGCTGCTACCTGGAAATCAGCACACACCTTCATTCCCCATTACCACATCGACCTTGAGTCATGCTGGGATGCTGGTTTTGGAGCCTCAGTTCTCCAGTCCCTGTTCCCTAAGTAGAGGGTGTGCACCTTGCATCCCTCCTCCCAGAGAATTGAAAAGGAGCCTGCCAGATAGTATGGATTGAACAACATAGCCACGTCCCTTGAAAAACAGGTTACCCACCTGAAACAGTAGTTCTAGGAGTGGTATATGTTGTTCATCCACACGGACTCACCTGACCTCTCCAGGTTCGATGCTCACACTTGGCTTCCAGCGGGCTAGCTGTGGTGTCATGGGGCAGAGCCAAGGGTTATATCACCCGGGTGGGTGAGAGGAGCCAGCTTGAAGATCTTCCGGCATCTCTTAAAGCGGCAAGGTACTGCCAGATAGTGTGGATGAACAACATATACCACTCCTAGAACTTCTGTTACAGGGGAGTAATCTGTTTTTACACACCTTTGAGCTGAGAGCTCATTTACAAAGGATCCTTGTCAACACTTAAGGAGATACATTTTGCTGCACCAGCATAATTACAGCAGATAAATTGACACTGGGGTTGTAGTATTAACATAGAGTTTACATAGGAAGGGGTAGCAAATACATTTACAGTTTACACAAGTGAAGACATGAATGAAGCAGCTGGTAGCATTGTCAATTTCCCAGTGGAGGTATGCAGTGTGCAGCCATCTGAGAAAAGTTAAGCGCAGAGAGACAAGTTGGGGTTTGGAAAATGCAGGTAGGTGGTGGGAGGAGGAGGACGAGGTCAGGAAAATGGGCTAGAGGTAGTGTGGGTGTACTGGGTGGGGGCAGAGGATGTGGACAGGGGACTGGGCAGGAGATAGTGTACATGAACTGGACAGATGGCAGGGGAGGTGGTGAGGGGTACTGGATGAAGGACAAGTGGGTGGGTTGGTAGGGAGTGAGAGGGTGGGGTGAAGGGGAGTAGGTGCAACTCAGTCAGAACAAGTGGGCAGTTGAGTGGTGGGCTGGATGCTGGGATTACATTTGACACAGGCAGCAGACTGGAGGAGAGATGGACTTATGGAGTCCTGATGTGAAGTGTGCTAGGCATTGAAGGCTGGTGATTGTGTTTGGAAGCTCGTTTAGTCAGGTGGGAGCCCTTACCATGAAGGCATACCTTCCCAGGGCTGATCTCCTGAAAGGAACAGCTAAGGCATGCCTGGAGACGCTTCTTGTGGCATGCTTACCTGGGGCAGGTCTGAATAATGCCTGCAGGGAGACAGGTACCATTCCCTGTAGGGCCTTCTTTCCTAGTAAGCAGGTCTGTAACTTTATTCTGTCCTGGAGGGGGATCCACTTTGTCCTTATGTAGAGCTTGCAGGTGTGTGTGATGCAATCCTTATCCAGGACACATCTGCATGCTTTATTGAGGGTATGTTGGACTTTATGTAGGCTAGTGTCTGTGGCAGCACCATAAACTACATTTCCATAGTCCAGGAATGGCATGATTGTGCCATTGACCACCTGGAGCCTGGCTTCAGGGGTGAGGCAGAAGCGGAGTCTGTAGAGTGTCCCAAACTTCCTGTTTGTAGCCTTAGTGATATTACTTAAGTGTTTGCTGAAAGAGAGCGACTCATCGAGTGTGACCCCCAGGTGCCGGAAAAAGTGAACCTATTCGAGGGTAGAGTCCATATTGAATGCTGTTTTAAACAATGTGGTGAAGTTCTTTTTCTGGCAACTGGAAAAGAGCATTGTCTTAGTCTTTTTGTTGTTGAGTACTAGGAGGCTGGTGTTAAACCATTCCTGTAGCAGGTCGAAGTTGCACTGTAGATTCCTGGCCAGTGTGACTTGGCAGGAGCCTCTAAGGAATAGCACCGTGTCATCTGCATAGAGCAGGAGTTTGGCAGAGGGGCACTCAGCTGGGAGGTTATTTATGAAGAGGTTAAACAGGAGGGGGCCCAGTATGGACCCTTGCGGGACCCCGACCATGACTTTCCTGGCCTCTGGGATGGTACCATTAATCTCTACCTTCTGCGAGCACTCAGTCAGGTAGCTAGAGAACCACCCAGCCATGTCTGAGGACAACCCAATGCAGGTTAACCTGTGGAGCAGCAGCTTGTGATCCACAAGGTCAAATGCCTTGGATAGGTCGATATAGATTGCTCCAGCTAGTTGTTCCTGGTCTAGTGCCTCCTGTGCCTGCTGTTACGGTAAGTTCTTACATAACTGTTCTGTTTGTAAGAAGATGCAGTGCTACACTTGTGAGCAGAGTCTTTGAGAGCATAAACTCTACAAACTTGAAGGTAGAAAGCTGAGGAGTGACCTCATCTATGTGTGCAGGGTAATTGGGAATGTAATATTTGGACCTGTTTGGGGCTAGAGTTTTAAGAATGAAATGTCTCTTCCAAAGTTCATAAATACAGTACCAATCTAAGGGTGATCTGTTCAAAACCGAAAAAGACACTGGTTTAGACAAATTGTCTTTCACAATGTAGACTATGTTACCAGCCACAATAGTGGCAAGTGGGACAATAGATCCCTTCAAGTGCAATGAAGATATGTTTCTAGGAAAAATGGGAATTACTGTCTACAACCACTGATAACAGTGGTGGACATCCTCGATGGACTTATAGCTTTCTCATGTCCAAATTCCTATAAGTCTTTGATTCTGTGCAATATCTCCCCTTCCGTTGCCACAAGGTGTCATTGTAATGAAGCCTCTGCTCATTGACAACATCCCCAGTTTTTCCAAATTAAGTTCAAACTACTATGGAAGTGGTACATATAGATTAATTAACACTCAGGTGTGACAAAGAGGTTGTATGGGAGACTAGGGCTACTCTGACATCATGAAGCTTTGCATGTAAAGTGTGAGTGGTCCTATGATGTTAGAGTTCCCCCCAAAGTATCACAGCTAATCTGCTCAGTGTTTGATATATTTGATATAGCATATTGCTGGGATGTTATGCAAACAATCCAAAAGCCCCCCACACACACACACAATGTTTACATTCAGCTGATTATGTTACAGTCTGAATTTTGAAAAAAGACTTCCCACTCCCAGCTGCTTGTAACTCAACCAAATAGTTCCATCATCCTTTCAAGTGAATTGAAATTATTTTTCTTTTAATTATGCAGCAAAATTGTCCAACAAAGAGTTTTAAATCCTCTAGCTTTTGAAGTTTTTGGTTGACTGAACATTGCTGTTTTACACTGTGGCAATAGTTAGTCTTCCCGAAACATCGAAAGTATGAGGATTCAGTGCTCATTGTTAGACCTTTTTTAAAGTAATTATAAACATTATTTCAGTTCATCAAGTTTTTTTTTGTATTTCAGATTTTAACAAAATGGCTAGAATAAATTAAAAAAAAACATTGGGGTGGTCCAGTTGCCCACAGCACCAGTTAACTCTTAAAAAAACAAATTGGTCAATTGACCATCAAGGGCAAAAAGTAAGTGATGATAATTAGTTTTCATGGAGTTAAGTACTGTAGCTAACTGCTGGATAATGGCCATTTTCTTTGCATAAATGTTCCTGGTCCAAATGAAAAAATAATTCTTTATGTTCTCAAAAGGTAATTTTTTTCATGATTCTGTGTGAAGAATGACTTTAAAAACACCTTCACGGTGGCCTAATACTTCATTCTAGTCTAAATTATGAACTGTGAAACTAAATGTTGTGCTGTATCTAAAGATGACTACAGGTTTGCTGTGTTCTCTTTTCTAGTTCCTCCCGATGTAAAAGTGGAGCCCAATTCAGATCCTCCAGTTGTGGGTTCTTGTAACAAGACCATCATAGCTATCTGCACAGCAGAGCGTGGGAAACCAGCTGCAACTATTTCGTGGGAGACCTCTTCCTTTGATTTTACTGTTACTAGCAACACGTCAGATCACAGCGATGGTACAGTGACTGTCAAAAGTTGGCTTGAGGCCATTCCAGAGAGAAGAATGCACCAGCAAAAAATCTTCTGTACAGTAAACTATAATGGCCTGAAACTACCAGCAAGATACCCCATTATTCTGAATGTTCATTGTAAGTATACAGCACCTCTGTGTATTTACAGTGTAATATTTAGTGAGAGTGTCACTTTTGAGGGGTCCTTCTACAGTAATGGGATACCAAACATGTATAAGATTTGTTTTCCACACTTACATACACAACACTGCTAATTAACAAAATTACATTTCTATTACAAACAGATGTTTGTTTAAACTTAATTATTCATATAGGGAAATTTTTAACAAATAAAAATAGAAAATCAAAAATATGGTACATGTTCTTTAACTTAAAAAGGACAATGTTCCTGTTAATCTGTTTTACCCTTGTTGCAAGATATTAAAAAAAACAAACAAAAAAAAACAGCTTTATATATTGCAGAAAATCTGGCAGTTACTGAACAATTTCTAGAGCAAGGCTTTATCTGTCATAGAAACAGAGATATTTTGTAGGCAGAAATAGACTTTAGAATTCATCAAGTCTGCACTGTTCTGCCTAGACCCACTACAGTCTACCACTGTGTGACCCTAGACTGAGCCCCCTAATGTGAGCTCTGTCCACCGTGTCTTGTCATCCCTGCCCCAACTGCATTTCCACAGAGTCACTATGGTCTGCCCCATCGCACTTTAAAACCATACACAGTCTTGGATTTTTCCAGTTCACTTGGCAATCTATTCCAGTTGTCCACTACTCTTTCTGCGTAGTAATATTTTCTCATGTCTCATGTAAACACCTCCCCCTACCAGTTTGTACTCATGTATTTGTTTTACAGTATTTGAACTTTTTTGACCAGGAAAGGCACACTAAGCTATTATAGCTTGTTTCTAGGTGTGTCCTTGGTGGTGAATTGCATAAATCTGTTTAATTGACGGGGGAATGTTGGCCATAACACCGGAGAAATTCAACTACTCTTTTGGTAGGGGGTGCTGCGCATTTCCTGTTCCTGGAGAATCACCAGTGCAGGTGGAAAGATGGTGTCCCAAATGGAGGAACAGGTTTCATTCCCCACCCAGTTCATTACAAAAGTTGATATGTTTAACACAAGTTCCAGTGGGAAAGAGGATTCGATAATGGGAACAGAAACAGTAACCACTATCACTGAAGGATCTAGGCAGATGACAGCTGAGTCAGAAGAAACTTATTTCAAAAGAAGGGCATACCTGCTAAACTTGTTGGCAACAGAGAACAAACAATTCCAGGAACGGCATCGGAGCCCCAGACAACCTGATGTGGTACAGTGTATCAAATCACAGATGGGACGGCTTGACACAGGCAAGAGTTCTGACGAATAGGCGATGGGGGATATCACAGGTAACTCTATACTTTCTGACTCTCAGTTGAATGTTACAGCAGCAGGCCAGACAGAACAGCCGGGTACTATTGATTCTAGAGCTATGGAAAGGAAGGGGGAGAGTGAGCCGGGGATGGGCTACTGCTTGAAAAGTCAGACTTTGACAGTGTTATTCAGAATATTGACACTGTTACAGAACAAGGTAGTGTGGCACAGGAACAGCCCACAGACAAAAATGCTGCATCACAGGGTGAAATGGGAATAGGGATGGCCTCCGTTCCACCTAATTACGAAAAACATTTAAGCTACAGTGTAACAATAGCAGATGCATTAAAAAACACAGGGTGGGTTAGACCAAATGGGGATCAGCCTTGGCTATCCCTGGAATGTTCTAATATGGAAATGAACACTGAGTCAGAGAATGTGGCAGAGGATTTTGATCCTTTATTCTTGCCATTAACTCTGGAAATGACCCGGAATCCAGAGTTACAGCTATGTGGGGAACATTTGCAGGAGGAAGTTTTTCACAAATACAGAATGATCGAACTCCAATGAGCAGGAAGTGTTTACACTCCACATTTACTGCAAGCCCACAGGCAGCACTTAGGTCACCCCAACCTCCTAGACCAGATAATTCAACAGGTCAACAGCCAGTTATCAGCCCCCCTCTGTCTCCCTCTAGAACTGGCCAGAACACCCAAACCTAAGCCAGGTTATTTTGTATCCCACTCAAACCCGCCAGACATAGAAATGCTGTTCACATTAAATACAAAGGGGGTTGTGAGACCTACCCAGACTGATTGTATGTGGGACGCAAAGTGATAATTGATAATCTGGGGTTTTCAACAACAGAATTACATGCACTGATACATACTTAAGGTGATCCCAACTTTAACCTCAGTTTTAAAACAGCTACTGGATTAGAAGCTTTTTGGCAAAGATATCAGGCGGTGAAACACACTCCTCTGTGGTAACCTTTAATCGCCATTTTTTCACCAAACCAGCATTCTGTACAGTTACGGTTCTGTTTAAAAATGAAGTAGTGGCTATTGCTGACATTATGCACTGATTGAAGACAAAATGTACAGTGTTTGGTCCCCCAGACCCAGTCATGGACTCTGAATACATATGGACAGGGCATATCCGAGTGTGACTGCCCCAAGAGAATGGTACAATTCAGCACCTACACAGTTGTTTTGTTCAAGGAAGAGACCGTGGCATCATATTTAACGCAGGCCAACCAAAAGCCTGCTTCAGATGTGGTGCTTACATTTACTTGAACAGTGCCTGTGACCAGGTGAAATGCCTTCTATGTGGTGGTATTGATCGCATGGGCATTAGTTGCCCAAACCCTGCGTTTTGTAACTTGTGTAAAGATACCAACCATACTTTCAAAAACTGTCCATGGGCTTAATAACCCTTCTTCGGAGGATGATGACCAAGAAGAGGAGGTCACCTGTGCTCAACACCAAGTGGCAGAATTCAACTGGATTGGAGAGGAACAGAGACACCCTCTTACTAGCCAATGGGCTCAGTGATCAGCCCTCTAATAGTCACACAGTCCCAACTCTCCAATCACAAAATGACACAGAATCCCTGCAACAGCCAGAAAGCTTGACTTGTCAAGTTGAGGCGACTACTGAACAACAGAGGGAATTATCCCCTCAAGAGGTGGAGACCCCTAAGGGTTCACCCACAGCTATGGTAGATAATTCTACAAACATGGCTCTTTTTTGAGGGTATCTCAGCCATTAGGTTACGCCATAGGAGCCTCACCATTGGTGAATGGGGAATCCACATGGAAGATTTTCAGCAGTACAACTGGACCCGCCCATACCATCGACATTGGCAGATGTTGCCATCCCTATAAAGGAAAGGTGCCAGCCGCCCCTCCTCAGTTTTTTCTTGCCATCGACTTGCATTCACAGTCCCCATGGAAGAGCCATCTCGGTGTTCCTGCTGTTTTACGGCCTATAGCTTTTTCCTTTTCAGTCCTCTACAAATCTCTTTCCAGAGATTTTTCTTTTGTCAATCAATCAGTCTTTATTTTACCTGGTGAAAGCACTGTTAAGTAAAACTCATTTCCAAGGTGTCCTGGGCAGAGGAGAATTAACCATACGAAAATAGAATAATAAAGCATTGAATACTGAGTAATGAGAGTAATAAAATATTGGCCCCTTAGGCTGTTGCAGGAGAATAAACAATAAAAAACAAACAGTTAAGTTTACTTGTCCTGAATACAGTGTAAGGAAGGGTAACAAAATATTGGCCATTAAGGCTGTTACGTGAGAATAAACAATAAGATAGTTCAGGTTGCATGGCCAGGGTACAACTGTACCAACAGAAGATAATATGTCAAGGGAGCAAGTGTGCACACATTGGTGAGGAGAGGAGCAGATAGGCCCGAGACACAGTAAGAGAGGGAGGGTGCAGAACACATGAAGAGGGAAAAGAAGGAATGGAATGGAATAGGTTACTTGAGCATTAAGGAGAGAGGTGTTAGGGAGCATTGAGGGGAGAGGTACTGGGTTACTTAAGCATTGAGGGGAGAGGTGTTAGGGAGATCATGGAAAAATGGGACAAAAGGTGGAGAGTAGTGTAAGATAGCAGAGTATGTAGGTACCGCCTTACAGAACATGTCGAGAGTGAATCCGTCTTTCTCTCTCTGCCATCGCAGTCGCTGTGGAAAGAAGATTGCCTCCAACGGCAAGCACTCTGTGTGTGTTTCCTGTCTTGGGCCTGATCACCAAGCCTCGGATTGTGAGCTCTGCCAGAAGTTCTGTGAAATGACCCTTTGGCGATGCAAGGATCAGCAGGTAGCCAGCTTCGAGTCAGTGCCCTCAAGGGTGCCAGCCCACCAGTCGTCCTCTGGGTCCAAGAGTTCCAAGGCCCAGGCTAAAGTCAAGGCCTCGGGGAAAAGTCACAAGAAAGACCGGGATCATGATCGCTCCCCCCGGCGGCCATTCTGTTCCCCATTGGCTTCTCCTTCAGGGGGCTCTCTGTCATCGGCTGTGGTCACGACAAAGAGGCTTGCTATCCAGGTCCTGGTTGACTCCAGACCCATAAAAAACAGCCTCTCTGCCCATTTCTCATGGTGTAAAAACTTTGACTTCCAGGTCGTCGGCTCCTCCTCTGTCAATGGTGAGCCTGTCATTGATGACTACTCCTTTGGGTCCCTTTTCCTTACCTAAGGATCCGGGCTTGTCAGACCAGCTGGCCAGGTCATCAACAGCCCCAATGGCAACACCTCCTCCAGCGACGATGGACTTGAACAAAGTTCTTGTCCATTTCTCTAATGTTATCATGCAGCAGTTTGCTGCCCACAACAGGCCACAGTCGACAATACCTTCTACGTTGACTCTGATTCATAGGCGTTGGGTGCTCCCCCAGTGCACCATCAACATGGTTGTCAGTGGGCCTGGAGGAGGAGGTCAAAGTTGAAGAAGAGTACCATCCTGACCTAATGCTATCATATAAGGTAGAGGAGGAGGTGGAAGAGAAGGACCAATACTATACTTCAGATAAATCTAATGCCTCATCAGTCAGTGAAGAGTCAGTTAAGCATACTCCCAGGTCTCCACCTGAGGATACTTCCTTTTTTGATATCATGAAACAGTTGTCTGCCACTATGGGGTTCCAGACAGAGGAGGATGAGGATGCCACCAGGAGGGATCTGGCAGACTATCTGGAAATCCCAGAGTCTCCCTTCAGGATTATCCCTCCCATACTTCCTGCCCTTAAAAACACTACCACGACTACTTGGTACAGACCCAACATAGAAACATAGATACATAGACAGTGTCGGCAGATAAGGGCCTATGGCCCACCAAGTCTGCCCATTTGAGCTTGTAAGTTCAGTTTGTTTTCCTAGAAGTCTGTTTCCCCTTACCCCTGACCTCTAGAATTCCTTTATGTCTATCCCATGCATTCTTAAATCCCGTGATTGTTTCAGCCCCCACCACTTCCTCTGGCAGGCTGTTCCACTTGTCCACCACCGCTCTGTGAAGAAATTCTTCTCATGTTTCCTCTGAATCGTCCTCCTCCAACTTCATCCCATGCCCTCTAGTCCTGGAACATCTTTTCGCTTAAAAATAGTGTTTTCCTGCACTCTGTTTCTCCCTGTAAGATACTTGTATGTCTCATCATATCCCCTCTCCTCCTCTCCTCCAGGAGTACATGTTCAGTTCCTTCAACCTGTCTTTATAGGACTTGTGATGCAATCCATGCACCATCTTTGTTGCCCTCCTCTGAACCTTCTGTACCCTGTCTATGTCCTTACGTAGGTATGGCCTCCAGAACTGTACACTGTACTCCAGGTGGGGCCTCACTAATGTCTTGTATAGCTGGAATTATGACCTCCCTTTCCTGCTGGTGATGCCTCTGCCTATACATCCCAGCATCCTATTTGCTTTACCTGATGCCTTGTCACACTGTTTCCTCATTCTTGAGGTCATCAGAGATGACAACCCAAGATCCTTTTCCTGCTTGGTGCATGCTATATCCTCACCCCCAACTGATATATTGTGCCAGGTTTTTGTGCCCCATATGCATTATCTTGCACTTTTGCATTGAATTTCAACTGCCAAACCCTTGACCATTCTTCAAGTTTCTGCAGGTCCCTTCTCATTCTGTCTACACCCTCTGGTGTGTCTACTCTGTTAGAGAGCTTTGTGTCATCAGCGAACAGTGAAATTCTGCCTTCTAGATCCTGTGCAATGTCACTGATGAAGATGTTGATAGGACCGGTCCCTAGCACTGATCCCTGTGGTACCTCACTGGTCACTCTTCCTCTGTGGAGTGACAGCCATTTACCACCACCCTCTGTGTCCTGCCACCCAGCCAGTTACCTACCCACCACACTCACTGTCCTGCCCACACCCATATTCCCCAGTTTGTGTAATAGTCTTCTATGTGGCACAGTGTCAAAGGCCTTGCTGAAGTCCAGATAGGCCATGTCCACTGCCTCCCTGATCCACCTCCTAGTCACCCAGTCAAAAAATTCAATGAGATTGGTCTGACATGACCTCCCTGGTGAAACCATGCTGCCTTGGGTCCTGTAGTCCATTGACAACCAGATGTTCCACCAATCTCTCTTCAGAAGTGCTTCCATGATCTTTCCCACTACACGAGGTGAGGCTGACTGTCTGTAGTTCCCTGCTTCCTCTTTGTTCCGCTTTGTATAAGGGGACCATATGTGCTGTCCTCCAGTCTTTGGGTACCTCCTGTTTCCAGTGACTGGCTAAACAGGATAGCCAGAGGTTCAGCCACCACCTCTCTTAGTTCTTTAATGACCCTGGGGTGCACCCCATCTGGCCCCATTGCTTTGTCAACTCTTATTACTTCCAGTTCCTTCTAGACCCTTTCTCGTAAAGGGACTCTGTGTCCATTTCTGCACCATTCTCACCCTTGTACCCCTTCAGACCCATTACCCCTCTTCCTCAGTAAAGACTGAGCAGAAATACCTGTTCAATATGTCAGCTTTACTGTTGTCATCCTCCACGACTCCCATCCTCCCCTTCAGTCTCACTATCCCTCCTTTGTCTTTCTTTTTTCACTTATGTACCTGTAAAATGTTTTATCCCTTTAACCACTGATTTTGCAATGTGTTCTTCTGTCTGAGCTTTGGCTTCCTTACTGACTTCCCTGCCTCCCTTTGTTTCTCCTGGTACTTCTCCTATCCCCTCTGCCTGTGTCCTTTGTATTGCCTGAATGCTATCTTTTGGCTTTCACTTTCTTTGCTACCTCTTTGGAAAACCATAATGGTCTCCTCTTCCTTTTCCTCTTGCTAACCTGCTTAATGCATAATTCTGTTGTTCTTATAATGCCCATTTTAAATACTGCCCACTGTTCCTCAACCCTGATTCCTGTCCCATTCCCTTAATGCCTCTTTAAGTATTTCCCATTTTCCCAAAGTCTGCCCTCCTAAAATCCAGGATACGTGTTTTTGTGTGGTTTGGTTCTGCTCTTTCTGTGATTTCAAACCACAATGACTGGTGGTCACTGTTACCCAGGTGCTCCCCACTGTTACCCCATCACACTGTCCCTGTTTGTGAGCAGAAGGTCCAGTATTGCCTTCTGCCGAGTTGGTTCCATGACCAGTTGCTTGAGGAAGGCACCCTGAAGGGAGTCCAGGATAAATCTGCTCCTAGTTGATGCTGCTGCTGGGATGCTCCAGTCCACGTCTGGAATATTGAAGTCTCCAACCAGTACTACCTCACCCTTGTCTGCCATCCTTTGGATGGCTAGCATCAGCTCCCTATCTTTTTCTTCCTCCTGGGCTGGTGGTCTATAGACCACACCTGTGCGGATGGCTGGCCCCATTTTCCTTTCCAGCTTAACCCACAGTATCTCTCCCATTTTGTTCCTCCTGGATCTCTGTGGCCCTTATGTCATTTTTCACATACAGTGCCACTCCTCCTCCTTCCTGCCTGCTCTGTCTCTTCTGAATATGTTGTAGCCAGGTATGGCCATCTCCCAGTCATGGTTATCATTACACCAGGTTTCAGTGATAGCCACAATGTCCAGGTCTGACTGTACCATGACAGCCTCCAGATCTTCCATCTTGTTGCTAAGGCTCCTGGCATTTTCACACGTGGCTTTCCATGATTTGACCTCCCTAGTCTGCTTCACTGTTCTACTCCAGCCCCTTCCTTGGTTGTCATTTATCCCTGGTTCTCCATGGTGCCAGCCAAGCACTTTAATGCTCCTCAGGGCACGCCATACTTGGCTGCCCAGGTGGATGCTGATTCTGTAGTCATTAAGGCTGTGCATGCCAGGTCAAAAGATACATAAGCACCTTAGTTCCTTTCCCCAGACAAGGAATCCCACAAGACTGACTAGTGGGAAAAGAGGGTATACACCTCATCTATCATAGGCCTGCGGATCACCAGTTAACCTGTCGCACACGGTGAAATTCCTGAACACTAATGCGAGAAAAGGAGAAGCTGCTGCTCAAGCTCTTCCTGATGGTCCACAGAAGCAAAAATTATTACAGTGCCTCCACACAGTGGAGGATGTGGGCAAACATCGCCTTAGGGTAATTTATGATCTTTTAGACACGACTGCCAGGGCAGCTGCCACTAGCATCTGTCTTAGATGGCACTACTGGCTTAGAGTATCTAGCTTTGAAGCTGACGTGCAGAACAAAGTGCTGAAAGCACCTTTCAATGGCACCAAACATTTTGGGTCTGATGTCCAGGATATGATAAATCCTGGAGCTGGGGGAGATTTCTTGCAGGAGGTGGCAGACTACATTGTCGACCAGTTTCTGGAGTCTCCCAGGTGTTTAATCCTGGGGGACTTCAATGCCTGCATCGATGATGAATCCTCACATTTCAGTTTTGACCTCCTTCAGTTAATGCATTCACTGGGCCTGTCACAAGTGGTTGCTTCTGTGACCCACCAGCATGGCCACACACTCAATCTGCTGTTCCAGCTGGGTTTTGAGGTTGATAACCTCAAGATTGATCAGGTTGTTTGATCTGATCACTGTACCATAGAGTTCATGTTTGGGGCCTCCCAGGAGTCCCCCCGCCCTGCGGAGATGGTCGACATTCACCCTTCTGAGGGGCTTGTGCCCCGAGAGACTGTTGGCACTAGTGGACCTATCTAAGGCTGACGTGTGTTGGATTCCAGAGAGGCAGTGGCCACTTATAGTGGGATGGTCTCCTAAGCTCTGGATGCTCTCGCACCAGTTCATATATGACCCATATCCTTTCACTTGATGTCCCCATGGTTTGATGAGGATCTCAAGGTGATGAAGATCAAGGGTCTGAAGTTGGAGCAGTGCTGGTGGAAGTCCTGACTGGAGGCCAATAAACTGGCCCTATATGCTCACTATGTGGAGTATCAGGGGGCAATTTCCCATAAGAAGGCAGAATTTCTGTGCAGGGAAATTGCTGCTGGGAAAAACAAACCATTTCAGCTATTTTAGACTGTAGATAGGCTTCTTCATCCTGCCTGTTTGCAGCTGAAAAAAGTGTTGTCATCCACCTTGTGCGAGGAGTTTGCTCTGTTTTTCTCTGACAGAGTGTCTGCCATCTGGTCGGAGATCCTGCTGGGGGGCAGCTGCCTCACAGTGGTTGGACTGGGGGTCTTGGATTCACTCTGCCTGTCTGGGATGAGTTTATGCTAGTGGAGGTGTCTGAAGTGACTAAGGTGATCTTTGAACTGAAGCACACCTTCTGTGAACTGGACCTGGCCCCAACATGTTTCTTAATGGGATGTGTCAAGGCTGTTGGCCCAGTGTTTGCTGGGATTCCCAGGTGCTTGATGGAGGAGGGGGTCATCCCTGCAGGTTTGAAAGAAGCGCTGGTGAGGCCCCTGCTTAAGAAACCTTCCCTCATTGCTGATGTCCTGGCGAATTACTGTCCTATCTCCAACCTACCCATTTTGGGTAAGATTGTTGAGAAGTAAGTGGCACATCAGCTTGAAGATCGCCTGGTGTCCTTGGACATCTGTGAGCCATTTCAGTTGAGGTTTTGGGCTAGGCATAGTAAAGAAACCACTCTAGTGAGGGTGCGTAATGATCTGCTCAGAGCTAGAGATAGAGGAGACAGGTAATTTCTTGTTCTCCTTGATCTCTCCTCAGTGTTTGACACTGTGGACCACGCTGTGCTTCTTGATTGGCTCTGTGAGTTTTGTGGACTCGCCAGTAATGTCATCAGGTGGTTTGAGTCCTATCTCTCAAACAGAGTGCAGTGGGTAGTGATGGGGAATTTCTCCTTCTTTCCAATGCCCCTGTGTTGTTGCACACCACAGGGCTTGAGCTTGTCACCGATGCTGTTCACAGTGTACATGCTGCCCCTTGGTGAGATCATTCGACAGCACAGTGTGGAGTTTTACTGTTATGCAGATGATATCCAGCTGTACCTGTCTTTTGCCCCAGAGCATCAGGAGCTGTTTTTTTCTTTCTTTTTTTTTTTTGTCCCTATCTTTCTGCTCCTACCTTCCTTCAGTGACCCCTCTCTTCGGGGACCCAATGCGTCCCTGTGTCTGAGCTCTCCCAGAGGTTCTTTAGCCAACATGGGTGCCCCACTCTTGGACCTGAGTTGACCAGATAACCCCCCGGCTGGGGTGGAAGAGTTCCCCCTTAAGTCCTCCAAACCTGAATCCGAGTGTGCACCTTGTGCTTTCTCCCTTGGAGTCCTCCGATCACCAGCACTGGGACCCATCTACTGGTATTACTGCTGGATGTTTTCTTGTTTTTTCTCCCACCCCCTGTGGATGTCAGCCCACTGGGAGGGCCAATGAGACAAAGGCATGGTAAGATGTGCCTTTGCTCTGGCCCTCGGTTGATGTCCACCCATCCCAACACATCTGGCTGCCTCCTACTGCACCTTCCATCCAAGTTCCCCCAGGTGGCGTTATTGCAGCGAGATCTGCTGTCCTCCACACCCTGGAGAAGGAGAGCAGCTGTTGGGCACTCAGTCATTCTCCTCCCCTGCTGACCCCTGGTGGCCCGTGCTCATTTCTGAACATGGGTCAGTGGCATCAAGCGAGGTAAGGTGTCCAGCGCCTCAACCCTCAGCACCACCGGGACGAGGTATCAGGAGCGGTTGATGTGCTTAATAACTGTCTGGCTAAAATCAATGACTGGATGGCTTCCAGCTGGCTGAGACTTAATCTGGCCAAGACGGAGGTACTGGTGATCGAACCTGGTTGTGGACATGACAGATTGCCACCCGGGGCTGATTTAGGGCTTTTCATGGGTTCTGCTCCATTGGTGGCTTCCCCGAGGGTGCAAAATCTGGGCGTGATTCTTGATAACAGATTGACTTTTGAAGATCAGGTGTCTTCTATTGTCAGTAGTGGTTTTTACCATCTGTGGAACGTTGCCTGGATTAATCCCCTTGTTTTGTCTGAGGACCTGCCGATGCTAGTGCATGCCTTTGTGACATCCTGGCTTGACTACTGCAACTCTCTGTACTTTGGGGTCACAGGAGGGACCCTCCGCAGACTTCAGCTGGTGCAGAATGCGGTGGCCTGATTACTGTTGGGCCTTTTGAGGTCCAGTCATGTGACCCTGGTCCTGTGGGCTCTGTACTGGCTGCCGGTCAGGTGGAGGGTCCTTTTCAAGGTGGGTCTTCTCACCTTTAAGGCAATATATGGACTGGGTCCTGGCTACCTGTTGGAGCTCCTGACGCCTGTGTTCTCTGCTCGCTCCCTCCACTCCTCTTCAAGGGGCCTCCTGGATGTTCCCAGGGTTTGGCTTGAGACTTCAGGAGGTCATGCATTCAGAATCTCTTGGCTGACCCTGTGGAATTCATTACCACCTTTCATCTGGTAGGCCTCCTCGGTCGAGGCATTTAAGCAGAGGCTGAAGACCCACCTTTTTGTCCTGGCCTTTCCAGACTTCTGAGTTCATTCTGTGCTAGCCCCCTGCTGTGATAGATTGATAGCCTTTTTAATCCCTTTTAATTTTTTGTTCTAGTATTTATGCATTATTATCGTTCTATGTTTTATGCTGTTTCTTATTAGTTTGTTATAATTTCTTTTAGGCACCCAGATCCTCCGGGATTGGGCGCCCTATAAATAAAATTGCCTTACCCTTTTCCCTTGCTTTTCTCCCTAACACAGTGGGATGTTGCTTCAAGTACTGCACCTTAATGCTTGTCCACTTTGTCTGTACCCCCTCACCTCTATTCCTTGCCAGGGCTAGCTTAACTCTGTTGGCCATCTTATCAAAGTCAGCTCCTCTGAAGTCCCATATTTTTGCCTTGGAATCAGATGGTTTAAGTTCTAGTGGCCAAATTGAACCATACCATGTGATGGTCACTGGCCCCCAGGTGACCTTCTACCTGGACATCTGTGATCCTTTCCCCATTAGTCAGTACTAGATCTAGGATAGCCCTGTCTCTTGTGGGTTGTTGTACCAATTGTTTGAGGCCTTCCCCTGCAGGGAATCTACTATGTGCCTAGTTCTGGCAGATGATCTGGCTGGTATTGACCAGTCTATATCTGGCACGTTGAAGTTTCCCATTATCAGAACCTCCCCTTTAGCTGTCATGTTTTGTATATCTTCTAACAGTAATGTGTCTATGTACTCCACTTGTCTGGAGGCCTGTAGACAACCCCAGTTCATATGTCTGTCCCATTTCCTGTTTTCAGAGTGACCCATGGTTCTTCTGGCTCCTTATGTGTTTTGTGAATTTCTGTAGCTTTGATATTTCCATTGACATAAAGGGCCACTCCCCCCCCCCTTTTTTTTCTCCTTGGTCTCTTTTAAACAGTACATAGCCAGGTACGATAGTCTCCCAAGTGTGGTTACTACTGAACCATATCTCGCTAATGGCTACAGTGTCTAGCTTAGTCTCTATCATTGTTGCATGCAGGTCTGGGATCTTATTTCCCAGACTGTGGGCATTTGTGTACATGATTTTCCATTGGCCAGATTTTGGTGCATTAGTTGTGGGGTGAGGTCCAGCTTTTCCCCTGTGCATTGTATGGGGAGTCGGACCTTTTTCCTCACCTGGTGATGCAGATGAACTACAAACATTCTGAACTTTTGTTTGATCACTAGCTGAAGGGGAACGGGTGCTCTTCCCATTCAGTGTATCAGATGCTGCACCCCTCTCCCCATGTGCTAGTTTGAATATTCAGCAAATACATCAAACTTCTGCCCCATTGCACTGGCTCCCTCCTTAGTCAGCTGCAGTCCATTGAATTTAAAGAACATTTGCTCCCAAAACTGTTGCCAGTGACCTACAAATTTGTGTCCTTTTTCCTGGACCAGCCCTTGAGCCACAAGTTTAGTTTCCCTGTCTCCCCTTCTCTAACCTTCTGCCCATCTGCCCCCCCTCTTCCAGACTGGCAGAACCTCAGAGAAGGAAATGCTGGATGAAACGGATGATAGTTTGTCTACCAGCCTGGTCAGGTGTTTCTTGGTCTCCACAACTGACCGGCTGGCTAGATGCTTAGTTCCTATGTGTACCAGGACATCACTGTTTTCTCCTGCTTCCTGTATGATTTTAGCAATGTGGTCTGTGGCCAGAGGTAGGTATCACCTCTGCAAATCATGGTGTCTTCTATACAGTGGCGGAGCCAGGTTTGGGTGCATTTGGGAGCTGGGGGAGGGCATTCAGCCAATCACAGTCTCCACAATGGGCACTAAACAGTGACTAAAGATGGTGGTGGGGTGCCACTACTCACACTGGGGCAGCCAAGAGGGGAGACCGCCCCCCCCTCCAGTTCTGCCACTGCTTCTATGATCAGAAGTGTTTTGGATTTCATTTTTGCCTTTTGTTTTGGACCCTGTTTTGGGCAAGTTTTGTAATTTACATTGTAAGAACAGAAAATTGTATGTTTCCTATCCATTATTTATCCAGGATATTGTATTTTCTTGAAATTCCCATCTGTATTTGTAATGAGATAGTGGGGTGAGTGTTAGAAAGGCATCTCCACTATATATGACTAGACCATAACTAATCAAAAAAGACCCTTCAGACAACCAATGAACATGCCAATGAGGCATTTTTGTTCAAAAAATTTCTATGCTCCCAAAGCAGGAGATCCAACTCTATGGATCTCTAACCCATATCCTAGTTTAGTAAAGTAGCAGGGTAGGGAATAAGGAAAGAAAAAGGAAAGCCACACCCCTGATAGCAGGAGCTCTCTTCTAGAGCCTACGTTGTTTCTTATGAGGCTCTTCTATTGATTACGTCACAGCTCCACCCTGCTGCCCAGTAAGATGCTGGCAGTTCTTCGAAAGCCCCACCCCCCCTTTGAGCCACTTATTATACCCCCCCCAATCCATATGAGCAGGGTATTTACAATAACAATTGTTAAACAGGTTACCTCCAAAGCAACATTACCTTGAAATCTTTATCGATAACAACCTCAAACGGATAATTTTCTGAGAAAAAACAGGTATTAACTGGGGCGAGGCTTAAGGCTGCAGTTTATCTGATTGGTGATTCAACTCTTTGTTTAGGTATATCATAACATCGGCTATATAAATCAAACCTGGTAAACTTTAAACTGGACCCAGTACAGGAAGAAAATAAACCAACTCCAGAAAATGAATAAACACTACAACAATAACTGGTACTAATTTAACCAGGCTCCTCCTTAACTACATAATCACTATTTGAGTATGGTATAATTGTCCCCATATGGAGAAGTCCATATATTATCTGTATTTTGCATTTGGTAGTTTGCAGGCCATGATGGTATTACAAGAGGTAAAAATTGACCCCCTTGTCACTGTATTAAAACCCCTTCTCCATGTCGCGTCATTTTTTTATAGCAGAAAACCCCATAGAAAATAATATTAAGCAAGAGTGTCTATCATGTGTGATTATTCTGTAGTATCCATTCATAACAGGACCTGAAACACAGCTGAAGAACTTATACAATCTGTATGAGTCTGTCTCTTTAAATGGACTTACAAGCCCAACGAAAGGATAAGAAAAAAGGAACCACAGTCCAGTTGTCGGTGCGCATCCCCCTTCTCTCTACATTAATCTGGTGTATGAAATCTGTTGCAATAATTAAAGAAGATTGTTATTGGTGGGATTATTTCACCAAGTTTCATCGAACAAGCAGGAGCAGCTTACATTAAACATCAGCTAGGTAAGTCTTCAGGTATTCTGCGCTCCATCTGTTTGCTGATCCTTTCTATTTGCTGAGGATCACTGAAATGTATCGCAGTGCACCTTGTGCTGAGAACAGACAGGATCCATTCTGTTTCTGGTTGTTTGCGGTCTGCCAGTCCATGTGGAAAAAGCATCCGTGAGGTGCTCATTCCAGGGGAAGCTCAGGGACCAGAAAAACTTTCTTTATCAATGCTTATGTGGACATACGGGGAGCACTGGATGGCGTGGAACCCAGCGGAATTAAAGGGACACCATTGGCACCCACATATCCCTTTCCCCCCTATCAAAGACATCCTGGACAAGGCATTCATAGAGCAGGGAAAAAGACCCAACAACAGGGACACAGCACAATGGCGATATGCACCCGGACCACCAATGGACCACTGAGGGTAGGGGAGGCTGCAGTGACTGAACAGGGATGGGTCTGCAGCAGTATATTATGAAAGACAGACAGATGTGCCTATAGACCCCACAGTACAGTTACTGAGGTACAACAGTTACAAGGGACAGCTGAAAGGTGAAAGGCAATAGCAGGGACACCCCAGAAATCAGGGACTATGGAAAGGTATGGGCACCTGATAGGCATACCAGCATACAGATGGACATTGTGGCTGGCCATGCAATGTACTATGAGGCACCACTGTATGGGTGTATGGTGCCATTTCAGTATTCCATGGCGTTGGTACTCTGGGTATGGGACACTGCACATGTCATGCCATACAGGTGGTGCCAAACTGACACCAGGCACTTACGCATGAGATGAACATGGGGCAATCACATCTACTCACCCGACAGGCATGTGTGCACTCACCCCATGGCACCGTGTGCTTCCAGGTGTGTAGCCAAGAAGTACCAATGCTGCACATCAGGATCACAATACCTGCCCCATATGGCACACCAGGCAGTAACTAAATACAACATAATGCAGGTTGTTGCCTGCACCCTTGTGCCTTTAACTTCAGGTGCCATACAGTGCTCCCCTGACACCTGCAGAACGCCCAGTGCTGGTACCGTTGTATGGCCCATGGGGTGCAATGGCTGTCATGATGGACATACCATCTAGATCTGTGTACCAGGACTCTTCCTAAAGAAGGAATTAGCAGGCTCTGTATTGCTTGTCATATCGGAAAAGCTGCGGTATTGAGCCTTGTCGTTGTCCCCATACAGTACATCATACACCATGGTGTACCTGGAACATGGCCACCTACACCTGTGCACGCTGTACTACACTGTCTTCCCTAGGGATGGTCTGTCACCCACCCCACTAGTGCCCTATGCTACTTGGGTGCCTGTATGCATGCCCCTGTTTCAGTCCATACCCAATGGCCATGCCAGTCATAAAGTTATGGATGCATGGGGATGGCAGCATAACTCCTGCACCCTAGTGCACTGCACTCTGTGCCTTTGTGAATCTCACCTAGAGCGGGCACACCCCTGACAATCCCCCTGAACCACCCGTGGTGCATAGTTACCTGTTCAGCCAGGGGATCCAGCACGCATCTAGCTGGCATGCAGGTCATGACTGCCACCAAGGGTCCGCAGAACCCCCTCTCTGCAGCTTTACTGTTTAGGGTTGCCTACATGCATGTGGCACATAGGCTTAGTGCATAGGGTCCACTGATTGGCTGGAGTGCAAAGCAGGTGTCTTAAGCAGCCATGTGGACTGGGTGCACCGCTCACTCTGATGTAACATGGCCCTCTGTTATTCTTGTATGTGTGAATAACTGTTTTACATAGAACAGAATGGGGGAGGACATACTGTACACAAGCTTCAATAGAAATACATTGATCTTACTTTGAGAAAGGCTCTTGCAGCAGGCCACAATGGTAGGACTAAGCCATTAGGTGCCAGAACCACATGGAAAACTTCTAGCTAGCAGTCTTCCATGGGGGACTGCCCCCCAACCTTAGTCAGCTATAAAGGAGGGCGGTCCCTCACACTTACTTCAGTTCTTTTCCCACTGTTGACCGCACACATCAGACCTTAGCAGACACCACAGCTACAGTCAACTACCATTACCTGCAGTGGCTGCCTGCCCACACCTCCTGACTCCTTAGCCAAACCCCCATCTCCCTGGCCACAGAGCCAAGATAGGAGGTTGAGGGTTGGTTCTCCCTTCACCTAGATGAGGGTGACCACAGACAACTGGGTGCTTCAGATCATAGAGCATGGTCACACACTGGAGTTTCTGGACTGTCCTCCAGAAAACCTCCCAGTAAACTCCTCTTACCCTCCCTCTCATCTCTCTTTTGTTTGGGAGGAAATTCAGGCTGTCCTCCAAAAAAGAACAATACAGCCCGTTCCACCGGCTCAGTAGGTAAAGGGGTTTTACTCCTACTTCTTTTTCATCCCCAGAAAAACTAGGGAGCTTCAGCCCATCCTGTGCCTGAGCAATCTGAATCTCTGCATTGAGTACAGACACTTCCATATGGTCACTCTCCAGGGGCTGTTACCCCTTTTTACACTGGGGGATTGACTCTGCTCTCTGGATATGCAGGATGCTTACCTGCACATTCAAATCTTTCCTGCTTATCGTCACTCCCTCCACTTCCATTTTCAGGGAGCCCATTTCCAATTTTGGGCCCTCCCTTTTTGCATTTCTTTGGTCCTCCTGGGTATTTTCCAAATGCTTGGCAGTGGTGGCTGCCGCGCTGAAGAGGCAGGGCTTTTACTCATTCCCCTACCTGGATTATTGGCTGCTAGCGACCCCCTCTAGGGACTGTCTGATCCAGACCCTGGAATACACATTTAGGCTTTTTCAGACATTAGGGGTCACGGTAAATCTGCCAAAGTCCTGCCTCACCTTTTGCCAGCACCTTCAGTACATAGGGGTAGTCCTGGACACCAGCCACGGCGAGGCCTTTTTGCTCAAGGACAGGGCGGAATGACTGATGGAGCAGGCTCGTCTGGTTCTCTCCAGTTGGCAGGTCCTCACCAGGGATTTTCTGCATCTTATGGGCCATATGGCAGCAGCCATTGCAGTGCTTCCCCTGGACCGCCTACATATGTGGATTCCACAGCGGACCCTGAAGGTCCAGTGGGACCAACTCATGGATGACCTGAATCAGTCAGTCCTGGTCTATGACCCAGTCTGGAGAGTTCTGTTGTGGTGGCTAGATCCAACCACTCTCCTTTGGGGAGTCTCTTATCAGCTGTCGACTCCCTATCAGATTCTCATGACAGATGCATCCTGCCTGGGCTGGGGTGTTCATCTGGCCAATCACCAGAGCCAGGGTACCTGGATGGAGATAGAAAAGGGTCTCCATATCAACTTCCTGGAAATATGGGCAGTGCTTTGTGCTCTGTAGGCCTTCCATACTCATCTCCTCTCTGGTCCACTGCTGGTACAAATGGACAACATGTGTGTGGTGTATTACATCAACAAGCAAGGGGGGGCCCTTCTTACCCTCTCTGTTGGAGGGGATGAGAGTCTGGTATTGGGCCATTGAACTCATGCTGGAATTTTCAGCCGTACATGTTCCAGACATTCAAAACATCATGGCTGACAGTCTCAGCCACTCCAGGCTGCGGGCTCATGAGTGGGAGCTTCTGACCTCGGTGGTTGAAGATCTCTTTGACAGGTGGGGTTGTCCAGAGTTGGACCTTTTTACGCCCCCACTCAATGCAAAACTGCCACTGTTCTGCTCGCTTGATCCCGGGCCTGGAGTTTTCTGGTTAGACACATTGTCCCTCTCCTGCAAGGGGAGGTTTCTGTACACCTTTCCTTCCTTCCCACTCCTACATAGGATTCAGCTCAAGCTTCAGTTGGAAGGGGCAGAGATGATTCTCATAGTTTCCTTCTGGCCACCTCAGATTTGGTTTCCCTTGCTGCAACAGCTGGTGGTGGAACCTCTGGTGTCCTTGCCTCTGTGCATTGGCTTGCTGTTCCAGGACCAGGGCATCCTGGACCTTAAGTCCCTGCATATCCATGCATGGCTCCTATTGACCTAGCTATTGTCTGCTTCAGGGTATTCTTTAGGGTTGCATATGTCCTGGTGGCTGCTAGGAAACCCTCCACCAGAGCCACTTATGTGATGAAATGGAAACGTTTCAGCTTTTGGGCTGCTGCTCACATTTAGATCCTTTCACCTGTCCACTGAATCAGGTGGTAGAGTACCTTCTTTCTCTTTCGGATTCAAGCTTGGGCTACTCCTCACTCATGGTGTACCTTTCCATCATCTCTGCGTACCATGCATCTATCGAGGGCAAAGCTGTTGCAGAGTTTGAAGTGTTCCACACATTTCTGTGTGGCATTTTGCTTCTGAAACCTCCCATTCAGGACCCGATTCCTCACTGGGACCTCAACTTTATGTTAGAGAAACTCACTTTACCTCCCTTTGAACCAGCCGTGAGTTACGAGCTGTGCTTTCTGTCATGGAAAGTGCTTTTTTTAGTTGCTGTTACTTCTGTTTAAAAGATTTCCAAGATACAGGCTCTGATATGTAATGAGCCTTAATTTGTTTTTCACAAAGACAAGGCTTCTTTGCAGAGTTTACTTTGAATCAGTCTATCCACCTTCCAGTTTATTTTCCTGAGTATTCAAATCAGGGGGAGGCCTTGCTGCATACTTTGGATGTACATAGGTTTTTGTGGTACTAAATGAACCGCAGAAAGCCTTTCAGGAAATTTGACCAGTTGTTTGTTTCATTCGCCCCCAAGAAACAGGGAGTTCCTGTTTCCAAACAATGTTTGTCTAAGTGGTTAGCAAATCGCATTGTTTATTGCTACCACAAGTACAAGACTCTTCCGGGGGTGATCAAGGGCCATTCCACCAGATGTATGACTACCTCAAGGACTTCTTTCAGAAATGTGTCTGCTGCGGACATTTGCAGAGCTACCACTTGGAATTCTGTCCACACATTCACCAGTCATTACAACTTGTACATCACCTCTTGGTACAGGGCCAGTTTGGGCTTTGCAGTCCTTCAGGGCCTTTTCTCCTGAGTTGTTGACTGCTGATCTATCCTTCTCCCAGTGTTCCTTTCCTGGTAACTATGGGGCAGTGCATGGGACTCATTTCTACCAGTGTGGCATGCTGCAAGAGCCTTCCTTGAAATAAGATACTACAGCTGTGCAAGAACTTACTGTAACAGTAGATCTTTAAGAGAAAATCTTGCAGCAGGTCCTGTCTTCCCTCCCTACTTCCCCTTTTGGCTCTTTTTTCTCTGCCTTTTCTTTGGCTCTCAGGAAACCTCCTTGGTTCTCTATTCGCTGCCCATATAGGGTCCCATTTTCTAAGCACAGTAATACCCCCCAGGGTGGGCTTTATTGGGAAATACAGGACCTTCCAGGGGCTATAAGGCCCTCCGCCTGTGGCATTGGGCATCATTACGCCCCTGGGCAGTCCAGTATATCCAAATAAAGCCCACCCTTTCGGGTATTACTGCTTATTTATTCAACAGCCGTGAAGATAAATTGATTTATTCAATGAGTTTTGTGCCCACTCCTATTGCATAAATGGAGGTCACTCCTAGGAGGGGAAGGTGACAAGTGTGGTGCCACAGGGATCAGTATTGGTGCCGGTCCTCTTTAATGTCTTTATTTGCAACATTGCAGAGGAGTTGTAAGGGAAGGTAGGCCTTTTGCAGATGACACAAAGATTTGCAACAAGGTTGACACTCTGGGAGGGTGACAAACTGAGGATGGATCTAAGTAAGCTTGAGGAGTGGCCAAGAGTGAAGCAACTAAGATTCAGTGCAAAGAAGTGCAAAATCATGCACTTGGGGCACAGAAACCCAGAGGCAGAGTATACGGGGGGGGGGAGTACTGACAGCCACCAAGGAGGAAAGGGACCTGAGGTTAATCATATCTGATTACCTAAAAGTGGCCAAACTGTGCAACAAGGCAGTGGTGAGAGCCAGTGGGATGTTGGGGTGCATAGGGAGGGGTATCACCAGCAGAAAGAAGGAGGTGGTGATACCTCTGTACAAATTAATGGTGAGATCTCATCTAGAGAACTGTGTCCAGTTCTGGAGGCCACATCTCCAGAACGGCTTAGACAGAGTAGAGGCAGTCCAGAGAAGGGCAACTAAAATGGTTCAGGGTCTGCACCAAAAGCCCTATGAGGAGAGACTAAAGGACCTCAATATAGATCAAGTAGGGTCTGTGGTATTGCAATAGGTAGGGAAAATGGGTAGACTAGGTGGGCCACGCAGTCCTTATCTGCTGTCAGTTTCTATGTTTCTGTTGTATGCTTCTATCATTTACAACAGAATAACTTACTCTCCTCTGCCAAACATAGTTTCAGGAAGCGCCACAGCACAACCATGGCTCTTATCAAATTTGCAAACGATGTAAAAACTGCAGTGGACAAGGGCCTCTGCACAGGAGCAGTCTTTGTGCATTTAATCACGGTGTTTAACCTTGTGGACCACCACCCACTTCTATCAAAACTGGACACACTTGGTCTCGCAAAAGACTATCTCATGGTTTGACAGCTACCTCTCTGGACATATGCAAGTCATTCAAATAAACAACTACAAATCTGATCTTTCCACCACAGTACTGGGTGTTTAAAACATTGGCCAAATTGGACCCACTAGTGTAAAAAATGTTGGTCTAAAGAGGAACATACTGGGTCAAAACATAATAAGTGGCAGATTTTGAACAGTTCACGTTCATTTCCTTTAGATATTGTTATAGAGTAGGTGCAGCAATTTGGACCCACTGGCAAAGGAAAGGGGTCCGTTTTGGAAAGGATGCAACTTTTGCCCTCTTGGTGCATGTTAGCGCTGTCCCTGCACTGTCAGGGTGCCTCAAAAATCCATCCTTGGCCCATTGCTTTTCTCGCAGCTCATAAACAATCTACCAGTGATGTCTGAGCCCTCCTCTACTATTAGTATGCAGATGACATGGTACTGTACACAAGTGTCAAAGACGTAACCACTATAAATTCCACACTAAATGCCAATTTTGAATGCCTACATACATGGCTAACATGCAGCAAGCAGCACTATTTTTTTTGGCATTTAGGATTAGCTTGCTGCAAGCTAATCCTAAATGACCCAAAAAATAGTGGCCATGATGTTCGGCTCAGCGCCGAAGATCAAAGCTCAAACATCTGCACCATCAGTCTCAGGAACAGGTGCCACCCTATTGAAGGTGGTGGGCTCCTTCAGGTACTTTGGAATAATGCTGGACCCCCTCACTTGACTTTAACCTGCACGTAGCCTCCACCTGCAAAGCTGTAGATATAAAGCTGGGGCTGGCTACAAAATCCATTCCTCACTAAATGTGGCCGCTAAACTGGCTATCGCACAGGGAATTCTTAGACCCAGCCTCACCTATGGCATAGTGACCTTCCATGATGCAAACAAAGGGGTACTACAAAGGTGGGACACCTGCTACAATAACATCTGCTGCTTTGCCTTATTGGTCCCCAGGCAGACCCACAGGTGTATACTGTACTCAAGTCTAGGCTGGCTGTCCCCTACCTCTTATCGCGCTTACACCGCAGGATGTACAACTGATTCCGTCAACAGATCTGACACACCAGAGGTGCTGGCCAGCATGTTACATGAAGCAAAACAAGCTTATCCACTTAGGTCGGCAGAAAATACTTGCCTTAGTATACCTAAACGTGTCACAAAAATGGATGAGCAAGCCTTTTCAGCATCAGCACCAAACTTTGGAACACCCTGCCCTCATCTATTAAGCTTTCCAAATCACACCAGGTGTTCAAAAATGAGCTGTGAGCCTACCTCATGGGAACTGATAGATGCACATGCACCCAAATCACTGAAGCACCCGCCTAATATAGCTCTCCCAAATCTAAAGCACTTTCCTTATATGTTTGCCACATTCTTATGTGGGAAGACTTAATATCTCTGGTTGTGACCACCTGTATCTTGGGGGGGACCTGCACTACCTGATCTGTTGCGATACTGATCTCATATGCTGCTAACCTCTGCAGTAGAACACGCTTTGTATGATTTCTTCCTCAGTTATTATTTATTTATTTTTTTATTTATTTAGTTTTTGTTAACCGGGTAGGTGCGCTAGCCATAAAATGACTATTTTCAGGCACGACTCGGGAGAGTACAACAAAAGGAGAACAGTTGAACAACAGCAACATGGGTACAATAATACAAATAGAGGAACAGTACAGCAGTGCTACAAAAATACAATGGGTAGAAACAACAAAAAATAATGGCAAGCATTATACAGATAATGGCAGTAAGATATAAAATAAGTACAGAAACCATGGACCCGACCTGTGGAGTGAAAGGGTTAATAAGATAGTAAGATTATATAGAGAGAAATGTGAGGAATGTTCAAACATAACAAGAAAGACTGACAGAAGGAAGGTCAGGGGTGGTAACTGGCAAAACAACAGTGGATGGTCAGCAACAAGGTTCAAGAAGGAAGAGAACTAGTGGTCAAGAAGTTATTAACAAAGAGAAGGAACAATATTGTTTCGCCTGTTTGCAACTGCCTTGCCAACTGTGATGCAGCAATACCTGAGAGATCTATTATAGCCTACTTTCCTTGCACTAAATCATGTCATGTTATCTGTCTCCTGACTTGCTATTGCCTCTGTATGTAACTCTGTATATAACTGTATCTCTGTATGTAACTGTACCGGGTCATGTCTGAAAATAATCAATGTTTCTTGTCTAGTGCACTTACCTGGTAAACAAAAACTAAATATATAAATCTAACACTAGCACAGTTAAAGTTACTCCCAGAGTCCCAGCTGGACCTCCAAAACCTTATCTTATCAATGGCAGTTAGACTGTGGTGTGGTCTGATAAAGGTTTCAGCTGTACCAGGGCCTTGCTGGGAAGGGTGTGTGGGCATGTGAGCTGAAGTGATAAATTAGGAATTGTGGGTGGGGGCATGTCATGCTAGAATGATAAATGAAGCAAGGTAACCCTTAAATTTCTGTAAACAGAAAATGAATTAAACTTAAATAACCATAATTCAATAAAGTTAACAGCAGGAACTAGACAGTTCCAGCTGATAACATAGTGCTGTCGGTAGAATTCACTGGCTGGGTTTGTAGTTGCAGTTGTGTAAGCACAGTAGAGGATTTTGTCATTTGTAGGAGAGCAGAATGATCCCCCCAGCCTCACCTCCCCTTACACTGTAACAAGGGAATCTGTGTCCTTCTACATTAATTGTTTTAAATTCTTTGATTGCTGCCCCTTTAAGAACAACTGTGTGATGGCTGGTTCAGTAGTACTGTGGCAGCATGTTTGCGCTTCTGCCTGGGAAACTGAGGTTTGCGTGTGATCCCTGGAATGTCATGCTGGACCTGGAAGGTGGTTAGAAACATTATAATTTTTGTAACTTGTATACTGTGTTGGATGTATTCACTATCTTTTTTGTGCTTTTGAACAAGGGTGTCCTTGAAAATGGACAATGTTTGTCCAGAGGCCCTCATTTAAATAATGATGTGGGCCAGACAGTGTTCCGACACTGCTTGATTGCCAGCGTAGCAGGAACTTTTGTACTGACTGTGAAGGCAGTCACTTACAAGGCCAGAGGGGCAAACATCAGGGTTGGTGCAAACCAGTAGAAAAGCACAATTACAGAGGCGTCTGTAGCTGTACAATCCCACCCTTTATGTGCATTATGTTCAGGGGCCTGCTGCAATGTGTTTACTAAACACTGGTATTTGTTTGCTTGGTAAGGGAAGGACAAGTACTAAAAACCTATGTTTGCTTTGTAGATCCCCCAACACTAGTTACAGTCATGTTCTCTAGTGCTAGCAGTGATGAAGCTAATCTGATCTGTGAAGCGGATTCAAACCCACCCGCCACAACATTCATCTGGTCAAAGTAAGCACATTTTTTTAAAACCAAGTACTGTTTACACATTTTGCAACTAAGTATGAGTTGGTCTAATTATTCTTAAGTCAGTCCTGGCAAAAATTAATTGATTGATCCTCAAATGCTTCTTGACATTTTCCTGGAGAAGTGAGAGAAATGTACTTTCCTCTGCAGGCTTAATTTTGTCACTTGCATACTGTGTGACCCTGAGCAAGTCACTTAACCTCCTTGTGCTCCCAGGTCACTCCTGTAAAAAAGCTTTCAGCTTAGCATGCTATACCTGGTTAAACAACTAAATAAAATAAAAATAAAAAATAAAAGTTTAACAATGAAAGTGACCTATTCCTTTACATCGGGGGAATAGCTGGGTAAATAATGTAACTCCACTGTTTGCCCCATAACGCTATAATCTGGCAGCTGTCCATGCCCACCACACTCAAAAGGAAAGAAAAAACTTAAATACCTTTTCTTAAGTAAATGGAGAGCAATTTTGAGATCTTTTTATTAAGGCCTTCTCAAATGAGTTCACGGTTGCATTTTTACAGTTTATTTACCCAGGGCTCACCAGCTAAGATGCTGTTTTTTCAGTAGGGTTCAGGCTTTTACCCCAAGTTGTATCTGTGTGGATTAGGCTAAGTGACTTGTTTTAGGTCACACAGTGAGTTACTTGGCTGTAGTGGGATTTCTACCTGAGCCTTGAATATGCTCAACCCATTAGGATACACTGAATTAGGAAAAAACTGCTCTGCCTTACTCAGAGATAGCTTCCGGTAGGTCTGACCTTGGGCCATCTGTGATTTCTTTAAGGTAGTACCTAGCAGCGGTTGGATTTCCGCTTGCTACGCCAGTGAACCAGGTTCGGGAATGGACCTGGGTCACCGGGGAGCCGACCAGGACAGAAGGATCGAGCGTCCCATGGACTGCTATCCTTCTCAAGGGGGGAGGGAGCGGGGCATGTCCAGTGCTGGAAGGACCCCTGGCGAAGGCTAGGGATGCCACAGCAGCTGGTGTCAGCAAGTTCCTGAGGGGCGGGATGGACGCAGGCATCATTGCATGCTCCTGCCCCTCCCTTACAGGGGTGGAAAAATTGACGCATCTAGCGCCTTGATTGCGCCTGCCTCGACGCTTCCACAGTTGCTTCCAGGCTGACTCCCTCGACCTATCCCATAGTTTGCAGCACTTCTGAGCTGGTTCCACAGCCCCGCCCTGGGGGAAAAACCAGGGGGTATCGAGGGGAGTAGCGGCTCGTGTGGGTAGCGAGGGATGGCGAGGGCCGTGACCCAGGCAGAGATACTGGCACTGGATGGGGCTCAAAAAATAAATAAAAAAAAGGTAGTACCTAGCACTACAGGCCATTAGTGGACCAGACAGGTACAGTAGGGAGCTGTAAGACAAAAGTAGCCTGACGGCATCTCTCTCTCTCTCTCTCTGTCTTCTAGAGTTCAGAAAAAGTCAGTGTAGTTTCAGAAGCACTAGAACACAATACTGAGTAACAAGATTAGTAAAGAGAATGAATGCAGACCATATTCTTTACAATATATCTTGTTTAGCGAGCATATCAGGGTTAGATCCATAAAACTGGCAGACCGCACTTAAACTGTGTGCTGTACCAGACACAACTCAGAATGATCTAAGGGGCACCCAAGTCCAGTTTGCAGCTATGTTCAATGCTAGCCTTCATATGAGAGAGAGAGAGAGAGAGAGAGAGTGAGAAAGAGAGAAAGAAAACAAATGTGGATATGTTTAAACAGAGGTGCAAGGGTAAAGGAAAGAAGACGTTGATATGCGTGGATGACGTGAAGTGTGGCAGCTGATAGTGGGAAAGCAAAGAATAATGGGAAAGAGGGTCAGAATGGTGCAGGAAGTGGTTAATGATAACAGGTAAGGCAGGGAGCGGTATAGGGAATAAAGGCCCAAGGGAGTTTTTGGAAGGGATGAAGATGAGAAAGTGATGAGAAATGTGGCATGAAGATTAAGGAATGCAGAGGATGATGTGAATGGACAAAGACAATAGAGACAGTGAAGGATGATGGGAAGAGTAGGTGTAGTGCTCCAAAGTAGCAGTGTCCTGGGCTCTACAGAGACTTATCTAACAGGGACCCCAGGGACTCTAGGAGGGCACAGCAGGTGCATGGTGATCCCTTAGGGCCTGCTAAGTAAGCAATAAGACACGACAGGGTGTGTGTTGAGCGGGTATTTGGCAGGGGCGGTAGACGCGAGGCCTGCCGGTGCCTAGCTCCCTGGAAGTGCAGTAATATCTGATCACACACATACCCTGGAGTGTTTTATTGCATATAAAATGGTTCTTTTTTAAAATATTTGTAACCTTCAAAAATATTACTAAACTGAAGAAAAATTGAAATCAATGTGTTAATTTGAGATAAAATAGTCCTTCCGCCTACTAGGTGATGACCTTATTGTCTTCCCTTCATGTTAGTGCCCCAACATCCTGATCGAGAGAACAAGTGTGGTTAGGAGAGATTTGTGTCCTTTTAAGAGAACAATTGAAGAACAAGAAGTTTATCTATGTACATACTTTTTTGTTTGACTGTCAAGTAGCTCCTCCATTCTCATGACAGCCCGAGCACCAGAATGGAGCCAGCAGAAGTAACAGGTTCCCTCCGACAGTTTGCGCCATTTTCTCAATAAAAAATTAAAAAAAACGAATAATTGCTGCAGATTTTTTTCTGTTTTTTTAGTTAACTGTAGTGGGATGGAAGCGTAGTTTGCTGTAAGACGGTGGAGTCGGGATGGTGCGGGATCACGAGTGGTGACTACGGCTCATCCTAGTTCCGTTACAGTTCTTTATAAAAATGGGCATAACGTAATAGAACAGTTGAATGGCAGTTTTGTCGGTAAGCGGTGGAGACAAGTTGGGGGGTAGCTCGTGACCACAGCTCGACATTGTTTACTGTTTGGTATGTGCTTTACACGGAGACTGAAAACAAGATGGCTAACTGCATTTTTCTCAACATTCCATGCCTAGCTCTGAACATTCCATTTATGGGCACTGATTTAGTTACCTGTTCTTTTTATTCTGTATGTGTAATACGTATTTGACACCTCATCTCTGGCCAATTGCAATGCTTCTTTTTACATGCCCATTTTATAAATTAGTATGTAGGGACACCAGTGCCACAGTGTTGGGATCACAGGGAGCACACATAAGTACAATAGGTCATTCTGCCTTCCACATAGCCAAAAACAGAAGCCCATAGAACCTTCAGTTCAGGGCCATTTTTAACATGTTTTCCCTGTTTGTTTTTGCTACCTGCACCTTAGCACTCAAATTCTGCTGCCCCACAGGCAGGATGGATGAGGGAGCCCTGCAGTATGCTGGGACTTCTGTCCTGTGCCCAAGGCATTAAGAAGTTTTTGAATTAAGAGTCATTGGTGGCTTCCGGTGTTCGGGGTGCTCAAAACTGATCCCTAAGCCCACTTACAGAGAGTGCTTTTGGCTGTTAAGAGGTGCAGTGAATGCTGGAGCTGTGGATGGAGGAAGACTCTAGGAGCAACAGTTAAGCTAGGTTTACCTGGTATGGTTAAAGCCATCAGTGCTGGCAGCATTCCTCCCCGCCAGCAAGTGACCTGCCCACTGCAGAGTCAGCTACCTCTGGGAGCACAAGTATGTGACTCCTTTTCATCCCATTGCAGTAGCAACAGTTTGAGTGGCAGTAACAGTTGCAGATGTACAGTTCTCCACTTCCGTTTACCTTCCTCTCCTTCATTAGAACAGCAGTAACACTCCCGAGGGGGTAGAGAGTAAAGCACACACAGTATTACAGTGGTGGTGGTGAGTAAACAGTGGCACCACAGCCCAGTGATCACCAACAAAGTTTTTTTTTTTAATGATTTAATAAAATAGATCTGGTTGGCATGCACAGAGAGTGGTGAAGCTGTGTTTGTGTATGGGCTACCCCAGAGCTTTTGGACCACCCAAGTGGGTGGAAAGCTCAGTTGCTGCATAAAGGAGCAAAGCCAGGACAGTGAAAAGGCAACCAAAGGGCAGAGATCAGAGTGCTCCCTCCGGGAGCAGATACAGATGGAGTGTAGGGGTGAACAGGGTAAAAGACCACCTGTAGGAGAGTGTCAGTAAAGCTTCCTTCAGGATCAGGCTTCAAGGGGCAGCCAGGAGCACCGCAGACATCTGAGTGGCAGCCACTTGCAGTTCCATCCATACTTACACCATACATTACAGTCTGGACATTGCCTGTAGGCGCAGGGCTGGCTTTGAACTTGCTGTCCTCCAAGGCATTCTGTCCTAATCTCTCTACTCCTCTGCAGACCTTTCCTGCTGCCCGTGATTCAGTTCCTTCTGATTCACATTGCTTGGGACTCAGTCCTCAAGGTTATTACCTACTGCAAGAGCCCTCTAGAAGTAAGATGGTACAGTTATGTAGGAACTTACCATAACAGTAGATCTTCGAGAAAGGCTCTTGCAATAATAACCTTTTTCCTTCCATCCTTCTCCTAGCTTCTGCTGCTCTTCCTCAATGGGCTTATTTTGGCACCCGGAGTCTTTTTTCCATTCTCCAGTTGCTCCTTTTTTGAGGTCTCCGGAGGTGGAACTAGAAGGTGGGTATGGAGACAACCCACTATACAGTGTCACACTGACGTCAGTCATGTGATGTTGGGTGGACAGTCCCCTATCAGACACTGCTAGCTAAAGTTTCCATGTGGTCCTGATGCCAGAGGGTGCAGTCCTCAAAGCCATTACCTACTGCAAGAGCCTCTCTCGGAGATCTACTATTACGGTAAGTTCTTACATGACTACTTTCTTGCAGCTGACTCTTAACACTCTTTATCTTCTTGCTCCCTCTGTTGTTTTTTGCTCAATGACTTTGAATCTCCCTTAGTATCCTCATTGTAATATGTGTTCCCTACCTGCAGATTCTCCTGGCTGAACAATTATATTCGCTTGTTTTCTCTTGATTGTCTCACCAATATTAATTGTACTCATTGACTCAAAGCTGAAAATGTTATGCTCATCCTTCTTGCAACTGTATTGCTTTCTGCTGACTTGTTGTTCTACTATTGTCTTACAGTTTTGTAACATTCTTGGTCGTGCCTGAAAATAGGCAGTGTATTGCCTACTGCACTTACCCAGTCAACAACAACTAAATAAATAAGTAAATATTTCAGTTGTAGGTGGGAAATCAGCATTCATTTCCACTTCAGGCTGGCCATGAAGTAACTCTTTACCAATGACAGAACTGCTTGAACAATGCTTGATGACATCACAGTGGCACCTGCTGTAGTTAAAACCAGAGTAGTGAAATCAAACAGAAAGAGTAAAATCTTCATTGAAAAGACTATTCTTGCCAAAGAAGCACAACCATTATATAAATGATGTATGCTGAGGGCTGACAAAACATATCACATTTATTTTTATCTGCAGAGTTTGACCTGAACAAACCTCACTCATTGCTTTGCCACTTGGGAGGTTGTAGAGGTCAAACCATACAGATAAAAATAAATGTAATATATTCAGTCAGCCCATGGTATATGTCATATGTGTAAGAGGGCATCAGAATGGTTAAGTAAGAGACGCGCCCCGTACGCCAAGGGAATGGTGCCATAATTGCTAGCGTTGCATGATGGTGCAAGCAGGCATCAAACAGCATATAGAAAATTATGTCAAAAACATGGAAAACCAGCAATGTTATAAAATAAACTCTAGAGACATACTGTATACATAAGTCAGTGGAGACTCTGGCAGAGCAGGCAGCGCCAGTTTCACATGCATAGTTTTCAATATGGAGCTGACTAAAGGTAGTTGGTTCCTCAACAGATACACCGAGAATTTAAACTTCAAAATGGTGCAGTCTTTCTCACCCTGACTAGAAATATCTAAAGATGTATGTACAGTATGCATTGCCCAACTCACTGTGGTGCTCTGATGATGATGGAATGAGTGAGTGGAACACCAAGGTCTGAATTAATGTGGATAAGATGAAAGTTACCCAGACAGGGAGAGGCAAGAGTCGTCCAAGAGACTCGATGCCCACAGGGCGTTTATTCAGTACCAGTGGGTAGAGAGACACAGTCACAAGACGGGTAGGCAACACAACAATAGAGTGATAGAGAGATCAGGACTGCTTTTATCTCGCACTGCTAAAATAACTACCAAAAAGTAATTTGAGGTGCACCTCAGCCTATTGCCACTATACTCTAAGATTTCCTAGCAGTAAGCTGTACGTAAGACTAGTACTTATACAGAAATCAGGTTCTGTTCACTACCCACAGTATCTGGATTTACTATGGCCACAGAATCATAATAAAGTTCAACTGTCTGAAGTCTTTGTGCACACCGTCGATCTCCGTTGGTAGCTACAAGAGAACTGTAGAACAACAGACCATAGGTTTCTCTGCAAAACCCACTCTCTCCAAGGCTGCCAGAAAGGAAGAACCAGAGAAGCTGGTTCCTGGAATGAACCAACTTACAGGTTGTCGGATTCAACACTGGATGCAAGGAATTCTTTGGCCAAAACCCACTTCTAGGGCCAGCAAGGATGAAGATAAACCAGGAGATGCGTGGTGACGAATCCACTGGAGGACTACCACGACCTGAACGATGCTGCAGCACTCTAAGGGCCAGCAAGACTTAAAAGGATCTGAGGTGAAGATGGATCTCTGATGCAACCAGGAACCAGAAGGATCTGAAGTGAAGATGGTTGATTCTGAAGGAACGTCACAAAGAACTAGAACAAAACAATGAAACGGTGAATGTGTCCCGCACTGGGCTTCGACGGACTCAGCTTGCGGCGACTGACCATGGGGTGCAAACCAGGTTCTTCCAGGATGTGCACACTCTTCTGCGGAGGCAACAAACTTCGGAATATCTGGATCAGGAACCAAACGAAATTACACTGGCACGGTGGTCATGATGCGCTTGAATTTCAGCGAACGTAACCTCGAACTGTAGGACAAAAGAAATGGCGGGTTTGACTTGTACAAACTGCGACAAGCTCGACTTCGGCAAACGACATGGATGGAGTAGATGATCTGATGGTTGGACTCTTTCTGGTGAAGAATGATGATGAAGACATCTTCCTCAGGGTAGAGAGTGATTCTGGACATGTAGAACAGCAGACCACACCATGGAACATCAATGTGGTGGAAGATTGAGTCTGTTCCCATATGCTGGCAACAATGTAGCTAATAGGCACACCTTCTCACAATATCAAGAGAACTGCTGGATGACCAGGTAATTTGCCAGGAGAAGGGGTAAATTATCAGCTTTGGAAAATTATTTACTTGGGGTAATTGTTCAGATGCACGGGGCAATTGTTCAGATACATGGGGCAATAGTTCAGATGCCAGGGGCAAATAACCCCAATCCTAATGTCACAAGGCAGTCTCGGTGCTTCTAGCAATTACACAGTCTTTTAGAATGCTTGAGCAATAAACAGTTGTGTAAACAGTACAGTTGTTAACAGTCACTTTGCAGCATATTGTGAGCTGAGCACCCTTGATTGGACTCTTTTCTGACTTTAGGGCCTTCCTGGACAGGATCTGGCTACCCCTGAGTGCTTTGCTATGAGTGCTTCAATCACTACACTCGGATACCACTTGCTACTAGACCAGTTGCCCTGAACACAGGAGGCCTAATTGCCTTACTTGCTATGGGGCCTGTATGCCCTACTTACTACAAGGCTGGCTTGCCTTAACTGGCTAGGCCTGGGCTGCCCTAACTACCCTGGGGCTGGCTTTCCCTAACTCACTAGACCGGGGCCCTCTAAATCTGGGCCTGTGCCCAGTGTACTGTGTGCCTGGCGCCCTTTTAACTGTGGGCCTGGTGCCCTTTTAACTCTGGGCCTGGTGCCCTCTGAAATGGGCCTGGCACCCTTTTAACTGTGGGCCTGGTGCCCTCTTAAATGGGCCTGGCACCCTCTGAAATGGGTCTGGTGCCCTTTTAACTGTGGGCTTGGTGCCCTGCTTCACTTTGAGCCTGGTAGCCCTGCTTTAAGATGCTGGGCCTGGTAGCCCTCTTACCTTGGGGCCTGGCACCCTCTTTATTCTTGGCCTGGTGCCCAAAAATTCTGAAGGCTCCCAGAGCCTGTTGCCACTCTGTCCCAGGTCACCGCCCCAATCCTGCCTGCTTCATTAATATTTAAGGCCTCTTCGGTGGCCTTGCCATCCTGGCCCCTCCCCGTGGGTGTCACTGCCTTCACTGCCCCTCCTGAATATTAACATTGGGGTCCTTACTCCCCAGCTCGTGGCGATCAGCCACTTCCTTCAAGAGCTTAGTGTGCTAACCATAGGGGAAAAACACAGTCTTTTATTTAATGTTTTAGGTGGACAGCATGAATCAGCGTGCTGCCGCTGACTTACCGCACACCACACAGGAATAAGGAGGCGAATGGGAGGTGGGAGGCTGTCTGGCAGAGGGAGGGGAACTGGCACAGCTGGAGTCAGGCACTGAGAGGGACAGCTGGGGGCTTCCGATGGCCATCAGCTTTTGTGTAATGATGCGGCTCTTCTGTACTGCCGACAGGGGACCGAAATTAACTTTTACTGGGCACAGAAAATATTAAAAATGGGGCTGAACAGAGCCCACACTACAGCAGGAGACCAGAATATTTTTTCTTTGGGGGGGCCACCAGACACGACCACACAGCACAGGAGGAGCACCAGGAACAGCAGCAGGGATCTTCACTGGCTGGAGGAGGCACCAGGCAGAGTCAACGGAATGGCTTCAACTAACCCTCAGGTAAGCCCTGTCTCTGTTGCACTCCGCAGGTCCTCACACTCCACAGCCCAGCACAACACTACACCAAATGGCTAAAGCCCCTGTTTGAAAAAGTGCTCAGGGTTCTGATTCTGGAACCCCGAGCTCACGCCCACACAAATGGCCAGGGAGTTGCACAGGGAACCACGCGCTGGCCAGGAGCAGCGGTCCTAGCACGTGGGTGCCCACTCTCCTGCTGCCTGCTCTGGGGGGGGGTGGAAAGGAGCGGGCAGGCAGCTGGGAGAGAGAAAAAAATGTTCTTTTTTTTTTAATTAGCTCTGTCTAGTGCTTGCCTAGGGGCACTACAAGGGACCCTCACCCTAAAGTCCCCAAAGCTACAGAACAACATGGAGACCCTTGGGGCAAAAGGAAACCCCTAATTATTTCTGTGATGCCTCAACTTTTGGGCATTACATCACTATAGTTTTGTGGCTGGAAGTACCCTATGAATTAGAGGACCCTGGTGGCCCTAGGGAATGAGGGCGCATGGCTGACTGTATTGAAGTATAGCAGCTGCTGATATTCTGCCATTTTACATGTGAAAAAAAAAAAAACAAAAAATCTCTGAATGGGATGATGTATGTGAATTCTTTTATTTGTCATCAATTGCTGTATTTTAAAATATTGATTATTAGGAAAAATGCCACTTTGCCAGTACCCATGAGGAATGGTGACAGAAGACTTCATGTGACACAGCATGATCCCAGTATGAATGGACTCTACTTCTGTGAAGTGACCAATAGCATTGGCTCTGCCTCTGGATCGATTTATCTGCAGTTTGATACAAGTAAGTGAAAACAGAAATTTATGATATTGTTTAAGCTCAACAAGATTCAGAAGGAGGCAATTAGGGTGTAGTGGTTAGAGCATAAGTTTGGAAACCAAGAGACCTAGGTTCATATCCCACTAGTGTGACTCTCTTGCTTTCTGATGTTGAGCAAGCCACTTAACCACCTGGTGCTTCTATCTTGTCACATGTAAGCAGGTATCCACTGAAAACAAGATGTTGCATCTCAGCTGGGATATATTTGGATATTTCCATGATTAACATACTGTAGGAGAAACAATCATTGTGTTTATTTTCAGGCTTGCTTAGTGGCAGTGACTGCAGTATCATTGTGACATTGAAAGAAATTAAAGCAGCCAAAGAACCGGATAATGCTTCCTACACAAAGATTTCATCATTTGTTATTCAGTAGTTGGTTCCTCCAGCTATTATCGAAATCGGGGTAAGAAACGTTCTGTAACTCCCCCTTAGAAAGCAAAGGAATGGCTCTTAGAATGATAGTCAGCTGGGGTATGCCATAGGAACCTCCTTATCTATGACGTTTCCAGTTCATAAAGTGTGACCACAGTACATGACACAATCGATTAGAGCAAAGCGCTCTTACACAGTGATGTGCTAAGCCACTGCAAACTAAAGGGAATTAAACCCCAGACTTCTGGCCATTCCTTAGACAATCAACTGAAAAAATCCTGTATTGATCTGGCTTGTCACTTCCCCCACATACCTTTTGGTTATGCCTTCCTGACTATTTATGCCTGCTGTCCTGTCCACATACTGCAAAAAAAAATTGACAGGGACTGATTTTTACTGAACATATACACTTGTTAGATAACTAATCCCTTTGACAGCTGTAGCTTTTTTCTCATATTTATTTCACTCTCAAAAGTCTGGGAGGAAGGAATCTGTCATTTGTGTTGACAGTAGGTCAGGGCCAGATGGCATAGCTATTGCTGTAAAAAATAAAGTGTGCCCTTTATCTGGTACAAAGTGACTGTTTTTTTTTTTGTTTGTTTTGTTAATGTAAACTTAAATGTCTGTTTCAGTGTGCACTAGGAGTCAAGATGTGCATGCCATGGGAGGGTGGTAGGCTTATGGACAGACTCGATGAATCTGGAAGTCCCCTTCTGCAATCACTTTCTGTGTTTCTGTGTACCTGTGTCTGCCTCATCAAGAGTCATTGCCTTCCATGATTATCAATGGCAAAAATGCCATAAATCAAAAATTGAACTCCATAATAAGTTTAAAGAAGGCGGGGCACAGGATAGGGGTCTCCAGATTGGACAGTCATCAAGCAGTGACCACACTGTGAACATGTGTGACAGACAATTATCACCTGTTTGTATTCAGCTGGTGGTACTGAGGGAAGTTTGTGAGTGGTACAGTCATGTGCACATTGTTTGTAATCGCTGCAGACCTTTCTGTTTGTTCCATATTGCGCAATCATTTTTTTCTTTACTTTGGAACTTCCTAGCTGGCCGCAGTCTTCTGGTCATCCTCTACTCTGACCATCATCAAGTCCAGTATGGTAATATTTTGGTTCTCTATACTTAGTCATGCACCCCAGGCCCTCTAGTCCCATACATCTGTTGACCAATGGCAAAGAACAAGATCCTGATGTAACAGTGTTGTGTAAAACCCTATACCATTTGTTATGCAGAGGGAGTTAAAAGCAAGGATCATGTTTGTCCTCTTCTGTTCTGATTCTTGTCTGCTGCTTCCCTGTCTGATTGCACAATCATTTTTTTCTTGTGACACCTAGGAATTGGCCACCCCAATGGTCCCATAATTGTGTCCTGTCCTCTTGTTTCCTTCACTTGCTGTTTCTATTCTTTCTCCCTTTGCTTCTCTGTGATTTAAACATATATGGGGATCTTTATGTGAAACTGGGATCCCTTGGTTTGCAAAAGTATATAATTATGTTGCTGAAATGATTGCAGAAAGCTATTTTGGTTTATTATAAAAGCTAACAATCTGAACACAAACTTGTTTATAGAACTGTCAACAGGAAACCAGCTGTGGGACAAAATGTGTTATATTGTTGCACTTGTTCAGCCTAGATGTGCTCTTCTGGCTGACCTCAAGAAGAAAAATGACAATGTTTTGAAGTAATTTGGGAAAAACGGGAGCAGTAGCTTACAACAACAGGATGCAGAGTTTAAAAATGTCAGGCAAAAATATCTAATGTAATCAGAGCAGTGTTTTCCAGGACAGACTCAGACAGAGGACTTTTTTGTTTGTACTGCCTTTATGAAGAGCTATCTTGTACAATTTTATTTTTTGATTTTCTTGTTATTGATAATAAGAAAATGCCACTTGTGAATTTTATATTTTCTCCTGGGCTGCCTTTTCTTCCTGACCTATGCCATTACAGCATCAGAATGCTCAAGTCCAGCTGTCATTAGGCTCAGACCATTTGGCCTGTGCTCTGTGACCAGCTATAGGTCCTGCATTTCCAGGTCTCTATATGTTGTAATCTCCTTGGTTGCAGAGGTGAGAGGACGAACAGTTTCAAGGCTGTTTGGACTTGGAGCTCTGAGGGTGGTGGTGTGCAGTTTGCTCTCAGTAGTCACCTGTTTGCATCTTTACTCTGCTGTTGTCTGACTTTGACCATACACAGGTAAGCTGCTCACTCTCCTTGCATAGTTTTGCATCTCTCCTAGCTGGTCTTGACTTGTAATTATATGGGCGACCATTTCACTGAAGTAATCTGCTTGCTTCATTTTAATTTACCTAGTCCTGGCTCACATTTCTACTTCCACTTTATTCCAGGGGGGCTACTAGAGCACTGTAGGTACAACTGAGCTGTGTAATTTTTTTCCTCTAGTTAATTAAATGCAGTATGAAGCATTTGTTGTTTATTCTTGTTTAATTGTAAACAATACAGGACATATATTTTTCTAAAACAACATCTGATCAGAGCTGATATAGCTCTTCAGAGCAATGGGAGTATGGTGAGAGTGAGTAAAAGAATACTTGGAGCTCTTGCCACACCAGAGTCTGCCATCTGTAAGATAGTGGCATCGACAGAACTGCCTATGTGTGATACTCAAGCATGCACAGTTTGAGTTGGAGCCGCCATCTTGGGCATGGTGGCTGTCACTTCCACAGTAGCAGAAGAAAAAGTAGAGCACCACCAAGGGGTGTGTTTATGTGGCCCACAGAGGGGAAGGGCTGCTTAAACAGCACCAGTGGACTTTCACAACAGCACTGTGGAGGTACACCAGACGGCGGTCCAGTCACGCGCTTCTGTTCTTGTCTTATCATTCAAGCACTGTGCGGCAGGTGTAAAACCTGGTGATGGTAAGTTTAAATGTTGCTGGATGCCAGTAAACGCAAGGGAAAGGACATTGATATGCAGCCAGTAAGTAAGAGAGAGGAAGAGGGAACACTTATGTGTGGTCTGTCATATATTGTAAGAAGACTGACAGTTAGGAAGTGTTGCTGATGGTTGTGGTGTTTCTTTTGTGCTGCCATGGTGGTGGGGTGGTGAGCAGATTACAATTACACTAAAATGGTGGGTCAGGAGGCTGCTGGGCATTTGAGAGTGGCTTGAAGACAATTGTGGCTGGTCATTGATTTCTGATGTGTTGGAGATTGCAGGGCTGGTGGGCATTCGTAAGCTGTGGTTGGGTTAGGCATATATGCTGACAGAATCTACTGCGATAGCGGAGATCAGTGGCCTACAATTTAGAACATGCGATTACATGACATTAATGTCAATAAACACCAGGAAATGGTGTATTTCAGCACAGTGTAGCTGTCTTTGTTAAATGTTGTGCTTATGGATGATGTACAAACACATCTTTCACTTTTCAAAACTTATGGCACTTCAGGGTGCTGATGTGTTTTTATACTACTAACATGTCTATTGAACATTCTATTTTAAAAATTCCTGGAAAGCACTGATCCTATGTCCTAGATGCTGAAACGTTTCCATTGCCTGTGGTTGTCAATCCTTAATGCATTGGGTTCCAAAGCCTCTCAGCCAACCAGGAAGATTTTTCCATACCAATTTAATAAGGACAAAGTTAAGTATGAAAAAGAATGGCTTGCATTACTTTCAGATATTACAGTTCATAAATGGCTACCATGTGACGTGACCTTGGAATTAAAAAATTATGTGGATGTCTGTTCATATGAGGCATTAACAAACTGAGTTATTAAAAAATTTGACAGTCCAGTTCATGCTACCATATATGGACTACCCAAAATACATAAAAATGTTGCAGATCCACCTGCACGTCCTACAGTGGCATGTACTGGCTCCTTAATGGAGCCACTAGCACAACATGGGGACACTAATATCCATACTTTTGTTACTTTTCCATTTACGCATGTTCAGTATTTACAGAAGAAGGGTTGGATGATGGACCAAAGATAAGGGACAAGAGCATAACTGCACAATCAAAAGAGTAGAAGGCAATGGGACCTGATGGGGTTCACTGTAGGATGCTGAGGGAGCTCAAAGAGGTGCTGGCTACACCTCTGACAGCTCTACTCAACTTACCACTAGAAACAGAGGAGGTTCTGAGGGACTGGAGGAGGGAAGATGTCCCATTTCACAGAAGTGGAAACAGGGAGAAGGCAGGAAATTACAGACCTGTTAGCCTGACTTCCATAGTGGGTGAAGTAGTGGAATCACTATAGAAGGAAAGGATGATTGAATACCTTGTAACCAGTAGATTACAGGATCCAAGGCAACATGGTTTCACTGGGGAGGGGGCTTACCAGACAAACCTGATTGAGTTCTTCAACTAAGTGACTAGGGAAGTGGATCAGGGAGAAGTAGATATGGCCTATCTGGATTTCAGTAAGGCCTTTGACACCATTCAAAATAGAAGACTGATGAACAAGCTAGCCTGTCTGGGAGTGTGTCAGAAAGTAGTAAACTAAGAAGTTGGTTAAGCAACAGGAGTCAGAGGGTGGTGGTAAATGGAGTCCACTCTGAAGAAGGCAAGGTGACCAGCAGGGTGCCTCAGGGGTCAGTACTTGGCCTGGTTCTCTTCAGTGCCTTTACTGGTGACATTGTGGAAGGGCTAGAAGGGAAACTATGCCTCTTTGCAGATGACACAAAACTCTGCAACAGAGTGGACACACCAGAGGGGACAGAAAAAATGAGGGACAATATGAAAAAGTTGGAAGAATGGTCAATGATTTGGTGGTTGGGTTTCAGTGTAGAAAAGTGCAAAATTATGCACTTGGGGCACAGAAACCCAGGGGCTATGTACCAATTGGGAGGGAAAGTACTGGCAACCACCAAACAGGAAAGGGACCTGGCAGGGGGTAATAATTTCTGATGACCTGAAGGTAGGAAGAAGGAGGTAATATTGCCCCTGTACAGATCACTGGTAAGACCCAACTTTGAATACTATGTCCTGTTCTGGAGGCCCGACCTCTGGAATGACATAGACAGTATAGTGTGGAGGCGGTACTAAAGATAGCAACCAAAATGGTACAGGCTGTTCATCAAAAGTCCTACAATGAAAGGCTTAAGAAATTGAATTTGTACTCCCTAGAGGAAAGAAGGGAAAGTAGGGATCTGATAGAAACAAACAAATGCCAAACAGGTATTAATAAGGTACAGGAAGGTATCATTTTCCATATAAAAAGATGCTTGTGGACTAGGGAAGATGCTATGAAGCTGGAGGGGGGAGAGAGTCAGAGGAAATGTGAGAAAATACTTCTTCATGGAGAGGGTGGAGGATGCCTGGAATAGCCTCCAGTGGAAGTGGTGGGAGGCAAAATGGTTACAGGATTCAAGCATGCATGGGACAGATACAAGGTGACCTTTGAAGTAAGGCAAGGGATGGAGACAGCTGGAGATCGAGAAGGGTCTGTGGTGGCACATTAGATAGGAAAAACTAGGCAGACTAAGTGGGCCAAGGGGTCCTTATCTGCCAACAACTTCTGTGTTTTATGTATTAAAGACACTGCCCATATTTTGAAGATAGTGGATGATTTACAAGTAGCTAATGACTGCTTGTTGGTTACATTGGACATAACAGTGTTTTATACAAACATAACCCATAAGGAAGGCATTGAAACTGGCAGGAGTATTTGTATCATTGGTCCGGTTATACCTCGAGACAAATTGAATTACTGTAGTTTTAATTCTCATAGAAAAAGTCCTTCAATTAAACACATTTATATTTAAGGACACATTTTATTTGCAGGTGAAGAGTACAGCCATGGGGGCCTCATTCACACCAAACTATGCTAATATATACATATCACAATGGGAGAAGTATAAGGTATTGTCGTCCCAAAAAAAAAAATCCATTTTATGATAAAATCAAGTTATATAAATGTTTTATTGATGACATATTTCTGTTGTGGAAGGGGTCCCCAAATGAGTTACATGATTTTGTTAGTTATCAGGAAATGATAACTGTTAATTTAAAATTCATAGTAAATATGGAAGAAATGTGATTAATTTTTGGGATTTAACCTTTGAATGATATGGTAAGGGGGAGTTAAAACCAGACTATGTAGAAAATAAATGGACAGGAATGCCATACTTAGGTTAGACAGTTTCCATCCATGTCACACTGTGAAACATATTTCACAAGGACAATTTATGCATTTCAAAAGAAATACCTCTACCCAGAGTTCATTTGAACAAAGGGCAGCTGTTTAAAAGATAGATTTGCCAATAGGGGGATATAACAGGACGTGTATACAGAAGGCAGCAGACAGGGTAAAAACGATGTGGAGAAATGATTGTTGAAAATAAACAGGAACAAGAATAATAATACACCTATCCTGTGCTTTGTCACATCTTCTACCCCCCAGAGCGATCTCCTTAAGGAAGTACTACTTAAAAAGTGGCACATTCTGCAGACTGAACCACGTTTAAAAGATGTTACAGCATATGAGCTCAGAATGGTTTACTATTGAGGCAAGAACATAGCAGAAAGGGTAGCTCACAGTCTACATGTAACAACTAAAAAAAATGGACATACTGTACGGGGGGGGGGGGACATCCCTCTCAGCAGGTATCCATAGGTGTGCCAATTGTACTTTTCCATCATCATCAAGGCTGATAAAATATTTACACATCCTTTCACCGGAAAAGATTTTCAATTGAGAGATGGTAACTGCAAAACTTCTATTGTGATTTTTTGTGGCAGTTTGCAATTGCAAAGCCTGTTATGTTGGTAAGACCAGGAGATCCTTCAAAATGTGAGGCTCATCACAGCCTCCTGGCTTAAATTAGGCTTTTTCATTAGAGCATTTGTTAAAGGAATGACGCCCAGTCCTTGAAATGTATTGTTTGTGTGTGTGTGTGTGGGGGTAAGTTTTAGCATGTTGACTTATTTACTTCTTGCATTTATATGATTAAAAAAAGTTTTTAAAAAGATTGTTTATGTTATTTATGAATAAGGGAGGATTATTTAAGCAATAAGCCACGAGCGGGTGTGGGTTATCAGGAGATTTACCACGGCTGGAGTGTTTTGCCCAAGAGGCACAACTGAGTGGGTAAATCCATGCCAGCCATGGTAAATCCCCTGATAACCCACATCCTCCGAGTGACTTATTGCGATTATACCAAGGTTAATTTTTTTACTGTAATAAAATACAAATATTAAAGAGGTTGATTTGTGTGTTTATTTTTATTGTATTTATTCCTGGGCTGCAGAGGATATATTGGACGTACTCATCAACAGCCATTGGTTATCAGAGGATTTACACCGGTGGTAAACTGCCAATCTGATGATTTCATTGGCTGTTCACTTATGTCTGTGGTATAATCACTTGTTTTTAGTTTTCTGCATTTGAGTGGCTGAGGGTGACATCATGCATAGGGTAACTTAACTGTCTTTGACTGTGTTACTTCAATTGTATTTCCAGTATTTTACTTTATATTGCTGCTCTGCATACACCTGCGATGTGAATGTTTAAATTAATAAGTTTAATATTTTCTATTGCCACATTGCCTACACCTATGATGACTGCTCCTTAAATGAGCATTAGGTAATGATGGCAACACCTTGAGAAAGTGCATGTCAGCATGAAAGACCTCAGTTGTTATGCTGGGAGAGTAAGCTTGTTTTATGAGTTTTATTTATCTCATAAACCATTTCAAACTGAACCATATATATGATTTAGTTTTTCAGATTGGGTAGCCCCACTTCTTGTGTGTGCAGTATCCATTAATATGTTGTGACTCTGAAAGGTCTGTGCAGCTGCCTTTTTTGTTTCTAATTGTGATTGTTTTGGCTTGGCTCAGACCACCAAATTACTGCAAGACTTCTGAGACTATGGCTACTGGAAGTACAGGAGGTACACTCAGTCAGTGTCAGCACTCCCATCTAACTAACTTAGAACCTCCACATAATGTCTTTGTAGAATCCCTATTTTTTTAGAGAGGGTAACATTAATCCCCATCTTGTTGGTGATAATATACAATAACTGAGAACAGAAAGAGATAATCAGATGCAGAATGGGCCAATTGACATTAAAGAGGCATTTATACAGTTTAAAAAGTAGCCTTAAAAGCACACCAGTCATACTGACAAAGGGTAATGCTAACAGTCTGCTTAGAAGTTAATAGAATGTCTAGAGGTTTAAGATTTATTAAGTGGCCCACTTTGGCACTGAATGGAATGAGTTTTTAAACGGATGGCAGAGGCATCTGCTTGAATCAGTGGGATTGATCAGATATATTTTAAAAGATGATGAAAGCATATAAATTAAATAAAAATGGAATTGTTAAAAAAGGGAGATGCGCAAAAGAGTTTGAAACACATCAAGGCTATGGTAAATATAGACAGCAATTAGAAACAACTCTGAAAAAAAAACACAGAATCACTGGGATCAGGATCAACTCCTCCCTGTCGTAATATCCATCTTTGCCACCTTCTGATAATTGATGCAGACTGGTTATTCATTTTTGCAGTCAGAGTTTCCAATTGATATATTGAGATCATGATATTTCTCCAGCCCTGAATTGTTGGAATGTCAGTTGACATCTATTTTTTCGTAATCGATTTTTTTGCCACTAAGATAAGAATACGTAGCAGTGTTCCTGACCATGGGGGGGAGCGATCCAGGTACACCGCCAACAGGACCACCTGTGCCGTTAATTCAGCACTTTCACCTAGGCATTCTGTTATTTCATTATGGAGGGTGATCCAAAAAGGCATCAGTAGTGGGCTGGATTTTAGCAAGGCCTTTGATTTAGTGCCACACAGAAGGTTGCTTAGCAAACTGTGATACCTGTGGGCAGGGGAGAAGCTGGTGCAGTGGGTCATGAACTGGCTATGGGATAGGCAGCAGAGAGTAGTGTTGTGGGGCTAGCGGGGTACCACAAGACTCAGTGCTGGGTCTTGTGTTGTTTGGCATCATTACTGCTGATATCTTGGGATAGCATTAAGAATAAGATCAGCTTTTTGCTAATGACACAAAGTTCAGTGTGGTGATAGACAATGCAGAGGGGTGGCTAGGATTGCAACAGGATCTGGCTAAGCAACCACTGGTCAGACACACGGCAGCTGGGATTCAATGCAAAGAAGTGCAAAGTCATACACTTGGGATACAGAAACCCGAGAAATTGCTGCAGGCTGAGGCGGGTACAGTTATCCACTACAAATGAGGAGAAGGATCTTGGGGCACTTATAACAGGTCAAATGAACCAATCAGCACAGTGCAGGAAGGCAGAAGCAAAAGCTAATAAGATGTTAAGATGTATTGCCAGAGGAATCATATCCAGGAGGAGGGAGGTTGTCCTGCCACTGTACATGTCATTAGTGATACCGCACTTGGAGTACTGCATATAGTTATATGAACATACGAAATTTGCCAGCAGATAAAGTCCTAGAGGTCTATCAAGTCTGCTCGAATGTGCAGCTAGCACCCCTTATTCTGCAGCTGCCCCTCAGTTGTGGCGACCCTACTTAAAGATGTCAAACTACTGGAGGGGGTCAAGTTCAGAGCAACCAGGATGATCCTTGGAATGGAGAACAAACCCTACGAAGAGAGACTGAGTGAGCTCAACATGTACTCCCTGGAGGATAGGAGGGATAGAGGGGATATGATTGAAACCTTCAAATATATGAGAGGCATAAATGAGGTTAGTACAGAGGGGATATTTAGATTAAAGAGAGGGAGAGATACTGGGGAAGGGGGCACAGTCTGTAATTGGAGGGTGGAAGGAAATGAGAAAGCACTGTTTCACAAATCGCTGGGCAGTTTTAAGAGCGGTGGGACAGTGTTAAGGAGAAGGTCAATACTATAAAGGTGGGGTGGGGGGACAGCTGCAGAGTAATAGACTGAGAGCTGCATGCTAGAGTAGAGTTGATAGACCATATGGCCTGTATCTTCGGGCACTTTCATATGTTCGTATTAACTTACAGACAGAGAAAAAAATGTTTTGAAAAATAACTGAATTGTGTACCCACAACTATAATGAATGGATTTCAAACAACAGTAGATTTAAACAAATTCACAATGAAGTTGGACTTGAGAGCACACTTTGATAAAACTAGCCATGCCTTTCCCATACACATTAGTCAAGATGAAACTCTGGGAACATTTAGTGAGAGGGTCTCTAATTAGCAAGATAACAGTCCAGTATTGCATACAAAGCCCACATTTATTCCACCAGCAAATCCTACAGTAGCAATATTGTACAAGGTTCGTGAACAAGATATTCAAAAAAACATTGGTCAGTGGGATAAAGTCATGCTTTAATAACTGTACTTGACAAGAAAGACAAGCCTTGGAAAATTTCAATAAGAACAAAGATATAGTTATTAAAGCAGCAGACAACAGTGGCTCGATAGTTATTAAGGGCAAAAAGTTAAACATGGAAATGAATTCCTTACACAACATTCAGATACTATTTTTTATGAACAGAAACTATGTGATGATTTTGAAATTTAAAAATGATGTGGATTTTTTTTATACAGCATGAGGCATTAATGAATGGGGTTATTGACAAATGTATTTACATTTTTTTAACTGTTGACAATCCAGTTTGGGCTATTATATATGGATTGCCCAAAATACATAAAAATCTACTATATCCTCCTGCTTGCCCTATAGTGAGATGTATTGGCTCCTTAACAGAGCCACTAACACACTATTGGGGGGTTGTAGCATCTAGGGTACCTTAAGCATTAGAAGGAGGGATAGGGCAGATTGAATGGCCATAAGGCCCTTATCTGCCAACAACATTTATGTATAAACACATGTTCAATGTTTTGTTGCTTTTTCACCTTTTTCAGGCACTCACATACTTTAAACATTTTGGAAGAGTTACATGCAGCTGATGAATGCTTGTTGGTTACTTTGGACATAACAATGCTTTATATAAGTTCTGCGGGAGTATTTGGATTTATTGATCCGGTTATAGAAACATAGACTTTGTTGGCAGAAAAGGATCGCCAGGCCCACCCAGTCTGCCCAATATCACTATCTGAAAGCCAGATCTAAGATGTTAACTCTGTTTTCTATTTAATATACTTTATTGAACAGTATATGAACACACAAACACACATTCAACCAACAGCTTCCCTTCCCCAACAAAATAGAGGTAAAGAACCATGTAACATGGGAAACTGTGAAAGAACAACTGCAAGGCCTAGCATATGCGTCAGCTTTAAGTAACAGTGATAAGGCCTAATCAACTAAGCTTATCTAAATCCTATCTACCCCCCAACCCTCCCCATGAGTCCCCGAGCACCAATAAATTCACCGGATGTATAGACAGACGGGGGCTAGACCAGCAGCCTTATTCCTGAATCCTCAGAATACAAGCGCAGGTAGGAAACCCCACCCTTCCACCCAGATTCAGACTGTTCTAAATACAGTTTATAGTATGGAGAAGGGCCAGTAATGGGGCCCATTTCCTACTGAAAGCCTCTTGTTGATTCATTCTCCTACATAGAAACATAGACTTTGATGACAGATAAGGACTGCTTGGCTCACCTAGTCTGCCCATTTCCCTACCTAGAAGATAAGCTGCAGATCCTATTTAACCAACAGCTTATTTCTTCCTAACCCCCACAAAAATTGCTTTATGTCTGTCCCATGCATTCTTGAATTATCCCACTGTTTTAGACCCCACAACCTCCTCAAGAAGGCAGTTCCATGCATCCACCACCCTCTCTGTGAATAAATACTTCCTCACATTGCCCCTGAGCTGCCCCCCTCTATCTTCAAATTGTGTCCCCTTGTTCTTGCACATCTCTTTTTCTGAAAGATATTACCCTCTTGGACTTTGTTAATTCCACTGAGATACTTAAATGTTTCTATCATGTCCCCCTCTACCTCCTTTCTCACAAGGGTATATATATTAAGCTCCTTTAGTCTCTCCTCGTATGGCTTCTCTTGCAGACCCTGCACCATTTTAGTTGCCCTCCTCTGTACTGCCTCCATCCTGTCTATGTCCTTGCAGAGGTGGGGTCTCCAGAACTGGACACAGTACTCCAGATGGGGTCTCACCAACTGTCTGTACAGGGGGATAACAACTTCCTGTTTTCTGCTGGTGATGCCTCTCCCTATACATCCCAGTATCCCCCCAGCCTTCCCTACTGCCTTCTGACATTATGTACAACCTTAAGGTCATCCGATATGATTACCCCAGGTCCCTTTCCATTTTTGTTGTTGATACTTCTCCCCCCCCCATTGTGTAATCTTCCCTTGGGTTTTTGTTTCTCAGGTGCATTATTTTGTACTTCTTTGCATTGAATCCAAGCTGCCATACTTCTGACCATTCCTCCAACCTTGCCAAGTACCTTCCCATCCTTTCCATGCCTCATTGTTTATCAACCCTGTTGCAGATCTTTGTGTCATCTGCAAAGAGGCATACTTTTCCTTCCAGTCCCTTTGCAATATCACTTATAAAGATATTAAAAAGGACTGGACCCAGTACTGAACCCTGTGGTACCCCACTAATAACCCCTCTTTCTTCAGAGTGGACTCCATTTACAATTACTTTCTGTGTCCTGTTGTCCAGCCAGTGTTTGACCCAAGCTACCACCATGGGACCCACTCCCAGGCTGGTTAATTTGACTATTAATCTTTTGTCTGTGACTGTGTCAAATGCCTTGCTAAAGTCTAGGTAGGCCATGTCCACAGCCCCTCCCTGGTCTACTATTTTGGTTACCCAGTCAAATAAATCAATTAGATTCGTCTGACATGACCTTCCCACTATGAACCCATGCTGCTTTGGGTCCTGTGCCCCACTGGCCTCTAGGTACTCAACAGTTCTTTCCTTCAGAAGTGATTCCATCACTTTCCCTACCACAGAGGTCAACCTGACAGGTCTGTAGCTTTCTGCCTCTTTCTTGGTCCCACTTTTGTGAAGGGGAATCACATCTGCCTTCCTCCAGCCCTCAGGTACCACACCATCCTCCCATGATTTGTTAAAAAGGGTAGTCAGTGGTGTCACTAGTTCTCTACTTAATTCTTTTAGAATTCTGGGGGTGAATTCCATCTGGCCCCATTGCTTTGTCCTCCTTCAGTTTTAAGAGTTTTTTCAGAACCCTTTCTTCTATGAAAGGACTGGGATCGACCCCCTATCCAGAGTGCTTCTGTTAATTGGATTAGGCACCTCCCCACCTCCTCTTTTGTGAATACTGAACAGAAGTATTCATTCAGTATCCCTGCTTTTTCACTGTCCCTCTCTGCACACCCACCATCTATTCTATTCAGCCTCACTATCCCTCCCCCTGTCTTTCTAAGCTCACTGATATACCTATAAAAGGTTTTATTCCCCTTCTTAACTGAGTTGGCTATCTTTTCCTCAGTTTGGGCCTTTGCTATTCTGACTACCCTCCCTGCTTCCTTCTGCCTTAACTGGTACAGTTCTCTGCCCTGCTCCTTTTGTGTTTCCTTATACTTCCTAAATGCTATCTTTTTCTCCCTAACCTTCACTGCCACTTCTTTCGAGAACGATAGTGGCTTTTTCTTTCATTTTGATTTATTTGCTTCACGCAAAGGCTTGTTGCCCCTGTGATGGCAGTTTTGATATTTCCCCATTGTTGCTCCACCCCTCCTTCTAATCTGTTTGCTAGTGCTTTTCTAAGGCACTCTCCCATCTTACCAAAGCAATGTGCCACTCCATTTCGAGGACTTGAAGCACTTCTGAGTGCCACTCTCTTAGGGAAGGTCTGGTTTGATCTAACCAGTGTCTTACTATAATTAATGTAGCCACCTGAGATTAGAGACATATAGGCCTTATGACAAGCTAACATTTCTCTGGGAAGGAAACCCAGCAAGCATATCTGTTGGGTAAAGTAAGAATCCAGTCCCAGCATAGGGTCCGGAGCATCCTGAATTGCTTGCCCCAAGGGAGTCACCTGGGCACAGTCCCAGAGAATATGTTTCAATGTTCCTTCAGTGTTCCCTCATCTGATACACCTACCCATCCTATACAATAGTGCGGTAGAGAAATAAAGATGTTAACTCTCTTGATTAACTTTGAGACAAGCTTAACTTGTTTTGACTCTCACTGAAAAAGTCCTTAAATTCGACATATTTATATTTAAGCACCAGTTTTATTTATAGGTGAAGGGTACAGCCATGGGGGCCTCATTCGACCAAACTATGCTAATAGATACATATCGCAATGAGGGAAGTATAATGTATTGTCTGAAAAAAAATCCACTTTATGATAAAATTGATTTATATAAATGTTTTATTGGTGATATCTTTCTGGTGTGGAAGGGGTCTCCAAATGAGTTACATGATTTTGTTAGTTATCTGGAAATGATAAATGTTAATTTAAAATTCACAGTCTAGATGGAAAAAGATGTGATTATTTGTTTTGGATTTAACCATTGAACGAGATAGTAAGGATGAGTTGAAACCTGACTACTTAGAAAGCAAACGGACGGGAATGCAATACTTAGGTCTGAGATCATCCATGTCACACTGTGAAAAATATTAAACAAGGACAATTTATGCATTTAGAAAGAAATATCTCTGTCGGAATTAGAACAAGGGGCAGCTGTTTTAAAAGATAGACTTGTCAATAGGTGGTAACGCATGATATGTATGCAGAAGGCAGAAGATGGGGTAAAAACTAAATTATTTGTTGAAAGCAAATAGGAATAATAGTAATAATAATAATAATAATAATAATAATAATAATAATAATAAGCCTTTTACCCCACAGAGCTATCTCATTAAATAAATACAACTAAATAACTCAACTGGATTTAAACCCTGAACCTGTGGTTTATGAGGCATTAGACCCATACACTACACCACAAAGCTGTGTCACTACTGTTTGGGGAGGACAGCTGCAGAGTAATTAACTAATTGCTGCACACTCAGGCAGGCTCGATAGTCCTTAGGGCCTGTATCTGCTGGCATTTTTCATATATTTGTATGTTCATAAGTACTGGCACATTCTGCAGACTGAGCCACGTTCAAATATAGTGCTGCCTTTTATGTTTGCTTGCATGCATATGCAAGAAACATACTGCCACCATACGAGTTTTCGTAGTTGTGCCACCCCGCATCCAATGCCCTGCTCCTTTTTGCAGGCACAGATGCAGTTGCACTGCACCAATAAATGTCCAAGCTGTCTATGACAGCAGTTCAGATGCAGTGTTGTACAGTTCAAAGTAAAAGACCGCTACAGTTAGCAGTGGTGTAACATGTAGGCAATTTGCATACTGCCTTCAGCAGGCAGCTCGCATACTGCCGTTGGCAGTATGCTAACTGTCTACATGTCAGCACTGCCTCTGAACTGCTGCTATAGACAGCCCCATTTTTTTCTTGGATCCCTGTTGGCTCCTGTGCCCCCCCCAACAAACACCCAAGTAGCTCGCTGGGAGCCCACTACAGCGTACTCATGCTCTCCCCCCACCCCCACACACTGTATGGACTGATCAAGGAAACAACAGTGTCACAGGTCATGAGGTAGACCCCCAAAAACCCTTTGTTAAAAATTTGGTGAAAATATTCCCAAAAATGACTGTTTTATGAGCATGCATTGCGCAGTTCCTATGCATGCTCGTAATTTCGAGAATTTTTAATATTTTCACTCCAGATTTTCAACATTGCCATTTTACCACACCTCCTTATGAACAGTACAGCTGTCATTTTTTACATTTTGGCCAAAATGTGTTTTTGCACATGTAATGCACAATGGCGTGGTTGGTGTGGTTGGTGTGTGAAGTCAATGTTCAGGACAGATTAAGAAAATCACAGTGACACTGTTCATGAGCAAAGGTGCTAAAATGCATATATTGAAAATTTGGTGACGAAAGTCCATAAAATGACAGTGCTACGAGCATGCATCGCACAATTTCCATGCACCCTCTTAGGTTCATGAGTTTTTAATATTTTCAGTCCAGATTTTCAACATTGAAATTTTTCCACACCTCCTTATGAATAGTACAGCTGTCATTTTTCACACCCTGGCCGTAATGTGATTTCTCACTTCCGGCACAGAATAGGGAGGTCGGTCTAGGAAATCAATGTTCATTATAGATTAAGAAAATCACAGTGACAGTGTTCATGAGCGGAGGTCCCAAAATGCCTATGTTGAAAATCTGCTGTAAAGAATCCCAAAACTAATTACATTACAGGTGTATGTTGCACTAATTCTACGCATGCTCGTGATTTCACCAGTTTTTTTTATATTTTCACTCCAGATTTTCAACAATGCCATTTTGACACCTCCTTATGAACAGTACAGTGGTCATTTTTCACATCCTGTTCAAAATCTGTTTTCACACCTGTGGCGCTGTGCAAAATCACCTTTCGCCAAACAAACTAATAGTGTCACTATTCATGTGGTGGGGTTACAAAAAACCCATGTTGAAAACTTGGAGTAAAAATACCAAGAAATGCCCAGGTCCTGAGGAGGAAGAGGCCTTCTTGGGGGAGGAGTGAGGGCGGGACTGAGACCGGGAGCGATGACGGGACTGGCTACGATCCTTGTTGCAGGATTGCTTGTGGGACTTATCCCGGTGCTTGCCCATTTGCCCCAAGGTGTGCAGGACATCCATTTTCTGCTCCAGAAGATGGGCTTTTAGGGCCTTCAGGCATCTAATTCTTATCCTACTCATGAAGCTCTTGCAGATGGTGCAGGCCGCGCTGCTGTGGTCTGGGCCCAGGCAGAAAACACACTTGGTGTGGCCATCCTTTGAAGGGATCTGGCGGCTACAGTCGCACTTATTCCTCTTGGGCCCCAAGGAAGAGACCGACGACAGCAACGACATACGCCGGACTGGAGTCATAAGAACAGTGGCAGTGAAAAATCATTGAATACCTGATGGAGAAGGAATGATTATTAACTTTATAGTCTCTTTTCTTTTCTTTGCTGGGCTGGATAGCCAGAACTTCCCCATTGTGAGCGGGTCACAGCGGGAAAAGAACTGGGGTGGAGTGGGGTCCGCCCTTTTTGTAATGTGACTGATGTCGGGGAGGAGCTGAAGTCAGGGGGCAGTCCCTACTGGGTACTGCTAACTAAGAATTTTTCTGGTGGGTCCTAAGGCTGGCGGCATTAGTCCTAATGGTTATAGCCTACTGCAAGAGATCCCACTTGAAGTAAGATCAAGGAATTATTTGTATGTTCCTCAGGCAATGCAAAAAAGCAATTTGAATTGATTGTGGCCATAGAAGAGCCTTACAAAGACTAAAATAGGTGACTGTTATTAAATTACATTGAACAGAATTGTATAAAAGTGGCTGTAAATTTGTTACATGTGATGTTTATAAACATACCTAAATGAATTTGAAATTAGATCTGAACAAGTTCGGAGAATTGGAGAGAGTGGTTAAACATTGACATTGGTATTATTTATTATAAATTTGTCTTTACTCTTAGACAGCATAGGTTGATACATGGTGGAAGGAACTAGAAGGGGGACAGGATCAGATCTACAGTACAGTAGCTTCTTGTTTTTACATTGTTTCTTGTGGATTCTACTTGGTAGAAGGTTATTTCTTTTCTTTCTTACTACTAAGGGGCTAGGGGGTATTGTTTGGGGCTGCTGGAATTTTGAAGCCTGTTTTGGTAGCTATAAGTGGGCTCATTTGTTTGATTCGCTGTGTGGCAGGCTGCATTTGTAGAGGCCTATTTCTTCTGTTTTAAAACATAATTGGTGTGATTTAACTGGGTCTGTTTCTTTGAATTGGAGACCTGTATCTTTTAATTCCAAGCCTATTCTGATGTGTTGTTGGTGAAGCTGTTTGAATTGGAGTCCTGTTTCTTTGGGTAGCAAACCTATTTTGCGGGTTTTGAGTAGAATTGTGATTCATTGTTGCTGGCTTCACTAGCTGCAAATTTTAGTGCAGAGTCGGGGAAGGGTGCTAATGGTCTGGCCAGGTCTCACTCAGTTAGGGAGGCAGAGCTGAATCAGGTGTGGAGTCAGTGCTTTGGCTTCTCAGAAGGAACTAGAAGGGGGACAGGATCAGATCTGCAGTACAGTAGCTTCTTGTTTTTACATTGTTTCTTGTGGATTCTACTTGGTAGAAGGTTATTTCTTTTCTTTCTTACTACTAAGGGGCTAGCAGGGTATTGTTTGGGCTGTTGGAATTTTGAAGCCTGTATTGGTAGCTATAAATGGGCTAATTTGTTTGATTCACTGTGTGGCAGGCTGCATTTGTAGAGGCCTATTTCTTTTGTTTTAAAACATAATTGGTGTGATTTAACTGGGTCTGTTTCTTTGAATTGGAGACCTATATCTTCTAATTCCAAGCCTATTTTGATTTGTTGTTGGTGAAGCTGTTTGAATTGGAGTCCTGTTTCTTTGGGTAGCAAACCTATGTTAGGGGCTTTGAGTAGAATTGTGATTCATTGTTGCTGGCTTCACTAGCTGCAGAGTTTTAGTGCAGAGTGGGGAAGGTTGCTAATGGTCTGACCAGAGGCCCCAGCTACCTGATTGTTTCTGGAAGACTTGGACTGGTCCCAGCCCCAAACCCCTCACCCCGCCCACCCCATATCCATTATTTCCTTTATACCAGGGGTTCTGACATCACTTCCTCAAACGAGCAAAGGATATGCACCTGTCATAGCAGAAGCAGACATCCAGGAAAGGAACAGCAGCAAGTGAAGAGGTGACTGCTATCTCAGTGGAAGGGAAGTAAATGCAAATCTGAAGCTTTCATTATTACTTCTTTTCATTGATATTGCATTGGGGAAAGGAGGAGTAGTAGTTTGCAGAAGGTTGTGCAATGGCTACTTAAAGTCTCTTTTTGAGTGTGGATAGGAAGGATATGAATATAAAAAGCAGTTGCTCAATATATCTAAACGTATGCAACAAAGGAGGTAAGGGAAATAAAGAAAATGTTTTGCACTGATGGTGGAGAGGGGAGACTTGGGGGAGTGTTTGGTATCCTGTATCTGGAAGGGTGGTGGGTCACTGGTGGGCAACAACAGCAATGGGTAGGGTGGTAGGCTGAAACAACTGCGTTGCACCAATCTTTCTAATAATTGCCTGGAGTGTGGGAGGATGTTTAGTGTGCAACCACACAGAAAAACTTAGAAAGGAGATTGAGGGTCTGCAGGAGGAACTAAGACAGGCAAGGCAGATTGGGGGTGGGTTTAGCCCAATACTGGAGGGAGGAAGAAGGGGAGATGAGGGAGGGTAATTTAAGCCAACAGTGGTGAGAAGAGGATCAGAAGAAGGGAAGCAGAGACAAAGGGGCCCAGGTCAGGAAGAACGATTGCCAGGGAAACCAGGTCAGGAGACAAAAGACAAATGGAAGGAGGAGATAGGGACTTGTGAGGGGAGTCAAGAAGTGGCAAAAGTCATGGAGTGGAAAGGAGAGAACAGGTTACTATGAAGAGAGAGGGAGCGGGCATTTGTGAAGGGTCTTCAGAAAATAGTTGTGCACTGCTAGAGAGGAAGAAGGTGGAGGAGGGAATGATGAAATTAGAGGAGTAATTGATAAATGCCTGGACCAAACTGGAGCGGGGGAAGTTCTGCTGGAGAATTGCAACAGGGTAAAAGGGGGAAATAATGTGCAGAAGGAAGAAGAGGAGCTGGAAATGAGAGAGGGAGGTGAATGGAAGCAAGCAGGGAGTAAGAGGGGTGGAATCTTAGTGCTGGGGGACTCAATACTAAGAGGAGTCAGGTGGGGTAGCAAGGGAGAGAGGCATAGTTGCATTTGGGTGGAGGCCATGCCAGGAATGACAGCGGAAAGGGTGGGACAGTCTGTTCTGAAATATGCTAGAAGGGGTAGGGACAAGCCTCATTTAATTATACATCTTGGGACAAACGTCCTGGCTGGCAAGACAGTAGATATAGTCCAGAGGAGGTTTGAGGAACTAGCACAATTATGTGAGGGGGCAGAAAGTTCGGTAACTTTTTCAGAGGTACTTCTGGTGCCAAAGGCAAGCAAAACAAGAAAGCTGAGAATAGAGGAATTTAACGGATGGCTAAGAACCTGGTGTTGTGCTAAAGGATATGGGCTGTTGGGGGTGGGAGGGACCTGGAGGACAGTAGTCTCTATGCCAAGGACAGACTACACTTGAGTGAGGAGGGAAAGAAAGTGTTGAAACAGAGGATGGAGGAGTACATAGAGGAAGTTGGGAATTTAAACTAGGAGTGTGGGGTGGCAGTTGGGGAATAGATATGCAGAGACCACAGGTTGGGAAACCATATGAACTTAGCCCCCATAACAGTGACAAAGGACAAATGGCAATTACTATTGGTGATGCTAGGAAAGGAGGGCAGGATGGGAGGCGGGGGAAGAGGGTAGAAGGTGGTTACCCTTAATGCTAGGAGTCTTTGGAGGAAAACTGCGACTTACAGGTTCTCATGGCAGAGGTAGAGGTGGACATTGCAGCCATCACAGAAACATGGGCCACCCAATACAATGACTGGGACCTGTCTGTACCAGGGTACAGGTTATTTCGTAGGGACAGGGTGATTGGGAAAGGAGGGGGGTGGCACTATATGTGAAGGAAGGACTGAAGTGTGTAAGGGAGGAAGGGGAGGAGGGTAGTACAGAGTCACTTAGGATGCAAATCCTGGATTCTAAGAATATGATTCTTAGAATGGGAGTGGTGTACAGGCCACCATCTCAGACAGAGGAGTTAGACAGGGAACTAGCGGGACAGATCAGGAGGACCTGCGAGAAGGGTAGTGTGGTGATTGTGGGGGACTTCAACTTGCCAGGAGTGGACTGGAGCACCCCAACAACCAGGAACAGGAGGGAGCAGGTACTGCTGGATGCCTTCCAGGACAGCTTCCTGCTGCAAATGGTCAGTGAACCAACCAGGTTAGGGAATACCCTTGACCGTGTGCTGGCAAATGGGGACCTTGTGAGAGAACTTACAGTGAAGGAACCACTGTCAGGGAGTGACCACCACTCAGTATTGCTCACATTGGATGTGGGCAAGGAAGGAGTGGAATCTAGCACAAGAGTGCTGGACTTCAGGAGGGCTGACTTTGGGAGGATGAGGGAAGTGGTAAAAGGGTACCTGGCCAGAATTCAATCTAGAATGGACACTAACCAGAGGTGGGAGCTCATAAAGCTGGGGATAGTAGAGGCAACCAAAACTTGCTGCAAAGCCCAGAGCAAGAAGGCTAAGGCAAAGAAACCAAGCTGGTTGAGCAAGGAGGTCATGGAAAAGGTAGGGAGGAAAAGAGCTGCCTTTAGGAAGTACAAGAAAACAGGGAGGAGTACTTGACAGAATCGAAGGAGGTGACAAGGGCAGTAAGGGTAGCCAAAGCATCTACAGAACTCAGGTTGGCACAAGGCATGAAGAAGGGGGAGAAGGACTTCTTTAAGTACATCAGGGAGAAAAGGAGCTGTAAGGACCACATAGTAAGGATTAGGAAGGAGGGGGTTGGGTAGAAGCAGAGGTGCGATAAGGCAGAAGCACTAAATGAGTACTTCTGCTCAGTATTTACTAAAGAGAAGGGGGGGGGTGACACCCAAGGTGGGAGAAATGGCAGAAGTGGGGGGAGGGAGTGGTGACAGATGGAGAAATAATGGAGGGCAGAGTTCGAGAGGGTTTGAAGGCACTGAGGGTGGACAAGGCGCCAGGCCCAGATGGCATCCACCCCAGGGTACTGAAGGAACTGGCAGAGGTCCTTGCAGGACCTTTGGCAGACCTATTTAATGCCTCATTACATTTAGGGTGTGTACCTCAGGACTGGAGGATGGCTTATGTGGTGCCCCTCCACAAGAGTGGCCCCAAGGATGAACCGGGAAACTACAGACCAGTAAGCCTCATATCCATCGTGGGTAAGCTAATGGAGACTATCCTGAAGGAGAGGCTGGTGGCCAAAGGACTACAGGACAGCAGACAGCATGGCTTCATATGTGGCAGATCCTGCCAAACCAACCTGGTTGAGTTCTATGACTGGGTAACTAGGCAGCTGGACAGGGGCCATGCAGTGGATGTCCTGTGTCTGGACTTCAGTAAGGCATTCGACTCGGTGCCGCATGGAAGGCTGGGAAGGAAGTTAGTAGGCACAGGGGTGGGTGCAAAGCTGGTGAGATGGGTAGGAAACTGGCTTCAGGGAAGGCAACAGAGGGTGGTGGTGGGTGGGGAGCCTCACACCCAAGGGCAGTGACGAGCAGTGTTCCACAGGGCTCGGTGTTGGGACCAGTGTTGTTTGGGATATTCATTGCAGACATATCATGGGACATCAAGAGCAAGATCAGTCTGTTTGCTGATGATACTAAGGTAGGTGCAGTGGTGGATGACCTGGGGAGATGGCAGGGGTTGCAGGATGATCTGGCAAAGCTTGAAACCTGGTCAGACACCTGGCAACTGGGGTTTAATGCCAAAAAGTGCAAGGTGCTGCATTTTGGGATGAAGAACCCAAGGAGGAGTTACCAGCTAGGGGGAGTGCAGCTAGCCCAGACAGAAGAGGAGGAGGATCTGGGTGTGCTCATTACAGGATCAATGAACAACTCAGCACAATGTAGGAAGACAGCTGCAAAGGCCAACAAAATGCTGGGTTGTATTGCAAGGGGTATATCCTCGAGGAGGGAGGAGGTGATTCTGCCACTGTATAGGTCATTAGTTAGACCACACTTGGAGTACTGCGTGCAGTACTGGCACCCGTATCTGAAGAGGGACATTAAGTTACTGGAGGGGGTGCAGCGCAGGGCAATAAAGATGATCAAGGGGCTGGGGGACTTATACGAGAGGAGGTTGAAGGAGTTGAACATGTACTCACTGGAGGAGAGGAGGGACAGGGGTGACATGATTGAAATCTTTAAATACATGAAAGGAATAAACAAGATGGGTACAGAGGGGCTGTTCAAAGTAAGGGAGGGGAGGGCCACCAGGGGCCATGATATGAGACTGGAGGGAGGAAGGTTCAGGAGGGAGATGAGGAGACACTTTTTTACAGAGAGGGTTTTGGCTGGGTGGAATGCGTTACCTGCAGAAGTGGTATGCCATAGAACAGTGGACTGCTTCAAAAGGGGATGGGACAGGACAAGGGGGAGGGTTAATGAAGGGGAAGGGTGGAAGGAAGGGGCAGCTGCAGAATAAGGGGTGCTAGCTGCACATTCGAGCAGACTTGATAGACCTCTAGGCCTTTATCTGCTGGCAAATTTTGTATGTTCGTATGTTCATGGTCAGTGAGATGAGGTGTAAGCCATGATGGTGAAAGTTGAAACTAGTTTAACACAGGAATGAATATCGGTATAATGAGACAAAGGTATCAAAACAAAATGAGCAGAATTATGGATTTTGCTTTAGGATTCAAATGGTGGTGTTAAATGAAAATTAGAAAATATCTTGTTTTAAAATGTCTTTATTTATTCCAGTATAAATGGTAAAATATTATTGTTTTTACTTTCACGTAACAGTTCCCCAAAAGAAGCCAGAGGCTAGCAAAACATTGGGACATGCTTTAAAATAATTCAAATAAAATGAAATAAATGGGACTGGTCTTAGTGTATGGTTTATTACCAGAGCTGGTGCATCTATGAGCTATCGAAGATTCTACATGCCAAGGCACCGTCTCCGCACTTGAAATAATTTGAGACCATTTGGCAGATTTCCAAAGGGGACCTTTGTGTTTTGAGCAAGCAAACATTCGGCATTGACAGATGCGTTGACAAATGCATGTTAAAATTTACAGTTAAAGACGACCAGCTGGAAACCAGAACGAGGAGATGATAATGGAAGGAATGTTGGCCAGGAACTGACTGTGAGGGAATGATTACTGGTGGAAGACTTTTTGTGCTGGAGAATGTGATCTGCAGCGTTCTTGTGCAACACAGTTGGCAGTGGAGCCATGGAGCCGTGGAGCTCTGAGTTTACAGCCGCTGTGCAAGACCTGTCTGGGCTGTAGACTTCACTGTGGGGCTGGGCTGGTCCTTGGAATATAGTGTTTGGCTGTGGAAATGTGGAATTTTGGTTGTTTGCCTGCATCAAGTCCTGGCAGACAGAACATTACAGGGCTGTTTGTCCGAATTTTATCTACTGGCATTTCTGACCAGCGAAATTGGCTCCTGTTGTGAGCCTACTGTGTCGCCTATGTGGGACTCATTGGAGGATTGTGGCCAGTTGAACACCTATGGCCTTTGTGTCTGCTGCAGTGATGGTTATTCTGTGCACTCCCTCTTGGGCAACTTTAGCTCCCTGCAAGTACTTTTCTACTTTTCTATCATTTCCATAGAGTGGTGGTGGGAGCTGCATTCTGCTGGGGGTAACTGAGATTACTGTGCTACAGTTAGTTGCCTAATTTATAGACTGCGAGAAGAAAGTGATTAAAACATTTATTGTACCAAGTTCCACTCATTTCTGGTTTCAAACTCTATTTTTAGCAGTCATGAGAACGCTGCTGTGATCAGTCTTTATCGAATTCTGGACATATGTGGTTGCCTTTAAGGGACAACCTAAATTGTCAGGGGGATTCCCTAGGGGAAAGGCACAAGGGGGAAGGACTGACTGGGGGGGTAGTAAGGTAGGCTCAGGTTGGGAGGAGCAGGGTATTGATGTCATCCCTCGATTACAAATATGACAAGGCAGGGGCAGCAGGAAGGATTGGACTGGGGTAGAGGGGGGTGGCTGGAGGGGGTATTTAAGGGCCAGCAGAGCTAAGATTCTCCCTCTTTTTTCGGGTACCTGAATTTAGCACAGCTCAGCACTTTGACTGGCAAGAGAGCTGATTTTTCTGTGGTGGTAAGGTAGCATTGGGGGCAGTGGTAGGCCTGGCCACATGGTTGGGAGTTGGGACATTGGGGCCCTGAGGTCCTGCATGGGCCAGAAGACAATAGCGGGGGGGTAGGGGAGAATAGGTTGCTGGTGGAGGCTAAGTATGGCTGAGCAGGTAGACGATAGGCAGCATTAATAAATAAATAAATAAGTGGTACCTGTGAGATTAGCAGGAATAGCTGTTGGTCATGGTAGCCAGGTAAACAGAGGAGGCATTGCTTTGGAGGGATCCGGACAGCTGTGTTGGTTTGCCTTGGGGAGTTCGGGTAGTTGAGGGGGTAGGTGATACAGTTCGAGTTTTACTTTTGCTGGTGGGATGGCCACCGGGACCTGGGCATCCAATTGTTTCTGCTTTTCTATGGTGAGCTTCTGCAATAAGTTGTCAGCGAGGTGACCCCAGCTTGTTAGTTGTATCCTCCAGTCGGTTAGGCTCGTGGGTTGGAGACTGGTGGGCAATTTGGAAATGGGCTGGCTATGAGGCGACCCCTGCTCACTGGGTCTGGGTCTTCTGGCTGCTTGGGTAGGAGTTTGTGGAGGGATAATGGGAAAAATTGTCCAATGCTGGGAGCTGCATCCGGACACAGAAGCAGCGCCGCAGTGGCCTCAACGTGCAGCTGGAAGATGTGTCAGCAGCGGGGAGACGGGCGTTGTGCCTGTGGGTGGGTATATCCAGCATGGAGGCACTAAAAAAGAAAAGGGTAGTGGGTGCCCAACTAGGGACACCATTATAATTTTGGTGTTTTGTTTTGGAGCGGGATAAGTGAGCTGAGGTAGGCCACAGGCATCGAGCTAGGGGACTCAGCAGGCCACGCGCATGCACAGTGGTGAGGATGAGCTAGGCGCATGCGCGGTTGGAGGGAGGGCACCATTTTGGTAGTCCCAGGCCTCTGGAAGGAATTTGGGGGCACAAGGGTGAGCTTTGCATGAGCTGAGAGGCCATCAAGCAATGGGAGTGGGGGGGGGATTAGTGCTCCCATGGCTCCCAGCATACGCGAGACAACAAAAAAGTGGCACCTCCAAACTTACAAGACAGGAAACAGGCTACTTGTATATTTATAATTTATATCCAATACTTATTATAGTTTGCTATGGTAATTGTGTATTAGCTTCCATTTCTTTGTATTTCAATTTTTTTTTATGGGAGATGAAAACCATGGGGTGTTGCACATTTATATGGTCAAGACTGCCTCGGCAGTGCATGGCAGGGTAGGAAGCAGTGAAGCCTGGCCACTCAGGTAAGCAGCTGAGGAGATGGTCATGCATGTGTAGTGCACTGATGAGTGGTGCACATGTCCGGCATGCAGGGGACCATTTTGGTAGTTCAGCAGCACTTACATCCCCTGTGGCAGCACTTACATCCCCTGTGGCTGTTCATGAACTGCAGGGGCTCATTTGTATGAGGATGTTCGAGGGAAGGTTGGCATCCTAGGCAATCCTAAAGCAGGACTGTGCATCCTTGGGGCTGTGTAGGGGGTTGTTTGGATACAGTCTGGTGGTGGTAGAGACTAGGGAGGCCATAGTGAGGCCTGGCCAAAGAGAGAAGCGGCACATATATAGAAGGCCGCACATGCACAGGAGCATCAAGGGGTAGCGCACATATGCGGCACATAGTGTGCCAGGTAAGGCAGCTGCAGTTTGAAACAGCTTGCGGTGCACAGTTTGGAGGGAATAAAGGAGCAGGTATATATATATATACATGTATAAAATAATAATAATAAACAAACAGCAAAATATAATGGAAATAAAATATTCAGAATGGATAACACATCAAACAGTACAGATGAAGGCAAGGGGAAGGGAATTTTTGGAAGGATGGTTAAGGAGTGTTAAGGTCATTGCAAGGTCAAAGGGAAACTGGTTCAACTAGGAGAGTAAATAACCATGGGTTTGTTTATATATCCCCCAAGTATTCACTTATCAGAATGGCAGGAATGGCAGGAAATGGAGGAATCATAAGTGTCCAGATGATGGAGCAGGCGGCGGAAATGATGCTGAAGGTCAATGAGATGCTGCAGATGGCTCGGAGAAGAGAGAGGCAGAAGAACAGGCCGCAAGGGCAGAATCCAAAAAGATGCTGGGAAAAAGCCTGATGGAGAAGGTGAGCAAGTTGAGAGAAGCAGCAAAGCAGAAGGAAGCAACGAAAGCTTTGGGAAAAAGGAAAACACCAGCTTGGGGTTCTGGGAAGAGCCCAGCAGATAAAAGGACACCATGGGAATTGCCAGAACAGGGGAAGGCTGAGGAACCAGATGGCAAAGAGGGCACGAGTGGTAAGGACAAGGCAGATCAGAACCCAAAGGGGGATCTGACTGAGTATTTAGCAGGTATGCTGGGAGATCTGGGGAAGATGTATATAGAGAAAATGGAAAGGGCACTAGAAGAACTGAAGGCAGCCAGGGAACACAACAACCACAGCGGGCAATGTCGGGATACCGGCCATGACACTGGGGGATCATGTACCATTAACTATTAAAGAAAAGATACGGCAAAGGTGAGTACATGAATATGTTTGCATTAGTAGACAAAGAGAAGGCAAAGAGGTATGAGCAGAAAGAAACGGTGGGGAAATCTGAGATGGCAGTGGCATTAGCAATAACGGGAAATAGGGCGATAAGTGACAAGGGAAAAAATATCGAAACATGGTAGGCGGGGTTTTCCATATTCAGCACCATCCTCCTTGAAAGGAAGCCAAAGTTGGCTATTTCTCTCCTTACCTATACCGCCGTGATAAAGGACGCCTATAAGGCAAAGTTGGGATTGGGGTGGCTGAGATACGACGAAGCTTTCAGGCAGAGGATGGCAATGTGGAACTTGAGGTGGGATTCCACTCATTCTGAATTATGGGTTAGAAGTCTGCCAACTTATGGGGGTGGGGGGGCAAGAGAAGGGAGGCGCAAGGAGGAAGCAGCCAATGGGTGAAAACATGCTGGGGGTTCAACAAGGCGTCGTGTTCTTGGATCAATTGTAAGTTCAGACATGCCAGATCAAAGTGTGAAGGGCAGCATCCGGTGATGCGTTACAGAGTAGTGGGGGAAGGAGTAAGCAGTCAAGGGGGTAGCGGACAGCTTTTTCAAGGATCAAGGGAGGGGTTACCAAAATGGGAGAGGAAGGGGATTCCAAGGGAGAGAGGTGTATGGTTCAGGCGGCACCAAGATATAATGAGAGAGGGTCAGGCAAAGGGGGATGGGGTTAGCTAGGACTCCAATCAAGGTGGGAGCGATTAGGAATGGACAAAAGGGTACCCAGATATTAGGGCGGGTAGGATGCTAGTAGAAGGGTTTCAGAGTGGTTTTAATTTGGAGTATCAAGTGGTGAGAAGGAGCATGAGAGCTAAGAACCTGGCCTCAATGAAAGGGAAAGCGGATATAGTGAAAAGGAAAATAAAGAAGGAAGCGGACATCGGAACGTTAGAGGGTCCGTTTGAGAACCCACCATTTCCAAATTTGTGGGTGACTCCATTGGTGTTAGTGCCAAAGAAGCAACAGGGGGAGTTTAGGCTAATCCATCACCTGTCATATCCAGAAGGGGCATCAGTGAATGATCATATCCCTGGGGAATGTAGTGCAGTTTCATACGCAACACTGGAGCAAGCAGTAGAGTTGATTAGAGCAAAGGAAGGGGCATGGCTAGCAAAGACTGACATCAAGTTGGCTTTTCGGTTGCTACCAGTCAGGCAGGAAAATTGGGACCTGTTGAGATTTTGGTTCCAAGGGTTCTTTTATTTTGACAAGGCAATGCCCTTGGGCTGTTTCACAGTGTGTGTTAAGTTTGAGGCATTTAGCACTTGGATGCAATGGGCATTTGGGAAGAGATACGGGCAGAAGGCGGTGGTATACTACTTAGATAATTTCCTGTTGGTAGGAGAGAGCCAGACGCAGATGAAGACAGTGCTCCTGGAATTTGAAGACATGTGCAGGAAGGTAGGGCTACCACAAGCAGGTGGTAAGACTGAGGGACCAGTGAGGAAGCTCGGATACCTGGGTATCGAGGTGGATACACAGAAACAAGTTTTCAGTTTGCCCCAACAGAAAGTGGCCAGACTTAAGGAATTACTGCAGGAAGTCAGGAAGCAGAGGCAGGTCCCACTGGGACAACTCCTGGGGCACTTGAATTTCACTTGCGGGGCAGTGACCCCAGGTAGGGTTTTTACCAGGAGGTTAGCCAGGGCAACCGGGGGGGCTAAACTGCCCCACCATTAGGTGGAAATATCACAGGGGCTAAGGCAGGATCTGGAGGTTTGGCAGCAGTTCTTAGTAGACTACAATGGGGTCACGTTCTGGCAGGATGAGTGGCTAGGGAATAACAATCTGGAGCTCTACATGGATGCATCTGGGTCGACTGGCATGGGGGCATATTTTAAGGGGATGTGGATGGCTGAGGCATGGCCAGAGTCATGGAGAGAGAGAGGGGGTTGTTGAGGGACACAACACTGCTGGAAATTTTTTCCCATATTGGTAGCAGTGCTAACATGGGGGGAGCACCTACAGAACAAGAAGATAATGCTTTGGTGTGATAATAGAGCAGTGGGAGAGGTTATCAACCAGCGAGGGGGTCAGTTGGTGTCAGCAAACAGGGTTTTAAGGCAACTTGTGCTGTGGGGGCTAAGGTTAAACATGTCATTTAGAGCAAAACATATCGAGGGGGCAAAAAATGACATAGCTGACAGCCTTTCCCATTTACAGCTGGACAGGTTCAGGTCAGTGGCACCACAAGCAGCTGCACAAAGAACGCAGTTAACAGAGCAAGCATGGGAAATTGGCTGGAAAGAGCCCGACTGCTATATAGGAACTCCTGATTTGCCAACACACTAAAGGCACACGAAGAGGTGTGGGGGGCATTGCAGGAGTTCCAGGAGCAGGAGGGGTTCAAGGTAAATGAGCCAGTTTCACAGGACCAGATAACAAAATACATGATACAAAAGTGGGATGCAGGAGTGGCTAGCGGGACAGTGGGGTTCCAGTTAGCAGGGATTAGATAGGCTTGCAGCATGAAAGGATGGGCAGAGTCGAATAAGTTTAAAGTGGTACGGCGCATGTTGATGGGGTGGCAGCGGTTAAAAGGGGGAAGTGGATTTGAGGAAAACTGTGTCAGGGGAAAAACTCGAAGAGCTAGTAGGGGCCCTGGGTCAGATATGTACATCAGACTTTGAGGCTTGCTTATTTAAGTCCATCTTTACAGTAACGGCTAAAGGCGCATTCAGGGTCAGTGAGGTAGTGACTGGCAACAAAAAGGATTAGTCATGAGGGTTGTCGGGAGAAGAACTGCACTGGGAAGAATAGAGGGTAACAATTTGGCTGAGGCATTCTAAGACAGATCAGATAGGAATAGGGGTGGAGATTGTACTGGGACGACAAGAAAAGAAAGCAAGATGCCCAGTTGCCTCTTTTTTGGAATACAAAGGGAGGAGGCCAAAGGGCAGCCGACAATTTTCATACACGGGGTGGCAAACCGATTATATGCTTTCAAGTAACGGGAGTTCTGAAAAAGGGCATGGCACACCTGGGAGAGAACCCACAGAGTTATTCCTCGCATTCATTTCGGATTGGAGCCACTTCAATGCTGGCAGATGAAGGAGATCAGAAGATATTAAGAAAGCCGGAAGGTGGAAGTCGAACTGCTATAAAAGATATGTGAGATAACTGCTATGACATGTCTGTTTCTGTCTCCCACAGGTCAGAGAAGGAGCAGGCGGGTGTAGATCATTGGGCATTCCTATGTTTATTGGGCAAAGAAGTGGGCAGCCATCCATCCAGGAGGAAAACAGCTAGGGCAAAACCCAGACAAAGTAAGAGTCTATTGGAGAGGGGTCTGGGGTATAAGATGGGCATAGATCATGCTTACCTTGGAGGAGCTGAAGTTAAAATGGCCACAACCAGATCTGCTGGTGATACACTTGGGGGGAAATGATTTAGGAGATCGACCTTGTTTTTTTTTTATGTGAAGACATGTTAAGGGATTTAGGTGCAATACAACAGGGTTAGCCGCAGGCGAAGCTAGCTTGGTCTGAAATAGTACCTAGGATGGTTTGGTGGCAGGCCAGGAACACAAAAGGGGTGAAAAAGCTAGGAAGAGTTAACAGGCAGGTGGCAGCATGGTTAAAAGGCGTCGAAGGAACATGCATAGCACTCAACGAAATTTCAGTTACTAACAACTGGGGTTTACAGGCAGGATGGAGTGCACCTTTTGACAATGGGCATATTGTCATACATGCTACAGTTGGGGATAGCATAGAAATTTGGGAAAAAGAAGGAGGGCGGGGGAAGCCCATCATTCCATCGACTAAGCTAGAGATGGGCTAGTGGAACTTTTTGGAAAATAAAATGGGGGTTGGAAAGGGGAGGCAGGTAAGATCCACGGGTTGGGCTCAGGAACCCAGATATGAAGGCAGATGAAAAAGGAGGGGGACAATAAGGAAGTTAACCAAAATAGGGGGGGCCGGTTGCCATTTCTACACCCGGACCCAAGTAGGCTTCAGCAGTGGGGAAAGGAGAAGGGATATTGGGCTTTTCAGGCGTCCGGACACCGAGAAGATGACGGAGAAGCAGAAACAGTTCAAGAAAAAGGGGAAGAAGGGGGTATCGGGTTTTACAAGCGTCCAGACCCCAAGAAGATCACAGGAGAAGCAGAGACATTTATAAAAGACAATTGGAACTGATGTGATTGTACAGAATATTAACTGTTGGACTTGATAATGTGGGGAATGAATGAAGCAATGTTGTAAATATGTAAAATTTAAAATATGACCAAAGAAAAATGATGTTGATGTATAGAAATAAATTAATTGTGAGTCAAACACCCACTAAGAAGTTGTCTGTGAGTTATTCCTTGGGGAATCTCCCTCTAACAAATGCAGTTGCCCTTAAGGGACAACCTAAATTGTCAGGGGATTTCGTAGGGAAAAAGCACAAGGTGGCTGGACTGGCTGGGGGGTAGGGTAGGCTCAGGAGGAGGGGGAGAAGTAGGAAGTTAGGCTCAGGTGGGAGGAGGGGTCGTGATGTCATCACTCGATGACAGATATTTAGTTTTTTTTTTTTTTTGTTGACCGGGTAAGTGCACTAGACAAATCCTGCCTATTTTCAGGCACGACCAGCCTGGGGCGAGAGATACAGATGAATGCCGGCTGACCTTGAACTAGATTAAGCTGTGGTATGATATTTTAGTGAATGAGGAAATTTGCCAGGACAATGGGGAAATTCCTTACTTTTCGAGAAGTGCCATGGGATCTTTAACATCCATCTGAACTACCACCAATCCAGGCATATGGGACCTTGGTTTAATGTCTCATGCGAAAGACGGCACCTCAGAAGTGCAGCACCCCTCTCATGCTGCACTACAGTGTCAGTACTGGGATATTAACCCAAGTGCCAGATGTGGGAACTGAACCCACAGCCCTCTGATCTCCCGGCCTCAGTGCTGAGTGTGCCACCTACTGAGCCACTGAGGAGGGGGCAACAAGAAGGATTGGATGGGGGAGAGGGAGGCTGGAGGAGGTATTTAAGGGCCAGCAGAGCTAAGGTTCCCCCTCTTTTTCTGGGACCTTAATTTAGCACCCACCAACCAGCCCATTAGGTTGGACACCAGGGAGTAAGGATACAGGGGTAGACATGAGAAGCAAGGAGCTGGGTCATCGCAAAAGGGTGACGGGAGAAGGGGAGGCAAGCCCTGGTTGACACCAGGTTGGCAGAATGGACCAATGGGAGTCAAAGTACAGTGAGAGGCCGAAATTACATAAAAGAAGGCAGACATTACATAAAAAGGGTTGCCGCAAGAGGGCAACAGGTCGAAGGAGAAAAATGGACTCTGAATGTTTTTGAGAGGGAGGGGATCTTTTTTTGGAAAATAAAATAGGGGTGGTGGTGGTGGAAAGGGGGTAAGATCCACGGGTCAGGCTCAGGCACCCGGACATGGAGGCAGATGAAAAAGGAAGGGCACAATAAGCAATTAACCAAAATGGGGGGTGCTGGTTGCCGTTTCGATACCCGGACCTAAGTAGGTTTCAGCATTGGGGAAAGAAGAGGTATCAGGCTTTTCAAGCATCCGGACCCCAAGAAGACAACAGAAAAGCAGAGACAGTTCAAGAAAAAGGGGAAGAAGGAATGATAGACTTTAGCAAGGCATTTGACACAGTCCTGCACAAAAGATTAATATACACATTAGCCAGCCTGGGAATGGGTCCCAAGATGGTAGCCTGAGTAAAAAATTGGCTGGAGAACAGGACACAGAGGGTAATAGTAAATAGAGTCTGCTCTGAAGAAAGGGGGATTACTAGTGGGGTACAGCAGGGTTCAGTTCTAGGACTGGTCCTCTTCAATGTTTTTATATGTGACATTGCAGAGGGACTGGAAGGAAAAGTATGCCTCTTTGCAGATGACACAAAGATCTGCAAAAGGGTTGATACACAAGGTGGGGTGGAAAGGATGAGAAGGGACTTGGCAAGGCTGGAGGAATGTTCAAATGTATGGCAGCTTAGATTCAATGCTAAGAAGTGCAAAGTAATGCACCTGGGAAACAAAAACCAAGGGGAAGAGTACACTATGAGGGGTGAGAAACTAACAACAACAAAAACTGGAATGGGACCTGGGGGTAGTCATATCAAATGACCTAAAGGTGGGTATGCAATGTGAGAGGGCAGTAAGGAGGGCTGGGGGATACTGAGATGTATAGGAAGGGGCATCACCAGTAGAAAACAGGAAGTTGTGATCCCTCTGTACAGACAGCTGGTGAGACCCCATCTGGAGTACTGCATTCAGTTCTGGAGACCCAATCACTGCAAGGACATAGACAGGATGGGGGCAGTCCAGAGGAGGGCAACTAAAATGGTGCAGGGTCTGCACCCGAAGACATATGAAGAGAGACTTAAGGAGCTTAATATGTATACCCTCGAGAAAAGGAGGGACAGGAGGGACATGATAGAATCTTTCAAGTACCTCAAGGGAATCAACAAAGTCCAAGAGGGTAGCATCTTTCAGAAAGAGATGTGCAAGAACAAGGGGGTACAATTTGAAGATAGAAGAAGGATGGCTGAGAGGTAACGTGAGGAAATATTTTTCATGGAGAGGGTTGTGGATGCATGGAACAGCCTTCCGGAGGAGGCTGTGGAGTCAAGAACAGTGGGGGAATTCAAGAATGCATGGGACAGACATAAGGCAATTCAAGGGGTTGGGGGTAGGAGGAAGTAGGATGTTGGTTAACTAGGACTTGCAGCTTATCCATTAGGTAGGGAAATGAGCAGACCGGGTGGGCCAAGTGGTCCTCAGCTGCTGTCAAATTCTATGTTACTGTGTTTCTAGGTGTATCGGGCTTTACAAGTGTCCGGACTCTGAGAAGATGACAGGAGAAACAGACATTTATGAAAGACAGTTGGAACTTTTGTGATTGTACAGAATATTAACTATTGGACTTAATAATTGATAACGTGGGGAAGGGATGAAGCAATGTTGTAAATATGTAAACTTTAAAATGTGGCCAAAGTAAAGAAAAATGATGCTGATGTATAGAAATAAATTAATTGCCAGTTGAGCACCCACTAAGAAGTTGTGTGTGCGTTATTGCCTGGAGAATCTCCCTCTGGCAATAGTTTTGATTTGGGTCTTTTCCATCTATGACTGTTTTAAACATTTGTCCTCTAAAGTTTGCAAATAAGGATTCCCCTATAAATTTTTAAGTTATATATTTTAAATTTGATGTTTTGGTTGGTGGGGGGTTTGTTGAGACGGGGTGGTGTGAGGGACTGTAGGAAGTGTTTGATTGTTGGTATGAATGCAATTAAAGTTATAAGCCATGTATTATAGTGTGTGAATGATAAATGCATGGGTAGGGATGTAGATTATATAGAGGATAATGGATGGGCAACAGTGAACAACAACACAGTTGTTCACTTCGAGAGGTTGTCATGACAACCTAGAAAACCTCGAGAGCGAAGTTGGCATGAAACCTTGAGAAGTGAATGACTGTGTTGTTTACTGCTTCCCAACCACTGTCTTTTATAGTGTATGGACAAAAGTAAAGCAGTAACGGCACTTACTGAGAGTTGAAAATGTACTCCTGTGCCTTTGATGAACTGCGATTGCTCATTTTAAATGCTCGCCACAGACACTTAGTCGTGCATCATAAGCGTGGTCAAATCTGTTGTACCATCGATGTGACATAATCACGATGGTACAACAACATCGCTACATCACATCAATGGTACAACACTAGGGAATGTTAGATTTTTAATGAATACAGCATTTTAACATACACTACATAGAGGTTTGCATATAGAAACATAGACTTTGACAGCAGATAAGGACTGCTTGGCCCACCCAGTCTGCCCATTTCCCTACCTAATGGATAAGCTGCAGATCCTAGTTATTTTTTTATTTTTTTTATTTTTCATCTTTATCCCTCCTTACTGCCTCCGGTGCCCCCTCCTTCCGTCCGCTCATGTTCCCCCGGTACCTACCTTCAGGGATCTGCCCCTAGAGTGCCCAACCTCCTCTCCTTTGCACATTGGGATCTGTCCTATCGGTGGTCCGGGTGGACTTAGGGCGGACTTCATCGAGGGCTGCCGGAGGGTATTTCCGTTTTTCTCCCTGACATCCCGCTCCCCAGGGCCTTGCACTAGGGGCGTCGTCCCGAGGTCTAGCGATGCTTAACCACGCGAGACCCTCATCATGCCGAGACATCCCCTCCCGACTCCGACAAAGCGGGCCGCCTCCACTTTTCCCTCTGGCTGGTGCTTCCACCGCTATGGAGGAGTGCAGCGCGCACGCGCCTGTAGCCTGACCCTGAGGGAGGATAGCATCCGCTGGGACGCTCAATCCTCCCTCCCGGCCGAGCCCCAACGCACCGAGTCCGCTCTCAACCCGGTCGCCAGCATGGTACGAGGTGTGGCGTCTAGCGCCTCAACCCTCAGCGCCACCGGGCCAGCTGCAGATCCTAGTTAATCAGCAGCCTACTTCTTTCTACCCCCACCCCCTAGAATTGCATTATGACTGTCCCATGCATGCTTGAATTCAACCACTGTTTTTGACTACACAACCTCCTCCAGAAGGCCGTTCCATGCATCCACAACCCTCTCTGTGAAAAAATACTTCCTTACATTACCTCTGAGCCGCCTCACCTCTATCTTCAAATTGTGCCCCCTTGTTCTTGCACACTTCTTTTTTTGAAAGATGCTACCCTCTTGGACTTTGTTGATTCCCTTGAGGTACTTTAAAATTTCTATCATGTCTCCCCTCTCCCTCCTTTTCTTGAAGCTATACAAATTAAGCTCCTTTAGCCTCTCTTCATATGTCTTCCGGTGCAGACCCTGCACCATTTTAGTTGCCCTCCTCTGGACAGCTTCCATCGTGTCTATGTCCTTGCAGAGACTGGGTCTCCAGAACTGCACACAGTACTCCAGATGGGGTCTCACCAGCTGTCTGTACAAAGGGATAACAACTTCCTGTTTTCTACTGGTGATGCCTCTCTCTATGCATCCCAGTATCCCCCGAGCCCTCCTTACTGCCCTCTCACATTGCTTTCCCACCTTTAAGTCATCTGATATGACTACCCCTTTCCATTTTTGTTGTTGTTAGTATCTCACCCCCCAATTGTGTACTCTTCCCCTGAGGTTTTGTTTCCCAGGTGCATTACCTTGCACTTCTTAGCACTGAATCTAAGCCACCATACATTTGACCATTCCTCTAACCTTGCCAAGTCCCTTCTCATCCTTTCCACCCCACCTTGTGCATCAACTCTGTTGCAGATACGTGTGTCTTCTGCAAAGGGACATACTTTTCCTTCCAGTCCCTCTGCAATGTCGCTTATAAAGACATTGAAGAGGACCGGTCCTAATATTGACCCCTGCGGTACCCCACTAGTAACCCCCCTTTCTTCAGAGTGGACTCCATTTACTATTACCCTCTGTGTCCTATTCTCCAGCCAGTTCTTTACCCAGGCTATCATCTTGGGACCCACTCCCAGGCTGGCTAACTTGTATATTGATCTTTTGTGTGGGACGGTGTCAAATGCCTTGCTAAAGTCTAGGTAGGCCATGTCCACAGCCCCTCCCTGGTCTACTACTTTGGTCACCCAGTCAAAGAAATCTATTAGATTCGTCTGGCATGACCTTCCCGCTGTGAATCCATGCTGCCTTGGGTTCTGTGCTCCTCTGACCTCTAGGTGCTTGACAATTCTTTCCTTCAGAAGTGATTCCATCATTTTCCCTATCACTGAGGTTAAACTAACAGGTCTGTAGTTTCCTGCTTCTGCCCTGTTCCCACTTTTGTGAAGGGGAATCACATCTGCCCTCCTCCAGTCCTCAGGTACCACCCCATCCTCCCATGATTTGTCAAAGAGGGTAGTCAGTGGTGTCGCTAGTTCTACCCTTAGTTCTTTTAGAATTCTGGGATGAATCCCATCAAGCCCCATTGCTTTGTCCACCTTCAGTTTTAAGAGTTCTTTCAGAACCTTTTCTTCTGTAAATGGGCTGGTATCAACTTCTGTATCCAGAGTGTTTGTATTGTTTGTTTTAGGTATCTCCCCCTCTTCATTTGTAATTACTGAGCAAAAATATTTGTTTAGTATCCCTGCCTTTCACCGTCACCTCTGCCCCTCCTTTAATTAACCTCACTATTCCTCCCTTGGTCTTCCTTCGCTCCTGATGTACCTAAAAGGTTTTATCCCCCTTCTTAACTGAGTTGGCTATCTTTTCCTCGGTTCGGGCCTTTGCTGTTCTGACTGCCTTCCCAGCTTCCTTTTGCTTTAACTGATACAGTTCTCTGTCCTGCTCCTTCCGTGATTCCTTGTACTTTCTGAATGATTTCTTTTTCTCTTGAACCTTCACTGCCACCTTCTTTGAGAAGCATAGTGGTTTCTTACATTGTTTTGTTTTGTTTGTTTGCTTCACACAAAGACTTGTTACGTCTGTGATGGAAGTTTTTTTTATTCCCCATTGTTCTTCCACCCCTCCTTCCTGCCCATTTGCTAGTGCATTCCTTAGGCACTCACCCATTTTGGCAAAGTCAGCCCTCCTAAAGTCCAGTACTTTTGCCTTTGTATGGCTTGACTCAATTGCTGTGTTTATTGTGAACCATACTGCTCAATGGTAGCTAGTTCCCAGATGACTACCCACTTCTACATCTGTGATCCTCTCTCCATCTCCATTTGAGAGAACCAGGTCTAAGATTACTCACTCTCGACTGGGTTCCAATACTAGTTGTCTAAGGCATGCCCCCTGTAGGGCATCTAGAATGACCCCACTCTTAGAAGTGGCTGCTGCAACTGCACTCCAGTTAACATCTGGCATATTCAGATCACCCATCAGCAATATCTCCCCTTTTTGTGCCATTCTAAGTATACTTCCTGTTGGGGGATTCTATGATCAGGGGTATCAAATGGGATAGGGAGGGGGAAGCCCGGCCAATTAGAACAAAATGCTTTCCTGGACTAATGGTGCACAGGGCCAAGCACGAGGTATATCAGCTGGCAAAGGATTGTGGGGGTTCCCCGGACATACTGGTCCACCTGGGTACAAATGACATTGAGGGAAATAGTGAGCTAGAGATACAGGCAAGGTTCAGGGAGCTTGCCAGGGTCTGTCATGACATAGGGTGCATTATTTCCTTCTCAGAAATCCTGCCAGTGCCAAGGGCTAGTGAGGAACACAAAAGGAAGATTTGGGAGATAAACCAGTGGCTCAGGGAGTGGTGTGAGGCCAGAGGGTATGGGTTGATGGGGGATTGGGGAGAGACCTGGGAGGATAAGGAGCTGTATGCTAGAGATAGGCTCCATCTCAATTTGGAGGGAAGGGGAATCCTTAAATTGAAAATAGAGGGGTTCATTGGTGAAAAGTGGGGTTTAAACTTGTGAAGGGGAAGGGATGGGAGAAAAGGCTGTCGAGGGGGATCTGATAAAGTAGGGACTCTGTCTCCACCCCCCTGGGGAGCTGGAGGAATGCAGGAAAAGGCTGACTGGTAAAGTGCAGACCAGGGGAAAATGGAATCCCCATGGGAACACGAGCAGAGGAAATGGAAGTATAGGGAAAGGGTGGAAGGTAGTCCTGCTAAATGCCAGGAGCTTGGGCAATAAAATGCCTGAGCTCCAGGCGATGCTAACTGAGGGAGCGGTGGATGTGGCAGTGGTCACTGAGACCTGGGCCACCACAGGACACGACTGGGACCTGAACCTGGAGGGTTACAATATGTTCAGGAAGGACAGTGGGGAGGGAAGGGGAGGAGGGGTAGCAATAATAGTCAAAAACTGCATTGGCATAGGGGGAGTAGAGGAAGCGGAGGGAACTGTGGAGGCGATTTGGGTCACCTTGATAACTAGAGGGGTGCAAGAGAGTAAAAATAGGAGTGGTGTATAGACCCCCTGTGCTGGCGGAGGAGCTGGAGGAAAGTCTGGTGGCAGATGTTGGGAGACACTGCAGATTGGGCAGGGGAAGGGTGGTGGTGGTGTTGGGGGACTTAAACATGCCAGGAACAGATTGGGAGACTATGACATCCTCGGTGGCCAGGGAACAGAGATTGTTGGATGTCTTTTAAGACGCGTTCCTAACTCAGCAGGTGGGGGAACCAACCAGGGAGGTGCAGGTCCTGGATGTGGTCTTGGCAGACAGTGACCAGATTGGGGGTCTGGAGGTAAGGGACCTGTTGGCGGGGAGTGAACATGCTACGGTCTGGTTCTGCCGGGACCTAGGAGGGGTAGAAGGCTGCACAAAGACGGAGGTAACTGACTTCAGGGGGGTGGATTTTAAGGAAATGGGAAGGATTCTTAAGGAGCATTTGGATGTGATTGGGTCAGACAAGGATGCTGACAGTAGGTGGGAAATAATCAGGAGAGGGGTGCAGGATGCTACCAGCACCTGTGCCAGGGTAAGACGAAAATGTGGTAGGGCTGGAAAACCCTGCTGGTGGACCAAGGAGGTCCAGGAGGTGGTGCGGGGAAAGAAGGCAGCCTATAGCCAACTCAAGTGCTCAAGGAGTGATAGGGATCGAGGGGAGTATGAACTGATGGCTAGAAGGGCCACTAGGGTGGTGAGGGCGGCTAAGGCAAGAAGGAGCAGAACCTGGCCAGGGAAATTAGGAGAGGGAACAAGGGGTTCTTTAGAGACATTGGGGAAAAATGAAGGATGAAGGAGCAGATTAGCAGGATTAAAACAGGGGAAAGAAAGGCACAAGACCCAGGGGAGCAAGCTGAGATACTAAATGAGTACTTCACCTCAGTTTTCACAAAGGAAAATGGGGGTGCTGCATCATACATGGGAGGAGACAGTGATACTGAGGAGGGAGGGACCCTTATTGATCAGCAGGTCTGGGGAGAGGGGGAGGCATCACTGGCAGGAGTGGGGAAGGCTAAGCAGGGAGAAGAGGTAGCGGAGGTGGAAATCACAGCAGAGAGAGTGAGGGAAGCCCTCAGTTCCCTTAAGACCGAGAAAGCACCGGGGCCAGATAAATTACATCCCAGAGTGCTGAAGGAACTTGCGGATGTCCTGGCGAAACCCCTGGCAGAGCTTTTCACCATCTCTCTGAGGACAGGGTGGGTGCCCCAGGACTGGAAGGTGGTGCATATAGTGCCTATCCGCAAGTGGGATCAAGGGAGATGGCAGGGAACTACAGGGCTGTCAACCTGACATCGGTGGTGGGCAAGGTGCTGGAAGGCATTGTCAAGGAGAGGCTAGGGGGGACCTGGAAAAGTCAGGGTGCCTGAATGATAGACAGCATGGATTCGTCCCAGGGAAATCGTGTCAGACAAACCTTGTGGAATTCTATGACTAGGTGACGAGTGCCTTGGACCTGGGAAGACCAGTGGACGTCCTCTTTCTAGACTTCAACAAGGCATTTGACTCTTTTCCTCATGAGGGCCTGTTGGATAAGCTGGGAGGAATGGGGGTGGGAACCAGATGATCAGATGGACAGACAATTGGCTCCAGGACTGGACCCAGAGGATCGTAGTTGGCGGGATAGTCTCATCCCCAAGGAGGGTCATTAGTGGGGTCCCACAGGGATCAGTCCTTGGGCCCCTTTTGTTCAATGCCTACGTCTCTGACATAAGGACAGGTATCAGGAGTGAGATGAGTCTCTTTGCAAATTACTCAAAACTGGGGGCGGTGGTGGATGGGGAGGGTGGCCCTACAGGGGGACCTGGAGGCTCTGGAAAGATGGTCTAGAAAGTGGAAGCTAAGGTTCAACACAGGGAAATGCAAAGCACTGCACCTGGGGGCCAGAAACCCGGGGCCAAGTGTACATCCGGGGGAGGGGGAAATGCTACAAGTCTTGATGGCTGAGAGGGACCTGGGGGTGGTGGTGGATGTCAAGATGAACAACTTGGAGACTTGTAGGAGGGCAGCAGCCAAGGCCAACATGATGCTGGGATGCATCGCTAGGGGGATCACCTCCAGAAGGAAGGAAGTGATACTCCCTCTGTATAACTGCTTGGTGAGGACACATCTCGAGTACTGTGTGCAATTTTGGAGGCCACACTTAAAGAGGGACATTAAACTCCTGGAGAGGGTCCAGAGGAGGGAAGCCAAAATTATTTGGGGCTTGGGGGACAAGACCTATGGGGAGAGGCTCGAAGAGCTAAATATGTACACACTGGAAGAGAGAAGGGACTGGGGGGACAAGATAGAGGTCTTCAGCTACATGAAGGGGGAAAATAGGGGAGGAGCAGTCAGGGTGCTTCGAAGGAAGGAGGAGGGGGCAACTAGGGGCATGGGTAGAAGCTAGAGGGGGGAAGATTCAGGGGAGAAAGGAGGAAGTGCTACTTCACTGAGAGGGTGGTGGAGCCATGGAATGTGCTGCCTAGGGGGCTGGTGAAGGCAGAGACGGTGGAGGGGTTCAAGAGGGGGCAGGACAGGTATAGGGGAAGGGTTCTGGAAGCAAAATCCAGTGCAGCGAGAATATCCGGAACTGGGAAGGGAGAAGCCAGAGAAGGTGGGGGGGGGGCAGCAGGGTCAACTCCCAGGGTGGGGGCTGACCAAATGAGCAGACACGAAAGACCGTTAGGGCTATTCTGCTGGCATTTTAGTACGTTAATAATTCTGCATTGTATAAATAGTAGTGTGCCTGAATGTCCTGAAAGGACGAAATGCCAGTACCCAGAAAGAACTGGTAGATATAATGAACTGACCATCTTTCCCATATTCTGTGCCCATGGTTGAGCTGAATGGGGTTAAAAGCCTCTAGATGTGCTATAGGGCACAGGAGTGGAAGAAAAGGGGTGAAGTGCAGTGTTTTCCAGATGGACTGCCAAACTTTCAATTGCTGCCAAAGCCCATGGGTTCAGGCTCTGTAGTCAGTCAGGGGGTCTTCCTCAGTGATACATGGCCTAGATAAATGTATGGTTAGGAAACAGAGCATGCTTCTGTCCAACCAGGCAGCGTATGTCCTCAACAAATGGTGGGCGAGACCAAAACTCATATTAGCTGCCCAACAGTAGAGTTTTAGGTTGAGGAGGGACAGTCTTCTGTACTTTTTTGTCAGAGAAAGTTTGGCATTTTTATGTGGGAGCGCCGGTCTGCCTATATATAAATGGCAATATTTCTTTATTTCATTCTTTCCAGCAATTCATAGACAGCACCAAGGGAGCATTTTGGAAAAGATACAGTGCTCTGCGCAGCATAATCATATGTATCACATCTATCTGACTAGTAAGGGAGAGCAGTAGTGTACTCCATTTACTGAGGTCACTAGACAAGGCATGGGAAAAATGGAGTGTAATTGTCCTGGTAAGCTGTCAAGGGACAGTGGGGCACATAAATTCTGAAATACTTTAATTTTAGCAACTCCCAACAGAATGGATATGACTTCGGATGGCTAGGGAGGGAACATAGTTAAAACACAATGGGCTGGATATTCAAACTGTGCTATTTTGTGGCGCAAGCCCTTGCACTGCACAAAATAGTTGCGCAGGGGTGTGGCCGGGGCAATATTCAAAGGAGTTGCGCTGTTGAGCAACTCCTTTGAATATCGCCCCCCCAGCCACAGCCACTGTGCATGACGAGTGGAACCTGGCGCCACCGTAGTGGTCAGAGTGGAGCATCTGGTGCTGCGGTGGCTGCTAAAGTACCATTGCGCCATGTAAATTTCTCATTTTCAAAAGGTGACATGCAAATGGGGCTATAACCATGAAGGCGAGGGGGACCATTTGCATCTATTTATGGCCCATTTGCATGCCATTAGCATGAGGCCGCCGATCCCGAGGACTTGCGCCTGGCGCCTGCCAGGCAGCAGTCGTCGAGGTTGATGCCTGCAGCCCAGTGCGGGCAAAAAGTAAAACAAATCCCCTACCCCCGACTGGCCCGATCACGGGCAAAAGCACTCAATCCCCCCTCCTGACTGGCCCGATTGCGGGTATAAGCTTAAATAACTTCCACTAGCCCGATCTAGGCATAATTGTAAAATACCCCCCACTAGCCCGATCGCGGGCTGCAAATGTGGAAACACCCCAAGAACAGACCCTGGTGGTCAGTGGACGCTAAGCCCGGTGCGGGCTGTAAAATGTGAAACACCCCAAGACCATATCCTGGTGATCTAGTGTCCCCCACCCACCCATCCACCCGCAGTCCCCACCCTGCTCCCCGGCAGCGGTGGGCGGCAGCATCCCACCGCCTGTCGCCCCACCGCCCGACTGAGACTGCCTGGTAGGGCTGCACGCCCATTAGTGCAGAGCAAGAGCCAATGGTCGTGCAGCCCATACCGTACAAGGCAGTCCAGATATGTGAATGAATTTATTTGTGTGGGACTGTATCAAATGCCTTGCTAAAATCTAGGTAGGCCATGTCCACAGTCCCTCCCTGGTCTACTACTTTGGTCACCCAGTCAAAGAAATCTATTAAATTCGTCTGACACAACCTTCCCATCGTGAATCCATGCTGCCTTGGGTCCTGTGCCCTACTGGCTTCTAGGTACTCAACAATTCTTTCCTTCAGAAGTGATTCCATCATTTTCCCTACCACTGAGGTCAAACTAACTGGTCTGTAGTTTCCTGCCTCTGTCCTGCTCCCACTTTTGTGAAGAGGAATCACATCTGCCCTCCTCCAGTCCTCAGGTACCACCCCATCCTCCCATGATTTGTTAAAGAGAGTAGTCAGCGGTGTCACTAGTTCTACCCTTAGTTCTTTTAGAATTCTTGGGTGAATCCATCAGGCCCCATTGCTTTGTCCACCTTCAATTTTATTAGTTCTTTCAGAACCCTTTCTTCTGTAAATGGACTGGTATCGACCCCGTCTTCAGCGTGTTTCTCTTGTTTGGTTTAGGTAACTCCCCCTCCTCTTCCTTTGTGAATACTGAGCAGAAATATTCGTTCAGTATCCCTGCTTTTTCACTGTCACCCTCTACCCACATTCCCTCCCCTTTATTAAGCTTCAGTATCCCTCCTTTGGTCTTTCTTCACTCCCTAATGTACCTATAAAAGGTCTTATCCCCCTTCTTAACAGAATTGGCTATCCTTTCCTCGGTTTGGGCCTTTGCTATTCTGACTGCCTTCCCAGCCTCTTTCTGCTTTAACTGATAAAGTTCTCTGTCCTGCTCCTTCTGTGTTTCCTTATATTTCCTGAATGCTGAATTTAAACCTGGGGGAATATACAGTATATGTTTATAAGATTTCATGTACCAAGTCCAAGTGACCAGCTGGGTCAATCCAGACCTGGCTCTCCAGAAACTGCATATGCCCAGGTCACTAAGGTTACAACTCCTTGTCTGTGCTCTCCTTTATAAGAGAAGGACTATTCCATACTGAATCCAAGCTTCAGCAGCTTGGTATGTTCAGATGTGGTTAGATGCAACTCCTCTAGGAAAACCAGATCTGGCTTATTTCTCTTAAGCCAACGTTTTTGCTCGCTTAACCAGGTTGGTCAGGCCATTCACATTCCACAAGCAAAGATGTACAGACATTGCATTCATTTGAACCAATGAGCATTAGGTGAAGAAATTTACCTGTTCTACCCTCACAGACAGCCCCCAGCCACACACACCCATCATTAACACTTTACAGACAAGACCTTTTTCAGACTAAATTGACACCAAGAACTTGACAGGACCAAAACTGGGGTGGAATTCCTCTACCCCAAGTGAGATGGGGAAGTCAGAGATTTGAAAACTGAAGGGATTTTAAACTGGGGTTAAAGGGGCTCTCTATGGGGAGAGACATCTTAAAGGGATGGATAAGAATCATAATCCAACCAAGCAACCAGAAACAGGGTAGTTGCAACTATGCCAAAAACCTGGCTTCGAAGGCAGGGTGGTTTGGGTTTGAACCCTGGTGGCTGGCATAGCCAACCTGGAGGGTGACTGTCTCAAGATAGGACCTCCAGTCAAAGTGGCGTGAAGGGAAATGGGTTTAGGCCTAGATCTGTGACCATGTCTGGGGTGCAGGAGACATGGAGAATTTGTATTTCTCGCACCACAAAAAAGGATACAGTAACACACAGGGTTGCTGGCGCTCATAGAAGGGATGGGCCCCATCCACCCATCCACCCACGCCAGGAGCTATTCTGGAACACCCCAAGTACCTCTTCCATTTGCTATGGGGCATGGGTAAACATAGAAACATAGAATTTGATGGCAGTTAAGGACCGCTTGGCCCACCTAGTCTGCCCATTTCCCTACCTAATGGATAAGCTGAAGATCCTAGTTAACCAACAGGTAACCTGGCAGGCAAGGTAAGCATAGTGAGCTCCACCACTCCATAACCCTCGGGGGGGGGGGTCCTAATCTGCCTCCAGTTGGCCACAAGGAAATGCCTATGTCTAATGGGTACACTAAAATCACAGGAAATGCAACCACCTATGAACAACTCAGTGCTTCCTCTCCAAAACAGAACTTTTCAAACCAAATAAATAGACAGTTGCCTAACCAATGCCATTCCACCCAATAGAGGGCCTTCGGATGCACCTAGATGCAACATGGTAGGTGCAGGCATGAACAAGCAGCTAGCAAAGAGAAGGAAGGGTACTATTTGTTCCCCTACACCTGATACTGCACTTTCAGTCTAAACTGCAGCAGTTTCAGGGAGTGGGGTAGTCTCCTCATGGGCTTCATTGCTGCCTCCCACAACAAACTGTCTAAGACTTAGTAGCATTTCTGCTCAAGATGTCAAGAGTCAGTTGATCAAGCATCGGGTGTCTGTCCGTGCACTGGTGGCAGACCGGCTGCCCAACTGAATGTCTTCGGTTTACCCCAAAAGGGGACCTCCCGCATCAGAGACCAGCCTACGAGCAACTGTGTTGAGATAGGCGCCCACAGATAGGGTGCAAAAAGCTCAAGGTTAGTGACTCAGCATGGGTACCACCCCAGGGTGCCCAATCCCCCGTCGGCTTCACCGTCCCCTCCAAGCTGCCTGGTGCCACGTTGGGAGCCCACCCCAGCGTGGCAAAAGTCCATCCTTGCATGTGAATAAAAAAAATAAAAAAAACTGAAATAAAAAAACCTTTCATCGTTGATTCTTTTGCCCCGTCCCCAAACCCGCACCCACCCTGTGCGTACCCACCTCCCCACACCCCCACCTCAACCCATACTTACCTCCGGAGCCCAGGGTGATGCTCTTCGGTGGACCGGGAACACTCTGCACTCTTCAAAGCCGACCGTGAACTGAAGAAATGCCAGTAAGCTGTATAATGACATAAATGGATTTTTTTCAACTTTAGTGCATATCTCAGCCATTTCTGGGAATATTTTCACCAAATTTTCAAAATGGGGTTTTTGGGGCCCCACCTCATGAACTGTGACACTTATTTTGTTAATCGGTCCCGAAAGGTGGTTCCGCAGTCACTGCATGGAACCACCTTCTGAATAATTAACAAAATATATAATGTCTGATTCATGTAAACTAAAACCCTGTGTTAAAATTGGAGAAATTCTAAAAACTAACTGGTTTCTGAGCATGCTTTGCGCAGTTCCTACACACACACTCATAACTTCAGCATGTTTAATATTTTTATTCCAGATTATCAGTATTACCATTTTACTATACCTCCTTATGAACAGTACAACTGTCTTTTCACATCTCACCGAAATGTGTTTTACACATATAGCGCACAGTGGCTGATCGGTGTCTTGAAAATCAATGTTCGGACAGATTAATAAAATCACAGTGATACTGTTCATGAGCAGAGGTCTTGAACTGGCTATGTTGAAAATTTGGTGACAAATGCCCATAAAATGACTGTGTTACGAGCGTGCATTGTGTCAGATATGGCAAAAAAAAGGAAAAAAATTAAGGGTAAAAATGTGCCTCAGAGTTGCCGCAGAAATTGAAGTTGAGTGCCGCAGAAGTTCTATGGCAAATGAGAACCCTGCCGCAGAACTTTGCTCCAATGTGCCACAGAAAAATCAGGGCCTTGCACATAGTGTCCACCGAGGGACTAGAAACAGACCTGAGTAAAGTTGAGGCCTTGACCACCTGGCCACAGCCCCCAAATTTAAAAGAGCTGCAAAGATTCCTGGGATTCTGTGGCTACTATCGCCGGTTCATCAAGAACTATTCAACAGTGATTCGTCCTCTACTTAACCTTACTCAAGGTTACCCTTCTACTAACAAAAAATATAAGAGGTTGGCTTTCCCTGAGGCTGAGAGAGTGTATTTCCATCCCAATTAAGTTTTGGGGGCACGATGGACACCTGATTGTGAAGCTGCTTTTCATGAGATTATATACCAGCTCACTCATGCTCCTGTCCTTGCATATGCAGATCCAGCAAAACCTTATGTCCTACACACTGATGCTAGCCTGCAAGGTTTGGGGGCTGTGTTGTACCAACAGCACGAGAATGGCCTGAGACCAGTGACCTTTGCTAGCAGAAGTCTGACCCCATCCGAAAATAATTATCCTGTGCATAAGTTAGAGTTCCTAGCTTTGAAGTGGGCCATTGTTGACCAATTCCATGAGTACTTGTATGGGGCTAAGATACTAGTAAAAACTGATAATAATCCTTTGACCTATGTGCAGACTTCAGCCAAGTTGGATGCTACTGGCCATAGGTGGCTTTCTGCATTATCTACATATGATTATGCTGTTGAATACAGAGCAGGTCTGAACCACGTAGATGCTGATGCTCTCTCCCAGAGGCCTGTTTCCCGCAATGACTGGGTCAGACTATCAGAACCTGATATTCAAGCACTCTGCCAGAAGTTTGACAGGGAGGAACAAATGTCCACGGATGCAGTGGACTGTCTGGTGGATTGTTTGAGGCCCTCTGAGAATTGCATACCTGCTGCTTATTGCCACTTTTCTGCATTAGATATTGGTGCATTGCCTCAGCTCGACAATGACAGTCTTCAGTGGAATCAATCCCGAGATCCTATGAAAAAATATGCTCTAGAAGCCCTCTACGCAGGGAAAGAAGTGTCCAAGTTGCACTCAACTGATTCGAGAACTGCAGTGTTATACAAGGAAGGTCCTAAGCCGAAACTGATTAATTGACTGCTGTACAGAGAAACAGTAGACTGGGGAGCCAAATAGACAAGTAACAGTTGGTCTTGCCCATTGCTTTCAGAGACTTAGTATTAAGGTCTTTACACAACCATATGGAGCACCTTGGTATAGACAGAACACTTGACTTGGTGAGGTCCAGATTCTATTGGCCTAAAATGGGGACTGATGTTGAGCAACACATTCGAACCTGTAGTCGCTGCTTATAGAGGAAAGCTTTGCCCCAGAGGGCTGCCCCCCTTGTTAACATCACCACCTGCACCCCCATGGAGCTGGTTTGTATTGACTTTCTGAGTTTGGAGCTGAATCAAAGAAATATTAGTAATGTGCTGGTGGTCACTGACCATTTTGCAAGGTATGCCCAAGCCTTCCCCACCAAGGACCAGAAGGCATCCACTGTGGCAAAGGTACTAGTAGAAAACTTTTTTATTCACTATGGGGCTCCGCAAATAATCCACTCTGATCAAGGGAGAGACTTTGAGAGTCGTTTGATCAAAGAGATGCTTTCTCTGTGGGGACTGCGAAAGTCCAGAACCTCCCCTTCAAACAACATTAAGTCTTGCTGTATTCTGACAATTGCAGTTAGGTCCTGCCTTTCAACTGCCCTGGAGAACATAGGGTTAACTTTTCTATGCCTGGCATAGAATGTCATCTTGAGCTCGGTTGAAGCCTCTGCCTGTTGTTATTCGAACTGCAACCATCAGATTCTTTTCTCCACCTCACTGAACAGTCGCTCCGGAGATTTCTCCTGCTGCTCGGTTCAAAGTTGGTTGAAGTGTCGGTTTTCTTCCGAATTGTTGTTTCCGCATAGTCGGTTCAAGTCTCTGTCTGTGGTACTGTGAGTGCTAGATAGGTTTTTGTTCTGTTTTCTGTGTGGAACTTGTAAACTGTGGATTGGTTCAGCTGAACCGATCATTTTGAGGTAAAATTTGTACTTTACTTTAGTGTGTGGCTACCGGTCCGTGCTCGGTTCTTAAAAAGCAGGCTTTAATACGTTTTTCCAAGACCAGTGATCGGTCAGGAACGATAAAGTCTTGCCTGGCGGATTGCCGAAAAAAGAGTACGTTTGGTTAGGTTGGCCATGTCTGAGAAACCCAAGAAAAAAACTGGACCCACTGGGTTTCAACACTGCAGTGTATGTGTGGAGGTCTTTGCTAAGGCTGATCCCCACACCATCTGTGTTTATTGTCTGGGGTTTGACCACCTCGATTCAGACTGACAAATTTGCAAACATTTTTCCAAATCTACCCTGGAAAAGAGATTAGGTAGACTGAGGGAAAGGGAGGCTGACAAGTCCGCTGACCCAGATGGCCAGCCTGGTTCGGTTCTGACTGAACCAGAAGGAGTGCCCTCTGACCAGGGCAATACTTCTTTGGGCAAAAGGAGAGCCGATTCTGAGGAATCAGTTCTGACAAAAGGAAAGAGAAAGGCAAGTCGACCGGTTTGGATCCAGAATCTCATACTCCGACTACTGATGAAATAGCCAAAGCGATTAGGATTATGGAATCACTTCGATCGGTTCTGACTGAACTGGCACCATCTGGCAGGTGCTCAGTTTGGTCAGATTCCCCGGTTCCAGATTATACCTTGGAAGAATTTTATGAACCGGAGTTTGAAGAGGGAGAGTATGAGGATGATTATGGTGATGGTGAAAGTCTGGATGTGCCTATTGACCCAGACATCTCCCCAGACAGACCTTCAGGTGTTTCTCCTCCTAGGCTTTCTGAGTCCCCTTCATACTACATGTTCTACAGAAAGGTGGCTGATACCCTCCAGCTTCCTGTGGAGGAGGCAGTAGAGGATCAGGAAGAGCCTGACTATGTTGAGATGATGGACATCCCAGAGTCCAGGAGACTGTCTATTCCCGTCCACAAATCTGTTGGGAAATAGACACAAACAATTCTTAAGTCTCCCAATTCTATACCTCCTGTGGACAGAAGAATGGACAAGAGGTATACTCTTTAAGGCTCAGACACGGAGTTCCTTTTTCAGCAATGCAGCCATGTTGGGGTTGTACAGGCTGCTGCCTGTAATAAGGCAAACATTCCCTTGGCATCACACCCCCCAGACAAGGACTCCAGGAAGACTGATGCCATGGCAAAGAAGCAGTACATGGCAGCATCTTTGGGGTTCAGGCAGGCTAATTATATGGCCTATGCAGCCAGGTACCAGAAGTCCAGGTGGGACACTGTACTGGCACTGGCTAAACAGGCTCCTACCCAGCTTTCCAAGGAGCTGGAGCAGGTGGCTGCAGATGGGATTGAGGCATCGAAAGTTCAGTTTCATGCTGCTGTAGACTGCAATGATGTATCATCAAGAGTCATGGCTACATCTGTGGCTGTTCGGAGAATGGCTTGGCTCAGATGTACTAGCCTCTCACAGGATACCCAGGCTAAGGCCGTGGATTTTCCTGTAGTGGGTAATTCTCTGTTTGGGGAGCAGACAGAGAATTACATGAAGAAAATGGACGAATACAGGATCACTTACAGGAGTGCTCAGGCCAAAGGAAGGCAAGCAACTCCTCAAAGGCAGCAGTCCAGGGGCAGGGGTAGGCCTTTCCAAAGGCCTTTTTACCAAGCACAGGCCTCTTCTTCTTTTTCACAGAGGGGGTTCTTTAGAGGGAGAGGCAGAAAAGGAATGAGCAGGCCTGCATCCACACCTCAGCCTAAAGCCCCTGCCAAGCAGACAACCTGATGGGTCTTCCCGGGTCGATTCTCCTATACCAGTAGGGGGCAGGCTGGCTTACTTTGCCCAGGACTGGATGTCTCTTACATCAGACAAGTGGGTCCTGGAAGTAGTAAGCCAAGGACTGGTTCTCAGCATCAAAAAATTTCCCAAGATGAGAGCCAGATCTTTTCCACCTGCAAATCTCTCAGAGACCCTTGCCCTAGAGGCAGAGGTTTCTTCTCTCCTAGCTCTCAGAGCTATAGAGAGAGTTCCTACCCTACACTTGGGCAAAGGATTGTACTCCAGGTACTTCCTAACCCCCAAAAAGACAGGAGAGTGGTGACCCATCCTGGACCTAAGATATCTGAACAAACATCTTTTAAAGCCAAAGTTCAAAATGGTAACTCTGGGAATTATCCTTCCCTTCTAAGGCCAGGGGACTGGCTAGCCTCCCTGGACCTCAAAGATGCCTACTTTCACATTCCCATCAGGTGCTCCCACAGAAAGTACCTCAGGTTCAAGTTGCCCTCAGGTCACTATCAGTTCAGAGCAATGCCCTTTGGTCTAACATTAGCCCCAAGGGTCTTCACAACATGCCTGGCAGTTGTTGTTGCCTTCCTAAGAAGACAAAAGATTTCCATTTTCCCATACTTGGACGACTGGCTCATAGTAGGTCAGTCTTCAGACCAAGTCAAGTCACACCTGCGAGTGACCCAGCAAGTGCTCACTTCTTTAGGATTCCTTCTCAACCTACCAAAGTCAGTTCTTGAACCAGTGCAGCTCCTCACCTTCATAGGTGCAGAACTGGATACGATAAAAGCTAGAGCCTTCCTTCCCCTGGAAAGGGCAAGGACCCTCATGGAACTGGCCTCTTCATTCAGCCTTCAGGTGTCTCAACCAGCAAGGCATTTCCTTCAGCTACTGGGCCACATGGCAGCTTCCACAGCAGTGGTCCAGAGAGCAAGATTCCAAATGAGAGACATTCAGTTCCACTTAAGAGCTTTTTGGTCCCAAAGAAAGGATTCCCTTACCAAACTAATTCCAATGACTCGAACCCTGATCCAAGCCTTGCAATGGTGGCAGGATCAGGACAATTTGAGGTAAGGGGTTCCATTTGTCACTCAGTCTCATTCAGTGGTCCTCACCACAGATGCTTCCCTGCTGGGCTGGGGAGCCCATTTGGGGTAAATTACCACCCAGGGACTGTGGTCGCTTCAGGAATCTCTGCTTCACATCAATCTCTTGGAACTCAGAGCAGTGTTTCTGGCACTGCAAGCTTTTTCCAAATCTGTACAGAACAAGGTGGTGCAGGTCACACCACCACCATGTGGTACATCAACAAGCAAGGAGGAACTTGGTCTATGGCCTTGTGCACAGAAGCAATGAAGTTGTGGTCCCTGGCCTATTCCGTGCAAACCTCTCTGATAGCAGTTCACCTACCAGGGAAGGACAATGGCCTAGCAGATGCACTGAGCAGAATATCCCAGGGCCATCACGAATGGGCCCTAGATCCCCTGGTGTTGGAAGTGATTTTCTCAAGATGGGGCACTCCAGAGATAGATCTTTTTGCAGCCCCAGACAATCACTAATTTCCTCTCTTTTGTTGCAGATCCCCAGTCTTGGGCTCAGTCCCCCTGGATGCTCTGATTCTGAACTGGGAAGGGAAATTTCTGTATGCTTTTCCCCCCTTCCCTCTCCTGTTCAGAGTGTTAGTCAAGATAAGGTCACAACCATGCAAAGTGATTCTGATTGCTCCAGACTGGGCCAGGCAGCCATGGTATCCCTTGTTGCTGTCCCTAGCAGTCCATCTTCCCCTGTTCTTCCCAGGAATTACAACCTGTTAACATCCTCTCAGGGGAGGATTTGGTACCCGAATCTTCAGTCTCTCAATCTCAAGGCTTGGGTCTTGAAGAGCTAGAGTTTGCAGATCTGCATCTTTCCCAAGGGGTTCTGGATATCCTTAAAGCTTCTCGGAAGCCTTCCACCAGAAAGACTTACAACTCCAAATGGAAAAGATTCAGCATTTGGTGTTCTAAGAAGAACATTTCTCCAGAGTCTGCTGAATTGCCTACGGTTCTGTATTATATAGTTCATCTTAATGGCCTAGGTCTCAGACCAGCTACCCTTAAGGTACACTTGGCAGCTGTTTCTGCTTTCCTGTCTGTAGGCAAGTCTTCCTCTCTGTCATCCCATCCTGTATTCTGTTATTTTTTGAAGGGATTGCGTCACACCAATCTCCCTTCAGGGCTCCTGCTCCTGCTTGGGATCTTAATGTTTGCAATGCTCAGCTTATGCAACCCCCTTTTGAGCCTTTGTCCTCAGCAGAGCTTAAGTACTTGACTTGGAAAACTGTGTTTTTGGTAGCCATTACTTCTGCCAGACATATCAGTGAATTGCAAGCCCTGTCAGTGGAATCTGATTTCATCTCTTTTCACAGAGATAAAGTGGTCCTTAGAACTAACAGAAAGTTCTTGCCTAAAGTGGTTTCAGATTTCCACCTCAACCAGTCTGTATCACTCCCTGTTTTCTTCACTGATCATTCTTCCTCGGGAGAGAGGAGGCTACACAGTTTGGATGTTAAAAGAGTCCTTAGCTACTACCTAGAGTGTACCAAGGGTCACAGGTTTGAATCCCTCCAGTTCCTTACTTATGGAGAAGTTGGTAAGGGCAAACCTGCCACTAAGAGATCTATTGCCAGGTGGATTGTTTCTTGTATACAATTCTGCTATGAAAAACTGGGTAGATCTCCACCCTCAGGCCTGAGGGCTCATTCCACAAGAGGTACAGCTGTTTCCCTGGCTGCTGCCAGGGATAGTCCTCTCTTAGAAATTTGTCAAGCAGCCACCTGTAAAACAGTCCATGCTTTCACCAAGCATTACTCTCTGGATATCCAGGCTAGGAGTGATGCTCGGTTTAGCACAGCAGTACTTCAGAGCTTGTTTCCAAAGTAGGTTCTGTCCCTCCTCCATGGAGGTACTGCTTGGTAGTCTGCAATTGTCAGAATACAGCAAGACTTCATGTTGTTTGAAGAAAAAATTACTCACCCTGGTAATTATGTTTCTTCTAGTGGAGTCTTGCTGTATTCTGACATCCCCCCGCCTCCTCTCTCAGAACCTAGTTTTGGGATGTGGATGGGCAGGAGCAGTGTTGGCACCCTAGGGGTGTCCTTTTTACACCCTCTTTTTTCTTTGGGTGGAATGTTGTTTTATTGATGTGTTTTGGTTTTTGAGTTTCCTGACTTGAGTGTTCCTTTGAGAACCAAAAACATTATATATTTGCCAGTTGGCTAGTAAAAATTTAACAGTTTCCACGCAGAACACCTAGTGAGTTTTTGCTCGTAAAGATCTGACGGTTGCAGTTTGAATAACAGCAGGCAGAGGCTTCAGCTGAACCGATCCACAGTTTACAAGTTCCACACAGAAAACAGAACAAAAACCTATCTAGTACTCACGGTACCACAGACAGAGACTTGAACCGACTATCCGGAAACAACAATTCGGAAGAAAACTGACCGAAAACCGACACTTCAACCGACTTTGAACTGAGCAGCAGGAGAAATCTCCGGAGCGACTGTTCAGTGAGGTGGAGTAAAGAATCTGATGGTTGCAGTTCGAATAACAGGCAGAGGCTTCAACTGAGCTCGAGATGAACATTCTATGACAGACATAGAAAAGTTAACCCTATGTTCTCCGGGACAGTTGAAAGGCAGGACCTAACTGCAATTGTCAGAATACAGCAAGACTCCACTAGAAGGAACATAATTACTAAGGTGAGTAATTTTTTCTTACTACCCACAGAGGGACCCACAACCAGAACATTTAAACCGCACTGTGCTGGACATGTTGGGCACTCTCCACCCAAAAGACAAGCCCAGAAAGAGCCAACAAATTAGCACCTTGGTGCATGCCTTCAACTGCACCAAACGTGATGCCACTGGGCTCTCTCCCTACTGCCTTATGTTTGGAAGAGAAACCCGACTACTGGTAAATGTTTGTTTCGGAGTTTCTACTGATGGGGTCCGAGCTGATAATTATCTACAGTATGTGCAAAAGTTAAAGGCCCAGCTGAGTCTTGCATACCAACTGGCTCAAACCATGGCTGCCAAAAGAAATCTAGCCAACAAAGAAAGGTATGATAAAAAGGTGAAGGCACAGGAACTCCAGAAGGGAGATCGTGTATTGTTAAGAAATCTGGGACTGCATGGCAAACACAAAATTGTTGACAGGTGGCATCATCTCCCTCACATTACAGTGGGCAAACTGGATGATCTGCCCGTGTACAAAGTAAGGCCTGAAAACAATTCAAAAGATGTTAAGACAATGCATCAAAATCATTTGCTGCCCACTGGCAAAATACTGATTGAGTCTGTGCCCCCAGAAAGTGCTCCCCCTGGACTAGTGACTAGAGCTGCTGCTAAGCAAAGGCAGAGAAAGTCTGCACTACAGTTGCTGAGTTAAGGTTTTCTCCACAGCAAACCTCAATTTTAAATGACTGTCAGTCTACTTCAGAGGAAAGTGAGTGCAACTTTGGGTACTACCCTTCTTACGAACTAAGTCAATTGTTTCAAGGTAATCCCCTAGTGAATTATAGAGATGAAGCTGGGCCTTCCGGATTGCCTAAGCCCCCAGCTTTGTCCTTGGAGCCAATGCTCCCAGAAAGTGAGGTACAGAGTGTTAAGTCTGATGATCTTGAGTCACTGTGCATGGTGGAACTGTATGAGCTTTCAGAGAAGGAAAATGATGAACTGGGATAGACTGGTGATATACCAGAGCAAGAAGAGTACTTCGAGTGCCCTGATGGCTCACTGCCAGTGCCAGAGAGCTCTCCCTGTGATCCAAGCGTTGTGACCTCTGAAATTGCAAATCCTAGAACTGAAAGTGCCCCAAGTTCCAACCTTTCTATCCCAATGGAAACTCTCCTGGCAAGTAAAGACAGTGCTGAAAGTGAGGCTAAAAGTGCAGAGACTGTAACAGTTCCCCCTAGAAAGACTGGTCGAGCTATGAAGCCTGTAGTGCACCTCAGCTATGATTCCCCTTGGAGGCCTGTAGATTTACCTCTCAATGTGGTCCATAAAGGAGTATATGTATGCCCGAGCTCATTGCCCAAACTGAGCATAAGTGCTAACTCCAGGTTAATTGTTTTGCCCTCCAGGTATGGTGCCCCTGCCCCATCTAGCCCTAAGGTAGCTGATAGGGAAGGGTCCCTTCTCTTCAGGTTTCACGTGCAGTAAATAATGACCTGATTTCAAAATGCACTGTATGTATAATGTTGTGTAACGAGTAGTAAGCTGTGAAATACAGAATAAGTGTATATAACAAAGGTTTAATATGTTGACTGCTGTTCAAAAGGATGCAGGCCTAACCTGTTGGTGATATGAAAGAATGTGGTGATTTGCCTTAAAGTGTTATACGGGTACCTACTTGATGTGGATGCCAAGTTTTTTCAGGCCAGGAAGGGTGTAACTCCCCTGCAAATGGGGGTTCCTAAAAGCCTTCCAGGAGCTTACCTGAGTGCTCCCTGCCTAGCTGGCGTTCGGCGAAATGCCATTTAGTTGTGGGCATTGCCTGCACTCCAAAGCCTATGAATACTGTCTCTTTAAGGTCTGCCTGCTCACCGACATAATTAGTTTGCCTGGGGGGACTGTGTGTTCTTTGCTTGAGTCCTGCCTGAGCTTCTGAGCAATTGCTTCGATTCTGCCATTGCTAGTGGCGCAGAGGGAGCTCTTTTCAAAGATGTAACTGCCAGAAACCAGTTAGAAAAGTAATGAAAATGTAGTTTGCTTAACCTGCTTTTCTTGCAGCACGAACTGTTCTGTGAAGCCCCACCATTTTGGTTCTGAACTGCCAAACTGGACCAGTTGGGTTGGGGGAGCCCTAAAATGGAGACTGCTTGGGCCAGTCAGGAATGGGACTCCCAGCTAGAGCTTGTTACAAAGGGGGCTAAATGGAAGGAGCCCCTGGGAAGTGTAGTTCTGGTCCAATGGTGCCTTTTTTTGCACCTATAGAGGGAGCCCTGCTGTGACTGACAGTTTCATCAGCCAACCGGACTCTAATGGATCTAAGAGAAATGCACTGAACTGAACTGGTGCTGGGAAGCCAGATCTGAGATGACAGTGAAGAGAGAAGGAGCCCTGTTGTTCGAGCAGCGATTAGTTCGCACAGAAAGCGCGTGTGTAGGCCCCTAAGTTGGTCTGGGGCCGTTGGTAATCGTAGTTTGGACTGAATCTGAGTTTTGAGGAGGAAAATGAAGCAGAAGTGTGGGAACCAGGCTTAACCTGAAGAAGACCGAAAGTTTGCTGAACGCGATCGGCCTGTCAGGGACTGCTGATGCTGTGTGTGCTCCTGGGTATTTTGTGGTAATTGCGATCAGGATTGTGGAGCAGTCGGCTCGGTACAGTACTTTCCTTTACATATAAATGTGCCTTAAATTGGAGGGAGATTGTGATCTTAATTTCCCTCATTCTGCAGTGTGTGCTGAATGTTGGAAACCCAGAAACAACACTATCCATCCAGCAATCTGTATTTGGGTATTGTGAGTACAATTCAGGGCAGCCCCCTGCAACAATTTATGAATTAACAGTGTGCCATCTGATTTACTTGTGCTTTCTTTTTCTGCAACTGAGTCTCTGCTCCAGATTACAATTTTGCTGTGCATGCTTTTCTTTCTTTTAGGGCCCCAACCAGCTGCACCAGCTGGCCCACCCCAGGCAACAGACCTGGCTAGCCCCCACCATCCTGGGTACCCAGCGAGTGTGACATTCGGACTCTAAGTTTCATGCGTAGTGCTGTGATTTATATGTCTTAATGTAAAATCAACCTGATTCCCCTTCCTTGTTACTTCCCCTGAATATATCAGATTTATGTTTGTTGAACTATATCCTACTTGTAGTGTCAGTACATATAGCAGAGAATATTGCATAGTTGCTGTGGCATTTCCTAACCTTATTTTACAGGGGGTCCTCAGGGACGTGCTGCAGAATCAGTCCTGAGGGTAAGTGGGTACTGTATGTGTATTGAGTGTGCATAAGTGGGGTATTGGGAAGGTAACTCCCGTGTACCGTGTGGGCCACTAGTGGGAACAAAGGGGGTCACAGTGTCCCAGAGGGCTGTGCCAAAGCTAGTTTAACCACTACCAACCCTGACCTCTGGGTGGAGGCCCCCGTCACTGGACCTAGGCCCCTTAACCTGTCACTAGCCATACAGGCAGGGATAGTAGCCCTTGGGATAGCGCCACCTAGGGGTTACATACAGAAACCCAGCATTCTTTAATGCTTTCACTGTTAGCTCCACTCTCTGCAACCAAAAATCCTGGGGAAAAGCCATTAGGGGAAAATCATTCCGAGAACTGTTTCTTTAGCTCCTGTAAGATATTCACAGAAGTGTGATTTTCTTTGTCAACATTTGCAATTTGGACGGCAGCCTGTTTGTGTGAATTTTGTTCATCCCTGGTGGTGCCAGAGGATGTTGCTGAGGAAAATGATACCCTGTGGGCGGTGACAGTCGTGTAGTCTGCTGTTTGACCATTTGCCCATGTACAGTATATGTTGTTTTATGTACCTCTTTAATAGCCAATGACTGCAAGGCACTGTTCACTTCTGGTGCAGTTGCCTATAAAGAGCTAGCACAGCCCTTCTGGAGAAATATGTCAATGATGGCAGCTGATGATAAGGGGCAGCAAGTTTCATCACCTGTCAAAACCCAACAGAGTCAAGAGTAGAAAATGGGAAGGTGTCCAGTGCAGTCATTGCAGATATTGCTCTGTTTAACTACTGAGCAGCTGGATGGCTTTGGCCCTATTTAGTTCTCCATTCAAAAGTCTGCTGCATTGTTAACTGTTTCTGAGGTGTGACTGGCACACTAACAAAGGCTGGAGGAGATGGAGAAGAACTCAATCTGTTTTCAGTTGGGGAGCTTTCTGATTCTGATAAAGACCTAGCAAACAAATTGGGGTCAAAGTCCTGCTTGGTGTCTGAGGGGATTGTTGTATATGGAAATATTTAGCTATACCATCAGTGTGAGTACCAGCTTTAACCTGGGCAACATCCTCCGTCATGTCACCTTGTGACTTATTCCTGGCCCACTGATGTGGATGTGTTTGCTGTAAGTCTTTTATTAAGGCTGATGTTCCAAGGTTGCTTGCCTGATTTATTCTGCTGAAAGAGGCCTTACATAAACAGCATATTGCTTGCATACTATTCTTTGTGTCAAGGTGAAAAAAAACTCCAAACAGAAGAGGGTGCCTTTTTCATTTTTTGTCCCTGGCATTGCAACTTCTCAGTCATCATCTGGCATGTCTCTGTTAATTTCTGTATTTTGATTATTTTCCTCAATGTCCTCACTGGATGATTGGAAGTGATGCCTTCCCTCAGCACAGGAGCCAGACAAGACAGGCATAAATTAATTTTCACTGGCCCTGATGACCTTTCCCCAGGTGTTTTGGTCTGGCATCTCGCAGGTTCTTCTGGCTCGTCACTCCGGGCCTTCAGCATCACAGTCCCCATCATGCACTGCCCCTGTTTCGGGAGTGTACTCACTGCCACTGCTGTCCACATGGTCCAACTCTGAAGACCTTGCAGAGGAATGATAGAATCTTGAGAATGTGGTACAAAATATGCATATGTGCTTATTATTTCCTTTCCACTACATGCAGTGCCTGCAACTGCTTTTATTTTTTAAGTAACTGTACCTTTGGGTGCAAATCTACTTTTCTTAGTTACTGGCTCATCATGCAAGCTTTTCTTGCTGACTTTCTCTTGGCCTGTATTTAACTGGGTATCACTTACAGCAGCAGACAAACATGATGGAATCTTGGAAGACAAGGACTCAGAGCATGAGAAAGCTTTTCTCGGAAAAGAGAATGCTCCTACTGCAGTAGAAGAAGCACTTTTTGTGATGACTTTTTTTATTTCTTCTGAATTGCTGTCTTTGTTTTTGAAACTTGTTTCACAGGCCTTCTCCTTCACATCATCATTTCAAATAACAGTTGCTGATCACTAATGAAGCCAGTTCCACTCCAAGAAAAAAACAGTACCTAACCATATTACGTTCCTTGGTCACTTTGGGGAATAGCTGCCAACGATGATGATGAGTAGTTAGTGCACATCTCAAGGCAGTTTATGAATATGAACTGGTTAAATAGCAATACTACAAGTTGGGACCACTAGGCAGCTGCCAAGAGCTGGCCCCTCCTTCTGAAAAGGTTTAGCATGTGACTCACCAGATCACTTGTGTTAGCAGTGCATAGCTTGTTTAACAGACTAAACAAAGCAACCAGTGTGTGTGTGTGTGTGTGTGTGTGTGTGTGTGTGTGTTAGTTACTGTTTTTAAAGGAGACCCAGGAGCACTGGAGTGGTTAAGTAATGACTTGCTCAGAGTCACACAGTATGCAAGTGGAGGTAACTTGTGGGAAATCAAACTCATGTCTGCTGAACCAAGCTCAGTCACAGTTCATTACTCTAACCTCTAGGCTATACTGCCAGGCTACACTACTATACTCAACTGTTGCATTGCCTCAGCCTATGTCCCTGTATTCAACGTGTCTTGTCTCCTGTCATTTAGTGATAGGAATCAAGATACAAGTAAATGACACTGTGCTTATTCAACTTTAGCACTGGCTCAGAATACCTTACAAGATGCATAATTTCCTGTGAACTTACTAACAGCTGAGCCTTGCTAGTTGCCATGCTATTAAACAGTTTTTCTGCAGAATTGAATCTGTTTTTCTTAATATTATACAGCTGTGTCAGCCACAGTGAAGTGCAATAACTTGCAGTGTCACTTTTTGCATGTCACAAAATCCTGCATGACAAAAAGGCTTAATTGCCATTGACTTAAAATGTCTCCTGCAGTACACTGCAGTATTCTGTGATATTTTGCAGCATTTCTGCGCTTCATCCTGGCTTGAAACATCTGTACTTTAAAATGAAGGTACTGGCCACATTTTATGTTGAATGAATATTGACCATGAATCCCAGGACACAGGGGGGAGGGAGGTGAGCACTACTCTCTTCACAAAAGAAAGGGTCCTACAAGAGCTTGCTAAGCTCAGGGTGGATAAGGCAATGGGACCTGATGGCATACATCCCAGGGTACTTAAGGAGCTAAAGGTGAAACTAGCAGAGCCATTAGCAGAACTCTTTAGTGAGTCTCTGAGCATAGGAGAGGTCCCAGAAGACTGGAGAAGGGCTCATGTGATCCCGCTCCACAAGAGTGGTAGCAGGGAGGAGGTGGAGAACTACAGGCCAGGCAGTCTTACCTCAGTAGTGGACAAGATTATGGAGGCACTCCTTTAGGAAAGAATAGTGCAACACCTGGAATCCATAGGGGCACAGGATCCAAGACAGCATGGGTTTACAAAAGGAAGGTCCTGTCAAACTAATCTCATAGATTTCTTTGACTGGGTAACCAGAGTGGTGGACCAAGGGAGAGCAGTTGATGTCACCTACCTTTACTTCAGCAAAGCTTTTGACACTGTTCCACATAGAAGATTGATAAATAAGCTGGGTAGGCTTGGGGTGGGTCAGAAGTTGGTCAACTGGGTGGCAAACTGGTTGACGGACAGAAAACAGAGAGTGGTGGTAAATGGTATACAGTCAGAAGAGATGCAAGTCACAAGTGGGGTACCTCAGGGATCAGTTCTGGGGTCAGTCCTCTTCAACATCTTCATTAGTGACCTTGCAGATGGACTAGAGAGTAGGGCTTGTTTGTTTGCAGATGACACCAAGATCTGCAACAGAGTAGATGATCCAGATGGGGTGGGCAGAATGAGAAGAGATCTGGATAAACTAGCAAAATGGTCAGAAGAGTGGCAACTGGGATTTAATGCAAAGAAGTGCAAAATCATGCACATAGGGAAGAGAAACCCTGAAGCCACCTATAGGCTGGGAGGGGAGTTGCTAGAAATCACAAAGGAAGAAAGAGACTTGGGCATCATCATCACCGATGACCTGAAATCATCCAAGCAGACCTCTAAAGCAGTAGGTAAGGCTAGGGAGGTGTTAGGGTGTATTAGTAGGGGTATCACAAGTCGTAAGAGGGACTAATCCCTCTTTACAAGACACTGGTTAGGCCCCATCTGGAGTACTGCGTGCAGTATTGGAGGCCACACCTTCACAAGGACATTAACCAAATTGAGGCAGTCCAGAGAATAGCAACCAAAATGGTGCAGGGACTGCATCAGAAGACATATGAGGACAGATTAACAGAGCTCAATATGTATACCCTTGAGCAAAGGAGGGAGAGAGAGGTGATATGATCGAGGCGTTCAAACACCTTAAGGGCATTAACAAGGTGAAAGAGTCTAACATGTTTAAATATAAGAAAAATAGCAGGACAAGAGGACACAGCATGAGATTAGAGGGGGGCCGATTAAGGGGGAATGTTAGGAAATTCTTTTTCACAGAAAGGGAGGTGGATGCATGGAATGGCTTACCACAAGAAGTGGTGGCTATGAATACAGTGCAGGGCTTCATACAGGCATGTGATAGACATAAGGGAGCAATACAAATGACTATGAATAGATAGGCCACTGACAGAGCAAAGGCCGATGGCACATTTATAAGGTAGAAAAAGAAATGGGCAGACTGGATGGGCCTTGCGGTCCTTATCTGCTGTCAACTTCTATGTCTCTATGTAATCCAAAAGCAAAGGTGATTTGGAGAAACCAATACCGAAACCTCCCCAGTTCTGCACACCTGTACTCTTAGTACTGTTGTACTTTGTTTTGTATATGCTTTGTATGTATGGAGCTACCACTCTGTCAGTATATTGCATCCCTTGCACCTCACTGATAATGATCTGCTGTTTATTGTATGTAACGATGGGCAAACATTGTAAATAATCTGTGCACCTCCTGTCTGTAATTGCTTTCCATGCTCACTGTGTGTCACTGATCCCCCTTGCCTCTTTAAATCCCACTTTAAACACATCTCTCTCCCTTTGCCTTTGACTCCTAAGCACCTTATCATTTTCTTTGATTTTTTACTTCAGTTGTTCCTGACAGTGTTGCTTTGTTTCCCAGGCCCTGAGCATAGGTTGGTGGTAACAGTGAGCCTGCCCTCTTTACTGTGAATGGGTCACTTGTTGCTTAATTTTAAATAACGATCAAACATTCACAGCGTCAAAGCTATTACTTGTATTGCATGCACCATCTGTCACCATACTAATGCCTAGCAATAACAGCTAGTGCCATGCAGTGTTGGTACTAATTACTAGAGGAGTTCATACCTAAAAGTCAAAGAAAAAAATCTGTAAAGTTACGAGAAACACTGTTGCACAGATCCTGCTGGACAAGAGTTATTTCAGCCTCTTAGATAGGTACGGGTGCATGCTGGAAATCAGAGAACTGGAATTTAATCTTTCACTGTCAGCCCATTCCTGAAATTAATACCATTTTATTGTCTGTGACCTTTTGTCCACTTTATCACATGTTTCCTCAGAGGAAAGGTTCAATAAACAATGCAATAAGCAGACAAGATAGCAAGGTGTTAAACATTTCTTTAGATTTGAAGTCATCTTGGGCTTTAAGATTAACATTTCTGGTGGCCAAATATCCTTCGGTGGTAACCATTTTATACTTTGGCAGCGTAGGTAGTGCCAGGACTGTAGAATAGTACAGGAGTTACATTTTATTTATTGAATCTTGTTAACCAGGCTGGCTCACCGAGACAGATGTCCTTTTTATGGCAGCAACCTAGATATACAGTATGTAGTACTTTTCATACACTATACCCCAACGTGCCTTACAAAGGATAGCCTAACTAGAGAGGCACAGTTTTATTTCTTGTGGGGTCATGTTTCTTTGTGGTGGAGCTTGATGCCTCTCAGTACCACTTGTACTTTGATTTGTATGTATTTTGTATGTATAGAGCTGCCAGTCTCTCAGTGCACTGTTTTCCTGCCACATCACTGATAACGAACTGCTGTCTGTCGTACTATATGTAATGATGTGCAGATATTGTAAATAAATAACCTCTGAACCTTCTGTCTGCAATTGCCTTCCACTCTCAGTTTGTCTCACTGGTCTCCCATTCCTCTTTAAATCCCACTTCAAACCCACCTCTTTCCCTTTGCCTATGGTTCATAGGCGCCCTATCAATTTTCTTTGATTTTTCAGTTCAGTTGTTCCTGACAGTGTTGCTTTGTTTACCAGGCCCTGAGCAGAGGCTGGTGGTAACAGTGAGCCTGCCCTCTTTACTGTGAATGGGTCACTTGGTGCTTGGTTTTAGGTAGTGATCAAACATTTACAGCCGTACAACCAATTTTACAGCCTCTTCTTCTATTGCACATCCCATCTGTCACGACACTTAACACTTAGCAATACCAGCTGGTGCCATTTGATGCTAGTACTAATTGTTAGTTCAGACCTAACAGTAATACATCAAAAAGAAAAGTCCTAGAAAAAACATCGTATGCAAAACACTGTTCCACAGACCCTGCTGGACAAGAGTTCTCTCAGTTTCATTAGACAGTTGTTGGTACCTGCTGGAAGTCAACGATCTGGAGTTAAACAAATAGAAAAGTCAGAATTTCAGAAACATATGTTGTGTAGAGTGTTTTGATTTGTGTGTATTTATTCCAAGTGTCCCCTTCCCTTTTCCACTATTAGGCTTTTTTTTCTAAATTAGCCTGCTGGTTTCACTGTAGTTTTATGGGCCTTGAGGATCTCTGTCTTAGCATGGGTTGCTGCTTTTCTTGATCTTCTTCGAGGATATCTCTTTCATCAGGCCACGCCTTTGGAACAACAGCCATCCGGCACCAGGACCACAAGAAAACATTTTTGCTAGCAGCCTTCTAGAGGCTGCCCACAACGACGTCTGATATCAGTGTCCCCTCTACATTAACATGGGCATGTGAAGTCAGCCAGTGCCCACGTTTCATCACCAAATGGCCATTATAACATAAAAAACTATCAGAAAGGTGCCTCCATAGACTATAATGGAGCATGTCCCTGCACTCTCCCTAGCATCACGTCACAACTCGGCAGAGCATGGAAGGTAGATCTTGGGTGGTATTTAGCACCGGGAAGTTCTTGGAACCTGGTTTTCCTAATTTTATGAGTGTTACTACTTTTTAACAAAGGGATTATTTGGGGCAATCTCCACATTGGCAGCAGTCCTATGAGGTAAGGCATCTATATATCAGGTGCAGGGGCTGTTCAGTTTACCTTGGTGAGTCTCTTGAAAGTGATTGTTGTTGTCATGTATGTCTATGAGAGACACCGCTGAACTCTTCCATTACTATAAGTGCGGAGGAAAAATCTACTCCAGCAATGACTATGATGTCTGTGTTCACTGTCTCGGAGAGGCCCATAATATTAAGGCCTACGAGATCTGCTTGAAGTTTAATCAAGCTACTTGGTGATACTATCCAAAGGCCCTGCATTCTTTCTTACTGGAGCAGCAGGTAGTCAGAATGGAGAGACAGCTCCAGGGGAAGAGCTCCACTGCATTGCAGGCCCATTCCTTGGGCTCCCTAACCTCTACATCCTGGATGAAGTCTTCAGGAAAGCGCAAACACCAGGAGAGGGAGTACAGCAAGGATAAATCCCCTGGGTACACTTCTGGTCACCACTTCGCTCAGTGTTAACCATTGCAGTGCCATCAATCGCTTTGGCATCGATGCCTCCGGCCGCCCAGACCTCAGCTTCCTCAAGGCCAGTCCTGGCAATGAGTTCCACTGGACCGGCCCAAAGCCAGTGAAGGCCGATTGACATCAGGGATACAGACACTCCCATCGATGTCACAAGCCCAGCACCTCAGACCTCAGAAACCTGAAGGTCGGCTGGCAGGGAGTTCCACTGGAACTACTATGGCTGATGATGGCCTATTGACGTAGGTGCTCCACTCAGCCTCGTTGATATTGCAAGGTGCTCCTGCACTCTGAGCCACTGTCGATGTTCAGATGGTGCTTTCCTCCTTTGCGGAGATTATACAGTGCCATATACCTCCTCCCCCTACACCAAGCACTACAACAATGAGGCCTCTCAAACCAGCCCCCACATCGATGCTTGCCCCGTCGACATGCCCTGCACACTCCCAATGCATTGACAGTCTTGATCCTTTCCTTGAGGCCTTCAGATCTCATTGACGAGGATCAGGGAATACAGCTCTGACCTCATGTTGCAAGAGGAAGAAGAGGAGGGAGAAGATTTGGATGGGAGTTCCTCTAACAGACCCAGGAGTTAGGATTCTACTCTGTGTACTCCGATGTCCTCTTCTGAAGACCCTTCCTTCATCACTATGATGAAGCAGCTCCAAACTGCAGTGGGGTTTGATGCTGATGAGCAAGACATCGCTAGGAGAAATCTGGTGGAATTTCTAGAATTGCCAGACTCTCCTCCTCTGAACATTCCTCCTCTGCTGGCTGCACTAGAGGATGCCACCATGGTTGCCTGGCAAAGACCAAGCATGATTCCTGCCATGTCAAGAAAGGCAGACAAGCTGTACTAGGCCCTCTCAGGAAAGCCTTTTTTTGCAGGCCAACCTGAGGCTGATTCAGTGGTGATAAAAGGAGCCCATGACAGGTCTAAAAGGCCTAAGCATCTCAGTACCCCCCCCCCCAGACTGAGTCGCAAAAACTGGGTCTCATTGGGAAGAGATCCTTTGCCTCTGCCACTCTAGCCACTCTAGGCCTCAGAATAGAAAATTATCAGGCTGATATGGTCAAATGCCAGAATACCCTCTAGGAAATGGTTAAAGTATCAGCCCAATTACTTCCATAGGATATCCAGAATCAGGAGATACTCAAGGCCCTCCTGACTAGGGCCGATGTGGATAAGCATCTCTTAAGGTCTACCTACAACATTTTGGATGCCTCAGCCAGAGCAGCTGCAGCTGGCATCTGCCTAAGACAGCATTTTTGACTGATAGTGTTAGGATTTGCCAGTAATGTCCAGCAGTCCATTCTGAATACCCCTTTCAGAGGGTACAAGCTATTTGGGGCTGATGTGCAGGGTATCCTCTCTGACCTGCAAGCCTCTGGCAGGACTCTAAGGTCAGTCCATTCCCTCTACCACACACAACCCAGAAGAGGGTAGAGGGTGCCCTTTTGTAGGGCTACCAACAGGCCAGAATCAGTTCAGACAACAGAGCAAAGCTACAGCAGGGTCAGCTTTGCCAGCCCCAACCTAGAAATGTAGAAACAGACTTTGATGGCAGATAAGGACCACTTGGCCCACCCAGTCTGCCCATTTCCCTACCTATTGGATAAGCTGCAGATTCTAGTTAACCAATAGCCTACTTCCTCCAGCCCCCACTGTAATTGCCGTATGGCTGTCCCATGCATTCTTGAGTTCTCCCACTGTTTTTGACCCTACAATCTCCTCAGGAAGGTGGTTCCATGCATCCACCACTCTCTCCATGAAAAAATATTTCCTCATGTTGCCTCTGAGCCATCCGCCCTCTATCTTTAAATTGTGTCCCCTTTTTCTTGCTCATCTCTGTTTCTGAAAGATGTTCCCTTTTTGGACTTTGTTGATTTCCTTGAGGTGCTTGAAAGTTTCTATCATGTTCCCCCTATCCCTCCTTTCCGCAAGGGTATACATATTAAGCTCTCTTAGTCGCTCTTCATATGGCTTCTGTTGCAGACACTGCACCATTTTAGTTTCCCCTCCTCTGGACCACCTCCATCCTGTCTGTGTCCTTGCAGAAATGGGGTCTCCAGAACTGCATGCAGTACTCCAGATGGGGTCTCACCAACTGTCTGTACAGGGGGATAACAACTTCCTGTTTTCTACTGGCAGTGCCTCCCTCTATACATCCCAGTATCTCCCGAGCTCTCCTTACTGCCTTCTCACATTGCTTGCCTACCTTAAAGTCTTCTAATATGACTACCCCCTATGTCCCTTTCCATTTTTGTTGTTGCTAGTACCTCCCCCATTGTGTACTCTTCCCCTGGGTGTTTGTTTCCCAGGTGCATTACTTTGCATTGAATCTAAACTGCCATACTTTTGACCATTCCTACAACCTTGCCAAGTCCCTTCTCATCCTTTCCACCCCCCCTTGTGTATCAGTTGTGTTGCAGATATATGTGTCATCTGCAAAGAGGCATACTTTTCCTTCCAGATGCTCTGCAATGTCTCCTATAAAAACATTAATGAGAATTGTCCCATTACCAAACCCTGCGGTACCCCACAAGTAACCCCCCTTTCTTCTGAGTGAATTACATTTACTATTACCCTCTGCGTCCTGTTGTGCAGCCAATTTGTTACTCAGGCTGCCACCCTAGGACCCACTCCCAGGCTGGCTAACTTGTTTATTAATATTTTGTGTGGGACTGTGTGAAGTGCCTTGCTAAAGTCTAGGTAGGCCATATCCACAGCCCCCCCCTGGTCTACTACTTTGGTCACCCAGTCAAAGAAATTGATTAGATTTGTCTGACATGGCCTTCCCTGTGAAACCATGTTGCCTTGGGTCCTGTGCCCCTGGGTTCTTGGTGCTCTACAGTTCTTTCTTTCTTTCTTTCTTTCTTTCAGAAATGATTCCATCATTTTCCCTACCACTGAGGTCAAACTAACAGGTCTGGTCTGTAGTTTCCTGCCTCTGCCTTCCTCCCACTTTTGTGAAGGGGAATCACATCCACCTTCTTCCAGTCCTCAGGTACCACCCCACCGTCTCATGATATGGTAAACGGGGTAGTCAGTTGTGTAACTAGGTCTCCCCTTAGTTCTTTTGGAAATCTGGGGCGAATTCCGTCAGGCCCCATTGCTTTGTCCACCTTGAGTTTTAGGAGTTCTTTCAGGACCCTTTCTTCTGTGAATGGACTGGTGTTGACCCCCTCTACTCAGAATGTTTCTATTGTTTGGTTTAGGTAGCTCCTTTTCTTTTTCTTTAGTGAATACTGAGCGAAAGTATCCGTTCAGTATCTCTGCCTTTTCACTGTCACCCTCTGCCCACCTCCCCTCCCTCTTATTAAGCTTCAGTATCCCTCCCTTGATCTTCCTTCGCTCCCTAATGTACCTATAAAAGGTTTTATCCCCCTTCTTAAATGAGTTAGCTATCTTTTCCTCAGTTTGGGCCTTCACTATTCTGACTGCCTTCCCTGCTTCCTTCTGCTTTAACTGATATAGTTCTCTGTCATGTTCCTTCTGTGTTTCCTTATAGTTCCTGAATGCTATTTTTTTCTCCCTAACCTTCTCCTCCACCTCTTTTAAGAACCAAAATGTTTTTTTACTCTGTTTTGTTTTCTTTATTTGCTTCACACAAAGGCTTGTTGCTTCTATGATGGCAGTTCTTATTTTTCTCCATTGTTCCTCCACCCCCCTTCTGCTCATTTGCTAGTACATTCCTTAGGTACTAACTCATTTTGCCAGATTCAGCTCTTCTAAAGTCCACTACCCTCATTTTGGTATGGCTTGACTCCATGGATGTGTTTATTGTGAACCACATTGTGTGGTGGTTGCTTGTTCCCAGATGGCTACCCACTTCAACATCTGTGATCCTTTTTCCATTTGAGAGTACCAGGTCCAAGATTTCTCCCTCTGAGTGGGTTCCAACACTAGCTGTCTGAGGTATGTCCCCATGTGGCATTGAGAATGATCATGCTCTTGGATGTGGCTGAGTAAATGTGTTCCAGTTAACATCTGGCATATTTAGGTCCCCCATTAACAATATATTCCCTTTTTCTGCCATGCTGAGAATGCCTTCTATCATGTCCTTGTCCATTTCCTTCCTCTGAGACGGGGGTCTTTATACAATCTCTGTGTGGATTGTGGTGCCACTCTCTGTTTAAAAGGTGACCCACAGTGCCTCCTCTCCTCTCCATTTACCCTTTAGTTCTCTTGCTTTGATTCCTTCCCTTATGTAGAGAGCTACTTCTTCTCCTATTTTACCCTCACTGCCCCTTCTGTAGATTATGTACCCTGGTATGTTGACATCCCAGTCATGGTTCACCATGTACCATGTTTCTGTGACTGCCATGACATCCAGGTGTTTCTTTTCCATCAGGGTCACTAGCTCAGGAAGCTTGTTACTCAGACTATGGGCATTGGTACTCATTGCATTCCATATAATGTTGGCATTACCCTTTTTTGCCCTATCTCTGCCCTTATTGCCTTTGTCTTTTTTCCATTTATCCCTATCCTGCCCCTTGTTGAACTCTGTACCTTGGTGTTTACCTTACTAACTACCTTGTTTTGTGGGGGGGAGGCTTGGAATTTCCTGCTTCCTGTCAGCACCACCACATTGGCTAGTTTAAAATCTTGCCAATGAAGCATTTAAACCTGTCACCTGCCTGTCGTCTAGAAGATAAGTAGAGGGAATTGGAGGAAGGTCTGCAGGCAACTCCAGAAATTCTAGAACATGGCCCTGTTCTATTAACTGCAGGACCCAAGCATCTGTTATGACCCCCTGTCTACTGCTTCAGATGGAGGGAGAGGCAGGTGTCCACTCCAAAGACCCTACAGGAGGAGGTGTGGCTGCAGCCACTGGATCTGCTTCATCATAACTCCATCTTAGATCCCCACTCTCCAGTGCCAAATCTGAAGGTGATGGTGTGGGGTCACCTCTCCCTCCACCTGGAGCTGTGGAGGGGGGTCACAACAGATTCTTGGATCCTGCAGGTAATAGGACAGGGCCATGTTCTAGAATTTCTGGGGTTGCCTGCAGACATTCCTCCAATTCCCTCTACTTATCCTCTAGACCACATACCAGTGCTACTAGAGGAAGTATGTACATTGATGCAGAAGAGGGAGTCATAGAACCAGTTCCCTAGGATCAAAGGAACGGGGGTTCTAGTCTCATTTCTTTCTAGACCCCAAGTCTACAGGGGACTTGTGGACCATTCTGTATCTGAAAAATCTGATCTTTTTTCACTACAAGATGTTCAGGATGGTCACTCAGCAAGACTTGCTGCCTCTCCTGCAAAAGGGGGCCTGGATATGTTTCCTAGACATGCAGGATGCCTACCTGCATATCAAAATTTGTCTACCCCACTGGAAGTATATCAGGTTCCTGTTTCAGGGGAAACACTACCAGTTCAGGGAATTGCCCTTTGTCCTGTCATCTGCACAATAGATATTTACCAAATGCTTGGCTGTTGTGGCAGCAGTTCTCAGGTGAGAGAGGGACTGTACGCCTTCCCTTACCTGGATGACTGGTTGCTCAAAGCTCAGTCCAATGAGTAGCTGTCTCACACCCTAGTGCATACCAGACAGCTGTCTGATGCCCTTGAGATTACAGTCAATCTACCCAAGTCAGTCCTGACCCTTTGCCAGTGTCTGCAGTACATAGGGGAGTAGTACTGGACACAGTTCAGGGCTTAGCCTTCCTGCCCCAGGACAGGGCAGAGTGCCTCATGGCCCTTCCTTTCTTTCCTGCCTAGCTCCAGCCTACACTGCTATCTCTCCCCCAGCTGCTCACATACCCCATCTTCGCCATTCCTGCTCACTCTCAGCTTTCTTTTCACTACCTGCCTTCTTCGCCCTACACCTACCATGAGTACCCTCCCCCACCTGCTTCTTCCTCTTCTCTCCCTCCTTGCCCTTCCTCCCCTGTTCTGTCTCCCTGGCCTCTGTCACCCCCACCCCATCCCCACTGTCTACTTAATCACTACCAACAGCACCCCAGGAACGCTCCACCACTTGCCCAGTCCTCCCCATAGGCCACCACTCGTTAATATCTGGCTGCTTCTTAACATCACCAAGTTTGTCTCTATGCCAGCCTATCCCTACAGTACCACATTGTGTATCATCGGGACTGCCACATGGAATCTACCTGCTGCCTACACAATAAAAAGAAGCGCAAATTATCACTACTGGACCTACGCCTCTGCTCTATGAAGCTCCTTCTACTTCTCCTACTGATCTCGGGCAACGTCCATCCAAACTCTGGCCCGAGCTGTATAAGCCTCTTGAAAAAGGCAGGGCCTCTTACCATCGCAACCCTTAACATTTGCAGCCTATTACCAAAGCTTGATGCACTCCAAGCCTTCACCAGCCAACATAATCCTGACATCCTTGCTGCAGTTGAAACACGGCTGACACCAAAAGTTCCTGATCTGGCAATCACCTTACAGGGCTACAGTGTTTTCAGACTGGATCGTGTCTCTAAAAGCAGAGGTGGCTGCACCATGTACATTAAGGATACTTTCCTGGGGCACCCTGTTTCAACTCCCATGCCTGTCTCCTAGGACCAGATCCTAACTATTAAAATCCTTCTTGGTCCCAATCAAAAAGCCCTCACCATAGTCTCTGTATATATTCCATCTCGGGATCAAGGTCTTGGCATCAGAGAAGTTCCTAACTTCGTCAGCTGCCAACCTCCTGGCTCAGAAGTCATTCTACTTGGTGATTTCAGTATTAACTGGCTCACACCTGATGTCTGTGCTGATAAAGATGCCCTTGCAGCTGCCAGCCTGTCACAATTGGTTACCACACCTACTAGGATAAATTACAAAACAGGCACCAGTACCCTGCTGGACTGGGTTCTTATCAATCACCCTACTAGGATCTCTCGAACCTCCATTCTCCCGGACTCTCTCAGTGACCACTCCCCGGTTATATGTGAATGGTCTAATAAATTGCTAAAGCCACCTCCTATAACCATTACCAGCAGAGTCCTCCCCCATGTGGTTAACTTACCCATCTCAAACAGCACCTGTCCTTGCAAGACTGGCTGGACTTTTACAAGGCAACGGATGTCAACTTTGCCCTCAACTACTTCATCACTGCCTTCAATAAGGCCTGTGACCTCTTTGCTCCTGCTAAAAAATGGAAAGCAAAAGCCCTCTGTACCCCTTGGATAACTGCAGAGCTCCTTTCTCAGCTGAAATCTAGGGACCACCTGTGGGCAGCGGATAAAGCCACAGGCAAACAATCTGACATCCAAAAATTCAAACATGCCTGGAATGCCTGCACAAAATCAGTTCGCCTTACGAAAAGTTCATATTATAAGGACGCCCTCACCAACACCTGGGGAAATGGTCATGCTTTCTGGGACAATATCAAGGACATTACTGGGAAACAATCAAAGTCCCTTCCAGCCATGCCAATTGTTGAAGAGTCCATTATCCTTGATCCTATGGTCATTGCAAACACCTTCAACATGGCTTTTACTGACCTCAGTACTGTTCTCCCACCTGATTTCTTCACAGACAGTGACACCCCCTCGAACACGCCCTGTGCTTTGTCAAACCACCCACATTTCCTCTTCAGGGAGATTAAGTTGAGTGAGGCTTGTCGCTACATCGCCTCAGCCATCTCTAAATCCAGAACCAGTAGTGACACCCTGGACCTTAAGCTGCTATCACGTACACTTGATGAGGTCCTCTGTCCCTTAACTAAAATTCTTAACCTCTCTCTCAACAGCAGTACATTCCCAGAAATATGGAAAACTGCCACTGTGACCCAGGTCCACAAAAGTGGTGACAAGACCAGGCACTCAAACTATCGTCCGATCTCGATATTGCCACCACTATGCAAGGCCCTTGAGCATATTTTTGTGGACCAGCTTACTGACTATTTGGATAAATACAATATTCTGTGCACACAACAGCACGGTTTTAGAAAAGGGCATAGTACCACCACTACCCTGTTTGAATTTACTGGTGAAGTGCATAGTTCCTTAGATAAGGGCCTTCTTACTGGGGCAGTCTTCATCGATTTATCAAAGGCAATTGACATGGCCCACCATCAGCTGCTGTTTGACCAACTACTCCTTGCCAGTCTTGCATCTGACTCAGCCCACTGGTTCAAAAGCTACCTTGACAGCCACTCACAAAGAGTAAAAATTGCTAGTGCTCTCTCAGATACATTACCTGTCCGCTCTGGAGTCCCTCAGGGGTTCACACTGGGCCCACTCCTTTTTAGTTTTTTTTTAAACTCCGTACCTCAGTCCTGCTCGGAACAAATCATCCTGTATGCAGATGATGCTGTTGTCTTCTCCATGCACAAGGAGCCTACACCACTACAACTCAGCCTCCACTCAGATTTAGTGCCGTTAAAACATGGTTTTCCAATCATAAACTAGTGCTCAATAACAAGAAAACCAAGTCCTTGCTTTTCAGCAGTTCACACAACCATCACAAGCATCACCCCTTTGCCACCTCCACCAAGCAGGGGGACCATCCTCGCACAAGTTTACTCATTCAAATATCTAGGGATTTTGCTTGACCCCAATCTCTCCTATGCTGCTCATACTGACACTGTGCCCAAAGCTGCCAACACTCGCCTTGGATTACTCTACAAGCATAGGTAACATCTCACCCCAGAGGCCCTGAAGATTACCGTCCAGAGCTCTGTGGTAACAATTATTGATTATGGCCTCATTATCTATGGCTCTGCCATGACATCCACTCTCAGACGTATAACAACTGTCCTAAGCAAAGCATGCCGACTTACAACTGGTGCCCACTGCCTCACCCATACCTGTGACCTTTATGCACAATCCAGATGGCTCTCACTCTCCAACTGTATAAAGTATCTCAGATGTGCTATGGCGGAGAAAATCAACCTTGGCCTCACACCCCCCACTGTTACTGACTTGTTGCATCAAAACACCAATCAACAGAACACTAGGAGCTCAACAACCCAGAATCTACAAGTTCCTCGCTGTCGTACTATGCAGGGCCAATGCTCCTTCACCTACAGGGCTCCTCTATGGCTGAATGGTCTTAGCTACACCATCTCCTCAGCCTCAACACTCGGTCTGTTCAAAACCAGGCTCTGGGACCATCCCATTGCCTCTAGCTCCTGTGACTGACTCTCCTAGCCCATGACCTCCACAGCTATAGTCCCAACTGATATTATGCTTAACCCCTGGCTCCATTCAAGTCCTCCCCCCAGCTCCTGAGGTGCCACTACAAATCTCTGGTTTTCATACCACCACTATAGCCTCTCTTTGCCCCCTTGTAGCACTTATTCCTCCCTCTCACCCTGCCCCTCACTTTCCCTTCCTTCACTCCTGCTCATTCATTGCCTGACAAATGCCACCGGCTGCATCCATGTCCCCCCCCCTTTCATTCCCTGTCTCTTTGCCACCCCGTGTGTCTGACCCGACCCATTCCTTGTGGGCACATGCTTTCTAGCTGTTTTCTCCATTTCATTATAGCTATCTCATTTAACATCCCACACTTGTTCTCCTCCTCTACACTTTACTGTTCCCATACTGAACCTTTTTGAATAGCACTTTTGTAACATGAATTGTTTGCTATATTCCATGTTGTATGTTATTAACTGACGTAGAACCTTTGTAAAAGAGCCTTGGCTCAAAGGTATTTGTAATCCTAGACAAAAATAAAAAAGAAAACAGGCCCAGCTGCTTTACAACAGCAGGTGTGTCAGTGCCAGGATATTCCTGAGACTTTTGGGTCTGATGGCTGTAGCCATTGTCATGGTATCCTTGACCAGGCTGCATATGATGATCCCTCAGCGGACTTTAAGAGTCCTATGGGATCAGCGCTAAGTAGGTTCTAGTCATGTCTCCTGTCCCAAAGTTGCTCCAGTGGTGGATGGAACCCAGCAATTTGCTGAAATGGGTTCCCTTCCACATTCCCTCCCCTCAGCAGATTCTCACCATGGATGCTTTGGGAATGGGCTGTGGAGCACATCTGGGGCCCCGCCAGACACAAGGGACATGGACCACAGTGGAGACTTCCCTCCTTATAAACATCCCAGAGATGAGGGCCATTCTGTATGCTCTGCAGGACTTCCAGAATCATCTGTCCCCAGGACTTCTGCTGGTGCAGATGGACAACATCAGTGTAGTCCACTACATAAACAGTCAAGGGAGCACTCATTTGTACCCCCTCTGCAGAGAAGCGATGAGGGCTTGGTACTGGGCTCTGGAACATGGGCTAGAGCTGTTGGCCGTACATGTCCCAGGCATCCAAAATGTCCAGGCAGACAAGCTAAGTAGGTCGTAGTCCAGAATTCACAAGTTTAAGAGTCCTGTGGGATCAGCGCTAAGTAGGTTCTAGTCATGTCTCCTGTCCCAAAGTTGCTCCAGTGGTGGATGGAACCCAGCAATTTGCTGAAATGGGTTCCCTTCCACATTCCCTCCCCTCAGTAGATTCTCACCATGGATGCTTTGGGAATGGGCTGTGGAGCACATCTGGGGCCCCGCCAGACACAAGGGACATGGACCAGAGTGGAGACTTCCCTCCTTATAAACATCCCAGAGATGAGGGCCATTCTGTATGCTCTGCAGGACTTCCATAATCATCTGTCCCCAGGACTTCTGCTGGTGCAGATGGACAACATCAGTGTAGTCCACTACATAAACAGTCAAGGGAGCACTCATTCGTACCCCCTCTGCAGAGAAGCGATGAGGGCTTGGTACTGGGCTCTGGAACATGGGTTAGAGCTGTTGGCCGTACATGTCCCAGGCATCCAAAATGTCCAGGCAGACAAGCTAAGTAGGTCGTAGTCCAGAATTCACAAGTTTGAGCTGTTCACCTCTGTGGTCGAAGACCTGTTTGACAGATGGGGTCACCCAGAGTTGGACCTTTTTGCGTCCCCACTCAGTGCAAAGCTGGTGCTTTTCTGCTTGTTCTCTGCAGAGCCTGTAGTTTTCTGCAGGATGAGTCACTCCAGGGCCTGGAGTTTTCTGGCAGGATGAGTTGTCTCTGTAGGAAAGGGAGGTTTCTTTATGCCTTCCCTTTCTTTCCTCTGATTCAGAGGGTGCTAATCAAGCTCCAAATAGAGGGTGCCACTCTTTAATTCTTGTGGCCCCCTTTTGGTCTCATCAGATCTGATTTCCCTTACTTGCCATTAGCAGTGAAACCTCCAGTACCCTTGTCCCTGTGCAAGGGCTTACTATCACAGGGACAAGGAACCCTGGTCCATCTGAACCTCAAGTCCCTGCCACTTCCATGCCTGGCTCTTGAAGACATGCCATTGCAAGGTCTGTAGAGTCCTTTAAGGTTGCTGATGTCCTGGTGGCTGCTAGGAGACCATCTACAAGAGCAACCTACTTCATGAAGTGGAAGCAATTTGCTTTGTAGGCTACTTTTCACCGCTTGGATTCCTTTACTTGCCCAGTGAACCAGGTTCTAGAGTATTTACTGTCCTTGTTAGATGCAGGACTGCATTACTCTTTTATCAAAGTGCACTTGGTTACTATGTCAGTTTTCCATTAGCCTATTGGCTGTGGCACAGCTAGAGGTGGCCTGTACATTTTTGAGAAGCAGCCTGCAGTTGAAGACTCGCGTACATAATCCAGTCACTTTGGCTCATTTCGAGCCCACCCATGACTTGTGGCTTATGCTTCCTTTCTTGTAAAGAGTTATTTTTAGTTGCTATTATTTTTGCTTGGATTTCTGAGCTTCAGGCTCTTATGTGTGAGCTTCCTTATTTGATTTTCCATAAAGACAGGGTGTCTTTACAGATCAGTCCTAAGTTTCTTCTGAAAGTAGTGTTGGAGTTTACCTTGAATCAAACTATCCACCTACCAGTTTACTTTCCAGAGCATGCCAATCCAGGGGAAGCATTGCTCTATACCATAGATGTACATAGAAGACTCAGCTATTAGGTTCATCATACCAAGGATTGCAGGAAGTCCTCACAGCTTTTTGTGTTTCCTTCACCCCTGGGAAAGAGGGTGTACCAGTTTCTAAACAATGCCTGTCCAGATAGCTGCCAACTGTATCACTGTATCACTTTCTGTTATAGGAAGCACAACACGGAACTCTCTGCAGTTGTTTTTGACCATTCAACCAGAGGCATGGACACTTCTGTTGCCTGTTTCAAGAATGTTTCAACTGCAGACGTCTGTGCTGCTGCAACCTGTAGTACTGTACACACTTTCACTAAATAATACTGTCTGGATATTGCCTCCAGAAGAAGGGCAGGCTTCAGCCTGGTTGTGCTTCAGTGCCTCCTTTCTTATGCCTCCAGCCACCTAGACTGTCTCTGTCAGTACGACTTGGGGCTTATTCCATAGGTGTGGCCTGATAAAAGAGATATCCTTAAAGAAGATAGAACAGTTATGTTCTTACAGTAACAGTAGATCTTCAAGAGAATCTCTTTCATCAGGCCATGCCGTCCCACCCTCCGTCTCCCTTAGACTAAGAGTTCTTATGCTCCTGTCTCTTTCTCTCTCCAGGATGCACTACCTGCTGTGTCCAGCCTTGCCTAATAGCTGGAACTTCAGCTTTCTTCTGGTTCCCTAGAGAGAGGTCCTCTGATTGTGATTGCCAGTGGGTGGCTGAGGAGGGAGAGGGGCCACCCACATTTACGTAGTGTGGTCATCGATGTCAGACATCATTGTGGGCAGCCCCTAGCAGACTGCTAGTAAAAAAAAAGTTTCTGTGTGGTCCTGGTGCCCGATGGCTATAGTTCCATAGATGTGGCCTGAAGAAAGAGATTCTCTCAAAGACCTACTGTTTGGTAAGTATGTAACTGTCCTTTACTACAATGTCTCCTGTCCCATGTGACAGTGATGTAGCCAGGGCCATGGATTCAGTAAGTACTGGTTTAGAGTCAATGTACAACAGCAGGCCTGTGATATTAAGTAACTTTCCCTTATGCAGTGAGCACTAATGGCTACATTTACAATTTAGCAAATACATGAGGGCTAACTGAGTGGGTTATTCTAAACGAGAAAAGTTAGAGTCTTTACTAATTATACCATTTATTTATTTATTTGCAGTTTTAGATTAATATCTTTGAGGCATAGGCTCATTTATAAAGGCTCCAAGTCAGTAGATACAGGACATTAGGACAAACATAGTACACACAGGTAAACAAAAATTAACATAAAGTAACAAGTGCTAATACAGTGAGCACTGTATAACAGGTTCAGCAATTCAATTCAGTTCAGGTAGGAATACATGCTTTACAATGAGGAATAGCAATTAGCACCAACAACACTGCATGAGTGCGGTACAGTACTTGGGAGACTGGAGGATGCAGTCAAGGAAGGAGGTCCCAGGCTGTTGAGAGATAGAAGGGTAGAAGCAGCCATTCCAGCCTTGTTGGTAAGAGAAGCAAGGTGGGGGGTTGAGGAGAGGTGGGGGAGGTAGGAAGGAGCAAAAGTGTGTGTACAAATGGTAGGGGAGGGGTGGGGGCCATAGGGCTAACACCAAACTGAGAGTAGGGGGGTATAGAGGGTGGGTGGAGATGGGGGAAGGAGGGCCGTGGAGGGACGGGATTGCAGGGGTAGGGGTAGGGGGAGCGTCATCTGTTAGGACAATGACAAGCATATGTGCTTGCTAAGTGGGTGCATAACCCTAATAAAAATTGACTGAGTTTATTAAATTCAATAAGGGCTAGAGGTAGGTCATTAAACCACTTTGGACCTCAGTAGAATAGGGATCTCTTGGCCAGAGAGATGCGCTTAAAGGGTACTATGAGCCCTCCCTTCGATGCACGTCTGGTGTTAATAGCTGTTGAGCAGATTCAAAGAGGGTGGAGGTGGAGTCCAGTCTAAGTCTCTGCATTGACTTTTTCACTAGTAGGAAGACTCGGTATTGAGTCCTAAAATAGAGGGGAAGCCAACCAGTCTCACTGTATAAGGCACACGTATGGGTCAGATGGTGGGCTCCCAGACCCAGGCGATAGGCTTTGTTAAGAAAGGTTCTGACCCTCTTTAGCATGGTGTCGGAGCCAGACCCATAGATTGCTAGCCCGTAATCCATGGTGGACAGGACCGTGCTACTTGTCACTAGTTTTAAGGCTTCAGGCATCATTGACTGTCAGTGGTGATATAGTACCCCAAGTTTTACATTGGCAGATTTGACAAGATGCTCCACATAGATACATAGACAGTGTCGGCAGATAAGGGCCTATGGCCCACCCAGTCTGCCCATTTGAGCTTGTAAGTTCAGTTTGTTTTCCTAGAAGTCTGTTGCACCTTACCCCTGACCTCCAGAATTCCTTTATATCTATCCCATGCATTCTTAAATCCCGTGATTGTTTCAGCCCCCACCACTTCCTCTGGCAGGGTGTGCCACTTGTCCACCACCCGTTCTGTGAAGAAATTCTTTCTCATGTTTCCTCTGAATCGTCCTCCCTCCAACTTCATCCCATGCCCTCTAGTCCTGGAACATCTTTTTCACTTAAAAATAGTGTTTTCCTGCACCCTGTTCCTCCCTGTAAGATACTTGTATGTCTCTATCATATCCCCTCTCTCCCTTCTCTCCTCCAGGGAGTACATGTTCAGTTCCTTCAACCTGTCCTCATAGGACTTGTGATGCAATCCATGCACCATCTTTGTTGCCCTCCTCTGAACCTTCTCTACCCTGTCTATGTCCTTACGTAGGTATGGTCTCCAGAACTGTACACTGTACTCCAGGTGGGGCCTCACTAGTGTCTTGTATAGTGGAATTATGACCTTCCTTTTCCTGCTGGTAATGCCCACGGGCCGAGAAGCTGAGAGTGCCATCCAGATAAATGTCTAGGTATTTAAACGTGTCTGCTTGTTCAAGTGTATCGCCTTTGTGGCCCAGGATTCTTAGGGGGCCACATCTCTTCTTGTTCTGGAGAGTTGAGGAGGGCATGTGTTTGGTCTTTTTATAGTGGAGTAATAGTTTGTACTGAGAGAACCATGAGTCAAGCATCGATGACAGAATGATTTGTGCACTTCTTGTTGCTGTGTGTAGTTTGATGAAAATAAAAATGTTAAAAGCAAAACATTTCCTCCTGATGGCTAGAACTGACACACACATAGAAAACAAAAATATAGAATTAGTACTATTAAGTGGAGGCCAGGACATCAGGCTCCTCTGTCTAGTACTTGCTGAATCAGTAGTGCCAGATGCACCACTGTCATATGGGAAAGGAGGCATTGTAGGAAAAATAGCAATACACCTTGTTAAGATGGAGATTCCCAGGAGCCATAAAACTACTATATAACTAGTAGGCTAATTTAGAAAAAAACTCTTAACCTTTAGGCTGCCAACAGAATTTGAATTGATAGGAAATCTGGACAGATATATCAATCTGTGACACAGCAAGGAGTTAATAGCAAGCAAAGAGGACACTCCAGGACTACATGCACAAATCGAAACACTCTGCAAAACAGATTTTTACAAATTTTGACTGTTCAACTCCTTTAAATTTTTCACTATTAGTCTGCTCCTGAGATTGACACCGTTGTGTTATCTGTGGCCTTTTATCCACTTTGTCATCTGCTGCCTCAAAGAAAAGGTGTAATAAATATTAAGAAGACAAGATAACAAGGTGTAACACATGTTTCTGATTTGATGACTACTTGGGCTTTTAGAACAACATTTTGGGTGGCCAAATATCATGTGATATTGGCCATTACAAACCTTCACAGGGTATATGTCAAAAACTTAACGCAGTCCTTTCTCGACAAGAAATCCCAAGGTTCCAGTTTGAGCCTTAGAATCAGACCATAAGTCAGTTGTGTTTAGGGCATGTTGTGGAGGTGAGATACTCAGCTGTCAGGAAGGGGGGGGGAGGGGAGGAACATAACACATTCAAACAACTTGGAAGTCTTGTATTCTGACAAGTGCAGTTAGTCCGACCGGTTTAGCTACCCCAGAGAACAATGAGTTAAACTCTAGCTCAGTTTTCAAGCCACTGTCCTCGGTACATTCTAGTAACTGGTCAGATTCTTTACTCCGCTCACCAGTGAAGACACCTTGGAGAGTTCTCCTTGTTGCCTTTGGTTAAAGCTGAGTTTCATCAGTTTTTTCAACCACTGCTTTATTATTTTCTTCTAAAAAGTTCTCAAATCACTGTTTTTGGTATTGTGTACGTTCCTCAGCTGGGTAAGTGTTTGGTTTCTGACCGGTTCTGTCGACCTTGAGGAGACCGAACTTTATTTTTCCTTTCTCTGCGTAGATTGTTTCGGTTCTGAGAACACGGTTCGAAGCCCTGACCAAACCTGAGTTTTTTCTCTTTTTTCTCTTTGGCTAGTGCTAAGCTGTTAGCTGGTCAGGACTTTGTATCTCCCTTACCCGGCCTTAACTAAGCCGTAAGTTATTCAAATTTCTGTATCTGGGCCAAACTAAGCCACTTTCGCATAAAGTAGTAATTCATATTTTTTGCTTAACCGGTCTAACTAAGCCACTGGGTTAAGTGGTGCAAATTTCAGGTCTGTGTCACAGAAACCCAAGTGAAAAACTGATCCCACTGGGTGACAGCAAAATTGATTGCATAGTTTGTATTTATTTATTTATTTAGCTTTTAAATAACAACAACTTGATTAAAGCTTTGCAAACTAATATTAACAGATTAACTAAATGGGCCAATGAAAATAAAATGACATTTAATATCAGTAAATGTAAAGTGATGTATCTAGGTAAAACTAACATACTTACAGATTATACATTAAATGGTGCTAATCTACAAACTATCACCACCAAAAAAGACTTTGGTGTAATTATATCAAATAGCTTAAAATTTTGTGCTCAAACTGTTAACACTGTAAAACAAATGTCATTGGATAATTAGTTGCACCCTAACACATATCAAGAGTCACAAGCCAGAACTTATTGTTTCTTTATATACAAGCTTAGTTAGATCTCATATAGAATACAGCTCTCCATTTTGTGCCTCGACATTACTTGGCAATAAAGCTCTGGTGAAGAGGGTCCAGAGGAGAATCACCAGGAAAATAAGTAATTTGTCCAACTTGGATTACTCCAATAGGCTAAAATCTCTGGGCTTGTATTCATTAGAATATAGATCCATAAAAGGAGAATTATGCCTTGCATATAGAGCATATAATGACCCTATTATGCTTGAAATGTATTGTCTGGAAAAACAGGATACATATAATACACAATCACATAAATTTAAATTGGTCACTAATCTTAATAGAACAGTGAAAAGAAAGAATTCCATAACTCATAGAATACCACCATTATGGAACTGTCTTCCTCCTTTTGTTGTCTCTAACATTAACCAATTTAAACTCAGGCTTGATCAATATATGGGTGAAAAAAAATTCTCATTCCACATTAGTATATGGTGGCAAATTCAGAATGGGCTCATCCCTCGAACTTGTTCCTACCTATGAACCTGTGTTTCAGCGCTGTATCAAGTGGAGGGAGCAATTTGCAAAAGCTGATCCGCACTTGGTCTGTCTGTACTGCTTGGGTTTCGACCACATGCAAACTGACTGTGCCTATTATGAGAATTTCCCCCAGTCTACTATAGACAGATGGCTTAGTAAACAGAGAGAAAGAATGGACAAGAAGTCCGCAGAGGGTGACACCAGTTTGACCGAACATTCGGTTCTGGCTACCAAACCCTCAGGCCAGGGTGAACTGTCGACGGTTAAAAGAAGTTCGGAGCCGGTTTCAGAACCCGCATCATCTAAAAAAGTAAAGTGCTCCAGTTCAGAACTATGCAAGCAGTCGGTCCTGGTTCCATCCACTGAGGAAATTGCAAAAGCCATCCGCATAATGCAGTCTTTGTAAACTGGGTTTGGCGAACTATCGCAGGTACTGTCTGGGCAGCCAACAGTTCTGGATACTGGTTCAGTACCCACAGGACCTATTGATCTTGAGGAATACTGTTACTCTGAATGTGACTATGATGAGGAGGAGGAGGATGAAGGGGAGCAATAGATCCTGAGGTTTCCCCTAATCATCCTCAATATGAATCCTCTCCTAGGCCTGTCTCTGAGGCCACCTCCCATTTTGCTTTTATGAGGCAGGTGACTGAGACCATGCAGCTCTCTGTACAAGATGCTAGACAGGAAGAGCATTACACAGGAGATGATGGAACTCCCTGTATCCCAGGGACTTTCGATCCCCATCCACAAGTCCCTTAAAAAGCAGACTTTGAAAATCCTCCAGACCCCTAGTGATGTTCCTTCTTTGGACAAGAAGATGGACAGAAAGTAAGTTCTGGCTGGCAGTGGCACTGACTTCTTATCCAGCTATTGCAGCTGTGTAGGGGTACTGCAGCCTGCAGCCTGTGAGAAGGCTGTTATTCCTCTGGCTTCTCACCCCCCTGACAAGGATTCTGGGAAAGTGGAGTCCCTTGCCAAGAAAACATACCTGGCATCCTCCTTAGGCATCAGGCAAGCCTCCTGTATGGCTTATCCTCCAGGTATCAGAAATCCCTTTGGGAGTCTGTAGATTAGCTAGCCAAAAAGGCCCCCCTGAACTCTTTGCTGATTGCCAGGATTTGGTCAACAAAGGGGTGCAGGCATCAAAGTCCTAGTTCCACATGGTGGTGGACTCTAATGATGCAGCTTCTAGGGCTATGGCATCTGCTGTATCTCTTAGGCATTTCTCGTGGCTCAGATGTACCAGTCTGTCCCAGGACATGCAGAATAATGCTGTGGACTTTCCCCTTGTCCAGAATTCTCTGTTTAGGAAACACACTAAAGCATATATGAAAAAAATGAATTGAGTAGAGAGTGGCATATAGGAGTGCTTCAGCAAAAGAAAAGACTGCCACTCCTCAAAAGCCAGGGTTAGGGGCAGACCTTACCCTAGGCTTTTCCATCAGGCCCAAGCCTTTCCTTCTTACTGGTAACCAAGGGGTTTCTTCAGCGAGAGAGAGAGAGAGGCAGGAGAGGAACTGACAGGGCTGCCCCCACCTCTCAGTCTACTACTCGAACAAAACAGACACCCTGAGGAGTTTGTCTGGGCCACCTCCCCTACACCTGTAGGGGGCAGGCTGACCTACTATCTCCAGGCTTGGCAATCCATTACTTCAGACAAGTTGGTCCTGGAGATAGTAGGTCAGGGTCTTGCTCTCAGCTTCAAGCTGTTTCCAAAACTGGCAACAAGAGCCTTCAAACCTGCCAGCCCTACAGAAACAAACCCGCTGGAGGCAGAGGTTTCTACTCTTCTCCTTTTAAAGGCAGTGGAGCCTGTGCCCCTTCCCCCAGCACAGGGAAAAGGGTTGTACTCCAGGTACGTCCCAGTACCAAAGAAAAATGGAGAGTGGTAGCCCATTCCAGATCTCAATTTCCTCAACAGGCATATTACAAAGCCAAAATTAAAAATGACAACCCTGGCCATGATTTTACCTACTCTGAAGCAAGGGGATTGTCTGGCATCCCTGGATCTACAGGATGCTTACTTTCACATTCCCATCAGGCAGTCTCACAGAAAATAGCACAGATTTAAACTCCCTTCTGGCCACTACCAGTTCAGAGCCATGCTTTTCGGTCTCAGTTCTGTGCCTAGAGTGTTGACAAAGTGCTTGGCAGTGGTAGTGGCATACCTCAGAAGACAAGGGGTTGCAGTTTATCCTTACCTAGGCAATTAGCTGCTTTTGGGTCATTCCCCCCAGTGGGTGAAGGGGGCACTATACCTCATTCAGAACACTCTTCGGTCCCTAGGTTTCCTGGTGAATACAAAAAAGTCAGTCTTGACCCCTGTTCAGGTGTTGGATTTCATCGCAGCAGAGCTGGACACTATTCAGGCAAGGGCCTTTCTGCCTCCAGCAAGGGCACAGGTCCTCATCGAGCTGGCAGAATCCTTCTGCCTTCGAGTTCCTTGTCCAGCAAAGTATTTCCTACAACTTCTGAGTCATATGGCCTGCACCACAGCTGTGGTCCTGGGGCCAGGTTTCAAATGAGGGACATTCAGTTCCACCTGAGATCCTTCTGGTCTCAGAAGAAGGATTCCCTGTCCAAGCTGATCACAGTATCTCCCAACCTTCTGCTAGCTCTTCAGTGGTGGATTGAGATAGACAACCTCAGAGTGGGGGTTCCCTTTCTTCCCCAGTCCCCTTCTCTGGTGTTGACAACAGATGCTTCTCTTCTAGGCTGGGGTGCCCACCTGGGGGACCACACAGCCCATGACACTTGGCTTCCTCAGGAATCCCTTCTGTACATCAAACTTCTGGACCTCAGAGCAGTGCTCTGGGCTATCCCTCAGTTTGCCACTCTCTTACAAGGCAAGGTGGTACAGGTCAGGACAAACAATACCACCACCATGTACTACATCAACAAGCAAGGGGGGAACAAGGTCCTGACTGCTTTGCATAGAATCTGTGAAAATTTGAAATTGGACCTACTCTCTGAACATATCCCTGTCAGCAGTCCACTTGCCAGGGAAGGGCAGTCTCCTGGCAGACGCTCTCAGCAGAATCAGCCAGGGCCATCATGAGTGGACACTGAACAGGCAAGTCCTTCTGTCAGTATTCAGGAGATGGGGGTGCTGGAGATGGATCTCTTTGCAGCACCAGACAATCAACAGTTACCACTATATTGTTGCAGACCTCTAGATCAGGGCTCTGTCCCACTGGAGGCTCTCCTTCTGGATTGGCCACACAGGTTCCTTTATACCTTCCCTCCATTCCCTCTGATATCCAGGGTCCTAGTCAAGCCAGCCACCATGATCCTCATAGTCCCAGACTGGGCCAGACACCCATGGTACTCGATGCTATTGTCTCTGTCAATGATCAGCCCAATTTGCCTCCCTAGGAGGTACAACCTACTGACATCATCCCAAGGGAGGATCCTTTACCTCAGTCTTCAGTCTCTTTGCCTCAAGGCCTGGCTCTTGAGGACTTAGAATATGCAGATCTACATCTCTCGGAATCTGTCTTGGACATCCTAAGGGTGTCAAGAAACCCTGCAACCAGGAAGACTTACTCAACTAAGTGTCTGAGGTCCTCCATCTGGTGCTCCCAGCAGGACATAGATCCACTGCAGGCTGGTCTGCCAACACTTCTGGATTATATGGTTCATCTTCAGTTTTTACAACTTTAGCCCTCCACCTTGAGGGTTAATTTGGCAGCTGTCTTCCTATCTTTCAGCCCAGAAGGGCCCTTCCCTGGCTGCACACCCAATTTTCAAGAAGTTTTCCAAAGGTCTTCTTACTTGGTATTACTTGGTAGTATAAGACAAAGTAGGCCATATGGCAGTTTAATTGTCTCCCACTCCTAGTGGGGTCATATTACATAGTATCACCCAACTGATTTAAAATCATATATTTATCTAATCTAAACTGTTTCTCTAAAGCTGTAAAGATCATGTGCAATGGTTTTCATAAGTAAAACAGGCAGAATGAGTTAGTAAACATCACTTTAAAAACTTTGTGTTTTAGACTTTGTAACAAAACTGGCAATATTTTGTCTGGGTGCTTTTTTATTAAGGTCCTTTTGCTGAATGCTGGATCTTAGCACACTGTGAAGTTTGCAGACGAAGTTTCTGATGAAAGGCTGAGCTTATTCACACCTATCAGTCAATTGAGACAACTTCTAAGAATGACAATTTATAGAGGATAATGTATGGTCCTCTATCGGTAACTGGTCAGTTAACTGTTGAGAGGTTGCCATGGGAACCTCGAGATGGTTGACAGTGACTAGTTGCCGATAGAGGGACCATTCATTATTTTTTAAGGTGTATGATCCCACGTAAAAAGTAAAATGGCTGCTTACTTTTTGAAAAATAGTCACTGCCACGGTCGTTCAGTCCTTCCTTAACCACTGCGTTCATCTGTCAGTTCCCTGTGTAAAAAAAATGTGCACACATGTGCAGACCAATCGCTGTTGTTTCTATGTCACATCGATAGGTTAACAACCTTAGGAAATGATGATTTCCTAAGGTTAACAGCATTCTACCAAACATTATAAAACAATTAGCCCATCTTCTTGTTAATGGGGATGGGGCAGACTCATCTATGTTCTACTCTAAATTACTATGATTATTTTTCCAGAGCTAACACTTCTACCCCTAGTAGGAACTGACACATATAAGGCCCCTATTAAAACATATTGTAAAGCAGACAATGACAAACAACAGTATAATAAGTAGCACTCTAGTTGGCTTCAGGAGTCTAGAGGCATGCAGACACAAGACTTGTTCACACAGTGAGAAAGTTAGTTCCCCACTGTGTAGATGGTTGCAGCCAAGCGATCTTGAAATGCTGTGGAGCAGCTCTAGAACACTGTAGGTGCTGCAAGAGAAGTTCCGGTGTTTTGGGGAGGGTTCGGTTGGGTGGGTGGGGAGGGTTCAGTCAATAATACTACACCAAGTTCAGCTGAAGGTAGTTTTAGGTAGATTAAGCACAGCTTATCTCAGCAAGTAGTTCTTTTCAAAAACCGAGAACTGTAAGTTGAGGAAACATGGTCCCTAAGAGGAGCCGTGACATGGGGCAACGTATTGGATGGTGCTGGCTGTTCACATAGCCAAGCAAACTGGTACAAACTCCTACTCCACTGCACGATCCCAAGAAAACAGGGATCATGGACACAACAGAACACAAGTGGAAAATGGCAGAATGGTGGCGTTCACATGTGCACAGGGGCACCGATCTGGGCGCTGTGCACCGCCAGCACCAACTCAGAATATGCAGTGTGAATGAGCATTTAGTATCCACCAACCCTGGAGAAGTAGACTACACAAAAACAGCATTAAATAATACAATTGTATCAATGTTGTTACAAAGCCTGGGACATATATAGTATTTATAGCAATGTTTACTGACTGGGGCTGTCTGTTTTACTTGTGACAACCATCGCACATGATCTTTACAACTTTGGCGAAATGGGTCCTATAAGCTTGCTGACAGAGATTACTAGACTTTGAGGTCCCTACATGACATCAGCAACAGCTTTTTACTGACACCTGCTTTTATTGCACAGGCAGTGCATTCAAAGGTAAAAAATGGCTAATAACTTTAAAACAAAGTAACATGAAAATCTAGTTTTTGCTATCAGATTTACTGGGAGTATGCTTATTTGGATTCTGCAATGTAGTGCTTTTTTGGCTTCAGTGGCTGTTTAACTCATTGTTCTCTGGGGCAGCTGGACAGGTCGGTCTGACTGCACTTGTCAGAATACAGCAAGACTCCACCAGAAGAAACAACATTACTTTGGAAAGTAATATTTTCTACTCTGCCAACTGGGGTCTAGAAATGTTGTGTGTAAGGTGCTCAGGTTTTTTTTTTCATACAGATTCTTATGGTATTCTGTAGGTTTGTCTCCCACTTCCCAGCCTGAGGCCCCGGCCCTTGGTCGTGCATGTGGAAGCATGCTTTCACACTGTGGCACCTGCTCAGACCCTTACACCCACCCGTAACAGCACCGCCCCCTCCCGCCCATGCTACCCATTGGACCTCCACCCAGTGGGAGTGGAACTATGGGGGGTTGGCAACCCACTACCACCATCCCTAGGAGAGGAGAGGAGAGCAGCCTGCTGGCTTGCTCAGTCCTGCTGCCCCCAACATGCACTGGTATCCCGACAATCCGAGGTTGTTCCCAAACCTGGGTTGTCAGCATAGCACAAGTTAAGACATCTGGTGCCTCATCCATCACTGTCACTGGGCCAGTCTAAGGTGCTCAGGTTTGAGGTATGCGGGTGTACAGGTTCTCTGTCAATTGCACACCCTCTGCCAGCTGGGGACTGCACATTTCATGGAGGTGAGGCACCCAGCATGGGGGGGAAGGCTTCTAGCCATCTCACACCCTTTGCCAGCTAGGGGGCTGGCCATGCTATGGAGGTCAGGCACCCAGATTCATGGTAGAGGGCACAGGCTTGATGACTATTGCACACCCTCTGCCAGCTGATGAAGAAGTGTGGTTCCTGAAAGCTGTGAAGGCAGCCATGGCAACTGAGTTGTTGAAGTCTGGAACTGGGGAACAAGAAGGAAATTAGTTCTTGAAATATTAAAAGAAAATGAAAACTCCATGTTTTTTAAATAATATTTTACTGCTTTCAAGAGGATAACATACAGGTTAAAGTATGAGAGTAATCAAAGTGCATCTAAACAGTATATTGTGAGGCCAGTGGTGATGTCCACCCAACCACAGTATTTGTACAGCTGCATAGCAAGAACTGTGCTGATTAATTGCTGACATGGGGGGGGAAAGAGGACACTGGAAGGGCATGACTGGATACCGAACATATCAAATTATGCTTTCTCCACACTCTGCCCCCCATGGAGTTCAGGTACATATAGTGTGCATCAATACATACCTCTCAACCTCCTACCTCATGAATCAGGGACAATGCTTAAAAAAATCAGGGACAAAGGACCAAAATCAGGGACACATCTTCAAAGTTAGTGATATCCACTCAGGAAGCTGGTAGAATAAGGGGATTGGTGTAAAATGCCTTTTCTAATGAAGAACAGGTCTGTAACATTAATGTGTGATATATTTTGTACTTACAACCCCTGCTGTTTGGTCACGGAAACACAATTTTAAGAGGGACAGGGTAAACTTTTGAGTCAAAATCAGGGACGTCCCTGAAAATCAGGGACAGTTGAGAGGTATGCATCAATATGTGTGCTTTTTACCGGCCCCAGATTTCCATCACGAAGTCGGTCAAATACACCAACCAGACACCACACTGTTTTTGTTATGTCAAAAATGCTGCCATTGAGTCTGCCCAGTAAGCCCGTCAGACCCCATGCTGTTTTTCTTTGGGTCAAACAAGCACACCCATTTCTCCCTGACATCACAGGCATTTGCTGTTGCACTGAGTATCCAGGAAACAGACACTTTTGTCACCATGCTACCACTCCAGCATGCCACTTTTGATTTTGATTTTACTTAACTGTGTACTTGCTTAGAGACACTAGTCCTGGCATTAGGCTGGCCCAGGGCCATGTAAAACCAGGTGGGTTTACGTGGAGTACGACTCTCCAGGAGACAGAAGTGCACAGATTTGGGAGGGGAAATTTGAGTGACTGACATGGTGCGGCACTTATGGGAGAGCTACTGCCTGTAAAGGGAGCCGTGGGCTGTGATGCATCAATGAGATTGACTCCTCCATAACACTGCAGTGGACTATGTTTTCAAAAACACATCTGCTTCCTCCTTCTGCATGCTAGTTCCCCTTTCCCTCAGATGGTCCTGTTATCTGTACGTCGAGGAGGCAAACTCTCTTGTTTAGAAAACCTCCTGCTCCCCCTACTAGTCTCCCTTTTCCTGGGACTGGTTAACTACCAGTGGTCCACGGAGCAGGCTTGGATCTGGCATATTTGCTGGGCCATGTGATCAGTGAGACTCAAAGCATGAGGGAGCAGCTAAGTAAAGAGCTAATCACCAGCTGGTTCTCTGCTTCAGCATGTGGAGTCAGAGAGAGGTGCAGCCTGAGCAAGGGGAGTGAGTGAGGAGGAGGCAGCAAAGCAGCAACGTAGCACACTGACAATGTATTCCAATTTCTAGCATGTAAACAAGCTTTCTTTTCTTCCTGTTGCCATCCATTATTTGTGATAGCCATGCTGCAGTGCCTTCATGCCATTTGCAAACTAATATGAATTAGGTGCTCAAGTTTATATGCTTCAGCCTATTTTGGCCAGTGGCAGGCAGCGAATGGCTACGGTAGAAAGCAGATCAAAATGTAAATGTGTCTCATTAACTAGCCTAGCCTAAGCTGCTCCAGTGGGATATGTTGGGAAAGTAACCAACAGCTTTCCCACCCAGGCTCTGCCCCTTGGCAACGAATACTCACATGATTTTCCAAACTCTCTCTTCCTCTGCATAGAAAAACCCTGACAGATGGGCTGAGTTCACTGATCACCTTACACACCTCTCAGCTGCCACACATTTTTTCAGTTCGCATGGTAACAGCATTATTAGAGGCAATATAGCGCAGTGGTCTAAGGCTCTGAGCTGCAAATCTGGTGACATCCAGCAAACCAGACCCGAGTTTGAATCCCACAGCTTCCTCTTGCATACTGTGTGACCCTGAGCAAGTCACTTAATCTCCTTGTGCTCCCAGGTGGCTCCTATAAAAAAGCTTTCAGCTTAGTGTGCTATACCTGGTTAAACAACTAAATAAAAAAAAATATATCCAATACTACTCTGCACTGGGGTTTCAAAACAAAACACTGACAGGAATCCTTGGCCCAGAGACAGCAGCAGTTGAACCATTTTACAGCAGTGATTTACCTAATTGAGGGCAGGGGCTCTGACTTCATTTCTGTGTTGTAATCCACTAAAGTGCGTATTAAGGGTGAGTAATGGACAGATGTTTGTTGCATAGATATTGTATGGAGATGTGCTGTGGTGGCATTCATTAAGGATCATGGCTTGTCAGGGACTGCAGGAGGAGCGCAAGGAGGAGATTTTACCTTGTCAGTAGGTGTTGATGAGGAGCAGCAGGTACAGAGGGGCATATCAGAGTTCCAACAGGATGGGAGAGCAAAAATGAGAGCGGGGGGTGGGACTGGTTGCTGGGGAAGGTACCTGAGATGGCAGTGGTGAGGTTGTCTATACAGAGCGTGAGATCAAGTTGCATCTCCCTGCTGTGCTGCAGCCATACAGTGGGTCACAGAGTTCAACTCCCAGGGTCACTGCCCACTCAGATCTTTGCTGGAACATCTCATAATCTCATATGGCTTCAGTATTTGGGTTATGGAGGGTTCTGGTTCAGATGATGGTGTCTGTGGTGGGTCTACACGAGGAACACCCACGCTGGAGCTGATGATCATAGCATCAAGTTTTGTGGCTTCACTGGCTGCTCCCTTCAGTGGCTCCCCACTGTCACAGGTATAGGTGACAGCAAACTCAACTACAGGTTCAAAAGTATGTAGAAAGATAGGCTATGTTGTTTAAAAGTTCTTTAATCAGCAATTTGAATATAAAAAATATACATGTTTTTGTTATGTGCATTGGCGCTCAATCAGAATGTGCGTTGTCTGATTGGCCGCTAGCAGCACCAGTCATCGTCCATTTTCTGATGGCTCTGCTGATGAAAATGTACAGCTGTAGAGATGCTGATGGCACTTATAATGAGACACAAAAGGAATTTGATTATAAATAATAGCTCCTTCTATAGACAGTCTGTCCCAAATGCTTTACAGTCCACAATGAATTGGCAGCAGCCATTAATGTGCACTTAAAGGTTAAAGGAAAACTGCAAGTTAAAATCAGGAAAATATATTTTTTACCATCCATTGTGTGTTCTTAGTTCATCCCAGTGTTTCTGACACCCATGCCCTTAACTTTATTGTGCTTGCATTCTTTGTTCTCAACTCCCTGGCATGGGTGTCAGAAACTAGATGTGCATGGTAGCACAGCACTCCCATGTTTACTGGACGCTGAAATACCTTTGAAGCTGCGAAAGCTTTACACATAGAAACATAGACTTTGATGGCAGATAAGGACCGCTTGGCCCATCTAGTGTGCCAAACAGGTGCAGTCTTTATCGATCTTACAAAAGCTTTCGACACAGTCCATCATGGCCTGCTTACCTCCCTACCTTCTAGCCTAGGCCTGGCCGAAGGTCCTTGTGCTTGGGTAAAAAGTTACCTGTCCAATCGGTCACAGGCTGTAAAAATGTCTAATGAACTCTCCGACTTCAAACCAGTTTTCTCGGGTGTACCACAGGGATCAATTCTTGGACCGCTCCACTTTAGCCTGTTCCTTAACTCCCTCCCAGATATCTGCCAGGAGAAAATAATCTTATACGCTGATGATGCTGTAATTCTCTCTTCCCACAAGGATCCAAACTCCCTATGAAAAGCCTGCAGCTTGCTTTCTCTAGTGTTGAAAGGTGGTTCCTGGATAGTAAACTTGTGCTAAACCACAATAAAACAAAAGCCATGCTCTTCTCCAATCACCAAAACAAAAATAGGCATACTCCACTCACCATACAAACCTCTGCGGGAATTATACTGGACCAAGTAAATACTTTCAAATACCTTGGCATCACTTTTGACCAAGGGCTTACCTTTGCAACCCACATTGATAACACTGCGAAAACAGTGAACCAACACCTTGGAATACTATTCCGAATCAATAATTTCTAAATCAAGCGGCATTGAGAATAGCTATACAGAGTTCCATAATCTCAATCATTGACTATGGCCTTATTATTTATGGCTCAGCTACCTCCACTGCTCTAAGGCATATCTCAATCACTCTAAATAAGGCCTGCCGGCTCCTCACGGGGCTCAAAGACTGACTCACACGTGTGATCTGTACTATGAATCAGGCTGGTTGAACCTATCAAATCGTCTTATTTATCTCACCTGCACAATGGCAAAAAAATCTATCTTGGGACTGACTCCATTATGTATTCAAAACCTACTCACTGAATCCTGGCTCACGACCCTCCACCAGATCTGAACGTAACCTTTCCTGGTTCCGAGATGCGGACTGCACAGGGACAAAGATCTTTCGCATACAGGGCCCCGACATAGTTCAATGCGCTTAGTCCACCTACTCTATCCTCAACCTTGCTTGAAGCTTTCAAATCCATGCTCTATGCCCACCTCACCACCACTAGCAACTGTGATTGCGCTAGATAAAGACTACTACTACTCATGTCCATCCTCACATCTGAGGCCTCTTCCTCCCTGACTAATGAACCCTCTGGTACCTCTACTACTTCCTGTCTCCCACCCAAACTCACTCCCCCCCTTTTTTCCTGTCCCCTCTCACTTACTCTCCTGCTCACCACCTTTCCCTCCTCTCTAGCCTCCTTTTGGCGCCTAATGATCACCCTCTCCCTGGAAGTTTCCTTAACCTCGAAATTGTCTACTCACTTGAACCTGTTATAGCTTGTTTTTCTATGAAACTTAAAAACATTACTGCCTTAAACTGTTAATAGCAAATTTATGATGTAACTTTCCTGTCTGGTTTTACCTGTAATGTGTATCATGCTTTGTTAAATGTTCTTTGTGACGTGGAACCTTTGTAAAAGAGCCCTGGCTCAAAGGTATTAAATCCCAGACTAATAAACTAAACTAAACTAGTCTGCCCATTTCCCTACCTACAGGATAGACCGCAGATCCTAGTTAACCAACAGCCTATTTCTTCCTGCCCCCCACAAGAATTGCCTTATGTCTGTCCCATGCATTCTTGAATTCTGCCACAGTTTTAGACCCCTCAACGTCCTCAGGAAGGCTGTTCCATGCATCCAGTACCCTCTATGTGAAATAATACTTCCTCACATTGCCCTTGAACCGCACCCCCTCTATCTTTAAATTGTGTCCCCTTGTTCTTGTATGTCTCTTCTTCTGAAAGATGCTTCCCTCTTGGACTTTGTTGATTCCACTGAGGTACTTTAAAGTTTCTATCATGTCCCCCCTCTCCCTTCTTTCCTCAAGGGTATACATATTGAGCTCCTTTAGTTTCTCCTCATACAGCTTCTCTTGCAGACCCTGCACCATTTTAGTTGCCCTCCTCTGGACTGCCTCTATCCTGTCTATTAGGGTTGTCAGAACTAGTTCGGAAAAGAGTCGAACACATCATGAACCCTGGTGTTCGAGTTCTAATTCAGAACTCGAACACTAGTAGGTTCGCAAACGGGTTCAAATCTTTATGCCTTAAGAAGCCGCAACCGCAACGCAAGCTTGCCTAGCCCTATAGTCAGTGTTGGGTCCGAAGGAACAGGACAGAGAGAGGTTGAAGGAGCAGGATGGGATTGGGAGGCAGAAAGGAGGTGGAATGAAGGGAAAGGTGCATGATGGCAGCATGCACAAACTTGTGGGGGCTGAATGGTGTGGATTGCACTGGAGTCGGACTGCATGCTTGCGTACTTCATCCCCACAGTCTGTGTTGCCACTTGACCATCTGCTGTGTGGTCAGCTGGTGGATGGTAATGACATAAACTGGTGTGTGGTTGCAGCTCCATTCATTTACCCAGCCAGTGCCTTAAAGGAGTTGCAGGCTGCAGCAGCTTGTGCTACTCACTCGCTCGCTCTGTCTGGGCTAGCTCTGCTCTCTGGCTCTGGCAATTGCTTGCTAATTAAAGTCATCATGTGTGTATTGGGCAAACTAAAAAAATAAATAAAAAAGCTAAGGGGTGTGTGGGGGTGAAAACTAAAGGTAGGGGCCGGGGAGGACCAGGTTGGGATTGGGAGTGGGAACCGAGGAAAAGAAAGGGCCTGAACAAACGTAGGAACAGTTGGTGAGAAAGCTCAGCCTCAGGATGAGACAGACAGAGCGAGGGAAGTTAACGTTGCTGAGTATTTGAGTGAAACTGAGAGAATTTTATCGTAGTCTCAAACAGCAGTTCAAAAGCTTTATTTTCTGCATGGCGTAGTTGTTTCACACTGGGAAGAAGGAGCGAGCATTAGATGGCTGAGGGAGGGGTGAAGAAATTAAAACAAACAGATTGTGACTCGAGGAAAATTAAGTTTAATTTTAATGTGTGAGTCTTTGAGAAGCTGAAACATTTGAATTTGATGGCATTTTTTTGTATTTTTTACTTACTACTTTATACCCTACTCCACAAAACAAAGTAAAATAATCAGGAGGACAGGGAGGTGAGGGGATTCTGTGGTACTGTGCTGCTGAGCATTCTTCTATTCCACCCTATAAAATACCTGATAGAACAACACCAGGCTGTTTTTATTTATTATTTTTTTTTACACAGTACTCCCTACTTGTGTGTTGTGTGTGTGACTCCACTACACTGCATCTCTCTACTCTCCTGTGGTGTTCCCATCACTCTGCTGTGGCTGCTGACTGTGTACCCTACCCATTGTGTGTTACTGCGAGAAGCCCATTGTTGGGCAGTCGTGTGGTGGCAATATCCTTAAATACATGACAGAAGCCCAGAAATATATTTCCCTGTTGGGAGGAGAGACAGAAAAATCTCTTTCCTTGGGTTGTATATGTGTGTGTGACTCTGTCTCATGTGGTCAGCCCATCTTCGGTGTGCCTTTTGACTGCACTGTACCCTACTCAGTGTGTGTTACCAAGAGAGGCCCAGTGGCCAGTTGTCGTGTATTGGCATTATCCTTAAATACATGACAGAAGCCCAGAAATATATTTCCCTGTTGGGAGGAGAGACAGAAAAATCTCTTTCCTTGGTTTGTGTGTGTAACTCCGTCTCTTGTGGTCAGCCCATCACTCTGCTGCTGTGTGCCCCTTCACTGCTATGCGTATGCCTATGCCCAGCAGCCCAATCATTCTGTAAGCCTTGAACCTGGGATCTTATAGTTGCAAACCGTCATATTCTTCAATTACTTTCAGTCCACTGCATCACAGTGACACATAGCCAAAATAAAATTCTGGAGTTGTAGCCAGTGATCATAGATCACATTGCTTTCTTACACAGGAATTGTGTGGGTGTGGGTGTATTCCCTGCAGTATACTGGTTCTTTATGGCTGACACCAGCATAGATGAAGCATCTAGTGCTGGTGTTGGTGGTAGTGGTAATCCTGGTGCTAGCAGAAATAACCAAAATGTTTCACGTGATAAAAATTCAACAAACAGCAAAAGAGCAACAGTGAAGTGTGGTAAAGGGGGACCTTTTTTTTTTTGCAATTAACTTTATTTTTATTTCAGGCAACACAATTAAAAACAAACCCAAAAAACTTTGACAGAAAGGTAGAAGACAGCATTTGCGAGTTACCATACAATAAAAAGGGAAAAACCACTCTAGCCATCCCCACTTTGGCAGCAATACATGAGAAGTATTATACAGAGTTACACTCTTCCTGAATTATATTATGGCAATATTAAAACCGGATTACAAAAACAAACCTTAATTCTGAACTGATGGAGGGGGAGACAACCAAAGAAACCCAACCTTAGAAATAAAAAAGGGAGAAGAGGGGAAGGGGAGAGAAAGAGGAGTGCTAAGACATGCAGAAGAAACACCCCTCTAGTAGGCCAAGTCAAGTTCCCAACCTATCCAGGAGGGGGAGACATGGACACCAGAAGGAGAGAGTCTGATCTTCTCTTAGCTCCGAAGGGAACTCTTGGTTGGTGGGGTTCAAGATTAGTCTCCTTTAATAACCATATTTATTCTTCAAATTTACAAGAAATCCACCCCAACACCTATGAAACTTTTCCAAAGACTGAAAGAAATGGGTAACACATCTTTCAGTACTTAAAGCATTTAAAAGCGTGTCCCACCACTCCCTGAACAAAGGTTCCCATCTGCTCTGCCAGTGGCAAAGTATTACCAATTTGGTAACCATGGCTATCATGGCCACCTGCATCTTTTGAGACATGGTTGGAATCTGAGCGTACAACCCCAATAAGCATGTGTTTTCGTAAAAAAAAAAAACTGAGATATTAAAAAAGGGAGCCACCCATTGTTTGACTGAATTCTAGCATTTAGCAATTTTGGGACAAGCCCACAATTTGTGATGTAAAGTAGCAAATGAGTCCCCACAATCTTCACATTTGGATGAAAAAGAATTACTAATTCGAGATAGTCTGGTAGGGTTAAAGTAGAGATTGTGCAGGATGTTAAATTGAATATTCCTAAGTCTATCCTGCTTGATATAAGAATAAATATCAACCCAAATCTTCTCCCATGTTTTAACCGACCATCTTCCAGTAAGATTAACCTCCCAATAGTGTGCTGTAGGAGTACACATGTACATTGCCTCTGACAAGATAAACTTATAAATCTTGGAAATTGCTTTCTGGTCCTCTGCTAATTTTCTTAACTTTTCTAACATAACTCCGGCTCCTTCAGGCCATGGCCATTTCCCTAAAAAGGAACCTACACTCTGGCGAATCTGGTACAATCATAATAGATTAGTCTGCCTCACCTTGAATTTAGTGGCTAGCGCGGATATCGGTAGCAAAGAGTCACCCGAAACCAGACATGTTAGTCGAATTTTGGAGCGGTATTCACCTGCCAATTTACTGATTGGGTGGTTACCTATTTTTAAGTTAGGGTTATTGAGCAAAGGTTGCATCAAATCCTTTATATTAGATTTGTGGAGTAAAGAATAAAGCTGCTGTAGGGCCTTCACATCCCAACCTAATGGGGAGTATTTTATCTTCTTGGGAACTTTAGACCAAGGGATATATAGTAAGGCTTTCAAATCTACCTTGCAAATATCAGTTAACGACTGATCCAAACTTATCCAGGGGGCAAAATCCTGGGCTGCTTCAACTCCAGACACCCAGTGTGCAAGTCTCGTGGCGTGAATAGCCAGGTAATAAATATAAAAATCAGGCAACTGAAGACCCCCTAGTTTTCTTGGGCGGGTAAGCTTGGCGTAAGCCTGGCGAGGGGTTTTACCTTTCCACAGAAAATCCGAACAGATTCTCTGCAAAGGCCTATAAAAAGACTTGGGCAGGTATATATCAAGGTTAAAGAGGGGTTAAAAAAATGTAGGCAAAACAGCCATTTTTATTGTATCAGCTCTGCCCCAGAGAGACAGGGGTAACCTGTTCCATCTTTCCAAATCTTCTTTGATAGTCTTGATCACAGGGGATAGGTTGAGGTTCACTAAGTTAGTAAGATCCTTCGAAATTCTAATACCCAAGTAAACCAGGTGATCCTGCTCCCATTGTAAGCCCAAGAATGAGCACCAGTCCCTCAACAAAAGAGGGGATAAAGTATACACCTTGGTTTTGTTCTTATTAAGTTTATAACCAGAAAAAAAGCCGAAATCTGAAACAATTTGAAAACCCGGGTAAGGATTCTCTGCTGTTATCTGTGTATAAGCAGGTTATCCACAAAGGCAGTTAATTTACATTCAAGATTGCCGACATGGATGCCCCGTATTAAATTATCTGATTTCAGGGCCCTTATTAGAGGCTCACTATATAGATTAAAAAGAAATGGCGAGAGAGGACAGCCCTGGCGGGTACCTCGGAATAAGGGGAAAACAGCCAAAATAAGATTATTGCATTGGATTCTGGCTGACGGGCATGAGTACAGGACACGAACATGGTCAATGAATCCTTGGGGAAAACCAAATTTCTGCAAAACTGTAAACATAAAAAAAATTCTACTTTATCAAAAGCTTTTTCCGTGTCTAGGGATACCAGCACTGCCTCTAGCTCTGGAGCCCCAGACGCAGAAATTAGGCAGAATAGTTTTCTGAAATAGTCTGCAGGGGATCGCCCAGCCAGGAACCCTGCCTGGTCTGTACTAAGTAACCCTTTCCATACTTTCCCCAGTCTATTAGCTAAAATCTTGACGCAGATTTTAACATCTACGTTAAGAAGCGAGATAGGACTGTAGTTTCCCACTTCAGAAGGATCCTTCCTCGGTTTGGGCAAAAGGATCACTCTTGCCTCAAACAAAGTTTGATCAGTGACTCCATGGTAATATCAGTAAGAGTAAACTTGGAGTAGCAGGGGAATCAATGACTTTTTAAAAGTCTTATAGAATAAGCCTGTGAAACCATCGGGACCCGGCGCTTTGTCTGGTTTTAGAGAGTCAATGATCTCTGATATTTCCCTGCTTGAGAAAGGGGCTTGCAAGACTAATCTAGCTTCCTCAGTCATAATCGGAAAGGTAATCTTTTCCAAAAATGACTGCTCCTATTGTCCTGCTCAGAAGTTCTAGACTCTTCTGAGTACAATGAGCCGTAATAGTCTTTAAACAATGCCAATATTTCCATGGGGTCAGCAACCAAGACATTCATCCGAGGATGCTTTAGAGCTGTGACCCATTTGGCGATTGAATGTTGCTTCAGTTGCCAGGCTAAAAGCTTGCTCGCTTTATTTCCTTGACCGATATATGAAGCTTTTAGCAAGGAGGCGGATCTTTCAACTGATTCCCAAAGAGCACTTGAATAAGTGGCTCTGAAGGCAGAGAGTTCTTGCTCTTGTGATAAAGAAAGTGTGCCCACCTCCTTGCATTCCAGGGCCCTGATTTTGTCTAGACAATTGACTAAAAAATTATTTCTTTTCTTTTTCCGTACCGATGCTACACGGATAAGTTCCCCTCTCCAAGTAGCTTTCAGTGTGGCCCACGCCCTATCCGTAGTACTGATCGAGCCCCAGTTAGTGGTAATAGAATTTGTTATGAAAATTTGAAATCACCACACTATTTGGTCATCGGACAGCAGTTTATTATTGAGCGACCATGAGTGAGATCTTGTTAAAACATTTGGCAGCACACACTGCATCTTAATAGGCGAATGGTCAGAAATTACTCGGGCTAGAATACTAGCGTCCACTATAAAAGGTAATAACTGCTGACTGATCAAAAAATAGTCGAGGCGAGAGTAGCTTTTATGGATTGGGGAATAAAAGGATAATTCTCTGCTTGAGGTATTGATTATCCTCCAAGGGTCCACTAGGCCCAGCAAAGTTGTGAATTCCTGTAGAGCCCCCTGCTTGGGAGATCTTTTATCACCTCTATGGTAAGAACGATCTAAATCATTGGATTGTACCAGATTCCAATCTCAGCCCAATGAGATGGGCAGTTTTAAAAAAGTGGTCAGAACCATAGCCAGATGTGTAAAAAAGGAGGGAGATTCTGAGTTCGTTCCATAAATGGAGCCCAGAACAATATCCAAGCTGCCAATTTTACCTACAACAAAATTTAATCTGCCTTCTGGATCAGAGATGGATTCTGACGGCATAAATGGGACCTTTTTAGCTGCAAGTACTGCTTCTTCCCATTTATGAGATGTAAATCCTGATCCGAAAACCTGGCCTACCCATCTTTTTTTAAAATAATGCAGCTGTTCACATAACACATGAGTTTCCTGAAGAAACACAATTGATGGGTCAAATTTAGTGAGGTGGTTCAAAATGATATGTTTCTTTTGGTTGTCTCTCCCTCCCTTTACATTCCAGGAAAGAATGTTTAAACCACTAGCCATACAAATATAAACAAATACACTCTATATAGTAATGAAATTGCTGCCCCCCAATCCTCTCGAAGAAAAAAAACCATAATCCCCAACTTCCCCAACCCCCAACCCTGTAACCAAAATTTGGTATTTCCAGCCCTCTCGAACCAACTATATAATCCGGCCCATAGCCTACACCTGAACGAATGGTTCATAGTGAGTGCTGGAAAGTGAGCCCTTCCTTCCCCCCACATCCAACCTTAAATAAAGAATGAACCAGAAGAAACACTGCGAATACTAACAGCAGAGCCCCCATGTCTTACTATTGGGTTCTCAGTACCATTGTCTCTCACCACACATTGGAAACCATATTACCTGCCACCGACTACCGAGTGCGTAATGCTTTTAAAAAAAAAACTAATAAGCTAACCCTGTTGGCTAAAGAAAACGCATTACTACCCATAAGGATATAACTTAGACATGTGGCAACAGGGCCTTATCTCATGACCCACACGGGTCTTTGCTGGAGCGTTCGGAGAGCCAGAACCCTGCGCCTTGCCCCATCCTCTCTAAAATGAGTGATACTAACCACTACACACCTACCCTTAGAAGGTTTAAATTAACTTCTACTTCAAGAACTGACAGGGAGCGTAAATCAAGGCTGAACTCAAATAAGGAACTGAAGGTCTAGTGAGTCCCTTTAGTGAAACCTATACATTCCACACTTTGTCTGAAGTTACAACTCAAGAAAAGGGAAAGTCCATCGCAGCCACTTTGATCACAATCAATATGGGGAAAACCCAAACCAAAAACTGCACGCTAACATTTACTTGTAACCCGCCTGGCTGCGAACATAAAATACAATTAGTAACTGTAGTTAGGGCTACATAAGTTCTCCCATTCCTAAGGACAGAGCTCCCTCTAGTGGCTAAAGATGGGAATAGCAAAGCCTTCCAAAAATGAGCAAATTACAAAGACAAAATAGAGCTTTTGGATGTAAATTCTCAAGTGATAATTATAGTCCAGAGTTAACATATAGCAAAGTGAAGCCAACTTCCAACATGTGTATCTCCTTCAAGGGGAGAAAAGTCACTCCAGATTTCAGGCAACAACCAAATAATCCTGGATCTCCTGGAGACTTTCCTCCGAGGTCTACATGCCTCCCAACACAGGCCAACACCACATCATTTAGAAAACAAGTCCGGGATAGCTTTTCCTCAAGACCGTCAATGCTTCCTCTGGTGAGTCAAAGCGTTTAGATCCATCCTTCAGGGACACCTCTAATCGAGCTGGATATAACATTCGGTGTTTAATGCCGGCTGCCCACGATTTAGAAGTGATGGAGCGGTAGGCCGCCCTGAGTTGGTGCGTCTTCGGTGTCAAATCCGGGACGAGCCTCATTTTGTTTGCCCTCCCACAAAATAGCTGACAGTTTCCTGGATTCCTTGAAGATAAAGTCCCGATCCAAATAGTTAAGCAATTTAAAAATTATTGGCCTGGGAGGTTCCGAAGCAGGTGGCTTAGTTCACAGGGAATGATGGGCTCTTCAATTATGAATTCAGGGCCATTTGGGGAGGGGCCCACCATTTGTTTCAGGAACTTTTGTAGAAAAAGTATAGTGTTCGGTCCCTCATCCCCCTCGGGGAGTCCAAACAGCACTAAATTATTTCTTCTATTCCTTCCTTCTAGTTCTTCAAATCGGTCTTCTAGCTTGGTAACTGTCTTCTTGATTTCAGTTAGAGTTGGATCCGTTTTGTCTAACCTCCTTTCCGTAGAAGATAACCTGGCTTCCGTATCAGTAACCCGTCGGGCAATCTGGGTTAATGCCGGTTTAAAGTCGGCGACTTCCTCGATTAACTTGAAGAGCGCTTCTTTAATGGTAGAAAGCTCCGAATACACATAAGTGGGAGACAACTTGGCCTCCGAGGCTGTGGGCGAGGTACTCCGATGTGGGCATTTGGCCTCCGACTCCTGGACTAATCCTTCCTTTTCCAATAACGTAGACATCTTGCAGGAGCCGATCACAGGTAAGATTCTTGCAGTAAAAAGCCTAACCACAACTAGATGTCTGAGACTTTCGGATTGCCTGTTTTAGTCTCGGTATTCACAATTTAAAGTGAGAGAGGGCGACGGAACTTGCAGTAAAGCTGCTACTCTCCGCACCACATCACGTGACCCCCCCCAAAGGGGGACCTTTTAAGAAAACCTGTACAGCTGCTGGGGTCACATGGAGAGGCACCATAAGGTATGCCATTCATGCTGTTAAGATCCCTGTGACTAGCAGCAATAATGCAAGTGACAGTGAGTCCCTCTCTGACTCAAACAGTAGCTGTTTGTCTCAGTCCGACACTGTTGTGTCTAGCAATGAATCATTACTTCCTCAACAAAGTGAAATGAGCAAGTCTGCTGACAATGAATCAGGTAGTGCACTTGCAAATACATCCAGCACTGTTGGCAATAAAAAGGACATATCCATTGAATCTACCACTTCTGTATTGGCCAGCAATGAAAATCCATCAGAGTCTTCTGCCCACTCTTCTAGCACCAAGGAGCATGTCCCAGGTTCTGTTAGGACAGGTGAAAAGACACAAACAGTCTTTAGCTATCTTCCTAGCACTCAAACAAAATCTGTCACATCTGAGGTGTGGAATTATTTCTCTGTCAGTAAAACTGATCCATGCAGAGCAATTTGTTCCCTGTGTAAGCCATGGTAAAGTTGTGTCATGCCTTGGCACTACAGCTCTTAAATGCCATCTGAAAAAGCATTCAGTTTTGCTTGATCATCCAAAACCCGTGTCCTCCATCTTCCAGACCGCACATGAGAAGGGTCAGGAATCTGAAATAGATAGTGAATTGTCTGAACTTGATGCGGGCAGAACCACTGCCAGCCCTAGGATCACAGTTACCACCAATGCCTGCACCATCAGTACCAGTTGCACATCCAGTGATGGCACTGAATGTATAAGTCCTAGTCCACCATCTCTGCATCCATCTGCCCATCGAAGCATGGTGTATAATAAATCAACAGGGACATGTTGTAAACAGCTAACACTGTCTCAGGCATTTCAAAGGAAGAATACCTTTACTAGAAATCATCCAAAGACCCTTCATCTTAATCACAGAATTGGTGAACTTTTAGCCGGAGCCCTTCTTCCATATTCTTTGGTAGATCATGAGGATTTTAGGGAGCTCATGACATAAGCAGAGCCTCGTTACAATGTTCCTCATCAAAGGTACTTTTCCTGTGTTGAAATACTAAACATTTATCAGGCTTTAAAAGCGACAGTGATGCTTGTACTTAAAACTGCAGAGGGTGGGGTTATTCATGTCACAAGATATGTGGACCAGCACTCAAAACATAGATTACATGTCCCTTACCACTCATTGGGTCACTTTTTCTTGTGCTTCTACAAAAACAAAGACACCCCAAAAGATGGTGCTGCTGCATATAAAGAAGTTTGGGCAAAGTCATACTGCTGCAAACATCTTGCAGGAACTAAATGACCTCCTTGATGAATGGGTTTATTCTCACGGTCTAAAATGTGGCTTCGTAGTGAGTGACAATGGAGCCAACATCTTGAAAGCAGTACAAGATGGAGGATTTCTGCATGCTTCTTGTTTTGCACATTGCTTACATTTAATTGTCACGGGATTTCTCAGCAATGAAACACAAGTGGATGGTATGATTGCTGTTTGCAAAAAAGTTGTGACTCACTTTTCAAATTCAACCAAGGCTATACGGACATTGTCCGAACTGCAAAAAAAAAACCAAGCTGCCCCAGCAAAAGCTGATTCAAAATGTTTCCACTCATTGGAACTCAACGCTTTATATGTTGCAGCACCTCTTGGAGCAAAAGCAAGCTGTACATGAGTATTGCTCCAGTTACATTATTGGAGATGGCATTATGCTGTCTGTGCTGCAGTTGAAATTAATGGAGACAGTGTGCTGCATCCTAGCTCCTTTTGAGACAGCTACAAGGGACATGTCTTCTGAAGGCACATCTGTGAGTCAGGTTATCCTACTCATAATGCTCATTTCACAACATCTCAGTGTTCTAAATCTACAAATAGAAAAAGACAGATCTGAAGCACAGACAACACGTCACCTGTATCATGGGAATCTCGTAAAGAGAATGAGCGAGCGCTTCAAAACCAATGACAAATTAGTTGCAATGACGAAATCAAAACACTACATCCTTAGAACTCTCTTAGATCCCAGGTTCAAGGCTATACATCTTCCAAAAACAGATGATATAGAGCAGTACAAATGTCTGTTGCTAAATGAGCTGCAGCACTCACAGGAGTCAAACACAGACACGCACAGTACCCTCAGGTTGTCAACACCACAACATGCAGGTTCATCTTCACAAAGGGATACAGAACTGAAAAAGTCACCAAACATTAACAGTAGTTCCACAACTGCCACTTCTTCAACCCTTAGTAGCAAGCTAAATCTGTGGCAAAACCTTTTCCAAATTGCTGCCATACCAGCTTCTGGTGATTCCTCTTCTGAGCGGTCTCTGTCCATCATGGTAGACAGTTACCTGCAAGAACTGCCTATTCCTATTGATGCATGCCCTTTTGAATACTGGAGATCAAAAAAGTCAATTTGGACAGAGCTGTATGATGAAGCCTGTAAATATCTTGGTTGTCCTGCAACAAGTGTCTCTTCAGGATGCATGTTTAGTACAGCTGGCAATATTGTGACAGACACCAGAAACAGATTGCTGCCAGAAAATGTACACAAGTTAACTTTTATTAAAATTAATAAGTCAAGATTTTCGTATCCCTACAAGAGTATACAAACTGATCCTGAAGTGATTGATGTTGTGGATGTTGATGGTGATGACAACTCTGATGGTGGTGGCTGGTAAATACTTGTGGAACAGAGTCTCTCTGCACCAAAAAGGAAACTTTTACAGACTGTGATGACTTTGGTTGTCTCTCTCTTTTCTCAATCTACTACCTTGGACAATATACCCCCAAAAACGTTCACCATTTCATGGCAAACTGCTTTGTAGCTAGGGTCTAAACTAAAGTCAACAAGTTTTATATGCAGGGCAATTTTAACATTGGTGAGAACAGGCCCAATTTTGGCATAAAAGGGACACTGTCACATCAATCCTTTCTGTATCATATTATTTATAGTTACAGTGCAAACATATATTTTTGGATTTACCTTCTGTGACTTTGTGGGGCATCAGTATGGGCTGGGACTGGGGATGGTCTATTTTTCAATTTTAAAGAGGACAAAACAATGAGTTCTAATTGGTAGCTGTTTATTATTTTTTCAATTACAGAAATGTTAGCCATAAACCAAAAATGGATGCTAGTACATGGGTGAGGGTTATGGGCTGGTTTTAACATGGGTGTAAGGGTGGTATGGGTGCTACTGCACAGATGAGGATGGTGGAAGAAAAGTGGAATGGGTGATGGGGTGAAAGGTGGATGTTATTTTAGTCCTTTCATTTACAGATTTGTGATCGGCTGGGGATGGTGAGGATAAAAATGATTACAGACCGAACCTACTGTGTACATATAAAATATATATATATTTTTTTTCTTATTAAATACATGGCAAACTGCAGCCACCTAGCACAATTGTCCTGACCCCTTTAAAAAAAAGAATAAAGGAATCGGAAACAAAAGAAAATCTGCATCAACAGTTTTCACAGAATGTGACCTACCATAAAGTGTTTTTGCTTTACAAGTAGTGATAATTTGATACATAATGGGGTTGACAGACACTGTCCCTTAAACATCACATGCCAACTGCTGCAGCTACATTAATGTTCCTTAAGTTAGTATGTGGTGAGGAAACCACTTTTTTTATTTATGTGACTGAAATACAGATTTTATTGAAGTATCAGCTGCAAAAATGCATCATCTTAGAAAGTTGTATGTATTACTTCAATTTGCCAACAAAAATGTTGGCATATGTATGTATTATCTTAGAAACTTGCATGCATTTTTTGCCAGCAACAATGACTGGCATATTTTTTTTATTCAAATGTCTTGACTGACTGCGTTATGACATAATATGTTTTGCAACAGCCCCACATGCTGCTGCTGTAGTACTTGGCTTGACTTTGTTATAAAAGCTTTCTTTTAAACATAGCAACTTTTGATTTACTCATTTAAAACAGAAAGCAGCAAATAGCTGAGATTAGGTAATATCAGTTATTTTTTCTCATAATTCATGACGATGAGTATATATAACTGAGTACATAAATGGCTAAAGTGCCTCTTTCTTTCACTAAGGAACTATGATGCAGCTGCAGCAGGAAAACTTTTAACATATGGATGGGTGGGCCTGTTACATATTAAGTTGCTGGCTTTAGCAAACAGAAGAAACCTCAGATAAACCTTGTTGTATTCCTATCAATGTCGCACATGATAATTTCTCTCCCCCTTATATTGAACAGTTTTTCCTTTACATGTATTTTATTACTGTCTTCATTACTGGCAGCACAATAAAAAAATAGGGTTCGAGTTCTAAAAAGTTCTAAATAGATTAGAACCCAAGAACTTTTTCAAAAGTTCTAGACTAGAACTAGAACTCAGAACTTCAGAGGGTTTTGACAACCCTACTGTCTATGTCCTTGCGGAGATGGGGTCTCTAGAACTGGATGCAGTACTGCAGATGGGGTCTCACCAACTGTCTGTACAAAGGGATAACAACTTCCTGTTTTCTGCTGGTGATGCCTCTCCCTATGCATCCCAGTATACCCCCAGCTCTCCCTACTGCCTTCTCACATTGCTTGCTAACCTTAAGGTCATCTGATATGATTACCACCAGGTCCCTTTCCTTTTTTGTTGTTGTTACTACCTCCTCCCAACTGTGTATTCTTCCCCTGGGTTCTTGTTTCCCAGGTGCATTATTTTGCACTTCTTTGCATTGAATCCTAGCTGCCATACTTCTGACCATTCCTCCAACCTTGGCAAGTCCCTTCTCATCCTTTCCACACCTCCTTGTGTATCAACCCTATTGCAGATCTTTGTGTCATCTGCAAAGAGGCATACTTTTCCTTCCAGTCCCTCTGCAATGTCACTTATGAAGACACTAAAAAGGACTGAACCCAATACTGAACCCTGCGGTACCCCACTAATAACCCCTCTTTCTTCAGACTGGACTTCATTTACAATTAACTTCTGTGTCCTGTTGTCCAGCCAATGTTTTACCCATGCTACCACCCTGGGACCCACTCCCAGGCTGGTTAATTTGACTAGTAGTCTTTTGTGTGGGACTGTGTCAAATGCCTTGCTAAAGTCTAGGTAGGCCATGTCCACAGCCCCTCCCTGGTCTACTTCTTTGGTCACCCAGTCAAAGAAATCTACACACAGCAATGCCTTTGAAGCTCTGTCAATGCACTTTCAGCTGACCCCAAGTTGTTTCAGTCCAGTAGCAGTCCTGCCCCAGCCTGAGTTAAAGTGCTGCAGTTATCACCTTTTAAGGGCCATCCTGAAAAGAAATGGCCTCTCCCAGCCTATGGCTGCTTCCAAATGTAACAGATAGTCTGCTATCAATAATTTACAGTCCATCCCTGTTTATCCGAACAGCATTAGGGACAGAAAATATCTTCGGATCAATGGAGGATCAAATAAGAGAGAGAACAAAGAGTACTGAGATGCTGCACACAAGATATCTTTATTAATAAACATACCACCTTGTAAAAAGAAACCATACACATTAAATTAAAAACAGTGTTTACAAAATCATTATTAATGCTCTATATTGTAAAATTAAAGCAGCATAGACATTAGGAAAAAAATCCTTCACTGATTTTTGTTTTCGACTATCACACTGTTTTCGTGCTGCTCAATGCATCATGGACTCCATGGCAGGCTCATTGGGTTTAGTAACTAGTGCCACTATGGCATCTTCTGACAGCAACCCATGTCCCTGATCATGAGCATCACAGGTTACCTACTCATTTATTTCTTGATCCATGGGAAGCTGAGGGAGGAGGATGCCAGGGCTGTCAGCTGTACCAAAAAATCACCGGGTGCAGGGAGATCGTTGTTTACAGTGCGTGGTGAATCTCGATCATGGCGTCAAATTTTGATCCTCGTCTTAAGCCAGGACTTCTGAATGCTCTCTGGCTGAACATGGTCCCAAACTTCTGAGGCCATATAGAGCATGTCTTGCAAGTTTATAACCTTAATAATGCTGCTCAGCCGTGTGTTCTCATTGTCCTCAGGTAGGACAGTCTGCAGCAATTTCTTTCTGTAGCCTTACTTTAAAATCTCCAACACACCTTGGTTGCAAGGTTGGAACTTCGAGGTGGTGTTTGCTGGAGGTAACAAGACATGGATTTTGCTGTCCAGAGTTCTGACTTCAGCAGTGTCAGGATGAGCAAGGGAGCTATCCAAAAGCAAAAAAGCTTTTAGTGGAAGGCCTCTGACACATAAATAGTGCTTCACTTGTGGGGCAAACTGATCTACAAACCACTAGCGAAAAATGTGTGCTTCCATCCAGGCATTTTTTTGAGACTCGTATTGAACAGGTAGTGTTGCCTTGTTTAGGTGCTTGAATCATCTCAGGTCATGAGTCTTTCCTATATGCACCAACTTCATTTTGCGTCCCACTAAATTCACACAGCTGAGAATTGTCACATGAATCCTTTGCTTTTTAAACCCGGGGCATTGTGTTCGGAGCCATGGGTTAGTGTACGGTCTGGGAGGCATTGCCAAAACAAACCCATCTCATCAGCATTGAAGATTTGTTCAGGCACAAGACCTTCACTCTGTACAGTGTTCTGCAGTATTTCTGTAAAGAGGGTGATGTCTTCATCATTACCACTGAGCCACTCGGCATACGGCTTTAATTACCTGGTGCCGTGCCTCCTCTTGAACTGATTTAACCACCCCTCGCTTTCCACAAAGGTATACCAGTTTCCAAGTCTTTGGTGGCACTGCAATGCTTTTTCCTTCAGGAAAGGACATGGAATTGGTGTTCTCTACCCTTGTTCTTGACAGAACCAGAGATAAATGGCAGCATTGCCCTGGTCATCATTACGTGTCCTCTAGTTTTTCCTTTCACAGGATCCAGCTGTCATTTCCATCATCATGGAAAAATCCCTCAGCTTTTCTTTAGCAGATTTGATGTTTCTGATTGTGGATTTGCCAACACTGTATTTGCCAGCCAGTACAGCAGCTCATTCACTATTCCCCAATCTGTCGACAATTCCCAGCTTCTCAGCCAGGTAAAGAATGACTTTCTTCAATTTAGATGCCATCATAGCCCCACAACTATGCGTCAGAAAGCACGCTTTAAGCATCCAAATCACCTATTGTATTTCTAGCTAAGCTGCAGTTAATCACGACTTGATTAAAGAAACAACTACATGGGCTTAATTGACGATTGACTCATGACCACATAACTGCAGTTAACTGGGGACTTCAAACACAGGTGTTAACATTTAAGCTTTAGAGTGGGGGACAACTAATGAGTTTGTTGGACAGGGAGGATTAGATCAGTGGTGATCAGATAAACGAGGTTGGACTGTAACTGGTTAGTACTGTCTTCTGCCTTTGTTTTGAGTGCGCGTGTGTGTGTGTGTGTGGGGAGGGGGGCAAGAGAAAGAAAGAATGCAAGTCCAAGAAGGGGGGATTGGAGAATTGGGGACAAGACTAGTTTATTTGCAGGCTGCTGCTGCTTGGATTACAAAGGAACCTTGTTTTGTTTGTAGATAGACAAAAAAAGTTAGCACTACTGTAACCCCTAGGTGGCGCTATCATAAGGGCTACTATCCCTGCCTGCTTGGCTAGTAGCAGGTTAAGGGGCCTGAGTTCTGAAACGGGTGCCTCCACCTGAAGGTCAGGTTAGGTAGTGGTTCAGCTAATCTAGGCACTGCCCTCTGGGACACTGTAACCCCCTCCCCCCTCTTTCCTTACTAGTGGCTGGAACAATACACAATAATCACTTTCACAATACCCCTGATACACCACACAAGTACCTACACTGTTTGCACTTACCACCAGGGCTTTCCTCTGGCTCGGCCCTGAGGACCTCCTGTAAAATAAGGTTATGCACAGCAACTAACAGCAGTACAGTACTCTTGCACAAACTAGAACCACAGTCAGGGTAAATGCAAAAAAGAGTTAAATCTGATTTATTTAAGGGACTTGAACAAGGGAGGGGCATAATCAGGTTAATTTGTTTAACGGCTGTATCAGTCAAACAGTTATGCATGCACTTCAGGGTCCATAAACAGTCACACACCCTGGGTACCCAAATGGAGTACGGTGGGGTAGCCAGGAATGTTGCAGCTGGTTGGGGCCCTGTGATGGGAGAAAAACAACATGCACAACACACACTATTTGTAATCCGGAGCTGGAGGGCTCAGTTTGTCAAAAGAAAACAACAAGACAATCAGATGACACACTTTTAGATTAGGCTGTTGTTGTAGGGAGCTACCCTGATGATTACTCACAATACCCAAGACTGGACACAGGCTGGACGAAAATCGAAATGACAGTTGGTTATTCTGGAGTGCCAGGAGAAGCAGGGCCCACACAAATTAACGAGACGTCGTTCCAGTTCAAGTGTGGCGCAGGAGGCTGATTCCCAGGCAGGTCTCTCGTCGATGGCTTCTCTATGCAGTGGGTAGTCTGGCGGGGCCAGTTTGGCAAGACCCAGGCCAAATGGAGACAAATTCAGATTCAGTCCGTTTTGGGGTGGATACATCTTCCAGCAAGCAGAACACAGTTCACACATTGGGGAATCGAATCACGACCCACTAGCAGCTTACAGCACATTTACATATAAGGAAATTTTGCTGTACCAGACAAACCGCTCTCCAGTCACATTCGCAAAGTCTCTGCACACACCGGGAGCTCAGAGGTGGCTGCAAGTCCAGACAGGACAGTCACATTCAGCAAATCTTCTGTCTTCTTCAGGTTAAAGCCTGGTCACAGTCCAGTGGCTTAAATAGTCCTCACAACTCAGATTCAATCTGAATAAACTCTATTTTCCCTCTCAGGGGCAGCAGACACATTAGAAGAAACAACATTGCTTTGGAAAGTACTATTTTCTACTCTGCCAACTGGGATCTAGTAATGTTGTGTGTAAGGTGCTCATTTTTATTTTTTTTTTAATACAGATTTTTATGGTATTTTTGTAGGTTTGTCTCTCACTTCCCAGCCTGAGGCCCTGGCACATAGCTGTGTGTGTGGAAGCATGCTTTCAAACTTTGGCACCAGCTCAGCCCCTTACGCCCACCCATAACAGTGCCGCTCCCTCCCACCCATGCTACCCATTGGACCTCTACCCAGCGGGAGCAGAACTATGGGGGGGGACAACCACCACCACCACCCTAGGGAGAGAAGAGCAGCTCTGGCTTGTTTCTGAAGTCCTGCTGCCCCCAACATGTACTGGCATCCCGACGATCCGAGGTCATTCCTGAACCTGGGTTGTCAGCATAGCACAAGTTAAGACATCTGGTGCCTCAGCCATCACCATCACTGACCAGTCTAAGCTGCTCAGGTTTGAGGTATGGGGGTGTACAGGTCCTCTGGCAATTGCACACCCTCTGCCAGCTGGGAAATGGGCATTTCATGGAGGTGAGGCACCCAGCATTGAGGGGAGAAAAGGCTTCTGGCCATCCCACACCCTTTGCCAGCTAGGGGGCTGGCCATGCTGTGGAGGTCAGGCACCCAGATTCATGGTAGAGGGCACAGGCTGATGAGTATTGCACACCCTCTGCCAGCTGATGAAGAAGTGGGGTTCCTGAAAGCTGTGAAGGCAGCCATGGCAACTGAGTTGTTGAAGTCAGGAACAGGGGAACAAGAAGGAAATTAGTTTTTGAAATATTAAAAGAAAATGAAAACTTCATGTTTTTTTAAATAATATTTTACTGCTTTCAAGAGGATAACATGCAGGTTACAGAATGAGAGTAATCAAAGTGCATCTAAACAGTATATTGTGAGGCCAGTGGTGATACTGATGTCCACCCAACCACAGTATTTGTACAGCTGCATAGCAAGAACTGTGCTGATTTATTGCTGACATGGGGGAGAGAGAAAAAGCGGACACTAGAAGGGCATGACTGGATACCGAGCATATCAAATTATGCTTGCTCCACACTTTGCCCCCCCCCCCGTGGAGTTCACCACATATAGTGTGCATCAATCTGTGTGCTCTCTCCCCAACCCCCTCCCAGATTTCCATCAATGAGTCAGTCAAATACACCAACCAGACTCCATGCTGTTTTTGTTATGTCAAAAATGCTGCCGTTGAGTCTGTCCAGTAAGCCCGCCAGACCCCATGCTGTTTTTCTTTGGGTAAAACAAGCACACCCATTTCTCCCTGACATCACAGGCATTCGCTGTTGCACAGAGTGTCCATGAAACAAAAGCACTGTTGTCACCATGCTACCACTCCAGCATGCCACTTTTGTTTTCGATTTTACTTAGCGGTGTACTTGCTTAGAGACACTAGTCCTGGCATTAGGCTGGCCCAGGGCCATGTAAAACCAGGTGGGTTTACGTGGAGTCCAACTCTCCAGGAGACAGAAGCGCACAGAAATGTGAGGGGAAATTTGAGTGACTGACATGGTGCGGCACTTATGGGAGAGCTACTTCCTGTAAAGGGAGCCGTGGGCTGTGATGCATCAATGAGATTGACTCTTCCATAACACTGCAGTGGACTATGTTTTCAAAAACACATCTGCTTCCTCCTTCTGCATGCTAGTTCCCCTTCCCCTCAGATGGTCCTGTTATCTGTACGTAGAGGAGGCAAACTCTCTTGTTTAGAAAACCTCCTGCTCCCCCTACTAGTCCCCCTTTTCCTGGACCTGGTTAACTACCAGTGGTCCATGGAGCAGGCTTGGACCTGGCATATTTGCTGGGCAATATGATCAGTTAGACACAGAGCATGAGGGAGCAGCTAAGTAAAGAGCTAATCACCAGCTGGTTCTCTGCTTCAGCATGTGGAGTCAGAGAGAGGTGCAGCCTGAGCAAGGGGAGTGAGTGAGGAGGAGGCAGCGAAGCAGCAATGTAGCACACAGACAATGTATTCCAATTTCTAGCATGTAAACAAGCTTTCTTTTCTTCCTATTGCCATCCATTATTTGTGATAGCCATGCTGCACTGCCTTCATGCCATTTGCAAACTAATGTGAATTAGGTGCTCAAGTTGATATGCTTCAGCCTATTTTGGCCAGTGGCAGGCAGCGAATGGCTACGGTAGAAAGCAGATCAAAATGTAAATGTGTCTCATTAACTAGCCTAGCCTTAGCTGCTCCAGTGGGATATGTTGGGAAAGTAACCAACAGCTGGCCCACCCAGGTTCTGCCCCTTGGCAATGAATACTCACATGATTTTCCAAACTCTCTCTCTTCCTCTGTGTGGAAAAACCCTGATAGATGGGCTAAGTTCACTCATCACCTTACACACCTCTCAGCTGTCGCACATTTTTTCAGTTCACATGGTAACAGCATTATCCAATACTACTCTGCACTGAGGTTTCAAAACAAAACACTGACAGGAATCCTTGGCCCAGAGACAGAAGCAGTTGGACCATTTTACAGCAGTGACTTGCCTAATTGAGGGCGAGGGCTCTGACTTCATTTCTGTGTTGTAATCCACTAAAGTGTGTATTAAGGATGAGTAGTGGACAGATGTTTGGTGCATAGATATTGTATGGAGATGTGCTGTAGTGGCATTCATTCCTCTCAAACTCTTACCTCATGAATCAGGGACAAGGCTTAAAAAAAACAAGGACAAAGACCAAAAATCAGGGACACATCTTAAAAATTAGTACTATTCACTCAGAAAGATGACAGAATAAAGGGGTATGTGTTAAGATGGATTTTCAGAAAAAGAACAAGTCTATAACTTTCATGTTTAACATTATTTTGTGATCTTAGTCCCCACTGTCCTGTCACAAAAACACAAATTTTATGAGGGGCAGAGGAACATTTTGAGGCAAAATCAGGAACATCCCTGAAAATCAGGGACAGTTGAGAGGTGTCGAGGCATTAAGGATCACGGCTTGCCAGGGTCTGCAGGAGGAGCCCAAGGAGGAGATTTTACCTTGTCAGTAGGTGTTGATGGGGAGCAGCAGGTACAGAGGGGCATATCAGAGTTCCAACAGGATGGGAGAGCAAAAATGAGAGCGGGGGGTGGGACTGGTTGCTGGGGAAGGTACCTGAGATGGCAGTGGTGAGGTTGTCCATAGAGAGCGTGAGATCAAGTTGCATCTCCCTGCTGTGCTGCAGCCATACAGTGGGTCACAGAGTTCAACTCCCAGGGTCACTGCCCACTCAGATCTTTGCTGGAACATCTCATAATCTCATATGGCTTCAGTATTTGGGTTATGGAGGGTTCTGGTTCAGATGATGGTGTCTGTGGTGGGTCTACACGAGGAACACCCACGCTGGAGCTGATGATCATAGCATCAAGTTTTGTGGCTTCACTGGCTGCTCCCTTCAGTGGCTCCCCACTGTCACAGGTATAGCTGACAGCAAACTCAACTACAGGTTCAAAAGTATGTAGAATGATAGGCTATGTTGTTTAAAAGTTCTTCAATCAGCAATTTGAATATAAAAAATATATATGTTTTTGTTATGTGCATTGGTGCTCAATCAGAATGTGCATTGTCTGGTCGGCCGCTAGCAGCACCCATCATCGTCCATTTTCTGATGGCTCTGCCGATGAAAATGTACAGCTGCAGAGATACTGAGGGCACTTATAATGAGACACAAAAGGAATTTGATTATAAATAATAGCTCCTTTTATATACACTCTGTCCCAAATGCTTTACAGTCCACACTAGATTGGCAGTAGCCATTAATGTGCACATAAAGGTTAAGTAAAGGCCAGGGGGTTGAGAACAAAGAAAGCAAGCACAATAAAGTTAAGTGCATGGGTGTCAGAAACTAGATGTGCATGGTATCACAGCACTCCCATGTTTACTGGGCGCTGAAATACCTTTGAAGCTGCTGAAGCTTTACACAGCAATACCTTTGAAGCTCTGGCAATGCACTTTCAGCTAACCCCAAGTTGTTTCAGTCCAGTAGCAGTCCTGCCCCAGCCTGAGTGAAAATGCTGCAATTATGACCTTTTAAGGGCCATCCTGAAAAGAAATGGCCTCTTCCAGCCCATGGCTGCCTCCAAATGTAACAGATAGTCTGCTTGCAATAATTTACAGTCCAATCCTGTTTATCCGAATAGCACTGGGGACAGAAAATATCTTCGGATCAATGGAGGATCGAATAAGAGAGAGAACAAAGAGTACTGAGATGCTGCACACAAGATATCTTTATTAATAAACATACCACCTTGTAAAAAGAAACCATACACATTAAATTAAAAACAGTGTTTACAAAATCATTATTAAGGCTGCATATTGTAAAATTAAAGCAGCATAGACATTAGGAAAAGAATCCTTCACTGATTTTTGTTTTCGACTATCACACTGTTTTTGTGCTGCTCAATGCATCATGCTATAGAGTAGCATGACTTATACAGGATCACTGTTTGTTTGGCATTCATTGTATAGAATACATTTCTCAAGTATTTCCACAGCCTCCCCATGTGCAGGAACAACTACAGGGGGTGCAGTGTCATTCTTGTTGGACTCCATGGCAGGCTCATTGGGTTTAGTAACTAGTGCCACTATGGCATCTTCTGACAGCAACCCGTGTCCCTGATCATGAGCATCACAGGTTACCTACTCATTTATTTCTTGATCCATGGGAAGCTGAGGGAGGAGGATGCCAGGGCTGTCAGCTGTACCAAAAAATCACCAGGTGCAGGGAGATCGTTGTTTACAGTGCGTGGTGAATCTCGATCATGGCGTCAAATTTTGATCTTTGTCTTAAGACAGTATGCTGTCTGGCTGAACATGGTCCCAAACTTCTGAGGCCATACAGAGCATGTCTTGCAAGTTTATAGCCTTAAAAAACCGTAGAAGACTGTGGACGTATATATACACGTCCAGAATCTATATACGTTCACACATATTCAGTTCTCAAGGGGTTAATATTGCTGCTCAGCCGTGTGTTCTCATTGTCCTCAGGTAGGACAGTCTACAGCAATTTCTTTCTGTAGCCTTACTTTAAAATCTCCAACACACCTTGGTTGCAAGGTTGGAACTTCGAGGTGGTGTTTGCTAGAAGAAACAAGACATGGATTGTGCTGTCCCAAGTTCTGACTTCAGCAGTGTCAGGATGGGCAAAGGAGCTATCCAAAAGCAAAAGAGCTTTTAGTGGAAGTCCTCTGACACACAAATAGTGCTTCACTTGTGGGGCAAACTGATCTACAAACCACTAGCGAAAAATGTGTGCATCCATCCAGGCATTTTTTTGAGACTCATTGAACAGGTAGTGTTGCCTTGTTTAGGTGCTTGAATCATCTCAGGTCATGAGTCTTTCCTATAAGCACCAACTTCATTTTGCGTCCCACTAAATTCACACAGCTGAGAATTGTCACATGAATCCTTTGCTTTTTAAACCGGGGGCATTGTGTTCGGAGCCATGGGTTAGTGTACGGTCTGGGAGGCATCTCCAAAACAAACCCATCTCATCAGCATTGAAGATTTGTTCAGTCACAAGACCTTCGCTCTGTACAGTGTTCTGCAATATTTCTGTAAAGAGGGTGATGTCTTCATCATTACCACTGAGCCACTCCACATACGGCTTTAATTGCCTGGTGCCGTGCCTCCTCTTGAACTGATTAACCACCCCTCACTTTCCACAAAGGTATACCAGTTTCCAAGTCTTTGGTGGCACTGCAATGCTTTTTCCTTCAGGAAAGGACAAGGAAAGGACATGGAATTGGTGTTCTCTACCCTTGTTCTTGACGAACCAGAGATAAATGGCAGCATCGCGCTGGCCATCATCACGTGTCCTCTGGTTTTTCCTTTCACAGGAGCCAGCTGCCGTTTCCATCATCATGGAAAAATCCCTCAGCTTTTCTTTAGCAGATTTGATGTTTCTGATTGTGGATTTGCCAACACTATATTTGCCAGCCAATACAGCAGATCATTCACTATTCCCTAATCTGTCGACAATTTCCAGCTTCTCAGCCAGGTAAAGAACAACTTTCTTCAATTTGATGCCATCATAGCCCCACAACTATTCATCAGAAAGCACGCTTTAAGCATCCAAATCACCTATTGTATTTCTAGCTAAGCTGCAGTTAATCAGGACTTGATTAAAGAAACAACTGCATGGGCTTAATTGACGATTGACTTGTGACCACAGAACTGCAGTTAACCGGGGACTTCAAACACAGGTGTTAAGATTTAAGCTTTAGAGTGGGAGACAACCAATGAGTTTGTTGGACAGGGAGGATTAGATCAGTGGTGATCAGATAAACGGGGTTAGACTGTAACTGGTTAGTACTGTCTTCTGTCTTTGTTTTGAGTGAGTGCGTGTGTATGGGGAGGGCGAGAGAAAGAATGAATTCAATTCCAAGAAGGGGGAATTGAAGAATTGGGGACAAGACTAGTCTATTTGCAGGCTGCTGCTCCTTGGATTACAAAGGAACCTTGTTTTATTTGTAGATAGACAAAAAAATGTTAGCACTACTGTAACCCCTAGGTGGCGCTATCCCAAGGGCTACTACCCCTGCCTGCTTGGCTAATTGCATGTTAAGGGGCCTGAGTTCTGAAACGGGTGTCTCCACCTGAAGTTCAAGGTAGGTAGTGGTTAAGCTAACCTGGGCATAGCCCTCTGGGACACTGTAACCACCCCCCCCCTACTAGTGGCTGGAACAATACACAATAATCACTTTCACAATACTCGTGATACACCACACAAGTACCCACACTGTTTGCACTTACCACCAGGGCTTTCCTCTGGCTCAGCCCTGAGGACCCCTTGTAAAACAAGGTTATACACAGCAAATAACAGCAGTACAGTACTCTTGCACAAACTGGAACCACAGTCAGAGTAAATGCAAAAAAGAGTTAGATTTGATTTAATTAAGGGACTTGAACAAGGAAAGGGCATAATCAGGTTAATTTGTTTAAAGGCTGTATCAGTCAAACAGTTATGCATGCACTTCAAGGTCCATAAACAGTCACACACCCTGGGTACCCCAATGGAGTACGGTGGGCTAGCTAGGAACGTTGCAGCTGGTTGGGGTCCTGTGATGGGAGAAAAACAACATGCACAACACACACTAGTTGTAATCCAGACCCGGAGGGCTCAGTTTGTAAAAAGAAAACAACAAGACAATCAGATGACACACTTTTAGATTAGGCTGTTGTTGCAGGGAGCTACCCTGATGATTACTCACGATACCCGAGAATGGACACAGGCTGGACGAAAATCGAGATTACAGTTGGTTAATCTGGAGTGCCAGGGAAGCAGGGCCCACACAAATTGCTGAGATGTTGTTCCTGTTCAAGTGTGGTGCAGTGGGCTGATTCCCAGGCAGGTCTCTCGTCGATGGCTTCTCTGTGTAGTGGGTAGTCTGGCTGGGCCAGTATGGCAAGACCCAGGCCAAATGGATACAAATTCGGATGCAGTCCATTTTGGGGTGAATACAGCTTCCAGCGAGCAGAACACAGTTCACACATTGGGGAATCGAATCACGACCCACTAACAGCTCACAGCACATTTACATATAAGGAAATTTTACTGTACCAGACAAACCGCTCTCCAGTCACATTTGCAAAGTCTCTGCATACACTGGGAGCTCAGAGGTGACTGGAAGTCTAGACAGGCCGATCACATTCAGCAAATCTTCGGTCTTCTTCAGGTTGAAGCCTGGTCACAGTCCAGTGGTTAAATAGTCCTCACAACTCAGATTCAGTCTGAATAAACTCTATTTTCACTCTCAGGGACAGCAGGCACATGCAGGCCAAAACTCAGCCCTTTCACAGTTCTCCCATGCAAAACTACACCGAACTACTACCCAAATCACTTGAGCTGCTCTCATCTCACGTCCCAGCTCAGAAGTGACTAAAACAGTAGGCGACTTGGGGATTTCCCTCAGATCCAAAAGATTCGGTTGGCTGATCTGTCTGTCAGTCACAACAAAGGCTCCAGACAGCTCCTGTAGTCCGGCTCCATTTTAGGTCCCACCAGACTGATTGGTTCAATTCGGCAGTTCCTGGCCAAAATGGTGGGGATAAACACAACCGTCCTTGCTACAAAAAAGGCAGGTTAGGCAAACTACATTATTATTACTACTCTAATGAATGATCAGCAAACAGTCACATCTATTAACAGGGCTCCCTCTGTGCAGTTGGCGCTGGCAGAAACGGAGCATTTACCTGGCAGCCCAAGCGGAACTCGAGCATGACAACACTCAGCCCCCTTCCAGATTAATTATTACTGCAATCTAGGCAGCTCTTAAAGCGACAGTACATAGAGGCAACACAGGCACTCTTTGGCAGTAACGGTTTACTGCTAAATGCCGGACACCAGCCTGGCAGTGAGCATTTAGGCAAGCTCATGGAAGACTTTTCGGGAACCCCCATTTATGGGGGGTTACACTACTTAATAACGCATGGTCCATAATTTTAATGTACTAGAACAGGTGGAGTCATGATCAAGAGGAGTGCAGTGGCATCCAGGGCTGGAATGTAGGGCAAGGTCAGAGGGCGTCACACTTGCTGAAACATCTAAGAACTTTGAAGACCAACACTACCAGCTTGTGCTTTGCTTGCTTTGCACTAGTCTGTAAATCCTTTTTCTTCTGTGTCTTAGGTTAGCTGTTTCTTTATAATTGAATGCCTTTAAAAGTGTGAGGAATAAGTAATGATAGTTCTTTTAATTACTTCTTTTTATTAGATAAAAATATATTGTACAGTACGATGAATATACAGCAGGGTTAAGCTTAAGTGCATTTATGTGCCTGTAGAGAGCCTGGTAAAATGAAATTTACATACATAGATGAGTTAATACCCAGGCAGGTACATCCACGTGTATAAACCATGTAGTACAGTCCAGTCAACAGTAAGGGAACATCTCTAACAAAACTACCTCTAAACATACAGAAGGTGTAATTACTGTTAAATCATCTGTTATGTACACTGCAACCATTTTTGGGAATAGTAGACTGAGTCACTAAATGTTCAGCCTTGGACAGTAAGGGAGTCAGCTCAGTGAGACCTGCTTGGTGTGACATTGTTAGGAGCTGGGGGGGTGGAATGACCGGTTGGGCCATGAGGTTGATTGAGGCACTTAAGGTAGCACAGATCTTGTCATGCTTCAGCAGTGTCTTTCACAACGTGGGGCATCCTCTCAAAGTTAGCTGATTTCCCCATTGATGCTTTTCAGTGTTTCAGTGGGGATACTGTTGGGGTTTTTTAGTGCTGACAGACCAGTCTTTTGGCCTCTGTGATCCAGCTGTGGAAGGGCTTGGGCAGACAGGTCTGTGGGTTGCCCATAGCAGCCAGAATTCTTGGGATTTGGGAAGAGAGTGCTTCAGTGTATTTTCACAGAAAGCAGTAACCTTCTGCCAGAAGGGAGTGACTATAGGGCAGTACCAGAGAATATGTGCCAGGTTGCCTCTCAGGTTGCCAGACGTCCAGCACTTGTCCCTGGGTGGAAGCTTCATGGATCTGAGTCAAGCAGGGGCCCTATATCATTGAAGCATGATTCTTCTTTTGGATCAGAAGGCACTACCCTCCATTCAGGCATCATTAGTGAGACTCTTAGCATCAGGCCATTCGGAGTTGGTATCTGAGCTAGAGAGCTAGGATTCCCACTTTTGCTGAGTTGCTTGTGACTGGTCTGGTAGTGAATCTAAAATGGACTTGTATAAGGTTCCAGCTCTACCCCTTTTCATTCTTAACAATCCTATGGGCCTTGGTTGGGTGAGTTGGGGAGGGACTTATGGTCTGCCACAAGCTGTTGAGACAGTAGCTGATTGTGCTTGGAAGCTACAGGTAATGCCAAAAGTCTGCCCAGTGGAGGTGGAACCTTGACTGAAGGCCCTGAAAGGAGTCTATTTGTGAGGTGCCTGTAAGGAGGACATCCTGTATTGTCCAGCTACCCATGTCCTTCCATAATGGCTAGGGGGACAGAGGTAATGGGGGGAAGGGCAATGCCGGTGAGATAGATGCTGGAGACATAGCAGGAGAGGGATGGGGACCCAGGGTAGAGGGTAGAGATGGAGAAGATAGTGAGGGAGTATCAGGAGGAGGGGAGACCGGGGAGGAGGTTGGGGGAGGTACAGGGGATTGGATGGAGTTACTAAAAGGCAGGGTAAGGGGAAGTCTGCTAATGGGTACATAGAGAAGAGGTTGGGGGAGGTATGAGGCATGAAGTGGGAGGGTTCTAGTGCTGAGGGATTCCATGCTGAAGGGGATCATATGGGGCAGTATGGGAGAAGGGCATAGCTGAATCTGGGTCAGATTCATATGTGGGCTGACTGCCACAAGGACAGGGCAGTCTCTTCTTAAATGTGCATGGCAGGGAAGGAGGAGGCCTCATGTCATGTTGCACATGGGTGTGAACAACCTGGCAGGGGGGATGATGGAAGTGGTATGAGAGAGGTTTGAGGCACTGGGAAGGCTGTGTGAGGAGATGAGGGGATTGGTGGCCTTCTTGGAGGTACTCTCAGTATGCTGCACAAGTACAACAAGGAAAGGAAGGCTAGGTGAGTTTAATACTTAGCTGGGGGAATGGTATCACTCAAGAGGGTATGGCTTGGTGGGTGGCTGGGGTACAATCTGGGACAGGAGTGACCTGTATGCCGGGATCAGACTACACCTGAGCAAGGAGGGGAAAGCGGTACTGAAGCAGAAAATAGAGGAGTACGTAGAAACAAAGATGGATTTAAACTAGAAAAGGGGGGTGGCAAGTGGTCAGCTGGTAGGCGGGGTCCTGGAGTGGGGGCCAGATAAGCTTACCCCCTAGTTAATAGGGAGGCAAAAGGGAGGGCACATGGGGGGAGGAGAGGGTTAGAGAGGGGAAGGAAGTGGGTTGGGGAGTGGTCTCACTGAACGCGAGGAGCCTCGGAAACAAGTCAGCTGAGTTTTAGGCCCTATTAGCAGAGGGAAGGGTGAACATTGTGGCCATCACGGAAACATGGCCCACCCAGTACCAGGACTGGGAGTTGGTGGTCCCAGGGTATAGGATATTCAGAAAGGATAGGGACAAGGGAAGGGGGTGGTGATCTATGTATGTGAGGGGATAATGTGTGCAAGGGATGAGGGGGAGTGGGCAGGACAGAGGCCCTTGTGTATGCATTTTCAGGACTCAAAAGGCAGGATACTGAGGATGGGATAGTTTATAGTCCACCAGCTCAACTAGAGGTCCTGGACAAGGAGTTAGCTGAGCAAATCTGAAGGGTCTGCAGGAAGGGTAACACCATGGTGGTGGTGGTGGGGGACTTCAACTTACCTGGTGTGGATTGGAGTGCCCAAACCACCACAAATGCAAGGGAGTAAGCCCTGTTAGAGGCATTTCAGGACAGCTTCTTGATGCAGTTAGTCCACAAGCCACATCAGATAGGAAATACTCTGGACCGTGTACTGTACAATGGGGAGATGATAAGGGATCTGGGGGGTGGAGGACCCACTGGTAGGGAGCGATCACTACTCTGTGTTGTTCACTCTCAACATGGTGAGGGAAGCTGGGGGTACAGGTACCAAGGTGATTGACTTTAGGGAGGTGGACTTTAAAAACATGGGGAAATACTGATGGGGCACCTGGGGGATTCAGTTAGGTTAGGACACAAGTCAGAAGTGGGATGTCGTGAAAAAGGGGCTAGTGGAGGCTACAGGGGCATGTACTAGAAAACAGAGCAAGAAAGGGAGGGCAAAAATACCAAGTTGGATAACTTAGGAGATCAGGGAGGAGGTGAGGGCCAAGAGTGAGTCATTCCGGAGGTTCAAAAATTCAGGGGGTGGAGAAGACAAGGAGATGTACATGAAGAAATCCAGAGAGACCACTAAACTAGTCAGAGCAGCCAGGGCTTCCAGGGAGCAGAGTCTGGCACAGGGTATTAAAAACAGAGAAAATTATTTCTTCATATACATAAAGGAAAGAAGGAACAACAAGGACCATATAGCGAGAATAAAAAAAGGACAGGGGGTGGGTGGAGAGAGGGGAGGATCAGGCAGAGGCATTAAATTAATATTTCTGTATTCACGCAAGAGGAAGTGGGGCAGGTACCTCAGGGGAGTGTAGGTGGGGAAGGGGTGACACGTGAGGATTACTGAGGACAGGGTACTGGAAGGACTAAGGGCACTGAGGGTGGACAAGGCACCTAGGCCAGGCAGCATTCACCCTAGGCTACTCAAGGAGTTGGCTGATGTTCTCACAGTATCACTGGCTGATCTCTTCAATACCTCCCTGAATGTGGGATGCATACCACAGGACTGGGGGATGGCCCAAAAGGTTGAACCGGGAAACTACAGGCCAGTGAGCCTCACATCAGTCGTGGTGAAGCTCATGGAGACAATCCTGAAAGAGAGGCTGCTGTCCTTTTTGGAGGACAATGAATTCCAGGATGGGCATCAGCGTGGGTTTGTCTCTGGCAGATCCTGCCAAATCAACTTCATTGAATACTACGATTGGGTGACAAGGGACTAGACAAGGGCCATGCAATGGATGTCCTGTATTTGAATTTCAGCAAGGCCTTTGAATGTGTGCTGCATGGGAGGCTGTAGGGGAAGCTGGAAGCTGTGGGGGCAGGAGTAAAGATGGTGAAATGGGTAATGAATTGGCTAAGGGGTAGGCAGAAGGGGTAGTGGGGGGGACTCTCAGCACCGAATGCAGTGACAAGCGGGGTGCCACAGGGATTGTTGCTGGGGATGGTGGTGTTCAGGTTATTCATAGCTGATATCTCACATGAGATCTGAAGTAAGATCACTCTGTTTGCAGGTGACACCATAATGGGGGCGGTGGTTGATTACATTGAGGGATGGAAGGGGTTACAGGATGACCTAACTAAACTGCAGGAATGGTCAGAAATATGGCAGCTGGGGTTCAATGCCAAGAAGTGCAAGGTAATGTACTTCGGAGCAAAGAACCAGGGGAGGGACAATCAGCTGGGAGAGGTACTGTTGGGTAGCACCGTGGAGGAAAAGGACCTAGGGGTACTCACAGTATTTGTGCTGCCCCTAACCTCTGTGTCCCCACACCAGGCACACATGCACACATGCACACATGCACACACGCACACACGCACACACACACACACAAAGGAGCTTGCAAAGGACTCCTAGCTTTCAATTTGTTCTGTGCCATAAAATTACTTTCTGTGCAGTCTCCTCTGGATGGGACTGGAAATGGTAGCTACCAACAGAAATTTGTTAGGGGTTTTCCTAGTCACAAAAGTGACACCCTACAGTAACATATCGTCATTGGCACTGGGCTCTGCCCAGGTTTGGCACGCTGTTGTCAATCTGGTGAACTGTACAGGGGGAAGACTACCTCCCTAATTCTGGAGGAAATTCTCCTTGCTATGCACCCCAGCATCTTGTTGACCTTTGCTGCCACCTTCCTACACTGAGCAAAGTTGTTCATGCTCCCTGTTATACAGTATATATATATATATGAAAAGGGTGCAGTGGCATCCTTATAGTTAGGGTTGAGTAGGCAGTTTAATGTTAAACTCCAAATTGTGCACTTTAATAACTTTGCAACTGTCCAATGAATTTGCACATAACTTAGAATACACGGTCTCAGTTGGTAGGTCTCTTGATTTGCCAAACTGCATTTCGATTGAATGTGCAGGTTTTGTGAAGCGAAGCTTCAAACAGTGCTTTTTGGGGGGCAGATGTCAGGGTCATTTGTCAACATCGCACTGCGTGTACACCATTTGGAATTTTAGCCTGAACTTTTCAGGATAGAAAGATGTTCTCCTAAGAAACAATCCAGCATTAGTTTGGTGAAAAATTATTAATCCATTTCAAAGTTATTAAATTTTGAATTTTTCGGGTTCTGAGCATGCTCAGTTCAGTCTTTGGGATAGATGCGCAGCTTCAATCAAGGATTGTTGGTCATGGACGGCTGGCAAAGAGGGATTTAGAAATCTTGCAGAATTACTCTTTATGAGAAAAATCTGACTTTGCCAGCTGCCATTTTGTTTTCTCGCTTAGCAAGGGGAGAAAATGAAATGTCAAGTGGCACCACCCTCTGATGCTGCCCCTGTTTTGTTTTTTATTGTTAATATAGCTGAAAAAAAAAGAGAACAGTCCCCCAATGTCTTTTTTTCAATGCAGAATCCTGCATCAAAATGTTCAATGCAGAATACTGCATCAAAATGTTCTATGCAGAATCATGCATCAAAATGTTCAAAGCAGGATCTTGCATCAAACTAGTCTGCCCCTCTTTTCCCTTTTTTTGCTGACATCGGGGTGCCCAATCCCTGTGTCAGCATATACCTCTCCCACACTAATGTGGCACACTGGGAGCCCACCCCAGTGCGCCAAAATATTTTGTTTTCGACACCAGGATGCCCACTCCTGGTGTCAGTTACCACCCCCCCCGAAGCCTGTATATTTTCAGTGATGACATTGGGGTGCCCAATCCCTGTGTCAGCATGTATCCCCCCACACTATTATGGCACACTGGGAGCCCACCCCATTGTACCCAAATGTGTTATTAAAAAAAAAAAAGTAAAATAAAGAAAACTGTCCCTTGATGTCTTCTTTTTTTTACCTGAAAAAAAGGAAATGGTCCCTCATTGTCCTCGCCGTCACCCTCCCCATCCCTATACTCTCCCTGTGCACCCACCTCGCTGCCCCCCCTTACCCTATACTTACCTCCACCTTACTGCCAACAAATGGATTTGGTTCAAGAGAGGATCCTTTAGCCGGTGGGGAGCCTATGAGGGGTCATCCTGTGCTGCATCTGGCCATTTCCCATATTTCCTCCTCGGAGGAATGGATGTGCAATGCCAGCTAGAGATGCCCATGCCCACTACCATGCATGGGACATCACTGGCTGCCATCTCTCCATTCCCACAAGTTGCTGGCCCTAGCTGCCTGTCTCTGAGCCTTTGTTAGAAGGCAGATGAATGTTGGGAAACCACAGTCCTCCCTCTCTAGTGGAGGAGAGCTGTCCACTGGATGCTAAATCCTCCTTTCCCCAGCCAGCCCCCAGTGACCCGAGTCCATACTCGAACCCAGTCGCCAGTATGGTGGCAGGTGAGCCTTGGGTGCCTCTGCCTTCTGCACCACTGGGTTGGCATACCTAGAACTGTTAATTTGGTTCCTGCCCCAAAATGTTTTTGCTTTAAAACTGCTGCTTACAAGCGATGTACAGAGTATAGATACATTTTGTTCCTCACTTTAGTGGGTGTTTCTAACATTTCTCAGGAATATTTTGTCTCTGTGTAAATTGGCAGTGCAAATGCAAACTAAATTAGCCTGGTGAAGTCAGAGGATGTGAACTTTCTGATGCCGGGGGTGGGGGAAGTTCTGAGATGGGTTAGGAAAGCAGAGAGAATAATGATTTCAGTTAACCCAGCTCAAAACCCCCACCTCCCATCAGGAGATTCCCTTGAGTCCCACTCAGAATGGATACTCTTTCTCCACCCTAATAGAAGGTCTCCACTCTACATTTGATGTCCAGACGTACATGGGGTTGGGACTGCCTTCTAACCTCCAGAGGCGACTGTTCCTTTAAGCCCTTCTGTTGTCCATCCTCCCTGCCCTGGAGGGTTGCTCACACAGGGGACCTATTCTGAGCACCAAGGGGTGTTCAAGAAGCTATCTAGAAGGCAGCAGCAGTAAGGCAAGCTGGGACTTGCTTTTACTTTTTTTTTTTTGCCTGGCTCTAACTCCCCTGGTATTGGAGGATCTGGTCTCCCACTCTGCTTGCCGCTCCTCTTCCCTAGGATTAACCCCCTGGGTGGGGTCACTGGATGGACACCCCCTTCCCAAGGAACTTGATCATTTATCCCTGGCTGGCCCCCCAGGGCAGGGCTCTGGGAGCAGGACCCACTTGGTGTACCTTGGTCTGTAGCAGGAGCAATGGCAGAGGCAGAAGCCATCATTTTTACGGAAGGTTTTTCCCTGGGAGTGGGGATATGCAATGATGCCAGTATCTGCACCTCCTAGTAACATGAGGTGCCGACCGTGACAGTACCTCTAACCTCCACATTGCACTGGACACTCTTCCTCCCTCCCCCCAGAGAAGATGAGCAGTCCCTGGGATGCTCAATCCTTCTCCCCCCAGCCGGCCCTCTGACTCCTGAGTCTGTTCCCAAACTTGGGATGTCGACGTCAGAAGCAGATGCCTTGCTGCTATGTCAGCAGGCTGGCTAGCCCAGGACTACTAATACACAAGCAGAAAGGATGAGCAGGAATGGCACTAAGAGAGCCCTCTCAGCTTTGTCCTAGGACAGAGCCTGAAACCCATTGCCCCCCCTCAACAATTTATCCTCCCTTAATGAACTCCAGTCTCCACACACCAGATGATTTGCATTTGTGTGTTTATGCTTGTGCCCCATCTAAAAAATATAATGTTTAAGTAATTTTCTTTACATTTTTTCTTTTATTCCTGTATACATTACTTCTTCGCTGTTTTTTCTGGTTTTGTATGAACTTTACTTATTTTGCAGCATGATGTTTTGACATGATGGTCACTGTGTGAAATCTTTTTTTAGTGCTCATTTGACTCTGTTATTCCACAGGCAGTACAGTATCTATCTTCCAACACTTTCCACCATAGTCCCACCCTTAATGAAGAGGCAGGTACTCCTTGAAGTGCTTTGGGGTAGTCCAGGGGTTATGTCTCTGTATTTGTGCGGCATAGTAATGACCGCAAAGTGACGTATTCTGTCTGCCTTGATGCTGCATTAAACAGCATGCACTTTGGTCATGTACTGTACTTTGTATCTCAGCTTACTTACTGTGAACAATGATGTCACCCTTCATGCCCCAGTCATTGTCTGTCTCTGTGTATCAGGCTGTATTAAACATGGAAGCGTGCCAGTTCCATGAGCTCACTGTGCCTGTGCCCCCATGGTAGTCTCTGCCCCTGAGAGACATCTACTGTCGGTCACTACTGCTGTAAAAAAAAGTGTGATGCAAAGATGCCAGCTGCATGGATGTGACGCTTGGCCAGCTGGTTATGATTATTGTACAATATTTGTAATATAAAAATGTAGTATGTGATTGTCTCACATAACAGAGCCTGTGCTTCAATGGGTGCCCCCCCATCAGGTTTCAGTGAAGCTACAGGATATGTAAACTGACCAGGATCCATTTAATTAATGGTCTTCCTTCAAAATGGCATTTTATTACCTTTTTATGACATGCCTAGGCTTTTTGAAGTGAAAATAAAATGTGACTTTATTACTTCAGAAACAGGACATCATTAGGCTCATTCCTGTTTGTTTGTTTTACACATTGGTGCCAGTATGGGATTGCTAAGTTCAAAGGAAACATGTCTAATTAATGAGTTATATATGTTACCTCCCCCTACAAATGGGGGTTCCTGAAAAGTCTTCCTTGAGCTTGCCTAAATGCTCACTGCCAGGCTGGTGTTCTGCATTTTAGCAGTTTAAATGTTATTGCCAGAGAGTACCTGTATAGCCTCTGTGTACTGTCTCTTTAAGAGCTGCCTAGATTGTGGTTATAATTAATCTGGGAGGGGGCTGAATGTTTCTATGCTCGAGTCCCTGCCCTTTCTCAGCAACATTAGGACATGATGCCAGAGAGAGCGCGGGTGCATGCTCCATTACAGTGAATGTCCGATTGTCCGGCAGCTTTCCGAATGTTTCTTTATGTTATAATGGTCAGTTTGTGGTGAAACGTGTAGGCATGTTTCCATTAAGAAGAGCCTTGTTAGTGGAAATGTTCCCACATTTCACCACAAAGTGAACCTTATAACATAACGAAATGTTGGGATAGCTGCCAGACATTCACTATAGTGGAGCACGCACCTGCGCCCCCCCTGGCATCATGTCCTAACATTGCTGAGAAAGTGGGACAGAATGTCAGCAGCTTTTCTGAATGTGAATTCCTCCTTCACATGACACACTGTAATGAAGTTATGGGTGGTTTTCTCAGAAATGTTTTGCACTATGGGGAGCAAGAAATATTCCTCTGGAAGTAAGGCGCCCACATATTAGGTTATGTACATCACCATAATAAACGTAACATGGTGAATCTCTGTAAAGCAGCAGTGCAACAAACTGTTGAGAACTCTAACCTATATATTTTTAATGCTATGTTACAACATCCTTTACTTACATCCTGACTGGAATGATACGAGAATTTCCAGTAGTTGAGTCTGCTGTACTACCTTTTTTCATGTGTGAAATAATGAAAAGAGCATTCTTTTTAAGTTGGTGCTAACCAGGTCTTTGTCATTGTTTTCCTTTGCTCTTCTCCATCACATCAGTTAGTTGTTATATATCACTTCTGTTGTAAATTAACAGTTATGCAGCAGGCAGTATTTTATGACACCACGGAACAATATTTATTGAAAAGCAGCTGCAAATAAATACAAACCTGGTCAGAACAATACTGAAAGAGACGCTCATTTTTTTCATACATAAAAAAAGTAGTCAACTAAGTAAAGCAGACAGAAATTGTGAAAAGAAGCATATCATTCAAGTAACGACTCGGAGGTAACTAGTGGCTGTGGCAATGTAAAGTAGCATAAAAAGTACAGTTCAAAATTGTCACGACATTCTTGCAATGCTGCTTTAATTGATAACGTCAGCATGACATCATGAGCTCACAATCACACAACACACAAAATGCATCCCCAGAATTAATGGTGCACTCGGTCATCATGCATTGTGTGCAGAAAATTGACAAGTGGTAACACAGTGAAATGGGAGTGTTTCAGCTCATATGAAGTCCCCCAGAATTAATGGCACACTCAGTCATGCTCACAGTGGTGGCACAGAGTCCCCAGATTTTTTCTGCACACCGAAAATGCATCCGCCTTGTGTCCAGAAAATTACAAGTGGTAACACAGCGAAATGGGAGTGTTTCAGCACCTACAAAGTCTTCCAGAATAAAATGATGATCATAAGCATACTGTTGCTGGTACAATATGTTCTGCGAGGTGATTCGAGCAAATGCAATGTGATCATCCCAACTGGATGGAAGGGTGCCTTTTATCTGTACACTAATAGTAGCCTTGGTGAGTATATATATATATATATATATATATATATATAGATATACAGTATGTTTGCGTATTTTGTAGGTGAGGAGGGGGGTTGACATGGACATGTACTCATGGTATTGTTCTGTGTCACAGATACTGTTGGTGTGCACATTCCAGTGCTCGATTAGAACTTTTTGCCTAGAAATTTGCAATGGATAACTGTCTAGAACATGAAGGTAAGTATTTGCTTTTGGAGGGTGGGGGAATCATATTTTCAGTTTTGTCTGTAATGGTTTATTATTTTTTTTACTTCTTCACAGATTTCATCTGCATCCTTCTGGAGTCTGGTTGTTAATGATGGTCACGGTCATCTAATGAAACAACTTCTGCTTGTTGCATGTATGCCCAAGTCCGGAGGAGGGGGGGGGGTTGTTTGATGTTGAAGAACTTTTTGGGATAAGGCCAGTCTGACAGAACAACAAAGCATCTGGAAGTTTCTTAAAAAAAAGAAATGAATGACTTCTTACAACTTAATTGTTATTTATCCCTCCCTGGTTCTCAGTCTCAAATCAGGTTACATTTCAAACCCGCATCTTGTCAACTAACACAACCTGTGTGCAATTTTTGCTGCAGTCTTTTCAAAACAATGAAATGGAGGAAATAAAATCTTCATACTTACCAGAATGGATTTCAGATGGATATTCCATAGGTTCCTCTGTACAGTACAGCTGCAGTACCATTCCTACCGAGTTTCCGTGAAGGAGACTTTTTTGTTAACCTGTAAAAAAAACAAAATAAGTATACTGTATGTGTTTGGCTATTGCAGCTATGAAATGCTACAGAGAACAAAACATACAACTAAAGAAAGTGAAATAGCATAACAAACAGTACACATACTCACTTCATGGTTTTCATATTAAGAAGCTTTGTGTCTGTGGCTGATGGATGTGGTGGTCTGGATATACACATGCTCAGTGGTGGCAGTGGCTAACATCAGTCGTGGTGGTGGTGGTGGTGGTCCAGGGGGTGGACAGGCCCATGCTCAGTGGTGGCAGTGGCTAACATCAGTCCCGGTGGTGGTGGTCTGGAGGGGTGGACAGACTCATGCTCAGTGGTGGAAGTGGCTAACATCAGTCCCAGTGGTGGTGGTCTGGGGGGGCGGACAGATTCATGCTCAGTGGTAGCAGTGGCTAACATCAGTCCCAGTGGTGGTGGTCTGGGGGGTGGACAGACTCGTGCTCAGTGGTGGCAGTGGCTAACATCAGTCCCAGTGGTAGTGTTCCAGGGGTCAGACAGACTCATGCTCAGTGGTGGCAGTGGATAACATCAGTCCCAGTGGTGGTGGTGGTCTGGGCAGTGGACAGACTTATGCTCGGTGGCAGTGGCTAACACCAGTCCTGGTGGTGGTGGCCCAGGTGTCAGACAGACTCATGCCTAGTTGTGGCAGTGGCTAACATCAGTCCTGGTGGTGGTGGTCCAGGGTAGCACACCACCTTTTAACAACTTCAGTTAAAACCTACCAACATTAACCACATCATCATCCTCATAAAGAAAGTTTCCCTCACAGTCATCTATGTCTGAAGTCTGACCACTGGGAAATTCTTTCTCCATTGTGTCATCATCTACATCAGTGGTGGGCAAGTTCAGGCAGCCACTGTCAGTGCCACCAGGATGGTCTGTTTCAATATCACCAAAACCACTATGACTAGGCTGGGGCACAAATACCGAAGTTGCAGTCTGTGCTGGTATGTGTGTCTCATTAATTTTAATGAATGTTAGCAAACTAACATTTGCAGGAGACAGGTCTGTCTGACGATCCCTGACCAGAGCCGTAGGAAGGCATTTTGGTGCCCCTGGCAAGAAACTAATTTGGCGCCCCCAACTCAGAAAAAAGCCAGGGGTGTGGGGGTCGCAAGACCCCCAGAAGCTCTGAGGGGTTTACATGCTCTATGGTGAGATTTGGGGCTTTTCTTGAAGAAGAAAAAAAAAAACTTTTGTTACATGTTCGCTACCCCTGATTTCAGGGAATACTTTGCTCCCCTAGAATATGAGATGTGGGAGACTGATGGCTGAAAAGAAAAATGAAGCTCTCTTTTGCTAGTAATCAAGTTCCAACAAACAACATTTACTAATAGTCTATACTTCCCTCTCTTCCCTGATGCCACATTTCCAGTTTACTGCAGAAACCAAAATTGCAATAGCCTGAGCATAAAATGTAGTGTGCGTTGTGAACATAAAACATAGCCTCTACTTTAAAGTGACCAGATTCACAAGCTCACGAGTCAAGATCCCATCACTGTCAGAATTTTAATGTATTAAACTCGCTAAAGACCAGTGGGTGTTTAGAAAATTTGTTTTCAGAGAAATCAGAGTTACTTACACACACACACACACACACACACACCTTTTATATGACTCACTAAAACTGTTTGAAACCTTTGTGCAATTTCACAGACCTACTGTATGACTTTCACTGTGGACTTCTGTACCCATGTATGTACTCTGTACCATACTAGTACCAGGTCATGCCTGAAAAATCAATCTTTATGTCACCAGTGTACTCAGTCAGATGGTCAATAAAATAAACAAGCTTGAACATGTTATTCCAAACTTCTGATCCCATACACAAAACATGAGACTTTAAGACCCTTACAGAAAACATCAGAACCAGTTCACAAAGCTTAAACCTGCAGTGCAATGTGGGCAAAAAAAGTGATGACTCCCATCTTTTTTCTGATATAAATTTCAGGCAGCTTCCAGTTTCATTTGGTCATAAAATGTTGTAGTTACACCATTTTTTTAATTTTATAAATGTTTTAATTAAGTGTTTTTCACCCCCAAGACAAAGAAATGGCCAACACATTTGACTTAGAAATAGCATTGCAGCCTGGTAAGTGTTAAGAACAAGAAAATAGATAAACCTCATGGTGTGAAACCTAGGAGGTACCTAATTGTAGCAGCCTGAATGTAGCGTTTTGGAAAAAAAAAATTTTTGTTGCACTGCTGCTGTAAGCCCTGCACCTCCTTAACTACAGTGTAGGCACTCTGCATCCAAATCTTTTGAAAATCACCAAGCACAAAGTGCAAAATTCAAGAACTGATGTACATTTTATTTGTTGCAACCATAAATACCTTTTGATTTCTTGGAAATTGGACTTTTCCCTCCCTCGAACAAGGAGCTGGAGGACTCAAATAAGGCTTCCAGGGAACAACTGGGTGGGCATCACAGAACTGAAACAGCTAAGCCTCCTGAGTCCCTAACCCCACCTAGTGTGCTCGAGTCACCCGACCCACTCAATCCTCCACTACTCTACCCCATCTGGAGCAGCACCACACTGCTATTCCGCTGCTCAGCCTGCTGGCCTTCCTTACAACTTGCTACTTGCTGCCTGGTGGCGTGGTGTGTCCTGGACTCCTGACTGGCCTACTCCCAACCCGATCCTAGACTCTCTCTCAGCCGACTGCGGACTCCCAATTCCCGCCACATTGGTTTTGGCACTTGATGGCTACTCTCCCTCTTCTCTCTTCTGGGCTGGCTGGGCACCTGGACCACCACCTCTCCTGACTCCTTCAACTTTCTAGGCCATCCTCCCACACACACGAATGGTGGAAGGACCTCCTCACTATTGAATCGAGCAGACAACAGACGCATGCATATCGCGCCTAATAAGCCCTCCCCTCTGGCCAATCACAGTATGGCAAGTTGGAAGCCACTTGCCAACCAGTCAAACAAATTAGATTTTCTTGTGGGAGACAAACTAAGCAGGCAAAAGGCGCTGCTGGTGCCAAATTAATTGTAAATAATGTCTGCGCCACCAGCCAATTAAACAGCAGCCAGGAGGGGCGAGGTGGTGCGGTCACAGTCAGCAGAAGGGACACGCACAGAGAAACCAAACAACTGGAGGAAAAAAGAAAAAAAAGCAGCATGTGGCAAAATATTGCTGGGGCTCAGCCCAGGTCAAGAAATAAATACAAAAAATAAATAGGCTTCACAGATTAAAATTGCGCCCCTCGGAGGCTTGCGCCCGGTGCTGGGGCACCACCCGCCCACCCTTCCTACGGTACTGTCCCTGACTGTTGCACCTGCTAAGCTGAATACCCTCTCAACACTTACATTGGAGAATGGGCATGTGAGGTACTTTAGTGCCACTGCAGTCAGCTCTGGCCATTCACTGACTTTTCCACTCCAGTACAAAAGAGGATCTTCATTTATTGTCAGATACCTGTTTTCAGACAAATATGACTCAACCATTCTCTGAGGCGCACTAAGTCCAGTTGTTGATGCATCATCCTGTTCTCCCGAATCATTTATTTCACAAATACCCACTTGGGACAAAGCCTACCGAAGCGAGTTGATGCCAGCCACTTTGGATGACAGACCACCTTAAACTGCTGTCCCCTTCCCCTTCCCCTTGCAGGATATGCTTAATAGTCCTACAGGTACACCTTCAGCCGGATTATGCTGCTGAGGTTTGCTGACCTTGGCACATGACTTCTGTGCCCCATGAACCAAGCACACCAGTTGACTACTGATATTTTTTACCTGTTCAGGCCCTCCCTCCAGTACTGATGCAATTCCATGTTTGCATCGTGGGTCCAGCATTGTTGCTATGGCAAAGTTGTCACTACGCTGAATGCTCACAATGTGACGATTCTGGTTGAATACTGTTAGCATGTGTTGCAGCAACATACTGCTATCACCGACTCCGGCAACATCAAGGCCATGCTGTATATTCACTAATGTCTGCCTCAGCACCCACAGCAGTGGAATTGATTGGCTAATGGAGGCAGACTCGCCACTCCCTACCTGTGTAGCATATTCAAAAGGCCACAAAATTGTTACTACAGAATCCATGAGGCGCCACTGTTCAGTTGTCATACACATGGAGGCACCAGAATTGTCACAGCAAGTGTGCATCACAAGATATTCTGAGAAGGCTTTGTATTGTTCATGCAACCTCTCTGCCATGTATAAAGTGGAGTTCCGTTGGGTGACAACTTCCAGCTTCAAGCAGTGCTGAGGCAGGCTGTTTGGTATCTGCAGCTGCCACAGTTGGTCATGGGCCTTTCCATATCTTGAAAAGTGAGAGCAGATATGTCGCGCAACAGTCAGCATTTCCTTTACATCAGGGTGCTGCAGAAACTCCTGCACCACAAGACTTAAACAGTGGGCCATGCATGGAACATGAAAAAAAACACCATTTGTGATGCATTTCACCACATTAGACCCATTGTGACTTGCTATGAACCCAGCTCTCAGGGACATTGGGTTTAGCCAATTGTCAATTTCAGTCAGTACCACGTCCAACATGTTCTCACCAGTGTGTGAACAGGTCACATTGTGCATAGCAATCATTGCATGCTATCGCATTCCTGGAAGATTGCTACCATGACAATCCAGCTTACTGCACTGATTATTCAGACTACCGACATCACAAACAAACCCTGGCACCTGCGCCCAGTGTGCAGTTATACACAGATATGAACTCCCCGCTGTTTTGCCACTTGTCCACATATCCATACTTAAATGGATGAATGGAGAGGAGGAATGTTGAAGGGCATGTCTTACTGAGTCAGACAAAGTGCGGAACAACTCGGGGACAGCACGGGTAAAAAAGTATGTCCTGCATGGGACTTTCCATTTTGGACAGGCACATGCAGCAAACTGCCAAAACCCAGAATTCTCCACAAAGAAGAAGGGCAGAAGATCAATTGCCAGCATTTCTGCAACAGCAGCATTAAGTTTATTTATTTATTTACTAGCTTTTGGTAGCTGGGTAAGTGCGCTAGCCAACAATCATGCCTATTTTCAGGCACAACTCAGCAGAGTACAAGACAAAAGTACAGATAATCACAGTAGTACAAATCAATAAATAAGAACAACATAAGAGAACATACAATATAGTACAGGTAGGAATACATGCTAGGACAGATCAAAAAGATAGTTCACGTGACACTGTGTGATTGAGGGGGTACTTCAGCTTATGTGCAAAAACACTCTGTAGCATAAACGTTTTACATGGGGTGTGTTGTTGGTCACAAATGGTTGTGCTCTGTGATGAATGGCATTGGCAGGAGATGGAGTGTGGATGTTTGATGAAGTCAGTTGCACATGTGATGATGACAAACCTAGAAATGCAGTATTTTGCCAGATTTGACAACTGGGCTTGATGTACCACTTGCACTAGACATACTGCATTCATGACCACCACCACCACCAAAACTGATACTCTCACCAGCACTGGACAATATTTCAAAGTCATTGTGGTCCTCCACTTCATCATGCCTGTAGTAATCCTCTGCTCTTATTACCACACTACTGCACACGTTTAGTTTCCTACTGGGCTTAACAGTCATGGAAGGAGATAACATGCTTGCTATGGTTGGCGGTGATGAGGGTGAATGCCCCACTATGGTATTAGCTGCCAGCTTGTGCTGGGTCCACAGTGCCAAGTGCCTATTCTTAAAATGCGTATGCTGTCCTTCTGTGCCCAGATGGCTCCCCTTTTTACCTCGACTCACATGCACATGGCAAACCTGGCAGATTGCAGCTAACTCATCATTTGCAACTTGAACAAAAAAATCCCAAACAAGGGATTATGATGCTCTGCTTTTAATGTGTCCATGATGTTACTTATTTAAGTTTGTTATTTTAAGCACTGAAGTGGGAAGGGCGTACATGATGTACTGGGAAATGCACACCTGGACTGCAACTGACCACCATGGCTACCTATCATATTAATTACTGGGTCATCATTATCAACTAAAACTGGTAAAACACAAGTTTTTATGGGGGGGGGGTCCTGCAAACAGACTCAGACACAGCCACTTTGAATTTCTTTTTCTCTGGTTCCCAACTGGAGTCAATTACATCATCATCATATTCATCAATGTCACACACATCCACATCTTCTGCTTGGATGCTAGCATGTGGACTGCATATTGTAACAATAGCAACATCATCACATTCATCATCATCATCTACATCACCATCACCTGATATTTTTTCACCACACTGAATCACTGCATGGAAAATGCATGACATTAACCGCCACAGTGGATGGAATTTCACAGTGTATGCTATCATTGACATAATTATCAGAATCCTCAGGTTCAGTTACTGGGATGTTACTGAGAAGTATGACATCATCTATGCTACCACTCACTTGCACTGCTTCACACTCAGTATTTTTTGGATACGGTACACTGGTCAGAATTTGAACTTGATGTACCAATACTAATACTACCACCACCATTAATACCAGTAACACTAACACCACTGGCTGGGAAAACATCATCTCCTCCAACTGTCAGTGAAGCTACTGATTGGGCTGTAAAAAGCATTGCAGGAGAAATACCTTTCTTCACATTAGCAATGCATTTCTGTGTCTGCATACTACCATGCCCACTGACTATCTTACTGCCAGCATTGCCATGGCGAGAACCAGCTTTGCTTGCACGTCTCTGCAGGCATTTTGGTGGATCAACAACAATATTATATCCAAATTTAGATTTTGATATGTTCACTCTCTGATTGGGGGGATGCTGGTTGTAAAGCCAAAAAAACAACTGTAGTTTCAGCAACAGACAGAGACTAGTCTGTCATGCAATGAATACAACTTCAGTAACCAGTGGTGCTGAAGAGGTCACAAAAACAATCCAATCTGGTAACAAATTCCTTTTGCCAGTGGGGGTGGGGGTGGGGGGAGCACTAACTGCAGATTTCTATGGCAGTATAGGCAGCAAAATAAAGAACAGATACCACAATCGCAGTACAAAATCAGGTAGCTATAGTGGATAGCAGGTTCACACTGCTGCACCTGCTATTACACTAGTCTGTAGCACAATAAAAGGTGTATTATTTGATGTTATGCAACACCGCACACACTCACTCTCAGACACACACACACACACACACAGAGCAGTTTGTCTACAATGGTGAATGAGTAATGCATAGAAAATTTAAAAGTTCAGTAATATGCCACGTATTGTAATGTAAACAACCTGAAATTATGAACTGCTGCACCAGATCCACACAACTCACAATCAGCAAGAAAATTTCAACAATTACTGACAATATTACTGTGTGTACATTAACACACTCAGTTATATAACAAAAATATAATCAAAAAACAAAGAAATCACTATTTCTCCAACTTAAATCGACCTACATAACAGCTATTCTCCTCCCCAAAGCACACTTTCACTGTTTTTCACTACACACACTCAGTGTTGTACATTAACATTCAAAATCCACACAAAAACAAAAAGCTCGATGATATGAGCACTGGAGGGTTTCCTATAATCGATGAACTAAAGTTTGAGCTCCAAAAAAAATGCTTTACCAGTTTTTAGAAGGTTTTAATCACAGACAGCTCTCAGATCACGTTGTCTCCTACTCCTTCCTACACACACTACTCTGAACTGAGGCTGTGCAGATCAATATAGAGCCCATGTGACCTAAAATCCCTGGAATCACTGCAAAATTCGCCTTCTGAGTTTAAAAACAAGGTCAAGTGTGGTGATTTCAATGCACTTCTCCTTAAGATTTTAGAGGACTAGTGGTCTGGGAAGCAGAGTAATGCAAAGTTATTGTTTTCAATGGACTTCACATTACCCATAATAACACAAAGTACTCCACTTCCATTGTGGAATACTCCGCAAATCCACCTTAGCTCCGCGAATCACTTCACTGAGCAGATTGAGCCCACTACGCCCACCACTATTTGTGGGTTGGCCTGCAAAAGCAGTGTTACTGAGACCAGATGATCATTAAAATGTATATATATGTTCTATTCTGTACCCATGTTAGGTTATCAACTGTTGAAATGGGGTGAGCATTAGGTTTTGCAACCCCAAGGCACAAACCCTTCGCACCTGTTCTTGCATGCAAGGTAGAGGTGGGGCCTTAGGGTTGGAAGCTGAGGGTGGGGGTAGGGTGTTCAGGTTGGAAGCCGAGGGTGGGGGCAGAGGCCTTAGGCGTGGAAACGCTAACATTTAATTTCCCTACTTTTTACACTTCGACCCTAATGGTGCATTAACAAAGTATTTTGCTGTGAATATATATACAGTATAATAAATCTGGAGGTGTAGATGGTATAGAGGCATGATTTTTGAAGCTGGGTGCACAAGTACTGGCCCCTGTTATAACTTGTTTGTATAATTGGAGCCTGAGTAGCTCCACCATTCCTGAAATATGGAAAATAGTAAAAATTATTCCCATCTACAAAGGCGGTGATAAAACAGTCCCCTCAAACTACAGGTCTATAGCTCTTCTGCCAATTTTGTCAAAGATTCTAGAGCATAGAGTACATTTACAACTTAGTTACTTTTTGGAATCAAATGGAAAATTATCAGAGAATCAACACAGCTTCAGAAAGGGGAGAGCCACAATCACCACCCTATTGAAATTTAATGACTTGGTGGTAACATCTTTAAACCAGGGGAAGAGCACTGGGGTGGTGTTCGTGGATCTCAGCAAAGCTTTTGACTTACTTCAGCATGAAATGCTTTTGGAGAGGCTTGGGGAGATGAGGATTCAAGGGGCAATATTCCTATGGATGAAGTCATATTTGACTAATCATCAGCAATGTGTAGCATGTGGATCTTTGGTGTCAGGCCCTGGGAAACTAGAGAGGGGTGTTCCCCAGGGCTTGATTCTGGGACCATTATTGTTTAACATTTATGTTAACAATCTTGTTCAAGTTATTGAACACAGTGAAATAAGATTGTATGCAGACGATACTGTGTTGTTAACTTCTGCAAACAACTTGACAGATATGACAGTTAAAATACAATATGACTTACTCCAAATAGAAAATTGGATGCGTAACTCTGGCCTTCTCCTCAGTTCGAAGAAAACTCAGAGCATGTTATTCTCAGTGGGTCAAGAAAGGGGAAGTAGGTCTGAGATGCAACTCCACCTTCAAGATGGAACTATAATTAAAAGTGTATTTAGTTATAGATATTTAGGTTTCCAGGTGGATTCAAGGATGACATATACTGAGCACATAACAGTACAGACTAAAAAGGTAAATCAGAGACTAGGGGCCCTTGGAAGAGTAACAGGCAGTTTGCAATTAGTGGCAAGAGAACGGTTGGTAAAACAGATGCTTCTACCAGTGATGGAATACGGTTCTATAATCTATATGGATTCAACCCAGCTAGCTTTAAAACAGATTAATCAAGTGTATTACAGAATAGGAAAATTTGCTGTTGGTAGTAGTGAGAAGTTGCATCATTATGTAATTTATAAAGACTTAAATTGGCTTCAACCAAAGGCGTTTAGAAGTTATCTCTGGCTTGTTACATGTCATAAGATATTGTATGAAAAATACAATCATCCATTACACAACCAGGTGTATGAATCATGTGAATGAAACTGGTGTTTTTTTAAATATTTATAATAGTTACTAGTGGAGCCCTGGTTGCTACCATGTGAGGTATCCAGGAAGAGAGACCCTGAATCAGGTCTATTTTTAATCGCATTGCGTTTCATTTAAACACTTGCTGTCAGATACACTGCAGCTCTAGCAGATGTCAGGACTTAATATTGTGCATTTTAGACTATTTTCGGGGCATTTTGCAACAAAATAACTCTGCAATACAGCCCTAACCTGTTCTTTTACTTCCGGGGTATCTGGACTATATAAGTGATCTCTACTGTGAGTGGGGCATGTGTCACAGTACACGGAGACGTGCGCAGAGACACATGCGTCTCGCGTTTCTGCTGTGTCCACTGAGATGCTGTGACCTTGACAGGGCAAGCTAGCGGGGTAAATTAAAAACATAAATAGTGTGATTATTATCACAAACATGGCACATGTAAAGCCTAAAAAAGGTAGAAGTATAAAGAAAAGGGTGTGTATACAATGCCTAATGTATGTAGAGGATACTCCAGATCTTGAATTTGTTTGTGATAAATGTAAAATGATTGCAACATTACAAGAAAAACTCTATAATTTAAAAGAAAAGTTAGAAACATATAAAGAAATAACATTTCTTGAACAATTTACTGACAATGCAGTTAAAGAAGCAAGTATTAAGCATTTTGAAACACAGAATAAAAAAATACCCAGTAACATATCCCCAAGCCCAAACATCTTATCAATCAAATGTGAATGATATCAATGAAAAAAGTGATGATACCCTTGCAAAGTCTGCAAAAAAAAAATCTACCTGATGCCTATAAAACTGAAGCAGCCATTACATCCACTCCATATGAAGTGTTTAAAAATGTTATACAACCTATTAGTTTGTATAATAAATCTGAAGTATTAGCGGATGAATACATTGTACCCCAAAAATTAAAAAATAAAAACCTTGGAGAATGTGCTACAAATAATAGTGTTTCAAATCCAGAAGAAATAAGAAAAAATAAGATCCCAGAAAGAGATGTTGTAGTAATAGGAGATTCAGTATTGAAAGGAATCGACACTATTGTCTGTGAAGGAAGAAAGGAACACACAACTGTGAGTGCATTATCAGGGGTTAAAACTAGTGACATAATTAGCCTTCTTGAGGGGTTACTTGAAAACACATATAAACCACTAGTTATTTTACATGTGGGAGTTAATGATTTAACTAAAAAGGGCCCTGACAGACATCCAGGAAGTCTATGGTAAAATTGTTGCAAGAATTAAGGAAAGAGGGGGAGACATTATACTGTCCGGTATACTACCACGTTTAGGAAACCAAACTTATAAGAATGAGCAAGTTAAACAATTAAATTCCTGGTAAATACGTTTGAATGGTGGAGAATATAGGATTCATGGATAATACCCAGACCTTTAAAAACATAAAATGTTATAAAAATGATGGCATGCACCTCAGTCAGATTGGTGTTAGGATATTGGCTAAAAAAATTAACAAGGCAGTAGCATTTCAATTAAACTGGGAACAGGGGGTGAAGCTCAATACTTTACTCCTTAACAATAGATTATATGCGTTATTGTGATAAAACTGAAGATTATGGTTTGAATGGCATCCTTTTAAATGCACAGAGCCTAACTAACAACTTTGACGAGTTTAAATTGTACCTTGGGATGAATGACACACTTATTGCCCTCATCACTGAGACTTGGTGGGGTGACAATGATACTTGGGATAGAAATATACAGGGATATAAATTATATTATAAAAATAGGAAGTATAGGAAAGGGGAAGGGGTAGCAAAATACATCCACCAATCAATTGATAGTGAAGAAATTATAGATGATATTGATCTTGAAACATTATGGATTAGAATAAAACCACTGATAGGTACATCATTTATTTTGGCTTTAGTATACAGACCTCCTTCTATGAGTCCCGAGAATGATACAAAATTATTACATTTTCTTAGTCATCTTGATACATCAAAAAATTATATAATTATGGGAGACTTTAATTTGAACAGTGTTAATTGGGAATATGTAACTGCAATAGACAAAATTGATAGAATTTATACAAAAATATTTAATGAAATAGGTATGGAACAACTAGTTAAAATAAATACTAGAGGTAATAGAATATTGGACCTTATACTAACTAATGTTGCACATTGTATAACTAGGATTGATGTTAATGCACCTTTAGCTAATAATGATCATAATACTGTTCAATTTCAAATATCAAATAGATCCAGAAGCAAATGATTTGATACCTTTTAATGGACCAACATAGATGTAACAACAAGAACAAAGTGCTCTAGCTTTCGGACCAACCAGTCCTTCTTCAGAAGCTCATGGCAGTTGTTTAGAAAATACAATACTTATAACAGCTAGATGATGCAGAGAAAAACAGAAAAAATCCCCATTGGTTTAAAATACTCATTAAAAAAAACCAAAAAACGAAGATGATGTCAGAGAAGTTTAACAGTACCATACTGCCTTCAGCCAGAAGCAACCCTGGGTTAAACGTGCTTGGTGGAACACACATACAAAGAATCCTACTGCATATAAATTTAATTGACATAAGATAACACTGCTAAAGCAAATAACTCCTAAATCAAGCTATGAGTGTCACAGTTAGTATAAGGATGTGATTACTGAAAGGCAACCCCAACCCAGATTAAAGAAACTAAGATTGTTATAGGACTCATGAAGTTTCAATGTCTGCATTATAGACAAGAATTTACCAGTAAAGTTGTCTTAAAAACATCAGTGCACACTGTGTGATGTGTAAAACCTAGCTGGACCTGTCACCCAGCTGTACTCTCCAGCTACAGTAGATATATGGCCCAAGAAGTTTCAAAAACCTCAGGACTATATAAATGATAATTTAAATACAAATTGATAATATTAGTGTCAAACAAAAAACTCTAGTCGAGGAACCTCAAGGAATTAAGACCATGTAGCCTGATATGTACTGATGTCAATATACACTGAGAATGTAACAACTTGATGTACTACAAGTGTCTAAGGAATCTGAAAAAGAGATAAAAATGTAATTTCTCTCCTCCTCTTCATACAAACAATACACCCTAACCCAGTCTCTCTCTCTCTCTCTCTCTCTCCTCTCTCTCTCTCTCTCTCTCTCTCTCTCTCTCTCTCACACACACACTCTCTCTCTCTCTCTCTCTCTCTCTCTAGTGAACCTATATTCACTTCAGTCACTGCAATTGTTCCCCAAAGGAATTCAACTTGTTATGAAATCCTGAGTAAAAGGATTTATGTCTCCTAATACCTACAGAGCAAAAATGTGATACTATTTAACCATACTACTATCTGCATAGTAACATTTCCAAGGATACTGGATAGAACTACCGTGAAATAAACCTGCCCCCCTCCCCAGGATAAGGTAACTAGAAGTAAATATAAAGTATGTGTGTATGACCAGAAGTCTAACATACCTACATATCCACAAATTACTACAATATTAGCCAAATGTAAAAAGATCTGTGGAGGACCCCCATGCAAATGAGATCACGCACCTCAATATGTACAGAGTTACAAAAATTATATGTGACAGTATATGATAACACTCCTGTATGTACAGTAGCAGGCTAGGTAATCTGAATATGGTGCAATGGAATCAATCCAACCCCCCAGGCAAAGATAAATAGTAAGGAGGAATTAATATTCATTATGTGTGTGAAGTAAGGATAGTAACACATTATAACTCCATATATCTAAATAGAGACTTACCTCAATGTGACAGCAAGGCCCACATCTGTTATATCACATACCTCACAACATGTACCCACACACATACATACACACACGCACCCACATCCCACACGTGCTAAAGTCCTATTATATATCAGCCTGAAGAAGAAGAAAAGGTCTGTGGATGTTAGTTTCTGTAGAGTCCCATAAAACCAAGATCAGCGTTCATCCCATCTGCTACCATGTTGAGATGTAAAATAAGTTTAATCTCAAAAGCTCGTCTATGTTGTGTGTTTTTGAGATTTCCTTTTAAGACCATTACTGACATATCTGAGATTGAGTGGTCAGGCTGGGAGAAGTGGTGCCCCACTGGTTTTACAGTCTTCTTTGCTGTAATAGTATGTCTGTGCGAGTTCATCCTAGTGCGGAGCTGTTGGCGTGTCTCCCCAACATAATCTGCTTGTGGACATCTCTTGCACTGAATGAAATAAACAACATGTCATGACATGCATGTATAACTCCCATGCACCTGGAATTGTCTGTTTTGTGATGTAACCACACAGTCCGAGGTAGAAATGAGCCCATAAGTCTTATAGGGGCATTGATTGCAGGGTCGTGTGCCATTGTGTGACTTGGTATTCTGTTCCAGTGAAAGTTTGCTCCTAATAATTAGGCTGGATAAATTTGGTGGTTGTTTAAAAGATAGTAGTGGGAGTACCTTAAAAATACAATTAAGAGTTTCATCCTCACTAATTATTGGGTGGAGATCTTTAATAATCTTACGCAGACGTTCAAGGTCTGGATGATATGTGACTACCAAGGGTATTCTGTCTGTAGCTGTCTTTTCTTTATATTGAAGTAGTTGTTGACTTGGCACTTGCGTTGCCCGTTCTGTTATCCTGTCAATTTCCCTGGAAGAGTGTCCCTGCTCAATAAAGGTGGTTTTCAACATAGCCAAATGTGTATCTTTGTCATCCTCATTTGAACAAATACGGTGACAACGGAGTGCTTGGCTGTATATGACAGATTTTTTTGTATGGTTTGGGTGATTACTTTTCTTGTACAGGTATCTCCGTCTGTCTGTTGGCTTCCTGTAAATACATGTATGTAAGGTTCCATCCTTAATGGTGACTGTGGTGTCCAGAAAGTTAACCTTAGTGGTAGAGTACTCCAGGGTAAGCTTTATGGTAGGGTGGAGATTATTAAGTTTGTGATGAAAATCCTTGAGTGTATCTGTGCCCTCCGTCCAAATGATAAACACATCATCAATGTAACAGAAATAAGCTAGTGGTTTGTGGGGATACTGCCTTAAAAAATACTCCTCCAAGTCAGCCATAAAGAGGTTAGCATACTGTGGAGCCATTTTGGTGCCCATTGGTGTTCCCATAGTTTGAACATAATGTTTACCATTGAAGTTGAAGTTGTTATGTGTCAAAATGAATTCCATAAGTTCCCCCACCACTTCAGGGTTGATGTTTTGTTCCGGTCCTTTCTCATGTATGTATTTAAGGCATGCTGCAATGCCATCTGTGTGTGGAATATTAGTGTAGCGGGATGTTACATCCATTGTCACTAAAATGGTATCAGGCGGTAAATCCTTATAACCAGAAAGTATACGCAAAAAGTGTGTAGTGTCCTGGATATAACTGTCTCTTTCCATAACCAGCGGTTTCAAAATGGTCTTTACAAACTCTGAGATCCCCTCAGTCAAGGTACCATTACCAGAGACTATGAGTCTCCCTGGATATCAAATAGTAAACCCACGCTAGCTACAGGTACAACCAAAATCTTAAATTTCACCAAAGCTAATTTTGAAAATATGAAACATATTATCAGTTGTTGGGATTGGCAAGCATTGTTCATAAATTTATCAGTGGAGGGTAAATGGTTATTAGCTAACAAATTGAAGGACCTTATTAAAACCAATATTCCAACTAAAAGTAAATATGAACCAAAGGATAAACCTACTCCAGGATGGATGTCCTCTAATATCAAATCCCTAATTAATAAAAAAAATAAACTTTATAAACAAATCCAGAAGGGTTTCATACATTTTAAATCCAAATATAGGGACTTATTAAAAACAATAAAAACTAAAATAAGATTAGAAAAAAAAATTTGAACTCAAATTAGCATCGAGGGTAAAAAACAACAAGAAATCATTTTTTTCCTATATAAATAAAACCAGAAGCAATTCTACGACTATAGGCCAATTTACCACACTATCTGGTTGTGTAACTGATAAATATGAAATAGCTAATATACAGAATCAATATTTTTCATCTGTATTTAATGATAATTCATATGATAAATTAATTGAATCAGATAGCTCTATACCTGGTACTTTTACAATTAACCCCAAAGAAGTTTTAGATAAACTCAATAAAATAAATATCAAGAAGTCCCCGGGTCCAGATGATATTTATCTGAAGGTAATAAAAGAATTCGCTAATGAAATTTACATGCTCCTAACTAATATATTTCAACATTCATTAGATATTGGTGAAGTCCCAAATGATTGGAGAATAGCAACAGTTGTACCTATTCACAAAAAAGGACCTACCAACAAGCCAGAAAATTTTAGACCTATCAGTCTTACATCATTGATAAGTAAAATATTTGAACAGTTTGTTAAGGAAATTATTTTGGAACACCTTAATAATAATAAACTTACTGACAAAAATCAACATGGATTTACAAAATCAAGATCATATTTAACTAACCTCTTGACCTTTTATAATAAAGTTACAAAAGAAATGGATAACGGCAACTCAGTTGACTTAGTGTTTATAGATTTTGCTAAAGCATTTGACAAAATCCCTCACTTTGAACTTATACATGCTTTAAAAGAGGTTAAAGTAACCCATAATATAATAAACAGGATAAAGACGTGGCTTAGTAACAGGAAGCAGAGAGTGGCCATAAATGGAGAGTTGTCAGAATGGGCTAGTGTGACTAGTGGTGTCCCCCAGGGATCAGTGTTGGGACCATGTCTATTTAATATTTATATTTCCTCCCTAGAATCAAACATAAGAAAAAATTACTCACCTTAGTAATGTTGTTTCTTCTAATGGAGTCTTGCTATATTATGACATATGCAGTGAGTCCGAACCTTCAAACTGCTCCAGAGGTGAAAGAGTTAACTTTCCATGCCAGGCATTGAACTCTGAGCTCGAGCTCGGTTGAAACTCTGTCTGTTGTTCTTCAAACTCAAACCGTCAGATCTTTATGAGCTAAACTCACTGAGGTTCTGTGTGGAAGCTGTAAACCTACACTAGCCAACTGGCTACTAAACATAAGAACACATTTTTTGGTCCCAAAACAAAGACTCAAGTCAGAAGACCCAAAAAATGAAAAACACAACACCAGTTCACCCAAAAAGGATGGGTGAAACAACAAGGTGGGCATCTACTAAGTGCCAGCACTGCACTGCCCACCCACATCCCAAAAACAAAGGTTCTGAGAGGGTCAGGCGGGGGGAGAGGTCATAATATAGCAAGACTCCATTAGAAGAAGCAACATTACTAAGGTGAGTAATTTTTTCTTCAAACAACATGAAGACTTGCTATATTATGACATATGCAGACTACACAGCAGTACCTCCATGGAGGAGGGACAGAACCTACTTAGGAAATAGGGTCCGAAGCACAGCTGTGCCAACCTGAGCATCACTCCTAGCCTGGATGTCCAGCGAGTAATGCTTGGTAAAAGTGTGAACTGTTTTCCATGTAGCTGCTTGACATATCTCTAGGATAGGGATGTCCCTGGCAACAGCCAGAGAAGCAGCTGCACCTCTGGAAGAGTGAGCCCTCAGGCCTGAGAGAGGAACCTTACCCAGTTTTTCATAGCAAAATTGGATACAAGAGACAATCCACCTGACAATGGATCTTTTAGTGGCAGGTTTCCTTTTACTAACCTCACCATAAGTGAGGAACAGTTGTAGGGAGTCAAACCTGTGACCCTTGCTATGCTCTATGTAGTAACTAAGGGCTCTCTTCACATCTAAGCTGTGCAGTCTCCTCTCGCCAGAGGAGGAATGGTCAGTGAAGTACACAGGTAGAGACATAGATTGATTAAGGTGGAAATCTGAGACCACCTTAGGCAAGAACTTCCTGTTAGTCCTGAGGACCACCTTCTCTCTATGAAAGGCGATAAAATCAGGCTCCACTGTCAAGACTTGTAATTCACTTATGTGTCTGGCAGAAGTGATGGCTACCAAAAACACAGTTTTCCAAGTCAAGTACTTAAGCTCTGCTGAAGACAAAGGCTCAAAGGGGGGTTGCATAAGTTGAGCAATGCAAACATTAAGATCCCAGGCAGGGGCAGGGTCCCTGAATGGAGAGTTGGTGTGAAGCAACCCCTTGAAAAACTTGGAGAATACAGCATGAGCTGAAAGAGAAGAGGGCTTACCTGCTGATAAGAAAGCAGACACAGCTGCCAGGTGCACTTTTAGGGTAGCTGGTCTCAGCCCCAAGGTATTTAAGTGGACCATATAATCCAGGACTGTGGGTAAGTCAGCAGATTCTGGGGAAATATGCTTACCAGAGCACCATATGGAAAACCTCTTCCATTTGGAATTATAAGTAGCCCTGGTGGAAGGCTTCCTAGAAGCCTTCAGGATATCCATTACACCTTGGGAGTGGTGTAGGTCAGCAAACTCTAACTCTTCAAGAGCCAGGCCTTGAGATTGAGAGATTTGAGGTTCGGGTACCAAACTCTCCCCTGAGCACAGGTTAACAGGTTGTGATTCCTGGGAAGACACAGGGGAAGGTGGACTGCTAAGGACAGTAGGTGGTACCGAGGCTGTCTGGCCCAATCTGGAGCAATCAGGATCATCTTGCAGGGTTGAGATCTGATTTTGACTAGCACTTTGAACAGGAGAGGGAAGGGGGAAAAGTATAGAGAAACTTCCCTTCCCAACTGAGAAGGAAGGCATCCAGAGGGACTGAGCCCAACACTGGGGGCCTGCAGCAAAAAAGGGGAAGTTGGTGATTGTCTAGGGCTGCAAAAAGATCTATCTGTGGGTTGCCCCATCTGGCAAATACCACCTCCAAGACCAGAGGGTCCAGTGACCATTCGTAATGGTCCTGGGAAATCCTGCTGAGAGCATCTGCCAGGACATTGTCCTTGCCTGGGAGGTGAACTGCCGTAAGGGAGGTGTTCAGAGAGTAAGCCAGAGACCACAACTTCATTGTTTCAGTGCTCAAGGCCATAGACCAAGTGCCCCCTTGCTTGTTGATGTACCACATTGTGGTGGTGTTGTCTGTTCTGACCTGAATAACTTTGTTCTGAACAGATTTGGAAAAAGTTTGAAGTGCTAGAAAAACTGCTCTGAGTTCAACAGATTGATATGGAGCAGAGATTCCTGAGGGGACCACAATCCCTGGGTAGTGAGGTAGCCCAAGTGAGCTCCCCACTCCAAGAGGGATGCATCTGTAGTAAGGATTAAGGCGTGAGACTGAGGGGCAAATGGAATCCCTGTCTCAGATTGCTCTGGTCCTGCCACCAGTGCAGGGTCTGGATCAGGGTTCGAGTCACTGGGATCAGTTTGGTTAGAGGGTCTTTCCTTTGAGACCAAAAGGCTCCCAAATGGAACTGGATGTCCCTCATCTGAAATCTTGCTCCCTGCACTACTGCTGTGGAAGCAGCCATGTGCCCCAGGAGCTGTAGAAAGTGCCATGCTGTTCGAGAGACCTGCAGGGTGAAAGAGGAGGCCAGAGAGACCAGGGTCCTGGCCCTGTCCAAAGGAAGGAAGGCTCTGGCCTTCTCTGTGTTCAGCTCTGCGCCTATGAAGGTGAGGAGCTGGACCGGCTCTAGAAGATTCAGAAGGAAACCTAGAGAAGTGAGCAGTTGCTGAGTTATCTGTAGATGTAATTTGACTTGGTCTGGAGACTGGCCTACTATGAGCCAGTCGTCCAGGTAAAGGAAGATGGCAATTTTTTGCCTTCTTAGGTGGGCAACTGCTACTGCCAGGCATTTTGTGAATACCCTTGGAGCAGAGGTGAGGCCAAAGGGCATTGCTCTGAACTGGTAATGGCCTGAAGGCAGCTTGAACCTGAGGTATTTTCGATGGGAGCTTCTAATGAGAATATGGAAATAGGCATCCTTGAGGTCCAGGGACACTAGCCAGTCCCATGGCCTTAGAGAGGGTAGAATAATTCCTAGAGTCACCATTTTGAATTTTGGTTTTAAAAGGTGCTTGTTTAAGTATCTGAGATCCAGGATGGGCCGTCATTCTCCTGTCTTTTTTGGGGTAAGGAAGTACCTGAAGTACAAACCTTTCCCCTGGTGTAGGGGTGGAACCCTTTCCACAGCTCTGAGAGCTAGGAGGGAAGAGACCTCTGCCTCTAAGGCAAGAGCCTCTGGAGGATTTGCAGGTGGAAAGGATCTGGTTTTCATCTTTGGAAATTTTTTGAAGCTGAGAACCAGTCCCTGGCTTACTACTTCCAGGACCCACTTGTCTGTTGTCAGAGACTTCCAGTCCTGGACAAAGTAAGCCAGCCTGCCTCCTACAGGTAGCTGAGAATCGGCCCTGGCAACCCCATCAGGGTGCCTGTTTGGCAAGGGGTTTGGGCCGAGGGGTGGAAACAGGTCTGCTTGTACCCCGTCTGCCTCTCTCTCTCTAAAGAACCCCCTCTGGGCATAGGCAGAAGAGGAGGCCTGGACTTGGTAAAAAGGCCTATGGAAAGGCCTGCTCCTGCCCCTGGGAGGCTACCTTTGAGGAGTGGCCTGCCTTTCTTTGGCCTGTGCACTCCTATAGGTGGTCCTATACTCATCCATTTTCTTCATGTAATTCTCTGTCTGCTCCCCAAACAGAGAATTACCCACAACAGGAAAATCCATGGCCTTAGTCTGGGTATCCTGTGATAGGCGAGTACATCTGAGCCAAGCCATTCTGTGAGGTGCCACAGATGTAGCCATGACTCTTGATGACACATCATTAGAGTCCACTGCAGCATGGAATTGCACCTTGGATGCCTCAATACCATCAGCAGCCACCTGCTCTAGCTCCTTGGCAAGCTGGCCAGGGACCTGCTTTGCTAGAGCTATAACAGTATCCCATCTGGATTTCTGGTATCTGGCAACATAAGCCATATAATTTGCCTGTCTGAGTCCCAAGGATGCTGCCATGTATTGTTTCTTTGCCATGGCATCAGTCCTCCTGGAGTCCTTATCTGGGGGGTGTGAAGCCATGGGAATATTAGCCTTGTCACAGGCTGCAGCCTGCACTACCCCAACATGGCTGCATTGTTGTGTGAGGAACTCCGTATCAGAGCCTGACAATGTGTACCTCTTGTCCATTCTCTTATCCACAGGAGGTATAGTGTGAGGAGCTTTTAAAATTTTAGAAGTCTGTTTCCCAAAAGATTTATGCAAGGGAATAGACAGTCTCCTAGACTCTGGGATATCCATCATTTCCACATAGTCAGGCTCCTCTTGATCATCCACAGCTTCCTCCATAGGGAGCTGGAGGGTTTCAGCCACTTTTTTATAAAACATTAAATGAGAAGGGGACTCAGAAAGCCTAGGAGGAGACACTCCTGATGGTCTGTCTGGGGAGATGTCCAGGTCAGTGGGCACATCCAGACTTTCAAATCCACATTCACTCTCCTCATACTCCTCTTCCCCCTCCTTCGGTTCATAATACTCCTGTAACTCATACTCTTGAACCAGTGGAACCAGCCAAACCGGGCGCTTACCCGATGGTGCCGGTTCAGTCGGAACCGGGGAAAGTGACTGGACAATTTTTATCACTTTGGCTATCTCTTCAGTGGTTGGAGAGGAATGTTTTGGCTCTACACCAGCTGATTTTTTAGTACTTTTTGCTGGACCCAGCTCCTCAGAGTCGGATCTCCTTTTGCCCGAGGAAGTCTCGCCCTGGTCAGAGGGCACTCCCTCCGGTTCAGTTGGAACCGAACCGGGCTGGCCATCCAGTTCAGTGGACTTTTTGGCCTCCTTTTCCCTGAGCCTACCAACTCTCTTTTCCAGGGTAGCTGCAGGAAAACTTTTACAAATCTGGCAGTCTGCATTGAAGTGGTCAAACCCCAGACAATAAATACAGGTAGTGTGGGGATCAGCCTTGGCAAAGACTTCCCGACCACACACACTGCAGTGTTGAAACCCAGTGGGCCCGGTTTTTCTTTTGGGTTTCTCAGACATAGTGCCAGCCTAACCAAACATACCCGTTTATGGCAATCCACAAGGTAAGACCCTCTTATCGATTCCCAACCGTGTCACGGGTCATGGAAAAAAACGTAATAAAATCCGTTTTTTTAGAACCAATAAGAACCGGTAACCACACACTGAAAGATAGATTAAGATATTTTAAGCAACTTGATCGGTTCAAACCGAACCGATAAACTGTTTACAAGTTCCACACAGAATAGAAACAAAATGTAAAACCTATCTAGTACTCACAATACCACAGACAGAGTCTGAACCGATTGGTTGCGGTTTAAATTCGGTTGAAAACCGAGAAAAATAACACTTTAACTGACAAAATGAACCGAGCAGAAGGAGAAATCTCCAGTGCAACTGTTCAGTGAGTCGGAGTAAAGAATCTGACAGTTTGAGTTTGAAGAACAACAGACAGAGTTTCAACCGAGCTCGAGCTCAGAGTTCCATGCCTGGCATGGAAAGTTAACTCTTTCACCTCCGGAGCAGTTCGAAGGTTGGGACTCACTGCATATGTCATAATATAGCAAGACTTCATGTTGTTTGAAATGATATTTGGCTACTCAAATTTGCAGACGATTGCCGTATAGGGTCTATTATTAATAATAGTAAGGAAAGCAGTATCCTGCAAAACTTCTTAGATGAAGTTTCTAACTGGGCCCAAAAAAAGAAATTGGTATTAAATAGTGATAAGTGAAAGGTGATGCATTTGGGCAAACATAATCCTAAATTTGCATATAAACTGGCGAACCAAACATTACAGCAGACCATTGAAGAAAAGGGTCTTGGGCTTACCATTACCCTAGATATGAAATTTAAATTACATTGTTCTAAGTGAATCAAAAGGGCAAACCAGAATCTAAATTGTCTATTTAGACATGTGGCAAGTAGGACTAGAGAGGTTATGCTCAAGGCCCGTGGAATTCTGCGGTTCTGCAGTTGCGGAATTTGCTGCAGAATTTGCATCTTGCCGCAGAATATATATAGTGCCGCAGAATTCATTGTTTTTCTTGAATTTTCATATAAATATACTGTTTTTCCATAGTGTCAGGCTTTCTTTCCCACCTCATTTATCCTGAAGCCCCCTCCTCTATGCTCAGCATATGATGTCATCGATGACATCACATCATATTTAGCCAATGACAGGACTACATTCTGCCAGAGAAATGAATAAATCATGCCGCAGAAATCAGAAAATGCTGCCACAGAAGTCAAGGAGCCCTGCCGCAGAAATCAGAAAATTCTGCCACAGAACACCAGGGGCCCTAGTTATGCTACCATTTTATAATGCTCTGGTGAGACCCCACCTTGAGTATTGTGTCCAAGTGTGGTCCCCATATACAAAGGAAGAAATTAGTAACATCGAAAGAGTCCAGAGACGATTTAGCAGGACAATAATAGGAATGAAGGGAAAAGACTATGAAAATAGGCTTAAGGATCTGAAATTGTATTCTTTAAAATATAGAAGGCTTAGGGGAGACTTGTGTCTTATATATAGTTTTACTACAAGATTCTATACTCCTAAATGGAACAGGTTTATTCAAATCTAAATTCAGACAAAGTAATTGTAGACATAATAAACAACTATTGATTGGGAAATGGAATTCACTAAGGAGGAAAAATTGGTTTAGCATAAGATCGATTTCACTATGGAATAATCTTCCTGCAATTGTAGTGGAAAGTACTAACATGGATGCATTCAAAATAAATTTGGATTCAGTAATGACAGATGATGACAATTGTAACTAATACACCAAAATATGAGACAAGCATTATGGACTGTGTTCTCTAGCTTGGAAAACCTATGAAACCTATGAAAGGTGAAAAGAAAATCTAATAGGGAAACATATATTAAGACAAGGAAATCAGTTAACAGTATTTTAATGCACAGATGTTTCAATAGATTAGGTGACAGTACACTTTAGAATAGTGAAGCACGTAGTTGGAATCATTTATCAGAAGACCTGAAGTCTGATACAAACCTTTTTAGTTTTAAAGTTACTTTATTTATTCATTTGAGATTTTCTTGTACATGTTTTTAATGTAAATGTTACAATTGTGTTTTTGCACTTGTGTAATATTTTGTATGTTGTTTAGTGTACTTATATTATGAATTGGAATGCAGGACTTTGTTGTAAATGGGACTCTTGTCCCAGCAAATGTTTTTCCTGTGAAAAAAATAAATTTTTATCAATCAATCATCAATCAATCAGTGGTTGCTACAGAAAAGTTTTCTGGTGTTACAGTATACCTTAGTGAATGCGGCATACCACCCGGTGTACCAAGCAGCAATGAGGAATACCTCATTACCACTCAGTGATGCAATACCTGGTGGCCGAGTTCTTAATTAGTTGAATTAGTGCAATTCCCTGTCAGTTGTAGCTTAAATGCACCAGATGGTGCTGTTTGTAGTTTAATTTATATAATTCTATTAATTTTCCTGAAGGTGTCCCCACAGTCCATATTCCATGTGTGGACCTAGCTGTTTGAGCCATTCTTCTTGCTGGTTTAGTGGACACCCGCCCACAAGTGGCGATCCCCTGCTTCATAATTAAAAATGTTTCCCTGTTAGTTTAGTGGATCCCCACCCCTAAGCCCTGATCCCCTGTTTAAAATTTAGCATTTTCCTCAGTTGTTTTAGTGGATCCCCGCCCATGAGTCCTGATCCTTTTGTTTAAAATTAAAACATTTTTCCTAGTTGTTTTAGTTTATTCCTGCCTGCAAGCCCTGATCTGCCTGTTTCAATTGAAACATTTTCCCTGGTAGTTTAGTGGACCACTGCCCGCAAGTCCAGATCCCCCTGTTTATAATTAAACATTTTTCAGATGCAAATATAGTATTCTATACCATATGTTAGCAATGCCAAGCAAATAGCACAGCCAAGATGGAGAATATGAGAGGTCCTTCCCAACTCCCGTTATGACCATGGCCTTGAACCTGTATCACAGACCCTCCTGACAGTCTCAGCAGAATGACAAATAAAAAGGTTGAAGCAGTAATGGTTCAGGAACTGTCATTTTACTTGTTCCTGAAATTATTCAATATCATTCAGTTAAGGTTATAGTTGGGGTTGGAGTCAGAGTTGCAGTACTGATCAACAGAATTAGTGTCTTGCTCGGTAGCAAACAGTTGCTGAATGAACATGACTTTCTTTTTGAACACTGTAACAATGCTAAGTATACTGTACATTTTGCTTTAGTGACATAGCATGATTCATAAATGCCATATGGCACTCTACACACAAGTATAAAGAAGAAAAGAATCCACAGTTAATATTCAAACATCCCCATAGATAATAAATAGTGTATAACGTGCTGCTGCTCCACAAGAAATTAAAATTATTCAACTAAGATTGATTTCTATTTTTGTCCCTATATTTTTCTTCCTGGACTGTCATCCTCTGCATTTGTGTTTATTGTAAATAACTGCACACTTCTGTCTCCACATTTTATCATCTAAATGTCACATTACTAAATGCCAGAAACGTTTCTGATCAGTATTGTATATATAACTCATGTCCCTACTGATGTTCAAAGCACAAAAAATTAAAAAAATAAAAGTAGTTCTATAGCTTAGCAAGAGTGCACTCCTATTATCAGAGAGGTTGTAACAGTGTGAATGCGAGGTACTGTACTGTATGTCTGATCTTCAATGGAGCATGTCTCTGTCATCTAGTGGGCAAGACAGTGAGCTTGAATAAAACTGCAGTTAAAGCTGTCTGACCATTCAGACAAGTTAGATAATCATAAACTATGGACCGACTGAGGGAACACCACAATAGGGACCTTGATGCTTGCCAGCGTGCATGTTATGCATGTTAGAGTCCCACCAGTAATAATTAATGGTATGTGTGCACTGTTAATACGCGGTTTGCATGGAACAGGCTGTTAACCAATAAATTATGTATGCAATGTTGAATGCACACTGTTGCTGATTTTGGGCGACAGTATATTATGAGCCTATAAAAACTATAGCAACATAGTAATCACTTCTTTTTTTTTTCATGCTCTTTTTCTTTGTTGCCAGTTAGGCTCACTTCCCCTTCAGGCTTACCAACTACCCAGCCCACTTCTTCAGGTTTCTCATACCTCTCAGAGCACATCACAGAATAATGGAGAGGTTAGAGAAATGAGCTGAGAATGAGCTTGGTGCATCCAGCAGACCTTGGTTTACTTCCCATAACTTCCATTAACATACTGTGACTTTGAGCAAGTCCCAGACACTAGCTTTGCGTGTAATGAAATTGTGGTTAAACAGTCTTTATCTTCAAAGGTTCATTGGCTAACCCCCTCTGTGGATTACTGCAAACAACAAAAACTGGGGTAAAGCAAAGGTTGAGCAAGTCACCTGACCTCCTTAGTACTCCTGGGCTACCCCTGAAAACAAGTAGTTCTGCCTAGAGGGCCTTACCTGGCTGGTACAATTCTCAAATTCTGTTAGAATTTCGGCATTTTATAACTGTTCTACTGTAAATCACTTATTTGTCAAGAAAAATGCTAATGCTTCATTGACATTAAAACAGTATTGTAAAATTACAAAGAGTAAGAGTCAAAAAATAGTGAACAGACAAGAAATCACCTAAAATACAATATTTCATATGCATGCCAATAATCACACATTTTAAGATGCAGCTGGAAACTTTGTGTCTGAGAAGACATTTTTCACTGCACTGTTGCTTTAAGTGGATGAGTCAAGGACACACAGTGTGCCGGTGGCAATCCTAGGATTCAGATTCCAGTCTGCTGAGTCTCCGGGTTCATAGCTCAGTGCTCTAATCTCTGTGCAAAACTGCCTCACAATAATCCCCAATAATCACACAATTCTAAAGACCAAAAAGGATAGACACAGTAGAGAAGAATCAGATGGCATGTATTCAAACTCAGAGTGGTCAGGATAAGGGGAAACTAAAACAGTATTACTTCACATAGAGGGTTATTTCAATGTGGAACACCTTTCCAATCAGGATACAGAAGGCTAGTGATATTCAAGCTTTTAAAGTGGAACTGGACAGATTCCTGGAGCAACCTGCACTGAGGGTTAAACAGCATGATTTTGCGTAACATTCTGATAGTTGAGTTTAGTTGTACAGTACAGTATATCAGTACTCAGACTGGGGAATGGGCACCTCAGTGCTGCCAGATAAGCAAACATGTTGGTTCTTGAGTTTTGGTCCAGCACCACAATACTATGTTACCGTGTTAGAATAGTGTAGTTTTACAGCTGTTGCAGTCTGTGTCAGGGGTGTAGCCAGACATTTCACTTTTGTACACCAAGCTGCCCCATTGCTACCCCAGAGCACTGTTGTCTATACCCCACCCTTCCGACACTTGTCCATGCTCCACCCCTCCAACAATTGTTTATGCCCCGCTGCTATGACACATATAATTTGCAGCATCTCTATATGATAATGTAAACATGAAATGTGCTCACATTCAAAGACTGGCTTTTAGTTAAAATGTCTCAATTGTGTCAAGCCTCTGTACCATGACAAGGTAGCCAGTCCCACAGATGACCATTCACACTCTGACTTGGAGTCAGATCTGCTTTAATGAACATTTACGAACATACGAACATACGAAATTTGCCAGCAGATAAAGGCCTAAAGGTCTATCAACTCTGCTCGAATGTGCAGCTAGCACCCCTTATTCTGCAGCTGCCACTCCCTTCCACCCTTCCCCTTCATTAACCCTCCCCCTTGTCCTGTCCCATCCTCGTTTGAAGCAGTCCACTGTTTTACTGCATACCACTTCTGCAGGTAACACATTCCACCCAGCCACCACCCTCTCTGTAAAAAAGTGTCTCCTCATCTCCCTCCTGAACCTTCCTCGCTCCAGTCTCATATCATGGCCCCTGGTGGCCCTCCTCCTCCTCTTTGAACAGCCCTCTGTACCCGCTGTGTTTATTCCTTTTCATTTATTTAAAGGTTTCAATCATGTCAACCCTGTCTCTCCTCTCCTCCAGTGAGTACATGTTCAACTCCTTCAACCTCCTCTCATATGATAAGTCCCCCAGCCCCTTGATCATCTTTGTCACCCTGCACTGCACCTCCAGTAACTTAATGTCCTCTTCAGATATGGACGCCAGTACTGCACAGTACTCCAGGTGTGGTCTAACTAATGACCTATACAGTGGCAGAATCACCTCCTCCCTCCTCAAGGATATACCCCTTGCACATAACCCAGCATTTTGTTGGCCTTTGCAGCTGCCTTCCTACATTGTGCCGAGTTGTTCATTGACCCTGTAATGAGCACACCTAGATCCTTCTCCTCCTCTGTCTGGGCTAGCTGCACTCCCCCAAGCTGGTAACTCCTCCTTGGGTTCTTCATCCCAAAATGCAGTACCTTGCACTTTTTGGCATTAAACCCCAGTTGCCAGGTGTCTGACCAGGTTTCAAGCTTTGCCAGATCATCCTGCAACCCCTGCCATCCCCCTAGGTCATCCACCAACGCACCAACCTTGGTATCATCAATGAACAGACTGATCTTGCTCTTGATGTCCCATGATATGTCTGCAATGAATATCCCAAACAACACTGGTCCCAACGCCGAGCCCCTGGGACACTGTTCGTCACTGCCTGGGTGTGAGAGCTCCCACCCACCACCACCCTTGTTGCCTTCCCTGCAGCCAGTTTCCTACCCATCTCACCAGCTTTGCACCCCCCCTGTGCCTACTACTTCCTCCCCAGCCTCCCATGTGGCACCAAGTCGGATACCTTACTGAAGTCCAGATAAGGACATCCACTGCATGGCCTCTGTCCAGTTGCCTAGTTACCCAGTCATAGAACTTGACCAGGTTGGTTTGGCAGGATCTGCCATGTGAAGCCATGCTGTCTGCTGTCCTGCAGTCCTTTGGCCTCTAGAAGGGCCACCAGCCTCTCTTTCAGGATAGTCTCCATTAGCTTACCCACGATGGATGTGAGGCTCACTGGTCTGTAGTTTCCCGGTTCATCCTTGGGGCCACTCTTGTGGAGGGGCACCACATGAGCCATCCTCCAGTCCTGAGGTACACACCCCGAATGTAGTGAGGCATTAAATAGGTCTGCCAAAGGTCCTACAAGGACCTCTGCCAACTCCTTCAGTACCCTGGGGTGGATGCCATCTGGGTCTGGTGCCTTGTCTACCCTCAGTGCCTTCAAACCCTCTTGAACTCTGCCCTCCATGATTTCCCCATCTGTCACCACTTCCCCCCCTGCTTCCGCCATTTCTCCCACCTTGGGTGTCACCCCCCTTCTCTTTAGTAAATACTGAGCAGAAGTACTCATTTAGTGCTTCCACCTTACTGATACTCTGCTTCCACCCAACTCCCTCCTTCCTAATCCTTACTATGTGGTCCTTACAGCTCCTTTTCTCCTGATGTACTTAAAGAGTCCTTCTCCCCTTCTTAATGCCTTGTGCCAGCCTGAGTTCCGTAGTGCTTTGGCTCCCCTTACTGCCTGCCCTCACCTCCTTCGATTCTGTCAAGTACTCCTCTCTGTCCTCCCCTCCCTGCTTCTTGTACTTCCTAAAGGCAGCTCTTTTTCCTTCTTACCTTTCACTGACCTTCTTGCTCAACCAGCTCGGTTTCTTAGCCCTAGCCTTCTTGTTCTGGGGCTTTGCAGCAGGTTTTGGGTTGCCTCCACTATCCCCAGCTTTATGAGTTCCCACCTCTGGTTAGTATCCATATTAGATTGAATTCTGGCCAGGTACCCTTTTACCACTTCCCCCATCCTCCCAAAGTCGGCCCTCCTGAAGTCCAGCACTCTTGTGCCAGATTCCACTCCTTCCTTGCCCATATCCATTGTGAGCCATACTGAGTGGTGGTCACTCCCTGACAGCGGTTCCTCCACTGTAAGTTCTCTTACAAAGTCCCCATTTGCCAGCACAAGGTCAAAGGTGTTCCCTAACCTGGTTGGTTCATTGACCATTTGCAGCAGAAAGCTGTCCTGGAAGGCATCCAGCAGTACCTGCTCCCTTCTGTTCCTGGTTGTTGGGATGCTCCAGTCCACTCCTGGCATGTTGAAGTCCCCACAATCACCACACTACCCTTCTCGTGGGTCCTCCTGATCTGTTCTGCTAGTTCCCTGTCTAACTCCTCCATCTGAGATGGTGGCCTGTACACCACACCCATTCTAAGAATCCTATTCTTGGAATCCTGGTTTGCACCAAAAGTGACTCCCATTACTACCCTCCTCACCTTCCTCCCTTACACACTTCAGTCTTCCTTCACATAGTGCCACCCCCTCCTTTTCTAATCACCTGTCCCTACAGAAATAACCTGTACCCTGGTACAGACAGGTCCAAGTCATTATATTGGGTGGCCCATGTTTCCGTGATGGCTGCAATGTCCACCTCTCCCTCTGCCATGAGAACCTGTAACTCTGCAGTTTTCCTCCCAAGGCTCCTAGCATTAAGGGTAACCACCTTCCACCCCCCCATCCTGCCCTCCTTTCCTAGCATCACCAATAGTACTTGCCATTTGTCATTTGTCACTGTTATGGGTGGTAAGCTCATATGATTTCCCAACCTGTGGTCTCTGCATATCTCTTCCCCAACTGCCACCCCCCACTCCTAGTTTAAATTCCCAACTTCCTCTATATACTCTTCCATCCTCTGTTTCAACACATTCTTTCCCTCCTCACTCAAGTGTAGTCTGTCCTTGGCATAGAGCCTACCGTCATGCCAGGTCCCTCCCACCCCCAACAGCCCATACCCTTTAGCACAACACCAGGTTCTTAGCCATCCATTAAATTCCTCTATTCTCAGCTTTCTTGTCGTGCTTGCCTTTGGCACCGGAAGTATCTCAGAAAAAGTTACTGATCTTCCTGCCCCCTCACATAATTGTGCTAGTTCCCCAAACCTCCTCTGGACTATATCTACTGTTTTGTCAGCCAGGTCGTTTGTCCCAAGAAGTGTAATTAAATGAGGCTTGTCCCTACCCCTTCTAGCATATTTCAGAACAGACTGTCCCACCCTTTCCGCTGTCATTCCTGGCATGGCCTCCACCCAAATGCGACTATGCCTCTCCCCCTTGCTACCCCACCTAACTCCTCTTAGTATTGAGTCCCCCAGCACTAAGATTCCACCCCTCTTAATCCCTGCTTGCTTCCATTCATCTCTCTCTCTCATTTCCAGCTCCTCTTTTTCCTCCTGCACATTATTTCCCCCTTTGACCCCTGTTGCAATTCTCCCAGCAGAACTTTTCCCGCTCCAGTTTGGTCCAGGCATTTATCAGTTACTCCTCTAATTTCATCATTTTGCACCTCCTCCACTTTCTTCCTCTCTAGCAGTGCACAGCTGTTTTCTGAAGACCCTTCACAAATGCCCGCTCCCTCTCTCTTCATAGTAACCTGTTCTGTCCTTTCCACTCCATGACTTTTGCCACTTCTTCGATTCCCCTCATAAGTCCCTATCTCCTCCTTCCATTTGTCTTTTGCCTCCTGACCTGGTTTCCCGGCAATTGCTCTTCCTGGCCTGCGCCCCTTTGTCTCTGCTTCCCTTCTTCTGACCCTCTCCTCACCACTGTTGGCTTAAATCACGCTCCCTCATCTCCCCTTCTTCCTCCCTCCAGTATTGGGCTAAACTCACCCCCAATCTGCCTTGCCTGTCTTAGTTTCTCCTGCAGACCCTCAATCTCCTTTCTAAGTTTTTCTATGTGGTTGCACACTAAACATCCTCCCACACTCCAGGCAATGTTTAGAAAGATTGGTGCACCGCAGTTGTTGCAGCTTACCACCCTACCCATTGCTGTCGTTGCCCACCAGTGACCCCACACCCTTCCAGATGCAGAATACCAAACACTCCCCCAAGTCTCCCCTCTCTCCCCTCTATCAGTGCAAAACATTTTCTTTAGTTCCCTTACCTCCTTTGTTGCACACGTTTAGATATATTGAGCAACTGCTTTTTATATTCCTATCCTTCCTATCCACACTCAGAAAGAAACTTTAAATAGCCATTGTACAACCTTCTTCAAACTCCTACTCCTCCTTTTCCCAATGCAATATCAATGTGAAGAAGTAATAATGAAAGCTCCTAGATTTGCATTTACTTTCCTTCCACTGAGAGAGCAGTCACCTCTTCACTTGCTGATGTTCCTTTCCTGGATGTGTCTGCTTCTGCTAATATGCTTCCTTCCCCTTCTGGCTACTATAACATTCAAAAATACATACATTTTTATCTCGGCTCTTTACCCTTACCATCACACAAAAATACATACATTTCTATCTCAGCTTTTTACCCTTACCATCAAAAGGTAACTACAATCACAATAATCTACCTTCTACTAATACAGATTATATCACAGAACCAGAGCACAATGCAAAAACATCTGCTGCTTAGCAACAACAAACAGGTGACAACATACCAAGCTGATGTAGCTTTTTTAAAATAGAAAAAAATGTAATCTTTTAAACCAGTAGAAATCAACACTCCCAAAAGCACATTGAACTACAAGAATGAACACAGTACCACACCTCTGCCACAATAACTAAACAGTTCTAAAACGTTGGAGAAAGAAGAAAAAATCAGGGACTGCACAAAAAGATTTATCCACTTTGCATGCCACACAACTCATTGCAGTAAAGCTTTGCTCCCACACAGCACCCACACAAGTCATTCATGCACTCACATGCCGAAACCAGACTGTCTCACTTATTTCATTACAAGCAGACACAGCAAGGGTCATCTTTTAGAAAAGTGCCTGTCCTGGCATGGGTGAAAGTCCTTCAACAATTGTTCCACATCAATTTCCATATCCCTGTGGATGTGCAGCAGAGCTACTCCTGTGAGACGCAACTCCCCAGTAGTGCTTCTCAGCCATATCTTCAGCCGTCGCAGTGCACTAAAAGACCTCTCTGCAGTTGCTACACTTACTGGCATGGTTGCCAAGATGGATAATGTGGCATTGATGTGTGGATACAGTGCAGAATTTAGGTGCTGCAGTGTCACAATTAGAGATTCTGGCCTCTGTTTCACTGGAACACCCACTTTACATGCCATCTTACAAGCTCCATTCTACATTCTTCTGTGCTGCCCAAATCCACCTTGTAAGCATTATAGAGCTCCAACACCTGCTCCTCATGTTTTAGTAAATGCAACTTTTGTGGGACAAGGTACTGAGCAAGGAAGCGAGGCCAACACTCAATAAACTGCTCTTATAGCTCCGAAATGACATGGTCCAGAAATGGAATAAAGATGTTGAGCCTATAATATTCCTTAGGGCTAGCAGCACTGATGTTGCTCCATTGGGTTTGTCTTCCACAGGTGTGGGGAACAGATTCCTTAGTGCACACTGAGGCTGCCAGTGAAAGGACGTCTGTGTACAGTTCCCCAAAATGAGTTTCAGAGTACACCCTCATGCCCCTCAATACTTCCCAAAAGGTAGTAGCCTCCTCAGAAGCTTGAATGAGGTCTATGTTCACATGCTGTAAATAAAGGTGCAAGGATTTTGTCAAGGCCAGAATGTGATCAACACAGCTCAGGGTCATGATAAAATCAAATTTGGTGATGGAATAAAGAAGCCATTTAGCATCATCCTCAAATTCAGATATCTTCTCCAGTGCACTACAAATCATCAAGTTTTTTTATACTTAAACATTGTCAGAGAGTCAGTCTGGTTCATCCATCTTGTGTTGCCTGCTGCAGGAATAGATCTAATGTGAGCTACAGGTGCATCATAATCATTGGGGATGTTGTGAAATTCCTTCATTTCCAAAAGGAAAATATTATTCTGTTTGGCTGATGCTTTTAATGAGGCAATCATTTTTTCATAGTGTCAAACATATTAGATACTTGCCTTATGGAGCAGGAGTGAACAACTGCAGTATTGAGGCTGTGTGCTTTGCAGATTGTATACAAGGCTTCTGGCACAGCAGCCTTAATGTTGGCTTGGATCCATTAAATCTGCCATTAATATCACTGCCCTTGTCATATCCTTGCCCTCTCATCATGTTGATATCAATGCTCCAGGCAGACAGGCATCACATAAAGAGATCTTCCAGTCCATGACCTGTGTTATCGAAGCCTTCGGTGAACTCTACAAAATCCTCACGAATCTCAGTGTCGCCTATGGGGTTGTGGTGGACATAGCTAACACATAAGGATATTTGTTCCTTGGTTGATACATCAGTTGTACCATCTGTAATTAGGCTGAACCATTTTGCTTGTTTGACTTTTTGCAAAATGTTTCGCTGCAGTTGCAGGCCCATAAGCTGGATCAGCTCATTCTGGATTTGAGGAGATGTGTAGACTGCATTTCTGGGAGCTAGTCTCAGGTGATCTTGTAATTCTTGGTCCAGTTCAGCCATGTGCTGTAATAGTTCCTGGAAATTTCCTCCATTTGCATATTCTCCTCGCAGGGCAATGTTGTTTCTTCAACAGAACAAGATTATTTCACAATCCTGTGCAGGAAGTGGTTGGTCTGCTCAGACACCCTTGTATTTCCATCAGCTGGAGACTGGTAGGCAGTCACCAAATTGCCATCACAGACAGAAAGAAAACCATCCATTTTAGCAGTGGCATTCAAGTGTTCTTTACATTTGCTGTGCCTCTTCAGGTTTTTTTTTTCACTGTTTGACCAGTCCCTCACTGGTGTGGATATACTTGACTACATACTTTGGAACTAATCTGTTTCTGAGGATCTGCTAATGTTCTCACATACATTCCTAATGTTCTTATGCACACTATGGCAAACATCTGTGCCATTGAATGTTCTAGACTATTTATCGTTGTACATATGTATACTAACTAATACTGCTTACAGTAGACTATTCTATGTTAGACTGTTTCTCGTGACTCGGTGTACTCAGATCTACTCACTGTTATAGAAACATAGAAACATAGAATTTGATGGCAGATAAGGACCGCTTGGCTCACCTAGTCTGCCCATTTTCCTACCTAACAGATAAGCTGCAAATCCTAGTTAACCAACAGCTTACTTCCTCCTACCCCCCACTAGGACTGCCTTATGCCTGTCCCATGCATTCTTGAAGTCTCCCACTGTTCTTGACTCCACAACCTCCTCAGGGAGGCTGTTCCATGCATCCACAACCCTCTCAGTGAAAAAATACTTCCTCACATTACCTCTGAGCCGTCCCCCCTCTATCTTCAAATTGTGCCCCCTTGTTCTTGCACATCTCTTTTTCTGGAAGATGCTACCCTCTTGGACTTTGTTAATTCCCTTGAGGTACTTGAAAGTTTCTATCATGTCCCCTCTCTCCCTCCTTTCCTCTAGGGTATACATATTAAGCTCCTTTAGTCTTTCTTTGTATGTCTTCTGGTGCAGACCCTGCACCATTTATGTACTCTGATGTATCTGTATCCTTGGTGTACTCTCCCGGGTCATTCCTGAAAATAGGCCTATAACTTGTCTAATGTACCTACCCAGTCAACAAAAGCTAAATAAATAAATAAATATCACCACAGTGCCACTTGTAGGGACTGGAAGGAAAAGTATGTCTCTTTGCAGACAACACATTTATCTGCAACAGGGTTGATACACAAGGTGAGGTGGAAAGGATGAGGAGGGACTTGACAAGGATGGGGGAATGGTCAAATGTATGACAGCTGAGATTAAATGCTAAGAAGTGCAAGGTAATGTACCTGGGAAACAAAAACCCAGGGAAAGAGTACACAATGGGGGTGAGATACTAACAACAATGGAAAGGGACCTGGGGGTAGTCATATCAGATGACCTAAAGGTGGGCAAGCAATGTTGGAGGGCAGTAAGAAGAGCTGGGGGGATACTGGGATGCATAGGGAGAGGCATCACCAGTAGAAAACTGAAAGTTGTTATCCCTCTGTACAAACAGCTGGTGAGACCCCATTTGGAGTACTGCATGCAGTTTTGGAGACCCAATCTCTGCAAAGACATAGACAGGATGGAGGCTGTCCAGAGGAGGGCAACTAAAATGGTGCAGGGTCTGTACCAGAAGACATGTGAAGAGAGATTAAGGAGCTTAATATGTATACCCTTGAGGAAAGGAGGGAGAAGGGGGACACGATAGAAACTTTCAAGTACCCTCAAGGAAATCAACAAAGTCCAAGAGGGTAGCATCTTTCAGAAAAAAAGGTGTGCAAAAACAAGGGGGCACAATTTGAAGATAAAGGGAGGACAACTTAGAGGTGATGAGGAAGTTTTTTTTCACGGATAGGGTTGTGGCTGCATGGAACGGCCTTCCTGAGGAGGTTGAGGAGTCGAGAATGCATGGCACAGTCAAAAGGCAATTCTAGGGTGTGGGGGTAGGAGGAAGTAGGCTGTTGGTTAACTAGGATCTGCAACTTATCCATTAGGTAGGCAAATGGACAGACTGGGTGGGCCAAGCGGTCCTTATCTTCTGTAAAATTCTATGTTTCTATGTTAAACACAAAACAATGGGCAAAAAACATACTATCTAAAGACTTTGAATATCTTGCAAATGTGTGTGTTTGCAGGTATTGTGGCTTCAATCACCTTAAGCATTGTTGGCTATTTCAGAACCCATTAGCCAGGAAGGAAACTGAAATCCATGGTTGCCACTGTATTTCAAGGATGCGTTTCTTCTGTGCATCAGTGAGGTGACCACAATCCTAACAGCCAAGGTCTTCCATGTCTGACTGGTTCAAGTCCAACTCTTCAACAAGCCTAGGTATTTGCACATCTGTCAGTTGCACAATGGCAGTCTTGATGGGCTCCATCACAGAGTGCAGGTCAGATTTGTCAGGTTCTTGGGATGCATCACCTGGTTTTGAGGTCTTGGATTCCCTGGTGGCATTGCTTTCAGTGGCAGATGCATTTGGAATCTGCACAGGTTCTTCTGTTGTTAAGTCTGTGGTGTAGCTGCATTGTTGCCATAAAAACAATGTAAGTAAATAAATTGGTAAACTGAGAATGTAATTAGGTATTTGTTTACACACAAGTGGATGGATCAGTACCATCAGAAAAGCTTACCCTGAAGTGGATGTGGTCGGAAAATGAAGGACTGCATCAGCCGAGACATTTGTGCATTTTCTTCCATTCTGGCCCATTTGGCCTTTTGTGCCTGTGACCCTGATGGCTGTTTTCTCTTAATGGACTCCATTGTTTGCTGGGTAGAACACGCCTTCCCTGAAAACACCACTGCAGCTTATGCCCCTTGTACCCAACACTCTGTGTATCCAACCTCACAGATGGCACCTTTAATTTAAAATAGAAATTAGAAAATACCATTTTGCATTTGAAAATTACTGCTTCCTTGTACAAAGTTGACAGGGCTGACCAAAGTAGCATGAAGGAACGGAAACATTGCCAGGGATGTATTTGATTTCAAGTAGCATAAAGAAACATTCCCATTTAAATCTGAGGACTCCTTGTTGGCACAGGCCCATGCAAGCAACTACTCTATGACAGTGCACACAGCTCTGCTGTCTGTTATAGAGTCCAACTAGTGCCTTCCACATGGATGGTTACTGCAGAATCACAACTGTTCTTTTTTCCAAATGGGACAGCTAATACCTGCACTCTGATGTGCAACAGCTGTACTATTTAATGCAGCACCATGTTCTCAGCACTTGAGTCACACCTGTTGCTGACCATCCGACTAGATCTCAGAGTCCAGACTTGTCTGTCCAGCAGCAGCAATGCATGGTGCAGGTAAATAGCTGGGTTTATGTCCTTGCAGTAGGCAGATTAGCAACCAGATATCTGGCCTCTGCTCCTCCACTTATACGGGACAGCATTTCTTACGTAAATTGTATCAACCAATGTACTACATTACAAGCTTAGGTTTACCCTAAAGAAATTCCAGTTCATGCCCTGTAAAGTGAATGTTAAAAAGCTTAATTTAAGCTTATTTATGCACTTCTCTATGGTCTACCTTCCAGTATGCTCCGTATTATGTATTTGTGTTACAGGTTTACAGTGCATGCTTATTGACAGATCAGTTGTCTGTCAGCTGTGGAGGAGAGCTGGGGGGGAGGGGGTGCTACACCAGATGCTGGCTCAGGAATGGGACAGAGAGAGCATGGTGGTGAGGCACTGCCTGTTGAGGTGGGGGTAAGGGGGCTGCTAGACCACCTACTGTACAAAGCCTGTACCTACAGCAGTACTACTAAGCAAAAGCCATATGAGAAACAGGTGGGAGGAACAAGGAACACAGAACACTGCCAAGGCCTCAAAGTTATGCTAAATAAAATATTTCATGCTAGCACTGACATCAAACCTTTTATTAGGAGTTAAAGCAGCAGTGCAATTTAAAAATATCTGCACTTTTTCAACAGTTTATTCCCTGTGTTTTGTTGAGCATGTCCCTGGTACTCTTTCCCACCGGCAATTTACTATCACCCTGTAATTTGCTCAGTTATCCTTTGATTACATTTCTGCCACCTGCTCCATTGACTAGATAGCAGCTGATATTTTCTGTGGTGCTACAATGGTCATAATGGCTTACTTCCTGGTTGGGTAGTACTGCTGCTTTAAAAGGAACAATAGACAAAGAACACTTCTCTCACTCTCAAGTCTTTCAAGATCATAATGTGATCAACATTTTGGCTGCCTAACTTTGCAGTTGTCAGCACCTGGATACTGCTTTCTCAAAATTCAGTGCAACTGTTTCTCGTAATAATAAATGCAATACCTTAGAGCATTTAGGCAGCTCAACGGGTTTTCATGGACAGCATTAACAGCAGCAGCTACTTTAGGTATTACTTTAATTACTGTGCATTAAGTATTCATTCAGGACCAAGGAACAGTCATACTAAATAAAAAACTCATATAACCACTGACATCAAACCTTTATTATTAGGTGATTAAAAAAAACAGTAGAGAAAGAAAACACCTCACTCTTAAAAAAAAACAGTTCACAAAGCACACATTTCTGCAGAGTTCATTTTAAACATTGACCAATGACTTCCATGAATTATAGCCCTCTTAGAAGCTAAAAACAGTAGAGAAAGAACACACTTCTCACTGAAAAGAGAGTAACTTTAGCGGCAGGTCAGAAGAGTGGCAACTGGGGTTTAATGCAAAGTGCAAGATTATGCACAAAGGGAAGAGAACACCTGAAGTCACCTATAGGTTGGGAGGGGAGAAGCTGACAATCGCAAGGGAAGAAAGAGACTTGGGCATCATCATTACAGATTACCTAAAATCATCCAAGTAGACCACTAAAGCAGTAGTTAAGGCTAGAGGGATGTTGTGGTGTATTAGTAGGGGTATCACAAGTCATAAGAGGGTGGTAATAATCCCTTTTTACAAGGCACTGGTTAGGCCCCATCTAGAGTACTACATGCAGTACTGGAGGCCGCACTTGTACAAGGACATTAATAAAATGGAGATAGTCCAGAGAAGATCACCCAAAATTGTGCAGGGACTGCATCAGGAAACACATGACAGATTAATGGAGCTCAATATGTGTACCCTAGAGCAAAGGAGGGAGAAAGGTGATATGATCGAAACATTCAGACATCTTGAGGGCATTAACAATATATGTAAGAAAACTATCAGGACAAGAGGACACAGCATGAGATTAGAGGGAGGCTGATTAAGGAGTAATGTGAGGAGTTTCTTTTTCACAGAAAGGGTGGTGGATGCATGGAACGGCCTACCTCAGGAGGTGGTGGATATGAATACAGTGTAGGGCTTCAGACAGGCATGGGATAGGCATAAGGGAGCAATACACTTGATTATGGATAGGACATTGACAGAGTAAAGACCTATGGCACATTCATAAGGTAAAAAAATGGGCAGACTGGATGGGCCTCGCAGTCCTTATCTGCCATCAACTTCTGTGTTTCCCAATGCACACATTTGTGCCAAGTTAATTTTAAACATTAACCAATGACCTAATTATAACCCTCTTAAGAGTGGAAAAAAAATAAACCACACAGCAGAGAAAGAACACACCTCACTCTCAAAGCAGTTCCCAAAGCACACATTTTTGTTCAGGGCATTCTAAACATTGTTGGCTGATAACATCTTAGGAGCTAAATATAAAAAACAGAACAGAAAGAAAACTCCCAACTCTAAAGCAGTACCCAAATCACACATTTTTGTTCAGGGCATTCTAAACATTGCTGGCTGATAACATCTTAGGAGCTAAATATTAAAAACAGCACAGAAAGAAAACTCCTAACTCTAAAGCAGTACCCAAAGCACACATTTCTGCAGAATTAGTTTAAAACCTTATTGCCCAGATGACTTGCATTAATTATAGCCGTCTGAATTCTTGACCGCCCTGAGGCTCTGGTAAGCTCATGGAACCCCAAGGTTGCTTGCCATTCTGCCTTACAGTTATATTAAACTGCAAAAGGTAGAATACTGACAATCAAACAAAACAAGGGCACTGGTCTTGAATAAAAGAAACTTACATTAAAAAAACATAACAGGTGACTAGTTTATGTACATAAGTTTATTTTCTTCAAGACCGTGCTCTTGTCACGTTTGGTTGTGAGTGCTCTGTCTTTTGCAATTGTTGGTTTCTAATTTGGTATTGGAGAAACAGAAACAATACTTTCTGCAAGGGTGGCACATTTAATAAAGATAGCAAAGGTATTTTTAGAGTAACTGACAAACAAACAAGTGGTATTAGCGTCAGGTGGGACTGTTATAAGATAAAACCTATATGTATGGCATAACATGCAGTGGCTAAGTGCCCATCAAGAAGATTATTGTAAGAACTGGGTTGCCTGATCACAGAACCCCTGCCTGGTCAATTGGCTTACAGCATTTAGACAAAAGCTAAAAATATGAACGGTGTCACACAAGATGATCAATTCAATCTCTATGCTATGCCAAAAACAACTGCAAACTAAGGTAAACGTGTTTCCCCAATGTTTATTTGGAGTAAAACTGATTGTATCCAGGTTTGCATTTTAAATCATTTCTGCAATGAAGAGATTGGACTGACCTCATTTGATGCCATTCATCTTCTGTATATGGAAGGGAGTGCATCAGCTTTTCTGCTGCTTTCCTTGTACCTGCTCCTTTTGTGGTTTGCCTAACATATATAAACTGTTACTTGCTAGATAAGATACAACTATGCCCACCCACCACAGGCACAGTGCCACACATTAACTTGCAAAAAAGGCACCTGGTGAACAGGAGACAGTATTGGTCTCTTCACCCACTGTCAGACTAAATTAGGTGCTGGTGTCCAAAGTTCCTCTTGGCTACTGGCTAGTGCAGGGCAAGCTAAAAAGTACAGCAGCAGGCAGCAGCAGAATGCACCATTACTGGGGCCGGGGGGGGTCGAACTATGTGACTGAGTCTGCGATGAGTTTTGGGGACATGGAAGGCACCACCAAAACCAGTAGTCAGTCAGTGGCATCAGGGAAAAACTGTACTTTCAGCAAGGAAAGCTCCTCTTGGATCAGCATGCAGGTCTCTCCTCACTCCCACCAAGCAGCAAAGCAGCCTCTTCTCCAACTCCAATGCCTGGAGTTCCTGACTCCTCTTCAATCTCTACTGGTCCTGGGCAGTGGTGACAAAGCTCCCTCACAGTCAATGCAGCGGCTCCTTTCCTTACAAGTCTCTCTCTCTCTCTCTCTCTCTCTCTCTCTCTGTACAGCAGTGCAGCTCAGCAGTGGAGAAACAAAGCAGAGGATGACTGTTCTGAGAGAGAATGCATCTTGGCTTCGGCGTACGGCTTCTTCTACAGCACTACCCCAGTAGCTCATTCCAAAAATAGATCTCTCGGCACAGCATATAGTCTTGCTCAAATCTCTTCAAAAGTTCCTCTGAATGAAGAATTAGAATGAGCATTACCTGCCAGGGGGATTTAAAGAGCCTGCCTGGCCCACCCCTTACTAGGCATGCCTCCTTTTCCTCACAAATGGACCTGATTGGGAACGAAGCATATATGTCTCAATCAGGACAGGATGGCAGAGGCGTGCATGCCATTGAAAAGACCCACCTCCCCTTCAAACTTTGCAACCAGTATTACAGCCTTGGGAAAAGCCCATGGAAAAACACCAGAGACAAAGGAAATTTGCGAATGCACGCCAGCCGGCTCCTGGCATGCTACCCCCCACACTGGTCTACAGCGTGCTGTGGCATGCCAGGTGTATCGGTAGCTACTCCCTTGGTCTACGTGCATTGTCTAATGCTAAGTTCGGGATGTTCTGAAAAGTTGTAGCAGCAGGAAGCAAACAAAAATTTGCATTAGAAGCAGGTTACATACTTGGAAGGCTTAACCAATGCAGCCATTGTGTGCTACCTCTTCTAATGCAAGGAAAAGCCCTTACACTTACACACATTTTCATTTAAGAAAATTTCCTGTGAGAAGTCTTGACCATACTTCAGTTATTATTTTTTCCATTGCAGTTATTATTGCTTTGCATTGCAAGTGAAACTGGGTGCATGTGATCGAATCATCCTACCAAATGACATACATTTTAAGGATCCGAGGGACATGCAAGGTCTGCCATGAGCTCTAGTGATTTTCTTTGTTTTCGGCTCCCATTCAGTGCTTTTCACCTCATTTACTTTGTGAAGAACAGATAAGAAAAGTAGCACAGATATATCATCCCACATTATCAAGCCCTTCACACCTGCAGCATATAGAATTGCTTACGGTGTTCAGAAGTTGTCAGTACTGTAGCAGTATTTTCTGTCCCCCCCCCAAATACAAACAACTAAACAATTAAAAAACAGAACTCATGTAACTGCTTTCACAAAATGCTAGGCTGAATGAAAACAGCATAATGTAGTCAGCAGATGGAAACAGCAGCTGATTGTACAGAGGCATTTCACCCTAGACTAGCCATGTTAGCCTGCTGCCATCAATGCTGCCTTGCAAAGTCAGGGGCCCACATTAATGTCTGAAAGGAAAAGTGAGCTACAGACTTACTGAGTATGTGTTGGGGGATGTGAAGAAAAAATAAACTTATAAAAGGGACTGAAATCCAGATCTTTTTAACACCCAACATTAGAGGCAGGCACACAATCCACCAAGCTACTGACACTCAGTGACAGTAGCTCATCTTGTGCTAAATGTACTGTATTTGACAATGTGCAATGGTCAGTGTTATGTGAAATGCCTGTGTACATTCACCCATAGTGTGTCACGATGTCCATCTGCGTCTGTCTGCTTATCAGTCACCCTACATCATGACATTTTCATTTAGCCAGGTGTTTCCCGACAGAAATTACACAAGTTCTGTATTGTGTTTTTTCCCACATTTCCAGCAAGCAGTCTTGTTTTGGAACAGAAAACCAGTTACAATATGACTGTGTAGTGTGCTGATTTTTTGTCACTGTTTTCTGATGGCTGCCCTGTGGTCTCTGTGGCACACACCTTCCTGGCTACTGGTACAACCCTTAGAAATCACTCATTAATCTATTCTTCTGTGCAATGTTTGAAGACTGCCTGCAGATAAAATACAGCAGTGCAATATGTGTGCATGGCTGTTTTAGACAAAATAAGGAGGCTTGTAGCCATTTGTAAAATATGCTCAAAAACTGCTTTGTATGTAGGTGAAATGTTGCACATACTGTATTATATGTGAGCAATAATACCTGACAGGGTGAGCTTTATTAGGAAATACCAGGCCTCCCAGGGGCATAATGAGACCCAATGCCGCAGGTGGAGAACCTTATAGCTCCAGAAACATCTGATATTTCCCAATAAAGCCCATCCTGGAGGGTATTATTGCACTTAGTAAATGGGCACTGTAACAAAAATAAATTACTAAAAGTTGGAAATAAAAAAAATAGTTTAAAATAATTTTTTAAACAAAATAGTTCCTCCACCTGCTTTAGAATTAAAGACTTTTGTCCTAGTGGAGATTCTGTTGTTACAAAAAAAAAAAAGGCTAGTTGAATGTAGTTTGTGCCCACACGGCAGGCTGTTTCTTTATTCCCTACCCCCCCCCCGCCATCTTGCAACAGTTTTGTTTAGTATTTCCACTTTTCTTTTGTTCAAATTTAGTTTCAGACAGTTTTTCCATTATGTTTCTTTTAATACTAGTGCCAGGAGATGGTTGTGTTTGTGGTCAGCAGAAGAAAGTGCAGTCTCTGAGGAACTTGGAGGATGATCGAGGTCATAGGGGAAAAATACAGGCAGTATTGTAACCTAAGGTACTTTTCTGTCCTTCATGCTTTTGCTGGTTTTATTAGGGATTTTGAGAAAGGGTAAACTTTTAAGTCTTCATTGATCGGGATTGGGTGAATCAGGTCAGGGGAGCGGTCAGGGCAGTTTCAGAACTTCCAATCCACGTAAATGAAGATGCGCTGCTGGCTTTCCGCAGTTAATAGATTGCACAGTCTTTAATGGAAGCATGGAACAAGAAATGTTCTATTACATTTGAGTAGTTTGCTCAAATGAGAGCTGCTAATTTGCTTTAGCATATTTGTATTTTCAAGATGGGAACATGCTGGTGAAAGTTGACTTTACAGCACCATGTGCTTCAGTTGGGAGGGGCATCTGTCTTGATCGACTGCTTAGAGAGTGGGAAGAAAATGACAGTTGGCAAGTTTAAAAATTCAGGGTGCCCAATGATATACCAAGTAATGAGACACCCCAAATTTGAACTTGTTTTTTACCGGGCTCTTACATATAATAAATGAAGCTGTACTCAATGTATCAGCCAATCACAGAAACATAGACTTTGACAGCAGATAAGGACTGCTTGGCCCACCTAGTCTGCCCATTTCCCCTACCTACAGGATAAGCTGCAGATCCTATTTAACCAACAGCCTTTTTCTTCCTACTCCCACAAAAGCTGCCTTATGTCTGTCCCATGCATTCTTGAATTCTCCCACAGTTTTACACCCCACAACTTCCTCAGGAAGGCTGTTCCATTTGTCATCCACCCTCTCTGTGAAAAAATACTTTCTTACATTGCCCCTGAGCCGTCCCCCCTCTATCTTCAAATTGTGCCCCCTTGTTCTTGCACATCTCTTTTTCTGAAAGATGCTACCCTCTTGGACTTTGTTGATTCCACTGAGGTACTTAAACGTTTCTATCATGCCCCCCCCCTTCCTCAAGGGTATACATATTAAGCTCCTTTAGCCTCTCCTCATATGGCTTCTCTTGCAGACCCTGCACCATTTTAGTTGCCTTCCTCTGAACTGCCTCCATCCTGTCTATGTCCCTGCAGAGGTGGGGTCTCCAGAACTGGATGCAGTACTCCAGATGGGGTCTCACCAACTGTCTGTACAAGAGGATAACAACGTCCTGTTTTCTGCTGGTGATGCCTGTCCCTATACATCCCAGTATCCCCCCAGCCCTCCCTACCACCTTCTCACATTGCTTGCCAACCTTAAGATCATCTGATATGATTACCCCTAGGTCCCTTTCCATTTTTGTTGTTGTTGTTACTACCCCCCACCCACATTGTGTAATCTTCCTCTGGGTTTTTGTTTCTCAGGTGCATTACTTTGCACTTCTTTGCATGAATCCAAGTTGCCATACTTCTGACCATTCCTCCAACCTTGCCAAGTCCCTCCCCATCCTTCCCACGCTTCCTTGTGTATCAACCCTGTTGCAGATTTTATGTCATCTGGAAAGAGGCATACTTTTCCTTCCTGTCCCTCTGCAATGTCACTTATAAAGACATTAAAAAGGACTGGATCCAGTACTGAACCCTACGGTACCCCACTAGTAACCCCTCTTTCTTCAGAGTGGACTCCATTTACAATTACATTCTGTGTCCTGTTATTCAGCCAATGTTTTACCCAGGTGACCACCCTGGGACCCACTCCAAGGCTGGTTAATTTGACTACTAATCTTTTGTGTGGGACTGTGTCAAACACCTTGCTAAAGTCTAGGTAGGCCATGTCCAGAGCCCCTCCCTGGTCTACTACTTTGGTCACCCAGTCAAAGAAATCAGTTATATTCATCTGACATGACCTTCCCACTGTGAACCCATGCTGCCTTGGGTCCTGTGCCCCACTTGCTTCTAGGTACTCAACAGTTCTTTCCTTGAGAGGTGATTCCATCACTTTCCTTACCACAGAGGTCAAACTGACAGGTCTGTAGTTTTCTGCCTCTGTCTTGCTCCCACTTTTGTGAAGGGGAATCACATCAGCCTTCTTCCATTCCTCAGGTACCACACCATCCTCTCACGATTTGTTAAAAAAGGTAGTCAGTGGTGTCACTAGTTCTCTGCTTAATTCTTTTAGAATTCTGGGGTGAATTCCATCTGGCCCCATTGCTTTGTCCACCTTCAGTTATAGGAGTTTCAGAACCCTTTCTTCTGTGAAAGGACTGGGATCGACCCCCCTTTCCAGAGTGCTTCAGTTAATTGGATTAGGCACCTCCCCAACTTCATCTTTTGTGAATACTGAACAGAAGTTCAGTATCCCCGCTTTTTCACTGTCACTCTCTGCCCACCCACCATCCATTCTGATCAGCCTCACTATCCCTCCCTTTGTCTTTCTACACTCCCTGATATACCTATAAAAGGTTTTATCCCCCTTCTTAACCAAGTTGGCTATCTTTTCCTCAGTTTGTGCCTTTGCTATTCTGACTACCCTCCCTGTTCTTTCTGCCTTAACTGGTACAGTTCTCTGTCCTGCTCCTTCTGTGTTTCCTTATACTTCCTAAATGCTATCTTTTTCTCCTAACCTTCACCACCACTTCTTTTGAGAACCACAGTGGCTTTTTCTTTCATTTTGATTTGTTTATTTGCTTCACACAAAGGCTTGTTGCCTCTGTGGTGGCAGTTTTAATATTCCCCCATTGTTGCTCCACCCCTCCTTCTAGCCTGTTTGCTAGTGCTTTTCTAAGACACTCTCCCATCTTGCCAAAGTCAGCCCTCCTGAAGTCCAGAACCTTCACTTTTGTATGGCTTGACTCTGTAGCTGAGTTTATCATGAACCACACTGTTTGGTGGTCACTTGTTCCCAAATGGCTACCCACTTCTAGATCTGAGATCCTCTCACTGTCCAAATTTGAGAGTATGAGGTCTAAGACTTCTCCTTTATGAGTAGGTTCCAAAACTGGCTGTCTGAGGCATGCCATCTGAGGGGCATCAAGAATGGCCCTGCTTTTGGATGTGGCTGCAGCAAAGGTATTCCAGTTAACATGGCATATTAAGGTCCCCCATCAACAGTGTCTCCCCTTTCTCTGCCATCCTAAGTATGTCTTCTATCATATCCTTATCCATTCTCTCCCCCTGACATGGGGGTCTGTATACAACCTCTGTGCATATTGTGCCATTTCCAGTCTCTAAGATGACCCACAGTGCCTCCTCTCCTCCCTGTTTACTCTTTTGTTCAGTTGCTTTCATCCCTTCCCTTACGTAGAGATCTACTCCCCCCTCTTCTGCCCTCCCTGTCTCTCCTGTAGGTTGTGTACCCTGGTATGTTAACATCCCAGTCATGGTTCTCTGTGTACCATGTTTCTGTGACTGCTATGATATCCAGGCATCCCTCTTCCATCAAGGCCACCAGTTCAGGGAGCTTGTTGCCCAGACTACGGGTATTGGTACTGATTACCCTCCATTTCTTGATGGCCTTACCCTTTTTTGTCCCATCCCTGTCCTTATTGCGTTTTTCACTTTCTCCATTTACCTCTGCACTTCTCCCTATTGACATCTCTATGTTGGTGTCTACCACACTTAGTACCCTGTTTTTTTTTGGGGGGGATAGAATTTCCCTGCTCCTTTCCAGTGCCTTCCCCCTTGGCTAGTTTAAATGCTTGCCAATGAAGTATTTAAACCTGTCACAGAGGATCCTGGTTTCCCTTCTGGACAGATGCAGACCATCACACTAGTACAGGCCCTCATCCCTCCAGGAGGACCCCTAGTCCTCAATGAAGCCAAATCCCTGAGCTCTGCACCAGTTTTTCAACCACTGATTGAACCCCATGGCATGGAGCACCCTAGCCTCATCCATCCCATAGACAGGCAGCATCTCTGAGAAGGTTACCGTGTGTGTTATATGTCTAAGACACCTCCCCATCTCCACAAATGCTTCTTGCACTGCTCTGATCCCTTTCTTAGCCAGGTCATTTGTCCCTAGGTGGACAATGACATCCAGCTCCCTCCCCTGTGCAGCTGCTCCTGTGATCCTGAGGATTTGCTCCCTGTCCCTCCAAGCCATGGTGCCAGGTGGACACCTTACATCCTTCTCCCCTTCCTCCCCCAGTTCTCTCTTCCTAACAATGGAGTCCCCCACAAGGAGTTGTTTCCTTCCCCTGTAGGGGTCCCATGCTACACTCCTGTGGATCTCCTTTGTGGAGGTTCCCTGCAGAGGAACCACACTTTTCCAGAATGGCACAGAAATTGTGGAGAGGTACAACTGGAGGGATGTGCCTCTGTTCCACCACCCTCACCCTCCTTGAGCCCACTGTGGTCCAACCACTCCTCTTTCTTGGCAACCTCTGATGCAGTGGCAGTGACCCTGGTGGTCCCTGGGTGGGAGAGGAGGTCCCCCAAATGTAGGCCAACTCAGCCTGGAGATGAGCAACCTCCTCCCTCAGCCCAGAGGGGTGCCTGCAGATGGGACAACACTGCATCCTCCAGAATGTCTCCCAGAAGACTGCTGCTCCACAGCCACTGCACTGCACTACTCCCATCATGTCTTTTTTCTGGCCCCCTAACTGTTGTTTGGAATACTTACTATTTTCTCTGTTTGTTTATTTTCCTTTTTTTTTCTTCCCCTACTTACATACTGCCTTTGTGCCCTTTTCCTGTTCTGAGACAAGAAGTTCCTGTATTTCTCAGTAGTCTCCTTGCTTGCTCAGAGTCAGACCTCCAGCAGCTGGGGGGGGGACGGAGAGCTACTCTTGCCCTTCTAGGATGGTGAGTCTTTGGAGACTCTGTGATCACTCACTTCCTGCTCCCAAACAGGAAGTTCTTGCTGTCAGTTAAATCCTGTGCCTATAAAAGTAGAATTGGTTTAGGGTGGAGGTGGAGGGGAGGGAAGAGGGCAATATAGTTGCAGTAGAGAGGTTTTAGTTTTACCATTAGCTCCTTCCTCCTGGTGTTCTGTCTGTTCTCCGGCAGAAGCTATCTCAGGCAGTGCTTAAATCTGATTTTAACCTGGCTCCTTCTAGCTAAGCCACTCCCCCTACTTTGCAAATCTTTCTACATTTAGTTAATTTCACAGATAATTCCCTTCTGACACCTGTGACAAGCACCTAGATAAGTACACAGATAACAGATACCAGATAACAATTTACTTCAACTACCTCTGACAAACACACTAACTCTTTTTTTTACCCTAAATTGAAGGTCTCAGTACAAGAGTTCTAGTTCTTAGTCCCAGTAGAGAAGTTTTAGTTATACCAGTAGCTCCGTCCTCCTGGTGTTCTGTCTGTTCTCTGGCAGAAACTATCTAGGGCAGTGCTTAAATATGGTTTTAACCTGGCTCCTTCCAGCTAAGCCACTCCCCCTACTTTGCAAATCTTTCTACACATAGTTAATTTCACAGATAACAGTTCTCTTCTGACACCTATGACAAGCACCTAGATAAGTACACAGATAACACAGATACCAGATAACAATTTACTTCAACTACCTCTGACAAACACACAAACTCATTTTTTTACCCTAAAATGAACGTCCCAGTACAAGAGTTCTAGTTCTTAGTCCCAGTAGCAAAGTTTTAGTTGTACCATTAGCTCCTTCCTCCTGGTGTTCTGTCTGTTCTCTCCTGTTTGTTTATTTTCCAAGCCCATTTTCTAAACAGGTATAGGATGCTGCTTACTGTATATACTTCTGATGCTACCATTGCTGCCATTGTTGCCAAAGTATTTCTGTACATCACTGTGTTATGAGGACAGCACTTTATTATGTTTGTTCAATTTCATATACTGTTTTTGATGTCATCTACTTTACTACTAGTTTAACATTATCCCAACACCCCAAAACAGTCTGTTGCCCATAACACCCAAGGGAATGCCACTCGAAGCTGCAGCACTTGCATCCCTCAAATCACGGAATATAAATAAGAATGACAAATTAGGATGAAAAAAATAAAAAAATTGTGCTTGACAAAGAACATTATCTAAATGGTATTCGACTGGTGCATTTCTTTTATACTTTAAACTTTACACACAGCCTTCCTGCATGATGCTTATGTCTTATACTATTGTGTATGTTCCTGCCATTGTCTCTGTCATATTAGCAATACAGTTTACATCACAGAACACCATGTAGATTTTTCCTTGTATGGTTGATTAACTCTGAACTATACCTGTTATTTGTTTTGTCTGCCAATTTTGTATTGTAACTTCCCGGGTCATGTCTGAAAATAGACATATTTTGTGGCTATTAACACCTTACCCAGTAAGCAAAAACTAAATAAATAAATAATTTTTAATTGCTGTTTCTCCCTGCTAGCTTAAACGTTATCAGAGAGTGTGATCACAATGTTCCCTCTTCCTGCCTTTGATCTGTTCACTATTTCGGATTACAAAGCTTCCACTATTTTATTAGCATGTTGGTTATTTCCTTTGACATGATGATCCCTACAAATATTTTTTGTTTTACATTGGCATTCAGTGTTTACTGAATATAGCATTAAACATCTGTGCAGGCATTATGGCTTTGTTAACCAAGATGTTTTTGTTCTTTAAACTTTATGCACTGCGTTCCTGAATCTTACATTATTATTTCTCCCTACTAGCTTTAAATTTACCACAGAGTGTGGTTTCAGTGGTCCCTCTGCCTGTCTTTGATCCGGGCACTATCGAGATCACAATGTTTCCACTGTTTAATCATCATGTAGGTTACGTACTTTGGCCAGATAGTCCCTTAAAATATTGTTTCTATTGTTCATATGATAGATAATTAAATCTACTGGACAGTAACATCTATCATCTAGTAAATTAAATATTGTATCACTTTTGCTGATAAAACTTATTCAATGGATAGAAGATGTGTATGATTGTTCTTGATGAGATGCAGAAGTATTTGTTAATAAAAAAAATTAAAAATAAGGAACTGAATCAAAACCCAATTTTGTCAGTAAGATTGACTCTGACACTGCCAGCTTCACGTACAGTCACAGCAAACATGAAATGGCTGCTTATATCATATACTTTCTAAATAAACAAACACACACTATAACAGTTTTGAACAGTATACAGCACTTCCAACTTCTTGCCTAACAGATCAGGGACATGAATGTAAAAAGCACAAAAACATCTTTATAAAATGGTAATATTAAGTGGGGAACCCAAACAGAATATTTAGCTTAGTGTATCTGAATAAATATATTAAAGGAATAATGCCCTCCAGGTGGGTGTTATGTGGGGATAACATCCCACCTCGGGTGGTTGGGCCTGAGACCACCGGCTGAGGACGTCCAGCACCCAGGAAGGAATGTTATCCCTGCATAACACCCACCCTGGAGGGCATTATACCTATTATACAATGGCTTATTGTTATATACAGAATAAAAAAATGTTTTTAAAGAATGTTGTTTATGTGTAAAAATACTTTTGTTTCTTATGAGAAGATGCAAAAAAATTCAAATACAGAAAATCAGCAGGGATGTTATGCCAGGATGACATCCCTGCTGTCGTGGTCAACTGACCAATCAGAAGCCATGATTCTTTCTTGCCATTGTATAATGCTTATTATACAATGGGGACAAGAATGACGCTCTCCAATTGGTCAGTTGGCACCTCTTGTCCATTGTAAATCCTCCACAGTACCTGCTGGAAGAGTTGCCATCCACCAGTGAGCTGCATCAAGAACTGCCCCCAAATCACTCTGACGATGATAAATCCAGAATGTGCAAACACAGTGACAGAGGACAAAATGAACACCCACATAGCAGCACACTTCACAGTAACACCAGCTGTTCCTGCTTTCTGCTCTCAAACTTCTAATATCTGCTGAAGTTGGCACAGCGAAAAATAAAAACTGAATTAAAGACTTTCAAAGCTTCAAAACCACTAAATATTCCTCAAATTCTTCTCCCACAAACTGTTCCACCTGGCACACCTCTGAAATCAGCTTCCGTCCCACATCCCTCTAACCATAACTCAGGGGTCGATCTTAACATTGTTTTACTAGCCCAAACCCTAGTGCAAATTGACCAGGGCTAGTGCAGCTAACTCTCTGCTTGTCCATCTTGACTAGTGCAGGTTTTCAGGTTGTTAATGAAGTTAAAAAAGTCTCCACTTTAGCAGGCTCGAGTCCTCATGCTAATCTCTCTCAATGTTCCAGATTGCCTGGTGTGATTAACAGCTCATTAAGAACTGCAATTATCTGGCAGTTCAAGAGGTGGATTCCACAAAAGAATCAATGTGAGTCATTATCACTCCACTGTTAGGACTTTCAGCTAGTGCCCAGGGTGTGATCAAGGGTACAGTGCTGTTAAGTCACTAGCTTCCAGTTTTCTGAATGTGTCCTTGTCTAACAATTTGTCCCATATTATTAAGACCAGTGCCCCCTCATTTGCCTACATTTTGAGTGTCTGTATCCAACATTTCAGTCATAAAATGCGAGGAGGTACACAGGGTCGGCCCTGCAGGTGATGGGTTTTATCCCAGCCTCACTACAACTTTTTCTCCCTATCAAATTTCTCAACACTGTTCTTTCCCTGGATACCACTATAGACCAGACTCTGAAATAACCATCCACAGATCCATAGCTGCAATTACTGACAAGTGTAGAGGGTACCCAGCTCTTCTAAATGGCCCATGCCAGCCATCACCATCCATACAGTCCCACCCTTATCCCACCCAGTATGTCCTTTCATCCTAAAAACAAAGCTTTGGATCATGTATGGTACAAAAAATAAACCTTAATAAAATACATAATTTGAAAACTTAACCATTGCTGTGCCACAGATGGATAGATCATTCCAGATTTCCTACACATTCTAATTCTGTTGGCAGCTTAAGGGTTAAAATAGGCATTCCTGTGGTACACAGATCATCCTATATAGAAATAGAGATAGTATAGAATTATGCCTGTGCACTGTTCCCCCCCGGGCTGATGGAAGGACAATGTTAAAGAAAAATCTGTTATTGTTGAGGCACAGCATATTAATATCAATGCCTTTAAATATAACAATGTCATAGTTTTCTATTTCCCAAGACCCTTAGCTTTGTGTGGCCTCCACCCCTAAGAAATCTTAGATGTACTCCTGGTTCACTTGAGACTACAAAATCTTCCAGATGTGCAGGCCTCCAGTTGACTATAGGGTGGGGGCTAAGAGTGTCTTTCTGTGCCCGACTCTGTTCATTGCCCTGTGGGTGGTGGTGAGAGTGTGGTGAGGTGCATGATGATGTCAACTATTGTGTGTGCAGAGCTAGGACTGCTTGGCTGAACACTTACTGTTGTAATGTCCTCTGGTTTGGTGGTGGCGGTGGTGGGCAGAAAGAGGAAGAGAGAAGGCCATGGTACAAAACAGTGGGGTGGGGGCTCACTGTGTGTGATGGCATTGCAGTATTTTTTTCTGCTGGGGAGCAATGTGGGAGCATGATAAATGCACAGTAATCAGAGTATTTCTTGGCTTGCATTGTTCCTGTATACGTGATCAAAATTTAATATTATAATTGAGGGCTAGTGTAACCATCTGTGGGCTAGTGCAATTTTGAATCAACTTGCCCAGCTGGCTAGTGCAAAAAAGGTTTAAGGTTGACCCCTGCCATAGCTACTCCTAAAATGCCTCCAACAACTGGTTCCATTACTAACTGCAACTGATTCAAATGTTACAGAGAAGCCTTTATTAAAAGCTGGAATGATACAGGGAAGCCTTCGTTAAAAGCAAGTGCTGAAACTTATGAAAATCACTGCAGAAAAGCCGAGCCTAGATACTGCGAATATGTATAGATGCATGCCCACAATCGAAGCTCAGCTTTTTTGGCCATGATTTCCATATGTTTCAGTGCTCGCTTGTAATAAAAAAATATTTTCTCCACTCCACCATTTCAAAGGAACTTGAACTATCTGATAACCTGAACGAGGATGGTGAAAGGTGAACATGACCCTACCATGGCTTTGGTATTGTGGCAACTAGGAGAGCATCAGTCTGAAGTTGAAACACTGAAAAAGAAACTGACACTCACAGAATCTGTGTTGTGCTGTGCTGGCCAGCACCTTCAACAATTGAGTTGTGAGAGATGAGGATGGGAGGGGTATTTAACAAACAGCGAAACATCTAAACCCTCATATGCTCTTCTCTCTGGACCAGTATACTACCTAGCAATGAGGAACTATTTTTTTTTTGTAGTGCAACAATATATTAATTAAAACCTATTTAAAAAGCCCAAAACTATATACTTTTTTATGTTACAGAAAAATAACAGTCGCAATATGAGTTAATGCTAGGATTTACAATGCCTGGTGTGTTTTGGTCACTCAGCCTGTGGCCTCATGACCAAACACACCAGGCATTGAAATCCTAGCATAACCCACACCCCAGAGTGGTATATTGCGTAAGTGTAACATGCAGTTCCCCAGCTTTCCTCTTCAACATTAGTTAGAAAGCAGCCCCTTGTGTTCAGGAGACACCCATCCCCCAAGAAGTAGAAACAAAGTCGAGCTACTTCTGCTTGGGGATGGTTGTCCTTCAAGGTCAGTTGGCATTCATCTGTATCCCCCTCCCACTGGGTCATGCCTGAAAATAGGCAAGAATTTGTCTAGTGCACATACCTGGTGAACAAAAACTAAATAAAATAAATAAATATCTGCAGCAAACCTCTATGAAAGGCAACTACATCTTGTAGTACAATGGTCTTGTTTAACCAGGAAATGCAGATGGGGGCTTGTGGGATTCAAAAACAGGTCTCCAGGGTTATAGTTCAGTGTCCCAAACCTATACTGCCTCCAGTATGAAGCAATAATAACACAGGCATGATATTTACTTATTTTTTTCAGTTAATAATTTTTTACTGACTCTCAAACTTTAAATCAGCTTGTTACAGCCTTGGAATATATGTGAATACCTAAAATTATTTCAGAACATGTAATGCATTGACGAATATACATCAGGTTATGTTAGAGGATCAATGTGCAGTGTTTTTTTTTTAATACTAATTCTTTTTATTTCAGATTGAGTACTCACTTGGTTGCTTGATTGATTATGATTAATATAGCACTGGGGCTTATGGCACTGAGCTGCAAACCTAGAGAACTGGGTTTGAATCCCAAAGCCCACATCTACATACTGTGTCACCCTGAGCAAGTTTATATAGTGGGAAAACTCTGTTGCCTTTTGATCAGGTCTACTTTCACTGCAGCCTCCTCCCCCCCCCCCCCATTAAGTTTTCTCACTGGTATAGGCCTTTCCATTATCTGTAGAGTGTCCTTATTTACTGCCTCTTATCAACTGTTCAACTTCAGTGCTGCTGGTCCCCTTCCCCCACATTGCCTGCTGAGGTAATTCATTTGATTTCTGACAATGATATATCACACTAAAGATGTGTCCAAACTGACACCCCATTAATTCAGTCACATAGTTCCCGCATATGCATTAATATACATTATTTCATCTTTGCTGTTCAAACAGAACACTTTAAAATATTAGCAAAAATAAAACCTACTACAGTGTCCACAAAGTTGCAGGTGGAATAATGTGTAGTGAAAAAGTCATATTTTTACTTAATCCTGTGTGAATTAATCTAAAGAATATTCATATAATTGCCTTTATTTCTTTGGCTAAACATCTTTTAAAGTCGTTGGAATGACTGTCTGATGAATAGATTATACAGACATTAGAGGCACTAAAAATTATTCACAAAATGTATTAGTGCACAATAAGTACAGTATGTTTGAAAAGCTATAATAAATATGATTCCCCTCTTATGAACACTTTCTGGCATCTGAATACATACACCAATGTAAAGTTTATTTTCCTGAAATGCACGATGACAATGTGAGTAAAAACAGTGTCTGACTGTTATCAGAAATAAAAAATCAAAAGCTTTATTTAAATCTGACCAATCGTTATCTTTAACAAGAATTATCCTACAGTAGCTTAAACGGGCATTCTTGCTTTGTGAAAAACTAGGAATTATTGCAGGACTCTGTCAAAGCCTGCAGTCTGTTTCTGAAACTAGTTACTGAATGTATCACATGAATAAATAAATGATGTCTTTGCTACAGTGAAACATAATTGGCCAGGGTCTGGGGGCCTCAGCCAATCAGGTTGTACTATAGACATGGACATCATTCATTCATTCATTCATTCATTCTTTCATTTTTCCTGGTTAGGTGGTGACTTTTTTATGTAATAAACACTAATGACTTTGGTTGTATATTACTATGGCTCCTTCCCAAAGATAACAGCAGTTATGAACAGTCTGCATAGTGTAGCAACATTGACTAAGGCTGTTAGAACAGAATGGAACTTTTTGTTAAAGATACCACACACTGCTGTGGAGTGTGAGTGTAAGTGTTAAAGATCAACTGCAGTTTTTTTCTGTAATTCCTTATGTTTATGTGTGGTAAGGGTGGGATGTGTTGCCTTGATGTCTTGGCAGTGACATACAGATGGAACTGTATGATTATTTGGTGGGCCAGTGTTTAGGGTTGCACCTTTGGATGAGGCAAAAACTGGATCCTAAGTTCCACACCTAACCCCACCCCTTTTCATGACTCATCATGCATTGCTCCTCCTAGAACGTCACTTGTTATATCAAATAAAGACAAGGCTTAAAGCAACAGCTCAACACAAATTTTAAGATACTGTACTGTACCTGTTAAAGTTACTTTCCTAGGTTCTTCATAGTTATTTATTTACTTATGTACTTAGTTATTGACATTGGTTTAACAGATAAACATACAGAGATAAAAGAAATCTCATTTACAGACATGATCTGGGGAAGGCAAGGGAAACACTGTAACTAGCATACAACAGTATACATGGTATATAATAATACATAATAAAGAAATTGTTTCCTGTAATGTGTACTTTATATCTTTTTCTGGCTCCATTTCCTGTTCATGTCCACAGTACTATTTCAAAGCCAAAGAAGTGATCAAACTTTTTTTCTTTAGGGGAAAAAAATTATTTAAAACATTTAAAAATGCCTAAATTCTGTTAGAGATGAAAATGCCCATAGTCTGGGCAACAAGCTCCCTGAGCTGGTGGCCTTGATGGAAGAGGGATGCCTGGATATCGTAGCAGTCACAGAAACATGGTACACAGAGAACCATGACGGGGATGTTAACATACCAGGGTACATAACCTACAGGAGAGACAGGCAGGGGAGAAAAGTGGGCGGAGTAGCTTTCTATGTAAAGGAAGGGATAAAAGCAACTGAACAAATGAGTAAACAGGGAGGAGAGGAGGCACTGTGGGTCACCTTGGAGACTGGAAAGGGCACCATAATCCACAGAGGGGTTGTGTACAGAGCCCCATGTCATGGAGGGAATGGACAAGGATATGATAGAAGGCATTCTTAAGATGGCAGAGAAAGGAGAGATACTGTTGATGGGAGATCTGAATGTATCAGATGTTAACTGGAGCACATTTGCTGCAGCCACATCCAAGAGCAGGGCCATTTTTTGATATCCTGCAGATAGCAGGCCTAAGACAGCTAGTTTCAGAACCCACTCGTGAGGGAGCAATCTTAGACCTCGTACTCTCAAATAGGGGCAGTGAGAGGAACTCAGATCTAGAAGTGGGTTGCCATCTGGGAACAAGTGACCATTAAACAGTGTCGTTGACATCAAACTCAGCTACAGAGACAAACCATACAAAAGTAAGGGTACTGGACTTCAAGAGGGCTGACTTTGGCAAGATGGTAGATTGCCTCAGAAAAGCACTAGCAAACAGTCTAGAAGGAGGGGTGGAGCAACAATGGGGAATCATCAAAACTGCCATCAGAGGCAACAAGCCTTTGTGTGAAGCAAATAAATACATCAAAACAAAAGAAAAAGCCACTATGGTTCTCAAAAGAGGTGGCTGGGAAAGTCAGGAAGAAAAAGATAGCATTCCAGAAGTATAAGGAAATACAGAAGGAGCAGGACAGAGAGCTGTACCAGTTAAGGCAGAAGGAAGCAGGAAGGGAAGTCAGAATAGCAAAGGCCCAAACTGAGGAAAAGATAGCCAACTTGGTCAAGAAAGGGGATAAAACCTTTTATAGGTACATCAGTGAGCGTAGAAAGACAAAGGGAGGGATAGTGAGGCTGAATAGAATGAACAGTGGGTGGACAGAGGGGGACAGTGAAAAAGCAGGGATACTGAATGAATATTTCTGCTCAGTTTTCACAAAAGAGGAGGGGGAAGTGCCTAATCCAATTAACAGAAGCACTCTTGATGGGGGGTTGATCCCAGTCCTTTCACAGAAGAAAGGATTCTGCAAGTACTCCTAAAACTGAAGGTGGGCAAAGCAATGGGGCCTGATGGAATTCACCCCAGAATTCTAAAAGAATTAAGGGGGGAACTAGTGAAACCACTGGCTACTCTTTTTAATAAATCATGGAAGGATGGTGTGGTATCCAAGGAATGGAGGAAGATGGATTTGATTCCCCTTCACAAAAGTGGGAACAAGACAGAGGCAGGAAACTACAGACCTGTCAATTTAACCTCTGTGGTAGGGAAAGTGATGCAGTCACTTCTGAAGGAAAGAATTGTTGAGTACCTAGAGGCCAGTGGGGCACAGGACCCAAGGCAGCATGGGTTCACAGTGGGAAGGTCATGTCAGATGAATCTAACAGATTTCTTTGACAGGGTGACCAAAGTAGTTGACCAGGGAGGGGCTGTGGACATGGCCTACCTAGACTTTAGCAAGGCATTTGACACAGTCCCACACAAAAGATTAATAGTCACATTAACCAGCCTGGGAGTGGGTCCTAGGGTGGTAGCCTGGGTAAAACATTGGCTGAACAACAGGGCACTGAAGGTAATTGTAAATGGAGTCCACTCTGAAGAAAGAGGGGTTACTAGTGGGGTACCACAGGATTCAGTACTGGGTCCAGTCCTTTTTAATGTCTTTGTAAGTGACATTGCAGAGGGACTGGAAGGAAAAGTATGCCTCTTTGCAGATGACACAAAGATCTGCAACAGGGTTGATACACAAGGAGGCATGGAAAGGATGAGAAGGGACTTTGCAAGGTTGGAGGAATGGTCAGAAGTATGGCAGCTAGGATTCAATGCAAAGAAGTGCAAAATAATGCACCTGGGAAACAAGAACCTGGGGAAGAATACACAATGGGGGAAGGTAGTAACAACAATAAAAAAGGACAGGAACCTGGGGGTAATCATATCAGATGACCTTAAGGTTAGAAAGCAATGTGAGAAGGCAGTAATGAGGGTTGGGGTATACTGGGATGCACAGGGAGAGGCATCACCAGCATAAAACAGGAAGTTGTTATCCCTCTGTACAGACAGTTGGTGAGACCCCATCTGGAGTATTGCATCTAGTTCTAGAAACCCCATCTCCACAAGGACATAGACAGGATAGAGGCAGTCCAGAGGAGGGCAACTAAAATGGTGCAGGGTCTGCAAGAGAAGCCATATGAGGAGAGACTAAAGGAGATAATATGTATACCCTTGAGGAAAGAAGGGAGAGGGGGGACATGATAGAAACTTTGAAGTACCTCAGTGGAATCAACAAAGTCCAAGAGGTAGCATCTTTCAGAAAAGAGATGTGCAAGAACAAGGGGACACAATTTAAAGACGGGGGGGACAGTTCAGGGGCAATGTGAGGAAGTATTTTTTCACAGAGAGGGTAGTGGATGCATGGAACAGCCTTCCTGAGGAGGTTGTGGGGTCTAAAACTGTGGGAGAATTCAAGAATGCATGGGACAGACATAAGGCAATTCTTGTGGGGGGTAGGAAGAAATAGGCTGTTGGTTAACTAGGATCTGTGGCCTATCCTATAGGTAGGGAAATGGGCAGACTAGATGGGCCAAGTGGTCCTTATCTGCCATCAAAGTCTATGTTTCTATGTTTACCAGCAAATGAAAGTGGAAGACAACTGGCTCTGTTACTGTTACAAAAGGTGGGGACAACTCTCCTGCTATGCCACTTTAAGATGCAGTGGAAAAGACTGGGTTAAGTAAGTGTTAATGGTGTTAATGGCCATACTTTACACCTCCCAGGCTGACTGCTTTCACAAACAAAGGACTGTATTGACATCAGAACTTGTGTGTAACCTGGACATGTAGTTGAAACAATGAATGATATGACAAAACTGGTTTCAAAAGTATGTGAGCACTCAAAATGTCATAAAAACCTGACCAGCACAGAGAAAAACCAAATTACCTGATAGAGACCCTGAAAACCTGATCACCAGGTAAAAAACCTAACAGGTGGCAACCCTTCCAGTATTGCTGAGACCATATATTAAAAATGCCCAGATTCACCAGGTTTTTAGCATGCCGCTCTGCTTTTATCAGCATGTAGCCAAAGAGAGTGTGATGAATCACTTCTAAAATACAATGCAGTAACATGCCTGAATCAGATAAAATCAGTAATTATAAAATAATATAGGGGACTGAGAATTACAGCCTCTTGAATAATTTTTAAAGCCCCTAAAATGCAATATGGCATAAGCAAATTTCATATTCGAATGTGGCGAATTTCCCATTAATATTTTTAAAATAACTTTGCCTGCATGGTGAAATTTTGCCCTTAGGATCCATCATTATACTTTTAAAATTCAGTATGAAGTTCTGGCCTGTATTTTGAATAATGGCAATCAGCTCTGAAACAGTTTTAATCACTCAGTGAAGCTTCACTTTTAAGAAACATTTCTGCACATAAATATTTACTTGCATTTCTGAAAAACACTGCTGCATTAATATACAGTCGCAAGAAATGAGTCTTTTTGTGAAAGTCTGATGTCATTTAGTTACAACCTCTTTCAGAATGAATGTAAAAATGCCTTGGCCTTGCACAAAATAACTAAGAACTCAAGAAAAATGAAACAATTAAAGCTTGAAATATGAGTAAAGCTTGGCTGGTTGCTGATATACTGTATGTTCAGGCTAGTGTGAGCTTGTGTTTTTAGTGTTCTATTATAGTACTGGTCTCTATGAAGGAACTTACACAAAAATAAATGGAATTAAATATTAAATGAATTAATGACAGTCGACTCTATACAAATATATTGCTGACTAAAGACTGTTGACAGAATATCATGTCGGCCACATCTGTCTTGTATCACTTATAAGCCACTGGTGATCAGGAGCATGTTAAAGTTTTTATGCGTACCTCCTCCCACAAGCATGCACTTTATACTGTACCTGCCCTGTATGTTTTTTTGTTTTGTTTTGTTTTATGGCAAGAATAGATAGGAAGGGAAATCAATTAAAAATACAGTGCATGAAGTGTTTTTTTTGGGGGGGAGATGAGGCACTGGGATCAGCTTTTCTAAATTCGCTGTGGGAAGCGTTATTTTGTGGCTGCAGGGATGGTACATTTCCCCTTCTTTTACAAGAGCAGTGCAGAAGGAGGATAACATGTGGAAATGCAACTTGTCACAGCAACGATACACTCTAAGGGTTTCCCTCAATGACATTAAAAGATCTGAGCCATGTGCCCCCCCAACTGACTATAGGCAGGGTACTTTTTAATGAATTCTCCTTCCCTATCTATTCCAGCCACACTTCACTCACTGTTAAAAGGAAACAGTTTTATTTACATGGGGAGAGATGTGATCACACACTGGGTAGGAATCAGATTGTAGTTGTATAATATGAGATACCGAATTGTTGCTCTTGGACTGAAGGGGATCTTTCTAATATTGCTTGCAGCAGGATTGAACAGTGGGTAGAAGGCAGAGTTTTTGTTGACCAAAACAGATTTTCACCAGTGCAAACAGAATAGTGGAGTGCAATGTATCAATAAACCTGTTACAGATTAGAGCAGAACAATAATATGCACTGCCATTGTATGGGGGGCAGGGACTTTATTTAGTTGAATCCATGCAATGGCATAGATGTAATGTATATAAAAAAAGCAAATGCAGACAACACTGTACTGCAGGGTTCTTCTACACAAACAGATAAAACATGCCATACTCAGTGCTGGTTGTGTGACGGTCGTGCAGTAGAGTTGTGCTCATGTTTGCGTTGCTCAGTTGTTGTTTCATATTTTCTTTTCAGGGTACATGTACTTATGGTGGTGGGGTTCACCAATTACATGGGATAAACAAAAGTGACTGAAACTACAAAGGAAAGGTGGATGAGGGAAGATACAGTATGTGGATATGAAACAGACTGATGATGTGCTAATGATAGGAAGCAGTGGACAAAGCCAATAGGTGAAGTGTTCATTACCCACCATCACATTCTCTTCTTTCTTTTTATGGTTCTCACATCAGCATCACCAAAGCATTTGCTCCTATCCAAACACCCCAACCCACAACCCACAACTAACTACAACAAGCAGAACATGAACAGGAGAAATTATATAAAGTTAATAAAAAATAAATAAAAATAAAAACATGAATATTTTTCCTATTAACATTTATTTATACACTTTAAAAATAGAGAGGTATCACACACATAATTCTGTCATTGACTGCTTTTCAGCATTTGACATTTTCTGATTGCATAAACTAAGCTGGGTAAATAATTTGACACTGAGAAAAAAAGTTTTATTATTTAAATGTATAAATAGATGTATTATAGAGTTTCAGAAGTTCAGGTACAGGACTGCCAGTGCTAAATCAGTGACCAACATTTGCAACAAGGCAACAGAGTGTGTACTGTAATATGTTTTTCCATAAGGACATTTGCATCGCAAAGCTGAGTGGCAGCAAGGTGACAATCAAGACAGGCAGGGGCAGCCTTCTACTCATTTAACATAAAGTTTATTGGCATTTTTTTAACGGCGATCAGTATTAAATTGCCATACAAAACATCTACAGCCATAAGAAAGAAAAGAAAGAACATGTAAGACCACTGAACGCAATAACCACATAGTACCTAAGGAGCATAATAAATTATCTTCAGTGCTTTCAGCAAACAGAGTTTTAAACAGTATGGTAAAGTAACCAAAATTATGGAACCTCTCTGGAAGTGTCCCTTTTGAATGGCTGTGTGGCACTTGTTATAGTTCAGGTTTAGGAACAAGGAGACACTCATGTCCCACCAGAGCCACTTATTGTGCACCTCTGAGCAAATCAGGTAACCTTTCAGTACCTTTGTTCACCCAGCTATCAGTTTAGATACAGGCAGAATCACAATGCCAGCAAGATACTGAGTCTCAGATGGGATGTATATACAGTATACATACATATATATAATATATATATATACTGAATATATTGTGGTAGCACGGTAGTGCTACCATAGTTAAGGTTGAGGAGCCATTTACATGTTAAACCCAAAATATTGCACCTTAATAACTTTGCAACTGTTCAACGGATTTGTCTGAAATTTGGAAACCACAATCAAGACCTATATGCCTTGGGATCTGCCAAGTTTTGTATCGGTTGGATATACGGCTGAGGAGTTATTAAGCATGATCTGCGCTTGCGTTTTTTTTTGGAATTCTATGGTCGCACCTACAGGTCACACGGTTTGTGCGACCAGTCGAAAATCTTCAGGAAACATGCAGTCAGGGTTCCCAATGTGCCTTTTGAAGATTTCGTGAAAAAATATTAAACGGTTCAAAAGTTATTTAAAAAACAAGTTCCCATTATAAGTCAATGTGAAAAGTTAACAAAAAGTTCAACACTTTCACAAATGCACTTTTTGCTGTCGCAAATGGCCCTTTTACTGTCACAAATCCGTTATTTTGTTTTCAGTTAGTGATCAGAAAAATGCTTGGCATTTAAAATTGAGACCCTCTAGCAACCTAATTATTTTTGTATTCACCTAGTCAGGCCCTGAGGATGCTAGCCATGTCTTTATTTGGGGGTAAAACACCCTAGAGATATGTTTTTCAGATTTCTCAAAAAAGTACTTTTGCAAAGTAGTGTTGTACTCACAAAAGTGTCGCTAATTTTTGCTAAAGCTTCCTCAAATCACGACACATCTTTGCGACACTATGCCCAAAATAACAGTAATTCTTTGGCAGCCTGCTGCAAAAGAACGGTTTGGAGTTTGGGGCTGAAATTTGGAGGGAACGCAGCTGACATCTCACAGATGTGCCTTTCAGTGTTTCACTGAAACAATATTACATGGTGGCAAAGTTATGGTACTCCAAATTTGACGCTTTTTATCCATAGGATAACATTACGGCGTACGACGCATTGCAGCAATCATTTGGCGCCCTGCTGCAAAACATTGGTTTGGTCTTTTGGGCTGAAATTTGCAGGAAACACAGCCAACATTCCACAGATGTGTCTTTCAGTGGTTTGATGAAAAAATATTACAGGGAGGCAAAGTTATGTCAGTTCGAACTTCTGTCTTTTTCCCATAGGATAACATTACAGTGTTCGCCGCGCCTTTCAGGGCCTGTGTCTCAAAAATGGTGCGAGATACGGACTTTTTTCAAAAACTTCTTAGCTCCCTCATGGGGGCTAAGTACAAAACTAGCCAGGAAAGTGATAATACATATGACTTTTACATTTTTTTTCTATGTCGTACGGTTACTGAGATACTGTATAAGCAATTTACTATTCCAAGTTCTCATTTTTGCGTTCCGAGAGTCATTACTTTGCATACATTCTTTCTATTCACTGTCTTTCTCTATACAGCTTTTGGGGAAAACCAGCCTGTGTGCTTACATTACTGTTACCATTACCATTTCTGCTTGCGGTTCCATACTTGTTTCACTTACCATTCACGTTTATGTCACCATGCGCGTTACCCTTTGTGTTTTCATTTGCGGTTGCATTTGCGTTGTTTTTAGCATTTCTGTCTACAGTACTGTTTCTCTTTTGCTTTGCGTCACCATGCACATTATGATTTGCGTTTGCGGGCACAATGTTACTACGTGACAAGACATCGGGCCCCGTGCTCCTGCCGCCGCATTACATTCACTGTTTCTCATTATCATTCTCAAAAAGAAGGGAAATTAGAGGCAAAAAAAATCCATTTAATGCATCAGTTAGGGTTGTTCCACAGCGACAAAAGTGAGGAAATTCGATGTTAGGGTTGAAACCCCCTTTGCACCCACCAGCCCACCCCCAACTGGAATCGGGGTGTGCGTTGGAGTCATCGGTCCTAACTGTCACCCCATTCTCCTATTCCTCAGCTTCTTTCCACATATGATGGGGTGACAGTTAGGGCCGATGACCCCAATGCACACCCCGATTCCAGTTGGGGGGTGGGCTGGAGGGGTGCAAAGGGGGTTTCAACCCTAACATCGAATTTCCTCACTTTTGTTGCTGTGGAACAACCCTAACTGATGCATTAAATAGAGTTTTTTGCCTCTAACATATATATCTATATATATATATATATATATATATATATATACACACACTTTGTGACATTTGCTTTCACTGTTTTGCTTCCACCAGTGAAATGCAATGCTGGTCAAGCTGACTTCTCATTCCACTTTCATAAATTATGGGGCCCTCTCCCTATTTCCATTTGCTTTGCTTCTTTCCTTTTCCCTCTGAAATCTTTTATCCATGAGAGAAAGTGCACACATGGTGAAAAAGAAGTTGAAAAGGAATGCATTGTGTAGTAGTAGCCACAGACATGGCCAGATATTTTACAAACTTTCAAGAGTTTTTCTCTCTGCTGCTCCTACTGTGTAAATGAAGAAAGCAGGAGATTTCTCTAGAAATATCATAGAAATTTCAGGAAATATCTGACCTTGTCTTTGGCTGTGACTATAAGCAGGTCAGTGATGTGGGGACTGCCATCCCCGAGGATGGTGGAGAGGACTAGGTTGGGAAGGGGGAAGGGAGTGGATTACTTTCCAGAACTTGCAGGAGGGATTAAGGTTGTTCCTGAGTGTGCTTGTGAAGTAATTGAAATTTCCATGCCTGCTGACTTTGGTACAGGCATTACATAGGGTCCAGTAATTTAACAGGGTAGCAGGGGAACCACTAGGCCAGGCATGCATGTATACTCTGTTGCTTGATGTACACATTTTTTAACAACTTCAGCTCTTAATGATAGTGCTAGTATTAGATGTATACAAACAGTATAAACATATCCTTTTGTAACTTTTTTCCCCAGAGGAAATTATTTATGTATATTAAAGAGTGATTCGAGGACTTTCTGACCAAGAGCACCTCTACATATTCCCAGTCTTCCAACACCCATGATTAAATCACATGCCGAGGGTCACACTGTGAGAAATTGGCAGTTGTGGATTCAGTCCTCAGTCTGCTGAGTCTGAAGGTTTATTTCTGTGCTCAGCCTGCTATGCTATGCTATATTGTCTCCACGTAGACAGTAATATGGTATATGCTACTATGGCAGTGGCTGGTGAATTGTGGGGATGGTTTACGTATTGTTTGCTAATTATCTTGCAAGTGATCAAGTGAATTGCTGTCTTTGTATCATAGCACGTTTGTTTTCATTGTTGCTCAGAAAATGCAGAATGTCTTTATGTTTGTACGGTAGGTTCCACATTGTCTGCATATTTGGGTTTCCTGACTGAATCTGCAGTATATTTATTTAGAGAGGAGGTAAATGACCCTTTTGCACAGCAGCAGTTAGTGGAGTTTCTCGTAAATATAACTGCTAGACAGGAAGTAGGCTTTCATGGTATTCCATGGCTACACAGAGTGCATTTGTGTTTTTACCTGAGTTGGAATTTTTCTCCAACTTATATAATATTATTTATATAATATATTTATATTTTTCTTGCCATTGTTTCCGCTTGGAAACTCCTGGTAGGTTGCGCGTTGCCCTGGGAGTCACCTTAGATATGCTGTTTAAATGTCAGTGCCTTGTACGTGTGCAGACAAGTCTCAGGACTCGGCAGTGGGAAACATTTCATGCTGTGTTTGTGCTTTGTGGTAGCAGGGATGACATAACAGATCTACATATTTATAGAGGAGACTAGTACTTTATACCAGTCTGTTTCCATTCTGCCATTTTCCAGTCACTAACATAGAGCCACCCTTTCATTTTTTTTTATTTTTTTTTTTTAATACAGGAACATTTACAGCATTGTGTAAGGTCTATTTATAAATAAAGGCCTGGCAGCAAAAAGTAAAATAACAAAACAGAAATAAAAATGTGTCTGACTCCCCTGAGGAACATTATAATCCATTTCCCTCCTAAATGATGCACTAAAGAACTAGGCGTTTTCTCCAATTAAATTCATTCAAGGTAAACCTCCTACAGGGCCTTGCCTGTCCAACGAAGCACAACTGGTGTTATGTAAGGCATCAGTAGAATGTTAGGGTTAATATGTTACTACTGTAGTTAATATTATTTACAACAGCAGCTGTGTAATGCACCAGTTAGGGTCCTGTTTAATGCCACAAAAGTAGGGAAATGTGTTTGCGTTCCCCCACAAGTAGGGCTGGAGGAACACATTAATGTTGTGGGTCTCTGAAGACATGACAACTAATGGGGAGGTTCTGATAATGGGAGGCTTCAACATGCCAGATACCGATTGGTCAATACCAGCAGGAACGTCTGCCAGAACTAGACGCATAGAGGATTCCCTGCAGGGGGAGGGCCTCAAACAACTGGTACAGCAACCCACAAGAGACAGGGCTATCCTAGATCTAGTACTGACTAACGGAAAGGGTCACAGATCTACTGGTATAAGGTTACCTGGGGGCCAGTGACCATCACATGGTGTGGTTAAATTTGGCCACTAGAATTAAATCATCCCATTCCAAGGCAAAAATATGGAGCTTCAGAGGTGCTGACTTTGATAAAATGACCAACAGAGTTAAGCTAGCCCTGACGAGAAGAAATACAGGTGAGGGGGTACAGGCAAAGCAGGCAAGCATTAAGGATGCAATACTTGAAGCAACATCCCATTGTGTTACAGAGGAAAGCAAGAGCAAAAGGAGGAAACCACTTTGGTTCTCAAAAAACAGTAGCAGAAAATGTCAGAGTCAAAAGGCTGGCCTTCAGGAAATATAAGGGAACGCAGCGGGATGAAGATAGGGAGGCATACCAAACTTCCCTAAGGGAAGCAGGGAAGGCAGTAAGGCAGGCAAAGGGCCAAACCGAGGAAAAACTAGCACAAACAGTAAAAGCAGGTGACAAGACTTTCTATAGATACATTAGTGAAAGGAAAAGGTCCAGAGGGAGTATTGCTAAGATCAAAGGGGATAAGGTGAAGTGTGAGGAGGAGGACCAAGGAAAAGCATCTATCCTAAATAGATAATTCTGAGGAGAAGGTAGGGCAGGGCCCACAGCTCAGCATCATGGACACAGGGGGGGAAGGAGGCATGCCCTAGTCCCTTCACAAAAAAAAGGGTCCTACAAAAGCTCTCTAAGCTCAGGGCAGACAAGGCAATGGGACTTGATGGCATACATCCCAGGCTTCAAAAGGAGCTAAGGGTGGAACTGGTAGAGCCATTATCAGAACTGTTTAGTGAGTCTCTGAGCACAGGAGAGGTCCCAGAAGACTGGAGAAGGGCTCATGGTATCCCGCTCCACCAGAGTGGTAGCAGGGAGGAGGCAGAGAATTACAGACCAGTCAGTCTTACCTCAGTAATGGCAAAATTATGGAGGTACTCCTTAAGGAAAGGATAGTGCAACACCTGGAATCCATAAAAGTACAGGATCCAAGATGGCATGGGTTTACAACAGGAAGATCCTGTCAGACTAATCTCATGGATTTGCAAAAGTTAGATAAATGCACTCACAGGAAGAAAAGACGCCAAAAGCTATGTTGATGTATGTTTAACATGATGTCAAAAAAGATGTAATGTATTTCTATATGATGTCAGTTTGTATGTTAATTTCTTAATGACTTAAATTAATTGAGCCAATAGAGATAGTCTGTTGACGTCAGAGATGTATCAACATAAATAGGGGCATTTTACCCTTATGTGACATGCCCCCTGAGGAAGACCTTGCGGTCAAAGCGCTGGGGTTTGTTAGTGCAGCGTCATCTTTTGGAGAATAAACAGCTTTAATTTTAACAATTGATAAGCTTTTGGTGTCTTTTCTTCCTGCGAGTGCATCCATCTAAATTTTGCTGTTACTGTTTTGGGCTGGCTGCCCCTGAATGCACTGACTGTCCTTTTCCAGAGCACACTGTTTTACCACAATCCATAATCCCATAGATTTTATTTATTTATTTATTTATTTATTTATTTAAGAGATTTACCAGGAAGGCATGCTGAGCAGAGTACTGCTCGATTCCAGATGCGCCTCGGGGGTAGGGAGTTACAATGGTATGGAAATTACAGCAGAAGAAACAAGAACAATACATAGACAGTTTACAAGCAATGGGTGAGACAGTTGTAGTACTGACTGGGTAATCAAAGTGGAGGACTAAGGGGGAGCAGCTGATGTCACCTACTTTAACATCAGCAAAGCTTTCGATACTGTTACACATAGAAAATTGATTAATAAGCTGGGTAGGCCCTGGGTGGATCAAAAGTTGGTCAACTGGGTGGCAAACTGGTTGACAGGCAGAAAACAGAGAGTGTTGGTAAATGGTATACAGTCAGAAGAGATGCAAGTCACAAGTGGGGTACCTCAGGGATCAGTCCTGGGGCCAGTCCTCTTCAGTATTTTCATCAGTGACATTGCAGATGGACTAGAGGGCAAGGTTTGTCTGTTTGCAGATGACACCAAGATCTGCAACAGAGTAAATGATCCAGATGGGGTGGGCAGAATGAGAAGGGAGATGGATAAACTGGTAAAATGGTCTGAAGAGTGGCAAATGGGGTTTAACACGAAAAAGTGCAAGATCATGAACATAGGGAAGAGAAACCCTGAAGCCACCTATAGCTTGGGAGAGTAGTTGTTGGCAATCACAAGGGAAGAAAGTGACTTGGGCATCACCATCATAGATGACCTGAAATCAGAAGATCACTAATGCAGTAGGTAATGCTAGAGGTATGTTGGGGTGTATTAGTAGGGGTTTTGCAAGTCTTAAGAAGGAGGAAATAATCTCTCTTTACAAGACACTGGTTAGGCCCTATCTGGAGTACTATGTACAGTACTAGAGGCCACACCTGCACAAGGACATTAAAAAAATAGAGGCAGTCCAGAGAAGGGCAACCAAAATGGTGCAGGGACTGCATCAGAAAACATATGAGGACAGATTAACGGAGCTCAATATGTATACCCTAAAGCAAAGGAGGGAGAGAGGTGATATGATTAAAACATTCAAATATCTTAAGGGCATTAACAAGGTGAAAGAGTCTAACATGTTTCAATATAAGACAAATAGCTCAACAGCAGGACACAGCATGATATTAGAGGGAGGCCGATTAAGGGGGAATGTGAGGACGTTCTTTTTCACAGAAAGGGTGGTGGATGCATGGAACAGCTTACCTCAGGAAGTGGTGGATATGAATACAGTGCAGGGCTTCAAACAGGCATGGGATAGGCATAAGGGAGCAATAAAGATGAGTATGAATAGATAGACCTTTGACAGAGTACAGGCCTGTGACACATTCATAAGGTAGAAAAAATGGGCAGACTGGATGGGCCTTGCGGTCCTTATCTGCCATCAACTTTTATGTTTGTGGGTTTCTATGGTGATTCAGTTGTGGTGTCTTCCTTGGGTTTGTCAACCCTGATGCCCACTCCTTCCCCCCAGCCCATCACCTCCAGTCCAAAACACAATGTGCAGCTCTGAAGCAGTTTCTCACAGTGATACCTCTCTGCTTTTGAAGAATGTGTGTCTCAACATATGTTGCTAGTAGAATGTGTTTTTGCTTTCTTTACTCACACCTGACCTTGTTTGCCTGGGGAAGGGTTGTAAATTAAGGCTGACAACTGTGCTAGGATGTTAATCAACAAACATCAGGCAAAGCTTAAAATTTCAACTTCCTTTTCACTCTCTCCTGTCTTCTCTCCTTTTTTATGTTTGCTTGCACGCATGTGCAAGAAACATAGTGCCTTCATCGGAGATTTCGGAGGTGTGCCACCTCCTCCTCCAATTCAGGCAGTGTGCTGGCAGGCATCGGCCTCTGAAATATCGCATTTTGGAGCTGTCTATGACACGCCCAAAATGCAGTGGCATACGTTGAAAGGGGAGCTACGCTTGAGTGAGCAGCGATAAGAAGCTGCTCGCGCAGCTCCCCAGCCGCTGGCGCTGGCGCCCCTCGCGTGAGCGATAGCCTGACGGGTGCCCAATCCCGCCGGCTGAACTGTTTGTCTCCCCTCCCTCCTTATAGTTGCTGCCACGCTGGGAGCCCACCCAGCATGGCAATCCGTCATGTTGCAGCCGACGGGGTGCTCAACTCTCGTCGGCCGCTGACGCCTCAAAGTCCTTGTGCCATGCTGGGAGCCCACCCCAGCGTGGCAAGCGTCCCACAACGCCTTTTTTGTTTTACCCTGTAAAACAAAACTGTCCCAGCGCATCTCTCGAACCCCCTCCCAGAACCCGCACCCACCCACTGCGCACCCAGCCTCCCACACCCCACCCCATACCTACCTTCAGACTCCGGAGCGACGATCTTGGTGGACCGGGAACACGTCTGCACTCTTCAAAGCCAACCGCGAACTGAGGAAATGCCGGTAAGCTGTATAATGGGCTAGATAGGAGGGGTTCAACTTTATTGCATATCTCGGGCATTTTTGGGAATTTTTGCACCAAATTTTCAACATGGGGTTTTTGGGACCCCTTCTCATGAATGATGTTACTGTCATGGTGTTATTCGGGCTCGAAGGGTGATTTCGCGCAGTGACCGCACAGTGACTGTGAAATCACCCTTCAGGACTGAATACTGCCATGACAGTGACATCATTCATGAGAAGAGGGCCAAAACCCCATCTGAAAAATTCCAGCCAAAATTCCAAAAAATGATTATTAACGAAGCATGCTGTTAGTTCCTACGCAGGCTCGTTAGTTCGCGAAATTTCAATATTTTCACTCCAGATTTTCAACATTGCCATTTCACCACACCGTCTTATGAGTAGTACAGCTGTCATTTTTCACATCTCACCCAAAATGTGTTTCCACCCTTGTAGCGCAGAATGGCGCAGTCGGTGTGCGAAATCAATGTACGGGACAAATTAAGAAAATTGCAGTGACACTGTTCATGAGCAGAGGTCTTGAAATGGCTATGTTGAAAATTTGGTGAAAAAATTCCTAAAAATGACTGTTTTACGAGCGTGCGTTGCGCAGTTCCACGCACGTCAGTAGGTTTGCAAATTTTCAATATTTCCACTCCAGATTTTCAACATTGCCATTTTTCCACACCTCCTTATGAGCAGTACAGCTGTCATTTTTCACATCCTGCCCAAAACGTGTTTCCGCCCATGTAGCGCACAATGGCGCAGTCGGTGTGCAACCTCAATGTATGGGACACATTAACAAAACCACGGTGACACTGTTCATGAGCAGAGGTCTTAAAATGGCTATGTTGAAAACTTGGTGAAAAAATGCCTAAAAATGACTTTTACGAGCATGCGTTGCACAGTTCCTATGCATGCTCGTTAGTTTGCAAATTTAATATTTTCACTCTAGATTTTCAACATGTCCATTTTATTAAACTTCCTTATGAACAGTACAGCTGCAATTTTCATATGTCACCCAAAATGTGTTATCGCATGTAGCGCATAATGAAGCTGTTGGAAGGAAAGCAATGTTTTAGACAGATTAAGAAAATCACAGTTACACTGTTCATGAGCAGAGGTCTTAAAATGGCTATGTTGAAAATTTGGTGACAAAAGTCCATAAAATTACTGTGTTACGAGTGAGCAGTGTGCAGTGTCCACACATCCTTGTTAGTTCATGACTTTGTAATATTTCCAGTCCAGATTTTCACTAGTGGCATTTTTCAACACTTCCTTATGAACAGTACAGCTGCCATTTTTCACAACATGGCTAAAGTGTGTTTTCACACTTTCAGTGCAGAGATGCGTGGTCGTTATGGGAAATCATTGTTCGGGACAGATAAAGAAAATCACAGTGACACTGTTCATGATTGGAGGCACCAAAATGCCTGAGTTGACAATCTGCTATAAAATATCCCCAACCTACTTATATAGCGTTGTCGTTGCACAGTTTCTATGTCACTCAGTGACTTCACCATTTTTTAAATATTTTACTACACATTTGCAACATAGCCATTTTACACCTCCCCATGAAAAGTACAGCTGCCATTTTTACAGCCTGTTCGAATATGTTTGCATCTGTGGTGCTAAATCCCGTAGTCACTGTGCATAAGCAGCTTTCAGCTACCACACTGATATTCCCCCTGCTCGTGAGGTGGGGTCACAAAACAAACATGTTGAAGATTTGGAGTTAAAATACCAATGAATGCCTGAGGTATTAGACTTTTCAACTAAATCGCCCAACCCTATATAGAATGACAGGAATCAGGGGTGTGACTTGGGATTCTTGCCTGTGATGCTCATACCATTCCACACCCTGCAGTCACTGAGAGGCATCGAGGTATGCCTTGGAGTCTTTGTCCCCAAACTTCACCCCATTCTCCTATATCGCACCCATCTCACCATATTTCCTAATGAAATGGGTGCGACAGGGCCAAAGACCCCAAGGAACACGTGACACTTGTCAGTCTCTGCAGAGTGGGGTGTGGTGAAATGGCGTGGCCATTATGCCTGACGACCCAAATGCACACCCCAATGCCTGTCACTCTCTGCAGGGTGGTGGTGGGGTTGGCTTCAGTTCAATACTTCACTGCCATTCCTATTACGCAGCTCTGTAACTTCTACACTACCACTGCCAATGCCAGTAAGCAAACATTCGGCATTGACAAATGCTTGTCTGACTATCCTTTTATTCATATCAGGGTGGCCAACCTGATACTCTTCATTCTTATCCATTCCTTGTCTGAAATGCAGCCTGAACCCCCCGTTTTGTCTTAAAGACAACCTTAAAACATGTTCCCCATTACACAAGTTCCTTAGTCGTAATTAAGAAAACAAAGGTATCTGTGTACTGAGAGTCCAAGGCTGCTGTTCAAAAAGTTATCATTAGGTTTCTGTTTCCAAATGAAGAAAGGAGACATGGTTTTTGTTTAGTTAAGCTGCCATGTGTATCCTAAGTCCTTTGCAAATGAAAATGTTGATTCTGCCTTCTTAATGGTTCTGGAATAGAAAGTCATACTCTTGCAAAAACAAACAGATAAAGGAGCTTGCCCTTGTCTGCTTGGGTTTCCAAGATAAATGCCTTTTTCTTCTTCTGGTAAAATGAAAAAAAGGTATAAAATGTAACATGATTCAGTAGAAATATCAAGTATAGTTACCCTGTTTACTAAGATAGGTCTTCAGTAGCTGAGATAGGTCCTGCTACAGGGCTGGCTGCCCACAGTTTGACAGGTTTTATAGACCCAGAAGAGAGTGATGTCATGAGGGGGAGGAGCTAAGCTAATGCTCTGACATCATTAGCCCTATAATTAAGCATTTAGCTCCCTTCTGTCTTGGTGTGCTGCATTAAATGAACATATGTTCAAATGATAAGGACTTGAACACATTGTTTAATGATGTAAAACATATGTACGATGTATCCAAAGGCTCTAGTAGATCTTTTTGCCTTAATAAGGGTGTCACATGACTTATGAGGTCACCCCTGATTGACTTACAAAGTGCTCCTCTAGGGGGCTCAGACAGGTGTGCTGATCAGTAGCTTGCTGATCACAGTGAGAGAAGGTTCTAGTGAGAGTGTGCCAGTTTTCACATTGTTCCATGGAAAGGAGAGACTTCAGGAATTCTTTTATGTTGTCTGAAGGAAGAAGAATAATATCCTGTGTTCTGAAGGTGTAAAGGACTAACACCATTTATTTTCGTTTCAGTATACAAGTATTTTTTTTTTGTGTGTTTTTTTTATTTATTTTTTTTTTAATTTATTGAAACAATAAAATGATAAACCCAGAAGTATGCATTTTTTATACATCTTCAACTGGTTGTAAGATCTGTTATTGGAACGCACACTACCACAACAACCCGAGGGAAGACCCTACCATTAATTCGCCAAGACTCCAGAGACTCAAAACCCTAATGTTTTTTTTTCCTTTGGTTGATTGGGGAGTGGGAGTAGGGGGTTAGGTTGGATACCCTAACACCACATTTCTCTACTTTTGTGGCATTGAGTTAAACATTAATTGGTACATTAACTCAGTTTTTTGCAAAGAGTTTCCTTTCTTTTTGAGACTGCGGAATTGTATCCTTGTTCATGCAGATCCCAAGGCGACCTGTGTGAACAGATGTAGATGTGCAGGGCATGTGGGCTTTGCACTAAATGAAGATACTGTCTGGTTACAGAAGATCAGCAACAGATGTTAAAAATTCATGGTGCTGTCTTGTGAACTGTAGAAGCACAGGGTCCTCAGGGCCTGAAGCTTCCATTTGGCCTCTGATACAGATGCACAGGGAAGAAAGTCCATCTCTTAACCAAACCACTGGGCCGTCTTGCACCCACAGGTCCAGAAGTGCAGTGCCCTATGCCAACGGAAGAGTTCTCTTTACTATATGGTGCTTGGGCCCCTGTGGGCAACCCTACACTTACCTTTCCCAGGCTGGCATTGGTGTCATATAACAGCACCGTCACCCAGCCTTGGCCTAGCCAGTTAGCTCACTGAGCTCACCCCCTGAGCTCAGCTCACCGGCACAGGGTCACAAAGCACTGCCTGTTGGGATAAAGACTGGCCCTGTGCACAGCATTTCATCATTTTGTTTTTGAAAATTTTGATCAGAAATTTTCAAGATAGTTGTCTGAAGACTCATGCATATAGCTGGCCCAGTGGCACAGAGGGTTGAGGCACTGGATGCCACACCTTGCGCCACACCAGCGGCCCGCGTTCGGGAGCGAGCCAGGGTCATCGGAAGTGAGTGGAGGGGGAGGGAGAGGAAGTGAGTAGGCTGCTGGCTGACATCTCTTCACCTCGGAAGGGAGGTCTTCAGCTCCTCGGAGCTTGGCCACCCTTGCAGGAGGCTGGAGTGCTGATGCCGCTCTGAGGATTGATGGCGCTAGGCCAAGGGAGGGTGGAAGAGACCTAGCATTGGAGCTACAGTGTGCCTCCATGTGAATGTGCCACCGCTTCCGGCAGTCTTGGGTTAGAGCGCTCACACAGGGAGAAAAACAGAGGAAAATGGGAGCCACCCAGGATGAAGCCTCCAGGCCTGTCTCAGGGGATATGCCAGGGCATGCAGTGGTGCTACAAGACCCGGAAAAACTCCGGGCTGTGGTAGGGTAGTAGACAATAAAGGAGACCTGCCATAGGAGGATAAAAAAAGTTGTAAAAAAAAAAAAAAGACATGCATATAAATATGACATGTGGCATTTATAGATTACTGGTTGAAACAGTGTTTTGCACCAGAAGAGTGAAGTCTTGTTTCAGCCAGGATCTGAAAGGTAGGATCTGTCACATTCATGAAGTGGTGTGACAAAATAACTATGCTTGAAGTCTAGAGTCAAAATATTGAAAATCAGCAAAGTTATGAGTAAAACATTGAAATATTTCAATGTTCAGTCATAACCTGGAGGCCTTGTTGGCAGATGCAACCCTTAACATAGCAGCAATGACAGAGACATGGTACTCTGCTAATATGGCTTGGAAGTAAGTGTATCAGACTATACATTGTTCAGGAGGGACAGAGAGGGTAAAAAGGGCGGGGGAGTGGCCCTGTACATCAGGGATGGTATAAAGGCTACAGAAGTTCAGGGATGACAGGGGGAGGCTGAGATAATGTGGGTCACCCTGGAGCCAGAGAATGGAACAGCAATACGCACAGGGGTGATCTACAGACCTCCAGCACAGAGAGAGGAAGTAGACAGGGAACTAGTGGAGAACATACATGACATGGCAGCTAAGGGTGAAATCCTGCCACTGGGGGATTTCAGTATGCCAGATGTGAATTGGGCCACCCAGATGGCTGTTTCAGCCACAAGCACAGCCATCCTAGAATCCCTGCAAGGGGTTGGATTCAGGCAGCTGGTGCAAGACCCAACCAGGGACATGTTACTTCTGGACCTGGTATGGACCAATGGGTTCGAGTCAAGGAAATACAGGTGAAAGGGCAGCTGGGGTCCAGTGACCACCACATCGTGTGGTTCAGCATGGAGACATGGATTCAGTCAAGCCATACAAGGGCAAAAGTATTAGATTTCAGGAGGGCAGATTTCACTGAAATGGGTAAATATATACAAGCAGTCCTGAGGAAGGGAGAGGTAGTAGAGAGGGTGGAAGAACAATGGGAGAAACTGAAGCAAGCCATAGTGGATATAACAAACCAATGCACTAGGATAGTGGCCAATGGGAAAAGAAGAAGGAAACCACTACGTTTCTCCAAAGCAGTGAGGGACAAAGTCAAGGTTAAAAGGCTGAATTTCAGGAAATATAAGGGGAGCTAAAGGGAGGAGGACAGGTAAGTGTACCTTAAATGTCCAAGGGATGCAGGGAAGGCTGCTAGGAGGGCAAAGGTGCAGACAGCAGAGAGCTTAGCACAATCTGCAAACAAATGGGATAAGGCATTTTATAGGTACATCAGTGAAAGAAGAAAAATGGGGGGGGTGAGATTGTGAGACTCAAAGGGGAGAAGGGAGAGTGTAAGGAGGGGGATCTGGACAAGGCAGAAATACTGAACAAATACTTCTGCTCAGTATTCACTAAGGAGGGGGCAGGTCAGTGACCACAGTTGGGTAGCAGAGGCAAAGGGGAGAGGTGAACACCAGTCCATTCACAGTAGAGAGAGTTCTGGAAGAACTCACAAAGCTGAAAGTGGATAAGGCCATGGGGCCAGACGGCATCCACCTGAGGATACTGAAGGAGCTATGAAGGGAACTAGCAGTGCCTCTGGCAGCCTTGTTCACAGAGTCACTCAACATGGGTGTCATTCCAGAGGACTGGAAGAGAGCACATGTAGTCCCACTGCACAAAAGCAGCAGTAGAGAGGATGCGGGGAACTACAGGCCAGTCAGCCTCACCTCAGTGGTGGGAAAAATCATGGAGACACTGCTGAAAGAAAAGATAGTGGCAAATTTGGGATCCAGTGGTGCTCAGGATCTAAGGCAGCACAGATTCACAACAGTAAGGTCATGTCAAATGAATCCAATCTTTTTTTTGATTGGGTGACTAGGGAATTTAATCAGGGAGGGGCAGTAGGCATCACCTACCTGAATTTCAGCAAAGCCTTCGACACCGTACCACATAGAAAGCAGATAAACAAGATGGGTAGTCTGGGCATGGGAGACAAGGTGGTGAGCTGGGTTAGAAACTAGTTAACAGACAGGAGACAGAGGATGGTGGTAAATGGGGTACAATCTAGGAAGTGGGGGATGACCAGTGGGGTACTGCAGGGATCAGTACTAGGACCAGTCCTGTTCAGTGTCTTCATTAGTGACATTGCAGAGGGGCTGTAAAGAAAGGTCTGCCTGTTTGCAGATGACTCCAAGATCTGCAACAGCGGGGATACTCCAGAAGAGGTGCAGAAAATGAAGAGGGACCTGGAGAAACTTGAAAGTTGGTCAGAGATGTGGCAACTGAGGTTCAGTATAAAGAAGTGCAAAATAATGCACCTGGGTAGAGGGAACCCTGGGGAGAGCTACAGGTTTGGGGGGAACTGACTGTCACCAAAGAGGAATGGAACATAGGGGTCATCATTTCTGATGACCTTAAGGTATCAAAGCAGTGTACAAAGGCATCAGGAAGGGCCAGTGGCATGCTGGGGTGTATAGGCAGGGGTATCAGTAGTAGGAGGTGGGAAGTGGTGATGCCATTGTACAAAACATTGGTAATGCCTCACCTGGGGTACTGCGTGCAGTTCTGGAGGCCACAGCTGTGCAAGGACATATATATGGTGGAGACTATCCAGAGAAGGGCAACAAAGATGTCGCAGGACTTACACCACAAAACATATGAGGAGAGACTAAGGGACCAAAATATGTACTCACTGGAGGACAGGAGGCAGCGGGGGAACATGACTGAAACTTTCAAGTATCTGAAGAGCATAAACAAGTTGGAGGTGGGGGAGCTTTTCCAATGTAGAAAAAGTACTAGAATAAGGGGGCACAATATGAAATTGGAAGGGGTAGATTAAGAGGTAATGTGAAGAAGTTTATCTACGCAGAAAGAGTAGTTGACACATGGAATAGCCTGCCACAGGTAATGGGGGCATGCACAGTGGAGGGGTTTAAGCATGCTTGGGACAGGCACACGGGAAGCCTGAGAGGGGAGGGGGTGATAAAAAGCCATTGATCACATAGGGTCAGTGGCCACATACAATGTATAGGGCCTATGGGCAGACTGGATGGGCCTAGCAGTCCTTATCTGCCTACAATTTCTATATTTACCTTATTTTTACACCAAATATTCAACATAGCCTTCTTATGACCTCATTCATGAGCCCCATAAGTGAACATTTTCAAATCGAGGCAGTATAGTCCAATGGTTTAAGGCTCTGAGCTGCAAATCTGAAGACCTGGGTTTGAATCCAACAGCCCCCACTTGCACACTGTTTGACCCTGAGCAAGTCACTTAACTTCCCTGTGCTGCCAGGTTGCACCTGTAAACAAGCTTTCAGTGTAGTGTGTCTCACCTGGTTAAACTATTGGGGAAAAAAAATCCTGCCTAAAGCATAATTTCAGACAATGACTGCGAAATAACCATTTGGCACATATTTGAAAAATTTCTACTGCATTATTTATGAAGTGGGGTCCCAAAAACGTCATGTTGAAAGTTTGGTGGGAAGATACTAAAAATTAGTGAAGTTATGAGTGAGTTTCAAAATATTTCAAAATTCACTTATAACTTGGTCATTATGTTTGCTTGCATGCATGTGCAAGAAACATAGTGCCATCATCCGAGTTTTCCAGAGGTATGTCAGACTCTTACAATTCAGTCAGTGTGTTTTCAGGCGCGGTTGCAGTGCGCCAATCACTGCTCCAGCTGTCTATGACAGCTGAAAATGCAGTGGCATACAGCTGAAAGGAAAGCTCCGCTCCAGTGAGCAGAGCCCCCTCCACACACACACACACGCACACACACACACATGCACGCACACACCGCATGCTCATGCCTTCCCTCCCCCACTGTACAGCCGATGGGGTGCCCAATCCCTGTTGGCTCCACGCTCCCCAAAGCATCCAGGTACCATGCTGGGGAGCCCACCCAGCGTGGCAAAATGATGTTATAGCCGACGGGGTGCCCAATCCCCCGTCGGCTGCGCGCCCCCAAACATCCAGGTGCCACGCTGGGGAGCCCACCCCAGCGTGGCAAATGATGTTATGGCCGACGGGGTGCCCAATCCCGTCGACTGCAAGCCCCCCCAAGCATCCAGGTGCCACGCTGGGAGCCCACCCCAGCATGATAAAATGATGTTATGGCCGACGGGGGTGCCCAATCCCCCGTTGGCTCCTGCCCCTCACCAGCATCCTTCCAGCTGCCATGTTGGGATCCCACCACAGCGTGTCGAACGTCCCTCGTCGTCTTAAATAAAAAAAAACTGTAAATACAAAAACTGTCCTTCGGCGCTTCTCTCTGACACCTCCTCCCACAACCCGCACCCACCCACTGCGCACCCTGCCTCCCCACACCCCCCTCTCACCCCATACTTACCTCCAGAGCTCGGCGCGACCATCTTCGGCGGACTGGGAACACATCTGCACTCTTCAAAGCCGACCGCGAACTGAGGAAATGCCGGTAAACTGTATAATGGGATAAATAGGTTTTTTTCAACTTTATTGCATATCTCAGGCATTATTTGGAATTTTTGCACCAAATTTTCAACATAGGGGTTTTGGGACCCCTTCTCATGAATGCTGTCACTGTCATGGTGTTACTCGGGCCCGAAGGGTGATTTTGCAGCCACTGGGCAAAATCACCTTTCCAGAATGATTAATGAAATGACACTGCCAGTGTTCATAAGGTGGGCTCTCAAAAAGCCTATTTTGAAAATTTGGTGGAAAAACTCCTAAAAATGACTGTTTTATGAGCGTACGTTGTGCAGTTCCTACGCACACTCGTAAGTTCGCGAATTTTCAATATTTTCACTCCAGATTTTCAACATTGCCATTTTACCACACCTTCTTATGAGTAGTACAGCTGTCATTTTTCACATCTCACCCAAAATGTGTTTCCGCCCATGTGGCGCACAATGGCGCAGTCAGTGTGCGAAATCAATGGGGGCACATTAAGAAAATCACAGTGACACTGGTCATGAGCAGAGGTGCTAAAATGGCTATGTTGAAAATTTGGTGAAAAAATTCCTAAAAATGACTGTTTTACGAGCGTGCATTGCAGAGTTCCTACGCACGCTTGTAAGTTCGCAAATTTTCAATATTTTCACTCCAGATTTTCAACATTGCCATTTTACCACACCTCCTTATGAACAGTACAGTTTTAATTTTTCACATCTCACTCACAACGTGTTTCTGCCCATGTAGCGCACGATGGCGGTGTACGAAATCAATGTATGGGACACGTTAAGAAAATCACAGTGACACTGGTCACAAGCAGAGGTGTTAAAATGGCTATGTTGAAAATTTGGTGAAAAGATTCCCCAAAATGACTGTTTAAGGAGTGCACGTTGCGCAGTTCCTACGCACTCTTGCGAATTTGTAATATTTGCACACCAGATTTTCAACAGTGCCATTTTACCGCACTTCCTTATGAGCAGTACAGCTACCATTTTTCACATCTCGCCCAAAATGTATTGCCGCACATGTAGCTCACAATGGTACAGTCGGTGTGCGAAAACAATGTTTGGGACAGATTTAAGAAAATCACAGTGACACTGGTCATGACTCTGAGCAGAGGTCTTAAAATGGCTATGTTGAAAATTTGGTGACAAAACTCCATAAAATGACTGTGTTACGAGTGAGCATTGCGCAGTTTCCATGCACTCTCATAGGTTCATGAATTTGTAATATTTTCAGTCCAGATTTTCACCAGTGGCATTTTTCCACACCTCCTTATGAACAGTACAGCTGTCATTTTTCACAACATGGCCAAAATGTGTTTTCACACTTTCAGCACAGAAATGCGTGGTCGCTGTGGGAAATCATTGTTCGGGACAGATATAGAAAATCACACTGACACTGTTCATGATCGGAGGTCCCAAAATGCCTGCTGTAAAAATATCCCCAAACTAGTTACATTACGGGTGTGCGTTGCACAGTTTCTACGCACGCTCATGACTTCACCAGTTTTTTTAAGATTTTCACAGCAGATTTACAACATTGCCATTTTTTGCACCTCCCCATGAACAGTACCACTGTCATTTTTCACATCCTGTTGGGAATGTGTTTTTCCACATGTGGTGCCAAATGCCATAGTTGCTGTGCAAAAGCAGTTTTCGGCTAACAAACTGATATTGCCACTGTTCATGAGGTGGGGGTCACAAAAAAACCATGTTGAAAATTTGAAGTGAAAATACCAATGAATGCCTGAGGCGTTAGGGTTTCCGACCATAACGCCCCACCCTGTAGAGAATGACAGGCATCAGGGGTGTGACTTGGGATTCTTGCTTGTCATGCTCATACCATTCTACCCTCACCCATACCCTGCAGCCAGTGAGAGGCATCAAGGTGTGCCTCGAACTCTTCGGGCCCAAACTTCAACCCATTCTCCTATACCGCACCCATCTCACCATATTTCCTGATGGAATGGGGTGCGCATAAGGGCCAAAACCCCAAGGCACACCGTGACACTTGTCAGTGTCTGCAGGGTAGGGTGTCGTGAAATGGCATGGTTGTTATGCCTGATGACCCAAAAGCACACCCCAATGCCTGCCACTCTCTGCAGGGTGGTGGTGGGGTTGGCTTCAGTTCAATACTTCACTGCCATTCCTATTACACAGCTCTGTAACTTCTACACTACCAATGCCAGTGCCAGCAAGCAAACATTCGGCATTGACAAATGCTTGTTTTACTATAGTTTTTTTAGATTTTCAGCATACTCTTCTTGTGACCTCACCTCATAAACTTGGTAGGTCAAAATGTTCAAATCCTGCCTGAAAGGTGATTTTGTGGAACAACCGCAAAAATTGCCTTTCAGGAAGGACTTGAAAAGTTTCACCTGCCTTTTTCATCAGGTGTGGTCCAAAAAAGAGCTTGTTGAATGTCTGGTGGAAAAATATTGAAAATTAGTGATGTTTTGAGTGAACGGTGAAATATTTCAATGTTCACACATAACTTGGTCATTTTACCATATTTTTCCACCAGATTTTCGACTGAGTCTTCTTATGACCCCACCTGATGAACCCACTAGGTGAAAATGTTCAAATATTGTCTGAAAGGTGATTTAATGGAGAGATCACAAAATCACCTTTCTGGATGGAGTTTAATTATTTCACCTACCTTGTTTATGAGGTGGGTGCCAAAAAGGACATGTTGAAAATCTGGTGTATAAATATTGAAAAGTGACAAAGTTGTGAGTAAAAGTTCAAAACCTATTGAAATACATTAACTGGACTAACCTTGTTTTCTCATATCAGAGTCACCAGTTGCAGCAGCAAAATGTCTTTTTGATCACAACGTTGCTGTACACCTTTGGACACCATTAGGTAAATGAAGATTTTGGGGGGTGGGAGGTGTTGAGTGAGAAGTTGTGGTGGGGTGTGTAGGTTGTGTGACGGAAGATTAGTGATGGACCATTTTCTTACAGCGTTATTGAAAAACCAAAAAAGGACACAGAGACTATTTTCTTTTTTGCAGGTTTATTACTAGTATACTGGATCTGACTCTGGGGTTTGGGTACCCCAGTGTCAGCTTTTAATCTACAGTGGCACCAGATGGGCAGCCCAGTTTCACCACTTATTAATTGTGGGGGAAGGGGGCAGGTGAATTGGAGGGGAGAGGGCTGGATAAGCAATACTGGAGGTGGGCAACCAGGTCCACTTTTCGTTTCTATAACACTTGGGGAAACACAAGGGAGGGCTGATTGACCTGGAAGGGGGAGGAAATTGGAAAATGAACACATGGAAGTAAGGAAGGAAGGAAGGAAGCAAGGAAGGAAGGAAGGAAAAGAAAGTTAAAATTAGTTGGCATCCAATGTTTTTATACAGAGAACGAGGCTGCACTGCTCCTCTGGCTAAGTTGGGCATCTTGGATTTTGGGGTGCCTAGAAAAGGTATTTCTGGTTATATTTAAAAAACAAACATACACCAGAACTCTAGCTAAATGGATTCCATTTAGCTAGGTTTAGGTGGATTCCATTTAGCTAGGTTCAAGTGTTAGTTTTTAATTTTTTTTTATATAAATCACTTTTATGTATTTTTTATGTTTTTCAGTTTCTGGGAAAAACAAGATGGCAGCTGTCACGACCCCAAAACATTTTTCGAGTTGTCAGACATAAATGGTGAAAAACTAAAGCTCTCACACTCCCAGGCCCAGATATTCAAAGCTTTACGCTGGGCATAAACCATTTGCACAGGTTTAGCGCAGGCTTGGTGCGGGTCCTCAATATTTAAAAGGCCAAATAGTACGTGCAAACTGCATTAGCACCAGGCAAAATCATAATATATGCAAGGGGCAAACTGAACATGAATACAAGTGCAGTACTATATTCAGTGACTAGTGTCACACAAAGTAGTTTTGCGCAACTTAGCGCACCCTTTGCATGGTACAAATTACCGTCCAGGAAAAGGCAGTCTTAACCCTGGGCAATCCAGCTTTGCACAATATCGTGGTTTTGTGCTGTTTTACGGCTTTTGCACTGCTTTGCACAACCCTAACATGTGAATATGACACGTAGAAAAAGCCAGATGTGGAGGACACATGCTGCTCACTGATGGCACCACAATGATGCCAACAGCTGCCACCCGTCCCAGCCATTCTAGGCAGTAAGTGGTGACCTGGCCCCCAGGGAACACCATGGTAGTGTGGCTATGCAGCACTCACCTGCAGACCACACGTCTGTGGTGACCAACAGATGCCAGCACATGCGTGCAGCACTGTGAGCATGGTGGGTGTTGAGGAGAGGGTGTACGGGTGGCCAGGCCTCACCACAGACCAGGTGCAGCCAAAAGGCTGGGACACAGCATGGGCCAGTATAGGGAATACCCCAATACCAGTGTGTCTGTCCGATCATACATGCCCCCCCCAGTCACATACCGTGCAGCTGTACAAACACCACAGCGCACACAGCCGGCCATGTATATGTCACTGTGAGCATCCCATGCCAGAGGTGCAGCATCTGTGGGTCACACAACAGTGTAACAGTAATGTCCACTGTCAGTAAACACCCGCAAGTTGGGCTTGTCACTGTGTACAGTGCAATGGTCATCATTGCTCTACACACCATGAGCATTGCTGTGTCCCTCACACAACTGGCCACCTTGCTACTGTAGTGTCTGCTGTGCACTGTAGCATGCCCTACAGTGTGACAGTTGCATGCAGCATCACCACCACCTGTGCCTATGCTGTGCTGTCCCCTGGGGTACAAAACGCTATGCTGTACTGTATACATGTAGCCTGCAGCTACCATCATGCACTGCCAGACTGACCTACAGGTGGAGCTGCAGGCAGATTCAGCCAGCCCCTGTATTTCCAAACTGACCTACAGGTGGAGCTGTGGGACCCTGCAGTAATGCTGGGCAAACTGCATGCAAATCAGGGCATAATGAGAAGCTAACGTGGATGTTTGCCCAGAGACTACCTAAGTAGGCTCATTTTCATGTCACTTTCAAATATGGCAAAGTTTAGCTTCCGGCAAACATCTTTGCACTGGCCAAACAGTTCAGCTCTGCGCTAAACTCACACAAATACGATAGCGCCGTGCAAATGGTTCAGGGAATATTCCCCCCAGTCACATACAGTTTTGCACACTGTACTTTCACATGCACTGCTGCTGCAGCTGTACTGGGTCCACACGTTTGCTGGCATGCATGAAGACCACATAGTTCACCTCTACCTACCTTCAAGTCACTGTGCACTGTATTGCTGTTGTGGTTTGCACTTCCTGCTTGCTATGTTCAGAGCTGTCTTCTTCCAGGGCTAAGTTTGCCCTGCACTCCCAGCCTAGTTTTCCTCGGCTTCATTGCATGCTATAGTTAGAAGCTGTTTACCCCAGGCATTTCCTTTTGAATATAGCAGGCTTTTGTGTCCATACTACGTTTGCCCGCCAGGCAGGACTAATTTTGCCCCAGGGCAAAGCTTTGAATATCTGGGCCCCAGAATTTTCATGTCGTATCAGAGGGTTATCGAAAAACTCTACTGAGCAGGCTCAGAAAAAGAAAAAGCCTTTAAATTTTTGTAATTCCTAAACCATTTAATATTTTTTTCACAAAGCCTTCCAGAGGAGATACCTTGGTACTGGGCACTTCTTCTGAGAAAGTTTCAGAAAAAAATCTGTTTGGTCTAGGCTGATGGTGAAAGCAAAAAAAGTAAATTATGTGTAGGACAACATTTTAGCATTAATGTAAAAACAACACATACAGAACTCCGAAACCACACAAGCTGCCATTGAAACATATAACTTGTCGGCAGATAAGGACCACTAGGTCTATCCAGTTTGCCCATAGGCCATCACAAAACTTTGCACAGATTTGGCCCTTGTCTTCTAGACAGCATATGCTGAATTTGGGACAGTTTTATAGAATGTTGCCAAAGCTATTAAGGTGCAACATTAGAGGTTTCATTTATAACACAGAAACTCTCGGTCAACCCTAAGTATAGTGGCGCTAATACACCAGTATAATTCTGTTTTTGATTGCTTTTTTTCTGTGTTTTGTAAAATTATTTTTGCTCCATTTTAATTTTTTTGCTACTATATTTCCGTTCCTGTAGCCATGCTTCTATCTTAGGAGGGAGACCCCAGCCCCATCCCCCAGTGTCTACCAGCTGGCGCTGACCCTTAATCCCAGGGCTTCCCAAACCCCCACTGGAGAATGGATCCAGTGAGGCCAGTGCCTTGGGTAGCCAGGAACGGGATCTGCGAGGTGCCCTCATCATGCTCCGTGGCAACATTTTTTTTATGCTCCATTTTTCCCTGGAAATGAGGTGTGCAGTGATGCCAGGGGAGGGAGCATGCACGTGTCTGCATATGCTCCTCCAGGCTTCTACCCCATCTCCTCCCCCTTTCTGCAGCATTGGCATACTGCCCCCTGACTCTGCTAGGGGCCAGTCTAACACTGAGCACTGGCGGTCCCCCTACCTGGAGAAGGAGAGCAAACCCTGAGATGCATGATCTGTTTCCTCCCCAACTAACCCCCAGTAGCCTGTGCTCTTTCCCAAACATGGGTCACTGGCATAGCATGAGGTAAGGCATCCAGCACCTCAGCGCCACCAGTCCAGCCTTTTTGTTCCATTTCGACTCTCATTTGATATTTATTTGTCACTCTCTTGCAACTGTATGAGGTTTTCCCTATTCATCCTGAGAGCTCACTGTCATCCCGTAGGACCTGAACACAGTTTCAGATTAGAGGCAGGGTGGGCAGGCCACACAAGTGTCCAAAGGTGCTGTTTCTGGTACAAACACATCAACATTCAGATCTCCCATGCACCCTCTACCAATATTATAGTTTAAGCAGGCACAACACACAGATTTTTGAAAAAAAATGTTTTTTTATTTTATTCTAAAGTGCCAGAAAGCCATACCTCTCAACAAGGACGCCAGCAGGACACCCTGCAATACACCTCCAACCGGTTTCACTCAGTGCATCATCAAGGAGTGCCTGAGATGATGTGTAACCCCTATTTAAATAATGCTCTTAAAGAGCCAAACATCCATTATGTGGTTTAAAAATGTATAATATATATACATGGGGAAGATAAATAATCAAAAAAACACACACACCTAAACAAGTGAACACCTAATAACCAATAAAGTGAATTTTTGAATTATTTCCTAATATTTTGTGTACGTAAATATTTAAATATAAGCTCAAATATACCTCCATATAACTTACTTAATTCACACCAAGATTGAAATTTCTACAGAAAGCATCTTTTTAATATAAGGATTATTTCATGTTACCATCAAGAACAGCCAGTGCAATAAACTGGAAAAAAGGAGGGGCGAGAGGGGTTGGGGGAGTTGAGCAATGCAGAAATGAACCGTCACCTAGTGTTAAAATTTTAAAGGTAAAAAAAAAAACATTTTGATAGTTTTTTTACATTTTTGTAAGTTTCTTAAAGGGAAGTTCCATGCAGGATTGATTTAATTTATACTTTATTGTGTGGTTACCGGTCCATATCGTTTTAAAGAAAAAAACAAATTTTAGTACATTTTTTTCCAAGACCCGTGACACAGTCAGGAACCGAAAGGGGAGTCTTGCTTGACGGATTGCTGAAAAAAGGGTAGGCTTGGTTAGGTTGGCCATGTCTGAGAAACCCAAGAAAAAAAAATCGGGCCCACTGGGTTTCAACACTGCAGTGTGTGGGGGGAGGTCTTTGCTAAGGCTGATCCCCACACCACCTGTGTTTATTGTCTGCAGGGGCATAGCTAGGGGGGTTTCCTGGGTGCTCAGAACCCCCCCCACTGACCGTGCAACCCTACCCCGCTTCCCGACTGTGCAACCCGGCGCCCCCCCCTTTGCCCGCAGCCGATCGTCTTCATCTTCTTGTTCCTCCTACCCAATCCATTTAAGAGACCCTGAGTCACTGACACTCACCGGCATCCACTATTCCAGGCGAGCGACGTCGGACTCGGACCTCAGGTGACTCTCTGAGCCATGCGGCGCCTGCTTAATCCTACGGCAGGCAAACAGTTAAAGCCCCTCGTTGGACTGGCGCAGGGCATGCGCAAGTCGGGCACCCTCCCAGTCGGCGGCCGTCGGCTTGTAGGCATCAGACTGGCTCCGGCTCTGCATCACCGGTGAGTGCAGCTTGGCAGTCACATGATGCAGAGCCACCAAGAAGTGCCAAAGAGCGACTTGAGCTCATTTAGGCAGGAGACCCATATTGTGAGGAGGCAGCTTGCTCGCACGGGCGCTGTGCCTCAAGATTTGAATTAATCACACAACACTGAAGTCCCGGCCGTCGACAAATATACTGTGAACCTGTTTAACTTGACTTGGGCACTGGGGGATCTTGCGAGGAGGATTTTTCTCAAATTAATACTTTGAGTTGCTTAGGCCTTGTTAGCATCACGGAGGGGCGTGCACTCGCCTGAAAGGACCAGAGGTGAAGTCAGGAGGACAAATATATAAATTGAAAATATGTTTGCTGCAACTCTGGGCAAAATATCAATGGGGAAGTAAGGTCAAGGTCTGGAATGATGATGAAAATAATACCACAGACTGTGGTAATAATTTTCTCATCATCACAGACACAAGGATTATTCAGGTCTGCAGCAACTGCTGTGAGTCCGAGGTGAATTTGAAATGGTATGGGGTAAAACTCAGTAGGGATTATAAGTCACTGTTACTAGCATGGTTCAGGTAACATGCACTCTAGTGCTCAGCTGATCACAAGTGGTGGGAAAAGTACAGAGTAACTTATTTCCATCCTGAATTTAAAATAAGTGACTCTGTCATGGCTATGATTGGAATTAAGGTAAAATAATTACCTCAGGAGGATATTTCTGATGTAACATCATGGCAGTGCTGCAGGTCCTGTGAGGTGAAATGGGGTGGGACAAACAGATTCAGAAGGCATATAAACTGACATGGCTATGAATTAAGAAAAAAAAAATACCTCAGTCAGCCAGGGAGGATATTTCCATGACTGCAGCTCCATTACTGAGGTGAAAATGGAGCAAATATTTAAACAGGGGAATTAAATAGCTAGGAAATAAGGTAACCTCAGCCAGAGAGATATTTCATGCACTGCAAGCAGTTTCGTGAGTGAGGAGAAATGGGGTAAATAACGGATTCAGGGGAAAAGTTACGGAAAGACTGACGTAGGAATTAAGGTGGATATTTCAGGTAGCATGTCCAACTCCGTGACTGAGGTGAAATGTGGTAGGCTGTTCCATGCATCCACCACCCTTTCTGTGAAAATAACTTCATCACATTACCCTTAATCGCCCCCCATCTAATCTCATGCTGTGTCCTGTCCTGCAATTTTTCTTATATTGAAACATGTTACACTCTTTCACCTTGTCAATACCCTTTTAGGTGTTTGAATGTTTCAATCATGTCACCTCTCCTCTCCTTTGCTGTAGGGTAATCTGCCCCTCATATGTTTTCTGATGCAGACGACCCTACACCATTTTGGTTACCTTTCTCTGGACTGCCTCAATTTGGTTAATGTCCTTGTGAAGGTATGAGCTGCAGTACTCAGATGGACCAGTGTCTTCTGACTTGTGATACCCCTACTGATACACCCTAACACCCCTAGCCTTACCTACTGATTTAGTGGACTGCTTGGATGATTTCAGGTCATCTGTGATGATGATGATGCACAAGCCAGGCAGTCACAGGAAGAAAAAGACTTGCATCATCAACCCCTCTCAGCGTACAGGTGGCTTCAGGTTTTCTTCCCTATGTGCATGATCTTGCACATCTTTGCATTAAACCCAGTTGCCATTCTTCAATCCATTTTACTAGTTTATCCATATCTCTGTTCATTCTGCCCACCCCATCTGGATCATACTGTGTTGCAGATCTTGGGTGTTATCTGCAAACGGACAAACTTTGCCCGCCAGTCCATCTGCAATGTCTGTGATTGAGGGAATGGGTGAATAGGAAATAAAAGTGTGGCTGGCTTATGAATTAGCACAGCTAACTGGACACAGAATCCAATGAGGTTACTTATATCTGCTGACCACATCACACACAAGTCAAAAAACATAAAGGGGTTCTATCTGTGAGCTTTGTGTATTACTCTCATGAGACTGCATATTAAAATACAGTCAGGGTGGTGGGCTGATCTGTGAGCTGCCTGTGTAATCCATCTCATTCATGGAGTACTGATTAAAATTACACAGGCCCGTAAGATTAATGGTGATTTGAATTAAATTATTCCACAACATGCTGGGTGACAATGAGAGTAGTAAAAAAATAGCACACAAAGATTATAATTTCACAATACTTTATTCTGGCAGATAAAGACCACTTGGTCCGCCCACCATTTCCCAGTGGCTAAGCTGGCAGATCAGTTCTAACAGCATACACTTCTAACCCCTCCGTACTAGAACTGTCTTGCGCCTGTGTCCCTACATTCATTTTCACACTTGAACCTCAGGAAGGCCATTCCATGCATCCACCACTCCTTCTATGAAAAAAATACTTCCTCATGTTGCCCTCAGTCACCCTCCTCTATCTCAAAATTGTGGCCCTTTTTCACATTTTGTTCAGAAAGATGCTACCCTGTTGGACTTTGTTCCTTTTAGGCATGAAAGTTTCTCTCATGTTTCCCAGTCAGGCTTCTCACACCTAGAGGTTATATTCAGGTCCTAAAGTCTCTGTCTCTCTTCATATTTTGCTGCAAACCATGCACCATATTAGTTGCCGTCTGGGCTGCCTCCATCCTGTCTTTATGTCCTTGCAGAGAGATCCCCAAAACTGCACGCAGTACTCAGGATGGGTCTCACCAGCTTTCTGTACATGGATAACAACTTCCTATTTTTTATTGGTGAAGACACTGACTATCTCAAGATCCCCAGGTCTCCTTACCTTTCCCATGCCTTAGTCTCAGCATCCAGTTGTCTCCATGCTTATCAACATATTGCTGTCAGTTACTCAGCACATGAATAAATCCTGTAAGATGCTGGGTTACGGATGTCTTTAACTGTATTACAACACCCTGCTTTCTTACTTAAGTTCTTATCTTGTTCTTGCCATCAGTTTTTAAGAAGTACTAACACTAAATAATGGAACAGTACTTCTCTGTACAATAAAGGATACCCTTCCCATTGCCTTAGTCTCAGCATCCAGTTGTCTCCATGCTTATCAACATATTGCTGTCAGTTCTCAGCACATGAATAAATACAGAGAAATCCCTGAAAGATGCTGGGTTACGGATGTCTTTAACTGTATTACAACACCCTGCTTTCTTACTTAAGTTCTTATCTTGTCTTGCAATCAGTTGACAGGCACAGATGATTGGACTTGGCTGGGGCCTTTTGGCAGGGGTTACAGTTAATATTGTGACGTTTGCTCTGTTTGCAAGGCAAATACATTTAAAGTAATGTGATTGATATTGAAACCATGCATTAAGTAAAATTCTGCTCCTCCATTTCAAAAAGGGACATTGACTTGGATCAGTCTCTGAGATGGCAACTACTAAGAAGCGAGGATTTACCACTCAGGCAACTCTTTCTTCATTTGGATTTGGAACAAAACGACCATTAAGCCCATCAGAAAGTGGGAGCTCTCAAGGTGTGTCTCTTGCATATTGGAGACGCACTGTCTAATCTTTATTATCAGTCTTTTCTAAAACAACTGAATTATAGTCAGAAAACAGAGTCATGATTCTTATTTGCGTAAGAATGATTGTCTTTCTATCTTGTATTGTGCCTCCCACCACTCCATGTTTTCATATTATCATAAGTAGTTTGCACTTGTCATTAATGACATTAGTCTGAGCAATAAATACATTCAAGCATTGAATGCACTTATTGCTACAATTATTTCATGGCAGGAAATGAAAGGTTCATGTAGTTTCTGCACAGACTTAATCCTGCTGGTCATATGATCTATCTCACTAAAATATTCCCATTACCACCTACTTCACCGCTTGCATGGCCCCATTGTCTCAACCCCCAGCAGTTTTGCAATACTGTTATTTGGGAAACAGCATTTGAGCAACACATAAAAAACACTTGTCTCATCTCTGCTTTCATTTTCCCATATGCATGAAGAACTTAACAATGCCTTTTGTATTTTTAGATTCAGGCATTGCAGCAGGCAGTGACAACAGAAGTACTGTTCAAGAAAGCTTCTCCAATGAAAACAGCAGTAATAGCATACTAGTGCAAAATGTGCAAAATGAGAGTAGCAGTATGCCAGAGGAGGCCCTTATGATATTGGTAGAATCATTGGCACCTCACTCAATGATTCTGAGAAGTATAAATACCTCACTCAGCACTTCAGTCCATCAGCTACTTATATGTTTCCAAAGACAGTGATGCATGCTAAACAACGATCCTTCTAACACAAATGGTGTATTGAATACCTTGGCTGAGTTTACAGTGAATCATTGAGGGTGGCTTGTGTAAGTTTTGTAGCTTGTTTGGCTACAGTGATAGCTTGGCACTCTTGTCACTAAACCATTAACTAACTGGACAAAAGCAAAGGAGATTCTAAAAGAACACCTAAGAAACAATATCACATGAATGCATTGGAAAGGCTCAGAATTTTAAAATAACTATGGAAACCCCAGAAAATCAGTGAGGAGCAAACTTGATGCTAGTGTGCTGCAAGAATTGAACAAAACAGGAAAATATTAGGATCAATAATAGAAACTATTCTTGTCTGTGGTCGCAGAATATAGCTTTACTGTGCCATATTGAGAAAATAGATGATGATACCCACAATCCAGGAAACTTTATCTCCTGTTAAAATTCAGGGTAAATGCTGGAGATACAAGTTTAGCTGAACATTTACAGTTCGGTGGAGAAATGCACAATATCACTCGCCAGATATTCAAAATGAGTTGATAGAGATTATTGGGGATCAGATTCGAGACAATATAATTAAAGACATAAAAGATGCTGAGTACTACTCTATTCTTGGTGATGAAGTTACAGATGTAAGTAACAGAGAAGTTTTGTCTCTGGTACTGCGATATATTGACAAAACTCAAAATATAAGAGAGGACTTCCTAGACTTTGTACCTTGTGAGAGAATAACTGGTAAGGCACTTGCAAAGAACATATTACATAAATTGGTACATTGGAGTCTTGACATTCAAGCATGCCGAGGCCAAGGATATGATGGGGCCTCAAACATGTCCTCAAACGTTCGAGGCACACAAGGTTTAATTTGCCAGCAGAATGAATCCGCTGTTTGCGTGCACTGTAATGCGCATTGCCTCAATTTGTGCATAGTGAACTCTTGTCAACACCCTGAAATCCGGAACATGCATGATGTGCTTAACCAGTGTTGTAACTTCTTCAATTTTTCACCCAAAAGAAATGAGCTTCTGTTGAAAGTAGTAGGGCGTAATTATCCTGAAGCTAAACGGGTGACATTGCAATCTCTTTTGCAGAACAAGATGGGCAATGAGGCATACAGCATATGAGATATTTATGATCTTTTTCATGTATTCTCATTGCACTACATGTCATCAGTAATGGACAGCAATATGCTGATGAGTATGGAGAATGGAATTGGGATGCTGAGACTAAGACATTAGCAAATGGGATCCTTTATTCTATGGAGAATTTCTGTTACATTATTTGCTTCATCACAGTCATGAAGGTACTGAAGTTTGTGCAACCACTGAGTGTAAAACTGCAAAACAGTGCAATTGATATAATTAATGCTTACAACATGATTACCACAGTAGAGGACAGTATAAAGGTAGCTCGACAAGAAATTGAGACTCTCTTCCACAGCTGGTACACTGAGGCATGTAGTGTTTCAGAAAAGGTCAACATTCAACCTGAAATACCACGCACTGTTGGGAGACAGACTCACCGAAGCAATACTCCTGCAAGTGATCCTGAAGAGTATTACAGGAGGGTGATTGCAATTCCAATGCTTGATTATCTCCTTGAGGCACTGGCTGTGAAATTTTCAAGAACACAGCAAGTTGTGGCTAAGCTAATGGGCCTTATTCCATCAGTGATTAAATGCAATGGTGGAAACATCAACCTAGATAGAAACATAGAAACATAGAAGTTGACGGCAGATAAGGACCGCAAGGCCCATCCAGTCTGCCCATTTCTTTTTCTACCTTATAAATGTGCCATCGGCCTTTGCTCTGTCAGTGACCTATCTATTCATAGTCATTTGTATTGCTCCCTTATGCCTATCCCATGCCTGTTTGAAGCCCTGCACTGTATTCATAGCCACCACTTCTTGTGGTAAGCCATTCCATGCATCTACCACCCTTTCTGTGAAAAAGAATTTCCTCACATTCCCCTTAATCGGCCTCCCTCTAATCTCATGCTGTGTCCTCTTGTCCTGCTATTTTCTTATATTTAAACATGTTAGACTCTTTCACCTTGTTTATGCCCTTAAGGTGTTTAAATGTCTCGATCATATCACCTCTCTCCCTCCTTTGCTCAAGGGTATACATATTGAGCTCCGTTAATCTGTCCTCATATGTCTTCTGATGCAGTCCCTGCACCATTTTGGTTGCCCTTCTCTGGACTGCCTCAATTTGGGTAATGTCCTTGTGAAGGTGTGGCCTCCAATACTGCACGCAGTACTCCAGATGGGGCCTAACCAATGTCTTGTACAGAGGGATTATTACCTCCCTCTTATGACTTGTGATACCCCTACTAATACACCCTAACACCCCCCTAGCCTTACCTACTGCTTTAGAGGTCTGCTTGGATGATTTTAGGTCATCAGTGATGATGATGCCCAAGTCTCTTTCTTCCTTTGTGACTGCTAGCAACTCCCCTCCCAGCCTATAGGTGGCTTCAGGGTTTCTCTTCCCTATGTGCATGATTTTGCACTTCTTTGCATTAAATCCCAGTTGCCACTCTTCTGACCATTCTGCTAGTTTATCCAGATCTCTTAGCATTCTGCCCACCCCATCTGGATCATCTACTCTGTTGCAGATCTTGGTGTCATCTGCAAACAGACAAGCCTTACCCTCTAGTCCATCTATGAGGTCACTAATGAAGATGTTGAATAGGACTGGCCCCAGGACTGATCCTGAGGTACCCACTTGTGACTTGCATCTCTTCTGACTGTATACCATTTACCACCACTCTCTGTTTTCTGCCAGTCAACCAGTTTGCCACCCAGTTGACCAACTTCTGACCAACCCCGAGCCTACCTAGCTTATTTATCAATCTTCTATGTGGAACAGTGTCAAAAGCTTTGCTGAAGTCAAGGTAGGCGACATCAACTGCTCCCCCTTGGTCCACCACTCTGGTTACCCAGTCAAAGAAATCTATGAGATTAGATGAAGTTATCAATTTCTATAAAAAAGATATTCCTTCTCCTCAGGTTATAGATGTGGAACTGCTAACATGGAAAACTAAATGGCAAAACAATCAAAACCCACCTGATACTGCTGTAGAAGCATTCAGAGCCTGTGATGCATCCTTTTTCCCAAATATATACACTTTACTCAAGATACTCTGTGTAATTCCAGTCAGTAGTGCACAATGTGAGCTGCCTTTAGTGCTCTTCGAGGCTCAAAACTTATGTGAGAAGCACAATGGAATGAGAGAATGTCAGGCCTGCCTTAATGCAGATTCATTACGGAGCTAAAGTAGACACTGATAAAGTGATTGAAAGGTTTGCAGCAAAACATCCAAGACGGATGTTGCTTGTGAATGTGATGTCACAGTAACAAAATGAGAACTAGAGTAAGAAGGCAGGGGGTCCATTTAAGTAATTTCTTCCTACCAGGCATCTTAAAATACTTTAGTATATTTGCCATTTTGAAGCTGGGAATCCTTATTTTGCATCAATCCAGACTTTAAATACAGAACTAGATTAGAGAAGATAAATCTGATAAAGAAACAAGAGAGCCTGGCAAATAACTATGTGAAGTTGTGGGTTATAGTTGTAGTGTGCATGTTACTTGTTATTCTTACACTCTGATGACACCAGTTGTCAAATAATTCAATCTACCATCTGTATCTGTTCTACTGGTTTGATAATTTTAATCACATTGATAATTACAAAAGCCAGCCTTGTCTTAATGCATATTCATATGCCAAAAGTGTAAATTGAGGAAGTTGAAAGGTTTGCAACAAAACATCCAGGGCAGTGGTGGTTCTGTGATGGCAGTAACAAAATTAGAACTAGAGTAAGAAAGCTGTGATCCACTAATTTCTTCCAACCCAGCATGATTTTTCTGTTTATTTCCATACTACATGTTGTTATTTTGAAGCTGGGACTCCTTTTTGTGTCATTCACAGACTGAAAAAACTCAACATGAGTACAGAAGATAACCTGATAAACAAACGAGTTCTAGGAAAATAACTATATGTGTTTGATGTGAAAAGTAGTTAATGTAATGTTTGTAATTAACATTTAAAAACACTCTTAACACCCAGTTGTCAAATGTGTCATTCACTGGTTGCATACTATTTTGATGGGAAAAGCTGTGTATCCCATGTCTATCAATATGCGGCGTACATTATAGACAGGCGCTTTATATATGTTTTAAATATTTTTAATGCATTACTGTTTAATATGTGAGCTGCACACAAACAATAAACATTTAAAATAAAAAGTACCTGAGTATTATTTATTTTCCTAAGAGTAGGGTCATGCATGTAAAAGAGGCAAAGGGAGGAAAAAGAATTAACAGCAACCATACAAACTGCGGACAGTTTTTAAAAGGGGAATACATGCAGTGGGAAAGGTGGAACATAAAGGGCAAGGCAATAGCTGAACAAATAAATTAAATTTGGGGAAATGAAAATTACTCTCCCCAAAAAAAAAAAGTTTAGAAGGAGCACCTGGCTGAAATACTTGAGATTGCAGGGATGGATGAGAATGATGATTCGAATTTTGAACATTTTGTGACTCAACAATTATTGCCTAAAATGCACTAAAGTGCACCATTTAACACCTACATTTTCAAAATTTTCTGGGGGGGCATGCCCCCAGACCCCCCTAGAATTGTTTGGGAAACCCCCCACTACCAAATCCTGGCTACGCCCCTGGTCTGAGGTTTGACCACCTTGATTCAGACTGCCAAATTTGCAAGAATTTTCCCAGCTCTACCCTGAAAAAGAGATTGGGTAGACTGAGGGAAAGGGAGGCCGAGAAGTCCTCTGACCCAGATGGCCAGCCCGGTTCGGTTCCGACCGAACCAAAAAGAGTGCCCTCTGACCAGGGCGATACTTCTTTGGGCAAAAGGAGAGCCGATTCCAAGGAATCAGTTCTGACAAAAAGAAAAAGAAAAGACAAATCGACCGGTTTGGATCCAGAATCTCATACTCCGACTGCCAATGAGATAGCCAAAGTGATTAGGATTATGGAATCGCTTTGATTGGTTCCGAGTGAACCGGCACCATCTGGCAGGGGCTCGGTTCGGTCAGTTCCCCCGGTTCCAGATTATACCTTGGAAGAATTTTATGAACTGGAGTTTGAGGAGGAGGGAGAGTATGATGATGATTATGGTGATGGTGAAAGTCTGGATGTGTCTATTGACCCAGACATCTCCCCAGACAGACCTTCAGGTGTTTCTCCTCCTAGGTTTTCTGAGTCCCCTTCACGCTACATGTTCTACAGAAAGGTGGTTGATACCCTCCAGCTTCCTGTGGGTGAGGCAGTAGAGGATCAGGAAGAGCCTGATTATGTTGAGATGATGGTCATCCCAGAGTCCAAGAGACTGTCTATTCCCCTCCACAAATCTTTTGGGAAACAGACACAAAAAATTCTTAAGTCTCCCAATTCTATACCTCCTGTGAACAGAAGAATGGACAAGAGGTACACTCTTTCAGGCTCAGACACGGATTTCCTTTTTCAGCAGTGCAGCCAAGTTGGGGTTGTACAGGCTGCTGCGTGTGATAAGGCAAACATTCCCTTGGCATCACCCCCCCCCCAGACAAGGACTCCAGGAAGATTGATGTCATGGCAAAGAAGCAGTACATGGCAGCATCTTTGGGACTCAGGCAGGCTAATTATATGGCCTGTGCAGCCAGGTACCAGAAGTCCAGGAGGGACACTGTACTGGCACTGGCTAAACAGGCCCCTACCCAGCTTGTCAAGGAGCTGGAGCAGGTGGCTGCAGGTGGGATTGAGGTATCAAAAGTACAGTTAAATGCTGCTGTAGACTCCAGTGATGTATCATCAAGAGTCATGGCTACATCTGTGGCTCTTTGGAGAATGGCTTGGCTCAGATGTACTGACCTCTCACAGGATACCCCGGCTAAGGCCATGGATATTCCTATAGTGGGTAATTCTCTGTTTTGGGAGCAGACAGAGAATTACATGAAGAAAATGGACGAATACAGGACCACTTACAGGAGTGCTCAGGCCAAAGAATAGCAAGCAACTCCTCAAAGGCAGCAGTCCAGGGGCAGGGGCAGGCCTTTCTAAAGGCCTTTTTACCAAGTTCAGGCCTGTTCTTCTTCTTTTTCGCAGAGGGGGTTCTTTAGAGGGAGAGGCAGAAGGGGGATGAGCAGGCCTGCATCCACTCCTCAGCCTAAAGCCTCTGCCAAGCAGACACCCTGTTGGGTCTGCCCAGGTCGATTCTCCTATACCAGTAGGAGGCAGGCTGGCTTACTTTGTCCAGGACTAGATGTCTCTTACATCAGACAAGTGGGTCCTGGAAGTAATAAGCCAGGGACTGGTTCTCAGGTTCAAAAAATTTCCCAAGATGAGAGCCAGATCTTTTCCACCTGCAAATCTCTCAGAGACCCTTGCCCTAGAGGCAGTGGTTTCTTCTCTCCTAGCTCTGAGAGCTATAGAGAGAGTTCCCACCCTACACTGGGGCAAAGGTTTGTACTCCAGGTATTTCCTAACCCCAAAAAAGACAGGAGAGTGGCGACCCATCCTTGACCTAAGATATCTGAACAAACATCTTTTAAAGCCAAAGTTCAAAATGGTAACTCTGGGAATTATCCTTCCCTCTCTAATGCCAGGGGACTGGCTAGCCTCCCTGTACCTCAAAGATGCCTACTTTCATATTCCCATCAGGTGCTCCCACAGAAAGTACCTCAGGTTCGAGTTGCCCTCAGGCCACTGTCAGTTCAGAGCAATGCCCTTTGGCCTAACATCAGCCCCAAGGGACTTCACAAAGTGCCTGGCAGTAATTGTTGCCTTCCTAAGAAGACAAAAGATTTCCATTTTCCCATACTTGAGCGACTGGCTCATAGTAGGTCAGTCTCCAGACCAAGTCAAGTCACACCTGCAAGTGACCCAACAAGTGCTCACTTCTTTAGGATTCCTTCTCAACCTACCAAAGTCAGTTCTCGAACCAGTGCAGCTACTCACCTTCATAGGTGCAGAACTGGATACGATAAAAACAAGAGCCTTCCTTCCCCTGGAAAGGGCAAGGACCCTCATGGAACTGGCCTCTTCATTCAGCCTTCAGGTGTCTCGACCAGCAAGGCATTTCCTTCAGCTACTGGGCCACATGGCAGCTTCCCCAGCAGTGGTCCGGGGCACAAGATTACAAATGAGGGACATTCAGTTCCACTTAAGAGCTTTTTGGTCAAAAAGAAAGGATTCCCTTACAAAACTAATTCCAGTGACTCGAACTCTGATCCAAGCCCTGCAGTGGTGGCAGGATCAGGACAATTTGAGGCAAGAGGTTCCATTTGTCACTCAGTCTTATTCAGTGGTCCTCACCACAGATGCTTCCCTGCTGAGCTGGGGAGCCCATTTGGGGGAATTTACCACACAGGGACTGTGGTCGCCTCAGGAATCTCTGTTTCACATCAATCTCTTGGAACTCAAAGCAGTATTTCTGGCACTACAAGCTTTTTCCAGATCTGTACAGAATGAGGTGGTTCAGGTCAGAACAGACAACACCACCACCGTATGGTACATCAACAAGCAAGGAGGCACTTGGTCTACGGCCTTGTGCACAGAAGCAATGAAGTTGTGTTCCCTGGCCTATTCCCTGCAAACCTCTCTGATAGCAGTTCACCTCCCAGGGAAGGACAATGTCCTAGCAGATGCACTGAACAGAATATCCCAGGGCCATCACAAATGGGCCCTGGATTCTCTGGCGTTGAAAGTGATTTTCTCAAGATGGGGCACTCCAGAGATAGATCTTTTTGCAGCCCCAGACAATCACCAACTTCCTCTTTTTTGTTGCAGACTGACAGTCTTGGGCTCATTCCCCTGAATGCTCTGATCCTGAACTGGTAAGGGAAATTTCTGCATGCTTTTCCCCCCTTCCCCCTCGTGTTCAAAATGCTTGTCAAGATAAGGTCATAACCATGCAAAGTGATTCTGATTGCTCCAGACTAGGCCAGGCAGCCGTGGTATCCCTTGTTGCTATCCCTAGCAGTCCACCTTCCCCTGTCTCTTCCCAGGAATTACAACCTGTTAACATCCTCTGAGGGGAGGATTTGGTACCCGAATCTTCAGTCTCTCAATCTCAAGGCTTGGTTCTTGAAGAGCTAGAGTTTGCAGATCTGCATCTTTCCCAAGGGGTACTGGATATCCTTAAGGCTTCTCAAAAGTCTTCTACCAGAAAGACTTACAACTCCAAATGGAAAAGATTCAGCATTTGGTGTTCTAAGAAGAATATTTCTCCAGACTCTGCTGAATTGCCTATGGTTCCGGATTATATGGTCCATCTTAATGGCCTAGGTCTCAGACCAGCTACCCTTAAGGTACATTTGGCAGCTGTTTCTGCTTTCCTGTCTGTAGGCAAGTCTTACTCTCTGTCATCCCATCCTGTATTCTTTAAGTTTTTCAAGGGATTGCTTCACACCAATCCCTCCTGTTAGGGATCCTGCTCCTGATTGGGATATTAATGTTTGCATTGCTCAGCTTATGCATCTCCCTTTTGAGCCTTTGTCCTCAGCAAATCTTAAGTACTTGACTTGGAAAACTGTGTTTTTGGTAGCCATTATTTCTGCCAGATGTATCAGTGAATTGCAAGCCCTGTCAGTGGAATCTGATTTCATTTCTTTTCACAGAGATAAAGTGGTCCTTAGAACTAACAGAAAGTTCTTGCCTAAAGTGGTTTCAGATTTCCACCTCAACCAGTCTATATCTCTCCCTGTTTTCTTCACTGATCATTCTTCCTCGGGAGAGAGGAGGCTACACAGTTTGGATGTTAAGAGAGCCCTTAGCTACTACATGGAGCATACCAAGGGTCACAGGTTTGAATCCCTCCAGTTGTTCCTCACTTATGGAGAAGTTGGTAAGGGCAAACCTGCCACTAACAGATCTATTGCCAAGTGGATTGTTTCTTGTATACAATTCTGCTTTGAAAAACTGGGTAGAACTCAGCCCTCAGGCCTGAGGGCTCATTCCTCAAGAGGTACAGCTGCTTCCCTGGCTGCTGCCAGGGATATTCCTCTCTTAGAAATGTGTCAAGAATCCACCTGGAAAACAGTCCATACTTTCACCAAGCATTACTCTCTGGATATCCAGGCTAGGAGTGATACTCAGTTTGGCACAGCAGTACTTCAGAGCTTGTTTCCAAAGTAGGTTCTGTCCCTCCTCCATGGAGGTACTGCTTGGTAGTCTACAATAGTCAGAATACAGCAAGCCTTCATGTTGTTTGAAGAAAAAATTACTCACCTTAGTAATTATGTTTCTTCTAGTGGAGTCTTGCTGTATTCTGACCTCCCTCTGCTCCTCTTTCAGAACCTAGTTTTTGGGATGTGGGTAGCAGGAGCAGTGTTGGCACCCTAGGGGTGTCCCTTTTACACCATCTTTTTTCTTTGGGTGGAATGTTGTTTTTTGGATGTGTTTTTGTTTTTTGGGTTTCCTGACTTGAGTCTTCCATTGTGAACCAAAAACATATATTTGCCAGTTGGCTAGTAAAAATTGTACAGTTTCCACACATAATACCTAGTGAGTTTTTGCTCGTAATGATCTGACGGTTGCACTTCAAATAACAACAGGCAGAGGCTTCAATCGAGCTCATGATAAACATTCTATGCAAGGTATAGAAAAGTTAACCCTTTGTTCTCCGGGGCAGTTGAAAGGCAGGACCTAACTGCAATAGTCAGAATACAGCAAGACTCCACTAGAAGAAACATAATTACTAAGGCGAGTAATTTTTTCTTATGTGGATCTTGTGATCTTATACAGCTTAAAGGATATCTAAACAACATTTTCACAACAAACTATTCAAAAATCTGACTGTATAGTGGACTAAAGGAAAGGCTGCTGTGCACATCAATGCTAAAACTACATTTATATAATTTACCTAAATATGGTTCCAAAACATTGGGAAAATGTAAAATCAGCCTTCCAGTTTCAATAAACTGCCTTATCTGCTTCCTAAAATGGCCTCCAAACGTGTTACGTCATAACACCATTGGAGTCAGAGACATATATGGCTCTCTATAGTGCTAACTAGTTCTTTTTTCCCTTTGTTTAGAATTGTTTCATCAAAATGGTTCAAAACTATGTACATTATTCTGATCAATACACATGTTAGGCTGTGGTTCTGCTCATTTTGTTTACTTTAACGTGTTGAAATTGTGTTACAATCCAGCTGACTTTCTCTTTGGCAAACCACAATGCAGTGAAAATCTTAACCTGGCGGTCTAGTGGTTATGGAGGATCCAGGATGTTACAGTGGAGGATATTTGGGTGGTGTGCATACTTGTTATGCACTTTTTAACATTTTTATTAAACCTTTATATTGTCTGCTACTCTTTTTTTGTATGTTTTTGACAGGACCTACAAATGCAAGTCATAGTTTTGAATGTAAACATTTGTACAATCAATAAATCAGTCTTCAACAAAGTGAAATGCAGCAGCAGTCGCAAGCAAATAAGTTACAATGGGGGGTGCAGCTGCACCCTTCTCCACCCCCTATATCCACCACTTGTTGGTAGCAAAGTTCTTGTGTAGTCCAATGCCAGAGATTATACTTTCTCGGAAATCAAAAATATGCTTGTCTTGTCTTCTTTTTTCATGGAAAATAATAATAATAAGAAGAAGAATCGGCATTTATATAGTACTTTTCATACACATTGTAATTAAAAAGTGCTTTACAAGCAATGCTAGACTGGTAGCGAAGTGACTGAAAGTGGAGTGGCAGCCATTTCACACATTAATACCCATACATAGCCTTGGACAATTGCATGAACTGGTTTTATGGGAAGGGGAATGTTGGCCAGGACAATGGGGTCAGGTAGTGATCATGGTGCTGACAGCCCCACATCTTGTATCTGTAACCCCCCCCTACAAATGGGGGTTCCCAAAAAGTCTTCCTTGAGCTTGCCTAAATGATCACTGCCAGGCTGGTGTCCTGCGTTTTAGCAGTTTAAATGTTGTTGCCAGAGAGCGCCTGTATAGCCTCTGTGTACTGTCTCTTTAAGAGCTGCCTCGAGTGCAGTTATAATTAATCTGGGAGGGGTCTGAGTGTTTCTATGCTTGAATCTCACCTGGGCTGCTAGATAATCACTCTGTTCTGCCATCGCTATTAGCCCAGAGGGAGCTCTGTTAGAAGATGTACTTATTTGCTGATCATTTGTCAGGATAGTAATGATATTGCAACTTGTTCTAACCTGCCTTCTTTGCAGCATGGGCAGTTTTATTCATCACCACCATCTTGGTCCTGGACTGCTGAAATGGGCCAATCAGTACCTTTGGGGACTTTAAAATGGAACTTGTTCCCAGGGGTCTTGTGGGAGCAAAATACTGTAGAAATTGTAGGTTTTGCATTTTGGCACCTAAATGAACCTGGAGGGGGAGCCCTTATTGTGACTGACAGACAGATCAACCAACCAAACCTTTTGGATCCTGAGGAAAGTCCAAGACTGCTTGCAGCTACTTTCAGTTCTGAGTTGGGAAGTGAAGGAGTAACAGCTCGTGATAGTCGAGCAGCTGTCCTGCATAGTTTCACGTGGGAGAACTGTGGAAAGACTTAAGTTTTGGCCTGCAAGGCTGCCTGCTTCCCTGAGAGGGAACCTGTGCTTCTATCAGACTGAATCCAAATTTGGAGAGCAAGTTAAGCCACTAAATGGTGACCAGGCTCCAACCTGAAGAAGACCGAAGATTTGCTGAATGCGATCGGCCTGTCAGGATTTACAGCCATCTCTGAACTCCCGGTTTGTGCAGCGACTTTGCAATTGTGACCGGATAGCAACCTGCCTGGAACAATAGAATCTCCTTACATGTAAATATGCTGTGTGCTGCTAGTGGGTCGTGATTTTGTTTCCTCACTGTGTGCTGAACTGTGTTCTGCTTGCTAGAAGCTGCATCCAGCCCTCTCGGACTCACCTCCGGGCTGTCCCACGGCCAGGGCCTTGCCATACCGGCCCAACCAGATTACTCACATCACAGAGAAAGCCATCGATGAGAGATCTACCTGGGGATCAGCACCCTGCTCTATGCTGTGAGCAGGAACGATGCCTCGGTGGCTCGTGTGGGCCCTGCTTCTCCTGGCACTCGAGCTCAACAACCTGCTGTCTCGAATTCATCCTGCCTGTGTCCTGTATTGGGTATTGTGAGTAAACATCAGGGTAGCTCCCTGCACCAACAGCTAAATCTAAAATGTTGTCACCTATTGACTTGTTGTATTTTCCTTCACGAACTGAGCCCTCTGGCTCTGGATTACAAGTAGTGTGTGTTGTGCATGTTGCTTTCTTCCATCACTGGGCCCCAACCAGCTGCAATGCCGGACTACCCTGGACAGCATTCCTGGCTAGCCCACTTCTTCCCCACCTGGGTACCCAGAGTGTGTGACTGTGTAGGGACTCTAAAGTGCATGCATGACTGTTTGATTGATGTAGCCTTTAAGCAAATCGACCTGATTACGCCCCCCCCCGTTCAAGTCCTCTGAATAAATTGGATCTAACTCTTTTTGCATTTAACCTGCCTGGGGTTCCAGTCTGTGGCAAGAGTACTGTACTGTTACTATTTGCTGTACATAACCTTGTTTTACAGGGGGTCTCCAGGGTCTAACTAGAGGAACCAACCCTGGTGGTAAGTGCAAACAGAGAGGGTAATTGTATGGTGAATAAGGGTAAGTGTGAAAGTGATTATTGCATATTGTTCAGGCCACTAGAAGGGAAAGACGGGGGTTACAGTGTCCCGGAGGGCTGTGCCCAGGTTAGCTTGACCACTAACAACCCTGACCTCCAGGTGGAGGCACCAATTTCAGTACCAAGGCCCCTTAACCTGCAGCTAGTGACGCAGGCAGGGGTAGTAGCCCTTGGGATAGTGCCACCTGGAGGTTACATATATCACAGTGATCTGCTCATATTTTTCCCCTTCTGTCTTCTCCTTTCCCTAAATATAACAGTACCTTGCAGGAGTAGCCTTCTCAGTCCCCCTTCTGGTATTCATTCTTCACTCCTCCCCACACCAAAAACTGGTGAGCTCATCACCCTTCTGCATCATGAATGCAAATAGTACAGTCCCTGAGTTTTTGGACGTATCCAAATAAACAAATCTTTCCAGTAAGTCAGGCTGATAGCAGCAGGGAATGGAGGAAAGATGGGATTTTCTATCTCTAAAAGATCTGGACTACCTTTGATTACGCACTATTAAATGACGGGTGTGTGCATCATTATGCATGTCATTTAATAGTGCCTAATCATAGGTGGCTTAGATTTTATATGGGTAGGAAAGCCTATTTTTCACCTTGTGCCCTGCTGCTAGCAGCCTGGCTTATCAGAAGATCACATTTATTATTAATATGTAAAAATAATATGGGGGTCTGTGCTAACCACATTCGTGATTCAGAAGGGTAGTGAGCTCACCAGTTTTTGGTGTGGGGAGCAGGTGAGAAGAGTGAGAGCCAGAGAGGGACTGAAGAGGCCATTCCAGCAGGGTACAGATATATTCAGATTAGAGGAAGACAGGAAGAGGGAAGTTGAGCAGATCATTGTGAGATCTGAGAAGCGGGGCTGCCAGCACCGTAATCACTACCAGACTGTGGATGAGAGCAGCCAGTGATGACAAATACTCAGAATGGCAGTGCTGCACCTAAACTGATACTTGAATTCAATGTAGAAAAATACCCTCTAGTGGAGGGAAGGTGGGTTGACGTTTATTAGGACTGTATCAAGAGAGCTGTATATACTGTGATGCGGACAGCCAGTTCTGAGTGCTGTATCATTTTATTTTAAGTCTACAAATGTACTACTGGTTCTCTCTGCTGAAAAATCTGGTGCTCTTAGAATGACCTCACTCATCATCCCCACCCCCCCAGGTTTCAGCTAAGAGATGAAAGCCATGAGAAAAATGCTGAAAACAGCATATGAGAACACTCACACAGTTTTAGATACTAGGTGTTACATGGAAGGACTTTATCAAGGACCTCCTGTTTTTTCTGAGTTAATTACAGCTGTAGTTGCTAAGATGTAAGATCATATCCATTTTATGACGTTGGAGGGAAACCCCAGCTTTTGACACAGGAGTGCGAAAATCATAAAGATGTTTTCATGTCCTGGAAGGAGGAAACTTATTATGAGATCAACAAAGTGTCATTTGAAGGACATGAGTTATGCTGTGGTTGCAAAATGTAATCCTTTGAAAAGACATCTTGTTTTTTTATTAGATATATTTTTATATATAATTTGACAGAGGAGGAGCTAGACGACCTCACACAAAATGGGTGGCAAATACAGTTTACTTTAAGGAATAATTCTGTTTCACTTAGTCACACTTTTACTTAGACTCTGACAAGGAAAGATTGTGAGCACTTTTAAACAGGTATTTAGAGAGAGGCCCAGATATTCAAACTGCACCATTCTGTGGCGCAAGCCCCTGAGCTGCACAAAATAGTTGCGCTGGGGTGTGGCCAGGGCGATATTCAACAGAGTTGCGCTATGGTGCAACTTCTTTGAATATCGCCCCCTAGCCACACCCACTGTGCATGGCGCAGTGGAACTGCATGAGGGCAAGTGGTCAGAGTGGAGCATTGAGATGCGGTGGCGCAAGTTCCATTGCGCCATGCGCAGCATCTGCGATATTCAAAGGGTGACATGCAAATGGGGCCATAATTTATGCAAGGCGCGGGGGGGCCATTTGCATCTAATTATGGCCCCATTTGCATGCCATTAGCATGCAGGTGCACCGATCCCCAGTGACTTGCACCTGGCACCGTGCCAGGTAGCAGCCATCAGGGACTGATCCCCCCTGCAGAACACTATCCCGTCCCCCCAAACAGCCCGATTGTGGGCATAATGTAAATCTTCCCCCCACCCCTGAGTAGCCCGATCATGGGCATATGGTAAAGATTTCCCCTCCCCGAATAGCACAATGCTGGCATAATATAATGGTTCCTCCCACCCCGAGTAGCCTGATGCTGGTGGCATTCTCACCCCACATCCAGAAACCCTGGTGATCTAGTGGCCCCACCCTCCCGCCCACGGATCACCACCGCCCACTCCCCCGTCAGCCGGCGGGTGGCAGCACCACCTGCCTGCCACCCTGCCGACCGCTGACTGACAGCTTAGTAGGGCTACCGCCCATTGATTCAAACATGAGTCATTGGGCATGCAGCCCCATACTGAACAAGGCAGTCCAGATATGTGAATGAAGAGCTGTCAGTCGGTGGGTGGCTGGGCGTGGAGGCGGGTGGAGAATGCCTCCGCCCGACTGACGGGTGGGGAGCGGGGTGGCGGGCTCTGTGGGTGGAGGGGGGGGGGCCACTAGATCACCAGGGTTTCTGGACGTGAGGGGTGAGGATGCCTCCCATGATAGGGCTATTTGGGGGTGGGGAACCATTATTTTATGCCCATGATCGTGCTATTTGGGGGAACCATTATATTATTCCTGCGATCGTTTATTTGGGGGACCATTATATTATGCCGCGATTGGGCTACCGGGAGGCCATTATATTGGCGCCTGGCATCGGGCTACTGGGGGACCATTATATTATGCCCATGATCGGGCCACTCGAGTGGGGGGACTTCACAGTATGCCCAAGGATCGGGCTGCTGGGAATACTGTGTTGCCCATGATCGGGCTACTGTGGGGGCACTTCAGCCCACGATCGGGGCATGGAGGGGTGCCACCAGGTGTGGCGGGAACAAGTGGAGGGCCATCCACAGGTGGCAGCTGCTGTGTTGTGCCCTGCAATGCAGCAGCTCACCTGTGGGTGGCCCTCAACATGATCCTTTCTTCGGCGTAAAGTTGTGCAGGCTCAGGTGAGGGTGGCCTGCATAACTCCTGTAACCTGGCTGAATATTGGGCTGCAGTAGTTTATGCACGGGCATGCCCACCTGTGCCTGGCATACACATTGATGTGCTCCCGTGCATCGGGATTTGTGCAGGTGCACCTTTCCTTTTAAATATCGCACATGATCGCATCAGTGGGTTGTGCATGGTGCAACACTGTTGCACCATGCGCAACCCTTTTGAATATCTGGGCCTGAGAGTCAAATCTGAGTACTGTAAGTAGGAATTTGCACTGTTTAAACCTTGTTCTTTTAAAAGATTTTTATGTCTTGTGATATAAGAGTTCTGTATTGTATGTTTTACATATGTTTATCTAGTCTAGTAAAATTCTTTTTAGAGCATATTTCGTCTGTCTTTGACTTCTTTTTATTTGTAGGAAAAGTATATATGGTTAAAGCAGACAATAGACATAAGCTTGAATGGTGATACTAAACTGGAAGGAGAACCATTCTAAATCTGAGGTCTTTATTAAAGTTTTTAAGGGTTCATCTCTGTATACCTGGTTAGGTGCCTGTAGGCAAAGACATCTGCCCCCCCGAAGACAGAAATATCTGAACCTGTGCATTGGGTATGCTAGCAAGAGGTTCACAGTTTGAATCCCTCCAAGACTGGAGACCAAAGGTTGATCCAAACTCACAGAACAGACAAAAGGGTTACCTTGTTCTGTTAAACTGTTCTCAAGACTGCGCTTGGAGGTTGGCACTTTGGGAGTAGAGGGCCTGACCTACTGAGTGGAGTTGTGACATATACTGTAGCTCATTCAAGATTTGGAAGGGTGGTAACCAGCCAGCTCGCATTGTGGAGTAGGGCACAGAAAAGTATTGGAGAAGAATTGCCTGGAACTGTCCTGTGGGGTTCTGTAGATCACAGGTAAAGGAGTAGACCAACACTGGAAGCCAGGTGGATTCTCTCAAGGCATTAGTATTCCTATGCTGCTAGTAACATTGTTATCCATAGTAAGTGCAGCCCTTATGAGGGTATAAACAGCAGTTTACCTGGTGTACCCTGAAGTTTATTGCTTTGCCCTCCAGGAAGACCTACTGTAATTGTTTGTTAATGAGGCGAGAAACAAACACAACAGGGGGACTGTACATACTGCCTTCACTGTGCAGAAGGGTGGTGATCCACTCAATGTTTACTATGGGAGCAGAAGTCAAACACTGAGAAAGTGGACTGAATAGTAATTTTACAAGGCATTTTTTAACAGTTCCAGCTGATGAAGCGTATTGGTATAGGTGTGCACAACTCTCTGAGGTACAAGATTACAATGTGAGGTATGTTAATTCTCTTCATGAGATCACAAGCTCATATGCAGCCCCAGGCAGTACTAAGGACAGAGTATAGATGCTGGGGTGTTCAATAGAAGGCGGGCTAGGTGCAGGGGGTTCACGTGGAAAAAGACTACAAGAGAAGCTTATTTTTGTAGATTACCAAGAAAACATGAGCTTTGGAATTGGATCAGACTAGTACTTTGCTACAAATTTCTGGGCATCACATAACCACTAGATCATCAGGTATTTGAAGTGTTGTACTGTACTGTGGTTTGCCAAAGAGAAAGTCAGCTGGATTACAAAACATTTTCATCAAGTTAAAGTAAACAAAATGAACAAAACCATAGCTTAACATGTATACTGATACAAATAATCCACGTGTTATCACATGGTGTTGATCATTCTGGTGAAACAATTCAATACAAAGGGGGAAAGAAGAACTAGTCAGCACTGTAGGTAACCATGTGGGTCTCTGCCTGTGGCTCCAATGATGTTATCATGACTCATCACTTAACACACTTGGCAGACATCTTAGGGAGAAACCAAGGCTGTTTTTTGAAAGTGAAAGGCTGGTGTTTACATTTCTCAAAAGCTATGAAACTGCATTTAAGTTATTTACATAAATGCAGTTTTAACATAAATGTAAATGCAGCCTTTACTTTACCTCACTCTGAAGCCAGATTTTTGGAGTTTGCAGTTTTATAAAACTGCTTGCTTAGGTACCCTTTATGTTCCTCTATTCTGTTCTTAAAAAGACATCTAGTTTTGCCCACATAAAAAGAACAGATGAAAAGATGACAATGAAATGTTTAACCTCTAGAAAAGCCAAGGCCCAGAGGGAGCTGAGATTAATGCAGGGAATTAATGGGGAAGGGGGAAGAAAAACTTTTTCAGATACATCAGAGAGAAAAGGAAGCACAAGGAGACAATAGTGAGCATAAAAAAGGGTGGGGAGTAGACGGAAAAAGGTGAGGAACAGGCAGAAGAACTGAATGAATATGTTTGCTCAGTGTTCACAGAAGAAAAGGGAGGACCGCTATCACCATGGGCTGGGAAGGTGGGGATATTAGAGGAGGAGACAGATGGAAGAACTGAGAGAGGCAGAATCCTAGAGGGACTGAGGACACTGAAGGTAGACAAGGCACCAGGGCCAGATGGTATCCACCCCAGGGTGCTGAGAGAGAGATGGCGGAGGTGTTGGCAGAGCCACTGGTGTATCTGTACAGTACTTCACTTGAGTTGGGATGTGTGCCACTAGACTGGAGGATGGCACATGTAGTGCCATTACACAAGCTTGGACCAAGGGAAGAACCAGGTAATTATTGTCTGGTAAGTCTCAACTCCACAGTGTGCGAACTCATGGAAACGATACTAAAGGAAAGACTGGTGTCGTTCCTGGAGGGCAAAAGCCTCCAGGATGTGAGGCAGCATGGGCTCATTTTGGGGAACTCTTGTCAAACCAAAACTGATACAAAATTATTACTGGATGACAGGTGAGCTAGATAAGGGACATGTGGTGGATGTTCTTTACTTTGGACTTCAGCAAGGTCTTTGACTCAGTGCCTCATGGGTAGCTTGGAGGGAAAGCTAACTGATGTTGGGGTAGGGGCAAAAATGAACTGGATTACAAGCTGGCTGAGTGGGAGGCTGCAGCGTGTGGTGGTGGTGGGAGGGGAGCTCTCCACTTCAAGGCTGGTGATGAGCAGGGTGCCACAGGGCTCTGTGCTGGGACCGGTATTATTTGGGCTCTTCATATCGGATCTTGCACACGGGGTGGTGAGCAAGGTAAGTCTGTTTGCAGATGACACCAAAATGGGAGCAGTGGTGGATGGAGTGGAGGGATGGAAGCAGCTGCAGGGGTACCTAAGCAAGCTAAAGGAGTGGTCAGAGAGGTGGCAGCTGGGGTTCAGTACAAAGAAGTGTAAAGTTGTGCACTTTGGGGCGAAGAACCCAAAGAGAGAATATTGGGTGGGAGGGATTAAGCTGGGGATCACTGAGGAGGAGAAGGACCTAAGGGTAATGGTAACAGGGACCATGAACAACACTGCCCAGTGCAGGAGAGCGGCTGCAAAAGTGAACAAAATGCTGGGGTGCATAGTGAGGGTTTTTTCATCCAGACAAAGAGAGGTGATCTTGCCCTTCTACAGGTCACTGGTAAGGCCGCACTTAGAGTATTGTGTGCAGTTTTGGAGGCCATACCTGAAGCATGATATCAGGCTACTGGTGGGGGTGCAGAGGAGGGCAGCAAAGATTATATGTGGGATGGAAGGGGAGACTTTAAGAGCAGGCTGGGAAACCTGAATATGTACACCCTGGAGGATAGAAGAGACGGGGGGGACATGATAGAGACATTCAAGTATCTGAGGGGCATCAATAAGGATGGGGCAGATGGGGTCTTTAAGCTAAGGAGGGGGAGGGACACCAAAGGGCACGGGCTAAGAATAGATGGGGAAAGACTTAAGAGGGAAATGAGGAGACACTATTTCACAGAGAGGGTGGTAGCAAAATGGAACACACTACCAGAATGGGTGGTATCATGTAAATCTGTGAACAGCTTCAAAAGGGCATGGGACAGGGAATGGAGAGAGTGAGGGTGGGAAAGGTGGGGGGCGGCAGTGGGATGACAAATGGAAGGTGGTGGGGCAGCTGCAAACTAGGGGTGCTAGCTGCACACTCTAGCAGACTTAGATAGATCAGGTGGTCTGTTTCTGCTGGCACATTCACATCTTCATATGTACCCCAGCACATCTTGCCATTGGGGCGGCTATTCTGCTTTTCTATAAACACATCACACCAGAAGAGAGCTGCAGAAAGGAAGGAGTGCACAAAAGCTACATATTTAAATGCAAAAGTGTTAACTTAATGACTCCATTGCATAGACCTTCATTGAGGATATCTCTTTTCATCAGGCCATACCTATGGAACAATAGCTATCTGGCACTAGGACCACATGGAAACTTTTTGCAAGCAGTCCACTAGGGGCCACCCATGACGAGGTCCTACATTGGCTCTTCCTATATAAATGTGGGTGGCCCCTTCCCTCCTCATTTCTTTTCCAGCTGTCAAACATTCTTTTCAGAACTGCCATGAAAATGCAATTGCTAATATCGTTGTTTTTTGTTTTCTCATAGTAGAAGTAATCATTTTTAGAAAGGGATTTCCAGCAGCGTGTATGTTGTCTCCCGACCCATCATGTCACAATCCATGTTTTTTTAGATATTGCAAGTGCAGTGAGAAAATTTATTCAGAAGACTTGTACGATGTCTGTGTGTGTTGTCTCCACCCAGACCTCAACATCAAGGCATGCCCTATTTGTAAGGGCTTTAATACGGCCAACCGGTGACGCAGAAAGGGCATTTTAGAAAAGCACTTGTTGAAACAACACTTAGTCCAAATGGACAAGGAGCTAAAAAACTTGGAGAAGACATAGAAAGAACTACACAGCAGAGGTGATTAATTTAATTTCATTTCGTACTTGCAGGGTTTTTGTAGGTAAATAAGCAGAAGGATTTTGAATTAGGGTTATTTTTTAGTTTGTCATGGTGTGCAGGCGCAGTCGAACTCATTGCTATAAGCTGCTTTATGGGGTGTACCCAATGGAGAGCTTCATTTGTAGGGGCAGGTCAGTGGCAGACGAATTAGTCAGCAGGCTGCCGATGACTCTTGTACAGCTGTTTGGGCTGAGCAGGACAACTTTTCAAAGGATGGAGCCGCACCAATAGTGGTGCAGCTGGGTCCTTTGAAATTGCATTCCTGCGTTGCTTTCCTGGTTGCACATTCACCCTGCTGTAGTTTATGTGCTGAGCTCAGGACTTCCCCACAGTTAAAAATAATAAAACAAACCGGGGTGCCCAGTCCCCCTGTCTGCATACCCCTCCAGTTTGTTTGACAGAGTCCACTCTCTGTTTTCATAATGTTCCCCCAATTAGTTGTGTGCTGTGAGGGGTGCCCAGTCCCATGGCTCTTGTCCCCAATTTCTTGTGTGCACTCCCATGTGGCTACAGTCCCTCCTACAAACACTCAGGTGGCATGCTGGGAGCCCACCCCAGCGTGCCAAATGTCCCTGTAAAAAAGAAAACCTTCCCACAATGTTTTTTTTTTAAACCTGTAAAATAGAAAACGGTCCCTCGTTGAGTCCAGTGGCCCCTTCAACCTGCACCCACCCTCTGTGCACTCATCTCCCCACACACCCCCAACCCATACATACCTCCGGAGCCCAGTGAGACAATCTTCAGTGGACCAGGAACACGTCTGTACTCTTCAAAGCCAACCATGAACTAAAGAAATGCCTGTAAGCTGTATAATAGCATAAATAGGTTTTTTTCAACTTTGATGTATATCTCGGGCATTTCTTGGATTTTTTTAAATCAAATTTGCAACATAAGCATCTTATCTGTGTCAGTCTTCATTATTCATCACCTTTGGGTAGTATGGCCGGAGGTCATGACCCTGCAGGAGCTTTTTTTTTGGGATGGCCAGAGTCGATGCACCATCGGCGCTACTCTCGAGGCTGACACACAGCATGGCTCTCATGGGATGGCTGTTAGGTGTCATCAACCCCACCTTCCCACCAGTTCTTCATCTCCTGCCATAGAGGTCACACCTCATCAGGAGCTGCTGCTGTGCAAGAGGCCTACTTCTTCAGAAAAGCCTTCTTCTCGATGCTGATATCCATCAACGCTGAAATCCATTCTACTCCTGCCGGTTCCGTTATAACTTCCACTCACCACGACTGGTAAGACTGTTCCTTTTCTTTATTTTCTCAGTGACGTCGAGTCTTGTTTAGCTTGTTTTACTGTAGGTCATGTCTTGGTCAGTGGGCAAGAAATCTTTGAAGATGGGACGGTCCCCTATGCGATAGTGCCTGTGCGGCTGTAAATTCTCCATCACCGACCAACAGACCTTTGCCTCGCATGTCTTGGCCCACTTCATGACAGGGATTCATGCGATGCCTGCTTCTCCATGGACCATCGTGTCATCGACCAACACGCGTTGAATGTTGGACGAGCTCCGTCGACTTTCGGGGAACGGGCGTGCTCTCATCAGTTCAAGCCACGGTCTATCAACCTTTCCTCAAGGTCCCCTCCCAGTTCTGTACAGACTGTGGAGGAGGAGGAGGCTTCTGCTCCTGGTAGCCTTGCCATTGCAGAAGCCCCTTCTGCAGTGCAGGAGGCCCAGACCTTTCCCCCCTGGGGAGCGGACAGGAGGCACTGCACTGGCAATCACCCCTTTGGGGGCGAAGGCTCCCCCAGTGTCATTTCCTCAGGCTGGAAAGCCTGGGTTGGCACCATCCTTGACACCATCCATCTATGCTGTCTTGGGCTTCGGTGCCATTCGTGGTGCTGTGGGTTCTGATGGCGCCATGGTCAGTGCAGGTCCGTCGCTCTGCGCCATCTCTGCCTTCGATGCCATTCATGGCGCTGATGGTGCTGACAGCACTGTGGGAGGTTCTACAGCACCATCTTCAGCCACTTCTCTCCTTGGCACTGTCTGCAGTGCCAAGACTGATCATGGGGCTGTGTCTAGCTCTGGTGCCACTTGTAGCGCCGAGCGATGACATGGCACCATGGGGGTGTCGTTGTCCTCAGTGCCGCTAGCTGTGCCAAGGGAGCTGTTGAGGTCATCATTGGTGCTGTCCCTGACCTCAGCGCTGCTTGTGGCCCCACTGGTCGGGACAGTGCCGTGGCAGGCATCAACACCACCACTGCTGCTGCCCTCTGCACCGTATCTTCTTCGGGTAACATTTGCAGTGCGGTTGGAAACGTTGACACCGGCTGTGGTGCAGACACCTCGACTGGCACCCCCTACGGTCAGGATGGCAGTGGGCACCTGCGTACTGTCTGGCATTGTGCTTCAGTCTCTGCCTCCTTGGCGATGGAGTCGGAGTCTGATTTGGACAGGCTGTCTGACTCTTTGGAGTTGGTGGCCCACTTAGACACCTTGGTAGTTTTCTAAACTGACCCAAGCCAGCTCCCCTCTGAGGGTCGAGCAGTTGCTCCTGTGTTCAAGGTCAGGGGTGCTGACCAGCAAGCGGTGGTGCAGGCCACTATTGCTCTGCTGCCTGGGCTTGGAAGGTTTTCTGCCCCCTCAGTCATGGTACCCCCTCAAGTGATGTGCCTGGATCACCCAACTTTAGGGCTGATGGGAGCACCCACAGGAGGGGAGGATGCTACTCCCTGAGTGGTCCCTTTGGGGGCTGACCAGGAGTGTCAGCTGCCTAGGCTGGTCTCTGTGAGGAGGAAGGCTCTTTCAAACTCCGAGGGGTCGGGGTTCGATGTGACACCCCTTTTCTGGGACCCACCCAGGTCTGGGAAGGAGTCGTAGTGCTGACTTTCATCCTTCTCTCTCGGAATCTTTGAGAAGGCCCTGGTCTTTGGAGGGTAGAGACCATCCTTTTGGAATTCCACAGTCCTGGTCACCTCATGGGGGGGAATCTTCAGGGCACAGCCTAGGCAGTTCCAGTATGGTTGATCAGCTGTCAGCTTTACAATCTTCTGGACCCCTTCTACCTTTCGGGCCCCTAGTGCGCCTTCTTGTCTGGACAGAGGACAGTTGCCTTCTGCTGTTGGCCTCATCCCCACTCCTCTGTCACCTTCTCCTACTCACCCAGGCATTCTTGGCCCTAGTGGACCTCTGTCCTGGGAGAAATTCAGGGATGTGGCTGCCCATTTCCCTTTATGTAACCCCCCTGTAACCCGGGGTTACTAGAATCCAAGTAAGACCTAGTGGTAGGCAGGGAAGGCAGCTTGTGAAACTCCAGTTAAATGGATTTTACACTGTCTCACTCTGTTCTCAGTCTCAGCTGAGAGTGAGGGATGACATCATTTTAGAACTGTCGCACCTGCATAAGTCACACTGGAATGTTGCAGTTGGAGGTTAGAGCAGAACGCTGGGGAATTTGAAGCCAGTCTTTGTGCAGTCTTAGAGAGAGAGACTGTAGTGCAACAGAGTGTGTGCAGGCTGTCAGAGCTTTAAGCTCTGTTTAAGAGCTACTTTTGGTAAGGTGTGTGTTTCCACCTGAAGAGGAATACAGGAACTGGTAATTGAAATGGTGGAGACCACTTTCAATGGTTCAGTATCCCAGAGGGGATGGGGGGATGGTGTTTGCCTGTTTTCCAGGGGCAACCCCCCCCTGGGTATGGCTAAGGGAAAGAAGCTGCCTGTTCAAGTTGTGCTCAGGCACCAGAAGCTCTGAGAGGAAGATTCCTTGTGGAGGAAATGCCTGTGGGGCACCTGCAACCAAAGGGTGAGTTTGCTCTGAAAAGGGCCAAGTGTTTTCACCTGAACAGAAGGAAACTAAAGGGACTGTTACTGTGGGGTCAGGAAAAGACAGCCAAGTGCAATTGGAAGATGTGGGGATTGGACTGCTTAACTCAGTGGAGTGTCTAGAGTAATGGACAATGCCACTTATAAGTATGTTCAAGGCCAGCACAAAATGGAAAGAAAGAAAGTGGGGATTGGACTGCTTAACTTTATGGGGGGTCTAGAGTAATGGACAAAGCCAAGTATAAGTATGTTCAAGTCCAGTACAAATGGGAAGCAATGCAAGTAGACGGAATGTGAAATACATTAAGCAAGAATCTACACAGCAAAGTGCTAAAGAATGAGGTGTTTACTGTCCAGAGAAATGGCTGGGTATGAATTGTGGGAGCAAGAGGTGGGAGACCCCCCCATCAGTAGTAACCAAATTCACCTCTACAGATTTGCTCTGAGACACCTTTTGCTTTCCCTCAGGTACTTGGCCAGTGCCTGAGGAAAGCACTCCAACGTGGGATTGAAAGAAAGATTCCCTAATGGAGCCGTGGTGCTCTTAGGTGGTTTAGGGAGCCACCAGAAAATGTTTCCATGAAATACGGAAGGTGTCCAAGTGGCTGGCAAGGGAGCCGAGCCAGTGAAGACCCAGAACAGTGTACAAGTTCAGGTTGTGTAACCCAAAGCAGCGTATAAGTCTGGGCTGTGTGCCCAGTGTGTGGTAGAGCCTGAGAGCTAAAGTGATGAGGATGTGTTCTGGTCTCTTTTAATCTGCATTGCCAGGAGTGTAGCCCCGTGGGGGTCCATCCATGCTTTGTTTATTCTGTTTGGATGTGAATAAAAGCCACACTTTAGAATCCCACTTCTGGTATTCGGCATTACAGTTATTGCTTCCTGTGTTTGGAGTTACTTGAGTGCCCCTGTGCAGAGTAGCCAAACCTAGCCTTTGTGCCGAGTGATATATTCCTCCCTGAATCCAGCCCACCTGGTATTGCTGTCAGATACAAATGGCATACTGGGCTGGGGTTACATTTATATGTTAGGACCATGGACAGGCAGGTGTTCCAACCTCCCCCTGAGCAACCAGTCACTGAATCTCTGAGGTCCTTCGCTACCTCATCCTTCTGTTCAGGAGGAGAGGAGCCCTCTGTCCACATCTCCCCTGCTGCTAATCTCACAGAGTATCAGCGTTTCCTCATGAGGATGTTGGAGGACCTGCATGTCACCCCACCTTCTCAGCACAATGCAGAGCACTCAACACGCTCCTTTCTATGCAATTTCAGTGTGGACACCCTTGTGGTGCCCCCCTGGCCTGCTCCCTTTCAGGAGACAACATTGCATTTTTGGCAGAGACCCTTTTCCAGAGTCCCAGCCCCTAGGGATCTCCGCCAGAGGTATTATACCACCCAGGAGTCTCCAGGTAGTTTGCCTCATCCTCAGTCAGGACTGATGCAGCTGGACACTTTCAGTGGGCTTCTCGCCTTTCACCATGACCGGCCCCCAGATGCAGATTCCATGGATTTTGACTTCTGGGGGAGGAGGACTTTCTACTTGGCACGGTTGCTTCTGTCAATTTCAGCACATCAGATCCACTATGCTACCTATGATAGGTTCCTGTGGTTCAGGCTGGGTCAACTCCTAGCCTCTATGCCTGATTCGGAGGTAACCAGACAAGCCATTGCACTTTCTGCACATGGCCTGGAGCTAGCAAGGCACCAAGCAAGGGCATCTTACAACACCAGTGAGGTAGCTTCCAGGGTTTTAGGGACAGCGATCTGCACTAGGCACATGGCATGGCTATGTCTATCCTGGTTGTCATCCTTGGGCTGGCATAGGGTGATTTCCTCCGCAAACCAGAGAACCCATCTTTTCTCCCATAGGGTGAGGCGGCGTCTGTCGAGGAAACCTCCTGCCCCCTCCGGCGGTTCCCCGTCTCACTCTTCCCAGTCTCGGGCATCTCCAGACCCATGAGGGTTCTCTCTCCCCTGGTGTGTCACCCACTGAGAGATAAGGGACTTAGTCCTTTAGGGTCCAGAGCCCTCTTCGGGGGGCTCAGTATTCACCTGAAGGTGATGAATGGTGAAGATTGACACAGATAAGATATGAAAATTACATACCTACCATAATTCCTGATCTTTCTATGTATCTTCACCATTCATCACAATCCCACTGTCCATCCCCTGGGGCCTCTGTCTCTGGTTCCCCCTCCCTCTGTGTGCCCTCATTGTTTTTTCTCTCCCCTTCCTTTCTGCTGGTCAGGAGCAAGGTGACCTTGGGCACACAGGGACATTTTTACATTCTGTCAGGGGGGAGAGAAATTGGGGAGGAGGGCTTCTTTCCTTAGTGCCTCAGCTCCACCCCGTGGGGTGGGAATTGGTGGTTGCCCTTTCGACTTTTCTCTCTTTCTCTTTTTCTCTCTCTCTCTCTCTCTCTCACTCCCTTTCCGTTATTCTCCCTCATTCTTGTCCTTAGGGAATTAACCCTCAAATTAATTTAAGAAACTTGTTTCTCACCTCCAAATTTGGTTTCGGGGGGGTACAATCATGTATCTTGTCTTTCTTCCAGAATAACCCCTTCTGCTTATGTTGGAGTTATTGCCAGTGATTCTGTGCCTTGAATTCTGGCAATGTAGCCTTCTGACTACTCCTTCGCAGTTCCTATACAATCTGAAGACAGGTCAAGGGTTCGCGGTATGTTTCTCCCCCACTCCTTACTTCTAACTCTTCCCTCCCTCCCTCTTTTTCTACTTCTAGAGATTGGGGCCCCTTCCCAATCCCCTTAGATTTCCTCTCTTTTTCTGTCCTCTCGGTTGTTTATTTCTCCTTTTAGTTTGTATATCTTTTCCTTTATCTGTCCCTTGGACTTCCTTGTCCTTCCCTCCCAACCTTTTCTTACTCTACGGTGACTCAGAACTAGCTGGAGGGCAAGGTTGACAACACCTAACGGCCAACCCGTGAACATCATGCAGTGTGTTGGCCTTGAGAGCGGCGCCGATGGTGTGTTGACTCTGCCCATCAGAAAAAAAAATGCTCCCATGGGGTCATGACCTCCTTTCACACTACCCAAAGCTGATGAATGGTGAAGATGCACAGAAAGATCAAGAATTATGGTAGGTATGTAATTTTCATTTTTTGAGTGCCCACCTCATGAACAGTGGCACTGTTGTTTCATTAATCAGTCCTGGAAGGTGATGTCACTGTCACTGTCACTGCACAAAATCACCTTTTGGGACCGATTAACAAAACAACAGTGCCACTGTTCATAAGATGGGTTCCCAAAAAGCTTATGTTGCAAATTTGGTGAAAAATATCAAAAAAATGACTGTTTTACGAGCATGCAATGAGCAGTTTCCATGCATGCTCGTAACTTAACGAATCTGTAATATTTTCACTCCAGATTTTCAACATTGGTATTTTTTTACACCTCCTCATGAACAATATAGCTGTCGTCTTTCACATCCTGACCGAAATGTGTTTTTTGCACTTCTGGTGCAGAATAGTGCAGTCACTGTGGGAAATCAGTGTTCGGACAGATTAAGAAAATCACAGTGATACATTTCATAAGTGGAGGTCTCAAAATACCTATGTTGAAAATTTGGTGACAAAAGTCCATATAACGACTGTGTTATGAGCATGCGTTGCGCAGATTCCACACATACATAACTTTGTGAATTTGTTATATTTTCACTCCAGATTTTGAACATTGGCATTTTTTTACACCTCCATATGAGAAGTACAGCTGTCATTTTTCACATCCTGGCTGAAATGTGTTTTTGCACTTCTGGCGCATAACAGTGCGGTCACTGTGGGAATTCAGTGTTCAGAACAGATTAAGGAAATCAGAGTGACACTGTTCATCAGTGGAGGTCCCAAAATGCCTATGTTGAAAATTTGGTGATAAAAGTCAATAAAATTACTATTTTTGAGCATGCATTGTGCAGTTTTCATGCACACTTGTAATGTCGAGGATTTGTAATATTTTCATTCAAGAGTTTCAACATTGTCAGTTTTGTACACCTCCTTATGAATAATACAGCTGTCATTGTTCACATCCTGCTGGAAATATGTTGGCACACATCTGGTGCACAGTGGCGTGGTCGCTGTGGGAAATCAACGTTCAGGACAGATTAAGAAAATTATAGTGACAGTGTTCATGAGTAGAGGTCAAAAAAATGCATATGTTGACATTTTGGTGAAATTATTCCACTAAATGACTGTTATGAGCGTGCATTGTGCGGTTTTCACATATGCTTGTACATTCGAGCATTTTTTATATTTTCATTCCAGATGTTCAACACTGCCTTCTCTTCACACCTCCCTTTGAATGATACAGCTGTAATATTTCACATCCTGCCCGAACTGTGTTTTCGCACATCTGGTGCAGAATGGCATGGTTGCTATTGGAAATCAGTGTTTTGAACAGATTAACAAAATCACAGTATCAGTATTCATGAGCAGAGGTCCCAAATGCTTTCATGAGGTGGGGGTCACAAAAGGCCATGTTGAAAATTTGTAGCGCAATTACCAACAAATGCCTGGGGTTTTAGGGTTTCTAACCATAACTCACCCCCCAACCCATGGTGGGGCACCAGTGCCCTTATCTTATCTGAACCGCAGACACATTGTCACTCTTCAAAGCCAGATCACAAATTGAGGAAACAGGTATGCACTTCACTGTATTTCAACAGGAATGAGAACTTGGTGGCATTACTTGTTCTTTCTGCTGGGGAACTGTACTCCTGCTAATCAGTGCACACCAACATCAATTCCAAATGATGAACTTTGGCATTGCAACTGCTTGTTGTGTTCTGTTTTTGTTACTGTTCTGTAATTCTCAGTAGCCAGTAAAGGGAACTGCTGTAGTTAGCAGACCATTTGGCAGTATCTTGTTGCTGGGCAGGACAGCTACAACCTGTGAATCAGGTGTGTGTTTGGAAGAGGGGCTGAATCAGACTTGCAGGAGAAGAAGAGCTTAAAAGGGGAACTTGGTTGTGGGTCCAGTTAAGTGCTGAAAACTACACAACATATATGATTTATTTTATTCTACAGATTAAAATTGTTTTTTGCAGGGTATATTTTCTGTTAAATTGTCATGCAGGCTGTCTTGCTGAAAGGAAGAAAAGCACTCACTGGGGTGGTAGGTCAAGCTGTAGTTGATTGTTTCTGGAGGGCACAGACTTCATCCCACCCACCCTGCCCTCACCCACCCACCCCAGGTGCATCAATTCCTTTATACCAGGGCTTCTCATCAATTCCCCAAAGGGCAAGGACATACACCTGTCACATATGTAACTGTCTGGCATGCTGCGTAAGGAGTAAACAGATGCACATGCTTGCACACACTAACAAGAAAAGGGAAAAAAATAAACAGGAAGGGAGAGAGACATGTGTAGAGTGATACAATGCACTGGCTGTGGGGAGGAGGTCTTCTGGGAGATGTTCTGGAGGCTGCGATACTGTCCTGTTTGCGGGCACTTCTCTGGTCTGAGGGAGGAAGTTGCCATCTCCAGGCTGACCTGGCGAGGATTCAGGAAGCCTCTTTCCCCACCAGGGACCACCAGGACCACTGCCTCAGAGGTTGTCAAGAAGGAGGAGAAGTTGGACTACCGTGGGCTCAGGGAGGGTGACGGTGGTGGAACAGAGGCACATCCCTCCATTTGTACCTCTCCACAATTCATACGCCATTCTGGCAGAGCTTGGTTCCTCTATGGAGACACCCACAGTGGAGACCAAAGAGGATGCTGGGAACCTCCACAAAGGAGACCCACAGGAGAAGGAAACTGCTCCCGGTGGGGGATTAAATCATTAGGGGGGTAGAACTAGGGGGGGAGAGGGAGTTAAGGTGCTGGCACCATGGCTTGGAGGGACAGAAAGTGAATCCTCAGGATTGCAGGAGGAGCTGCATGGGAGAGGGAGATGGACATCATTGTTCACCTAATGACAAATGACCTGGCTAATAATGGGATCAGAGCAGTGCAGGAGGAGTTGATGGAGTTGGGGAGGGGTCTTAGAAAAGTAGCATGCACAATAACCTTCTCGGAGGTGCTGCCTGTCAATGGCTTGACTGAGGCTAGGGTGCTCCGCACCATTGGATTGAATAAATGGTAGAAAAACTGGTGCAGAGCTCAGGGTTTGGCTTCACTGGGGACTGGAGGACCACCTTGAGGGATACAGACCTATACTGGCACAATGGTCTGTATCTGTCCAGAAGGGGAACCAGAATCTAAGGTGATATGTTTAAATGTTTCATTGGCAAGCATCTAAACTAGCCAAGGGGAAGGCACTGAAAAGAAGCATGGAAATCCCAGCCCCCCCCACAAAACAAAGTAGTTAGTGAGGAAAACACCAAGGTAGAGAAGTTGATAGGGAACAGGACAGGGATAAATGGGGGAAAAGACAAAGGCAGTAAGGACAGGAATGGGACTAAAAGGGGTAAGGTCATCAAAAAATGGAGGGAGATGAGTACCGAAGTCCATAGTCTAGGTAACAAGCTCTCTGAACTAGTGACCTTGATGGAAGAGGGATGTCTGGATTTCATGGCAGTCACAGAAACATGATCAACTGCAGTTTTTTTCTGTAATTCCTTATGTTTATGTGTGGTAGGGGTGGGATGTATTGCCTTGATGTCTTGGCAGTGACATACAGATGGAACTGTATGATTATTTGGTGGGCCAGTGTTTAGGGTTGCATCTTTGGATGAGGCAAAAACTGGATCCTAAGTTCCGCACCTAGCCCCACCCCTTTTCATGACTCATCATGTATTGCTGCTCCTTGCATGTCATTTGTTATAGCAAGTAAAGACAAGGCTTAAAGCAACAGTTCAACACAAATGTTAAGATACTGTACTGTACCTGTTAAAGTTACTTTCCTAGGTTCTTCCTAGTTATTTATTTACTTATGTACTTATTTATTGACATTGGTTTAACATATAAACATACAGAGATAAAAGAAATCTCATTTACAGATATGATCTGGGGGAGACAAGGGAAACACTGTAAATAGCATACAACAGTATGCATGGTATATAATAATACATAATAAAGAAATTGTTTCCTCTAATGTGTACTTTATATCTTTTTCTGGCTCCATTTCCTGTTCATGTCCACAGTACTATTTCAAAGCCAAAGAAGTGATCATACTTTTTTCTTGAGGGGAAAAAAATTATTTAAAACATTTAAAAATGCCTAAATTCTGTTAGAGATGAAAATGCCCATAGTCTGGGCAACAAGCTAGCTGAGCTGGTGGCCTTGATGGAAAAGGGATGCCTGGATATCGTAGCAGTCACAGAAACATGGTACACAGAGAACCATGACTGGGATGTCAACATACCAGGGTACCCAATCTACAGGGGGGACTGGGAGGTTAAAAGAGGAGGAGGAGGAGGAGGAGGAGTAGCTCTGTACATAAGGGAATGGATCAAAACAATGAAACTAAGTGGTAAACAGGGAGGAGAGGAGGCACTGTGGAACACCCTGGAGACAGGAAATGGCACCACAATCCCATGGTGATAGTATACAGACCCCCATCTCAGGGAGGAAATGGATGAGGAAATGATAGCAGTCATCTTTACAACGGCAGAAAAGGGGTGATATTGTTGATGGGGGACCTAAATATGCCAGATGTTAACTGGAGAATTTTTGCTGCAACCACATCCAAGAGGAGGCTCATTCTCAATGCCTTACAGGGAACATGCCTCAGACAGCTAGTGCTGGAACCCACTCAATAGGGAGCAATTTTAGACCTAGTTCTCAAATGGGGATGGAGAGAGTATCTCAGATTTAGAAGTGGTTGCCATCTGGGAACGAGCGACCACCAGACAATGTGATTCACTATAAACACAGTCTTAGAGTCAAACCATACAAAAGCAAGTATACTGGACTTTAGGAGGGCTGAATTTGTAAAAATGGGAAGGTGCTTCAGAAAAGCACTAACAAACGGGCAAGAAGGAGGGTGGAGAAACAATTAAGCAAAATCAAAACTGCCATCACAGAGGCAATAAGTGTTTGTGTGAAGCAAAAAAAAAAATGAAGGAAAAAAACACTATGGTTCTCAAAAAAGGTGGTGAGGAAGGTTAGGGAGAAAAATATAGCATTCAGGAAGTATAAGGAAACAGAAGAAGCAGGACAGACAACTGTACCAGTTAAAGCAGAAGGAAGTGGGGAAGGCAGTCAGGATAGTAAAAGCCAAAACCGAGGAAAAGATACCCAACTCAGTTAAGAAGAGGGATAAAACCTTTTACAGGTACATTAGGGAGTGAAGAAAGACCAAGGGAGGGATAGTGAGGCTTAATAAAGGGGATGAGAGGTAGGCAGAGAGTGACAGTGAAAAAGCAGGGATACTAAATGAATACTTCTGTTAAGTATTCACAAGAGAATAGAAGGGGAAATACCTAATCCAATCAATAGAAGCACTCTGGATGGAGGGGGTGTCGATACCAGTTCTTTCACAAAAGAAAGGATTCTGAATGAGCTCCTAAAACTGAAGGTGGACAAAGCAATGATTAACCCCCAAATTCTAAAAGAACTAAGGTGAGAACTAGTGACACCACTGACTACCCTGTTTTACAAATCATGGGAGGATGGTATGGTAGCTAAGGACTGAAGGAGGACAGATGTGATTTTCCTTCACAAAAGTGGGAGTAAGGTAGAGGCAGGAAACTACAGACCTGTTAGCTTGATCTCAATGGTAGGGAAATGATGGAATCACTTCTGAAAGAAAGAATTGTTGTACCTAGAGGCCAGCAGGGCACAGGACCAAAGACAGCATGGATTTGCAGCAGGAAGGTCATGTCAGACAAATCTAATTGATTTCTTTGACTGGGTGACCAAAGTAGCAGACTAGGGAGATGCTGTGGATATGACCTACCTAGATTTTAGCAAGGCATTTGACACAGTCCCACACAAAAGATTAATAAACAAGTTAGCTAGCCTGGGAGTGGATCCTAGGGTGGTAGCCTGGGTAAAAAATTGGCTGCACAACAGGAAGCTGAGGGTAATAGTAAATGGAATGAACCCTGAAGAAAGGAGGGGTACTAGTGGGGTACCAGAGGGTTCAGTACTGGGACCAGTCCTCTTTATGTCTTTATAAGAGACAATGCAGAGGGTCTAGAAAGAAAAGTATGCCTCTTTGCAGACAACACAAAGATCTGCAACAGAGTTGATACACAAGGCAGGGTGGAAAGCATGAGAAGGGATTTGGCAAGATTGGAAGAATGGTCAAAAGTATGGCAAATTAGATTCAGTGCAAAGAAGTGCAAAGTAATGCACCTGGGAAACAACAACCCAGGAGAAGAGTACACAATATGGGGGAGGTACTAACAACAACAAAAATGGAAAGGGACCTGGGTAGTCATATCAGATGACCTTAAGGTAGGCAAGTAATGTGAAAAGGCAGTAAGGAATGCTGGGGGGGATACTGGGATGCATAGGGAGAGGAATCACCAGTAGAAAACAGGAAGTTGTTATCCCTCTGTACAAACAGTTGGTGAGACCCCATCTGGAGTACTATGTGCAGTTCTGGAGACCCCATCTCTGCAAGAATATAGACAGGATGGAGGCAGTCCAGAGGAGGGCAACTAAAATGGTGCAGGGTCTGCAGCAGAAGCCATATGACAAGAGACTAAGAGAGCTTAATATGTATACCCTTGAGGAAAGGAGGGAGGGAGGGATGATAAAAATGTTCAAGTACCTCAAGGGAATCAACAAAGTCCAGAAGGTGGTAGCATCTTTCAGAAAAAGAGATGTGCAAGAACAAGGGGGCATAATTTAAAGATGGGGGGGACTGCTCAGGGGCAACATGAAGAAATATGTTTTCACACAGAGAGTGGTGGATACATAGAACTGCCTTCCTGAGGAGGTTGTGGGGTCAAACTCAGTGGGGGAATTCAAGATGCAGGGGACAGCCATAAATCAGTTATAGTGGGCGGTAGGAGGAAGTAGGCTGTTGGTTAACTAGAATCTGCAGCTTATCCAATAGGTAGGGAAAGGAGCAGACTGGGTGGGCCAAGCGGTTCTTATCTGTCATCAAAGTCTGTGTTTCTATGTTTCATAGCAGTGAGATGATTCCACTGCAGATGCCAGTCGTAGGATGCATTGGTTCCGTGAGCACAAAGTGCGTTACTACAAGGACATCCTTGCCAAGACCTGAGAGGATGGGAAACAATTCTGGGAAAACCTCTCAGAAATCACTGGGAAAGCATCCAAACAAGCTCCAACTATGTTAAATGTTGATGGGTCTATCACCCATGACCCTGTGTTAATTGCCAACACATTTAATTCATCCTTCACAGACCTTAGCCAAACTCTGTCCCAAAATTTCTTTGAACCGGCCAGCACAGCTCCTACATCCACCAAATCAGAAGAGGCCTTTACCCACCCATGTTTCTACTTCAACGCTATCTCAGAAAGGGAGACCAAGACATACCTACATAAAGTAGGAGGCTCCCTCAACCTAAGACTTTTTACCCTAACTCTAGATGAAGTCCTATCTCCCCTCACCAAGCTTCTCAATCGCTCCCTCATACTTTCACAATTCCCCCAGATCTGGAAATCCACTTTGGTTACATCAGTTGTTAAGAGTGGGGACAGTTTACAACCTGGGGATTATAGGAAAATATCTATTCTTCCCCCATTGTCCAAAGAACTTGAAACGATTGTTACTAAAATACAACCTACAATGTGTCCAACAACATGGTTTCCAAAAAGGGCCCAGCACATCTACGGCCCTACTGGAATTCACTGATTTCATTCACCATACTCTTGATTGTCAACTTGATGGTGCAACCTTCATTGACCTGTCTGAAGTGGAACAGAGGCACACTCAGTCAGTTGTTCCACTCCACAATCCATACACCATTCTGGGGGAGCATAGCTCCCCTATGGATGCACCCGCAGAGGAGACTAAGGAGGCTGAGAACAACTGTCACAAGGGAGGCCCACAGGAAGGAGGCAGAGGACACCACAAGGAAAGGAAGCAGCTCCTGCTGGGGGACTCAATTATTAGGGGGATTGAACTGGGGAGCAGGAAAACTGAAGTAAGAGTGCCTGCCTGGTGCCACGGCTTGAGGGACAGGAAGCGCACCCTCAGGATCATGAGAACAGCTGCATGGGAGTCTGAGCTGGATGTCATTGTCCACCTAGGGACAAATGACTTGGCTCATCATGAGATCAGAGCAGTGCAGAAGGACTTTGTAGAATTGGGGAGGGGCCTAAGACAAGTAGCACACACAGTATCCTTCTCAGAGGTGCTGTCTGTCAATGGCATGAGTGAGGCGAGGGTACTTTGCACCATGCAGTTTAATGAATGGTTGAAAAAATTGTGTGGAGCACAGGGGTTTGGCTTCATTGGGGACTGGGGTTTCACCTGGAGGGACACCAGCCTATACTGGCAGGATGGTCTGCATCTGTCCAGGAAGGGAACAACTGTTTAAAGCAATCGTTTTAAATGCTTCATTGGCAAGCATTTAAACTAGTCAAGGGGGGAGGCACTGATAAGCAGCAGGAAAATCCCAGCCTCTCCCTACAAAACAGGGTACTAAATGAGAAAAAGACCGAGGTAGAAAGGTCAGTGGGGGATGCTGCAACAGAAGATAAAGCCATCAAAAATGGAAAGCAATGAGTACCAATGCCCGTAATCTGAGTAACAAGCTTCCTGAATTAGTGGCCTTGATGGAGGAGGACATCTGGATATTGTGGCAGTCACAGAAACATGGTACACACAAAACCATGACTGGGACGTAAACATACCAGGATACACTATTTACAGGAGGGACAGAGAGGGTAAAAGAGGAGGAGGAGTAGCTCTTTACATAAGGGAAGGAATCAAAGCAACAGAACAAAAGGGTAAACAGGGAGGAGAAGAAGCACTGTGGGTAAATTTGAAGACCGGCAATGGCACCACAATCCACACAGGGGTTGTATACAGACTTCCTTCTCAGGGGGAGGAAATGGACTAGGAAATGATAGAAAGTATACTTAGAATGGCAGATAAAGGGGAGATATTGCTGATGGGTGATCTGAATATGCCAGATGTTAACTGGAGTGCAGTTGCAGCAGCCACTTCGAAGAGTGGGGTTATTCTAAATGCCCTACAGGGACATGCCTTAGACAACTAGTATTGGAGCCCACTCAAGAGGAGCAATCTTAGACCTGGTTCTCTCAAATGGAGATGAAGAGAGGATCACAGATGTAAAGTGGGTAGCCATCTGGGAACTAGCGACCATCAAACAGTATGGTTCACAATAAACACAGCAATAGAGTCAAGCTATACAAAGGCAAAAGTATTGGACTTTAGGAGGGCTGACTTTTACAAAATGGGTGAGTGCCTAAGGAATGCACTAGCAAATGGGCAGGATGGAGGGGTGGAAGAACAAAGAGGAATAATAAAAACTGCCATCACAGAGGTAACAAGCCTTTGTGTGAAGCAAATAAAACAAAACGATGTAAGAGACCACTATGGTTCTCAAAGGAAGTGGCAATGAAGGTTCAAGAGAAAAAGAAAGCATTCAGGAAGTGCAAGGAACCACAGAAGGAGCAGGACAGAGAACTGTATCAGTTAAAGCAAAAGGAAGCTGGGAAGGCAGTCAGAACAGCAAAGGCCCAAACCGAGGAAAAGATAGCCAACTCAGTTAAGACGGGGGATAAAACCTTTTATAGGTACATCAGGGAGCGAAAGAAAGACCAAGGGTGGGATAGTGAGGCTTAATAAAGGGAGAGGAGGGTGGGCAGAGGGTGACTGTGAAAAGGCAGAGATACTAAACAAATATTTTTGCTCAGTATTTACAAAGGAAGAGGGGGAGGTACCTAAACCAAACAGTAGAAACACTCTGGATACAGAAGTTGATACCAGCCCATTTACAGAAGAAAGGGTTCTTCTTAAAACTGAAGGTGGACAAAGCAATGGAGCCTGATGGGATTCATCACAGAATTCTAAAAGAACTAAGGGTAGAACTAGTGACACTACTGAATACCCTCTTTAACAAATAATGGGAGGATGAGGTGGTATCCAAGGACTGGAGGAGGGCAGATGTGATTCCCCTTCACAAAAGTGGGAGCAAGGCAGAAGCAGGAAACTACAGACCTGTTAATTTAACCTCAGTGGTAAGGAAAATGATGGAATCACTTCTGAAGGATAGAATTGTTGAGTATCTAGAAGCCAGAGGGGCACAGGACCCAAGGCAGCATGGATTCACAGCGGGAAGATCATGCCAGACAAATCTGATAGATTTCTTTGACTGGGTGACCAAAGTAGTAGATCAGGGAGGGGCTATGGACATGGCCTACCTAGACTTTATCAAGACATTTGACACAGTCACACACAAAAGATTAACATACAAGTTAGCCAGCCTGGGAGTGGGTCACAAGATGACAGCCTGGGTAAAGAATTGGCTGGAGAATAGGACACGGAGAGTAATAGTAAATGGAGTCAACTCTGAAGAAAGGGGGGTTACTAGTGGGGTACTGCAGGGTTCAGTATTAGGACCGGTCCTCTTCAATGTCTTTATAAGTGACATTGCAGAGGGACTGGAAGGAAAAGTATGTCTCTTTGCAGATGACACAAAGATCTGCAACAGAGTCGATGCACAAGGTGGGGTGGAAAGGATGAGAAGGGACTTGGCAAGGTTAGAGGAATGGTCAAATGTATGGCAGCTTAAATTCAATTCTAAGAAGTGCAAGATAATGCACCTGGGAAACAAAAACCCAAGGGAAGAGTACACAATGGGGGTGAGATACTAACAACAGCAAAAATGGAAAGGGGCCTGGGGGTAGTCATATCAGATGACCTAAAGGTGGGCAAGCAATGTGAGAGGGCAGCAAGGAGGGCTGGGGGGATACTGGGATGCATAGGAAGAGGCATCACCAGTAGAAAACAGGACGTTATTATCCCTCTGTACAGACAGCTGGTGAGACCCCATCTGGAGTACTGCATGCAGTTCTGGAGACCCAACCTCCACAAAGACATAGACAGGATGGAAGCTGTCCAGAGGAGGGAAACTAAAATAGTGCAGGGTCTGCACCGGAAGACATATGAAGAGAGACTTAAGGAGCTTAATATGTATAGCCTTGAGGAAAGGAGGGAGAGGGGGGACATGATAGAAACTTTCAAGTACCTCAAGGAATCAATAAAGTCCAAGAGGGTAGCATCTTTCAAAAAAAGAGATGTGCAAGAACAAGAGGGCACAATTTGAAGATGGGGGAGGGGGTGCTCAGAGGTAATTTAAGGAAGTATTTTTCACAGAGAGGGTTGTGGATGCATGGAACGGCCTTCTGGAGGAGGTTGTGGAGTCAAAAACAGGGTAGAATTCAGTATGCATGGGACAGACATAAGGCAATTCTAGCAAGGGGTAAGAGGGTAAGCTGTTGGTAACTAGGATCTGCAGCTTATCCATTAGGTAGGGAAATGGGCAGACTGGATGGGTCAAGCGGTCCTTATCTGCCGTCAAATTCTATGTTTCTATGTAAAGTATTTGACACGGTCAATCACCATTTGCTGACACATCAACTTGCTGGGTTTGGTGTCTCTTCAGAAGCCCTAAAGTGGTTCACCGACTGTCTAGCAAACCGCACACAGCAGATGAGAATAGGGTCTGCTCTTTCTGCTAAAATGCCTATCTGCTCTGGTGTTTTTCAAGGATTGATACTGGGGCCCCTTCTATTTAGCACCTTCCTCAATAATCTTCTGGCATCCTGTTCCAAACCAGTACTCCTCTACGTGGATGATACGGTCATTTTCTCAAAGGCTGCTGACCCTACCCTCCTTCAGAAAAGTTTTACTGAAGCTGAGTCCTGGTTCATCTCTCATAAGTTGGTGCTTAATTGCAAAAAAAAAAAAAACAAAGGTCATGCTCTTCCATGGTACCCACAGCAAGCACAAATCAAAACAATTGGTGATTAAAAACAGTGCAGGTGTTGTCCTTGACCAGACTCAATCTTTTAAATACCTAGGAGTTGCTCTGGATAGTATGCTGTCCTACTCCAACCATGTTGAGAATGTTGCCAATGTAGTTAACATTTGCCTAGGCCTTCTACACAGGTATAAACACTGCCTTACTGCCAAAGCCCTCAGATTGGCTATCCAAAGTTTAATTGTTTCTATTATTGACTATGATTTGGTCATTTATGGTTCTGCCACAGACACAACCCTACATCGGCTCACCACAGCTCTGTATAAGGCATGCCATCTACTAACCAGTGCAGTATTTTTTTTTTGCAGTGTCAGTGGCTCAGTAGGTAGCACACTCGCCTCTGAGGCTGGGAGATCAGAGGGCTGTGGGTTCAGTTCCCACATCTGGCACTTGGGTTAATATCCCAGTACTGACACTGTAGTGCAGCATGAGAGGGGTGCTGCACTACTGAGGTGCTGTCTTTCGGATGAGACGTTAAACCGAGGTCCCATCTGCCTGGATTGGTGGTAGTTCAGGTGGATATTAAAGATCCCATGGAACTTATTGAAAAGAATAGTGGAATTTCCCTGGTGTCCTGGCCAAATTTCCCTCATTCATTAAAACTACCACCAATAGCTTAATCTGGTTCAAGGTCAATTGGCATTCATCTGTATCCCCCTCTCCCGGGTCGTGCCTGAAAATAGGCAGGATTTGTCTAGTGCACTTACCCAGTCAACAAAAGCTAAATAAATAAATAAAAATACTGTACTCACACTTGTAACCTTTATGAACAAGCAAACTGGCTTCAGCTCCAGGCTCGCACTGAATATCAAGCCTGCTTTCTGGCTAAGAAGGCAGATCTTGGTCTCCTACCACCAGGTTTTCTTCAGCTTTTCAGTCCCTTCTGGGACACTCGGAGCACACAAAGTTCTGTGAGCTAAACTTTTACTGTCCCTCACTGTCGAACCTTGCATTGACAGTGATCCATTGTAGTTAGAGCTGCTAATTTATTTAATTCCCTTCCTCCTGAGATTGCAACGACTACAACTTTGGGACCATTTAAGCGGAAGCTGTGTCAATTCCTAGTTTCCAGAGCATTATGGGACTGCTATACCTAATCTCTGCTGACAGCTAAATGTACTGGGACTGCCTTCTTTTACCATTTGCCTCTGTATAGCCCTATCCTGTTGTTGTGCTATTCCACTCACAGCACTTCCTCCCTTGTCCCTTTAACATTCCTGCCCTGTTTTCATCCTACCACATCCCCCACTTCCTTTACCCTCCACTCCCACCCCCTCTCTCTGTTCCTCACCTTGTTCTCTCTCTGCCCCCCGCTCTGTAGGTCCCTCCTGCTTGCTTTGTTGTGGAATCTCACTCCTGCTCTTATTTTGCTCCTTCCACCCCTGTACTTCTCTCCTTGTAATCTCTTTCACCCCTCTTCTGACAAGGCCACTGGCTGCACTTGACACAATATTTATCCTGTTATATTGTTCTTTTGTTTATGTAATTACTTTTCTCATATTGTACTACTTACTGAAACCATTGTAATTTGCTATCTTTGTGACTTGACATGGAACCTCTGTAACAGAGCCCTTGGCTTAAAGGTCTTTACGATTTGTTAAAAAAATAAATAAAATACTGTAAACTTTTCCATTTTTCCCCAGAACACATAATGTATGGCATAGGCCTGTTGTGCAGCTATAAAATGGACTCTGAAAAAGACAGGCATAGAGGTCATCCTTTTGCAAAGAGACAAAAATCAAAGCATTTTAAGTCTGACAAAGAAAGGGCAGCTGAGCATGTCATCCAGCCCACTGGTGCTGCTCAGATGTCCTTCATGGAAGAATTCAAACAAATATGGCAATTCTGCCAAACCATGGAGGAAGACACATCAAAAATGCCTCCCTTGCTTTCACGTAATGTTAAAAAGGAGGAATGCTAGCTTGGAGACTAGGAGGAACCTATTATTTCTGAAGTTACAGGAGATGAGGAGACAGTAGCCCATGATATGGGGGACCTAAAGAGAGCAGTCCCAAAAACAGCGACAGCAATTAAGCGACTACAGAAACAGCGAGGGGAAATGTTAGCTAGTACCAAAATAATGATAAATGCTTTTCCCCTCCCTGAGGTGCTATGACCTCAGAGTTGCCTGTTTTAGTAAGGGGAGTGCATGGGCAAAGCAGAAAAGCATTTATTGCTGCCTCAGTGATCGCCGACATGATCCCTCACCATTTCTGTAGTCATTGAATTGCCTTTGTTGTTTTGGGACTTGTTCTTTTTAAATCGCCCACTTCACATAGAACCGAGGAGAAAGGTTCACCACATTCCCTGGAAGATGTCTTCTCATACAAAAACAATGCTCCACCACAAGCCCTTGTGCAGCATGTTTGCTTGTACTTTGTTAAGTAAACAAAGATGAGTCTGTAGACTTAAACATTTTCTTAGCAAACCTTCACTTTTTTTCTACTTCAACATAGAAAAAAAGAATACATTTTAGTAAATTCATTCTGTATAGCTCAACAGCAAACCATGTTTTCATGGCTCAATTACCTATTCCACAGTTACAGATACTGATGTGTATTAAACCATAGTAACAAAAGGAGATTTGGTATGACAACGTTTAAATCTGCAGTCTCTTCTTTGTTTGCTTAACTGAGTACAAATATGTTTGCCACACAAAGGCTCCTTGAGGTAGAACATTGTTTCTGTAGCTACATCTCTGCTGTTTTGCATCCTAAAATTCTTGAAGCCATTTGCACCGAGCTGTTGTATGCAGAACCTGAGTGTCAGATGTTTTCTCATATTCTGCCTTCCTTCGATTACAGCAGCAGTAGCAAATGTCCTTGCTGTGAAAACTGATTAAGAAGTTGGGCAATCAGATTTCATGAGCATGTTGGGGCTAACGTTGCAAAAATAGTCAGTATCCTCAGCAATGACACGTTGTAAAAGATGAGTAAAAAGATTTTACAATTGCTCACATCCACAGGTGCAATAAATAAGAATGTAGAGAAAAGATGTATACAAGAGTAACCAGGACTGGTTTTACAGATCTATACCAATACCCCCCCTAATCCTCAGGGTTTACTGAAGGTTGGTGCAAATGAAAATACAAATATAACCCACCTTTTTTTGTATTTAGTAATATTTTTTGGTTTAAATGATTGATACAAGTAGAAACAACAACCAAAAACACATCACAATATATAAACCAAAATCACAAAAAAAAAACATGACATTCAAATACCCAATAAAGTCAACCAAACCCAGAGTCCCACCCTCCCACCACTGGAGTGCCATTACACCTACTTGGGTACATATTACTAGAGGCTAGTAAACCCAGTAAGCCAAACATTAGTCCACCTCTTAACTTAAAGAAGCAAGATCCTCACATACTGGGAGTCCCCAAAATAAGGTACATATTAAGGAGCAGTAGTTAACCACGTCTAAAGAAGTCCCCACTCACTGTTCATGAAAAAACATATGATTCTGTCAGATATATTTCATTTATTTTATTTAAAATGTGTTAACTGGGTAACTCTGAGAGCATCATGTGCCCATTTTCATGGAGTACTCAGACAAATAACAATTAGATACATAAAAGTATCACAAAACATACATACAGGAGAATAACACTAAATACAAAAACAACAATAATTAAAGCAATTACATTTTGTCTTATCAGTGCAATATTTCTTCAAATTTCATTCAGAAGCATAACAAGTTCCAAAATAATGTAATGACAGTGGAAGTATGTTTCATTCTTTTAACACCTTAAAGACAAATGAACGTTGAGCGGAGGATGTTTTCTATAGAGGCAGTTTAAAACATAAAGTTGATGATTTCTAACCTTCTCTCCCAAATTAGGAGTATGGAGACTTTTCTTTCTCCTTCTTCCTCTGAGGCATTCAAAGAAGATTTAACGAAACTGAGAGAAGCCTACTTAGCAATGTTAACGGAACAAGCTGAATATGCAATTTTGAAAACAAATGCGGTATATACCGATCAGGGCGAGAAGGCGGATAAAATGCTAGCATTATGTATTAAGCAACAGGAATCAGCCAGACTCATTCCTGCTATCCACTCTCTTAGTGATAATTCTCTTAAGGTCTCGCCCCCGGAGATAGCGGAGGAGTTTACAAAGTACTTCCTGGATTTATATGGTCCTATGGTGAATTCCCCATCTAAGGAAATATTTTATGAGTATCTGAGTGATTTACAGTTGCCAACCCTTACACAATCCCAGCAAATAATTTTGGAGTCTCCCATCTCTGAGGGAGAAATTGAAAGAGTAATTAAATGTCTCCCATCCGATAAGTCTCTGGGCCCTGACGGGTTTATTTCCGACTTCTATAAAGCTTTCTCAAAGCAGCTGATTCCCATCTTGCAGCCGCTTTTCGAGGCTATTCTCTCGGGTAAAGTGTCTGATCCCTCTCTTTTTGAGGCCTTAATAGTCCTGTTGCCCAAGCCGGACAGACCGCTGGATCAGGTGGCAAGCTATAGGCTGATCTCCCTACTTAACAAAGATATTAAAATCCTGGCAAAATTACTAGCTGACCGTGTGGAGGCAGTACTTCATTCTCTTATCGGGGCTGACCAGGTTGGTTTCATGAAAGGGAGATCATCGGTTGACCATCTGAGGAGCCTTTCCCATGTCTTCTTGGCATCCAAGGATGCTCCTCATCCAATGGTCTTGATCTCATTGGATGCCAAGAAGGCATTTGAAAGAGTCCATTGGAACTACCTATTTGTTACGATGGAAGCCTTTGGTTTCCCTAAGGAATTCCAGAATTGGGTGAGTTCTCTATACAAGTTCCCCTCTGCCAGAATCTCATGTAACGGGGTTATTTCTAACCCCTTTAAACTATATGTTGGGACTAGACAGGGGTGACCCCTATCTCCTCTTCTCTTTAACATTTATGTAGAGCCACTTATCAGAAGGTTATCAGGAGCCCAGGGTATATCAGGTCTCTCTCTCGGGGAACAGACGGTTAGAGTAGCGGCTATGCAGATGACCTATTGTTGCAGATATCGCATCCACTCACACCTATTCCTATCCTAAGGCTTATAGAGGATTTCAGTAAGGTTTCAAATTATAAACTTAATGTAGGAAAGATGGTAGTTTTTCCTGTTAATCATAGGGTCTGTAAACAGGATATTACTGTGTTTGACTCACCTGGAAGTCCAATTATATTAAATACCTTGGACTTCTTTTAACAAGGAGCACTATATGGCTCCGACAGCTAAATATTGATGCGTTATTACATAAAGTAGATCTTGACCTCCGTAGGTGGACTCTACTTCCCCTCTCTCTATGGGGCAGAATAAATCTAATAAAAATGAATGTTTTCCCTCGTCTGTTCTAACCCCTTAACATGTTGAACGTATGGCTCCCCTTGTCCTGGGTCAAAAAAGTACATGGTATGATTTCCGCTTTTATATGGGGGGATAAGAAGGCCAGAATGGCATTTCATAAGTTAGCGGCCTCGAAGGCCAAAGGAGGTTTAAGACTTCCCCATATCAGGCTATACTGTTGGGCCAGCCAGGCCAATAAATATCTCAGATGGCTGACAGTGGACCAGCTCTCCATGGCTGCTACATATATTCTGACTTGGTTAGCTGTCGAATCTGCTTCCATTAAAAAACACGGTTTCTCCCCCGCTGCATTGTTATATACTAAAATCAGTTCTCTACCAAAGTCTCTACTTGGTTCACCTATAGCCGTCTCTGTCAGGGTTCATACTCAGTTGTGCGCATTTCTAAGATATATGAATCTCAAGGATTTATCACAACCTATAATAGGCAGTCCCAATTTTTTATTAGAGGGTAGGCCTCTCCCAGCCACATGGCTTTCTCAGATACGAAATTGCTGTTTAGAGTAGTTTGTGTCACCCAATAGTCAATGGTATTCTTCAGCTGATATTATGTGTAAGTTCTTGATACCTCATGCAAACATTTTCAACATTTCTTCCAGTTTCTTGCCCTCTTGGTTAAGGTAATGAGCTTGACCCCTCCCACCTCCTAATTTCATCTTTCAGACTACTTTAACGGAGTTGGCAGGTCTGCCTCATGCCATATCCAAAATATATAGTGTTCTGTTCACCTGGGCCTACCCTGATAATTATGCTCCCATCTCCTTTTGGGCCTCTCTCTTTCAGGGTAAAGATCTGGATTGGTCTCTCCTGTGGCAGAGCTGCCATAAATTCCTTAAGCAGGACAGACTTAGGCTAATGCAGTTTAAGATTCTGCATAATATCTACTACTTACCGCAGAACTTGCAAGGCTTGGTCTTGTGTCCTCCCCTTTGTACAAGATGTCAATCTCAAGAAGACCTTCTTCATATTTTCTGGAGCTGTTCTAAAATTGTTCCACTCTGGACTGCGATTAAACAGTGTGTTGACCCTCTGCTGGGGCTCTCGGACCTCTTCACCCCCGAAATTTGCCTTCTTGGGGATTTCTCTTCCATCTCGGTGGTGAACAGGAAGTATTATATAGCCCTGATGTCGATGTCTGTTAAAAATGTGGTTTTAAGACATTGGAGGAAAACGGAGGTACCGACATATGTTGAATGGCTTCAGGAGTTACTTGCAAATCTCAGAATTGAAAAGACTATTGCCAGTTTACTTAACAAACTTAAGAAGTTTGATAAAATCTAGGGAACCACTACAGGCTCTCTATGCACTTCAAGGTTAAGCACTAATAGGTTACATTCATAGGTATAAGCGCTAGAGATGTAAAACGCACTGGGTTGTTCGGGGTGAGAGTGGGTAGGGTGGATGGAGGGTGGGGGGAGAGCAAATCACTTCATACTCTATACCCGATGTATATGAACATTTCATCCATTGTTATGATTTGCTCTTTGTACTGGAAAACTGATAAAATTTGAATGGAAAAAAAAAACATAAAGTTGAGGTAGAGTGAGTTGAATAGCTAGAACTTCCTTCTTTAATCAGATCTTTAAAATACAATTGAATGTCACTATACTAAAATCTCCGAAGTGGAATTAACCTAAAATATAAACAACGGTGTTCAAAAGTGTACCCATTATTACTATATTTGCTATATGTTGTTCTGTATTTAGGGTGTTCAGGAGCTTGCTATGCCATTCTGTCCACTATGGTACTATATCATCTGTTCAGTGCCTGAGCAATACCAGTTTGGCCGCTGCTGCAATTAGGGCAATAAAACACAGTAGCCAAGGCTTTTGCATCTATAATTGCTCAACAGACACATATCCAGGATAAAAGCATCTGTAAGCCCAAAGATGATATCTAATCAAGATTTGATCTTGCCCCAGAATGGAGCTACTTTTTCACAAGACCACAAAATATAAAATAATGATCCTTTCTATTTCACATATTTCAGCTGGCTTATCTTGAAAAGTTTCTGTAGGACAAAAATGTAGCACTCTCAGACCAGGGTGATGCTTGAAACTTTATTAAGTCTTCACTGTTTATTCCATAGTGTTTACATCACCTCAAATATCGAAACAGCTGAGACCATAAATAAGAACCCCAGCTCTTCAAGGCTTAACCAGCCTCTTCATGGTGATGGTTAACATATTAATTGTGGGCTCAGGATTTATATTAATACCTCGCAATACTCAAATAAAAATGACTAGGAAACTCAATCATAAGCTTTCTTGGCATCCAGGGAGACCAGCACTGCTGGGATGCTGATCTCCCCAGAGGCCGAGAGAAGATGTAACAATTTTTGCAGGTGATTGCTGGTATGCCCTTTCATAAAACCAACCTGATCTGTGCTTATAAGGGCAGCTTATAACCCTTCTAATCTAGTAGCTAATATTTTAGCGAGTATTTTGAAATAAAATATTAATTAAGGCTACTGGATGGAAACAGGTTGGTAAATGTTCATCTTTACCCTGCTTAAGAACCAATGATCTGTCAGCCCGGTGGTGCTAAGGGCTAAGGCACTGGATGCCTTACCTCATGTCACACCAGCGTCCCAGCTTTGGGAATGAGTTTGGGCCATTGGAGGTTGGCAGTTGGGGGGGTGGATGGCAGAGCTGGATGGAGCTGCCGATAGGCAAGCTTTCCTCTCCATGGAGTGGGACAGCACCTCTTGGCTAATGGCTGCCACCTGGTGTAAGCTGGGGACAACATGGGCCTGAGAGAAGCCAGGTGCTAGGCCAATGGGGTGAGCAGAAAGGGGCTATTACTGGGGCAATGGGCTAATGCGTGCCTCCACACGCATGTGTACTGACTCCCAGGGCCCTTAGAGGAGAAAAAGGAGGAGAACATTTCACCAGCAGCAGGATGGTGATTGACTCCTGCAGGCACTGTGGCCAAGTGTAAGGTAAGCCCTGGTATTTCTGGAGTATAAGGGGTCAGTCAGATGGGGGCTAGCTGGCAAAGGCATAGAAACTATGATATGATAAAAAAAAAAAAGAAACCAGTAATCTTCTTTGAGGGCATCTCAGTCATCTCGTCGCACCATAGGAACTTCACTGTCTGTGAAACAGGATCCACATAATAGATTTTCAGCAGTACAACTTGGGCCGCACATGCCAATATCATCTGCTAATGTCATCAACCCTATAAAGGCGCATGCGGTCCCACTCCCTCCTCAGTTCTTTCACTCTGTCAATATGCTCATATGGGTGTCTGCAGAAGCTCTGATGCAGTTTTGTGCTTTTTTCACCTATGATATTTTCGTACCTATTGTTTTAGAATCTCTTTTTTAAAAGAGATTCCTTTATTTTGTTTGTCAAGAGCAGAAGGTTAACCAAACAACCCTCAGGTGATGCAAAAAGGCACTTAAAAATTGTCAGATGGAGGAATAGGTAGCCAGTTCTGGGCATGGGTCCTCCAGGTCCCTGCTTCCCAGTTGCCAGCAGGATCATCAAGCTCCCAGGCTGCTAAGGCCCAAGACAAGTCCTCTGGGGAAAAGTCACAAAAAAGACTCAAGATTGGGATCGCTTCCTGATGGCTTCTTCTTCCTTGCCTGAGGGTACTTCATCAGCTTTGGCTGCACAGATGCAATAAACTGCTGTCCAAGTCTCTGTTCATAACAAACTCATACCGACAGCACCTCTGCCTGATCTTCAGGATGGCTGGTCATCAACCTCCAGGTCATTGGCCCATCATCAACAGCCCTCCCATCTAGGACTGATGCTTCCCCAGGCCCCTGGGCTATGGCTCCTCAGGCTCCCAGGGATACTCTGGCAGATATTGCTGCCTGCACCATTGACCCTACCCTGCCATCAATGCAGTCTTCAATGGTCATAGACGTTAATGAAATTTTGATTAAATTCTCTTCGATGATAGTCAACCAGTTAGGCACATATTGGCCTACATTGCCTGTGCCATCAACAGCACTGTTGTCATCGACACCACCTCAGCGGTCTCAGGCTACTCTGCAAAGACATCTGCCGGTACCTTAGACATCGTACCTTGATCTGCAAGAGATCGACATTGAGGAGCAGTACCATCCTGACCTTATTCTTCCTGATGAGAAAAAGGAGAAGGAAGAACCCCTCTCTTCAGACAGATCCATGGCTTCTTCAGAGAGTGAGGATTCTATCAAGCATACTCCTAGGTCTCCTCCGGAGGACCCCACCTTCTTCAGTATAATGAAGCAGTTGTCCTCAGTCATGGGCCATGGGGCTTTCTTACTGAGGTGGAGGATGCCACCAGGAAATATCTGGTGGATTTTCTGGAGATCCCAGAGTCTCCTCCCAAGATCATTCCTCCTATTTTGCCTGCTTTGAGGAATGACACTAATACGGAACATAAAGAAACCAACACTTCATACTGTACATCAAAATTCAGTGAGAGTAACGTTTACTGAAACTAATGTAATACTTACAAAATAATACATTATTCAAACATGTAATGTTGACATTGCAGTCTCCCTAAATTTCTCCAGCCTCAGTGCTTCAGGGTATGCTACCCCTTCATCAGGAGGCATGGCTCAGTACACCCCATCCTAGTATTTTTATATCTTTACAAACAGCTATGGTGCTGGTTTCTTTATGTTCTGTTACTTCATATTTTTCTAGCACCCACTCATTATCTTGAGTGCTGCCTTTTATGCAGTAAATGCCACTACTTAAGCCTGGCACAGACCTGACATGGTACCAGTTATGCCCGCAGGGTGAACAAGCTTTACCATGCCCTTTAGGGGCTTCCTCATTATGCTGCCAGCCTAAAACAGACTCTGTGGTCTTAAAGGCTGCTCATGACAGGTCTAAGGTGCCCAAACACCTTAGCTTCCTCTCCCCAGACAAAGAGTCACACAGAATTGATCTTTAGGGCAAGAGGGTTTTTGGCTCCTCCACACTCATGATTGCCAGCTACTTGTCCCACAAGGTAAAGTACCATAATACCAATTGGAAGAAGGGCAAGGCCACTGCCCAGGCTCTTCCAGAAAGTACCCAGAAGTAAGAGGTTCTCAAATGCTTGCTGACTGCTGAGGACATTAGCAAGCACCTCCTGTGGGCCCCCTATGACATTTTGGATACTATTGCAAGGGCTTCTGCCACTGGCATCTACCTCTATAGGCACTCCTGGCTGAGAGTCTCTGGTTTTGCTGTGGACATTCAGCAGAAGGTGCTTAATGCCCCGTCAGTGGCTCCAAGCTCTTTGGATGAGATGTCCAGAACATTATTATTGATCTGCAGGCAAAACTGGCAGGGTTGCCAAATCTGTTCACTCGCTTAATCACATGCTACCTAAGGGTAGGCAGCACCTTCCTTTCATAAGGCATCCAGTGGGCCAGGAGTAGCATTTCAGCCCCAAGGCAAACACAGAGTCTCCCCCACCTTGCTCCGCCCATGGCCGGAGCCATGGCCAAGCATCCCAGAGGTGATGGACCAGCCCCAGTGGCTGGATCTGGCTCTGCGTGACTCCTTGCCGGATCCCTTCTTCTGGTCACCAATCAAGAGATGGTGGTCAAAGGTTGGTTCTTCCTCCATCTCAATCAATGGAGAACCATCATGTTAGAAGTCTGGATTCTTCAAAACATAGAAAGTGGTTACACTCTGGAGCTCACTGAGCAACCCCCGGAGACTCTTCCTCCTCTGCCCTCCAACTATCCCCCTTCCAGCCCACCTGTCTGCTCTCCGGGAGGGGTTACAGACCCTTCTGCACAAACAGGCCATTCAGCTAGTGCCCAGTCACTAGATAAACAAGGAATTTTATTCCAGGTTCTTCCTGGTCCCCCAAAAGACAGCAGATCTGAGGCCCATCTTAATCCTAAAGGATCTCAGTCTATATGTCCAGTAAAAAAAGTTCCGAATGCCAATTTTGCCAGGTCTAATGCTCCTTCTCAAGAAAGGTGACTGGCTTTATTTTCTGGACATGCTGAATGCTTACCTGCATATCTCAGTATTTTCTTCTCACAGGAAGTTCCTCTGGTTTCTCTTCTAGGGCCACCATTATTAGCTCAAAGGGCTTCCCTTTGGCTTGTCCTCTGCGCTGTGGGTCTTTACCAAGTTCTTAGCCACAGTAGCTGCAGCCCTCAGATGTATTCTGTGATAAAAGCAACTAAATATGGCCAACCATCAAAACAGCGACTTATATTTGGTGCTGTTGTCATAGGCGACCCGCAAGGGTAGCAACTACTTCTATCGTAAGGGTAGGGGAAGGCGACCAGAAAGGGGGAATGGTGAGGGGAAGGGAAGGGATAGGGAAGAGGATTTATCTGGAGAAATTGTGCCTGCTGCTGCTGAGCCAGTCATGTGGTGTGGCGATGAGGGAGGGTGACTCCAGCAAAGCAGGTACTGGGTTTGGGGCTGGGGATGAGAGAATTTGAATTTTGTCACTGCCTGCTGCTCCCAGACTTTTTTTTTCTTGCTAGATTGTGCCCCCTCCCCAACATGCACCCACCTGGAGTTAAGAATCCTAATTCATTAGAGTGGGGGGGGGCACATCCACCCAGCAAAAACACTTTAGTTTGCCAGATGTCAGTGCACCAGTAAGTGTAATTAGCCGATTTGCTTTTCAGCTAAATACACTTGCCAAAATAGTGATCACCATTTTGCATTCGCTATTATGACATAGAACCGTCTTCAGAAGGGAGGGAATGTAAGTTTTTCCCTTATCTGGATGATTGGTTCCTAAAGGCCCCTTCCAGGGAACAGCTCCTGGGGACTTTGGAGAGAACTCTTCAGTTATTTATCTCTCTGGGCATTGCAGTGAACCTGTCCAAGTCAGTTCTGGTTCCATCCCAAAGGCTGCAATACATAGATGCAGTTCTAGATTTGGTGCAGGGGAAGGCTTTTCTGCCTCAGAACAGGGTGGAGTGCTTTATTTTCCAGGCTCAGTAGGCAGCACAGAGCCATCATATCCTTGCCATGGTGTACTTGAGACTGTTAGAGCTGATGGTGGCAGCCATCCACACTGTTCCATTGGTCAGGCTCCACATGCACATCCTCCAGTGGACTCTACAAGTTCAGTGGAACCAGTCAACAGACAAATTAGATCAGTTAGTGCTGGTCTCTTTCCCAATCTATAAAGAGCTCCAGTGGTGGATGGACCCCCTGAACCTGTTGCAAGAAGTTCCATTCCAGATCTCCTCTCCACAGCAAATCCTCACCACGGATGCCTTCTGGTTGGGCTCAAGGCACATCTGGGTCCCTTTCAAATGCAGGGCACCTGGTCCTAGATCAGAACATCCCTGTAGATCAGTGTCCTGGAGATACAGGTGGTTCTGTATGCCATGCAGGCTTTTCAGAACCATCTTCTTCCTGGTCAACTGCTGGTTCAGTCAGACAACCTCAGTGTAGTGTAGTGTACTCCATCAACAAGCAGGGGGGAACGCAATGGTACCCCATATGCAGGGAGGCCAAAAGAGTAAGGTATTGGGCATTAGACCACAGCTTGACCCTCTCAGCGGTCCATGTCTTGGCAGTGCTAAACACTCTAGTCAGCAGACTCAGCCAGATTCAAGTCCAGCATGCAAGAGTGGGAGCTTCTGTCATCAGTTGCCGAAGATCTATTCGACAGGTGGGATCATCCAGAGTCAGACCTTTTTGTTTCTGGGCCTGGAGTTTTCTAGCGAGACATGTTGTCCCTCTCCTGGAATGTGAGATTCCTTTAATCCTTCCCTCCTTTTCCTGTGATTCATAGAGTGCTAATCAAACTGCAGATGGAGGGGGACATGAAAGTGTACAAGAACATGTGTGTCACAGGTATGCTTCAGGTATTAACAAAATGAAGGCTTTTACAAAAGTTATGAACAAACAACAGAGACTGCAGCACTCCAGGTCAAAAAAAAAAAAAAAAAGAAAGGCAGCATGCAGTTGACAATGCTAAGAGAGCTTTATGAACATACAAAATTTGGCAACAGATAAAGGCCTAGAGGTCTATCAAGTCTGCTTGAATGTGCAGCTGGCAGCACCCCTTATTCTGCAGCTGCCCCTCACTCCCATGTGTCCTCCAGAACTTCCCCACCATTGACCCTCCCCTTTGCCCTGTCCCTGCCCCTTTTGAAGCAGTCCACTTTTCTACTGGATACCACTTCTGCCGGTAATGCATTCCACCCAGCTACCATCGTCTCTGTAAAAAAAGTGTCTCCTCATCTCCCTCCTGAACCTTCCTCCCTCCGATCTCATATCATGACCTTGGGCGTCCCTCTCCTCCATTACTTTGAACAGCCCCTCTGTACCTGTCTTCTTTATTCCTTTCATGTACTTAAAGGTTTCAGTCATGTCCCCCCCCATCCCTCCTCTCCTCCAGCAAGTACATGTTCAGCTCCCTCAGTCTCGTCTTATATGGAAAGTCCCCCAGCCCCTTGATCATCTTTACTGCACTGTGCTGCACCCCCTCCAGTAGCTTAATGTCCCTCTTCAGATATCGGCACCAGTACTGCATGCAATACTCCAGGAGCAGTCTAACTAATGACCTATACAGTGGCAGAATCACCCCCCCCGAGGAGATACCCCTTGCAATGCAACCCATTATTTTGTTGACCTTTGCAGCTGCCTTCCTACATTGTGCCGAGTTGTTCATTGACCTTGTAATGAGCAGCCCAGATCCTTCTCCTCCTCTGCCTTGGCTAGCTGCACTCCCCCCAGGTGGTAACTCCTCCTTGGGTTCTTCACCCCAATCTGCAGCACCTTGCATTTTTGTATTAAACCCCAGTTGCCAGGTGTCTGACCAGGTTTACAGCTTTTTCAGATCATCCTGCAACCCTGCCATCCCTCTAGGGAAACCTTATACTCATTAAATTTCGTCAATCACTGCTCCCATCTAGGTGTCGTCAGCAAACAAACTGATCTTGCTCTTGATGTCCAATGATATGTCTGCAGTGAATATCCCAAACAACACTGGTCCCAACACCAAGCCCTGTGGAACACCGTTCATCACTATCCTTGGGGAAACAAGTGCCCAACTCACCTCCACCACCCTCTTTTGCCTTCCCTGAAGTCAGTTCCCAACCCATCTCACCAGCTTTGCACCTGCCCCTGTGCCTTCTAACTTACTTCCCAGCCTCCCTGTGGCACCGAGTTGAATGTCTTACTGAAGTCCAGATGCAGGACATTCACTGCATGGTCCCTGTCCAACTGCCTAGTTTCCCAGTCATAGAACTCCACCAGATTGGTTTAGCAGGATCTGCCACATATAAAGCCATGCTGTCTGCTGTCCAGTAGTTCTTTAGCCTCCAGGAGGGCCACCAGCCTCTCCTTCAGGATAGTCTCCATCAGCTTACCCATGATGGATGTGAGGCTCACCAGTCTGTAGTTATCAGGTTCATTCTGGGGGCCACTCTTGTGAAGGGGCACTACATGAGCCATCTTCTAGTCCTGAGGTACACACCTTAAGTGTAGTAAGGCATTAAATAGGTCTGCCAAAGGTCCCGCAAGGACCTCTTCCAGCTCCTTCAGTACCCTGGGGTGGATGCCATCTGCGCCTGGCGCCTTATCCATTCTCAGTGCTCTCAAATGCTTCAGAACTCTGCCCTCCATGATTTCTCTGTCTGTCACCCCCCCCCCCCCGTTTCTGATGTTCATCCCCACTTGGGTATCATCTCCCTCTTCTCCTTAGTAAATACCAAGCAGAAGTAATCATTTAGCGCTTCTGCCTTATCGCCCCCTGGTTCCATCCAATCCCCCTCCTTCCTAATCCTTACTATGTGGTCCTTACAGTTCCTTTTCTCCCTGACGTACCTAAAGAAGTCCTTCTCCCCCTTCTTAATGCCTTGTGCCTTGGTTCCCCTTATTGCCCATGTCACCTCCTTTGATTCTCTCAGGTATTCCTCCCTGCCCTCCCCCCTCATTGTTTTCTTGTACCTCCTAGCTGGTGCCCTCTTAGCTACTTGGCCCAACAATCAAGCTTTTGTTTGTGGGTGTGTAATTTACAACCAGATGCTACCATTTTAAAGGGAAACCTTGAAGTGATGGAAAGGGCCAATATGATCATGGTAGCTTCATTCTGGCATTGCAGATATGGTTTCCATTACCGCAACAGCTGGCAGAGGAACCTCTGGTCTCTCTGCCTCTCTGCAGGAATCTGCTGACACATCCTTAGCGGACCTTGGTCTATGCAAACCTCGGGTTCCTCCATCTGCATACTTAGCTCTTGAGAACATAGCAATCACCAGATTTCAGGTTTCCAGTAGAGTAGCAGGCATCGTAGTGGCCACTCGAAAGGCTTCCATTCAAGCCACTTATGCCATAAAGTGGAATAGGTTTGCCATATGGGCTGGAAAGCATAATCTTGACCCTTTCACCTGTCTAGTGTGACAGATCCTGGACTACCTGATTTCTGTCTGACTTAGGTCTTTAGTACTCCTCCCTCAGGGTGCGCCTGACCTTTCATGAGCAAGTGGGTGACTCTACTACAGCTCAGCTGGATGTTTCCCATATGTTTTTGAGGGGCATCCTACATCTGAAACTTTCCATCTGTTTTCCTGCCCAAGCCTGGGATATGAAGTTTGTTTTGGAGAGGTTGACCCTGTCTCCTTTTGAGGCAGACACAACTTGTAAGTGCCACTTTCTTTCCTGGAAAGCGGTACTTTTCTCACCCCAGGAATTCTTCAGCATGTATTGACAGGTGCAGTATGCCAGCTGGGTTAAGCTGCCTCATAAAGGAGGAGTCAATATAAATGAGAAAGGCGTTGGCCAGTCAGAAGAGAGAGAGGAGAGTGCTGTCTGCAGTCAGCCTGAATCATAGAATCATAGAAGCTTTACGGCAGAAAAGGACCATACTGGCCCATCTAGTCTACTGTTTTTTTCCCCTACACCTCCCCATCTCTGCCAGCCCCTGCTCCCCAATATAGCTCCATATGCTTGTCCCATGCCCTTTTGAATTCTTCCACTGATTTAGCCCCCACCACTCTGGTAGTCTGTTCCAGGGCTCCACCACCCTCTCCGTGAAGAAACGCCCTCTCACATTGCCACTGTATCTTTTCCCTTGCAGTCTGAGGCTGTGCTCACGAGTTTTGGCCTCCTCCTTCCTCTTAAGTAAACCCTCTTCTCCCACTTTATTTAGCCCCTTTACATATTTAAACATTTCAGTCATGTCTCCCCTTTCTTCCTTGTCTCCAGAGTGTACAGATCCAGCTCCTTCCACAACTGCTCGTATGACTTTCCCTGCACCATCTTGGGTGCCCTTCTCTGAACCCTCTCCAGTGCATCTATATCCTTACAGAAATGTAGCCTCCAGAACTGAACCCCATACTCCAGATGAGGCCTCATCATGGCATTATAAAGGGGCATCATTACCTCCCTCTTTCTACTAGTAATGCCCCTGCCTATGCATGCCAACATTCCATTGGCCTTTCCCACCACGCTGCTACACTGGATTCCTACCTTAAGGTTCGAGGAGGCTATGATTCCCAGATCCCTCTCCTGTTCTGTTGCTTTTACCCTGCTCTTCTGTTCCTATTTCCCAAGGCCATCACAGTGTACTTCTTGGTGTTAAATTTCAGCTGCCACATCCCAGACCATTTTTCAAGCATCTTTAAGTTCTCTGTCATGTCCTCCACCCCACCCCCGGGGTGTACACCCTATTACATATTTTCATATCATCAGCAAATAGGCACACCTTCCCCCTCAAACTTTCAGCAACATCATTGATGTTGATGTTGAAGAGAAACAGACCCAAAACTGACTCCTGTGGCACTCCACTGTTCACCCTCACTATCCTGGAATGCACCCTGTTTAGCACCACCCTCTGAGCTCTTTCTGATAACCAGGCTTCTACCCAGCTTGTTATTTCCCACCCAGCCCCAGGCTTTTCGTCTTGCTCACCAGCCTCCTATGGGGGATGGTGTCAGAGGCTTTACTGAAATCCAGACAGGCCACGTTCACCCCCCCCCCCAGCCAATCACCTGAGTAACCCAATCAAATAACTGAATTAGGTTTGTCTGACAAGACTTCCTGTTTAATGAAGCCATGCTGTCTGTTGTCCTGAATGCTGCTCTCCTCCAGGTAATCCACCACGCTCTTCTTGATTAATGCCTCCATTACCTTCCCTACCACTGACGTGAGGATGACAAGTTGGTAGTTCCCCTTCACTTGCTTACTACCTTCTGTGTATAAAGGCACTACATCTACTTAGTTCCAGTTCTCTGGCTCACTTCCTGTATCCAGGAATCTCAGAACTTTTTTCCTACTGAATTGGCAACACTGCCTCAGAACTCTCTCTCTCTTCAGAGACCTTCCTGTGGGATATTTCTTACTTTTGAATGCTGCCTTTGAGGTATTTGAGGTATTTACCTTATTTTTACTATTTTTAACGTGGCTGCATTTGGTTCCATGCAGTCGTGGGACTTCTAGCATTTTTTCACACTTCCATGTTTTTTTCTGAGGTGAAGTTCACTGTGTGTGTTATACAACTGAATCTTTTTTATTTAATAGTATTTAGTCTGTTAGCATGTACTGTATTTTTACTGCATTTGCATTAAAATTTGTGTTTTTATTTGTGCTTTAACGGTAATTGTTTTCCCGCATTAGCACTATTTCCTGGAACCCCTCTTCTCTACATTTCATACTGTTTGAAGGATAATTCCCCTAATTTCTCTGGGGTAATACCTTCTTTTATTGTGCAGTGGGCTACTGTTGGCAAGAGATGTGGAGGTGGTTACTTTTTCTCCTTTCCACTATCTGTGAAAAAAAAAACTCTAACAAGTTTCATTTCAATTTACTTAGCATTTTGGCCAAACACTCAATAGCATTGCCTCTCAATCTGCCCCTCCTTCTCTAAAAGTGCTGAGGATGGTACCTCTAGTCAAAACAAAAGTATTGATAAGTCCTTTAAGGACCCTAATAAAATAAGTCTGAGAAACGTAAACATTCTAGCTAAGTCTATAAAAGACAGCGTGAGTGGTTCTGATCCATTCCTTGCTAAAAGACTAAGAAAGATAAACACACGCTGCCTCCCCGAAAGGCCTAGGGAGACATCAGTGGGTGATCAAGATATGCTGTCTGCAAATGAAATAGCTAAAGCTTAGCATGTATACCAGACTTTACAATCTATGGGCAGTTTTTTTTTTCTCAGCTTCTTTAGAGCCTTGTACTCCTCTCTATGACTCTAGTTATGCCCAAGGCTTTTATTATGAAGGAGAGGATGAAGATGAATTGCCACAGGGTGATCCATTACACCCAGACGGCCACCCTGGGGCTCACTTAAATGATGACAACGATGAAGTTTCTTCCTTTTTTACATTTCTTAAACAGATGGTGGACATTGTGGAACTTGCTTGAAGGAGGACTGTGTAGAAAATAATGGGTCATACTCCTTCAAAGACATTTTTTTATTTATTTTTTATTAAATGTTTTTTGTTACACTTATATCAAGAGCACATTTCATATATTTTGTTATATTGTCACATGTCTTAAGTTCTTTGTGTATTATTGACAGTTTTTTGTAATTCACCCTGAGGTTTAAATGTTTGATATAAAGTCTTATGCATTCTTTTGGTCAGAGATCATACTGAAGGCAAAGTTCCAACTCTTTTCTGTTTTAGCTTATACTTTGTTTACCCCTTAAGTATTGTTTACGCCTTCATTTCTAATATAACCAAATCAGTAATTTCCTCTTCTCGGTTAACTCCTCCTTCGTTAATTACATTTTCCTTCCCTTCAAATCTTTGGTAGTTGTTCGATCATCCCCCCTGTTACCTTCCCCACCTACTCCAAAAAATTTAAGGACAGAAGTGTGGATCCACCTCAGTATGATAGAGTACCCACTTCTGCCATCTCATCATGTATGTTTGAGCCTTACCCTGAATTTTAGCATTCAAATTTTCTATTTCATATAATTAAGAAATGGTGGATCTCCATTCCGATACTGTTGCAATTATACTGGTCATCCATCTATGAGTAATGGACTTTTTGGCCACCAAAAGACTGGGAGGCAAAATAGTTTTTTTCTGTGGAGGGGAATGGTCGGGAAAGATCCCTAGCAGAACCTATTCAACTGTCAGCTGTATCCCTTGTTCTATTAATTTGGTTAATTCTATTTGTAATGATAGCTAAAATGGCATCAGACAAGGACACTCCCAAAATATGTGTCCCAGTGTCACCTTCGGACATCCACACTTTCGCCAGCATACTCCATACTCTCCCAGAAGGAATTTGATCAGGACTGCTGGGGCTCTAAAAAAGTTCGAATGACACTTCCATGCATATTCTCTCCAAAATAGAGAGGAAGTGATCTTTACCTCATTCACAGCTGATCCCCTCCATTCCTCCATGGTTATTTCTAGGTGGAGATCTTTGTTCCATTCCTGTAATATGGATTTAGTTGATTCCTTTTGTTCGTTTCTCAATTCCCTATATATTGTGCCTATTAAATGCTTACCCAAGTTTCCCCTTATGGCTTCCATAAATAATGTGTGTAATTCTGGAGTTGGATCTTGAATTTTGGGTTGAATTGTTCAGTTTCTGAGTATATGGTTCCTGATCTGGAAAATCACCTTTTGATCATACCTCTCTTTATTGGCCAAGTTTCTCTGTGCAGCCATGGTCTGAGCTAATTGGTAAGCATGGTTCAATTGAGCTTTTAGCTTTTGTACATACTGTAAGTAATTCTCAGCTCTGATCCCATCAGGAGAGACACCAGAACAATTGTCCACTGGTAACCAAGCCTCTCTCCCAAACATGAGGCTATAGAGAGAGAACCTGGTAGCATCACTTTTAGTACAATTATAGGCATGGACCAAGGTGCTGATCTGCTGGCTCCATTTGGGCTTATCTTTCGGGTGGAGAGTGCCCAGCATGTCAAGCAGGGTGTGATTAAAGCCTTCTGGCTGTGGATCTCCCTGCAGATGATAAGGGGTGGTTCTTGATTTCCGTACCCCTCACAGGGAAAGCATCTCTTTGATCAAGCGACTCTCAAAGTCCCTGCCTTGCTCAGAATGAATTCCTTGGGGAGCCCCATAGTAAACAAAGAAATTCCCTATCAGCACCTTGGACATGGTGGAGGCCTTTTGGTCCTTGATGGGAAAGGCTTGGGCATATCTGGTAAAATGATCTGTGACCGCCAACATGTTATTGGTATTTCACTGGTCAGGCCCTAAACTCAGAAAGTCAATACAGACCAACTCCATGGGCATGCTGGTGGTGTTGTTAACAAGTGAGGAAGCCCTCTGTGGCAAAGCCTTTCTCTGCAGGCAACGACTACAAGTTCATATGTCATGTTCAACATCTGCCCCCATTTTAGGCCAGTAGAATCGGGACTGCACCAGATCAAGGGTTCTGTCAATGCCCAGATGGCCCATGTGGTTATGTAGGGACCTCAGTACCAAGTCTCTGAACTCTGTGGGCAGGACCAATTGTTGCTTGTCTACTTGACCCCCCACCCCAACTACTGTCTCTCGGTACAGCAACTGATTTATTAGCTTCAATTTAGAGCCTTTTCTTTGTACAACAGTGCAGTTCTCAAGTCAGAAGAGTGCAACTTGGACACATCTTTCCCTGCATAGAGGGTTTTGAGGACTGACTGAATCATGGGATCATGAGACTGAGTTCGCTGGAGGCTGTTATCAAACTGAGACAATGTGCTAATATCTAGTGTAGAGAAGTGACAGTATGCAGCAGGTATACAAGTATCAAAAGGGCCCAACAATCTATCAGGCAGTCCATTGTGTCTGCAGACATCTGTTCCTTCTTGTCAAACTTCTGGCACAATGCTTGAATGTCAAGTCCGGACAGTCGAACTCAATCTACTTTGGGAGAGAGCATCAGCGTCTATGTGGTTCAGATCCAATCTGTATTCAACAGAGTAATCATAAGTGGACAATGCAGAAAGCCACCAATGTCCAGTAGCATCCAATTTAGCTGAAGTCTGCACATAGGTCAGTGGATTATTATCTGTCTTTACCAGTATCTTTGCTCCATAAAAATAGTCATGAAATTGGTTGACAATGGCCCACTTCAATGCCAAGAACTCCAATTTATGTACAGGATAATTTTTTTCTGATGGGGTCAGATTCCTACTGGCAAAGGCCACTGGTCTCAGGCCATTCTCATGCTCCTGATACAACACAGATCCCAAATCTTGTAGGCTAGCATCAGTGTATAACACATAGGGTTTGGCAGAATCAGCATAGGTGAGAATGGGAGCATGTGTGAGCTGATATATCATTTTGTGGAAAGCAGCCTCACAGTTGGGTGTCCATCAAGACCCAAAAAGTTCACCAGGATGGAAGTACATTCTCTCTGATTTGGTGGAGGTCATTTTCTTGTTTGTTTTTTTGTTTGTGGGAGAGTAACCTTGGGCAAGATTCAGAAGTGGGTGAATTACTCTTGAGTAGTCCTTTATGAATCGCCTGAAATAACCATAACATCCTAAGAAGAATTGCAGTTCTTTTAGATTGTGGTCAAGGCCTCAACTTTGCTAGGATCAGTCTCTATCCCTTCGGTGGATATTATGTGCCCCACATACTTTACCAAAGTCTGAAAGAACTGGCATTTGTTGATGGACAGCTTGAGGCCGAAATCTTCCAGTCGGTCCAACACTTTAAAAAGTCGGCTTTAATGTCCTTCAATGCACTTCCAAACACAGTAGTTTTATCTAGACATACCAGGCACTCTAACAAGTTCATGTCCCCCACAGTAAGTTCCATTAATCATTGAAAGTTGGCTGGGGCACCCGAGATCCCTTGGAGCATCCTCATAAATTCATACAACCCCAAGCGGACAGACGAAGGCTGTTTTCTCATGGTCTATTTGGTTCCATGGGGATCTGATAATACCCACTGCAAAGATCCAATACTGAGAACCACTTGCTTCCATTTAGACAGTCCAAAGCATCTTGAATACGGGGCATGGTGTATTGGTTGGGGATGATCCGCCTGTTAAGGGTCCTGTAGTCTACACACTTTTTACTGTCCCATTCTTTTTCCTCACCACCACAATATGTGAAGCATAAGGGCTTCTGGATTTTTCAATTACACCGGCCGCAAGCATCTCCTGCAGGTGTCTTCTTACGTCATCTATATCCGCAGGTGCTAGCCACTGAGACCTCTCACAAAATGGCCGCTCATCATGCAGGCACATATGATGCTTCACTCCTCTGACACATCTCACATCCCATTCCTTCAGTGAAAACACCTTATCTCTCTGGGCAAGTTGCTGGCTGATTCTAGCCTTCTATTCAGCTGGCAATGGGGAGTCACCAAAGTCAAACAAGTCGGGTATCACTTGGTCAGTCACTCCAGATGGCTTGTTACTTGGTAGCACTGTAGTATCTGCACAGTGTACAGTAGCTATGGTGCAGCCTCTATTCACTCAAATTTCTCTGACACATTGTGAACCTGGATCATGACCTGTTGGGCATAGGCATGAGTACAAGCATGAGCAAGCAAGATACTGGGCTTAATCAGCAAACTGGGGGTTCATGAAAAGGCTTCCCAGAGCTTGCCTGATTGCTCACAGCCTGGTTGGTGTTTGGCACAAAGCCGTTTAAATTTTGTTGCCAGTGAGTGCTTTTAAAGCCTCCATGTACTGTCTCTTCAAGGGCTGCCTGATTTGCAGTGTAATTAATTTGAATAGGGGTTCTGTGTGTTTCTATGCCTGAGTCCCACCCAGGCTGCTGAAGAATTGTTCCGTTTCTGCCATCACTACTTGTGCAGAGGGAGCACTGTTGAAAGATGTAATTATTTGCTGAGCATTTGTTAGAGTGATAATGATAAGGTGAATTGTTCTAACCTGCTTTCTTTGCAGCAAGGACTGTTTCTATTTAGCGCCACCATTTTGGTCCCGATCTGCCAAATTGGACCAGTCAGTACTGGGGGACTCTAATATGGAGCCTGCTGAAATGGGACTGTATAGATTAACAGTTGGGATTTGTTGTTTTAGACTTGGCACCTTTTTGTAACTGAAGGGGGAGCTCTTACTGTGATTGACAGCTAAACTGCCCAACCTAACCTTTTGGATCTAAGGGAAGTCCCCTGAGTTGTCTACTGGCAAGCCAGATTCAGGTTGGAAGTTAAAGAGAGAAAAGCCCACAGCATCGAGCAGCTGTATTGCGTGAGCAGTTCTGCTGAGAACAGTAGAAGGCCTGAAACTCAGCCTGTTGCTGTCTCACTGAGATAGACAGAGAAAGATAGTTGGACAGTGATCCGTAGATGTGCTGCGAAGTAAGCTGAGAAAAAAAGACCAGGCTTACCTGAAGAAGACCGAAGATTGTGCTAAAATTGATTGGCCTGTCAGAACCTTTGGCACCATTGTGCTCTCAGGTTTAGCAGTAATTCTGTGATCAGGACCGAGGAGTCACCTGCCTGGTATGGTAAACTTTCCTTACATATAAATGTGCTGCCATCTGGAGGAGGTTGCTTCCTGATTCCCCTCCCCAAACTGAGCTGTGTGGTGAAAGCCGGAAGCGTTTCCCAGCTGCATTGGTCTGAATCTGCTTGCTTGCACCTGCTGTTGGGCCCTGACACAAGGGTCTTGTCTCTCTGCCCTGCTTCTTCTGGCAATCTTCCTTTACAGGGCCCCAACTGCTACAACACCTGCCTACCCCGGGCAATGGTCGTGGCTATTTTTTTTTTATATCCTGGGTACCCAGAGATTGTGACTAATTGGGACTCTGATTGCATGCCCAGACCTTTGGGTGGAGGCACCTGTCACTGAACCTAGGCCTCTTAACCTGTTACTAGCCAAGCAGGCAGGGTTAGTAGCCCAAGTGATAGTGCTACCTAGAGGTTACATTATAATCAACATTTAAAATGGAAATAGGTCTGTAAGATGCCGGGTCCGAGTTATCTTTATTTGGTTTCAGTATTGGAGCAATGGTGGCATAATCCCACGATGGTGGAGGAGCTCCCTCTTGGGTTACCTAAGTTTTTAAGCAGTTTTTCAGAGGTCTTCTCCATGTCCAGCCTACAATTAGGGAACCTGTCCCTCCTTAGCACTTAAATGTTTGTATTGCCAAGCCTATGGAGCCACCCTTTGAACCCATGGTCAGTAGTTGTATATGTCACTTGGAAAACTGTGTTTCAAGTGGCCATTACCTCTGCAAGAAGGAGTTCAGAGTTACAAGTTCTCTGTACAGAGCCCAAGTAGATTATTCCCCACAGGGACAAGACTGAGCTCAGGACAAACAGGAAATTCCTGCCTAAGGTGGTCTCTGAGTTCCACTTCAATCAGTCTATCACTTTGCCTGTTTTTTACTGAGAAATCCACTCCAGAGGAGCAAAGCTCCGCAGTCGGGATATCAAAGGGCCCACTTTATTTTTAGAATGCACCAAGCAGTTCAGGTACTCATCCACACAGCTGTTCCTCACCTATGGGGAGGTATACAGAAGAAGGCAAGTCACTAAACGAGCTGTCTCTTGTTGGATAGTCCCCTGCATTTGCTTCTGCTATGATAAGGCTGGTAAGCAGCCCCCTGAGGGCCCACTCAGCTAGGGGCACTGCTGTCTTTGTGGCAACTATTAGGGACGTACTCCTTCTGGATGTCTGTAGAGCAGCAAATTGGAAGACTGTGCACACTTTCACTAAACATTATTGCTTAAATGTGCATTCTAGATCTGATGCTAGGTCTGGTAAGCCAGTGCTGCAGATCCTTTTTCCTAAATATAGGAGGAGGCAGTATAGCGCAGTGGTTTAAGGTTCTGAACAAGAAACCTAGAGACCCGGATTTGAATCCCACAGCCCCCACATGTATACTGTGTGGCTCTGTGTAAGTCACTTAACTTCCTTGTGCTTCCAGGTTGCACCTCAAAACAAGCTTTGACTTAATGTGCCTCTCCTAGTTAAACAATTTCCTCTAAATAGGTTCTCTACCCACCTCCCAACTCTACTTCTTTATTTTCTGCTGTAGTTAATGATGCTAAGGGACCCCTGGGGTGAGAAGAAAAAAAATTACTCACCTTAGTAATCTTCTTTCTTCCAAGGTGTCCTTAAGCATCAGTAAGCTCCCACCCTTCCTCCCCATATAACCTTCAGAAGAAGGCTCTGACTTTTGTCTTAAATTATTCAGTATGCTAAACTTTGGATTGCATTTTGTACAAGTTTTATGGTAATGATTCTGTTTCTGGTTGTTATATGTGTTTTTTATATCCTGTTGCTTATTTCCAGTAGGACATCTGCCCATTCTACCTTCAGAAAAATTCTGAAGCCTCCTTCCTTCTCTCTGCTCAGCACAACCCCTGGCTTCAGTCTAATTGGCTAGTTCATGGGACTCATTGCCATATATTCCACCTCCAGAGCAGTGCTATCTAGTTAGCTGACTGCAATAGTTAATAATGCTAAAGGACACCTTAGAAGAAAGAAGATTACTATGGTGAGTATTTTTTTTCTTTTAGCCTGCCCAAATCCTGCAATTCATAGGGGCAGAGCTCAACGCGCTGCATGGGGAAGGCTCTCCTTCCCACAGACAGAATTCAGAATTCTCTCCTCACTCACAATTCAGTCAGTCTAGGCCAACCGAGACCAGCAAGACATTTCCTCGGACTATTCAGTCACATGGCCTCAGTGACAGCAGTAGTCCCAAGCACCAGATCCCAGATGAAAACATTCTGTACCACCTCAGATCTCACTGATCCCATAAAAGGACTCCTTTGCAAAGTTAGTACCAGTCACAAAAACCTTTCTGTGGGCTCTGGACTGGTGGAAGGAAATAATTGCTTCCCATCTAGGTTGGGGCACCCACCTAGGGACCTTGTTCATAAGTGACTCTTGGATGCCCAAAGAATCCACACTCCACATCAGTCTTTTGGAACTCAGAGCAGTGTTCCTGGTCATCAATGCTTTCACCCCACAGCTCAGGGGACAGTCAGTCCAGATAGGGACAGACAATACCACTGCCATGTTCTACATCAACAAATGGAGGCACCAGGTCAACCGAACCCTTTAAAAACATAAAGTTGAGCACATACAAATCTCAGTAACATGTGCACAGGTCTACAAGTAAAAAGGCATTTATTAGAACGCCAGCAGCCTGACATGTTTCTGATAAAATTGCATCATTTTAACTGAAATGCGTCAGGCTGTTGGCGTTCTAATAAATGCTTTTTCAGTTGGAGACCTGTGCCCATATTATAGGTTTGTGTGTGCTCAACGTTATGTTTTTAAACTATTTTTAGTTTGATGTATCACTTGCCTTATGCATTCTCTGTCTTGTTGCTTGTTTGTCAACCAAATGCTGCATAGATGCAATGAGGATTCGGTCCTGGCCTGCTCCCTGGACTTGTCATTGGCCATCCATGTTCCAGGCAAGGACAACACTCTGGTGGATGCACTGCTGCATCAGTCAGGCCACCATGAATGGACCATCAACAAACAGGTCATTGCCACAGTTTTCAGAAGGTGGGAGGTACCAGATCTGGACCTGTTCACATCCAGCCTCAACCATTAGTTACCTCAGTACTGCTGCATACCCCCAGCATTAGGGTCAATCCCAGTGAATGTTGTGGCCCTGGACTAGACAAAGAGGTTCCTCTGTGCTTTTTCTACCTTTCCTCTGATTTACTGGGTCTTTCTCAAGCTCAGTGCTCAACCAGCTACCATAATTCTGGTGGCTTCAGATGGGACGATACTCCCTGCTCCTCACCTTGTCAGTCAAGAAGCCCATCAAGTTGCCCCCATCCCACAGTCTCCTGACTCTTTCTCAGAGATGAATAGCGTTCCCCAGCATCCAGTCTTCACTGCAGAGCCTGGCTCTTCAGGAGCTTGAGTTTCCTGAATGCAGGTACTCTGAACAGATACTGAAAATTCTGTGAATGGCTAAAAAACCCAGCACTAGGAAAATGTATGCTTCCAGGTGGAAGAGGTTCTCACTCTGGTGCAAGGATAAGGACATAGAGCCCTTGCAGGCTTCTTCTCCTATCTTGCAGGATTATCTAGTATACCTTCAGGTGGAAGGCCTGAAAGCTTCATCCTTAAGAGTACATCTTGCAGTCTTCTCGGCCTGTCTTTTCACTGGAAAAGAGAAATAACTCACAGCCTGTTTTCAAAACGTTTTTCAAATGGCTGCTGCACCTTCAGCTCCTTGTGAGGAAACATGTTCTCCCTTGTGACTTGAACCTCTGTATTGCCAAGCTTATTGAGCTTCCTTTCAAGCCCTTGGCTACTTCTGATCTCAAGTTTGTAACCTGGAAGACTGTTTTCCTAGTGGCCATTACCTCCACCTGATGGATTTCAGAGTTGCAGGCCCTTTGCACAGATCCTAATTTCATCATTCCCCACAAGGACAAAGTAGTCCTTAGGACGAATAGGAAATTTCTGCTCAAGGTGGTCTCTGACTTCCACCTTAACCAGTCTGTTTCCTTGATGGTTATTTTACAGTCAAGTCCACCCAGGTGAACACAAGCTGCATAGTTTAAATGTCAAGAGACCTGACTTATTACTTAGACCATACTAAGCAGTTCAGATACTCACAACTCAGCTCTTTCTTGCCTATGATGAAGTGGGCAGAGGAAACTGGTGAACAAGAGATTTATTTCCCACTGGATTGTCTCTTGTATCCAGTTCTGGTACAGCAAAACTGGTAAGCTCCCCCATCTTGGGCTCAGAACCCTCTCTACTAGAGGCACCACTGCTTCCGTGGCAGCTTCAAGAGACGTTCCTTTGCTAAAAGTTTGCAAAGCAGCTACTTGGAAAGCAGTTTACACATTCACAAAGCATTACTGCTTGACTGTGCAGTCCAGACCTGATGCCAAATTAGGCAGAGTGGTGCAGCAGAGCTTTTTTTCCTAAGAAGGTTTCTGTGTCCACCTCACAACTGTACTGCTTTATAGTCTGCATCTGTCAGTACATGCTGAAGAATTCCTGGGGTGAAAAGAACAAATTACTCACTGTAGTAATGTTATATCTTCCATGGGATTCTTCAGCATTATTGACATTCCCACCCATTCTCCCCATGTGAAACCAGTCTGGGGACAGCTCTGTTATGGTGTTTAGCTAAATTTGCTTAGTTTTACTGTCTTTCTTATTGATTTGTTTCACAGTAGTGGTTTGGAATTTTCAGATGTTTTTGCTAACAGCGTTTTGCCCCTGTTGGACACTGTTTTTGCTCTTTTTCAGCTTCAAAATAGTTCTGAGGTCCTTCAGGCTGACTGCAGGCAGCACTCTCCTCTCTCTCTCTTGCTCTCTCTTCTGATTGGCCAGTGTCTTTCTCATTTACATTAACTCCTCTATGGGGCAGCTTAACCCAGCTGGCATACGGCACCTATCAATAATGCTGACGAATCCCATGGAAGAAATAACATTACTACAGTGAATAGTTTTTTCTTAGTTGCTATTACTTCTGCTTGAAGAATTTCAGAGCTTCAGACCTTCTGGTGCAAGGAGCTTTATTTGATTTTTCACATCTTTGCGCTTGAATACTAAGTTCCAGGGATGTGAATATGATGTTGTATTCACACTTATAGTAGTGTCCTTTCCCCGTCCCTTCAAGGTTTGCTGGAGCATCTTCAGGCTTGCTCCTCCCATGCACTGTGTGGTGGTGTCTGAGTTTACGCTGAACCAATCTATCCTGAGCTCTTTCCTTCTAGGTTGCTTGAAAGGACAGAGCAAAAAACCTTACCAGAGCAAGGGAAAGGATTAAGACTTCTTTTGGCTAGTCAGATTTACTGTGTGTTGTTCTTTTTATTTTGTACTCACAGGGATTGTTACTGTTTGTTGCTAACATTTTATTGCTTCATTTTTCTGTGATTCAAATTGTTGTTGCTGGGTATACCTTCTGCTGCATTATTACAAGGTGTGCCTACAGGTGTGTTCTAACAGATTACTGCTGTAATCTTCTGATTCAAATTGTCTTTTGCAAGGTATATTTTCTGTTACTGCTTTATTTTTCTCTGTAGCAAAGTATTTCTTACAGGGTATATCTTCTGTGAAATTATTACAGGTGGTGCTTTACAGGTTTTACAGTTTTATCTATCATTAGGATAAGCTTTCAGGGTTACTGCATTTGTTGCTGACTGATTGTTTCTGCTCTTACCTCCTGGTTTCTTTCATCCATGGTTCTTCTTTTTCTGCTGGGGAAGGGCCCAGCCACCCACCCCCATCCCCAACCACCCCACACTATACTCCTTTTATAGGGTAGCACAGTCATGACATTTCCTGTGGCAAAGCAGGAAGGGTTTATACTATGAAACTTAGAACCTACACTAAATTATCAGTGTTTGATCCTGAGGGAACAAAATTAGATCAAGTGATGACTTATGAGTACTTGGGTTTTTGGTTGGACCCCTCAGCTACTGGCAATTTGCATGTTGATGAGTTAGTTAGATCAGTGGGGAAAAGGGTGGGTTAACTATATCAAAACAAAAATTGTTTGGGTGGATATATGATAAAGAACATTGTTAAATCACAGATTTTTCCTCTTTTTGACTATGGAGACGTACTTTAGGATTATTCTCACTCTGGAAAGTTATATAGATTAGATGTACTTTATAATCATATGGTGAGACTGATTTTACAATGTTCTAGGAATACCCACCGTTGCCTGATGTATCACAGATTAAGATGGATTTCTTTGTCCGATAGAAGACAGTTACATAAATATCTTCTGGCATTTAAAAGTATCACAGCAGTGATTCCGGACTACCTGTCCAAAAGGTTAGAGTTTAGGGATGTTAATCCCTCTTTAAGGAATGCAGCCTATCGAGAGCTGGTAATACCTAGATCAAAAACTAAACATTCTGACTTTTTTTTTCAGCCAGCTAGTCTCTAAATTTTGGAATATGATGCCCTTAAAATTTTGTTTGTATAGTAGCAAAACCCCATCATAAAAAGTTGTTAAAGCCTGGTTCTTGAATTCATTTTTTGCTCAGACTAAGGCTTGCTGTGTTTAAGTGGTTATAGCATTATAATTGTTGTATGTAATTGTATGTATTTGGTGAGTTATATATTGTATGTTTGTATTTATTGTAATTGTTGTAACTTTATTTTTTGTCTAACCAAGGGTCACCATTTTAAATGAGTTTTACTCAATGGTCTAACCCATTTAATAAAAAAGAAAGGGGTGGATCAGTGGGGTATCGACACGGTGACCTCATTTACAGGGGCACTAGTAATTTAACTTGTTATAACAAGTTATACAAAAATAAATAAAACACATCATTACTTTTGCTTTCATTTTCTTCCTTCTAATTACTCTGACCAGGTTATAAACCCAGCAACGTATCTGGAAAAGATATCATTAACTGCAGGTACTAGAACACATTTCAGAAGGCAGTTTACAGGATTTAGGAAACTGTCACACATGCTGGCCATTGGAGATCTTAGGGTTCAGCTCCAGGCAGCATAGGCAGACATTGTTCACCTCAAATCTCATATTCAAGAGGAAATATATTATAAGAACCACCTGCCATTTCCCCAACATCCAACAGAAGCACCTCGACCGCAGAGGGTAGTTGGTCTGGGAGGTTGCAGGTGCTTAGGAGGGTAAATCAGGTGCCCCATTACCTCGTGCTCTCCAACATATTACCCTACAAACCATATAAAAACTACAAACAGGTATCTGCCTCTCTCTCGATATCAAACAAAGGGCAGAGGACACTGCAGAGCAGGACACTGCAGCACAGGGGCTAGCACAACAAAACTCGCCCAAAACAGAAACCAAAACAAAAAAGCAATAAGGAAATCTGAAAACTTCTGATCATAGGAGACTCCATGATTCGGAAATGATACCTATCTCTAGCAAGGGTAATGGTTAGATGTCTCCCAGGTACATGATCGAGGAGATACACTGACCTCATTGCTAAATTTTTTCAGGAAGCAGGAGAAAGTATTGACATCCTGGTACACAGGGACTAATGATCCGCCAGCCGGTCAGTTGTGGAGACCAGGGAACACCTGACCAGGCTGGGTGACAAACTATCATCCATTTATCTGACATCCTTCTCTGAGATCCTGCCAGTCTGGAGAGGAGGGCAGATGGACAGAAGGTCAGAGAAGGAGAGATAATGTAGCTAAACATGTGGCTGACAGGCTGGTGCCAGGAAAAAGGACACACATTTGTAGGGAACCGGCAACAGTTTTGGGAGTGAAGGTTCTTTAAATTTGATGGACTGCATCTGACTAAGGAGGGAGTCAGTGCAATGGGGCAGAAGTTTGATGTTGTTGCAGAATATTTAAACTAGCAAATGGGAAGAGTTGTGCAGCACCCCATATGTCAAATGGGAAGAACACTCCTCCCCAGTCAGCTAGTGATCAAACAGGAGTTCAGCATGTTTGCAGTTCATTTGCATCACCAGGTAAGGAAAAAGGTCCATCTCCCCATATGATACACAGAGGAAATGCCAGACCTCGCCCAACAACTAATACACCGAAATCTGACCAATGGAAAATCATGTACTCAAATGCTGCAGTCCGGGAAACAAGATCCCAGACCTGCAGACAATAATGACAGAGGCTAAACTGGACATAGTAGCAATTAATGAGATGTGGTTTACCAGTAACCACACTTGGGAGACTTCAGTACCAGTATGTACTGTTCAGAAGAGACCAAGATGCATAAGGGGGGAGTGGCCTTGTATGTCAATGAAAATATCAAAGCTACAGAAATTAGAATACACATAAGGAGCCAGAAGAACTCTGGGTCACCCTGGAAACAGAAATGGGACAGCCATAAGAACTGAGGTTGTCTTACAGGCCCCCAGACCAGGTGAAGGACACAGACATATTACTGTTAGAAGATATACAGAACATAACAGCCAAAGGGAAGGTTCTAATAATGGGAGGCTTCAACATGCCAAATACAGATTGGTCAATACCAGCAGGAACATCTGCCAGAATTGGTCACATGGTGGATTCCTTTCAGGAGGAAGGCCTCAGACAACTGGTACAACAATTCACAAGAGACAGGGCTACCCTATATCTAGTACTGACTAACAGGGAAAGGATCACAGATCTCCAGGTAGAAGGTCACCTGGGGGCCAGTGACCATCACATGGTATGGTTCAATTTGGCCACTACAACTAAATCATCCCATTCCAAAGCAAAGATTTGGGACTTCAGAGGAGCTGATTTTGATAAGATGGTCAACTGAGTTAAGCTAACCCTGTCCACAAGAAATACAGGTGAGGGGTACAGGCAAAGTGGGCAAGCATTAATGATGCAATACTTAAAGCAACATCCCATTGTGTTAGAGAGAAAAGGAAGTGCAAAAGAAGAAGGAAACCACTTTCATTCTCTAAAACAGTAGCAGAAGAGGTCAGAGCCAAAAGGCTGGCCTTCAGGAAATATAAGAGAACACAGCAGGATATAGATAGGTAGGCATACCAAAGTTCCCTAAGGGAAGCAGGGAAGGCAGTAAGGCAGGCAAAGGCCCCAACCAAGGAAACACTAGCACAGACAGTAAAAGAAGGTGACAAGACTTTCTATGGATACATTAGTGAAAGGAGAAAATCCAGAGGGAGTATTGCTAAGGTCAAAGGAGATAAGTGTGTGTGAGGAGGAGGATCATGTAAAAGCATCTATCCTAAATAGATACTTCTGCTCAGTATTTACTAAAGAGAGGATAGGACAGGACCCACAGATCAACACCATGGACACAGGGGGGAGGGAGGGAGGTGAGCACTAGTCCCTTCACAAAAGAAGGGGTCCTACAAGAGCTCAATAAGCTCAGGGTGGACAAGGCAATGGGACCTGATGGCATACATCCCAGGGTACTAAAGGAGCTAAGGATGGAACTAGCAGAGCCATTATCAGAACTGTTTAGTGAGTCTCTGAGCACAGGAGTAGTCCCAGAAGACTGGATAAGTGCTCATGTGATCCTACTCCACAAGAGTGGTAGCAGGGAAGAGGCAGAGAACTATAGACCAGTTAGCCTTACCTCAATAGTGGGCAAGATTAAGGAGGCACTCCTTAAGGAAAGGATAGTGCAACACTTGGAATCCATAGGAGCACAGTATTCAAGACAGCATAGGTTTACAAAAGAAAGGTCCTGTCAAATTAATCTCATAGATTTCTTTGACTGGGTAACCAGAGTGGTGGACCAAGGGGGAGCAGTTGATGTCACCTACTTTGACTTCAGCAAAGCTTTCAATATTGTTCCACATAGAAGATTGATTAATAAGCTCAGTAGTCTTGGGTGGGTCAGAAGTTGGTCATGTGGATGGCAAACTGGTTGATGGGCAGAAAACAGAGCATGCTGGTAAACGGTATACAGTAAGAAGAGATGCAGGTCACAAGTGGGGTCCCTCAGGGATCAGTCCTTGGGTCAGTCCTCTTCAGTATCTTCATCCGTGACATTGCAGATGGACTGGAGGATAAGGTTTGTATGTTTGCAGATGGCACCAAGATCTGCAACAGATTAGAATATCCAGATGGGGTGGGCAGAATGAGAAGAGATATGGATAAACTAGCAAAATGGTTGGAAGAGTGGCAACTGGGGTTTAATGCAAAGACGTGCAAGATCATGCATATAGGGAAGAGAAATCCTGAAGCCACCTATAGGCTGTGAGAGGAGTTGCTGGCAGTCACAAAGGAAGAAAGAGGCTTGGGCATCATCATCACCAATTACCTGAAGTCATCCAAGCAGACCACTAAAGCAGTAGGTAAGGCTAGGGGGATGTTAGGGTGTATTAGTAGGGGTATCACAAGTCGGAAGAGGGAGGTAATAATCCCTCTTTACAAAACACTGGTTATGCCCCATCTGGAGTACTGCTTGCAGTACTAGAGGCCACATCTTCACAAAGACATTATCCAAATTGAAGCAGTCCAGAGAAGAGCAACCAAAATGGGTCAGGGACTGCATCAGAAAATGTATGAGAACAGATTAATGGAGCTCAATATGTATACAGTAGAGCAAAGGAGAGGTGATATGATTGAAACATTCAAGCACTGTAAGGGCATTAACTTGTTGAAAGAGTCTAACATGTTTCAATATAAGAAAAATTGCAGGACAGGAGGACATTGCATGAGATTAGAGGGAGGCAGATTAAGTGGTTATGTAAGGAAGTTCTTTTTCACAGGAAGGGTGGTGGATGCATGGAATGGCCAACCTCAGGAAGTGGTGGATATGAAACAATGCAGTGCTTCAAATAGGCATGGAATAGGCATAAGGGAGCAATACAGCTGAATATGACTAGATAGGCCATTGACAGAGCATAGGTTGATGGCATATTTATAAGGTAGAAAAATAAATGGGCAGACTGGATGGGCCTTTCGGTCCTTGTCTGCTGTTCTATGTTTCTATGTATCCACCTTCCTGTTTATTTTCTAGAACATGCCAGTCCAGGGGAACCACTGCTCCATACATTAGTTATGTGCAGGACTCTAAAATACTACCTGCTCTGTACAAAGGAATGTAGAAAGTCGAAGCAGTTGTTTGATTCTTTCACTTCAGGTAGAGAGGGTGTTCCGGTTTCTAAACAATGTTTATCTAAATGGTTGGCTAATTGCATTGTGTTCTAGTAAAACAAGTACCGCAAATAATTGCCTGAAATGGTTAAAGCTCATTCCACAAGAGGCATGGCTTCCTTTATGGCTTGTTTCTAAGGGGTCTCAGCCATTGACATTTGTGCGGCTGCCACCTGGAGTAAAGTTCACACTTTTACCAAGGACTGCAATCTGGACATTTTCTGTAGAGCCAGTGCAGAATTTGGCAGGGCTGTGCTGCAGGGCCTCCTGTTATAAGCTTAAGGTTGGCCTTCCTCCCAGACTATCTGTTTGTACCTGTAGCTGTTTGGGACTCATTCCTGTAGTATGACCTGATGACTGAGACACCCTCAAAAAAGATAGAGCAGTTATTTAAGAACTTACCATAACAGTGATCTTTGAGGAGATCTCAGTCATCAGGTCTATCTTCCTCCAACCATCCTTTTTGGGTCTCTTTACTGGAACTGGCTATCTGGTGTATCCAGGCTTTATATTGGCCTGGGCACCTCTGTCTCTGTCTCTCTCCTCAGTCCCCATTGCTAGAACTATGCTCCCTTTGTCTCCAGGGTCTAAGGAACCAATGAGGGAGTGGGGCTGCTCCACCTCTATAGGGTTGATGACATCAGCAGATGATGGCGGTGTGGCGGCTCCAGTTGAACTGCTAAAATCTTCCATATGGATCCTGCTTCACCAACAGTGAAGTTCTTATAACGTGACCTGATGATTGAGATCCTCGAAGATCTACTGTTTTGGTAAGTTTTATGTAACTGTTCTTTATCCTGGCTTCATGTGAAAGCTCTGTCATATCTTAGAGTACATAACATTGAAAACTTACATTAAAACTGGAACTAACTGGTCAGCAGATACCTTGTAAAAATTAACAGGAAAACATGTGGTCCAGGGGCTCGGTCGATATGAAGTTGATCAATGGCTGCATGAATCCCAGTAATTGATATTGGTTCTTTCAGTGAGTTTTCTTGTTGGTCAGATGGTGATGGAGTAAAACATGATCTAAAATTCTCTAATACACTCCAAACTGGTGGAGTTCGGCTGGTTATTGGAATAAAGATGCTTGAAATACTCCATAGATGCAGCGACAGTTTCCCTAGGCTTTGTAGTTAAGTTGGGGCTACCCTCAATATCTAATCCATTAAATGTTTGTGCAGTGTCCTGTTGGTGCAAGCACAAGGCTAGTAATGTCCCAGACTGTTCACCTTGGTTCCTATATCTTGTTTTTGTCCTAAAAATTGCCAGTTCATCTTTTCCGTTAAGGAGGGAATTATATTCGACTCAAAGGGAGTTGAGTCAACCAAGTAGACTTGGGGTAATTGACAACAGTCCAGCCTCCAAGGTTCTAAACCTTTGAAGCAGATCATTTGCCTCTTGTCATTCCCTATGCTTTGTAGCAGCAAGTCAAATACATAATGACTGCCATAGCAGCTCCATAAAGTACACCTAGTTGTTCAGCAGAGCCCTTAAGTTCTGAAAAATAAAAGAATGCACTGATACAGTCTTTACACACTTTTCATCCCATAATAATTGGATCTTACTGAGACACAGCTCTTGCAGCAGGTTACACCATTAGGACAGAAGCGGCAGGTGTCAGGACCCGGAAAAATCTAGCTAGCTATCTTCAGCGGGGACCGCCCGACGTCGGCCCGCCCTGATGTCAGGCGTGTTGAGTGCGAAGGCGGTCCCGCCAGACTCTCCAGTTCTTTCCCGCCGTCGACTTGCATGTCTTTACCCTTCGGTTCATTTTCTAGCGCGCGATGCGTGGTTAAGTGTTTTCCTACGGGAAATTTGTTCCCGGAATTCAGTCTTCTCTGATGTCCTCCCGACCTCCGGTCACTCCTCGAAGTGCACTTGTGGGAAGCAGATCCCATTCAAGGATCCACACTCGGCCTGTGTCCTGTGCCTAGGCCAAGACCACGACACCCGTCCTGCTCCTTTTGCCAGGGCTTCAACAGCAGAACCCGGATCCGTCGCCAGAAGGCCCTCCAGGCTTTTCTCTTAGAGGAGCGACTCAAGACCATGGCTTCCAAGGGGGATTCTTCGCAGAAGGCCCGTAATCATGCTGAGAGGCATAGGGAGAAAGCCCCTTCCAGATCCCCATCTAGGGCCTCCGATTTGCACAGCTCTGGCTCCAGGTCTGACTGCTCTCCTTCCCGGGCCAGCTCTCAGCCTCCCCCCCGCTGTAGTGAGCAAATCTTCCTCTTCTCAGGCCAAGACTCCTAGGCCTTCCTCATCCTTCAAGGCCGTGGCTAAGCCGAGGGACCGCCGCCATCACCACAAGTCGGGTTCCCGCCATTCTGAACCCGACGTCAGGTCTGCCTCCCTGCCTCCTCCTCTCCACCAGAAGACCAAGGAGCTCATCTCACTTAAGAAGCCACTGGACCCGACACGGTTCGTCCGGCGTCAGCCTCGCCACAGGTTCCCAGAGCCATTGACCGTCAGGAGACCATCGCCGGTCAAGCCTACTGATCACGGACGCCGGTAGGGGATCGGCATCCGCTCCAATTGAGAAGAGGACCCGGCGCCTCCGACCGATGTCGGTCAGGAGACCATCACTGAGGAGAGTCCTGTTGAGACTCCCAGGGCACCCTTGCCTCAACCTGAGCCCCTGTGGAGCTGATGCGGGACCCGGCGACCATCCACCAGCGCCGGGCCGTCGTCAGCCTTTATTTTTCAGAGGTGAAGGAGCTTTTCTCTTACTGGTGGGAGACCGTCAAAAGGACATGGTCCCCACTCACCTCCGCTTCCTTCTCCTACACGGTTGCTCCTCCAGTTCCTCGCCCCTTCTCCATCTGGGTCTGCAGGCCGCTTACCTCCTCCCTGGGAGTCCAGGACCCTCCAAGGGAGACCAGATAAAGGAGACCTCCATCCAGATCCTCTCTAGATCACCCAGTCCCAAGAGATCCAGAAGACGCCACTGCTCGCCTCGACGGAGGACACGGGATCAGAATTTTCATCATTCAGATCCTCTTCTCCATTCTCCATCCCTTCTCCGGACCCACATGAGCTGCCGAAGTCTCCTCCGGATGACTCTTCATTCTCGGATATTATGAGACACATCCAAGAGAACATGGGATGGGAAGCGGAAGAGTTAGACCCGAAGGCTACGCCTTGTGAAGTATCTTTGGCAGAAGGACCCCAAGCCTGTGGTGGTGCCACCCTTGGTAGACACTTTCATGGACGTCACCAAGGCAGCGTGGAAGCATCCACATTCACTCCCAGCAATGCCGAAGAAAGCTGACCGCTTGTACAGGGCTCCAAGAGATGACCAGTACTTGTCTCAGCATCCTCAGGCCGATTCTCTGGTCATAACAGCCTCTCATGACCGGTCCCAGAGACCGCAACATCTGAGAACCCTGCCACCGGACCCAGAGTCCAAGCAGTTGGATTCCATGGGTAGTCGCACGTATGCTTCCACTACTTGTGCCATCAGATCCCTGAATTATTTGACCCACATGGTGCAGTTCCAAAATGCCCTGTGGGAACAGGGTCTGGATGCGGCTGAGGAATTGCGGAAGGTGAGCAGAAGGAGGAGATGTTGCAGCTCCTCCCGTCTTGGACGTTGGGAACCCAAGTGCTACGAGCTGCATGCGACTCCATGGACTCCTCGGCCCAAGCAGCAGCTTCAGGCGTGTGCCTCGGAGACACTCTTGGCTCCGTGTCTCTGGTTTTACCCGGACATCCAGAAAAACATCATGGGCGCCCATTAGGGAGAAGTTTTGTTTGGTAAACCCTCGGAAGATGATTACCAAACTCCAAGAAGGCGGTGGAGGTCGGTTCAGGCCATGTACCGACCCAAGCTTAGTTCCTTCGTAGGAACCAAAGTTGATTTCGTGGGCGGAGCAGAGACAACAGTCCCGCCCCATCCCACAACAGAGGGGCTCCAGGTTTGCAGAGCCAGGAAAACAACCCACAGGTTGTAGCCAGCACGCTCTAAGCGGTCCAGCCAGTGGGACCCTCAGCCGCCACAGCTTGACTCCTTCCGGCCCCGCCCCTCAGGATCTACGGGACGTCATGGTGGGATTGCATTGCAAATTTCCTGCCAGGATGGCAGATTATAACCACCGACAGGTGGGTTCTACAGATTGATGCAAAAGAGGTCACTTTATAGATCGGGAAAAGCCACCCTCGAGGCCTCCATTGCTCTCGGTACCGGGTCAGCACAAGTCATTGATCAGACAAGTAGTGCTCAGCTCCTGCAAAAGGGAGCGATAGAGGTACATCCAGAGAACCAGAGAGGACACGGATACTATTCCCACTTCTTCCTGGTTCCAAAGAAGACAGGGGACCTCCATCCGATTCTGGACCTCAGCGACCTCAATTGGTCGATGCTACAAAAGATTCCTCATGGTAACCCTCCAGGTCTTATTCCCATGCTGAAGCAGGATGCCTTTTAGCATCTCTAGATATGCAGGACGCATACCTGTACATCCCCATAACTCAAGGGCACAAGAGGTTCCTGCGCTTCGAGTTTCTAGGCCATCATTTTCAGTTCCGAGCCCTTCCATTCAGGCTGTCATCGGCTCCCAGGGTCTTTACCAAATGCATGGCAGTCGTGGCAGCATCTCTAAGGAGACAGGGCCATTATGTGTTCTCGTACCTGGATGATTGGGTTCTCATGGCTGCCTCCAGAGAGGCATTGTTATGGGCGATCCAGAGCACCCAGGACCTGTTTCGTTCTCTGGGGATCCTAATCAACCACGAGAAGTTCCTCCTGGTACCGTCGCAGAAACTGCAGTTTATTGGCGCAGTACTGGACACCGTTCAGGGAAGAGCATTTCTTCCAGACGACAGAGCGGAGCGCATCAGATCCCCCATCAGGGAGCTTTCGTCGAACAAGACCACCCCAGCCAGGTCGGTCCTTCGCTTGCTCGGACACACAGCTGCGTTAACCTTTACTGTCCCTTTCACAAGGCTCCACATGCGGGTAACTCAGTGGATGCTCAAGGTGCAATGGGACCAAAGGCAAGACCACATGCAGCATCCGATCAGAATCACGAACACGCGATTCAAGACTGGCAGTGGTGGCTAGACCCAGGGACGCTCTCTATGGGCGTCTCATTTATAGCTCTGTCCCCAGAGGTAATCCTCACCACAGATGCCTCAGGTCTAGGGTGGGGAGCATACCTGGATGGGGTGAAGTCCCAGGGTACGTGGACCCCTTTGGAGGCCCACCTCCATATCAACGTCCTAGAGATGAGGGCGGTCCTTTATGCCCTGCAGGCATTTCAGTCAGAGATCCCGTCGAGCACTCTCCTACTTCAGACAGACAACGGCGTGATATTACCTCAACAAACAAGGAGGCGCACCTCTTACCCCTTTGCAGGGAGGCCATGAGGGTGTGGGATTGGGTAATCTGACACGGCGCGAATCTGATCACAGTACATGTTCCCGGGTGGACAACACAATTTCAGATGGCCTGAGTCGCCCCAGGCCAGAGTCCACAGTGGGAACTTCTTCAGGAGGTAGCAGAGGATCGGTTTCTTCGATGGGGAACTCCAGAATTGGACTTGTTGTTTCTCATCCAACACAAAACTGCCCAATTGTTGCTCGCTAGATCCAGGGCCTGGTGTTTTTCTGGCGGGAGCGTTGTCCCTCTCCTGGGCGGGCAGATTCCTCTACGCTTTTCCTCCTTCCGTTGATCCAAGAGTTCTTCTCAAACTGCAGGGAGCATGCAACAATGATCCTGGTGGCCTTTTGGCCAAGGCAGATCTGGTTCCTTTGCTAATTCAGCTATCCGGGAACCTCCGTTCCCATTGCCATTCAGCTCCCACCTCTTGTCTCAGGAGAAGGGTTCACTGGTCCACCCGGACTTACACTCACTGAACCTGAATGCATGGCTCCTAGAGACATAGCCATCCCTCGTCACAGGGTCTCTGGAGGTTGCGGATGTTCTTGCCGCAGCCAGAAGCCGGCAACGATGCAACGCACGCTTTCATGAAATGGCATCGCTTTTGTTTATGGTCGCAAGCACGTGGCCTTTCCCCTTTAGGTTGTCCAGTGAAAGCGGTGTTAGAGTACCTGCTTTCCCTTTTTCGTTCGGGCCTCGCCTACTCCTCTATTAAGGTGCACCTCTGTGCCATTTCAGCCTTTCACCTCCCGGTAGGACAGTGCACAGTGGCACAATTAGATGCCTGTTGTGAATTCTTGAGAGGGGTGTTACACCTTAGGCCACCCATTAAGGACCTGGTGCCTCCATGGGACTTGCTCTTTGTCCTGGAACAACTCACGCTCCCCCCCTTTGAACCTGCCGCGGATTGTGAGCTGCGTTTTCTCTCGTGGAAAACATTGTTTTTGGTTGCTGTTACGTCAGCGAGAAGAGTTTCTGAGCTTCAGGCTCTCATGTGCAAAGAGCCTTATTTAATTTTCCATCGGGAAGGAGTTTCCCTGAGGACGAATCCAAAATTCTTGCCTAAGGTGGTTTCCACACTCACTCTCAATCAGGATATTGACCTGCTGGTCTACTTCCCTAATTATTCTAACAGAGGAGAGGTGCTGCTTCACACCCTGGATGTTCACCGCTGCTTAAGATACTACCTGAGCAGAACTAAGCAGCTTTGTACTTCAGAACAACTTTTCGTTTCCTTTTCTGAGAGGATGATGGGCCAACATGTATCAAACAGTCCCTGTCTCGCTGGCTTGTCCAGTGCATCTCATACTGTTATGATATCAAGCGAAGCCCTCCTGGAGTAGTCGGGGCCATTCCACTAGAGGTGTGGCCACCTTCTTCGCAGCTCTTGAAACATCTCCACCTCTGCCATATGTGCTGCTGCCACTTGGAGTTCTGGTCATACCTTTATCAGGCATTATAGCCTGGATATCACTTCAAGCGAAGAGCAAGGCTTGACCTGGCAGTGCTGCAGGGTCTCCTGTCCTAGTTTTGGGACCTGGAGCGTTCTTTCTAATTTCCTCCTCCCAGTGTGTTTACAAGCACTATTGCAGGGAATCAGTCCTAATGGTGTAACCTGCTGCAAGAGCTGTGTCTCAGTAAGATAGTACAGTTACGTAAGAACTTACCGTAACAGTAAATCTTCGAGAACAGCGCTTGCAGCAGGTACCTTCCTGCCCACCTTCCCCCTTGGAGGAGGCATGGCTTCAGCCTTTGTTATTAGGGATTTCTTCATGTTTGTCTTCTGACGGCGGATCCTCGGTCTCCCATTTCGATGTCAGCCTGCGGCCGGAAGTCTCTGGTGGGAGAACTGGGGAATCTGGCGGGACCGCCCCCTTTTGTACCACGCCTGACATTGGGGGTGGGACCGACGTCAGGGGCGGTTCCCGCTGAAGATAGCTAGATAGAATTTTTCCGTGGGGTCCTGACGCCTGCCGACTTCAGTCCTAATGGTGTAACCTGCTGCAAGAGCTGTTCTCAAAGATCTACTGTTACGGTAAGTTCTTACGTAACTGTACTTTCCTTCTCAACCACTCCCTTTATTTGATAGGGCAAATAAACTGGAGCATGGTCTCATACAACCATCTGAAGTCTGTTCTGTTTAACCTTTATGTAGTAAGGAACCTAAGATATAACTGCATTCATAGGTATGCAGCGGTCTCTGTGGATCAAGAAGACCTAAAAGGTCTAAAAATTCCCATAAGGTTCTTTACCTTGGGATAATCTCTCATGAGTTCCACCAAATTTGTCCCAATCTGGTTGATAAACTATGTTCCATTCACCAAGTATTTATTGGAAGGTGAATTAATGGCATCAGTACAGTGGCAAGATTGGTAAAAATTGGGGAGTCAAGGCTGGGTCATATACAGAATCTAAAAGGACCTCATGTAACCCCAGTCTACAGAGAATAAATATATAACTGCCCTCTGGGTCCCACAATCCAAAAAGTAGTTGAAAGGAAACCCATCTGTGTATTAAACTACATACACTGTTCCATCTATTACTATCTCCAGAACTGAGTATTTGCCCACATATTCCCTTCAAAGACAAGCCAGCTGGTCTTTCTTAAGATACATTTCTTGGAGATATACAACCTATGTACCTAATTCTTTAAGAGTTTCAGGATGGCATATCATTTCCATTTCTTCTGAGTACCCTTAACATTTCAAGTAACATATATATATATATGCTACACATGTAGTATAAGTTTGAAAAAAATAAAGCCTCACTGTCAAAAACTAATCCTATATCCACCCTCTCAGTACCACACTCTGATGGATACCAGCCCCACCAATAGCCCAAATACTGAAAGTTACCCAAATCAAACAGAAAAAAAGAGTAACCCAACTCACTATCCCCTGTTCCTAATGACCACTGTCCTAACAGTCTTGGCCTGTGGTAAGTCCCAACCCAGTCTGCTTATAGCGTCACGGCCTTTTCCCACCCACCATCAAGCATCAACCCTAATAATTTGTAATTTTTGTTAATCCCAGTCCACAAAGGAAAGATTCTCCTGTCCTCTCCATTCCAATGGGGAGGATTCCAATAAACAACATTGCTTTGTCCATCTTCAGTTTTAGGAGTTCTTACAGAACCCTTTCTTCTTTGAAAGGACTGGGATCGACCCCCCTATCAAGAGTGCTTCTATTAATTGGATTAGGCACTTCCCCCTCCTCTTCTGTGAATACTGAGCAGAAATATTCATTCAGTATCCCTGCTTTTTCACTGTCCCCCTCTGCCCACCCACCGTTCATTCTATTTAGCCTCACTATCCCTCCCTTTGTCTTTTTACGCTCGCTGATGTACCTATAAAAGGTTTTATCCTCCTTCTTAACTGAGCTGTCTATCTTTTCCTCAGTTTGGGCCTTTGCTATTCTGACTTCCTCCTGCTTCCTTCTGCCTTAACTGGTACAGCTCTCTGTCCTGTTCCTTCTGTGTTTCCTTATACTTCCGGAATGCTATCTTTTCTTCCTGACTTTCACAACCACTTCTTTTGAGAACCATAGTGTCTTTTCTTTCATTTGATTTGTTTATTTGCTTCACACAAAGGCTTGTTGCCTCTGATGGCAGTTTGATGATTCCCCATTGTTGCTCCACACCTCCTTCTAGCCTGTTTGCTAGTGCTTTTCTGAGGCACTCTCCCATCTTGCCAAAGTCAGCCCTCCTGAAGTCCAATACCCTCACTTTTGCATGGCTTGACTCTGTAGCTGTGTTTAACATGAACCACACTGTTTGATGGTCACTTGTTCCCAGATGGCAACCCACTTCTAGATCTGAGATCCTCTCACTGCCCCCATTTGAGAGTATGAGATCTAAGATTGCTCTCTCACAAGTGGGTTCCAAAACTAGCTGTCTGAGGCCTGCCACCTGTAGGGCATCAAGAATGGCCCTGCTCTTGGATGTGGCTGCAGAAAATGTGCTCCAGTTAACATCTGACATATTAAGGTCTCCCATCAACAGTATCTTCCCCTTCTCTGCCATTCTAAGAATGCCTTCTATCATATCCTTGTTCATTCTCTCCCCCTGACATGGGGGTCTGTACACAACCCCTGTGCAGATTGTGGTGCCCTTTCCAGTCTCCAATGTGACCCACAGTGCCTCCTCTCCTCCCTGTTTACTCTTTTGTTCAGGTGCTTTTATCCCTTCCTTTACATCGAGAGCTACTCCTCCCCCTCTTCTCCCCTGCCTGTCTCTCCTGTAGGTTATGTACCCTGGTATGTTAACATCCCAGTCATCGTTCTCTGAGTACCATGTTTCTGTGACTGCTACGATATCCAGGCATCTCTCTTCCATCAAGGCCACCAGCTCAGGGAGCTTGTTGCCCAGACTACAGGCATTGGTACTCTTTACCCTCCATTTCTTGATGGTCTTACTCCTTTTTGCCCTATCACTGTCCTTCTTGCCTTTGTCACTTTCTCTATTTACCCCTGCCCTTCTCCCTATCGACACCTCTATGTTGGTGTTTACTGCACTTACTACCATGATTTTTTGGGGAGGCTAGGATTTCACTGCTCCTTTCCAGTGCCTCCCCCCTTGGCTAGTTTAAATGTTTGCCAATGAAGCATTTAAACCTATCACCTAGGATCCTGGTTCCCCTCCTGGACAGATGCAGCCCATCCTGCCAGTATGAGCTTGCATCACTCCAGGTGGACCCCCAGTCCCCAATGAAGCCAAATCCCTGAGCCCCACACCAGTTTTTCAACCACTGATTGAATCCCATGGTGCAGAACACCCTAGCCTCTCCTATGCCATAGGTGGGCAGCACTTCCGAGAAGGTTACTGTGCGTGCTACTTGTGTATGGCCCCTCCTCAATTCCACAAACTCTTCTTGCACTTCTGTAATCCCTTTCTTAGCCAGGTCATTCATCCCTAGGTGGACAATGACATCCAGCTCCCTCCCCTGTGCAGCTGCTCCAGCAATCCTGAGGATTCACTCCCTGTCCCTGCAAGCCATGGCGCCAGGCAGGCACCTTTCCTCCCTCTTCCCTTCCACCCCCAGTTCTACCTTCGTAACAATGGAGTCCCCCACCAGGAGTTGTTTCCCTCCCCTGCGGGGTCCCCTGCCACCCTCCTGTGGGTCTCCTTTGTGCAGGTTCCCAGCTTCCTCCTTGGTCTCCACTGCGGGTGCCTCCATAGAGGAACCACACTTTGCCAGACTGGCATAGGAATTGTGGAGAAGCACAGCTGGAGGGATGCACCTCTGTTCCACCACCCTCACCCTCCCTGAGCCCACTGTGGTCCAACCACTCCTCTTTCTTGGCAACCTCTGAGGCAACAGCAGTGGCACTGGTGGTCCCTGGATGGAAGAGGAGGGTCCACAAATCCTGGCCAACTCAGTCTGGAGATGAGCAACCTTCTCCCTCAGTCCAGAGAGGCGCCTGCAGATGGGACAACACCGCATCCTCCAGAACATCTCCTGGAAGACTGCTGCTCCACAGCCACTACACTGCACCACTCCCATCATGTCTTATTTCTGGACTCCTAACTGTTTGCAATTCTTACTCTTTCCTCTGTTTTTTTCTCTCTCTCTCTCTCTTTACTTTCTGCCTGTTTGCCCTTTAAGCACCTGATCATCCTGTTCTGAGACAAGAAGATCCTATATTTCTCAGTAGACCCCTTACTTGCTCAGAGGCAGACCTCCAGTAGCTAGAGGGGGCTGGAGAGCTACTCTTGCCCTTCTAGGATGGTGGATCTTTGATGGCTCTGTGATCACTCACTTCCTGCTCCCAAACAGGAAGTTCCTGTTGTCAGTCAAATTCTGTGCCTATAAAAGTAGAACTAGCTGAGGGTGGAGGGGAGGGAAGGAAGGCAATATAGTCCCAGTAGAGAAGTCTAGTCACATAGCAGTCTTTTCTCCTGGTGTCTTCTGCCAAGCTACTGGCAGAATCTTTCTAAGGCAGTCTTTAAATGTAGCTTCCTTCTAACTAAGCCACTCTCCCTACTTACTAGATTTTTCAACAAATAATTTAAACCTCACAGCTATCGAGTCATTTCAATCACCTGAGATTTACACCTAGATACCTGTTCAGATAACCATTCAGTTCAGTTAACTCAGACAAACACACACTTTTTTTGTTTTGTTTGTTAGTTTTTTTTACCCTAAATTAAAGGTCCAAGTACAAGAGTTCTGCTTCTTTAGTCCCAGCAGAGAAGTCCAGTCACACAGCAATCCTTTCTCCTGGTGTCTTCTGCCAAGCTACTAGCAGAATCGTTCTAAGGCAATCTTTAAATGTAGCTTCCTTGTAGTTAAGCCACTCCCCCTACTTACTAGATCTTTCTACAAGTAATTTAAACCTCACAGCTATCACGTCCTTTCAATCACCTGAGATTTACACCTAGATACCTGTTTAGATAATCATTCAGTTCAGTTAACTCAGACAAACACACTTTTTTTTTTTTTTACCCTAAATTAAAGGTCCAAGTACAAGAGTTCTGCTTCTTTAGTCCCAACAGAGAAGTCCAGTCACACAGCAGGCCTTTCATGTAGGTATTGTTCATTTTGTATACAGCTACATTTATTTTATGAGATTCATTATTTCAGCAGACTGAGTATTTAAATGCATAGTCAGTCATCTATGATGAAGTTTCCGTGTAAATTGTAAATGGTAAATAAAGTGGAGCAATCATATGTTCTCACAACATGAACTAGCAGTACATAGAAAGTGTAGTCTTTTTATATATTACACACTCCCATAATTGAATGCTATGCAGTCAAAAATGGAATTCATACTTAGGAATAAACATGCACACAAACACAGAGATGCACATGCATGCATTCATGGATGCAAACATACATGCATGCATTCTTTTGCTTTGTTTGTTTGTCACCTTTATTTTTGTTTCTGTTTCTACAAAAACATGAAGCAGAAATGCAGCATTTCCTATACTATATAATGCCTAGTTTGCCAAACAGAATCAGTCTTCTGTAGGCTCAAGAACACCACCCGAAGCTGAAAGATTTTCACCACACATACAAAGGACAAAAAAGCAGAAATGCTCCCAAACTTCCATGACACCTGAGCTGCACTGTGGGTCCCAGCAAGCAGCTGTTATACTTTTCTAGGATACAAAACAAAGGAAGAGAGGAAGATAGGGTTACCACCTGTCCTGATTTGGGCAGCTGTGTCCCACAAAAAAAACATGAGCAATACTACATGTCCTGACCTTTCGTAGAAAAAAATATTTTCTACCTTTCCACTAAATCTATACTAAACTATAGTATCTTAACTAAAAAACATTAAAATTATATCAAACCATAGAAGCAACCAAGAAATTACAATACTTAGCCTTAATTCTGATTATATAGAGAAAACAAGTCTGTTGCATTGGTCAAGGTTACGTACTGTCCTGCGAAAAATCATGTTTCAGTAAGAAATGTCCCACTTTGGGCTTCTTAAAAGGTGGTAACCCTAGAGGAAGAAGATGTGTGACTTCCTAAATTGTCAAAATGTATATGACTTGTGCGTCATGTGATAAAAGAAATGCAGGTCTATCCTTTTTTTTTTTATCTCTTATTTTTCCACCTTGGCAGAGCAGACCCCTGTGGTCTCTGGCCGCACCCACACTCCACCCAGGTGGGTACCTTGTTACATGAGCCCACCTCACCCCAGAGGAAGGAGAGCAGTCATCGTATGCTCAGTCCTTCCTCTCCCCTGCCAGCCCCTGGCAGCCTGAGTCTGTTCCTGAAACCAGGTCGCTGGTATGGGGTGAGGTGTGGCATCAAGCGCATCTATTTTTAGCACCACCGGGCCGGCTCAGGTCTGTCCATTTAATTGGGCACCACTAAATGGATAATAGAACTGCATTTCTTTTATCACATGATGTAAAATGTCACATACATTTTGACTGTTTAGGAATGTGTGATTCACTTTGGCTCTACCCCCGATGAAGACGGTTTGAACCGTCAAAGTGCCGGACAATTGTTTGTTTGGAAGCACCTCAAATAAATTCTTTCTTTTTTTTTTTTGGATTTTTTTTTTATTTATTATAATCTTGGATACACTATTGAGAGCAAGCTAATTTAGTAGATTCCATGTCAGATTGATAAAACAAAAATGGCAAAAGTATGAAATAAGGAGGCAAACACAACGAGGACTTACACAACAATACAAGAGGGAATAACTAGAGGAATTACAATACATTTGGCATTGTACAATGTATGCTAAGGTATTCAATTGTTTAAAACCAAGAAATACAAACTCTTTAGAGGAGGAAGAGCAGAACGAAGTCTCACAACTAAAAAAAAAATCAAAATCAACTTGATTAATGGAGACATCAGCCCAGAGCCTCATCAGAGATGAGTAGGATTAGAGTCAAGCATTTAAGGGTGAGAAAGTGGGATATGAAGGGGGTACAGTGAATATGGGACAGACATGGAGGGTGAGGGGAGAGAGAGAGTGGGGTTGATTAAGAGAAGGTGTGGAAGGTTAAGGATTGGCTAGGGGGTAAGGTAAGGCAAGGCCAGGTTTAAGTGCAGATCACATGTAAGGGGTTAGAAGAAACAGCCGCAGCATGCATCTGCAACTACAGTAACTGTAATCTGAATTTTCTCTTAAAAGCACCCAAGGTGGATGCCAGGGTGCAGAGAGTTCATCCAGAGTGGGGCACAGTATGCAAATGACCTTTGTACCAGAGAAGTGTGTCACAAGGGAATATTAAAAATCTGGCTTCTAGAGCTTGTGGTGTAATGATGGTTGTCAAAGGGGGTTAAGAAGCTTTTGTACACCGGGGGCACATTTCCAAGGCTTACTTTTTTGGCCAGTAAACAAGACTGGTATATAAGTCTACCTTTGAATTGGAATCAGTTATCCTGAACATACATGTCACAGGTGTGGGTCGGACAAGCGGAGCCAGTAATGAGCCAGCATGCTTTATTGAGTGCCACTATGATGCGGTAAAGAGTTGTTTCAGTAGCTGTTCCATAGATTACTAAGCTGTAATCAATGAATGAAATAATAGAGCTATGAATTGCCAAGTTAAGGGCCTCGGGGTTAGACATTGCTTTGCCTGTACAGAAGCCCAATGCATGCGTTAACAGCCTTATCTATGTTGTCAATGTGATAGGCATAGTACTATCAATCATTTTCCCCAGGTATTTAAAGAGCTGAACTAACTCCAGGGAAGAACCCTCTTGGTTAGTGATGGTAAGCGGGTAAGTTCTATGCCTATTTTGGGAGCTGAAGAACAGCATAGTTTTACTTTTTTTCGTAATTCATGACTAACTTGGGCTTATGAAATCAAGTTTCAACTTTAGAGAAGTTACTCTGTAGCCTGGACTCAAGAACTTTAGGGTCTGAATCACTGGTAAACAGGACAGCATCATCAGTGTATACCACAATGTGATCCTGACAGGAGTAAAGGAGATTGTTGATGAAAATACTAAATAAAAGAAGGCCCACGATAGACCCTTGGGGAACTCCGGATAGGACAGGTCTGCTATCTAAGAGTACTGTATGTTACCAGTCTTTACCTGCTGTGAACAGTTGTGCAGATAGCTTTTAAACCAGGCTACAGTGTCATGAGCTAGTCCAATGGTGGTAAGCTCTTAGATCAAGATGGCATGATTCACCATGTTGAAGGCTTTGGTTATGGTAATGAAAGCAGCACCAACTAGATGCCCTTGATCTAAGGAGTGGTGAATAAAGCCCATGAACTCCTGCAAGGCAATAGTGGTACTGTGACCAGTTCTCAACCCATGTTGTTGCTGGCATTGTAGCTGATATTTCTGAAAATATTCGACCAGTTGGTCAGCCACTATATGCTCAAGTGCTTTTGAGGGGAGAGGGGGGTAGTATAGAGATCAGCCTGTAGTTCCCAGCAATAGTGCAATCCCCAGATTTAAGAACTGGTTTCACAGTAGCAGATTTCCATTTCTGTGGGAACTGAGAGTATCAAAGTGATATGTTAATAATATGCGTTAGAGATGACAGTATTTCATCCAATGCAGGGACAACACATTTAAGTTCCAGGGTGTCACCACTAAATCTCAATTTCCCTAGTACCTTAAGTAGGTACTTCTTGGCTTCATGGGTTGAGAGGATTTTGAAATAGAAAGGAGGATGCGAAAGGGGTTAAATCACTTTCCCAGAGTAGTCACTTGTGTTGGGGTGACAGAAGTCAGGCAGGAGGACACCACTCATGTCTGAGAAGGCAACATTAAAAGTATTAGCACTAAGTTTGTGGTCAAGCAAAAATATTGTCTGTACCTTGTAAGCAACTGCCTCTTCTCTGTATCCTACCCTGTAATGTAACTCCCGGGTTGCCCCTGAAAAAGGGACCTTCGGGGCTCAGTGAGCCTACCCCATCATCAAAATTTAATAAATAAAAAATTAATAAAATGTAGGTACACCATCAGTGTTCAGTTTGGCAGGGGGAGATTTGATGTCTCGCCAAGTGACCTCCTTAAGGTTAGCGCAACATTTTCTGCCATTGTTCCAGATAAGTGAGAGGGCTTCCTTATAGTATTGACTTTTTGCTGCACGAATAGCCCTCGTGCAGTTGTTCTAGCTGCTTTGTACCTCTGGATGTCAGTCTGATTATAGGAGGACCTAACCCTATGCCATAAATGGTCCCTGGCATTCAGGAGGTCAAGTAAGTCTGAAAAGAATCAAAGATTGAAGTTAACTTTTGATTGTATGGTTTTTATACAGGGCGTGCCTGTCACACTTAGCGTTGAACTGGAGGATGACTTGGTAAAGGGCAAGGTTTATGTTGTTGGTAGAGTAAATCATTGACCGGCCCTCATTGTGTGAGTCAGCTTTGAGTGAGTCAAGATGACCACGGATGAGCACCCTGATATTAATTGTTCTTGTGGGCGGTTTGGAGAATTTATTTAACCATTGAAACAAAATGGGACTGGTCACTGTAGGCATCTGGGACTACAGTTATGTCTGATATATGATCAGGGTGGTTACAGAACACCCAGTCCAGTAAGGTACCTATTCCAGTTTTATAGTTGCGTCTAGTAGGGGACTAGACTAGCTGGGTGAGGTGAACTGCTGAAACTGCATCTTTGAAGGGGCTAGTATCAGGAGAAAGCCAATTGATATTGAAATCGCCTAACAAGATAATTTCTGAGTTAAGACTCAGAGAGCCAAGACACTCCAGGAGTGAATCAAAGCAAGGGTCTGTCTATCTGAGAGTAATATAGATTCAAAACACTGTAAGGGTTTTATTGTGTTCATCAAGGAGCACTTTAACGGCAAGAGCTTGCATGTGGTCATCAGCATTGGGCTGTGGTAGGACGAGACCTTGAAGGTTGTTTTGGGGATATATTGAACAACCACCCACACACTTGGAGAGACAATCCTGTTGAAAGACTATGTAATCTGGAATGGAAATTGAGACATCTGCAATTTTGGGAGAAAGCCATGTTTCTACGACCGAAAGAATGTCAGGGTTATGTTGTAAAATCCATGCATTCAGTACGTCCATTTTGGGGAGAAGGCTGCATATATTAAGTGAGGCAATTGTAAGTAACCCAGTAGCCAACTGAGTGCAGGCCGTATGTTGTGGTGGGCCAGGGTTGGGGTGGATGTTTCCAGAGAGCAGCAGCAAGGCTAATCTGCACAGATAAATAGAATAATAAATACCTAAGTGTGCATTACCAGGCAGTAATCTCATCGAGAGGTTTTGGAGATTTGCAACCTCGAGAGCGAAGCTCAAGAGGTTCCCAAAGTCCCCAAAACCTCGAGATGGGAATACTAGCAACACTCTACCGCAATTTTAATATATGGATCCAGTTTCTTTTGTAAAGGGCAGTCAGCTGCTGTGGGAAGACTCTGTTCTGGCCGACTGCTGCACTGTCTCGCTCCTCTCACCTTCTGCACTGTATTGCTTTTCTAACCCATCCCACGGCCGGGCACTGACTCCTTTGTCGAGTGGAAAAGTTTGTTTTTAGTCTGCAGCCTTATCTTTCCTCCCCCGCCCCCCCAGAATGCAATATCACCCAGATAGTTCCAGTTTCTGTAAGAATTAAAATAAAAAAACAAGAAATATCCTGGTCGCGATTGTGTCTCGCTAAGCGACAGATGGCCACCATGTTGTTCAAAATGTTCTGCCCACCCAGAGAGACAAAGTGGCCAATCATGAGCCACGTTTTCAAATTTTAGTGTTTGATAGACACTGGCAACATAGTGTGGGGTGGGAGAGCTTGCACTTGCGCTGTTCCATTTTTATGATAATACTATCATTCAGAGCTCTGAATTATACTATTATAGACTCAGAGCGATAGTATTATCAGTTGTCAAGTATGGTATTATCACTTCAGGGACGATGCTATTATGATGATTTTTTTGTATGCTCTGCAATATTATTATTTTCAAAATCCATATATTAAATTCCTTTAACTGTTTGTTGCCGAGTTTGTGAAGCTTCCTCTCAATAAAGTGCGCTTTACAGTTAGCAGGTATGTTAAAGATTCCAGCAGGGAGTGCCAGAGGGGGGAATCAGCCATGGTGATGAGATGCAACCCCTAGACACTAGGAGACTGCAGATTCCTTGGCAAAATAGGAGGGTCAGGGCATTGGGATGAGGTGGTAGTACAATAAACATTCATGAGGTTACTATCCAACGTTGGTGGCATACCTCTCATGTGTCCCTGATTTTCAGGGATGTCCCTGATTTTTACCTCAAAATTTTACTCTGTCCCTCCTAAAATTTGTGTTTTTGTGGCTAAACAGTGGGGACTGTAAGCACAAAACAATGTCAGGCATTAAAGTTACAGACTTGTTCTTCTTTACAAAATGCATTTTGCACTAAGCCCCATATTCTGACAACTTTCTGGGTAGATATCTCAAATTTTGAAGATGTGTCCCTGATTTTGGTCCTTTGTCCCTGATTTTTTTTAAGCATTGTCTCTGATTTATGAGGCAGGTGGTTGAGAGGTATGTGGGGTTGATGTTCTCGAGCTTTCACTAGTCAGGCCAGATAGGGTAGGTGCAGTAGTGGAAGGCATTATGATGACAAGGAATGCAGCAGTAGAAGCACACACAGGTAACAAGTGCAGTACACAGTTATGAAGCACTTCAAGTGCAGAGGCTTAATAGAGGGTGAAAGTGGACATCAAGAGGGAGGGCAGACAGCAAGGACGAAAAGGTACACTATTGTAAGGATCCAGCTGCTAGAAGTAAAGTTGGACCCCTTAAAAGAGTGCTCATGTGATATTCACCAGAGTACAAGGACGGAGGCGGGGTCAAGCAGGCAGCGAGAGCATTTAATAAAGGATGGGGTGGGTGAGAGGGGTGGGGGATGGTGGGTGGGTGGTTGGGTGAAAAAAATAGAGTATGCAGAAATCACATTGAGGATTCCCTGCAGTTAGTAGCTCCTAATTCAGAGACTTCTGTACAGGCTGAGGCACTGCTAACAGATGGCCAATGGTCAAAGACGAGGGCTGTCAAGGAGCCAACGGGATCTGGTACCATACCTGGCATGCCTCAAAGTGGAGTGGGAAGCAGGCAGCTTCTTGCCCTGTTCAGTGGGGGAGGGCAGAATATCTCTCGGTGGGGGTTGCATCTGCAGCACAAGCCCAGTTGTGCAAGCAGCAGCCTGAGAGAAAGAGACAGAAAGAAGCAATTTTAAACTTGGCCAGGGAAATGGAGGTTTCAGAGCAGAGAGGTGTAGGTTAAATTAAAAACAGAAGAAGGGACTTGGATAAATTGGGGGGGGGAGCGGGTTGCAGACTGTGGCAAGGCACCAACAGTTTTCTGCAGGAAAGGAATAAAAACAAAAGATTTTAAATTGAGGGTGGGTAATTGACCTGTGCGACTGATTGCCAGGAGCGGGGGTCTCAGTTGCCCAGCTGATTTAACAGGATTTAAGGTTCAGCAGAACAAAGTCAAGTTACAAAACTTGTGTAACACTTTTAAACAAATTAAAACTTTAAATAGAGGAATACAGTGAAACAACTCTTTAAAACCATCAGACTGGCCCTTAGGGCCAGGGTTGTTGATCAAGATACACTCAAGTAACGCACTGCAGAAAACCCAAACAAAAATATTGTAATAAAAGACAGATGGAGATCAGCAGTTACTAACAAAATTGAGTATGTGGACATCACATAGAGGATTCCTCGTAGTTCATAGCTCCTAAGTAACAGACTCCAAATAAGATTGCCAGCATCAGGTCGGGGTATTGGCCCAACTCTCTCTATAAGGGATTGCGGAGCTCGGCGGGAGCTGGCGAGTGCCCGTTGTTCCTGGTCTGACTTTAGCCAGGCGGAATTCGTGAACATTGTGAGGATTGTCCAGAGTTTGCAACCAACCAGCTGTAGTTTGGAGCTGGGCCCTTCACCACTATTGACAGGTTGTGTAGATGTTATCTGCCTGATCCTTGCTGAAATTGTCTGGAGTTCCTTGGAGTAAGGGGTCTTTCCTGATCCCCTCAAGAAGGTGGTCATTCTACCACTCCTTCAAAAACCCTCCTTTTATCCAGTCTATCTAGCTAACTACAGACCTGTCTCTAACCTACCCTTTGTGGGTAAGGTTATTGAGGTTATTATACTTAATACTTGTCTTGCTGGAACTTGTTTCCTCTCAGCCTCTGACCCAACACAGCAGAGGGTCTTTTTAATAATTCTGGCACCCAAGTTCATTAAATAAGGTCCAAGTTCATTAGATAAGGTCAATTCTGGCACCATGGGTTATTGGAGACCATTAACTATCAAACGATGTAAGATCTGCAAAAAGATTATCAGACCCTCTTCAATGCCCCCATTGTGTTACTCACCATAACATGTCTGTTAAAGTCCCTCCAAGTCAGTCCTTCGAGGGGGGAGGGGCAGCTGGTACATCAGTTGGCAGTAGCAATGTAGAATTGTGAAATGTTTTATTGCTCTGTATATGAGCTGTTGAGCCCTGATGTTCTGCAGGACATCACTCTGACACACCTGACCCCACACCAGGCCCCTCAGGGCAGGGAAGGCACACACAGACACATTCAGGTGCATTGCAGTTTGCACATGGCTGTGGATACAGATGTGAAGGCAGACCCTGATCCTGACTATCTAGAGGGTCAGGAAGGCGATTACAGGGATCTTGGAGAAAAATTCTCACCCATCCAAGTTACTATATGATGAGGACTTCCTCTTGGAAGAGGAGGAAGAAGGGGAGTGGATGGAGCCAAAGAGGAGGATTCCTATCACTCTCCTGTTTGATACCAAATCCTTGTCTTTTCTAATAGCTGGAAGCTTGTAGGTCCTTGCAGCTCAAGGAAGAGCAGTCCTTAGAGTCTGTGGATGTCAATCCTATTCTGTCATTGTCATTTTCTGCCCCAAAGTGTTTTCCGAGCTTTATTCACTGTGACCAAATTACTGAACTGGAGTGGGTTGGTAGGGACCAAAGGAAGTCCCTGTCAAAGCCAAAAGCTTGGTGTTTTCCTTTTCTGGAAGAAAAAACTCACAGATGAGAATCCCCTCCTCTGGCAGACAAGGCAGTGCATAATTCAGTCAAGCACTCCCCTATTCCTATTCAAGGCCCAGTGGCATTGTCGGACTTGCATGACAAGTGAGTGGATGCTGCATGTATAAGAGCTTTGGCCTCCAATGGGGTAAACCTGTGCACTTTCTATGCCTCTTTTATTATTGCCAGGCCCTTGAAATTCTGTCTTTCCACCCTAGCCGGTTATGTTCCCCATGACATGGAGGGTGCATACATTTTACAACTGGTGGCTGTGGCATCACTTTTCTAGGGTTTCTACGGTAGAGAATATGCACGTCTGCTTGCTCTGCCTGTCACATTGTGCCTGCCATGTGGAGTGTATGGCTGAGGCACTGGGCAGCAGATCAAGCCTCAAAAGGCTAGTCTGTTCAGCTTCTCCTGTGAGGGAGGTTTATTAATTGGTTTGGGTTGGATGATATATTGAAGGAGATTGAGGTTAAGAAGGGTCACTTTCCAGAATTGAAGCAGCAGTGTAAGGCTGCATCAGCCTCTAGAAGTCAAGTGAACCAGCACAGGCAGATCTGAGGAAGTTTTCATTCCTTTTGGAACATCAGACACAGGGGCCCTTACAGGCATCAATCTGGAGGTCCAGGACCAAAGTCTGGTGCCTCCCTATGATGGTATGTGGGCCCACCTCTCCCTCCTTCCCTTGGTGTAAGGCTGCACGAGTTCCACCCAAGATGGGCCCAGTTAACCTCAGGTGTGTGGGGTTTAAACTTGTTTTCCTTAGTTTATGCAATAGAATTTGTAACAGTCCCCTCAGGGAAGGGGGGGATGTTTTCTCTCTTCCTTCAAGGACCCTGTGAAGAGACAGGCCATTTCGGAGATGCTGAACCACCTTTTCCAAATCAGGGTGATTGTGCCAGTCCCACCAAGAAAACAAGGCCAGGGGTTCTACTCGATGTATTTTGTAGTTCTAGAGAAGTCAGGGGGCTTCAGGCCTATTCTGGATCAGAAGCATCTGAACAAGTACATGCACCACACAACCTTAAAAATGAAGTCTCTATGATTTTATTTTATTTATTTATTTCACTTTTGTTGATTGGGTAAATGCGCTAGACAAATTCTTGCCTATTTTCAGGCATGACCTGGAGGGAGGAGGATACAGATGAATGTCAACTGACCTTGAACCTGATTAAGCTGTTGGTGATATTCTTAGTGATCATCCAGGCTGTTCAGATGGGGTATTTCTTAGCCTTCCTAGATCTGTCAAATGAATACCTGCACATTCTCATCCATCAGTCTCATCAGAAGTATCTTAGGATCTTTCTTCGAGGGGGCTCTTGCAGCAGGCAGCACTAGTAGGACTAAGTTACCAGGATCTAGGACCACATGGAAAACTTGTAGCTAGCAATCTACAGCAGGGGACCACCCCCACATCATCAACACGCCAATGTATGTCCTAGAATATAAAAGGGGTGGTCCCCCAGACCAACCTCAGTTCTTTTCCTGCTGTCGACCCACGCAAATCAAACCTCCATGGATGCCTGCTTCAGTCGACCCCCCCATTTTACTTGACCTTATTTTCTTCATTCTAAAATATTGTTTTTTTTCGGTGTTATTTTGATTTTGTTTGTCTTCTTCTCCAGTTTCAACTTCAGATAAGCCTATGAAGTGTGCTTGTGGCAAGCAGCTTCCTTCCATGGATGGCCACTCTTCCTGACTGCTCTGCTTAGGCCCTGAATACGACACTAAGGCCTGCCAGCACTTCAACCAGTCCACATGGAGACGCTCTTTGAAGACTCTCCAATGTTCTCAAAGAAAGTGGTAGTGAAGGTTCAAGAGAAAAAGAAAGCATTCAGGAAGTACAAGGAATCACAGAAGGAGCAGGACAGAGAACTGTATCTGTTAAAGCAAAAGGAAGCTGGGAAGGCAGTCGGAACAGCAAAGGACCAAACCAAGGAAAAGATAGCCAACTCAGTTAAGAAGGGGGATAAAACCTTTTATAGGTACATCAGAGAGCGAAGGAAGACCAAGGGAGGGATAGTGAGGCTTAATAAAGGGGAGGAGGGTGGGCAGAGGGTGACTGTGGCAGAGATACTAAACAAATATTTTTGCTCAGTATTTACAAAGGAAGAGGGAGGTACCTAAAACAAACAGTAGTAACACTCTGGATACAGAAGTTGATACCATCCCATTTACAGAAGAAAGGGTTCTGAAAGAACTCTTAAAACTGAAAGTGGACAAAGCAATGGGGCCTGATGGGATTCATCCCAGTATTCTAAAAGAACTAAGGGTAGAACTAGTGACACCACTGACTACCCTGTTTAACAAATCATGGGAGGATGAGGTGGTACCCGAGGACTGGAGGAGGGCAGATGTGATTCCCCTTCACAAAAGCGGGAGCAAGGCAGAAGCAGGAAACTACAGACCTGTTAGTTTAACCTCAGTGGTAGGGAAAATTATGGAATCACTTCTGAAGGAAAGAATTGTTGAGTACCTAGAGGCCAGAGGGGCACAGGACACAAGGCAGCATGGATTCACGGCAGGAAGGTCATGCCAGACAAATCTGATAGATTTCTTTGACTGGGTGACCAAAGTAGTAGATCAGGAGGGCTATGGACATGGCCTACCTAGACTTTAGCAAGGCATTTGACACAGTCCCACACAAAAGATTAATATACGTTAGCCAGCCTGGAGTAGGTCCCAAGTTGGCAACCTAGGTAAAAATAGAAACTGGAGGATGGAGGACACACAAAGGTATGGCAGCTGAGATTCAATGCTAAGAAGTTCAAAGTAATGCACCTGGGAAACAAAAACCCAGGTGAAGAGTACACAATGGGGGGTGAGATACTAACAACAACAAAAATGGAAAGAGACCTGGGGGTAGTCATATCAGATGACCTAAAGGTGGGCAAGCAATGTGAGAGGGCAGCAAGGAGGGCTGTGGGGATACTGGGATGCATAGGGAGAGGCATCACCAGTAGAAAACAGGAAGTTATTATCCCTCTGTACAGACAGCTGGTGAGACCCCATCTGGAGTACTGCGTGCAGTTCTGGAGACCCAACCTCCACAAAGACATAGACAGGATGGAAGCTGTCCGGAGGAGCAAAATGGTGCAGGGTCTGCACGGTGAAGCTGTATGAAGAGAGACTTAAGGAGCTTAATATGTATAGCCTCGAGGAAAGGAGGAGAGGTGGACATGATAGAAACTTTCAAGTACCTCAAGGAACCAACAAAGTCCAAGGGTAGCATCTTTCAAAAAGAGGTGTGCAAGAACAAGGGCACAATTTGAAGATAGAGGGGCTGCTCAGAGATAATTTGAAAGCGTTTTTTCACAAGAGGATTGTGGATGCATGGAACGGCCTTCTGGAGAAGTTGTGGAGTCAAAAACAGTGGTGGAATTCAAGCTTGCATGGGACAGTCATAAGGCAATTCTAGGGGGTGGGGGTAGGTTAATTAGGATCTGCAGCTTATCCATTGGGTAGGGAAATGGGCAGACTGGATGGCTCAAGCGGTCCTTATCTGCCATCAAATTCTATGTTTTTATGTTTCTTGCTGCAACAGAAGTTAGCCATGATAGAAAAGGAGCTTTAGGGCAAAGGTTCCTCTTCTTCCTTGGCCTCTGGAGCATCAACATCTCCTGCCCTGAAGGAGAAGTCTAGTTTGAAGCATAAGCACTGATAAAGCACAGGTACCAGCCCCAGTCAGCTTTGCACTCTTGGTCACTGTATAAGCCGACTGCTACTTCCAGGCCTTCCTCACACGGTAGGTCAGCCTCATCTCCTTCTGCAGACCTTACCCCTTCAGGGCTACCAGTTTCTCAGCCACCCACTCTCCTCTCTATCTCAGGCAGCAGCTCCTTAGGGCATCAAACTTTGTCCTCTGCCTCTCAGCCCCTCCTACTCAGGCCCTTGCCCCCTGCATGTCTACAGACAGGTGACTCAACTGGGGTTCCCTGTTCAGGCAGTGAGTCCCTGACTGCCACTCTCCTGGTCCTGGGATTGCTTATATCAGTTCCTGGCTCCAGGACCAGTGCCTTTAAGCATCACCCAGAGCAAGCACTCGTCCCTTATCCATACAGGTGATGCATGTGCCTCCATCAGGAGCTAACTGTCCTTCACAGATGCCCACATCCACTTTGGGGCCTGCGGTGCCTGTAACACCGGACTGGCATCAGCCTTTGCCTGTTCAGCAGATGCCTGATCTGCTAGCCTCTGTAATGGTGATGCCTTAACTGCCATTGCCACTGCCTTAGCCAGCACCAGATAACCCTTTGCACAAATCCCAGCCGACACCTGAGGAACTGGTGCCCAGGTTGTCGATGCCTCAGGGACTGGTGTTGGGATACCAGACACCTCAGAGGCTGATGCCTGGCTACCCAGCACCTCATGGATGGTTGCCAGGGTATCTGGTGCCCAAAGATACCAGGTTACCCAACACAGCCTCCTCAGTACCCTAACCCACCATATAATCCACCACCTCCGGTGGATTATAACACTCTTTTTTTCAGCTTGGTGGGTCTTTGTGAAGGATAAGGATATTCCTAAGAGGACTGCCTCTCCTTCACCTTACCGGGATCCTCCTCCTCCTTGAGAAGATTGTGTGGGTTCTAGTTATTTCTGGTCTCCGGGACTCTCTCTCAGTTGTACAGCCCATCATAAGGGCGAGTTTCACCCTACAAAGCTGGTCCCTGAGAATGACCTGTCTGGTAGGGATTTCTCCTCTTGTTCCTCGAAAGACTCAGAGGATTTCAAGGGCCCCTCTGATGATACAGAGCACCCCAAGGAGACTCTCAGGTTTCCTCTGATGATCCTACCTTGCCAGATGTCATGAGGCATATACAGTTTCTCATGGGGTGGGAGACAAAGGAGCTAGAATCCGAACACCATTGACTGGTGATCTATCTCCACAAAAAGGAGACTGTCCCCCTGGCGGTGATGCCCCTCATTGATTTATACAAGGATGTCACTAAGGTGACCTGGAACCTTCCTTCTTCCACACTGGCCCTAGCCAAAAAGGCTGACAGCCTGTATCATGCGTGGTTGGCAAGCCCTGTCTGGGAGAACAGCCAGAGGTGGACTCCGTGGTCATGAATGTAGCTTATGACTGCACCAAGAAACCCAGACACCTCAGTACCCACCCTCCTGGCAAGGAGTCCCACTAGATCAATCAGTTTGGTGAGCACATCTACACTTCTGCCACTCTGGCCATCAGGACCTAGAACTACCTGGCCCACATGGTCCAGTATCAGAATGCCTTATGGGACAAGGCCTTGGAACTGGTGCAGGCTCTTCCAAAGGACCATGCAAAGGCCAAGCTGGTCCAGCTTCTTAAGCCAGGCTTGAACATGGGCAGCCATATACTAAGGACTGTATTTGACACCATCGAGACAACCAGATGAGCAGCAGCAGCAGCAGGAGTCTATATCTGCCATCATTTCTGGCTTTTAGTGTCAGGGTTTGCATCCAATGTGCAGACAAAAATCCTGGATGCCCCTTTCTGGGGTTCTGTACTCCATGGCGGTGATGCTCAGGACATCTTTCCCACCTCCAGGAATTGAGTAAGTCCTTGAGATCGGTCCTCTCCATGAAAAGTTCTCAGCCCAGGTCCACCAACACCAGCCCTTTCATCATTTCATCAGCTCCCTAGACAGCAGTCCAAGGGACAACAGCCAAGGACACCTTCAGCGCTGAAGCTACCAGCTGGCTGGAGCTTCCACCTAGGGCCTGATCATCCCCAGTCACTCTGCTCAACCCGGTGCTACAGCATGATTTTGTGCAACCCCCCCCCAGCAGAGGCCTTGTGGAAGGCAGTTGGGGGTGGGTTGCTTTTCTCTGTATCTAGAAGGATGGCATACCATGACTTCAGACCAATGGGTATTTCAGATTATAGAAAGGGGGCACACACTGTGGTTTCTAGAGGTCTCTCCAGACAGCCCTCCCTTACACTTCCAATACCCCAAGGCCCACATCACTCACATGCAGGAGGAGATTCAGGTGCTACTGCACAAAAAGGCCATAGAGCCTGTTTCCTTGGCCCAAAGGGAGAAGGGATTCTATTCTCATGTCATTCTTGTCCTCAAAAAGACCAGGGATTTGAGACTGATTCTGGATCTCAACCGCTTGAATCTTTACATAGAATACAAACATTTTAGGAGAATCACCCTTCAAGGACTACTGCCCCTCTTTCACTAGGGGGACTAGCTTTGTTCACTGGGCATGAAGGATGCCGATTTCTATATCCTGGTTTTCTCACCCCACCGAAGTTTCTTCTGCTTTTGCATTCAGAGTGATCACTTTCAATTTCAGATCCTCCCCTTTGGCCTTTCCTCCACTCCCTGAGTCTTTATTATGTGCCTAGCAGTGGTGGCCATGGCTCTTTGCATACAAGGGTTTTATGTCTTTCCCTATCTGGATGACTGACTTTTGACATCCCCCTCCAGAGGTCAGTTAATTCAGACCCTGGAGTCCACCTTTCGGTTATTCCAGCTCCTGGGGATTACTCTAAACATTCTCAAGTCTTGTCTCTGGCTGTGCCAGCACCTCCAATACATAGGAGCAGTCCTAGACTCCTCACAGGGCAGAGTATTCCTGCCACAGAACAGCATGGAACATCTGATAGCACAGGCCCAACTGATAGCTTCCTCCTGACAGGTCCCACTCAGATCCTTCCTGCATCTATTGGGGCACATGGCAGTGGCCATATCCACAGTTTCCCTTGCCTGCCTGCATATGAGAGTGCCTCAGTGGACTCTCTGAGTCCAATGGAACCAATGCACCGATGACCTAGACCAGTCGGTTCTAGTCTTTGACCTGGTGAGGCAGACTCTGGAGTGATGGCAGGACCCCTCCAATCTCCTCATAGAGGTTCCCTTCCAGGCAGAATCTTTATAGCAGATTCTTATGGTGGACGCCTCGGGTCTGGGCTGGGGTGCACATATGGCTGATTGGCAGACTCAGGGAGTTTGGTTGGAGTGCTAACAGCATCTCCACATCAATGTTCTAGTGATGCAGGCAGTCATCTATGATATGCAAGCCTTCCAGGCCTGCTCCTAGTCTGGCACATACAGATAACATGTCTGTGGTCTACTACCTCAGCAAGCAGGGGAGACTCACTCCTGTGCCCTTTGCAGAGAAGCCATGGGAGTCTGGTACTGGGCCATAGGGTACAACTTGGATCTAGAAGTTGTATATGTTCCAGGCATCCAAAATGTCCTCAATGACAGCTTAAGCAGGTCCAGGTCGAAGGCTCTCAAGCAGGAGCTCCTGTCTTCCATGGTAGAAGGTCTCTTCGGCAGATGGGGTTGTCTAGAGCTGGGCCTTTTTGCATCCTTACTTAACACAAACCTGCCCAGTTTCTACTCACTCGATCCAGGGCTTAGAGTTTTCTGGTGCAATGCATTGTCCCTTTCTTGGACAGTGAGATTTCTGTATGCCTTTCCTCCCTTTCAACTTCTGCAGAGGGTTCTTCCCAAACTACATTTGAGGGGGCAGAGATGATGCTCATAGTTCCCTACTGGCCATGTCAGCTGTGGTTTTCACTTCTACAGCAACTGTCAGTGGAGCCCCTGGGCCCCTTGCCCCTGTGCTCTGACTTGTTCTTACATGTGCAGGGCACTCTGGTCCATCTGGACCTCACTCCTCTGCATCTCCATGCGTGGCTCCTGCAGACTTAGCTATTGCAGAGCAAAGCAGAGTTTCTTCCCAGGTGGTGGATGTCTTAGTGGCTGCTAGGCAACCTTCCATGAGGGCCGCTTACACCATGAAGTGGAAGTGCTTCTCCATTTGTGCTAACACTCAGCCCTTGGATCCATTCACCTGTCCTGTGAATCTCATCCTGGAGTACCTCCTATCACTCTTGGACTCAGGGCTGTGGTACTCCTCACCTACGGTGCACCTTTTCACCATCTGTGCGTACCATGCACCTGCTGAGGGCAAAGCAGTTGCCCAACTGGATCTTTCCCGCACTTTCTTGCGGGGCTTATTGCACTTAAAATCCTGCATTAGGGATCCTGTCCCACCATGGGATCTTCTGTTTATGTTGGAAAAGCTTTCTTTGCCTCCCTTTGAACCAGCCACAAGCTATGAGCTATGCTTCCTGTTGTGGAAAGCATTGTTTTTGGTTGCTGTTACTTCAGTTCACAGGATTTCTGAGCATCATGCTCTGATGTGTAAAGAGCCTTATTAGGTTTTTCACAAAGACAGGGCGTCTTTGTGTAGTAATCGTAAGTTTCTACCTACAGTGGCATCTGAGTTTATGCTAAATCAGTTCATCTACCTGCCTATTTAGTATCCAGAGTACTCTAATTGAGGGGAGGCCTTACTTCACACTCTGGGTGTTCACCGGGTGCTCCATTACTATTTGGATCACACCCGCTCTATCCAAAAAACTGATCAGTTTGTTTCATTTGCCCCAAGGAGAGAAGGGACTCCTGTTTCCAAACACTGTTTGTGGTTAGTTAATTGTGTTGTGTACTGCTACCGCAAGTATGACAAGCTTTTGCCAAGACCAGTCAAAGGTCACAGTACCGGGGTATGGCTGCTTCATTTGCCTCCTTCCCAGCTGTGTCCAATGCAGATATTTGCACAGCCACCACCTGGAGTTCTGTCCACACCTTCATCAGGCATTACAGTGTGGACATTGCCTCTAGGCGTAGGGCCAGCTTTAGACTTGCAGTCCTTCATGACCTACTTTTGTGAATGTCCTCTGCCTGTTTCCTTCCTCCTCCCTACTGACTGTGGGTCTGTTACATTACTGCTTTGGACTCAGTCCTGCCAGTGTTGCCTGCTGCAAGAGCCCCCTCAATGAAAAATAGTACAGTTATGCAAGAACTTACTATAACAGTAGATCTTCGAGAGGTGGTCTTACAGTAGGTGCTGCTTTCCCTCCCTCCTACCCTCTGGTTTCTTTTTCTCCTTCTTGGCTACTCTGCTTTCTTCAGTTCTGAGATGCTGTCTCAGTTCTCTTTTTTCTGGCCTTGCCAGGGTCTCTAGTGGGAGAACTGAGGTTGGTCTGGAGGACTGCCCCTTTTATACTATAGGCAAGGCCCCTGGAATTCTGCGGTTCTGTGGTTGTGGAATTTGCTGCAGAATTTGCATCATGCCGCAGAATATATACAGTCCCACAGAATTCATTGTTTTTGGTGAATTTTCATATAAATATACTGTTTTTCCATAGTGTCAGGCTTTCTTCCCCTGAAGCCTATCCTCTATGCTCAGCATATGATGTCATTGATGACATCACATCATATTTAGCCAATGACAGGACTGCATTCTGCCAGAGAAATGAATAAATCATGCCGCAGAAGTTAAGGAGCCCTGCTGCAGAAATCAGAAAATTCTGCCGCAGAACACCAGGGGCCCTGACTATAGGATGTACATCAGTGTGCCGATGTCAGGGCGATCCCCTGCTGTAGACTGATAGCTAGAAGTTTTCCATGTGGTCCTAGTGCCTGGCAGTTTAGTTCTACCAGTGTTGGCTGCTGCAAGAGCTCCTCTCGAAGATCTACTGTAACAGTAAGTTCTTCCACAACTGTACTTTCTCAGTACTGGATTGTAATTTTCAGTACAGAGTTTTCCATTTTAGGTAGTGATTGCTTCCAGAGTGTTTTCAAAGATCCTCATTGTCCTAGTAGCTCATCTTTGTCAGGATAGGTATCTTGTCTATCTTTACCTGGATGACCTGCTCATTCGAGCCCCAAGGTGACCCTGATGAGAAAGTCAGTGCTCAGGACTCTGGTAGTCCTCAAGTCACATGGATGGGTGGTGAACTGAGAGAAAATCGCTCTCATAACTTCTCAGACCCTGGAACACTTGGGAGCAGTATTCCAGATGGGCATAAGGATGGGTTTTCCTGTCGTCTTCCCAAATTTGAACATAACTGAAAGAAGTTCAGTGGCTAAGAGCTCAGTTTTCAGCTTCAGTTCTCCACTTATTGCAAATTCTGGGCCTCATGGCAGCAGTGATAAATTTTGTTCCATGGGCTCATGGCCCCTTCAAGTGGGGTTGCTGCCTTTCTGGGACCCAACCTTGGAGGACTGTCAAGCCAGAATTCACCTCTCCGCTTGGATGAACTAGTCCCTAATTTGGTGATGAACTTGCAGAATCTGAGCAAGGTAATACTCTGGGAGCTCCTTCCAGAGATGATTTCGATGACAGATGCCAGTTTGCATGGTTGGGAGCAGTTTTGGACCAGTTACCACCAGGGGAACCTGGTCGGTGCAGGAGCAGCATTTCCACATAAATGTTTTGGAAATAAGGGCGGTTTGCCTTGCTCTTCTTCATTTTCAAGGTCTGCTGCAGTAAAAAGTGAAAATAAGGTCAGATAATGTCATCACAGTGGTGTACATAAACAATAAAGGCAGCACAAGGAACAGGGAGATGCTAAGAGAGTCCTCTGGTCTCCACCTATGGGCAGAGGAGAATATTCTGTACCTGTCAGTGGTTCACCTGGTGGGGGAGTTAGACATTCAGGCTGACTGGCTAAGTCACAAAGACGTTCATTTGGGGGACTGGATGTTGAACTCAGAGATATACAGCCTTCTGTGCCAAAAGGTTCAGTCAGCCTCAAATTGATCTGTTCACCTCCAGTCTCAATGTTTAGATCCCAAGCTTCTTCAGTCAGTACTGGTGTCCACAGACAGAAGCAGTGGACACCCTCTGTCAGAATGGAACTTTCAACAGGACATACACCTTTCCCATCACTTCCTCTGCTTCCCAAGGTCATGCAAAAGATAAGATACTCAAGAGGAAGTTTTCTCCTGATAGCTCCTGAATGTCCCAGAAGACCATGGTTATTGGACCTGGTGAATATGGCTCAGCAAGCTCCCTTTCACCTCCCAGTGTGATGTGGGCTTCTTTTTTAGGGCCCCATTCTGCACCCAAACCTGAGAGCAATGCAACTTGCAGCTTGGCTCCTTAAGAGAGGAGACTCCTGAAACCAGGTTTCTCTAGGAAGGTAGTAGACACCCTAATGGCTTCCCAGAAGACTTCCAGTTCCACAGCTTTGATTACATTTGAATAACCTTTTTGGCTTGGGCCAGGGAAGAAGAATTACTGACTTTCCAAGGCCTCAGTTCCACAGATTCTGGATTTCTTGTAGACCAAAGTGGAAAGGGGTTTAGCCCTGAGCACTCTTAATAGGTCAGGATTCAGCCCTAGGGGCATCTTTGAGTATGGCCTTGGGAACTAATAGGTATTTCATTTTATGTGTGCTGTTAGCTGGAGTAAACCTATGTTGTGGTCATCAAAACCTCTGTGGGATCTGAATCTGGTTCTCAATGCACTCTGTAAAGAGTCTTTCGCACCTTGTCATTTATTCCGCTGGATGTGATTTTTGGTCACTATGTGTTCAGCCAGAAGGATTAGCGAGCTTCAAACCTTGTCCAACAAGGAGCCATGTCTGATCATGCATGAGGACAAGGTGGTACTCAAACCATTTCCGTCCTTCTTCCCTAAGATACCAGTGATTTTCCATGTAAACCAAGAAACTTGCTTTCTATTCTTCTGTCCAGAACCCTCTCACCCAAAGGAGGAGTTGCACAAGTTGGATTTGTGATGAGCCATCCAGACATATCTCAAGCGAACAGCTGAGTTTTGAAAATAGGACAGTTTGTTCATTCTGTTTGAAGTAGCCAAGTAGGGTCAGAAAGCCTCTGTGGCCACCCTGGCTAGGTGGGTGAGGGCCTGCATTGCTAAAGCTTATTTGGCAGTGAAGAAGAGGCTTCCAGTCCTCATTAAGGCTCACTCCCCCAGGGCAATGGCCACTTCTCGAGTGGAGAAAGGTGAAGCATCTGTTTTAGTATTGTGCAGGGCAGCCATGTGTGCCTCTGTCCACACTTTCTCTAAACACTACAAACTGGATGTGCAAAGTTCAGCCACTGCAACCTTTGGCAGCAGAGTGTAGCAAACAGCAGTTTGCAAGTTTAGTACTTACACTTCTTTACTATGGCATATAGTATAATATTCTCCCCCCTCCCAGTATTGTTTTCTGGGTACTGCTCCTTAGAACCCAGTAGTTCTGACTTACCATTGACAATGTGGAGCACTACAAAAAGAAAAAAAATGTCTTCATACTTACAGTAATTTCCTTTTCTATTAGCTCCAACATGATCAATGGGGCCAAACCAGGAGCATCATTCCTGCAGAAGAATATTGTCCGGTATAACAGCAGAGGATGTCCATTGTTTTTTCATTAACACCCTTATTTTTCTTTTGTTGCAGGACATCCTTCTATTTTTTTCTGCTGCTGCTTTTTAAGGAAAAAAAAAGTTATTCAAATTTGGATTGGCTGCTGTTCTGCAGTTTTAATATGTTCAATATGAATCTAGCCAAGGGTATCTCCTTCATTGCTGGCAGTGCTGTTACTGCACTCCGTTTTGTCTCCAAGTTAATGTTTTCAGTTTTCTCTTGTTCAGAGCCGAGTTTTTGCAGATGGCTTATCTACAGGTGGCAAAGCCTTTGTGACAAAATACATTTTTCTTTAACCTGAATCCAAACTGTATGTCTGTTGAGACTACAGAGATTCTTCATTCTTTCGAAAGGCATATCATAAGGTAAGAGAGTTCATTTTGTATTATGCCTATGCAGAAAATCATATAGGAATAGAAAGACTAATTGTAGGTTTTTTATATAATGTAATGTAGGCAAATATGCCATTTATTTATTAATTGGGTCACTGTGAAGACAATAGTGACTGTAGAGTTACTGCTGCTTGGAATCCTCATATGCCCAGCATTCTAAAGTCTTGGGCTATGCCATTTCCGTAGTAAGGGTGCACTATACCCAGTAGTTCTGACTTCCCATTGACAATGTTGGAGCTAACAGAAAAGGAAATTATGGTAAGTATGAAGACCTTTCTTCTTTTGTAATTATCATTCCAAGACTTAGTTTTGGCACATAATTCAGCTCATAAAAAAAAAAAATTCTGCACAAACAAATTTAATTATGCACAGAAACGCCCAGAGTAATGGTGTAACTTATGCATTTACTGATTAGAAAGGGCTTTTGGAGAAATGTTAACAAAATATAATAGCATACCTAAAAAGAAATACAGTGCTGCTGTTTGGCAGCACTCGTTTTCATTTAAGGTGCGCTGATTCTAGATTGACCTTTCTGACCTCTCAGTCAGCACAGTGAGCCAAGTTGAATAAAGGATCTTATTGCAGCAAAATAACATTTTTGCCATATTTATTGCCAGTGGATCAGAATAGCGCCAGCAAGAATGCCGATGGCATCATTAGCGTGGAAAAAATAGTGCTGTTTTTTTTTGGGGGGGGGAGGCAGCCCCTAGACTGAAGTTAAAATTTGTGGGGCTGTAGAATACTGTTTCTACAGCCCAACCTAAAAATTCTAAGTTTCAAGTGCATAAAAAATTGGAGACCAGGATTAGAACTCTGATCTCCAGTACTACTAAAGCATGCTGTTTGATGCCCTAAGTCTCCACACCATGGGAGCAGCTCAGCCAGCCTCCTGGATCCTGGTGCACTTGTGTGCCATAAGCACCATGGACAGTGACCAGGGGAGCACTTACTGAAAGTGCTGTAAATCCCCTCTCACTGTCCATGTCAGTGCTATAGGGACTACTGCTCTCTTGACTGGCGCTGTTCCTGTAGTGCTAATCTTACTGGGTATCATGTTTATTAGCAGCACTTTCATTGTTCAAAGTTGGGCATAGCATTATTTGACCTCTCTGGCCCCCAAAATGTATTTTACTCATGGTGATAGGGTCAGAAGAATGTATCACATTTTATTTACATTTGACTGTGTGTCTGTACTGAGGCAGTTTTTCCACACACTGAGACTGGTAAGCATGATTTGCACTGCACTGTTTTAAATATACAGGAATATTTTTTTAATTCAAACCATTTACTGTGTGAAGTGTTTGCAGTGGGTGCTTACTCATGTGCTGCTGTGATTTAATGTTTTTAATATTTAGTACCACTGTTGTTTTCGTGGTGCTGTTACAATTTGGTTTTCAGTTTGATGAAATGAAAAGTTTTAAGGGCAAAACATTTCCTTCTGCTGGTTAGGACGGACACACACACACACACACACACACACACAGAAACACAGAAAACAAAAATATTGAATTAGAGCTGTTTAGTGGAGGCAAGAACATCAGGCTCCAATCTCTAGTACTTGCTGAATCATTGGTCCCGGAGGCATCACTATCACATGAGACAGAGGCATTGTAGGAAAAAGAACATCAAGAAACTTTGCTAAGATGGATAAGCCCTTGGCTATAAAACTACCATATAACTAGCAGACAAATAGAGAAAAAAACACTTAATGGCAAACAAAGGGAAGGATACATCAGTACTACACACACAAATCAAAACACTGCACAACATGTGTTTTTGCAAATTTTGACTGTACTACTCCTTTAAGTGTCTGTGTAAACAACATGGATGTCACCATCTGCATGAACCCTGACATCAGGACCAGCCAGCCAGAGTCTGAGAGTCACAGAGGGCTTTTCTGAAGCAGTCTAGGTGCCAGAGGAGCAGAGTGCCATCTTTTTTTTTTTTGAAGCAATTATAAAACAGAACTGTGGCTGACAGCCAAGCCAGCCAGTCAGGAGTTGAATTCTCTAGGCTCTGCATTGAACCTTTCCATCAACTAGGTGGGGTTTCAGGCAGTCCTCCTGCTCGTACGTACAGAGGAGTCAGATGTGTTGAGGAGGAGAGAACTGAAGTCCTAGCTGGTCTGAGAGTTTAACTTGGTATTTGTGTTTTACAGAGCTACACAAGGTTAATCTGACCCTAATCAAATCTTCATCTGCCAGGTGAGAAGTGCTACAGAGCAAAAGAGAGCTGTAAAGGAGAGTCCAGCCTGTTTCTGTAAGCGGAGAAAGGAGATAGATGCCGCTACCTCTGTTTGGTGCATCAAAGGAAAAAGTGGGGTCAGGAACTTAGTCTCCGGGTACTTAGGTACCTTTAATCAGGGATGCACCCAAGGGTGAGGCAGGAAGTGCCTCAGTGTAGATCATGCTTGGAACTCATTCACTCTATATCACTGTGAGAGCTGAGCCAAAGATCACTGCAAAGGGCAACCAGGCCCAAGCCAAGACCTGTTTCCATCTACCTCCCCTGCCAGCTAAAGATCATTGGAGCTAGCCTTCAGCTTAGATCTGGTGTGGAGGACTATTCCTGTGATCCTGCTCCAGGTACGGGAATACTGGCCTAGCCAGCCAGAGTTACCACCAATTTGTCCTTGGATTACAGTTCTTCCCCTGTTGGTATACAGGTTTCTTTATATGAAAAGTGCAAGCCAAAAGTCTTTCAGTTGGGGTATTGTTTGCAAGCTTGCTTAAGGTGCACCACCACAAGATCCTGAGCACCATGTCATCAATCCTGCAGCCATCAATTTACCTGGGTATCCAGTAGCTACAGACTGCAGTAAAGTGAATATATTGAAAGTAACAGTTCTGATTAAGAATGTTATATACCATGGATTGTTGGGGTCCCAACCGTACAGTTGGCCAAATGGGTACAATATGTGTGTGTGTGTGTGTGTGTGTGTGTGTGTGTGTGTGTGTGTGTGTGTGTGTGTGTGTGTGTGTGTGTGTGTGTGCATGCGTGCATGCGTGCGCGTGTGTGTGTGTGCGCCAGGAGGGTCTGTGACACATCTTTGGGGCCAGTACCTTTAAGATGTTGCTTGCCTGAGTTACTTTGCTGCCAGGCTGCTCAGCAAATATTCTGTTGCTAAATGCATAACCCATTTTCCCTTTGCAGGATCCAAAAAAATAAATTCATGTTATTTTCACAATTTTGGTGGGTGTGCATGTTATTATCAGTCTACAGTTATTAGCACAAAAATTTGATTTACTGAAATTAAAGTGTGGATACTAGTTGGTCTCAATGTGGTATCCTAAAACCTGTGGGGATGTGAGTTGATACTGCTTCCTATGGGGCAGTATCATACTTTGAACCTGGTCCACTATTCTTTCTCTTGATGGTGCCACTGCACTATTCCTTCTACCCCTTTCAGCCTGCCTCCCCCAGTTGAGAAGTTTAACAAGCCCAAGTCCTTCAACCTTGTTTGCAGCTCCAATGGGCACAAAGGAGGGGTAGTAGCCATGAACAACCTATAACATCTGCATGGTGACCCAGTTACACCATGGTGCCACTAAGTATCCAGCTTGCTAGAGTAGCTAGTGTTCAGTAAATTTAGGTTGTAACATAGGTTCGTTATCCTTTAAATAATGACATGCAATTTTCGTCCCAGAAATCTACTAATTTATTGAATGTAAAATCATAATATAAATATTATGCCATAATCATAGTTGCAATTTTGTGAATTCCCTAGGGTAAGAGATTGTAACTTCACTTACATCTTATTATGTGCTGTGATGTATGTTCTGTTCCTGCAAGTACAGGTATTGTAGTTTGAACATAAATCCCTGTACACACGAATAAATTTTCTTGCCACATTGCACTTCAAGCCTACTAGCTGGTGGGTAACCTGCTTCTAAGCACTGCTGTTCCGTTGTTTGAAAACATACACCACCCACTTGCCTCGGCAATCTTTGTTCATTGCTTCACTTAATGCCTTTTGCACTGTTTGTCTAAGCTGACTCTGAACCTGTACTTACGTATTTTTGTTTTGTCACATTGTAATCTGTATCTCACTATTGTACTTAATGTAATTGTATCTCTGCTTCCCTTCCCTTGGGTCGCACCTGGAAAGGAGCCTCGATTCAATGTGCCTCTCCCAGTTACCAACTTTTTAAATAAATAAACAAAAAAATTATTGTAACCTCTTATTTTTTTAGATGTTAAGATATAACACCCAGTTAATTTGCCTCAAACAAATGTAAAGTGACCACTGTTTTGAAAGGTGAGTGGTTCTACCCTACCCAAGGGACTCCGTCCAAGCAAACTTTGCTGCCTGGTAAGTTGCATCTTTTGCATTTCCGTGGTGCACTGGATGTGTATTGGGTAAGCAAACAAAGAATATGTGGTTAGACCACAATATTAAGGGAGGTGGAGCTGACTGCCAGCAAAAGTGTTGGGGCGCAGCTATCCTAGTACAATAATTAAGACAATGCTTGGAGGATATTTCTGGATGGCTTTACTTATGATAACACCATGGTGTGGACCTGACTAAGAGGCATTGTCCATGAAACATCACCTTTTTCTCTTCATGTATGTCTTAAAATTTAAATATCATTCATTAGGAGATCGGTATAATTGGAGTGAGACACATAGATACATAGACGGTGATGGCAGATAACGACTGTGTGGCCCACCTAGTCTGTCCCTTTTCCCTACTTAGTGCATTACCGCAGACCCTATTTGATCTGTGACTTACCTTCCCTAGTGCTAGAGTACTCTTATAAACATACAAAATGCCAGCAGAAACAGGCCTCATAGTCTATCGAGTCTGCCAGATTATGCAGCTGGCCCCTCAATTTGCAGCTGCTCCCTTCCCCTCATGTCTATCCTATGCATTTTTTTTCCCAATTGTTTAATCAGGAGAGGCATACTAAGCTGAAAGCTTGTTTACAGGTGTGACCTGGGAGCACAAGGAAGTTAAGTGACTTGCTCAGGGTCACTCAGTATGCAAGTGGGGGCTGTGGGATTCAAACGCAGGTCTTCAGATTTTCAGCTCCGAGCCTTAAACCACTGCACTATACTGCTTCCCTACTTGAAGTACTCCCCACTTCTTGAATTCCCCTACTCTTTTTGTCCCCACCACCTCTGCAGGGAGGCTGTTCCAAGCATCCACTGCTCTTTCTGTGAAAAAGTACTTTCTCACGTTGCCCCTGAGCCTACACCCCCTCTAGTCTTATATCATGTCCCCTTGTTCTTGTACACCTTCTTTTCTGAAAGATGATACCCTCCTGTACCTTGTTGATACCCCTGATGTACTTGAATGTCTCTATCATATCCCCCCTCTCTCTGCTGTCCTCCAGGGAATACCTACTGAGGTCCTGTAGTCTTTCCTCATATGACTTTTGGTGCAGTCCTTGCACCATTGTTTTGCCCTTCTCTGGACTGCATCTATTTTGTCTATACCTTTACAGAGTTGCAGCCTCCAGAACTGGACACAGTACTCCAGATGAGGTCTCACTAGTGGTCTGTACAGTGGAATAACCACCTCCTTTTTTTCTGCAGGTGATACCTCTCCCTATGCACCCTAGCATCCTGTTGGCTCTCCCCACAGCCTTCTCCCATGATTTTGTTATCTTGAGGTCATCAGATATGATTACCCCCAGGTCCCTTTCATGACTAGTGGCCATCAGTACCCCCTCCCCCATCTTGTAGTCCTTCCTTGGGTTTCCATGCCCCAAGTGCACAATTTTGCACTTCTTTGGATTGAATCTTAGCTGCCACACTCTTGACAAGCATGTTCAGGTCCTTTCTCATTCTTTCCATCCTCCCTGGAGTGTCAACCCTGCTGCAGATCTTGGTGTCATCTGCAAAGAGGCATACCTTCCCCTCCAGCCCCTCTGCAATGTCACTTATGAAGACATTAAAAAGGATTGGCCCCAGCACGGATCACTGTGGCAGCCTGCTGGTCACCCCCCTCCTCTCATTGAATGTCATTTACCACCACCCTCTGTATCCTGTCACTCAGTCAGTTTCTGACCGAGTTTGCCACCTTGGAGCCCACTCCCAGGCTGCTCAACTTATTTAGCAACCTAATGTGTGGGACAGTGTCGAATGCCTTGTTGAAATCTAGGTGTGCCACATCCACTGCCTCTCCCATATCTATTCTTCCTTCTGTGAATCCATGCTGCCTTGGATCCTGTGCTCTGCTGGATTCAAGAACTATTGTAACCCTTTCCTTTAGCAGTGACTCCATTAATTTCTCCACCACTGAGGTCAGACTGACTGGCCTGTAGTTGCCAGCCTCTTCCCTGTTCCCACTGAGACCCTATATTGTGTTGCTTATAGGTGGTGGTTTGTGAAGTGGCTACCACTACAAATTTTCAGTCACTTTCCCATTGTGTGTAAAGTGCTGTAGGATACAATGTGTCTGACATTTGGGTGAGCAGTTTCAAAGTTACAGGGGTACAAAGTTTGGCCATTTTATTTTTTTTAGTGAATATTTTTTTAAAATAATTTTCTGCTTATATACTAGTGGTGGTGTGTGTTAGGGTCCTAAATGTCATGAAATTTATTGACACTACTGTCACAAGTGATGATTAGTCATGCTAAATGAAAACTTGAGGCAAATTATCAGTTAGCAAAAGATGGCTCTGTTCATTTTTGTCCAGTTTTTGACTAAAGATCCTGATTCATATGACTAGACAAGAAGGAATCTGACACTGGGCACTGCTGTCACTCAGCCCCATTAAAGCTAGAGACCTAAAACTGGGTCCACATACGCATGTAATACAATACTAAAAGTGTGCCAGATTAAGTCAGTTTTAGATAAGTAGTTTTAAAATTAGATGGGAATGCCTGAAAATTAAATGTTAACTAAATATTTGACCACCTAAAATCGGTGATTGTGTAGAATATTGGACACTGTAACCTGCTATGGAAAATGTGTAGCACTACTATGTACATTTTATTTTATTGGTTTAGTTGTTATGATTATGTATACAGAAGTGAAGGGGGCTCTGCCCCCCACAAATTAATGATTGTTGCGATATGTATTTAGAAGGGAAGGGGTGTGGGTGGCTGAGCCCCTCATGTCATATACAGTCATCTGCAAGATTGCATAGCGGAGTCTGGTATTCGCAAAGTATTTACACAAACCCACTTACGCTTGTCCAGTGTTCTACACAAACACCCTAAATTCCAGCTCCTTTAATTCTGGACTTGAAAATTAGCATATTCATGTGGTATATATAATATTTTACACCTGCCATGATTGATGACATTTGAATTAGTAGGTTAAAAGTTGTATGGATGTAATTAAAAACAAAATTTTGGTTAACTGTTGGGCTGCCTATACCTCAGCCCCTTTAAAGATAGATGCCTGGAACTTAATTTACACAATCATGGGATTCAGCCTGTCAAGTGTTCCAGATTTATTGAAATGTGAGGTCTTTTTTTTTTAAACTTATACTTTGAGATTTAGAGTAAGTAGTTTTATAGTTAGATAGAAATAACTGAAAATTAAAATTTGTCAGCACATAGCAAAATGATACCAAAAGCAAAATAAGTAATTTTTCCTAACTTTGCTGGTAGAATTACATTTTGCCTATCACAGTTCTTCTGCCTCCTCTCTCTCACCCACCTCAGTATACAGAAAATAAATAAATTACATTTTCCATGAAGAATATTTCTCCCCCACAGGTTTATTATCTGGAAAAATATCCTTTACTGAGATTTGCAGATTAGTTTTGTGTTCTGGCGTGGCCAGCAAAATGTGTAGAGAGGACCAAATGAGGTTAGAAGGTGTATGTTACTGGAAACCTAGAACTGCTCATTTATTACTTTTATCTTTTTAATTTTCAGGTAATCAAAGATGCCATTATGGCACTGTCTTAGGGATAGCAGCACTACCTGTGGTATTACTTGCCGCTGTAGCAGCAGTTTGGTGGTACAGAGCTGGAAAACCTTTGTTGTGAGTATTGTAGATGTACTGTATGTATTGTCTTGGCACACCTCTAAACAAACATTAAATGACAGTGCTACAAAAAAGGAATTACACTTACGGACTCTGACTCTGTTTCAGGTGTGGGCCACAGCAGGAATACAGCAGAGCCAGAGTAGAGGTAAGGAGTAACCTTTTTTTTTTGCTTTAAATTATATCCTATTTCCCCCACTAATTCATGCATTTTGCCTCAAATACATATATAATAGTTGCACAAATAAATCTGAAAGGAACTGACATTTTGGCACAGTTTAGTGGTTAGAGTACAAACCTCTGAACCAAGCAATCCCAGCTTTGGAGCCGACCATAGCCACTAACTTGCTGTCTCATCCTAGGAAAGTCACTAGGCTTCTGTGTGTTCTAGTCTGGAGTCCACCAAGCTGCAAAATGTTAGAAGTAAGGCCCCACTAAAAATGAAATGCTGTATATATGTGTGTGATATCACTATCGTGACAATCCCCCTACTCAATCCTTTTCCTTTGACCCGAATCTGGACATCTGCCAGCTGTCATGAATTGGTTTCTTAGTGTTCTCCCTGATAGTCCAGTGGACCCTCAACAAGTTTTAAAAGTAGTTACATTATTTAAAAATCCAGAGGATCCCCCCTCCCTAAGCCTGTCATGTACTGAAAATAAGATACTACTCTTAAAATTACATTTTAATTTTTATTTGTTTTACCAGGAAAAGTTCCATTGAGCAAAGTTCATTTGCAAGGCGGTCCTGGTTAGGACAATAAAGTACAGAAAATGAACACAGCAGTGATGAATATACAGATTGCAGAATAACATAAATTACACTGGTATATAGTCTTCCAGGTCAAGGCAACAAATACAGGTATAGAAATAGAGGCAAAAAGATATAACTCTGACAGCTCACAAGGCCATTCTACATAAAATTATTCTCCCTATTTTTGGGTATGAAGCCGTTGTGTACAGTGATGCTCCTAAGTCCATGCTAGCCAGACTGAACTCATTTTCTGTCAGTCCTTCTGCCGCTTTGCCTTATACTGCTCACCCTGCACTCACCACTGCTCCAGGCTTATCTCCCTCTACCTTCCCTCCCTTGAAGACAGGTGCCTTGCTCATTGCTCCTTTATTGCTAAACATTAGCTAGGCTGTCTCCCCTCTTACCTCTCCTCTCTCCCCCCACACCCTCCTACATCCTTTGCAACTCTGGCTTTTGCTCCCTATCATTCCCATAAAGGTCATCCTCAGATGGTCAGACTGCTTTCTCCTTCTGTTTCCCTAAACAATGGAATTCTGTCCCCATATCTACCCTCTCTGCCTCCCCCCTGTGCTTTCTCTCCTCTCTTCTCTGAGACTTCATTTCTCCCTCTTGCAAATGCACCTGATCTCCTCCCTTGCACCTCCACTCACCTCTTCCCCCTCACCATCTCCCCATCTTCTCTTCACCCTTTAATCCCAGACCTTGCCCCTTCTACCACACCCAGAATCCTACTGTCTAGCTTCTACTGCCCCGTCTGTAGTATTACATGTGGCACTTAAATTGCATCCTATGCCGAATTTGGGCCTAACTGTTGTTTTGTAAAGTCTTCAATTGTTGATTGTTTCTGTGATGCAAATTTTGTTCTGTTGCAATTATTGTTTTATTCCTGATTGTAAATATTGTTCTGATCTGTTATACTTTCCCTCACATTGCCCTTCCCCCCCAGACGCATCTAGAAACAAGCTGCTACTCAGCTCAGTATGTCTTTCCTGGTGAAACGTTTGCCCAGTTCAATATATCTTTCCTGGTAACATTTTTGAAATAAATAAATAATCTCAGACATAATATGAAAAGATAGAGGCAAAATCATATAATCTCAGGCGTATTGTAAAGAGTAAGGCAGTACATCAGTAGTAAATTGATAACAATACCGATAACAGGAACAAGTGCATTTGTTAAAGCAATAGAGGTCGATCAGGGATTTGAAGGTTCTCAAGCTCACAAGTGAGTTCAGTTTGAGGCTAATCTGGACTTTATTCCAGAAAGTTGGGGCAAGCCACCTGAAAGCTATTTACCCATATTTAGTAGCAATTCTTGGTGTTCCTAGCAGTATGTAGTTGCAAGCTCTCAGTTTGTAAATGCTAGACATTTTACAGGGCATGTCTAAGTTATATTGGGGGATGTCTTGCCTAAGGGATTGGTAGATCCACAGGTAAAAGCTTTTGAAGTGCCTGGTGGAGAGGGAAGGCCAGCCGACAGTTGCATATAGGGTACAGTGATGGGTTCTTGCTGGCAGTCCTGTAACGAATCTTAACCCTTGTCGTGCCACTGGCATGTATACATATCCTAAAAACCTATACATTCTAAATCTTCTGGCAGCCAAAGGGTTAAGTACCCTATGGTAAAAGACAACCAATTAGGCAGGTTACCCAGTACCAGCACCCTGGTATAAAAATTCCCCGTAATCAAATAGGGGTAGGAATGTGTCCCTGACTTGGGTGACAGGAGCATTTGCAGGTAGATTAAATTTGTTTCTGTAGTAGAAACCCAGCCTAAACTTCTTACATTAATTATCTATGTGGTTACTAAATGTGAGTTTATCTATCCATAATTCTAGGAACTTGATAATCTCAAGCAGTTCCAGTCTATCACCCATTAGGGTAAGAACACCAGTAGCAAATGGGTCAAACAGCTGCTTGCTATTGGGGGAAAATACCATGTTTTTTGCAGCATTTAGGAGGGGCTTGGATGTGCATAGTTTTAGTTGGAGAGTACTGAAGGCAGTTTGGAGACATTGTACAGTTTCTAGCAAGCTTAGTTTGGTTACATGTGACACTGTATGATCTGCATATCAGTGCAGATTGTTATCTTCTATATGAACTCCCAAAGCATTAATGTATATAATGAAAAATGAAAGCCCAAGGGCAGAACCTTGTGAGATGCCTTTAGAGATCCATGAGCTGGTGGACAGCAGGCCTTTAGATTTAGTTTGCTGTTATCTGCCTAATAAGTAGTTTTTGAACCAGGGTGGGACATGCTAATACCAATATCTGATAGCTTGTGTCGCAATATGTGGTGGTTCATTGTATCAAAGGCCTTGCTGAGGTCTAAGAAAATAGCAGCTGTTACACGTTTTGTTATCTAGCGAGGTGAGACAATTGTCCGTTTCTTTGATGAGAGCAGTAGCTGTGCTGTGTAATGACCTAAAACCAGATTGGGAAGGTATGAGTAAACTGGGATAGGTAATCCTGAATTTGTTGATGAACGAATTTTTCCAGGACTTTAGCTAGGACAGGCAAGATTGATATAGGTTTATAGTTACTAGCCTCAGACTTATCTCCAGCATTGAGAAATGGGATTTCTTGAGCTGTTTTCCAGATCATGGCATGGGGATTTCATGTCTGGTGAGGTATAAGTTCAACAGTTGTGTTATGGGCATGTTAGTACTGGGGCTCCTGCTCTAATAAAGAATGGTTCTAATTTTTCTGCTCCACGGCCTTTTTTGGTGCCAAGGGTACTTAAGATGTCCTCCTAAGATATCCCCACCTACTTGTAGGTAATGGTTTGGAAAGTAAAAGGTAGATTAGTGCTGCAGTTATGAGGAGGGCTGCTTAAGAGTAGGTAGTGGGATCACAGCAGCAGGAGATTGGTCAAAGGACATTCCAGCAGACACACAATTTGCATTAAGTTCTTCCAGGATGGGTTGCTTGTCAGAAGTAATTTTACCACCATGCACTTGCTTGCAAGAAACCTTTTCTCCTTATCTATCCTAGATGCTCCTCACTGCACAATGTATATATCATGTTAACATTCTATTCGCACCTACTCCAGTGATAACAGGTCCTTTTCAGCCACTGTAACACATTGTAAAATGTATTGTTTACTGTATGGTTACTGTAATTTGTATATAGTACATAATCCTGCTTGTCTGTGTATCTTCTGACAGGATGTTTGTAAAAACAGGCAAATTTGCTCACATGCCTTTCCAGTATAAAAAAATGAATTTTGTGTTTGCCAAAACTTGGTAGGGTTAATTTTGCTAGCTTCCAGAAGGTTTAGGTAGTAGTTAGATTTAGATGAGTAAATTAATTTGGTCCAATAGCTCCTTTTCTGTCTGATCTAAGTCCTGTGGCAACTGTGTACACATGTGCTACCACTTCCTGGCATCAATAGTTTCTGACAGTATTTGAGGGCCTTCACAAAAGTGCTGTGACAGTGCCCCCGCAGTAGTTGGCAATGTGAAGGTACTGCATGCTATTTTCATGCCAACTTAGTCCCAGTTTGTGAACCAAGCCATCCTGATGTGCACTGGCAGGGAAGGGCCCACCGACCCTCTTAACATGACTAGAGTGGGGTTGTTGCAAGCTGGCAATGTCACAAATCTGTTTTGCACCAGTTTTACACTGCTCCCTTCTTACTAAGAATTGGGACAGTTCGGACCATTATAGTCATGTAGGGACATTTAATTTTTTTTTTTTGTTATGTACAGATTTTTTGGTAAGTTACCAAGTTGTGTTATAAAACCTGGAGGGGAAAACTAAAAATTTAAGAAAACAGTATTTTAGTAAATTTTAATAGCCGAAACATTGTCTACAAAAGTTCAGGCATGGAAATGTTCCACGGCAGTAAAAAAGCCACTCAGTTACAGTTCTTATGCCCAGGACCAAAAGGTAAACAGCAGAGTAAAGAAAGCATCTGGTACAAAGATGCAGTACAAAAAGCTTGATTTATTAAAGTGCTACTAACATATACCAATACCTGGCTGTGCTGTGCAAAACATAACAGGATGCCCAACTTGGTTTCACCTAAGTTAGGTTTTTCAAGGGATAAAGTTCTAGGAAATATGAGTATTTGTATACCTCAGAATTAAGTCACATATGCTAAAGTACAATTAAAGGTGCAGTGTTTACTTAAATACCTGTACATATATCTTAACTATATGTTATTTTGTTAATAACTCTTACTTTATAGTAGGCACAGTGCTTAAGGGTACTTGTTAGTTAACTTATTGCTTTAAAGACACATTTTCTGTATAAACTTTTGCTTTTTTTTAATATATATATATATATATATATACTAGAGTTTCACTGAAAGTTCCTTAGCATTCACAAGTCACGAGTAAAGGAGTTGCTGCCCCCGCTGGCTAGCCACTCTCTTCCACTCCTGGGCCACTTGGTGAACAAAGCCATGCTTGGATACCTATAAGCAGAGAAATAGTGACTCAGTAACTAGTTTAACACAATTATATACATTTTAACATAAGTATTTACAACAGTGGTTACATTCTATTGATAGGTAAACTCTATGAAAAAATCACTCACCATAGTAATATTGTTTCTTCCAAGGTGTCCTTTAGCATCAGTAACAATAGCAGTAAACTGGCTTGGTTGATCTGCCTTGGAGGTGGAGATTATGGTACTGAGTAAAATGGATTCACCAATCAGAAGAGAGTTAGAGGGTGTGCTGCGTGGAGCTGGCCCAGAGGGCACTAGAATTTTTTCGAAGCTATAATGGGAACATGCCCATAAAGGTCTGTCCTAACAGGCTTTAAAAATCACATAACAATATGAAAAACAGTAACTAGATTGCAATAAAGATAAACTTTGCTTAAACTATACTCTAAAAAATCAGAACAAATTTGGCAAAAACTACAGAAGACAGTACTCTTCAGCTAGGTTACCAGGGAAGAATGGATGGGAGGTTACTGATGCTAAAGGACACCTTGGAAAAACATTATTACTAAGGTGAGTCATTTTTATTTCTCACTCCAGGGGTCATTTAGCATCAGTAACAATAGCAGAATACAAAGCAGTGCAGTTGGGAGGTGAGTACAGAACCTACGTACAGAAGAAGTTCTGCAGGACTGCCCTGCCAAATTTGACATGAGATCTGGACTATACATCTAGACAGTAATGCTTTGTGAATATGTGTACAGTTTTCCAGGTGGCTGCTTTGCACACATCAAGAAGGGGAATGTCCCTTGAGTCTGCTGCTGTGGCAGCAGTGCCCCTAGTGAAGTGGGCCCTGAGGCGCGAGGGAGCTGTTTACCAGCCTTATCATAACAGAAGTGAATGCAGGAAACTATCCAATGGGAGATAGTCCTCTTAGTGGCCGTTTCCCTCGGTCTACCTCACCATAGGTGAGGAAAAGCTGGGTAGCAGAACTCCTGAACAGCTTGGTGTGCTCCAGACAGTAGGACAGGGCTCTTTGAACATCCAGACTGTGCAATTCTTGTTCCCCTGGGGTGGATTTGTTAGTGAAAAAGATGGGAAGGGTAATGGATTGATTGAGGTGAAATTAAGAAATCACTTTGTGTAGGAATTTTCTGTTTGTTCTGAGCTCTACCTTATTCATATGTGGGATACTGTAGTTTGGTTCCGTACAAAGGGCCTGAAGTTCTGAAATCCTTTTAGCAGAAGTGATGACTACTGTTTTCCAGGTGACATATTTTAAGTGGGCCATTGCCACGGGCTCAAAAGGAGGCTCCATGAGGTCCCAAGGAGGAACAGGATCCCAAATTGGGGGTTGAAGGTGAAGCATGCCTTTGAAAAACTTTTTGAAAATAGGCAGTGAAATGATAGACCTGTCTTTCCCTGTGGAAAGATATACTGAGACTGCAGCCAAATGAACCTTCAAGGATGAGGCATTTGGGCCTTAGGGCTGTAGGTGTACTACGTAATCCAAAAGGTCAGAAACTATAGCTCTGAGATGGTTTATTTCTTTCACTTTTCCAAAGAGAAAAACTCCTGCACTTAGCTATGTAAGTTTTTTTGGTACTTTTTTTTTTTGCCATACAAAGGATTTTCAAACGTGTTGAGAATATTGAGTGTCTAGGAACTCTTAACTCCTCAAGAACCAGCTTTGAGGGAAGAGATTTCAGATCTGGGTAAGGTACCCATGTCTGAAGTACAGTCAGGAGAGTGTGACTCAGAGGAAGATGAATAGGCTTCTGTGGTGACTGAGCTAGCAGAAGAGGGTACCATGGTTGCCTTGCTCAATCTGGGGCTATCAAGATCATAGTGGCTGAGTGATCTCTGAGTTTCAGGAGCACTCTGTGAATCAGAGGGAAGGGAAGAAAAGCATAGAACTTTGTTGCCCATTCTAGAGTTAAAGCATCTGCTGGAAGGGTGCCCAGTGCTGGGGACCTGCAGCAGTACAGTGGAAGTTGGAAGCTGAGTTGGAATGCAGACAGATCTATTTCTGGAGTGCCCTACCTGCTGAACACTGTGGCAAGGACTTGCGTGTTCAGGGTCCATTCATTGTGCCCTTGACTGATGCAGGTTAAAGCATGTGCCAGGGTGTTGTCCTTGACTGGGAGATTAATAGCTGAGAGGCTCAAATTCAGGGAGTAGGCCTAAGGCCACATTTTCATGGCTTTTGTGCAAAGCATGATAGACCTTGTGTCACCCTGCTTGTTTATGTAGAACATGGCAGTGGTGTTGTCAGTTCTGATCTGTACAGTGTGTACATTGACCTGTGAAGCAAAGGTCTTTAGGGCCAAGTGCACAGCCCTGAGCTCCAGTTGGTTGATGTGTCTTGTGAAATCCTTGGGAACCCAAATGCCACTTATGGAGCCATTGTCCAGATGAGCTCCCCAACCTAGAAGGGAAGCATTTGTAGTAATGATTTTTGTGGGACATGATAGCTAGAAGGGGACTCCCACTGAAAGACTGTCTATTTCCTTCCATCAGTCTAGAGCTTGCAGCAGTGATTTGGGCACTGGTACCAGCTTGGACAGGCAATTTTTTTTTGGCACCAATGAGCCCTCAGATGGTATTAATTTGAAACCTGATGCCTGGCACCATGACTATCATGGAGGTGATATGCCCCAGGAGCTTGAGAAAAAGTCTGGCCAGCCTGGGCTGACCTAGGACAAAGGAATTTGCCACTGACAGAAAAGTCTGAATCCTGTCTGCTGGAAGAAAGTATTTGCCCAGCTGGGTGTACAGTTGCATTTCCATGAATTTTAGGAGCTGTATGGGCTCTAATTGGGATTTCTTTTCATTGATGAGAAACCTCAGATTATGCATGAATTGTTTTGTACAGTCAAGAGCCTCTCTGCCCTGATGAGAGGTCTTGCCCACTAAGAGCCAGTCGTCCAGGTATAGGTAGACTGGGATGTCCTGCTTTCTTAGATGAGCTGCCACAATGGCTAGGCACTTGGTGAATACTCTTGGGGTCGATGTTAGGTCATATGGCATGGCTGCAAACTGGTAGTGCTCTGAGGGCAGTTTGAATCTCAGGAACTTTCTGTGGGACTACCTTATTGATATACGAAAACAGGCATCCTTTAGGTCCAGGGAAACTAGCCAGTCTCCCTGTTGCAGGGAATGCATCACAGTTGAGAGAGTCAGCATTTTGAATTTTGGTTTCAGTAAATGCCTGTTTAAGTACCTGAGGTAAAGAATAGGTCACCACTCCCCAGTTTTCTTTGTTGTCAGAAAATATCTGTAGTAGAGGCTTTTTACCCACTGCGAAAAGGGAACACTCTCCACTACCTGTGCTGATATCAATGCTGTGACCTCCAGCTCCAACAGCAATTTTTTCTGTTTGAGTTCAAGGCTTTGACATTATTGGACCCCGAAGGGCAGGGAAGGTCTTGAATTGTAAGGACAGGCCCTGGTCCACTGCCTATAGAACCAGTTTATCTGTGGTGATGTGGCACCAATGTTTGAGGTAATGGGAGAGCATGCCCCCTACTTGAAGGGGGGATGGAAACCTGGTTGCTAGAGTCAGGGCTTGGACTGTGTAGCAGGGGCAAGAGTAGAAGCAGCTCTTCTCTGTGCCTTCATTCCTCTTCCTCTGTAGAAACCTCTCATTTGGGAATAGTCCATGGGCATAGACATGAGGAAAAAAAGCCCTTGGATAGTATCCCCTGCCTCTGTTTCCCCTCTACTGAGACTTCTGGGAAGTAGAGGGATTGTCTTTTGGCAGCATTACTTTGATAGGTTGTCTTGTATTCCTCCACTTTTTCAATGTAAGCTTCAGTCCTGTCACCAAAGAGAGAGTTATTGTCACAGGAAAAATTCCATTACTTTGGTTTGCGTGTCCTGTGAAAGATTTAACCACGCAAAACAGCTCAAAGAAATTGCCTGAGCCATGACTCTGGAAGCAGCATCATTGTTGTCCACAGTCATGTGAAACTGATATTTGGTTGCCTCAAGGGCAGTTTTTACAGTTCCATATATATCCTGTACCATTCTGTCGGGGTTCTAATGCAAAATGGCCAGGACAGAGTTCCACAAAACTTTTTGATATGTGACAGCAAATGCAATGTAAGTGGACAGGTGGAGGAGCATGTTAGCTGTTGTATAGGATTTTTTTTTGCCATGCAGTCCAGTTTTCTGGACTCCTTGTCAGGAGGCTGAGAGGCAAGTGGGACTTTGACTTTGTCACAAGCCACAGGCTGCACAGCTCCTTCATGGCTAGGATGCACAAACAGGAATTTCAGCATCTTTAGGCACTTTTAAAGAAACTGAAATAGCAATAAACTTCGAATTCTAGCTGCGACTGCTTTCATTAATTCTCAGCTCGCAACTGTTTCAGCCTCATAATTTCCCTCCTGTGTGCACTTATCTTTCAAACAACATAAAGTCTTGCTGTATTCTGACAAAATGCAGTTAGATCAACTGGTTCAACTGCTCCAGAGAACAAAGAGTTAAACTCTATGCAAATGATAGAACGTTGAGCTCGAACTTGGTTTTTAAACCACTGTCCTCGGTATGTTATAGTAACTGAACAGACTCTTTACTCCACTCACCAGTGAAGACACCATGGAGATTTCTCCTCGTTGCCTTCGGTTAAAACTGTGTCTCATTGGTTTACTCGACTACCACTTCTTATTTTCTCAGTTAAACATTCTCAAACCACTGTCTCCGGTATCGTGTACATTCCTAGGTTGGGTAAGTGTTCGGTTTCTGACCAGTTCCGCAGACATGAAGAAACTTAACTTAATTTCCCCTTTTCTATTTAAATTGTAATTGAATTTGGGATCTGGCTCAAAGTCCTGACCAAAACCAAGTTTTTTCTCAGTTCCTTTTGGCTATCGCTAAACCATTGGCTGGTTCAGGACTTTGTCTCTCTCCATTACCCAGCCTAACTAAGCCTTCAGGGGTTGAGGGCTGTTCCAGTTCAATCAACCCTTCAGATCTGACAACCAAATCCCCCAGGCCAGGGTGAACCGTCGATGGGTAAAAGACGTTCGGAGTCGGTCTCTGAACCTGCATCATCAAAAAACGCCAATTGCTCCAGTTCGGAACCGCACAAGCATTTAGTCCTGGTTCTAACCACTGAAGAAATTGCAAAAGCCATATGTATTGTGCAGTCTTTGCAACCTGGGTTTGGCGAACTGTCGCAGGTACTGTCTGGGCAGCCAACGGTTCCAGATACCGGTTCAGCTTCTTCAGGACCCATTAATCCTGAGGAGTATTATTTTTCTGAATGTGAATCTGAGGAGGAGGAGGAGGAAGAAGATGAAGGGGAACCCATAGACACAGAGGTTCCTCTGCCCATCCCCAATATGAGTCCCCTCCTAGGCCTGTCTCTGAAACTACCTCCCATTTTGCCTTTATGAGGCAGGTGGCTGAAACCCTGCAGCTCTCTGTACAAGAAGCCAAGAGGAAAATGATGAGGAAGAGGATTACAGGGAGATGATGGATCTTCCTGTATCCCAGGGACTTTTGATTCCCATCCACAAGTCCCTAAAAAAAGCAGACTTTGAAAATCCTCCAAACCCCTAGTTCTGTCCCTCCTATGGATAAGAAGATGGACAAGAAATATTTTTTGGCTGGCAATGGCACTGACTTTTTATCCAGCCATTGTAGTCATGTGGGAGTGGTACAAACTGCAGCCTGTCAGAAGGCTGGCATTCCCCAGGCTTCTCATTCCCCTGACAAGGATTCCAGAAAGGTGTATTCCCTTGCCAAGAAAATGTAGCTGGCATCTTTCTTAGGTATTAGGCAAGCCTCCTATATGGCTTATGCCTCCAGGTATCAAAAGTCCCTTTAGGAAGCTGTGGAAAAACTTGCCAAAAAGGCCCCTCCTGAGCTGTCTGCTGATCTCCAGGAGTTGGTCAACAAGGGGGTACAGGCATCAATGTCCCAGTTCCACATGCCTGTGGACTCTAATGATGCAGCTCCTAGGGCTATGGCATCTGCTGTATCTCTCAGGCATTTCTCGTGGCTCAGATGCCCCACCCTGTCCCAGAATATGCGGAATACTGCCATGGTCTTTCTCTTTGTCCAGAATTCTCTGTTTGGGAACAGACTAAGGCATATATGAGGAAAATGAATGAGTACAGAGTGGCATACAGGAGTGCTTCAGCAAAAGAGAAAGCTGCCATTCCTCAAAAGCAATAGGCCAGGGGCAGGGGTTGACCTTACCCCAGGCCTTCTATCAGGCCCAAGCCTTTCACTCTTACCAACAACCCAGGGGGTTCTTTAAAGGGAGGGGCAGGAGGGGTGCTGGCAGAGCCACCTCCACCCCCCAGCCTGCTACCCCAGCTAAAGAGACACCCTGAGGAGTCTGTCTGGGCCACCTCCCCTACCCCTGTAGGAGGTAGACTGACCTACTATCTCCAGACTTGGCAGTCCATCACTTCAGACACAAGTAGGTCCTGGAGATAATAGGTCAGGGTCTTGCTCTCAGCTCCAAGCTGCTCCCAAAACTATCAACAAGAGCTTTCAGACCTTCCAGCCCTACAGAAACAGCCCTGTTGGTGACAGAGGTTTCCACTCTTCTACTCTCAGAGGCAGTGGAGTTGGTGCCTTCCCAGCACAGAGGCAAGGGGTTGTCCTCAAGGTACTTCCTACCACCAAAGTAAAATGGGGAGTGGCAGCCCATTCTGGATCTCAAATTCCTCAATAGGCATATTACAAAGCCAAAGTTCCAAAATGATAACCCTGGCTACCATCTACCTACTTTCAAGCAAAGAGACTGTCTGGCATCCCTGGATCTAAAGGATGCCTATTTCTACATCCCCGTCAGATGATTTTACAGAAAATATCTCATGTTTTGACTGTCCTCTGGCCACTACCAATTCAGGGCCATGCCCTTTGGGCTGACCTCTACCCCAAGAGTATTTACAAAATGTCTGGCAGTGGTAATGGCATTCCTCAGAAGACAAGGGATTACAGTTTACCCCTATCTGGACGACTGGCTGGTGGTGGGTCAATCCCCTCAACAGGTCACAGAAGCACTAAATTTCACTCAGGACACTCTTCAGTTTCTAGAGTTCCTGGAGAATCTAAAAAAGTCTATACTGACCCCAGTACAGGTGTTAGACTTCATAGGGGCAGAGCTGAATACCATTCAGGCAATAGCCTTTTTGCCCCCTACAAGGGCACAGGCTCTTTTTGATCTGGAAAAATCCTTCCACCTTTGAGTCTCTTGACCAGCAAGGTATTTTCTACAGCTCCTAGGTCACATGGCCTCCACCACAACTGTGGTCCCAGGGGCCAGATTCCAAATGAGGGATGTTCAGTTCCATCTGAGATCCTTCTGGTTTCAGAAAAAGGACCCTCTGTGCTCTGTCCACACTGAGTCCAGTGTCTCCCACCCTTCTGCTAGCTCTTCAGTGGTGGCAGGAGATGGACAACCTCAGAGTAGGGGGTCCCTTTCTCCCTCAGGTACCCTGTCTGGTGTTGACAACAGATGCTTCCCTGCTGGGCTGGGGTGCTCTCCTAGGAGAGCACACAACCCATGGCACTTTGCTTCCTCAGGAGTCTCTCTTGAAAATCAACCTTCTGGAACTCAGGGCAGTATTCCTGGCTATCCAGGAGTTTACAAAGAGTAGGGTAGTTCAGGTCAGAACAGACGATACTACCACCATGTACTACATCAACAAGCAGGAGGGAACAAGATACTCACTGCTGTGTACAGAATCCATGAAGATTTGGAATCTGTAGTACTCCCTGAATATGTCCCTGTCAGCAGTTCACTTGCCAGGGAAGGACAATGTACTGGCAGATGCTCTCAGCAGGATCAGCCAGGGCCATCATGAATGGACCTTGAACAGGAAGGTCCTTATCTCAGTGTTCAGGAAATAGGACGTGCCAGAGATAGAGCTCTTTGTAGCCCCAGACAATCATCAGTTGCCACTGTATTGCTGTAGACCTCCACTCCAGGGCTCAGTTCCACTGGAGGCTCTCCTTCTGGACTGGTCAAACAGGTTCCTTTACGCTTTTCCCCTTTTTCCTCTGATAGCCAGAGTCCTGGTCAGATTGAGGTCTCAGTCTGCCACCATGATTCTCATTGCCCCAGACTGAGCCAGACAGCTGTAGTACTCGATGCTACTGTCTCTGTCGGTGACCAGTCCCATTTATCTCCCTAGGCGGTACATCCTGCTGACATCCTCGCAGGGTAGGATCCTGTACCCCAATCTTCTGTCGCTTCACCTCAGGGCTTGGCTCTTGAAGACTTAGAATATGCAGACTTGCTTCTCTCCCAATCTGTCCTAGACATTTTAAGAGGGTCCAGGAAACCTGCTACTAAGAAAACCTACTCCTCTAAGTGGAAAGGATTTTCCATCTGGTGCTCCCAGAAGGGCATGGATCCATAGCAGGCTGGTGTACCAGCACTTCTGTATTATCTGGTGCCTCTTCAGTTTCTGCATCTGCAACCATCTACATTGAAGGTACACCTGTCAGCTGTTTCTGCATATCTTTCAGCAGTGAGGGGCTCCTCCCTGGCTGCATACCCAATTTTCAAAAAGTTTTTTAAGGGTTTGCTACATCTTCACCCTCCACACAGGGAACCTATCCCTGCATCGGACCCGAACATATGCATAGGCCAGCTTATGCAGGCTCCTTTCAAACCTATGTTTTCTTCAGAACTCAAGTTTCTTACTTGGAAAACTGTATTTCTAGTGGCCATCACTTCTGCTAGAAGGATCAGTGAGCTTCAGGCCTTGTCAGTGGAGCTCAACTATATTACTCCCCACAGAGATACGATTGTGCTCCAAACCAATAGGACATTTCTCTCCAAGGTGGGTTCTGATTTCCATCTTAATCAATCCATTACTCTTCCTGTATTCTTCTCAGAGCATTCCACCCCAGGTGAATGCAGGCTCCATGGTCTGGATGTAAAAAAGAGCTATTAGCTATTACATGGATAGGACAAGGGAGCTAAAGAAGGATTGTTCCCAACTTTTTTTTACCTATGGTGAAGTTGGTAAAGGCAGGTCAGCTGCAAAAAGGACCATAGCCATATGGATTGTGGCTTGTATCCAGTTTTGTTACAGCAAGCTGGGTAAGGGCCCACCAGCAGACCTTAGGGACCACTCTATCAGGGGGATTGCTGCCTCAGTGGCAGCTGTCAGGGGGAAGTCCCCTTACTTGAGATCTGTAAGGCTTCCACCTGAAAGTCTGTCCATACATTCACTAAGCACTACAGCCTGGATATTCAGGCTAGGAGTGGTGCCAGGTTTGGCACAGCAGTACTGCAGAGCCTATTCCCCAAATAGGTTCTGTGCCCACCTCAATGGGACACTGCTTTGTAGTCTGCATTTTGTCAGAGTGCTGCAAGACTTCATGTTTGAAGAAAACATTACTTGCCATAGTAATGCTGTTTCTTCTAATGGAGTCTTGCTGTATTCTGACCTCCCACCCTACCTCCTCTTCAGAACCTGGGGAAAGGGTGGCTCTCTGCAGCACCTAGGTGACTTAGCCCAGTAGAGGGTATTGGTATTCTTTGGGCATGTGTGACTTAAGTCTTCTACATGCCCTTTACCTTTTTTTGGTTGTGTTGCCCCTGAAGGGGCCATCTGTTTAGGCTTAGTTTTTTTGCCTATATCTATAGTTTTTGCTTTGTTGAATCAGATCAGTAACTAGAACGTACTGAGGACAGTGGTTTGAAAACCGGACTCGAGCTCAATGTTCTGTGCATTTGCATAGAGTTTAACTCTTTGTACTCCGGGGCAGTTGAACAGGTCGGTCTAATTGCATTTTGTCACAATACAGCAAGACTCCACAAGAAGAAACAACATTACTATGGTAATTTTTTCTTATACACTTATATGCACTGCACTTCGCCTGCCCTCCCCTGCCACTCACCTCAATCCCCTTACTCCCTTCCCTTGAGCTCAGGTGCATCCAATTTCCTTGTGAGATCACTTTAAAACTTGAATGGAGTCCACCTGTGGTCATTTCAAATGGTTGACATGATTTCAGAGGAAATACACCTGTCTCTATAAGGTCCCACTGTTGACAGTGCATGTCAGAGCAGAAACTCTACCATGAAGGCCAAGGAGCTGTCCGTAGAACTCCATGATAGAATTATGAGGAGGCATAGATCTGGGAAGGGGTATAAAAACATTTCTAGGGTGTTGAAAGTTCCCAGGAGCACAGTCAAGTCCATCATTAGGAAACGGAAACACTACGGAACCACCCAGACTCTTCCTAGAGCAGGCCGTCCTCCCAAACTGAGCAAGCGGGCAAGAAGGACCTTGGTCAGGGAAGTGACCAAGAACCCAATGACCACCTTGACAGAACTACAGAGTTCCATGGCTGAGATGGGAGAACCTGTCCAGAGGACAACAATCTCTGCAGCACTTCACAGATGTAGCCTCTATGGGAGAGTGGCTAGACGGAAGCCACTCCTGAGAAAAGGCCACATAATAGTATGCCTGGAGTTTGCAACAAGGCACGTGGCAGACTCTGAGACCATGTGGCAAAAGATTCCCTGGTCTGATGAAACATAAATTGAACTCTTTGGCCTGAATGCAAAGCGCTGTACCTGGCGCAAATCAAACACAGCTCATCACCCGTGTAACACCATCCCTACCTTGAAGCATGGTGGTGGCAGCATTATGTTATGGGGATGCTTTTCAGTGGCAGGGACTGTCACTTGTCAGGATAGAGGGAACAATGAATGGAGCCAAACATAGGCACATACTTGAGGAGAACCTACATCAGTCTGCAATAGACCTTGGACTGGGGCGAGGATTTACGCTCCAACAGGACAACGACCCCAAGCATACAGCCAAAGCAACACTGGAGTGGCTTCAGAACAAGAAGGTGAATGTCCTTGAGTGGCCCAGCCAAAGTCCAGAATTGAATCCCATTGAGAATCTGTGGAAAGACTTAAAGATTGCGGTTCACCGACTCTTTCCATCCAACTTGACAGAGCTTGAGTAAATCTGCAAAGAAGAATAGGAGAAAATCCCCAATTCCAGATGTGCAAAGCTGATAACAGACATACCCAAGAAGACTCAAAGCTGTAATTGCTGCCAAAGGCCTTCAACAAAGTATTGACTCAGGGGGGTGAATACTTAAGTAAACAAGATATTTCAGTTTTTAATGTTTCATAAATTTTTGTTACACAATGCAAATATTTTTGCCCCTTTAAATTGTTGAGTATGCTGTATGCTGTGTGAATCAAGGGAGAAAAATCATTTCAATGCATTAAAAATTCTGGTAGTAACACAACAAAATGTGACAAAATCCAAGGGGGGTGAATACTTTCTGAAGGCACTGTAAATAAATAAAAATGTCTGGCTAGCTAGTATTTCTTGTCTTTTTGTTTACTCCAGGAATAGAAGCAGGGGTCTGGAGTCACTTCATTGTCGCTTTCTTGAGAGATTTGTAAATAGGCAAAACTGTCCTCTTTGGGGGAGGAAGACCCATCATCTCTCTATAGTCTTCATCCTCATCTTCCACTTCAGTGGTGTCCTGGGTAGGAAGATCTAGGGTGTCCACCATATTTTGCAAAAAAAAATCCTACTGACCATTGGGGGAAGTACCAAACTTTGGATCATGGGAGACATCTGGTTCTAGAGGCTGGCCCTCTGCCTCATCATCATCATATTTATCCCCCTCACCATAATAATAGTCTGGCCCATAAAGGGGTCTGGACTGTGAAGCATAGAAGGGGCATTAAATATGTTGCCCATACTTTGTACAGTCTGATAAAGGAGCCGAGCCTTAGCCATTTCCTTGGCAGAGGGCAAATCTTTTTCGATATTTATGTGTTTCTCATTTTCTTTTCCTTTATTAGTAACTGACATCTCTCTTTGCCTCAATGCGGGAGGGGCAGTGCTATGTTTTTCTTTAAACTTATTTTTTGCAGGCACTGAATCAGTAACCGGGTCACCATGCCTCTTTTTTGGCTGGTCACCATTATTATCATTCTTATCAGACTTGTTTTCTGTAGGGTCCCTACGGGACTTGCCGTTAGGTTTGGACTGAAAAGAGGACCATAGTGTGCATGTCTCCCCCTTGGTCTCAGGTAGTCCTCTTCCATACTGCAGTTTCTTTTACCTCTCATGTATTGGCACTTCGGTATGTTAATAATAATGTGTTTGGGATAACAACTTGTGGCATATGGTATTGTGTTTCTATTGGTGTCCTTTCGAAAGAGATCCATCCTGATGGTGCCGTCATTTTATTTATGTATGGCTAGATCCAAGATGTTTACTTCCTCAGCACTTGCTTGTGCTGTAAACCTCAGATTGGAGTTTGTTACTTCCATTCATTAGATAAATTCCTCCAGTTCTGCCTGGTCACCCCTCCACACTAACAAAATGTTGTCTATAAAGCACCTCCATAGATCAATCCTATGATGAAAAGGATTAGCCTCAGGGCTGTAGACTTTTGTTTTTTCTTAATAACCGAGATAAAGGTTAGCATAATTGGGGTCGAAAGCTGCCCCCTTTGCTGTACCTTTAATCTGCAGATAGAATTGCTCCTAAAACAAGAAGGCATTGCAGTCCAGGATCAGTTGGGCACACTCACACATGAAGTCAATAAGACCTTGTTCATAGTCTGTGTAGGATTCTAACTAGAACCTCATTGCTCTTATACCCTCAAGGTGGGAAATATTGATATACAGTGCTTCCACATCTAGTGACACCATCAATCGACCCTTTTCCAATTGTAAGTCATCTAAAATCCCTAGCACCTGTGTGGTATCTTTTCAGTAAGAGGGTAACTTAGTGACGGTCTTTAATGCATGCATCTATGAATTGTGATAGTTGTTCCAATAAACTGCCTATCCCCACCACCACAGGTCTCTCCAGGGGTTCCCTTAGGTGTTTGTGAACCTTGGGCAGAGTATAAAAACAGGCTTTTAGTGGGTGTTATACTTTCAGAAAATCAAAGTCATTTTTTGAAATGACCATCAGCAAATAATGTATCTATCAAATCATCTACCATGTTTTTAAAAGGTCTTATAGGATCTAATTTTAATGGTAAGTTATGCTCTCGATTTTCCAGTTGTCTTTTGCATTGTGATAGACGCTGGCTGGTACTCATTAGCACCACTGCACCCCTTTGTCTGCTCTCTTGATAGTTATTGATGTATCCTGTTGTAGCTGCTCAAGTGCTTTTCTCTCTGGTTCTGATAGATTATTGTAAAATCTATTCTTTTGTTGCAATAATTGTTTAAAGTCATGTTCACATACCCTTTCAAATATAGAAATACTACTGTTGTATGATGGATTAAATGATGACTGTGGTTTGAATCTGGTGTTTTTTAAATTTTGTTGGTGCACCATGATTTCTTCTTTCATTGGTTTCTTCCAGTAGGCTTGTATTTTGTGTTGTTGTGTCAGCACTGTTATGTACGGTCAGTTCCTCGAGGTCTCTAATGACTATGGTGTCCAGGTCTACATCTGTTGTGGTTGCTGAGTGTCCCATATTCTGATTCCTTAACCAGAAGGCCTTAAGGTTTAGATTTCGTGTGAATCTTGTGTGGGCAGTGAAGAGGTCAAAGGGGTTAGTGTCACAACATGAAACAAATGAGAGGCCTTTCTGTAGTAGTTTTGAAGTTTTAAGTTTATTTTTCTAGGAATTAATACCTTTGAGCCAAGGCTCTTTTACAAAGGTTCCACGTCATTAAGTACAAAAACATAGTAGACAGTGTTACAAACAATCAGTAAGCCGTTTAACAAGGCCACAACTTAAACAGTAACATTTATGTACAGAAAAGAAAAAGGAACTCAGAGGCAGTGTCAAGGGCAAGGAATAAGGATTGAAGAGCTTGAGAGGAAGAGAGGAGAAATAAGAAGTTTAGGAGCAGACAGAACCAGGTTAGTGGTACTCAGGTTGTCTTTGTCAAAGAGGAGACCATGGTGGTTGAGTGAAACAAATGTAAGGGCACTCAGTGGGATGAGACTTTAGTCAAAGCAGTCACAGGAGCTGGAGGCTGTGAGGTGAGCATAAATTATGGATTTGAAAGCTCCCAATGTCGTGGAGGATAGGGAGGACAGGTTAAGGGCATTGTACCAGGTAGGGGGCACAGTATGTAAAAGATCTTTGTCCCTGAGCAGTCCAGCATCTAGGGACAAGGAAATTTGGTGGTCAAATCTTCTGGTGGTACGAGTGCCATTGTTCAGGCAGAGCAGGTCTCGGATACATGGAGGAGTGAGTCCCAAGATTGATTTTTTTGCCATCATGCAGGTGAGATACATGAGGCGATTGGAAAGATGCAACCAACCAGTTTCCCGTGTAGAGATCACAAGTGTGGGTCCGTCTCTTTGCTCCAGTGAGGAGTCGACAGGTTTTGTTTAGTGCTGTTGAGATGCACTTTAGTGCAGTGGTAGTAGCTGAGCTATAGACAATTAGACCATAGTCTATGATTGAGATGATGGAGCTTTGAACAGCAATCCTCAAGGCAGCTTGGTTGAAAATTGACGGTTCCGGTACAAAATTCCAATGCGTTGGTGCACTGTTTTTGCAGTGTTATCGATATGGGTCGCAAAAGTAAGACATTCATCAAAAGTAATACCAAGGTATTTGAAGGTGTTCACTTGTTCTAGTGTATTTCCAAGAGAAGTTTTTATGATGAGGGGAGTATGCCTATTTCTGTTTTGATGACTGGCGAAAAGCATGACTTTTGTTTTTTTTTAATTTAGGACGAGTTTATGCTCAAGGAACCACTTTTCAACACATGAGAAAGAAAGCTGCAAGCTCTGTCGTAGTGGATTTGGATCCTTATGGGAGGAGAGAATTACAGCGTCATCAACATAGAGTATTAATTTTTCAGGGCAGGATTTGGGAAGCAAGTTTAGAAATAGGCTGAAGAGGAGAAGACCTAAAATTGGGCCCTGGGGGACACCAGAGAAGACCGGTTTGGAGTCAGAGAGAACCTCAGAGATTTTTACTGTATGAGAATGTTGTGCATGGTAACTTTTTACTCAGGCTCCAGGTCCCTCGGCTAGCCCAATGTTGAGCAGAAGAGAGATTAGAAGGCTATGGTGAACAGTGTCAAAGGCCTTTGTGAGGTCTATGAAAACAGCTCCAGTTAAATAACCCTTATCCAAGGCTTTGTGAGTTTCACTAGAGAAATCAAGTAGAGCCGTCGACATACTGTGTCCTTTCCTAAATCCGTGTTGCTGAATGCAGAGTAGATCATACTTTTGCAGGTAGTCTGATAGTCGATCCGCCACAATCTGTTCAAGAGCTTTGGAGAGTGGTGGAAGTATAGATATGGGCCGATAGTTCCCTGGTGTGGATTTGTCACCCCCTTTGTGCACTGGTGTGACTATAGCGGCCTTCCATGTGTTGGGGAATTGACTTTGGCACAGGGAGAGGTTTAGAATTTTGGTGAGGGGGTGGATCACTTCTTCCAAGGTGAGGGACAGAAGTTTTAGATCAATGGTGTCACTGCTATTTCTAGATTTAGAACAGGCCTTTTTTATGTATCTGTAGGCTTCATATGTCTTAACTATTTTAAAGTGAAATAGCGGTTTGTCTGGCGAGGTGGTTTGGGATACAAGTTTTAGAACTGACAAGTCCTGGAAGAAGTCTGGTGAGAGGACACCACTGTGGTCCGTGAAGGTTTTATTTAGGGCATCGGCCATAGTCTTAGGGTCATGGGTAGTGGAGCCATCAGTGTTCATTGCCGTGGGAGAGGATTTAGACTGTTTGCCCGTAATATTATGTAAATTGTCCCAGAAGGATCTCCCGTCACCCCAGGTGGTTTCTAGAGCATTCTTGAAATAGGAGCTCTTCATTTGCCTGATTTGTGAAGTGCATAGGTTGCATGCCTGTTTATAGTTAAGTGAGTTTTATCTCTGGTTCCTCTAGTTGCCTCTTAGACAAATTAATGACATTTATTTCTGTTTTGTTGTAACTCACCTGCCCCATTGGCGTCTTTCTGTTTTCTCCTCTTCCTTTCTTTTCTGGGTTTTTTTTTGTATTGGTGGATCCTTGAGGTTGAAAACTCACTGTCCTAGTGCTCCTTTGGGGGCCTGTATCCAATTCCACCTCCTCCTCCTCTTCTGAAAAATCCTCTTGCACTTTACTATCTGACCCACTTGTGGAAGTATAGTTTAATGGGGGCTAACTCTGTTGTTTAAGTATTGATTTGGGCTGTCCTAATTTGTTGTTTTTTGACTTTCTAGTTTTATTTTTATTCTTCACCCAGTTAAAAGCATGTCCCTTGGCATAGTCATTTTTATCCCGCTCAAACTTCTATAGTTTTTGAGCTTTTAACTTCTCATCTTGTTTTTTCTATTTTGTCTTTTAACTTTTGCTCTAGATTTTTAAAGTTGTTGTGGTCTGTATACTGTGCTGCTGCTTGTTCTTTTAGTTTCAGCTCCTCCTGTAATTCTGTCTACTGGTTACTATAGTCCCTTATTACACATTGTACTAGTTCCTCTGAGCCAATCTGCAAAACTGATTCCCAATGAGTAAAAAATAACTCACATTCTTGACCATAGCTAGGTTTCTTAGTCACTCTTAATCCTCTGGGTGCTCTTCCAACTTTATGGCCAGCCTGAAGGTATGTTGTGTGCCAAAAGTGATGCCTTGCTTTTAGAACTCGCTTTTTCTAATTCATACAAGGCTTGCTTGATACTGAAGATCCCCTCTGTGTAGCCCATTCTTGTTCTCCAGTGTTGTGTCTCATCTGCATATCATCATCAGTGAAAACACCCACCTCTCTTCTTTCACGGAAAATCCAGTCCTGTACTCTGTTTCCTTTCCCCAACTGCAGTTCTGTATTACGTGGGTTTTGCATCTTCTGTTGCTATTAGCAAACTGTGAAGCCACTGAGCCTTTCTACTGAGATGCAACCCATATGTACACAAACAGTCTCAGTTCAGTTACTTGGAATGGCGTTTGTATAAAAATCTGCAAACCGTTAGCCACAAGGCATCAGCAGCACGCTGCACAGCCAAGGTAAAGATAGGGTTTCAAATAACCCTTACTGTATAGCGAGCTGGCAATTAAAAGTTTAGCTTCATGGCAGACTTTTTGATAAGTTACCAAGTTGTGTTATTAAACCTGGAGTAGAAAACTGAACATTTAAGAAAACACTATTCTAGTAAATTTTAACAGCTAAAACATTATGGCCCGGATATTCAAACTGCGCCAGGCTGTGGCGCAAGCCTGGGTGCAGCTCAACTTGGCTGCACCGGGGTGTGGCCTGGGTGATATTCAATGGAGCTGCGCTATGGCTCAGCAGCTTTGAATATCATACCCTGGCCACCCCCACTGTGCATGGTGCAGTAGCACTGCGCCAGCACAAGTGCCCAGAGTGGAGCATGGAGATGCACTAGTGCAAGTGCCATTGCACTATTCACAGCACCTGCGATATTTAAAAGGGGACATGCAAATGGGACCATAATTTATGCAAGGTGCACATGGGTCCATTTGCATGTCATTATGACCCCATTTGCATCCCATTAGCATGCAGGTGCGCTGATCCTTGATGACTTGAGCCTGGCACCCTGCCAGGCAGTAGCCATTGGGGACCGCCCCCTCCTGCAGCCTGATTGCGGGCATTTGCCTAAAAATAGACTTCCTCGTCCAATATCCCTGGTGGTCCAGTGGACCAACTGCTGCCTGATCGTGGGCATGTGTTATTATAAAAAAGACTTCCTTGTCCAATAGCCCGGGTGGTCCAGTGGACCGACTGCTGTCCAATTGCGGCATGTGTTATATTAAAAAAGACTTCCTCATCCAATAGCCCTGGTGGTCCAGTGGACCAATTGCTGCCCGATCGCGGGCATATGTTTAAATAACCCCCCAGCCAATATCCCTAGTGGTCTAGTGTACGGCACTCTGCCCGATTGCAGGCATCTGTAAAACATAAAATGTCCTATTGCCCTGGTGGTCTCAGGGTACCTCCTTCCACCGCCCACTGAGCCTCCGCCCGCTCCCTCCCCTGGTCAGCGGAGGTGGCACTCCACCACGCGCGCCTGCCACGCTGCTGATTGACACCCGGTGAGAGCTGCATACCATGTTCGACAGCATGAGCCACAGGCATGCAGTCCATACTGGAATTTACATAGTCAAGATATGTGAATGAAATCATTCACATATCTGAATGTGAGATGGTATGGTTGCACGCCCATTGGCTCATGCTGTGAACCAATGGGTGTGTAGTCCTCATCAAGTGTCAGTCAGTGGGGCGGCAGGTGGTGGTGCTGCTCACTGCTGACCAGGGAGGAGGCAGGGGCTCAGTGTGGGCGGTGGGAGGGGTTACCCTAGACAACCAGGAAATAGGATGTTTTATGTTTTACAGATGCCCGCAATCAGGCAGAATGTGGTCCACTGGACCATCAGGGATATTGGCTGGGGGGGTTATTTAAACAGATGCCCGCAGTTGGGCAACCATCGGTCCACTGGACCACCAGGGCTATTGGATGAGGAAGTCTTTTTTATTATAACACATGCCCGCGATCGGGCACATAGTGGTCCACCAGGGATATTGGACGGGTTTTTTTTTTTATTTAAACAGATGCACCTGATCGGGCATGGGAGGGTGCTGCCAGGTGCAGCCGAAATTTGGGTGGCCACCCACAGGTGGCAATTGCCATGTTGCACCCTGCACTGTGGCAGCTCACCTGTGGGTGGCCATCAGTTGTTCCTTTTTTTTGGCTTAACTTTGTGCTGGCGCAGGTCGGGGTTGCACATGCATGGCTCTGCACATCTTGGGCTGAATATCGGGCTGTGCAGGTTATGCATGGGTGTGCCCCCCCCACCTGTGCCTGCATACATTACTGATACGCTCCGGCGCATAGGGATTTGTGCAGCACACTTTTCCCTTTTGAATATTGCACCAGGGCGCATCAGTGGGTTGCGCATGGTGCAACCCTTTTGAATATCTGGGCGTATGTCTACAGAAGTTCATACATGGAAATGTGAGGAGCTTTTAAACCCAGGACAAATGCCAGATGTTAGAACTTGTGCAGCAAATGTTATTCCTCCCCATCATGCTCCATGTGTCAACAGTACAGCGACACTCAGGGTTACAGATAGTGGCCAAAAGGCAGTACTGCCAGATGACTGGTGGCCTATGAGAACTGAGTTGTTGTGGTCATGGCTCAGTTCATAATGGACAGCTGTCCACATCACAAAACCATTCTTACAACCCATACTCATTTATTTATTTACTTATTTAGGTTGGTAATTTGGTAGTTAGTTAAATTTTTGTCTGGAAAAGTTCCTTCTAAGCAAAGGGTAATTTCAAACAACATGAAGGCTTGCTGTATTCTGACTATATGCAGTTAGCCTCAGCACTTGAACTGCCCCGGAGAGTTAAGGGTTAACCCTATACAAAAGCACAGAATATTGAGCTCGAGCTCGGTTTTCAAACCTCTGTCCCTGGTACATTCTAATGTAACCATCAGATTCTTTACTGCACCTAACTGTGAAGACGCTCCGGAGATTTCTCCACGCTACTTCGGTTCGGTAGTAGTAAAATCAGTCAGTTTAATCAAATCGTTTTATTTCTTTTTCGGTCATCAAATCTCTTACTATGGTACAGATAGTGTTAGTAGTAGATAGTGGTAGCAATTGTTTTTCTTTTGGTCCCTCATTGGTCAGTCCAGTATGGAACCAAAGTAATTATTTGTATTTTCTTTTTTTTTTTTTCACTTTCTTTATTTGTAGATTTAGTTCAACTTTACAAGACAAACAGTTCACATACAAACAATTAAATACAATAATTTACAGTGCTTTCATAGGCAGTTCTATTAATTCAATTCATAATCATATCCATTGACAACTAATGTTCATTAGGTAGCATCATATACCCCTGTACTTCTTTCATACTTGAGTTCCATTGTTTATCAATCAAATTACAGAGGGTTGTTTGATAACTATGTTATGAATCTAAGAATTTCATTAGACTTATGACATATTTAGAGTCTGTAGCATCCTGTTTTAATATGTAAATACCCTCAGGGTACCTACTTAATTTTCCTCCTAAACTTGGCTTCCTGGACCCTCTTCATTATGGAATGAAATCATGTCTCACCTCCGCCATATATAGAACCCAGCGCCTCCATAAAATCTCAAACTGAGGGATCCTTTTGTTAATGGATACGGTTAAAGCCTCCATTCTATATATATTGATCGTAAGCTCTTGCCATATATTTAATGTGATAGGGTTTTGGGATAGCCAGTATTTAGTTATTGCCTTCTGGGCTGCTAAGAATAGTATTTTCAGAAGCTTAATTGTAGGTGAGTCTCTGTATTGCTTCAGCACTTCCAAGAAGAAAAAGCAGGAAGGGGTTAGGTCTAGGCTAGGGTCTATTATTGCCTTTAGGGCTTGCTGTAAATCCTGAAAGAATGGGGCCAGTACTGGACAACTCCATTGAATATGTCCAAATGTTGTTGGAGAATGGCCACAATTTCTCCAACAGGTTGAGAAACTACTGCCTTGATATTTCATTTGAATTGCTGTGGTCCAAAAGTATCTAATAAAGATTTTCCAGGAAAAGTCCTGCAAACTGATTGCTGATAAGCCCCAATGAATCCTTGTTTGGATCCATGTCCAGACTCCCTCCGGAATTTGTATCCCCATGTCGAGTTCCCAAGCCCTTTTTATATGTGAAGTCGTGTCCCCCTTCCACATAAGTAAAGCCTGATATAGAGTAGAAATAATGTGTCCTCTAACAGGTGTACCCTCTATCGCCTCCTTAAAGATGAGTGCAATCTTGGGGGAGGGTCGACAGTCCAATACCCGAGTCTGCCATAAGGCTTTTAATATAGTTTCTAATTTGAAAATATCTAAATCTGTCTTGCCAAGGAATTCCATGTCTATTGACTAACGTTTCAAAAGAAACAATTTTTTCTTCCTGCAAAAATTGCCATATGAAGTATAGGCCCCTCGCCTCCCACCTCTTAAAACCCATATCCCATGTGCCTGAGACAAACGTATCCATGTATGGAACAGAGAACAAGAGCCCCTTCCACCTAACTGCCCTTCTGTCCTTCAAAATTTCAAGCCATATGTTTAAGGTGGAAGCAGTGTATGGATTATCTATTTGTTTTTTATCTAGTCTCCTTCTCTGTCTAAGAAGTGTATCGTTCATATTTGTAAGAGCCCCTTCTCCTAATTCCAAGTTCCTCTGTAACCCCCCCTGCTAATGAGGGTTCCCAAAAGACTTCCAGGAGCTTGCTTGAATGTTCCGACCCTGAATGGTGTTTGGCGTTTAAGCCATTTATCTATGAGTGTTTTAGAGCCTCTGGTACTGTCTCTTTAAGAGCTGTCTGCTTGCAGACATAATTAGTTTGTGTTAGGGAGACTGTGTGTTTCTCTGCTTGAGTCCCACTCAAGCTGCTGCCAATTCACTCCGTTTTTGCAGTCACTAGGAGTGCAAAGGGAACCTATCTGAAAGATGTAACTGTTTGCCAGAAATCATTTAGAGTAATAATGAAAACACAGTTTGTCTAACCTGCTTTTCTTTGCAATCAGAACTGTGTTTGCCTAGTTCCCCATTCTAGTTTTGAATTGCTGAACTGGACTATCAATGTGGGTTAAGGGAGCTCTAAAATGGTGCCTGTGGACAAATCAGAACTTGGACTCATAATCTGAGCCAGCCCCAAGAGGATTGTATGGACAGTGACTCTGGGAAATGTAGTTTGGACTTTGGCACCTTTTTGCACCAATAGGGGGAATCTATTGTGAGTGACAGTCAATCCAGCCAAGAACTGGGAGGAACTCAAAAGAAGTGCCCGGTTTTGTCTACTGGAGTTTCAGTTTAGCTCTGGCAGTGAAGAGGGAAGGAGCCCTGTGCTCCTTCGGTGCGCAGTTTTAGTCAGGAAACGTGTGTAAGGCCCCAAGTTTCGGTCTGCAGCTTGTGCAAGTGCTTGTTTGAATTGAATCTGACCTGTGAAGAGAATCAACGAGATCTGAAAAGTAGAAACCAGGCTCACCCTTTAGAGGACTGGAGAAATTGTTGAATCGCGCTTGGTCTGTCAGGAACTGAATCTGCTATGTGTTCTCCCAGGTATTGTGCAGTAATTGTGATCGGACTAGAGAAGCAGCCTGCCTGGTATAGTACTTTCTTTTTTCATATAAATGTGTGTAGTGCTAGTGGGGACTCACGTTTCATATCCCCTGTACAGTGAATTGAGTGCATGAAGCTGCAAGTAAACTCCAGCTTAATCCAGACTACATCCATTTGCTCTGAACTGCCCTAGGGTCCAGTCACAAGGACCTTGTCCACATGGTCTGCTCCGCCTGGCAATCCAGGACAATCTGCCTTCCATTCAGTTTCAGCATTGAATTTGTGAGTACAAATCAGGGTAGCTCCCTGCCATCATCCAATTGCAAGTGTTTCATCTGATTACTTTTCCTTTCTTTCTCCACGAACTGAGCCTACCAGCTCCGGATTACAATTTGGGTATTGTGCATGCATTTTCCATCTTCAGGGCCCCAACCAGCTGCACCAAATAGGCCAGCCTCTTATTGCCTGGGTACCCAGTGAGAATGACATTAGGGACATTTTGGGATTCTGAAATATGTGCACAGTACTGTGGTTATTAATGCATTTAAACTAACCTGATTTCCCCCTGTCCTTGTTATATCCCCTAAATAAATCAGATCTGTTTGTTTCAGCAAAGTTACACTGCCTGAGGTATTTGTCTATGTTAAAGTATTGTACTGTGGTTTTTGCACTGTATCATCTTGTTTTACAGGGAGTCCCTGGAGTGACGCTGACCGAACCTGTCCTGGGGTAAGTGTATACTGTGAAGGTAATTCTGATATATTGTGTGGGCCACTAGTGGGAAGAAAGGGGGGGGGGTCACAGTGTCCCAGAGGGCTGTGACCAAGTTAGTTTAACTATTGCAAACTCTGACCTCTGGGTGGAGGCACCCGCCATCGAATCCAGGCCCCTCCACCTGTTAGTGGCAAATCAGGCAGGGGTAGTAGTCCTTGGGATAGCGCCACCTAGGGGTTACACTTCCATTTGGACAGATATCCTTGGTCCAACCAATACATGATTGTCCATAGCTGGGGTGCCTGATAATATAATTTAAAGTTTGGTAATGACAGGCTTCTCTCCCTTTTCGGGATTTGAAGAACCGAGAGCTGGACTCTAGGTTTATGTGAACCCCACAAAAAGCGGGAGATTGCCCTAGTGAGTGAATTAAAAAATGGAATTCGGTATAGGAATGGGGATTGTTTGGACCAAGTATAAGAACTTATGGAAGATAATCATTTTTATCGCCTCCACTCTCTGCGTCAAGGGAATGGGGACGGGGGCCCATTGCTCTAATTCTAGCTTAATGTTTTTTAAGATTGGAGTAAAATTAAGATTAAACAATTGGTCTACATGACAACTTAATTGCACTCCTAGATGTTTAATATGAGTTAGATTCCATCTAAAAGGAAATCTCTGTTGGACCTGTTCCGAGGGCTCATATTGTATTTTCAAGACCTCAGTCTTAGACGTGTTCACCTTATATCCAGCTAAGATACTAAATTCTGCCAGACGTGTCCACAGGTGCTCCAAAGACTGTTCTGGGTTTTGAAGATAAACCAGCAGGTCATCCACATAAAGGGCTAGCTTATTCATCCCCCACATCCCACCCCTGTATTGTCTCATCTTGTCGCAACGCCTGTGCTAGTGGTTCAAAGTATAGGGCAAAAAGAAGGGGGGAAGGGGGCACCCCTGCCTGGTGCCTCATTGCAGGCAAATCGGGTAGGAAACTCTGCCATTAATCTTCACTTAGGCTTTTGGGCTAGTGTATATAATCCAAAACCACGGAAGGTTAGGCCCAAGAATATCCATGCCACCCGGTCGAATGCCTTCTCCGCGTCCAAACTTAAAATCATGCATGGTGTCCCTGACCGAGCAGCATGGAACCAAACATGTAAGGATCTTTTAATGTTGTCCTGAGTTTGCCTACCCAGAATAAAACCTGTTTGATCATAGTTAATTAAATTAGGCAAGACCGTCTCCAAACGCTTTGCCAAAATCGAAGCATAGAGTTTATAATCAATGTTCAGGACGGATATAGGGTGGAAGGAGCTACATTGTGTGGTGTCCTTCCCTGGTTTGGGGATACTTGCGATAACAGCATAATTCCAGGTGTCTGGGAATGCATCCCCCAGTTGTGCCACCCTACAAGCCCTCAATAACGGACCCTTTATCTCCTGTAAAAAGAACTTAAAGAATTCTGGGGTATACCCATCGGGGCAGGGGGAATTTCTTAATTTTCAATTTTTTAATTGCAGATGCCAGCTCTATAGAGGTTATAGGGGAATCTAAGAATTCCCTGATCTCCTGCGTCACTTTCGGTAATTTTACCTTAGCAAGATATGTTTCTATTTGTTCTCTGTCTGATGAGTGTTCTAACTTGTATAAGTTTGTATAGTAATCTCTGAATCCAGATAAGATTTTTTCTGGAGATTTTAATAAATGTCTCGTCCTGGGGTCACTCATCTGTGTGACCGTGTTCCCCACGGTCTGTTGTCTCAGATGGTGGGCTAAGAGGCGTGAGGCCCGAGGTCCTGTCTCATGATACCTCTGACACAGGCGTTGTAGTGTCTGCTCTTTCTTTATGTCAGTTAGTCTCTGGATCTGTTGTTTAGTGTTTTGAATATTCAACAGCACCGAATTGTCCCCCTTCCCATGTTGAACTTGTAAAGCATGTAATTGTCTTTGGAGATCTTCTAATTGTTGATTTTGTTGTCATTTGAAATGGGTAGCATATTTAATACAGTCTCCCCTAAATACAGTCTTGATAGTGTCCCATAACACCGTGTCAGATACCTCAGCGAACTCGTTGTCCTGCTGAATTTGGGCTAATCTAGCAGAGGCCATGTCTGTGAATTCCTTTAAGTTTAGGAAGTAATTGTTAAATTTCCAGAGGGAGTGACCCTTTTTGACATTCCAGTTCAGCCTCAACAACACTCGTGTATGGTCAGAGAGAATGGACGGTACATGTCTGCATTCCAGCACCTGGTCTTGGTGCTCTCCAGAGATCAACATGTAGTCAATCCTGGAAAATGAGCAGTGTGTGTATTGTTTTTTATTTTTATTCTGTCTTCTCCAGGCATCTATCCAGAAAGTTCCCCTTAAATGATCTCTAATTAACCTGCTAGTCGGGTTCTGCCGAAAGGACTTAATTTTAGATGTGTCTTTTTGTTCCCATATCTGATTGAAATCCCCACCTACTATTAATAATCCCTTATGATATTCAGTGATTTTGTGTAGTAGGGAACACAGGACCTCTTTTGTAGAGCCCAGGGGCACATACAAGGAGGCCAATGTGATAGGAGCACCATCCAAATTACCTGTCAGTATAGCCAGCCAACCCTCTGGATCTATGTAGCTGGCTATGCTTTGAAACTGGAATCCTCTGGAGACCAGTATAGCAGAGCCTCTTCTTTTCCCCTTCCCAAATGAGGCTGCTACCACTTGATCATAACCAAATTTACCCAACTTCTGATGTTCATATTTATTAAGGTGGGTTTCTTGTAAAAGTATAAAGGAGGGGTTCTGTCTTTTATAGTAGACATAACTTTCTATCATTTAATCGAGTTATTTAAACCGTTAACGTTGGGGGAAATTATTTTAATAATATTATTATGCCCCATTTGCGTAGAAAAAACTATAGCCCCTCAGATGAACAGGCTCAGGTTCTCCACCCTTCTGCCTCCACTCTAAAATTTTCCAAAATATACTCCCCCCAATCCTCCATGATGCTATTCCAGACTCCCCCAAAAGATTTTAGTGAAGCATGCCACTCCCTTTGAATGTCAGATGTAACTTGCCTATGAACATTTTTATCTAAGACTACAACAGGTAACCAACCATCAATACCAACATAACACATAAACTTTGCACTCCTATAGGGAGGCACTAACTGAGCAGCCATCACCTGGGAGTAAATTACAGAGTAACTCCCAAGGTAGGGGAACAACCTGTAGTGTTCCCTAAGAGTTCGAGTTGTCAATACTCGAATGGGAGGAAAAGGAGCCACAATGAAGACTCGTTCCTCCTGGACCCTAAAGTTAATGGGTCCTTGCCAGATGACATGGCTCACCGTCATCAACACCACATTTGTCAGGATAAATGATGCTAAGAGCCCCAAAGGACCTTGCAACATTTTACAGTGTCTCCGAGGTTCTGACCCCTGTCCCCCTCACCAGACCTAGCATTATTTTACTCTGAGACCTCGAACTTCTAGAGTCTCTATCAGCCCATTCATAAGCCTGTCCCTTTAAAAATTATGCCAAAGTGGGCATTCTCCATCTCTTCACTAGGAGGCGTCTGATATCAACAGTATACATCTGTAAACATTTACCTAATTTGTATATTCAATAATATTTTACAGTATTTTACAGTACTGTGATATTGATAGCCATAGCTAAGATATGCGTTGAACTGAGGGCTTTAAATTCAGAGGAGAGACCCAGTTGCAACCGTTTGTGATCTCTCATATATCATTTCACCTCCATAGCCTATGTTAACATTGAAGGGCTACCATTAGTGGTACAAAGAACCCAAAACTTCTTTTTTAATTTGCTTTGACTTACTGCCTGATTCGTCCAGTAGAGCATAGGTCCTCTTGATTAACCACCTGTCTCACTATGGCATCTCCTATATAGGTAAATCTCAACAGTGTGACCCTCTCTTTTTATCTACACGACCACTGGGGCCTCCATCTGCGAGAAAATGCACCCCTAAATAGAGGAAGCTAAAATTATTCCAGAGGACTGTCTTCTTACTTTTCTGTTGAATTTATGCTTCGTGCTAGATTAACTTAAAACTATGTAGTTTTAACTATTTTTTCCCCATCAGCGTCAGCCCAGCGATACAGCTGCACACACTTAATATCAGCGTCTTTACAGATCGTTTACATTACCAGAGTGATTAATTGTAACTGAGAGATCCCCAGTTGCAGCAATAGGTACTCCCCTCAATAAATATGTTAACCCTCCATAAGAAAATCCCATATCGCTACCCTAACCCCTGTAACAACATTTATCCATGTGGAGCTTCAAACAATGCCCCCCCCCACCTACTCCACGTCGAGAGATGGTAAATTCCTTGAGAGAGCCCTTTCACACAATGCTGTCCTGTCTTTATACCCGCAATAAGGGTGATATAGGGCGGTAACCATTCTTTATTTGACCCCAAAACCCCTTTGTAGAAACAACACTGGTTCATCAACAATGGCCCTGGGGTATATCCATCTCGTTGAGGTGTGGGAAGCTTTATCCATAAATCAGAATGCGGGAATGCCCCATTCTTCCACTCAGTCCCCTCAAACATCTCCAGCAGTCCCATGGGGTGTGCCAACGCAACCACCAGGGGTATCTCCCCGAGAGGACATCTTTGGATCCTCTAAGGAAACCTCAGTGCACCTTGTTTTAACCGTGATCATCCTCTAGAGGTGGATCACTCCTTCGTAGTTTATCCCAATTTCCTTTTGCAACTGCCTAATATTATGCCCTCATACATTTAAACCGGGCATTGTTACTGACTAATTTATGCTGCGAGGGGTCTACAATGCCTGATCTAGCCACCACTGCATCGCAGGGAGGCCCCCTCACCCAACAAATATATTCATTCCAGTAGAAGCCCCACCACCACAGAATCTATGCATGTTTACCCCAGCATGAAACACCATTATCCCCACCCGCCCATGTGGCCCGCAATAACCGAAACATCCCCACCCTCCAAGCGATCTCAACTGAGTCTCAAAATGGCCCGCAGCAGACGTGCGATCTCCCGAAGCAGCCGCTAGTGGCTACGCAGAGCCAACCCAGCTGCCGCAGAGGGAGTCGCTTTCATCAGGCCCGCTAAACACCACAGCCCCCCTGATAATCCCCATGCAGTACCATGCCCAGGCCCAAGCCACTCTCCCAAGCAAGAAACGACCCCCCCATGTCAAGCATCTACCCCTTTACAGAGCCCCCCCATACCTCAGCCCTCGAATGGGTCCCCACCTCTAGAAAGAAATGAAAAACTACCTCATCCTTCTGCTCTAGTGGGGGTTGGGGATTCCAGATGGGCCTCCAGATGCAGAGTGATCCATCAACATGCAGTGAGGCAGCTCGTCAAAACTCCCCCCTCCTCTTTCTCACCCAAGCCTCCATCAAACATTTGTAGAGCTCATAGCATTGCCCCCTATATTTAATGAGTATGATTTCACTAAGTTAAACAATCAGTCAACTAAACCATTAATTAAAACTTGAACCTATGAGTTAGAAATCCCTCTACAAAGAGGGAGCGCCAGAGAAACGTTCAGCCCAACAGCCATAGTTCTCAACCGTTTGTTCTCTTCTTCAGGTTACAGTCTCCTTCTCCAACAACGTCTCTTCGAGTCCATGGGAGTGGGTAAGTTTATGCAGCATTTTCTTAATGTTCTGGAGTGTGGAGGTGGCTGCATTCTTTCCTGCTCGGCTGGAGCTATGGGATCCAGCTGTACACCAGGGATTCTGCGGGGCGGCAGGTTGTTCTTTGCAGTTGGGACCCATTGATACTTCATGGCCCTTATTTTTAAAGGTCTGGAGGGCCTCTGCAGCAGTGTGGTATATCTCAATTCCTGTTTCCCAGTGTACTCGCAGGCACGAGGGGTATGATGTCTGAAACTTGATATTTAATGCTTTTAATTTCCTGAGTAATGGGGCATAAGCCAGTCTCTGTTGTATCACCAGAGGGTAATCCTGGTCAAACAATAGTCGGGCACCATTATATTTTATGAGGCCCTGTTTCCAGGAAGTTTTGAGAATCTTCTCTTTTTCACGGAAGCTTGAGAATTTTGCCACTATTGATTTAGGCCTGGCTGTTGCCGATGTGGGTTTAGGCGCTAGCGCTCAATGCACTCTCTCAATTCTGAACGAAAAGGCCTGTGGCACATGGCGTAATAGATCTTCTATGAATTCGTTCATATCCCTTGTTTCAGCTGATTCGGGTAAACCGTAGATTCTACGGTTGTCTCGACGCGACCGGGCTTCTAGATCCAGGCATTTGGCAGAAATGTTTTCTTGCTGTTGTATTAAACATTCCAATGCTTTAGAGATTTGTACAAGATCATCTTCGGTTGTTGATATGCAATCTTCCGTAGTGGAAACTCTAGCCTCTAGTTTATTCAGCTCTGAATGCAGCTTATTAAACTCAAGTTTTGTTTCTGTCCTAAACTGTTTTATTTCAGACAGTAGTGTTTCAAATCTGGATCTAAACAGGGTATCTATTTCAGATTCGGTGCCTCCTCCCACCGTGCTCACAGGTGAGTCTCTTCCCCTCGCAGCAGAGCTTGCAGGGCTCAATCCTGGATGATCGCGCTTCAGTTTTGAATTTTTGACTGGGATCTTCTCATATGCGTATTTCCACTTTGCATTTTGTACAGATTTGAGTATATTGCCGTTGATCAGACTGAGTGGAATCACTTTTTATTGTTGGTGGAGGAGAGAGCTCTTCAGTTAAGTCACCATGAAGTCCCAATTATTTGTATTTTCTAAACGTTTCTCTGTACTGTGGTGTTTGGTATCTTTCGATCTAAACAAAATGTTTTATTCTGTTTTTTTCCACAACCCTTGAACCAGTTGGTGACCAAACATTTTGATGTTATCTGGCTTGAACACTGTTTTGGGTAACTTTGAATAGAAAGGCAATGTCTGATAAACCCAAAAAGAAAATCGGTCCCACTGGGTTTCAACACTGCATGGAGTGTGGGGAGGCTTTTGCTAAAGTTGATCCCCACCTCATCTGTGTTTATTATCTGAGGTTTGACCTCCTTAAACAGACTGACAAATATGTGCTAATTTTCCTAAAGCCACACTGGATAAGCACTTAAATAGGCTGAAGGAAAAAGCGGCAGAGAAATCTACTGATCTAGATGGCCAGCCCAGTTCCGTTCTAACTGAACCTGAGGAGGTGCTTGCTAACATGAGCGATACTTCCTCGGGCAAAAGGAAAGACGATTCTGAGGGATCGGCTCCATCTAAAAGAAAAAAAAATAAAGTTGGTTGGTTCAGATCTGAATCCACAGGTCCCAACCGCTGAAGAAATCGTGAAAGTGATCAATATTGTTCAGTCGCTTCACTCCAATCCAACTGAACAGAAGACCTCTGCAAGGTGATTGGTTGAGTCAGTTCAGGTTCTTTCGGAATAGGATCCAGATGTCTTTTATGAAGTGTAATGGGGAGGAAAAGAAGAAGAAGAAGGAGAAGAAGAAGATGATTTGGGAGGCCTAGATGAGCCAGTGGAGCTTGACATATCATGAGATAGGCCTACCTCTGTTTCTCCTCCCAGACTTTCTGAGTCCCCTTCCCGCCTTTTGCTCTACAAGAAAGTGGCAGAAACTCTTCAGCTTCCAACTGTGGTAGCCTCTGAAGAGGAAGAGGAACCTGACTTTGTGGAAATGAGGGATGTCCCTGAGTCAAAAAGACTGTCTAAGAGAGGTGGTGGCTGAACCTCTGGCTATCCTGTTTAGCCGATCACTGGAAACAGGGGAGGTACCCAAAGACTGGAGGACAGCAGATGTAGTCCCGTTATACAAAAGTGGGAACAAAGAGGAAGCAGGGAACTACAGACCAGTCAGCCTCACCTCGGTAGTGGGGAAGATCATGGAAGCACTACTGAAGGAGAGATTGGTGGAACATCTGGTTGTCAATGGACTACAGGACCCAAGACAGCATGGTTTCACCAGGGGGAGGTCATGTCAGACCAACCTCGTTGAATTTTTTGACTGGGTGACTAGGGAGGTGGATCAGGGGAGGGCAGTGGACATGGCCTATCTGGACTTCAGCAAGGCCTTTGACACTGTGCCACATAGAAGACTATTACACAAACTGGGGAATATGGGGGTGGCAGGACAGTAAAGGTAACTGGCTGGGTGGCAGGACACAGAGGATGGTGGTAAATGGCTGTCACTCCACAGAGGGAAGAGTGACCAGTGGGGTACCACAGGGATCAGTGCTGGGACCGGTCCTATTCAACATCTTCATCAGTGACATTGCGCAGGACCTAGAAGGCAGAATTTCACTGTTCGCTGATGACACAAAGCTCTGTAACAGAGTAGACACACCAGAGGGTATAGACAGAATGAGAAGCGACCTGCAGAAACTTGAAGAATGGTCAGGGTTTGGCAGTTGAAATTCAATGCAAAGAAGTGCAAGATAATGCATATGGGGCACAAAAACCCTGGCACAATATATCAGTTGGGGGGTGAGGATATAGCATGCACCAAGCAGGAGAGGGATCTTGGGGTTGTCATCTTTGATGACCTTAAGGTAGGGAAACAGTGTGACAAGGCAGCAGGTAAAGCAAATAGGATGCAGGGATGTATAGGCAGGGGCATCACCAGCAGGAAAAGGGAGGTCATAATTTAGTGAGGCCCCACCTGGAGTACAGTGTACAGTTCTGGAGACCATACCTATGTAAGGACATAGACAGGGTAGAGAAGGTTCAGAGGAGGGCAATAAAGATGGTGCATGGATTGCATCACAAGTCCTATGAAGACAGCTTGAAGGAACTGAACATGTACTCCCTGGAGGAGAGGAGGAGAGAGGGATATGATAGAGACATACAAGTATCTTACAGGGAGGAACAGGTGCAGGAAAACACTATTTTTAAGCGAAAATGTTCCAGGACAAGAGGGCATGGGATGAAGTTGGAGGGAGGAGATTCAGAGGAAACATGAGAAAGAATTTCTTCACAGAACGGGTGGTGGATAAGTGAACACCCTGCCAGAGGAAGTGGGGCTGAAACAATCACGGGATTTAAGAATGCATGGGATAGACATAAAAGAATTCTGGAGGTCAGGGGTAAGAGGCAACAGACTTCTAGGAAAACAAACTGAACTTACAAGCTCAAATGGGCAGACTGGGTGGGCCATAGGCCCTTATCTGCCGACACTGTCTATGTATCTATGTTTCTATTCCCCTACATAGATCTTTTTGAAAACAGACTCAGAAAATTCTGCAGGTTCCCACTTCTGTACCTCCTGTGAATAAAAAGATGGACAGGAGGTATATGTTGTTAGGTTCTCGGATATAATTCCTTTATAATCATTGCAGCCATGTTGGGGTTGTGCAGGCTGCAGCCTGTGACAAGGCAAATACTCACTTGGCTTCACACCCCCAGATAAGGATTCTAGGAAGGTGGATGCCATGGCAAAAAAGCAGTATTTAACATTCTTCTTGTGACTCAGGTAGGCGTCTTTTATGACCTGTGTGGCTAGGTACCAGAAATCTAGGTGGGATATGGTTCTGGAACTAGCAAAGAATGCTCCTCCCCAGCTGGCCAAGGAGCTGGAACAAGTGGCTGCAAATGGCATTGAGGCATCCAAAGTTCAATTTCTTGCTGCTGTGGACTCAAATGATGTGTCATCAAGAGTCATGGCTACATCTGTCTCCTTAAGGAGATTTGCTTGGCTTTGATGTACTAGCCTTTCACAGGATACCCGGGCTAAGGCCATGGATTTCCCTGTTATACTGAATTCTCCATTTGGGGAACAAACAGAGGCGTACATGAAAAAGATGAATGAGTATAGGGCCACCTACAGGAGTGCAGTGGCCAAGGAAAGGCAAGCTACTCCTCAGAAGCAGCAGTCTAGAGCTGGCAGGAGCAGGCCTTTTCACAGGCCTTTTCACCAAGTCTAGGCTTCCTCTGCTTTTCAGCAGTGGGGCTTCTTCAGAGGGAGAGGCAGAAGGGGGATGAGCAGGGCTGCATCAACTTCTCAGCCTAAGACTTCTGCCAAACAGACACCCTGATGTGTCAGACAGTCGCCTCCTCTATTCCAGTGGGGGGCAGGCTGGCTTACTTCTTCCAGGCAAGGATGTCTGTCACTTCAGACAAATGGGTCCTGAAAGTGGTAAGCCAGGGACTTGCTCTCAGTTTCAAAAAAATCCCCAAAATAAGAGCAGGGTCCTTCAAGCCTGACACACCTCTGGAAACAGCTGCTTTAGAAGCAGAGGTTTCGTCTTTATTGCTCCTAGAAGCTGTGAACCAAGTTCCTCTGTTGCATAGAGGGAAATGCTTGTACTCAAGATACTTCCTTACCCCCAAAAAGGCAGGGGAATGGCGACTCATCCTAGACCTAAGATATCTGAACAAACATCTTACAAAGCCAAAATTCAAAATGGTGGCTCTGGGAATCATTCTTTCCTCTCTGAGACCAGGAGACTGGCTAGCCTCCCTGGACCTCAAGGATGTCTATTTTCACATTCCAATCAGATGCTCCCACAGAAAGTACCTCAGGTTCAAATTGCCCTCAGGTCATTATCAGTTCAGAGCAATGCACTTTGGCCTGACTTCTGCTCCCAGACTCTTTACAAAATGCCTCACAGTGGCTGTAGCCTTCCTCAGAAGGCAGGGCATTTTGGTGTTTCTCTGTCTAGATGACTGGCTCATTGTAGGCCAGTCCTCAGACCAAGTCAAGTCAGCTCTGGCTGTTACCCAGAGGCCTCTGGGTTCCCTTGGGTTTCTTCTCAATCTTTCCAGGTCAGTCCTGGAACCAGTTCAGCTTCTCACCTTCATGGGGTAAAGCTGGATACCATTCAGGCAAAGGCCGTTCTCCCTCTCCCAAGGGTGCAGGCTCTTACAAAGCTGGTAGCCTCTTACAGACCTCGAGTGTCTCGGTCAGCCAGGCATTTTCTTCAGCTTCTAGGCCACATGGCAGCCTCCACTACAGTGGTCCAGGTAGCCAGGTTCCAAATGAGGGACATTCAGTTTCACCTAGGGTCCTTCTGGTCTCAGAAAAAAAGACCCCCTTACCAAGTTAATTCCAGTAACTCAAACTCTTGTCCAGGCTCTCCAATGGTGGTTGAAGGGGGACAGTCTCAGGCAAGGAGTCCCTTTCCTTCACCAGATACCCTCAGTTGTTCTCACACCAGATGCATCCCTTCTGGGTTGGGGAACTCATTTGGGAAACCTCACTGCACAAGGCACATGGTCACAGCAGGAGTCTCTCCTTCACATCAGTCTTCTGGAACTCAGGGCTGTGTTTCTATCCCTTCAAGCATTCTCAGAATCAATTCAAGGGAAAGTGGTGCAAATCAGGACAGACAACACCACCAGCATGTGGTACATAAACAAGCAAGGGGCACTCGGCCCACAGTCTTGTGCACAGAAGCCATGAAGTTATGGTCATTGGCTTACTCCCTCACTCCAGACCTCCCTTATAGCAGTGCATCTTCCAGGAAAAGACAATGTGCTGACAGATGCCCTCAGCAGGATTTCTCTGGGTCACCACGAGTGGTACCTGAATGAACAAGTTCTTCAGATCATTTTCAGGAGATGGGACACTCCAGAGAAAGATCTCTTTGCAGCCCCAGACAATCCTCAGTTTCCTTTGTTCTGTTGCAGGCCTCCAATCTAGGGGTCTGTTCCTCCGGATGCTGTTTTGTTGGATTAGACAAACAGGTTTCTATACGCCATCCCTCCTTTTCCTCTGATATTCAGAGTGCTGATAAAAATCAGGTCTCAACCCTGCACAGTGATATTGGTGGCACCATATTGGACAAGGCAACCTTGGGATCCCCTGTTGCTGTCTCTGGCAATGACAGTTCCTCTATATCTTCCCAGGAGGCACAACCTCCTGTCCTCCTCCCAGGGGAGGATTTGGTACCCCAATCTCCAGTCTCTCAGACTCAAAGCCTGGATCTTGAAAAGTTAGAGTATGCAGGATTGCATCTCTCACAAGGAGTTTTGGATAATCCGAAGGTCTCTAGGAAACCTTCTACCTGAAAACTGTATAACTCCAAGTGGAAGAGATTTAGCATCTGGTGTTCTCAGAGGAATATGCAGTCAGATTCTGATGGCATTTCCATAACTTTGGACTATTTAGTCCATTTAAGTAGCTTAGGTCACAGGTCTGCCACTCTTAAGGTTCACCTAGCAGCTGTCTGCTTTTCTTTCTGCAGGAAAGGGATCTTCATTTGCTTCTTCTCCTGTGCTCAGTAAGTTTTTCAAAGGTTTGGTTCATCTCAACCCTCCCTTTAGGGAGTCATCTCCTGCTTGGGATCTGAATATCTGTATTGCACAGCTCATGCAGCCCACCTCCGATCCCTTGTCTTCAGCTGAGCTAAAGTACTTGACTTGGAAGACTGTGTACCTGGTGGCCATTATGTCTGCCAGGAGAATCAGTGAGTTACAGGCTCGGTCAATAGAACCCAACTTTCACAAAGATAAGGTGGTCCACAGGACAAACAGAACATTTCTTCCTAAAGTGGTTTCAGATTTTCATTTTAACTGGTCCACATTTCTGCCTGTGTTTTTCACTGATCACTCTTCTTCAGGTGAGCAAAGGCTGCACAGTCTGGATGTAAAAACGGCATTAAGCTATTATATGGACCATACTAAGTCCCATAGAGATGGTTGCTCTCAGTTGTTTCTCACTTATGGGGAAGTGGGAATGGATAAACCTGCCACAAAGAGAACTATAGCCAGGTAGATTGTCCCTTGTATTCAGTTTTGTTACACAAAGTTGGGCAAAAAGCCTCCCTCAGGCTTGAGGACTCACTCGACCAAGGGTACAGCTGCCTCCTTGGCAGCAGCTAGGGGTATTCCCCTCCTGGAAATCTATAAAGCAGCCACCTGGAAAACTGTTCACACATTTACCAAGCATTACTGTCTGAATACTCAAGCCAGAAGTGATGCTAGGTTTGGCACAGCAGTACTGCAGAGCCTTTTCCCAAAGTAGGTTCTGTGGATCCCTCCTCCAAGGGGGTACTGCTTGGTAATCTGCATCTAGTCAGAATACAGCAAGACTTCATGGTGTTTGAAGAAAAATTACTCACCATACTAATGTTGTTTCTTCTAATGCAGTCTTGCTGTATTCTGTCCTCCCTCCTTGCCTCCCCTCTTAGAACATGTTTTGGGATATGGGTTGTCAGGTGCAGTATTGAACCCCAGAGATGTACCTATTGAAACCATCCTGGCTAGGTTGGGTATTGTTGAATTTTAAATTATTATTATTACTTGTTATCACTATCTACATAAGGTTTTCTTCTTGGGTTCTTGACTTGAGTCTTTTTGGACCGAAGTAATTGTTGCCTATGGCAGTTCAATGGCAAGATGGCGTTCATGCTGGACCAGCCATTAGGAACACCTTGATATGTCTTGTGTTATGTTTGATTTTGTTTATTTTTGTTTTATTTTCTTTCACTTTTACTTGTTTGCTTGTTTTTATCCGTTTATTTTATAACGCTTTCCCACTTATGCCGCTTAATTTTTTTGTTACATTAGCGTTTTATTTGTGTGGTGACTGGCTGAAGAACACAGCATTTTCTAGCTTTCCTGGTGGATTTGTGGATATCCCCTGTATTTCTCTACTCGTTCGTGAATGATCTGCATAGGAGCTGTTATGCTCTGGCTCTTAATTGACAGTGATCCCGAGGCTTCTATTTCCTGATTTTGTAGCGTGTGATGGATTGAAATCAGAGATACCTTGGGGGACCATCTAAGCTTTTGTAGGACTGAATGAGATCTTTACAGGATCAGTTTGAGGGCTCTCTTTGCAATCCTGAAACATTGAGGAAACCATAAGTAAGACCTGAGGTTTCTCCGTGAGAAGTACGTAGGAGTGTGCTGTATACTAAGGTCAGTCAGGATTTTGAAAATCGGAAGTGTAGCGTGGTTTGGGAGCTGTGTTGGGTGGGGGGGGGCTCCCCTTCATGCCTAAGGTCTGCTGCTGATTTGGTTTCTTGCGAGCAGAAGTTGTCCCCCATGTTTCCTGAGAAGTCGGAGCAGTGGTTGGGACTCTTCTAAACCTTTTAGGGAACAGTCCTTGTGGCCTGCCTCCTAGGGTTTGTAGCTATGAGTTGTGAGTGACCAGGTGGGGGCCTGTGAGTTCGGAGCATTGGGGAGGCTCCCCCTGGGATCTAGCTGCACGCCTCAACCCACTGCTGTGTTGGAGACCTCCTGAGCTGTGTCCTGTATGTTGCGAGACTGTTACCTGGACTAAAGCCTGCTATCCATTGGTAGCTGAGGATTACCTCTTCTATGGAAATTTTGTGGGATTTATTTGCTTGTATTCTGCATGACTCTGATTTTGGGCTTGTTTTTACACCATAGCCTGTTTTTCCTTAAAAGCTGGGAGCATTTTATGTGTTTTTAATGCAAGGACTTCTATAACTTTTTATGGACTTAATAACGTACTTTAGAAATTGAAGTGATTTTTCCTTTTGTTATTTTTATTTCCATATAGTTTTAAGTTTTATAGGTTAAAGTTATTACTGCTTTTTATCATTTGACAGGCAGTGAGAGTGTCTGCATCTTTCGCTAGTTCCCCAGGGTATGAGAGGGCCTGGGGACTGCATACATTTATACTGTAATATTATTACAGACAGTGAGAGTGCCTGTATATGGTTCAGCCCCCAAGGCAATGAGAGGGCCCGGGGAGCTGTAAATCTTCATTTGAAGACATCTGTTATCAGTATTTGGTGTGTTGGGATTTCATTTCTCATGTTTTCCATATTTATTTATGATTGTTCATTTCTGTTAAGATACTGAATTATTTATATTTTGTTTAATATTAAAGGGGTTATTTGGAGGTTTCATTTAGGCTGATTTTGAGTTATTTTGTTTTTGTTGCATTATTTTGTAGGTCAGTTAAGTGTGTACCACCAGTGCTTAGATGTGTCGGAGGCCTGCCCCCATGGTCGTGTGCTATTCACCCTCTGCCCTTCACAACCTCCGCCCTTTTTTTCCTCCCCCATTGCAGCTTACAACTTACTGGTGCTGTCAGGTGCCGGGTATTGCTTGAAAAGGAAGCGGGGGGGTGAACAGTGGAGGGTGAATGAGCGGGACCACCACATCGGGGTCATGAGACCTAGGAGATGCCCTGGGGCGAAATGGAACCCAGAACATGGTCCTCCATGCCTGGTTTCCATACCAAAGGCTCCACCAATATTATTGGGCAGGTGGCCTGGGCAGCCCTGGAGGTTCATCCAGCTCGGGCTGTGTTATGCAATGCCAGATCTATCAAAAACAAAACTGCAATTATTGCAGATCTTGTAGAAAGGGTGGATCTGGCTTGCATCACCAAGACCTGGCTGGATGAGAATTCTGGCCCCATTTTGGAAGCTCTAACTCCAGCCGGGTACTCGGTGATTCATCGCCTGAGATTGGATTGCAGGCGGGGGGGGGGTTACTGTCTGTTTCAAGACCGAACTTAACCTCACGAGTGTACCATTTGAGGAAACTGAGTCATTCGAGTGTACCGTGGTAACAGGTGTAGACTGTAGGATCACCCTCATCTGCCGTCCACCCGGAGATGAGAAGTGATTCCTTCAGGAAGTGGCAGACTTCATCATTGACATGGCATTTGAATCGCCCAGACTGATGGTTCTGGGTGACTTCAATGCCTGGGTCGATGACGAACTCTCGCAGTTTGGACAGCACTTCCTTCAGTTGATGTCATCTCTGGGCCTTACACAGATAGTTACCACTGCTACCCATAAACATGGTCACTCCCTTGACTTATTTTGTTTCCTGGGGATCGAGGCCTCTGATTTAGGGGTGGAATCAGTTGGGTGGTCCGATCACTACACTGTGGGGTTTAGTTTTAGCACCCCGCTTCATAGGCCTACCCCTGTGCAGATAGTCAGGTATTGCCCTTTATGAGATATTAGTCCTGAAGGCCTGGCAGTGGTACTTGACCTATCATCCCTTCCAGTGGCAAACAATGACCCAGATGCCCACATGATAACCTATAATATGACTATCTCTGTGGCCCTGGATGCCATTGCTGCAGTCTGTGTTTGCCATCTCTCCCTTTACCCTCAATCCCCATGGTTTGATGGGACCTTGAGGGAGATACAGCGACTAGGTTGAAGGTTAGAGCATTGCTGGTGGAAATCCTTCCTTGATGCCAACCACCTTAGATTGATGGAGCACTATCAAGCCTGAAAGAAGGCAGAGTTCCTGTCTGGGGAGATTGAGGCTGCTCAGAATCGACCAGCTCAGCTCTTTTGCACTGTTTACAGGCTTTGCAACCCAGCCTGTCAACATGTCCGAAGGCTTTTTTGCAAAGAGCGTGCAATAACCTTGCTCGATTCTTTGTAACTAAGGTGGATGACATTGGGGCGGTGCTCCAACCAGCACACTCTAAGGGTGTTGCTTTGGATCAGTGTGAGGCTGCTACTCCTTGGTTTTCCTGGAGTGCCTTTGACCGACCAGAATTCATGAATATCATGCAAATTGTCCCGGGTGCATTCCCTACGTGCTGTAGTTTGTATCCAGGACCAACTTCCCTGATTTTGGGTTATATCAATTCTATTGGTCTGGTCCCAGCACGGATAGTCTGGTGCTCCTTGGAAACAGGTGAGTTTCTTAGCTCCCTGAAGGAGACGGTGGTAATACCCCTCCCGAAGAAAGCTTCTTTGGACCCTGACTGCCATGCAAACTACAGACCAATCTCTAACCTTCCATTTTTTAGGAAGGGTGATTGAGAAGGTAGTGGCTATGCAGCTGGAGAACCATTTGACCATCCATGATATCTATAAACCCCTCCAGTCCAATTTTCAAAAAAGGCACAGTACTGAGACAGCGCTGGTTCGGGTGCTCAATGATCTCCTGATGGCTAGGGATTGGAAGAACCATTCCATTCTGGTTCTTCTAGACCCCTCATCAGCCTTTGCCACTGTGGACCATGGGGTTCTACTTGAGTGTCTGAGGTTCATCCATGGACTAATGGTATAGTCCTCAGGTGGTTTACATCTTACCTCACTGAAGGAACGCAGAGAGTGGTTTCTGAGGTTTACTCCTTGGACCTAGTTTCTCTGTCTTGTGAGGTTCTTCAGGGCTCTGTGTTGTCCCCCGTGTTGTTTGCAGTGTATATGCTGCCCATCGGAGACATTGTAAGAAGGTATGGGCTGAGGTTTCACTGCTATGCTGATGATACCTAGCTCTACCTTTCTTTTGCACACGATCAGGATGGAACTTTCTCGGTCTTTAACAACTGCCTTAATGAAATCCAGGGGTGGATGGATTTGAGTTTGTTGAAGTTGAACTTGGCAAAGAAAAAGGTGTTGGCTTACCAGATGGGCGGCCGGGGGTTGGTTCACCCTCTGGACTTTATCTCGGGGTTGTTTCACTCCCGACTTCTGAACAGGTGTGTAACCCGGAGGTAATATTTGATGAGGGATTGACTCTGCATTCACAGGTGTCTGCCATCGTCAAGTCCTCATTTTAGCATCTGATGAATATCTCCAGGATTAGGCACCTTGTTCCATCTGGCGATCTTCCTGTGCTGGTCTATGCCTTTGTGTTCTTGCATCAGGACTATTGCAACTCCCTCTATCTAGAGCTTACTGGGGTTGAAATCCGCTGCCTGCAGCTGGTGCAGAATGCAGTGACCCTGCTTCTGACTGGTACCTCTCGGTCCAGCCTTATTTCACCGGTGCTGCGCGGACTGCACTGGCTACCAGTGCAGTGGCAGATCACCTTTAGAGTCGGTCTTCTGACTTTCAAAGCCCTAAATGTACTTGGCCCTGACTACCTGAAAGAGCTCCTGGTCCCTTACTGCCCTGGGCAATTGCTCCTCTCAGCTGGCGAGGGGTTTCTAGAGATCCCAAGGGTGTCTTTGAAATCTTATCGGGCCCCTACATTTATGTATGTGGCTCCTACCCTCTGGAATTCTCTACCTCATCAGTTATGGGAGTGTGTGACCATGGAGGGATTTAAAAAGGCCTTGAAAACTTATTTGTGGACCCAAGCATTTGGAGTTTGACTGTATTTGTCTATCTGTGCTACTTGTTTTTAACATAAGATTTGAAATGCTCAATCTGCTTTATTTTGTAAGGTGCCTAGGTTTTTTGAAAGGCACCATAAAAATAAAGTTTTATTATTATTTATTATTTAAAATTAAAAAAAAAAATTCTTAAGCTACTTAGTATTAGTGCTCATAAGTATCTGATGGTTACATTACAATGTACCAGGGACAGAGTTTTGAAAACCGAGCTCGAGCTCAACATTTTATGCTTTTGCATAGAGTTAACCCTTAATTCTCCAGGGCAGTTCAAGTGCTGAGGCTAACTGCATATAGTCAGAATACAGCAAGTCTCCATTAGAAGAAACAACATTACTATGGTGGGTAATTTTTTTCTTCCAGGTGGGTGATCTCTGAAAGGGGGATGGACAACAAGTTCAAATAAAAAAAAAAAATTACGGTCAAGTATGGCAGAAAATAGCATGTTAGCCCATCTAGGCTGCTCACCCTATCTAACTACTTGGCACTGGCCCTAGTGGCCATCCCTTACTTCTGTTTCTGCCACCCCTTCAAACTATCCACATATGCCATTCCTATCCCTGCCTGTAACAGTTCACAGATTTAGCCTGTATCTCTTCCACCAGCTGTTTGTTTCACTTGTCCACCACTCTTTCTGTGAAAAAGTGCTGTTGTACTTTCCTTCTGAATCTCCCCAATGAGTTTAGGTGATTTCCCTATTATCCCTGTAGTTGAACTCAAGAAGCAAAGTTCTTTGACATCCCCCCTATTTATCCTATTATATCTTGATCAGATTGCCCCCTTCACTGTTTTTCCTAAGGGAGTACATGATCAAGTCCTGCAGCCTTTTATCATATTTTTTTTCCCACCCAGTCCATGGAATGTCTAGGTTGTAACATAGAAACATAGACTTTGTCGGCAGATAAGGACTGCTTGGCCCACCTATTCTGCCCATTTCCCTACCTATTGGATAAGCTGCATATCCTAGTTAACCAACAGCCTACTTCTTCTTAACCCCCACCAGAATTGCTTTAAGTCTGTCCCATGCATTCTTGAATTCCCTTACAGTTTTTGACCCCACAACCTCCTCGGGAAGGCCGTTCCACGTGTCTACCAGCCTCTCTGTAAAGAAATACTTCCTCACATTGTCCCTGAGCTGTCCCCCCATTTTCTTCAAATTGTGTCTCCTTGTTCTTGCACATCTTTTTTTCTGAAAGATGCTACCCTCTTGGACTTTGTTGATTCCCTTGAGGTACTTTATCATTTCTATCATGTCCCCCCCTCTGCCTCCTTTCCTCAAGGGTATACATATTATGCTCCTTTAGTCTCTCTTCATATCGCTTCTCTTGCAGACCCTGCACCATTTTAGGTGCCCTCTTCTGGACTGCCTCCATCCTTTCTATGTCCTTGTGGAGATGGGATCTCCAAAACTGCACGCATAAAGATATACACTCCTGAATTGCTGTAGGTGTGGACCTTAAAAAAGTAGAGTACTACAGTCAGGGTATTTTATTTATTTATTTATTTAGTTTTTGTTAACCGGGTAAGTGCACTAGCCAGCAAGTGACTGTTTTCAGGCACGACCCGGGAGGTAAAATTACAGAACATAACGATACAGTAAGGATAATGAAAATACATGATGCACAGAAATACAGGAAGATACATATGGCAGGATACAATGCATGACAAAGGAAAATACAAGGCAAAATACATTTCAAGGACATTTTCCATTGAGCGCATACATAAAGTGCATTGAAGGACCTAGGAAAGGGGAGAGGATAGGTGTAGGGGTAAGCCAAACAAGATGGAAATGACAAAAGGGGAAGGTGAGGAGGTGAGGAAAGGATAGAGGGAAGGACAGAGGGGCAAGGGGCCAAAACGGGGGCTAAAGAAATGGCTAAGAATATAAGGACAGGGAGGCGGTGGCAGGAATAGGGAGGTAGGAGGGAGTAGAGGAGGGATGGCCAGGAGAGGGGAGGGAGGGGAGTGAGGGTTAAAAGAAAGCCGGCAAATACGGCAGCGGCGATACAAGGTTCCAACCTGTGGCCTAGTCGGTGGAGCCGAAAGACGGCAAGCGGAGAAAGGGTGACAGGGGGTTATGGCAAAAGACGGCAACAGCTGCAAAAGGTAGCAGAATGCGGCTGGGCTGGTGGAACCGATAGACGGCAGGGCAAGGGTGATGATGCCGGTAAGAGGAGGAGAGAAGTGAAAGAGTTACGGCAGTAGCGGAAAAGGTAACAACGCCAAGCTCGAGCCAGTGGAACCGAGAGATGGCAGGGCAGGGAAGAAGAGGTCGGTAGGAGGAGGTAAGTTTACGGCAAGTGGAGGTAATAGGGAACAATGCTCAGCTGGGAGGGTGGGACGAGCAAACGGGCAGGGGTGACTCAGGAGGAGGTAAGGCAGGCAAGCAGAGAAAGGAAGGGGAGGCAGAGGGGAGGGGAAAAGGACCGTGCAGGAGATGTGGTCGGGGGAGAGAGGAGCAGGGGAGTTGAGGAAGGAAGGAGGTGAGGGGAGAAGAGAACAGGGATCAAGGGGAAGCCAAGTGGTGGCAGGAAGTAAACAACAACTTATAAATGGCAAAAGCTAATATTTGGCATACAGTCAAACAGTATTGCCTCTAGAGTCCTGTAGGACTGGGCAGGGCTGTGCTGCAGAGCCTCATGTCTTAAGTTTAAGGTCAGCCTTCCTCCCAGATTCTCTTTTTGCACCTGTAACTGCTTGGGACTCATTCCTATGGTGTCTCATGATGACTGAGATACCCCAGAAGAAGATAGAACAGTTACGTAAGAACTTACTGTAAGAGTAGATCTTCAAGGGGATCTCAATCATCAGGTCTGTCTTCCCTCCTGACATCTACCTTTTTGGTGCTCTTTTCTGGACCTGATGACTGAGATCTCCTCAAAGATCTACTGTTATGGTTTCATCGTGAGACACCATAGGAATGAGTCCTAAGCAGTTACAGGTGCAAAACAGAGAGTCTGGGAGGAAGGCTAACCTTAAACAAGGCAGGAGGCCTTGCAGCACAGCCCTGCAAAGTCCTACATGGATTCTAGATGCAATGCCCAGATGTCCAGACTGTAATGCTTGGTGAAAGTATGGATGGTACTCCAGGTGGCAGCCACACAGATGTCAGTGGCTGAGACCCCTTGGAAATCAGCCACAGACGTAGCCACACCTCTTGTGTACTGAGCTTTGACAGATCCAGGCAATTCTTTGTCATACTTGTTGTAGCAGAACACAATGCAATTAGCCAACCATTTAGTTAAACATTGTTTAGAAACCTGCACACCCACTCTACCTGGGGCGAAAGAAACAAACAACTGCTTCAACTTCCTGCATTCCTTGGTTTGGAGCAGATAATACCTCAAAGGTCTGTGCACATCTAACATATGGAGCAGTGCTTCCCCTGGATTGGCACACTCAGGAAAATAAACAGGAAGGTGGATAGACTAGTTGAGTGTAAAATCAGACACCACCTTCAGGACCTTCAGGAGAAACTTAGGATTCATGTGCAAAGACACCCTGTCTTTGTGAAAAAAAAATCAAGTAAGGCTCCTTGCACAAGAGGGCCTGATGCTCTGAAATGCTTTGAGCAGAAGTAATGGAAACTAAAAATAACTTTCCAGGAAACAAAATGTAGCTCGCAAGTTGCAGCTGGGTCAAAAAGGTTAACTTCACACCTCTGTGCCCCTGCCATTGCCATTCCTATCTCCTTTCTCCTCAACCTTTTGTTCTCCCTCTCCTCAGTCCTGGACTCCTGGAAGCATGCTCGTCATCCCTCTCTTTAAAGGTGGTGACTCCTCCTCTTCTGGCAACTTCTGCCCTATATCCCTTCTTCCTAACCTATCTAAATTACAAGAACATATTGTTCTTTCTCAACTCTCCCCCTTCCTTGACTCCTCTTCCTTCTTTGCCCCCTTCCAGTCTGGCTTTCGCAAAGTTCATTCCACCACCTCTTGTCTCCTCAGGCTCACTGAGTTAATTCTTACTGGCATGGACCTTGGCCACCTCACATCTGCCATCTTTATCGATTTAGTGAAATCTTTCAACACTGTCTCTCACATTCTTCTCCTGGATAAACTCAGAACAGCGGGTCTCTCGACCACAGCAATTAATTGGTTCAGCTGGCCTGGTGGCACTGAGGGTTGAGGTGCTGGACACCACAGCTCATGCCATGCCAATGACCTGGGTTCGGGAATGGACTCGGGCCAGCGGGGGTCAGCAGGGAAGGAAAGGGATTGTTCATCCTGAGGACTGCTCTCCTTTCTGGGGAGGGTTCTGGGGTCTGTGCCACACTTGAGTGGCCTCTGGTGGCAATCCAGGACAGAACAAGATCATGCAGCTCAACCTCAGGGGGTACGGAGCTGCAGCGGACATCGGCACGTTGTGCCATGGACATCATTGCACATCTGTGCTCTGGGGATAACTACAACAACAAGAAGTGAAAAAAAAACTCCACCTACGGCAAAGGTGGACTCGGTGGTTGTGGCCCCAGGTCCAATGCTGGGCATCCAGACATCCAACCTGATTCCTTGTCCCGGTGCTCGCCTGCCAGCACTACAGATAGAGCACCGGTAGGAGTGGTGGTCCTTCCTCGGTGGACTCAGAGCTGAGGGGTTAAGGTGGGCCCATGGGAAGAAGGTGACTCCAGCCAGGAGAGGATTGTCAGAGTTTCAGGCAGACAGGCAGAGCCAGATGAGAGAGACCTTGCTGGAGAGAGGTTAGTGGCAGGGATGCATAAACAGAATTTTAAAAAAAGGCAATTAATTGGCTCAGATCCTGTCTAATAGGCAGGTCCCAATCTGTGAGAATTGATGACTTTTTGTCTGCCCCCTCTCCCTATCCATACTGGTGTGCCTTAAGGCTCAGTCCTTGGCCTGTTACTATTCTCCATATTCCTCAATAACCTTCCCTCAGCCTGTTCTTCTGTGTCCATTCATATGCATGCAGATGATACTGTTCTGTTGCATCTGTGTCTTCTTCCTCATTTATCATCCAGGCTTCAACTTGATTTTGATTCTATCCAGAACTGGTTCTGGTCAAATCAATTAACACTAAATGCTACAAAAACTGTCTCCATGTGATTCGGTACTAGGCAGAGGCTTTCTAGGATACCCTCTCTTCCCTTCTTCCACACTCTTGATGGGGGTACAATTGATGATGTACCCTCCTTTAAATATCTTGGCATCTGGCTTGACAAGCACCATGGCTTCTTTCAGTACATAGATGCTTTACATAAAAAATTCCACCCCATGTTAGGTACCCTTTATATGAACAAAAGTGATATCCCTTTACCTGTTCACTGGGAAATTATTTCTAAGATGATACTTCCCAGCTTTGATTATGGTGATACAGTCTACACTGCTGCTTCCAAGTCCACCTTGGCCAGACTGGTCCCCTCTTCCACTCCTTCTGCCCATTTGCTCTGGCCTGTCCTTTCCATACTCACCACTGCTTCCTTTACTCTGATCTCTCCCTTCCCTCCTTGGTAGATTGCCAGCTTACCCATTGGGCCTCCATCTCTAAATTCTGGCTGTCTTCTCTCCCCCTAATCACTGCTCTCTTTTCTCTATTATGCTGCCTTCTTCTATTCTCTCTGTAACTCAAGCTATCACTCTCCGATGTTCCCTTCTCATGAATCCCGTGCGGGCCAGAATGCCTTCTCTTACCACTTTTCTAATAATCTGGAACTCCCTTCCCTTACAGTTCACACTGCCTCCTTCAAATGCTCTCTTACCTTGTTGCTCCAAGCACGCACATCTCCCACCTGCAATTGCCATTAATTTTTCCCTTCCCCCTCCTTCCACTCTCCTCATTACTCTCCTTCACTACTACTCTAAAACTATTCTTCTTTTTTCCCTTCCCTTCCCTTCCCTTCCCTTCCTTCATTGCTTTCCTCCCCTCAGGCCTTTTCTTCCCTTTCTCCCCCTCTCGCCTACACTACTACCTTAAAACTACTCACATTTTTTTCTTCCCATTTATTCCTCTTCCTCCTTCCTTATTACATTCCCTCCTTCCTCATCCTCCTCCTTTCCTATCCTTCTCACTTTCTCCATCTCTTTTTACTTATTCCTAACCCCTTTCTTTCCACACCCATTCTAATACCATATTATGTTTCTCTTTTTTCTCATTTTATTCTTACCCTCTCCTATTTACCCCTTTATCTTTCCTCCCTTCAGTTGAGGGGCTTATATCCTGAAGTGGTGCAGACCCAGTCCCATCCTTTATTTGCTCCCCTTTGCCAGTTTCCCTTGATGAGTTTATATCCTGGAGGGGTGAAGACATGCTGCTGTCCAACCTTCTCCTCCATCTCTTTATTGTGACAAAGTTCTCACTTCTTCTCCCAAGTGTTACAAAGCAAATATATCTGTGTTGATGTGTTCCGTTGGGTATGGTTATGATTATGTATACAAAAACAAAAACAAAAAAAAATGTTATGTGCTTTAATGTTTTAATGTTTTATGCACAGACTTGTTCTATGTACATTTTTATTTGTATCCCCTTCCCCCTTCCCCTTTCCCTCAGAATGCATCTGAAAATGAATGATTGTTGGCTCAGTATGTCTTGCTTGGTAAAACTTTTCAAAATAAACAAACTTCTCCAAATCAAAATTCAGATCCCAAGCTGGGACTGGAGAATGGATTTGGGGTTTCAGATGTAGGCTGCCCCTCAAAAAGGTATGGGAGATGTCCAGCTGAGCTATAGTGCAGTCACCTATGGGCTAGTGAGAGGCTGAAATAGCCAAATGGTTCACTTTAAGAAACATAGAATCTGATGGCAGATAAGGACCATTTGGCCCACCCAATCTTCCCATTTCCCTACCTAATGGCTAAGCTTCAGATCCTAGCTAATCAACAGCCTACTTCTTCCTATCCCAACCCCCTAGAATTGCCTTATGGCTGTCCCATGCATTCTTGAATTCTGCCACTGTTTATGACTCCACAGCCTCCTCAGGAAGGCTGTTCCACGCACCCACAACCCTTTCCATGAAAAAATACTTCCTCACATTACCTCTGAGCTGTCCCCCCAGCTTCAAATTGTGCCCCCCTTGATTTTGCACACATTTTTTTCTGAAAGATGCTACCCTCTTGGACTTTGTTGATTCCCTTAAGGGAGGAGTACTGGTGACCTGTGTCCCACATAGAGATCAGGTAGTCCAGAATCTTGCTCACTGAACAAGTGAAAGGTTCCAGGCTATGCTGAGCTACCCAAATAGTAAACCACTTCCACTTCAAGGTATAAGTCACTCAAATGAAAGACTTTCAGGTGTACGCTAAGGCATCCATTACTCTTTTGGAGACTCCAGAACTGGTGATGGCTGTGTCCTCAGGAGCCGAGCATGCAGATGGAGGGACCTGAGTTTTGGATGGACCAGGGTCCTCTGGGCTTGGGTCAGCAGATTCCTGCAGAGGGGGAGAAGTACCAGATGTTCCTCGGCCAGCTGCTGTAGAAGGGGAAACCATATCTGGCAAGGCCAGAATGAAGCCACCAGGATCATGCTGGCCCCCTCCATCTGTAGTTTGATGAGCACCATCTGAATCAAAGGAAATGCATAAAGAAACCTCCCCCTCCTGGAGAGAGTCAACGCATCTCACCAGAAAACTCCAGGCCCTGGATAAGCTCCCACTAATGCATGCTGGACTGAGTCCAGCTGAGACTGTCCACCAGAGTGTTAAACACTCATAGGACATGGGCAGCTGAGAGGGTCAGGCTGTGGTCCCAGCACCCAATACCACGCACTCATGTCCTTCTTGCTTAGGGGATACAAATGAGTTCCCCCTTGCTTGTTGATGAAGTACACTACACTGTGGTTGTTCGATGGAAAAAACAGCTGACATGGAAGAAGATGGTTCTGGAAAGCCTACATGGCATACAGAACTGCTTGCATCACCAGGACATTGATATGCATGGAGGTTTCCATCTGCAAACAAGATCCTTGGGTTTGGAAGTGGCTCAGATGAGCCCCCTCAGCCCAAAATAGAGGCATAGATGGTAGGGATTTGCTGTGGAGACCTGGAATGGGACCCCTTGCAGCATGTTTGAGGGGTCCATCCACCACTGGAGCACCTTGGGGACTGGGGAAGAGACCAGCACTGGCTGATCCAACTCATCTATGTCCTGGTCCCGCCGTACTTAGAGAGTCCACTGGAGAATGGGCATGTGGAGCCTGGCCAGTGGGACAGTGGGAATGGCAGCCGCCATCAGACCCAACAGTCTTAGGTATATCCTGGCAGGAATGTAATAACTCTGGACCACCTCCTGAGCCCAGGCTATAAGGCACTCTGCCTTTTTCTGAGACAGGAAAGCCTTATCTTGTACAGAGTCTAGGACTAACCCTATGTATTGTAACCTTCTGGATGGGACCAGGATCGACTTGGGCAGGTTTACTGTAATTCCCAGGGAGAAGAATAGTTGAAGTGTTCTCTCTAAAGTCCCCAGGAGTTGCTCCCTTGATGGGGCCTTTAAGGGCCAATTGTCCAGATAAGGGAAGACATACAGCCCATCTCTTCTGAGAGCTGTGGCCACTGCCATCAAGCATTTGGTAAAGACTATTAGTGCAGTGGACAAGCCAAAGGGCATCACGTTGACTTAATATTGCTTGCCCTGAAAACGAAACTGGAGAAACCTCCTGTGAGGAGGAAAAAATGAGATGTGCAGGTAGGCTTCCTGCATGTCCAGAGAACATAGCCAGTTGCCTGTTTTGAGAAGCAGCATCAAGTCTGGCAAAGTCACCATTCAGAACTTGTTGTACTGAGGTACAGATTGAGGTCCTTTAGGTTTAGAATGGGCCTTAGATCTCCAGTCTTTTTAGGGACAAGGAAGAACATGGAATAGAACCCCTTGTTTCTCTGGCACCTGGGCACTGGTTTGATGGCCTATTTGAGCAGAAGTGGACTGTACCTCCTCCTGGAGAACAGACAGGTGGGCCAGGGTGTATATGGAGAGCAGAGGAGGGGGCTCTGGTAGTTGTTTGGTGAGTGCCAGTGTGTGATCCCTTTCTATTATTTAAAGAATCTAGGCTTCCAAAGTTATGGTTCTCCATTGATTGAGATGGAGGAAGAACTGACATTAGACCACCACTTCTTGGTTGGGGACTGGAAGAGGGGGATCTGGCAAAGAGTCATGTGGAGGCAGATGCAGCTGCTAGGGCTGGTTCCTTACCTCGAGTATGCTTGGCCACATCTACAGCATTGGAGGGAGGTGGACAAGGCAGTGGAGGCTCTTTGTTTGCCTTGGGACCAAGAGACTGCTCCAGGTCTATTGGAAGCCTTGCAAAAAGGTGGGTGCTGTCTGCCCTTAGGCTGTATGTGAGAGAGGAAGTGTACAGATTTGATGGCCCTGCTGGATGCCTGCAAATCATTAATGATGTCCTGGAAATCAGGCACCAAAAGCTTAGAGCCACTGAAAAGGGTTTTAAGCACCTTCTGCTGAATATCAGCAGCAAAGCCAGAAACCCTCAGCTAGGAGTGCTTATGTAGGCAGATGCTGGTGGCAACAGCCTGGCAATAGTGTGCAAGAGATCATAAAGGGCCCTGAGGAGGTGCTTCCTAATATCCTCAGCAGTCTAAGCATTTGATAATGTCCTGCTTCTGCATACCTTCTGGTAGGGCCTGAGCGGTGGCTTTGCCCTTCTTGCAGTTGGTATTCTGGTATTTGACCATGTATGACAGGTAGTTGGCAATCTTCAAACCCAGAGTAGAGGAGGCATAAATCCTGTAACCCCAAACGTCAGTTCTGCTAAACTCTTTGTCGGGGGGAGTGAGCTAATGACTTGAGCACCTTAGATCTGTCATGGGCTGCTTTTATGACTACTGAATCTGTTTCTGACTGGGCAGCATAATAAATAGCCCTCATGGGGGAATTGTAAAGCTTGTCCATCCTGTGGGGCATAGCTGGCACCATGACAAGCCTGTGCTGAGCTGCAGTGGTAGCATTCCTCAAAGCAGGCAGGATAGAAGGAACGGTCCTGGGAGGAGACTCCAGGATTTCCAAAAAGTCCACCAGATCACTCCTGGTGACATCTTCCTCCTCAGTATGGCAAACCATAGTTAAGGATAAATGCTTCATCACATTAAAGAATGGGGTCCTCAGGAGGAGACTTTGGAGTTTGCTTGACAGAGTCCTCACTAACAGATGAAGCTGTGGACCTGTCTAAGGTGAGGCTCTCTTCCTCCTCCTTTTCTTCATCAGGATGAATGAGGTCAGGGTGGTACTCATCCTCGATGTCAGCCTCTTCTGGGTCCAAGTCCAATGCTGGAGGCACCGACAACTGCCTGTGGGGAACATCATATGGCTGATGGGGAGGAGTCAATGATGAAGCTACCATCAGTGATACCAGTGATGTGGGCCTTTATGCACCCAGCTGTTGAACAATCATTGAGGGGAATTTAGTCAAAATCTCCTTCAGGTCGATGAGTACAGAGAACAACAACCCACCCAAAAGGCCCTGAGAACCCAAGAAGCCTGAAGTCTGAGGGGCTAAAGAGGGATCAGGCATCAATGGGAGGGACATTGACGATGAGCCCATCATCAACAAAGAAGGGGCCAACAACCTGGAGGTTGATGGCCAGCTATACTGAGAATCAGATGGAGGTGATGTTGGAATAGGTCTAGTAGGCCAAGAGACTGGGACAGTGACTTTGTGCATTGGCAGAGCCTCAGCCAATAAAGAACCCCCGTACAAAGAAGGAGAGGCCACCAGGGAATGAGAACACCGCCTGGAGGAACAGTCCTGATCTTGGCTCTTTTAAAGATTTTCCCCCCCAAGAACTTGTCTTGGGCCTTAGAAGCCTGGGAACACAACAACTCTGCTAGTGACTAAGATGCTGGGACCCCTAAGAACCCATGCCCAGATCTAGCTACCTGTTGCTCCCATTAGAAAATTTTTAAGTGCCTTTTTGCATCTCCCGAGGGGTGTTTGGTTAAACCTCTGGCAGAGGTCACAGGCAGAGGCTTTATGGTCAGGCCCAAGACAGTAGACACAGATGGAGTGTTCATCTAAGGAGGTAGCCTTCTTTCCACAGCAGCAACAATGGAAGAGAGATGTAAAAGGATTAACTCTAGACATAAACAAAATAAAAGAATCTCTTAAAAAAGAGATTCTAAAAGCAGTAGGTAAGTAAAAGCCATGTTGCAGCTTCCATGGAGACCCATGCGAACAAGTTGATGATGGGAAAGAACTGAGGAAGAAGTGGGGCCACCCATGCCTTTATAGGGTTGATGACGTCAGCAGGCATTGACAGCATAGGCACCCTAGTTGTACTGCTGAAAATATTACATGTGAATCCTGCTTCACCAACTGTGAAGTTTCTGTAGTGTAACCTGATGACTGAGATACCCCTGAAGAAGATCAATCATTAAATATATTAGCAAAGGACTGATAATACTAAAGCTCAGAGAGTTGAGTACAAAAATGAAACATCTTGAGTTTCACTCTGAAAGGCATATAGAAAGCACAAATATAAGGGGTAGTACAAGATCTCAGTTACAGGAATACATATCTGGTTTCATGAGAAACTGATGAAGCTCATTCTTGAAAACTTGGTGAGTCTGAGAGCTCCAAAGATTAGGTGGAAATTAGTTCCAGAGCATAGGGAGCAAAGACAGAAAACGTCTGCTCTCCCAATTTTGTTTCGCATTTAGTTACTGCCAGAAGTGACATGTCATTGGATTGTAGGGGTAGGCCAGATCGATGTTTTTGAGCATACTAGAAAGGGCCACAGGTGTACCTTATCTGATCATTTTGTCAGTGGTGCTGCCTATGGTGAAAAGGCGATGTGAAGCTAGAGAAAACCAGTCAATGCTTGAGTCGAGAGAGAGAGAGAGAGAGCAGTAGTGAGTCATCCTGGGCACAGAGAGGGCAAAGCAACATATATTGTTGTAGCGGGTATCCCATTTATTAATGTTACATTTATTTGCCTCTGAATAAGGTACCACACTATAGGTGAGACTAGGCAACAAAACACCCTGAGCTATAGCCAACCTAGCAGCCGGGATCAGGGAATGACTGACATTGTAAGCAAGTCCTGTCTTTGCATTAACAGACTTGCAGACTGTTGTTTTACGCAGACTAAAATCAAGGGGCTGGTCCAATGTGATTCCAAGGTATTTAAAAGAATCAATTGCATTAAGGGGAGAAGCATCAGAATAGTAAATAGTTAGGTCAAGGGAACATATCCTGAGTTGGGGCGCAGAACCAAAAAGTACAGAGTGGGTTTTACTAGAATTCAGAAGAAGCCTATTTTGGGTTAGCTATGTCTGTGCACTCCCAAAGTTAGCATTAAGCTGATTGTTTATTTCAGATGCATTCTTAGAGCTTGTATATAGCACCATATCATTTGCATAAAGCAGTGAGGAGCAAGAAGCAGTGGATCTTGGCAAATTATTGATAAACAGGGTAAAGAGCAAGGGACCAAGTTAGACCCTTTTGGAACACCAATTTTAATTGTGGAGAGGTCAGGCGTGGCTTGGTCAATATTTTACAAACTGTTGTCACTCACTAAGGTAGCTTGAGAACCAGGTAATAGCAATAGTCAAAAAAACAAAGTTACACAGTTTGAATGTGAATAGGGAGTAGTCCACAAGATCAAAGGCCTTGGTTAAGTCAGCAAAGACAGCCCCAGCATGCATTACTCTATCCATGGCAACGTTGACATCGTTAGTAAATTGGGTAATGGTGGTACATGTGCTACAAGCATGCCTGAAACCATGCTGTGATGAGGATAATAGATTGTTTGAAGATACTCAGTTATGTGTGAGGCCACAGGTTTCCCCTAACAACTTACTGAGCACAAACAGGATTGCAATGAGGTGGCATTTAGCCATGCCCTTTGGGTCAGCACCAGTTTAGAAACCTACCATAGCCTGGGCACTACCCATAAGGAGAGGAAAAGGTTAAATAGTCAAGTTACTGGGACAGCTAGCTGTGGAGCAGCAATCTTAAGGAACCTAGGTAAAGGATGAGATTATCTGCATACAACAGTGCCTCACAGGAGAGGCTTTCAGCTGGAAGGGAGTTTATAAAGACAGAAAACACTAGGGGGCTCAGGATGGAGCTTTGAGGGACCCCCATGGTGACAGGCAGGGCAGGGGTGGAGGTGGTCCCCATGTTCACTGATTGGGACCTATCCATAAAATAGCTCCGGAACCATGAGGAGGTCTCAGTAGAGCAGCCAAGGTGGAGGAGATTAGCATGGCAGAGGGAGCGGTCGACAAGTTCAAGAGCCTTAGATCCACAAATACTACACTTGTGGCCTTTCCCAGGTCCATGTTTCTGAGGGTGTGGTTGGTGAAGAGGGCCAAGGAGGATTGGATGCTGTGGTGTTTTCAAAACCCATGTTGTTGGGGACACAGCAGGTTATATTTCCCAGTATGCTCGGGTAGCTGATGGTGAACAATTTTCTCCACAAGTTTGCTCAGGTGGGGAAGAATGGAGATGGGCCTATAGCTATCTGAGGAAAGGGGTTCCCCAGCTTTGAATATCAGCACCACTTTGGCACGTGTCCAGGAGCTGGGCATGCTAGATGTGAACAATGCCAGGTTGAAGAAGACGGTGAGCAGTTCAGAGATGGCAGGGCAGATGAGCCTAAGAAATGAGAGGAAAACACCATCACTACTGGGGCTGCTCCTGGTGGGGAGTCTCTTCAGAAACTTAATAGTATCCCTGATGCAGATGGCCCTAAAGTAGAAGGGTAGGAGAATCCCAGCAGGAGTGGGCTCTGTCTATCCACCGGGTGAGGAAGATTCAGTCTGACCACCAGAACTAGGTGGCTGGTGGGTGAGAAGTTTACTGAGGTAGGCAATGAGGTCTGTAAATTTTATGTGAAAGGCCTAAGTAATCTCTGAGGGATCGGTCAAAGGGCAGAATGGTAAGCTGAGTTGAATGACAGTGCAATGTGTCTTGATTATTAATTTGAAAAGTTTCCATATGTTAAGTTTTCTGGGACCTGATATTCAAGAAAGGGGCACAGTGGTGTGCAGAGGTTTGCACTGTGTTTTGCAGTTTTCCAGGGGTCTGAGAATGCTATCTTTAGTTGGATAGCTCACCAGCACTATCTAGTTGAATATAGCACCATGTTGGTGCAGCGCTAAGTCAGTGATACTCCCCAAACATAGCCCTGAAGTGTGCTTCTACAGTGGACAGTGCCAGAACGCTATCTGAAGTTTTCATTGGGACCTATGTAAATGAGCACATTTGGCATGCAGGGGACTTTTGCATGCCCATTATGGGCTCATTTGCATGGGTAGTGGAGGCAGGTTAGCATGGTGCTGCTCCACCATTGCCTGGTCCCATAATTGTGGTTACATCCATGCCAAGTGGTCCCCCTCCAATCACCACAACTTTGCTCACAGAAGTAATCCCTGGTGTCTAGTGTTCCCCCCTCTCCACCAATCACTGTCCGTGTGCTAATAACAATACTAATCCCTGGTGCCTAGTGATCTCTCCCTCGTCAGTTGCCGGTGACCTACACATATCGAGCCACCAGGTGTCCAGTGTCCAAACACTCCTCTGGTCTTAGCTCTTTCAGGGTAATACATGTCTCTGGTATCCAGTGGTGCCCTCCATCACCACTCCCCAGCCCCATAACAGGCACGCCATCCATCCCTGTGCTGCCAGTGTACATAAACAGTAAGGTGCAGGAAAATAAAACAAACTAGTCCCTGATGTGTACAGGTAGCCTCCAATCGGCAATACCGCCCCTGTCCAGGCAGTACTCCCTAGCATTTAGTGCCCCACCCCCCACAGCACTGAACACCCAGCCAACCCCCCTTCCCCTTACCAGACTTATCGGTGCCATTGGAGTCTGTGTGGTGACCGGTGCAGCTCTCCATACACCTCCTCAGCCAGCTGTCGTACTTCCAGGCAGGGAGTGTGCATCATATTTATAGGATGGTTAACGCACCCTGTCCTATAAATAAGATGAGTGCTCCCTGCCGGGGCTAACAAGGTCCTGAATCCCACTGTTTAATGAAAGGGTTTTTGTATTGCCTATGACATGGTGCTAAACAGAATAAGTCTGATCTGTAATAAGGTGTGCTGCTTTGTACTTGGTCTAGATAACTGCACTCATAGTTGTGCCCTTTACACACTAACTAACTGGCTACTTTTACTCAGCAGAATAACGCTCCAGATATTTTTGCTAGTCAGAAACGCACTCGTGGGTATGACACCCCTTGCTTTTTTACAGTTAATCTTTTTATTGAATTTTCCAATTTTGCAGTTTAACATCCATAAAGAAACATATGCAAAACATCAAGCAATACAGCTTAGTCTGCAGTCAGAATGGAATCACAACTGTATGAATGTAATAGCAAAGGTTGTTCTTGGATATACAGTGAACAGTGCATCTGAGATTTAAGGCTGTCGCCTTGCCTAGTTATTTTGTTCTTTCTGCTGTGTACTGTCAAGGTGCACTATCAGCATTTGGTTGAGTAATGGGGCGAGGTATCGATACTACATACAGTTACAGGTGTTACTTTCATCAAGTGGGCCTACACATTGTTCATAATTACATACATTTAGAATAACAGCCGGGGACCTAAGTACAAAGTTACCATCTGTAGGGCACCGTGGTAGACTAAATCATTCACACTTATAGTAAACAGTATGGGGACTGGGCAGCATGTGGTGGAGGGAGAATCTGGCACTGGCCTGTGAGGCCACTAGGAAAGCATACTTGGCTGGGAGGGAGGTCACATTTACTTACTCAGACCCAGGGCTCAACATGCAGGGTAACCAAAATGAAGCTTTGCTGTAGTCTTGTTATTAGGCCCCTCATGGAGGTTGCAGCAGATATTTGCCCTGTGGGGTCCCTAGGTTGACTATTTGCTTTTGCAGGAAGTGCAAAAGGGGGGACCACCTGAGCAGATAGGCCTTAATGGAGTGGGTGGTAACATGAGTCATTAGAAACATAGACTTTGACGGCAGATAAGGACCGCTTGGCCCATCTAGTCTGCCAGTTTTCCTACCTACAGGATAGGCTGCAGATCCTAGTTAACCAACAGCCTATTTCTTCCTACCCCCACAAGAATTGCCTTATGTCTGTCCCATGCATTCTTGAATTCTCCCACAGTTTTAGACCCCAAAACCTCCTCAGGAAGGCTGTTCCATGCATCCACTACCCTCTCTGTGAAATAATACTTCCTCACATTGCCCTGAACTGCCCTCCTTCTATCTTTAAATTGTGTCCCTTGTTCTTGCACGCTCTTTTCTGAAAGATGCTACCTTCTTGGACTTTGTTGATTCCACTGAGGTACTTCAAAGTTTCTATCATGTCCCCCTCTCTCCCTTCTTTCCTCAAGGGTATACATATTAAGCTTCTTTAGTCTCTCCTCATACGGCTTCTCTTGCAGACCCTGCACCATTTTAGTTGCCCTCCTCTGGACTACCTCTATCCTGTCTATGTCCTTGCGGAGAGTATGTTGCTAGTGTCTCCATGGCCGAGAGTCACTCCTTAAGTGAAGGGGCTCTGTAGTGCGCCACCTTTGCAGGATGTCTTTTTGTCTCCACTGATGTTTGCAGTAGCCAGAGTGCCTGATGGTTCTTTTTTTTTTTTTTACTTTTTATTTATAGAGTTTATGATGTTACAGCAAAACTGTGTCTCAGACAATAAAAAGAACTGAGGATCACAAAGCCTCACACCACATGTACAGTTAGTAGTAGTAAGATCAATTATCTATAACAGATATCAAGTCCATGTACTGTAGAGGTTTGCACAGATGAGTGTAGGTGTGAAGTACGAACTGTGCTGCTTGTAGAGCAATGATCCTCTCACCTCAAACTGCAATAGAAAACAAGTCTATAAAACCAAGGCGCCAGTTCCCTTGCAGGACTAATATTTGAAGGGAGTATATCGGGCAATAACACTGTAAAACAGGAAATAAACTAGATTGTCTGGTCCCTGTTAAGTTAATTAACAACCCATTAGGTATTTGCATGGCATGGCAACCTGCCCTAAGGGGTAACAAATAACAGAAATGTTGAATCAGTTCACAAACTGAGAAGTGCTTATTGCACTTTCATATGACAAATTACAGCAAAGCCCTTCAGGATACAACATTGTGCTATATATATGGAGCAGAATTAAAAATAGGAATGCAAGAAAAAACCCAAAAGGTAACAGGAATGTCAATTACAGTTAAACTTTCAATCTTACGAATGATAATTCTATTGGCAGCAGAAACTATAGTGTTTGGGCCAAAAGACCTTATGGTGGAGCTGATTATTCCAACTAGGATAAAGCCAAAATTTTTAACAGTCTGTAGCTGACATGACCTGTATCTTCATTTTTAGTTTCACCCTTCCTCATCCGAGGTCTCGTTAGTTGGTTTATGTCCTTCTATTAGCTTCTCTGCAAACACCGCTGCTGCAGAGGGATCCACAAATTTGTGGGTTTTAGATGCATGTTTGATTAGGAGCCATGTGGGAAAGTTTAACCTGGCCTCAACACCATTCTGTAGAAGCTCTTTTTTTATGACTTGCAACTCCTTCTTGTGTGTTTGAGTTGGTGATGCGAGATCAGGAAAGAATGAAAGCCGGTTGCCTTCCCAAATGATTTCCCCTCAGAAGCGAGCAGCCTATGAAAGCGCGATTCGAGTCTCTGGTGTTGAGAGGGCAGCTATAGCAGTATGCGTGGGATGCTGCACTGTTCCTCTGGCTCGTTGCTGTTGCAGGATTCTGAATACCTTCAACATTTTTATCCCTGAATCTGTAGGCAGCAGCTTTTGATCTTGAAAAATTAATCTTTGAATAGCAGGCAACAGTTCCACTGGACCAGCAAACTTTGAAGGGAATCCTACTATGCGGATATTTGATTGCCTCTGCATATTTTCCAAGGACTCCATCTTAAGTTTCAGGAAGTTTAGGTCTTTGATATAGGCCGAGTTACACTCCATGTGATGTGCCCTGCTATCTTTAAGATCTTGAATGGCAGCTACATTATCTTGAATAAGGCGATCATTATCTGAGAGTTTGGCTTTGACCGCCGCAAAACGCTTGTTTGTCTCTTCCCCAGCGGCTTGAATTTTGATAAGCATGGCGAAAATCGGCGCCACTGGAGGATCCGGAGAGACCAGATTTTTCATGGCCGGAGGCCCAGAACTTGTAGTAGTGCCTGGTGCTGACAGATACACATCGAGGCTTTGTGAAGGGCATTTAGAGTCCTTTTTTTGGCTCATCTTAATATCAAACTCTTCCGATCAGCGTTAGAATAAATATCTCCCGAGAAATATTAAAATTGACCAGGATTTAACCGATATATTAGTCTTGTTAGCAGAGCTTACTCAAGAAGCTGTCGCCGTGATGCCACTCCACCCTGATGGTTCTTAAGGTGGGACATGGTCAGGGGATTTCCAAGAATCCAGAAGGCTGGAGCACTTGGTAGCTGAGAGCTGAGAATCTCAGAGCAGTGGGTGATTACCTTTGTCCAAAATGGGCAGATGGGGGTACATGTCCATAGTATGTGTAGTAAGTCAGCACCTTCATCTCCACACCTCCAGCATATATCATCCCCTAATAAACCCATCCGCCTGAGTTGCACTGGCGTGTGGTACCATAGATGTATTTTGTTCTGGATTAGAAATCTGCGGGGGTCCCTACATGCTTTTCGAGCAGTACCCAGCCTGATTCCCAATCTTTATCTGATAAAGGGGAGCTTAGCATTGCCTGCCATCTGTGTTTAGCTGACTGTGGCAGGTCAGGGGCAGCCTCTCTCATAGGTTAATATATCATGCCAGCTAGGCCTTTGGATGAGCACATCCATTTATCTATGGGAAGCTTATTGGAAACTTTTTTCCCAGAGCATTCCTTGCAGCTGCACCCTTTACCCTTCCAACTGTGATATAAGTGTCTTAACTGGAGGTATTTCCAGAAATCCCCCCTTTCTAGTGTATATTTCTCCTGGAGTGAGGAGAAACTATCCATTGAGAGCCCATCCTCCCAACAGGATGTCCCACAGTCTATGAATGTGATTGTTCCTCCAGGCTTCCCATATGAATGGTTTTCTACCAGTTGTTCCATGTGGGTTATGCCAGAGACATGAGTATTTTCCTGGGTTTGTGCATGATTTGGTAATCATACTTAGCTGTTGCTAGGCATTGTGTGCTGCTTTTATCGTGAGCCAGTACCTAAACTGGGGAGGAATGATCTGACCCAGATATCCTGTAAGATCCAACCCTTGTAGTGCCTCTCTCTAGGTCCACCCACATCGATTGGTTACATCCCTCACTCTGGAACAACTTACATGTTCTTGCCACCAGAAAGGCATATGCATAGTGTTGGAAGTGTGGTTGGCACCAGCCCCCTCTGTTCAAAGGAACTTTTAGTTTGGCCCTACTGTATCTTGGGGGGTTGTGCTCCCACAAGAAGTTCCCCATCAGGGAATCCAGCTTCTAACATAGAAACATAGAAACATAGAATTTAACGGCAGATAAGGACCGCTTGGCCCACCTAGTCTGCCCATTTTCCTACCTAACAGATAAGCTGCAGATCCTAGTTAATCAACAGCTTACTTCTTCTTACCCACCCCTAGGACTGCCTTATGCCTGTCCCATGCATTCTTGAAGTCCCCCACTGTTCTTGACTCCACAACTCCTCAGGGAGGCTGTTCCATGCATCCACAACCCCTCTCAGTGAAAAAATATCTTACATTACCCCTGAGCCATCCCCTCTATCTTCAAATTGTGCCCCCTTGTTCTTGCACATCTCTTTCTGGAAGATGCTACCCTCTTGGACTTTGTTAATTCCCTTGAGGTACTTGAAAGTTTCTATCATGTCCCCTCTCTCCCTTCTTTCCTCAAGAGTATACATATTACGCTCCTTTAGTCTTTCTTTGTATGTCTTCTGGTGCAGACCCTGCACCATTTTGGTTGCCCTCCTCTGGACAGCCTCCACTCTTTCTATGTCTTTGCGGAGATGGGGTCTCCAGAACTGCACACAGTACTCCAGATGGGGTCTCACCAACTGTCTGTACAGAGGGATAACAACTTCCTGTTTTCTACTATTGATGCCTCTTCCTATGCATCCCAGTATCCCTCCAGCCTTCCTTACTGCTTCCTCACATTGCTTGCCCACCTTTAGGTCATCTGATATAATTACCCCCAGGTCCCTTTCTATTTTTACTGTTGTCAGTATCTCACCCCCCATTGTGTACACTTCCCCTGGGTTTTTGTTTCCCATGTGCCTTATCTTGCACTTCTTTGCATTAAATCTGAGCTGCCATACATTTGACCATTCCTCCAACCTTGCCAAGTCCTTCTCATCCTTTTTTCCACTCCAGCCTGTGTATCAACCCTGTTGCAGATCTTTGTGTCATCTGCAAAGAGACATACTTTTCCTTCCAGTTCCTCTGCAATGTCACTTATAAAGACATTAAAAGGATCGGTCCCAGTACTGGAACCCTCAAGGTACCCACTAGTAACCCTCCTTTCTTCACTGTGTACTCCGCTTACTACTACCCTTGCGTCCTGTTGTCTAGCCAATTTTTATCCAGGCTACCACCTTGGGACCCATTCCAAGGCTGGCTATCTTGTGTATTAATCTTTGTGGGGACTGTATCAAATGCCTTGCTAAAATCTAGGTAGGCCATGTCCACAGCCCCTCCTGATCTACTACTTTGGTTACCCAGTCAAAGAAATCTATTAGATTCATCTGACACGACCTTCCCATCGTGAATCCATGTTGCCTCGGGTCCAGCCCCAATGGCCTCTAGGTACTCAACAATTCTTTCCTTCAGAAGTGATTCCATCACTTTCCCTACCACTGAGGTCAAACTAACTGGTCTGTAGTTTCCTGCCTCTGTCCTGCTCCCACTTTGTGAAGAGGAATTACATCTGCCCTCCTCCAGTCCTTGGGTACCACCCATTCTCCCATGATTTGTTAAAGAGAGTAGTCAGCTATGTCACTAGTTCTACCCTTAGTTCTTTTAGAATTCTTGGGTGAATCCCATCAGGCCCCCATTGCTTTGTCCACCTTCAATTTTATTAGTTCTTTCAGAACCCTTTCTTCTGTAAATGGACTGGTATCGACCCCGTCTTCAGAGTGTTTCTCTTGTTTGGTTTAGGTAACTCTCCTCCTCTTCCTTGTGAATACTGAGCAGAAATATTCGTTCAGTAACCCTGCTTTTCACTGTCACCCTCTACCCACATTCCCTCCCTTTATTAAGCTTCAGTATCCTCCTTTGGTCTTTCTTCACCCTAATGTACCTATAAAGGTCTTATCCCCTTCTTAACAGAATTGGCTATCTTTTCTTCGGTTTGGGCCTTGCTATTCTGACTACCTTCCCAGCCTCTTTCTGCTTTAACTGATAAAGTTCTCTGTCCTGCTCCTTCTGTGTTTCCTTATATTTCCTGAATGCTGCCCTTTCTCCTTAACTTCCTGCCACCTCTTTGTGAACCATAGCGTTTTTTCCTTCGTTGTGTTTTATTGATTTTTTACGCAAAGGCTTGTTGTCTCTGTGATGGCTGTTTTGATCACTCCCATTGTTCCTCCACCCCTCCTTCTTGCCTGTTTGCTAGTGTTTTTCTGAGGCACTCTCTCATTTTCCCAAAGTCAGCCCTCCTAAAATCTAGTACTCTTGCTTTTGTATGGCTTGATTGTATGGCTGTGTTTATCGTGAACCACACTGTTTGGTGGTCACTTGTTCCCAGATGGCTACCCACTTCTAAATTTGAGATTCTTTCTCCATCCCCTTTTGAAAGTACCAGGTCTAAGATTGCTCCCCTCACGAGTCGGTTCCAATACTAGCTGTCTGAGACATGCCCCCTGTAGGGCATCAAGAATGATCCTGCTCTTGGATGTGCCTGCAGCAAAGGTGCTCCAGTTAACATCTGGCATATTCAGGTCCCCCATCAACAATATCTCCCCTTTTTCTGCCATTCTAAGAAAACCTTCTATCATTTCCTTGTCCATTCCCTCCCCCTGAGATGGGGGTCTGTATACAACCCCCATGCGGATTGTGGTGCCATTTCCTGTCTCCAGGGTGACCCAAAGTGCCTCATCTGCTCCCTGTTTCCTCTTTAGTTCTGTTGCTTTGATCCCTTCCTTTACATAGAGAGCTACTCCTCCTCCTCTTTTACCCTCCCTGTCCCTCCTGTAGATTGTGTATCCTGGTATGTTGACATCCCAGTCATGGTTCTCTGTGTACCATGTTTCTGTGACTGCCACAATATCCAGGCAACCGTCTTCCATCAAGGCCACTAGTTCAGGGAGCTTGTTACACAGACTGTGGGCATCGGCACTATCACCCTCCACTTTTTGATATCCTACCCTTTTAGCCCCCATTTCTGTCCTTACTGCCTTTGTCTTTTTGCATTTAAATGTGTTCTGCTCCCTAATAACTTCTTCTGTACCTTGGTGTTTACCTCACTAATCACCATGTTTTGTGGGGGGAGGCTCGGATTTCCCAGCTCCTTTTCAGTGTCTCCCCCCTTGGCTAGTTTAAATGCTTGCCAATGAAGCATTCAAACCTCTCACCTAGGATTCTGGTTCCCCCCCTGGACAGATGCAGACCATCGCACCAGTATAGGTGTGCATTCTTCCAGGTGGCTCCCCAGTCCCCAATGAAGCCAAAACCCTGAGTTCCACACCAGTTTTTCAACCACTCATTGAATTCCCTGGTGAGAAGTGCCCTAGCATCTCCCTTGCCATAGACAGGCAGCACCTCCGAGAAGGTTACCGTGATGCGCTTACTTGTCTAAGGCCCTTCCCAACTCTACAAACCCTCTTGCACTGCTCTGATCCCATTCCTAGCCAGGTCATTTGTCCCCAGGAGGACAATGACATCCAGCTCCTCCCTCCCTCATGCAGCTCCTCCCACGATCCTGAGGATTCTGCCCTGTCCCTCCAAGCCGTGGTGCCAGGAAGGCACCTTATCTCCCTCTCCCCATCCTCCCCAATTCTACCCCCCTAATGATTGAGTCTCCCACCAGGAGTTGTTTCCTTCCCCTATGGGGTCCCATGCCACCCTCCTTTGGGTCTCCTTTGTGAAGGTTCCCAGCATCCTCCTTGGTCTCCACTGCAGGTGCCTCCATAGAGGAACCACTATCCACCAGAAGAGTGAATGAATTGTGAAGAGGTACAGCTGGAGGGATGCAACTCTGTTCCACCACCCTCTCCCTCCTTGAGCCCACCCTGGTCCAGCCACTCCTCTTTCTTGGCAACCTCTGAGGTAGTGGCATTGGCCCTGGTGGTCCCTGGGTGGGGGAGGAGGTTTCGCGAATCCTAGCCAGGTCAGCCTGGAGACGGGCAACCTCCTCTCTCAGACCAGAGAGGTGCCTGCAAATAGGGCAGCATCGCAGCCTCCAGAATGTCTCCCGGAACACTGCCGCCCCACAGCCATTGCACTGCACCACTCCTATCATGTCTTATTTTGTGTCCCCTCTACTGTTTCTCTGGATGCTTACTCTCTCCTCTCCTTACAACTCTCACCCTTCCTGTTCTGGGACAGCAACTTTCTATCTTCTTCAGTAGTCTCCTTCTTCCTTGCTCAATATCAAACTACCAGCAGCTGGGGGGGGGGAGAGTGAGCTACTTTTTCTACTTCAGGGTTGACAAAACTAATGTTTCTCTATGATCCTTTTCTTCCTACTTTCAAACAGGAAGTTCCTGTTGACAGTTAAATCCAGTGGCTATAAAAGTAGAACTGGCTTTGGGTGGGTGGGATGGAGGGCAATTGGTAAGAAAAAAGGCTAGCAACAGGAGGTTGTAATTTGACTCACCTGCTTTTCTAGTGTCTAAACCACACCCCCAGGTAAGCTCTCTTTCCTCCTACTGGTTTAGCAAAGTCACCTGATACAGTACCTTTCCCTGCACAAAACACACACTGCCTTTTTTCTTTTCTTTTCTTTCTTTTTTTAACCTTAAATAAGACCCCTTCTACTTCTAATAAAGTTATCTGTCTACTTAATCTTAACTGACACTGACTCCTACTGAGATATAAGTTTTAAATTAAGAAGAAAATGTAGCTTCTTTTAGTTAGCTGCTTTCTGCTCTACAAGCAAGGCTAGCAACAGGAAGTTGTAATTTGACTCACCTGCTTTTCTAGTGTCTAAACCACACCCCGGGTAAGCTCTCTTTCCTCCTACTGGTTTAGCAAAGTCACCTGATACAGTACCTTTCCCTGCACAGAACACACACTGCCTTTTTTTCTTTTCTTTTCTTTCTTTTTTTAACCTTAAATAAGACCCCTTCTACTTCTAATAAAGTTATCTGTCTACTTAATCTTAACTGACACTGACTCCTACTGAGATACATTTTCTTCTTAATTTAAAACATATATCTTCTTTTAGTTAGTTGCTTTCTGCTCTACAAGCAAGGCTAGCAACATTTTTTGGGTATCTCTACTGGCAAGTAGGCTAGGAGGTAGAATAATCTTGGGGCTAGCATCATTTTGATGGCAGCTATTTTGCCAGACATGGAGAGGTTCAGGTGTTTCCATCTCTGTGTCTCAACCTCTAGGGTATGAATGAGAGGTAACATGTTTTTCTCAACCAGCATTTGAACCTTTGACTGGATCTTAATCCCTAAATATTTTATGCCCCCCCTTTGCCCATGCTAGGCCTTGCTCTGCTGCCATAGTTGAGTTCATTGCTACATTAAGAGGGAGGACCTCTGTTTTGCCTCTGTTGATGCAAAACCCTGAGATGTTCGCAAATGACTGTAGTAACCCTACAATATGTGGGACACTTGCCTGAAAATCATTTGTCAGAATGAGACAGTCATCTGCATACAATAGTGAGTGGAAGGAGTTCCCTCCTATCCTCATGCCCTCTATTCCTGGGTGCTCCCTGATGGCGCTCGCTAAGGCTTCAATAGCCAGTACAAAAAGCATCTGGGATAGGGGGCATCCTTACCTAGTGCCTCTATGGAGGATGAAGGGCTCAGAAAGGGTGTTGTTTGTTAGTATTCTAGCAGTGGGTTGGTTGTATAGAGTTGTAATCCATTGCCTAAATGTGGCACCAAAGGCACAATGCTGAAGTATCGCATGGAGAAAATCCCATTCAACCAAGTCAGAGGCCTCTTCAGAATCAACTGAGATGGCTGCTGCAGGGGTGGGGAGGGATTCTGTAATTTGTATTAAAGATACTAGGGTTCTTAAGTGGTCTGCGCTATTTCTCCCCTTAACAAGACCCACTTGGGAGGGGTGGATTAAGAGGGGAAGGACCTTTTCCAGGCAGGTCGCTAGTACCTTTGCAAAGATTTTGTCTGCATTAGTTAAAGATATTGGCCTATAACTCACCGGTAGAATAGAGCCCTTCCCCTCTTTTGGAAGAACTGTTATAATGGCCTCACATAGGGTGCATGGCAGTTGTTCCTTCTGCAGGACTTCACTGGGCATTTCTTTGAGAGGTGGGGCTGCTTCCTCTGCTATAAATATGTAAAAATGAGCCGCATAGCCATCCCCCTGCTGCTTTGTGAGGGGCCATGTTGCTTATGCCAGCTTTGAGCTCCTGTTCAGTGATAGGAGCATCCAGCTCTCTGCTCTGGCTTTGGGTTTGTTTTTGGAGATGAAGGCCTGACATAAAGGAGACAAAACTCTGTTCATTCCATACTATGTGGGAACTATATAGAGATTCGTAGAATTTTAACATAGCTTTGTTTATTAGATCTGGCCTAGACTGTTTACTCCCCTTGTTGTCCTGTAGTATGGCAATGTCCCTTTCGGCCTGCTGCTTTTTAAGCCTGTATGCTCGGAGCTTGCCTGCTCCCCCCCCCCCCCGCCTAGTATTTGTGCTGCAGTCTTTGGATTTGGAGTTCAGCCTTTCTGGTAGCTAAGGTGTTAAGTTTTATTCTTAGGGTCATTATTTCATACAGCACGTCTTTATTCTGAAGTTTGCTTGGATCTTTTTTTGTATAATTTCTCTTTATCCCTCAGTTGGTTCTCAGGCTTTGCTGCCTCCCTTTCTCTCTGCTTTCTGCGGTAGTTGGCATAACTAATTATTTTGCCCCTCAACGTTACCTTAAGTGCTTCCCATATAGCAGCTGCGGAGGCCATACCTGGGGTGAGGGGGGTCATCTGAAAAGTAATTGGTAGTTTCACTTTTCAGCCATCCTTTAAACTTTTCCTCCTATAGTAAGAAGGTCTACTCTCCAGTTTACCGATCTAGGGGTGGGTGAAGCTACTACTAGGGACATAGTAAGGAGGGCATGGTCAGCTATATAGAGTGGGGCTATGGTCACATCTAGCACCTGTTGGGAGACATATTGGGAGGTTAACCTGTAATCCAATCAACTGGCTACTTGCTTAGCAGTTGAGAAGTATGTGTACTCTTTCTCAGCTGAGTGGGCAAGCCTCTAGGTGTCCTGCAGTTTATGTAACTGGATCAAATCATTCAATGCTCTTCGTGAATATACAGGGGCTTCTTGTCTGGTGTTAGACCTATCCATCAGGTAGCCCACTGATAAGTTAAAGTCTGTCCCCATTATTATGTTAATCCACCCCCCACCCCGACAAATTCAACAATTCCTGAGAAAGTTTGTGAAAGAACTCCGGCAAGTCTTCGTTGGGAGCATACATATTTACTAGTAGCATTTCTCCTTTTGAGGTATCTACTTTTGCTATAACCCATCTTCCCTCTTTATGCATTCTGTGTTCCAACAATTTCCATTTCTACTTCTTGTGGCACAGGATTAACGTTCCTCGTTTTGCCCTCTCAACTGAGCTGTGGACCTCCCATCCCACCCATTCTCTAACCAGCTTTTTTGCTTCCCCATGGGTCAATTTTGTTTCCTGCAGAAAGGCTCTCTGTGTTTTGAGGGCCTTTAACCTGGCCAAAATGTTTTTCCATTTAATGGGTGAATTTAAACCCCTCACATGCCATGAGGTGGGACGTACTATTTCAGGATTAGCCATTTTTAGTTGTTAGCAGCTTGTTCTGCCCGAATTTGATTGTAGATTCCATATTTAGCCTTTGGCAGGAAAGTGACTGCCCCGTCTCCCATATTTTATCTCCCATGTGACCTGTTTGTTACTCAGCCGTTATGTGACTTTTTTTAGTCTATTGCCACCTGTAACCTGTAGTTGGATTGTTTCTTGTGCCCCTGTACTGTCTGTTCCTGCCTGGGTACTGCTAGTCTTAGTGTCATGAAGCTTAGATGATTGTTCTGTTTAAGACCACACTGCGGGTCTCAGTATGCCCTCTCTCAAGGTGTGATCTATGTTCGTACTGTGGACCTTATGTCCTTTGTCTAATGGCATATATTTACATCTCCTACTGACTCCTAACTTGCTTAAGCAGCCCAGCCACCCATGTCTGGATCAGCCCATGGCTTGGAGTGTCCCTCTTGGGTGCAGGTCTGGCCATTACTGTATTTACACTGTTGTATCGGTTACCCTAAATGACCAACTACTAGGTTACTGGCATCAAACTAGAGACCTGTGGCCCCCTTAAAAATAAACTTGAACAAACAGGCTTCATCTGATACCAGTCCTCCTAAGAACAGCAAATTGGGTACCCTCACTCTGCCGGGGTCCATAGTGGTGTTTGTCCTAACACCATCCAGTGTCTACGCAAGTAATGGAGATGGGGTCTGAGAACTTCAAGTGGAGCCATTCTGCAGGTGGTGGCGCTGTTGTGGGGTGGGGAGGCAGGACTCACAGCAAGTATCAGTGCTGCGAATGGGTACCTTCTTCTGCTTTCCCTCATCCATCCATCAATCACCATTGGAACTCAGAAACTGGTTACCTTTAGTCCACATAAAAAAGATATAAACCAGATGGGTCAGGCATGTCAGTCTTTCCCCCACTCATTTCTCGGTGACCAGTTGGCAGTTGTCTCTTTGAAAAGAGGATGCTACCCTCTTGCCTGTGCTGTATCTTTATCTTTTCTCTGCTAAAGGGAAAGAGTGGTCACCAGTTCGTAATAAACTCTCCTTATCCAGATTTGGCTGAGGCTGTTGGCGTAGCGGCTCGAGGCAGACTATGGCTGGGTGGGGTTTTTGGAAAGTTGTGTACTTGGCTAAAGCTCAGGCTCAATTGATCCATCTGCCCACTCACCTTCCTCCTCCACTTTTACATCAAATGGGTAGAAGGAGAATGGCTTGCTGCTTAGTTAATTCCCTATAACCCAACGCATAACTTTGCTCTGGAGGACTGGTGCCCTGTTATTCTACAAAAGTGACAGTGTGCCAAGCATGCTTTCACTTACACACAACCACCAAAACCATTGTACAATTCAACATATTAGCTATAAAACATTTCCCCATGGGGCAGCTTTTAATCTACTTAACTTTGCAGTGATCGCTACACTATCCATAACCACCAGAGCCATGAACCTGTACAACTCCACAACTACTTACATGGCTTGGTCTGGTGGTAGATTTTTAGCCATAAACACATGATTGTCCACCTAAAGGGTTCAGCAGCTGTTGTGAAATGGCCACTTAAAGTCAGGGGCCTGTTTATTTTAACCCCATTTGCTTCAGTTGTCCCTGAACAACCCAGCATTTGAGCAGGAGCCCTCACAATGCTGCAAGCACAAATCAGTCTTTTCAAACAGTCAGGCAGATCAGTCCTGATTGGGCTTCTCATGGGGTATTCAAATTGTTACTTAACAAAGAGGGCTATTTCAGATATAGTACCACTCAAACCTGCAAGCAAGGAATGATGTTTAGTGTCCAATATTGTTCTGTGGAGGGAAGCTTTGTCCCGACTGGGACGGCAGTCTCTTTGGTATCAATTCTACATCAAAGGTCTCACCAATGCAGTCCACCCAATCTTGGCATGGGGAGGTCCAATCAAGTAAAAAGTCTGATTCTGTAGGCTGCACAATCGATGGTGACTTTGGCCCAGTAGGCAAATTGATGGCGATCGGTAGCTGTTCCCCCAGCGGCTCGCATTGGTTGATGTGCTTTACGTGGGGTGTCACCAGGGGAAACCATGCTAGCATCAGATAAATTCTGTAGGTGTGGTGACCTCGACCTGTTTCTTCTCACTGGAGACTTTTTTGTGTTTGGGGCTTTAGTGTTACATTTTGCCCTCCGTCTCTGGACCTGTTGCAACTCTTCCTCCTGACCCTTTCTTCTATCTGGTTCTTACTGTGGTTCTACAGCTTCAGCTGTGACCACCTCCATTGCTTGCCACGTGGCACCTCATGGAGAGCCTGGGGGCTGCCATGACACCCTGCCTTCCCTCAGGACATCCTTGATGAAGAGCTCCACTTCAGTTGGTGAGTTAAACACAATATATTCCCGTTGTACTGCACAGAGTTAACGTGGTAGGGCACTTAAATGGGTTGTAATGTTCATTTTATAGAGTTGCTGCTTCACCGCTGCATATGCCCATCTTCTCCTTAACAGCTTGGGGGAATAGTCCTGGTACAATTGTATGCTGCAGTCCTGCCATTTATTGTCTCTCAGTTCCCTTGCCAAGTGTAGGTATCTTTCCTTCGTGAGATAGCAAAGAAATTTACATAGGATGGGATGAGGGCGATCCCCCAGTTTTGGTTTAGGGGCCAGAGGAAACCGTGCTAGCATCAGATAAATTCTGTAGGTTCAAGTTCTGGCAGTGGTTCATTATTTAGGCACAGCATATTAGGTAGGGCACTTTCAAGAAAGGAAAGCATATCCCATCCTTCCATGCTCTCGGTGATACCAGTTATATAGATATTCTTTCTTCTCGCTCTGTTCTCTATGTCGTCCACTATTGAATCTGCCCTTGATGCTCCCTGAGGTACCCTTCGTAATACTGCAGCTGGGCAAAGTGATGCTTTCATTACATTTTCTGTGCCCTCCACTCTGGCCACTAGTCCTTTTAAGTCCTCGCTAGTCCTGGCAGTTATTAGTTTGAGTTCTGCTGTGTCCTGCAGATCTTTGTTGAGCATTTGCGTGATTTTTTAGTGGTTTGTGCCATTGACTTTGAGGAGCCGTGCTCGGCCACAATTCACTCCCATGTTATATATCTGTTCCCAGATGAGGAGGTTCTGAGCAGATCCTGTGCTTCCCGGTTGGCGCTGCTTCACCGGCCTTTCAATCGAAGCCACACATTTATGCCAGGCGGTCTATAATGTAATGTTGCTCAATAATGGTAAGCCTGATTTTGCTGTGGATTGTCTCTTTGAGATGTGGGCACCATCCGGTTGTGGAATCTCACTAAGTAGATCTCCTATTGTTCGTGCTAATGCTCAGTTGGTCAAAAAGGGGTATTGCCAGGGTCTCTCTCAGCGATTTAGCTAGCCCCCATTTCAGCTGCCATGCTATGCACCTCAACACCCCTTGCTTTAACATATAAATATAGACTTTGATGGCAGATAAGGACCACTTGGCCCACCCAGTCTGCCCATTTCCCTACCTACAGGATAAGCTGCAGATCCTAGTTAACCAATAGCCTACTTCTTCCTACCCCCCACCAGAATTGCCTTATGTCTGTCCCATGCATTCTTGAATTTCCCCACTGTTTTTCACCCCACGACCTCCTCAGAAAGGCCGTTCCATGCATCCAATACCCTCTCCATGAAAAAATACTTCCTCACATTGCCCCGAGCCTTCCCCCGTTATCTTCAAATTGTGCCCCCTTCCAACAAATTGCTTCTGCACTGTCTCCAACCAATACAACACTAGAAACATGGCGAGAAATGCCCTTAAGCCTCCTTTCCAACCTACAGGCTGTAGGTTGGAAAGGAGACTTAAAGGCATTCCTCGCCATGACATGTGGTCATGTCCTGTCAGGGCTGCTAAATGGTTAACAAACTGTGAGATGTATTGCTGAATCTCCCCAAGTATAATCAGTGCAGGAGATCTTCGCAGTCTGCAAGCAGTTCTGACTTCATGGGCCCAGAGCCTTTATTCAGTGCAGACCACGAGGATCTTCATGGTACAAAACTTTTTTTCCCAGACGGAGCCGGGTTAAGGTCTTTCAGAAGTAACAGCAGCAGCACTCAACCCAGGGTGGAGCAAACCGCGGACTGCCTTATTTTTATGTTTGCTTGCTTGCATGTGCAAGAAACATGTTGTGGCATCTTGCTGGAGAAGCATGTTGTAGAGGTATGGCAGTGTTGTGGCCAATGCCACCACTGCTTTTTGGGGCTCGTCTATGTGTCACCAATGAAGGAGCACATTGGCTATGACAGTAGTCTGCAAGCATGCCACCAACTTGAAATGATTTCGCCGTTGCAGTGAGGGAGCTCCCTCTCATTGCAGGGCATGCCTTGCCTGGTGTAACATTTCAATTAACATGGCGGTGGCTGTCGCCGTCCACCTCTCAAGTCCCCTGCAAGCCAACTTCAGGGGTGCTCAATCCCCCTGTCAGCATGCCCCTTTCCCAGTTCGTTTGCCCACAGTGGAGTTCCCTTTTGCTGTGTTTTGTCTGCTGTGGGGGATGCCCAGTCCCTCTCAGCATCATCCCTCCCAAACACAGACATGCGTGCCAATGGGATGCCCAATCCCTCTTTCGGTATGTTTAACCCCCCAATCATGTCGGCATTTTCCTGCCCCTGCCCCTGCCCCACCCCCATTGTGTGCCACACTGGGAGCCCACCCAAGTGTGGCTAACATGACCCCCCAAACTCTTACATCTGTAAAAAACAGAAAACGGTCCACGGTGATTTTTTTATTTATTTTTTTTGTAACCTGAAACAGAGAAAATGGTCCCGCACCATTGGGTGCTCTCCCCTAGTCCGCACCCACCCTCTGTGCACCCCACCTCCCCACACAGCCCAACCCATACTTACCTCTGGAGTCCGGCACAACGATCTTTGGTGGAACGGGAATACAGCTGCACTCTTCAAAGTCGACTGAGAACTGAAGAAATGCCGGTAAGCTGTATAAATGGGTGTTTTTCAACTTAGGTGCATAGCTCAGCCATTTTTAAGACTTTTAGCCCCACATTTTCAACATGGGATTCTTGGGACCCCACCTCATTAACTCAGTCACTGTTATGTCATTATTTGGACCCAAAAGGTGATTTCAAGGTCACTGAGCGGACTCACCTTCATGGACTGATTAACAAAATGACAGTGTCACTGTTCGTGAGGTGGACACCCAAAGAGCCAATGTTGCAAATTTGATGAAAAAATTCCAAAAAATAACTGTTACAAGCATGCATTGCACAGTTCTTATGCATGCCCGTAACTTCGAGAATTTTTAATTTTTTCAATCTCGATTTTCAGCATTGCCATTTTTCCACACCTCTTTGTGAACAGTACAGCTGTCATTTTTCACATCCTGCCCAAAATGTGTTTTCACATATGTGACACACAGTGGTGGCCACTATGCAAAATCAATGTTCCGGACAGATTAAGAAAATCACAGTGACAGTGTTAATAAGGAGAGATCCCAAAAAGCCCATGTCGTAAATCTGGTGAACAAATTCCAAAAAATGACTGCATTACCAGTGTGCATTGCGCAGTTTCTACGCATGCTCATAACTGCCAATTTTTTATATTTTTACTCCAGATTTTCAACATTGTCATTTTTGCATACTGCCTTACGAGCAGTACTGCTATCATTTTTCTCATCCTGCCCGAAACATGTTTTCGTACCTGTGGCACACAATGAGTCTGTCCGCTATATGAAACCAACATTTGGGACAGATTAAGAAAATCACAGTGCCACTGTTCATTAGCAGAGGTCCCAAAATGCCTGTGTTGAAAATGTGGTGTAAAAATCCCAAAATAATTGCACTACGGGTGTGTTTTACACAGTTTCTATGCACGCTTGTGACTTAGACAATTCTTTTAGATTTTCACTCCAAATTTTCAACATTACCATTTTTTTATACCTCCTCATGAACTATACAGCTGTCATTTGTCACATCCTGCCTGAAATGTGTTTTCACACCTGTGGCACCAAATGATGCAGTCGCTGTGCAAAATCACTTTTCGGCTAACAAACTAATAGTGTCACTGTTTATGAGGTGGGGTAACAAAGAGGTCATGCTGAAAACTTGAAGTGAAAATACCAAGAAACGTCCAGGGCATTAGGGTGTCCCACCATAACACCCTACCCTGTAGAGACCGACAGGCATCAGCGGTGTGACTTGGTATTGTTGACAGTAATACTCACGCCATTCCACCCCCACCCTGCAGCCAGTGACAGGCATCAAGGTGTGCCTTGGAGTCTTCGGCCCCAAAGTTGACCCCATTCTCCTATACTGCACCCATTTCAGAGTATTTCCTTATGGAGTGGGGTGAGTGTAAAGTCTGAACGCCTCAAGGCACACCTCGACACTTGGTGTCTGCAGGGTAGGGAGAAGTGAAATGACATGAGTGTTATGGGCAACGACCCAAAGGCACACCCCAGAGCCTGTCAGGGTGGGGGTGGGGCTGCTGTCAGTTCAACACTTCACTGCCATTTCTATTCTGCATCTGTCTAACTCTTACACTTCCAATGCTAATGCCAGCAAGCAAACATTCGGCATTGACTAATGCTTGTTGGCTCATTCTCTCTGCAATTCTCTTCACAAATGTGCAAGGTGGCTAAAACTGACCAGGCCACGAGCATCCCAGACCCACTCTTTCCAGGAACTGCTGACCATAAGGTATGGCACCCTGCGACTCCCACCTCCTCCTGCATACTTCACTAAATGAAGGGACAAAACTGGACTGGATCATCTGCATTCCACACCAACTGGACACAGACTAATGGGGGACACCAGGAGTAGGCTAACACCACTGCTCCCTACTCCGTGGGCTCTCACCACCATGAAGTGCCCCACTGTGGCAACCAGCCAAACTCTATGGTCTCTCTCTCCAGCTTATCCTGGTGCCAAGTTTCACGAGGTAGGCTGCAACATGATTCCCTACCAGGCCCGATTTCCCATCTCATGGCAAGAACCCCCATATCAAATGAGTACAGCCCCAGACCAACTGAACTACTCTGCTGCCCTACACAGACAAAAGGGAGGTGGACTGGGATGGTAGTCACCTCACCTCGGCCCCAAATCCCTATGGCTCCAATGACTGCACTCCTCAGCCAGCCTGGGAGCTCATCCCACTACATGCTACCCATTCCCAGGACTCCCCATAGCACCCAAACTACCCCTTTTATACTGGCAGGCTCAGGATCCACAGACCTGCAGGCAGGACCCAGTGCTCCGGACAGTAAGATTAAAATAAACTCCTCCCGTAAGCTCCCTGGAGGGGGCATTCACTCTTGCACCTCTTTAAGCCATTCACCTCCTGGTGAGTGCCTTGGTACTGGCCCAGCTGGCCTCCTTGTGGTAATGATGCGCACTCTCCAACCCTATGGAACCTGCTGCCAATACTGGCGCACCGCTGCAACGATGCTTACCCACACTGTACCCAGCGGACCATAATCATAAAATCACCCTCTTCTGACCCCATACAGCTACCAATAAATTGTGTGATGTTGCCACCTCCTGGACAAATCAAGCCTAAGTCAAATTGTCCAAGATACAACTTTATTACATAACTACTAGGAACCTGGTGCCCCAACAGAGGGCAGCCACTGTTTCTCTCAATGTCTATAGTAGCCATTAGTATAACAGTGCCAATACCCATTCATGCTGGTCACGTTCACACCACATGCACCCACAAACTGTCTCACATTCACACACCTGTGCACCATTGGCTCTCACAAGCAGCCCACACTCTCACTAGTCACATAACAAACTGCAACCTTTTGAAATGTTCGGGCAGCATAACTAGGAATAAAATGCAAAGGCTATCCAACACTACAGTTCCCAGTTCATAAAAGGGGTAAAAAGAACCCACTAGCATGTCAAGGTAACTCAACAGTGGGCTAAAAACAAGACAACATTTAACTATTAACATTGAGAGCAGTTAATTCACATACTGCAAACCTGCAACAATGGGACTATATATATATATATATATATATATATATATATATACACACACAAAGTCAGTCTTAACAAAACAGTTCCAACAATAACTGTACCAGTCCATGGAATGCCAGTAATGGTCAGGTTTCACACCCCTACAAATGTTTGGAGGTGAAGTACAGCTTGGAGTAAGGCTTGCTAACGTCCTCACCAAAAGAGTCTGTGCTAATAATGTAGTATTTGGGGCACTATCCCTCTGCATCTTGCACCATAGCAAAGGTCAAGTAAAGTCACTTCAGTCCACACCACAATGATGCATAGTTGTTTGGCTTTGCTGATACAATACTGGAACTATAAGACAGACAGAAGATGGTGACCTATATTGTCCATCTCCTAGTGGGTAGAGTAGTTAGTCTTATTAATCAACACATTTTTGTCCAGTCTTAACTTAAAAGCCTGGAAGCTATTAACATCTACCACATCTTAAGGGAGACCATTTGAAATAGGAATAATTCTTTGTTTATAAAAATATCTCCTGTTGTTTTTAGAAAATGTTAAATGTATTGTAATATGTGTCTTCTTAAGTTAATGTTTCTTTTGGGCAGACGTCCAGTACAACCTCTGCAGTAGATGGCAGCATAGGTTCTGAGCTCCGCTCCAGTATGCTTCAAAACCAGGAAAAAAGCCTTCCAAAACTCAAAACTGTTACAAAAACATAAAGTGGAAGCGTTGTAGACAATAGTCAGAATGGCTACAAACAGGAACAGGGGAGGAAGCAAAGAATACCAGTCGCTTGCACCGACCATTGATCCTCTGGAGTCAGAACCCTTGGACTTGGAAGCCTCAGAAAAATCCTCACAGATCACGCACTCCAATTCTAGCGAGAAGTCCAGAAAAAAGCCTAACAGCACCTCACAGACAGACCAGAAGCTTGATTGTATCCTTTGAGAGCTCACAGATTTTAAATCTTGAGTTTTCCACATTCAAACAGTCACAGGAGGAGATTCAGAAAGACCAAGAAAACATGCACTCAAGAGTTACCTCCTTGAAATAAATGGCTCAAGAACACACAACTACAGCCCACCAACTACAAGCCGCCATGACACAGATTACTGAATTATGCCACCTTACCATGGAGCACCAAGAGGAGGCTGAGAAGCGACATAGTCAGGAAAACATACATATTTAAAGCATCCCAGAGGATAGCAAGGGGCCCAACATGCTCAAATTTGTGGAATCCATGTTGTGTACAGTGCTCACATTGGATCCAGAAACACCAATTGAGATTGAAAGAGCGCATCGAGCGCTAGGCCCAAAGTCATCACAACCTGATGTGAGACCACACTCGATTATTATATGCTTCCTCAAGTTTCAAGCCAAAGAATATATTCTGAAAAAAACATTGTTCTAGGGGAAAATGTTTTATGGATGGCACAGAATGTTTCTAGATAATGACTATGCACCGACCACGATGCAGAGACGGTGAGCCTATATTCCCATTTTCCCAATCCTACGGCAGCAACAATTAAAATTCAGAACCCCCTACCCCCACAAGCTCATGGTGTAATACCCATCTGGACAGAACATGTGTCATACAGCAGCTGAAGTGATGCAGAACATGAAGACCAGGGGACTCGCTCTTCCCCGTCGAGCCTTCACCATGAGGGGATTTCAAAGAAATCCAGTTTCCCAACTAGCTGCAACTTTGGGTAGGAAGACTCAACAATCTACACTGGAGGGGATTGAACAGCTTCTTAGACAATTTGTCAGACAGGACTCCTGAACAGTTACCGGCCGATGCAGAGACAGGCCTTTAGGAGGGGGGTGGCTTGCGGAGGATGAATGATGACACTGGACATGGAGTAGGGAGGAGGACTACCTAGGCCCTGTTAGAGTCAATTAGATCCTAGTATGAGACCACTGAATCAGGCTAGATCTTGAGAAACCCCATAGAGCAAAGTGAATGACGGCCCGAGCTGGGGGTGGGCGAGTGGAGCACCAGCTAGGCCTGAGGATAGCAGGCTCTGTGAAGGGGGGGGCACCTAGGCACCTGTTTATTTGGCAGAAAGACCAAGAACACAAGCTGAATTGAGATAAGTGGCTGATCTCCAGATGCCCTAGAGATATCTCATTTCTGGTTGTCTCTTTTGGGGCGGGGGGCACGAATGATCACTCCATACCAGTGGGATGGGACGGCTGGGGGATGAGAGCTGGGGTGACTGGATGCTTCTCCCTGCTGGCTGGGGGAGTCCTTCCTGCCTTTAAGGGGCTGCACAATAATTTCCAAGCATTCAGGATGGCTGATCCTGGGGATGGCAGTACCAGATTGAAGGGGGTCTAGAGCTCAGCGCCTTAGATGACCTTTAATTTAAATCTCGTTAAATATAGATACAAGGATTGGGGTGAGCGGTTGGAGTCAGAGATGTTGGGATGGTTGGGTCATGACTATCTTGGCATGAGTTTTCAGACTGCTCTCCACTAATGCTGCGGGGCACCGAATCCGGGCTTTCATGTCAATAAACGCACCACAATACCTCTGCTAAATAGGAGATAGTGTGATTATCTATTTCCCTAACTACTAATGTCCCTTAAGCCATAAACAGGGATAGCTGTGGCCCTGGTGGTGGTGCTGGGGGGGGGACCTCTGACCGGCAATTAGTTCGGGAGGGGAGTGAAGGTTGCCCGTCCGGGTCCCCTGGACCATATCTAATACACTGAAGCTTGTTCTCTTATTTGAGCCTTCTAATGAGATGCAGAATCATACGTATATTGATGAGGGCTCTCCAAATGACTCAGGGGCCTTTTCCTGGGCTGTGCTTGGCTCCCTGATCTTCCCGCCTGCTTTCTGCCTTCCCCCCTCGGAGACCCTAGGAGATGACCACCTAACAGCCAGATGGGATAGCTCGGGTGCTGCAGGAATGGATGTGGGACTCCGGACCAACCCTGGGGTCAATCCCGTAGTCTCCAGGAGTGCATCAGGCCGACCGGTTTTGGCTTGCCAGATCCCTCTCTCCACAACATTCTTGATTGAGGTGGTATTGGGGAGGGATTCAAGACTCCAGAAGATTAAGAATGGTGAGATTAGATCAGACCCCTATGGATGGACAGTCATTCAAAGGCTCGAGACAGATAGAGGGCCTCATTCCCTCACTCCCATGACCAGCCTCCATTATAACGGGGCAACCTTGAGCTCAAAATAGACCTGGCTCATACAGTCATGGAGAAAGGAGATAGAGGGACAGATTGGCACACACCAACTATTTATGCACAGCCGATCTCTGCCCATTGCTGTCTGTTTTTAATATTGTGGTTTATATTGTGTACAGTGCCTTGATTCTGAAAGGCGCTATATAAATAAAGATTTTATTTGATTCCCCTTCCCCCCAAACAATGTACAACCCCTGATCCCTCTCTTGACTGGAACCCTTACCAAGCAGAGCAGGAGCCCAAAATGAACCCAGCCTGATGGACATATAGCACCTTTTTTTCCTACCCAATGCCCAAACCACTAGCCACTTTATTTTACCCCTTTTAATTTAATGCTGTCTCTCCTAACTCCTTCATTCCCACTTATTAGGGGCAAGAGTTTCCCCTGGAGAATACTCCTCTTGCTTGAGGACAAATGCTCCTCCTGGCAGTAAGACGATCTGCCCGCACCTGTAGGTGCAGGTGCTGGAAGTCACCCATGTACAGAGCTCAGGTGTATTGTATATAGTTTCTACCAGTAGCTACTGGCCCAGTTGGCCAAGCTGTTTCTGAACCTTGTTTTTCCCCTTGTACCCCCAAAGAATAATTCAGCCATGGAGAGACAAATGGTTATTAGATTTCACACATGAGGACTGCACTCCCACCCAAGGGCAGCCCTCAATTTATAGGACATTCCCAATCACATGACTAAGTGCCCACTTTCCCAGTAGCAGCTTATACTCTCCCTCCACTAGTGGCCACTATAGTCCTTTCACACTTCCTCTCCTAACTTGCCTATCTCTCACTCTCCACACCTCACTTCCACCCTCCTTCCTTCTAACTTTTTGTATGCTATTGCACCATCTGGCCCCTAGGAGGCGGTATTGTGCTCCTCTTACAAGCCCTCCAACCTAGCTGTCCCCTCCTTGCTTCACCACCTACACCCTCTCCAGAACCACACTCCCCCTTCTTATCACTGTATCTCTAGCTCCTTTACTCTCCACCCCCCCAGGCTCAAACCCTGTACCTCTCGCACCAAAGACAGGCGTATTTCCTCTGCAACATCTCAAATGCCATAGTCATAGGTGTTTTTTAATCTCTCTTATTTATTCTCTCCTACACTTCCTGGCACCGGCATGGCCAACCTCCACACCCCTCTTAGCTGCGTTCTCTTGCTCCTCAGCACTGTCTCCACACTCACCCCATCCCATACCACCTCCACTCCCCCAATGTTCCACCCTACTTGCACTTGCCTTCATAGCACCACATCCTATAGTCATTCCTTCCCAGACCCTTCATCAACAACACCCCACCAACAACCCCCACCACCACCCCACACCCTAGCCCTAGGTACAAGCACCTGATGCACGCTGTCCATACCCTCCTTACTCTTCCCATTCCCTCCTTTCTACCTCAACACACCGTATCAAGACCGAACAGATCTCCCCCAAAAAAGCCATCAAACTGCTCGTGCTCAGAACACTTTCCCTACTTCTCTCTGTAAATGTACATACCAACCCTGGCCCCCTCACCTCACTTGCCAAAGCACAAGCAAAATCCCCTTGCTTGTGCATCGCATCCATCGATATCTGTAGCCTTACCAAGAAACTCAATGACCTCCAGGTCTGGATCACCCAGCACCAACCTTACATCCTCACCCTCGTTGAAACTTGGTTGTCAAAATCTACACCAGACGCTCATATATCCCTGCCCGGCTACACCCTACACCGCCTAGACAGAGTAGGGAAATGTGGAGGGGGCTGCGTAATCTTACCTCCATGATACCCCTTCAGGCCCATGCCCACCCCCTGCCCAACTGACCAGTGGTGCATAAGTCCTATCTATTAGCATAACACCTGTCCCCTCTAGAGCTCCTGTGATCATCACTGCAGTGTACATCCCACCCCGTGGTCAGAAATCCACTTCCCAATCCTTCCTTGACTATATCACCACCCTCCCCCAAAAGCTGATTTAATCACACTCGACGACCTCAACCTAAACTGGCTGTCCCCCACCACCTCCCACCTCAAGGGTGCTCTCACTGTCCTTGACATCACCCAACTGGTATCCACCCCAACACGCATAAACCACAACACCAGTATGGCCACCTTACTTGACCTAGTCCTCTCCAACCACCCCCATAAAATCTCTGACCTCTCCGTCCTCTCAAACACCCTCAGCGACCACTCTCCCATCCTATTCAAGTGGTCCTGTCATGCACCCAAACCACTGCCCAAGACAATTTTCTCTAGACCTCTTAAATACAGCTATCTAAGGAATCTTAGAATCCATCTAGTGCACCTTGACTGGTCCCCTGTATACTGCAGTCAGAACTAAGACACAGCCCTTAGCTACTTCACTGACATGTTCAACAGAGCCTGCAACAAATTTGCAATCCTACAAAAAAAGATAGTAAGAGTATGATACCCAATGGATCACTTCTCACCTGCTCGATCTTATGAGGTGGCAGAATGAATTATGGAAAAAAGCCCTAGAGTCTGGAAACTCTCTAGACAGACAGCACTACCGTGCTGCTCGAAACAGCTGTACATAGGCCATTAAAAAAGCTACCCATACCGCCTCATGGGAAAATGGGTGCAAATTCTGAGGAAATCTGTAATCACTAGGCGGAAAGTCAACCCCTCCCCCCCAAATCAGCTCAACATAAATGTCTCCATTTCAAACAACCCGCACCTAGTGGCAGAAGCACTGAACTCCCCTTCTCAGATCTCAGCATTACTCTCCCACCTAACTTCTTCAGTCAGACCCCCCCCACTTGCCCTCTTCCATCCCAGTGGCTCCTCCCTTCTACTTCTGAACTCTCGCCCCTCAGGACGCTAAACCTTACCTTCTCAAAGCCCTAAAGAAGATCTGTTTCAGTACTGACATGATTGACCTTAGAATTCTGCGGCTGACCATTGACGAGGTCCTCTCCCTGCTAAGCACACTGCTCAACCTCTCTCTCTCTCTCTCTCTCTGCATAGGAAAGTTCCCCTCACTGTGGAAGACAGCTCTCATAACTCCCATCCACAAATCTGGTGACTGTCTCTCCCCCAGTAACTACCACCCTATATCTATCCTTCCCCCCTCTCTCCAAGGCCCTCGTGTGCATAGTGGTGGATCAACTCACAGAGTACCTATCCAAATACAAACTCCTGATAGCCACGCTACTCTCCCATATGACAACCTGGCTTTTACCTAAAGCTCACACGCTGACCTGGACTACCTTGGAAAGGGACATATCATCTGTTCCTTTGGACCAATCCCTAATTTGTCAACCCATAAACCTTCCCTTTCAGACAGAGATTCATCATTCACAGGGGGACTGCTGGGGAGTTGGGTAAGATGTCTGTCTCTTCCTGAAAACAGATTCCTGGTGGGATGGATAGGCATCCCAGTCAGGGACCGGGCTTTTTCCCAGCTCAAACTGACTATACATTTAAAAGATGGGACAGACTAGGCTTAACATACTCTCATCAATTCAATGGCAACAGGATCTTTAAGTCATTTGAACAAATACAAAGGGAATACTCCTGTCCCCAACAAGATTTATTCTGATACCTACAAATAAGGCACTTTTTAGACAAGAAACTGGGCCTAGACATCTCTACCCAGCAAATCCCCCCACAGTATGATCTCCTGGCCCAACTCTTGGAGAGGGGAGAACAGAGGCATTTGGTGGTGAGTGGAGTGCTGTGCCAGTCACCGGTGAGGTATTGGGGGTGTGGGGGGGCTCTCACTGTCGGGTGAGGGGGTGAGGGGCCACTAGACTACCATGGAGTTACGGGAGTGAAGGGAGGGATCTTGCCCCAGGGCATGTGGGGGGGCTCTCAACATGCATGTGTGGGGGTTCTGGGCATTGGGGGATGTTCCACACACCCATCCTGGCACAGTATGTGCCATGCCTGGGACCTGGAGCTTATGGGGGGGATGTAGCCCACAGGGTATATAGAGCTGGGGCACAGTGGCACCCTCCAGTGAATGGCAAAGACCACTTACATCAGCTTTGTGGTGGCATAAATGGTCTTAAACAGATGTTCACTGGTGGTAGTCTCTGAATCCCGATTTGTGGACATAGCAGCCGTCCTACCCAAACAGGGTGCAAATGCTGCCATAAACCCCCTTACGCCATGTCGCAAGGGAGTTTATGGCACATTGGTACAGTTGGGCACTGGGAGCCTGCAGCATGTCGCAGGCTTCCTTTGTGAATCCCACCAGGATGCAACTCAGGACTCAAGTGCTACTTGCACCATTTTTTATGATGCAAATTGCCTTGCATCCTGATTTGCCTTCTGTGAATCCGGCCCAATGTTTGGAAAAATGTGCTTATTCAAGAGTGTCTGAGCACCCCCTTCAAGCATCCTTATAAAGGCAGATCTTGAAGCCAGAGCTCCAGTGTAATGCAAATATTGTAGGTAATGAAGTTCTCAGTCTTCGTGTTAACAAAAAATTAATGCCCAAAAGACATAGAAGAAATTTTATCCCTCTGTCATCAGTCTCTGTTCAGTATCTAATAGGTAGTCAGCATGTTGTAATCAGAAACTGGAGCAAACAGATCAGGAAGCCTTTGTAAAAGGTAAAGATTACAATTTATTTTACTGGACACATATTTAATGCTGATCATAGTTCTACACAGAATAGCAAAATTACAAAAAAAGGTGTTCGTAAATTCCTATCATTGAACTCTGGGAATGATGTGACACTCACTCTGTAGATAAAATAATTCTCTCATTTAGCCAACACAAGCTTCTAACCCTAGTAATACTCAGATATTCATAACTTCTGCAGTGTCCGCTTAAGACTGAGCTGCTTGGAGAAAATGGAATGCTATGCAAATGATGGAATCTTTGCAGGAGCTGATTTTCAAACACTGCCTGTAACCAACCGCCTGGTTCTAAACCCTCAGATTTCTTTCTCCACCTGTCAACACAAGAAGCCCGGAGTTTCTCTCCTCATCATCTCATCCTGATGCTTAAGTTTTCTAAAAATACATAAGTGTTTTTGTTCCTTTTCTTATACTGCCTCTAACTTAATGTTTTAGTTATCAGACCACTGTTTTTAAGTTTAAATTTCTTGTTTTCTCAGTTTCTCCCAGTTCGGAATAACTGGTGGGGAACCAGGGTTTTCTTTAGTGTTTTCGGAGTTCCCTGACTAAGGAACTCTGTTAGTTTTACTTAAATTGAAAGTTTTTATATTTTAATTTGAACCGCTAATCCCAGTTCCCAAACTGCTAATTCTTGTTCGGATCCTCAGGTTCGGTTCCAGTTCCAATAAGCTTTTCTCGGTTCAGGAATCGACCACTAAATAAGGTTTTCAAACCTTTCTTATTTAGCGGTTGTTGTTATTTGTGTTTTTCCTCTCAGAATGTTTGCAAAACCTAAAATAAGACCCTGTGAACCAGGTTTTAAACCATGTTCTGATTGTGGTGAGATTTTTGTTAAAGTGGACAAGCACACCCTTTGTTTGGTCTGTCTGGGTTTTGAGCATTTACAAACAGACTGATATTTGTAAAACTTCTGCAGAAAAAAATGGTTGAAAAACACCTTGAAGGGCTGAAGAAAAAGGTATCTGTTCCTTAGGGTCCCTGCGGCTCTGACCAGCCGACACCCTCTATGCCTGTGGGTGAAACCACAATAATTTTAACAACTGTAACTGCCATCCCTGAGATGGGTACTTAAGCAGTTTCAGAGAGGCTTGCTGAACTGGCTGACTCTCCAGTTCCCTCAAAAAAGTCTAAAAAGACTAAGCACACAGAACCCACTGCTGATAAGCCTCTGGAGTCTTCTGTGTCTGCAATAAAAATGCCAAGTGCAGAACAGATTGCACAGGCTTTTCTTGTGATTCAGGCTTTACAAGGGCTGACTACCCCTTTGCCTCAGATACCAGCCAGACAGATGGTCTCTTCTTCTCAGTTATCTGTTTATGGGCAAGAAGAGTACCTGGAAGTTGAGGAGGAGGATGAAGGGGGGCCCACTGAACCAAAGATTTCCCCCGAGCAAGAATTTGGTTCTCCTCCTAGAGCATCAGAGGATTTTTCCTCTCACTTCACTTTCATAAGAAAGATGGTGGATGCCTTAGACATCCCCACAAGTGAAGTAAGTGAGGATGAGGAAGAAGTAGAATATATGAAACTTATGAGGTTAACAACCACCAAAAAGATCCTTCTTCCCATTAATACATTTTTTAAAAAGGATGCCTTAAAAATATTGCAGACTCCTAATAATGTCCCATCTTTGGATACAAGGTTAGACAAAAAGCAACAACTAGAGAGCCGGGGTGTAGAATTTTTATTCTCTCACCATAATCACCAAAGAGTAGTGCAGGTGGCCACCTGTGACAAGGCAAGGGTTCCACTAGCCTCCCATCCTCCAGACACGGATTAGAGGAAAATAGATAGCATGGCCAAGAAAGTCTACCTTTAGGCTTCCTTGGTTCTCAGACAGGCCAATTTCCAGGCCTGTGCTGCACAATACCAGAAATCCCTCCTCTGGCAATCAGTGCTTGCCATGTCTGAAAAGTTACAGTCTCTAGTCTCAGCTGACTTAGCTGAAACAGCTAGATTTGGTCTAGAAGCAGCCAAGTATAATTTCAAATGGCTATGGACTACAATGACACAGCTGCCAGATATATGGCAAATACTGTGGCTCAGAGAAGGTTTGCTTGGCTGACAGCCACAAATCTGATGCAGAACACTCATATCAAAACTTTAGATTTCCGACTTGAAGAAAATTACCACTTTGAGCAAATGACAGATACTTACATGAAAAAGGTAGACGAGTATAAAATCACCTACAGAAGCAATTGTGCGAAGGAAAAAGCTTCCCCATCCACTAGACCCTATGGAAGGGGAGGCAGGTGTAGGGCCTTTCAAAGCAGGCCCTTCTTTCAACCCATGGTTCCAACCCCTTACCAGCAGTACCCACAGCAGGGATACTTTAGGTGAAGGGACAGATGAAGTTCCAGGTGTGGTTCCCAGCCCCAGGCTCAGTACCAAGCTAAACAGGCACCCTGATGTGTCTGTACAGGCCACCTCCCTACTGCCTGTAGGAGGCAGACTGTCTCATTACCTTCATGTTTGGAAAAGTATCACCACAGAAAAGGGGGTCCTGGAGGTAGCGAGTCAGGGACTGTCTCTGACTTTCAGGTCCCTTCCACCTTTAAGAACTTGAGTTTTCAAACCATTGTCAAGCACAGAAAGAAAACTCTTGGAAGCAGAGATTCAAAAACTGATCCTTGCTCAAGAAGTGGAACTAGTGCCATCCAATCTAAAGAGAAATGGACATTATTCAAGGTACTTTCTTACTACAAAGAAAAATGGGGAGTGGTGGCCCATATTAGACCTCAAAGTCTTAAACGGATACCTGACAAAGCCAAAGTACAAAATTATAACTTTGACACTGATTCTGCCAACCCTCCAGGAAGGAGATTGGTTGGCATCACTGGACTTAAAAAGGTGCCTACTTCCACATCCTCATAAGGGAGTCTCACAGAAAATACTGCAGGTTCAGACTCCCTTCAGGTCATTATGAGTTCTCAACACTACCATTTGGTCTCACTTCAGCACCAAGGGTGTTTACAAAGTGCCTGGCAGTAGTAGTGACACACCTATGGAAGCAGGGTGTAACAGTGTTTCTGTACCTAGACGATTGGCTGATAGTGGGAAAATCTCACCAGCACAGAAGGAAGGGGCTTCTCATCACTCAGGAACTTGGAGTCATTAGGATTTATAATAAATCAAAAGAAATCAGTTCTCCAACCCTCTCGGATATTGCAGTTTATGGGAGCCGAGTTAAATACCCTGCAGGGCAGTGCTTACCTGCCACTAGACAGGGTAAGAAGCATTCAACACTTGGCAGGTTCATTTGTCCTGAACAAGTCAAAATCTGCAAGACAGTTCCTTCAGCTGTTGGGACATATGGCGGCTGCCACTGCCACAGTATTAGGATCCAGGTTCCAAATACATGACATCCAGTTTCATCTAAGTGTAACCCCCTTGTTCCCAGGTGTTACTAGAATCCCACTTAGAATCAGTGGCAGGCAGGGAGAAGAAGCTTGTGAGATGCCAGTTAAATGGATTTCACACTGTCACACTCTGTTTTCAGTCTCAGCTGAGCTGGAGTGATGATGTCACCGTAGAATTTTGTGCAGCAGCATAAGCCACAATGGAATGCTAACTGCGGGGGTTAGCAGTAGAATGTTGAGGGTGAATAGCAGTCTGCGTGGAGAGTCTGGAGATTGAGGAGTGCTGCAGAAGGCAGCTCCTCAGACATAGCTCTGACAGAGAGCTACCTCAGGAGATTGGGTTGTGTGTTCTCACCCTAGAGAAAAACACAGAAGACCTGCAGAAAGAAGTGGTAGAGACCGTTCCTAGAAGGTTTTCCAGTGCCCCATCCCCAGAGGGATGGGGGTATTCCAGGATACAGGGGCAATCCCCTGGTCTAGCCTGGAGAGTGGTGAAGCTGCCAAGATTAGTTTGTTCTGTCAGTACCTGAGACTGTGTGTGGGGAAAAAGCCCTGGGGCACCTGCATTCCTGTGGTGAGTTTTACTCTGACAAAGGGACTCTGTTCACCAAGACTGTGTTTTTGTTAAAAGTATCTGCCTACTGTGGGGTCCGAGGGAGACTAGCCAAGTACAGAACTTTTAAGACTGTGTTTCTGTTAAAAGTGTCTGCCTACTGTGGGGTCTGAGGGAGACTAGCCAAGTACAGAACTTTTAAGACTGTGTTTCTGTTAAAAGTGTCTGCCTACTGTGGGGTCCGAGGGAGACTAGCCAAGTACAGAACTTTTAAGACTGGGTTTCGAGTAAAAGTGTCTGCCTACTGTGGGGTCCAAGGGAGACTTGCCAAGTACAGAACTTTTAGACTGTGTCTGATTTAAAAGCATCTGCTAAAGTGAGGGTCTAGAGTAAAGACATAGCCATATACAGAACTTTCATTTTCATGACACCTCTGAGGTGTGAGAAGTAGAATGTTAAATGTGCAAAACATTTCAAGAGAGCATCTACACGAGAGTGTTTCAGAGAAAGGTGTTGCTAACCAGATGAATGGCTGAGTATAAATATTAGAAGCAAAAGGTGGGAGACCCTCATCTGGAGTAACCATGTTTACCTCTCCGGGTTCAGATCAGGCACCTTTGTTTTCTCTAAGTGCATTTGGCCAGTGCCTGAGGAAAACACCCAGATGTGGGATTTTGGATTTCCAGTGAGCCAGGGTGGCTCGTGGGTGGTAGAGGGAGCCACTAAGAATTCCTCGTGAAATATGGGAAAGTTCCTAGTGTGACACTTGGCCAGCTGGTTATGATTGTTCTTTGATATCTGGCATATAAAAATGTGTGTGTGATTTGTCTTCATAAGGCAGCCGTGCCATGGGTCAGGTTTTAGTGAGAATACAGGATGTATTAACTTGAAACCAGGAGGTAATTAAAAAGACGAGAGAGCCTTAATTAAGGGTCTCCTGTTTATCTGACTTAATTGGAGCTGACCAGCTGCCAGGATATAAGGCTTGTAAACTTTTATGATGTCTTAGAGGAAAAGCATGTTCCCATCATAGTGCTAAAGTGATATAAAATCCTTTGATCCTGGATAAAAAGAGGATCTGCTAGAGATCAAAGACAGGGATGTTAATTAAGGAGTCATATTGGGAAATGAGTTTTTGCTGATATCGCCTTATTTAATATACCTCCTGCTAGGACAACCTGTTTGTTTCTGAGCCCGTACATTTGGGTACACTAGCATAAGGTTCACAGCTTGAATCCCCCCAGAACTTGAGACCAAAGGTGATTCGGACCTACAAGCAGACAGGAGGGTTACCCTGTTCTGTTACCTGTTCACAATACTGCGCTCACAGGTTGACACTGTGGGATCAGAGGGCCTGACCTGTTGAGTGGGTTTGTGACACCTAGTACTGGCCGAGGGTGCCAAGACAAGGGAAAAAAGGGAACTGTACCAGTTCGGGCTGTGTGTGCCAATCAATTCAGAACCTGAGGGTTCACTGTGTGTGTGCTCTGTACCTCAGTAATCTGCATTACCAGTGGGAGTAGCCCTGTGGGGTCCATCTTTGCTTTGTTATTCTCTGTGTATGTGAACAAAAGCCACACTCTAGAATCCCAGCCTGGTTTGGACAGTACAGCTATTGCTTCCAGTGTCTGGCTTTACTTGGGTGTCCCTGACTAGAAGTTCAAACCTAGCATAATGCTGAGAAAATGTTTTCTCCCGGGGACCCAGGCTGATGGCCATGCTAAATTTATTTATTTTATTTATTTAGTTTTTGTTGACCAGGTAAGTGCACTAGACAAATCCTGCCTATTTTCAGGCACGACCCGGGGAAGGGGGATACAGATGAATTCCAACTGACCATTGAACCAGATTAAGCTGTTAGTGGTATTTTTAGTGAATGAGGGAAATTTGGCCAGGACACCGGGGAAATTCCCCTACTCTTTTCGATAAGTGCCATGGGATTTTTAACATCCACCTGAACTACCACCAATCCAGGCAGATGGGACCTCGGTTTAACGTCTCATCCGAAAGACGGCACCTCAGAAGTGCAGCACCCCTCTCATGCTGCACTACAGTGTCAGTACTGGGATATTAACCCAAGTGCCAGATGTGGGAACTGAACCCACAGCCCTCTGATCTCCCGTCCTCAGAGGCGAGTGTGCTACCTACTGAGCCACTGACACTACTCCATCCCTCTTGGTGGTGCCATGTGTGAGAGGAGCAGCCCTGCTAGTTGGACAAGGGGGGCCTGTCGAGGGAGGTTACAAAATGGAGGCACCATTGAGGATTTGTTTTGGATTTGGGAGAAAACAAGAGATGTTTTCTCAGGTTGTGGCTAGTGGTTTGTCTGTCTGGCAGTTGGTATCCCAAAAAATTGGAAGCTTTGCGCATAAGGGATTTGCCAGAGAAGTGCCATCCATATGTGCCGCTGTGTGCCTGCTGTTCATGTGCTGCTGTGATTGTGCCAACATTTACCAAGGAGCTGTAAAGCCAGATTGTGTGTGCCCCTTGTCCTGCATCAAAAAGAACATTTGCCAGCTTTAATTTTCAAATCTGTGACAGGAAAAATAGTATTGAGAACTGTGGGAAACAAAGAGACATTTGTGCCCTGAAAGTTTAAAATGCTTGCTGTGTGAACTGGGGGAGTCACTAGAGGAATTGCCATGAGAAATAGTTAAAAATGGTGCTCCCGCTGTGGAGTTACAGTTTAAAAGAAAAACGTTGTTTTGCAGTTGAAATTTTGCCCCCCTCAGTGATCGCTATGGAGAAGAAGAGCACGAGAAGAGAGAGAGAGAGAGAGAGAGAGAGAGGCTCATTTGCATGGCGTCGAGTGATTGGTGAGACTGCAGTCAGTCCTGCTCCCAAGCCAGCTTCAGAGTGCTGCCCAGTGTTCGAGAGGGAGAGAGTGAGTGGTGTGCGAGCTGGTTAGCAAGGAGGAGCGTCACGGTGACTGTAAACATTCTAAAAGTTAAAACATCAGTTTTCTGTACTAAATCGGGCTCAACCCATATTCCGATAGACTGAGGAGAAAGCGTGGTGTTTATAGGGACAATAGGCAGGGTCGCCAGCCTGTTTCAAGCCAGAGGCCTCCAGGATCAGCTGTAGGCTGAGAATTTCCATCAAAAAAGCAACTACTGATTCAGTGAGTACCATTCAGCAAAATGGAGCTCAAACTGTGTGTGATTTTTCTAATGCCAGCTGGATCTGTGTGTAACCAGTGTTTTTACAAAGAAGGACTGCAAAATAAATCAAACCCAAGCAAGAATTCTGAACATTAGACTGTGAGCATGTATTATGGATTCAGCAACAGTGTAATTTTCTGAGTAAAAAGAGACTGTGAGTTGTATGAGAGGCTGCAACAAATAGGAAATCCTGTTCTAGAAATACTGTGGCTTTAGTGACTTTAAGCAAGGAAAAGTGATTGAAAGCTAATGTAAAGTCCTAGAAAATCATATATATGTGCTGAGGAAGCAAAACAGTGCGGTCTGTGCAGTTTGAGTAAAATGTATCAGTATGCAGTAAATCGGATGCACAGTGGCTTGAGTCAGATGCAGAATGCTGATGAGCCAGGAGTGCTGCCGCCGCTATTACAGGGTGGGGTAGTAATGTAAACACAGCAGCAGAGAGCCATTTTGTGAGATTGTCCCAAATAGAGTTAACTCAGTCATAACAGTGAACTTGTGAGTGTTTTTCTACAGTCATGGCTTCGGGACCATCCCGCTACCCAGATCATGCCTGGGCTATGATAGTTGAAGAGGTTACCAAGCTGCAAGAAACAAAGAAATGTTTCTATGGTGGAAGTTTGCTTCCTCACGTTGCAATTCCCAGATACCCTGTGAGAGTATACATAATGTGCCTCAAGGCTGGAAGGGACATTTTCATGATTCCTCACTGTTCAGGGTGCTTAGAGAAGCAAGGCCTAACTAGTGCATCCAAGATTTGTCTGGCTTCCACGTGGACAAATCTTCAAGATCCTGCAAGTAGCAGCACACAGCACCAGGTTGAACCTGTTAGGGAGGCCCAGCTGAGTGTGGCACAAAGGAAGAGGGTGTAGATATACTGGCAGAGCAGAGTCCTTGTGATGTCTCCGCGCCTGTGTCGCAGATGGACAGTATGGAGGGAGAATCAGTGGATCCATGGAGAGATGGTCCAAGTCCTAGACTCATTGGTGAAGATGAGGTTCGGGAAACCCTAGATTTAGAGGTGTCTACCTTTGCATCCAGTGATTAGTGGACAGTCTTGGGAGTGAGGATGACTGCTCACTCCTGGGCCCAGGTTCTAAGTGAGGAAGAGGAGGAGGAGGGAGCTATGTATCTTTACGAAGAAGGTGCTAGTCCACTGCCTCGGGCTCTTGCCTTGGAGGAACCAGAAGGCAAAGCTGGTGACTCCACAGCCCTGCCAGCAGAAGGAGGGGTCAGGGACCAGTTCTATGTAGCTTTGAATATGCGACAGTGGCAGAACCAGGACTGGCCACCCCCAAGCCAGGCCAGGGGTTGCAAACTGACCAATAGTAGTAAGGCAAGACTGGTTCGTAGAAAGGCATATGAAATATGTGGAATGTCCTTTCCTACCTTTCCTCAGAGAGTCTGGGAAAAGAAAGAAAAACAGGAGAGCCTGGCTAGTGAAAGAGGCAACTAAAGACCTGTATCCGGGTGCAAATTGTTTTGTCAGCGGCAACGTGATAAGAGATAAATTGCAGTTTTGGAAATTGGGCAGGACAGTGTTCATAGACACTGTATGTATTGTGGACAGAAAGGGAAACAAGACTTTCTATAATGTAAATTATGAGCTCCCAGATGGGGTAATAATTCTTGCACCTGACCCACTGTGGTACTACCCTCAATGTAACCAGCTTCCTGTGAATGTGCCCATGCCTACCAAGTGGAAAGCAGAGCAGTGGTAGCCAGTGCTGCCATCCAGCCATTGCCATACCCATGTTGATCCACCAGTCTGGTAGTCCAGGATCCAAAGGTGCATCCAGATTCATCAGCCTTGCAGTGTGCCTTCCAGTTCCATCGCCTGGCCTTTCAGATGACATCAGCCAGAGACGACATCACCCCAGCTGATTCCTGATTCATCGCCTGGGATTTCAGATGACTTCAGTCCAGCTGTTCCTTTTCCTGTTCCACGGTTCCATCTCTTAGATGATGTCAGCCAAAAAATAATGTAATCTCAGCAGTTTCCAGATGTCCATCCTATCATTTCTGGAAGATTTCCATCCAGCTGTATCCGAGAAATTCTGCCAGGGAGAGTCTTCGACTGGAGATCCAGGTGATGTTCCATTTTTCATTCTTCAAGGGACTGGTAAATCCAGATTTTTCTTACTTTATTGACATTGCAATACACATCCTACACCTGGCAGACTACAGACTGTTGAACTGTCCAAAAAGACTCTCCCCTTTGAGATTTACAGTACTTCAAGGAACTGTGCTTCACCGGGTTTTGGCCCAAGAGAGACTCTTTCATGGATCTTGCCTTCGGACACTGTTTGTCACTAGTTGGGACATTTAGGGGCATTCCATCCCCAATAGGTGTACTGTACTTAACTCATTCAGGCCTAGATATGCCTGTAGGTAGTGTCTGAAAGCATAGCCACTCAGGACAATAACGCCTGTAGACATACACAGCTGACTTTCACTCAGGCCTAGAAATGTCTGAGGAAGTCAGCAGTTTTTACCTAAATATTAAACAAACCGAATTGCTTAGAATTGATTGCATAGCACCATTAGAAAGGTAATTTTGTGCTGAACAATTTTACTGCTGATACTTTATGTCTATCATGTATACTTTAGGAGTTATTCACATTTGTTTAAGATATGGTATGCATGGCTGACATTTGTCTCTCAAGCCTCACCTAAGCACCTTGAATAAATCTGAAAAAAACGTAGTTGTTTGGTATTTCAGCTACTATAAAATAAAAACAAAATGGATTACACTTGATTGCATAGCACGCTCAGAAAGGTAATTTTGTGCTGGATAATTTTGCTGCTGATACTTTGCGTCTACCATGTATACTTTAGGAGTTATTTACATTTGTTTAAGGTATGGTGTGCATGGCTGACATTTATCTCTGACGCCTTACCTAAGCACCTTGAAAAAATCAGAAAAAAAATCAGCTAGTATAAAATAAAAATGAAATTGATTACAATAGATTGCATAGCACCAGTGGAAAGGTAATGTTGTGCTGAACAACATTGCTACTCGTGCTTTGTTTGTAGCACTTACGGTTCAAGAGGTATTTACATTTGTTTGTGGCATGCTGATTATGGTTTGATTTTGCTTAGAAAGTACCAGGATGCAGTGCTAAGAGTATACAGGGCACAAGTGGTGGAAGTCTCAAAGAACTCTTGTGGCGTAAATGAGTTAATGTTGATGTTTTCTACTGTTTTCTACTTTTTCTACAAAATACTTTCTAGGATTCTCCAGTGTTTTGATGCTAAGGGCTATGATCATATACTGTGTTTGCAGATTTGGGGTGTGTGTTTTTGACTTTTCTCTTTCAGGTGGATCCTGATGAAGACAGAAGAAAAGACAAGAAGATGATTGGAGGGACTTTTTGGAGTTCCTCATATGCTTTAAAGTGTTGTTTTTAAAGTACTATGTAGTTGTTAACATGTGGTAACTTTTCCTTCCACAGGTGTAGTTGTGGGGGAGTATGGGAGTGCAATGCTGGGGTATAGTGTTAGTTCCTTGGTTTGGTTTGCAGGTGTCCAGAGATGGGTAGGTTTGTTTTTGGTTAAATAGGTTTCCCTAGAGGACTAGGGGGATAGACAGGCTGTGGTTCTGATCTGCAGTAGAGGCCACAGTTCTGGTCTTTTAGGGCTATGCCTCTGGACAGTTCTTCCAGGACCACTGGTTACCATAGTAAGATCATAGTGTAGGGGCTGATGCATCAGGCAATGACCTCTGGGCCCTTAGTGTTGCCTGCCTGTGCCTGGCACATGGTAGGAGAGGGCTTGATCACCCCTCTCTGTAGGTAGCACATGGGGTAAGATGGTCTGGTGCCGAGTAGGCAGTGACTGGGGACAGTCATTTTCCTGGCCAAGGGTGGGTGTAACCCCCTTGTTCCCAGGGGTTACTAGAATCCCACTTAGAATCAGTCGCAGGCAGGGAAAGGCAGCTTGTGAGATGCCAGTTAAATGGATTTCACACTATCACACTCTGTTTTCAGTCTCAGCTGAGCTGGAGTGATGATGTCACCTTAGAATTTTCACAGCAGCATAAGCCACAATGGAATGCTAGCTGCAGGGAATAGCACCAGAATGTTAAGAGTGAGTAGTAGTCTGTGTGGAGAGCCTGGAGAGTGAGGAGTGCTACAGAAGCCAGCTCCTCAGACTTAGCTCTGACAGAGAGCTACCTCGGGAGATTGGGTTGTGTGTTCTGTCCCTAGAGAATATGAAGACCTGTTGAAGAACGTGGTAGAGGCCGTTCCTAGAAGGTTTTCCAGTTCTCCATCCCCGGAGTGATGGGGGGGGGACTCCAGGATTAATGGACAATCCCCTGGTCCAGCCTGGAGAGTGGTGAAGCTGCCTAGATTAGTTTGTTCTGTGAGTACCTGAGACTGTGTGTGGGGAAAAAGCCCTGGGGCACCTGCATTCCTATGGTGAGTTTTTCTCTGACAAAGGGACTCTGTTCACCAAGACTGTGTTTCTGTTAAAAGTGTCTGCCTACTGTGGGGTCTGAGGGAGACTATATAAGTACAGAACTTTTAAGACTGGGTTTCGAGTAAAAGTGTCTGCCTACTGTGGGGTCCGAGGGAGACTTGCCAAGTGCAGAACTTTTAGACTGTGTCTGATTTAAAAGCATCTGCTAAAGTGGGGGTCTAGAGTAAAGACATAGCCATATACAGCACTTTTAATTTCTTGACACCTCAGAGGTGTGAGAAGTAGAATGTTAAATGTGCAAGACATTTCGAGAGAGCACGTACAAGAGAGTGTTTCAGAGAAATGTGTTGCTAACCAGATGAATGGCCAAGTATAAATTTTGGAAGCAAAAGGTGGGAGACCCCCCCCCCCATCTGGTGTAATCATGTTTACCTCTCTGGGTTCAGTTTGGGCACCTTTGTTTTCTCTAAGTGCATTTGGCCAGTGCCTGAGGAAAACAGACATGGGACTTTGGAATTCCAGTGAGCCAGGGTGGCTCATGGTTGGTCGAGGGAGTCACCAAGAATTCCTCATGAAATATGGGAAAGGCCCTAGTACTGGCCAAGGGTGCCAAGTCAAGGGAAAGAAGGGAAGTGTACCAGTTTGGGCCACATTTTCCAAACCATTCAGAACCAGAGGGTTCACTGTGTGTGTGTGCTCTGTACCTCAGTAATCTGCATTACCAGTGGGAGTAGCCCTGTGGGAGGCCATCTTTTCTTTGTTATTCTCTGTGAATAAAAGCCACACTCTAGAATCCCAGCCTGGTTTGGACAGTACAGTTATTGCTTCCAGTGTCTGGATTTATTTGGGTGCCCGTGACCAGAAGTTCAAACCTAGCATAATGCTGAGAGACGTTTTCTCCCAGGGACCCAGATTGATGGCCATGTTAAATAGTTCTCCCAGGTGTGAGCCAGGTAGTTGCCACACTTGGTATGCCTGTCTGAGAATGGCAGACTACGAAGTAGAAGTATGGATTCAATAGAACTGTTCATAGTGGCTACCCCCATCCCTCTCGGTGGTGCCATGTGTGAGTAGAGCAGCCCTGCTAGCTGGACAAGGGGGGGGGGGCCTGTGGGGAGAGGTTACTGGTGTAAAAAAAGAGATCCTCTTTCAAAACTGATTCCAGTAACAAGAGCCTTGTTACAGGCTCTCAACTGGTGGAAAGAGGAAAGCAACCTGAGAGGAGGGGTTCTTTTCCAGCAGGAGACCCCACCAGTAGTTCTCACAACAGATGCATCACTCATGGGGTGGGGTGCCCATCTGTTGGAACACATATCCCAGGGCACATGGTCAAGTGCAGAATTCCTCCTGCACACAAACCTCCTGGAGCTCAGAGCAGTTCGGTTAGCACTAAAGGCCTTCACCCCTCTGTTACAGGGAAAGGTGGTACTGGTCAGAACAAACAATACCACCACTACATAAATGAACAGGGAGGGACATGGTCCACTCCCCTTTTTACAGAATCTATGAAAATATGAAGTCTTGCTTACTCCTTGGGAGTTTCTCTCCAAGCCATTCAACTGCCAGGCAAGGACAATACCTTGGCAGACACCTTGAGTCAGATCAGTCAAGCCCATCATGAATGGACCCTGAACATGCAAGTGGTGCAGGTAATTTTCAGGAGGTGGGGTACTCCAGAGGTGGACTTGTTCACATCCCACCAGAACCACTGCCTTCCAAAGTATTGTTGCAGACCTCCAGAGAGGGGAACAATTCCTCTGGATGCCTTGATTCTAGATTGGTCAGGAAAGTACCTCTATGCCTTCCCTCCTTTCCCTCTGGTATACAGAGTTTTTCTCAAGCTCAGGTCTCAATCAGCTTCCATGATCTTGATAGCACCAGATTGGCCCAAGCAGTCACGGTACTCCCTGCTGCTTTCCATGTCTGTAGCCAAACCAAACACCTTCCCAGGAGGCACAATCTGTTTACCTCCAGTCAGGGGAGGCTCCCATACCTGAACCTCAGATCTCTCAGGCTCAAGGCCTAGCTCTGGAGGACACAGAGTATGCAGGATTAAACCTTTCTGAAGGTGTCCTGGATATTATGAAAGGCCGCAGGAAGCCCTCCACTAAGGAAACTTATTCTGCAAAATGTAAAAGGTTTTCCTTCTGGTGTTCCACACAGGGTATTAAACCAACACAGGCTGGGGTTTCAGTCATGTAACATGTTGTTGGATTATCTTTCTTATTTACATTCCTTAGACCTTCAGGCCAGTACACTGAAAGTGCATTTGACTGCGGCTTCTGCTTACATTTCAGCTAGGCAAAAGTTCTCTTTGGCTTCAGACTCTATTTTCACAAGGTTCTTTAAGGGCCTTTTTCATTTGCATTCCCCCCTCACAGGGAACTGGTGCCTGCATGGGATCTTAATGTGTGTATAGCCAAGCACATGGGACCCCCTTTTGAGCCTGTGTCTTCAGATCATTTAAAATGTGTTACTTGGAAAACAGTTTTTTCCAGTGGCATTGACTTCTGCCAGAAGAATCAGCGAGCTTCAGGCTCTTTGTGTGGATAAGCACTACATTTCCTTCTACAATGACAAAGTGATCTGAGAACAAACAGAACATTTCTCCCCAAAGTGGTCTTGGATTTCCATCTGAAACAAACCATTACCATACCTGTGTTTTTTACCGAGCACTCCACCTCTGGTGAAAGGAGGCTCCAGAGTTTGGATGTTAAGAGAGCCCTTATTTATTACATGACAGCCACTAAGGACCATAGGCAGGACAGGAAACAACTGTTCCTGACTGATGGGGATGTGGGAAAGGGGAAACCCAGCATCTAAAAGGTCCTTCTGTTGCTGGATAGTTCAGTGCATTCAGTTTTGCTACTCTAAAGCTGGAAGGGAACCCCCAACAGAGTTGAGGTCCCATTCCACAAGGTGCACAGCTGCTACCTTAGCAGCTGCCAGAGATGTCCCAGTAATGGACATCTGTAAAGCAGCTACCTGAAAATCAGTACACACCTTTACAAAGCATTACAGCTTGGTCATTTTGTCCAGGAGTGATGCCAGGTTTGGCACAGCAATTCTGCAGAGTCTATTTCCAAAATAGATTCTGTGCCCACCTCCAAAGGTACTGCTTCATAGTCTACAGAAGTTATGAATACCTGAGTATTACTAGGGTTAGAAGAAAAAATTACTCACCATAGTAATCTTGTTTCTTCCTAGTGATACTCAGGTATTCATAACTACACACCTTGCCTCCCCTTCTAGAACCAGTAAGCCTCTCCATTCCTGGGACTATGTATCTGGCCTACTATGTGGATGCTACAATCAGGCACTATGTTTGTGATTAATGTTCTTCTGGTTCTTCTTCCCCTGCAGGTGATTCTGACATTCAGGGATGTTGCTGCTTTATTTTCCTCAATTTTGAGGTTTTTGGGAGGGTTTTAAGGGGGTTTACCTAATTGTTACTATTTTCCAATTACTTGGGTGGTAGATACCTATACATATATATTTGTTTTGTAGTTTTGAGACCTGTCTTTCCAGGCTTCAAGAAAATCTGAGGGTTTAAAACCAGGCAGTTGGTTAGAGGCAGTGTTTGAAAATTAGCTCTTGCAAAGATTCCATCATTTGCGTAGCATTCCATTCCCTCTGGGCAGCTCAGCCTTAAGGGAATACTGCAGAAGTTATGAATAGCTGAGTATCACTGGGAAGAAACAAGATTACTATGGTGAGTAATTTTTTCTTACAGTCCCCTAATCCTGGGCCCACTGAAACTTTCTCAAGCCCCATAAATAAAAGTGCAAGGTACTAGATCCCACATCTGAAGAAAGAATGGGATAAGGTGGAAGCAGTACAGTGAAGGGTAACCAAGAAGGTCCAGGTTTGGGGGGGGGGGGTTGTTACAAGAAGAGAGGCTGCAGGACTTGAACATGTACACCTTCAAGAGAATGGGGCAATGGGCGACATGATAGAAACTTACAAGTACCTGTACGAGATAAACAGAGTTGATTTCTACAGGTAGAACTTATTATCCTTGAGCTAAAATACAGGAGCAAGGATAAATTCACTCAAATTGGTAGGAGTGAGATTCATGAAAGATGTTCATATACAGTACACTTCTTCATGGAAAGAAGCAGGCAAACAACTATGCAGAATTTATACAACTGGTAAAAAACCCTTACAATGTAGGAACATGGCAGAAGCGAAGAACATTAGAACCATATATATGGACAGGGCTAGATATAATTTTCTTTGGATGGCTGTCCAAGGGACAGGTACAATATTCATTTTGACTGTCCTACAGAATTTGTGCCTGTCCTGTTAATTTTTGTTTAGTAAGTTTACATTTCTGTTTCCAGATATGAGCTAAGTAACTAGTGTACCCTCTGGCTGGTACAGTGCCCTGAAAAGGGCTTAATTACTAATCGTGCCCACTGTAAGGCACTCTAAAAAAGTCTACTAAATATTACCCACTGGCTGCTACATGGCTCTGAAAAGGACTCAACAAGTGTGCCCCCAGTTCATGACCCTGATTGGGACCAAAGGGCCTTAATTAACTCCCTTCTGTACTGCCTTGACAAAAGGATCAGCTTCATCTGCTTCTCTATATAACACTGACACTAAATGTCTCCCCCTAATAAGCAACCCAGACAAGGGTTTTTAGCCAGTCTACTCATCTTTTGTCTGGGAAGCTTTTCCTGCCACGACAGGGTATTTTAAGTGATTGCCTCAGCCCTTTATGTTCTTCTCCTAATCTCTAAATACCGAGTCTCCCCCTTTCTGCTGTGATGGTTAACTCTGCAAAGGGTTTGCAAATATGGTTTTCTAGCCCTTGCAAAGGCTTTTAATTACCCTAACCCTGGCTCCTATTAGTTAGTAAGGAGCCCTGAAAAGGGTTTTTAATTTGCTTCCCCCAAACTCTGCTGCCTGTAAATGAAAGCTAGTTCTGGGCTGGCACTGCAGGTCCAGCACACTGAGAAATTAGGTATGTTGTGCAGAAAGCAAAATGGCTGCATGATGACATGTAACACGTGCACAGTCTAGTCCTACTGTGACACTGTTTTCATTTCTGCTACTTATCAAAACTGCTGACCACACAGTAGAGCCTATCACTGAACTTTGAGTTGAATGGACATCTTTCAACATTTGGCAACAGGATGTCGGAATGTCCATAGCGCAGCCTTATAGGCAGCAACATCTCCTGGGTCCTAGTAGTACCCGCTAATGCTTTTTCTCAGAGAAATGAAACCAGCTGTCCTTGGAGAGAACTGGGTGTCTGGGACAGGCAGGCAGGTGGTTATTTAGACCTCTGTCTGTCTATGGATAAAATCAGACACAGAACTAACCATGCATATGAGTTGCACTGAAGCACAGATAGCTTTAGCATACAGCAGCAGTATTTCAGCAGCTTTATTGTGAACTTTGGTAATGAGCAATACAGGCAAATATCCCTTGGATGGAAGTTCCACAGAGCAGGGGCAGTTTTAACCAAGGATAATCACCTGCTGATCTCAGATAAGACATGACATGACATGACAAGTAGCTCCTGAGGGATCAGGAGATCCAGGATGTGTTGCAGAGTGGATTCCAGACCCAGGGTGTCACGATATCCACTGGAGGTGAGCAATCCTTGATCTGGTACTGCCAAGTGGGGAACATGTTAAGGACATCCAAATGGAAAAGCAGCCCTTGTCTAAGTGGAGAAGCCCTTGGGAAAGAGGCACTACCATAGAGTGCTGTACAGGTTGGACATGAGGAGAGAGAAGGTAAGCATAAAGACCATAGTCCTAGACTTCAAAAGGGCAGACTTCAAAAAGTAGGGGGTTTGCTCAGTGGTCACCTGGCTAACCTCAGTTTGGGGATGGGGGTGAACCAGAAGCAGTCCGTCATCAAAGCAGGGATAGCAGCAGCCACAGATGAGTGTGATAGGCTAAAAGGGAAAAACACCTAGCTAGTTTAGCAAGAGATAGCCCAGATAGTCGGGGACAAAAGGACTGCTTAGATGAAGTTCCAGAGGACCCAGGGGAAAGAGGACAAGGAGGAATACCAAAGTAAAGCCAAAAAAAACAGGAAAAGAGGTCCATCTGGCCAAAGCCTTAAGGGAATTGCATCTAGGGGAAGGGTTTAAAATAAATAGAAAAATATTTTAGGTGTATTTGTGAAATAAGTGATAAGAAAGATGGTGGTATATGAGGTGGGTGGGTGAAAGATAGTGGGGACAAGGCATGAATACTTCTGCTTTGTCTTTACAAAAGAGAGGGATGGCTGAGGGGGGTGGCTCACTACTGTAGGGGAGCAGGATGGGGAAGGGGGTGCACAGATGAAGAGATCAGTGATTATAGGGTGAAGAAAAGATTATTGTCCCTCAGGGTAGAGAAATCCTCAGACCCAGATGGTGTGCATCCCAGGGTGATGAAGGAACTAGCTGTGGGACTAGCAGACACCTGGCAGACCTGTTAAATAGTTTCTGGAATCAGGGGTTGTAACAGTGGCCTGAAGGATGGCGCATGTAGTACCACTTCATAAAAGTGGATCTAGGAGATGACCTTGGCAACTACATGGTAACAAAATCTTCTGTAAGTACATACGAAAAAAAGGGATGATCAAAGGGGGCATTGTTAGAATCACAAAAAAGGACAGACAATGCACAGAGCAAGACGGGGAGAAAGCAGAGGCACTCAATGAGTTCTTCTCAGTTTTCACACAGGAAGCAGATGGAAACAGGCCAGCAATAGGCATAATGAAGTGTCCAATTGAAGGAATAGACTTGGGTCCCTTCACAGAGGAAAGGGTCCTAGAGAAAATAGGCAAGTTAAAGGTAGATAAAGCTATGGGACCAGATGGGATACACCCAAGAATACTTAAAGAACTTGGGAGAGCGCTAGCAGGTCCCTTAGCAATGCTCTTCAACAAATTATTGAGGAGTGGGGAGGTGCCAGAGGATTGGAAGAAAGCAACAATAGTCCCACTGCACAAGAGTGGGAGCAAGGAACAGCAAGGAAACTGCCATCTGGTTAGTCTATCAGTCATGGGAAAACTGATGGAGTCCCTGCTGAAGGAAAGAATTTTAGCTTTTTTGGAGCAAACTGGTCAGCTCGACAAAAATCAACACAGATTCACAGCAAGAAGGTCCTGCAGGACAAACCTGGTTGATTTTTTCAGTTGGGTCACCAAAAACTGTGGATCAGGGTGGGACAGTGGATGTGATTTACTTGGACTTCAACAAAGCTTTTGACTCTGTTCTGCACACGAGACTACTCAAAAAACTGGAGAACATGGGAGTCAGGCCCGAGGTAACAAACTGGGTCAGAAACTGATTACATGGGAGAACTCAGAGAGTATTAGTCAGTGGTACTCTGTCAGAAGAGGGGAGGGTGACTAGTGGGGTCCTGCAGGGCTCAGTTCTGGGGCCGAACCTCTTCAACATATTCATCAGCAACATTACAGATCGACTGAAGGGAAAGGTGTGCCTGTTTGCAGATGACATCAAAATCGGCAGCAGGGTGGACACCCCAGAGGGACAGCATAACATGGAAACTGATCTCCAAAAACTGGAGGAATGGTACAGGACCTGGCAACTGAAATTCAATGCCAAAAAATGCAAGATCATGCACCTGAGAAAACGTAACCTAGGGAAACTGTACCCAGTGGGAGGAGAGCAGCTGATGGCTACTAGGCAGGAGCGAGACCTGGGGGTGATCATATCAGATGACCTCAAGGTAAGTAAACAATGTGAAAAGGCAGCACTAAAATATACTGGGATGCATAGGAAGGGGCATCACAAGCAGAAGGCATGAAGTAATCATGACCCTCTATCAGTCCCTGGTAAGGCCTCACCTGGAATACAGTGCTCCGTTCTGGAGGCCACGCCTCAGGAATGACATAAATAGGCTGGAGACAGTACAGAGAAGAGCGACAAGGATGGTGTAGGGTTTGTATCAGAAACCATACAAGGCAAGACTAGATGACCTCAAATTATACTCCCTAGAGCAACGCAGGAATTGGGACATGATCAAAACATTTAAATACCGTAAAGGCAACAACTGTGGGCACATGGAGAACTTTTTTTTAGTTAAAAGACTACAACAGGACTAGAGAGCATGACCTTGGACTTAAGGGAGGAAAGTTCAGGAGCAATATGAGGAAATTTTTCTTCAGAGAGCTCGTTTTGGAACCAAGGAATAGCCTGCCAGAGGGGGTGTTGGGAGCCAAGATGGTGAGGGAATTCAAGCAGGCATGGAACAGACAATGTAGGGTACTCAAGCAGGCAGCTAAGTTGGGAGGGGTTAGAAACCAAGGGCAGACTTGATGGATCATATAGTCCCCATCTGCCAACAACTTCTATGTTTCCATGTTACAGACCAAGGCAGCCTGACCTCAATCTTGGGTAAGCTCATGGAGGCAGTCCTTAAGGAAAGGGTAGTAGTCTTTCCAGTAGAAGATGGTCACCAGGATGAGCGAGAGCACAGATTCATGGCTGGGAGATTGTGCCAAACAAACCTGCTGGATTTCTGTGACTGAGTCACTAAAACAGCAGAAAAGGGCTAAGCAGTTGAGATCCATTACTTGAACTTCAGCAAAGCCTTTGACTCTCTGCCCAGTATGAGGTTGTTCAGAAAACTGGAGGATCTCAGAGTAGGGGAGAAACTCTCTGGATGGGTGGGTGGCAAACTGACTAAAAGACAGGACTATGCAGGGTTTTAAATAATTGATTAGCACTTTTTTTTCTTGGGACAATATTAACTGTACAGAAAGCATTTATATAGGTTTTCTCAAAGTGTTATGTTTGTTAAACACAGTGAGGCAAGTGCTATGCATTTTCACAATGTTTTAGAACTTTTATGAGCAAAACGCTAATCAATTGTTAGAGTTAAATAAAACTCTGCTATGTGTGTGGTGGTGCGGGAGCTGTTAGGTTCTAGGGGAGTTACCAGCAGGTTTTCACAGGGCTCGGTTTGGTCCAGTGTTGTTTAATGTTTTCATTAGTGACATTGCAGGCAGCATAAAAGGCAGGATTTGCCTGTTCATAGATGACACCAAGCTCTGTAGGAGGGTAGATTCAGCAGAAGGGATACAGGGCCTAAAGGAGATCTGGCCAAGCTCAAGAGATTGTCTGGAATATGGCAACTTGAGTTCAGTGTGAAGCTATGCAGGGTCATGCAGATTGCAGCCAAGAACCTGAGGATGGAGTACAGTTTGGAAGGGGGTCCTGGTAACCAGATCTGAGGAGAAAGACCTGTGGAGGATGATTGCTAGTGACCTAAAGCACTAGACCTGATTGTGCCAGTAACTCTGGCTTGGTATTCAGAAGTCCCCATGCAGGCTGGCCTACAGGTGCAGCGGTAGTGCTACCACCCACAACGTTAGTGAGCTGGTTTCAGGCACAAACCTGGGTCACTAGAAGGCTGGCCAGGCCGAGACCCCATATCCAGGCAGCAGTATCAAACTCACTAAGTCAGTCACAATGACATCTCACACGTGCGAGGGGGATATTGCAAGGCCTTTAGCTTCAGGCCCAACAGCACCATCCCCAAGCATCTTGGCATGGTGTACAAGTCCCCCATAAACTTCAGGATGGACGTTACTGCCAGATAAGCTCTAGCTTACACAGCACCCCAACATTCTTTTTCTCTTTAATCACCAGCACTCCCACCCTTATCCGACTCTCGACTCTTTCGATTTTCAAAATGGCACCCCCTGACCTTCTTCTTTCTTTAGTGGATGGTCCTTTCACAACTCCCTACACCCCGCCAGGCTGTAACTCGCTTCCAGCCTTCCAGGTCTTATCATGCTGAGAGATCGATGCCACTACCTGCTTCATAGTAAGGCAGGAGCAGGCAATCGCCCCTGCTCCAGCAGACCCTCCGACCAACCTTCTCTGTGTGGGCTCCCCAAAAAGCACCAAACTGCCCTTTAAATAGCTGGACAACAGCCTGCCCTAAATGACAGAAAGAACACCTACTGCCCAAATAAAGAAAAGAAGAACTGAGTAATCCAGACAATGGTGTGTTACACAATATTTACAGGCATATCAAATCAAACAAGATGTACAAAACTTAATGGAGCACAGCTGTTATAAAAAAACCTTATTACAATGGCTGGAATGCAAGTACTGCTCTAGGAACAATTCACAGTTATTTTGAAGGAGATAACACCACTAGCAAATGCTACATTTATTTATTTATTTACTTTTGATCTCAGATTAACCATTTGAGCTCAGAGCTCTTTACATAGGTTCTACTTTAGTACATTTTGAACAAGTAGGTGATTATACAGAGGATTGAGACAAACAAGGCAATAGAATTAGAATGAGAACATTTAGGTACATTTGGTCTTTAAACAAAGGAATGCAAAAAATACATCGAAAAATAAAACTTGAATAAGTAAACACAGTCCAATACATACGGGAACAGACTAAATAACTGTGCCTAACAGGGATCCTGTTAGTTGTCAGCAACACAAGGGGGTTGGCGCATTGAAGTGCTGGAGACATAGGGTGAAGGGTTGAGCCCCAAGTGCAGGGTGTCCAAGAGAGAGACAGAGACAGAGACAGAGAGAGAGAGAGAGAGAGAGACAGAGACAGAGAGACAGAGAGAGAGAGGGGGGGAGAGAGAGAGAGAGAGAGATCTGTTTGGCAGTAGGGAAGACAGTAGGAGATGCCTTTACTAGGTGCTAGAGATGGCAGACTGTCGTGGGGTTCAATTCAGGAAGACAGCAGGAATCATAAAATATCATGTAAAACCCCCCGAGGTGCTGTTTTATTGCCAGGTTTGTACAGATGGCATTTTCAGATGTAAACTTTTGTCAGGTTACTATAAGAAAAACAATAAAGAGTATGGGCTGGGAGTTTAGCTAGGAGACCTCTCACTAGAACACTGCAGTTGGACCTTACAATGCCCTCTAGAGACCAGGAACTGAACCCATCACATAGTATGGTCACCCTGCCAATACCCCCCTGGGTTTCTGCAAGTTCCTCTGCAGTCTGAGTATCTTCCCACTCAGGCCTCTGCAGCTTCTCACCACTCTGAGTCCTCTCCCTTTGGTAAATTCCAGGTGAGCAGCTTCTAGCATCCAGTTAGCCCAAACCTGACCTTTGGAGGTCCAGGGCTAATCCTAGGCCACAGTGATTCCTCCTTGCTTTTAGGCTTTACAGGATTTTCAAGCTGAGCGCCACCTTAAGCGTGCCTCACCTTCACCTTTGGGTAACCAGGATCTCAGTACTTCAACACTGCATGTCTCTCTCATGTTTGGCTGCTTCTCTGGCTCCACACTGCTTCTCCCTGAGGTTCCTCTCTGCTCCTCAGCCCAAAGTAAATCTAACGGTAGGTTACCTGAGCATCCCTTATATACAGCTCGGGGTGTCACATGATTTATCAGTCATGTTCTATTAATCAGTTAAAGGAATACCAGAATTATAATTCACACAACTGCATTATTTTTAAAGAAATATACAGGATACATATATAGGGGCAATTGTTACACAATGCTAAACCCCTTACAAAAGCATAAACAGAAGAACATACAAACAAGTATCCTTTTCAGAAAGTTCATCCATCTAAACTAATCACTTCCTGGCAGGACAAGACCTAAGTCTTCCCTATATGCAATTAAGGGCCAGCTCTTCCCCAAGGGAACACCTTTCTAAAATGGCTGCAGCTGCTGAGATAGCAGCAGCAGAAACACAGACCCAGGAGCTTCTGAACTCCCAGCTTCCAGGTACAAACTACCTTTAAAAAGCATAGATTCTTCTAGAGGTGAACTCAACCTTTGACTGTTATCCTGCATGTACTTTTATAGTTTATGCACATCTCTATTTTTAAAGCTATCAAATGCTTCCTTATATCGTGTTTTGTTTCACAGAAATATAGTCTCAACAGTTTCCTAAAATCAGCAGCAGCCTACAAACAGCAAACTATTTAACATGGGTATATATGCCTGGATTTACTGCTCAGCACTTTTTTACACTTATACTTGCGGGGGTGGGGGGCATCCTCCCATTAAAATAGACAAACTGCCATACTCAGAGTTTCAGAGTTTCTACAGCAAGGAGAGCGTTATTCATTTGTTAGGTGGCAGATTACAACCCTTCAGTAGTTTGTTTTAATCTTATTTAAAAGCAAAGCCCTCATGTAATGCTTCTTACTGTGATTTCTGTATACCAGCACGCCACATTCTTTTGTGGGGGGGGGGGGGATTGCAGAACACGAACTAGATTGAAGACTACCCTGATAGTGGCCAGCTAGCAAGGCTCAAAGATAAACAACAAAATATAAAGTACAATGGACTTGCATAGAGCAAGGAAAAGGTAACTACAACTTTATTTTACTTCCAGGGACTACTGCATGCTATACATATCCCTAATTTGACATCATGAGGTAGACTTTGTTAAAGCTGAGCTGCTTTAACCATCACTACAGTTTTCCAACCGGGGGTAGGGTCACCCACCCTATCACACAGACACATTGAGATTCCTGTATTAAACAGTTCTTTAGGTTCTTCTTGAAGGTCCACAGAGTGGACAGGCTAATAATGTTCTCATGGAGGGAGTTGAACCACAACGGTGCCCGATAGGCAAAAGGACCTTTGTCCTTGAGATGTCCGACATTTTGGAGTCAGGAGGGACTGCAGTTCCAAATTTCAGGTGGGCCTGGGATTAGTGCTGGGAACTAGGAGTTGTTGGACCCTGGTCAGAAGCTGACCAATGCAGATCTTTTTGCCAGGAGGCAGGATTGATATTTTAAGCTACCAGAGAGTGTTAGCCAGTGAGCCTTTGCATAAAGATTGCAGGTGTGGGTTAGTCAGTGTGCCCTAAGGTGAGCCTACAGGCATTGTTAAGGGCAGTTTTTATATGTCGGAGGGCAGTATCTGTGGCAGAGCCATATACTGGCAGTCCGTAGTCCACTAGGGGACCCACTGAACTGTGGACTGCTATGCTGAGGGCTTCAAGGGTCAGGCTCTGCCTATGGCGATAAACTAGCCCTAAGTGTTTGTTGATTGCTTTAGCTGTGATGTCTATGTGGAGGGCATAGAAGAGCGAGCTGTCAAGAGTAATTCCAAGATATCTGAAGTGATGAACACATTCAAGAGGAACACCACCCCATCACATATTGATAGCGGCTAGTTCTTGTGCTTGTTCTTAAGGCTGGTAAACAACATGTTTTGGGGGTTTTTTTGTAGTTCATTATCAATTTATGATTTTTGAACCACAACTCAATGCTAGTGAAATCATATTGTAGCTGTTGTTCAAGAGCAGTGGGGTCAGAGCCATTATAAAATATAACCGCATCATCCGCATAGAGGAGGATATGGCACTGACTGGCTGGGGGGAGGCAATTCAGAAATAGGCTAAAGAAGAGGAGGCCCTGTATTGACTCCTGTGGAATGTCTGAGCACACAGGCTTGGTGTCAGAGAAAAAGGTATCTATCCTGACTTGCGGTGTTCGGCAGTGTAGGTAGCTGCGGAACCATGCAGCTGCCTCAGGGGCAAGGCCTATGTCAGTGAGTTGGTTAACTAGGATGGCATGGTTGACTGTGTCAAAGGCCTTTGTTAGGTCAACATAGACAGCCCTGACTAGCTGGCCAAGATCGAGGGATTTGTGGATGAAGCCTTTGAATTCCAGAAGGGCTATAGTGGTGCTATGCACAGCCCTAAAGCCATGTTCCTCTGTGCATAGGAACATGTGCTTGTCCAGATAATCAACAAGTTGGTCGGCAACGATTCATTCAAGGGCCTTCGAGAGTCATTGTAGTAAAAAGATAGGTCTATATTTCCTGGGGAGGGCATGATCCCCACTCTTTTACACAGGGGTGACCACTGCAGACTTCCATTTTTGGGGGAATACTGCGAGATGGAGTGAGAGATTAAGGATATGGGTGAGAGGGGACAGGATTTCTTCAAGTGAGAGCGAGATCAGTTTCAGGTCGAGGTTATCCCCACTGAATCTCCCCTTCCCAAGTACTTTGCTCATATATTTCCTGGTTTCTCCGAAGGTAATAGTCTTGAGGTAAAAGGGGGGATACGATGGGGATTGTGTGGGTGCAACAGAGATGGTGGGGGAGAAGAAGTCGGCAGGGAGAACATGCTGCAAGTCAGTGAAGGCATTGTTAAAGGTGTTGGTGATAGATTTAGAGTCAAGGATGGGGTAGCCATCAACGCAGAGCATGGTAGGGGCCATTATGGGTTCTCACCCGGTGACCTCATTTAGGTTAGCGCAGAATTTGCACCTGTCATTCCAGTTCTTGGTTAGGGGATCTTTATAGCATACATTTTTGGCTAATCAGATGGTCCTGGTACAGTTATTCCTCACACGTTTGTTGTTCAGGATATCAGACTGCTTGCCAGGGGCCCTAGCTATATGCCTAAGTTGTTCTCTGTTTTTTTATTAGCTCAAGGGTATTAGGGCTCATCCAGGGGTTAAAGTAGCCTTTGATCTTCTGTGTTTTTATGGGAGCATGAGTGTCACAAATTGCATTGAAGAGGAGGATGAAATAGTCGAGCGTGTTGTCAACGTCAGAAGCCTCAAAAACAGAGGACCAGTCAGCATCGAGGAGATCCATTTTGAAGCGGTCAGCGTGACCAGGTTTGAGAACCTTGCTGGTGATTGTTCTAGGAGGCAGTTTGGAGAAATTATTAGCCCAACTGAACATGACAGGGGAGTGGTCACTGATGTTGTCCGGGAGGATGGAGGCATTAGAGGCATGCTCAGGTCGGTTGGTGAGCACCCAGTCAATCAAAGTACTAGTGCATGTCCTGTAGTTAGTCCTAGTGGGTGTTTCAATGAGCTGGGTAAAGTGGATTGCCTGAATTGCATCCTTGAATTGGTTAGCTTCAGGGGCAAGCCAATTAATATTGAAATCACTCAAGAGTGTAACCTCAGAGTTTAGGGTTAGGCTTTCAAGACAGTCTGTGACAGCATATACACCTTGGGCTGAGTTCTTTGGGGGGATGTAGACAGATAGAATTGTGACAGTTTTGTTGTGGGCCCCAAGAAGAACCTTAATGGCAAGGGCCTGGGCGAATGACCCTAGGCTGTTTAAATTCAGGACTATGCCCTGAAGGCTGTCCTTAAGGTAGATTGCACAGCTGCCACCTCTTTTAAATTTACGATCTTGCCTGAAGATCGAATAGCCCAGTAGACTGATGGTTCCATTGGGGATCTTGGGAGTGACTCATGTCTGTACCACAGACATTACATCTGGATTATGTAGGGCTACCCAGGCTTGAAGGTTGTCAAACTTTGCTGTCAGGCTGCGGATGTTTAGTGCCACAAAGGTTAAGGTGCCTGGTTTTGGAGCACTCAACCCCTGAAATAGAGGGGGGGGCTGGGATTAGGGTGGATGTTACCTGAGAGCAGTAGCAACAGGAGTACGAATCTGACCAGGCAACTTTTAAAATGTTTAAGGCTAGCTTTGTGCTGCCTTTGTGGATTCATTTGAGCTGCATGTTTATCAGAGAGAACAGCCAGTTTAGGCAGGACAGTGGGAGGGGGAAGCCTTGGTCAAGCTGGATGCATTCTGGGCCAGGTACGCCAGGGTGTGTTGTTAGGCATGCATTTGGCATGTGGGCCACAGCTATGCACAGATGTTATAGTACTGTAGATGTTGCCATAGGGGTGCTCTGTGATAAGAGGGTCAGCTGATTTAGGGTCATTCAGTGGCTGCAAACAGAGAGTGGGCAGGAGTATAAGAATTAGCATTAGTCTGGTTGCCATGTCCAAGATTGGAAAAGGGTGGTGGCACAGCAAGCAGGGTCTTGGGAGAGGGGAAGTAAAAGAAATTAAGATGTGATGGAGCTAGTGGAGTGTCCTGGCCTTATAGGCAGATGTATACCGTTACAGTTTGGTGGTGACCTAAAAAGGAAGATGTCTTTAAGGCAAGGGCAGGCCAAGTGTTAGGCCTAATAGTTGCACTCTGTATCTTTAAGTGGAGTTGCAATATTACTGAGAAGGAAAGAAGAAGGTTGCATATTGGTGGTGCCAAGGGGGGAGGGAGAGTATTTAATAAAGGTGGGGTGAGCGTAAAAGTTCAAGTAAGGAGGAGACAGTAGAAGAGAAAGTGAAGCAGAAATGTGATTATTTGCAGGGCAAAGCTTACAACTGTGACCCAAATGAAATCTAGACTAAACAGAAAAAACTATCACGTCAGAAGGGGGGGGGGGACAGGGTGGAGGGGGTGGGTTGGGAGAGAATGTATCTCTTCAATGTATACGGTAATCATATTCCGTTACATTACATGATTCTTGTGATTCATTCTCTGTATTGTAAACTTTAATAAAAACTGAATGAAAAAAAAAAAGAAAAAACGATCACTTTAAATGCTACAATTACTGGTATACAGATGGTCAGCAGTCATATCTCCAGAAAGACCATTTTATAGACAACCACAGTGTTATAGGTCAATGAGTAGTAAATATGGGCTAATCGTGATATCCTGTGGTTTCCCACTAATACTAATTATTTTGTAAGCCTGACATGATGTTGCCTCCCACAAGCACCCTCTAGCCAAAAAGACTCCCAATACATACATTTTCAGTTACCTTATTATTTTAACCTATTCAGTGACAGCACCAATTTCTATAGCATTGCTCAGAGGCCTTCATGTCTACAGAAACACCAGTGCCTGACCATTGACTGTTAACTGACATCTTTCAAGATGCAGTCACAGCATTAAACTATTTAGCAAATGAGCAGTAGTAGTGCTGATTCACTCACCCAGAACTGTGCAGCCATCTTCCTGGCTATGACCAGCACTATTTCTCACAATCTATGGCTCCTTTTCCTAGCTTGCAGAACTTCAGCCCCTATCATGAATTCCAAAGGGGGCCCAGAGTGCACTGTTTTCAAAACTCTTTGGATAGTCGTATGTTTACCTACTCAGAATGAGGCCGCTTTATCACGTCATGACCATGTGCAAAAAATCTCCATTCATATTTTTGCATTTAGGGCATAGTGGCTATCTTGAGGCAGAATATTTATGTAATTTCTGTGGTGTCAAATAAGTTTGATATAAAAATTTTTGTTTCATCCTCCAAAGTTTGTTTGACACCAAATTGCTATGTACAGGTTTGATTGCCGCCTGACAAATCTCATCATCAGTACCAATTGCCAGACCTTGTTCCCACAAATATTTGGTTTTAACAGTTGGTGCTGGGATCACTTTTAAAAATAATTTGTAGAGGATAGATATTATGGGAGTATTTGGTTGGGGCTTATATATAGCTTCTTCTATCAGAGATAATGGCATGGTGCCCTTAGTCACATATCCCCTTACCCTTAACTAAGCAAGAAAATCTCTAGGGTGGATTGCATACTGTTGTCTGAGCTCCATGAAGGATTTCAGTGCCCCTGATAGAACAGATCACCCGAAGTTTCCAATCCTACCCTACACCACCAAAGGAGGGCTTGGTGTAGGAAAACATTATAGCCCTTTCTATCTGTGAAGCTCTTATAAAGAGCCATATTGGATGAAAGACACTTTTTATGACCTAATCTAGCAACAGTTTGAGTAAATGGATTGGTATATCTCTGGGAAGGAGCATGGCACAGTAAAGGTGGCAAAACTCCCTGCCGCAACCCCCAACACTTTCCTCCTCAATCTTTCTCCATGCTGGTACTGGGGTGTCTCTCAGCTTTTCCAAGAGGGCTAACTGTGTAGCCCAGTAGTAATACCTGAAATTTGGGAGAGCCAAGCCTGCACTGCTCAGCAGCAACTGTAGTATAGCTCATTTTATCCTTGCTGGTTTCCCACACCATAAGAATGTATTAACTATACTGTTTAGTTGTCTAAAAAACAGACTCGTAGACTCTTATTGGGAGATTTTGGAACAGGTACAAACTTTTGAGTGACAGATTCATTTTGGTCATGTTAATCCTTCCTATCAGGCACAATGTCATAGTTTTCTTTATATAAATGTGTTGTCTTACCAGTTATCTTGATACCCAAGTGTTTTAAAGTTTGTACCTTTGTGATGGGGAATCTGAAAGATAACTAGAATTCCCCTCCTCCAGAACCAGAGTCTCTGCGTTGGAACAATTAATCTTGTGTCCCACTAGTAAAAAATACTCCTGCAATATGCCAAACAAAACTGGAATGCTTTGCTGAGGATCATGAAGATACACCAGTAAATCATCCACAAATAGTGCAAGCTTACAATGTCGGTCACCTGCTGCCAGCCCCTGAATTCTCTCTCTTGCTGTCGAATAATAGCTGCCCGTGGTTCCAAGACATTGCATTCAAGAGGGGGGATAGTGGACAGCTCTGCCTGGTACCCCTAGATAGATGAAATGGTTTTGTTAGCACCCTGTTCACCAATATTTGCATGGAAGGATAGTTATAAAGTGTTCCAATCCCCTTTTTCATTTCCTTTCCCACACGAAACCTTCTCAATGTCTTAAACACATACCTCAAGTCAATTCAATTCACTTTATTTACCGGATAAGCACACTGGGCCAAGGCCCGTTTTCAGGAACAACACGGAACTTCTTACAAGATAGAAGCTAAGATGATATGCACAAAAGTACAATATACATTGAACAAATGTAAATACACATATTTAAAAACAATTACATGAAGCAAGAGATTTCAGGCGACTAAATAGAACTTTCTTAAATGTTACACTAGTAAGGACATTTACAAATTTAGTGGGTAAAGAATTCCAAAAATGTAAGAACTGTACAGAAAAAGCCCTGTCTCACATGCAAGTAGCGAACTTTGGCACTGATGGGTGTAATACAGTAGAAGAACGAAGCAATCTAGGTCCATCTTTGATTTCGAGTAAGGACGACAATGGAGATTTGTAACCAAGAACAAGAGCACTATTGATCATACAACCTAGGTTGTAACAATAAGTCAACCTGGGAGGTAACTAACCGTGGGCATCATATAAAGCACAGTGGTGTGTTTTAAATGGCTTGGCAACCAAGACAAATCTACATATTGAATTAAATGTTTTATTAACTAGGTCCAAATCCTTTTCTGCTAATTTAGTAAACAGAAAAGAACTGTAATACAGTGTGGATAATAACAGGCTTTTAGATATAGCTTCTCTAGCTTATTTGGTTAGGCAATCTTTAAATTGATACAAAGCACCTAGTTTCTGGTTCACAGTCTTTACTGTCTTTTTGATATGAGACTAAAATGTAAGATTGAGGTCAAGTAACACCCCAAGATATTTAGTCTCTGAAACTTGTTGTATTAAAGATCCAGCTAAGTCATAAACTAACAAAGGTTTAGCATTGTGCAGTTTAGGTGTAGAGCCGAATAAGATCCTTTGTGGATTTTTTTTGGTGTTTATAATTAAATTATGTTGGAAAAGCCATGTATTTAATGTAGTAAAATATTGATTTAATGAAAGATTAATTTCATCTAATTTTACCGAACTAGTGAATAAAATGATATCATCTGCATAAAGCAGTACTCTGGAGGTACAGTATTAGGAACTTTAGAAATTGGATCGACAAATAGGGAGAACAACAGGGGGCCCAAAGTGAATCCCTGTAGATGAGCTCCCTGTTGAAGCATGCATGTCAATAAATGAATTGTCCTAAATTTTCTTTTACAGGATGATTAGTTAGGTAACTGTGAAACCATTCACTAGGTCTGTCAGTCAAGCCAGAGTCTCTCAGTCTCTGGAGCAGCATGGATCATTAACCAAGTATAAAGCTTTAGATAGATCAATAAATACTGCACCTGTTAAGATCCCTATACACAGTACATTGATCTTAAGATATGGTCAGTGAAATGTGTCAGTGCAGTACCAGTACTATAAGACTTTTGAAAGCCATGATGCTCTGGAGAGCGAAGTCCTCCAGTCTCCAAGAATTTGACCAACTGTCCGTTAATACTTTTTTCCAATATTTTACTTAAAGTGGAAAGAATAGATATAGGACAATAATTATCTAAATCATGATGTGAACTAGATCTGGGTATGGGCTTAATAATAGTCTGTTTCCAAACTTCTGGAAACTCCCCAGTAATCAAAGATAGAGTTTGTATTTGTATTAATGGCTGATATATAAAATTAGATATTAGTTTTAGGAACGGAAGTTCGAGATCATCAAACCCCACACTTTTGTTTATAGGCATCTGTGTTAATAATTTGTATACTTGCTGTGATCTAATGATACAAAAATAAAAAGGATGAGTAGAATCTAAGGAGGGGCCTGACACTGAACTATTTTATTCATTGATTTTTATTTATTTAGTTTTTGTTGACCGGGTAGGTGCACTAGACAAATTCTGCATATTTTTAAGCACGACCAGGGGAGGGAATACAGATGAATGCCAACTGACTTTGAACCAGATTAAGCTGTTTGCAGTATTTTAGTGACTGTGGGGGAAATTTGGCCAGGGCACCAGCGATATTTCCCCTACTCTTTTTGAGAAGTGCCATGGGATCTTTAACATCAACCTGAACTACCACCAGAACAGGCAGATGAGACCTCAGTTTAACGTCTCATCCAAAAGATGGCACCTTAGGAGTGCAGCACCCCCCCATACTGTGCTGCAGTGTCAGTATTGGGATATCAACCCAAGTGCCTGATGTACAAGGTGGATCAAGATTAGCTAAATAATTAGAAAGGTCCATACATTTAGTTAAAAAGAGATCACAGATCTCTTTAGAATCTGTTACTGTAACCCAATTTAAGGTGATGGTCCCAACACCTATGTTTTTTCCTGGACCTGTCAGTTTTTTGATAGATGTCCAATTTCTTTTGGAATCACCTAGAGAATCTATCTGTAATCTTTGAAAAAAGTCAGATTTATTTTTTACATACATGAAGTTTACATTTATTTCTGAGCATGCGACAGTTGTTTAAAGCCTCAATATTATGAGTATTTGTATAACTTTTCCAATGCCTTTCCCTGTCTCGCATTAATTTAAACAGCTAAGGTATAATCCATATGTTATTTATACCATTTACCCTTTTTTTTAACTATACTTTTTGGCCAGTCCTGCGTTGAACTGCAGCCCTGGTCACATCTCCCGCCACCTCCTGCACCCACATGAGCTGCACTCCCCCATGCCCCCTGGCTTCCCCCCAGGGTGGGGTCATGCCACTTACCTGTGTCGTGAAAGTCAGTTCGTGTTGGGGAGCCAGCCTGGGAGCACATCAAAGGCAGTGAGGAGGGCATCATGGAGGCACTTGACTGGGATTTTTTCTGTACTCCCTCAGGAACTGGGTGCGTGCAATGACGTCAGCCGAGGGGGCCCGTGCATGCTCCCATACACGCTCCCCTCGAGACGTCTGCACCCGACCCCCTCCCTGTGCATGCCCATATACCTTGCACCCCAGCCTCCACTAGAAGGCACTCAGGTATCGGTGCCATGATACCCCTTCCCCAGGGAAGGAGAGCAGTCCTCCAGATGCCTCATCCTACCCTGTCCCTGCTGACCCCCGGTGGCCCGTGTCCATTAGTGAACACGGGCCGCTGGCATGGCACAAGATGTGGCATCCAGCACCTCAACCCTCAGCACCACTGGGCTGGCACTACTCTTTTTTTTAAATAGGGAAAAATTTGTTTTTCTTGTATTTCTAACAGTGTTTTTAAACAGAAATCCACTGCTGCCTTGGGATCAGGGACGACATCCAGGAATGACCAATCCAACAAATTTAAATCAACATACAAGGCATTATAGTCATAGTTATTATATTCCTATAAGTGATGATTTTAGGTGGACACTTTAGTTTGGCATGTTTCCAAACACAATATATGGGTATATGATCACTGATACTATCAGAAAATATTCCACGCTCTATTACTTTCTCAACTGTCCTTGTCAAAATCCAGTCAATCACTGAATGTTGGTTACTACGGAAGTTCATCTGAGTGAAATCAGACACCAACTAAAAGAGCCCTGCATTTGAAATCATCAATTCAAGCTCAGAGTTTGCATCCCTAAGCCAATTTAAATTAAAATCCCCCATTACCTGGACATGTTTATTTGTAATGAATTTCAGAAAATAAAGAATCCAGGTAAACCTTTCTTTACCAGCTTTAGAGAGGTTATACACTGTACATAGTCCCAGCTTAGCACAGGTGGCTAACTGTAAATTTAAATGTAACCATTCACAACAAGTGGAAGGCTGGGTAGAAATATCATTAACCACTACAGTACTTCAATATTCTCCTTAATAAAAAACATTAACCCCCACCTTCTTCTTGCCAACCCTATCCTTTCTAAATACATTATAAGCCTTTATTGAGCATAATCCATGATTGATTGTAGGTTTTAACCAAGTCTCAGTTATGTTGAGCACATCTGGCTTGTGGAGTCCAATCCAGACCTCAGTTTCAACTTTTTTTTCCCTACACAAATCCTAGAATTAATGTGAGCAAATCTCAGCCCAGCTGAGCTCCAGCTATGAGCTTCTTTATGTATAAAGTCAGTAGGCCCAGGATTGGGCTCCACATCCCCAAATATAAATAATAAAAATCGAGCAATCAGGAAGAAGTTTTCCTGAGCTAAAAGGCCCTCTGTGGGAATTTTAGTCCTCTTTGTGTAGAATGCACTTGCAAAATCCACTGCAGCCTGTTTAGATAAGCAGCCTAATATAACTAAGCTATTTTCAATAGTATAACTAGACTTAGCCAAGAGCTTAGAAAAACTGAATAACTCAGTATGACCATTATGTTTGCTTATCATTACAGGAATGTGAAATGCTCCAACATCCATAAGGACTAATCCCACAAATATGAACAATAAACTGACCTGCACTTTCACCATGATAATGTTAACAACTGATAAAATATTAAAAATGAAAAGTTCTCTAGCTAAATAAAAGCCTAAGTTCAGGAACATAGACTGTGTACCCACGTGAAATATATTCAATGTACTGGAAAAAGTAAAACATACCCAGCTAAATGTAAATCATTGTGTTTAAAAACACTTTAAAATAGTTATTTGTGTGGTGCACAGGCGTAAAACAAATCCTGCTAACTAGATAAAAGCAAAGGCTGGCCTGGTGGTGCTGAGGGTTGAGGCGCTGGATGCCACACCTTGCACCACGGTGGTGACCTGGGTTTGGACATGAGCTGGGGCCACCAGGAGTCAGCAGGGGAGGAATAGGATTGCGCATCTGGAGGACTGCTCTCCTATCCTGGGGAGGGACCCAGGGAGCCACCACTCTGTAGCAGCCCCTGGTGATGACTAGGGGCACTACTAGAGCAGTGCTGTAAGGGAGGCGGAGTGTGGCAGACATCAGCATGATATGCCCAGATGTCATTGCACACCAGCACTCTGCAGCAGATGGAAAATGGAAAAAAGTGGCTCCAGCCAGGCAGCATGACCCCCCACAGCCCTACCTGAATGGTGCCTCCTCATTTGGATCCTGCTCAGGTGAGTTGAGCTAGGAAGGGGAGCTCCTCACCACCCCACTATGGGGGGTAATCTGTGGGGGAAATGAGGTCAGCCTGATGTCAGATGTCTGGGCTGGGGGGGGTCGGTCGGGATGTCCAAGCCAACCAGAGTCAGGGGAGAGAAAAATATGTATCAAAAAAAAAAAAATGTAGTTCAAACAAAGCTGAAAAAGATATTAAGCAATGTCTAGCTTACCAATGCACCAGGCATAAATAAGAAAGCTTAAAACATGCCAGGCTGTAATAAAGGAGAGTAAACCGTGCCACAGTTAAATGTTAGTTATTGTGTTCAAAAGGGGATATATATAATTGTTTGCATGGTGCAAAGGAACAGAGATAAACCATGCTAAGTAGCAATGTAATAAACATCAAGCAATGCTAGCAAAGATATAAAAAACAATATTGACTTACCAATGACCAAGCAAAACACAGAAAATAAGCACTGGTTTCTGACTCCACCCTATCAAACGCTTTTTCAGCATCTAGGGCTAGGATTCCTGGGCTACCCTTGGTTCTCCTTCCAGACCATCTCCAAACAAGATTGAGTCTGCTCCCTAACATTTAATTTTCCTTGTGTGCCTTTAATAAATCATGTTTGGTACTATAGGGTATAGGTACTATAGTACATTTTCTAATCTGTGGACAAGTAATCTACCAGAACTATTACTTTATAATCAGCTGTTAGGAGTGAGATAGATCTATAAGAGGAACAACACTTTGGGTCTTTACCATGTTTCAGTAGGACTGTGATGGTGGCAGCTCTTATAGAGGGTGGTAATTCTTCCTTATTTATGGATTCAGTTATCATGTTGTATAATGGGGGTTGTAAGTTTTGAAGAAATTGTTTAAATAAATCGATTAGGAGCCCATCTAGCTCTGGAGCCTTGCCCCTCTTCAGATGCCTAACCATTCTTTCAATATCCTCCCATTTTACTGATTTATCCATTGGGGTTCTACCAAGATCCTATATTACTAGTAGATTAGCTTTGAAAAACAGTATCCAGCAATGATTGAGATGGTGTGACCTTCAAAGCATACAATGATTTATAATATGCTTTGAAGCACTCAGTTACTGCTCACAGTACCGCCCTTTAAGGGGTACTAACCCCAATGACCTAATGGCGGTACTGGATCTATCAAGCTTGTCGGGTGAATGCATGAATCCAGATGATCTTGTACTAGCCTATAATAAGGCTGTGGGAGATGCTGTGGACAAAATTGCACCTGTTCGTGTTCGGCCTCTCACCATCCATCCAAGGAGCCCATGGTTTGATGGCTCCTTGAAGGAATTAAGGCGAGTAGGCCGAAGGCTGGAGAGAGCCTGGCGAAAATCAGGCCTTGATGCTGACAGGCTTAGATTGATGGCTCATTATGATAGCTATCAATCAGAAATCACTCGTAAGAAGGCAGAATTCCTGTCCAGAGAGATTTCTGCTGCACAAAATCGACCGTCTCAGCTTTTCCAGACTGTGGACAGACTGTGCAAGCCAGTCTGTCTTCAGCCTAGAGAAGCTTTTTCTCAGCTAAGATGCGAGGAGTTCACTCGCTTTTTTGCAGATAAGGTTGCCAACATCAGGTCCGGCATCGGTCCGACCTCTCCTATGGGGATTGTGGTGGTCGATTGGTGGTGTCTTGTCCTCAGTCTGTCTGGTTAGATTTTCACCGCCCGGAATTTGTGGACATTGTGAAAATCATCCAAACAACGCGACCAACTAGTTGTAGTTTGGATCCGGGTCCTATACCGCTGCTAGTAAGTTGTGTAGAAGCTATCTACCCAATCCTTGCAGACATTGTCTGGAAGTCCTTGGAGAGGGTTTTTTTCCTGACCCCCTTAAGGAGGCAGTAGTTCGACCACTCCTTAAAAAATCCTCCCTGGACCCAGACTGTCTAGCTAACTACCGGCCTATCTCTAACCTGCCATTTGTTGGTAAGATTATTGAAAAGGCAGTTGCGTTGCAATTGGATGATCATCTTACATCTCATAATGTCTATGATACTCTCCAGTCTGGTTTCAGGAAAAGGCATAGTACAGAGACTGCCCTTGTTTGGGTATTGAGCAACCTCCTAATGGCCAGAGATCGAAAGGCATGTACCATTCTGGTCCTTCTCGATTTATCTGCTGCATTTGACACTGTAGACCATGAAGTGCTACTGGAGCGACTGTGGGTCTTTTGTGGGCTATCTGGTACAGTCCTCAATTGGTTTCAGTCTTACCTCACTGGCAGGTTTCAGAGAGTTGTCACCGGAATGTATTCCTCTGATGCTTACTCCCTGCCTTGTGGGGTACCACAGGGCTCCATCTTAGCTCCCATGTTGTTTGCAGTGTATATGCTGCCATTGGGAGAAATCATCAGGCGATACAGTCTAAGTTTTCACTGCTATGCAGATGATACTCAGCTGTATTTGTCCTTTCTCCCTGATCAGGGTGATGCACTCTCTGCACTTAATAATTGCCTTGATGAGATCAGACTTTGGATGAGTTTGAGTTGGTTGAGACTCAATTCGGATAAGACTGAGGTATTGGTTGTGGATCCAGGTCGTCCGGGGGTGGGTTTGGGAGCTGGACAGCCATCAGGTTTATCACTTGGTGGTGTACCGCTCTCTACCTCTGGACAGGTGTGAAATCTGAGCATTATTTTTGATGATGTTCTGACCCTGAAATCTCAGGTATCAGCTGTTGTCAAATCCTCCTTTTATCACCTGAGGAATATCGCCCGGGTGAAATATCTGATTCCCCAGGAGGACCTTCCAACTTTGGTCCACGTCTTTGTCACTACCTGCTTGGACTACTGCAATTCCCTCTACCTAGGGCTACCAGGGGTTGATATCCGCCACCTTCAGCTGGAGCAGAATGCTGCAGCCAGGCTTTTGACTGGGACTCTTAGAACCAGTCATATTTCTCCTATGCTCCGCGAACTGCACTGGCTGCCTGTTCGGTGGCGGATCACCTTTAAGGTTGGTTTACTAACCTTTAAAGCTCTACATGACCAGGGACCCGGTTACCTGAAAGATCTTCTGATTCCCTATCGCCCCCTCCGTCCTCTCCGTTCTGCCAGCGAGGGATTGCTGGAGATTCCCAGGGTTCGATTGAAGTTATCGGGATCTCGTGCCTTTGCTTTTTCGGCACCAACCCTGTGGAATTCTCTACCTCGTTGGTTGAGAGAATGTCCAACCGTTGATAATTTCAAAATTGCTTTAAAGACATATCTTTTTACTTTGGCTTATTCTTCTTAGTTATGGCTGTTTTTCAAATGTCTGGATTTATTAATTTTAATTATCTTTGTACAGCGCCTTGGTTCTGAAAGGCGCTTTATAAATAAATTTGAATTTAATTGAATTGAACTTATTTCCTGTTCTCCACACTGTACTGTATGTTGTTTCTACTATCTTTTATCTGCACTAAGTCCTTAATACCTTCTCTATTTCTTAGTCGCCATGCAAGCCACTTCCCATCTGAGTCCCCATCAAAATAGATTTCAGTTTGGCTATGTAGCAAGTCCCTTTCTATTCTGACATTATGTGCAGTGCTGCGTTCCCATTTTAGTTCCTGTAGAGAGCTGTAATTCTCACTGGATGGGTTACTCTCATGAGCTCCTTCAGTGCTTCCTCTCTTTTTTCCTAAATATTGATTATCAACCCAGTTCTTATGAGCTGTAAAGACAAATATCTTTCCTCTGGAGACTGCTTTCAGTGCCTCCCATCTTGCTATAGCTGATGTTGGCCCTAAGGGGTTGTTTGAGCGAAAATTTTCTATTTGCAGTATTATATGTAGTTGAATATCCTCTTGCTTTAATAATACCAGGTCTAATTTCCAAGATCTATTAACTATGTTGCATTACTCCCCACCAGGGTTGCAAGTACAAGTGCATGCTTTGAAATTAAAACAGGATCATGAACTACAGTGTTGACAGCACTCAGCAAGTCTTGTGTTATTAACATCATGTTCAGTTCAGCCACATGCTTTAGCCGAATGTGAGCAAAATGTGTAGTCCCTGCCCCTGGGGTTTAAATATCTCCAGCCTGTAGTCCAACATCAATGCCTGTAATGGCCTTGCACTTTTAGATGGCTGCCCCTCCCCCCAGCTTGGTGGACCTAAGATATTATCCAGAAACACAGTTAAAGTCACAGCTGAGCAGCCAGGGTCCAACAGCTCTAGACATCTCCAGGGATAGATGAGTGAAAAATTCTGTGTTGTCTATCTTAGGTGTGGAAATCGAACCCACTGTTGTTGTTTGTCCTGTGTTAAGTTGTATTTGTAGCAACATGTACCTCCTACTATTTATATTTGTGTGTGGGTCACCACTCCTGGAAATCTGGGTCTTAACCTGATTGCCGCACCACTCAGTTTTGTTGTGGAATATGAACTGTACCACCCACCCCACCCCCAGTTTTTGACCATGTGCCCCCCCCTTTAACTATCATGGGAATCTCCTGCAAACATACTGTGTCCACTTAGGGAGAAAGCAGCAGGAATAGACAAACTCTTCAGGAGCAAAGATCCTGTTTTCATACAGATGAACTCAGTAATAAATAACGAGAAGGAGGAATAAGCACTAATGGGAAATACGAATATGGATGTTCGGAACTCCTCACCCCCACATTTGTTCTCACAGCAACCCAACCAGTGGGTATAAAAGTAGACAGGCAAATGTACAGCAGATCTCTTTATTAATACTGGTGGCTAAAAAGTCAATTACCAGGCTGTGGCTTACCACAACCATACCCACAAAAGAACACGAAATATGATAGCAAGCGAGATATATGCCCTTCAATGCTTGGCAGCATGTTTTTGAGATCTGACATAACTCTTTGACCTGTGTTGGTGCAGATGGGTCATATACCAGCTCGGCCATTACCAAGAATTTGTTCCGTGAATGACTGGAATGTTTTAGGGTGGAGGGGGAGGGGAAGGGAATGCATATCTAATGGGATGGGGGACTTTCAAATGGTACAACTGTTCAGAATGTTTACGTCAGATAAAATGCACAGCCTGGGTAGATGGGGTAATGTATTATTTATTATATAACAAAACAAAAACATTAGACAGAACGTAAAGTCATCACAAACTGGTAACCTTTGATATGTGATCTGTTAGTCTGCATGTCGGTAGAAGGTAAAACTATCTCTGATATATCTGTAAATCTCTCAACTCAAAATGTACAATTAATTATGATGTAATTATCCTTGTACATGTCTATTTGATTGAGTTAAAAAATAATTTATTTTTCAAGAAATAAAAAATTATAAATATAAAAATAAATGTGAAATACAAGCTGGACTGTGTCTAAATATTAGGTTTTGTTAAAGTTTTCCTGAACTTGTCAGCAGCTCTTTAAATCATTAATGTTCCACAAGCATACATTCAGATTATACCATAGACATAAGTGAACAGCCAATGAAATCGTCAGACTGGCAATTTACCATCGGTGTAAATCCTCTGATAACTAATGGTTGTTAATGAGTATATCCAATATATCCTCTGCATAGGAATAAATGCAATAAAAATAAAAAAAGGAAAGAAACCTCTTTAATATTTGTATTTTATTATGGTAAAAAAATTAACCTTTGTATAATCGCAGTAAGCCACTTGGAGGATGTGGGTTATCGAGGGATTTAAAATGGCTGGTGAGGATTTACCCACTTGGCTGCGCCTCATGGGTAAACCACTCCAACCGTGGTAAATCCCCTGATAACCCACACACCTTCATGGCTTATTGCTTAAATGGTAGCCATTGTTCATTTCAGAAATACATTCTAGAGCCTTGCACACTCAGTTGTCTGTCATCACATACATATTGATATGTCTCAATAGCCTTATTTTTTTAACATCAGCAAAAACATTAACTACTAACCATAACTGCGGCCTCTGAAAACCCAAAGAGGCCAAAACAATTTTATTCTGGTCTACTAGATATAATCATGAATTACCTGCCCCAACACATGAACATTCCCACCCCAGCTCCTCCAAGAATTTTTCCTAACATCACATGTGAGAACCCCCCCCCAACCCTTGTACTGTGATTGTGCAGCATCCCACTGTTCTAAGGGAATCCACATTACTGTGGGCACCTTGATACATCTAAACAGAAGATCAATACTTTCAAGGCAGAAGAATATAATGGGTTTGTTAGAAAGAACACATATCCTAATCTAACATTAAAATAAGAGGGTAGCACATGAAGAGGGTGAATGAATAACAACGAACTGTCACAGTGGCAATGGAACCACAGTGCCGTCACTTGTGCATGACCATGGTTCTGCCCCCATCCCTGAGTTGTGCCCCAGAGTTGGAATCTAAAATGCACAAGAAAACATTTTACCAAAAGTGTTTGTGCTGTGGGTTCAGCGCTGTTGTGACAGTTTGCATTCCCCAGTCACCCTTCTGACATGGAACCCAATAAGAGAGAGAAACAGAACAAGCAAGACTTGGTGATGCCTGTCACTTCAAACATACAGTATTTAAAAATGTAACTTTATACCACTGATCTAAGCTTCACACTGAGTCACTTTATGTTGGTACTGTATGCTTATTATTTGGTACAACAACAGGAAGTGCCAGGCCCCACCTGTTAGTTTGACAATGGTTCTTAGCCTCATGGACACTACTGGCCACACATCAGCTGAACCCATCGAACATTTGTTGAACACTTGTTCTGAGGGTAGCGAACACCATGGTGTTGAACCCATCAAAACCTTGTTTAGCCAATTAGCAGTTTGACTCTTACACTATTTATATTGCCCTATTTACATTATTTCAGTAACATAATGACAGTATTATCAAATCCAGCCACAATGTTTAACACAATGTGTCCTTGATTGGTAATTTGTTAAATTAGTACACCCTCTCACTGGTACCCGCTGCCGTAGCAGTGGTTGAGGGGTTATTGTGTTGGTGGGATGCGAATCTGGCAGACCCACCTGTTCTTTACATTCTTGACGTAGCAGTGACCGAATAATACACCCAGATTGTATTTAATTAAAGTTGGGTAGCTTGTTAGTTTCTGTTATAATTACTCTGCTATCTTTCAGGAGACCCAATAGCACAATCGACCCATCTAATGAATTAGTAGTTCTTGATCTGGATCTGATGAAGGATCTCCTCAATGCACACACTGCTTAGTTTGCCACTGTTGTTGAAACACAAGATGGTTAGTGAGTTTTCATGGTGATGCAGTTTGCACCACTGAGGAGATCAAATGGTGGAGCTAAATTTAGGGTAGTGGCTTTACTGTCCATTGGAGTAGCTCCTCTGTCCTGAGTAGTCCAATTGGTGAACAGTTCAATCACTCAATACTCCCCACAGACCATGCATTTCATTGAGCATTTCATTGCAGTCGCAAAATCACTGCACACCTCCTCCCAGTTCCAAAGTGATCAGGTATGTGGGTTCCATAAATTTTGACCAGAGGCAGGCTGTTCTAGAGTCAATTTCTGTAACCGGGCATTCAACAATATTGCTGGTGTAAGCAGTCACCGATGTGCCCAAAAGGAAAGGGGCTTTTCACTTTAAGATTGACAGCCATTTCCCACCACACCCAAGCCGATCTTTTGTCAGTTTCACCCGGTGGCAGTTAGCTGTCAAAGATTGACAGGGAGATCTGCCCATGAAGCCCACCACATACATAACCACGATGCCTCCCTTTAATGTTAATAATATGCAGACATTTTGTTGCTATAATGCCTGTTTAGAAGGCAGAGCATAGTTTCAGATCCAGATGTTTAATTACAGCCCAAAAGTCATACCAAACTGTCCCAGACATTCAGTCAGGTCTCAATGTGCACATAATTAGATGTCTCCAGACTCAAGCATTGCCACACTCATACTACAATAATAAGAACCAATGCAGCATGTTACTTCAGAATTTTTACAGTTCAGCCAATAGACATTTAGTCAAGTCCCATCAGGGGTTTCAGTCTTCATCTGTGAGTTGAGGCAGCTGTTCTGGAACTGGATCACCCCTCCACCACTGTTGTCTCTCTTTTTACAAATAATTCTGCTTCTTAAGGCTTGGTGAATTATTTCAGTGAGCATCTTGACTTTACGGTCTTGAGTTTGGCAGGTTACAACAATGCAGATCACATCCTTTGTTGTACATTGTTGCTTTCATTCCTGTAAACTATTATCTCAGAAGTTGTAGGTCTCTCATGTAGTCCTGGAATATTGAAACATTACCACCTTTAGTTAGAATTAGACCATGCATACTGCCTGGGATCTCGTGCAGCCCTCCCAAGTGCCACCTTGAGAATGATCTGCGTGTTCACACTGTAGTGCGTGTTGCTTTTTGTAGATGTTTGTGAAGCCATATCGTTAATCTTTGATTTCTTTCTATTTCTGTAAAAATTGCTGGTGCCCACAGAGTCCCTCTAAAAGATAACCACCATGCTCGACCTGCAGGCCATGCCCCCACAAACATCATATTGCACAAGCACAATATATTGTTCCCAATAATATGATTCCAATCCCCCGGTGAAGCATAGCTATGATTCAGCAGCACAAGAAGAGGACTCAAGAGATTCTAAATTACACACTCCAAAGTTTGTTGAAATAAAAAAGGCTATGAGAGGTCAAAAGAGAGGAGATTTGGAAAGGCTCCTGGACAGCCCACAGACTTATGGCCTGTCTCTCTAACCACCATGCTACAGAGCCAGCTAGTTCACTTCTTTCACAGTGAGAATCTTAAAGTACTGGCCCCGAGTGAAAAGAGCTCCCTCTTTAACATTGTAATGGTCAAGCTATAATTCCCTGGAGCTCTTTTCACTCACTCTGTTTTTACAGCATGGTTTTTACCACAGTATAATTGACATGTGCATTTAACGTGCTACCTTGATTTTTTACCATGAAGAATTCATTTGATCATAAGGGTCTACAAAGTTCATGAGTAGCTTTTCCATAATTAAAGTGCCCCTTAAATTATTGTACTGTAACAGGTGTTATAATCTAACATTTAGCATCTTTGTATTATTTCAGTTTTTTAATAACAAACATTTTGTGATCATAGTTGCAGGTGCCACCGCATGTTCTTATTCTTTTGAAAGCAGAAGACTAGAGGAATCATTACTAATTAATATTTTGAAATCTGTTCATATTTTTATATTGAAATTGTTTTCCAAATAGGAATTTGTACTTTTACACAACTCTAATAAATATGGGCAAGTCCATACTTGGTGATACTTACTACCTCTCTTTCCACAATTGTGCCAACAATCTGTGGAGTTTGTTGCTCCCATCTTACAGACTCTATTAGAAGTAAAGTAGGCGCTAGATATAAATTTATATTGTATTATATATTATATTGTATAGTTGTTTTTTTTTGCATAATAAAGGTTTTTTTGAGCTTTCTCCCACACTTTATCCTAAATCTTATGTCTTATGATTATGGTTGTTGCCATTTCATTCTTATTTTGTTCTTCAATGAGTCCATTTTCTTTTGTGTTTACTTTATTAAAATCTTATACATTTTTACTAACTGGTTTGTTGTTCTAGAATTACACCATCCTGTCATCCAAAAACTTTGATTTCTTCTTAGGTATCTCAGCTGTACATACTCCATCCAGGAAAATTTCATCTGGTTATCCTTGTTTTTTAAATTGTGAAAATCTATCAGGCCCTCTGCTCCAATAATTTATTTCCAAATGTTTATGTTCATTCTTTTCAGTTTTGTAATAAAGTCCTTATTGATTATTGTTGTGCTTTTTCCTAATTTAGTATCCATTCCAATTGGAACAAGGGTGTAGACAGGCATACTCACTGTACACATTTGTGTACAGTTTTGTTGAGTGCCTGTCACAAACCATAAGCATAACCATAACAATTCTAATCTGTAGTATTTGGGTTAGAGTAGGCCACTGAGGAGTGTCCAATACATGTATAACCTCTTTAGAGAGTAGAGAAGTTGTCTGACAACAATCTGACTTGTTTGGAAGGGGGTGCCATTTGGAAAGGATGTGTACATTTTTTAATTGGGGGGTGTAACTGTTGGAGATTGTGTACAAAATGGATATTTCTGGCTATACTCCTGAATTAGAATATATGTCCATGGATTTTCCATAAGATTTTTATGTTTTAGATTCAATATACTTTTGCTTATAACCAAAAAAAATAGGTTTTGAGAAGTATCATACTATATATATATATATATATATATATATATGGATTAAACAAAATTCCATATTATGGAAAAGGATGTTCCTTACTTTTATAAAATAGGTTTTAAAATTGTGTTATTTCTTTTTTTCTATTTTGTTCCCAGTTAAGGTAATTCCAACTATGGGCCAGTTTTACTGCTTGATAATATTTGCTAGATTCTGTGCAACCTAAGCCACCCCTTTCTCTAGGTGTACATAATGTGTGCCAACCAATCAGGTGTTCTTCCCTGCTGTAAAACATTTTTTAAAGAGCACTTTTAAGGAATTCCTTATTGATACAGATATAGCTGCAATACTGGATTGATGTAGATACAACAAATGTGGATGAATAATCATTATTATTTTTATTCTGCTCCAACGCGATAAGGCTAGGTTCTGTCACCTGCCAAGCATACTTTAAATTGTTATTTTAACTCTTAATGCCTTTCTATTGACTTTCGTTCACATCATTGGTCAACACAACTGCCAAATATTCGATGCATTTTTGTTTTTTCATATCTTTTGTTATATGCGTTGTTATATTTGACAATTTACTTAATTCTAAGATTACTGATTTTTCCTTATTTAACTTAAAACCAGACAGGTGGGAGTATCTGTCCACCTCTCCTAATAGGACCAGAAAAGATAAGACAGGATTTTCAAAAAGCCATTATGTCATCTGCGTACACATTTAGTTTAATTATTTCATTCCCCATACACAACACCTGAATTTCCTCATTTTTTCACATGTGAATTAAAAAAGGCTCAAGTGCTAAAATGAAAAGTATAGGAGAAAGAGGACACCTTGTCATACACCATTGTGCTTAGTAATTGGATTTGTATAGAATTTATTTATTTGAATGTGAATTCTAGGAGCAGTATAAAAAGGCTTTAATAATATTTATAAGCTGAACAGGAAAGAGTTGTTACTATAAACATTGAAACATGAATTCCCAGATTGTTAAAGCAGCAGTACAATGAAAAATGTTTCCCCCAAAAAAATCTAGCTTCAGCTAGAATTTGGCAAGATATTAGCATACCTGTCAAAGGTACTTGCCTAGGTACCTCGTGTGCTGCCTACCATGAATCTTTTTTTATTTTTTGAGTCATAACCCTTGCCTGGTCTACAGTGTTATGTCTGTGCAAAATATGGCAGCCATATTTATTTCTTGAGGAAAAAAGCTATACTAAAACGTTAATAAAATCCTCACATTTTGGCAGAATTAGAAAGCTGTACTACCAAATAAAACTGGAAGATAGTTGGGATCTATCAGAGTAGAAAAAAAAGTTAGGGTCAATTTTTTTTGCCCAGTTTCATTGCACTGCTGCTTTAATTCAGTGGCCTTAGTGGCATCTAATACTATGGCCATACATTCATGTATCAAGGCCTGTACCTTTCTTATGCCTTGAAATATGGTCCTGCCCTTTACAAAATCCATTTAATTATGATGAACCAACCTCTGAATTTCATCAACAGTCCTCTTAACTGTGATTTTAGCGATACTCTTATAGCCAGTGTCCATTAAAGTAATCGGTCTATAACTTTCACGCAACAATGGGTCTTTATTATCTTTATGTAATGAGACTACTAAGGCTTCCACCATTGAAAGTGCAGTTTTTGATATACTTTATTTGCTATTTCTGTTACCAACTTTGTAATCCATGGGACCAATATTTCTTTATATGTACAATATAATTTCAAAGTTGGTCCATCCTGTCCCGGAGTCTGGTTTTTGGGAAGAAGTTGAATAACTGATAAAACTCCTCTCTCCTCTCTCTCTCTCTCTCTCTCTCTCTCTCTCTGCAACAGGTCGCCACTTTGTTTTCTAGTTTTGGCATCTCTTATTCCATTAAGTATTCTTCTATTTTGTTAGCCTGTGCTGGTCTTTTTTGGTGATACATTTCAGTTAAAAGTCTTTAAAAACTTCTATTTGTTTCTCCTCTGAAAGCATTCTTTCATCATTATCTTGAATGTAAACAATTATTCTTTTTTTTTTATTAGTTTCTTTTTTAACCATGCTGGCCAGCAATTTTCCTGTTTTATCCCCATTATAATAACACTTGTTTTTCAACATATGCATTTGTTTTCTGTAGTACTAATTGGGTATTCTACAAGTTGTGATGTTTTCCGCTCTTTTTCTAAGAACGTTTCCCCATTTGTAATTCTGATATCTAACCTCTTTATGTATCTTTTTTATTTTGGGATATTTAAGCTTTTTCCTGTTTTTATATTGTATCTCATAATATATATAATACAAGCCCTCAAAGTAACTTTGAAGGTATCCCAGATATTGGTCACTCTAAGGGCATCCATATAATTAAAATGCCAAAACTATTGTATGATGGCTGGCATGTGGGACAGAAAGTCTGGGTCCCTTAAAGAGAATTATTAACTCTCCATTGAAATGTTCTTTTTCTGTCTTTTGTTGGGGCAAGATGAGTTTTTACCATAGCATGATCAGATAAATAAATGTTTAATATTTCAAACAATATTTGAGGAAACAAAAATGTAATCTAATCTGGATGATGTGCCTGTGGGGTTAGAAAAGAATGTGTATTTTTTTTTTGTTTTTTTTTAATCTCCATTAGGATTATGTGAAATTGAAAATCTTCACTCTGCAAAATATTTTGCGTAATTTGCACATTAAACAAGATATTTCACAGGGCGAAATGCAACATTTCACCCCCGGAGCGAGCAAAATTTTGCTCACAAACTGCGAGCATGTGTGCAATCATTGAAGCGCTCAGTTGGGCTGCTGGCTGTGGAGGTGAGTGGAGGGCTGTGCCTGTGACCTCATCGGGGTACTGGGGGGACAGTGGGGCGGGCAGTAGCTCAGGATGAGCTGGTGGGTGTTGGGTCCACTAGACACCAGGGAGTATGGGTTTACATGATTTACACAGTTTTGATTGGTAAAAGAAGGCCAGAAGAGCCATCAAGTCTACCTCCACTCTATGTGGGATATTCAGTTTTCCACCCAGTGTTGTAGACATACTGTATATCTAAATTCCTTTTAAACTGTTCCATTATGCCTGAGCTAACTACAAATTGAGATAATTTATTCCATTGTCTGGTTGCTGTACTAGAAAAAAAGAATTTTCTCTTGTTTTTTATTGCTCTAGGTACAAACAGCTGGTGTGAGTTACATCATAGTGCTGTTGGTTTTGGCGCATTAGCTATGCTTGCATTAGTAAAACATCTTAAAGTAGTTTATAAAGAAGCAGCAGATCACCTCTTATTCTCCTTACACTGAAAGGGTATAACTTCATTTTCCTACATCTGGTAGGATAATCAAGATTTCTCAAACTTGGGATTAGTTTAGTTGCCCTCCTTTGAACACCCTCCAATAGTTTAATATCCTTCGTCGTGAAGGGTACCCAAAAGGCAGCTCCATAGTCCAAATGTGGTCTTACATAAGAGTTATATAGTGCCAGAACACATGGTTCTTGCCTACTTATTAAGGATTTTTTAATGGAGTTTAGGATAAAATTAGCTCTAGTGATAATCTGTCTTCAATGATTCCCGGGAAAAAAGTTGATAGTTTACTAGGATCCCTAAATCTTTTTCTGACTGAACTTCCTTTAATGGTTTGCCATTGAGAAAGTACTTAGAAAGTGGATTATGTTGACCTACAGTAAGTGCATAAACTACACACTTATTCTCATTAAAGGCCATATTATTGTCACTTGCCCATTTCTCCAAAAGTTTCAAGTAATTTTTTAAGGATGCCATGTCATCATTATATTTCACTTCTCTACTTATTTTGGTATCATCTGCAAATTTATTGCAAAGGCTCGTACATCCATTTTGTAGGTCAGAGATATTGGGAGGCAGTATAGCACAGTGGTCTAAGGCTCTGAGCTGCAAATCTGGTGACATCCAGCAGACCAGACCTGGGTTTGAATCCCACAGCTTCCACTTACATACTGTGTGACCCTGAGCAAGTCACTTAACTTCCCTGTGCTCCCAGGATGCTCCTATAAAAAAGCTTTCATCTTAGTGTGCTACTCCTGGTTAAACTACTAAAAAAAAAAAATTATGGTCGTAAGACTGATCCTTGTGGAGCTCCACTAAAAACTAGAATTGGCAAAGATAGTGTGGTTTGAATTTTAACCACTTGAGATTGATCTGATAACCAGTTTGCCATCCATCCTATAACGTGTTGATCAATTTTAATGTTAACTAATTTTTCTATTAATATATGATGCAAGGCCTTTTTAAAATCCAAGTAAATTATATCCACAGGAGTGCCCTTACCATCTGGCTCTATTGCAGAGTCTGACCTCACATCGTTAATTGATCCTATTGTTTCTTCCTCTGTTATCGGCTTAGGTAGGACAGTTCCTTGGTTTTTAAACTCGACCCCAGGGTCTGGGTTACATACAGATCCAAAGAAAACATTCATTTTGTTACATAAATCAGTTGAATTGGTCAGTTCTCTGTTATTGTCTAGTAATGTTATTACTTCCAAGTTATGTTGTTTATTATGGTTGATGTAGGAATAGAAGGCCTTAGTATTTTTAGTTGTTGCTAATTTAAATTCAGTTTTCCTTCTTTCCTTTCTAATTATACTTTTAGTTTCCCTTAATTCATTTTTGTAATTTGCAATGTTATGTATAGTCCTGTTTTTTTTTTTTTGAAAGCGTTTCTTTCTTGGAAATTAGATTTTTGACTGATCTGGTTAACCATGCTGGTATTTTCCCTTTTTGATTATGTTTTTTTTATCCAAGGAACATACAACTGTTCTAGCTCAATGATAATAGACTTCATTAGACCCAACATTGTTCTACGGACAGATCTTGAAACATAGTCTCCCAGTCATATCCTGTGATGGCTTTGTTAATTTTGGTATTGTCAGCACTCCTATAGTTTTATTCATAGTGGATTTTGCTCAAGCAATTCTTTTGCTATGATTTTTTTTAAATAAATGGAAATGGGGCCAGAGTAACTGGGGGGTGCTTTATTCAGTTACGGCCGGTGATCGGCTGGGGGAGTTCACTAGACACCAGGTAGAATAATTTGGGTTGGTGAACGGCCATGGGGGGGCAACTAGACACCAGGGAGTGTGGGTTTCATTTATTTATTCTTTAATGACATGAGGGTGCCAGGGTAACTTGGGGGCATTATTCAATTACAGCTAGTGATCAGCTGGGGAGACCACAAGACACCTGGGAGAATAATTTGGGGTGGTTAGTGGCTGGGGGCAGCGGGGAGGACCACTAGACACCAGGGAGATTTTTTACATATTGGGAATGGGATATGCAGGGTGCTAAAGTGCTGTGAAATTTTGCCACAATTTCACAAAAATTTAGCACAATGAAATTGCCAATTTCATGGCAATTTCGGTGGTGAAATGTAATTTCACAACATCTCTAACCTCCATATATCTACCATAATTAAATCTACTACAAAATCTTTAAATTGTTTGGGCACTTTTTTATCTAAGCTTATCAGGGAAGTTGATTTATCCAATTTGGGGTCTAAATAGGCATTAAAGTCGCCACCTAAAATTATATCACCTTGTCCTAACTTAGCAATACCCAATAACATTTTTCCCCCAAAATCTTGGTAATTTATAAAGGGTGCATAAATTCATCCTAATAAGTAATGCCTTCACATACGAACAGAACTAGGTCAAAACCATACAGGATAAAAGAGCAACACTGGGAGTTCAACCAGTGATGGCAGATAAGGACTGCAAGGCCCATCCAGTCTGACCATTTATTTTTTTACCTTATGAATGTGCCACTGGCCTTTGCTCTGTCAATGACCTATCTATTCATACTTATTTGTGTTTCTCCCTTATGCCTATCCCATGCCTGTTTAAAACCCTGCACTGTATTCATATCCACCACTTCCTGAGGTAGGCCATTCCATGCATCCACCACCCTTCTGTGAAAAAGAACTTCCTCACATTACCCCTTAATCGGCCTCCCTCTAATCTCATGCTGTGTCCTCTTGTCCTGCTATTTTTCTTATACTGAAACATGTTAGACTCTTTCACCTTGTTAATGCCCTTAAAGTGTTTGAATGTTTCAATCATATCACCTCTCTTCCTCCTTTGCTCTAGGGTATACATATTGAGCTCAGTTAATCTGTCCTCATATGTTTTCTGATGTAGTCCCTGCACCATTTTGGTTGGTTTTTTCTGGACTGCCTCAATTTGGTTAATGTCCTTGTGAAGATGTGGCCTCCAGTACTGCATGCAGTACTACAGATGGGGCCTAACCAGTGTCTTGTAAAGAGAGATTATTACCTCCCTCTTCCAACTTGTGATACCCCTACTAATACACCCCAACATCCCTCTAGCCTTACCTACTGCTTTAGTGGTCTGTTGGGATTATTGCAGGTCATTGGTGATGATGACACCCAAGTCTCTTTCTTCCCTTGTGACTGCCAGCAACTCCCCTCCCAGCCTATAGGTGGTTTCAGGGTTTCTGTTCCCTGTGTGCATGATTTTGCACTTCTTTGCATTAACCCCAGTTGCCACTCTTCTGACCATTTTGCTAGTTTATCCAGATCTCTTCTCATTCTGCCCACCCCATCTGGGGTCATCTACTGTGTTTCAGATCTTGGTGTCATCTGCAAACAGACAAACCTTATCCTCCAGTCCATCTGCAATGTCACTGATGAAGATATTGAAGAGGACTGGCCCTAGGACTGATCCCTGAGGTACCCCACTTGTGACTTGCATCTCTGCTGACTGTATACCGTTTACCACCACTCTCTGTTTTCTGCCCGTCAACCAGTTTGCCACCCAGTTCACCAATGTCTGACCCACCCCGAGCCTAACCAGCTTATTAATCAATCTTCTATATGGAACAGTATCGAGAGCTTTGCTGAATGACATCAACTGCTCCCCCTTGGTCCACCACTCTGGTTACCCAGTCATAGAAATCTATGAGATTAGTTTGACAGGACCGTCCTTTTGTAAACCCATGCTGTCTTGGATCCTGTGCTCCTATGGATTCCAGTTGTTGCACTGTCCTTTCCTTAAGGAGTGTCTCCATAATCTTGCCCATTACTGAGGTAAGACTGACTGGTCTATTTTCAGCACAAAGGTTTAACATTTAATTCATAATTTTTTTTGGCAGGAATTTCCCTGACAAATTCTGTATCAAACAGTTCAAAATTCTTCTCTGTGGAGTTTTTGTTTAATTAATTTTTTTATATATTTCTTTATGCTTCTTTGGTCAGCTCCTCCATCCTGCTGACCCCACCAGCCCCATCACCCAGAATAGCCGGCCCTTACCTTATGCCCAGCCTGGGAGCGGAGCCTGGGGGAAGTCAGTCATCACCTGCGGCTAGCATTTTCTTACTCTGATTTTTCTCCCAGGGGCCCCAGGAGTAGGAGTGTATGCATGTGGAGACACACATGTGCCTACAGCCCTGGTCATGACCCCTTTCCCCCACCCCATGGCCTAGTGCCAAGCACCCTCTAAGCCCATGCCACCCCTAATCTTCACTAGGGGCCACCATTAGCCGAGGGATGTCGCATCACCTCCCCAGAGAGGAGAGACTGCCTGCCAGCAGCTCTATCCAGCTCCATCCTCCCCCCCACTGCCGACCTCTAATGACCTCGGGCTTGTTCCCAAACCCATGTCGCTAGTGTGCCATGAGGTAAGGCACATAGCTCCTCAACCCTCAGTCCCACCGGGCCAGCCTCTCTGTGGAGTTTTATTCATTAATTTATATAGAGTACACCAGAGGACTTCCATCATGCTCTCCACACACAATCTTCGACTCCACATAAATTAAGTATTCTAACTCCATGGGGGATGAATCTCTGAAGAGTTAGCACAGAATTCATTCAGGGAAATCCCCCCAAACAGAATTCTGTATTAAATGTTAAAACTTTGTGCCAAAAATGAAGAGCAATCATTGGTTGAACTCCTGGTGTCACTGTTTTCTCCTGCTCGGTTTTGACCGCCTATCATAAGAATGCATTTTATTAATACAATCCTACCTTCTTCATCTGCAAATTGATTTTCGTATTTGAAATCCGGATTATTTTGTATTAGAATTGCTACACCCTACTTTTAGTTGTTCAGGAAGAATAGTAAATATGTTTGACCCAACTTGTTTTAATTTTAAAATGTCCTTATTATCTAAATGGTTTTCCTGTAACATTAATATACTGATATTACATTGATTAGCATATGTAAGAATTTGTTTCCTTTTTATAGAGTAGTTAATTCCATGTTGCTAGGGATATCTGAATAGGGCACACTACCTCTGCCATTTCAGTATTACAGTACTTTGCAGATCATCTTTTTTTTTATTTGTCTTATACTGTTTCTTAAACACCTTAGGTAAATTTGTAAACCTTGGAAACCTCCCCCCTCCCCCAAGCAAACAGAAACAGGGCATGGAAACCTTGAAAAAAAAAACCAACATGACAAACCAAAATACTTTATCCATCACCAGGTTAAACCTTAGAAAACATTTCAGACATCATTTCAAACATTTGCCACCTTCTCCCCCGCACCAAACCTTTTTCATTCTTTTGGTAAATCCTTATTCGTTAAAGATCCCCCCTTCTCCAAAAGAAAACAAAATGTTTTTGTTGCCACTCTCCGTATTTAGGAGACTATAATGCAGAGAGTAGAAAAACACATTAGGCTGTTGCTGTAACAGAAGACCCCCCGCCCGCCCCCTTACTATATTTGATTAAGACATCTTATATTTCCTTAATATAGAATACATAAACAGTTCTTATAACATAGTTTAATGACCACAGAACATCAAACAATTTGTAGAACACTCAAATATAAGTCTCTATATGCTTCTTTGACATTATTGTAAAGCAGTTTCTGGCCATTCTGTATCATTTTCAATTTAGCTGGGTGTACAAAAGACGATTTCAAGTGATGTTTTGCAAAGCAGTGACCTTAAGTCATTCAGCTTTTTCCTGGCCTGTAATTTCATATGGAAGATCATGGTAAATAGTTCTTGTTGCCAATTTAATTACAATATTTTTCTGTTTGTATACTGAGGACATCAGCAAATCTTTAGCTGCTGTTTTAACAAATTTAGTGATAACTGCACATATTGGTTTTCCTTCTGGGTAAGATTTCAAAGATCTATGGACTTTGTGTCAAATTTTAGTTGATCAGGAGAGACATCCAAATAGGTGAAAAAATATTATTTAATGTAGGTGTTATGAGTGATTCAGTATCCCATTGCTCAGGAATACCTATGATCCTGACATTTTTTTCCTATGAGCCCTTGCTTCGTCATCTAGAATTTTTCCTATCTCCTTTATTTCTTTTTCATTTTGTAATGTCCCTCTTTTAGTTACTAAAACTCCATCTTCTATCACTGATGTTCTTTTCTCCAATTCTTTTGTCCTAGTTGTAGTTTCTTGAATACGTTTTGCTGATTCAGTTATTTCTTGCTTTATTGTTGTTAGATGGGACCGTATATCTTTGATAGGTGCCAGTTCTTACTTAATTTCCAAAATTTCTTGTAGCATAGTTTCTGCCCAAGCTGGTGTTTTCTCTTCTTCTTGAACAGTTTGTTGTTTTGAGTAAATCTTGTCCTTAGGAATGTCATTAGTTTTGTGACCCACTATTCTTGATAAGTTTTTATTAGATATTTGTTTCCCTGCTTTCTCCATTTAACTTGTAACAGTAAGGCTCCGACTGGGCTGCTTTATACTGCAGGAAGTCAGGTTTGCTGCTTCCTCGGGATCATTAGTCTCTATTAAAGAAGTTACAGATTGATTTAACTGTTATTGCAATTTTTCATCTTCTTTATTCTTGCTTTGTTACCTTAACTCCAGTTGACATTGTTTTAGCAACTGATAGCTTATTGGTGTTAAAGATATTGTAAAAAAGAAGGGCTTTTAGGTTCAGTACCATTTGCTGTGTGAATTTCTTGCAAATCCTCCAGTTCTAAAACATTGCTTGTACCTAGCATCTCCTGCTTATTTTGTTGTAATGCTTTCTTTTCCTGAGATGCCATTTCTACCAATATGACTTTTTCAGCAGTTTTTCTGTTTGCCCTTGATTTGGCCCAGTTTGCTTTACTGGAACTGATTTTATCATCCCAATTTATGGGGTTTATATGGGATTTAATATGGCAATGAGATTTTTTGAGGCTGTTTGCTGTCTGAGAATTTAGCCCAATCCTGTTACAATAAAATCCCTTTTAAATCTTGTTTATGTTTCCCCATATAATGTTTGTACATCAGGTCACTTTAATTAGTACATTTGCACAGCGTATTATACTGATTTTTATTTATTTATTCATTTAGTCATTGAAAGAGTTTTTTTTATTAGGAAAGGCCTACTGAGCCATAATAACTTTTTCCCAGAGGCATCCTTGAGCAGTGGGGTGCATTGGTAACAGTGCTGAAGAAATAGCATAAGATAGGTAACAATGAATGAAACTGTATACATGAATAGGCATTATTTACAAGTATATTACAATCTGTTTTTTACAGTTTACCTCCACTATGCAAATGTTCCACAGAAATTGCTGCTGTAATTGTATATGACATTTGCAGTCCTGTGAAAACACCATTCTAATACAAACTATAGATGCATTATTAAAGCTGCATCTTGTAGTTTTTCTGGGAAAAGCACATAATTGGTAGACTTGAGCCCTGTGACCTGCAAAGGTTCCAGGAAGAGGAAAGTGTAGTTATTTTGTAGCAGTTTGGAACTACAGTTTCGGATACTCTCCTTTATTATATTTTTGGGGCACTGTCTGATTACCTTGTGCTTGCTAGAGCCATGCATGAATGGTTTTCAGCAGCAATTAAGTGTTATTTTAAAGTTTTATTTTTTAAACTGTTGAAGCTGAGTTAGTTGACCCATGAGCTTTATTTCCAGGTCATCTGGGGCTTTTAAGCAGCTGGGAATGAGCAGCATGAGTGCAAATGTTCTACAGAGACTGCTGCTGTAATTGTGTATGACATTTGCAGTCCTGTGGAAACACAGTTCTAATACAGACTATAGACACATTATTAAAGCTGCATCTTGTAGTTTTTCTGGGAAAAGCACATAATTGGTGGACTTGAACCCTGTGACCTGCAAAGGTTCCAGGAAGAGGAAAGCTTAGTTATTTTGTAGCAGTTTGGAACTACAGTTTAGGATACTCTCCTTTATTATATTTTTTGGGGCACTGTCTGATTACCTTGTGCTTGCCAGAGTCATGCATGAACATTTTTTGCCAGCAATTAAGTGTTATTTTAAAGTTTTATTTTTTTAAACTGTTGAAGCTGAGTTAGTTGACCCATGCGCTTTATTTCCAGGTCATCTGGAGCTTTTAAGCAGCTGGGAATGAGCAGTGCACTTGCGTATGCGAAGACGCATGCAAAGACATGCACGTCTGCGTGTGTTTATGTGTGGTTGTAAGTGGTTGTAAGTTGCAAGGTGCTTTCAACTGTACTATGGACTTTTCCCAAGCACTAATAAAACCGTTAAGATTACTGAAATCATCACATCTGTTTGGGGCCAAGCTAAGTTAGCACCAGGATATAGGAATGTCTGATTATATAATGACTGTGAATGGCTTAATGGGGGTGAGATGTATAAACTGTAACATGTATGACATTGTTGCTACAGCTTTGGAATCTGGAGCACAGTTTAAATGTGCAAAATACCAGGAGAATGATGATATGAAAAAGGAGATCTCTTGCTTTAATAGTAGATTAAACAATCTAGAAGCAAGTCAAACAGAGATGGCAGCACGTTTTAATTTAAATGAAAATACTGTTTTACAGGTACATGGTAATATAAATAAAACATTACAAGCAAGATATAGTACTACTGGAATTAATACAGATCCAGACTTAAAATGTATACTTCACAAGCAAGGGCAAGAAAATAATATAGAAAAGTATAGTCAAGAAAAAAAAATAATTATAAGAAAAGAACTAGGGAGATCGATACTAGTACAGATGTTGAATGGTTTAGTGTCCAGAGTGCTAAAGCACCAAAAAATGTCACAAAGCAGGAACTTTTGAGTTACCTCTGTCAAATCATTATGATATATTTAGTTGTCCTGTATATTTTTCAAATCAGCATGGAACAAATAGAGAGGACCAAGAGTTTTCACTAATTCCTGAAATATTATCAAGTAGTAGGGTGGATACAGGGAACCTTACAAACAGTAATGATCTGATTTCAACCCCAAGCTCCTTGTGAACTGAAAGAACTAATTGTAAGCAACCACAGATACAAAGTATGGGTGCACCTCACATTGATGAAATGAATCTTATGAATTTCCAATCTGAACAGCAACCTATTTATGTATTTAGAGATTCTATAATTAAGCATTTGGACCGTGCTATGTGTAATGGAAACAAGGAATTCAGGACCTTGTTTTCCTTTGGGGGAGCAAGATTAAATGATTTGACCATGATGCTTGATGATATTATATCAAAAACATGCGAATCAATGGTAATAATACATGCAGGGGCTAATAATATTTTAAGGGAGCCACTATATAAAATAAAACAGGATATTGTAGCAATGACAAATAAACTTGCACTGTTTAATTGTAAAATAGCATTTTCAAAGATACTTCCTATTCCTAGGGTGTCAAGATCAATTTATGATAAAATCAAAAAGTTAAACAATTGGCTGTGTTGCTGGTGTTTAAAACAACAAATAGGTTGCATTATGCATTGGGAGGAATTTGATGACAGGCATGAACTGTTCTCATGGGATGGCCTACATTTGAGTGGGAAAGGAAATGTGATTTTAGGTAAGCATATTAATGCATTTATAAACCTAAATTTAAACTAGATTTAAGGGGGGAGAGTCATAATAATCTGGAATCTCTGAACCTGGGAAAGGAAAAAGAAACAGAAAATGTGGGTAAAGAAACTGGTTTTGTTAAAGTACATACTAATAATGGCAGTCAAGCTATAAGAGTAAAAATGATATCAAACAACAAAAATCAAACTGACAAGAAAGATGACAAAATGTTACAGATATTACTAGTTAATACCCGAAGCCTAAATAATGAAATGAAAGAACTAAAGGCTTATTTAATAACAAATAATATTGATGTATGTGGGGTCTCTGAGACTTGATGCAATCAAAATGATTGGGGTATGGATATAACAGGGTACACCAGATTGGATACAAACTGGATAAATAAAAGAGGTGGAGGCATGACCCTTTATGTATCTAATAGTTTCAAATGTTGTCCTTGAAGTTGTGAGCCTAAAGAATAAGACGATGTAGAACTGGTCTGGACTAAAATATTGATGACAAAAGACTACAGTATAACTATGGGATTGGGATATCGATCCCCCAGTTTAAATGGTGATGGAAATAATGCATTTTTGAGAAATACTGAAAATAGGGTTATGGATCAAAATCATATTTTAATAGGTAATTTTAATCCCCCTAATATTGATTGGGTGCAGGGATATGTTCAACAGAATTAGAAGCGAGATTTATGGACTGTATGGTCTCTAAAAACATGGAACAACTAGTTAGAGAACCTACAAGAGAAAATAACATCCTAGATTTGTTTCTAACTAATTTGCCAGAGGATATTATTAAAGTCAGAGTGAAGCATCCATTATCAAACAGTAACCATAATATGGTACAAATAACAGTAAATTTAAAAGAAAAAAATGTATGTAAAGACGGCACAAAAATCCAAAATTTTTACAAAGCTGATTATGTACAAATAATCAATTATTTAAGAACTTGGGATTGAATCTCTGACTTTAAAGACTGTGATTTGAGTAGCATATGGTTGAAATTTCATGATAACATTCAATATTGTATTAATCAATGGGTGTCTAATAGACATAAATACAATGTAGGTAATAGTAAAAGAATCCCTTCATGGTGGAATAATAACATGCAGAAGAGCCTAAGTAGGAAAAAGAAATTATATAGGAGATATAAAAAAAACTACTGCAAAAAGTAACTGGGATTTATATAAGAAAGCTGTTAATGAAAGTAAAAGCATAATAAGGAAATCTAAAAAAATTGTATGAAGAAAAATTAGCTCCATCTGTAAAGGACAATAAAAAAATGTTCTTTAATTATATAGGTTCTTTGAAAAATAGTAGTCCTACAATTGGACCATTAGAAACAACACAGGGATTGATTACAGATGAAGTTGAAATAGCAAATGAGCTCAATAAATATTTTACAAGTGTATTTAATCCTAACTTCAATGATATTTGATGACACTATATTGTTCTCTCATAAAGAAGTGATGGATGTTATAAAGGTCATAAAACCTAATAGTTCTGCAGGACCTGATGGCATACCCTCTATTTTTATTATAAAACCAACTTGTGGGTCCCTTGACCTTTATTTTCAATATTTCACTCAAATTAGGAACTATTTTACCAATTTGGAAATAGGCTGTAGTAATTCCACTACACAAAAATGGAAACAGAAACTTGGCACAAAATTATCGTCCTATTAGCCTTACTGCTATTTTTTGTAAATTAATGTAGAGACTTTTTAAAAATAAAATAATGGAACACCTAGTTGATAAAGGGCTGACAGATCATACTCAGTATGGATCTGTAATGGGTAGATCATGTCAAACTAATCTTCTGAATGTTTTTGAACCAGTTAGTGAGGCCTTGGACCAAGGCTTATCTGTGGATATAGTATTTATGGATTTTGTGAAAGCCTTTGATAGGGTATCATATGATATTTTGATTAAACATCTAACAAAAGCTAAAATACATCAGTCAATAATTAACAAGATTGTGAGCTGGTTAACTGATAGGAAACAAAGAGCATCCCTAAGGGGCCATTTATCTACTTGGGAGAGTGTTACTAGTGGGTTTCCACAGGGTTCAGTTCTGGGGCCAGTACTTTTTAATATATTGATATCAGCAATGTTCCCTATGAACAATCATTGTTGGTTGGTTAAATACGCTGACAATTGTAAGCTTTGTGGTATTATTACAGATTATCTTTCTGCACAAGAAATACAAAAAAAAAACCGTATACACTTAGAAGAATGGTCAATTGTAAATAAAATAGAGAATAATGTATAGGCAGGTGGTTATTATGAGAATTTTACACACACTCGAGGTGTGGGATGCCCCATAAACCCTGAAAGCCAGAGGTTCTCTAAGCATCCCCACCAAAAGTTTGTAATACTCATAAATAACCACCTGCCTATTACTTTATTTTTTATAATTGCTGGTTAGCAATTTTTTCCCAGATTTGTCTGTGATTCACTCACACACACACACACACACACACACACACACACACACACACACACACACAATCTTTATTAGAAAAAGAGATTTTTGTTTGTTAGGCATCTTTTTGTTTCTTACAAGTATTTCTTCGTGCTGTGGTTGAATTTCGTTTAAGTTGCTGCAACAGCGCTTACTTCTGTTAAGCGCTTCAGAGCCGTTCCAGCACGGTGCTGTGTTTCGGAGGCATTTCTTGGGCTGTACGGGTTACGGACAGCAGGATCAACCAGATAAGAGATTTTGAAAAAAAAAATGATCTCCGGTGTGAGGGCTGGTCTGTGGCAGCTCCTCGGTAAGCGGGACGAGGAGCCGCCATGTTTGTTGAGTGTTTAGCCCACCCATGAGAAGAGGAGAGCCAATCAGGATGTGGCTCTAGTTTGATTGAAGTGGCACGTGTTTGAAATTATAACTGGTTCAGCCTATGGAAAGAATTGCTGACCAGTCTAGACAGAGGTGGCGCATGTTTGCCGTTATAACTAGCTGAGGTAGTTATAATGGCAAATTACAACTCGATTTTACAATGTAAAAAAATTGTGACCAGTAATTATATACTATTTAATGTAAAAAAGTGCAAAGTTATGCATCTTGGTAGACATAACCCTGAGTTCAAATATAAATTATACAATACAACTTCATTGGAAAATGAAAAAGACTTAGATGTTACATTTTCCAAAAACATGTCTTTTGATTTTCATACATCTAATGTTATTAAAAAGGAAAATCAGATCCTGGGTTGCATGTTAAGAAACATTAAAAGCAGACCAGACCTGGGTTTGAATCCCACAGCTTCCACTTGCATACTGTGTGACCCTGAGCAAGTCACTTAACTTCCTTGTGCTCCCAGGTTGCTCCTGTAAAAAAACTTTCAGATTAGTGTGCTATACCTGGTTAAACAACTAAAATAAATAAATAAATAAAAATTAAAAAAGCAGAAGTGGTAAAGTCTTAATCCCTCTTTTTTCTAGCCTAGTAAGACCACATTTAGAGTACTGCTCATCAGTATGTGTCCCAACCTCAGTCAGAGGAGTTAAACTCATAGAAAACATTCAACGAAGAGCTACTAAGAAAATGAAAGCTGTGAAGAGTATGGATTATGATTTATGTTTAAAAAAACTTGGGCTATATTCGATGCAATATAGGAGATTAAGGGGAGGCCTAATTTTAGTTTATAAAGCTGCTAGTGATAAAACAACTTTTGAAACCATAGGATTGAGTATAAATCCTTCCACAGCTAATACAAGGTCACATGAGAAAAAATTAATTACAGAAAACAAAACTAATAGAAGAAATCAGTGGTATACACAAAGGGTTATATCCACATGGAATGCTCTATCGGGGATTATTATAAATAGTAATACAGTTGGTGAATTTAAAAGTAGATTGGGCATATATATGGGTGATAAAAAATTCCATTTCCATCATTAAATATGGTGGCGAGTTCAAAAAAGGCAATTTTGCCTACTAATCTTGTAAATTACCTATGAACTTGGTAAATCACCCAAGCAAATGAGAGCTGTGAGAAATCAACAGCCAGGAAGGATGGTGCTGACAGAAAAAGTGGTGTTGACATATGAGAGCCAAAAAAACAACAAGCATATAAAGCAGCTATGCAATTTGTGCAGATACCATTGCCAGGGTGCAGTAAAGAGGGTGCCATAATGTGGGCGCCAGCAACAGTCAGCAACCAATGTGTCCGTTAGGCGAGTTTGGGACATTGTATAGTGTGCATGTCACCTCCCTGATACAGGAAGGAGGGAAAAAGTGATGATATATAATATGGAAGTATGCGCTGATGTATTATAAGAATTTATGCTTTATGTAGCAAGAGGAACTGATTATTATTTTTTATACATTTATTGTTAGCGCAACACCGTAGGCCTGGGTGGCAGTGCCATGAAATGTAGCCGCTTTAAGTGTGTGAAAATACTGAATAAACTTTTGAAAATTTGACATATATTAGAGTTCATCCTGATTTGTTTTGAAGGTTTTGCTTGTCACATTGTGGACGACCCAAGACAAAAACTTTTTTTCTCATATATAGAGAAAGGACAACCTGAACCAACATTGATGCAAGAGACTAAGAAGTTCTTGAATCTCAGGAAGGTTAGGGAGGGGGGAGATGTGATGGTAGTTCCCTAGGACAGCTGTGTCACCGCCATTGTGTATGGGGATGACCTTAGCCACCTTCCAAGCTGCATGAACCGTGCCTTGACAGAATGAGAGTTTGAAGTGATTGGTTAGGTGGAATGCAATAGTGGGAACAGAGAGATAGAGGAGTTTAAGGTTAAGTAAAATCCTGGCTTAAAGAGGTTTAACAAGCATAAGGTAGAGAGAGTGGCTAAGATAGTAGTGGGACAGAAACAGGAAGGAGAAATGGGGGCAGAAAATGGAGGGAGGAGACAAGGAATAGAGTGGGCACAGATAGAGAAAAAGGGTTTGAAGGTGGTAGCTATCTCCAGAAGGAGGGAGGTGGCAGAATCGTCAAGAAAGAGGGAGGGGAAATGCAGACTACTACTGTACTGTCATTTAATGTTAACAGGGTACTTTATTCTATAAAACATTCCCACCTTACCCTCAAGGAAGGAGTACTCTCCTTACTTGTCTCACCATATCAGCTATGCAAGGCTAGATTATATTATGAAGACAATCAAACGTGGATACTCTTCACAAGATTAATCATAGCCTTTTTCACCTCTCCAATCATGTTCCCATCTTTGCTCGATTTTCCCTGGGGAAGCCTCACAAGCAGACCCACTGTAGGTTTTAATGAGGGCTACTTTGAGATCTGGCTTTTATTAAAAAACTGGAAGAGCACATTCTGCAATCCTTGCAGAACAACAATATTTCAGAGGTAACCCCTGACATTCTATTGGATGCTTTAGAAGCTGTTGTGAGAATGGAGATTATTGCTCACATCTCAGCACTGCAAAAGGCTCGAGAACACACATTGAAGGACCTGCAGCAAGCTTCACATTCCCAACAGCTCTTCCATGTGCGTGGTAATACCTCCATCCAGCTTCAGCTTTTGGCTACAAAAGCACAACTTTAGAAATTGCTGGATGTGACAGTTGAATGGGATCCTGTCCCATTTGTTATTCAGAAACAATTAAATGCAAAGATCTGTTACATCCTCTCCTTTTCTGTCTCTTGTCTGTCTGGTTGTGCAACCAAATGTTCTTGTGAGACCTAGGATCTATTCACTGTGATGATCTCATGAATCTCAGCCTGTCGCTATCTCTGCCTTCACTTTCTGCATCTGTCTTTTCTTCCCCCTTGTAAATCTGTGGTTATAAAAATATATGTGAATCTTTATGTGGTACTGGGATCCCTTTGTTTGAAACTGTATATATTCATATTCATATTCATATGTCTTCCGGTGCAGACCCTGCACCATTTTAGTTGCCCTCCTCTGGACAGCTTCCATCCTGTCTATGTCTTTGCGGAGACTGGGTCTCCAGAACTGCACGCAGTACTCCAGATGGGGTCTCACCAGCTGTCTGTACAAAGGGATAATAACTTCCTGTTTTCTACTGGTGATGCCTCTCCCTGTGCATCCCAGTATCCTCCCAGCCCTCCTTGCTGCCCTCTCACATTGCTTGCCCACCTTTAGGTCATCTGATATGACTACCCCCAGGTCCCTTTCCATTTTTGTTGTTGTTAGTATCTCACCCCCCATTGTGTACTCTTCCCCTGGGTTTTTGTTTCCCAGGTGCATTACCTTGCACTTCTTAGCATTGTTCTAAGCTGCCATACATTTGACCATTCCTCTAACCTTGCCAAGTCCCTTCTCATCCTTTCCACCCCACCTTGTGCATCAACTCTGTTGCAGATCTTTGTGTCATCTGCAAAGAGACATACTTTCCTTCCAGTCCCTCTGCAATGTAAACATAAAGACATTGAGAGGGACCAGTCTAATACTGAACCCTACGGTCCCCACTAGTAACTCCCCTTTCTTCAAAGTGGACTCCATTTACTATTACTCTCTGTGTCCTATTCTCCAGCCAATTCTTTACCCAGGCTGTCATCTTGGGACCCACTCCCAGGCTGGCTAACTTGTATATTAATCTTTTGTGTGGGACTGTGTCAAATGCCTTGCTAAGGTCTAGGTAGGCCATGTCCACAGCCCCTCCCTGATCTACTACTTTGGTCACCCAGTCAAAGAAATCTATCAGATTTGTCTGGCATGACCTTCCTGCTGTGAATCCATGCTGCCTTGGGTCCTGTGCCCCTCTGTCCTCTAAATACTCGACAGTTCTTTCCTTCAGAAGTGATTCCATCATTTTCCCTACTACTGAGGTTAAACTAACAGGTCTGTAGTTTCCTGCTTCTGCCTTGCTCCCACTTTTGTGAAGAGGAATCACATCTGCCCTCCTCCAGTCCTCAGATACCACCCCATCCTCCCATGATTTGTTAAAGAGAGTAGTCAGTGGTGTCACTAGTTCTACCCTTAGTTCTTTTAGAATTCTGGGATGAATCCCATCAGGCCCCATTGCTTTGTCCACCTTCAGTTTTAAGAGTTCTTTCAGAACCCTTTCTTCTGTAAATGGGCTGGTATCATATTCTGTATCCAGAGTGTTTCTACTGTTTGTTTTAGGTACTTCCCCCTCTTCCTTTGTAAATACTGAGCAAAAATATTTGTTTAGTATCTCTGCCTTTTCACAGTCACCCTATGCCCCCCTCCCCCTTATTAAGCCTCACTATCCCTCCCTTGGTCTTCCTTCGCTCCCTGATGTACCTATAAAAGGTTTTATCCCCCTTCTTAACTGAGTTGGCTATCTTTTCCTCGGTTTGGGCCTTTGCTGTTCTGACTGCCTTCCCAGCTTCCTTTTGCTTTAACTGATACAGTTCTCTGTCCTGCTCCTTCTGTGATTCCTTGTACTTCCTGAATGCTTTCTTTTTCTCTTGAACCTTCACTGCCACTTCCTTTGAGAACCATAGTGGTTTCTTACATCATTTCATTTTATTTGCTTCACACAAAGGCTTGTTACCTCTGTGATGGCAGTTTTTATTATTCCCCATTGTTCTTCCACCCCTCCTTCCTGCCCATTTGCTAGTGCATTCCTTAGGCACTCACCCATTTTGGCAAAGTCAGCCCTCCTAAAGTCCAGTACTTTTGCCTTTGTATGGCTTGACTCTATTGCTGTGTTTATTGTGAACCATACTGTTCGATGGTCGCTAGTTCCCAGATGGCTACCCACTCCTACATCTGTGATCCTCTCTTCATCTCCATTTGAGAGAACCAGGTCTGAGATTGCTCCCTCTCTAGTGGGCTCCAATACTAGTTGTCTAAGGCATGCCCCATGTAGGTCATCTAGAATAACCCCACTCTTCAAAGTGTCTGCTGCAACTGCACTCCAGTTAACATCTGGCATATTCAGATCACCCATCAGCAATATCTCTCCTTTATCTGCCATTGTAAGTATACTTTCTATCATTTCCTTGTCCATTTCCTCCCCCTGAGAAGGGGGTCTGTATGCAACCCCTGTACGGATTGTGGTGCCATTGCCGGTCTCCAAATTTACCCACAGTGCTTCTTCTCCTCCTGTTTACCCTTTTGTTCTGTTGCTTTGATTCCTTCCCTTATGTAAGAGCTACTCCTCCTCCTCTTTTACCCTCCCTGTCCCTCCTGTAGATAGTGTATCCTGGTACGTTTACGTCCCAGTCATGGTTTTGTGTGTATCATGTTTCTGTGACTGCCATGATATCCAGATGTTCCTCCTCCATCAAGGCCACTAATTCAGGAAGCTTGTTACTCAGATTACAGGCATTGGTACTCATTGCTCTCCATTTTTTGATGGCTTTACCTTCTGTTGCAGCATCCCCCACTGACCTTTCTACCTCGGTCTTTTTCTCATTTAGTACCCTGTTTTGCTCTCAATTCCAAGGCCGGTGATGAGTGGGATGCCACAGGGCTCTATGTTGGGGCCAATATTGTTCGATCTTTTCATATCAGACATTGCACATGGGGTGGTGAGCAAGATAAGTCTGTTCGCTGATGACACCAAAATTGGAGCAGTGGTGAATGGATTGGAGGGATGGAAGCAGCTGCAGGGGGGCCTAAGCAAGCTAGAGGAGTGGTCAGAGAGGTGGCAGCTGGGGTTCAATGCAAAGAAGTATAAGGTTATGCGCTTTGGGGTGAAGAACCCAAGGAGAGAATACTGGCTGGGAGGGGTTAAGCAGGGGATCACTGAGGAGGAGGAGGAGAAGGACCTAAGGGATAATTATAACAGGGACCATGAACAACACTGCCCAGTGCAGGAGAGTGGCTGCAAAAGTGAACAAAATGCTGGGGTGCATAGTGAGGGTTTTTTCTTCCAGGTGAAGAGAGGTGATCTTGCCCCTCTACAGGTCGCTGGTAAGGCCGCACTTAGAGTATTGTGTGCAGTTTTGGGGGCCATACCTAAAGCGTGAAATCAGGCTACTGGAGGGGGTGCAGAGGAGGGCAACAAAGATGATATGTGGAATGGAAGGGACAGACTATGACAGCAGGCTGGAAGACCTAAATATGTACACCCTGGAGGATAGAAGGGACAGGGGGTACATGATAGAGACATTCAAGTATCTGAGGGAATCAGTAAGGATGGCGCAGATGCAGTCTTTAAGTTAAGGAGGGGGAGGGTCGCCAGGGGCCATGCGCTAAGAATAGAGGGGGGAAGATTTAGGAAGGAGATGAGGAGAAACTATTTCACAGAGAGGGTGGTAGCAAAATGGAACTCCCTACCGGAATGAGTGGTATCATGTAAATCTGTGAACAGTTTCAAAAGGGCATGGGACAGGGAACAGGGGAGAGTGAGTGTGAGGGGTGGGGGTGGCAGTAGGATGACAATTGGGAGGGGATAGGGCAGCTGCAATCTAGGGGTGCTAGCTGCACACTCGAGCAGACTTAGATAGACCAGGTGGTCTGTTTCTGCTGGCACATTCATATGTTCATATGTACGTACATTTATGGTAGCCATGTTATGTGTCAGAGAGAAGGCCGTACATTGTGAGGTAGTCAGTGGTTTGATTTGCAACAAGTTTTTCCAGAATTTTACTTAGGACTGATAGGATGGCTATAGGCCTGTAGTTAGTAATCTCTTTGGTATCACCTTTTTTAAGTACCGGCTTTACACAAGCAATCTTCCAGAGGTCAGGAACTTGGCTATTAGAGAGAGGCAAGGTGAAAATTCTAGCCAGAGGGGAGGCTATGTATAGTGCTGCTAGTTTCAGGAGCTGAGGCTCAAGTGTGTCTGATCCAGAGCTGGTGTTGTCGGAGACAGTCCGTAATAGTTTTAAGTCCTCAGTCCTTGAGATTGCCTTGAAGTAGAAAGGGGGATTTTTAGACATTTGTTGGGAAGGTTAGCTGGGGTAGTGGACTGTGCTGATGTTGCAAGCAGAGAGGCTGCCTGGGGAGATGAGAAGGCAGAGGTATACTGAGACAGGTCCGAGAACATTTGATTGAAGGAATTAGCAATGGTGTTGGAGTCATTGCAATGTGCTCCATTTAATAGCATGTCACTGGTGCTAATTGACTGGGATGCACCGAGAAAGGTCTTGACATGGGCCCAGAATTTACTAGTGTCCCCAGCAGAGCCTAGCTGCAATTCTTTACAATAGGCATTGTTAGCTGTTCTGACCTGTTTTTTATAGAAGTTATGTGGGGTTCTGTAGGTAGCATAGTCAGATTGTATCCCTGAGGCTTTGTACTTTTTCCAGCATTTGTCCCTAGAGTGTAGATTTTTCAGCAAGTCTTTGTGAAACCATCTCGTTTGTTTACCCCTCACTCTCCGTGTCACCTTGGGGGCATGCTTGTTCTGGATGGCCAAGAATTCATTAAGGAAGATACTTAGTGCAGACTCAACATTATGAGAAAGGTAAATACCAGACCAGTTTATCCTCGAGACATCATGACAAACAGCCTCAATATCCAGGTTGGCAAAATTTGTAAAGGTGACACAGCACGGTGGCGGGGATGGAGCAGTCCAGTACTCCAGATGCAGAAGACGGGGGAATGATCAGTAAGCGAAGCTGCCAAGATGTCTGCTTGGTGTACATGATCCAGATGGTTTATCAGTACCCAGTCAATAAGGGAAGAGGATTTTAGTGAAGAAGTAACTCTGGTAGTCTCCGTTAACAGCTGGTGGAGGTAATAATTTTGTACCAGAGAGAGCAGCATGCTATGGGCAGTCCCTAACCAATTCTGGTTAAGGTCACCCAATATAATTACCTAATTATGTTCGGAGTGCAAAGAGGTCTGATCAAATAAGTCCTTCAGACCTACAGTGCCCCCATTTGGGGGATTGTGGGCACAGATAATGGTGGAGTTTCTTGGCTCCCTGGATGAGAGTAGTGCGAAGGGACTCACAGGTGGAGGATGTTGAGGACGTGGTGTCCGTGATGTTTAGTTGCTCTTTATAGAACATGGCAACCCCTCCACCATGCTTTGAGGTGAGCCTATCACTATGGATAAGGAAGTAGTTAGTCAGAGAGCATACATAATCAGGGATAGTTGGTTTTAGCATGTTTCAGACAAACAGAGTATGTCAGGCTTGTAGATACCCACCCAAGCCTCAAGATCACTGAAATTTTGGGAGAGACTTCTGATGTTCATACGGGCAATGAAAAGCCCTTTGCTAGAAATTGCGAAGATGTCAGCCAGAGAGAAGAGGACACATGGATCTTGTTTCATTTCAACATCCCCTGCAAGAAGGATAGCTAAGATGACGAGGAACCATAATTTTTCAATAGCAAAACAGTAAAGGAATTGCTTGACTCAGCAGGCAATTCTTAAGTGTGGTCACCACATAAAAGGTACAGCCCTTAGAGAATAGGAGGTATTTAATAGCAAGCATAGGTCGGGATGTAGTAATTAGGTTAAAGAAACTGAAATCAGCATGTAGGGTGTTTGCAGAACTCGAGGGATAGGATCCTGGGAAAGTTATAACAACCCAGTTAAGGCATAGTAGGAGCAGAAGTAATAGGAGCATTTCAGACAAGTAACAAAGAGCCATCACAAGTGAGTGTAATTATCACACAGAGGGCTAGGCAGAGGAGCAAAGGTAGCCAAAAAGGAATTATGATATGGCAATAGAAATTTAGGCAGAGAGCTGAAAGACAAGTGCCAGCCAATCCCAAGAGAGTCATTGGAAGCCTAGACCAATCAGCAACCAGGTGTCATAAGTTCAAAATCCTTTGTTGGCTGAGAGGCGGTTTTGTCGCTGAATGTACCTGTGAAGCAACACTTTGCAGCTGAACCGGTGAGGTGGTTCAAGGCTGCAATCCGGTGTGTCAGGCTTGGTCTGCAGCTTTCGTTTCTGTTTCTGACCCTGCTTCACAAGTGTGGAATGGGAGCTGGAGCAGGCGTTCAAGTCTTGCGGCTTTAGTGGATGAGCACAGTTTGGCCTGAGAAACAGGCATAAACACCCCAGGGATGGTCCTCAGAAAGAGAGGTATTCCATGTCCACTGGAGCAGAAGATGAAGGAATAAATATAAAGTGTTTCCCCTTCAACAGAAGAGACAACTGTTGTAGCGCTCTAGTGGCTTTGTAGTATAATCTGCAAATGGGAAAGTAGGCACAAAAAAAAAGAAGAAAGAATTCCTGGTATGCAAAAATTGATAGTCCCTTGGTGAGCAGCACTAACAAACGTCTCTAATGAAGCAAGGTAAAATGGAGACCAGCAGGAAAGAAGTCAGTGAGGCTGAGATCCTCCAATCAGTGTTGGCGCTGAAAATTGAGAATGTCCAAAGGCGCTAAGTACCAACGTACCTGAGGGGGTATATGACTCTTGCCTGTTTATGTAGATTTCTGGGCCCTGCAACGATCTGGAGTTTGAAGAATCCCAGGCGACAGTTTCAAGAGGGGAAAAAAGCCTCAGGGTCTGCAGATTTGCAGTAGCAGAATTGTGGATTTCTTCCCAGGACAGGCTTGTAGCTTTTCCTCTGGTGGTGAGGTCCGAGCCCTAGGTGGGTATGCCATGCCCACCTGGGGCTCAGTCCTCACCGTCAGAGGAAAAGCTACAAGCCTGTCCTGGGAAGCAACCCGTGATAGAAACACACAGCACTTGAACCTTGGGGTGTCTGTGGAAGTATGGGTGCTGATGAAGGTCACAGCAGGCAACAATGTATGCAAACGTCCAGCAATATGGCACAGTTTATTTGCTTTTGGCAGTTTTTAGCAAGTAATAACATGCAACGAGGTGTGGGTTATGTCCTCATAAGAGCACACCTAGGTGAGTTCTAAGGCATGAGGCGCTTCAGCCAAGTGCATTATGCATCTGGGCATGCTCTTATCAGGACATAATCCACACCTCAGAGTGTGTTATTGGGCTTATAAACTGGCTCTCCTGTGAAGAAGTTATTTAAAAAATGCACACAAGTGTACATAAAAACATTTAAAAATATGATTATTGCAGCACAGGAAAAAAATAGTCTCACTCATTGTCTTTGAATGGAGCTTTTCATAAAAAATTACTGGAGGAAGCTGGTGTCTGTCTGTGTCTCCACTACTCACCCACCCATATACACACACACACACATATATACACACACACACACACACACACACACACACCCAAAAGCATATTTTTTTCTTTTAATATTTATTAGATCAACCATGCGTTTTTTAGTCAGCCCGAGCGAGCGCGTCCCATATCGGCTGACTGACATAGTATACTTACAGGGATGTTTGTTGCCGGCCCACTTCCAGAAAGCATTTTTTACTGTCCCTTAATTTTATTATTTTTTATTTCTCTTTTAAATCAGTCATTAAAAAAGAGTCACTGAGGTACAGAAACAAACTTTTTTCACTTTTGACCTGACAGCAATGCATTTATTTCTGGATTGTTGTGGCACGGATTTGTAGGAGAAGAAGACAGATGCCTGTGTGTGTGTGTGTGGGGGGCAGGGGGATTGCATTTCAGAGAGCCTGGTAAAGGTCACTGTGCTGGAGACTGATGAGCAGCAGAATCGAGAGATGGGGCTCTCACGGGGAAATTGGCAGTGTGAGTAAAAGACAATAAGTACACAGCAAACGTTTACAGCTTCTGTAGGAAGGGGACTGTGCATACACTGACTGGGTTTTGTTCTTGTTTTGAACTAGCTGAAGTTTTTTACGTAATCCTGTTTTTCACTTCGCTGTGGTGAGGTATGTCAGTCTGTTTTTCTGTTTATGGCTGGCAAAGCAAACTGATTTGTTGCTATTATGGGGCCCAGGAGTGGATGGTAGTGCTGGTTGGCTAGTGTATCTTCTGATAAGGACATGGCTGAGAAGATTTTCATTTATTTTATTTTTATTTATTCATTCTCAGATTACAATACCTTTCAGGATATAACGGCTATTTTACAAAGGTTCCACATCAGTAGGAAGGCTGACAGACATTCAAAGGATGGTATTACATAAAATTTCGACAAGAAAGTATTTAAAATGACATTAACATTGCAACTAAAATTAAAACTATATATCGGTAGGAAATCAAAAATAACCTAATAAAAGGAAGCAGCCCAAGGTGCTTTGTCAAATAGGTATAGGTAATTTTGGATGAACAAAAGTTCAGGTAAGTGAAGATAAACAGTGGAAAGAAGGTGGAGAGTGAGAGGTGTGAGGAGAGAGAAGGATCAGGGAAGAAGGCAGGAAATAGGGCAGAGCGGTTAGGATGAAAGTGGTCATTCACAGAGAAAGGGGGAGAAGTAGGTACACTAGGCTGTGTCAATACTGCAGAGGTAGTGCTATGTCAGTTGAAACATTCACAGGAACTGTTAGCTGTAAGATGCTGATGAAGAGTGCCTTTAAATGGTCCCAATTTTGGTAAGGAAGAGATATCTCCAGGCAGTGCATTTAACCATAGTGGTGCTCTATGTGCAACGATTATTGCCCTTGTGTAGTCCGGCATCTTGGGACAGAGAAGAGTTGGTTGACTGAGCTATGCATGTGCTGGAAGCTGCAAGAGGGGCTGAGTAAGTTTGTAACACCAGAAGGCAGGAGCCCGAGAAGTGCCTTTTTAGTTAGCAAGCAGGTTTGATAGTGAATCCTCACATTTAGCTGAAGCCAATCTGTTTGCGCATACAGTTCACATGTGTGGGTGAGGTGTGCTCCAGTAAGAAGTCGGCAAGCTTTATTGAGTGCCACTGATAGTCTGCAGAGGGCAGTGGTGGAAGCTGAGCCATAGATAACCAGACCATAGTCAACAATGGATAGTATGGAGCTATAGATAGCTAGTCTAAGGGCTTCAGGTGTTAGATTGTGTTTATATCTATGGAGTAACAGTATCTTGATATTGGCAGACCTGGCAACATTCTCAACATGCTGGGTATATGGTAGTGAGCTATCTATGATTATCCCTAGATACTTGAAATGTTGAATTTCTTCAAGTGGGACACCAGAGGAGTTCATGATGGTTATGGCACTATATCTGTGCTTGCTGTGAGCATCGCTGAACAACATGACTTTTGTTTTTTTGTAGTTCATAATCAGCTTGTGTTTCCTGAACCAGTCCTCCACTTCCTCAAAGTTGAGTTGAAGTTGGTGTTCCAGAGGTTCAAGGCAAGTGTTGCTAGTGTACAGTATATGACCACATCATCCACAAAGAGAAGGATCTGCTGATGACAGGAACAAGGGAGATTGTTAAGAAAGATGCTAAAAAGAAGTGAATCCAGTATGGAGCCCTGTGGTACTCCAGAGCAGACGTGTTGATGGTCAGAGGTGACATTAGCTATCTTCACCCATTGGGAGCAGCCTAAAGACAGTTTTTGAACCAGGACACAGTATCTGCCAAGAGGCCAATGGAGGACAGTTGCTTGCAAAGTAGAGCATGGTTCTCTGTATCAAAGGCCATTGTGAGGTCTATGAAGGCCACACCCACCAACCTACCTTGATCGAGAGACTGGTGAATGAAACTAGTGAATTCTAGCAGTGATATGGTAGTGCTATGTTGCTTTCTGAATCCATGCTGCTCGGGACACTGGATCGAGTATTTTTCTATATATTCCACCAGCTGATCTCCATCTATGCGCATGAGTACCTTAGACAGAGGTGGAAGTATAGAGATAGGTCTATAGTTTGTGTGTATAGTGCGGTCTCCACTTTTGTGAATGGGGTAACAAGGGCTACTCTCAGATTTGCGGGAATTGTGCCAATCTCAGTGAGAGGTTTAGAATCTTTGCAATGGGCACCAGTATTTCTTCAATGGTAATGGAAACTAATTTATGGTCTAAGAAATCGCCGCTATGCCTCGACTTCCCTAGTACTTTTACTAGGTATTTCCTGACCATATACAGCGGGATCTCTTTAAAGTAGAAAGGAGGCGGTGCAGGAAGCAAATCATCTGCTCGCTGTTCAGTGTCTTCAGTGCTGTCCTCAAAGAAGTCTGGTGGGAGGACACTGCCCAGGTCAGTGAATGCATTATTAAATGCATCGGCTATGGTCACTGGGTCAAGGGTGGGGGGCTCCATTAATATTTAGCATGGTGGGTGAAACCTTAGCATCTTTGCGTGTCACATCTTTCCTTTGTTCCAAAAGTTCTTACTGTCACCCCAAGTGTTAGCAAGCTGTCCCCTATGGTACTTGCTTTTTTTCGATGTGAATAGCCCGTGTGTACTTACTCCTGGCAGTTTTATATTAGTGTACATATGCATGCTCGCCAGTAGCCTTTGCACTGTGCCAGAGGTGATCTCTGTGATTCATCTGACTAATGAGGTGGGCGGATAACCACAGATTGATGGTGCCTCAGATTTTCATCCTTTTCAAGGGGGCATGGATATCGCAAGCTTCATTAAAGTGCTTGATAAAGTGGTCCAGAGCTATATTTGTATCATTTGTGGCATTAAGTAATGACCAGTCAATGCTACAGAGGTGTTGTTTCAGGGGTTCCAAGTGTCCCCACTTTAGCACCTTGCTGAAAATTGTTTTGGGGGAGGTTTATTGAATTTATTTGACCAGTTACAAGTAATAGGGAGTGGTCACGTTTGTGATATGATCTGGATGATTGGACAGTATCCAGTTGAGAAGGATGAGAAGGATACTGGTACCCATCTTATAATTAGCCCTAGGAGGTGACAAACCGAGCTGGGTAAGGATTAGTGCAGAGACTGCATCCTTAAAGGAACCTACTTCAGGAGAATGCCAGTTGACTTTGAAATCACCCATACTGTAATTATCATCTCAGTATTATGGGGCAGGTTCCTAATGTACTCCATCAAGCTATGGAAGCCCATGACTTAGTCCTTAGGTGGATTTACTAGCCAGTCAGATTGCTGACTCCCAAAGCCCATTTTATAAGACACTTTCAGCAACCACACTGGGTCAGCCTTTATTTTAGCTGCAGAATGAGTCACTTCTACTCGTTTTGGTTTTTTGATTCTTGTTATTTTTGTTATCGCAGCAGTGCAATTAAGCATTATCAAGTGTTTGGTAAAGCACTGGGAAATGCTAACATTGAAGTGTCGAAGCGTTAACCGGAATACAGTTTCAACTATGTGGTTTTTGACTATGTGGTATGTGTGCTAATTCTGTTTTGATCAAGGGTTGTCTTTCAACATTCCTGTAGCAGTTGCCAGGGGACGTTTTCAGAGTTTTAACATTGAGAATGTGATCGCCCAGCTTCTTTCTCAGTGCCGGTTGGAAAGAATTGTGACTTGGATTTTATTTCAGCTATGGCACTAAAACAGAGCTAAAACTGACCCTGTGGTATGTACTGTGCTCCTCAGGGGTGCCTGGAATTTAAGGGGGTCTTTTACTAGATGCAGTGAAGCCTGAACGCTGAGTTTTGGAACTGTTGCCTGTTTGGCATTTTACGGAGACTGTTTGCTAAGTGAGCGACGACTTAATCAGAGTCTGTGATGGAGTTCTTTGTTGAAACTGGCTTTATGAGCTGCCACTGTAAATGTAGATTTAATGTTTTTGACTATTGCTGCAGACTGGGATTGGGAGATTACTGCCCCTGTACAGTGAAACTGTGTTGGTGGGGACAGAAGGCTGTGAGCTGGTTTTCTTGAAGCCTCCCTGAAGTATCTGGGTGGCAGTTTTACCTGCAGTGGCCTAAGTAGAGTTAGCTAAATTGACTAACCACAAGGTGGACACTGGGGGCAGCCAGTATCTCTGGGGTCAGGGGTATTAACTGTAGGGTACATACTCCCTGAGTTTCTGGAGAGGTGGTGGGCTAACTGACGGTGGTCAGATTGTCCCCACTCCTTAAGTGAAGAGATTTGGTGGTGCTCCTGTGCTCTCCTTGGGGTTTTTTTTGGGGTTTGGCAATTTAACCCATTAGTAGACTGTGACAAGAATATTGACATGCTGCCAGATGTCCCCCTTAAAAAGCTTGGATTAAAGCTGCCGTGGACTGTTACCTTTCTATCAAGGAGTTTTATTTTATCTTTACTTTTTGACTGGCTGTGAGAGAGTCCGTTTCTTTTTCTTTTTTTCTTTTATTTTTAATTTTTAAGTAATTACATATTGTATAATCTGCTTTAAATGTGGCCGTGAGAGGGCCAAGTTTTCTGGTTTAATTTCAAGTTATTGTTAGGGGTTGGTGAGAGCTCCCCATCAAGACTCACTTCTCTTCTGTTATTATTAACTTAAAACTCATTGATTGGAGAGCTTAAGTAGGACATTCAATCATTTACTGCTGCTTGTAATTTCTTTCAAATTTTTGTGTTTGGGGAAGTGGGTACTTATGTAGTTTGGGTATTTACTGGGTGAGAGCGGCTATCCTAGTGGACTTATTTTATAGTATGAGAACGTTCTAACTTTGTTGTTGTGGGTTCTCATCTATTGAGTTTTGGTAGTTAATTAGCCTGCGGAATGTGTTTGTTTTCCCCCTTGGTTGTGCGCTAGTCGTCCTCCACTCTCCGTGCCCTCCGCCCGTTTCCCCCCCCACCTCTGACTTCTTTTATCTACCAGCACTGTCATGGGCTGGGCATTGTATGTAGGAGGGGAAGTGGTGGGGGTTGGGGGGAGCAGACATTTGAGGACGAATGAGCGGATCTCTCACATAGGGCTGGTTAGGTTTAGAAGACGCCCAGGGGTGAAATGGAGCCTGGAATGTGGTGTTCCCTGTCTAGTCATCATACCCAAGGATACCACTTTTGTTGATGGGCAAGTAGCTGGGATGACTAGTGAATCCTGTCCAAATCGAGTGGTGTTGTGCAGTGCCAGATCTATTAAGAACTAAACTGCAATTATTGCAGCTCTTGTTGGAACAACTGATCTGGCGTGTATTACCGAGACCTGGCTGGATGAAAATGCTGGTCCTTCTTTAGAAGCAGCAATTCTGGTCGGGTACTTGGTGACACCGTCCAAGATTGGACTGTGGGGAGGGGTAGCAGTCTGTTTCAAGACCGATCTGGGCCTCACTGGTGTACCAGTTGAAGAGTTTGAATCCTTTGAATGTACTGTGGTAGCAGGTGTGGATTGCAGGATAGCTGTCGTCTACCATCTACCCGGGGATGAAAAGTGATTGCTGCTGGAAGTGGTGGACTTCGCTATCGATATGGCATTGGAGCCGGCCAGGCTGGTGGTTCTGGGTGACTTCAATGCCTGGGTCGACGAAGAACTCTCACCTTTTGGACAGCACTTCCTCCAGTTGATGACATCACTGGGCTTCACACAGATTGTTACCTCTGTTACCTATAGACATGTTCATTCTTTGGATTTGGTGTTCCTCCTGGGTATTGGGGCTTCCGATTTGGGGGTGGAACCTGTCAGTTGGTCTGATCATTACACTGTGAGGTTCAACTTTTGTGCCCCCCCTGTAGGTCTGCCCCTGTGGAGATGGTCATTTACCACCCTTTACAGGACATGAGCCCTGAAGACCTAGTGGTGGTGATTAACCTCTCGGAGTTTCCTGTTGCCAGCTCGAGTCCAGAGGCTTTGGGTTTGGCCTATAATAAGGTCATCTCCTCGGCCCTGGACCTGATTGCTCCTATCTGTGTTTGTTCTCTCCCACTTTGCCCTCAGGCTCCTTGGTTTGACGGGTCTTTGAGGGAGTTGCGGCTACTAGGACGAAGGTTAGAATGATGCTGGTGAAAATCCGCCCTGGAGGCAGATCACCTTAGATTGGTGGAGCATTATCAGACCTACAAATCTGTGATCTCCCCTAAGAAGGAAGAGTTCCTGTCCAGTAAGATCGCTATCACTCAAAATCGACCAGCTCACCTCTTCCGAACTGTGGACAGGTTGTGCAACCCATCCTGTCTGCAGCTCCGAAGAGCCTTTTCACAAATGGAGTGTGATGAGCTTGCTCGATTTTTTGTGACTAAGGTGGCCGACATCAGGTCGGAGATCCTCCTGACTTGTTCTGTGGGGAGATGCTGTTGGTCAGTGCTCGGTCACTGCACCTCATATCTCCTGGAGTACCTTTGATCTGCCAGAGTTCGGGGATATTATGCGGATTGTCCACAGTATGCGCTCTATGTGCTGTAGCTTGGATCCTGGTCCAATGTCCCTGATTATGGGCTGTTGTGATATCATTGTCCCAGTCCTGGCTCAGGTAGTCCAGTGCACCCTGGAATCGGATGAGTTTCCAAGCTTCCTGAAGGAAGCAGTGGTAACACCCCTTCTGAAGAAAGCTTCTTTGGACCCAGACGATCTAGCAAACTACAGACCTATCTCGAACCTTCCCTTTATTGGGAAGGTTATTGAGAAAGTAGTGGCGATTCAACTGGAGACCCATTTGACCATCCATAATATCTACGAACCTCTACAGTCCAGTTTTCGAAAGAGGCATAGTACTGAGACTGCACTGGTTCGGGTGCTCAATGATCTCCTGCTGGCGAGAAATTATAGAAATCATTCCATTCTGGTGCTTCTTGATCTCTCTTCAGCTTTTGACACTGTGGACCATGGGGTGCTGCTCGAGCACCTGAGGTTCATACGTGGTCTGACATGTACGGTCTTCGGGTGTTTTACATCTTTCCTCACGGACAGAACTCAGAGAGTTGTGTTGGGGATTTTTTCCTCAGACTCACTCCCTCTGTCATGTGGGGTTCCCCAGGGCTCGGTGCTGTCCCTTATGTTGTTTGCAGTGTATATGTTGCCCCTCGGAGACATTGTAAGATGGTATGGGCTGAGGCTTCACTGCTATGTTGATGATACCCAGCTCCACCTGTCTTTTGCACCCGACCAGAATAGTGCTCTCTCAGTATTTAATAACTGCCTCGCCGAAATCCAGGATTGGATGAATTCGAGCTGGCTAAAGTTGAACATGGGAAAGACTGAGGTAATGGTTGTGGACCCAGGTCGCAGGATAGGGGGGGTTGAGGACTGGTCAGCCCTCTGGACTTTTTCTGGGGGGCTTCCAGATTCTTACCTCTGAATGGGTGTATGACCTGGGAGTGGTACTTGATGACAGGCTGACCCTTCAATTTCAGCCGTCGGCTGTCGTCAAGTCTGCCTTTTATCATTTTAAGAACATTTCCAGGGTGAAGCACCTTGTTTGTCCAGCAATCTTCCAGTGTAGGTCCACATCTTTGTGACCTCGCACCTTGACTACTGCAACTCCTTATACTTAGGATACTTAGGGCTTCCTGTGGTTGATATACACTGCCTGCAGCTAGTGCAGAATGCTGCCGCATGATTGTTGATGGGGTCAACAAGCTTTTTTGCATATTACCCCTGTGCTGCGCGATCTGCACTGGCTGCCGATTCAGTGGCGGATCACCTTTAAAGTTGGTTTACTGACCTATAAAGCCCTACACAGACTTGATCTTGACTACTTGAAAGAGCTTCTAATTCCTTACAGCCCTGTGTGACAGCTCCGTTTGGCTGTCGAGGGGGTTGCTGGAGGTTCCAAGGGTGACTTTGAAATCTTCTGGAGCCCATGGATTTATGTTTTCGGCCCCTATCCTCTGGAATTCTCTACCCCATCAGCTTCGGGAGTGCGCGACTGTGGGAGAATTCAAACAGGCACTTAAAACTTTTCTGTGGCATCAGGCCTATCATTGACTTATTGATGTTTGGAGATGCTGTGCTATATATCACTGTGATTGTTGTTTTATGGAATTATATTTTTATTATTGTAAAGCACCTCGATACATTGAAAGGCACTTAAAATAAAGTTAATTATTATTATTTATTATTATTATTTAAGACATTTTAACAGATGCAGAATAATAAAAAAACAGTTATTTCAAGTCTGTTTAAGAAACTTGCTTTTTTGTCTTCACCAGTGAAGCCTACCTACTGGGTGTTGACCAGTTTTTGTACTTTCCCATGAGACCAGTCTAGCCAGAAGCAACCCACTCCAGTCCACTGGAGTCTGCTTCCAGCTCCTTCTTGGCTAAATGGTACTCCATTTAGTTGGGTTGCAGAGGCAATGGTGGGGAGAGGTGAACACCAGTCCATTCACAGTGGAGAGAGTTCTGGAAGAACTCACAAAGCTGAGGGTGGATAAGGCCATTGGGCCAGACGGCATCCACCCAAGGATATTAAAGGAGCTGTGAAGGGAACTAACAGCACCTCTGGTGGCCCTGTTCACAGAGTCATTCAACATGGGTGTCATTCCAGAGGACTGGAGGAGGGCACATGTTGCCCTACTGCACAAAAGCAGCAGTAGGAAGGAAGCAGGGAACTACAGACCAGTCAGCCTTACCTCAGTGGTGGGAAAGATCGTGGAGACACTGCTGAAAGAAAGGATAGTGGCACATATGGAATCCAGTGGTGCTCAGGAGTTGAAGCAACAGGGATTCACAGCAGAAAGGCCATGTCAAACGAATCTAATAGTTTTTTTGATTGAGTGACTAGGGAACTTGATCAGGGAAGGGCGGTACATGACACCTACCTAGATTTCAGCAAAGCCTTTGACCCGTCCCACATAGAAGGCTGATTAACAAGGTGGGTAGTCTGGGCATGGGAGACAAGGTCATGAACTGGGTTAGGAACTGGTTAACAGACAAGAAACAGATGGTGGTGGTAAATGGGGTATGCTCTGGGGAGAGGTAGGTGACCAGTGGGGTACCACAGGGATTAGTACTAGGACCAGTCCTGTTCAGTGTCTTCATTAGTGACATTGCAGAGGGGCTAGAGGGAAAGGTCTGCCAGTTTGCAGATGACATCAAGACCTGCAACAGGGTGGATACTCCAGAAGGGGTGTAGAAAATGAAGAGGGACCTGGAGAAACTTGAAAGATGGTTTGAGATGTGGCAACTGAGGTTCATTGCAAAGAAGTGCAAAATAATGCACCTGGGTAGATTGAACCCTGGGGAGAGCTACATGTTGGGAGGGAGGAGCTGACTGTCACCAAAGACAACAAGGACCTAGGGGTTATCATCTCTGATGACCTTAAGGCATCAAAGCAGTGTACAAAGGCAGCAGAGAGGGCCAATGGCATGCTGGGGTGCATAGGCAGGGTTTTTTGTGGAGTCAAAAACAGTGGTGGAATTCAAGCATGCATGGGACAGTCATAAGGCAATTCTAGGGGGTGGGGGTAGGAAGAAGTAGGCTGCTGGTTAACTAGGATCTGCAGCTTATCCATCAGGTAGGGAAATGGGCAGACTGGGTGGGCCAAGCGGTCCTTATCTACCGTCAAATTCTATGATTCTATGTTTCTATGTTTCTATCACTAGCAGGAGGCAAGAGGTAGTGATGCCATTGTATAAAACATTGGTAAGGCCTCACCTGGAGTACTGTGTGCAGTTCTGGAGACCACACCTGCGCAAGGACATAGATAAGGTGGAGACTATCCAGAGAAAGACAACAAAGATGGTACAGGGCTTACACCACAAAACATATGAGGAGAGACTAAGGGATCTCATTATGTACTCACTGGAGGAGAGGAGACAGCGGGGGGACATGACTGAAACTTTCAAGTACCTCAAGGGCATAAACAAGGTGCAGGCGAGGGACCTTTTCCGATGTAGAAAAAGTACTAGAACAAGGAGGCAGGATATGAATTTGGAAGGGGGTAGCTTAAGAGGTAATGTGAGGAAGTTTTTCTACACAGAAAGGATAGTCAACACTTGGAATAGTCTGCCACAGGAGGTAGTGAGGGCAAGCACAGTGGAGGGGTTTTATCTTGCTTGGGACAGGCATGAGGGAAGCCTAAGAGGGGAGGGAGTGATGAAAAGCCATTGATCACATAGGGTCAGTGGCCACATACAATGTATAGGGCCTACAGGCAAACTAGAGGGACATAGCAGTCCTTATCTGTCGACAATTTCTATGTTTCTGTGTTTCATTTAGTGCTGTCAGACAGGCTTAAAGGGGAACTGTCAGCAATGTGTACATCTCTATTGGTGTTACTTGTTCTTCCTAAATGAAAATTGCACAGTCTGTGCACCCCAAAAAGTCCAGAGTCATGAAAAAATAAGTTTATTCAAGCCATTATGTCACTCCTCCATTTTCTGACTTTGATTGACAGCACTGACAGGAAGTGACATCATCAATGGACTCCAGTATTTGTCTATGTGTCTTCATTATAAACTTATGGTAGCAGGCTTCGTGATTTCATCCATGGATTACCAGTATCTGATTTTTTGCAAGTGCCACTGTTTCCTGATTTACAATTTACTGTTTTTTTGTTATGGTGGTTTCTGTATGTGTTCTTGAGTTTCACATTCTTTATTTTAGTCTCATTTGCAGCTTGTAAATGAATGCCGAAAGCACACTGCTGTCAGTAAAAGTTGCAACATTGACACCGTATATAAATTTGTATTTGGTGTTAATAGTGTCCATGTGGGTTTTCTAAGTCCGTGTGGTATCTAATTTGTACCATTTCAAGTTTTGGTACATTCCCTATTTTTTTTAACCAGAGTGGGATGTCTGGACAGCTGTCTTTGTCAATGCTTACAGTGTTTGTTCCCTTACTAGAAGTGTTGATTGGTACCCTGTCCGAGGTTAGAGTAAGTGAACTACAAGCATACACAGGAATCACCTGTAATGCATTCCTTTGTGGGTTTTGAAATGTAACTTCCCAATAGTGTATTTCTTACTGTTGGAGCTGTGTGTGTGTGAATTTTCTTGCAGCAGGTGCATGGAATATAATCTGTTGCCACTTTGGTGGTGGGGGGGATTTCTAAAATTAAGTGAAGTTTCAATTGTTATTTTTACTTTGTTTATAATGTTGTGAAAATAAGGGGGGCTGGGGGTATTGGACCTTTGCCGGTTTCACTGAACAGTCGCCACAGTTGTTGGTATTATTATTTGTAATGTGTCGGGTAGCTACTCAGCCGGCTTCCTTTGCCTAGTTCTCATTCTCACATAAATATCAAATAAATGCCCCTAGTAGCTGCTAAATTAATTAGCACAACAGGTGAGGGGCTTTTAATATGTTGGTATATGATTACATGAAATGGGGAGTGAAAATCAGTACCTGTCCTTTGTTTCATAATAGTTTTGTGGTGTGTTAAGACTGCCCTTGCGGGATAACCCTGACTCATACTAAACATGTAAATGAATAAGGAGCTCTTCTGCAGCAAGAATGAACAGCAGTCTTGATTTGACTAGTCAGAAGGGCATTGCTTATCTGTGAAATTTCCTCTCTGTAATTGCATTCCAAATTATTGTGAATAACACCTGGGGCCATCCTCAGATGCTAATCATAACTGCACTGACTGTAGGCCAAACGGACCAAACATGGACCATTGATCATGTAAGAGAAAACCCATTTTGGAAGCTCCTGGCTATATGGAAACCTAATAAACCCTTGATACTCTTAGTCAGGGCTTCAGTTAATTCCATTTTTGGAGTATTTGGCTTCCAAAAATAAGAAAAAAACTTCCAAAATACAGAGGAAGGAAGTCATTAACTTCCAGATGTAAAACAAAAATGAGATGACTTCCAAACTTCCAGGCTTGGAAGTCAGAAATGATGGATTTTTCTGAAAGAAACTGTATTTAAACACTAATTTAGAAAATGACATTGGAAAATAAATGAATCTCATTGGTCAAAGCATACCAGTAGAGATACATTTATTTTCCGATACAGCCCGCATAAAAACAAGAGCCTATTCGGGGTGCCCCATAACCAAAGCAATCAGTGTGCACCTCGAATGTTAAGCAAATGTGGCCACCATTTTGCCCTGCTCAGCAAACCACCTCAGCATTCAGCGTTTAGGCCATTGGCTCCCACACGTTTAAAAAAAGCAGCTTAAAAGTCCAAACAATATACCAGTTCAGAAGAAACAATCCAAACATACATTCCGGTGCATGGAAGAGCCACTGGTAAAATTTCCCTCACAAGCAGCTTGCCGCAGCAGACCGACCATGAGATCAGCGGTATTTTCTCAAATCTCCCTACCGCAGATGGAACCTCATTTGCGGCATGGTAGTAGTAGAAAATACCGGTGATCTCCCAAGCACCACAGTACCGCAGAAGCCCACTTGTAGACCACAGCAAACCACCAAAAATGAGTAAATAAAAGCATTTTTCTCCCGCGCATAGTAGAATTAGCCCCTGCAACACTTAAAACAAGCAAATTGTTTGTAAAAATAAATAAAAAAGCACAATCGTTCATTCCCTACCTGCAGAAATAAAAAGGCAGGTCTGAGTGGAGCATGAGCAGGTACGTTGCACACACGCTCACATATAAAGTTTACAAAATAATTAAATAATTAAAAATAACTGATTGTAGCTGTAGTAAGAGCCCAAACAGAATTAAACTGAATGAAAAGTAAGGTAAAAATGCATTTCTCACCTTCACTGGTGAAAATCGGATCTGAAGCAGCACGAGCAGGCACGTCACGCACACGGTCACAGAAATCCATATTTCAAAAGTTATAAAAACTGCCACAGCAAAGCAAAAAGTAACAAAAACCACACAAAAGGGAAAAAAATGTCAGATCTCCGGAGAATCACATTCCACATTCCTCCTGAAGAGACAGTAAATCGCTTGTTCCCAGAAGCTGACAACAAAGTTGAGCAGACACCAGAACCCACCAGCAAGAAATTTAAAGGAGCCTCGCGTTTTATTAGTGTGAATCCATCAGACCTGAATAGCATTGAGAGTCAAAGAGAAGAAATAAACACAAAGAAAAACACACAGTGGGCACTGGCAGTATTTGCAGACTGGGCTAGAAAAGAAAGAATAGAAATAGACTGGCTAAATGACAGTTTTGACATTTTAAATAGCCATCTGCATAAGTTCTATGCAGAAGCCGAACTGCAACAGGTGAGCAGTACTCAGTGTCTGGGTACTGCTCCTTCGTGCAGTAGACATCAACCGCCACCTAAATTCCCCAGAAGTAGGTCATCACACCAGTATAATCTCAGAACCAGCATTTCGTTCCAGCAACAATATAATGACGTCCTTACTAAAGAAACTTCGTAAAGAACAGAAGGATGTTGCTGCCCACCACCTGTCAATTACTGAAACAGACATCGACAAGCTAAGGCGATCATCAGCCATGTCATCAGGTACAGCACAGGGATTGGTTTGCAAAGTATGGTTTGACCTCCAGCTCCACATGGCTCGGCATGGAAGAGAAGGATTACGAGAACTGCGTCCGGATTCATTCACAGTCAAGAGGGATGAACATGGGCAAAAGTATGTGACACTTTCCCATAATTCTGCCTCAAAAAATCACAAGAATCCACAGAGATCAACAAAGAAAATGCACATGGTTTTATGTTTGAGGATCATGGCAACCCTCTCTGCCCTGCCCTATCCTTCTGTAAGTACCTCTCAAAATTGCCAGAGGATGCCCCTGCATTCTGCCTTCATCCCATGAAGGTACCTCAGACTCACCTTGACACCCAGGACTGCTGCTACACAAAGAAACCAATGGGCAAGAATTTCCTCAGAAATATGATGTCAAGACTTAGCAAAGAAGCACAGTTATCCACAAGATACACCAATCACAGCATACGTTCAACAGCTGTGCAACTTTTAACTTAAGCAGGACTTTCAGCTCGTGAAATCACCAGCGTGACTGGCCACAGATGTGAAGCCAGTCTGCAGCACTACTGGTCAGCATCCGTAGACAACAGGCAAAATTGGAGTACAATCCTAGGAGGATCCAACCAGCAGTCGCAGCTGCAACAAGCAGCAAGTATGACACCTGTGGGAGCCAGCAATCAACTCCAGTTACAGAAACCAACAACATCCAGCACCACAAACCACTAACTTCAACCCAGTGAATTGCACCTTCAATGCCCCAATTAAGTTTATCTCCACAAACAACTAGTGGTTCCTGTTATTTGTTGTTTTTTTTTCAGCAGTAATTTAGCACAGTGCTCAATTCAGTGTTTTTTCAGTTGAACCCACCCACTTTAAAAAAGGACTATTTTTTCTCAAAGCTCACAAAAAATGTAATAAAAAGTTAAATAAATAACTTAAATGTTTAAAACTTAAAAAAAAAATGTGTCTGAGTTTTTTTCCCATTTTCTAAGTGCAATAATACCCTCCAGGGTGGGCGGTATTGGGCTATACCAGAACTTCCAGGGGCTATAAGGAAAGGAAAGGGGAAATTGTTTAACCTGGAAAGGGACACTAAGCCAGAGCTTGTTTCCCAGGTGCGACCTGGGAGCACAAGGAAGTTAAGTGACTTGCTCAGGGTCACACAGTATGCAAGTGGAAGCTGTGGGATTCAAACCCATGTCTGGTCTGCTAGATGTCACCAGACTTGCAGCTCAGAGCCTTAGACCACTGCGCTATACTGCCTCCTCTGCATGTGGCGTCGGGCCTCATTATGCCCCTGGGCGGTCCGGTATAGCCCAATACCGCCCACCCTGTCAGGTATTATTGCTTACATACTGTATTACATCCATAAAATTGTCCTTCCTAGAATATTGACTTCCAAAGGTGGCATTCTGGAAGTATTTTGACTTCTAAAAATTAGAACAACTTCCAGATTTCAATTCCTAGAAATTTTTGACTTCCACTGAAAATAAATTAACTGAACCTCTGCTCCTAGTGCTGAGGAGAAAGCACCCGATCCCCTATACAGTTTTCTTTAGCTCGTTGGTGTAATCATGTGTAGGTTTTAGCCCTTGTCCAAACTTCTGATGCCCCAGCAGCTTACATGCCATTGCTCCCACCCCCACCCTACAAAGCTGTACCTGTTGCATTCATGTTCACAGACAGGATGCAGACTGTATTCCCTTCTTGTAAAACTTTTGAATGAAGTACTACCCAGTGCAGTGCTGAGAAAACTGAACTGTAACTATTAGTTTGTTGATCTGAAAAATCACTTTTTAAAGAATCGTCAGACAGGTACTAGGGTCATGTAGAGAATAAAGATCTGATTGCAGACGTTTCCATAGGCAAACAGCAAGACACTTCCAAGGCATGCATTTTAGAGTTAGAAAAAATAGCTGATCATGTTCTTTAGTTCCATAAAGGTAGAAAATCTTGAGAAAAAGTTTGCAATGAGGGGGGACTCTCACAGTTAATTTTCTTTGCCCCTCCAACCACCTCAGGGCCACAGATTTTAGGGGTGGGCAGTGCCTTTTCAAAGTGGGGCAGTCTCTTCTGTTTCATTCCAGCTGCCCCAGTGCTCCTGGCTGATGCATGTCGCGCTGATGCAGCAACTGTTGGGTACCCATGGATGTGCTTACTGTGTTGTTTGGTTGAAGCAGGGCAGCTGGAGTGAAACTGACAAGACTGTCTTTGTGTTAGGGGCCACAGTTAACTTTTAGGGGTACGTCTGCTGCTGTGGGTTGAAGGCGGTGGTACTGCAGTGATGGGCCTGTGGTAGATTGAAGGATAATTTCATTGTTTCGGGGGCCACAGTTTGCTTTTTGGCACTCTGATGCAGCCTGGCAGGGTCAGGTGAGTGGGTCCATACGGGTCCAGGGGGGCTGGAAAGGGGAGGGTATCAGAATGCCTGGGTGGACCAGTTTGAGGGGAAGACTGTTATGCTACTGGAGAGCACAGGTGCTGGAGGCATTTGCACTTGCAATAGGCATGTGAGGAGCATCAGATTTGAGGAGGGTTTGGTGGTTACAATGGGATACCTATTCAATTTCTGTGTGTTTTCCATATAGTGATCACAATGAGAATAGCAGGTGTCATTCCGAAGGCTTGGCTTTATTGTCGTAGCTTCATCATTTCTGGTGCCTTGGTTTACTTGTTGGGAGTTGGCAGCCACTGTGGGTGTGGGGGGACAGTTGTTGTGCAGGAGCATTAGTGAACTTGGCAGGGGAGGCATGTAGATTACTGATTTAAAACTCTGTTGTGCCAATCAAGTTTTTAGTGGTGTGTGTGTGTGTGCACGCACACTCACACATAGTAGTAATCATTTTTTAAGCATCAACGTGCATCCCTGAAAAACCATGATGTCAAAAAATACACAAGCCTCTTCAGCTTGCAGTCATGTTACCATACAGCATGGCCTGATGACAGTGATGAACCTTCCTCCCTCAGACAATTTTTTTTTGAGGGGGGTATTAACAGTAAAATTGAAATCCGGGGGGCATTGATGAGCAGTCAGCGGTGAAGATGTGGGTTCCTGCAGCTCCCACGCCCGCTATAAATAAAAGTAGTAATTTTGCAGTATCCGTGTCCAAAAGTAGATATTAAGTGCAGAGAACAGAAGAAGAAAGCAATATGGAAGAATATTTGCTCCCAAATGTAGGGAAAAATCAACGATCTGACACCAAAAGCCAGGGGAAGAGAGCAGCGGCAAAGCTCCTGGAGGTAATGGGCTCGATCTCGCTTTCAGCAATTGAAATGGCAGTTTTAGGCCGCAAGGTCTCAGAACAAGTACTGGAGGTGCTGGAGGAGGAATGGAACAAATTGGAACAAAAAATTGATGGCTAATTACAGAATCTAATGGAGCAATTGACAGCACAGATGGGTAGAGTTACAGAGATGGAGGAGCGGGTTTCTAAGCTGGAGGACGATATGGATCCTATGGACGTCTGCATGGCTAAGCTCGAGAAGGAGCTCGCAGAGCTAGTGGAGTAGCACGACTATCAAGAAAATTATGCAAGACATTTAAATCTTAGGCTCCGGGGGCTCCCTGAAGGGAAGGAGGGTCCTGATATCCTGTCCTTTTGTGCGGAGAAGTTACCAAACATGTTGGGCATGAAGTTAAAGAAAGTGAAGTTGAAGTTGGAGCGTGCCCATAGACCAGTTGCAACATGTCCTTCAGTGGGGCAGCCCCCGAGGCAGATTATTTTCCGGTTTCATAGCTACCAGGACCGGGAGGAGATGCTGCGGGCCTACCGCAATGTGAAGGAGTTGTGGTATGAGGGAGAGAAGATTGTATTGGTGCAGGACTACCCAAACAGGATTCTGAAGAAATGCAGAGTCTTTGGCCCCGTGCTGGCACAACTCAGAGAAATGAAGGTGGACTGTTTCATGTTATTCCCTGCGATCCTGAAAATTAAACATGTGGGAGCTGCATACACATTTTGGGAGCTGGAGAGGGCGGCTGCCTTTGTGGAAGAATTAAAGAAAAGGGCGGGGTGAGAGCCACTGTGCGAGAGAAGCTGTCAGAAGTACGGAGGTGTTTGCGATGGTTATTCCGAAATGATTGAAAGTTTTTGAAAGCTGTTGGCTGATTTAAAGTAGTCGCCTCCTCATTCTGGAGGGCAAGAAGTTGAACTTGTTATGGTTTTTTTTTTATTATCTCTTAGTCCCTTCGAGGTTGTGTCCCCCATCCTGGTGCCTGGCTGGAACAAGTATGGAGGCTGGACATACGAGAAGAGCTGGAATATGGTAAAAAGAGCAAGGAGTGTAAGCTCAAAGAGAGAAGCCCTCCCATAAGCAGATGATAAATAAGTTGGATGGACTGTCAGAAAGAGCATCGCTGTGGAGACCGTGCGGAGCATTAAAAGGGGACTTGTCAAGATGGACTTCAGCCAAGCAAAAAGGGTCAGGCCTTACCCCGAAGGCAGGACAGTGTTGAGATTGGGTAAGTGGAGCGGGGGGGTATGCCGGTGCTGCGTGTGTCTTTAGAGCAGTGCCGGCGCCTCTCAGGCCTCTGCAAAGTTTTTGGGGTACCTGTTATGCAAGATACGAAGAAGGAAGACTGCATGACCTGATGCGAGGGGGCAGCAAGGCATGAGGAATACGCAAGTGACATTAGGAGGGAACGATGTAGAATTAATCTTAAAAACAACAGAGACTGAAAACATGTTCCTAGTTGGACTGTTAAGTTTTTTGACACATTTGGGGGAACTCTTGAATTAAGATTGCACGGATGCTGTGTGAAAATAAATAAGTGTGGACGGGTAGGGAAAGGGATGTTTGCATTTGTAAGTAAGCGGGCCATTCTAGATTTTGAATGGCGATGAGGTGAATTGTGTTTGGATGGGTTACATTGAGGGGTGGGACATTTGTTCTGATGTGGTGGGGAGGGTGGAGGGAAGGGGGACAATATTTGGTTTGGTGGTCGTTTTGGGTATGGTTTTTTGTTTTAATGCAAGATAGCAAACATCTCTCATTTTTATTAGTCGTGAAGAGTGGGGGTGCTGGCATGTGACTCTGTAGATTATGGTGGACCGGGTCTCTGGGAAAACATAGTAGTGACAGGCAGGGTAAGGGGAAAAGCACCCTGGTCTTATGGTTAAGAACAAAACTTTGGGGATTGTTTTATGGAATGTGAAGGGGATTTCATCTCCAATTAAGTGTACTAGTATTTTGATGGCCCTGTGCCGTCAGGGTGCTCAAGTGGCCCTCCTGCAGGAAACACACCTAACTAGCTGGGAACATTGCAAGCTGGAGAGAGGATGGGTGGGCAAATGCTTTGCATCCCCTTATAAGTACCATAAAAGAGGAGTAGCAATCTTGGTAGGTAGGATGATCCCTTTTATCAGTACAAGAGTAGTAGCAGATTGTGGGGAGGGGAGATACATATTCATGGAAGGTGAGTTGTTTGGGGAAAAGATTACTTTTGGGAGTGTTTTTTCCCCACTCTGTCTTTGACCCAGTCTTTTACCAAGAAGTTCTTGATGTGCTGATGAGGGAACAATTTAAGGGGTTAATCCTGGTTGGGGATCTCAATGCAGTCATGCAAGGGGAGTTAGACCACTCGGAGGGGAAGAATAGATGTGGAGGTAAACTGAAGAGGTGGCAGGAGGGGATGCTTGACCTGGACGTGATAGATTGTTGGAGAGCCAGACATCCAGGGGAGAAGGGGTTCACCTTTTATTCAAACCCACACAAAACCAGGACCAGAATAGATTATAGTTATGTACCCTTATCTTGGTTAAATAGAGTACAAAAAATTGAGCATAGCCCCATCCTCTTGTCAGATCATGCTATGGTTCAGATGGTGTTGGAGATAAAGGAAGGGAGTGAGGATCCCCGGCCCTGGAAATTTCCGAGGTACCTGCTGGGCAAAGAAGAATTCATAGAATATATTAAGCAGCAGTGGCAGTATTATAAAGAGATGAATGAGGGATTGGTGGAATCCCCAGGGGTATTTTGAAAGGAGTTAGAGGGAGAGGTGAGGAGGTGGGAAAAGGAGGTAGTGGGTAGGGCAACAAGAGAAGGGGAAAAGAACTTGAAAGCTGCAAGGGAAGCTTTAAATGCTTTTCTTCTGGGTGAAGCACGCACTGCTGGAATGTTAGACAGAAGCCGGTTGTTCGAATGGGGGAACAGGTCTGGCCCATTAATGGTCAGGTTAATGAAGGGAAGGCGGATTTGTGTGCACATCCCCGGAATAAAGGATGAGGGAGGGAAATTGGTTGCAGATAAAATCTCAATAAGGAGCAGGTTTGAGCAATTTTATAGGCAGTTGTACCAAGCAGAATGTGTTGGAACAGGAGACATGGCAGCGCAGTTTCTCGGGGGAGTCAAAATCACTAAACTAACTGAGCAGTAACAGAAACAGCTGAACGGGGAAATCACACAAATGGAAATCAGGCAAGCAATACAGTGTATGAAGCAGGGAAAGGCTAGTGGACTGGATGGATTCCCCATAGAGTTTTACAAAATGCTTCTGGGGCATGTGGTGGAACCTCTTCAGCAGGTTTTCTCTAAGGCTGGGGAGGGGGGGATGACCTTCCAACTTCATTTAGGGAAGCAGTCATTTGTTTGGTCCCCAAGCCAAGGAAGGATGAACAGGAGTGCTCGTCATATAGACTGATTTCCTTGTTAAACTGTGATGCTAAAATTCTAGCCAAGGTTTTGGCCAGGAGACTGGATTGATGTCTGCCAGGATTGGTGCACCCAGACCAGATGGGCTTTGTATCTGGTAGATACCCATATCATAATATGAGGAAACTCCTCAATGTAATATGGAGGGCTTCCCCACAGTCCAAAAAATATAGCGGTGCTGACAATGGATGCTGAGAAGGCGTTTGACCGTATAGAGTGGGAGTATCTATTTGGGGTCCTTCGAATGTATGGGTTGGGGGAAAGATTTATAGGATGGGTCAAAGGTCTGTATGAAGCCCTGGAGGCAAGAGTACTGGTGAACGGAGGGTTGACTGGGAAATTTGCTCTTCATAGAGGAACCCGGCAGGGTTGCCCCCTCTCACCTCTCCTGTTTGCACTGGCTATACAGCCTCAGGCGATTGCCATCAGAAGCTCCATGGAAATTGGGGGGGGTGGTTGGGAGGTCAGGAAGAGAGCATAAAGTCACGCTTTATGCAGATGACATGCTATTGTATGTCCGGGACCCGGCCAGATCTGTTCCCCCATTGCTGAAGGTGATAGAGCAGTTCACAGTGTTCTCCAGATACAAAATAAATATCCACAAGTCTGAAATCATGTTGTGGGGAGAAACTGAAAAGGAGTATGGTAATACAGCTTGGGACCTTAAAAAGGCACAAGCAGAGTTTACATACCTGGGAGTTTGAATAGGGCATGATTTGAGTCAGCTCTACAAATTAAATTATGGGCCGATGGTACAGAATGTAGAAGAGGAGTTGAGAAGGTGGAGAGGTCTACCTCTATTGTGGTTAGGGCGTATAAATCTTATAAAAATGAATACTTTGCCACGAATACTGTACTTGATGAAAATGTTGCCGGTGGGCCTTAATAAGAAGGATATGAAGAGGATGGATAAGGCCTTTTCATTTTTTTTGTGGAAGGGGAAGAGGCCCATAGCGAGCCTTCAGAGGCTTCAGGCAGATGGGGACGGGGTGGCCTAAACCTACCTGACCTAAGGAACTATGCGCTAGCTATGCATTATAGATTGTTAGGGGACTGAGTGAATAGGCCGCCAGAGGCAGGTTGGCTAGATTTGGAAGAGGGAAGGGGGGGGGTAAGGCTTTCTGCATTCTTGAGAAAGGGAGGGAAGAAGGCATATAGGGATCAGTTAGATCCAAATCCTTTAGTGGTCTCAGTTTTGGAGGGATGGGAGCAACTATTAAAGTGGGTAGGTGTAAAATCAGGAGAGGAGACGTTACTGCTTCCATTGAGGGGGAATCCGGGTTTTGTAGCGGGGATGGAAAATGCAGAATTTTCGCGGTGGGAAGAGAGAGGGGTGAAGTGTGTAAAAGATTTGTGGAAGGGGCGGAGGCTAATGTCGGGGGAGGAGTTAGGTGGGTGTATGGGATTGGGCATGTTCCGAATCTTTCAGGCAAGAAATTATGCCCAAACAATTGGAAGGAATCAGGTGATGGGCTCTCCCTTAGAGGAGGTAGAGCATCTAGTTCTTAGTAGCCGGAAGGGAACGAGAAGAATAATAGGAAGGGCGGCAAAAATGTGGCGGAAATGTCTACCGGCTTACACCTGTAAACCTAGGATGTTATGGAGCAGGGATCTGAAAAAGGGGATACCTGATCTGGGATGGGAATTACTGTTGCAACTACATAAAGGGCTACTGGTATGCAATAAATACCAGGAGTGTTACTATAAGTTCATGCACAGGCTTTACTGGCCCCCAAGTATGGTCCACAGATTTCGCCCTGAGTTATCACCTCTGTGTGGGAGATGCAAGAAGGAGATGGGCACCTATATACAATGTTTTGGGGAGTTCCCTCAACTTGAACAGTTTTGGGATGGAGTAGCCACGGAGGTGGGAAGGATGTGGGGTAGGCAGATGGAAAAAAATCCGCTGTTTATGTTGTTTGGGGTGGATGACTCTGAGGAAGAGGACTGGAGACCCCTCCCGAGATGGGTGTGAATCCTGGTTGCTCTAGCCTGACACTGTATCCTAAACACATGGGTCTCAGGTGTTGCTCCCACCTTGCAACAGTGGAAAAACTTAAGTCTGCAGGCTCTTGGCCTGGAAAAGTTATATTATATAGCAAGAAATAGGGAGGCTCAGTTTTGGAAAATGTGGGGAACATTTATGCTTTCATTATCCCCAGAAGAGAGGGAAATTATGGGGGAAAGGGCTGAAAGAGTAGAGGGTGATGGCTTAATGTGTAGAGAGGCTGAGGGTAAAATTGTTTAAAAAGGAACTAGAAGAGGAAGTAAGCATCCTAGGGCGAACAGCAAATATGAGAAGGACAGTTAATCTAACCTTAGAAATGTACAGAGTCAATGAATATGAATAATCTAGCAATGCGTAGGGATAATGAATGTGAGATGTAAAGGGGTTAAAAGTATGCAGGGGGGCCTTTTCCTTTTTTTTTTTCTCTTCTTTTCTCGGGGAAAGAATAAATTAACTAAAAAATTGATGGGAAGAGAAATGTTGGGGGTGGGTTGGTACACATGGTATCAATAGGGTTTTAATGTATATGGAGCATATGGGATTGTACCTCTTGTTTCATGGCTGAAAATTTAATAAACATATTATGCAAACAAAAAATTGAAATCCACCGTCAACATACCTATACAGTAACCTATTCCTGCACCAGTATTATTATGTGTTTCATGATCTTACATGACAGAATTGAGGAGCTGGAGAAACACTGATTTCCACTGTCAATGACACTCAGGCTTCCCTGAGTAATGAGAGAAGCCAAAAAACATTAGTGAATAATCACTAGTAACAGTATTGATCAGTGCGAGGCATATCACGAAACTCTTCAGAACTACGGAAAACATTCAATACTGGGAGAAAATGTTTAATAATGTTTATTAACACCTCAAAGACTGGGACATGCACATAGTCCCTCATAGATGTAGATACCATGATTTTCAGTACTTCAGCTGAGAGCGTATCCCGTTGGTGACATCATCAGGTACCTTGCATTACTGAACAGGCGCGAACATGGAGCTGCGCAGGTGCAACAAATGCACCCAGAGTGCTGGCATAAATAAAGATTTTAACTTTAGGACTTAACCATTGAAGTGTCTGACAGGGATACCCAGGTTGAAAATTTGACTGTGGATCAGGATACATTCAGGGTTATTGGTGACAATTCCCCTTTAAATAAAACCCCTCACGTCCCTTTGCTTCAGTGGTCGACATCCCTGTACCAAGGCAGCACTGTACCTAAACAGCTGATCCTCTTATTCAGCACCAAACACTCCCACTTTTAGCTTTACATAGGCTTTTTCTTTTGTTATGGTGTCTCAGGCAGTCTCTGTTGGAGTTCTGTAGCTCACTGACTAATAGCTACTGTGGGAGCCTTTTTATACCTCAGAGAAGCATACGTTCTTTCGTTCTGTATTTATTTATGTATTTCAAATTTGGATTAATACCTTTGAGCTGGGGTTTCATTTACAAAGACTCCTAGTCAACAAGGAATATGTAAGCAATAAGCCACAACAGGGTGTGCGTTAGACATTTTAAAACATGGCTAGGAGGCATAGTGAGGCACGAGGCCATTGGCCGAGTGTGTCCAGTCTCCTAGCCGTGTGTTAAAATGTCTAACGCACACCCTGGAGTAGTTTATTGCGGTTATGAAATGATGAATAAAAATTAGAGAAATAAATAGTGAGATCACAACTTTTAAAATTCAAGATTTATCAGTTTATTAAATGTGATAACATTACGCCAGTTAAAATAGTCCCATATGGATGGATATTTGGCAACTGTTATATTTAAATGTACAGAAATATTTTTTTTTTGCAACAGCAAAACACATGTAGTGTAACTTTAATGAATCAGTAATAACTTTTTAATATAATATTTTTGGGTGGCTTACAGTGTTTTATATTTAATGTCTGAAGCACATTTTGAACTCATTCTCCAAAATACACTGTCCCATCGAAGGTCATGTTGCAGTTTTGCATTGTCACTCCTGCAAATTGTGGACTTTGGGGCTGGTTTTCTTTTATTCTGTGAATTGCCCTGTTGTGAACTGCCCTGTTGTATTGGCATGGGCTGTCAGTGTGGTGCACAGCAGCTTGGGATTTTCCATTGGTGGTTGGTCATTCTACTTGCTCGTTTTAGCGGTGTGACGTTTTCTTGTTTTGGGGCAAAGATACTGCTCCATTTCTTTCAGTCCTCTGGCTTGGCACGCCAGTAACTTTGGAGGCTCGATTCGTTTCTGTGCCCCGTCACAGACATTATTTCACGGCTTTGCAAGCCAGCGTCGGACAAGAGTTGCACCGCGGTAGCTCGCAGACAGTGATTTGTATAGCGCTGTGAGAGATCGTCTTCCTCATTTAAGCAGGGCATTGTGGTGGATAAGTAGCTTACTCCCATTGTCTCTGAAGAAAACCACACTGGAAAGTAGTCCAGCTGTATTTTTGGAAGTCTGTGGGGGTGCAAATACAGTGCTTTAGGATCTGGAGGCAGCTTACTCGGGTACAATTGGAAACTTTTGATCAGGCAAAGGGGATTGCCCAGTTGAGAATACATAAATCTGCGGTGTCCTGATTTGCCTGTTTCAAGGGGGTTGCTATGATTTATAGTATGTTCATTAAAGTTCAGGATTACAAACTCAGCCCCATTTTCATCTTTTTTTATTGAAAAATGATGCGGTTTTAATTGTCGCAGACCTTCCTAGCCATGTCTGGCCATATATAGTTGAACATCTAGCCAGACTTTTCTGACTAAGCCAGGTGCGGTTCACAGAGAACAAGTTGGAGAATTTCTTAGTCTAAGTCGGGAGTTGTTAGTGGTTCATGTCGAGTAGATTTGTCATGTTGGGCTCTTTTATATGTTTTTAGCTTGGCTTTAAATACATCATTGTTAGAATGAATTAAGGATCAGTCATGAGATTGTAGGTCCTTCCGATGCTCGGCGACCCCAAGTGGCAGTTAAGTGCAGCTCGCAGACTGCAAAAGCTTGAGATAGCATACTCAAGCCCTACGGTCATGCGAGCTTCCATGTAAAATTTTTAGAGTGTGGCATTCAGGTCTTGTTTAGAAACAGAATGCAAGTCCATTTCTTTTTTTGTTGCTATTGCCCAATCATTGAATACTCTTAGTACCCATGCAGTCGTTCTCTCTGTATTTTGCTCATTCTTTTGTTGTTCCAGTATATCGAGTTGGTTGGCACTGTAGCTAGAGAAATGGTTGGGCACTGCAGCATCAGTGGGTTTTCTTTTAATGTTGCTGTCACTTGTTTCCTGGGCAGAGGTGCTTGGTTCAGAGGCTGTGGATGGCACATTTGCTGGCTCATTTTATGTAGTCATTAAGTTTTCCAGATTTTCTTCTGTTAGGCTAATTTCAAAGCTTGTTTCTGGTAATGATGCTACATTGTCAAATTGAGAAAGCTGTCACTCGCAGTTGGTGATAAGCAAGATGTCTGCTTTTCAATTTGGCAACATTCTAATTGGGATAATTACTAGAATCAATGCCCAGTTGTCACCATTGGTGCTTTTTACAGTGCATAAGAATGAGTATCACATCCCTAACAGCCAATCAGAGCTCCTAATTTATGATACCCGTTTCATAAAAGACATTTACAGGTGATGAAACATTGCAGAACAGAAAGACATCAACTAACAAGTGGCATTAGTGTGCAGTTAAGCAGGGTACAAGAAGTAAGGAGAAATAGGACCACACTTGCAGAGAAACATAATTAATGCAGCACTAATTAAGTGCAGTACAGTGTTTAACAATCATGTTACAGTTCAGACGGCGTGCTCCCAGTCTGCAGAAATGCAGTTTTAGCAGCCAAGGTGAGGCTTTGTCAAGGGCAGGTAGTAGGTGGTGGGAGGTGGGGGGGAGTGGACAGTTGTGGAACAGGAGGGTGAGAGTGAGAGAGGGTAGTGTTTGACAGGTACGAGACCCACTGCCAGATGCCATAGGTTAACAGAAACACTGGCAGTCAGATTTGCTGGCAAGAAGAGATCGATGTTCTGTCAGTTAAATTCAATTTTTACATCATTTAGCATTCCGTGTAGCAAAACCACAAAAGAAACAGAAATAAACACCCATCACAGCAGAAAACAACAATATTATACGTTTTCACCAAACACATGATTCATCTTCACATTACAAATGAGTTTGTAGCATTATTTTCTTTATTTATTGTACTAGGAACCCTTTCCTTAACTGCCACAATGCTGTGATCCTGTGCTCTGTAGCACCATCAATTCTAGGTGGGTCCAAGCCTATAGGGAAACAGCAGTTAGCTGGCTGCTGATAGCCCAAAATACTCCTAGCCTCCCCTCTGGCTGCAAAGAGAAACTGCCTTTTAGATTAACTTTTCTTTTAACAGTTAATGGGTAACAGAAACAAACAGGGAAACAAACTGTGTTTGTTCTACCTTCAAATGCTGTCTTTTAAATGGTTAAACAAATGTCTGTTCCTAGATTTGATTATTTCTCCATTTTAAAACAGAACTGCATGTTTTTATCTGTTAATATTTATGTACAAGTCTGGGGGTTAAATGGAAACTCTTGTTGCACTGGGAATCTGCCCTTCAGATGAACTTTTCTTTTTTGAGTTAAATTGTAACAGAAGCAAATGGAAAGAAAACTGTGTTTGTTCTTTAACAGTTAAAGGGTAACAGAAGCAAACAGGAAAAAAAAACTGTGCTTGTACTGCCTTCAAATTCTGTCTTTTAAATGGTTTCACAAACTTCTATTCCTAGATTGATTATTTCTCCATTTTAAAACAAGGCATCAGTCCTGCATGTTTATATCTGTGTGTGTGTGTGTGTATATATATGTGTGCGTGTGTGTTTCAGTACAAAAAACTGTTAATGCATCAGTTAGGGTTCCTATTACAGTAACAAAAGTATGGACATTTAGTTTTAGGGTTGCCAACCCTACTGCCTGTGACCCCACTCCACCACCAACCTTCCATACACCAACAGATGTTGGGGTGTGCCTTGGGGTCGTCGGGCCTCACTCTCACCCCATTCCATGTGTAAGGAAGCTGAGATGGTATAAGACAAGAGAATGCGGTAAGAGTTAGGCCCAGTGACCCCAAGGCAAACCCTGATACCTGTTGGTGTGTGGGGGAGTGGTAGGGTTGGGAACCCTGACACCAAATTTCCATACTTTTGTCACCGTAATATGAACCCTAACTGAAGCATTAACACAGTTTTTTGCAATGAATTTCCTTACCTTTTGAGATAGTATAATAGTATCATAGTATCCTTATTTTACTGTGGGAGAGTAGGGTCCTTTGCACCCTGCGCTCCACTCTCTCCGTAGATGTGCATATGTATGTAGGTGTGGAAATGCAGGGCCCTCTGGCCCCTATGCTTCCATGTGACAAACAACAGTGACAGAATTGTCAGCATAGCCATCTTATTACCCCACCTCATATACCCCGGTACAGAGAAATTGTGAAATGTAAGGCAAAATGTAATTACGAGCAACTATGATGTCATTCTGTGCCACAGGTGCAAAGTTACATGTTGGGCAGGATGTAAAAAAGGACAGCTGTACTGCTCTTGAAGTGATGTGAAAAAACAGCTATGTTGAACATTTGGTAGCAAATCATTGAAAAATACCAAAGCTATGCATGTGCGTAGAATAAATTCTTCAGATGCATGTAACTCGGGTGTTTTTAGGAATTTTTTCACTAAATTTTATACACGGCCTTTTTCAGTCCCCACCTCATGAAAAATGGCACTGTGATTTTGTTACTCTGCCCCAAAAGGTGATTTCTACAGTAAACCCTCCATTCCATGCCACTGGTGCAAAAATACATTTCAGGCAGGATGTGAAAAATCTAACAGCTCTACTGTTCATGAGGTGGTGTGAAAAAATGGCTATTTTGAAAATTTGGGTGATAACATAAAACAATTGCTGAAGTTATGAGCATGTATAGAACAGTTTCAATGACCGAGCATAACTCAGGCATCTTTTGGTATTTTTGCACCATATTTTCAACATGGGCTTTTTGGGACCCCACCTCATGAACACTGGTACTGTCATTTTGTTACTCAGTCCAAAAAAGTGATTTCGCACAGTGACCACGAAATCACCCTATGGGTCTGATTAACGAACTAACAGTAACAGTGTTCATGAGGTGGGGTCCAAAAACGCCCATGTTGAAAATATGGAGAAAAAATACCAAAAAATGGCTGCAATATCAACACAAGTTCAAAACTTCATTGACATCCATTATACGGCACTTACCTCAATTCTTCAATTCGTGGTTCAGCTTTGAAGAGTGCAGATGTATCCCAGTCCACAGAAGATGACAGAAGATGATCTTCGGTGGTAAGTATAGAGCAAGTGAGGGTATGGGGTGGTGGGTTGCTCATTGTGAAGATTGGGATTGGGGAGGGGGATGGAGGAGATGACAAGGGACCATTTCCTTTTTTACAAGATTTAAAAAAAAGTAAGGATGTCGGGGAACAGTTTTCTTTTTGTATTTCTGAACACTGGGGTGGGCTCCCCAGTGTCCTACACTGCTGGGGTAGGCCTGAAAATGCTGACACGGGAATTGGGAACCCCAATGTCAGCAGCCATATTTCAAACAAGTGCCTTTTTTTAGGGGGGGCATCTGACATTGGAGGTGGGCATCCCGGTGTTGAAAGTAACAATAAACAAGTTTGGTACACTGGGGGTGGGCTCCCCAGTGTCCCACAGTACTAAGGGGGGGTAATTGCCAGCACAGAGACTGGGCACCCCAATGTCGGCAAAAACATTTTAAATTATTAAAACATACCTCGGCCCCCTTGAAGGCAATAAAAGGAGACAACCTCCTTTTTTGAAGGTAAATACCAACAGGTGTTTCCCTAAACAGGGGCCTAGGAGTACAATTCTGGCCTTTTTTGGGGGGTAAAAAAGTGATCAAGAAAGATGTTGTCCATTTACAGAGGCTGATTTTTTTTCATTAAAGTAGTGCCACAAATTTGTGGCAGTTTTTGTGAAAAGTGCTGCAAATTTGCAGCAGTTTTCATGCAACAGTGCTGTTAGTTTGTGAAAAGTGAATAATTTGTAGCAGTTTCACAAATGTGCGCCACTACCAATGGCCGAATGCCAGAAAGATATTTCCTGCCACTATTTAAAAAAAAATAAATGCCATAATTGTGTTCCTCTGGCCCCAATAAGGTAAACACAACTGTTGGTATTTATAAAGGGGCAGTATTTTGTTGAATTACAGCATTTTTTACTGGTCTGTAGCTGAAAACAAGATGGCGGCAGTATGACACTACTGAACCCATATGCAGCACTAAAAAGTGCTTTCACGAAAGCAAGAAGTACTTTCAAGGCGTACATGTATTTTTTCCCATAGGATATAATGGGAAACTTAAAACTTTAATACCTTTTTAACAGATTAATATTTTTTCACCAAACCTTGAAAAGGCACATCAGTGACCCAGACTCCATATACCCTAACAATTTCAGATAAGACCCCAAAATCATTTTGGACTTATAGCCAAGCAAAGCATATCCACCTAAATGGTATATTTCATATATATTGGCACTCTGCAGCTCTGCAACTGTAATTCTGACCAGAATGAAACTTGCCAGATCCAGAGATCTATGCTACCAGACAGCGCATGAAAACCTTTGGGCACATCATTCCTACAGCTGTAAAGGTATTAAGGTCCAAAATTTGGGGTTTAACATAGAAGTGGCTGGGCAACCCTAACTATAGTTGCACTACTGTGCAAACAATGTCACATGACGAGGTGTGGGTTCTCGCCTGATAAGAGCACTCCAAGGGGTATACAAAGGCACGAGGCGTTTGCACTGATTGCCTTATGTCCCTGGGCATGCTCTTATCAGGTGATAACCCACACCTTGGAGTGTGTTATGTTGATAAACTGGGCACCCTTGGTAAAGAAGTTGATAAGAAAAAATGCATTTAAGTGTACATAAAAAACAGGATGAAATATGACTATATCATTTGAAAAAAGAAAAAGTAGTCCATTTTAATGCTTTGTAATGGATTTCAGGTGTTGTGGTGTTGGAGTGGTGTTCCTTTCTGTGTGTGTAAGCCCCTGGACACACACAAAGAGAAATCGTGAAAAGGATGTGTTTGTTTTATTTAACATTTATTACTGTGATCATACATTTTAGTTCAATGCAGCCAACAAGAGTTTTAGTTATGGCAAGCCAGTGGGAGTGATAGTGTCTGTTATTGGGTAACACGCTAAGTTATGTTTGTTGCCTCACCCTCCCCTGACCACCCTACACAGAGACACTTTTGTTGTTTTATTAGTGCTATTGTATGTTTTTGTTTTGTTTTGGCACTGTTTCAGTGGAACCAAGCATGTTCCTCAGTGGCTGCCGTAGACAGTTGTTTCCTGTTTCGAGGAATCGCGGGTTTGATGAAGAGGGTTTTGTTTAGTAATTTAATGTGTTCTTTGTTTAAATGGGATAGGAGTGGTATGGTTCAGATGACTTCTGAAGAGCGGGTATCGGGTTTGTATTTGAAAGCACGTTGTGCCCGCATGCGCTGTGCTGATGACTTCAGGGAGTTTTCTGGACAAGAGGTGAGAGTGTCCATGAGAAATGTGGGGAAACAATTCTTAAAAATGTTGTGCTCTTGTTGTTCTTTTTAATGTAAAGGTTGTGTTCCGTGCAGTGAAGGAGGAGGGGGGGCAGACCAGAGCTCGGTCACAGGGCTGTCACGCTGTGAGCTGAGCCAGCCTGTGTTTATGTTTTCAGCTGGCACAGCTCACTGATTTCGTGGTGTTGTGGGGCTCAGGACTGGAGGGTAGTGATAGTTGGCTACTGTACCATTTGATAAGGACACGGCTCAGATGATGTAGTAGCCAATCAGGATGATGTATTTTTTTAGCCCATTTTATAAGCCACTATAATATATACACGAACATGATAAAATCTCACTTGCTTTTAGTATGGATGAGGATGGTGGGCTATTCACTTTAGCTGAAGCAGGTTCTAAGCCCTGATCATTCTCACTGTGTTTTTCCTGGGCCACTGCTAACCCACTAGAGCCAGAGTAATGAAATATAATGTACATTCATGAGTTCCTAATCCTATAGGTGTTCCTGTTACTAACAGCAGGGAGATTGAAAGATGCCTAAATAGCAATGAAAGAGGAACTTTTACACAGAATGAACCTATCTTCACAACCATAACTGGGGGTGGGTTGCGATGGGAGGGATAGAAAGACAGACAGATCTAGCCAAAGTTCACAGAGAATTAATTTATTAAATTTATTAACAGTGTTAATAAAGATCTAACCTGAAAGAACCTGTAGTGATTCCTAGGTTGAATGCTAATTAAAGTTGATGAAAAGGTTTAAGGGTTCTACCCTTAAAAAAATTGTGGGATGTATCGTAAACCATTTCTGGCACATCTTTTAAAAGTAACATCTACCTGCGCCAGTGTAAATTTAATGTGCTTCCATGATGGAACCCAGTGAGGTTGCATAATGGTAATACACAGATGTTTTTTGATTTGTAACCACTGCTAAAAAGTGTGTTTGGTCCATCTATTCTGTAAGGACTGTATCTCAAGGGAAGATTTAATCTCCCATGCAAGGTATTCCAGATGTTTAATCCGATTTGTGCCCTCCTCTATAGATTTCCCTCTTTACTAGCATTCAAAATATCTATGCGGCTGATCATTTGAGCAGCAGCCTAGTATTCTCTAAATCTGGGAAGGCCGTATCCCCCAGTGTTCCTATGTCTCATCGGTAAGGCCCAGTTCAGTCTGGGTTTATAATTCTGCCAGATAAATCTTTTCAATAGCCCCACACGTTCTTTCCATTCCTTATTAGGAATGAGGAATTTTGATAATGAAATAAAAACCTAGGAAACAAGTTCATTGTTATGGCCTCCACTCTATTACTGAATGATAATTTACTTCATATAAATTACCCATATGTCTGGGAATATGGACCTGACCAAGGTCTGGTTTTTTTTTTTTTAGTCTTTGGCAACTTGGTAAGGCCCTCTAGGCACAAGTGCCTGTTTTCAGAGGTGACATGAGAGCACTGGAGAGGTTAAGTGACTTCCTCAGAGTCACACAGCATGCAAGTGGAGATTGTGAGACTCAGTCCCAGGTCTGCTGGATGCACCAAGCTCATTCACAGCTCATGACTCTAACCTCTAGGCTATAATGTCTTAGACCTCGGCTTAGAATATGTTGGAGGGGCAACTCCTTAAAATAACTATGGGTTCACCTTGACAACCAGGATGTCTTGAATTTCAAGCCCCTTAAAATTGCCATTGTGCAGGACCTAGACTGTTAGGCCCACTAACTGTGTATAAATAAAATACAGAGTTGGGGTATAGGAAATATTTTACCCCTAGTGAGGATATTAGAGGTCAGTTCATTCCCCTCAATATGAGGTTTTAATCACTTTCGGTGTCTTGATATATTCCACATTATTATAATCATATATACAGTACATTAAAGTTAATTAGCTTAGAAATTGTTTTTTTTTCAAATGTGGGTTTATCCAATCAAAATTAAGGTCCTGCACCTTTAAATTTGGGATTTAAATTGATTGCATGTACACCTGTGGGACGCTTCCTGATGTAGCTTCGGTGAAACCAGTAGAAGTCTAGTGGGGCCCTGCCTGTTGTCTCCTGGTCTGTGCATATGCACTAGTAAGGTTTGCACTTTTTGCCAAATTGAACTACTTTGAGTTAAAGCATTGTCTGTTTTGGTCTCTTATGTGGTGGGTGGATTTTGAGTGTTGTAGTGAGTTCCCTGTTTCAGAAGCACACCCAGCCATGGGGCAGCTTTTTTGAGTTGAATTTGTATTTACACCCAGACTTGTTTTGCTTCAAATCATTGAACTACTCTTGTTGCATACTTCCTGAACATTAAAAACACCCTGAAACAGTGCACCCACTCATGATACAATAGTCTCCTCTACTTCCACTGCATAATGAGTAGCTAGATTGTGTTGGAGGTGTTCCTGAGCTCAGGAAAGATGCAATAAGAGCTTGACAAGAAATGTAAACAGGTTTTGTTGTGGTAACACCAGTAGGGTGAGCACTCAGTTTTTTACTTTTTTGTTTCTTATTTTATGTTAATCTTTTTCTCACCTTGGTCCTCAGTCAGCTATACATCTGCAGCTACCCACCCAGCCCCGCACCCTGACATTAAGCAGAATCCTTATCTTCCCCCATGGTTTCCCCTCTGTGGCAGGGCAGTGAGGAATCCCCAACTCAACTCACCTCTAATAGGATCCAGCGTCCGAGGAAGCGCCATTCAGGGTCGGGGCCTGTGGTGGGTAGCTATTCACTGTGCTATGACCATGGGACCATTTTCCTGGCTTGCATTTGGACCCCATGGAGAAGGCGTGCAATGACGCTGACGAGGGAGCACACGCGCATCCGCATGCACTCCCTCCAGGCATCTGCCCATCTCTACCCCTTTCTTGCACCATCAGCGCGCTGCCCCCAAGCCTCCACTAGGGGCCAGTCTGAGATGAACCACTGACATCCCCCCCCCCGGAGAAGGAGAGCAGTCCCTCCGATGCTCAATCCTTCTCCTCTCCTCTCCTGCCAGCCCCTGGTGGCCTGTGCTTGTTCCCAAACATGAGTTGCTGGTGTAGTGCGAGGTAAGGCATGCAGTGCCTCACCCCTCAGCGCCACTGGGCCAGCCAGTTTTTCACATTTTAAGAGGAAAAGGAATCTGAATCAAGCTGTGTCAGCAGTGTCTATAGATGTAATCGGTCATAAAATATGTTTTTTAAACTAGGGACACTTTGAGGCCTAAGGGGGTGGACAGTATCCCTTTAATTTATCCTTTTCCATAAAGTAGAAGTAATTTGGCAAAACATCATGCTACGGATAATATGCATCCTTCAAACCCTTCCTCTAATGCCAACATGGAGCTACTTTCAGGCTTGAAATGGGCTCCTTACCTGCTTCCTATGGGATGGTAAGAGTCTAAGAATTTGGTTCTCTCTTTTACAACTAAGGCTATAGGGGATATTGACATCCCAAATTTACAGTAACTGTATATGTGTTAATTTGCCAACTCAGATTAATCTGACTTTGGACTTTTGATGACTTCCATGCCAACTGGAAATCCATACAGTTTGTCTTAAATGACCTTCATGAAATATGGGCCATCTTGTATGCCTCCCCATGGATTACCTTCCTCGCTGCCAGTTTTTCACACATACAGCTATGGTTCTGAGAGGCTGGCAGTAGATATGGAAGGTGATGTCAGTAGGACCAGGAGGTACATTGCTTGTAGCTAATCCACATGAGCAACGTAACCCCCTAACTATGATTGACCCCTTCCTCAAGAACTGGGCCTGACAAGGGCTTATTTTTCCACACCAATTTATTGATGCCAGAAGGGTGATCCCTTTCCGGGATGTAAAAAACAAATATTTCTTGCCCGCTATAGACCATTTTTGTTATTTACAACTTAGAATCTACTTAGCTAGGCAGACTCCACATCTTAGACAACTCACAGACCCTTCTCAAGAACTCTTCTCACACCTCCAGTTCCACCATTGGGGGGTTGGGGGACACATAGTGGGTAGGCATTATGCTGCCCTGAAAGACTTGTCTTAGGACTCAACCTTGACAATACTCAATAAATATACTGCTGATCTGCACTTACGATGTGAGGAACATCTCTGGCTGAAGTATTCCTTCCCCACTTTGAAAATATACATGGGCCCTTATCTGAAATAATTTGAATGTAAGTGTCAAACTAGATTTTTCAGAACCCATGCCATACAGATAAAATTCATGGGGGAGCACTTGGGACTTTGTTGGAGGGTGTGTGGGGAACCACAAGCAGATAATGTGCATATTTTCTGGGACTGCCTAGTTTTAGTGCCATATTAGGCAGCCCTTACCCAGATACTAGAAATCATGTTTGATTGCCCAGGTCTGGTCACTGTACTGTTGGTCTTGCTGTATGTCCCATCAACTACGGTGGCTATCAGGGGTCAACAGTTAAAACTTCTTTTCATATTACTTACGGTGGTGAAGAAGGCCATAACTAAACTTTGGCCAAAAACCCACCCAGCCACCATAAAGGGTGGCAATAATAGATCCCCTATATTAGGGGAGCACAAATAATGAATATTAACTTCTGAATACCACAGATAATATGGTATTCTATTTCGGACTCGAATAGCGAATACCATCACCATTTGGCCGGCATCTGGGTCAGCTGTTTGGTGGGATTTTAAGATCTCACATGACTTTTTGGCCAATCAGTGAGAATTTGCCAAAGCTCACTGAATCCAGATCATGTGACTGTCACACTTGCAGCAGAGAAAATGTGTCATGGAAAGAGAGCGCTGACTGAGAGAGATTAAATCTCATCACATTCATACATTTACATCACAAAACCTTTGCTTTTGTTACTAGGTAGTGTGTGTACTATGCACTGTGTTTGTGTTAGTATCTGCTACTAGGAAGGTTTTTTTCAGACAAATCATCTGATCTAGTCATGGAGCAGCTGTAGTATTGCTGCAGACTTTACTAGTTACTTTCACAGGCCTCTGTGTTCTGTGTGGAGGTGAAGAAGAAGTGTTTTTATGTAACAGACAGAAGTTCCAACTTCTGGCTTGACTGCTACAGTTAAAAAAATCTGTCTGTAATAATATTGGTGATGTAATCTGGACTGAGGTTTCACCAAAGCCAGTAGCAGCAACCTTGGAGGGCAATCGGCTGACGCCACTCCCACTGCCTGCAGCTTAGGGCCAGGTAGTGATGCCACACAATTGCTCGCACCCACTTTCTTGCATGCCACTTGCAAGACTTTTTTTTGCACCAAAATAAATCAGTACTTCAGTACATTATAAAAGTATTGTTCTGGCTTGGCTGCTGTAGTAAAAAAAATAAAATAAAATCTGTCTGTAATAATATTAGTGGTGTAATCTGGGCTCAGATTTCACCAAAGCCAGTAGCAGCAGCATCAGAGGGCTGTCAGCTGACTCCACTCCCACAGCTTAGGGGCAGGTACTGTAGTGATGCCACACAGTCACATGCACACTGAAGGATGTCCACCCCCAACAGCCTTTCAGTAGCCTAGTAAATAATTGCGCGCTGGTCAGTGATCAGGTGAAAGATAGTCATCATAGATCGACCAAAGGCCATAGGTGAGGAGATATCTTGTGTCTTGTCTTGAGCAACTAAAATGGCACAGGTGTAAGTGCATTGTAAGTACACCCTGGAAGAGAGGAGAGTGAGATGCGACATTATAGAGACCTACACACATACCTCATAAGGGTGAAGATGGCACATAAGTGCAGGCTCTTCCAAATAAGAAAGAGCACTAGTACCAGGGGGCAATGGAGGCATGTGATGAAGCTGAAGGGGGGGGGGGGAGTTCAAGAGAGATGTGAAGAAATATTTATTCACTGAAGGCATGGTAGATGCCTGGAACAGACTGCCAGCATACGTGATGGCGGCGAAAACAGTTTGAGACTTCAAGCATGCAAGGGAATAGGCATAGCGTTGTATTTCAAAACAGGCAGGGAAGCAGAAGGGTCGCTTTAGGGTCTGTAGAGACCAATAAGGCAGGGATGGACAATCTGGGCAGACTGTGTGGGTCAAGTGGTCCTTTTCTGCCAACAGATAATTAATAACTTAAAGTACACAATAGTAAGTGCACTAAAACATTATATAGTATTTAACTGTATCTCATTTAAGAGGGGTCTCATGGCCCTGCAGCAAATATGCAGGGGTGTGGAGAGTTACCCTTAACATTAAATATCTAATGTGATAGAAAAAAGAAATGGTGAGCCCCCAAAAATAATAAATAACATTATCTATTGTACCTTTTTACAGCACTCCGAGTCTCAACACATGGATTATCAAACGCTCTTCTCGTAGGCTGATGCACAAAAGGAATCCAAAATTTTAAATCTGATCCTTCTCCTCCCTTGTAGCTCTCAGAATCCTCAGTTCTATTTGTGCATCTTCCCAGGCTGGTCACGCTTGTTCTGGGCCCTGTGCCAAACTAACCAAGGCAAGGAATTAAACTCCCTTTATTGCAACTGCAACTGCTAGATTGTTCACATAAGTTAACTTGCAAGTAACTTAAAACACAGCTGTTTATATTGTGGGGTTACAATGCTTCATATTATCATTCAATGCTGTAGTCCTCTTGATATCTGTGTTTAGTTTTTAGCCTAGATTGCGTTGTTGGCATCGGGGCTTAGTATAGATATAGTACAGAAGCTTTAAAACTATGCTAAAAACTTATTTATTTACTCAGGCTTATCCAGACTGATTTTAAATAATTTATACTGCTGTTGTTTTTATGTACTGTGGCTCTTGTCTGTACAGTGCCTTGATTTCGAAAGGTGGATAATAAATAAAGGGTTGGTTGGTTGGACTGTGGTCACTTGGAAAATATCTCCTAGTTAGTGCAGAACTGCTGATCACTGACTCCCTCAGTTTACCTTGTTCAACCAAGGAGGGGGACGAAGGCCTTCACCCTTGGCTGATTTTGGGACCCTCAGAGTACCCCCTCAGCTTATTTTATTTGGCTGAGGTGGCAGTGCCTCTAGCAGGAGAGCTGTATGCTCTATATGAGGTCCTTTGTTGATCCTGTGGGTTGCAGTTTACCTTGCTTAACTGCGACTGCTGCAGGAACACCTTACTACTACTTCCCCTCTCTGGTATTCCTTGATCCAGGGTCCTTACCTGCAGGACTGTGCTCTCCCTGGTTCCCCGCTCCGATACAAGCAGCCCACTGCTACATTCTGACCATTGCCAGCATTGGGGGAGCCTCAACATATAGCGACAGTTTTGCTGAGGCTCCCTGATTAATTCCCATCCAGTTTTCTGACTTGGGCTAACAATCATGAGGAGACCCTCTTGAATAGTGGCTGCCATCTTGCCTCTCACTCAGTATCATGAGAGACACCAGCCCAAGACTTCACTTGGGTCTGCCTAGGGGATCCTGCTGGGGATGCCTCTTACAAGATGGTGCCTACCACATGCTGTACCCTCAACCAAAATGGCACTGGACAGCATGCTGAAACTCTTACAGGAACATAGTCCCCTTTCCCTTACAGGCTGCTCCTTCCTTTATTTAAAGTGCCAGCGATGTTTTTAAATATAAAGTGGAGATGTTTACTTTTCTCAGGAGTTTTTACAGGGTTACTCTCCTATATTTTAAGTCATAAGCTGCTATGCAGTAACACCTTAAGGGAAATTATTTTATTCTGCATTTAAACTCTGGCATAGAAAGAAGTCTGTCCATTTTAAAATAGAAGCCTAATGTATATCCTCAGTGTTTCACTGTCATTCGGTGACTTGACTGTACGTTGATCACCCAGTAAGTCACAACCCTACTCAGACATTCTCAAATGTTGCTTATATTTTTCAGAGATAACTATGGCTGCCTGCAGAAGAATATGCAGAAAATGCCCCAGTATCCTTCTGACTTCCAATATCAGGGACCTTTGCTCCCTTTGCATGGTGGATGCTAAGCCGAAGGATTTTAATCTTAACTTGGGATCCAAAGATGAGGACCCCATAAATGACAGCGCATCCACCACATCTCATAGCATGGTAGTGCAGTTGTTCCAAAAACTCCTGGAGAGAATCGACTCTATGGGGCCGGACAAAAGACCCTGTGCCCCAGACAAAACCCTTCACCCAAAGTGACCCAGAAATGCCACTCACCCAAACGATACTTCCCAGTCATCCAAATCTGGAGATGAAAAATCAGAAGAAGAGGAAGATGAAGAAGAGGGGGTTGTGAGGATATAGCCACCAGACTGCCCTTTTGACATTATTTCCGAGCTCATCAGAGTAATCTGCAAAATGCTCAGGATTGATGAACCAATAGAACAGCCAGATAGTAGGCTGGACCCCCTAGTAAGGGAGAGAAAACAATCATCTACTTACTTTCCTGTGTGCAAGGCTGTGGAGAGCATACTGGCAAAGGAATGGGAGGCACTCGACCCAATCAAAACCAGAGAGAAGGGTACCTTTGAGAGGATGTATCTGCTGGCACAGGAGAAGAAACATTGGTCAGCCACACCAAGGGTGGACTCAGAAGTCTCCTCACTCAGTAATAAGATGGTACTACCCTCAGAGTCATCATCTGCCTTGACAGATCCCATGGACAGAAATATGGACGAGATTGTTAGAAAGGTGCATGACATGCTGGTCTTGAACATGAGGGCATCCTTGGCCATCACTTATTCATTCAGGGCAATGCTCAGAAGGTTGGAGGCTATGCGACAAGACATTCCTGAAGCAAGTACCCATAGAGCCACCATGGACTATGCAATACAAGCTATGAAGTACGTGGCCGATGCCACACTTAATAGTTTTGAGATGGCATCCAGATCAGCAGCATCCACTAATGGAGCCAGAAGGCATATTTGGCTTAAACTCTGGAATGCTGATCAGGAATCCAAATCCAGAGTAATGAAACTAAAGTTCTCGGGTGACAAAGTGTTTGGCCTCAGGATAGAAGAATTTGCCATGAAGAAAGGAGACGACAAGAACAGCCAAGGAGGACAGGCTATGCTGCCATCCTTTCAGAGCAACAAATTTCATCATTACTCGAACAAGGGTAGGAAAGGACAAGGCCACCAAGGACAGGATAGATGTTCATTTGGTTTCAAGTTAAACCTCTTCAGTCACAAACCGCTCTACCAAAACAATTGAGGCTATGGCACCCACTACAATGCCAAACAGGGGTACAAACCTAACAAGTCTAACAGGGGTTCCACCAATGAGAATCCACAGGTCCAGGACCATATGGGGTGCAGTGGGAGGAAGTCTACAACACTTTGCCACAACCTGAACCGAATCAATCAAGGACAGATGGGTCAAGGAGATAATTACACATGGGAATGTCATAGAATTCAATGCCATCCCGAGGTGAGAGAGATACATAGAGTCACATGTCACAAGAGACAAGGCAACTTCACAACAAGTAAGAACAATTCTAAATCAGCTGTTACACAGCAAGATCATAAAGTTGGTTCCAAGTCAAGACTGATACGCCGGCATTTACTCAGTGTACTTTCTCATACCAAAGAAGACTTGTGATCTCAGACCCACACTGGACCTCATATTTGTAAACAAGTTTGTAAAATACCAGAAGTTCAAAATGGAAACACTAAGATCTACCATTGTGGCAATCTACAAGGGGGGATCTCTTGACCTCCATAGACCTGAAGGATGCCTACCTACGCATCCCCATAAGACTGACCCACCATAAATTTCTCTGATTCGGCATCTTGGGTTACCACTTCCAGTGCCAGTGTTTGCCATTTGGTCTGGCATCAGCCCCTTAAGTGTTCACCAAGGTCATGGCCCCTCTAGCGGAAAAACTATACACAGAGGGGATTCATGTGATCCTATACCTGTATGACTGGCTGATATGGTAAGGTCGCTAGAGGAGTCACAAGCAGCAACCATCAGAGCACAACAATTGCTCAAGAAACATGGATTGATCATCAATGAGGCCAAGAGCCATTTGACTCCCATAACAATGATAGAGCACTTGGGGCGATATTCAACATGACAACAGGTACTATCAGACCATCAGAGAACTGTATCACCATGATAGTGACACACTGCAGGAGAATACTACACTGCAAAACGACTACGCAATGGCACCTGATGCAGCTGTTGGGCCTAGTGGTGGCCTGCATAGAGCTACATGACTGGATGAGATTGCACATGAGACATCTGCAACATCTCCTGTTAGACAACTGGAATTACAACCTAAAGAACTACAGCCAGAGGGTGGCCATACCTGCAGGTGTAAAGAGATCTTTGAGATGGTGGAAAGACCCACACAACCTCAAACAAGGGGCGAGGATGGAGAAAGATATAACCAGAACCCTAGAAACAGACGCAAGCCTGCTAGGCTGGGGTGCTGTACTGAACAGACAGTCAGCCCAATTAAAATGGACAGAGCAGGAAACAAAACTACCGATCAACATACTGGAGACCAGAGCCATTTGACTAGCTCTCCTACATTTCAAATCTCAAGTCTCTAGATGCCACATAAAGGTGCATATAGGCAGCAGAGTGGCAATAGTATATATAAACAAATGGGGATGAACAAAGAGCAGGGCCATGGCTCGAGAAACAGAAATGCTAATGCTATGGGCAGAAAAACACCTGCTCAGCCTCACAGCAGTGCATCTGGCAGGCAGCTTAAGTACAAGGGTGGACTGGTTGAACACACAGTCCTTACAGCAGGGGGAGTGGCAACTCAACCCAAGAGTCTTTGAAAAAATTCAGAGGAGATGGGGACCCTTCCAGATGGACCTCATGGCATCTGCAGCGAACACGCAATTGCCAGTGTACATGTCCAGATTCAGGGACAAGAGAGCAGCAGGAGTGGATGCAATCTCCTCACCATGGAATTTCCAAAAAGTGTATGTCTTTCCACCGATATCCATGATGCCAGCGGTCTTACGGATAATCAGGGACACTGGCAGCATGCTTCTTCTAGTAGCTCCAGATTGGCCAAGAAGGACTTGGTACACACTTATCAAGAGGATGTTAATAGACACTCCCATGACACTCACCCCCTACCAGACTTTACTCAGACAGGGGCTGATCTGGCATGAAGACCCTCAACCACTGAAACTGATGGCATGGCCACTCAGAGGGCTAGACTGTTGAACTCAGGGGTATCGGGTAAGGTGGCAGACACACTGGTACAAGCATATGGGTAATCAAAAATATTACTTCCACCAGTAAATTGGTGGCAAATTCCAAATAGGTTCACCTCTTCAACTTGTATTCTTTTCTATGATTTCAATGATTTCTGTGAAGCCAGAAGGGAGTCCACTAACAGAACTTATTACAGACACTGTGGGTATTTGCTTTGTGTTGTGAAGCCAGAAATGTAAAGGCATCAGACTGCAATATCCTAAATATTCTAGCGTTCTTGCAGAATGGATTGGATAAGGGGTTAACGTCAGCTTCCTTACGGGTGCAGACAGCTGCCATTGGGGCAATAGGGGGAGAAACAGATGGACATTTACTGGGGGCCCATCCATTGGTCCAATCCTTCTTAAGGATGGCAGCTAATATCACACACTCCCCAAGGCCTGTTATGGCCCTTTGGCATCTTAATTTAGTATTAGACACCTTGGCCATCACGCCTTTCGAGCCCCTAGAGTCTGTAGCATTGTTGATACTAACTATGAAAACTGTCTTCTTGGTAACAACTTCATCAGCCATGAGAACTAGTGAGCTGCAGGCCCTATCATGTAGAGAGCCTTTTCGAACATTCTTCCCGGACAGGGTCGTGCTCCCACCCATCCCCTCCTTCATTTCTAAAGTAGCTAATGCCTTTCACACAGCTCAGGAAATTATAGTCCATACCTTTCATCCAGAAGAGGGGAACCCTAACTGGGACCAGCTTTGCTGCTTGGACCCAGCCCATGCAATTCAGATCTACCTGTCCCGAACGGACACTTTCCGACGATTGGACAGACTATTCATCCATCCTCAGGGGCAAAACCAGGGCCTGGCAGCCTCAAGGGCCACAATAGCAAGATGGTTGAGAGACATCATCTCTCGAGCCTACAAGGCAGGTGATAATACCCCTCCTTCAAATATCAGGGCACACTTCACGAGAGCGGTGGCTACCTTCCGGGTTGATTGCAACTCCGCATCAGTAAGAGAGATCTGCTAAGCGGCAACCTGGTCATCCCCGCACACCTTCACCAAGTTCTACCAGTTGGATACCAGACTAACAGGAAACTCAGAGTTTGGTCGCAAGGTACTCCAGACAGCTTTGAGTCATATTCCTACTCCCTCCCAAGACAAGTCCAATACTGCTGTATAATCACCCATGTGTTGAGACTCGGAGTGCTGTAAAAAGGTGCTATAGATAATGGTACTTTACTCACCTGGTAAAGGTGATTATAGGAGCACCTTTTTACAGCACTCCATATCCCACCCATTGAGGAGGAACATACAGTAACAATGCAAAAGAGTGTGATAACAGAATAAGGGACTGTATACTAAGAGTTACGTGTAATACTAATCAATGAATGTATAGTAGTAGACAATCAGTCCTACACCAGCAGCAACAATGTAATATGTTTGCACACGTTATAATTCAAGTGAAAGTAAATAATTGTCACTTGCATAGCATCAAACTGTGTTGTGTGTTTCTCTACCCGGTAGCATCCCCACAGGAGTGGCTGAGGGTCTTTTATGGTCATATTATATCCCACATTTCAGGAGTAGCACAAGCTCTGGAAGATTTTATACTGAGGATTCTGGGGGCTACAAGGGAGGAGAAGGATCGGATTTCAAATTTGAGATTCCTTTTGTGCATCAGCCTTTGAGAAGAGCGTTTGATAACCCATGTGTTGAGACTCAGAGTGCTGTAAAAAGGTGCTCCTATAATCACCTTTACCAGGTGAGTAAATTACCATTACACTCATAACATCAGGGAGATCGACAGTAGTACTGTACCACCAGTTTTATGGAGGCAGATCATACTTGTAGTCAACTACTGGTAATTCTAACTTGACAGACATGAGCTGTTCAGCGTGTTAAGGGTTCAGCTTGGAATGATGTGGCTCAACATCACCAGCACTGCTGAACATTCTCTTGGATGGCACACTTGTAGAGGGGCAGCTGTGTATTTTAAAGCAAGTTGTGCTAGGTGAGGAGAGGAGTTCATTTTCTGAATCCAGTAACCCAGTGGTCAACTTCAAATGGCTCAGTTGATTCTGCAAAGTAGCCATTAAGTACATTTTCTGCCAAGAGAGAGTCTGAGACTGTAAGTGTTTGTGTTGCTGTTGCCACAGTAATGTGCTGAGTACTGCCTAGTCAGTCTCCTCTATACTGCCACTATGCTGTCTTTCCCCATCTCCACTAGAACAATTCAAACCACCACTTGGCTGTTCCTCTGCCTCAGGAACATGAATTGGAGCATCTTCCTTCCCTTCTGAGTGTCTCACTGCCTGCATGGCACTATTTAAACTCTTCACACAGCTGTTGCCTAAAATAAGTCACCCTGTGGCTGTCTATGGCTATGTGAAGGATCTCTCATTTGAACCTAGGATCCATCCCGGTAGCAAATACATGGTTATTATCCATGACTGTGGCAAACATTGCACCAAGTTCTGCATCAATATGATTAACAAGCTCAGTGGCCTAGTGTAATCCTTCTGTTGTCAGCCAAAAACTGTTGTAATGATCTTTTGAGAATATGCACAGCTGTAATAACCTGACTAAGTAAGGATGTGGTAGCACTTAGGTCATGTGTACTCCAGCAGTTTGAGAGCACCAGGTACGAAGAATTCCACCGAGTGCTATCATCTGTATTACATGGTTTGGGGGCAGACTAAGGTGTTCCTGTTTGTTTGTAGCTTTTACAAAGTGATGGAAATGGCTATAGATGGAATGGGCTGTGGATAGTATTTTGCTGGTCTTAGTACTGTTACGCAGTGCATGAGTCAACACTAAATTCAATGTGTGTGCAAAGCAACAAATAGTCTCAAAATGTCCATCATTGATGACTTTCACCATGTTTGTGCCATTGTCTGTAACAAAAAAAAACTAAAAACTTTTAAGTTGGTGTTAACACCAGTCCAAGACTGCAGCATGTCTTGCAGGAATGTGAGAATATTATGTGGTCTTCCTCCATCAGTCCAACTGTCGGCAAAGTTGTGACCTAATGAGACTACTAGATTTTGTGTGTGTGTGTGTGTGGAGCGGGGCTGGGGCCAAAGGGTGAGCCATAAGGTGATGCATTAGCAACAACAGCAGCAGGCTGTTGCACACACTAGTGTACAATTAAGGAGAGACAAGTATGCAGGGAGTTATCACTAGTCCAGATATCTGACATGCAGTGAAAAACAGCAACAGTCTTTGCAAGTAGAGCAGTAACAGCAGATTGCACACCATCAAACATTCATGGCAATACACTCCTTGTAAATGTGGTACGAGATGGTATCTGATAACATGGGTGCAAATAGTAGAGAAGACATCGGAAACTAGTATCTTCCATAACTGAGATACGCAGGAGATACAGTGCCATCATCTCAGCAGTCTACTGTGTGGTTTGCTGAGCTGTTGGATGTGAAGCATGATACTTTATTCATGCATGCAGAGCATCCATTATTGGAATTGCCTTGGGGAGACATCGATGTGGACTGCTTCACCAGTGGTGTGCAAACTGCTGATGACTGTCTCTGCTTTGTAGTATCACTGGAGTCATTAGAAGTGACCAGAGTAGGGGGATTCTGTGTTGATGAGGGGGATGTAGTGCAGTGACCACTAGGTTGCTTGAAATCAGATCTGTCAGTTCCACCACCACTGCCAAGAGTACCCGCCTGTCCTCCTGGAGGGTTTGATCTTGGTGAAACCAAGAGTGAAGACCCAGATGAGCTTCAATACAGTTCAGGGTGTTTAAGCTTCAAGTGGTTCTGTGACGACATTGTGGTTAAGTTAGAGAGTGATTTCCCTCGGCTTATAGTGCTGTTGCAAAAAGAACAGACTGTCTTCCTTGTGTTCTTCTTTAACACTGTACAATGCAGCCACATCGCACTCTTACCACTGCGGTTACTAGTGTTTCTGGTAGCATCACTTCCCCAGTTCTTTTGCCAACAGACGTGCCTGTCTTGTCCTGATGTTGTTTCCCTGTGACCACTAGCCCCTGAAGGTGCCACATGACTGGTGCCATCACTTGGCTGTTCTTCAGGCTGTGACAGAGCCTGATGAAAAAATGTCGCTGTTCTTTGTTTGGCTTTTTAGGGGGAAGAGGACCTTTATACTTACTGCTTCTTCCAGTACCCTGGGTACTAGTGCTACTCCTAGAAGCTCTTTTGCCAGCTACCTTTTTTTGTTTTATGCTCTCAAGGTACATACCATACTCTGCTTTATCCTCAGAGTCACTCACATTTGCCTCTGCTGAAGATGACGTGTCACTGGGAAATTCATGTGGAGGGAAATACTTAGAGCCAGATGAGTGCTCCTTCTTTATAACTTTTTCAAGAGTAGTGAGAAGCTGGGGGGGGGGCGCTGTGGGGCCCGAACAAGATGGAGGGTTCAGCTTAGAGGAGGAAACAAGAGACCTGGAAAGTTGCAGATACAAACGATTTACAAGGATAAAAGTTTTGTTGAAAGTGTCCAGATTTGTATTGGAACCCTTCGGGAACTCAAATGGGGAATCCCCTTAAAGATCGCACATTCGCAGATGGAACAAGAGGTAAAGGAACCTCGGGAGGGCCTAATGTAAGGCCGACATCAAGTAACACAGCAACTGAGGAATCTGCGAGAGACGCTGCAGTCCCTAGGAGCCAAAATAACCAGACTCATACAGTCAGTAACTGGCCTATCTGAAAAGTTCGACACCCTAACTAACTGGGTGGTCTGTCTGGAATCAACTATCGATTCGATTAAGATAGCGACTGCTGACTCCACTAAGAGATCGGATTCAGCAATGGGTATGGCGGCAAACCTACTGAAGGAGAACACACATCTGAGGTCGCGTATCGAAATGCTGGAGAACCAAGCCCGGGCATCGAATGTACGGCTGGTAGGGATGCCGGAAAACTCCGAGGGAGATCATTTGCCTTTATTTTTATCAGAATGGTTCCAGCAGTAGTTGGGTGAGATAGGGAGACTTAAACCGATCCCAATACAAAAAGCTTACCGAGTGACGCCTCGTGGCCGAAGGGAAAGCGAAGATGCTCCTCGCACTATCACAGTTGTTCTGGATGGAGTTGGCACAAGGGACTACCTCCTTGCCCTAGCGAGGAAGAAAGGCAAGTTGCTCCAAGACGGACAAGAGGTTCGCATATATCCGGATTTGAGCTTCGCTACGCTGCAGAAGAAGAGGAGTTTTGACGGAGTTAAAGCAATTTTGAGAGAGGCAGGGATCCCACATGGCGTTTTGTTTCCAGCAAGGCTTTGGATCGTCCACAGAGGAAAGATCTATATTTTCAACGATCCTACAGATGCTCTTAAGAGGACCCAGAAAAATGTTCCACCCCATAGACAAAGGGATGAGGAAGAGGACCTCGAATCCGAAGAAGACGACTCCTGAGCAAGGGGACTGTTTAATGATAGGAATTTGATATATGGGCCTGTACGGTAAGGGAGCAGAGGGTATTTGGTCTGATCCCAGGTGGGTGAACTTTGTTTATCGATTTAAAAGTTTGGTTCACCTTGGTCCCAGGGTTGACTACTCATCTGTCCCTTCAGGCAGTTTTTTGTTCAAAGGGGTTTAATTTTCGTTTTCTGGGCATAAAAATATCAATTTATTATAGTATCTGCATTTTCTCTTTTTGAAATTTAAAGTGAGGTCTAGAAAGATGTTTCCTTCCTAATGCTGTAAAAAGGAATAGTTACTTAGTAGTAACTCAATCAATGTTAGCATGTTAACTTTCCCTTTCTTTTAAAGAAAGATGTTTTCTAATTGAAATTGTATTATGGCATGGAGGTGGACTATTTACATGCAGTTCTTGGACTCTAATATACAGCATATACTTAAAACTACTGTATAACTAATGTTTCACCCTCCAAAGATGTATCTAAATAGTAAGGATGTTCAAACAAAAATATTAAGAGGAGTGGCGACCTCATGCTATATCAAACATGTATATCCCTTACTCTGAAGTGATGGCTGTATGTTTGTTATGCAAAGCAATAAACATAAAGTATAAAAAAAAAAAAAGAGTAGTGAGAAGCTCAGAAGCAGGAGGCATAACTGAATCAACTATAGTGATCATGCTAGTAACATTCAGTGTGTCAGAGATAACAGACTGTGGTGATAGTGTCACAGCTACAGTGGCAGTAGTGGCAGGGTTCATAGCGTCGGTAGTGACTGGAGTCACAGTTGCAGAACTGACTGTAGTAGTCATGCTACCAGTTGTTGTGGAAGTCAAGGTCTCTCTGGTGGTGGTGGTGGTGGTGGTGACAGATGTGATGGTAGTGGTGAGAGATAGGGACACATTGGTGGTTGTGGGAGACAAGAACAGTGTCCTTCTGCATGTGCTTGTACCACTTTCTCCTGTGCCAGCCAAAGTACTACTATTGCTGGAAGAAATAAGCTTTGAAGGGGTAAACAATAATTTTGGGGCACTGAATTTGGCTTGACCGTCACTCACATTCGGGTTCACCATCACAAGCCCATTCCTCAACTGTAGACTGCAGTGGTTGGACCAAGCATGTTTTTTACCACCTCTGTCTGCTATTGTATTACAAGACGGCAACAATTATTAAACACTCCAAACTACTGTAATACTTTTATTATGTACTGAAGTACTGATTTATTTTAGCAGAAAAACAAATTCTTGCAAGCAGCACACAGAGAGGTGGTGTTCATGTGACTGCATGGCATCGCTACCTAGCCCTAAACTGTGGGCAGTGGATGCACAGTGGGACTGGTAGCATGAGGGTCCCTTCCTATATACCTCTCCTCGTTCCTCCCTTCTGCCTTCTACACCCTTCTATCCAGGGACTCTAATACCTTCTCCCTTCCCAATCCATACTCCTCTGCTGTTAGGGGCATTCATGGCAGAATTAACTGTTGTACTTTTAAAGGGAAGAAAGTACTGTACTGTAACAGTGATACAATGTTTGATTTAAGAAAACACTTATTTAGAGGTCAAATATGGAAAACTGAATATCTAGCGATTTGAATACGAATATTTGGACGAATATTTGAATTAAGGTATTCACGTGGTATCCCGTGACATGGGCGAAGCAAATTGGGTGACTCCTATCTGAGCGACTCAGTTTGCATGCCCAAAGGAATAGCGACTATGATAGTACAGCGAGGAGAGGGAATAGCGAGTGTAGAGGGACAGAATAGTGAGGGCGAATGACGAGGGAATTGTGTAACCATATGGTCAAAATGGAGGAATGCAGCCTGCTGCTCCCGAGATGGCTGCCTGGAGTGGTGGATATGGTCACCGGTTGGAATGGTCATGGTCCCAGGTTTGGGACTGCCTTAGGTAAATGTTATTTTAAACTGTTATGGCTGTTACAAATTTTTTCTGAGCTGTGTCCTCTGGTTTCCCTGACTGTGTTGTCCATGGTATCCCCCTGCATACTGTAGCCCCCCTCCCATGTATTCCCTTGTTCCCCAGTGTGTACCCCCCCAAGTTGATTATTATTAAACGTTAGTATATATGGTCATCTTATTGCACTGCATAGTGTCATCGGTGTGTTGCCTGTTGCTGTGGTGTTGGAGCCCATTTTGTTTTTGGCAAAATGTATTCACTCTTATATTAGTCACTGTTAAATATTCGCTGTTATGACATAGAACCTATTCACACACCCCTACTCTATGTTCTTTAGAAAAAATGAACATATTACTCTTCAACTAAGCTCCCTATTTTTTAAGAAATTTGTGGAAAATGCTTAATTTTTTTTTAATTTCTATGTCACACTTTAACAGATACTTCTGATTAGATATTATATTGCCAGCAGTTGAGTTAACTTGTATCAGTCTGCATCTGTCTCACTGCCCTGTATTCTTTATTACTACTGTAATGCAATGCCTTCTATTCTTGGTGCCTATGTATGAATGGGCGAAATGTACATGCTAGAGGTGCGTACTCTTCCCAGCTCCGTGCCCATGAACAGGTGTGTGCAGGCTGGTGTGCACAATTGGTGGCCACCTGTCTGTGGCCCCACCTCCTGGTGCACAGGAATGCGGAGTGCAGATGAGGAAGCAGTAGCAGACCAAGGCAGGCAACCAATCGGATGTCCATCCTGGGTCCCATAGTGGTTCCCCTGCACATGAAGGTGTGGGTCCGGGTACATGAATACCACATACAGGCACCTGGGCGTGTGTGGCCAGTCCCCATTGTCCATTGGTCTCCCCCTTCCTGATACCCACCCCTGTGGCACTGCAGCTGCCCGGCGCACAGATGACCCCCCCAGCAGAACCCTCACCTTGTCCTGTATAGTGTCCCCCTCCACAGCAGGGCCCCATCCTCATCCAGTTAGACTAAGCACCCCCCCAAACACATAACACTGCTTTGTCCCCTGTCAGCATGTCAGTGGCACGACTCCAGACCCCCAATCTCGGCAGCCATGCTCCTTCATTGGTAGCCAATGGCTTCCCTCCCCACAGCACTGACAACACCACCCACATCTCCCATACCTGAATGACAGTGCCACAGCAATGGATGGCAAATGCATGTTTACATGTTTACATTTGTGTAGATTACTGTCGCCATTGCCTGTACTATGTGTTATATACTGTATGTTGTAATGTATATGCCTGATGTTCTTGTATGTACCTCAAAATGCCTGATGTTCTTGAATGTACCCTATAATCTCCCAGATCGCACCTGAAAATAGGTACTTAACTGCCTAGTGTGCTTACCTGGTAAACAAAAGCAAATAAATAAGTGTATTGCTAATGTCAAATGACATTTGGCCATGCACCTCATCTCTGGTAGACTTTATATGAAAGTGTATGTACAGGTGCCACAATGAAATGTACAGGTGCCATATCATCTGAAAACCATAGTGAGTCATGCCACTGTCACTGTGTGTGTGTCCCTCTGTCATCCCTGTATCCTCCTGTCCCCATGCCTGTATGGTATCCCCCTTCCCCCACCCAGCCACGGACACATTGCCCACATGAAGAGACACAGACACGCAGTGGACACTGCCATTCACTGTGAAGCTGCAGTGTGTCTCTCTCTCTCTCTGTCTCCTTATGCACACGGTTAAGCAAGCTGTAACATGCTGTCTCTCACTCCCTCTCACCTGTGTCAATGTTTCTTGCTCCCTACAGAACAAAGATGGGAGAGAGAGAGAGAGAGAAAGACAGAGAAAGAGACTATTGCAGTTGCTTCGTCCTGCACAGCGCACACGGGAATGTGTTTTGGAATGAGTGACACACATAGGAGCTTACCGCTACTTTGGCTGTCATGTTCTGGCCACGCTGTGTCGCTCTCAATCACTAAACTGCCTGTTGCTCTGGCTCATCAGAGGATGAGGAATGGACAGCGTCGGCCAGGTAGTTGATCAGCGGAGGACGGAAAGAGGTCAAGGAGAGCCTCGGGGGTGAAGGTAGGGCCATGCCACTGCACACACAGGGAACAGTACACAAGCTCTGAGGGGAAAGTGGGTTGGACCTGACTTGCATTTGCAGTAATTCTGCTTGACCTGCTGTGCTCCCAGACTGCTAAGGAGAAGGACCAATCACATGGGAAGGGCAGGCTGTCATGACTTGGGGGAAGGGATTAACTCAGTACATGGTTTATAGCACTTTACTGCGTCTCCACGATGGACAAATGGAGGGTAAACAACAGTGGAGAGAGGCAGTACAGACAAACAGAACAGTCTGACGGGGTTATTCTCTGTCAAGCAATTGTGCTCTGCTCTCTCTCTCTCTGTTCAGCACGACGGTGACAAATCTACAGCTCAGCTGACAACAGCTGTGCCTGGAGGTGCATGGTGTGGGTGGGTGGAAAACCAATCAGCTGTATGGTGCCAAAAAAGGCTGTGGGAGGGGATGAAAGGGCACACAACACTATGGGACACTTGTCCTGTAGTTCTTCTTTCCATCCATTTACAAATGGCTGCCGTGCAGTTTCAGTTTGTCCACTAGACAACAAGTCCCATTGAGCTCAGTGATCGTATCTGTTGCCCCATCACACTAACTGTGCATATATCGGGGATTAATCAGTGGTCACCTGATTGCTCTGTACCAGTCAGGTACCTGTCCTCCCCTACCACCTGTTATTAAACTCCATTAAGTAACCATTAACATAAGGCATGACTTTAAATAGCCACTATACAATTCATGTTGGTCTGTAACAAGTTGGGATACTAGGTATTTGAAGAGAGAAACACTGGAGGCTTTTGATTGTATGTACACACATGCAGTATGTGCTGATGTTATGTTTATCAACTTACATTACCAAGTATGTATTATAAAATTCTGTTTAATAACAATATCCTTCCAAACAAAAACAGAAAAAAAGTTGTGAAATAAGAAACCCTGATATGTAAAAGGTTTTGAGAACTGTGTGGTATTGACTGTTGCCTAATTATTTACCCAGATTTAAAAGGCTTTTCAGGAAGGGGCTGGAAATGTCCTTACCATGGTTTCTTTTACCTCCAGTGTGGTAGAAGTGAGCATGAGGTGGAAATGGCGTCATCACCATCATCAGCAGCTCAGGGTCCAGAATTCCCAGAATCAGATGCCCCACAAGCTCCTCAAGGGCAGCAGGTGGGTGTTTTTTTTTTTTGTGAGAGAAGGAGCCAGTCAGGTAGAAGGAGGAATTGGCAGCAGCTGGTTGGAATATGTTTTTCATGGCCAGGAGACTGAGTCAAGTGGTAGGAGGGATGATTGGCAGCTCTTGGGCATGTGTTCACCAGCCAGGGGGCTATGTTGGGGTTTTGGAGTAATTTGTACCAGTGGGTGAGAATGTATTTGGTGACTAGAGGAATGAGTCAGATGGTGGAAGGAATCAGCGGGTGGGAATGCATTTGACATTTAGGAGACTGAGTCAGGTGGCTGTGGGGTGAACAGCAATGGGTGTGAGTTTTGTTTAGTGACTTAGGGGCTAAGATGGGTGTTGCAGGGATCAGCAGCAGCAGGTTAGTGGGACACTTGTTTGGTGGCAAGATACTGGTTGCATGTAGTGATATGTAAAGTTGCCAAAATTTGCTCGGCAAATTTGCAAAGTTGAGGACTGCAGTTTGCCTTGTTATTTGCCATGGCCAGCTCATGGGCAGATCTCAATGTAAATTGCATGCTATGCCCCCTTCCCCTATCCAGATATCTCTCTCCCTTCCACCTGCTGATAACCTCCTCCCCCACCCTGTCCTGATTAATTGCACGAAGCTGCATGCTGCTGTACTACAAAAAATAATCCTCCCACCCCATGTTATTTATTTAGTTAAATGTGATAACGGGGAAAGGCACACTGAACGAAAGCTCATTTACTGTATAATCTGAGGATGGGGGGGGTACAAATACAGCAGAGGGGTAACAAAATACAGATACAGTGTAATACAGTATACATAAGAGCAATTTACATAGTGATATTTACATACAGTATATAACAGAGTAAGTCATCAAAACAAAAAAATTAGTCTTAGGAAGGTGCACCAAACACTCCACCCATCTTCTTCTCACCCAAGTCCCACTGTCTTTATCAAGAACACCCAGTCCTCCACCCAACCCCTTTCTGGTTCCCACCACCCTCCTCCCTCAAGCAGCACCCACAAAACCTGCAATAAAGAAAATAGTCCACCGGTGCAGAGCATCTGTGCTATTCACTGTCCATCTCATAATGGTGAAAATAAATGAATGGTGGTGGCATTGCTCCTAGAAAAACCTAATTGGTTGAAATTTCATCCAGCCAGGTTTTACAAGGAGCAAAGACTTCACTACTCATTCATTCCAACCCAGTTCTGTTGACAGAAAATGAGTCAGAAAAATTAGAACTAGTGTTTCTGCTGCATGCATGCAAGACATTGCCCATGTGGGCCACCCTGCTGATGAATATTGAAACAAGTTCAGTGTTTCTTGCTCTCTACAGAACAAAGAGGGGGAGAAAGAGAGAGAGAGGGAGGAAGGGAGGGAGGGAGTGAGAGAGAGCGAGAGAGAGAGAGAGAGAGTGAGAGAGAGGATTGCAGTTGCCTTGTCCCTCACAGCACACACTGGAATGTGTTTTGGAATGAGTGACACAGATGGGAGCTTACCACTACTTTGGTTGTCATGTCCTGGCTGCGTTGTGTCACTCTCAATCACTAAACTGCCTGTTGCTCTGGCTGATCAGAGGATGGAGAGTGGACAGCGTTGGCCAGGTAGTTGATCACCCCAGTATGGGGAGAGGTCAAGGAGAGCCTCGGGGGTGAAGGTGGGGCCATGCCACTGCACACATAGGGAACAGTACACAAGCTCTGATGGGAAAGTGGGTTGGACCTGTCTTGCATTTACAGTTATTCTGCTTGACCTGCTGTGCTCCCAGACTGCTAAGGAGAAGGACCGGACATATGGGGAAGGGCAGACTGTCATGACTTGGGGGGTTAACTCAGTACATGGTTCACAGCACTTTACTGTGTCTCCACGATGGACAAGCAGAGCATAAGCAACAGTGGAAAGAGGCAGTACAGACAAACAGGACTGGCCGACGGGGTTGTTCTCTGTCAAGCACTCGTGCTGTGCTCTCTCTCTCTCTCTTTGTCTCTCTCTTCAGCATGATGGTGACACATTTACAGCTCAACTGACAACAGCTGTGCATGGAGATGCATGGGGTGTGTGGGTGGAAAAACACACAGCTGTATGGTGCCACAAAATACTGCGGGAGAGGATGGCAGGGCACACAACACCATGGGACACTTGTCCTGTAGTTCTTCTTTCCATCCATTTACAAATGGCTGCCGTGCAGTTTCAATTTGTCCTCTAGACAACAAGTCCCATTCAGCTCAGTGATCGTGTCTGTTGCCCCATCACACCAACTGTGCATATATTGGGGATTAATCAGTGGTCACCTGATGGCTCTGTACCAGTCAGGTACCTGTCCTCCCCTACCACCTGTTATTAAATTCCATTAAGTAACCATTAACATAAGGCATGACTTTAAATGTTTTATTGACTTGCATTTTACCAAATGTATTACACCATGTCAATTATCTTAACAAATATAGCCACTATACAATTCATGTTGGTCTGTAACAAGCTGGGATACTAGGTATTTGAAGAGAGAAACACTGGAGGCTTTTGATTGTATGTACACACATGCAGTATGTGCTGATGTTATGTTTATCAACTTACATTACCAAGTATGTATTATAAAATTCTGTTTAATAACAATATCCTTCCAAACAAAAACAGAAAAAAGTTGTGAAATAAGAAACCCTGATATGTAAAAGGTTTTGAGAACTGTGTAGTATTGACTGTTGCCTAATTATTTACCCAGATTTAAAAGGCTTTTCAGGAAGGGACTGGAAATGTCCTTACCATGGTTTCTTTTACCTCCAGAGTGGTAGAAGTGAGCATGAGGTGAAAATGGCGTCATCACCATCATCAGCAGCTGAGGGTCCAGAATTCCCAGAATTAGATGCCCCACAAGCTGCTCAAGGGCAGCAGGTGGGTGTGTGTGTTTTTTTTGTGAGAGAAGGAGCCAGTCAGGTAGAAGGAGGAATTGGCAGCAGCTGGTTGGAATATGTTTTTCATGGCCAGAAGACTGAGTCAAGTGGTAGGAGGGATGATTGGCAGCTCTTGGGCATACATTCACCAGCCAGGGGGCTATGTTGGGGTATTGGAGGAATTTGTACCAGTGGGTGAGAATGTATTTGGTGACTAGAGGAATGAGTCAGATGGTGGAAGAAATCAGCGGGTGGGAATGCATTTGACATTTAGGAGGCTGAGCCAGGTGGCTGTGGGGTCAACAGCAATGGGTGTGAGTTTTGTTTAGTGACTTAGGGGCTAAGATGGGTGTTGCAGGGATCAGCAGCAGCAGGTTAGTAGGACACTTGTTTGGTGGCAAGATACTGGTTGCATGTAGTGATATGTAAAGTTGCCAAAATTTGCTTGGCAAATTTGCAAAGTTGAGGACTGCAGTTTGCCTTGTTATTTGCCATGGCCAGCTCATGGGCAGATCTCAATGTGAATTGCATGCTATGCCCCCTTCCCCTATCCAGATATCTCTCTCCCTTCCACCTGCTGATAACCTTCACCCTCACCCTGTCCTGATTAATTGCACGAAGCTGCATGCTGCTGTTCTACAAAAAATAATCCCTCCCACCCCATGTTATTTATTTAGTTAAAATGTGATAACGGGGAAAGACACATTGAGCGAAAGCTCATTTACTGTACAATCCAAGGATGGGGGGTACACATACAACAGAGGGGTAATAAAATACAGATACAGTGTAATACAGTATACATAAGAGCAATTTACATAGTGATATTTACATACAGTATATAACAGAGTAAATCATCAAAACAAAAAAATTAGTCTTAGGAAGGTGCACCAAACACTCCACCCATCTTCTTCTCACCCAAGTCCCACTGTCTTTATCAAGAGCACCCAGTTCTCCACCCAACCCCTTTCTGGTTCCCACCACCCTCCTCCCTCAAGCAGCACCCACAAACCTGCAATAAAGAAAATAGTCCACCGGTGCAGAGCATCTGTGCTATTCACTGTCCATCTCATAATGGTGAAAATAAATGAATGGTGGTGACATTGCTCCTAGAAGAAACCTAGTAGGTTGAAATTTCATCCAGTCAGGTTTTACAAGGAGCAAAGACTTCACTACTCATTCATTCCAACGCAGTTCTGTTGACAGAAAATGAGTCAGAAAAATTAGAACTAGTGTTTCTGCTGCATGCATGCAAGACATTGCCCATGTGGGCCACCCTGTGATGAATATTGAAACAAGTTCAATGTTTCTTGCTCTCTACAGAACAAAGAGGGTGAAAGAGAGAGAGAGAGAGGAGGAAGGGGGAGGGAGAGAGAGAGAGAGAGAGAGAGAGAGAGTGAGAGAGAGGATTGCAGTTGCCTTGTCCTGCACAGCACACACTGGAATGTGTTTTGGAATGAGTGACACAGATGGGAGCTTGCCACTACTTTGGTTGTCATGTCCTGGCTGCGTTGTGTCACTCTCAATCACAAAACTGCCTGTTGCTCTGGCTGATCAGAGGATGGGGAGTGGACAGCGTTGGCCAGGTAGTTGATCACCCCAGTATGGGGAGAGGTCAAGGAGAGCCTCGGGGGTGAAGGTGGGGCCATGCCACTGCACACACAGGGAACAGTACACAAGCTCTGAGGGGAAAGTGGGTTGAACCTGTCTTGCATTTACAGTTATTGTGCTTGACCTGCTGTGCTCCCTGACTGCTAAGGAGAAGGACCGGACATATGAGGGAGGGCAGACTGTCATGACTTGGGGGGGGTTAACTCAGTACATGGTTCACAGCACTTTACTGTGTCTCCACGATGGACAAACGGAGGGTAAGCAACAGTGGAAAGAAGCAGTACAGACAAACAGGACTGGCCGATGGGGTTGTTCTCTGTCAAGCACTCGTGCTGTGCTCTCTATCTCTCTCTGTCTTTCTCTCTTCTGCATGATGGTGACACATTTACAGCTCAACTGACAGCAGCTGTGCATGGAGGTGCATGGGGTGTGTGGGTGGAAAAACACACAGCTGTATGGTGCCAAAAAAGACTGCAGGAGAGGATGGCAGGGCACGCAACACTATGGGACACTTGTCCTGTAGTTCTTCTTTCCATCCATTTACAAATGGCTGCCGTGCAATTTCAATTTGTCCACTAGACAACAAGTCCCATTCAGCTCAGTGATCATGTCTGTTGCCCCATCACACCAACTGTGCATATATCGGGGATTAATCAGTGGTCACCTGATGGCTCTGTACCAGTCAGGTACCTGTCCTCCCCTACCACCTGTTATTAAACTCCATTAAGTAACCATTAACATAAGGCATGACTTTAAATGTTTTATTGACTTGCATCTTACCAAATGTATTACACCATGTCAATTATCTTAACAAGTATAGCCGCTATGCAATTCATGTTGGTCTGTAACAAGTTGGGATACTAGGTATCTGAAGAGAGAAACACTGGAGGCTTTTGATTGTATGTACACACATGCAGTATGTGCTGATGTTATGTTTATCAACTTACATTACCAAGTATGTATTATAAAATTCTGTTTAATACCAATATCCCTCCAAACAAAAACAGAAAAAGTTGTGGAATAAGAAACCCTGATATGTAAAAGGTTTTGAGAACTGTGTAGTATTGACTGTTTCCAAATTATTTACCCAGATTTAAAAGGCTTTTCAGGAAGGGGCTGGAAATGTCCTTACCATGGTTTCTTTTACCTCCAGAGTGGTAGAAGTGAGCATGAGGTGGAAATGGCGTCATCACCATCATCAGCAGCTGTGGGTCCAGAATTCCCAGAATCAGACGCCCCACAAGCTCCTCAAGGGCAGCAGGTGGGTGTTTTTTTTTTTTTGTGAGAGAAGGAGCCAGTCAGGTAGAAGGAGGAATTGGCAGCAGCTGGTTGGAATATGTTTTTCATGGCCAGGAGACTGAGTCAAGTGGTAGGAGGGATGATTAGCAGCTCTTGGGCATGCGTTCACCAGCCAGGGGGCTATGTTGGGGTATTGGAGTAATTTGTACCAGTGGGTGAGAATGTATTTGGTGACTAGAGGAACAAATCAGATGGTGGAAGGAATCAGTGGGTGGGAATGCATTTGACATTTAGACGGCTGAGTCAGGTGGCTGTGGGGTGAACAGCAATAGGTGTGAGTTTTGTTTAGTGAGTTAGGGGCTAAGATGGTTGTTGCAGGTATCAGCAGCAGCAGGTAAGTAGGAAACTTGTTTGGTGGCAAGATACTAGTTGCATGTAGTGATATGTAAATGTGCCAAAATTCGCTCGGCAAATTTGCAAAGTTGAGGACTGCAGTTTGCATTATTTGCCAGGCAAATTGGCCAAATTTGCACTGTGAATGGCCAGCTCTTGGGTGGATCTCAATGTGAATTGCATCCTATGCCCCCTTCCCCCATTCAGATATCTCTTTCCCTCCCACCTGCTGGTAACCTCCTCCCCCACCCTGTCCTGATTAATTGCATGAAGCTGCATGCTGCTGTACTACAAGAAATAATCCCTTCCATCCAATGTTATTTATTTAGTTAAAATTTGGTAGTAGGGAAAGGCACACTCAGCGAAAGCTCATTTACTGTACAATCCGAGGATGGGGGGTACAAATACAACAGAGGGGTAACAAAATACAGATACAGTGTAATACAGTATACATAAGAGCAATTTACATAGTGATATTTACATACAGTATATAACAGAGTAAGTCATCAAAACAAAAAAATTAGTCTTAGGAAGGTGCACCAAACATTCCACCCACCTCCTTCTCACCCAAGTCCCACTGTCTTTATCAAGCAAACCCAGTCTTCCACCAACCCCTGTCTGGTTCCCACCACCCTCCTCCCTCCAGCAGCACCCACAGAACCTGCAATAAAGAAAATAGTCTGCCGGTGCAGAGCATCTGTGCTATTCAGTGTCCATCTCATAATGGTGAAAATAAATGAATGGCGAAGACATTGCTACTAAAAAAGCCTAATTGGTTGAAATTTCATCCAATCAGGTTTTACTAGAAGCAAAGACTTCACTACTCATTCATTCCCACCCAGTTCTGTTGATAGAAAATGAGTCAGAAAAATTAGAACTATTGTTTCTGCTGCATGCAAAGCAATACATTGCCCATCTGGGCCACCCTGCTGATGAATATTGAAACAAGTTCAATGTTTCTTGCTCTCACAGGACAAAGAGGGGGGAGAGAGAGAGAGAGGGAGGGAGGGGGAGAGGGGGAGAGAGAGAGAGAGAGGATGCAGTTGCCTTGTCCCGCACAGCACACACGGGAATGTGTTTTGGAATGAGTGACACGGACGGAAGCTTACCGCTACTTTGGCTGTCATGTCCTGGTCATGCTGTATCGCTCTCAATCACTAAACTGCCTGTTGCTCTGGCTGATCAGAGGATGGCGAGTGGACAGCATCAGCCAGGTAGTTGATCACCAGATGATGGGGAGAGGTCGAGGAGAGCCTCAGGGGTGAAGTTGGGGCCATGCCACTGCACACACAGGGAACAGTGCACAAGCTCTGAGGGGAAAGCAGGTTGGACCTGTCTTGCATTTGCAGTTATTTTTACTCTATCTGCTGTGCTCCCAGACTGCTAAGGAGAAGGATCGAACATATGGGGGAGGGCAGACTGTCACGACTGGGGTGAGGGGGTTAACTTGGTACATGGTTCACAGCACTTTACTGTGTCTCCGCAATGGACAAACAGAGGGTAAGCAACAGTGGAGAGAGGCAGTACAGATAAACAGGACAGTCCGACAGGGTTGTTCTTTGTCAAGCACTCGCGCTGTGCTCTCTCTCACTCTCTTCAGCACTACGGGGACAGATTTACAGCTCAGCTGACAACAACTGTGCCTGGTGATGCCTGAGGTGGTTGGGTGGAAAACCACACAGCTGTGTGGTGCCAATAAAGGCTGTAGGAGGGGATGGCAGGGCACACAACACTACAGAGCACTTATTCTGTAGTTCTTCTTTCCATCTATTTACAAATGGTTGCTGTACAGTTTCAATTTGTCCACTAGACAACAAATCCCATTCAGCTCAGTGATCGTATCTGTTGCCCCATCACACCAACTGTGCGAATATCAGGGATTAATCAATGGTCACCTGATGGCTCTGTACCAGTCAGGTACCTGTCCTCCCCTACCCCTCTTATTAAACTCCATTAACTAACCATTAACATAAGGCATGACTTTAAATGTTTTATTGACTTGCATCTTACCAAATGTATTACACTGTGTCAATTATCTTAACAAATATAGCCGCTCTACAATTCATGTTGGTCTGTAACAAGTTGGGATACTAGGTATGTGAAGAGAGAAACACTGGAGGCTTTTGATTGTATGTACACACATGCAGTATGTGCTGATGTTATGTTTATCAACTTATATTAACAAGTATGTATTATAAAATTCTGTTTAATAACAATACCCCCCAAATAAAAACAGAAAAAGTTGTGGAATAAGAAACCCTGCTATCTAAAAGGTTTTGAGAACTGTGTAGTATTGACTATTTCCTAATTATTTACCCAGATTTAAAAGACTTTTCAGGAAAGGGCTGGGAATGTCCTTACCATGGTTTCTTTTACCTCCAGAGTGGTAGAAGTGAGCATGAGGTGGAAATGGCATCATCACCATCATTAGCAGCTGAGGGGCCAGAACTCCCAGAATTAGACGTCCCACAAGCTCCTCAAGGGCAGCAAGTGGGTGTTTGTTTTTTGTTAGAGAAGGAGCCAGTCAGGTAGAATTAGGAATTGGCAGCAGCTGGTTGGAATATGATATCATGGCCAGGAGACTGAGTCAAGTGGCAAGAGGGATGATTGGTAGCTCTTGAGCATGTGATCACCAGTCAGGGGGCTATGTTGGGGTTTTGGAGGAATTTGTGCCAGCGGGTAAGAATGTATTTGGTGACTAAAGGAATGAGTAAGATGGTGGAAGGAATCAGCGGGTGGGAATGCATTTGACATTTAGGAGGCTGAGTCAGGTGGCTGTGGGGATCAACAGGAATGGGTGTGAGTTTTGTTTAGTGACTTAGGGGCTGAGGTGGGTGTTGCAGGGACCAGCAGCAGCAGGTTAGTATGAAACTTGTTTGTGGCAAGATACTGGTTGCATGTAATGATATGTAAAGTTTCCAAAATTTGCTCGGCAAATTTAGGCAAATTTAGACAAATTTGCAAAGTATTTGCCAGGCAAATTGGCCAAATTTGCACTGAGAATGGCCAGCTCATGGGCGGATCTCAATGCAGATTGCATGCTACAGTATGCCTCGTCCCTCATCAAGATATCTCTCTCCTCCTCCCAGCTGCTGGTAATCTCCTCCCCCACCCTGTCCTGATTAATTGCATGAAGCTGCATGCTGCTGTACTACAAAAAAAAAATCCCTCCCGCCCCATGTTTATTTATTTAGTTAAAATGTGATAACCAGGAAAGGCACACTGAGCGAAAGCTCATTTACTGTACAACACGAGGATGGGAGGTACAAATACAACAAAGGGGTAACAAAATACAGATACAGTGTAATACAGTATACATAAAAGCAATTTACATAGTGATATTTATACACAGTATACAACAGAGTAAATCATCAAAACAAAAAAATGAGTCTTAGGAAGGTACACCAAACACTCCACCCACCTCCTTCTCACCCAAATCCCATTGTGTCTTTATCAAGCACACCCAGTCCTCCACCCAACCCCCTTCTGGTTCCCACCCCCCTCCTCCTCCCTCCAGCAGCACCCACAAAACCTGCAATAAAGAAAATAGTCCGCCAGTGCAGAGCATCTGTGCTATTCATAGTCCATCTCATAAGGGTGAAAATAAATGAATGGTGATGACATTGCTCCTAGAAAAACCTAATTGGTTGAAATTTCATCCAATCAGGTTTTACTAGGAGCAAAGACTTCGCTACTCATTCATTCCCACCCAGTTCTGTTGACAGAAAATGAGTCAGGAACATTAGAACCATTGTGTCAACTGTGTCTGCTGCATGCAAAGCAAGACATTGCCCATGTGGGCCAACTTGCTGATGAATATTGAAACAAGTTCACCTAGGGACTGTGTCTTCATAGACTTTTTCAATCTGGAGACAGATTTAAAGAATTTTTCAAGCATTTTTGTAGTCACTGACCATTTCTGTCATTATGCTCAAGGCTATCCTGCTAAGGACCAAAAAGCTACTGCAGGGACCTGTGCTATTTTGGATAAGTTCATAGTACGCTATGACATGCCTTAATGCCTCCACTCCGATCAGGGATAGGACTTTGCCAGTTATTCAAAGAAATGCTGTCATTGTGTAGTAACTGGAAATCCAGGACCAACTGTTATCACTCTCACGGTGGATTCCAGCTGGAACAATTTAGCAGGACCATGCTGAATATACAGAATGTTATAAGTGTGAAGTACACTTTTGTTAGATGAGGAATATAAACATATCCTGTTTCCATTTCATTACTATTTCCACAATCTCTTTAAAAGTTTATCTTTAAAGACATATCTGTAATACGTATTTCTAAAGATAATGAGTGTTTGCTTGTCTTTAGATGGCAGCACATCTCTACATAACAGTTATCTGTATACTTGAAATTGTACAATAATTTTGAACATTTTTCCACGTGATACAAGATTAATTTCAAACCAATAGGCTGCATGCTTGGTTTAAAGTAGTGATGTAAAGTATAAAAAGGTTATTTGGCATAATTTGTATAATAATCTGTAAACATATGTGTGGACCAGTGAGTCAAATGTATGCGTATATCTGGTGTTTTTCATGTAATTGTACACTTACTATATTTTGACCCTCTTCATATCATCAGATCATGTGTACCCTGCTTTTATTTTAAAGAAAACATAAAACCTACTTATGTTGCAATTTTCATGCTTTTTCACATTTTGATCAATTTTTGCAAAATTCTGCTAAATAAAGAAAAACTCCTTGCTACCCCCTAAACATTTTTAGATCGTGTCCTGCACTTATATGTAAAAGGATACAGAACTCTACCTATAGGCCAATTTGCATGTTTTCTTTTTCAAATTTTGAATGATTTTTGCAAAATTGTGCTAGACTATGTTGACATACATGGCTTTCCAAACCTTGCTCTCACCTTACCAGCAAACCCTCTTTCCTGCCTTGTCTGCCTCTTGAAACTTCCCTCACCACCTCCGCCTTGGTACCCTCTCTGTGCTTTGCCATCTCAACACCCCTCAACACTTTTTTGTCCACATCTTCTGGGTATCAGTGCATAGACCTCATTGGAGTACAGATACCAAGATCAATGACTGCGTAGTCACTAACTGCCAAAAGTCTGGACCCACCTGAAAATAAAGGACAAACCAAAATTAAACCATACTCATCACTCTAGAAAAGACATCTAGGATCTAATGGACTAGTTACCAGAGCAATCTTTATTTTGGACACAAGTTGTGAGAAGTACATGCACAGCAGACAGTGCACAAAATGCCTCCAATGTGTCACTTATTTAGCGCTTGATTATGGGTGGTCCTTGCTGTTTAAAAGTATATATAACAAAAATATTGGCTACTGCAGCCCTGTAGCACATAGGACACAATCCCCATTTACAAATGGATAACCAATGGCCTAAAAGCACACCGAGAAATCTAACTAGTGAACAAAGGCCTGTGTGTAGAAACACCTTCCTCCAGGGGATTATTGGATGTTCTGACAATAATTTTAGATTAAACCTACTGTAGGAAGAGAAGAATTAAAACAATAATTAATTTCACTTGATACAAATAATTTACAAACACCAAATCCATCAGTCTGTACTATGCTGATTCTTTTTACAAGCAATTTTTTTTTTGCTTCCACATGGAATTGAATCTTGCTAGGGATTCTACTAAGGTAAAAGAAAGGGAAGGGTAAGGAGGTTCCCATATACTACATATGGCCTGGGTTGGCAGTAACAATTCATCAAGAAGGGTACTAACTCTTAAGTGCTTGTTCAGTCCCAGACACTTTTATTGCTCCGTCTTAAAAATCTAAATATTCTGTCTTCTGGATTGTCTAGTGTCTGTGTACCCCTCTTGAGCCCATTTAGGCATGTTCAATGCCTGTGAATTTAATCTGGTGTACACCTGTTGTGCCTAAGGAGTCTGCTTGGGCAGCAAGGACATATCCCTGATTCATAGCCACTGTGACCCTCATATGGTTCCCAGTGTGGTCTTTACATTTCCTTCTTGTCTGACCAACTTATACAATTCCACAGGTGCACACTACAACATACAGTATATGACATACTTAATATCACAGGTAATTAGTACACATATATTCATAACCTTGTTCTTTGGGTTAAAGAGCTGCTGACGCCTCAAGGAAATCGTTAAAAAACATAATATTCAGGTATGATTTAGCTTGAATTTCACATATGTTCTATATATTTCTCCTCTACATTATGTATTACTGAGGAAATGTGCATGAATAAATGATCTTCATTCCTTGGAGTTCATCTGCCTCTATACCTTACTCCCTAGTTCAAGTCATATTCCTCTGTTGTGACATCACAATCTGTTGCCATGGGAGTAACTGTGATGTCACAAGCAGTGCATAATGACCTAAGGTAGGGAGAAAGCAGCAGGAATTGATGAACACTTCAGGAACAAAGATCCTGTTTTCATGCAAATTACCTCAGTAATAAATAATGTGGAGGAGAAATACAGAGCTAATGTGAAATACAAGCTGGACAGTACCTAAATATTATGTTTTGAGAAAGTTATCATAATGGTGTCAGCAGCTCTTTAAGAAAGGTGGTGCACTCCTTCACCACCTTGCCATATTTGCAACATTTACACTGTTTACAAGCAGTGGTGTTGTTTGGGCAACCAGGTCTCTGGTTGCTTGACCAGCTACACCAAGTGCATTAGTTCATCTCTCAAGTTTCTGCCTCTATTGTACCTCATCATGGGTGGTGTACTCACAAGCTCCTTTAGCCTGCTATCAAATGCCAGAACACATCAGTGTTTTTGCAAAACCTCCTGTATTTTGTTAGGTAAGTAGTAATGAAATTAGGATGTTTGTCCTGTACTTCTCTCTTTTGGGTATAACACCTCCTCCCTGTCCATTGTTATATATTTATTTTTGGCATTGTCAGTCACTGTCCCAGAATATTCCCTCACTTCAAACCTTTCCTGTATTCTTATAGACTCCTCTTGGAAATCTTTCTCAGAGTTGCAGTTAAGTCTTACTCTGCAAAATAAGGTCTTCTCTATGGTGTGGCAGGTGTGACAAGAACTGGCTAACAGGATTATATTCTTATTAGTGGCCTTGCATTTGATGCCTGTGTCATAATTGGGGGAAAACATAGAAACACAGAAAATTAGATGGTGCCAGCAGAAGGAGATCCAGGGTCCATCTAGTCTGCCCACATACAATCCCATGATCTTCTGTCATGCCAGGGTTTTGTCCCCCCACAGTGTTTCCCTGGCCCCCCCCCCCGGGTGCCACTAGACTGTGCCCATACCTGATCCCAATGGAGTTTGAAGCTTGTCACTGTTCTGGCTTTCACCACCTCCAGCGGCAGCCTGTTCCAGAGCTCCACCACCCTTTCAGAAAATAAATACTTATGAAATCCCCCCCCCCTTAATTTCCATTTGTGCCCTCGCGTAGTGGAATTGCCATTCCCTTTACTTGTACAAGGAAGTCCCACATGGATGCAAGTGCATTACTTTATAAAGTCAAATCTGCCATCTCCACTATTATATCTGTGCTTAGTGTTGCCTCCTCATTTTGTTTTTGACAGGCAGTAGCTAAGAGCTGTCAGTTCCCCTTCATGGGATATGTTAGTACATAGCGACTCCACATCGAGAGACCAATAGGTCAGTCTATTTGACATGGAGTCTCTTTAGTACATGCATCATATCACCTATATCAATGATGTATGATTGCAGAGTTGGAACCAAGGTTTTTATGGAATCATATATGAATTGTGAAAGTGCCTCTGTGACTGAGCCCACCCCAAAATTTTCAGCCTGTCTCATGGGTTCACCAAAGTTTTATGAAGTTTTGGAAACGTGTACATCTGGGCACTAAGTGGAGGTTCAGTCATTTTCTTCTTTACTTACTGTACCCATACTGTGTTCACATTACAGAATATCATCTACCATCTCTTTGAGGGGGAGTGGGAGGTCATGGCAGATCAGTTTATAAAATTCCTTTTTATCAAGTTGTCTCCATACCTCTGCCACACATTTTATAATATTCTGGACCACCATACTGCCCCCTTGTCAACAGGTTTTATTGTCATGCTTTTGTTTTTCTTTATGTTTTCCAAACACATATGCTCTACAGCAGTGAGGTTAACAGAATTCAGGAGGAGGTCTGTGTGTGCGAATGTCCTCCTCACATAGTTTGTGAAAAACACTGACTGCTGTGGACATCGGTGTCATGTACAGTATGTAGACCACTTCCATATTTGAGTCGTTCAGTATTCTGGTCTTGATAGTATATCATCCATGGTTTTGCTCCATTCCTTTTCTGCTTGGTTCTCTAGATCAGTTTGTGTGGGTATCATGTCCGCTCCCTCCATTAGTTCTGCAGTGATGCCACCCATAGTAGTATACGTTTGATGAAACACAATCTTGAGAATTAATATAGGGCAGAATTTCCCCAAGTCTAACTGTCATTCAAAAAATAATTAATTCCAATATGACCAGATGATACAATATTCAAGCAAATGTGTAAAACACCAAGTCTGTGAAAAAGATAAAAACTGTGACTTTTTGATATATATATATATATATATACACACACACACACATATAATTTTAAACAGCAAATTCCTATGAAACCTCGGACATCCAAGACAGAACTACATTAGAATGTTGAAAATGAAAGAACTAGGAATACTAGGAGCCCCAGATCTATTCCTGCATCATACAGTCATTAAAATAAATCAAACAGCAAAATGGTTACTATTTATTTTATTTAATTATTGAATTTTGTTGACTGGGTAGGCCCATGAGACCAAGGGTCCATTTTTTAAGGGGGTGACCTGGAATTAGTTATAGATAGCAGAGCACAGACATTAATCCTGTATGGTATCCAGTGAGAATAGTGACTGAATATGGGCGACTGTCAAAACAGAGACTTATATTCAGCAGTTTCCCTGTGGGCTATCCTGCAAGGGTAGCAACCCTATGCAAAGGGGAGTGTAGGGAAGGGTGACCAGAAGGGGGAGGGACAGTGAGGGGAAGGAGAGAGACAGAGAAGGGGTTTTAGGAGACTGGTGTGCCTGCTGCCATCAAGCTAGCCATGTGATTTGGTGGTGTGGGTGGCTAGCTCTGGTGCGGCAGGTACTGGGTACGGGGCTGCGGGACTTAAATGTTTGTGGAATCCGGATTTTGTCCCCTTCCTGACATGCAGCCCCCTGTAGTTGAGAATCTATGTTCATGGGGGGGTCTCCCCCCCCCCCACAAAAACACATTTTTGTTTTCCGGATGTCAGGTTAGCTGGCAGTGTATATCGCTGATTTGCTTTTCGGCGATATACACTTGCCATAATAGTGATCACTGTTTTATGATCGCTATTATGACATGGAACCATCATGTACAGTGAAAAAGAAAACTTATCCACTAGATTACTGCTGTCTACTAGCCCCGAGTATCTCTAATAAAATACCCGAATGGTTAACCATGTAAAGGAAGATTGCTAGTTCATTTGGATATGACTTTAGTATTCTTTTTCTTCACAGGACCTAAACATAAAATTAACAACACACTGATGATGGATTCAGTACATCAAATAGCACAAATATCCTCTACTCTAACATTAAAGCTAAAGAAATCCCCTTTACAATCCTTACGGTATAACCTGAACATAGAGATGAGGGGGAAATAGCCATCAATGAAATGTGGACAGAAAAGGTATTCTAACTACAAATAGTACTGAAAAAAAAGGTAACATATTTAAAGAATGTAATTGTTTACAAAAAGAGTTCTACTTACTCAGTAAGGATGAGGGATCATTTTAAGAACCTAAGTGTGTCAAATTATATAATGGAAATGAAGACTTCTGAAAACTAATGGAACTACAGTGACTATTGATATTTACATTGCCCATTAACTCAAAAGACTGACAGAATTACAACTAGTTAAAGTTGCAATGTCATCTTATGGGAACTATACTTTGTTACGGTTTATATATTTTTTATATGGCTCCTAAATTTATTTGGGGTGTTACGTGTTCATGCTGTAGTACTTATTAAAACCTTCATTTTGCTATATAGATTGTCCCATTACTGTATATATTGACACAGTTATGGCTTGTTAAATTTGAAATGTGAAAAAAACTAAGTCCAAATTATTTTTTTGTATGAAGTATCTGTTTTCATGAAAATGTGTCATTCGTACAAAAAAGGAATGAGAAAAAAAACTAAGTCCAAATTCTTTTTTCATATACAGGGTGAGGTTGTATCATTCATATGAAAAAAGATTCCTTAAGAAAGTGAAAAAAAATAAGTCCAAACAATTTTGTCATATGGCCCTATTCTTTTTTCATATGGTCAAACGAAAAAAGAAATTTGGTTCTCGAAGAAAGATTTTAAAATGTGTTAAACACACATTTCTGGGTAATTTTTCCAAAAACTAACTGCAGAATCCACCTAAAGGGGTCCCGCTTAGCAAGATACATGTGTTGGTGTCTCTGCAGGATATCATTCTTTTGACTTTTCCAAAAAAGCCATAAGCGGTCCCCCCTCCCTAACCCTGAGCTGCCCCATCCATCAGCCTAGACCATCCCCGGTTGTCTAGTAGCACCACCACCCCTCAGCAGGTACTTTCCCACCACCCCGCTCCCCCCATTCCAACCTTGAGAATCCTCTTCTCACCATGATGTCTGGCCACTGACTGAGATCTCTGTGAGCATGTACTGTACATGCTCCCAGAGATCTCAGTCAGCGGCCAGCCGTGGTGGTGAGTGGCGGGTTGTGCCAGTTGCTGGCTCTCGAGATTGGACTGGAGTGGTGGGGTGATGAGACAGTACCTGCCGGGTTGGGGGCCACTAGACCACCAGAGATGGCCTGGATGACAGATAGGGGCAGTTCTGGGGTTGGGGGAACACTGCAATAACAGATTTATGGAGATTTGTATGAATGGGATCGGGGCTGGGGGGACCCTAGAATACCAGAGATGTGGTGATTTTATTTATGATGAATGGGATCAGTTCTCCAGGAGGGGGGACCACTAGACTACAAGGAGAGTAAAGAATCCTTTGAAAAAGGAATTTTATTCTGAAACGTGTCAGGTGATGTGTGTATTTTTACTGGCACTGGCACTTTTTGGGCAATATTGTGAGCAACTTCGTGATTTATGGATGGTGAGTGCAGGATTTTTTTCAATTGACTACAAGGAAAACTTTTTTTTAATATTATTCCACAGATCGGGGATTGGGGAGATGGGATGACTAGACTACTAGGGAAATGTTTTTTTTTTATATATATATATATTATTCCACAGATCGGGGAGAGGGGACCACTAGACTACCAGGGAAACAGGGTTTTTTGTTTTCCACAGATTGGGGATCAGGGAAGGGGGATCACTAGACTACCATGAAAATTAGGATTTTTTATTATGCTGAATGGGATTGGAGCTTGTGGAGGGACAGCTGGATCACCAAGGTCCCTGCCCTGGATGGTGCATGGATAGGGTATGTGGGGCTCACCCTGTCTGCATACTGTTAGCAACAGGGTTTTGGAAACATTAAACTGTGCCACACTGAGCATCCGTTTAGCACTTCTAAAACATTTGTAAATTGTACTGCACCGCCTATGCCTGAGGGGTCTCTCATTTGCATAGGCAAACCACACTATTGTGTGCCATGGCGCTGTCGGGGGTGCACCATGCATATTTGGCCTTTGAATATGGCCACACCCTTGATGGCCAGCACTGTTTCACATTTGCGCTGTACAAACCCAGTTTGTGCCACACAAAACTTCTGAGAATGGCCATTATCTTAAAATACAGGATGAATGAAAATGCACCATCCTATACAGACTGGCAACATGGGGGCACATAAAACAGAGAAATTAGCTAATTGCTCTTATTCTAAATTAGATAGCTTTGTTGCTAAATGGAACAACTCATTAAACCTTCTCACCAAACAGAGCTTACCAGAAGATCCTGTATGATGAATGAGATGCCCTACTCGTTTGAAATCCAGTTAAGAGTAGGTAAGTACATAGCTTCCTCTTCCTACAGTATTTATTTTTCCCTCTCTTCTATTCCTTTCAGTCTTCTTTTCCTCTTTCCATTGTCTCAAACTATCGAACATTTCAGAAATCATGGTTCTGTTAAGAGTTATCTTTTCATTCTAAGATTTATCATTATTATTCACTGTCCAATGACATTTGATGATTTTGCCTTTGTCAAATTCTGCTGACTGTGTGCTTCTGTTTTCTTTTTCTTCTTGTGTGCCTTTTCCCCCAGTGGGGCTAAACACTTACAAAATGTGAACGGATTTATGATATATTTGCAGTAGACTGCATTAATGCACCAGTTAGAGTTCAACCTAAAAAGTAGGGAATTGTGGTATAAGGGTTTCCAACCCCCAGCCCCCAAGCAACAAAATGAAAAAAAAAAATGTTTTGTGTCTCTGGAGTCTTGGTGATTCAGCGGTGGGGTCTTCATTGGGACTGTCAACCATAATGGTCACCCATTCCCCCCAGTTTGTAGCCTCCTGTCCAAAGCACAAGGTTCAGCTCCAAGCCAGTGATATATAGTGATACTCTCTTCAAAGGTAGAGCAGTATGTCTTACCGCATGTTGCCAACACAATCTGTTGTAACTTTCTTCATGCAGGGCCCTATGGGCCCTTCGTAAATAAGGGAGATCATATCTGATGTTGTTTGCTTAGGGAACAGGGTGAGTATTAGGGTTGACAACTCAAAGGAAGACCCCACCACTGATTCACTAAGACTCCAGAGACTAAACCCCTAATGTTTTTTCCTTTTGTTGTTTGGGGAGTGGGGGTGGAGTTAATTTAGGAATCCCTAATGCCACATTTCCCTACTGAACCCTATCTGGAGCATTAACACAGTTTTTTGCAAAGAGTTTCCTTTATTTTTGAGACAGTGGAATTATTTCCTCATTCATGCAGGTTCTGTCGGGACATGCACGAACAGATGCAAAAGCTCATAGGTGTTTTGGCCCTGCACCAAGGGAATAGTCTGTCTGCCTATCTATAGAAGGGCAGGGTCCTTGTGAATCAAGAATTCATGGGGCTGTCTAGTGGACTGTGGAAGCCAGGGCCCTCTGGTTGATGCACTTCCATGTGGCCACAGATACAGATGCATAGGACAAACAGTTTATCTGTCAGCCAGTGCACAGGGCCCTGTGCCACCCATAAGTACAGAGGTGTAGGACCTTCTGCCAAGAGGATGCAAAGAGGAGAGTTGTCTTCACTACATGTTACCTGGGCTCATTCTGGCTACCCTACAGCTTTCTTTCCCTGTCTTGGTGTACCACATAACAGTGCTGTCCCCAAATACTCACCTCAAGTAGCTGGGTCATGGAGCTTACCCCCAAAACCAATTCACCAGTATGGATCACAAAGTATACCCGCTATCATAAAGAGTGGCACTGCATAGAAAGTTTCTTAACAAAAATATTTTTTGTGTTTACCCCAAGTTTTCAAGACAATCGTTTTATAACTCTCCATACAAACATGCAATGTGGCATTTATAGTATATTGTCTAAAGCATCATTTTGCTTCACAAGTGAGAAAACACATCTTGTCCAAGGATTTTTAAAAATTACACCTATCACGTTTATGAGGTGGTGTGGAAAAATGGCTATGTTGAAAATTTGGAGTTAAAATACTTGTTTGAATGCTGCCAAAGATATTAAGGTTCAACGGTAAGGGTTTAACATGGAACCTGTTTCTCAATTCTAACTATAATGGCGCTGTCACACCAGTATAATTTATTGAATATTGATGATAGCTTTGAAATTACTGCAATGTTGAATTTATATGATTTATTTTTGCTTCAGTAGACAGAAAATGAATAATTAGTTATGAATTATTTGTGCTGTTGGCATTTGTAATTCATTTGTAAGAATGTTTTTGGTTACATGAAAAATTTACATTGAGGAAAAAAAACAGCAGGGGTAGTCAACCTGTGACCATGTACTAAACGAGTGAGGCATTGGGGACATTATATCCACCATCTGCTGTGCATGTATGTCTTACAACTCGTGTCCAAAATAAATACTGTTTTAGGAACTAGTCCAGTGTAGCCTGGATGTCTTTTCTAGAGTGGTGAGTGCAGTGTAATTTTGGTTCGTGGTGTCTTACATATAGAACAATACATGGGAAGGAGTGTATAAAGAGAATTTTATGTGCACCTGAGTTGTGGGATGCTGCATAAACCCCAAGAGCGAAGCTCAGGGGGTTTATTAAAGCATCCCAAACTGAGGGTGTGCACAGAATTCAAGTTATACACTCCTCCCGATGTATAATTTTATGTAATTGCTGGTCACTGTTTTTTTAGCCCTGCTACAATATGTAAGCTATAATTAAGAGGAGTTTACAAACTATTTCTGTTTCAGTCCAAATACATTTTTTTTTTCACTACAGCCAATGCAGTGCAGAATATACAGTATATACAAAAAGGTTTAACTGTTATATTTTGAAAGTGAAGTGCTGATCTGATTAGTATACTCTGTAAAACTGAAAAAAAAAAGTGTACATTATCGGGTTGAAGCACACCGCAGTCTGCGCTCATTTGAATTGCACTTACTGTCACTGTGAACTTTAGTAATAAGTAGTGTAAAAAGAGAAAAAAACAGTAAACTTTGAAACATATAACAGTTCCCTGACCTTGTAGAAGTCACAAAAGCTCAATCTGTTTGTTATCATGGATATCAGTCAAGGAAAGGAAAGGCATTCAGTGTAGCGGTTTCCACGGTTTCTGTCAGTATAAACTTTGTTGTTGCTGTACACAAGTTATGTAAATCATTTTTTAAAGCTGTTTTTTATTTCAGATGTTAACTTAATTGACATCACAGTTCATGTTTACAGGAAATCAATTACAGGTGTAAAGTAAGGAGTTCACTAAGCATGAAGGCAAACCTCTAAAGAGTAGGAAAAATTAATAAACAAGTATATAAGTAAATCATGATATAGGTGTGTTAAAGGGGAGAAAGGCATCTCCGGGTGAGGAGAGTCCAACAACACACCTGGTTCTTCCTAAGTGTCCCCAAAGTGCCGAGTAAGCGGAATCACCACCCAAACAGGTTCTGAAAGGTCTCTGAGAGAAGCGTTAGGTGAAACAACTGGATAGGTAACTTAGAATAAGGACTGGCATGACCCCATCCACCGGGACCATCCCCATAACACATCTCCCCCCCCCAGGAGCTATGGTATCTGATCCAGTCTAAGTTGTGTTATGTGTAGGAACCAACTATTCCATCAATTCATTAGTCCGGGGACCTTATTTTGAATTCTGGCTGTCATATGTTATAGTTTATAGATATCATATACTGTGTCCTCTGAGGCAGTGATGGAGGGAGGGTTAGGGTTGAGTCATAATCCAGTTATGCATTTTTTAGCTGCCCCCAGCAAAATATTAAGAAGATATATTTGGTGTGAATCCCTGAAACAGTGGGGATAATGAAGTAGGAGCCCAATCGCTGGTGAAAATGTGCCTAAGAGAGGAGAGAGGTATGCAACTCTGTCTCCGATAGTAGTCCAGTATTGTGTCAGGACCGAACAAGTCCAGAAAATATGAGAATGTGTTGTTACCTGACAACCAAATTTCCTCCAACATGAGGAATCACTTCCCTTTAGGAACTTAGCTGTAATCTGAGGTGTGTGGAAGTATATGGACACCACCTTCCAATAATACTCTCTCCAAGTATAAGAGCTGGAGGTTTTGTGTTGCCTCTGCCAGTTCCTGCGCCAGTCCTCCTGGGACAGTGCAATCTGTAGTTCTGCTTCCCAATGAAATTGTACCAGGTCAATGGCTTGGGATGGTGTCCCTTGTAGGGTTTTATAAAGACGAGAGATCAAATGATTCCAGTCTCCACCCTTTTCTAACTGGATCAGGAGAGGGCAGAGGGGGGAATGGTTTAGACTGAAGTATTCAGGCCTATCTTTGTACTTAAGAAATGACGTAATTGTAAGTATCTATAAAAATTACTTCTCACCAAAGAGAATTCCTGTTTGAGTTGGTCAAATGATTTGAATACTGCATTTTCATATAGTTGGTATGTGTGTCTTAGACCTCTACGAGCCCAGGATTGGAAGGTAGTATCCAAACATGTCAGGGCCCAGTCAGGGTCTTCCGCCGAAATTCCTATCCAGGACGCCATAAACCTATAAGCGGGGCGAGCTAGAAACTTCATCAAAGAATGAAATATCTCTTTCATAAATCTGGAAGCCTTCTGCGGTCTGGTGATGTTGTTAGGTTGGAAAATTAGAGAGTGGAGTAAGGGGCCATTTGTCATAGTCTGTTCTATTAGATGCCAGGATGGCGCATGGGATGGGAATAAGAGCCATGTAGTTATATGGGTGAGCAGTGAAGCCATGTTGTAATGTGATATATTGGGAAGAGATAAGCCTCCATTATCCTTAGGTTGTTGGAGTTTAACAATTGCTAGTCAAGGTCGCTGATTCATCCATAAGAACCGGCTAATAGAGTTGTCCCAGAGTTGGACATCCCTCCTTAATAGGGGTAAGGGGATATTTTGCATCAAGTAAAGAAGCTTTGGGAGGGAATTCATCTGAATAGATTGAACTCTAGCCATTAATGATAAAGGAAGAGGAGTCTATCTCTGTAAGTCTGAATGTATTTTGGAGAAAGTAGGGGGATAATTTGATTTATATAAGTCAGATAGCTTAGATGGGATTTTAATACCCAGATAGGTTAAGTATGTTTTATCCCACTTGTATGGGTATTTATTAATGAGATCTTGGGGGAAGGGGGACAGTACAAGAAGGGCTTCTGATTTATTTGGGTTTATAGTGTATCCTGTAAGGGTCTCTGGGCCAGATATTCAAAACTTTGCGCCGGGCAAAAACCGTTTGTGCAGGTTTAGCGCGGGATTAGCGCGGGTCTGCTATATTCAAAAGGCCAAATAGCATGGGCAAACTGCATTAGCGCCGGGCAAAACTATAATGTATGCAAGGGGCAAACTGACATGAATACAGGTGCAATGCTATATTCAGCGACTAACGCCCAGCGCTAAATGGTTTTCAACGTGACCATGCGACCACTTAAGCGCGGTGCAAATTACCGCCCAGAAAAGCTTGTCTTAACCCTGGGCAATCAGCTTGCCGACACTTTGGCTTAAGCGTGGTGTTTGCGGGGTTTAGCGCGGATTTGGCGCGACCCTAACAAATAAATATGACACATAGATAAAGCCAAACATAGAGGAAGCATGTTGCTAACCGATGGCATCACAATGATGCCATCATCTGCCACTAGTCCCAGCCATGCCAGGCAGTAAGTGGTGACCCTGCCACCAGTGGACAGCATGGCAGTGTGGCCATACAGCACACACCTGTGGACCACACATCTGTGGACACGAACAGATGCCAGCACACACATGCAGCACTGTGGGCATGGAGGATGTTGAGGGGAGTGTGTATGGGTGGCGAGGCTGTGCCACAGACCAGGTGTGGCCACAAGGCTGGGACACATCATGCAGTGCACATGGGCCAGTATTGGGAATACCCCAACACTAGTGTGCCTTTCGGATAATATATGCCCCCCGCCACATACTGCACAGCTGTACAACTGCCACAGCACACAAAGCCAGAAATGTACATGTCACTGTGAGCATCCCATGCCACAGGTACAGCATCTGTGGGTCACACAACAGTGTAACAGTAATGTCCACTGTCAGTAAACACCTGCAGGTTGGGCCTGTCACTGTGTACAGTGCAGTCATCATCACTGCCCTACACACCATAGGCAGTGCTGTGTCCCTCACACTACTGGCCCCCTTGCTACTGTAGTGTCTGCTGTGCACTGTAGCATGCCCTACAGTGTGACAGTTGCATGCAGCACCACCACCACCTGTGCCTATGCTGTCTTGTCCCCTGGGGTACAATATGCTATGCTATGCTGTACTGTTTACATGTAGCCTGCAGCTATCATCGTGCACTGCCAGACTGACCTACAGGTGGAGCTGCGGTTGGACCTGGTCAGCCCCTGTACTTCCAGACTGACCTACAGGTGGCTCTGTGGGACCCTGCAGTAATGCTGGGCAAACTGCATGCAAATCAGGGTATAATGAGATACTAATCCGGTTGTTTGCCCAGAGACTACCTAAGTAGGCTCATTTGCATAGCACTTTTGAAAATGGCACATTTTAGCCCGGGCAAACGTGTTTGCACCGGCTAACTGCTTAGCTCCCGCGCCATGCCGCGCCAATGTAAGCAAGCACGGGCGCCAATGCACAGGAATAATACAGTTTGATCACTGTTCTTTCTCATCTGCTGCTTCCTGCAGCTGTACTGAGTCCATGCATTTGCTGGCATACACATTGGCCATGTAGTTCGTCTGTACCTGCCCTCACGTTGCTGTGCACTGTGTTGTTGTGGGTTGCACTTCCTGGTTGCTTTATTCAGTGCTGTCTTATTCCTGGGCTATTTTTGCCCTGCACTCCCAGACCAGTTTGCCCGGCTTCCTTAGACTGCAATATTCAGCAGGATTAGCACCGGGCTATTTCCATTTCAATATAGCTTGCTCTGTGCTCCAGGCTAAGTTTGCCAGCCTGGCAGTGCTAATTTAGCCCCTGGGCAAAGTTTTGAATATCTGGCCCTCTATTTCTGCTAGTAAAATAGTTAAGGTTTGTAGTGATTTTTCGGGATGGGTGAGATATAGAAGAAGGTAGTCAGCATAATATGCTATTTTATGGTATACTGAGTCAGAGACTCTATAGCCATGGAGGCCGGGATTCTGTCTTAACATCTGGGCTATAGGTTCAACAAAAAGAGCGAATAGATATGGGGAGAGGGGACAGCCTTGACAGGTGCCTCTGTGCAATGAGAAGCGAACAGAGTGTGAGCCGTTAAACTTCACTACTGCCTCTGGATCTGTGTATATACCTTTAATCACATCCATAAATAGGGTAGGGAATTTAAATTTTTGTACGGCCGCCTGTAGAAAATCCCATGAAACCATGTCAAAAGGCTTTTGAGCATCTAGGCTTAATATCAGCAGGGGGTACTTTGTGGACTGAGCGTGGTCTATAAGATACAGGGTTCTTTCGATGTTGTCCGTTGTCTGTCTGCCTTTGATCAATCCAGATTGATCTGGATGTATCAGAGAGGGGAGGATATGGTCAAGCCAGTGTGCCAGAATGCTTGTATAAATTTTATAGTCCTGATCGAGGACTGAGATAGGGCGGTACGAGTCACATAGATGTGGGGGGTTTTGGGGCTTCAAAATCACTGAAATGGTTGCTTGTCTCCAAGAGATTGGAAAACAGAAAGTGGTGTGGGCACTTTGTAGTGCCTGGAGAAGGGAGATTCGCATTAGATTCCATGTGCCTTTATAAAATTCTGCTCCAAAGCCATCTAGGTCTGGGGATTTTCCATTTTTGAGGCTGAGAATTGTGTTTTGAAGCTCTGTTTCTGTAATCAGGGCTACTATTTTGGTTTGTTGTGATTCTGACAAAGTAGGGAGATGGAGATGGGTGAGGAAAGTTGAAATTTTGTGAGGATCAGGGACCCTCTGAGAGGAATATAAGCTCTGGTCGTATTTTTAGAAGGCGTCCAATATATGTGAAGTCAAATGTCTGAGCTGACTGGATATGGGATCCCTGATTTTAGTTATGGTGTAATTTTGTGTTTGATTTCGGAGGCCTTATGCCAAGAGTCTAGAAGCTCTTGCCCACCCTCGTAGTATCGCTGCCTCAACCAGGCCAGAGCCTGCTCAGTTTTGGCTGTCAGGATCTGTTGAATTTTGTTCTGTGTTTGGGCTATCATAGGTAGAAGATCTGTGTCGCCCTGCATATGAGCCTGCTGAAGGAAGCTGAGTTCCTCCTGCAGGGCTATTAATTTATGCTCGGACTATTTTTTCTTATGGGAGGCATAAGCTATTATGTCACCTCTGAGGACTACCTTTAGTGTGTCCCAGAGAATTTGGGGGGAGATCCGGGGAGAAATATTATCTCTAATGATTTCAGGCATACATTTCTCCAACAAATCTTGGTATTCTTTATCCCTGAGCAGGGACGGATTAAGGCGCCACTGGGTGTTTATTCTCTCTTTTTGAATATTGAGGTCCAGGGTAATGGGGGCATGATCTGACAGAGAAATATTTAAAATCTCAGTGGATCGGATTAGGTCCACGTGTTCCTTGCCTATACAGAAGTAATGAAGTCTAGAATAATGTTTGAAAGCATGAGAATAATAGGAGAATTTCCGACGTGTAGGATGTAACTGCCTCCATGTGTCTACCATGCCCACATCTTGGATAAGATGTCGTAGATGTTTTTGACCAGATGTCTGTGGGGAGGGGTGAGCCGCTGAGGAATCAGGTGAGGGGCTAAGCCAACAATTAAAATCACCTCCTAGGATTAAAATACCCTGTTGCCTGGTAAGGATGGTGTCTACTAATTGTTGGATAGTTGAGGCATCTGAGCCTGGCGGGATGTAGAGACTGCACACTGTTAGGGTCTGTTGATTCAGTTTGACCACTGCTAATGCCAGCCTGCCCTCTCTGTCAGTGTACTGGTCAAGTAATTGTAGTTTTGATCATCTTGGAATAAAAAAAAATTACGAATTTGAGCAACTTATGGTGCTCCGTGGTAGATAGATGAGTCTCCTGTAGTAAGAGAATATCTGGGTTTAGTTTTTTAAGTGCTCGAAGTGTACGATCCTTCTTGATGGGGCCGGCCAGTCTGTTTACATTATGAGATATAAGTTTGAAGGGATAATGCATGCCTATTTATGACTTTGAGTCTGTTTGACCTCCTGGGCCTCCCTCCTCCCCTACTAAGGAAGCCCTTCTGATAATCTGTTGGTTCTTAATCCTGTCTGTAATAACACATAGCATCTGAGTAATTAGCAGTTGTCTGATAAACTGTGGTTCGAAAATAAAAAGAAGAACAATAAGTGGGGGGAATTATATAGGGATGGATATATCAACCAGGTATACTTATCTACAAAATGGAAAAGAGTGATAACTATATACAAATCCCTATTAAGAGGGAGATTCTGTGACTTCCAACCATGCCTGCTCAGATGGAGCAAGCATTTGGAACTGATCCATAGATCGTCCATGAGTGGACCCCCTATTAACCAAGTGATGTGAGATCCTGGGGAAACTCCTGCCCCTAACTCTGGGGGGGGGGGGGAAGAAATAGGAATAACCAATAGCATGAGTAGTAAAAAAACTAAAGGTAATGGTAATGGGAGATAATTTGGGAGGGGAAAAAGATACAGTTCCCATATGGCATGTATCTTAAATAGCAGCAGAGTCTTGGTTCTGCTCCTCTTTTTTCAAATAAGAGTGAGAAGGGGAGTAGGTAAGGTTTAATAGTTTAGCCCTGGGATAGATAGTTGATGTCAGGGCCTCGAGGTTGCATATTCCAGAGCATGCTGGCCCCCAACCCAGCACTGATGGGAAGTGGAGAAGAATCACCGTGGATAAGAGATTTAAATCGGATCGTAAACACAGGGGAAACTCTCCCACACCACCACTTCCATCATTTCCCCATATAGTGACCATGCTTGTCCCCAGATGTTAATGAATACGATCTAGAATGATCAGTTCCTTAATGGTCACTCATTGCAGGGTTTCAGAATGGCCCAGAGGGTCTAAAAAAGTGAGGTGTCAGGGCAACAGCCTTCTGGTCCTGTGGCCATTCTGATCGTTTGTTTCCATTGACTATGTGGATTTCGTCAGTGCCGTGGCTAAGTCTTAGGCCCCTCGGAGGAGAGTCTCTGAAGATACGAACTAGCAGAAGGGACTGAGTAACTTGTTACGCGGAGTAGAGGCAGGGGGGGATGGGGAGGCTCAGGGGACGTACTGCGTGCATCCATCCCAGAAAGCAAGAAAGGTGGAGAACTGTGGAGAAAAGGTGAGCCCCCAGAAAGCCGAACCAGACACCCAGCCCAGATCACAAGCTGTGAGAATCCTCTCTTCAGAGGGATAGATCAGGAAGTGGGATGCAGAGCACTACCCCAGGCCCATCATTTTACAATGATTTTTCATAAAAAGGTCTGGGGAGTAAAGGGAGCGAGACCGCCCAGCTAGAGAACATCTAGTCCTCCTCTATTAGTAATTCCCCTCCGAAGTCATCCGTGGATCATGTTAAATTAGAGTAAAGCTGAGAGTACAGATGTGTTTAAGTAAATAGAAAGAATGGAAAAAAAAACTCTCTGATTCTGCCAGGCTGTGCCAGGCTGAGAAAACCCGAAAGCTGCACCCTATTTAATGGGCATACAAATGGCTGCCAGTTGAGTTTGCTAAAGTATATCCCCCGGCCTCCCGATAGACGTCCGGGTCTGAGCAGGCTTAGTGACTACTCCAAGCCCTCTAGCCCTTGGAGGTATCCGGGATCCTCTATTGACACCTATTTAATGAGGACAGAGTAGATATATAGTACCATCCTGGCTAGTTCCGAGAAGGCCGGGTCAGTGTTCTCCTGCCCGGCCCAACCCGGCAGCTGTTTATCAATATAGAAGGTCCATGGCAGAGAAGCATCAAGATCAAGGTTGGGACGGGTCTGCCCCTCAAAAGGAGTGAGCACTGAGGAAGCCCCACACATCCCCCCACCCAGTCAAAGTGTACAGCTTAAAGCTGGGGATGCGATCCGCCCCTGGGATGACCTCCAAAACAGTAAATACATCTTGGTCATTATTTTCTGGTTTAATCGATTCCATTATAGACTGTACATCTTCCACCATCAAGCTCCCCCGCTGCGAGCGCCCAGCAGTCTGTTATACTACCCCCACCCCAGCCCCCGCCATACTACTCACTGTAGTCAAAAGTTCTGTTTCCAGAAGGAATTCAGCTGTTTTGCTAGGAAAACTGTGCCAGCAAGGTTTTGATCGAGTCGACAGTTGCTTGTTGATCTGTCAGTTGTTTAGAAGGGGTCGCTCTGGGTGTGGTTTTGTCATCAGGTGTTCTCCGTGGTGTATGGATCATGGTTGGTAGGGTGTGCCCCTGTTTTCTTAGGTCTGTGCAGGCGTCCTCCATAGATTCACAACATTGCTGCCCCGATGGAAACTGGATCACCATTCTGCTCGGGTATGGTGTCCTGAATTTAAACTTCTGTTGTCTAAGATAGGGGAACAGTGGGGTGTATGCCCTCCTTTTCTGCATTGTAGCGGGGGCATAGTCATTATCCATGAAAATGCATTTCTCCCCATAGCAGATGCGTGCTTTGGCCCAGGCTTGTTTTAGGATGAACTCCTTTGTTTGGAATCGCAGGAACCTGGCAATTATAGATCTAGGGCGGGCGGTCAGATGGATTGAGCAGATCTGGTCCTTCGCTGTTCTCTGGTACCCTGTATAGTCGTATATTCTGGCGGCGACTGTGATTCTCCAAGTCCTCCTGATGTATCACTGTGAGTTGGCAAATGTGGGCCACTTGGTTCAAGGTGTCTTGCAACTGAGAGGTGGTCGAGGCCTGTTCTTGTATCTGCGGATCTAAAGAGGATACTGTGGAGTGCAGCTCCATGAGATCATTTTGAAACTTTTCCTGGGTTTGCCTGAATGACTGAAAGTCTGCTTTAAACTCCTGGATCTCCTGTAGGATTTTATCTAATTTAGTGTCCATGTTGGTGGATTGTTTAGTTTTTGACTTGTTCCGTCTGCGCAGCCTAGATTGTGGTGCTTGGGTTGAGAGCGTGGAGATCCCCGAGTCGTTCGCGTCTCCATCCGAGTTTTCTGTGTCAGGGTGAATTACCGTGAATCTATTAACTCCCCCTTGCAGATTGCTAGCCGCCATTAAATTTCCAGTAGTGGATCAGTGGAATTAGAGAGAGAGAGTGGCTAATTTATCAAATAAAACTAGGATCGTGGGTCGAGAGCTCGAAAGCTAAGCTGCCATTTACCCGGAAGCTGCACCGGAGGTCAAGTTATGTAAATCATGAAAAGAAGAGGTGAACGTGAAATACAGTCAGAGACAAGATTTTCTGCAAATAATTCTGTTTTATTTAGAATACTGAGTGTCAGTGACAGCAGCAGCAGTTGTGTCTTCGGGTGTGTTTTTTACCTGGTGCTGCTCAACCAGCATGAGCGCCACATAGTAAAAGCTGGGGTGTGTTTCTTGTTGTAATCTGTAGGTTGTAAGGGTAAATTAAAACCAGCTTTTCCTAAGGAAAACAAGCAGTTGTCAATGCCGAATGTTGGTTTGCTGGCATTGGCATTGGTAGTGCAGGAGTTACAGAGATGCATAATAGGAATGGCAGTGAATTATTGAACTGACGCCAACCCTACCCCCACCCTGCAGAGACTGAGAGGTATCACAGTGTGCCTTGGGGTCTTTGGGCCTTATAGTCACCCCGTTCCATAAGGAAATACACCGAAATGGGTACAGTATAGGAGAATAGGGTGAATGATGGGGCTGAAGAACCCAAGGCATACTTCAATGCCTGTCACTGGCTGCAGGGTGGGGGTGGAATGGCATGAGCATTACAGCCCACGATCCCAAATTATACCCACAACGCCTGTCAGTCTCTACAGAGTAGGGCATTATGGTTGGAATCCCTAATGCCCTGGCTGTTTGTTGGTATTTTCGCTCCATATTTTCAAAATGGGCTTTTTGTGACCCCACCTCATGAACAGTGACACTATCATTTTGTTACTCAGTCCCAAAGGGTGGTTTTGCACAGTGACTGTGCCATTTGTCAACACAGATGTGAAAACACGTTTCTGGCAGAATGTGAAAAATGGCAGCTGTACAGTTCTTGAGGTGGCATGAAAAAATGGCAGTGTTGAAAATCTGGAGTGAAAATATATATAAAATGGCAAAGTTACAAAAGTGCATAGAAACTGCGCAACGCACACCTGTAACTCAATCAGTTTTTGGAATTTTTTCACCAGATTTTCAACATGGCATTTTTGAACCTCTCCTCGTGAACAGTGGCACTGTGATTTTGTTAATCTGTCCCAAAAGTTGATTTCCCACAACAACCATGCCATTCTGCATCAAAGCTATGAAAACACGTTTCAGGAAGGAAGTGAAAAATGACAGCTATACTGTTCATAAGGAGGTGTGAAAAAATGGCAATGTTGAAAACCTGGAGTGAAAATATTAAAATTGGTGAAGTTATGAGTGTGTGTAGAAACTGTGCAATGCACGCTCATAATGCAGTCATTTTTTGAAATTTTTTCTCCAAATTTGCAACATGGGCTTTCAAATAACATGAAGTCTTGCTGTATTCTGACAATATGCAGTTAGCCCCAGCACTTGAACTGCTCCGGAGAGAAAAGAGTTAACTGTATGTCAGAGCATAGAATGTTGAGCTCAAGCTCAGTTCAAACCTCTGTCTGCTGTACTTCCAAGTGTAACCATCAGATCGTTTACTCCACCTAACTGAACAGTCACTCCGGAGATCTCTCCTACGCTTTCGGTTTGGTACAAGTAAAACATCAGTTTTATACTGTTTTTTTCTGTTTATTTCTTTGGTTCAGATCCCTGTCTGTGGTACAGTAAGTGTGTTGGTAGTAGACTGATGATTAAGTTTTGTGTTTAGTGTGGAAATTGTAAAAAAAAAAAAAAAAAGATTTCTTTGTTGGTTCAGTTGAACCGATTGTCCGGTTTTCTTTATTTGAATTGTGGGCACCAGTCCTTATCGGTTCTAAAAAAAAATGTGTTTTTAATGTTTTTTTTCCAATACCCGTAACATGGTTGGAAGCCGATAAGGGAGTCTTGCCTGTCTGAAGCTGAGTAAAGGGTAAGTTTTTGTTTAGGATGGCTACGTCTAAGAAACCCAAAAGAAAAACCGGGCCCACTAGGTTTCAGCACTGCAGTGTGTGTGGAGAGGCCTTTGCTAAGGCTGATCTCCACACCACCTGTGTTTACTGTCTGGGGTTTGACCACCTCAATTCAGACTGCCAAATCTGTAAAAATTTTCCTAAGGCCACTCTAGAAAAAAGATTGAGCAGGCTCAAGGAAAAGGAGACCGAGAAGTACGCTGACCTGGATGGCTAGCCCGGTTCGGTTCCGACTGAACCTGAGGGATAGCCCTCTGACCAGGGCGAGACTCCTTCAGGCAAAAGGAGAGCCAATCCTGAGGGATCGATTCTGGCAAAAAGAAAGAAGAAAGAAAATCTGCCGGTTTGGATCCAGAACAGCATCGTCCAATCGCCGAAGAAATTGACTGGGTGATTAGCATTGTGGAATCGCTCCGTCCGGTCCTGACTGATCCAGCGCCATCAGGTAGGCATTCGGTCTGATCAGTTCCTTCGGTTCCGGATTATTCCCCTGAAGAGTATTATGAACTGGACCTGGAGGGGGATGAAGATTATGATGATGACGATGATGATGATGGTATGGAAGGTCTGGATAAGCCCATAGAAAAGGACATCTCCCCAGACAGACCTTCTGGTGTTTCCCCTCCTAGGCTTTCTGAGTCCTCTTCCCACTTTATGTTCTACAAAAAAGTGGCAGAAACCCTCCAGGTCCCTTTGGTTGAAGTTGTTGAAGAACAAGAAGAGCCTGACTTTGTGGAGATGATGGACATCCCAGAGTCCAAGAGACTGTCTATTCCCCTCCATAAATCTTTTGGGAAACAGGCACAAAGACTGCTTAAAACACCAAATTCTCTACCTCCTGTGGACAAATGAATGGACAAGTGATATATGCTGTCAGGCTCAGGTACAGATTTCTTGTACCAGCGATGCAGCCATGTTGGGGTTGTACAGGCTGCAGCCTGTGATAAGGCTAACATACCCTTAGCTTCACATCCCCAAGATAAGGATTCCAGTAAGATAGATGCCATGGCTAGAAAACAGTATTTGGCATCCTCTTTGGGACTCAGGCAGGCTAAGTACATGGCCTATACAGCCAGATACCAGAAGTCCAGATGGGATACTGTTCTGGAACTCGCTAAATAGGCTTCCCCCCAGCTGGCCAAGGAGCTGAAGGAGGTGGCTGCTGATGGGATCGAGGCATCAAAGATCCAGTTTCATGCTGCTGTGGACTCCAATGATGTATCATCATGAATCATGGCTACATCTGTGGCTCTTCGGAGACTGGCTTGGCTCAGATGTACTAGCCGTTCACAGGACATCCAGGCTAAGGCCATAGATTTCCCTGTGGTGGATAATTCTCTGTTTGAGGAGCAGACAGAGAATTATATGAAGAAAATGGACGAATACAGAACCACCTATAGGAGTGCACAGGCCAAGGAAAGGCAGGCAACTCCTCAAAAGCAGCAATCTAGGGGCAGGGGCAGGCCTTTTCACAGGCCTTTCTACCAGGCACAGGCCTCCTCTCCTTTTCCTCAGAGGGGGTTCTTCAGAGGGAGAGGCAGAAGGGGGATGAGCAGGGCTGCATCCTCCTCTCAGTCCAAGGCTCCTGTCAAGCAGACACCCTGATGTGTCAGCCCGGGTCGATTCCCCTCCTCTAGTAGGAGGCAGGCTGGCTTACTACTTTCAGGCGTGGAAGTCTGTTACCGCAGACAAGTGGGTCCTGGAGGTAGTATGCAAGAGACTGGCCTTCAGCTTCAAAAGATTCTCAAAGCTGAAGGTCAGGTCTTTTCCACCTGCAAATATCTCCAAAACCATTGCCCTAGAGGCAGAGGTTTCCTCTCTACTGGTTCTCAGAGCTAAAGAGAGAGTTCCTATGGTACACAGGTGCAAAGGTCTGTATCCCATATACTTCCTTACCCCAAAAAAGACAGGGGTGTGGTGATCCATCCTAGATCTAAGATACCTAAACAAGCACCTACTAAAGCCAAAATTCTAAATGGTGACTCTGGGAATAATTCTTCCCTCTCTGAGGCCAGGGGATTGGCTAGCCTCCCTGGACCTCAAGGATGCCTACTTTCACATTTCCATCAGGTGCTCCCACAGAAAGTACCTCAGGTTCGAATTGCCTTCAGACCATTATCAGTTCAGAGCAGTGCCCTTCGGGCTAACATCAGCACCAAGGGTATTCACAAAATGCCTAGCAGTAGTAGTGGCCTTCCTAAGGAGACAAAACATCTCCATATTCCTGTACCTGGATGACTGGTTAATTGTGGGGCAGTCTCCAGACCAAATCAAATCAGACCTACAAGTGATTCAGCAATTGCTCACTTCTCTAGGATTCCTCCTCAATCTTCCAAAGTCAGTTCTCAAACCAGTGCAACTCCTGACCTTCATAGGGGTGGAGCTGAACACTGTCCAAGCAACAGCCTTTCTTCCTCTAGCAAGGGTAAAGGCCTTCACAGACCTGGCTTCTCCCTTTTGCCTTCTGGTCTCTCGACCAGCAAGGCATTTTCTTCAACTCCGGGGCCACATGGCAGCCTCCACTGCAGTGGTACAAGGTGCCAGATTTCAGATGAGGGACATTCAGTTCCACTTGAGGGCTTTTGGTCCCAGAAAAAATACCCTCTAACCAAACTAATTCCAGTGACTCAGACTCTGATCCAAGCTCTTCAGTGGTGGTTGGATCAGAACAACCTCAGACAAGAAGTCCCATTCAATCACCCTGTCTCATTCTGTGGTTCTCACCACAGATGCTCTCTCCTGGGATGGGGTGCTCACTTGGGAGCATTTACAGCACAGGGAGTATGGCCCCTTAGGAGTCTCTACTTCACATCAATCTCCTAGAGCTCAGGGCTGTGTACCTGGCTCTACAAACCTTCTCAGAATTAGTACAGAACAAGGTGGTTCAGGTCAGGACGGACAACATCACCACCATGTGGTACATCAACAAGCAGGAAGGCACTCAGTCTACAGCCTTGTGCATGGAAGCCATGACATTATGATCCCTGGCTTATTCTCTACAGACTTCTCTGGTAGCAATCCGCCTTCTGGAAAAAGGCAATGTGCTAGCAGATGCTTTGAACAGGATCTCTCAGGGCCATCATGAATGGTCCCTGGACCCCTTGGAGTTGAAGATGATATTTTTAAGGTGGGGCACTCCAGAGATAGACCTCTTTGCAGCTCCAGACAATCACCAACTTCTTCTCTTTCATTGCAGACCCCCAGTATTGGGTTCAGTCCCACTGGATGCTCTACTTCTGGATTGGCAGAGGAAATTCCTGTATGCTTTTTCCCCCTTTCCTCTATCACTCAGAGTTCTGGTCAAGATAAGGTCACAATCTTGCAAAGTTATCCTGATTGCTCCAGACGGGCAAGACAGCCTTGGTATCCTCTATTACTGTCCCTGGCAGTCTCCCCTTAGCTCTTCCCAAGAATCACAATCTGCTAACCTCCTCTCAGGGCAGAATTTGGTATCCCAACCTTCGGTCTCTCTACCTCAAAGCATGGCTCTTGAAGACCTAGAATATGCAAGTCTGAATTTGTCTCAAGGGGCTCTGGACGTTCTCAAGGCCTCTCGCAAACCTGCCACCAGAAAAACTTATAACTCAAAATGGAAAAGATTCAGCATTTGGTGTTTCAATAAGCACATATCCCCAGATACTGCTGACTTATCTATAGTTATGGATTATATGGTTCATCGTAATGGCTTAGGCCTCAGACCAGCTACCCTCAAAGTACACTTGTCAGCTGTTTCTGCATTTCTGTCAGTGGGAATGCCCTCCTCACTGGCATCTCATCCTATTTTCTGCAAATTCTTCAAAGGATTGCTTCATACCAATCCTCCCTTTAGGGATCCTACTCCTGCTTGGGATCTTAATGTTTGCATTGCTCAGCTTATGCAACCCCCTTTTGAGCCTTTGCCTCAGCAGAACTTAAGTACTTGACTTTGAAAACTGTGTTCCTGATAGCTATTACCTCTGCCAGGAGTATCAGTGATTTGCAAGCTCTGTCAGTGGAGCTTGATTTTATCACATTCCATAGAGATAAGGTGGTCCTTAGAACCAACACGCGGTTCTTACCCAAAGTGGTTTCATATTTTCATCTGAACCAATCCATGTCTCTTCCTGTGTTCTTCACTGATCATTCTTCTTCAGGAGAGAGAAGATTACACAGTTTGGATGTTAAAAGGGCTCTTAGCTACTACATTAAGCATACTAAAGCACTTAGGTTTGACTCCCTCCAGTTGTTCCTCACTTATGGTGAAGTGGGGAAGGGTAAACCTGCTACTAAGAGAACTATTGCCAGGTGGATTGTCTCTTGTATACAATTCTGTTATGAAAAGCTAGGCAAGGTACCCCCCTCAGGCCTGAGGGCTCATTCAACTAAAGGTTCAGCTGCTTCTCTGGCTGCTGCCAGAGATATACCCTTACTAGACATATGCAAAGCAGCCACCTGGAAAACAGTCCATACATTCACCAAGCATTATTCTCTGGATATCCAGGCTAGGAGTGATGCTAGGTTTGGTATAGCAGTACTGCAGAGCCTATTCCCAAAATAGGTACCATCCCTCCTCTATGGAGGTGCTGCTTAGTAGTCTGCATAGTGTCAGAATACAGCAAGACCATGTTGTTTGAAGAAAAAAATTACTCACCTCAGTAATTGTGTTTCTTCTAATGGAGTCTTGCTGTATTCTGACCTCCCCCCCGCCTCCCCTCTCAGAACCTGTTTTTTGGGAAATGGACTGGCAGGAGCAGTGTTGCACCTCAGGGGTGCACTTGGCACTCTCCCTTTTTAGAAAGGGGGAGTGGGTTATGTGATGTTGTTTTGATAGTTATAGTTGTTCACCACCTAGTTTTTGTTTTGGATTTCTCGACTTGAGTCTATTGGGATCCAAAATACTTGGTTGCCTTTTGGGCTAGTAATTTTGCAATTTACACACAGTAGGTGTAGTTAGTTAGTATTAGCTCGTAAGAATCTGACGGTTACACTTGGAAGTTCAGCAGACAGAGGTTTGAACCAAGCTTGAGCTCAACGTTCTATGCTCTGGCATAGAGTTAACTCTTTCCTCTCCGGAGCAGTTCAAGTACTGGGGCTAACTGCATATTGTCAGATACCGGCAAGACTCCATTAGAAGAAACACAATTACTAAGGTGAGTCATTTTTTGTTTTGGGATCTCCCCTCATGAACAGTGGCACTGTCATTTCGTTAATCGGTCCCGAAAGGTGATTCCACGCAGCGACTGCAAAATCACCTTTCAGGACAGAGAGACTAAATGACAGTGACATGCTCACGAGGTGGGTCTCAAGAAACCCATGTTGAAAATGTGGGGCCAAAATTCCCAAAAATGGCTGAGATATCAACCTAAGTTGAAATCCCCCATTGTCTCCCATTGTAAGCTTACTGTCATTTCTTCAGTTCGCAGTTCGGCTTTAAAGAATGCAGACATGTCCCGTTCAGAGAAGATCATGACTCTGACCTCTGGAGGGTAAGTATGGGTGAGGGGGCGGTGTGGAGAGGTGGTTGCACAGAGGGAGGGTGGGGATGGGGAGGGACAAGGAGACAACGGTGTATTGTTTTCTTGTTTGCAGGGGCAAAAAAAGACAGCAAGGGAAGGTTTTCTTCATTTACAGGTTACACACACACACACACACACACACACAAATAAGCACACTGGGGTGGGCTCCCAGTATGCCAGAATTCTCGGGGGGATGCAGACACGGGGATTGGGCACTCCAATGTAGGCAAGGCATATAGACAGGTTGGAGGGCATGCATCCAACACCAGGAGTGGACATCCCAGTGTCAGAAAGGAAAGGTGAAACTGTTTAACCAGGAGAGACACACTAAGAGGGGGATGCTGACACAGGGATTGGGCACCTCAATGTCGGCTTTTCGGGAGCATGTGTCTGGTGGCAGGAGTCGCCATGTTACAGTGTGCTACATAATGTGTGGGGGGACAAATGCCGACACAGGGATTGGGCACCCAGATGTCGGCTTTCTGGGGATTGTGTGGCTTATGGCAGAAGCCACCATATTTATTGAAATGTTTCACCAGGAAAGGCATGTAATGGAGGTATGTCATCTGCCACTGCAGTGCCGAGCCTGTTTCTGATTGTAGCGGCAGATTCATTTCAACTCATTGCTCTCTCTGAAACTGGTGTCATCGGCAGCATGTTCACTGATTGGCGGCTGAGTGACGCACCCATTAAAGCATCCCCTGCATTGGCCAACACTGACACACATCTGAAATGTGCTACTACCACAAGATGTTGCTTGTGCATGTGTGCAAACCAATATAAAAGGAGTAACCAGTTATTACAAAGTTTTTACAGTGGCACAAACTCCATGAGTGGTCTGTACTTGGTTTCGGACTGAAAAGAAACTGTGAGTCCCAGCCTAGTCTTAAATAAAGCTCCGTGGAAAGTGCAGCCTCAGAGTGCCATCCTTAGTATTTGTGAGTAGAGCATGACATGTTCTGCATCCTGCAGCTGGTGTGTTTCCTTCAGATTTACTATTAGGTTTCGAGTTTTGGATTGAAAATACCTCGCGTTTAGAGGTTGGACAGTCATTTATGGAATGGAATGGCTTGTGAGGTTTCTGTAAAATATAATTGTTGTGTTTAAAGTGTAATTTCACCAATGCCAGCAACATTTAGGAGCCTCTACTGTTTCCAAAGAAATAGACTCACTCACCACTTTAGTTCCCAGCCTTTTTGGCAAGAGAGATCTTGTCTCCCCATGTGCTCTTTCCTACAGAAACAGATTATTGTGCATCATGTGTAACCATTGTAAGCTTCATAATATATTCAAGCATTGTTTAAAATATGCCATTTCTCAGCCCAGGAATACTCCAATATTCCTAACTCTTCTGCAGTGTGCCTTTAAGCCAGGTCTGCCTGGAGATAGAATGTTATGCTAATGATGGAATCACTGGCGTGTGCCACTTTTTCAAATGCTGCCACCTAGGTCTTCTGAAGATTATTCTTCTAATGTTTCCTTTGTCAGGAAAATTGTTGATGCTCTGGACATCTCTATCGCAGAAGTGCTGGAGGATGAGGAGGAGGATGAGTATCTTGAAATGGTGGAGTTAACACCCACCAAAAAGCTGTTACTCCCTATTAATAAGTTTTTTTTTAATGGGATGCCCTCAGGCTCCTCCAGACACCTGGGTCTGTCCCTTCTTTGGATAAAAGGTTGGATAAAAAATATCAGCTCGACAGGGAAGGGGCTGAATTTCTATATTCACACCCTGACCACCAAGGGGTTGTGCAAGCTGCTGCCCGTGACAAGGCAAAAATCCCTCTGGCCTCTCACCTTCCAGAAAAGATTCCTGCAAAATGTGTGTCCAAGGAAGGCTACTTGTCAGCCTCTCTGGCCATCAGGCAGGCTAATTTCCAGGCCTATGTGGTTCAGTACCAGAAAACTCTCTGGCAGTCTGTGCTGGCTATGATTGATTAATCTCCATCTACCTTATCTGCAGACTTAGCTGAAACTGTCAGGTTTGGCATGGAAGCTGCCAAATACCAGTTTCAGATGGCAGCAGATGCCAACAACACTGCTGCCAGGTGGATGGCCAGTACCATTGCCCAAAGGACGTTTGCATGGCTGTGAGCCACAAACCTTACAGAGGACACTCAAAATAAGGCCCTGGATTTTTCTGTGGAAGGTAACTCTCTCTTTGGGAGTCACTCAGAGGCCTATATGAAAAAGATGGATGAATATAAAACCACCTTTAGGAGTAATTCTGCCCAAGAAAAGGCCACTTCCTCCACAAGGCCTTACAATGGGGAGGCAGGGGCAGACAGTTTCACACCAGCCCTTTTTACGAGGCAATGGCTGTACCCCAGGTACCTCAATACCCCCAGCAAGGGTATTTTAGAGGTAGGGGCAGGAGGAGTTCCAGGCATGATTCCCACTCTCAGCCCCAGGCCAAGCAGGATCCATGACTTATTCTCTCAGGCCGCCTCCCATCTTCCAGTAGGGGGCAGGCTGACCCATTATTTCCAGGCATGGAAATAATATCACCATGGACAAGTGGGTCCTGGAGATAATAAGTCAGGGGCTGCCCCTAAACTTCAAGTCCTTCCCCTCTCTAAAAATAAGAGCTTTCAAACCAGCTTCTGTCCTGGAGAGGAAGCTGTTGGAAAAAGAGGTTTGAAACCTGCTGCTGCTAAAAGCAGTGGAACCAGTGCCTCTGCAGCACAGGGGAAAAGGCTTTACTCAAGATATTTTCTTACACCAAAAAATAATGGTGAGTTGCGGCCTATCTTAGACCTAAGACTCCTCAACAGGCACTTAACATAAACAAAATTCAAAATGGTGACACTGTCTCTGATTCTACCAGTACTCCAGAAAGGGGACTCATTGGCATCTCTGGACCTAAAAGATGCTTATTTCCACATTCCCCTAAGGGAGTCTCACAGAAAGTATCTCAGGTCACTATCAGTTTTCAGAACTGCCATTCGGTCTCACCTCAGCTCCAAGGGTGTTCACAAAGTGTATAGCAATAGTCGTGGCACACTTGCAAAGGTAAGGTGTCACAGTGTTTCCCTATCTGGATAACTGGCTAGTGGTGGAAAAGTCACCACAACAGTTAAAGGAACACATTTACAACTCATCCAACAACTTCTGGAGTCCTTGGGGTTCTTGTTAAAGCTAAAGAAATCAGTTCTTCTTCCCATACAAGTTCTGCAGTTCATAAGAGCAGAACTAGATACCAGAGAGGGCAGACCTTTTCTACCACTTGACAGGGTAAAAATCATCTTACAGCTAGCAGGTTCTTTCAAGCTGAATGTGCCAAGAACCTCAAGGCAATTACTTCAACTTCTGGGACACATGTCAGCTGCCACAGACACAGTCCTGGGTTCCAGGTTTCAGATGAGAGACGTTCAATTATGCTTAAGAGCTCATTGGTCTCAAAGAAAAGATTCCCTCTCAGAACTGGTCCCTGTAATGAAAACGTTCATCCAGGCCCTCCAGTGGTGGAAAGTGGAAGCCAACCTCAGAGAAGGGGCCCCTTTCCAAAGGGAGCTTTCCTCAGTAGTTCTCACAACAGTTGTGTCCCTGTTGGGATGGGGTGCCCATCTGGCAGAGCACACTACCCAGGGCACTTGGCCAAGTGCAGTCTCTTCTACATATCAGTCCACTGGAGCTCGGGGCAGTGTGTCTGGCAATGCAAGTTTTCACACCACTGATACAGGGGAAGGTAGTACAAGTCAGAACAGACAATACCACCTCCATGTATTACATAAACAAGCAAAGGGAACAAGGTCAAGTCTTCTTTGCACAGAAGCAATGTTAATCTGAACCTTGGTTTACTCCCTAGGAGTCTTTCTACAGGCCATTCATCTGCCAGGCAAGGACAATGTTTTTGCAGATGCCCTAAGTCAAATCAGCCAGGCCTATCACGAATGGTCCCTGAACAGGCAGGTGGTGCAAACCATATTCAGAAGGTGGGACACTCCAGAGATAGATCTTTTTGCCTCCCACCAGAGCCATCACCTCTCTCAGTACTGTTGTAGGCCTCCAGCAGTGGGCTCAGTCCCCCTGGATGCTCTCATTCTGGACTGGTCGAGAAGGTACCTGTATGCCTCCCCTCCATTTCCTCGGTGTACAGGGTACTGCTCAAGCTCAGGCTTCAGCCAGCCACAATGATACTGGTAGCCCCAGACTGGGCCAGACAGCCATGATATTTCCTGCTGCTCTCCATGTCAGTGGACAAACCAATACATCTTCCCAGGAGGCATAATCTGCTGACCTCAAATAAGGGGAAGCTCCTATATCTGAACCTCAAGTCACTCAGATTCAAAGCTTGGCTCTTGAGAACCTAGAATACACTGGCTAACACGTCTATGAAGGGGTCATGGATGTTTTAAGAGGGTATAGGAAACCTCTACTAAGAACACCTATGCTGCAAAATGGAAAATGTTTTCTATTTGGTGTTCTACCAGGCACATAGTGCCAGCACAGGCAGGAGTGCCACTTGTGCCGGATTGTCTGGTTTACTTGCATTCTTTGGGACTGCAGTCCTCTACACTGAAAATCCATTTGGCTTCAGTCTCTGCTTATACCTCAGCGGGTAAGACTACCTCTATAAAATCAAATCCTATCTTTAAAAGGTTCTTTAAGGGTCTATCCCACTTGCACTCACCGTTCAGAGAACCGCTCCTAGCATGGGATCTCAACATTTGTATTGCTAAACTCATGGGTCCCCCATTTGAGCACATGTCTTCAGTACCTCTAAAGTATGTTACGTGGAAAACAATATTTTTGGTAGCCATCACTTCAGCCAGATGAATCGGTGAACTTCAGGCCCTATGCATTGAGAAGGACTATATCTCCTTTCACAGGGATAAAGTTGTCCTTAAAACTATAGGAAATTCCCTCCCAAACTGGTTTCATTTCAGACTTTAATCAAAACCAAACTATCACTCTGCCAGTGTTTTTCAGTGAGCATTCTTCTTCTGGTGAATGTAGATTGCATAGTCTTGATTTCAAGGCAGGACAAGACACAGCTTCTCCTCACTTTTGGGGATGTGGGAAAGGGAATTCCAGCATCTAAAAGGTCCATTTCTTGTTGGATTGTTCAGTGTATTTAGTTTTGTTATTCCAAAGTGGGCAAAGAGGCCCCAGCAGGGCTCAGAGCCCACTCCACAAGAGGGACAGCTGCCACACTGGTAGCTGCCAGGGATGTCCCTTTGCTGGATATCTGTAATGCAGCTACCTGGAGGACAGTTCATACATTTACTAAATATTACAGCCTGGATATGCAGGCTAGGGCTGATGCCAGGTTTGGTACAGCTTTCCTGCAGAGCCTGTTTCCAAAATAGGTTATGTTTCTGCCTCCAGAGGTACTGCTTCTTAGTCTGCAGAAGAGTTAAGTTACTCTAGGTACTCGACAGTTCTTTCCTTCAGAAGTGATTCCATCATTTTCCGTATCACTGAGCACGAAGCACCACACAACAAACACCACACCAAGCAACAAAACATACATTTGTTGCATGATTACTGATCTTTTAAAACATTTCCCAAACTGTTTACATCAAGGATCCTAGCCCCTCCCTTATCACTTATAGTATGTTCCAAATTGTTTTAAGCCTCATGAGTCATTGATAATTCGGCATCAAAATCATGATTAACATTAGGTGATACACATGCCAGAGTCAAGGTAAAATTAGTCACAGTCTCTGCCTCATCAGAAAGACCTACAGTAATTATTTAAGTCCCTCATTTATAGCATATGACACCTTTGAAGTCTCAGAATCCTCATAATGAAATCCAGACAAAACCATGTTATACTTGGTACAATAAATGGCTATCAAGACAGAAGAAGGCATTAGCCCATATACAGTGCATGCCAGTTATGGCGGACACATCCATGCTAATCAACTGTGTCCAGCAAAGCCGGAGTTCATATTTGTGACTGCAGACATATTGCTGTTCAGTACAGTGTGCTCTGGCACTGTTCAGTATAGTTCAGTGCAGCTTATTAAAAGCTGTACTGCATTGAAATGTGCTGAAGTACTGTACTGTGTTATAACTCACATTACTGTGTAGTTTGTTCTTGTGCTTTTTTCCTATGTGTTTCAGTTTTTGTTGCTTGGTGTGGTATTTGTTGTGTGGTGCTTCGTGCTCAGTTCATGCTATACAAGCTTCTGCCTTTATTTTACTTTCTGGGCAATGCTCTATGTGCTTTCTGTGCTCACACTGAGTTACAACTGGTGGTGGCTTTAGAACATTGGGGAAGGGCACAGTTTAAAAAACTTTCTTTTAAAAAAAAAATTATTCTTTAAAAAAAACTAGTGATTTCTGTTTGCTGTGCTGGAAAACTAGTGTACTTTTTCCATGCAGTCTCCATTCTATGTAGGAGATCTCAGTCAGGTGCAATGTAATTTTGCTGTGCAATGGCTATGCTCAAGACACTCAGGACATTCCTAACATTGCCAACCGAGACTGCAGGAATTTCTTTCTCCTTGTCTTCCTCTAGATCTTCAGCACATGGTACTGGTGGTCAGTTGACCTCAGGGCTTCAACAACTTGAGTCACTGCATCTGTTTGGTTTTCTGGCCAAAAGCTGATGTTATGCTGGACTTTCACCTGCTTGAGCCACCCATCCTTCTGCCTGAAATCTGGCTTTCCAAGTGGTACAGAAAGCTGCTTAGCTTTCTGTAGCAGTAGGGGGGGCCAGATCATAGCATCTTGGGTCCTCACCTCTGAAAACCAAATGAGCAGGGCTTCTTCTATCTCCTGGTCCTTATAGTGCCTTTTCCATTTCCAGTCTGGATTTTAATTTCCATGCCATTCACCAAGACATTTTTCCCTTTGCTGAATCAGGTCTGACACAGTTGATTTTGGGAGCAAGAGATGGGCAGCAAGATCTCGGATACATATCCATGGCAGACGTTTGATCCGCCTAATAAATTTGATTTTGCATGCAAGTGGAATGCCAGGATAATGAGAAGGACCCACGATTCAGCACACACACCTAGAGCAATGCAGCAGAAATTATGGGTCATAGCAGAGGCAGCTTAAGTAAATTGATCAATTAACGCAATTCTCACCATCAATCATGTGAGAATTACATCTGCAGAGTGTGAGGGTCACAATTAATTGTCTGCATTACGCGGCATATGTAGTCCACAGTAACACATATATTTAACACTGCTACCTATGTGCTGTGCATTTGGCAGACAGTTTGTGTCCTCACAAAGCAATTATCCATCATAGCCGTAGCCATGTCATGTGGAGTACACTGTACTCTGTCTTCAGTGTTAGCGGGTACACCTTGTCCTGTCAGTGTCCAACAGATATTCATCTAGCCTATTCATTAAAGTTATGAAGGCGTCTACTTCAATAATTTCTTTAGGGATGTTGTTCTACACTGTTACTACCCTTTGTGTGAAAACATTTCTCCTAATGTTCTTCCTCAGGAAGGACAATTTAATTTGGCTTTTGTGACTTAAGTTAATATCTCTGTTGTTAATTACAAGGCCCAAACTATTCATTACTCAAGTCTGACATCCTTAATGCCATGGACCGGGGCTCCCCGACAGGGGCTCTGTTCATCGACCTGTCCAAGGCATTTGACTTGGTCAGTCACAAACTTCTTCTTTCCAAACTCCACCAACTAGAACTAGATGTGCACTCACTTTCCTGGTTCTAGAGCTACCTGCTCCATCGAATCCAGAAAGTTCTATGGAGAGGAACACAATCCAGCACTAGACCTGTGGACTCTAGGGCACCCCAGAGCTTGATCCTGGGTCCCCTGCTATTCACCTTATTTATCAATGACATTGTGGGGGTCTGTGGGCTGAGCAACCTCATCCTTTATGCAGATGACACCGTTGTCTACTGTAGTGACCCACTACCTAGCGTCATCTCTGCCAAACTACAGGCCAGTCTCTCTGCTCTTGAAGCCTGGTTCTCCTCCAACTCACTTGTGCTGAACAAAGATAAAACTAAGGCTGTTCTGTTTGGGACCAGATGCCAAGGGAAGATAGTTGAGGTCATCAACATGATTAAGTATCTTAGAATCCTCCTTGACCAGGAGCTGTTCTACATACCCCACATTGACTCCTTAACTAGGTCCATCCACCAGAAACTTGGACTCCTCTACCAGCTGGGCAACTCTCTTTGTGGCGAGGCTCAGCGAGCCATAGCCAATTGCACTCTTCTCCCCTCCATCCTATATGGGCCCCCCTGCTACAGTTCCTCCGGGAGAGGGAACTAAGCCAACTTACCGTGCTCTACCATAGAGTGGCACGCTTTGCTACTAACTCCCCCCCCCAAGAAGGCACCACTGTGAGGTCCTTGTGGACATCCACTGGCCCACACTACAGCACAAGTTGCGTACTCCATTTATTTGACCTTTAAATTCACCACTTCCGGCCCTCCTTCCCATCTGAGTGGGCTGCTCACTCCCAAAGTACAGTGCCATGACATGTGATCCTCGGCAGGCCATCCCCTCGACATCCCTCGGGTTCGCACTAACTAAGGCAAGCGATCTTTTCAGTATGCTGCTCCACACTTATGGAACACCCTCCCAGCAAGTCTGGTTGACAGGCCCACTCTACAAGGGTTTAAGTCAGGCCTCAAAGTTTACCTTCAGGAACTTAGTCTCTGTGGCTGTAATCGCAAGTCCCCTGCCTGGGCTTGTTGTCGTGTTTGTCATACCTCACTACTCCTACTGCCACTACTATTTCTTCCATGAAACTTTTGTGAAAAATTATCTAAAGTACTGTGCACCTGTCTAACATTTTGCGAGCCTGCTGTTTCACCCTGTAAGTGCTCAATGCTCATTCCATTATATGCAGCTACTGTAACTACTGTGTATAGCTTCAAATGTATGTAACTTCTGCTGTAACTAATCCTGAGTCACCCCTGAAAAAGAGACTTCTGGTCTCAGTGGGCTTACCCGGTTATCAAAATCTAATAAATATAATTAACTGGATGTCTCTAGTTATTTTGAACATCTTCAGGATGTTCCACCATAATCTCCTGCTTTCCAGTGAGTAGAGGCCCAGTTGCTATAACCTTGCCTGATACAGGTTTTTATTTAACCCTGATATCATTTTGGTAGCCCTAGGCTGGATTCTCTCCTGATTATTTATGCCCCAGTGCTTATGTGGACTCCATACTGGAGAGCAATAGTCAAAGTGCAATCTTATGAATGTCTTGTAAAAGAGTAATATACAACTCCTCTGTCTTGAAACAAATAATCTTCTTATTCTGCCAAAATTCTATTTGTTTTCTTGATTACCTCACTGCAGTGGGTACTGAAGTTAAGGTAGTTATTGATCAAAAATTCCCAGGTCTCTTTCTTTTTCTGCAGTTTTCAGGGTTGTGCAATTTATAGTTATTGTTACTATAGCTTAGGTGCATTACAATACATTTGTCAGTATTGCAAGTCATACCATTTGTATTTGCCCAGTCCACCAGTTTCTGAAGATCACTATATAGATCAAGAATCTGGTTGGTCATACTAACTACAGCCCCCAGCTTAACATCATCCGCAAATTTTGTGATCCATTTTTTTTAATCATGTTCTCATATTGCCTTTAATTATCGGTACTGATTTAATTTATTACATCAGTTAGGATATTTATGTCTTCACACATACTACTCCTGTCAACTCAACCACATTGGAGAACCCAATTTTTTCTTCCCAAAGAAATATTTCAAATTTATTTTCCTAAATATCTTGACAGTTCAATTTCAGTATCAAAGATGTTTCCTGGAGGAGAGGGGATGAAACTGAAGCCTCTTTTAAAAATCTGAAGTTGCTATTGTGTAAGAACCACAGAGGATACATTTACAACTTCTTTTGATTCGGGTTCTTATCTCTCAGGGATCTGTAGATGGCAATCATTTGTACGCCTGCTCCCACTTTATACTTGGTACTGTACTACTTGATATGTAGACAGAAGAAGGCTCAGCGGGACCACTTTTCATGGTCCTTATATAGCAGATAACAATCTGAATGTATTAAAAGAATCTGCAGATGCAACTTCCCTAGGCAGTGTGTTCCATAGCTTTACCGCTCTATGTGTTAAAAAAGCCCCTCCTGGTGTGTCTCTTAACAAGTTCTAATTTAATCTGTTTGCTATGACATATTAAGTTTGTGTCCCTTACACTGTATTCTAATTCCAGGCTATTCATTAACTACTTGTCTCCTACAATCTTAAACATCTGTAGCATGCCCCCTCTTATCCTCCTCATTTTGAAGGTATACAGCCCCAAATCCTGCAGCCTAAGGTCATACAGTCTTGCTTTAAGTTCTGTTACCATTTTAGTTGCTCTGTGCTGAAATTTCTCTAAATTATTTATGTCCCTTCTCATGTGCAGGCTCCACAAGGGAGCACAGTAATCCAAATGTTGTCTAATGCATGTTTTACACATGAGCGGCCAATTCACCCCCAGACTAAATGTCACAGTCAATAAGATGTGGACACATTGTCACAGGGACAAAAGGTGGCCATACATTTTGGCGATGTCCAATTTGCTGACATGTCAATAGGTCACAATGTAACAATGTTGTTGGACAAAATGCCAATCTTACCTGGCAACAACACCAGCCACCGCCATTAATTCCATCACTTCCTGTATTGTGTGTATCGTTATTTGCATTCCCCACATAACCATCACCCCATAACAGAATTAGTCAACAGTTTTTGATTGCCTTTCTGGGTCGGTATGTACTCCATGGCTGAATTTAGGTGAATGAGTGTCTAAGTGCTGCCTCACCTTAGATACAGCCATGTTAGTACTACTGAATACCACCAAATACAGGATAACAATTAGTGCTGTGCCACTTTAAAGTAATTAATGTATGTTGGTGTGGGGGCAGAATAGCAGATGCACACACAACAATGGAGAAAATGGATGCCATAACAGTCGCCTGGCAGAGACATGAGTACAGATTATTTTCATTGCCTGCATCCCCACACAACGGCACACTGCCCAGCTGTTTGGTCATCACCGATTATTTGGTCGACTTACTGACATTTTGTCCGTGACTGCCTCACTGGCAATGGGATGTCTATTCTTTGAATTGGCCACTACATTGTGTCTGCAACTATTAACAATGTGACATTGTGTCCCTATGCCATTTTACGTAGTGGAAGTATACAGCTTCTATTCCTACAGACAAAGGCCCTTCAGATACAACCCAGCATTTTTATAGTTGTTTTAATGACTTTACTGCAATGTTTGCTGAAGTACAAAGTAATTTTGAATTAATATACCAAGATTTCTTTTACTATCCACATTCAATATACTGCCATTTAATTTATATGTGTTATTTTGAATTGCTTGTTCCTAAATTCGTGATCACACACGTATCTGTATCAAGGTTGTTCAATTCTTTTGTGCCCACTCTTCAATAACTTTTAGATCATTCACAAGTTTGTCTATTTGATCATCTGTACTCACTACGGCCCCTAGTTTGCTATCATCCACAGACTTTACTATCTAGTTGTTTATCAGGTTATTCATATCTGCTACAAACAAAGTAAATAGGGCTGGCCCCAGTACTGACCCTTGGGGAACCCCACTAATTACTCCCTCCAGGTTCTTACAAGGCAGTTCTTACTCTAACCCTCTATGTTTTCCTAGCAAGCCAATTGGAAATCCACTTTAACAGTTTGTAATCAATTTCAATGCCACATAATTTATTGATAAGCATATTGTGTGGTACCTTCTTGAATGCTTTCTGGAAGTCATGGTATTTTATATCGACAGGAGAATTTTTTTACAAAGCCTGGCTCTCCTCATAAAATACCAAGGTGTTAGTTGAGCAAGATCTATTTTTCCTAAAAACCATGCTGATGGTTATCTATAAGGTTTTTTTGATTTTATATCCACATCAGGCTTTTCCTTGATAGCAGACTCCATCGTCTTGCCCAGAACCCATGTCAGGCTTATAGGCCTATAGTTTGATGCTGCTGCTCTATTACCATTCTTGAAAATTGCACCACCGTTACCCTTTTCCAATTCTCAGGCACCTTGCCAATACCTAGAGATCTATTAAACAAGACTGTTAATAGTCCTGAAAGCCATTCACTAATTTTTTTGAGCAATCTAGGGTTTAGCCTGTCTGGTCCTGATGACTTTGTCATACTTTTTATTCAGATTTTTTTTGTTTTGTCTTGTTTTTTAACCTCCATTTCAGTTATTAAATAGTCTATAGTTCTAGGTGCTGTCTATTTTATATATAATATTAGACTCTACAGCTATATCACAAGTTTTTGTATAAACTAAAGAAAAAGTAGCTGTTAAAAGCTTTGGTCATTACGTTCGGATCTGTAATTTCATTACATCCCTCAGTTATTGGTCCTACTGATCTGTCAGTTGATTTGTTATTAACATATGCATAGCAAGCTTTCCTGTTATCCTTTGCGTGTTGTCTTTTGAATTCAGGTTGTGTCTACTCTTTTCTAATCATGTTTTTACTAATTCTTAGTTCTTTCTTGTAGTTTTATTTGTTACTGCTGCCATTTTCTTGTTTCGCTGCTTTATATGCTGATCTTTTATTGCTCAACTGTTTTTTTTTTTTTTTTATCTTTTGTGTATACTTTTTCCCTCCTGTTGTATAAAGGTTTATCCGGTATATATTTATTTTTCAAGTCCAGTAATTGTTCCTTAATTTCTATCCAGAGTTGTTCTACACTAAGGGTTTTACTTATTCTATTTTCAGTTTGACTCATATAATGTATCTCTAATGGCTTTAAAATTTGACCCATGGTAATTTTTTTATAATTGTGTTACCCATGACTCTCTTTGTTTGAATTGCCATAATAAGCAATACCATATTATGGTCACTATGTCCAAGGGGTTCTAGAATTTCAATGTTATGGACATGTTCCATCTTATCACTAATAACTAAGTCCAATGTATTGTTTTTCCTAGTCAGTTTACTGACCATCTGGTATGGTCCATTTTTATTATCATATCTATAAACAACTGTTCATTTGCGTTTGATACCATAATGTCTTCCCAATTTATGCTTGGTAGATTAAAGTCGCCTAACAATAATCTTTCCCTTTCTTGTCTTATGTTCGAAATATTAGTCAATATGCCGAAATGATCATATATGTTAGTATCATATGATCTATAACAGACTCCTAATGTTAATTTTTTAATATTTGTCCTAGTGATTTCAACCTATGGCATTTCAGTATTGTTCTCATTAGGTATAGTATTTATTAAGTTGCTACATACAATATTTTCCCTTACACAGTGCTACCTCTCCATCCCTTCAATTGCTTCAATCTTAAGAATTGGTACCCCTTTATATACCTGTTTGTTTGGGCCACCAGGTTTCTGTAATTGTTGTAAGATTGGTCTTCTTATCCTTAAGAAGTATCTCTGTTTTTTTAATATAATATTTAGACTTCTTGCAGTCACCATTATTTTGTTTAAACCATATTTCTTCTGTAAGCTGGTTGTACTACATCTTATTTATTTATTTAAAATTGGTGACTGGGAAAGGCACACTGAGCTGAGGCTTCTTTCTCAGGTGCAACCCTGGTACAAGGTATACACAGGAGGAAACAATGGTACAATATAAGTATTGTAATTTACAAGATTTACAATACATTAATATGGTTTAGTCACAATATATACAAAGGAAGTCAACAACTACATAAGGGAGAACTACATATATCAGGACACATTGAGCCCCCAGGCAGGGGTTGAGCTTAGGATTGGATGTGTAATCAACTAGGCCAACAAAGACCTACAATATGGACACAGTGTGGGGAGGTTGTGAAGGAAAGCCAGAAGGGATAAGAGGGGGAGATGGAGGGGGTTAGGAGCATTGGGGTATGTATAGGAGGAATCTTTTGAGGGACAAGAAAAGGGAGGCAAGATGAAGATCAGAGGGTAACACTATTCCAGAGGAGAGGGAGGCTGTATGAGAAAGCAGACTGGGCAGCAGTAGAGTGAGGACAGGGAATGGAGAAGGCTCGAGAGCTCCTGTGGCAAAGAGAGTAAGTTGTGGAATTGGCTGGTGTAAGGTGAGATGAGAGACAGGGGAAAGTGAGCCAAACCTATATTTAGCTTTGAGAGAGGTACAGTGGATAGTTCTCCTGTGAGAAAGCAGGGCAAGGGAGAGTGGAGCATAAAGCAGACAGTGATGGGTAAGGGAGGGCAGTGGCAAAGCGGCAGAAGGAGTTAAGTAGGGTGTCTAGTTTGGAGAGGGAAGAGGCTGGGCACTGCGAGAGACTATGTCAGTGTAATCCAATACTGGCACGATAGTTTTGACTACCAGTTGATGATGGGTGGAAAGAGGGAGGCTGGCTTTGTGGCAGTAGAGGACTGCAAGTTTGGGCCAGAGTTGGGAGCAGATGGCATTGATGTGTGTGGAGAAATTGAGGTGCCTGTCCAGCCAGACACCCTAGTACTTGAAAGCAGGGACCATCTCGGGTGAAACTTCAAGAGTGGTGATCGCTGGGGGGCAGGGGAGAAGAATTCAGCTTCTGTCTGGAACCAAAACCACGGTAACTGTCTTCGTGGCATTGAGTTTTAGCTGGTTTGATTTGAACCAGGACTGTCCTCTGTTGAAGTCATTTTGAAGATTGGGGAGAATGCTGTCATGGGATGGGCTAGAGGCATAGATGTCAGTGCCACCTGCATATGTGTGCATGTTAGAGGAGTGACAGACTGAGGGAATGTCATTTATGAAAAAAGAAAAGAAGATGGGGCCAAGAATAGAGCCTTGAGGAGTCCTGGAGAGGACAGGAAGAGGGGTAGAGAGTGCATCACCTATTAGGATTGACTGTTGTCAGTTTTGGAGGTGGGAACAAAACCAATCAACTGCAGGTTTAACAAGGCCAAATCAGTTTAGTTTATGTAGAAGAAGTGGGTGAGAGACAGCTGAAAGCTTTAGCCAGATCAATGACGGTAGCAGCAGTGATTTGGTATTGGTCCACTGCAGTGAAGATGGAGTTGGTGACATGCAGCAGAGAAGTGATAGTGGAATGTTGTTTCTGAAAACCAGATTGCACAGGGGACAGAGAGTTATTGGAGGACAGAAAGTCAAAGAGCTTAGCCAGAATGAGGGATTCTGGGACACTGGCAAGGGCAGTGAGGTGAGAAATAGGCCAATAATTTCCAGGGGGTGATGGATCACTGCCCTTGTGTAATGGGAGGACTTTGGCTAATTTCCAGGCTTCAGGAACAGAGGCTGTGGAGCGACAGAGAGATTCAGTATAAGTGTCAGGGGGGCAACTATTGCGGGGGCAGAGACGTAGAGCAGTCTAGGGTGGAGGCTGTTAGGGCTAGATTTGGAGGAGTTGAGAGAGATAAGTGCAGAGTATACTAAGGGAGGAAGCCGTTGGACGGGGCCGGGTAGAGAACCAGGAGGACAGGGAGAAAAGCCAGGTGGGGGTGTGGAGTCGGGCAGGGCACAAGAGACGAAGAATTTGTTGAAGGCCTTGGTTACAGAGGCAGGGGCAGAGTCAGGGCGGTCATCAGTTCTGAGGACAGGGCAGGCTGGGATCCAGGAGGGAGTGACTCACCTTCCAGAAAGAAGCAGGGGAATTTTGGCTCTGAGCAAGCTGGGATTTGAAATATGAAGCCGTGGACTGGCGAATGGCCTTGGTGCACCGGATTCTAAGTTGTTTGTAAGATTGAAGGTTGTTTGGTGTGTGGGAACTTTGTAACATATCCAGACTTTGTCCCTAGAGCGACACATGGCAATGAGGTCAGAGGTGATCTAGGATTGTTGGCAACATTTCACCCTTATTTTACCATGCATTTGTACCTCAGTCGGTGGCTGGCTGTGGTGGTGAGAGGAGGGCTGTGCCGGTCGCCGGCTTGTTCGTGCAGTCTAGTTGGGATGAGCGGGGGCCTCACTGCGGTTGGGGGGACCACTAGACTACCAGGGAGAACATATTTTCTTTGATGTTCAACGGGGATCAGGAGCTGTGCTTGAGGGTGGGGGACCACTAGACTACCAGGGAAAACATCTTTTATTTGATGTTCAATGGGGGTCAGGAGCCATGCTTGGGGGTGGTGGGACCATTAGACTACCAGGCAGAATGTCTTTTATTTAATGTTCAGTGGGAGTTGGGAACCATGCTTGGGGTTGGGGGGACCACTAGACTACCAGGGAAAACAGCTTTTATTTGATGTTCAATGGGGGTCAGGAGCTGTGCTTCGGGGTGGGGGGACCACTAGACTACCAGGGTAACTTCTTGTCCTTTATGGTCAATGGGGAGGGTTGGGATTCCTTTGTGTGTGTGTGTGGGGGCACTGCTGCATTACTGTCAACTTTTTGTTGGCAGTGTTAGCGCTCACACTACAGGTCGTATAATGCCTGTAGTGCGGTGCTATACTTTTGAATATGCTGGTGCATCAGCATTCAGGGCCCCTCCTCTCAGTCCCTCCCATGCATGCATTATTATTTAGCATCAGTGCTAACACCTGGTGCCAGTGCTAAATGTACGTTTGAATATTGCAGTTGGGCGCACATTCGATGCTACTCCAGCGCAAGAGATTTGCGCCCGGTGCTCCGCTTTGAATATCTGGCCCACAAACTGTTAAATCATTGAATTAACTTGATAGAAACATTCCTTAAAACTAAATATATGGGGCCCACTATTTGTGGACATACTATTCTTTAAATTAAGAAAGTGTTACACATTCTGATCATTTGCTCTGAATTTTGAAGACCCGCTGCTATTGATGTTGAGAGGTATGCTCACAACTTACTTTAATGAAATACTGTTTCAGTTCCTGCATGATGATGTCTCAATCATGAACATCACATGAAAGAAGCATACTTTTTTTAAGATACCACTTCTGGCCATTTCACTATTTGTCCAGATTGCACAAGGATCCAGTACCCCCCCCCCCCCATAGAACCATTGTTTTGGGCATGGTCTCTATTTCAGAAAATCTATCAAAATGAGTAGACAGTTTTTTTGCAGGCTTTGGTGACTAATTTGTTTTATTTATTACTTTTTTAACCAGGCAAGTAAAGTTATGCTGAGCCACCCATTTTCAGGAACAGCCTGTTCTACAGTTTATTTATTTATTTACGAGTTTTACCAGGAAGGCATACTGAGCAGTGATGCTCGATTCCAGATGCGACCTGGGGGCCAAGACCCAATACAATACAAGTATTTGAGACAGAGACATTCAACAGTGAGAGGATATGGCTAACTGCCTTACAGACATTCGGCAGATGGCTACAGACAGGCAGATAGTTACATACATACAGTGGAATGTTTGAATACATGATGTAATTAGAAGATGCAACTTAGCTACAGGAACAGCATAGTACATTGTTAGTTAAAACAGGAGCAGCTGGAGGAGAAATGTGTGCTGAGTAGTTGGTTGCGATGGCTGGGATTCAGTCCATGTCTTATGGTGGCTGGCAGGGCATTCCAGATCTGAGGGATTTGGTAGGTAAAAGCGGCCTGTCCTTTGGTTGTACGCATAAAAGGGATGTGGAGTAGCCTGGGGTCAGTGCGTCTGAGGGAGTAAGCAGGTGGAGGTTGTTGGGAGAGGGTAGAGGCCAGGTCAGGGGGTAGGGAGAGGGACCAGAATTTAGCTGCGAACCTAGCACAATGAATTAGTCTGCGATCTTGGAGGAACGGCAGGGCTAGGGAGCTATATAGTGAGCAGTGGTGGGTGGATTGTGGGCAGTCAAGGATGAAGCGACAGAATGAGTGGAATGGGGTGTCGAGGCTGGCCAAGGCGGATGATGGAGTGATAGTGTACACTATGTCACCATAGTCGTGTACAGGTAGTATCATCTTTTGGACTATAGCATGCCTTGTGGGTGAGGGGAGGCAGCTTTTGTTTCTGTATAATGTGACAAGTTTGGGGAGCAGCCTCTTACATAAGGAGTCGATCTGAGTGGCAAAATCAAGGTGCTGGTTGAGCCAGACGCCTAGGTATCTAAAGCTGGAGCATTGGTCCAGAGGGGTCCCATCCAGGGTTTTGAAAGGGGAGCAGGGGGCTTGATGGGAGAGTCTTTGTTGGGAGCCGAAAGTTAGTGACATAGGTTTTTTAGGGTTTAGAAATAACTGGTTTGACTGGAACCATTCCTGGATGGCGTTGAAATCCTCCTGTAGGAGAGTTGCCACACTGCTTGTTGTAGGGCCAGAGGCATACAGGACTGTGTCATTCGTATACATCTGGATGGAGGAGTGGCAGCATGCTGATGGGAGGTCATTTAGAAATATGGAGAAAAGCAGTGGGCCCAGGACTGAACCTTGGGGGACGCCGGCGGTAACGGGCAGGGGGTTTGAGGTATGTGATGCGACTTTAACTGCTTGGTGTCTGCCCACTAGGTAGTCATGGAACCTTGCAGTGGCTGGTTTGGAGAGCCCAGCTTCGGTGAGTTTGGAGAGGAGCAGGGAGTGGGAGATGGTGTTGAAAGCCTTGGCTAGGTCAATGAAGATGGCAGAGGTGATGTGTCTGTTGTCCATACCGGTGAGTATGTCACCAGTGACACGTAGAAGGAAGGTGATGGTAGAGTGAGATTTGCGAAAGCCCGATTGGAAAGGAGTGAAGAATGAGAGGGCGTCCAGGTGAGGTGTGAGTTGGGTGAGGACAAGACATTCCTGCAATTTGGCCAGAATCGGGAGTAGGGAGATGGGGCGATAGTTGCCTGGGGAGGAGGGGTCACCCCCTTTAGGTAGGGGTATGATGGTGGCCTTTTTCCAATCAGTGGGTAACTTGCCCAGAGTGAAGGAGAGGTTGAAAAGTGCGCCAAGAGGGGCGGCAATGGCTGGGGCGGACAAGAATAGCATCTTAGCATCCAGGGACATAGGGCATTTGCTTTTGTTGGGGGTTTAAGGCACGTAGGGATCTGAAGACTTCAGCTCGGGTTACAGGGCGGAAGGAGAACTGTTGGACGTGCGCTGGTTTGCTGGGAAGGGGGACTTTTGGAGCCGGGCACAGGAGGGACGATAGGAGCGTGTTGGCACAGCTGGAGAAGTGGGTGTTGAAGGCCTCGGCTACCCCGCAGGGGTCAGTGATGAGGGTGCCCTGGACTGATAGCGTCGGGGTTGGGGGTTGAGTGTGGGGGGGGGCAGGGATTTGAGCAATTTCCAGAAGTCTGTTGGGTGGTTAATGTTTGCACTAAAAGCCGATAGAGAATAATTATTTTTTGCCTGGCAGATGATGTTTGTGCATGAGTTGCGAAGGGCTCTATAGGTAAGGAGTGAAGCCTGGGTGCCCTGTTTCTTGTGGGCTTTCCAGGCGTGGTCCCTAGAGTGACAAGACCTGATTATATCAGCTGTGATCCAAGGAAGGTGGGCCCCTCTGACTCTTTTTGTGCACAGGGGGGCATGTTTATCCCAGACATTAAGAAATCTGGTCTTGAACGCATTGAGCATGGCATCAATGGATGAAGCCATGGAGATAAAGGACCAATTTATGCACCCTAGGTCCGACAGGAGTGATGCTAGGTCCAGGGAGTTATAAGACCTGGTGCGCAGCGTCTTGGTGGGGGGGCAGTGGGCCTGTGCACCTTCCTGATCAGGAAAATCATGTGCTGAAAGCTTAGGGAGTCAGGGAGCAGGCCTGCACATACTGTATAACCCTGTGTGGGTGGGAGATGAGAGCCCAGTCCAGCAGTGAGTGGTTTTGTGTCATGTGATTGAGCCTGGTGGGGTCAGCAATAAGTTGAGTGAGGTTCAGGGCCTTGATTTTAGTCTTAAGGTGAGCTTTATCACTGGTTAACCAGTTGGTGTCATAGTCGCCGGTTACGTGGAGCTCGCCACCTGCGGCTAGGGACTGTAAGGCGACTAGGTGGGTAAGGATGTCCATTGGGGGAGTACAGGGGGGCAGTAGATGCCTGCCACGAACACAGGGTGGAGCATGGGAGTGAGAGTTTAATAAGTAGGGAGTTGATGTGGGCTGGGAGTGAGGGAATTTGCACTATTGTGGACTGTCGACTGTCGGCGATATACATGGCAGTTCCTCCGCCTCTCTTTTTTCCTGGACAGTCATGTCTGATGTTGGTGTAACCAGGTATGGATACTTCAGCATCAGTATGCTGGGGTTTTAGCCAGGTTTCAGAAATGACCAAGATATCGGGGCACTGAGTTAGGGCAATTGGTTGCAGCAGAGATATCTTAGATAGTAAGCTGCAGGTGTTAAGGTACAGGATCCAGAGTTCTTTGGGGAAAGAGAATGGGGTGTGGGTGTTTGTGGTGTTGGGACCAGGGTTTGCCTCTATGTCCCCGGACAGGAGCAGAAGCAGAGAGATAAGATGTTTTATTTTTATCCAGGTGTATTTTGGGTGGGAGGTAGGGGTGTGGTCAATAGAATTAAAGGGTGGGCTGCATCTGGCTGGGGTGTGTAGAACAGAGAGCCCCGGGTGAAAGGAAGAAGGCAGAATGGTGGCACTAATGTGCCAGTGGTGGATGTGAACCTGGGCATGGGCAGGCAGGAGGTGAGAGGCAGCATAGTAGGGCTATGGGGCAAGATGGGGGGGCAGTCATGGGGGAGGTTCTCTGCTTGGTAGGTCAGCTGGGGGTAGGGATGACAGAGTGGCCAGTGTGAGGAGAAGCAAGAGTGTAAGAGGCAGCATCTCGGCTAAGATGAAAAGAGGAGAGCGATGTACAGGTGGGGTGACCTCTGGTGGTGGTGGCTGATAAGCTGCAAATGGGAAAATAGGTTGATAGGTTTTTGAGATCACGTGACTCAGCCTATAAAAGTAGGAGCTCACCAAGGGGGGTGGTGGGGAGGCGGCGCACAGTCCCGGCGGGGCCAGAAGCACAGAGAAGCCTAGGAGTCCCTGTGGCAGGCTTTGCGGTAGGCTTTGTTGGAAATTTAAAAATGGCACCAAAAACCGCGCTCTGCTTCCTCAGTAGGGCGGTCATACCTGGGAGCTTTTGGGGGTGAGGGTCCTCACTTTGGTTGCTGCAGGGGAGGGCTGGGCTTCTGGTCTGGGTGCCCTCTCGACCCAATCCTGGTTGCTGCAGAGAGAGGGAGCAGAATTTATTGAGAATGCAGTGGGAGGAGCAACTCTAACCTACAGGTAAGTGTGGCAGCTAATTGGACCGGCACAGCAGCCCAGGACAGTCTTGTACCACAGAATGATTGTCCTAGCAGCTGCAGACTTGGGGGATATTATTTAATTTCGAGTGCAGTCTGCAGCACCGAGTCTAAACTTAGATGCTGTTGGGAGTGGGGAGGCTGCTAACAGCGCGGTCAGCCAGAAATGCATTTCTGCCTTGGGGAAATTGAGATCCGATGGTGGGCAAGATATTTGGAGGCAGGGGGAGAATCTGAGCTCCGGGAATCGTGCAGAGTATGCAGTATCTGTGGAGTCAGTAATTCGGCAATTCTTTTTACAGACAACTAAAGTGCCTGGGGACATACAGATAATGAGCTGCATGTTCCTGGCATATTGCAGAACCAGCATTTGTGCACAATACTTTAACTACTTTAAGTTAAACTATAAATTCAATTAAATCCCTGGGGATAACACTGGTACTGCGCTGCGTGTTCCTGGCGTATTACAGAACCAACATTTGTGCCCAACACTTTAACTAATTAAGTGACACTATAAATGCATTTAAAATCACTGGGGACAGCACAGCTAAATGAGATAATGATTCAGTGTATTAATGAACCAGCTGTAGTGCACAATACTTAAACTTATTAAAGTAATCTGTAAATTGGTTTAAATTCCCTGGGGACAACCCAGGTAATGAGCAGCATGTTGCTGGCATCTTAAAGAGCCTCTAAGAAATGCTGAAAATTGTAGTGCACAACACAAATTCTTTAACATGAAAAAACAATCAGCAGACGTCTGCCGACCAAAGCACAGAGAAGCCTAGGAGTCCCTGTGGCAGGCTTTGTGGTAGGCTTTGCTGGAAATTCAAAAATGACACCAAAAACTGCGCTCTGCTTCCTCGGTGGGGTGGTTGTACCTGGGAGCTTCGGGGGTTGGGGGTCTCACGTCGGTTGCTGCAGGGGAGGACTGGGCTTCTGGTCTGGGTGCCCTCTCGACCCGATCCTGGTTACTGGGAGCTTGGGGGTCCTCATGTCGGTTGCTGCAGGGAGGGCTGGGCTTCTGGTCTGAGTGCACTCTCAACCCGATCCCGGTTACTGGGAGCTTTGGGGGGTGGGGGTCCTCGAGTCGGTTGCTGGAGGGGAGGGCTGGGCTTCTGGTCTGGGTGCCATCTCGACCCAATCCCGGTTACTGGGAGCTTAAGGGGGTGGAGGTCCTCATGTCGGTTGCTGCAGGGGAGGGCTGGGCTTCTGGTCTGGGTGCCCTCTCGACCCAATCACAGTAGGCTAAGATATAACAACGTAAATCATGCAAAAACAATACAATGTAGTACAAATAGTCTGTGCAAATAACATCACATTAGAAACAATTACATTTCATTTGCTGTGTCAGGTAAGATTTAAACTGTGTTTTGAAAACATTAAAACTACAGGCATTGAGACATGCTGATGGAAGTGCATTTCAAAATTTTAGTAGCTTGGACAGAAAAAGAGCATTCACCCATTCTAGTTGAAACCATAGGAATTGACAATCAAATACTAGAGGAGGAGGAGTAGGACCTTTGCACCCTATTTTCTTGCTTTGGTGCTATTAGTCTGGTTAAGGGTGATGGACTATTAATGCTGATGGAACTGTAAAGCAAGCAACTTAGTCAATACTGATAATTTAATTTAGGAGGTAACAAACCATTTTCTTTATAAAGTAAACAATGCTGAGTGCTATACAGTTTAAGTATTACAAATTAGAAACATAGAAGTTGACGGCAGATAAGGACCACATGGCCCATCCAGTCTGCCCATTTCTTTTTCTACCTTATAAATGTGCCATCGGCCTTTGCTCTGTCAGTGGCCTATCTATTCATACTCATTTGTATTGCTCCCTTATGCCTATCCCATGCCTGTTTGAAGCCCTGCACTGTATTCATAGCCATCACTTCTTGAGGTAGGCCATTCCATGCATCCACCACCCTTTCTGTGAAAAAATAATTTCCTGATTGCCCCTTAATTGGCCCCTCTAATCTCATGCTGTGTCCTCTTGTCCTGCTATTTTTCTTATATTTAAACATGTTAGACTCTTTCACCTTGTTAATGCCCTTAAGGTGTTTGAATGCCTCGATCATATCACCTCTCCCTCCTTTGCTCAAGGGTATACATATTGAGCTCTGTTAATCTGTCCTCATATGTCTTCTGATGCAGTCCCTGCACCATTTTGGTTGCCCTTCTCTGGACTGCCTCAATTTGGTTAATGTCCTTGTGAAGGTGTGGCCTCCAGTACTGCACAGTACTCCAGATGGGGCCTAACCAGTGTCTTGTAAAGAGGGATTATTACCTCCCTCTTACGACTTGGGATACCCCTACTAATACACCCTAACATCCCCCTAGCCTTACCTACTGCTTTAGAGGACTGCTTGGATGATTTCAGGTCATCAGTGATGATGATGCCCAAGTCTCTTTCTTCCTTTGTGACTGCTAGCAACTCCCCTCCCAGCCTATAGGTGGCTTCAGGGTTTCTCTTCCCTATGTGCATGATCTTGCACTTCTTTGCATTAAATCCCAGTTGCCACTCTTCTGACCATTTTGCTAGTTTATCCAGATCTCTTCTCATTCTGCCCACCCCATCAGGATCATCTACTCTGTTGCAGATCTTGGTGTCATCTGCAAACAGACAAGCCTTACCCTCTAGTCCATCTGCAAGGTCACTAATGAAGATGTTGAAGAGGACTGGCCCCAGGACTGATCCCTGAGGTACCCCACTTGTGACTTGCATCTCTTCTATCTGTATACCATTTACCACCACTCTCTGTTTTCTGCCTGTTAACCAGTTTGCCACCCAGTTGACCAACTTCTGACCCACCCCGAGCCTACCCAGCTTATTTATCAATCTTCTATGTGGAACAGTGTCAAAAGCTTTGCTGAAGTCAAGGTAGGCGACATCAACTGCTCCCCCTTGGTCCACCACTCTGGTTACCCAGTCAAAGAAATCTATGAGATTAGTTTGACAGGACCTTCCTTTTGTAAACCCATGCTGTCTTGGATCCTGTGCCCCTATGGATTCCAGGTGTTGCACTATCCTTTCCTTAAGGAGTGCCTCCATAATCTTGCCCACTACTTAGGTAAGACTGACTGGTCCATAGTTCCCTGCCTCCTCCCTGCTACCACTCTTGTGGAGCGGGATCACATGAGCCCTTCTCCAGTCTTCTGGGACCTCTCCTGTGCTCAGAGACTCACTAAACAGTTCTGCTAATGGCTCTGCTAGTTCCACCTTTAGCTCCTTAAGTACCCTGGGATGTATGCCATCAGGTCCCATTGCCTTATCCACCTGGGCTTAGCAAGCTCTTGTAGGGACCCTTTCTTTTGTGAAGGGAGTGCTCACCTCCCTCCCCTGTGTCCATGGTGCTGAGCTGTGGGCCCTGCCCTACCTTCTCTTCAGTAAATACTGAGCAAAAGTATCTATTTAGGATAGATGCCTTTACATGGTCCTCCTCCTCACATGCTCCTTTTCTCCATTAAGCTTAGCATCCTCTCTGGACTTTCTCCTTTCACTAATGTATCTATAGAAAGTCTTGTCACCTTCTTTTACTGTTCGTGCTAGTGTTTCCTCAGTTTGGGACTTTGCCTGCCTTACTGCCTTCCCTGCTTCCCTTAGGGCAGTTTGGTATACCTCCCTATATTCATCCCGCTGTGTTTCCTTATATTTCCTGAAGGCCAGCCTTTTGGCTCTGAACTTTTCTGCTACTGTATTTGAGAACCAAAGTGGTTTCCTTCTTATTTTGCACTTCCTTTTCTGTCTAACACAATGCGATGTTACTTCAAGTATTGCATCCTTAATGCTTGCCCACTTTGCCTGTACCCCCTCACCTGTGTTTCTTTTTGCCAGGGCTAGCTTAACTCTGTTGGCCACCTTATCAAAGTCAGCTCCTCTGAAGTCCCATATTTTTGCCTTGAATGGGATGATTTAGATGTAGTAGCCAAATTGAACCATACCATGTGATGGTCACTGACCCCAGGTGACCTTTACCTGGAGATCTGTGATCCCTTCCCTGTTAGTCAGTACTAGATCTAGGATAGCCCTGTCTCTTGTGGGTTGTTGTACCAGTTGTTTGAGGCCCTCCCTGCAGGAATCCACTATGTGTCTAGTTCTGGCAGATGTTCCTGCTGGTTTGACCAATCTGTATCCGGCATGTTGAAGTCTCCCATTATCAGAACCTCCCTTTAGCTGTCATGTTTTGTATATCCTCTAACAGTAATGTGTCTATGTCCTCCCCTGGTCTGGGGGCCTGTAGACAACCCCAGTTCTTATGGCTGTCCCATTTCCTGTTTCCAGGGTGACCCACAGTTCTTCTGGCTCCTTATGTGTATTCTGAATTTCTGTAGCTTTGATATTTTCATTGACATACAGGGCCACTCCTACCCCCCTTTTTGCACCTCGGTCTCTTCTGAACAATACATAGCCAGGTACTGAAGTCTCCCAAGTGTGGTTACTGATAAACCATGTCTCACTAATTGCTACTATGTCCAGTTTAGCCTCTGACATTATTGCCTGCAGGTCTGGGATCTTATTTCCCAGGCTGTGAGCATTTGTGTACATGATTTTCCATTGGGCAGATTTCGGTGTGTTAGTTGTTGGGTGAGGTTTGGCATTACCCTTGTGCGTTGTATGGGGAGACAAACCTTTTTACTTACCTGGTGATGCAAATGAACTGCAAACATGCTGAATCCATGTTTGACCACTAGCTGAGGGGGGAGGGGTGTTCTTCCCATTTGACGTATGGGGTGCTGCACCCCCTCCCCATTTGCTAGTTTAAATATTCTGCAAAGACGTCAAACTTTTGCCCCAATGCACTGACTCCCTCCTTAGTCAGATGCAGTCCATCAAATTTAAAGAACTTTCGCTCCCAGAACTGTTGCCAGTTCCCTACAAATCTGTGTCCTTTTTCCTGGCACCAGCCCTTGAGCCACGTGTTTAGCTCCCCTATCTCCCCTTCTCTGACCTTCCATCCATCTGCCTCCCTCTCCCAGACTGGCAGGATCTCAGAGAAGGAGATGCCGGATGAAATGGATGATAGTTTGTCACCCAGCCTGGTCAGGTGTTCCTTGGTCTCCACAACTGACTGGCTGGTGAGATCATTAGTCCCTATGTGTACTAGGACATCAATGTTTTCTCCTGCTTTGTGAACAATTTTAGCAATGCGGTCAGTGTCTTTCCATGCTGATGTACCTGGGAGACATCTGACCATTACCCCTGGCTGGAGATGGATATCAACTCCACAAATCATGGAGTCTCCTATAATCAGAAGTTTTTTTGGATTTCCTTTTTGCTTTTTTTGTTTTGGTTCTTGATTTGGGTGAGTTTTGTTGTGATAGCTCCTGTGCTGCAGTGTCCTGGTCTGCAGTGTCTTCTGCCTCTTTGCTTGATTTCAGAGATATAGGCAGATACCTGTTTGTAGTGTTTATATGGTTTTTGGAGGTAATATGTTGGAGAGCAGAGAGTGATGGGGCACCCGATTTGCCCCTCCTAACCACCTGCCAACCTCCTGGTCCAACTACCCTCTGCGGTCAAGGTTTTCCTGTTGGATGCTGGGGAAATGCCGGGTGGTTCTTATAATGTATTTCCTCGTGAATATGAAATTTGAGGCGTGCAATCTCTGCCCATGCTGCCTTGAGCTGAGCCCTAAGATCTCCAATGGCCCAGCATGTAGGACAGTGTCCTAAATCCTGTAAGACTGTCCTTCTGAAAATTGTTCCACAGTACCTGCAGTTAATGATATCCATTCCAGATAAGTTGCTGGGTTTATAACCTAGTAAGAGTAATTAGAAGGAAAAACATGCAAGTAATGGTTTGATTGTGTTTTGTTTTTGTTTAACTTGTTATAACAAGTTAAATTACTAGTGCCCCTGTAAATGAGCTCACCTTGTGGATGCCCCACTGATCCGCCCCTTCCTGCTCTGCCACAGGAAATGTCACAACTGTGGTACCCTATAAAAGGAGTGTAGTGTGGGGTGGTTGGGGATGGGGGTGGGTGGCTGGGCCCTTCCCCTGCCGAAAAAGAAGAACCACGGACGAAAGAACAAAGAGGTAAGAGCAGAAACAATCAGTCAACAACAAATGCAGTAACCCTGAAAGCTTATCCTAATGTTAGATAAAACTGTAAAACCTGTAAAGCACCATCTGTAATAATTTCAGAGAAGATATACGCTGTAAGAAACACTTTGCTACATAGAAAAATAAAGCAATGAAATGTTAGCAACAAACAGTAGCAATCACTGTGAGTAAAAAATAAAAACAACACCACACAGTAAATCTGCTTAGCCAAAAGAAGTCTTAATCCTTTTCCCTTGCTCTGGTAAGGTTCTCTACTCTGCCTTTCAAGCAGTCTTGGAAGGAAATAGCTCAGGTGAAGCTAGGTGCCTTGGCCAGCAAACCAAGTCTTGTACCTCCAAGATATCAACTAACCTGACCTTTTAACCCTCCTTTCTGTTGGAAATTACTGACAGTTTTCCAGCTCCACCCCTCACATACACACCTAATCTTTTGGAAGAGCTGTGGGAGGAAAGCAATTAGCTCCTTCAATGTGAGAAGGAGACTGAAACACCTCTGAAACAATTAACCTTTTCAACAAAAAAAAAGAAGAAGAAAATAAAACAGTGTCCAACAGTAATTTTGCTTAGCCCAATGATAAAAAAGTCACAAAAATGTAAGCTCCACCTGTAATAATTTCAGAGAAGATATACCATGTAAGAAACACTTTGCTACAGAGAAAAATAAAGCAGTAACAGGCGTACCTTGCAAAAGACAATTTGAATCAGAAGATTACAGCAGTAATCTGTTAGCACACACCTGTAGGCACACCTTGTAATAATGCAGAAGAAGGTATACCAGCAACAACAATTTGAATCAGAGAAAAATAAAGCAATGAAATGTTAGCAACAAACAGTAGCAATCCCTGTGAGTAAAAATAAAAACAACACCACACAGTAAATCTGCTTAGTCAAAAGAAGTCTTAATCCTTTTCCCTTGCTCTGGTAAGGTTCTCTACTCTGCCTTTCAAGCAGTCTTGGAAGGAAAGAGCTCAGGTGAAGCTAGGTGCCTTGGCCAGCAAACCAAGTCTTCTACCTTATTACATTAATTTTTTTTGTTATAGATCAGATCTAGATAAGTCAGTAAACAAAAATGAATTATAATTCAAAGTAGACAGAAGAATACCCTTGGAGGCTGCAAACCTAGCTTCCCTGATTAAACTTCCTCTCAGTTTAAACAAAGCCCCCAATTTGTGATGTATTTTTGTACTTACTGTATGTACTTAATGTGAGAAGCAAAAGCAAATTGGAATCAAGAAAGATCCCCAAATATTTAAACTCTGCAACCTGTTGTAACATTGTTACCTTTAGATTGAAGATCTGCAGCGGCTGACAGAAAGTTTAGGTTTTGATCCAAACAGTAAACACTTTGTTTTATTTGAGTTTAACAGTAAATGATGATCCAGCAGCCAAGAGCTCAAAGCTACGAAATTAGTGTTCAGAGATGAATTTATTGATTCTGCAGTACTAGCAGTTGAATAAAGTACAATGTCATCTGCATACAGCAATATTAATGAGTTAGTTGGGATCTCTGTAATTGGGTCTATATATAGAGAAAATAACAGGGGTCCCAATATGCACCCCTGAGGCACTAATTGTTCTAGCAGTCTTACAGAAGAAGTAATCCCTCTGCAAATGACCTTTACTGGATGGTCAGCAAGGTAACCTGCAAACCATTCACAAAGTGCTTCAGCTAGGCCAATGTTTCTCAGTCTCCAGAGCAGCATGGCATGATTTACCAAATCAAAAGCCTTTGAAAAGTCAACAATGACCACACCAGTAAGACTACCAGAATCCATAAACCTCAGTGCATGGTCAGTGAAGCTTGCCAAGGCTGTACCTGTACAGAAATATTTACCAAAACCATGCAGCACCACAGAATGGATACAACTGGTGCCCAGATGATAAACTAATTGTTCATTAACTATTTTCTCTAATATTTTACTTAGTGGGGACAAAACTGATATTGGATGGTAATTATCTAAATCCTGCAATTAACCCGTTTTGGGAACAGGTTTAATAATGATTTGCTTCCAGAGATAAGGACATTCTCCAGTGATTAAAGGAAGGTTAAATATGATTGTTAAAGGCTGATAAATAAGTGGAGCAGCTAATTTCAAAAATCTAGACTCTAATCAATCCAGCCCAGCACTTTTGTTAGTAGACAAGTGACTCAAGTGATTTAATACTTGGCTATAATTTATTTTTCAAAAATAAAAAAGGAGGGGGAGGGTGTCTAGTATTTGATAAAAAAGATTCCACAGTGTTATTGAATACACTATTTTCCATTTCTTTATATTTCAAAACATCTGTGAATTTATGTAGAAATGCTTCACTAACACAAGTATGATTTTGTAGTTGGTTTTCATTAAATTTGCCATCTCCTGAAGTTGCTATATTAGATGGGTCTATGAAAAGTTTTATAGAAGTCCAGAAGTTCCTAGGATCACCAGCAGATCAAGTTTAATGTTCTTTAAAATGGCTGGATTTACATATTTTTATCAAAGCCTTACATTTATTCCTTAGTTGTCTGTGCTTATTAAAGTCTGAAACACTATTTGAAGTGTTATAGAATTTCCATGCTCTCTCTCTCTCTCTCTCTCTTTCATCAAATGTAGAAGTTCCAGGGTAATCCACTTATTATTAATCCCTTTCACACAGTTAGTAAAGGAAAGTACTTATTTTGAATGGTATTCAGAGTGCCAACAATAAATGTTGAGGCTGTGTTTATGTCTGGAATAACATCAAAGTATGTCCACTCAATCAAAGATAATTTGGTATTTAGTTCCTCCAGATTTACAATCACAAAATTCCTATAGGAATAGCCTCTGAGGAATTCTGGGTTTGATGTTCTTCCAGACACAAAATATCGGAAGATAGTCACTTATACAATCAGCAAATGTGCCACAATCAAGGATCTTATCACTATTGGTTAAAATCCAGTCAAGTATAGAATGATTATTATTTACAGAATTAAACCCAGTATAACTGGTAAAAAACTGAGTGAGCCCTGCATTTAGAATTAATATTTCAAGTTCTGTACTCACAACAGTACCCCAGTTCAAATTAAAACGGCCCATAACCAGAACATTTTTACCAGAAGTAACTAATTGAATATGTTCCAAGGTTTTACCCAGACTTTTTTTTCCAGACTTAGGTGGACTATAAATTCTGAAGAAATTTGGTTTAGACAACCCTCTAACATCAATCCCAAATATAAGCATTCACATCCAGTACTGTAGTCCACTTAACTGAAAAATCTTGTTCTTCTACAGCTAACTGTTCTCTGTAAAAAATCGTAATTCCCCCACCCTTCTTTTTACCTGGTCTGTCTTTCCTAATTAATTTATAACCATTTATTGCACACAGGTTGTCACTAGTTACTGGCTTCAACCATGTTTTTGTTAAGCTAAATACATCAGGATTCAATAAGGAAAGCCATGCCTCTATCTCTGCCTGTTTATTTAAAAAAAACTACAAATGTTTAAATGAGCAAATTTTGCAACCTTCCTTTTCCAATTTTGAGAGTAAATAGTGGGATCTGAATATAAAACAGAAGGACCAGAGTTGCTCTCAACATCCCCAGATCTTATAAAAATAACTGAGAAAAACAAGATGTAATGAGAGTAACAGATGTTAAACCAATGCCAAGAAATTCACTTTTTTTGAAATAATCCAAAAATCTAATTCCAATACTTCCTGTTGGGAGAGCTATGCATATATAATTGGCTCTCTTAAATCAACAGGAGCTGACATTTGCAAAACATTAGAGTAGACAAACGTTTCCCTATCATCTCTAGTTCCCTCTATTTCTGAACAATGTGGCAACACTTAATAAAATCCAAATTCAAAAACACAAATAACAGATATTAAACTGATAAAAAAATGACCTTCAGAGAAATGTGGTTCAATCAGTCTCTTCAACAAATTCAGTCAGATTAATTGGAAACTAGAATACAAGTGGCTAAGGATAGACGCATTTTTCATATACGCCTGTATTACTCAAGCATTAGGACTTGAGGAATTATAGCGGTATCATAAAACACTAGTGCACCAATACTTAATTTATTTTTATTGTATGCTGCTGAGTTCATGTTAACTTAGAATTATTTTTTGTTAAATAGAACTTACTTTTGCAGATTTAATGGAACTAACTTTTGTGGATGTGTGGTACTGCAATGGGACAATAATGGCCCACATGTATGCAGATCTTTTGGGGTGATTTGGGGAATTAAGTTTCATTTACAACTACATTTTCATTCATTTGAGGAGTCACATTGTGCACTGCTGCAAGTACATTGATGACATTTTAGTCGTCTGTGATTATACCTTGCAAAAGGCTGAAGATTTTCTGAGTTACATGAACAGCAACAACCTTAACCCAGGTTTACACGTGAGGTACAGGACAAAAACATTACATTCCTTGATTTGTGTTTATATATAGAAGGTGATGGCAGAATAAGGTTCAGTGGTTATCAAAAACCTACTGTGGGAAATGTCATCTTTCACGTAGGTAGTGCATGTCCCCCCTATCTGTTATTTCCAGCATTCCCTATTGACAGTTCTTCCAGCTATGGAAAAATTGTTCTAAGTATTCTGACTTTGAGAAACAATCGGCTGTCCTGAGATCCTATCATTTAAAGGAGATCTGCTGGCAGACTTGAAGCCCTGATCACTGCACAGATCAGGGATTCAGTAGGCAGATCCCCCCTGTATACCATATGGCACATGGCATTTAGGCACTGTTTGTGAAAATAAAGCAGGGCATGTGAGATATGGAGAGTATTATGTCTCTGTACATAAGGGCAGCATAGAGGAAGGGGCAATGCTGCATTATCATCTCATCAGTTTTGCAGCAAGCTCTCGGGGGTGAGCAGTGTGAAGTTACAGAATGCTGGCTGGGGGGAGCTTGTCAGGATTTGTATGAGTACTCAGGTAAATAAATACAGCTGCGCATATTGTGACTGCAGGGGGGATCTGGCTAACTGGAGCCTCAGTCAGTGCAGTGATTGGGGCTTCAACTCTACCAATGGTTTTCCTTTAATGAGGTGTTACAAAGATGAGGTGTTATGAGATTCCCTCTCTATAGTAAAATCTCCTGACAGAGGTCAGCTACATGTACCAAAAGAAAAAAATATTTTGAATCTTAACCTTTGACATTTGTTCTACAGTATACAAAACTGGCCCTTATGGTAAAAGATATGTTATTGATGAATTGGGGCATTTTGAAAATAGTGTGGTGCATGATCTTTTTAAAGAGAAACAGCTTGTTTCCTATAGATGAGCACCCAACCTGAAGAATCTCCTGTCACTCGCTCATTTGTCTCCATCAGTGGAGAATACAGAGCATTCAGATTGGTTACATGCAAGATTCCAAGGGCATATTTCAGTGTGGACATTGCTCCATTTGTAGCTACGTGCAGATAGGCAAATGCTGTAAAAACCTAGTAGTTCACATAGAACAGTTTCTAAATTGTTCATTATCTTTACAGGGATAATGAGAGCCTTCACTCCAATCTGATAGCAGATGTCAGGTTTTGGACTATTCTAGTTCAAAATCTGCTGTCAGATCATAAACAAGAAAACCCCTCTAAACTCCCATCCTGACAACTGTATCTTCACCCCAGCCCTGCAGTTAATTACACCCCACCCAAACCACCCCATCCCACAGCCTCCCTCCTGCCAAGCCTATGAGAGCACATACTGTTTTCTTCCATAATAAATGGTCCAGTTCCTTATAATACAAAGTCATGTGTTAGCTACCTGACCTCCACCTCTCACTGGCACAAGTCACAACCTTCCAGTTTAATAGACCACCCCCTGCCCAATATACAGCACCTACTAGCACCCACTTCCCTCCTCCTCATAGCACCCAGATAATAGGAAATAGCAGAGTAAAGTGACTCTGATTGGTGCTGAGGTGGATCAGTTTGTGCTTTTCTTCATTCTAGGAGGTATGAATGAAAGATGATGTCCTCCTGTAGGAGCATCTGATTGGCTGCTTGTTTGCCAAGGAGGTGATAGGGCTTAACTGTGGAAAATATCCTCAGAACAAACAGCATGACAGCTGGCACGTTCAGGTCCCACTTTCTGCTACCAGCCACAACGTCCCACAGGCGGTGTCTTCCACCATGTTACTTGGAGCACTGGGGGATGATGCATGATCTGGCCAGGCCATACAATGGGGGCACTGGAATAAAACAACTGCCATGAGAGGAGGTAATCCAGTTTTGTCAATATCTATGGTATACAGTACATGCTTACTTTTTGCATAGAATGTCTGGATGCTATTTGACTATTCTTCACAATTTTTAATGCACTTTAAAATATGGGACATCGGCCTTGTAGTGGCACCTTTGAGATTTGCAGCACTGCCTACAGAATTCTATATAGATCAATAAAATGCTGCTTAAGTGTTTTTTTTTGTTTTATGTGTTGCTCAAGTTGTGCTTTTTACAGGGCAGTTTCTTCTGGTGATTTAAGTTGGGTTTACCTCTGAGAGTACACCTCTTTCTTTTGAGTATTTTCAGGAAACATAGTTTCTAAAAACATGAATACAGTTCAGTGTCCACACTGGCAGTTCTCCTGGATACAGATGAGTCACTGGACTTCTTCAAACTAAGTTCCTCCCACCACACACGTAATATATTGCTCAGTTCTGCCCTGTGATGTCGGATATCTCTGTCCACTGGAAGGGACAGGTCTCCTTTGCAGCTCTGCATGTGTTGAAGGAATTCCTCTGTTTGAGTGCATTTTTTTTTTTGGCAAACTTCGAATTTAATGAAGCTTTCAGATAATCTTTAGCAGTTTTTTCTTCCGGTTCTGCTCCACAGACAGCGATTGGCAGTGGAACATCAGAAAACCTATCTTTAAGTTCAGCATGCGCTACATGCAGAAAATGGCAGCTACAGACACGTATGACACATGTATATATTGCCTGGGTAAGGAACACAACACCTTCACCTGTTCTTGCTATCAAGCAATGCTGCTATTATTGTGAGATGAATGGAAGACTTGTCTCCTCATTAGGCCCAAGGACCACAAACTAACTCCTTCAAATCCCCCAACAGCTTGGCCCTAGTCAACCTCCCATCAGTCTAGTGGCAAGTCGAGGTTCCTGCAGTAACTCCAGCAGACAACTCAACCCTGACTCTGATCGAGTAATTGGTAGAGATGTTATTTGAACCAGTCAGCCAACTGTTGGAAGAGGTCAGTGAGGAGTCACAGACCTCTATTTCTCCTTGTTCCCACTCAGTAGCACCTGTCTTAATTGGCACCCTCGAATAAGCCATCATGGGAGATGCCTACCTTGGTGGTCTTGCCTCAGAGATACATGGTTATCTCCCTGCCAAAGCACACGGTCTACTTAGAGCCCCCCGAGAACCCATGACTCCATTAGGCTTTTCTCATGGTTGAGGCGCTGTTCATGCTCCCAATCCTGCTGAAATAGTAAACATCAGTCTCGATGTTTATTGACTGTGTCATCCTCTGGGGAGGATCAGCATCATCTTCATCAACATTAAAAAGACCTTCTGCAGCAGCAAGGGTCTATTACAGGGAGGGGTATGGGTCTGCTCCCAGGCAGTGGTCCCTTAGCCTCCACTGGTGGTGGAGACTCTTCTAATACAGCCATGGGTTGGGGCTGCAACTAAGTGGTCCCACATGGCCTTCCAGGCTACTTGTTGGTGGAAGTCACCCAGGACACTAGGATGCTCCATGGTGAGAAGTGGACCAAGGTAGTTTTTGAAGAGACATTTGACTCTGATGGTGAATCCTTAATGACCTTGAATAGAACTAAGCACTTAAAGTGAGATTCCTCAGATGATCAGTCGGTGTCATCAGGCTCAACTTCCTTCAGAGCATTGCTTCAGTTGATGTCAGAATCCATGAAGGTCCCCTGGAGTTGGTTCGGAAGTGAGCTATCTGTTAACCAACATCCTTGATAGGGATGTTTCTCCTGGGGTCACCTTCCCACTGGCCAAGACCAATCTTGGGACTGGCATTGGAACTTTGGACGTATTTAGGGTTTTGCACAGCACCCATCACCCAGCTGATCCGCATGTAGGCGGTACCCACAGGCACCCTTTTGGGGTATTGGAGTAACCATCCAAAGGGGGCCAGTTTCTAATTCAACTTTTCCCATGCTGAAGGCCAAGGATATGTGGATAAACCTGCCTGATAAGGAATCCAAGAAACTGGATTATGCGTCCATAAAGGCCTATGAAGCCTCTTCACTTAGTCTCTGGCAGGCCAGTTATCAGTCACGATGGCTAACTTTGAAAACTCCCTTTTTGTGTTGTTTGGGTATCTCCTCCCTCTGTGTCTGTTGATAAGCAGCAGGTGCCTCAACAAATCTGAGACCAAGGATGCATGCTGGCTAACTATCAGCTCCAAACTGCCTGGGACATGAGAGACTCCTGTGCCCAGTTGATGGCTACAGTCATCTCAATGTACTTAGCTGATGCTATCCACCTTCATAATGGATGGCCAGCAGAAGTTGGCTGATGTTTCAGTTCTGGGCATGGACCTCTTTGTCTCTGGTGTGAAAGGAGAGCTGACACACATTGAGAAGTCCAATGCCACCATGGAATCCCTATCTTTGTCCCAGAAAGATCCAAAACCACCTAAGAAGAAGCCTTTCAGTTTCAGGGCATTCAGCTACAGCACCCTTAGCAGCAGCCCTAAAGGGGGCAGTTTCAATGCTGGCATCTGAAGCTCAAGTTTGGCAGCCAGGATAATAAAAAAGCGGGAACGCTGGAGGTGCCTCCAATGCCCAGCTTGCCAGAGTCTCCTCCAAGGCAGCAAAATGATGAGTTGGAGGATGTTATTCCCCCTCCTGTCCTGTCCTGTCCTGATGTACAGCAATTTAGTTCATTGACATTTCAGACTAAGTGATATTTGTGTGGTTTTATGTGCAATTTATTTTTATGATTCTGTTTATTCATCAATCTGATCAGCTTTAGTGGGCAAGATTTCTGTTTAATTAACAGCTGTAAGGCTTCCATGTGTTAATATTGCCGGAAAACCAAAGTGTTAAAAAATATCGCGGACAGCACATCACGGGCAAATAGATCACCCAGTGCAAAATGTTGCCGGGTGAAAACTCCATATGTGCACAGCCCGTGGTGTGCAGCCAGGATCCAGTGCAACAGAAGCAAGAGGGTGACAGCTTTCGGCATGCAGGGATGAAGGCAGGGGCAGAGGGGGTACCCAGGTGACCAAAGGTGGCACAAGCAGCCCCTAGGAGAGGGGCTGTGACAGTGATTAGCATGGATAGGTCTGGATGGCAGGGGCATAGGTATGGGGGGGGCTGTGACAATTACGGAGCACTGCAGCCCGCATACAAACAGGGTGTTGCATAGCCAGGACCCATTACAGAAATCAAGACTGCCAGCCACTACAGCCATCAGGTTGGGTGGCTGAGTTGAGAAACTCTGGCTATACACTGAATGCAGTCTATACTGTGCTGTTTTCTCCCGAGCCCCTTCGTTTATAATAGTTTATTCTTTGTTATTTGAATTTTTGCAGTCAAACTTTAACTAGGTAGCCTAGTAGTCCAGCTGGGAAGAAGTGTAGTCAGGGACATACAGTGGGTTTAGTGGTAGGAGCTAGGTTTGTTAAATTTTAGTCAGGTCCCCTTTAGTTAATTCTGCTCCCTTTTCCTGTAGTGCTTACCCTGGTCTAAAGTTTATCTCTGTCTATGGATCTGTGGCACTGGAATAATTGCAGACATTATTATTATTCCTACATACTGGGGTCCTTCTGTTGATATTAACCCCCGCAGCCAGATATCAATCTCCACAGCCAGAGCAGGGATGGGGATAGTCTCTTCCAACATCAGAAGTGGTCAACAGAGTGCCAGGGACACACTTGTTGTATGATTACGCTGCACACTGAGACTTAAGTATTGTAGCTGCCACATCTCCATTGAAGTCTAATAATCTCCAACTCTTCATGCTGCGATTGTGAATACCCCATTATATGTGGTTTTAGCCTTTTCTGTTGCCGGTTCTCAGAGGTAATGGAGGAGTGTACCAAAGGACTTGTACCGCCTGCTCCCTGCCCGCACAGTTCAGTTCTGCTATGATATTACTGGGCTTTATTATTGTCTGTGATGTTCTTACTGCGATATTTTATTCCGCGATGGTTTGTCCCATGATGTTAACACACGGAACCGCTGTAAGATAGTGCCCCTGGATATAAATTATTTTATCGCTGCTTTCTGTCTCTTCTCTCTCCCTTTTTATTTTGTTTGCCCCCTCGTTCTTCCTTATATGTTCTCTTTTTACAGAAAATGCTTCTTGTAGTGATTTTAATTTTGCATATAAGAGTTTTTGTTATGGAAGTAACTGGAATAATAGCATTTTTTTTTTTGCTACTGCTAAAAGCAAAGTGCATGGCTTTTTAACTGCAATTTAACAACTGGTGGTTCTTATTATGCACTTTATAAGGACGGAGTGTGAGCTTAGGTTACACACCTTCTAAGGAAGACCACAATGGTTGAAGTGCCGGGTCAGTTTATTCCATGTTCTCACTAGCCAACTTTGTGTGTATTCACTCAGTACAATGAACTGAATTTTGCAACAGCAACTTTCTCCTTCTGGTAGTTCTTCACCCCAAGAGCACTGATAATTTTTGCTTCTGTTTGTTGTTTTCTTGGGGCTGGCTGCCCTTACCTGCACCCACCCATTATCCAGAGTGTGATATATTTTGTTCTCTCATCTGTCCAAAAGTACACTGTGCCACAGTCAGGAGCAGCCAGATCACTAAAGATGACTGTGAGAGGTTGGAGTGAAAACTCCAGTCAGAGCAATCCAAAAACCTTTGGAGTAGTGAGTGAAAGACATTTTGAAATCAGAGTTTAAGTTTAATTCACAGACTCATCAGCCATTTAAATCATCAGCTAGAAGTAAAAGCAGTCCTGTATATTGACTAAATCTTGTGAGGAAGACTCACATTTTTTTGTGCCTGGGAAATATAAAATGAGTGGTTTATTATGTTTCCACGGGTTACTAGAATCCGACTTAGAATCAGTGGCAGGCAGGGAAAGACAGCTAGTGAGATGCCAGTTAAATGGGTTTCACACTGTCATGCTCTGTTTTCAGTCTCTGCTGAGCTGGAGTGATGATGTCACCTTAGAATTCTCGCAGCAGCATAAACTACAATGGAATGCTAGTGGCAGGGGTTAGCAGTAGAATGTTGGGAGATTGAGTAGTATTCTGTGTGGAGAGTCTGAAGAGTGAGGAGTGCTGCAGAAGGCAGCTCCTTAGACTTAGCTCTGAAAGAGAGCTACCTCAGGAGAAGGGGTAGTGTGTTCTCACCCTAGAGAAGAACACAGAAGACCAGTGAAGGAAGTGGTAGAGACTGTTCCTAGAAGATTTTCCAGTGTCCTATTCCTAAAGGCATGGGGGGTTCCAGGATTATGGAGCAATCCCCTAGTCCAGCTGGGAGAGTGGTGAAGCTCCTTAGAGTCATTTGTTCTGTGAGCACCCGAGACTTGTGTATGGGGAAAAAGCCCTGGGGTACCTGCATTCCTTTGGTGAGTTTTTCTCTGACAAAGGGACTCTGTTCACCAAGATTGTGTTGCGAGTGAAAGTGTCTGCCTACTGTGGGATCTGAGGGAGACTGGCCTAGTGCAGAACTTTTAGACTGTGCATGATTTAAAAGCATCTGCAAAAGTGGGGTTCTGGAGTAAAGACATAGCCATATACAGATATTTTAATTTTATGACACCTCCAAGGTGTGAGAAGTAGAATGTTAAATGTGAAATACATTTCAAGAGAGCATTTACAAGAGTGTTTCAGAGAAAGGTGTTGTAACCGGGTGACTGGCCGAGAATAAATATTGGAAGCAAAAGTGGGAGACCCCCCCCCCAAATCTGGAGTAACCATGTTTACCTCTCCGGGTTCAGTTTTGGCACCTTTATTTTCTCACAGTATATTTGGCCAGTGCCTGAGGAAAATACCCAGATGTGGGATTTTTGATTTACTGTGAGCCAGAGAGTGCTCAGAAGTGGTAGGGAGCCACCAAGAATTCCTCATGATATATGAGAAAGTGTCCTAGTACTGGTTGGGCTGCCAAGTCAAGGGAAAGAAGAGAAGTGTACCAGTTTGGGCCGTGTGTGCCCAGATCCATTCAGAACCTGAGGGTTGCTGTATGTGAACTCTGTACCTCAGTAATCTGCATTACCAGTGAGAGTAGCCCTGTGGGTGTCCATCTTTGCTTTGTTATTCTCTATGTATGTGAATAAAAGTCACACTCTAGAATCCCAACCTGGTTTGGACAGTACAGCTATTGCTTCCAATGTCTGGATTTTTATTTATTTTTATTTTAGCATTTGGTAACCGGGTAAGGCCCTCTACGCACAAGTGCCTGTTTTCAGGGGCGACCTGGGAGCACTGGGTGGTTAAGTGACTTGCTTAGAGTCACACAGTATTCAAGTGGAGGTTTATTTATTTAAGAGTTTTACAGGAAAGCATACTGAGTGGGTTGCCGCTCCATTCCAGATGTGTCCTGGGGGAAAGGGACAAGTGGAACATACAAATCATGAGCAAAAGGGGAGTGTACATGATTTCAATTACATTTACATACAGTAGAGGAACATTGTACATGTTTACAGTTACACTATGCCGAAAGTTGTTATGAGACCACAAGGGGAGAACTGGCACATGCAAGTATTAAACACGAAGTAGACACACTTGTATGCAGTTACATATTACAAACAGTAGAATAAAATAGTGCATGTAACTATTAAGAATATGCAGGAACTAGCTATGAAGCAAGTAACGAGGAAAAATAAAGAGTTATTCACAGTTCTGAGAGAAGAATGCATCTGTAACCCCTAACTTTGCTCTACATTATGTATAAACTACACAGGGAATGATGTGCAATGAGCATGGCAAGAGGGCCTAATTCGAGTAAGGGACATTTGGGGTACCAGCCCCTAGGTGTCCCTATGTGCAGGCACATGTTGAGGAGAAGTGTGCCTTGAGGAGGTGATTTAGGTGAGCCATGTAAGTGAATTCACGAATGCCTGCTGGGAGTGCATTCCAAAGTTTAGGCATGAGGAATTTGAACGCCGCTTGGCTCCTTGATGTGGACATGCGTGGAACATATAGGAGCTGGGAGTTACCACTCCTGAGGGATGTGGTAGTAACTGTGGGGCTGTGACAGGACTGAGAGGGCAGATGCAAGGTAGGGGGGAAGGGACTGTGACCAGAATTTTGCTGTGGTCCTAATGCTGTGGATGTGCCCACGAGCGTGGAGCGATGTTAGATCAAGGGAGCTGTAGAGGTCGCAGTGATGAGTCATAATGGGGCAGTTAAGGGCAGAGCGACAGAAGGAGTGGAAGAGGGGGTCAAGGCTGGCTGGGGCAGACTTGGGAACAGCTCTGTATACTATATCTCCACAGTCCAGTATCAGGAGGATCATTTTCTGGACAATTTCCTTGCAGGTTACCAGAGGTAAGCTACCCTTGTTCTGATATAAGGCTCCTAGTTTTGGATGCAGTTTTTTGTGGATCGAGTCGATGTGAGTGGAGAAGTCAAGGTGCTGATCAAGCCAGACCCGAGGTATTTGAAGGAGGTACAGGTCTCTAGAGGAGTCCCCTTAGTGGTGAAGAAAGTGGGGGTAGAAAGGAGTCGGGAGAGCCTTTGCCTTGTCCCAAATGTTAGGGAGACTGTTTTCTTGGAGTTGAGAATGAGTTGGTTTGAAAGAAACCAATGCTGTACTGCATTAAAATCTTGTTGGAGTGTAGATGCCACTACATCAGGGGAGGGGCCAGTAGCATACAGTACGGTATCATCAGCATAGAGGTGTATGGACGTGTGAGGGCAGACTGATGGAAGTTCATGTAGGAAAACTGAGAAGAGTGGGCCGAGGACAGAGTCTTGTGGGACCCCAGTAGTAACGGGAAGGGGGGAGGAGGTGTTGGGTCCAATTCTTACTGATTGAGATCTACCTATCAGGTATGATTGAAACCAACTGGTGGCATCACCGGAGAGTCCAGCACTGGAGAGTCTGGATAGCAGTAGGTTGTGAGAATCAAACTCAGGTCTGGTCTGCTGGATGTACCAATCTCATTCACACCTCATTCCTCTAAACTCTAGGCTATACTGCCAGGATTTACTTGGGTGCCACGGACCAGAAATTCAGACCTAGCATAATGCTGAGAAAACGTTTTCTCCCAGGGACCCAGGTTGATGGCCATGCTAAATGGTCCCCCCAGGTGTGAGCCAGGTAGTTGCCACACTTGGTTTACCTGTCTGTGGAGGGCAGGCTATGAAGTAGAAGTATGGGTCAACAGAACTGTTTTCATAGTGACAGCCCCAACCCCTCTTGGTGGCGCCTAGTTTTGAGAGGAGCAGCCCTACTAGTTGAACAAGGGGGGGGGCAGTGGGAGAAGGTTACAAAATGGAGACACCGCTGTGGATTTGTTTGAAATTTGGGAGAAAACAAGAGATGTTTGCTCAGGTTGTGGCTATCGTTTTGTCTGTCTGGCAGTTGGTAGCCCAAAAAATTGGAAGCTTTACGCATAAGGGGTTTGCCAGAGAAGTGCCATCCATATGTGCCACTGTGTGCCTGTTGTTCATGTGCTGCTGTGATTGTGCCAACGTTTATCAAGGAGCTGTAAAGCCAGATTGTGTGTGCCCCTTGTCCTTCATCAAAAAGAATGTTTGCCAGCTTTAATTTTCAATTTGTATCAAGAAACAGTATGGAGAACTGTGGGAAACAAAGAGGCATTTGTGCCCTGAAAGTTTAAAATACTTGCTGGGTGGACTGGGGGATTCGCTAGAGAAATTGCCATAAAAAATGGTTAAAATGGTGCTCCCACCATGGAGTTACAGTTGAAATGAAAAAAAGTTGTTTTGCAGTTTAAATTTTGCCTGCTCGACGATCGCCGTGGGGGAGAAGAGCATGAGAAGAGAGAGGCTCATTTGCATGGCGTCGAGTGATTGGTGAGACTGCAATCAGTCCCGCCCCCAAGCCAGCTTCAGAGTGCTGCCCAGTGTTCGAGAGGGAGAGAGCGAGTGGTGTGCGAGCTGGCTAGCAAGGAGGAGTCACGGTGACTGTAAACCTTCTAAAAATTAAAACATCAGTTTTATGTACTAAATCGGGCTCAACCCATATTCCGATCAACTGGGGAGAAAGTGTGGTGTTTGCAGGGACAGTCAGCAGGACTGCCAGCCCGTTTCAACCCAGAGGCCTCCAGGATCGGCTATAGGCTGAAATTTCCATCATAAAGCCAGCTACTGATTTAGTGAGTACCATTCAGCAAAACTGAGCTCAAACTGTTTGTGATTTTTCTAAAGCCAGCTGGATCTGTGTGTAAACAGTGTGATTGTTTTGCAAAGAAGGACTGTGTAAAGTAAATCCAACCTAAGCAAGAATTCTGAGCATTAGACTGTGAGCATGATTATGGATTAAGCAACATTGTAATTTTCTGAGCAAAAAGAGAGACTGTGAGTTGTATGAGAGGCTGCAACAAACAGGCAATCCTGTTCTAGAAATACTGTGGCTTTAGTGACTTTAAGCAAGTAAAAGTGATTGAAAGCTAATGTAAAGTCCTAGAAAATCATATAGATGTGCTGAGGAAGCAAAACAGTGCAATCTGTGCAGTTTGAGTAAAATTTATCAGTATGCAGTAAATCGGACACGCAGTGGCTTGAATCAGATAGAGAATGTTGATGCACCAGGAGTGCTGCCCTTCGCCATTACAGGGTGGGATAGTAATGTAAACACAGCAGCAGGGGAGCCATGAAGTGAGACTGTTCCAAGCAAGGTGAACTCAGTAGAACAGTGAACTCTTGTGTGTTTTCTCTGCAGTCATGGCTTCAGGATCATCCCGCTACCTGGATCATACCCAGGCTATGATAGTGGAAGAGGTTAACAAGCTGAAAGAAATAGAGAAATGTTTCTACAGTGGAAGTTTGCCTTCTCATGTTGCGACTCCCAGATACCCTGTGGGAGTATGCATAATGTGCCTCAAGGCTGGAAGGGACATCTTCATGATTCCTCACTGTTCAGGGTGCTTAGAGAAGCAAGGCCTAACTAGTGCACTCAAGATTTGTTTGGCTGCCACATGGACAAAGCTTCAAGAGCCTGCAAATGGCAGCACACAGCAGCAGGTGGAGCCTGTTGGGGAAGGCCCAGCAGAGTGTGGCACAAAGGAAGAAGGTGTGGATGTACTGGCAAAGCAGAGTCCTAGTGATGTCTCCACGCCCGTGTCACAGACGGACAGTGCGGATGGAGAATCAGTGGATCCGTGGAGAGAGGGTCTAAGTCCTAGCCTCATAGGAGAGGATGAGGTTTGAGAAACCCTAGATTGGGAGGTATCTACCACTGCACCCAGTGAAGAGTGGACAGTCTCGGGAGTGAGGACAACTGCTCACTCCTGGGTCCAGGTGCTAAGTGAGGAAGAGGAGGAGGGGGGAGCTATGCATCCTTACAATGAAGGTGCTAGTCCACAGCCTCGGGTGCTTGCCTCGGAGGAACCAGAAGAAGAAATTGGTGACTCCAGAGCCCTGACCTCATTAGGAGGGGTTAGGGATCCATTCTATGTAGCATTAAGTATGCAACACTGGCAGAACCAGAACTGACTGCCCCCAGGCCAGGCCAGTGTTCTTGATCTGACCAAGAGTAGCAAGGAGGAAAAACTGGTTCATAGGAAGGCAAATGAGATCTATGGAATATCCTTTCCTACCTTTCTTTGGAAAGTCTGGGAGGAGATTGAGAAAAACAGGACAGCCTGGCTAGTGGAAGCAGCAACTAAAGAACTGTATCCAGATGCAAATCATTTTGTCAGAAACAAAGTGATAAGAGACAAATTGCAGTATTGGAAAGTGGGCAGGACACTGTTCATAGACACTGTGTGTATTGTGGACAAAAAGGGAGATGAGACTTTCCATAACGTGAATTATGAGCACCCAGACGTGGTTATAATTCTTGCACCTGACCCATTGTGGTACTATCCTTAATGTAACCAGCTTCCTGCTAATGTGCCCATGTCTACCAAGTGGAAAACAGAGCAGTGGTAGCCAATGCTGCCATCCAGCTGTTGCCATACCTATGTTATTCCACCAGTCTGGTGTTCCAGGATTCAAAGGTGCATCCAGATTTGTCAGCCTTGCAGTGTGCTGTCCAGTTCCATCACCTAGCCTTCCAGATGACATCAGCCAGAGATGACCTCAGCGCAGCTGTTTCCTGATTTCATCACCTGGGATTTCGGATGACTTCAGTCTAGCTGTTCCTTTCCTGTTTCAAGGTTCCATCTCCAGATGACGTCAGCCAGAGATGACATCAGCCCAGCAGTTTCCAGATGTTCCATCCTGTCATTTCTGGAAGATTTCACCCAGCTGTATCCGAAAAATACTGCCAGGGATAGTCTTCGGCTGGAGATCCAGGTGCTGTTTCATTTTTGTTCTTCAAGGGACTGGTAAGTCCAGACTTTTCTAACTTTATTGACATTGCAATACACATCCTACACCTAGCAGACTACAGACTGTTGAACTGTCCACAAAGACTCTCCCCGTTGGGATTTGCAGTGCTTCAAGAACTGTGCTTCACCGGGCTTTGGCCCAGGAGAGACTCTTTCATGGACCTTGCCTTCGGGCACTGTTGTCACTAGTTGGGACATTTAGGGTATTCCGTCCCAAAAAGGTGCATTATATATAATGTTACTGTTTTCTACTGTTTTTCTATGGTTTTCTACCTTTAAAAAAAAAAATGTATTTTTTGGGATTCTCCGGTGTTGTTTTTTTTTATTTTATTTTATTTTCGTGTTTATTCCTCCTCCCTCTCCCTCCCAGCTCTGATCTCCTTGGGAGCACCAAGGAGTCATTCCTCTGCAGTCCGCCCTACCTGGTCAGTCCTCTGTCACCCATGTGACCTCGTATACCCAGGGACGAGGTGGGCCCCAACACCCCGAGCAGTCTGTAGTGTTGGTCAGGAGGGTGCCAGTTGGGCGGCCGCAAATCAAGGGCAAGCTCTGGGGCTCCATCTCCACCAGAGCCAAAGGGCATTTTCCTCTCTTTCTGGGGAGTGGCTAGTGCCCTGACGTCAAGACATGGTACCGACGTCTGCCACTCCCTGCCCCCTTCTCTACATTGTCAGTGCTTGCTGTGTCTCCAGCTTCTGTCAGAGGCCAGCCAAGCACAGAACAGTGACCCCTGTCCCTCCTGGAAGAGGAGAGTTGTCCTCCAGATGCTTGATCCTCTCCTTTCCCTGCCGACCCCCAACAACCCGGGCTCCTTCCCGAATTCAGGTCGCCAGCGTGGTGCGAGGTGTGGCATCCAGCACTTCAACTCTCAGCACCACTGGGCCGGCTGATTCTCCAGTGTTTTGATGGTAAGGGTTATGGTCATGTAATGTGTTTGCAGATTTGGGGTGTGTTTTTTTCTCTTTCAGGTGGTTCCTGATGAAGACATAAGAGAAGACAAGAAGAGGATTAGAGGAACTCATCAGAGTTCCTCTTGTGCTCTAAAGTGTTGTGTTAAAAGTACTGTGTGGTTGTTAACATGTGTTAACTTTCCTTCCACAGGCATAGTTGTGGGGGATTGTGGGAGTGTAATGCTTGGGTATAGTGTTAGCTCCTTGGTTTGGTTTGCACATGTCCAGGGATGGGAGGAGGTTCCCCTGTTTTAGGTAGGTTTGTTTTCAGTTAGATAGGTTTTCCATAGAGGGCTAGGGAGATAGACAGGCTGTGGTCCTGACTTGCAGTAGGGGCCTCAGTACTAGTCTATTAGGGCTATGCTCTGGACAGTTCATCCAGGGCCACTGGTTATCCATAGTAAGATCATAGTGTAGGGGATGATGCATCAGCCAATGGCCTCTGGGCCCTTAGTGTCATCTGCCTGTGCCTGCCACATGGTAGGGGAGAAGGTAGCGCTACCTTCCCGTAGTCAACACATAAGGTAGGATAGCCTGGTGCTGGGTAAGTAATGACTGCGGACAGTCATTTTCCTGGCTGAGGGTGGGTGTAACCCCCTTGTTCCCTGGGGGTTACTAGAATCCCACTTAGAATCAGTGGCAGGCAGGGAAAGGCAGCTAGTAGTGGTGAGATGCCAGTTAAATGGGTTTCACACTGTCTCACTCTGTTTTCAGTCTCTGCTGAGCTGGAGTGATGATGTCACCTTAGAATTCTTGCAGCACCATAAGCCACAATGGAATGCTAACGGCAGGGGTTAGCAGTAAAATGTTGGCAGATTGAGTAGTATTCTGTTTGGAGAGTCTGAAGAGTGAGGAGTGCTGCAGAAGGCAGCACCTCAGACTTAGCTCTGACAGAGAGCTACCTCAGGAGAAGGGGTAGTGTGTTCTCTTCCTAGAGAAGAACACAGAAGACCAGTGAAGGAAGTGGTAGAGACTGTTCCAGATTTTCCAGTGCCCCATTCCCAAAGGGATGGAAGGGGGAATTCCAGGATTCAGGGGCAATCCACTGGTCCAGCCTAGAGAGTGGTGAAGCTGCCTAGATTCGTTTGTTCTGTTAGTGCCAGAGGCTTGTGTATGGGAAAAAGCCCTGGGGCACCTGCATTCCTTTGGTGAGTTTTTCTCTGACAAAGAAACTCTGTTCATAAACACTGTGTTGCGAGTAAAAGTTTCTGCCTACTGTGGGGTCTGAGGAAGACTGGCCAAGTACAGAACTTTTAGACTGTGTATGATTTAAAAGCATCTGCAAAAGTGGGAGTCTAGAGTAAAGACATAGCCATATACAGAACTTTTAATTTCATGACACCTCCAAGGTGTGAGAAGTAGAATGTTAAATGTGAAATACATTTCAAGAAAGTATCTACAAGAGTGTTTCAGAAAAAGGTGTTGTAACCAGATGAATTACCGAGTATAAATATTGGAAGCAAAAGGTGGGAGACCCCCCCATCTGGAGTAACCATGTTTACCTCTCCGGGTTCAGTTTGGGCACCTTTATTTTCTCTTAGTGCATTTGGCCAGTGCCTGAGAAAAATACCCAGATGTGGGATTTTGGATTTACTCGAGCCGGAGAGTGCTCAGAGGCGGTAGGGAGCCACCAAGAATTTCTCATGATATATGAGAAAGTGTCCTAGTACTGGCCAGGGTTCCAAGTCAAGGGAAAGAAGAGAAGTGTACCAGTTTGGGCCGTGTCTGCCCAGATCCATTCAGAACCTGAGGGTTGCTGTATGTGAGCTCTGTACCTCAGTAATCTGCATTACCAGTGAGAGTAGCCCTGTGGGGGTTCATCTTTGCTTTGCTTTGTTATTCTCTGTGTATGTGAATAAAAGCCACACTCAAGAACCCCAGCCTGGTTTTGACAGTACAGTTATTGCTTCTACTGTCTGGATTTACTTGGGTGCCACTTACCTGAAGTTCAAACCTAGCATAATGCTGAGCAAATGTTTTCTCCCAGGGACCCAGGTTGATGGCCATGCTAAATGGTGCCTCCAGATGTGAGCCAGGTAGTTGCCACACTTGGTTTGCCTGTCTGTGGAGGGCAGGCTATGAAGTAGAAGTATGGGTCAACAGAACTGTTTTCATAGTGACAACCCCCACCCCTCTCAGTGGCACCTAGGTATGAGAGGAGCAGCCCTGCTAGTTGAACGGGAGGGGGGGGGGCAGGTGTGGGGGGAGGTTACAATTATAAGCTGGGAATGCCAAGTCTGCTATGTTTCCCACCTGTGCTATGTGTACAAAGTGAGCAGCAGCAACATGAAACAGAATTTGACTCCTTAGAGAATGCAGAATCCGTGTCACGAAGGAAAGCTAAAGCCAAACAAGCATTATTTAACACAGAACAAATTAACAGTAATCCATCCCAGAACCCAGAGCTGAAAGATTTATTTTAGCTCTTCAGAAAGAGGATGAAGAATTCAACAATTTTTGTAATAACATCACACTTGAACATTGCTTGGAAAAGGGATAGGTGCCCAGAGGTCTCCGCTTGAACAAACTGCCCACATGTGGATTAGATGAGCATGAATTTAATGATGACTAGAAGGGAGCCCTTTCTGAATGCTCTGACAAGCTAATGAAGGCCCTAGTTAAATGGGACAAAAGACTAGATGCAGTGGCAGCTGCAGAAGTTGCTAATATACAAAGCCAGTTAACACTATTTAGAAGCACAAGCACATTTGACAACATTTATACAACCTGCTTTGTTAAACTGTAAAAATAACTCTTATATAGAAAAAAATCCAGACTACAACAAGATACTGCAGATTTGCAAAAGGGAGAAATATTCCTATGGGAAAGACCACAAAGGTCAAACAGTCAAGGAAGGTCCCATAGTTGCCACAGGCAATGGCCAAGAGATACATCCAGAGCCAACAAGGGAAATAAGAGAAAACAAAGGGCCAGACCACATTCTGTACACCTAAGCAAAGCCGAGCACAAATATTGTAGTACAAAATCATGCTGTGCTGAAGAATTGTTTCCCATTCCAGCACCAAATATTTTTTTAGGAGGAAACCAGAAGAAAATGAACAATCCAAAAAACAACCCCCCAAAAAAAGTAACAACAAAAATATTTCAGAAAAAGCAAAAGGGGGAAACAACAACCCATAAAACAGAATCCTCAGGGAAAAAAGGAAGGCACTGTAATAAATATTGCTGGCATAGAATTAAGAACTACCCCAAAAATATTTGTAACCCCCTTGTTCCCAGGGGTTACTAGAATCCCACTTAGAACCAGTGGCAGGCAGGGAAAGGAAGCTTCTGGGATACCAGTTAAATGGGTTTCACACTGTCTCACTCTGTTCTCAGTTGCAGCTGAGCTGGAGTGATGATGTCACCATAGAATTCTCGCAGCAGCATAAGCCACAATGGAGTGCTAACTCCAGGGGTTAGCTGTAGAACATTGGGGGATTCAAGTCAGTCTGAAGGAGTCTTCTTGAGGGAGCAGTGAGAGGAAGAGGTGTGCTGCAGTTTGCAGCCCCTCAGAGCCTAGCTGTGATGTAGAGCTACATCAGACAAGTGGGTTGTGTGTTCTCACTCTAGAGGGGAACACAGAAGAGACCAGAAGGAAGTGGTAGTCCATGCCTAGTGTTGTTGCAGTGCCCCATCCCCGGAGGGATGGGGGGAAATTCCTGCATTTCAGGGGCAGTCCCCTAGCCCAGCCTGGAAAGGGAGAAGCTGCCTGAGGGTGAAGTACACTACCGGTCAAAAGTTTTAGAACACCCCAATTTTTCCAGTTTTTATTGAAATTTAAGCAATTCAAGTCCAGTGAATAACCTGAAATGGTACAAAGGTAAGCGGTAAACTGCTAGAGGTTAAAAAAAAAGTTTAGGTTAGCAAAAACTGCTGTAGAGAAATTGCAAAGAAGCCAAGGTGTCAGTGAGTACAGTTTCCTACACCATCAAAAGGCGCTTGGAAACTGGAGAAACTCTGACAGGAAGAGGTCTAGCAGACCCAAAGCCACAACAGAATCAGAAGACATGTTTCTGAGAGTCAACAGCTTAGCGTGATAGGTGGCTCACAGGACAACAGCACAGAGTGACTGGCACCCTGAACCAAAAGGGCTACCACAGCATTTTGCAGCACCATGCAATACTTCTGGTCTACGCCTGGTTGGTCAGGGTTCATCCTACAGCAAGATAATGACCCAAAACATACCTCCAGGCTATGTCAGAACTACCTTCGAGAAAAGAACAAGACGGTGAGGCTTCAAATCATGGAATGGGCAGCACAGTCTCCAGACTTAAACCCCATCGAGCTGGTTTGGGATGAACTGGACAGAAGGGTGAAAGCAAAGCAACCTACAAGTGCAACACATTTGTGGGAACTTCTGCAACAGTGTTGGGAAGAACTTCCCGAACAATATTGATGTCCATTGTAGGAAGAATGCCACGAGTCTGTTCGTGATTACAGTATATCTGCAAAAGGTGGCTACTTTGATGAGTCAAAAATTTAGATTAAATTTTGTTAAACAAAATGATTCTATGATTTCTTTTTTATCTCCAATTATTTATTTGTTCTATGCTTTAATTTCAGAGTACATTGAGACATTAACCTGCGTAAATTTCAATAAAAACTGGAAAATTGGGGGTGTTCTAAAACTTTTGACCGGTAGTGTATGTACTGAGAGTACCAGAGAATTTGTGAGTTTGTGGAAAAAAAGCCCTGGGGCACCTGCATACCATGGTGAGTTCTGCTCTGATATAGAGACTATGTTCACCAAGACAGAGAGATAGTGTAAAAGCGTCAGCCTACTGTGGGGTCATGAGAAGACTTGCCAAGTACAGAGCTTTTAATGTGTGTATGGCTTGGAAGCATCTGAAACAGTGGGGGTCTAGGGTATGGACATAGCCACTTACAGAACTTTTTAAGTCAGGACACCGCCTGAGTACAGTGTAGAATGTTAAATGTGCTAAACATTTCTAGAGAGCATCTACAACCAGAGATTCGAAGAAAGGTGTTGTAACAAAATGAATGGCCGAGTATAGATTTGGGAGCAATAGGTGGGAGACCCCCCCATCTGGAGTAACCAGGTTTACCTCTCCGGGTTCAGTTTGGGCACCAATGGCTTTCTCCCAGGCACTTGACCAGTGTGTGCAGAAAGTAACTAGACATGGCATTTTGGAGTTTTTTCCCTTTAGAGCTAGAAAGTGCTTGTGGGTGGTTTAGGGAGCCACCATCAACCTTCATGCCATATGGAAAAGTGTCCTAGTACTGGTTGGAGTGCCATTTCAAGGAATAGAAGAGAAGTGTACCAGTCCGGGGCATGTGTGCCCAGATCCGTTCAGAAACTGAGGGTTCGATTGTGAGGAAGTGTGCTCTGTTACCTCTGTAAATCTGCATTACCAGTGAGTGTAGCCCTGTGGGGGTCCATCTTTGCTTTGATATCCTCTGTGTTTATGTGAATAAAAGCCACACTCTAGAATCCCAACCTGGTTTGGACAGTACAGTTATTGATTCCAGTGTCTGGATTTACTTGGGTGCCCCTGACTGGAAGTACAAACCTAGCATAATGCTGAGCAACAGATTTCTCACCGGGTTCAGGTTACAAAATGGAGGCACTGCTGAGGATTTGATTGGAATTTTAGGGAGAAAACAAGAAAGGTTTGCTCAGATTATGGCTAACGTTTTGGCTGTCTGGCAGTAAGTAGCCCAAAAAAAAATCGGAAGCATTGCCATCCAAATGTGCCGCTGTGTGCTGTTGTTCATGTGCTGCTGCAATTGTGCCACCAGTTTACCAAGGATCAGTAAAGCCAGACTGTGTATGCCCCTCATCCTGCATCAAAATTATAACATTTGCCAGCTTTTAAAGTTCAAGTTGTGACAAGAAAAAGTATGGAAAACTGTGGGAAACAAAGAGAGAATTGTACCCTAGAAGTTTAAAGTGCTTGTTGTGTGGACTGGGGGAGTTGCTGAGGAAAATGAAATGAAAAATGGTTGAAATGGTGCTTCAGCCGAGGAGTCACAGTTTAAAAAAAAAAGTGTGGTTTAAATTTTGCCTGCTCGATGATCACCATGGAGTAGAAGAGCATGAGAAGAGAGAGATTCATTTGCATGGTGTCAAGAGATTGGTGAGACTGCAATCAGTCCCGCCCCCAAGCCAGCTTCAGAGTGACTACACAGTGTTCGAGATGGAGAGAGAGAGTGATGTGCGAACTGGTTTGCCAGGAGGAGCATTGCGGTGACTGAAAAAGTTGTAAAAGTAATAAAATCAGACTTTTCTGTTTAAAATCATGCTCAACCCGCATTTTAATTGTCTGGGAAGAAAGCATAGTGTTCCAAGGGATAATCGGCAGGACTGCCAGCCCGCTTCAATCCAGAGGTCTCCAGGATCAGCTGTAAGCTGGATATTTCTATCACAAAGCAAGCTACTGATTCAGTGAGTACCAATCAGAGAAACAGTTCAAACTGTGTGTGATTTTAACTAAAGCCAGCTGAATCTGTGTGCAACAGTGTGATTGTTTTGCAAGGAAGGACTGTGTCAAGTTAATCAAACTAAACAAGAATTCTGAGCATTAGACTGTGAGCATAATTATGGGTTCAGCAACAGTGTGATTTTTAAAGCAAAGTGAGAGATTGTGGGTTGTAAGAAAGATGCAACAAAAATACAGGCAATCCTGTGCATGAAATGCTGTGGCATTAGGGACTTTAAACAAGAACAGTGATTTAAAGCGAATGAAAAGTCCTGTAAAAACCATATAGATGTGCTGAGAGAGCAAGCAGTGCAGTTTATGCAGTTTGAGTGAATTTTATCAGTAAAGTGTGTAAATCGGATGTACAGTGGCTTGAGTCAGAAACGGAATGTTGATGTGCCAGGAGTACTGCCGTTGCCATTACAGGGTGGGGTAGTAAAGTAAACACAGCAGCAGGGGAGTCATTTTGTGAGAATTTTCCAACTAAAGTGAGATCTAAGATAACAGTGAACTTTTGTTTTTCTCTGCAGTTATGGCTTCAGGATCATTCCGCTACCTGGATCATGCAGTGCTATGATAGTGGAAGAAGTTAACAAGTTGAAAGACATTGGGAGATGTTACTACGGGGTACATTTGCCTCCTCATGTGGCGATTCCTGGATAACCAGTTAGAGTGAGCATAATGTGCTTAAATGCTGGAAGGGACGTCTTCATGGCTCCTCATTGTTCTGGATGTCTAGAGAAACATGGCCTAACTAAAGCACCCAAGATTCGTTTGGCTCCCACATGGACAAAGCTTCAAGAATCTGCTGTTGGCGGCACACAGCACCAGGTGGAACCTGTTGGGGGAAGCCCAACAGAGTCTGGCACAAAGGAAGAGGGTGTAGATCAGCAGGCAGAGCAAAGTAGTGCTGATGTCTCCGAGTCTGGGTTGCAGAGAGACTGTGCGGAGGGAGCATCAGCAGATCCGTGGAGAGAGGGGCCAAGCCCTAGTCTCATAGGAGAAGTTGAGATGAGAGAGACTCTTGAATGGGAGGTGTCAACCTCTGCACCCAGTGAAGAGTGGGTCATCTCAGGAGTGAGGACGACTGCTCACTCCTGGGCTCAGATCCTCAGTGAGGAAGAGGATGAGGGGAACCTATGTGGCCTTACGATGAAGGTGCTAGTCCACAGCCTCAGGCTCTTGCCTCAGAGGAGCAAAAAGAAGGAGAGATTGGTGACTCCATAGCCCTGTCCCCACAAGGAGGAGTCAGAGATCCATTCTACATAACTTTGAGCATGCGTCACTAGCAGAACCAGGACTGGCCATCCCCAAGCCAGGCCAGAGGTCTTAAGTTGGCCAAGTGTAGTAAAGAGGAAAGACTGGTTCATAGGAAGGCGAATGAAATCTATGGGATATCCTTTCCTACCTTTCCTCTGAGAGTCTGGGAGGTATTGAGAGAAACAGGAAATCCTGGATAGTGGTAGAAGCAACAAAATGCGTGTATCCAGGTGCCAGTTGATTTGTCTGAGATAGAGAAATTTCAGAAAAATTCAAATATTGGAAAATAGGCAGGACACTGTTCATAGACACTGTACGGATCGTGGATGGAGAGAGCCATGAAACCTTCTACATTGTGAATTATGAGTGCCCAGATGGGGTAATAATTCTTGCACCTGACCCATTGTGGTACTTTCCTCAATGCAACCAACTTCCTCCGAATGTGCCCATGCCTACCAAGTGGATAGCATAGCAGTGGTAGCCAGTGCTGCTATCCAGCCACTGCCGTACCTATGTTGTTCTGCCAGACTGACGTTCCAGGATCCATGTGCCTCAGATTCATCAGCCTTGCAGTGTGCCTTCCAGATTCCATTGACTTGCTTTCCAGATTCCATCACCTGGCCTTCCAGATGACATCATATCCAGAGAGTACACCAACCCAGCTGTTTCCTGATTCATCACCTGGGATTTCAGATGACTCCAGACCAGCTGTTCCTTTTCCGTTCCAAGGTTCCATCTCCTAGATGACATCAACCCAGCAGTTTCCAGACGTACTATCCTGTCGTTGCCGGAAGATTTCCTCCCAGCTGTATCTGAAAAATGCTGCCAGGGAGCATCTTCAGCTGGAGATCCAGGTGCTGTACCATTTTTGTTCTTCAATGGACTGGTAAGTCCAGACTTTTCTTATCTTATTGACATTGCAATACACATCCTACACCTGGCAGACAACAGACTATTTGAACTGTCCACAAAGACTCTCCTCTTCGGGACTACAGTCCTACCAGAACTGTGCTTCACCGGGCTCCGGCCCAGGACAAACTCTTTCTTGGACTTGCCTTTGGGCACTATTGTCACTAGATGGGATATTTAGGGCATTCCATCCTCAAAAATGTGTATTGTCTATAACGTTAATGTTTTTCTACTGCTTTTCTACTTTTCTAAAAAAATCTTTTGGGGATTCTTCAGTGTTTTGATGGTTGGGGTTAGATAGTGTACTGTGTTTGCAGGTTAGGAGTGTGTGTCTTGTTTTTCTCTTGCAGGTAGTTCCTGATGAAGACAGAAGAGAAGAGGGACTCATCGGAGTTCCTCATTGTGCTTTAAAGTAGTTGTGTTTAAAGTACTGTGTTGTTGTTAACCTGTGTTAACTTTTCCTTCCACAGGTATAGTTGTCGGGGAGTGTGGGAGTGTAATGCTAAAGTGTAGTGTTACCTCCTGGTTTTGGTTGCAGGTGTCCAGGGATGGGGGAAGGCTCCCCTGTTTTGGGTAGTTTTGTTCTGGTCAGATAGGTTTTCCCTAGAGGGCTAGGGGGATGCACAGGCTGTGGTCCTGACCTGCAGGAGGGGCCACAGTACTGGTCTTTTAGGGCTATGCTCTGGACAGTTATTCCAGGGCCACTGGGTATCCATAGCAAGATCATAGTGTAGGGGCTGATGCGTCAGCCAGTGGCCTCTGGGCCCTTAGTGTTGTGTGCCTGTGATGGCACATGGTAGGGGAGAAGGTAGCGCTACCTCCCCGTAGTCAACACATAGGGTAGGATGGCCTGGTGCTGGCTAAGTAATGACTGCGGACAGTCATTTCCCTGGCCAAGAGTGGGTGTAACCCCCTTGTTCCCAGGGGTTACTAGAATCCCATTTGGAACCAGTGGCAGGCAAGGAAAGACAGCTTGTGGGATATCAGTTAAATGGGTTTCACACTGTCTCACTCTGTTCTCAGTTGCAGCAGAGCTGGAGTGATGATGTCACCTTAGAATTCCTGCAGCAGCATAAGCCACATTGGAATGCTAGTATAAGGGGTTTGCTGTAGAACGTTGGGGGATTCAAGTCAGTCTGGAGGAGTCTTCTTGAGGGAGCAGTGAGGGGAAGAGGTGTGCTGCAGTTGGCAGCCCCTCAGAGCCCAGCTCTGATATTGAGCTACATCAGACAAGTGGGTTGTGTGTTCTCACACTAGAGAGGAACACAGAAGAGACCAGAAGGAAGTAGTAGTCCGTGCCTAGTGTTGTTCCAGTGCCCCATTCCCAGAGGGATGGGGGGAATTCCAGCATTTCAAGGGCAATCCTCTAGACCAGCCTGGAAAGGGAGTAGCTGCCTGAGAGTAAAGTGTGTACTGAGAATACCAGAGAATTTGTGAGTTTGTGGAAAAGAAGCCGTGGGGCACCCGCATACCATGGTGAGTTCTGCTCTGATATAGAGACTATGTTCACCAAGACAGAGAGATAGTGTAAAAGTGTCTGCCTACTGTGGGGTCATAAGAAGACTTGCCAAGTACAGAGCTTTTAATTTGTGTATGGCTTGGAAGCAAATGAAACAGTGGGAGTCTAGGGTATGGACATAGCCACTTACAGAACTTTTTAAGTCAGGACACCGCCTGAGTACAGTGTTGAATGTTAAATGTGCTAAACATTTCTAAAGAGCATCTACAACCAGAGATTCGAAGAAAGGTATTGTAACCAAATGAATGGCAGAGTATAGATTTGAGAGCAATAGGTGGGAGAGACCTAACATCTGGAGTAACATTGTTTACCTCTCCAGGTTCAGTTTGGGCACCTATAGTTTTCTCCCAGGCACTTGGCCAGTGTTTGCAGAAAGCACCCAGTCATGGGATTTTGGAGTTTTTTTCCTTTTAGAGCTAGAAAGTGCTCGTGGGTGGTTTAGGGAGCCACCATCAACCTCCATGCCATATGGAAAAGTGTCCTAGCACTGGCTGGGATGCCATGTCAAGGAATAGAAGAGAAGTGTACCAGTTTGGGCTGTGTGAGCCCAGATTTGTTCAGAACCTGAGGGTTTCATGTAATGAAGAAGTGTGCTCTGTACCTCTGTAAATCTGCATTACCAGTGAGTGTAGCCCTGTGGGGGGTCCCTCTTTGCGTTGCTATTCTCTGTGTTTATGTGAATAAAAGCCACACTCTAGAATCCCATTCCTGGTTTGGACATTTCAGTTATTGCTTCCAGTGTCTGGATTTACTTGGGTGCCCCTGACCAGAAGTACAAACCTAGCATAATGTTGAGCAACAGATTTCTCCCCAGGTCCAGGTTACATATTATTGCCATGGTGGTTAATGCATGCCTACAGCTTAAGTAGATCTCTTTAAAATACATGTAGACATATTTAAATTCACATGATAATTTTAGGTAAATTGTCACTTTCAGAAACTGAAATCTACTAATAGTAATTGAAATATGGCTGGTCTGAATTTAAATGGGAGGCAGTATAGCACAGTGGTTAAGAGCACTGAGCTGCAAACCTGGAGAACTGGTTTGAATCCCACAGTCACCACTTGAATACTATGTGACTATGAGCAAGTGAATTAACCTCCCCGTGTGTTCCCAGCATGCACCTGAAAACAAGCCTTGGCTTAGTGTGCCTTTCCTGGCCAAAAAATTGTTAAATAAAAATTTAAATGAAGTGAATATGGACAATAACCAAAATCAAAATGCACATATAGTGTTGTCAGTTGAAGAGATTGATAGTGACAATACTTAGGACACCGTCAGTAATATCAGCACATCTGTTCAGGACAGCAGGGCAGACATCACAAGAGGGTGACTCACAACACAGTTAACTAACCATGGAAACAGCTGGGACTGCAGAGAGACTGAGCCTTCAAACTTTTCACATGGTCAGATGTCGATGATACGCTATCTGTTGAGCACCACACTTGTTCATAACATGGAGGAAGCTACATTGAATCTTGAACAAGGAGAAGATTAGAGCATGGACTTGACTGTTTTTTTTTTCAATTTAGATGAGTTGTTAGGGATGGAAAATAATGCAGTAATGGATTTTGAAATACAGGTACCCTTATTCTGAGACCAAAATGATTTAAAAGTAAGTCCATATTTAATCCAACAGTGGAAAGTTCAGTTGTTGATACATTTGAAAATATGTTATTGGCAATTGATAACATTTTGAAGAAAGAGTCTGTAGAACCAAAAAAGCAACTTACCTGTGTTGGCATGGCAGCCTTTGAAAAAAATTAGTAGCTTCCCAGGTGTACTTACCAGAATAAAGCCTTCAGATAAGGGAGGTAATATTGTTAATATGATAGAAAATATGTACATATCCAAAGCAGAGGCACTATTATCTGACGGGGAATAATTTGGCTCTTAAGTAGTTCCAACTAGGGAGTTCCAAACTGAACTCTGAAATGTTGACAACGCCCACTTTAGTGGGTGGATCACAACTGAAGAGGCCAGATTTTTAAAAGTTTTGCATCCAGTAGTTCATACCCTATACCACATACCCAAGGTCCATAAATCTTTACTGGATTCTCTGTGTCATCCCTTTGTGTTGGGTGCGGGATCCCTGACCAAGAATCTGTCTTTGCTTGTGGATTCTTTTCTGCAGCGACAATTTCAAACAACATGATGTCTTTCTGTATTCGGACAATATGCAGTTAGCCCCAGCACTTTAACTGCCTCGGAGAGGAAAGAGTTAACTCTATGCAGGAGCATAGAACATTGAGCTTGAGCCCGGTTTTCAAACCTCTGTCTCTGGTACATCTCAATGTAACTTTCAACTTATGAATACCTACAGAAAAAGGTTATTAGATTTGATTTACATGCTGCCTTTTTGTCCCAATATTGGCGGGAGCGAAAGATTCCACAAGGTATGAGAATTCAAAAACTTCCTTCATTTGGCATGGAAGACTTGGATTATTTACATGACTGGGAGAGAATTTTAAATAAATGTAGCTACGATTTGATGCTACTTACTATTAAGAAAGCACGAAAGGAATCTGATTTAGCTACTCAAGAATTAAACATTCTGTCGGAGAAGTTAAAGAAAAATTCTTCCCTATAGATTTTGATTCTCTCTCTCTGGTAAAGCCAGTTTGTCTATAGCCAAATTTCAAACTGACCTGGTTCAGTATAAACAAAAGAAATATATTAGGGATGAAAATGATTACAAAATGGGAAATGTATATACATGGCAGGGGAATAAAAAGAAAGTGTTTTCCATAAATTCTTACTCAGCATCATCGAATGGAGATGAAATGAATATTTCATCTGGACCAGAGAGTGACCTTGAAGACCATCAGAGACTGAATGAAAATAGACGTTTTTTAGACAACAGCCAAGATCTAGATATATTAGAGCACACAGAACAAGAAGGGGTAAGGGGAGGAGAAAGAGGGAAAGGTATGAGAGGCAACAGAGGGAGGCAGAATTACAGAGGGAGACAGAACTGGGGGGGGGGGGGTGAGGAGATCTCTGAGACCAAGGAATCCGAACTGGAGGTCATAAATCTATTTAATGTAGTGCTAACCCCTATTCAAACACAGGTGTTAGCTAAAGGTTTAAGTTTTGTTCCCACTACTAAAGTTAATGGCTTTCAAATTGAGTTGGATCTGTTTAGATATTTAAGAAAGATATATCTCAAAGATTTTTTCAACTCAACTATGGTTATGCCCCCACCCCAGGAGGTAATGAGAGAGGATACCCTCTTCAAAAAGCCCTCGCCCTTCAATCCTCCCCATTTGAACCACACGATTAATACGTTCTGTAATCTGGTCTCAAATTATGTACATAAATTGATTTCCAATAACAAAAATAAATATGGTGTACAAAATGTTACTCGGGCTGAGAGACAAGCTATACAGGAATTTAAAAACTTGGGTTCTATAGTGATTAAACAGGCTGATAAAGGTGGTGCAGTGGTAGTGTGGGGAATTGAAGCCTATAATGAAGAAGCCATGAGGCAATTAAACAATCAAGAGTTCTATAAGAAGATCGAAAGAGATCCTGGTGATCTTGTTAAACAGAGAGCGGATACTCTTATTGATTCTGGTCTTCTATCAGGTGAAATTACAAAAAGGGAGGCTGAGTTCCTTAAGGTATCGAGTCCTAAGAAGCCTGTATTTTACCTTTTACCCAAGGTACATAAAGACACATTTCCTGTGACAGGTCGTCCTATCATCTCCGTAAATGAGTCTGTGACTGAAAATTTTCCAAGTTTGTTGATTTTTTCGCATAAAAGTTTGTCTCTAATCTTCAGTCTTATGTTAAAGACACCAAGGATGCTTTATTGATGCTTCGTAGTGTCCCTATATCTGAGTCTGATTTATTGGTCACTATAGATGTTGAAAGCCTCTATTCATATATACCCCATGAGGGAGGTCTACAGTCTCTTTCCAAACATCTAAGTTTAAGGGAAAAAAAGAAACCAAGTTCGGATTTTGTGTTGGAACTTGCGAGATTTGTTCTAGAACAAAATTACTTTTGGTACAATGGCTCCTTTTATATTCAAATAAAAGGGACTGCGATGGGCACCACCTTCGCTCCTAGTCTGGCTAATTTATATATGGGGGAATGGGAGGAGAAGAATATCTACAATCCCTCTAATAACACCTTTTTGAAATACATTAGGCTGTGGAAGAGCTATATAGATGATTGTCTGATGATTTGGATGGGCTCCGATGTTGAGCTGGAACATTTTATTGAGTATATAAATCACACCAGTACACATCTAAAGTTTACTTATGCCAAAAGTAGAGACAATATTCCCTTCCTTGATATATTGATAGAGAAGATGGATAGCACCCTTTCAACGAAATTGTATAGAAAACCTATGTCTAGAAATACCCTGCTATGTTTTGACAGTTGTCATCCTAGGTCTATGATCAACAACATCCCAAAGGGACAGTATATCAGAGCTAAACACATTTGCTCTGATAACAAATCTTTCTGTGAAGCTAGAAAGGATATCACAGATAGGTTTAGAACAAGAGGTTATGAACCAGGAGTTTTGTTGAAAAGTTTACACTCAGTGAACAATATGGAGAGAGAGAGGCATTACTAAATTCCAATGCACAAAATCAGAAGGAAACGGATAAACTTATTTTCATTACTGAATTCAATCATTTGGCTTCAAAAATAGGCCATGTTATACATAAACATTGGAACATTATCAATTCGGATGTGAGACTGAAACAAATAGGTCAAAATCGCCCTTTGATCTCCTACACCAAGGGACACAATTTAAGAGACTTGCTAGTGAATTCATATATTCCATGTACAAATGAAAAGAAACAACGAGATTGGCTACCTTCTTTTCCAAAAGGCAACTATCATTGTGGGAGATGCATACATTGCTCTAACACATCTGATGTTAAAACTTTTCATCATCCACGATCAGGGAAAAGATATGAGATAAAATCTTTTATTAATTGTAACACTCAGGGGGTAATTTACATGTTGACTTGCCCCTGTGGATTATGTTATGTGGGTCAAACCAAAAGAAATTTAAAATTGAGGATAGGAGAACACAAAGAAGCCATCAGGAATGCTAACATGGACTATGCAATAGCACGTCACTATCATGAAGTGAAACATGGATCCCCAGCCACACTGAGATTTGTCGGTTTGGAGAAAGTGGAAGTTGGATTTCAGGGTGGAGACTTCAATTCAAGAATTTTACAAAGGAAGCATTTTGGATTTTGAACTGAATACGATGGTACCTCATGGTTTAAATGATGAACTTCCTCTATATAGTTTTATAGTTAATGGTAATATTTGTGGATATGACCTGTGTACGTACTCTCTCCACAAATGGGGACATGACTTTTCGGCTCTGTCCTTTTTGATGTTTCATTAGCTGTATCATTACCTTATGGATGTACATTCTGTATAATAATTGTTTTGTTTTGGCACTCACTGTTCTGGTGACTATGGTGGCACTTATATAGTATACATGGCTATGACTTTTTCGTGCTCTAGCCATGATAAGTGGGGACTATAACCTGTTCGGCTCTTTTCCCCTTTTTAATTTTTACAGCACCTATGTAATTAAGTTATGTATTGTTTATGTTATTATCTGTAGGTATATGGAGGTATGTGTTTGCACAGGTTTTTGTGGTATGTCCTTTAATAGCCTTTTGTATTTAAGGGGACATAGAATAGCCAACCCACGCTCTGAGGAAGACGTTGTAGTCGATACGTAAGCGTGACGTTGGTTCGTTGGTCGTTGTCTCTTCCGGGTATCGCATTCGGTGCAATTTGTGGTGTGCTACACTTTCATGTTTGAACATTACAGCCTGTGATTTACTAGCCTTTCCAGCCCTGAAGTGGTATGTTTGATGGTTTAACTCTGCAGGCTTGTTTGTTCCATATTTGTTTTTTCTGCCACATGCTCAGGCGTTTGTTTATGCAGTACCTTCGCGATATCCTTGCTTTCTCCATGTTGTTTTGAGAGAGCTTGTTTTTATGCTTTCTACATATTTTTTCATTAAAGCATTTTATGAATACAGCCTTTTTGTTGCTGACCCCTGTCTTTTCCAGTAACTTTCAGATTCTTTACTCCTCCTAACTGTGAAGTCGCTCCGGAGAGCTCTCCTTCGCTTTGCTTCGGTAAAAGTAAAAATTGGTCAGTTTATTCAACCAGTTCATTATTTTTTCGGTATTGAATCTCTGTCTACGGTACTGGGTAGTGTAAACAGGTAGATAATAAGTATTTTGTGTAAAAATTGTTTTTCTTCGGTTTCCTATTGGTCAGTCTGGTTGGGAACCTAAATACATTGTTTTCACTAAAATCTTCTTATTCTCTTGTGGTTTCCGATCAGATCGGTTTAAAAAAACTGAGACTTTTTCTTGTTTTTTTCAACAGCCTGTGACATGGTTGGTAACCAATCGGACAGTGTTACCTGGCTCGAAAGCTTTTAAGGGTAACTTTTCAAGAGAAGACCATGTCTGAGAAACCCAAGAAAAAAATGGTCCCACTGGGTTTCAACACTGTACTGAGTGTGGGGAGGCTTTTGCCAAAGCTGACCCCCACCTCGTATGTGTTTATTGTCTGGGGTTTGACCACCTCAAAACAGATTGCCAAATTTGTAAAAATTTTCCTAAAGCCACTTTGGAAAAAAGATTGAGTAGGCTGAAGGAAAAAGAGGCAGAGAAGTCCGCTAATCTGGATGGTCAGCCCAGTTTGGTTTCGGCCGAACCTAAGGAGGTGCCTGCTGACATGGGCGATACCCCCTCTGGCAAAAGGAGATCCAATTCTGAGGGATCGGTTCCATATAAGAAACGAAAGAAGTCAGCCAGTTCAGATCACACTACACCACAGACCCCAACTGCTCAGGAAACTGCGAAAGCGATTAGTTCAATCGCTTTGCTTGGTTCCATCTGATCCGACACCTTCTGGTATGCAATCAGTTTGGATGGTTCCAATGCCATTGGATTATGATTCAGATGTTTTTTTGAGGAGTGAGAGGGAGAGGGAGATGAAGAAGAAGATTTCCCTGAAGATTATGATAATCCTGGTGATGTTTTTGGCCTAGATGAATCTATGGAGCCTGACATGTCCCCAGACAGGCCAACTAATTTCTCCCCTCCCAGACTTTCTGAGTCCCCCTCTCATTTTTTGTTCTATAAAAATGTGGCTGACACTCTCCAGCTCCCTATTGTGGAAGCCGCAGAAGAGTTAGACATAACTGATGATATAGAAATGATGGACGTCCAAGAGGATGTCTATTCCCCTTCACAAGTCTTTGGGGAAACAGACTCAAAAACTTTTTCAGATGCCTTCTTCCATACCCCCTGTGGACAAAAGGATGGACAAGAGGTATATGTTGTCAGGTTCTGGTACATAATTCCTGTACAATCATTGCAGCCATGTTGGGGTAGTGCAGGCTGCAGCCTGTGAGAAGGCAAATACTTCTTTGGCTTCACACCCCCCAGATACGGATTCCAGGAAGATGGATGCCATGGCCGAGAAACAGTACTTGGGATCTTCTCTGGGACTCAGACAAGCCAGTTATATGGCCTATACAGCCAGGTGCCAGAAGTCCAGATGGGATACGGTTCTGGAACTGGCTAAGAAGGCTTCCCCCCAGCTAGCCCAGGAGCTGGAGGAGGTGGCTGCTGATGGAATTGAGGCATCTAAGGTACAATTCCATGCTGCTGTGATGTGGCATCTAGAGTCATGGCTACATCTATATCTCTTAGAAGATTTGCTTGGCTAAGGTGTACTAGCCTATCACAGGACACCCAGGCTAAGGCCATGGATTTTCCTGTAGTTGGTAATTCTCTGTTTGAGGAGCAGACAGAGTATTACATGAAAAATGTGGATGAATACAGGACAGCTTACAGGAGTGCAGCAACTAAGGAAGAACAGGCCACTCCTCGGAAGCAGCAGTCTAGGGCAGGCAGGGGCAGGTCCTTTCAAAGACCTTTCTACCAAGCCCAGACCTCCTCTTCTTTTCATCAGAAGGGTTCTTTAAAGGGAGAGGCAGAAGGGGGATGAGCAGGGCTGCATCCTCTTTTCTGGCTAAGGCTCCTGCCAAACAGACACCCTGTTGTGTCAGTTCAGGTCACCTCCCCTATTCCTGTAGGGGGAAGGCTGGCTTAACACTTCCAGGCCTGGAAGTCTCACTTCAGACAGTTGGGTCTTGGAAGTGGTAAGCCAGGGACTGGCTCTTAGTTTCTCAAAATTCCCCAAAATGAGAACCAGATCTTTTCTTCCTGCATCCACCTCAGAAACCCTGGCCCTAGAGGAAGAACCCTCCCTATTGTGGAAGAACCCTCCCTACAGCTGTGAGGGTTAGTAGGAAGGAAACCCCTCTCTACTAACCCTCACAGCTGTAGGGAGGGTTCTTCCACAATACAGGTGCAAAGGCCTGTATTCCAGATACTTCCTTACCCCAAAGAAGTCAGGGGAGTGGCGACCCATCCTGGACCTGAAATATCTGAACAAACATATCACAAAGCCAAAATTCAAAATGGTGACTCTGGGAATAATTCTTCCCTCTCTAAGACCAGGAGACTGGCTAGCCTTCTTGGATCTCAAGGATGCCTATTTCCATATACCTATATATTGCTCCCACAGAAAATACCTCAGGTTCAAGTTGCATCAGGCCATTATCAGTTTAGGGCAATGTCTTTCGGCCTGACCTCAGCTCCAAGGGTGTTCAGAAAGTGCCTTGCAGTGGTGGTAGCCTTTCTCAGAAGGTAGGGCATTTCTGTGTTTCCTTATCTAGACAACTGGCTCATTGTAGGCCAGTCCTCAGACCAAGTCAAGCCAGCTCTAGAGGTTACCCAGGGTCTTCTCAGCTCTGTAGTGTTCCTTCTAAATCTCTCCTAGTCAGTTCTCGAACCACTACAGCTCCTCACCTTTATAGGGGGAGCTGGATACTATTCAGGCAGAGGCCTTCCTCCCTTCTTCAAGGGTAAAGGCCCTGATAGACATGGCCTCCTCATTCAGACCTCTAGTGTCTCATCCAGCCAGGCATTTTCTACAGCTCCTAGGCCATGTGGCAGCTTCAGTGGTTCAAGGAGCAAGGTTCCAAATGAGAGACATCCAGTTCCACTTAAAGTCCTTTTGTTCCCAGAAAAGAGACTCTCTCACAAAACTGATTAAAGTGACTCAGGCTCTTGTCAAGGCTTTCCAGTGGTAGTTAGATCAGAACAACCTCAGGCAGGGTGTCCCATTCCTCAGTCAGACACCCTCACTGGTCCTCACTACAGATGCCTCTCTCCTGGGGTGGGGAGCCCATCTAGAAGAACTCACTGCACAGGGCATGTGGTCTCAGCAGGAGTCTCTCCTTCATATCAGTCTTCTGGAACTCAGGGCAGTGTTTCTAGCCCTTCAGACCTTCTCGAAATCAGTCAAAGGCAAAGTGGTGCAGGTCAGAACAGACAACACCACTACAATGTGGTATATAAACAAGCAAGGGGGAACTCAGTCCATGGCCTTGTGCACAGAAGCCATGAAAATATGGTCTCTAGCTTACTCTCTTCAAGTTTCTCTGATAGCAGTTCATCTTCCAGGGAAGGACAATGTCCTGGCAGATGCCTTAAGCAGTATTTCTCAGTGTCACCACGAATAAACCCTGGATCCCCATGTACTTCAGGTAATCTTCAAGAGATGGGCATTCCAGAGATAGATCTCTTTGCAGCCCCAGACAATCACCAACTTCCCCTGTTTTGCTGCAGACTCCCAGTCTTGGAGACTGTTCCTCTAGATGCTGTCCTGTTGGATTGGACAGGCAGATTCCTCTATGCTTTTCCTCCCTTTCCTTTGATTTTCAGAGTTCTGGTCAAGATCAGGTCTCAACCCTGCACAGTGATCCTGGTGGCCCTGGACTGGGCCAGGCAACATTGGCACCCTCTGTTGATGTCTCTAACAGCATCATTACCCTTGTTCCTGCCCAGGAGACATGACCTTCTGACCTCGTCTCTGGGAAGGATTTGGTATCCCAACCTTCACTCCCTCAAGCTCAAGGCTTGGCTCTTGAAGAGCTAGAGTATGCAGGGTTGAATCTCTCACAAGGGGTTATGGATATTCTTAAAGTTTTTAGAAAACCTTTTACCAGAAAAACTTACGGTTCCAAATGGAAGAGGTTTAGTATTTGGTGCTCCCTCAAGGTCATAGAGCCAGACTTGGCAGACATTTCCACAGTTCTGGATTATTGGGTTCATTTGAATAGCTTAGGCCTTCGGCCTGCTATCCTGAAAGTCCATTTGGCAGCTGTGTCTGCCTTTCTTTCTGCAGGGAAGAGATCTTCCCTAGCATCTCGTCCTGTTTTCACTAAGTTCTTTAAAGGTCTGGTTCACCTGAACCCTCCCTTTAGGGAGCCAACTCCAGTTTGGGACTTGAATATCTGTATTGCACAGCTCATGCAGCCTCCTTTCGAACAATTATCTTCTGCTGAGCTTAAGTACTTGACTTGGAAAACTGTGTTCCTAGTAGCCATCACTTCTGCTAGAAAAATCAGTGAATTGCAGGCCTTGTCAGTTGAACCTGATTTTGTCTCCTTTTACAGGGACAAGGTAGTCCTCAGGACAAACAAAAGGTTTCTACCCAAAGTGGTGTCAGAGTTTTATCTTATCCAGTCTATTTCTTTGCATGTCTTTTTCACTGATCATTCTTCCTCAGGAGAGAGAAGACTGCACAGTCTGGAAGTGAAACGGGCTCTTAGCTACTATATAGAGTATACGAAGGCCCTCAGGAATGGCACCACCCAAATTTTTCTTATCAGTGGGGAAGTAGGGAAAGGTAGGCCTGCCTCTAAGAGATCTATTTCCAGGTGTATTGTCTCCTGTATTCAGTTCTGTTACTCAAAATTTGGAAAAGAGACCCCCCTCAGGCCTGAGGGCACACTCAACCAGGGGTACAGCTGCTTCCTTGGTAGCTGCCAGGGATATTCTCTTGGTGGAAATCTGCAAAGTAGCCACCTTGAAAACAGTTCACACATTCACCAAGCATTATTCTCTGGATACCCAGACTAGGTGTGATGCTAGGTTTGGCACAGCAGTACTGCAGAGCTTCTGCATATTGTCAGAATACAGTAAGACTTCATGTTGTTAAAAAAAAAAAACTTACCATAGTAATGTTGTTTTTTTCTAATGGAGTCTTGCTGTATTCTGACATCCCTCCCTGTCTCCCCTCTCAGAACCTACATTTTAGGATGTGGGTTGGCAGGTACAGTGCTGCACCCCAGAGGTGTACCTTGTCCCCTGCCTGTCAGGTGGGGGTGTTTTCTTAATGATTTGTGTTTCCTACAGTACATAGATTGTTTCACTATATACATAGTTTTATTCTTGGGTTCTCGACTTGAGTCTTTTTGGACCCAAGTTTTTTTGTCTATGGCTTAAAGTTTAAAACAATTTCTATAGTTACTAGTTACTGTAGTTAGTACTGCTCATAAGAATCTGACAGTTACACTGAGATGTACCAGAGACAGAGGTTTGAAAACCGAGCTTGGGCTCAACGTTCTGTGCTCCTGCATATAGCTAACTCTTTCCTTTCTGGGCAGTTCAAGTGCTGGGGCTAACTGTGTATTGTCAGAATATAGCAAGACTCCATTAAAAGAAACAACATTACTATGGTGAGTAATTTTTTTCTTCTGGGTCTGGGATCCCACATCCATGACACATTAGATTTATTTGGCAAATAGACAAATTTTGTCTTGGAAAGTGGCTTTAGCTGGCTCATGATTGACATTTCAGTACTAGACTGTTGACTGCAAAACAACACAGACTGGGACTTGAAGCAGTGGAGCACCATGTTTGTTGTAGTGTGGCCAGAGACAGCATCCATGGATTCTCCCTCCTACAGGCCCTGAAGTACATATTACACAACAATTATTTTGTGTTTAATGGAACTCACTGCTTGCAGCAATGTGGTACTGTAGTGGGGATGGCTGTCTTCCCCTCTTATACTAATTTGTATATGGGCCTGTGGGAGGAAGAACATATCCTTAATAAAGCCCAGAGTCCTTTTTACTGAAATGTTGATCTCTGGCTGCACTTTATAGATGACATACTGTGCATCATGTGGGGTTGGGGTGGGGGATGATGTCCAGGAATTCATTTAGTATTTAAACTCAAATGATAAACATTTAAAATTCACCCATAGGGTGGAAAGCCATAGTACTGATTTCCTGGACATCACCCTCACCGGTATCTGAGGCAGGGTAGTGGCCACACAGGGCTACCATAAGCCCTCTGCCACAAACACAGTGCTCCACTTCTCGAGTTCTCACCCCAGGAAACTTGTTGAGTCTGTCCCTAACAGACAGTTCCTGCAGGTTAGATGAAATTATTCAGATGTAGAAAAAAATGAATAGCCAGGCAAATTAAATGCTGGAGCATTTCAGAAGGCAAGGTTATACTGAATCTCTTCATCATGCCCTCCAGAAGGTATTGACTGTAGACAGAGAACAGTTATTAATACCCAGATCTGACAAAAACAACCAAAATGATAATGCAACAATCACATTTATTACTGAACATTATCATTTGGGAGTGAAATTGGTAACCTTGTCCATAGGTTTTGGTCATTACTTGGTACTGAACAAAGTACTAGAGCAATGATGCCAGGAAAACCTAGGATATCTTTTATTTTTTTAAAGTCACAATTTGAAGGACATACTGACTTCAAGTCTTTTCGTTAGTAGTGAACAGAATACTGGACCACTTACCTGGTTACCCCACAAACCACCTGGGTTTCACAAATGTGGTTCTTGTTCAGTGTGCAGGTATGCTTCTCCTGTGAAATCCTTCAGAAAAATGTGAAATTACTGTGGAAATCAAGTCTTTCATCACGTGTGCCACCAACGTTGTCATCTGTTTTATGGTGCACATGTGGCATTTACTATGTTGGTCACACAGTGAAACAATTAAGAGTCCAGGAACACACAAGAGACATCATGCACATGAACAGAAAGAGTGCCATGGTTTGGCACCTTGAAGATGTACATGAAGGTAAGCTGTCAGAGTTTCACTTTGTAGGTTTAGAACATATGCCCCCCACCACCAAGGGGGATACAGTTTGAATTTATTACAGAGGGAAACCAAATGGACTGTCAAGTTAAATAAATATAATTCAATTTATAGGACTTAAAGAAGTTGTAGACTTTGTTCCATGCTTGAAATTGATCAGATTATTATTTGGGTTTCATTGATATTAAAAAATCAGGGTTTTTGCCATTTTCAGTCTTTTCAGATTTGCATCAGGTCAGTGAACTTACATTCTTGGATATTTCTTTGCTCATAAAAATTCAACATGATCTCTGTTCTAGACTACAGAGGAATCTGAAATTTAAAAATGTAAGAGATTTAAAGGGGGTCAGTATGTCACAGTGGTTTAAGTCTCTGAGCTGCAAACTTGGAGACCTGGGTTTGAATCCCACAGCTCCCACTTGCATACTGTGTGACCCTGAGCAAGTCACTTAACTTTCCTGTGCTCCCAGGTTGCACCTGGAAACAAGCTTTCAGCTTAGTATGCCACTCCTGGTTAAAACTATTGGAATCCTATTGGATTCAAATTGTGGTTCTAGTATTATTTAACTGTAAAATATCTTGTAGTTATATAGTCTTGCTAGTTCATGATAGGTTTCAGTCCTCTGTGGTTCTTTGCTATAGTTACACAACTGTTTGCTTAAGATTTATGCAGGGTCTCGCAATCTTGCAGTGTAATTAGCCATACTTAATTAAACTCTAGTTTTTCGTATGGTAATTATTTTCATCTTTTATATTGCAATTTGATATTCAGTATTGATTGACTTATGGCAATTAAGCTCTTTGACATTTCAGATTAAGGGATGTTTGTATGGTTATATGTATAATTTATTATCAAATTTTAACATAATGATTCTGTTTACAATCAGATTCGCTTTAGTGGTCAGAGATTTTTGTTTAATTAAATAACTATAAGATATTGCCTCAGGATATAAATTATGTTTTGGCTACTTTCTGTCTTCCCTTTCCTCTTGCTTGCCCCCTACCTTTAATTGTATTTTCTCTTTTTACAGAAAATGACTTCTGCAGTCATTTCAATTTTGCATATGAGATTGTTTGTTTTTTAAATGACTAGAATAACTTCATTTTGTGCTGTTGTTGTTGCTGAAAACATTTTGCATGTTTTAATTGCACTTCATCAATTGGGAGTTCTAATTAAGCACTTTATAAGGAAGGAGTGGGTGCTTAGGTGACACCCCCCTAAGAAAGACCATAATGGTTGAAGCGCTGGTGCAGTTTGTTCCATGTACTTACTAGCCAACTTTGTGTGTACTCACTCAATAAAATGAACTGAATTTTGCAGCAGCAACTCAGACAACCCCCCGGTGACTTGGTGGCTGCGAGGGCTCGGTCACTAGCCTTCCCCCAGCAGCCCTGCAGTACACCACCTCATGGACCCAATTTGGCCAGACGACCCCCCGGTGACTTGGTGGTGGCGAGGGCTGTGTCAGTAGCCCTCCTCCAGCAGCCCTGCAAGACACCGCCTTGTGGACCCAATTTGGCCAGGTAATTTTTCAGCAGCTGAGCCTTCTTCCCCCGATGACCATTTCTGGAGCAGCAGTGCAGTTTATAAGGAAAACGAACCCGGACTCCCTTCCTGCCATGGCGCAGCTACCCTGAGGAATCCTTTGGCGCCAATTTCAAAGTGCCTGAGCCTCTCCAGTCAGCGTTGGAGCAAGAAGGACTGTCGTTTTTAAAGTGAACCTCCATTCTGTGCCTCATATGCTCTGTTTACATATAGCTTTAGCAGTACACCTTAAGGAGACAGAGCGGCTAGCATGTTAACTAATTTTGCCTAAATGTTCAGTTTATTTGCAACCTTAGTAGAATACCATAAGAATATTGAAGTGATAGCCTTTTTAGCCCGATTTATTTTCTGTGCATCTGTAACCGAATCCAAGGCTGCCCACTTCTGGTGCGAAATCTAGTTTAAATTATTGCTTTCCCCATATATCATTGTTACTAGTACTGCAAGTCTTGTTTAAATTGGGAAAAAACGTGTTTGCCTGACTAGCAGGAGTGCCCCCCAAGCCCAACCCTTTTGTCTCCTGAAACCCGCCTTCCCCCTTACCTTATTTAATGCGTTGTGGTCTCCTTTTCTCCACAGATGACCCCCCCCCGGTGACTTGGTGGTCGCGAGGGCTCGGTCAGTAGCCCTCCCCCAGCAGACTGCAGGACACCGCCTCGTGGACCCAATTTGGCCAGGTAATTTCTCAGCAGCTGAGCCTTCCTCCCCCGATGACCATTTCTGGAGCAGTGGTGCAGTTTGTAAGGAAAATGAACCCAGACTCCCTCCCTGCCATGGCACAGCTGCCCCGAGGAATACTTTGGCGCCAATTTCAAAGTGCCTATGCCTCTCCGGTCGGCGTCGGAGCACTAGCCCCTCCGCCCCCATCACCACCCTTGGTCGGCTGTCTGTTAAATAGGCTGTATCGAGCCACATGGTGTGGAAAATAACCTGTCTGCCCTGTTTGCCATCTGCAGGTTATTGTCTCTCACCACTAGTGGCCGCACTATCAGCCTAGCTCACTCTCTCTTATTTGTAACCCACCTAAATCTAGCTTAACCACTTACTTTTTCTCCCTTGTGCTACCAAACTCCTTGTGCTCTGCTCTCTCTGCACTGCACCCATAAGGTGGGCACCCATACAAAGTGACTGATCCCCCCCAACTTGGACAAACCCCGTAACTTCCAGCCCATCTCTCTGGTTCTTTTTTTCTTACTTCCACCCTGTCCCACTGTAAAGTGTTCTGTTCTACAGTCCTTATATATCTTCCCCCAGTGCTCGCAGGACCCACTTAGGGATATGGCCTCCCCCCTCAGTCCGCTATCCTCCCCTCCGTCTCTTAACCCCCTATGGCTCTCCTCACAAAGGCTCAAAATTGCCCACCTGAACGTGCGTAGCCTCCTACGCAACCTATCCGAGCTCACAGTGTGGGTCGTCCACCACAAGCCGGATATCCTGGGCCTCTCATAAACCTGGCTTAAACCCCATATATCTGATGCCCAGTGTACACTCCTGGGCTATAACCACTTCAGACGAGACAGACCAAGTAAGAAGAGAGGCGGCGGGGTGATCCTCTACTACAAGATGCACCTAAACTTGTCCCCCATCGACCACTCACCTACCAACCCTCCTGCATGCGAGTTTCTGCACACTCTCCTCCTGCTGGGCCACACAAAGAAAATCCACCTGGTATGCACCTACATCCCCCCCCAAGGATGTTCTGACTGGTCTGTCCTCCCTGCTTGACTGTATCAGCACTAAAGTGGGTCCCAACGAAACTCTACTAATAGGCGACTTCAATCTCAACTGGTTGGGTACCAACAGCAACTTGTACAAGCCTCTGCTCTCGGGTCTTGCACTAACCCAAGTCATAACCGAACCCACCAGGCTCGCCTTACGGGGGAATTCAGGATCCCTTATCGACTGGGTCTTGTCCAACAGGCCTGCCAATATCATATCCTCAGGAACCCTCCTGGATGCCATCTCTGACCATTCCCCTATCTACTGTGTCTGGGGCATCTCTCAGCCTAAAATCCCTAGCAAGGTGATTGAACTGAGGGATTACTCCAAATTTAATACCCACGACTTCCTGTCTGACCTCCTAGCTATTGACTGGACAGGGGTCACTACCTCCAATGACCCCTCATGAGCTTTGGATCTATTCCTAGCCAAGCTTGTCCCCCTTCAGAATAAACACGCAACTCACTAGGAGGAGGGTGAGGGGCACCGTCACCAAATGGCTAGTGGGGGCCTAGTCTCCCTTATGAAGGCCAGGGACAAAAATTGGGTGACCTACAAGGCCTCCCAAAACAATAATGATCTGATGACATACAGGCACCTCAGAAACTCCTGCAAAAGGGCCATCCGCTCAGCAAAAATCGAGTTCTGTAAAGCCGCCTTACTCTCCTCCGGCAGCAACCCGAGGAGTTTCTGGCAAAATATTAAAAACGCTATTGGGGGGTCAGCTAAGGCACAGGTCACTGACCTACTTGTTGGTGCGGTCAGCTGCAGTAACCCCCACACCATTGCAAACACCTTCAACTCCTTGTTCTCCAATCTGCCCTCCACCCCCCCCCTCAGTCACCAGTCATCTATCCCCCCGGTGCCCCCTCACCCGGTCTCCACCCTGGCCCCCTTCCAACTGAGACAAGTTTCACCTAAGGAGACCAGAAGCTACTCTCAGGCCTCTCCCTCACACCCGGTGCAGGATATGACAGCCTCGAGCGAAACTGCTCAGACTGGGGCCCACCTCCTTGCCAGGCCCGTCTCGCATCTATTCAACACCTCCATTAACACTGGGATCATTCCCAACCTGTGGAAAGTGGCCAAGGTCGTTCCTGTCTTAAAACTGGGAAATCCCAAAGATCCAGGCAACTACCGCCCCATTGCCATTCTATCCACCACCAGTAAACTTCTTGAGAAAGCTGTTGCCTCCCAGCTCTCCCAATATATCCAGGACCACAACATCCTCTCTCCTGCTCAGCATGGCTTCAGGAAAGGGCATAGCACGTCCACCGCCCTTGCTGTAGTCACTTCACTGATCAGGACAGGTGCTGACCAAGGCAACTTCACTAGAGCCATTTTCATGGACCTCTCAAAAGCTTTTGACAGGGTTGCTCACTCCTCCCTCCTCGGCTCCAAGCTCCTATCCCTCGGATTTTCCTCCTCCACACACGCTTGGTTCATAAACTACCTCTCCAACCAACAGCAATTCATCTACTTCAATCGGACGACCTCCAGCCTCATACCAGTCCACTGTGGGGTCCCTCAAGGATCCGTCCTTGGTCCAGCTCTAATCTCATTATTTATCAATGACCTACCGTCCGTCACTGTCCATGGTCACACCACCCTGTTCGCGGACGACCTCATCCTCCTGGTCAGCTCCCAGGACATCTCCACTATAAACTCCCACCTGAACATCGACTTTGAACACATCCAAACTTGGCTGGGGGACCACAGGCTCACTCTCAATCTCAAAAAAAAAAAAAAGCCAATCCATGCTGTTTGGGTCCCTGAACAAAATAAAATCCTGCCCTGCTCCCCTGCTGATCCTCAGGGCCGACGGCTCGCCCCTTGAGACGGTAACTTCCGCCAAGTACCTGGGCATCACCTTGGACCCACAGTTGGGCCTTACCTCACACATCCTCAATGTTTGCAAGGCCACAAATTGTAAGCTTGGCCTAGCTTACCGAGCCAATAACTGCCTCACTCCCGCCGCTCGCTTGGCCCTACCTAGGGGGGTCCTCCCCTCACTCTGCTACGGACTCGTAACATTTGCACCAGTTCCCAAAATCCAGCCTCTCAAAATGGGACACGGCCTACAACAATGTCTGCCGCATCATGCTTTCCGCCCCTCCCCTCACCCACCGTTGTGATTTATACAGCCGCCTGGAGTGGCTTCCCCCGGAAAAGCACCGCTCCTTCATTCTAGGTAACTTCATTGACATCATCTGCTCTGGCACCCTTCCAGCCCTATCCCTTCTCCTTAAACCAGGCGCCCCATCCTACCACCTAAGATCTGGGACAAACCAGGAACGCCTGGTTCCTAGAACCCGCACCCTTGTGGGGGATCGGGCCTTCTACACATACGTCCCCAAACTCTGGAGCTCACTCCCTGAGTCCACTCGGTCCTCCTCCTTCCACCCAAGCTTTAAAGCCTCCCTCTGGAACTTTCTGAAACCTTCCTCTCCCTGTTCCTGCTCCTCATAGCCCTACTCCATCGCCCCTCTCCTCCCTCTAGCCCGGTTGGGTGGAGGCCTCAGCGCTTTGCACTTCTTCTTCAGTAACTGGCCAGGAATTCTGGACTTGACCACCTGCCTAGGGCTCCTGCCCTCCCCATGCAGGCACTTACCATTGTTTTTGTTTCTGTTTCACTCCGCTGTTCACCTCCTAATTATATCCTGTATGCCCCATTCTATTGTAATGCACTGTGCCAACCTTGTCCTAGAGCCAGCCTTGAAATGCCTGTTATTTTTGGTATTTTCTTGACTCCTCCACTGACCATGTATGAACTTGGTGCCAACCTTGCTCTAGAGCCAGCCTTGTAATTGCCTGTTTATTTCCTATGTAATTTTCTCCATCCCTCAACTGTCTATGACTGTATTTTGTGCCTACCTTGCTCTAGAGCCAGTCTTGAATTGCCTGTTTTTTTTTCCTATGTATTTCTTTCGATTCCTCAACTGTTTATGTATGAAGTTTTCATCTGTAACTTTCCCGGGTCGCACCTGAAAATAGGCACTTGGCTGTCTAGTGTGCTTACCCGGTTAACAAAAGCAAATAAATAAATAAATAAACTTTCTCCGTCTTGTAATTCTTAACTCTGCAAGTGCTGGTAACCTTTGCTTCCATTCCCCTCCTGTCCCTGTACCAGCTCCCATTGGGGATGGTTGTGCAACTTCTTACTGCAGTGGTCTTCTGTTTCTTCTGACAAGTGGGTACTAGATGTGGTGGACAAGGTGTTGACTGTGGACTTTGAAGTTCTCCTGTTGTACCGACCCAGAACCCTTCAGGAGTCTAGCTATCAGAGGGCTGGCAGTCCACACTAAGAGGTGACATAGCTCAGTTCCTGGAACATTTAGCAACAGAGTGCATCACAGATGCTCTTGCTGAACAGAGATATGTATCCAGGTGCTTCCTGGTGCTGCAGCAGACAGGGGCTGTCACCCCATACTGGACTTGCACTACCTGAATAAGTTCAAGCAGAAGAACAAGTTCTGAGTGGTCAGTCTGAATCAATTGTGCCATCTTTGAAGCAGGGGATGTGTTTCTGTTCCCTGGACCTTCAGGATACATTGTTCCAGATCCTAGTTCATCTGTCCCACTACTGGTATCTTCAGTTTCAGACAGAGGGGGTACTATACCAGCTCAAGATCATGCTCTTCAGCCTGTTTTCTGTGCCAAGGGTCTTCAAGTAAATGCATGTTTGAGGTAGCGGCCTTCCTAAGGCACAAGGGTGTCAGGGTATACATGTACCCGGATGACTGGCTGCTGGCTGGTCCATCCAGAGAGGCAGCGGAGAGGACTTATAACCTGGCCCTCTAGATCTGTCAGTGCTTGGGCTTTCTGGTTAACTCAGCCTAGTCAGAACTGGTCACCACATAGGTGATAAAGTTCATTGGGGCAGAACTGGACTACCTTCAAGCCAGAGACCGCTTCCTGCGACAGGGCATCAGACCTTACATCCTTTGCCCAGTCATTTCTGGTTGGGAAGCTGCATTTGGCCCAAGATTTCCTACAACTTCTGGGGCTTATGGAAGTTTCAGCCAGCATAGTATTTTGAGCTTGCTGGCAGTTGCACCCCCTGTACTGGAAGTTGAGCCATCTGTGGTCCCAGTGCCTCAGTCATCTGGACAAGCTAGTCCCATTGAACAAGTCAATGTGGGATCCATTGAGTTGTGGCTGTGTTCTTAGAACTTGGAGGAAGGAACTGTCAGTCACTCTCACAACATACATGTCTCTGGTGGGGTGGGGAACTCACCAGGGAGCCCACAGGGTCTAGTCACTCTGGGACTTCTGGTACCATATCGACCATCTGGAGCTCCATGCTGTGCATCTAGCTTGCTCTCCACTCTCCCTGCATTGCTGGACGGCCTTTCCGACCCAGCCACTGACCACACACTGCCAGCACACCTGCCCACCCAAGAAGATACACTTCCTGAAGAAACCTTGCCTCTGCTTGCTTTCTGGCACCTGTCCTCCTGCTCGCAGATTAGCTAATCATTTCCCCTGCTGGAGACCATCATTGGCTGTGCATTTAGTACCACTTTCACTTTGCTTTCCTTCATATATATATATATATGTGTATTTTTTTTTTATCTCCTCACTTTCCCGTTTGCAAGTTATACATCTCAACTACTGGAGGGCACTGTTACTGCATCTCTTTCTGACTAGGTTAATTGCTGATTATTCACTACTTCACTGATGTCAAGATGATCTAATAGTGCCATGCTGAGTTAAGTGCCTTAGGGATTATAACACCTACGTACTTACATTCTTCTGTAAAAATGTCTGTATCCCTATGTTGTACTCTCCTGGGTCGTTCCTGAAAATAGGCCTAATACTTGTCTAGTGTACTTACCCGGTCAACAAAAGCTAAAATAAAATAAAAAACATACCTAGAATCCCTCATAAACTTAAAGGTAATCCTGAAACCAAAGGCGATGCTCCTAGCAATGCACTAATCAGGCAGCCTCCCTCATCTTAATCTCATCTCCCTTCCTAATCTTGTATCTACCCTGACTCATCTTCAAATAGTTTTCGCACTAGGCCTGCCCCCCTCGGTGTAAACTGTTCGCACCCCTGAGGCTAAAGCCAGTGTCATCCATAGTACCTTATCTGTTGCAACAGCTCCAAGCAACATGACCGTGCAGTTATTCCTTTATAATGGGTCCACTCAGCACCTGGCTCCTGTTAGTTCTGCTGTTAGTTGATTTGATTGATTGATTGATTAAAAGTTTATTTTTTCACAGGAAATATCATTTGTTAGGACAAAGTCCCGTTTACAACAAAGTCCTGCATGTAGATTCTAATACAATTACCAATTTACAATTGACATTTAACATAACTAATACAAACAAACATAATCACACTCTACATACATACATTATTTAAAACACATACATAAAAAATACAAACTATTAAACAATTCATTTTAAATTTAAAAATCTAAATTTGTTTCTGTGATTCAGTCAAACCATTCCAACTTTTGCTACACTATTCTGGAGCATACTATCCCTAATCTATTAAAGCTTCATTGGGATATTGCTTAATGGATTCCTTAGTCTTTATATGTGATTCGTTATTTATCTTTCTTTTAATTGCTTATACAAAGGATGGTTATACTTTTTGTGAATTATCTTATGGCACATAGTAAGCCAGAGATAGTTTCTTTTTGCTTCAGGTTGAAGCCAATTTAACTTATTATAAATTATACAATGATGCTCATTTTTAATACTTCTGAAAGCAAATTTACCTATCCTATAATATATTTGATTAACCAAATTTAAAGCAGTTTTAGTCAAATTCATGTAAATTGTAAAATCATACTCCAATATGGGTAACAGCATCTGTTTTGCCAGTCACTCCTTTGCCACCAAAGGTAAAGCTCCCGCAACTCTTCTATGGGCCCCTAATCTTTTATTCACTTTCTTTACCTGAACTGATATATGATTTACATATGTCATCCTAACATCTACTTGAAACCCTAAGTGTCTGTATGTTAATACATTTTCAATCTTTGTACCATCTTGTAAATGTAATTGTGGTTTGGGCTCTTTTCCTCTATATGAACCAATCGAAAACAACATAGTTTGTGTTTTTTTAGCATTCAAAAGAAGACCAGATTTACTGAACCATTTTTGCATTTGTAACAAATCACTTTGAAGCGAGTCCATCATACCTGTGAGACTGTCAGCAGACACAACTAAAAAGTTAGTTATCCCACCACTCCTGGATACTGTATCCCATTCTTAGATGTCTGCCATTTTTTATTCACTGCCTGATCTCATATTATGCCAAAAAATTACTTCCACCCCTGCCATCACTACTTTCAGCCCTGCACTGTCCTTTACAACATGGCATTCACTGAGGGGCTGCCCCCCCTTCCCCCTACACTATTCAATGTTGTAATCTCGAACGAAGTCAGGAATGTTCGTTCCACAGTCTGAAACAATACGCAGATGCTAAAGCTCCTTAATTGGTGTGTAATAAGGATGGCCTGGCTACTCCTGTTACTCTTGGGTAACATCCATCCCAACCTCAGCCCCCTACACCAGCTCCCCTAAAGAGATCTGGTGGCTTGACAATAGCATCCATTAACATCTGCAGCCTCATGGCCAAATCTGACTAATTACAAGTCTGGGTATCGCAGCATAACCCCAACATGCTCTCCATTGTAGAAACATGGCTCTCCCCAAGAATTCCAGACATGGCCATTCAGCTGGAGGGGATATCTCCTTCAGGCTGGATAGGGTTGGGAAGCGGGGTGGTGGTTGTGTCATTTATACCAAGGATATCATCCTAGGATGCATCCTCCCATGCCCTTCCACCAGCAGAAATGTACAAATGCTGATAAACTTATGCTAGTTGCTCGCAGCAAAGGTCTAACGATTGTTACAGTATACATACCCACCAAAGAGCAATCAACAGGCTTCACTGAAATCCTCAACTACCTCTCCAACCTGGACCAGAACTCAGAGGTTCTTGTCTTAGATGACATCAACATCAACTGGCATTCACCTGATGCAGCACCTTACAAAGATGCTATCTCCTCCCTACACATGTCTTAGCTAGTAGACTCTCCCATGAGAAGGAATTATGGAACTGGTTCCAGTTCACTGCTGGAATAGCTGATTATGAATCAACCAGAGAGAGTTACCCACCCAGTTGTCCTCCCTGACTCTATCAGTGATCATTCACCTATAATCTGTACCTTGTAAAATAAATCCCCCAGAACCCCTGCTAAAACACACACTTCCAGAGTACTAAAAATAGATCAGCTGGCCTCTTTCAGAGTGCACTTTTTGCAGATGAACTGGTTGTATCTTTTCACAACTAATGACACCAATTCTGCACTCGATCACTTCATCCAGACCTTCAATACCGTCTGTAATATTTATGCCCCTCATGTCAAATGCAAAACTAAGGAGTGTAGTAAATCTTGGATCACCTTGGCCCTCCTCAAGCAGATGAAATTTAGGGACAATCTCTGGCACAAAGCCAGAAATATTGGCTCCTCCATAGACTTCCAGAGCTACAAAATTGCTTGAAATAACTGCACAAGGGCTATTTGCTTAGCAATGAGTCACTACTTTAAGAAAGAGTTGTCTAGGAACTAGGGAGCTAGCCACAAATTCTGGGATAATTTGAAGACACTCACTGATAAACCCAACAAATCCCTCCAGTCCTAGCTAACACCTTTAATAGGGCTTTTACAGACCTAAGTAACATACACCGTCCAGATTTCTTTCTGCCTCCAGACGTCTCCAACCCCCTCAACCTGTCAGTCTCCCTGCTGGCCTAGCCCCCCCTTTTCCACATTAAAATCATCTCCCAGGCCAAAGCAAAAAAATGCCTCTCACAAGTCTTTGGGAAAACCAGAGTGGGCAGTGATGTGCTTGATGTCAGGCTTATTGCCTTAACCCTAGATGAGGTACTACCACACCTTACCAGAATCCTGAACCTCTCACCCATTAACAGCAACTTCCTTCAGGCATGGAAGAAGGCTGTGGTCACTCCCATGTTCAAAAGTGGGTATAGAGCAAGACATGCCAATTATAGGACAATCTCTTTTCCCCCCTCTCTCAAAAGCACTAGAACAAATTGTCTATGACCAGCTCATTGACTACCTTGACAAATATCAGCTGCTATGCTCAGAGCAGCATGACTTCTGAAAACAACACAGCACCTCCACCACCTTGGTGGAATTCATAGGCTACATCCATAATACTCCGGACCGGGGCCAGTTGGGGGGCAACTTATATCAACCGTACCAAGGCCTTCAACCATGAACTTCTACTGGACCATTAACCCACTTAGAACTCTCTCCCAAAACTGTATGCTTGTTTAGAAGTTACCTCTCTGAGAGAACACAACAAGTGAAAATTGCTGACATCCTCTCCAAAAGCCAGGGCTATAATTACAGGGGTACCCCAGGGTCAATTCTGATCCTCCTGCTTTTCAGCCTGTTCTTGAACCACCTCCCCCGAGCATGTCTGGACAAGGTCCTCCTCTATGCTGATGATGGTGCTTTTTTTCCAGCCAATCAGACCCAGTAATGCTGGAAAAACAGATGCAACTTAATCTCGGTGCCACCGAGTCCTGGTTCACTAACTCTAAACTCCTATTAAACTACATAAAAACCAAAACTGTGCTGTTTGCCTCCACCCATAACCACCACAAATCCTACCAATTGCACATAGTGAACTCTCAAAATGCCCCCCTAGAGATGTTTCAGAGTTTTAAATACCTCCGGGTCATCTTGGATAGTCCCCTTTCTTTCACTCATCACATTGACCTAGTAGCTAAAGCAGCCAATGCTAGGACTGGCTAACTATTTAGGCACAAGCACTGCTAACAGATGGTACCCTAAATCTAGCTGTTACCAATTTTGTTCTATCAGTGATTGATTATGGACTGATAGTACACGTCACTGCCACTGACACAACCCTCAAGAAAGTCAAAGTGGCGCTCAAGAAAGCCTACCGGCTTGTCCTTGATGCTCCCCGTCTAACACATACCTGTGACCTCTATTCCCAGTCAGGCTGGCAAAACTTGGACTGTAGAATTTGGTACCAGGTATGCCTACTAGTTAAAAGGTCTATGCTAGGGCTTGCATCTCCTGGTGTTCAAAGCCTTCTCTCCCCCACCGACAGTATCCGCACCACTAGGGGGTCCAACATCCTGACCTTAAAAGTCCCTTTTCACCGCACCACCCAGGGCCAGTTCTACTTTTTATATCGTGTTCCCCTCTGGCTGAACTCTCTCAGCAAGGACATGCTGTCCAGTACTAAACTTGGCCCATTTAAAGCTAAGCTTCGGGACTATCTTGCAACCCTAAGCTGTTGTGACTGCTACTTTTAACCTGCTCAAGCCCTTATCAACACCTCCTACACCCTCCACCTTTATATTTCTCTCAAAGCCTCCTTTAATTTTCCCATCCATGTCCCTCCATCTCCCTCCACCCACACCCAGATCTACATGCCCCCCATCCCCCTCGCTCCCCCATCTACTCCCCTCATCCACTAAATTTTGACAAGGCCTACTTAGCTGCTCCAGTCAGTCCCTCTCTTAGTCCTTCCTTCACTATCCCTCTCCTCCCCTTACCCCCTGCTACCAGTCCCTTCCCATCCATGGTCCTCTCTCCTTCTCCTGCCTTGCATTATTAGTGCACTTATGTTATATATGATTTTGTTGCTGCATATACTGTATCATAATATCTGTACTTTAATCCTACATGTTAAGTGGCTGTATCTAAATTGCCCGTTTGTTTTATTTGTTAAAATTGACTTGTATAATTTAACTACTGTATCCCTGTTTTATCATGAGGTGGAACCTTTGTAAATAAGCTTCCAGCTCAAAGGTTGTAATCCAAGATTTCAATAAATAAATAAAGTTTCATTCATTCATTTATAACACTATTTTTATTCAGGTACGTACTGTTTGGATACAAGATCCTATTTTCAACTGTAGACCTATGTAAATCTTACATGTTTAAAACAATACAAATATGTTAAAGCATACAACATGAATACAGTTTGCAAAAGAACAACACTTTACAGTTTACATACAGTACAATTTACTAGAAACAACATGTTTACATATTGCATGTGCAATGGTTTCAGTAGGCAAGTCTCTAAGGCTCTCTTGAACTCAAGTATAGAATTTGTAGTTCAAATATTGCAAGGAATATGATTCCAGGTTTTGGTATTTGTTCCATTCATTTGGGATCAGGTCATTCAGTTCCAGACAGACAACATGAAGGCTATATTCTACCTGAGCAGGCAGGGCAGGGCAGGGCAAACTCCTCTTCATTTTGTCAGGAGCCACCCCAAACCTGGGACCTCATGCACAGCCTCCAGGTCAATCTCCTGGTAATCCATCTCATGGGAGAGTCGAATCAGCTGGCAGACACTCTCAGTGGTGTAGAGAAGATGTGCATGAGTTGTCCTTGCATCAGGAAGTAGCAGTCCTCCTAGTATGGCACCCCTTGGTGGATCTGTTTGCTTTGTGGGAGAACAGAAAACTGTGGCTTTTCTCTGCCCCCCCATCCCAGACACTACAGGGGGATGCCTTCTCTTGGCCCTGAACTGTGGGCATTTTGTACACTTCCCTTCCTTCCTTCCTCTTGATTCACAAGGTGATGCTGAAGGCCCAGAAGGACAAGGCACAGATGACCCTGATAGCACCAGATTGGCCCAGACAGTTCTGCTGTCAGTATCTCCTCAGATTCAGCAGCAGGCTGCTATGGAAGTTGCCTTTCTGCTCTGTCCTGCTGACAACAGGGGATGGTCCTTCAGTCCCCACACCTCTCAGCCTGGTAATTGACTGGCTAGAGTTCCAGGCCTTGGGTCTCAAAGGAAAACTTCCTCCATGTTGTGGAGGAGTCCTGAGAGGAATAAGTCACAGAATGTACATGTTCATATGGAAGAGATTCTTGCTCTAATGTCCAGGGAAGGAGCTTGATCCTATTGCCTCCCCAGTAGATGTGATTCATGACTACCTTTTGTCCCTGTCTTAATTGGGACTGCGAGTCACAACCCTCAAGGTGTACCAGGCAGCCATCTCTGCATACTGGGTGTGGGCCAGTTTACTGACAGTGGTGCAAAAGAAGGTAACTGGACACATTTTCAGAGGCCAGGACCATTTGTTCCATCTGGTATGTGAACCACTACTTCTGTGGGAACTGCTGTTGCTACTGGCAATTCTCATGGACAAGACATTCAAGTCAATGCTCAAGTGTGAGATGTCACATTTTCATGGACGACTGCCTTGTTATTGGCCACTACATCAGTGAAAAAGGGTTAGTGAGCTTCAGGTGCTCTTGTTGGAGCCTCACTACATGGTCTCCCACAAGGAGAAGATTGTCTTTCATCCCCACACCAAATTCCTCCAGAAGGGTTACATCAGAGTTTCACTTTAACCAGCTGATTAATCTGCTGGTGTATTTCACCAATCTGACCTTAGATGCTGATTGCAGGCTCCATATACTGGACCTGTGGAGGGCGCTATCCTGGTGGTATCCTATTACAAGGAGTGCATGGCAGGTGATCATAGTGAGGGTCACCAGCCATTTGTTGCCTATGCTTTAGCTGCTTCTGCCAGAGTGACCGCTAAGCAGGCAATTACCAGGTGAATTACAGTCTGCATTGACCTCTGCCATAGGTTGACTGCTAGGGAGTCACCCAAGGAGCTTAAGGCTCATTCCTATACACATTCTGAAGCCTTGGTGGCTGCTTCCAGGTTACCCACCTATATCCATAATTCTAACAGTGGTATACAGTTCAAGTCCACACACCCTTCCTGACCTCTCCTGGCAATTGTCACCCAGATCCCTGCTTCCAGAATGCAAGCTCTGATGTCATGAGGCGTATCCAGAGGATATACCACATGGATGGTGGGAGGAGCTTAGCTTAAACATGTCTGGGAACTCAACCTGTATCCAGCAGAACTGCAAGAGTGGTGATGTGAACTTTGTGCTACTATTAGAACAACAGTTACAGGTGAGTAACCTATATTTTCAAGTGCAGACTTGCTTGTTCCCAGGTGTGCTTGTCCCAGTGCACTCCCCTACACTGCTGGATGTTTAGAAGTGCTAAGTGCTGGAGACACAGAGGGACAGGGTTGGGCCTGACCAGCAGCATGGAAAGCCACTCTGAGAGGGGTAAATGGTGAATTATAAAAAAGTGCAGCTGACTGTGTGGACTGAGCTATAATGTTTGAGCTGACATCAGTTGCTTTTCACGGAAAAACAACTTTTTTGAACAGGCAGTGAAATGTGAGGTACAAATATGCTCATAATGTTTAAAAAAATTAACTTAGGCTTCCAATTTTGGTGTTTCGTATTGGAAATCTGCAGCTCCAGATTCTGAATTTGATTCTCAGTGATGGAGTTCCTACTTAATTTAACACTTATGTGTTTGCCCTGATGTCAGTTATATAGGATTGTTTTGGCAGAAAATAACTTTGGCTCTGTATCATCCTGACCACCCGTCCTGCTGCATGGCAGTGTCTGAATCATAGTATTTACCCCATATGATCCTCATCTGTATGTTTTTCTATTTCAGGGGACAGAAGACAGTACAGTGCAAATGAGGAATGTGCCGAAAGAGGAGGAAGAACAGGAGCTGACTAACTAGAGACGTAAATCAGGAGCATCCAATAAACCTGCTGAATAATCCAATCTCCCAGTTTGTCACATGTCTGCATACATTGGGCATCTACACGATCTTTGAGTCTTTGCTGCATAATACAGCCGTTATAGTCAGGTGGAAACAAACATGCAAGTTTAATCTACACTGGTCAGACACTAACTACCTGAAAGTCTTAAGCTAAATCCATGAAAACAGGTTTTTACTCTCCATCTACTCCACCACCAAGAGACTCATTCACAACGCTAAGCTCAGTAGCCCCAGTCCTGGAGAGGATGTTGCCCATGTAACCTTATGTAAACGTAGTTATACTGTAGCCTTAACACTGAACAGCAATAGAAGAATTGGAAATCTGGGAACTGTGGTTCAAATTCCATCACATGTTCCAGGAGCACCAGGAAGCTGGTATTCTGCAGGACAAAACAAGGATAATCTGTGGAAGTATTTACTTAATTGTGAGTCATCGAAGCAGAAGGAAAGCAGCACACTCACCCAAATCTCACGGTGACCATTTGCAAGGTATGTATATTCACAGTTGTTCATTATTGTCCACAAAAAAAAAAAGCAGCAGCTAACATTTCGCTCTCACTTCATCAGAGCCTGTAGTCTAAAGTAATACAATGTTTCTTTCATATTTATTGATTGATTGATTGATTGATTGAATTTTGATAACTGGGTAGGCCCACTGAGACTAAAATTCCCTTTTTCAAGGGTGATCTGGAATTAATTACATGGAAACAGTAAGTCAGTAAGCAAATACAAACCATGACACTAACAGGCACAATCACTGTGTTACAGAATTAGCAGACAATGTTCAATCAGAACAGACAGAAAACATGTTGACAAGTCTTAACTTATAATGGGGGGGCACAGTAATTCAGACCGGGTTGGCAGAAGTCAGCGATTATAAGTGCACAGACTATGCTCTGAGATAAATGTCTTGAGCCCTTTCTTGAAGCTGCTCAGCAAGGAGCAGATTTGGAGGGTAGCAGGGAGAGTATTCCATAGGGAGGGAACAGAGGAAACAACAAATCTTTAGTATGCACTGAATCTTGACTTTGGTATTTTAAATAAGGCACTGCTGGAGGACCAAAGCATTATTTTCAGATGTTTAAGTGCTAACACATCACCAAGGCTGGGTGGGGTAGCACCATTGACAAGCCTGATTGCTAGACAGAGAGGATAACTGAATCTGCCTTTGAAGGAGGGTCAGTTTAAGGAGCAGTGAACATCACAGTGGTGCTCCCTAGGGGGCCCCTGAGGCAAACCGTTCAATATTATTGTAGAGCACTTTTAGCATGTTTGCCTCTGAGCATGGTAAGGTCTGTAGAATTAGGGCACCATACAACAGGTAGCAGTGTGTTGTTGGCAATAACCTGCTATGAATCATTGGATATATAAACACTTAAGTGGTAAAGTTGCCCAATCTATTGATGCAGGGACTTCAAGATACAGTCTACATGGGGTTTAAATGTGGCATCCTGGTCTATATAGACTCCTAGATATTTAATGGAGTTGACAACCGCAATTTGAGCTGCAGTGGATGAAGCTATAGTAACCATGTGCTGTGTGTCAGTACCCAGATGCTATGGACCAAACAGGATGGTTTTGATTTTCTTTTATTTAGAACTGGTTTATTACTTATGAACCATTTTTCAAATTCCTCGAAGTTGCTAGCAAGCTGACTGTTGATTTGGGCAATGTCACTTGAGCATCAATATAGTACAGCATCATCTGCATATGAAAGCAAGTTAATCCTGCTACAGTGACCAGGCATATCATTAATAAAGAGGGAAATAGCATAAATGGAGCCTTAGGAACCACCATAAATTATGGGTCTCTGCCTGTTTTCCAGGTAGAGCGAAAACCAGTGACAGGATAGGTTGTCAAGACCTAGCTGCTCTAATTAGTCCAACAGTAGACTGTGGTTCACCAAATCAAATGCCTTGGTGAAATCTACAGTATGTAGACAGCACCTGTCGATTGATCTTTGTTCATGGCCTTCAGTAAGTTGGTAGACAATCTAACTAAAGCAGTGTCGGTCTCAAGATGTTTCCATGTTGTTTGTCAGTCATGAGGTGATGCTGTTCGAGATAGTCCTGTATCTGGTTGAACACTAGTCATTCCAGTATTTTGAATAAAGAACCTAGTAGGGAGGTGGGGCAATAATTTTCCATAGACTCCTTGGGACCCCCCCTTGTGTACCAGTACCATAAGGGTAACTTTCCAGCTTTCAGGAATTCTTTCAACTAGTGATTTGTTGAACAGCATAGCAATGGGGGAGGCAATGACAGGGGCTGCTAATTTTAGGAGTTTGGGCTCCAGTTTATCAGTTCCAGCTGAACCTTCGGTCTTTCATTTTTTTAAAAGGGTTCTTCAAACAACATGAAGTCTTGCTATATTATGACATATGCAGTGAGTCCCAACCTTCGAACTGCTCCGGAGGTGAAAGAGTTAACTTTCCATGCCAGGCATGGAACGCTGAGCTCGAGCTCGGTTGAAACTCTGTCTGTTGTTCTTCAAACTCAAACCATCAGATTCTTTACTCCGCCTCACTGAACAGTCGCTCCGGAGATTTCTCCTTCTGCTCGGTTCATTTTGTCGGTTAAAGTATTGTTTTTCTCGGTTTTCGACCGAATTTAAACCGTAACCGGTCGGTTCAGACTCTGTCTGTGGTATTGTGAGTACTAGATAGGTTTTACATTAATTTCTATTCTGTGTGGAACTTGTAAACGGTTTATCGGTTCAGTTTGAACCGATCAGGTTGTTTAAAATATATTAATCTGTCATTTAGAGTGTGGTTACTGGTTCTTATCGGTTCTAAAAAAACAAATTTTATTCGTTTTTCCCGACCACATTGACGTTAGGAACCGATAAGAGGTCTTACCTGGCGGATTGCCATAAACAGGTAAGTTTGGTTAGGCTGGCATTATGTCTGAGAAACCCAAAGAAAACTGGCCCACTGGGTTTCAACACTGCAGTGTCTGTGGGGGAAGTCTTTGCCAAGGCTGGACCTCCACACCACCTGTGTTTATTGTCTGGGGTTTGACCACCTCAGTGCAGACTGCCAGATTTGCAAACATTTTCCTGCAGCTACCCTGGAAAAGAGAGTTGGTAGGCTTAGGAAAGGGAGGCCAAAAAGTCCGCTGAACCAGATGGCCAGCCGGTTCGGTTCCAACTGAACGGGAGAGAGTCTCCTCTGACAGAGGCGAGACTTCCTCGGGCAAAGGAGAGCCGACTCTGAGAGTCGGTTCCAGCAAAAGGACTAGGAAATCAGCTGGTGTGGGCCAAAACTTTCCTCTCCAACCGCTGAAGAAATAGCCAAAGCGATTAAAATTGTCCAGTCGCTTTCCCCGGTTCCGACTGAACCAGCACCATCAGGTAAGCGTACAGTTCGGCCAGTTCCACCGGTTCAAGAGTACGATTTAGAGGAATTTTATGAACCGGAGGAGGGGGAAGAGGAGTATGAGGAGAGTGAATGTGGATTTGAAAGTCTGGATGTGCACATTGAACCGGACATCTCTCCAGAGAGACCTTCAGGAGTGTCTCCTCCTAGGCTTTCTGAGTCCCCTTCTCATTTTATGTTTTATAAGAAAGTGACTGAAAACCTCCAGCTCCCTATGGAGGAAGCTGTGGATGATCAAGAGGAGCCTGACTATGTGGAAATGATGGATATTCCAGAGTCTAGGAGTCTGTCTATTCCTTTGCATAAACCTTTTGGGAAACAGACAGTAAAAATTCTAAAAACTCCTCACACTATACCTCCTGTGGATAAGAGAATGGACAAGAGGTACACGTTGTCAGGCTCTGATACGGAGTTCCTTACTCAGCAATGCAGCCATGTTAGGGTACTTCAGGCTGCAGCCTGTGACAAGGCAAATATTCCCTTGGCTTCACACCCCCCTGACAAGGACTCCAGGAGGATTGATGCCATGGCAAAGAAACAGTACATTGCAGCATCCTTGGGACTCAGACAGGCAAATTATATGGCTTATGTTGCTAGATATCAGAAATCCAGATGGGATACTGTTATGGCTCTAGCAAAACAGGTCCCTGGTCAGCTTGCCAAGGAGCTGGAGCAGGTGGCTGCTGATGGTATTGAGGCATCCAAGGTGCAATTCCATGCTGCAGTGGACTCTAATGATGTGTCATCAAGAGTCATGGCTACATCTGTGGCACTTCGCAGAATCGCTTGGCTCAGATGTACTAGCCTGTCACAGGATACCCAGACTAAGGCCATGGATTTTCCTGTTGTGGGTAATTCTCTGTTTGGGAGCAGACAGAGAATTACGTGAAGAAAATGGATGAGTATAGGACCACCTATAGGAGTGCACAGGCCAAGGAAAGGCAGGCCACTCCTCAAAGGCAGCCTTCCAGGGGCAGGCCTTTTCATAGGCCTTTTTGCCAAGCCCAGGCCTCCTCTTCTGCTTACTCCCAGAGGGGGTTCTTTAGAGGGAGAGGCAGACAGGGTACAAGCAGGCCTGCTTCCACCCCTCAGCCTAAAGCCCCTGCCAAGCAGGCACCCTGATGGGGTTGCCAGGGCCGATTCTCACCTACCTGTAGGGGGTAGGCTGGCTTAATTTGTCCAGGACTGGAAGTCTCTGACATCAGACAAGTGGGTCCTGGAAGTAGTAAGCCAGGGACTGGTTCTCAGCTTCAAAAAATTTCCAAAGATGAGAACCAGATCCTTTCCACCTGCAAATCCACCAGATGCACTTGCCCTAGAGGCAGAAGTCTCTTCCCTCCTGGCTCTCAGAGCTGTGGAAAGGGTTCCACCCCTACACCAGGGCAAAGGATTGTACTCCAGGTACTTCCTTACCCCAAAAAAGACAGGAGAATGGCGGCCCATCCTGGATCTCAGATACTTAAACAAGCACCTTTTAAAACCAAAATTAAAAATGGTGACTCTAGGAATTATTCTACCCTCTCTAAGGCCAGGGGACTGGCTAGCGTCCCTGGACCTCAAGGATGCCTACTTTCATATTCTCATCAGAAGCTCCCATCAAAAGTACCTCAGGTTCGAGCTGCCCTCAGGCCATTACCAGTTCAGAGCAATGCCCTTTGGCCTCACCTCTGCTCCAAGGGTATTCACAAAATGCCTGGCAGTAGCAGTTGCCTCCCTAAGAAGGCAAAAAATTGCCATCTTCCCTTACCTGGACGACTGGCTCATAGTAGGCCGGTCTCCAGACCAAATCAAGTTACATCTGCAGATAACTCGGCAACTGCTCACCTCTCTAGAGTTCCTTCTGAATCTTTCAAAGTCAGTTCTAGAGCCTGTCCAGCTCCTCACCTTCATAGGTGCAGAGCTGAACACAGAGAAAGCCAGAGCCTTCCTTCCTTTGGACAGGGCAAGGACCCTGGTCTCTCTGGCCTCCTCATTCACTCTGCAGGTCTCTCGACCAGCAAGGCATTTTCTACAGCTCCTGGGGTACATGGCTGCTTCTACAGCAGTAGTGCAGGGAGCAAGATTTCAAATGAGGGACATCCAGTTCCATCTGAGAGCCTTTTGGTCTCAAAGGAAAGGCCCTCTAACCAAATTGATCCCAGTAACTCGAACCCTGATCCAAGCCCTACAGTGGTGGCAGGATCAGAGCAATCTGAGACAAGGGGTTCCCTTTGTCACTCAGTCTCACTCCTTAATCCTTACTACAGATGCATCCCTCTTGGGGTGGGGAGCTCACATGGGTGACCTCACTACCCAGGGATTGTGGTCCCCTCAGGAATCTCTGCTCCACATCAATCTGTTGGAACTCAGAGCAGTTTTTCTAGCACTTCAAGTTTTTTCCAAATCTGTTCAGAACAAAGTTGTACAGGTCAGAACAGACAACACCACCACAATGTGGTACATCAACAAGCAAGGAGGCACTCGGTCTACGGCCTTGTGCACCGAAGCAATGAAGTTGTGGTCTCTGGCTTACTCCCTGAACACCTCCCTTACGGCAGTTCACCTCCCAGGCAAGTACAATGTCCTGGCAGATGCTCTCACCAGGATTTCCCAGGGCCATCACGAATGGTCACTGGATCCCCTGGTCCTGGAGGTAATATTTGCCAGATGTGGCACCCCACAGATAGATCTTTTTGCAGCCCCAGACAATCACCAACTTCCCCTTTTTTGCTGCAGGCCCCCAGTGTTGGGCTCAGTCCCTCTGGATGCCTTAGTTCTCAATTGGGAAGGGAAGTTTCTCTATGCTTTCCCCCCCTTCCCTCTCCTGTTCAAAGTGTTAGTCAAACTCAGATCTCAATCCTGCAAGATGATCCTGATTGCTCCAGATTGGGCCAGACAACCCTGGTATCCACTCCTACTGTCCTTAGCAGTCCATCTTCCCCTGTGTCTTCCCAGGAGTTACAACCTGTTAACCTGTGCTCGGTGGAGGGTTTGATACCCAAACCTCAAATCTCTCAATCTCAAGGCCTGGCTCTTGAAGAGTTAGAGTTTGCTGATCTACACCTCTCCCAAGGTGTAATGGATATATTGAAGACCTCTAGGAAACCTTCCACCAGGGCTACCTATAATTCCAAATGGAAGAGGTTTTCTATATGGTGCTCTGGGAAGCATATTTCCCCAGAATCTGCTGATTTACCCACAGTCCTGGATTATATGGTTTATTTAAATACCTTGGGGCTGAGACCAGCTACCCTAAAAGTACATTTGGCAGCTGTGTCTGCTTTTCTTTCAGCAGGTAAACCCTCTTCTCTTTCAGCTCATCCTGTATTCTCCAAGTTTTTTAAGGGATTGCTTCACACCAACCCTCCATTCAGGGACCCTGCCCCTGCCTGGGATCTTAATGTTTGCATTGCTCAGCTTATGCAACCTCCCTTTGAGCCCTTGTCTTCAGCAGAGCTTAAGTACTTGACTTGGAAGACTGTGTTTCTGGTAGACATCACTTCTGCCAGAAGCATAAGTGAATTACAAGCTTTGTCAGTGGAGCCTGATTTTATCTCCTTTCATAGAGATAAGGTGGTCCTCAGGACTAACAGGAAGTTCTTGCCTAAGGTGGTTCAGATTTCCACCTTAATCAATCTATATCTCTTCCAGTGTACTTCACTGACCATTCCTCCTCTGGCGAGAGGAGGCTGCACAGCTTAGATGTGAAGAGAGCCCTTAGTTACTACATAGAGCATACCAAGGGTTACAGGTTTGACTCCCTCCAACTGTTCCTCACTTATGGTGAGGCTGGTAAAGGGAAACCTGCCACTAAAAGATCCATTGCCAGGTGGATTGTCTCTTGTATCCAATTCTGTTATGAAAAGCTGGGTAAGGTTCCTCCCTCAGGCCTGAGGGCTCACTCTACCAGAGGTACAACTGTTTCCCTGGCTGCTGCCAGGGACATCCCTATTCTAGAGATATGTCAAGCAGCTACCTGGAAAACAGTTCACACTTTTACCAAGCATTACTCCCTGGACATCCAGGCTAGGAGTGATGCTCGGTTTGTCACAACTGTGCTTCAGATCCTATTTCCTAAGTAGTTTCTGTCCCTTCTCCATGGAGGTACTGCTGTGTAGTCTGCATATGTCATAATATTGCAAGACTTCATGTTGTTTGAAGAAAAAATTACTCACCTTAGTAATGTTGTTTCTTCTAATGGAGTCTTGCTATATTATGACCCCCCCCTCAGAACCTCTGTTTTTGGGATGTGGGTAGGCAGTGCAGTGTTGGCACTTAGTGATGCCCACCTTGTTGTTTTCACCCCTCCTTTTTTGGGGTGACTTGGTGTTGTGTTTTTCATTTTTTGGGTCTCCTGACTTGAGTCTTTGTTTTGGGACCAAAAAATGTGTTCTTATGTTTAGTAGCCAGTTGGCTAGTGTAGGTTTACAGCTTCCACACAGGACCTCAGTGAGTTTAGCTCATAAAGATCTGACGGTTTGAGTTTGAAGAACAACAGACAGAGTTTCAACCGAGCTCGAGCTCAGCGTTCCATGCCTGGCATGGAAAGTTAACTCTTTCAATTCCAGAGCAGTTCGAAGGTTGGGACTCACTGCATATGTCATAATATAGCAAGACTCCATTAGAAGAAACAACATTACTAAGGTGAGTAATTTTTACTTTTCTCCTTATCCTTCTGAAGTGGAATTCTGGATATGGGAACACTGTGGCAGGCAGATTGAGGGAGTGAGAAGGACCATAATGTAAGGAAGCACTGAACCTGCCTAGGTCAGTAAAAAATGTATTAAAGGCATTAGCAGTAGCCACTGGGTCTCAGTATGGCTTGCCAACAGCCACAATATCACATTCCATGGGGATGGCATGATCCTTCTGAAGTGTGTTAATTTGTGCCAGAACTTCTTGGGATCAAATAAGTTAGTATCCTGTATGTGCATTAAATACTTTCATTTGGCAGCTTTTTGGTCATTTTTGCATGCATTCCTGAGTTATATATATATATATATATATATATATATATATATATATATATATATATATATATATATACACACACACACACACACACACACACACACATATTCAATTGGATGTGAGACCAGAATTTTAAAGACACCCCGGCTCTAGCTCTTAGCTTCATTGACTTCCTGGGGTTGTGGTCTAGCCATCTTGGCTGTTGGTTCTTCATCCTAAGCTGCTTAAAGGGAGCATGTGTGTTGGCAGAAGAGAGGAAGTTAGTGACAAAGAAATGCAGGGCAGATTTGACATCAGGAAGGGTTCTTATTGTTACCCAATGTATACCTAATAAGGTAGCCATGAAGGAGCTAGTGTACAATTTGGAGTAGTCACATGAATATCCTGGGGTGGGGGCTTTGGGGTGTCATTTTTCCAAATGCAGAATATTGGGGTTTGGTCACTTAGGGAGTCTGCAGGTGCCTGCAGCTTGGACCCGACCTGGTTTGGAGACAAGGGCCCAGTTGTTGAGTGTATGGTTACTAGTTTTTGTTGTTTCTTCATGTTGACTCAGTGATAATTTGAGTAAGCTGGGCCTCTGGAAGGACTGCTTTGGACCCACCCTGTGACTCAGTAATCCAGTTAGTAATATTTCACTTAGGAGCTTGTCAGAGAGAGACTTTATAAGGGTATCCAGGGCAGAAGTCACCACTCGGGGGTATTATATATACACCCTACATGTATTGACTTTTATATATTAGCCCCATACATGAATAACTGCAATCAAAGACACTGTAAGCATGTTTAGATGCCCCCTCCCTCCCCAGTATCATGGATCCCTATGTAGAGTGACTCCAGCTCTGGTCGCAAGCGTGCATCATCAAAGTGCTGTTATTAGGGGTGGGGCTGCAGTGTTCAGTAGATTCTCAGCTGATACTCAGAGGTTACGACCCAGGCAATAAAATGTAAGTGATTAATTACAGCATTAAAATTGTAATTCTAGGCTAAATTACCTCCTCTGGTAGGCAGCTCCTTGGTATGTGTTGCCTGTCCAAGGTGTTAGATCATGTCAGCTGCTCATTAAATGTTAATAAATAGCAAGACCCAAGAGGAAACTGCTTTGACTAAGCCAAAAATTCCAAGGAAAACAAAAACAGCACTTCTGGAACTCCAGTCCTGTAACAGTAAAAAAAAAAAAACCTTGACCAAAGAGGAGACAGATGCTATCACAAGATACACACAATGAACTATCTCACTCATCCATAAAAATCTTCTTAGTATCACTATAACCCTGAGGAAGTAACTATTTAGTTGTGAAACTAATTGAATTGAATATGAATATTTGTATTGCATCAAAAAAAAGATTTTATGGGTGAGTGAGACAGTCGATTATGTGTGGCTTCAAAAAATCTATGTCGTTACAAACATGTCTGCCACCTTTACTCACTAAAAAAAAAAAAACAGACACTAAAAATAAAAGGACAAACTACTTAAATGTTCTTTTCCTTATATTTCCCTCCTTACACACATACTCAAATTAAAAACTAAGCGCTATTTGCATTTCTATTTTTTGGAGATGCTTTTCTGACCGTTGAACACCCTCCCATGTATCTTTACCTGCCTACCATGGTAAACTTTGTTGCTTGCCCTACTTCACATAAAATTTTATCCCTGGCTTCACTGAGGCCTTCTGTTGTGTATGTGTGTGCGTGTGTGTTTGGGGGGGGAAAATTCCACTAGTAGAAGTCTGTAAAAGTTTAAATTCCTGCATTCCTTGATGAATAAATCTTCCATGTATTGAATGTGTGGCAGTTGCTTGACAGCTGGGCAGGGACTATGTTTCACTAGTTACTTAAAAAAGAAAAATAAGCCTGCTTTTAATAAAAAGAGCTGCCATTTTTTTTTTTTTATTTTCTCAGTTTATTTATATATTAGCTTTTGTTTACCGGGTAAGTGCATTAGGCATGAAAGCTTGCCTATTTTCAGGTATGACCCGGGAGAGTACAAGATACAAGGATTACAAACAGGTGCAAGAAACATATAATTCATATAGCAACATCAGGTATCCCCCAAGGGAGAAATAGTACAGAGCCAGTAACAATCCACACAGGGATGTACAACAAAAAGACAAAACTATTCACATTTGTATGGGAGTGCTTCGACGTGACAGGTAACAAATAATGATGAACACAGCAAAAGAACTTAAGGGCAGTTACATGCCCCAAGTGCATAAAAGTGAGAGAACAGTGCATTCTTGATGAAGGAGTGAGATAAGAAGCCTTTTAAGTGGGAAGGTAGGGAATTACAGAATATGGGAGCAACGTATGAGAAGGCCTGCTCACCCATCCTAGTAGTGCAGAGCGGGACTGATAGTTGGGGAGAGGGGGAGGACCTGAGAGAGCGGGAGTGAGTCACAGGATTGAGCATAGCCCCCAGAGAGTCAGGGTAAGTATTTCTGGCTAAGGAGTCAATGAAACAACCCATGTAATAAGAGTGCAGGTGCTAAGGGAGCAGCCAATACAGGGCGGAGTAGAGCAGACAGTGGTGGGTAAGGCAAGGGGCAGACAGAGCAAACCTGCAGATATTGTTGTAAGTAGTGTCCCACTTCTGAAGAGCACAAGCGTTGACCTGGGAAATAACATATTGTAAGCATGATAAGAATCTTCAAGGTGAGCACTGTGCTGGTACAACACACTTCCAAGGGCCAAAGGCACTCTGCCTGCAGTTTTGTGCCTCACTATGTCCCTGGGCATACAGTGTGCCAGCACAACACAATCCCCATTGTGTCTTATTGCCTATATACTCATCAGTTAGTTATCCCACTGTGTACTCACAATTAGGCTGGTAGTTCTAAGCCAGGCGAAGCGTCTCAGAGATATGGCATGGGCCATCGCCCTAGAGGCTGCATCATTATTGTCATCTGCCATGTGGAATTAGTACAGAGTAGCTTCCAAGGCAGTTTTTCATGTATCCACCAACTCCTGTACCATAGAATCTGATCCGTTGCGGGCGATAGCCTGAACAGATTTTCAAAAGGTTTTCTGATATTTGGCTGTGAATGCCATGTAAGAAGAAAGCCTGAGAAGCAGGGAAGCTGTGGCATACATTTTCTTTGCTGTAAAATCAGTTTTCTTGGAATCCTTGTCAGGGGGAGAAGGCAACAAGGAGACACGAGATTTCTCATAAGATGCCTGCTGCACTGTACTCGCGTGGCTAGGGTGTGCTGGCAGGAACTCGGTACCATTTTTAAACAATTTATATTTTCTCTCAAGCCTCTTATCAACCCCTAGTACTGAATGGGGGTGTTGAAGACCTTCATGGTATTTTTTCCTAAATGCATTATAGATAGGGACGACCAGGGTCTTCGAGGATGAAAGACCCTTCATCTCCCTATAATCTTCATCTTCGACATCATGGTTCGGCTCCTGTGTAGGGAGGTCCAGGGTATCCAGCATATTTTGTATAAATGAAAACAAAGAGGAAGAATCCTCGTGGTCACCCGGGGGATCCCCAAGGCGAGGGTCCGGGGACTCCTGGGGCTCAAGGCCCTCAAAATCCATGTCAGGAGCATCATAGAATTGATCATCATCTGCGTCACCCTCACAGTCTACAGAACAGAGAACTGTGGAAGAGTGCTTGCCAGCCCCATTAAATAGAGGACTCATCTTTTGAAGGGTCTGAAACAGTTGCCATGCTTTTTCCATATCTTGCACTGACGGAAGAACCTGCACAGTTTGTAAGTGCTTTGTTTTCTTCTGAATGCTTTAAGCTGCCTGTTGTCTCACTATTGGCTTTCCCAGGAGCAATGGGATCATATCTGTCTTGACAGAGTTCCTTTTTAGCCACTTCATCAGAGGTTTGATCAAGCTTCCTTTTTTCATCACTCATTATTTTTCAATTTGTGAGGAACTTCATCTTTGGAAGCTTTATTTTTTGACTGGGATCTGGAGGATTCCTCAGCACCTCTGCTTTTTGTATTAGTATTTTTGAATGGCCCCTCGTCGGAAACCTTTGATTTATCCTCAGCCATAATTATCAAAGGTTTGTCTGCTATGCTCACCAATCTAAGCAAAGCAAACCAGTTCTGAACCTATGAACTGAGTGCTGGTTTCTGTGAAAATGCCACTGGCCAGTCCTGCCCCAGTTAATAAACTCTGTCTATTACCAGTGCCTTTTTTTGGTTGTAAAACTGGGATCTATACCAGTGGCAATCTTAATAGAAAACCAGTAATACTCAGCTGCGCACAGGTGGCTGCTGGACCCTTACGGACAGTCCTGAAGCAGATGATACCAAGGTCCAGTAATATAACAAAAAAGGTTTCCTCTTAATTGCCAATCTAGAGAGAAAAACCCCAGGCACTGTTTAAGTTTGAAATATACTTCAGGTGCCTTGCGGTAAACCCTGCGAGGTCTGAGGTAAAAAACAAGGCAACTGTTTCCAATTCGACGGTTCCCACAAGAAACTAGTCAAAAATGAAGGAAACCGTTGAAAATAAACACCAGCGATAATATTAAGCTTTAAACTAAATAGTTGCGGTAAAAATAAAAAATGTGCGAAGTGCTAATGAAAAAGTAAAAGTTGTCACTCAGCACACTAAAGGAAAAGATTTATGAGGAAAACTTTACCCGGATAAGCACTAAGAGGCTGTCAACAAGGAAGGTTGGGAGACACCTCAGAGGCAATATGCTCAGTCCAGCGGAGAAAAAATTCTGAAGCAGATAACCGTTTTCACTCAGTTCACTCCCCTTGTTTGTTCACTGTGTATGTATCTATAAAGTAACACATTTTTAAGATACAGGAAACAGCAGCACAGTTACATATCACCACTGGACTTCAAAAAACAGTATGTTGCAGTCAGGCTATAAGCAACAATTCATTTTATTGTACCAACAATGCTAGAATACAGTTACAACGTGCCCCTCCCTGAGGCTGCTCAGGGAGGGGAACGCTGTAGCTGTGTTCTGACATTTGTGGCACAATAAAATGAATTTTTGCTTATAGCCTGACTGCAACATGCTGTTTTTTGAAGTCCAATGGTGACATGTAGCCATGCTGTTGTTTCATGTATGTGAGTACTTTGCATTTGGCTCTCTCTCTGTTTTTAGCTGCCTAGTTGTTTTTCTACATTTTTAAGATGCATGCCATCTATGGACGTATTCAGCATTTCCCTAAGTATTGTTCTAAGTAAATACCAAAAGAATCAGTAGATAAACTGATCTTTTACCTTACAAATTCTGAAGTAAGATACAGCATGAACCCTCTTGTGTTATCCTTCCATTTGATTGCCCCATTTGTTTGCTTCTTTATTTTATTTTATTCATTTATTCATTCATTTAAAAAGCTTTACCAGGACCAGCCTGGTGGCACTGAGGGCTGAAGCAACTGGATGCCTTACCTCACGCCACGCCGGTGACCCATGTTCAGGAGTGAGCATGGGCAGCCAGGGTTCAGCAGGGGCGGAGAAGGACTGAGCATCCAACGGACTGCTCTCCTTCTCCAGGGAGGGGGGTTCCCAGAAGTTGGCACCTGTCTGCTCCCTAGTGGAGGCTGGGGGACAGGGTGCCACACTGTAGAAGGGGGAGGAGCCGGGACAGATGCTTGGAGGGAGTGTGTGCAGATGCGTGCATGCTCCTCTCCGCAGACATCATTGCACACCTCAACTCCTGGGAGAAAATCCAGGAAAAACAAGTTGCCACAGCAGAATGTTGGAGGGTGCCTCGCAGGCTCCACTCCTGGCCAGCCTCGGCAGTGGCCCTCTGAATACAGTCTCTGGTGGGGGTTGTGGAACCTGGCCGGGGGGGGTAAGCCCTGGGGCCAGGCCAGTGCCAGATGGTGGACGCCGGGGGATGAGGCTGGGGGCTCCCTCCAGAGACAAGTTGGCAACAGCAGCAAGATATAACTAAAAAAAAAATAAATAAATAAAAAGCTTTACAAAGAAAGGACTGCTGATCTGTGAACCAGCTTCATTCCAAAGGTTTCCTGGAAGAAGTTACAAGGGGAAAGAAAAAGCCAAAAACATACAGTAGCAAAAGCATACAAATAAATAAAGTGCATACAAGAAGCTTCAGACATACAGTAAATAGTATCAAATACAATGAAATAGTGATACTATACAGCACGTGCAAAAACATACACTAATAGGATTTATTTCTGTAGTTTGTTAATTTGGGAAGGAGTTTTTTTTTTGTAAATGACATAAATATGAACATCCTGAGAAGTCAAGATGACTGTCAAGCCATACACACACAGGTATTTAAAGGAGACTTCCTCCAGTAAGGAATCATTCAGAGTTCTGAAGATTGGTGGTGGTGGTCTTGGGGGGGGGGGGTCTTGATTTGAGCCAGATGATGCCTGGTGCCTGATCATGGACGTGGTCTTTTGGCATTCAGGATAAGCTGACTAACACATAACCAATGATGGACGTTGTTAGTCACACTGGAGCCCAGTCAAGTTGGGTCAAGAGGGACACCTGAATAGCACAGTGTCAGGAATACATGTAAATGTATGAGGAGGTACTGTACAGGCCTTAGGCAGATAATTAATTAAGAGAACACAACAAGGTTAAGAACAGAGCCTAGTAGAATACCTGACTTGATGGGAGAGGGAAGAGGGCATCTCCTACAAAGCAGTACTGAGACCAGTCCCTCAGGTTGAATCCTAACCATTTGACGTGTATTCAAGGAGCAGTAATTTGTCTTCAGAATTTTTGTAAACCCACATCCACCTCATAATTCAGATTCTTCCTTGTACCCCTTGTGCACTTTGTGAGGAAGGATTACACCTTCCTCACCAAGTGCACAATGCTGATTACCTGCATTTCCCCAACTTGCTGCAGTCAAGTAACAGCCTCTTTCTTTATGTACCTCTACCTCCAATCCCAACTCTCATCAGTCACCCAACCCAACAAAGTAACCCAAAACCCACTTATTCTCACCTTCCAGGTCACAAACATGACCTTGCTTGCTCTCCTCAACCTGCTAAAGCCAGTCACTCACTAACCCACAAATCTGCATTGAACTATGAGCCACTGAGTTGGTTTTACATTGTTTTTTTAAAGTTGGCAATGCATTGGCAACTGACATTGTGCTGTTTTGCAACACGTAACCAGCTGAAGAGCAATGTTTATAAAATGTTTTTGCAACTTGACTGAAGTACATCTGTGTTTGGTTACAATGCAATGCAAAAGTGAGATGTTTTTGTAACACCTGTGCAACTCACAGAGAACTACTAAAGCAATTTAGTGGTGACAGTATAATGTACATTGTACTGTACCTCCTAAAGCAAACTCCTGGCCCACTGAATACAAAAAAAAAAAACTCCTACCCCACCAATTCCAAGTTCACCATCCCAACCCTCCCCATGCTTCAAACTAACTGTAGGTAGAAAATGGACTCTAACCCACCTCACTTGAGCAAAATTACTCACCTGCCACAGTCCACTGCACTTACACAGTATGCTGCTGACCCTGGAGTTCCACCCTCAGTACTCCACACCATATACCACTGAAGCTTTACTATTTTATTATATATTTATTTGAGAATTGATGACCAGGAGAGAGACACTGAGCTGAAACTCATTTCCATGTGTGACCTGGGGAAGGGGGCATGGGGTAAAAAAAATATATTACACAGTCAAAATTTCACAGTTACCATAAACTGCAGTCAGAAAAAGTGCAATGAATACAAAACTTAAATGCAAATGAAGCAGCAGGACAAAAACAAACATTAAACAACCAGCCAGAGACCCCTGCAGTGCGGTAAGATGGCAGTTGCAGAGGAACATCAGGGAGAGGTAAAACAGGGGGCAGGATGATGGATGAAGGAGTTTCCGCTGACACCCCAAGGAACCAGGGGAGGTAGTAAATCAGATGGCAGTGGGAAGCTGGTTCCAAAGTGTGTGAAGACGATAGGAGAAGACAAGACTGCCCAGCAGAAGAGCGGGTATGAGGAATGGAGAAAGTACGATCCCTGGAACAGAGGGGTTTAGATAAGATTGTTTAACAAGAAAACCTTCCTGGAAACTGGGCACCTAACTTTTTTTTATTTCTGGTCATTTTCAAAAATAAAGTGGAACCTGTCCTTTCCTCTGGTCTTCATACAAACTTTTAATGCTGAGCAGGTGCACTGAGACAGCATAACAGCCCCACGCTTGTGTTTCCAGCAACCTTTTGTAGATTGAGAAGGGTGTGCATGCTCTTCCTGCATGTTTCTTGAATTTGTGACATCATCAGTGTGAAGGTGACCTATCCCCATTAAGACCACTGTCAAGAGGAGTCCCCTAAGGCTCTATTCTGGGTCCTATCCTTTTTGCCATTTATATAAATAACATTGATTCAACCCTTATCAAGTCCTCAGTACACCTCTTTGCTGATGACACTGTTCTGTATGTCAGCAACCCTTCGCCTACAGTTGCTCATGAAATCCTACAAACAGAATTCTCCTTGTTACAACATCAGCTACTCGAGAAAAAGCTTCTGCTAAATGCAAAGAAAACTAAAGCAATGATGTTCACAACTCAAAACTCCACCAGCACATCCTCTTCAATCACTCTCCCCCAGCTATGCACTATACTTGGAGAAAATCTGGAGTATGCTGAAAACTTCAAATACCTAGGTGTGTGGATTGACAACAGACTCGACTTCACTCATCATCTAGAAGAACTGTTAAAAAAGCTTCGCCAAAGGCTTGGCCTCCTCTATAGATTAAAACCCTTCCTTAACAGAGACTCAAAGATGAGGTTAGTCCAGGCCATCTTTCTATCAGTTATTGACTATGCAGACTTCCTTTATAGTCACTGCCCCATCTCCGACCTTCACAAGTTGGATACCTTATATCATAGAGCAATAAGGTTCATTACAGATCTGCCATATAATACCCACCATTGCTCTCTTTATGACGCAGTTGGATGGGTTTCCCTTCATATCAGGAGGAGCAGAAATGCAGCTCTATGGATTTACAGAGCATTATCAAAAAAACTCCCAAACTATATCCTGGACTGCTTCAACCAGACCACTCCTAGCTCCTATGCCCTAAGAAGCAACAATATCATCCTGCTCAAATTGCCCAAAGTCAGCACCAGACTAGGGAGGGCAGCAATCAGCTATTCTCTAGCTATAGCATGGAACACCCTACAAAAATCCCTAAAACTGTCCATTATCATTCCATTTGCATCCTTTAAACAGCAATGTACAGCCTTCTTCACAGAGAAATGCAGTTGCTACCGCTAGAGCTAGAATAGTCATCCTACAAATCTGGCTTCCAATCATATATGGCATATTCCTTCCAGTCAGACACCCCAGCTTATGGCACCCAATAATACCTTCACCATCCTAGTATTCATCATGTTGTGTGTCTGTCATGGCCCCCATTGGGATATGTATGTACTGTACATACTGTAGATATTAGCTTAACCTTCCTTTAACCGAGTTTTAACATGTGAATTCACTGTACATCATTGTGTATAAACATTATTTTTCTCTGTATGTATAACTGTCTTATAAAGCGTATGATGTATTTGCTGTGTATCAGCTATTGAAACTTGACCTTATCAGGTCCATCTTGTAAATGAGCCTTGCTCAATGATGTTCGCCTGAATAAATAAAGATTTGCTTGATTGATTGATTGACTTGAGAGCACTAAACACTCCTGTTTGTCAGCAATAACCTTGCTGTCAGTTGAGAAAATTCGGCAGTGCTGTTCTTAGGGATTCATCTATCAATCTTCTATGGCTAATTTGCTACAAGGAGTAGCTCCAAGGTTTATCAGAAGGGTTTTCTTCACAGCTGCCATGCAGATCTTAAGGGTATCTCTTGCAGCAGGCCATCACTGGTAGAACTAAGCCATCAGGCACTAGGACCACATGGAAACCTTTCTGTGTAACAGTCTACCAGAGGGGGCCACCCACCTCTGACATCAGTGACTGACATCAGCCTATCCTATATAGGGTGGGCTGCCCCCACACCCTCCTCAGTTCTTTCCCACTGTCGACCAGCAGACGTCAAACTACTGACACCACTGGAGCTACAGTCGAGTGACATTTCCCTGCATTTACCATGCTTTATTATTTTCTTGTTTGAACAGTTAAACAAAATTTGTTTCGCTGTTCCTCTTCCACCTTTATGTCTTCTCAACCGTCTTGTTCTTCCAGCCACTCCACAAAGAGTGCCTGTGGTAAACAGATCCTGGACAAAGATGGCCACTCTGCTTGCCTCTTCTGCCTAGTCCCAAACCATGATCTGCAAGTCTGCAAGGTCTGTCCAAAGTAGTAGCACGTAATGTGGGTGAGTCAAATTGAGCGACTCCATTTGAATGACTCAATTTCATCACCCGAAGGAATAGCAAGTGAGGAAGTGTAGCGAGAAGTTATGTACAGCAAGTGTAGCAGTGAGATACACCTGCTATAGTAGGCTATGGGGATGTTTTTGGCCAAGCACTTCCAAGCTGGCCATTTGATGTAATGGCGTGACTTACCGCCACTGGAGCTGGTGGTCCCTGGTTGTCCGGCTGTGGTGGAAATTTTTTTTATTAGTTTTTCTTCTTTCCCCTATATCCCCCATAGTTGATTAAAATAAAGTTGGGAGGTGTGGGGGCATAGCCCCCCACATAAACATGTTTTTTTTTTTTTATTGCCGCAGTTGAGCATGTAAGTGTCTGTCGCTGTTTTGGCAGTCACTGTAATTCTGGCTGCCCTTTTGACATTGGGTGATGTTTTGTTTGCTTTTTTTGGTCGGCACTCTTATTGAGTCACTATTATAACATAAAACCCCCAAATTTTAACCCAACCACTAGGAGATACTACTAGAAGAACCAGGAAAGTCATCTCCTCCAGTAGGAGAGCACCCTGATGGAACAGGAGTGCAGGCCCGGAGCTCCTCCACCTCCCTGGTGCAGTCCTCGGGCTCTTCTTTATCCAAGTCAAAGGACAAGTCAGGGAAGCACAAGCATCAGCAGAAGGACCAGGACCAACACCAGTCTGCCTCCTGTTTGCAGTCTCTACATAAGGCTCTTAAGCTGCCACATCAGCGTCTTCCTTCTTTGGGGGGCAGACCTCCTCCACTCCGCATACTTTTATCCTTTCAGGGTTGCCAGTGGCCCCGCCGCCCACCCAGATCTCTGTTACCAGTGGTGGCTTCTCAGAGCAGGGTCTCCCATATCCTGCCCTCCAGCCCCTGCTTTTCTAGCCCTCGTTTTCTGCAGGCTCCTCAGTAGTCGGCTTGGTCAGGGATCCTCCTGCCAGCGTGGGTGTTGCTGGTGCCAGCTCTGTATCTGTCTTCCCGACACCCATGCCCCAACACCCGGTCTAAACCCCTGGGACCTCTGTCGATCCTGCCCCTCTTTCACAGGGGCAGGTGCTGCAGGGCACCGGGATCTTCCAGAGCCCAGTCTCCTCACAGCCTTCACCAGTTGGACCCTCCTCTCCAGCACCAGACTCTCCTACTTTGGCTCCTGCAGATCACCATCTGGTGTCACAGAGGCCAACTCCTGCTAGGCCTGCACCTGTTCACCCACAGCTAGAGGGCCCTTCGCTGCCCCTGCCACCTCTGGTGCCAGCAGAGTCTTTACAAGTCCTCCTGCTACCAACATCCGGGGGACCTGTGGCAGTCCTTCTGCTACTACTTCCAGGGGAACCAGCACCTGTGCCACCTCTAGCTCCTGTGGGGTCACAGACTTGGGTATCTGACTCTAACACCTATGGGTCCAACATCGGCCTAACCCTACCCTATACCTGTAGGACCCCAGCTAGTCTATAACTATCCCTCACCTGGTGGGCTGGTGGCAGCAGATTACCATGGCTTGATCTCTGCACTGTGGGCCTTCATGCAATAACAGGTCCCTTCTCCCAGTGGGTCTCTCCAGACACATCCCCAAGGGCATCTTCGGGACACCCCACCACTGACCCCAACCCATCCGGGCCCGAGTGCTCCTCATTCTACCAGGAGCCCTACCAATGTGGGTACCCCTGCCTGCCTGGTTGAACACCAGCCTGACAACAGTGGGGATGATGACTTGGCCACCGATAACGATGTCATTTCCAAGTCTTCTTCCATTTTGGCAGACTCCTTGGAGGGATGAAAGGGAGCAAAGTACTGTCCTAAATTGCCTTCTGATGACCCCACATTCATGGATATCATGAGGCATATCCAAGCCACTGTGGGGTGGGAGACTGCAGAACTGGAGCACCTGGCAGTCTACCTTCATCAACATGATGCTTCCCCTTGGTAGTCACCCCTCCCCCCATTCATCGAGTCTTATGAGACATTACTAAGGCTGCATGGCACAACCCTCACATGATTCCAGTGGTCTCTAAAAAGGCTCCCTGGCTTTACCATGCTCCAACTGGCAAATCCTGCTTTGGTGAGCACCCTAAAATGGATTCTATTATCATTAACGCAGTTCTTGACTGTACCAGGAAGTCAAAGCACCTTAATGCCCACCCTCCAGACAGAGAATCTCAACAGCTGGATCAAGTGGGCAAGCATGCCTTTGTATCTGCCATCCTAGTCATCTGGGTCCTAACTGCTTGGCCCGTGTGGTGCTATACCAAAATCTCTTGTGGGACCAGGCCAGGGAGGTGGTCATGGCCAAGCCAGATGATCCCTCGAAGCAACAAACCCTTCAGGCCCTAAAGACTGGGTCTAATGTCGACATCCACATCCTCAGGGCAGTTTATGATGCCATGGATACTTCAGGTTGGGCAGCTGCCACTGGTATTAGCATGAGGCACCATGCCTGGCTCAGAGTCTCGGGATTCTCTCCAGACATCCAATCTAGCATTATGGATGCATCTTTTAGGGACCCAAGCTGCTGGGGGAGGGGTGTTCAAGACATTACCTCTGAGCTTCAAACCTCTGAATGGGCCTTGAATTTGGTCCACTCCATGCACCATAACCAGCTGAGGCCAGGCCACAAAGCCCTCTTTGCCTCTCCTCCCATAGATAGGCTCACCCCCCTACCAAGGACCAGGGCAAACACAAGGCAGGTGCCACCTTTCCCGAGCCACTAGAGAAACAATCATGGCCCAAACAGTGGCTACCCCCACCTCTTCTCTCCTTACTAGGCCCCCCCCATAGGACTTCAGGAGGTGGTGGTTAAGGGTTGTTTCTCCCTCCATCTGGACAGGTGGAAGGAGACCACTACAACTGGGTGCTGCATTTCATCAAGCACGGTCACATTCTAGAATTTCTAGAGTGTCCTCCAGAAAATCCTCCAGGTCCGTCTGCATATCCTCCAGGCCACAATCCCCTTATATGGGCATAAATTCAGGCCCTCTGCAGATGAAGGCTATAGAGACCATTCCTCAGGCCCAAAAGGGAAAGGGGTTCTACTTCCACTTCTTGGTCCCCAAGCGGACAGGGCATCTTTGTGCTATCCTGGACTTGAGCTACCTCATCCTGTACATAGAGTACAGATGGTTCCAGAATTTCACCCTTCAGTGACTGCTGCCTCTGCTTCACCAGGGGGACTGGCTCTGCTCTTTGGACATGCAGAATGCTTACCTGCACATCAAAGATTTTGCATCTCATACCATACTTTCACTTTCTGGAAGAGCACTACCAGTTTCAGGCTCTACCCTTTGGCCTGTCTTCAGCTCCCAGGGTTTTTACCAAGTGCCTGGCAGTGGTGGCCACAGACTTGAAGTAAATGGGTTTTTATGTCTTTCCTTAACTTGATGACTGACTTTTGGTAGCCCCGTCCCAGAAACGACTGCTACAAACCCTTGCGAGTACTTGCAATCTGTTCCAGGCTTTGGACATTACCGTCAGTGTGCCCAAATCCTTCTTCACCCCTTGCCAGCACCTTCTTTATATAGGGGAGGTGCTGGACATGGCTCAGGGCAAGGTCTTCATACCCTCAGAAAGAGCGGAGTACCTGATGGCTCAGGCCTAACTTCTTTTCTCCTACAACCATGTTCCAGTGAGGGAGTTCCTAAGGCTTTTGGGCCTCATGGCCGCAGCCATTGCTATGGTTCCCTTAACCAGACTGCACATGATGATCCCTCAGTTGACACTGTAGGTCCAGTGGGACCAATGCATGGACGCCTTGGATCAACCAGTGCTGGTTTCAGGTCCTGTCATGGAGGTACTGTTATGGTGGTTGGAGCCCAGCAACCTTTTCCGGGGAATTTCCTTTTCTGTACTACCCCTTCAGCAGACCCTCACAATGGACACCTCAGGCCATAGTTGGGGAACAGACATGGGACCCCATCAAACCCAAAGTGCTTTGTCCGAGATTGAGTGGGGTCTACACATCAATGTCCTGGAGATGTGGGCAATATGGTACGCCCTGAAGACCTTCCAGACTCAGCTATCTCTGAGTCCACTGTTGGCTCAGACAGACAATATGTGCATAGTTTATTACATAAACAAGTGGGGGGGGGAATCCACTCCTACCCTATGTGCAGAGAAGTGTTGAATGTCTGGTATTGATCCATCGAGCATGGCCTGGAACTCTTGGCCATCCATGTTCCTGGTGACCAAAACTTCCTGGCAGGCAGCCTAAGTCACTTGCGGTCAAAAGTTCATGAGTGGAAAATGAAGACCTCAGTGGTAGAAGACCTCTTCAATGGGTGGAGTCAGCCCGAGTTGGAGCTTTTTGCATCACCACTCAGTGCAAAACTGCCACTTTGCTGCTCACTAGATCCAGGGCCTAGAGTTTTCTGGTGAAACGCATTGTCCCTCTTCCAGACAGGGAGGTTTCTGTACACCTTCCCTCCTTTCCTGCTCCTTCATAGGATTCATAGGATGTTTCATGTCAAGTAGCTTTTGCCATATGGACTTATGCACTGAGTCAGCAGTATCCAATACTCCTCATAGTCTTCATATGTTGGTCCAATGCTATCTGGAACTGTGACATACTGTTGCTATTTACCACCGTAGCTAGTAAACCATTCTAATCGGAGACAACTCTGATTAAACCAATGTCCCCTTTGCATTTTCTTAAAATGCTTCCTCTGAAATCCCTTTCTTGTGTCCTTGCCTCCAGTCCCAGGCATTTCCAGAGGATGTTATTTTGTTGTGCCTTGTAAACAAGGCACATATCTCCTCCAAGTCTTCTATATCTTAAGCAAAACATGTTCAGATCTCTCAGCCTCTCCTCATAGCCTAGTATTTTTATGTTGGCTACCATCCTCATGACTCTCCTCTGCACCCTCTCCAATCCATCCATTTGAACTATTCATAGGGGCCAAAAATTGCATACAGTACTCCATGTGCCGTCTAACCAAACTACAATACAGAGGCATCAGTACTTCCCGCTCCCTACTCTGAACATTCCTAGAAATACAGCCAAGAATATTGCTGGCCTTTCTGGCAACCTCTCTACAGTGGTCATGGGACTTCAGGTTATTATAGACTAGGGCAACAAGATCTCTCTCTCTGGTGTTGTCTGCATTAGTTCAGCTCCACCTAGATAGTATTTAGCCCCAAGATTTCTTACTCCAAAATGCATTACTTTACATTTATCTATATTAAACTTTAGTTTTTTGTTTGCAGCCCAAGCAGCTATCTTTTTTAGTTCTAGTTGAAAGTTTTGCACATTTCTAATGTTACTGACAATAGCCCCTATTTTAACATTGTCTGTGAATTTATATATCCAAACATTATCTGAACATGTAATTGACGATATAAAAAATTTGAACAGTCTCTGCCCTAGTACAGATCCCTAGGGAACCCCACTGGTAACTTCCGCCCAGTTAGAGAGATGCTCTTTAAGGACAACTCTCTACTGCTGGAAATCAAACTAAGAACTGATCCAATTTAGTAATGACTCACCAATGTTCATTGCAGAAAGGGAATCCATAAGCTCTGGATGAGGCACAGATTCAAATACCTTAGCAAAATCTATGTATACTATGTCTACTGAAACATTTAGGTCCAAGGTTACACTAACTGGCTCGAAGAAGTGCATGGGATTGGTCATACATGACCTGCCTTTACTGAACCCATTCTGTGTTCTGTCAACCAGACCAGTATCCATAAGACATTGCTCCAGGAAATTCTAATCAAACTCCAGATGGAGGGTGGCGATGATGATCCTCATCACCCCCTTCTGGCCTCGCCAGATCTGGTTCCCCTTATTACAGCAATTGGCAGTGGTACATCTGCTGGCCCTACCCCTGTGCACAGACATGCTCTCCCAGGACCAGGGCACCATGGTCCAGACCTCAAGTTCCTCCATCTCCATGAATGGCTCCTGCAGACGTAACCATAGCCAGATTTAGGGTCTCCCCGAGTGGCTGATATTTTTGTGATAACCAGGAAACCCTCCGCCAGGGCCACTTACTCTGAAATGGAAGCATTTTGCTCTTTGGGCTGCTTCACACCAGTTGATTCCCTTTACCTGTCCAGTAGATCAGGTTTTGGAGTACCTTTTGTCCCTCTCAGACTCGGGTTTATGGTACTCTTCTATTAAGGTACATCTTTCTGCCATCTCTATGTATCATATACCTGTGGATGGGTGTGCAGTGGCCCAACCCGATGTGTCTTTTACATTCTTACAGGGCATTTTGCACTTAAAAGCCCCAGTCAAGGACCTTGTTCCACCTTGGGACCTCAACTTTGCATTGAAAGACGTTACGTTGCCTCCCTTAACTACACATTCTGTCATGGGAAGCATTATTTTTAGTTGCCATTATCTCTGCCCAAAGGATTTCAGCACTTCAGGCCCTCTTGTGTAAGGAGCCTTATTTAGTTTTTCACAAAGACAGGGTGTCTTTGCATACAAATCTGAAGTTTCTCTCTAAGGTGGTCTCTGAGTTTACTTTGAACCAGTCCATCCACCTACCTGTTTATGTTCCACAGCATTCCAATCAAGGGGAGGCATTGCTCCATACATTGGATGTGCATAGAATCCTGAGGTACTATACCCACCAGAATATGGACTCTCTGAAGTCCAATCAGTTGTTTGTTTTGTTTGTCCCTATGAAAGAGAGGGCCACAGTGTCCAAACAGTGTTTGTCTAAGTGGTTAGCAAATTGTATTATTTATTGTTATCAGAAGTACGGCAAGAAACTTCCTAATGAGGTCAAGGGGTATTCCACAAGTGGTGTGACCACATCAGTGGCTTGCTTCCATAATGTGTCAGCCACAGACATCGCTGCTGCCACCTAGGAGTACTATCCACACCTTTAGCAAGCATTACAGTCTGGACATTGCTTCTAGGTGTCAAGCCAAATTCGGCCTGGCTGTCCTGCAAGGTCTCCTTTTTTAGGCTGTCACTTTTTTGCCTACCTTCCAGGCTGCCTGTCTGTAGTACCAGAACTGCTTGGGACTCAGTCCTACCAGTGATGGCCTGCAGCAAGAGATACCCTTGAAGGAAGATAGTACAGTTTTGTAAAAACTTACCATAACAGTAGATCTATGAGAGGATCTCTTGCAGCAAGCCCTGCTTTCCCTCACTCCTTCACCCTTTTTCCTGCATCTCTCTCCCCTTCCATTAGAGTGAGCCTTCTAGCTTTACTTTCTTTCGCTACAGGGTTACCTTGGAGTCCTCCTCGGTTCCCCATTCGGGCATCCTGCTTATGGTTTCCAGCTGGAGAACTAAGGAGGGTGTGAGGGCTGCCAACCTTATATAGGATAGGCTGACGTAGGTCAATGATGTCGGAAGTGGGTGGCCCCCTCTGGTAGACTGCCAGATAGTAAGGTTTCTCTGTGGTCCCAGCACCTGATGTCTTAGTCCTACTGTTGATGGCCTGCTGCAAGAGATCCTCTTGAAGATCTACTGTTATGGTAAGTTCTTACGTAACTGTACTATTTTATTGATTGCACTCCCAAGGTATGTATACTTTATAGTCATAATGTTACTGATGTGTAGTGCTAATTTTTATTCTGTCTACCTATGTTCAGTTCACTATTTGGGCAGTCTTACACTGAGCATACTCTGTTACTGAAACAGTCTTTAAGCTTAACTCCTCCTACTACTCAGCTCTGTGGCCAGCTGACTCCACCCCTTTACTTTCAGATCTTTCCTTCTGTTGGAAGGAACAGGTTTCCTCCCTCACAGCTCCTGCTAGTGACTGAGGAGTCTTTTGAAGTGATTTTTGCAGTTTCACTGCAGCCTTTGACTTATTTTATTTGCCTGATTCTGTGGTTTCTGTCCCATCATCATTTTCACCATGGAGCAGAAGAAAAAGCTGGGGTTCCCCATACGGAAAATAAAGGCCTTCTAATTCAGTTCAAGTATTCACTTTTTTAAAACTGATCCAGTTATTTTCATGTTTTTGAAGCAATTCAAATTGACTTTGATTGTACCTCAAACAACAGTTTTATCCATTGAAAAACGTCTGAAGTTGGTCTGAAATGCCCTACAAAAAGTGCACGGAAAATGCTAATTAGCCTTCAAAAAGAAGGTTAAAAGACTGGTAAAAAAACTATTATGAAAAAGCCCTTCAAATTCACCCAGAACACCCTTCTTTTCCACCTAAAATGAAGGCCTTCTAATATACTTCAATTTTTGAAGTAATTCAAATTGACTTCGATTGTACCTCAAACACCAGTTTTTATCCATTGAAAAACATATCAATTTGTTCTCAAATGCCCTTCAAAAAGTGCACAAAAAATGCTAATTAGCCTTCAAAAAGAAAATTGAAATAATGGTAGTAAACTTTTATGAACAAGACCTTCAGCTGTACCTGAAATACCTTTTAAAGTGCAACAGTCCTGAAACATAAGAATCAAATGGCCATCAAATCAGAAAAACTGTCCGTCCCACCAATGGGCCCCATTTTCTTCCACCCAGACCAGCCCTAGAACCTCTGACTAGCATCCCCTACCTACATGTCTCTTCTCTGCCCACCCAGACCAGCAACTGGAACCCAAAGCAGTCTTCCTCACCTACATTCTCCCTGTCCTCCATCCTGAGTCAGCCATGGGACTGCTGGGCTAGCCTGCTTCACCTATGTCCCCATGGTATCCCCAAATGGACCAGCCTTGGGAGGACTGGCCTCCCATGTCTACATTTCCATTCTGCACCTACTCAGACCAGCCCTGGGAGCACTGGATCAGCCACCACACTGACTGTACATGTGAAACTCGTCAGGATTAAACCCAATTCCATAGGATGCTGCAGCAGTGTTACTACAGTAAATAATGCAGTTTTAATGGTAGTCAGTCCCGTTTGTCATGCAGGAAATTGTGACACTGCACTTTATCCTGGCGGTCTTCACTGTACGTCCTCCTTGTCCCTCGATCTGGATCAGTGTTGGGATCCAAGGCCTAGCTTTACCTAGGAAAATCTCCCCTTTTTGCCCACTTGGACTGCCCCTGAGAACCCATACTGGCTGTCCCCATGTATGTCACCATGTTCCTTCACTCAGATAACCTCTTGAACCACAAGACTAGCCTTCCACATCTATGACTCCCCTGCCTGCCCACCCAGACCTGCCGTGGGACCCCGGACCAGCTTTTCCCACCTATATCACAATATCCCTCTACCTGGACTAGCTTTAAGACCACTGTACCACCCTCCCTTATTTAAGCCCCTCCTCTTTAACCACCCAGACTAGCTCTGGAATCTCAAACTGGCATTTCTCACTTACTGTATGTCCGTCCTTCTGCCCACCAGGACCAGTACTGCAAATCCTAGACAAGTATTCGACACCAGCCTCCACATTCATCTCCCACACTGTCCACCCCTTGAACTCCCAGACAGGTGTCCTAAACTCACTTCTACCCTGTACTTCTAGCAGGACCAGACAAGGAATCCATGAACGGGTGTCCAACTGACACCTTTTCCCTTGTTTTCTAACTGAACCAGCTATGGGACTCGTATACAAGGGTTCCACACTCACCTCTACCGCCTTCTCCCACCTAGAGCACCCATGGTCCATAGAACTTGGGTCTGAAACACATTTTCATACACTTCTCCCACTCATACCATCCTTAGAACCCTAAAACCTGGGCCAGATACCCATATGCACCTTCATCAGATTTACTACAGCATATCAAAATGCCGAATCCTGACACCCAGGAGCCCATAAATTATATCCCAACAGTCGATATCCCGAAAGTCTGGAACTGCACGCAGCAGGTGTTTTTTATGTGTTTCGGTGGGGGGTTGCCACCCCTTCCCCATATTTACGATTGCCAACTCTGCTGCAGGCAATTCCAGCCTATTGGGATATCGACTGTTGGGCTATAATTTTCAGGCTCCTGGGTATCGGGATTCTGCAGTTTGGTATGCCGAAATACTCCCCCTTCATCCCCCACTCAGGCTACCCTTAGGGTCATCATACCAGGATTCTGACACCACCTGCACCTTCTTTCACACCATTGCTAGAACCCCAGAACCAGGCGTCAATAGCCACCACACTGTGCCACCCACAGACCACTGATAGCCCCCCTTGGAGCCTATTTACTCATCTGTATCACCAAAGGGACCCCCCAGTAAGGCCTCCCCAGCTATGATCCCCTCTTCCCCCATCTGACCCTCCCAGAGCACCCACATAATGGAGTCCCCCACACACATTCACCCTTATCTCTCATCTGGACCACCTAGGGGACCACATGAACCATGCTACCCCCACCCAGGACACTGGGGGATTGGAAACCCATGGCCATGATTGGGGGCAGTCAGGAGCCTAACAACATGGCTATGGGAGTGGAGAAGCCTGAAGCTATGGATGGGTCTTGAGCGGCTGCTGCCAGGGCCAAGAGGGATACAACAGGGACTATGACACCATGGCTGGGGGGGCTCAAGTGCTAGTGGCCGCACCTTCAGCATGTAACGGGTGTGGGCACAACAATGCCATCAACCCACCCAATACAGATTAAGCAGAAGGTCTTACCTGAGCACTATAGGAGCCAGATGTAGAAGTCTTGAAGGGATGTTGTCCACCTCACCTATAATTAAAAAGGGGGTCACAAAGGATCCATTGCTCTGAGGGGGTACAGTAAGGGTGCAAAAGACAGGTTAGGCATAGAATTATACTTTTCTGATATGTATGCATCCATGTCCTGTCAGACATGTCAAATAAATTAAAATTAGGTTAGCTGGGGAAAAAATAGTAGAGCAGAAACAGAGGAAAGGAAATGTGGGTTGGGAGGGGGCTCAGCCAAAACCTCCTGTGCTCCTATTGGTGGCCCAGTGATTGGTATTGTAGCTGGTCACCTGGTGGCCTTGTGGAACCTCTTCAGGGACTAGTAGTCCTGTTGATAAATAAAAGAAAGGTACTGGTAGTCTTGTGGGCTAGGAATGCCATGGGGGCTAAAAATAAAATGGTAGCCCTTATGGTCTAGTACCCTGTGTCTAAGGCCAATTTTCCTTTGAAATTAATTGTTACCCTTCCTGGAGGTCTAGTGGAGGCTCTTTGAGCCCTAGTATTGTGTGGGTGCTGCTGATGTGGAATGGTGGCAGGAGGAGGATATGCCTGAGTTGCACCTGAGGCCAGCCACATAGCACAATAATGCTACAGTGAAAGTTCCTGTGGGCACTTGTAACTCGCAGACTACACAGATCCCAGACTGCGGATCTCCACACAAGTGGAGGGGGAGAGAGAGAAGCCAGCAGGAAGTGGAGGAGGCAATACTGGAAGTGTCCCCCCCACATTTCCCACCACGTTGGTGGCAGAGATTGTTTACGCCCTAAGGGACTGAAGCAACAGCAAGGAGGCAGCCATGGAACAGCCACATCCTATGGCTGCAACAACTGTTTTGGAAATCAGGGCTGGAAACCAGCAGGAGCTGCCATTGAGTGAAACCATTCCAGCAGTAATGCTGAAGCCAGGAAAGGAGTGCAGAGGTAGCAGGAGCTGCCAGGGAGCAAAGCCACTCCCATGGCAGTAGTAAAGCCTGGAGGAGGGGGGGGGGATTGTAAGAATGGGAGAAGACGGGATGGCAGCAGCAGCAGCAGGTGTTGCATAGTTTAAGCCGCAATACGGTTTTAGAAATGCCAAAGGGCTAAATTTTGTTGTAAAGGTCTGCAGGATGCAGGCAAGACTGAGCATTCCCCAAGGGCAGTAACAGAGAAGCCACCCGTAATCAAGCCTAAGATGGTCAAGTGCATGAGCCGGAGCACGGAATGCACATTAGGGCTGGAAGAGCCCAGAGATAGCCACTGCAGAAGCACAAAGGACATTAAAAATACAAAACAAAAAAAACCACTAACAATAATACAGTATATAGATTTAATTAGGTGGCCTTTAGGGGGCAGTGTCTAGGTTAACTCCAGACAGGCCATGAATGGAACATGCTGGCTGGCGTTGATGTAATTAGGACAGCTTTATGTCAGCAGCAGGAGGCAGGATATATTTAATTAAATGGCTACCTGGGGGGTGGGCAAGCAATGCTCCATAACTCCTGGCAGGCCATGTTTGGAGCATGCTGACTGGCACAGACGTAGTTAGGACATCTTGACATCAGCAGCAGAAGGCAGGATCAGCCAGAATGTAAATGAAAGTTTGGGGGTGTTATTGGGATGTTTATGACAGCTAGAGGACATAACTTGAAAAAGTATGAGGTAGGGTGTCTAGGAAATCACCAGCCCTATCCACCCACACCATAACTTGGCAGTGTTTACCTCACAAAGGGGAAAACAATGGGCTCAAGAGGCAAGGACAGTAGTCAAGAGACATTACCTTGACAGGTTCCTGATGGGGTGGGGGGAACTCACTCCTGATTGGCTGTCGGGGCCTTAGCAACTTAAAGCAACAATCAGGAGTTGAGTAGGCTTGGCTAAAGGGATGAGGAGTCCATGCTGAAAAAAAGCAGTACTGTCCAGTGTCTGCACATTGCCTTTTCTTTGCCTACTTAGTACCTGTCTTATACCTGTACCATACCTGCTGAAGGGTACCTGAAAGGTGCTTGTAGTTTGCCTGAAAGTGTGCATGAAACTGAAAGTGTGCATACTAATGAGCTATTTACAGGCATATCATGGGTAATTAACAGGCACTGAATTTGTTGCAGGTTGAATCGCAACCAGGCCTGTACAGCACCTGCACTGGCCCACTCAAAAAATAAGCAGGCCTAAAGAGCACACCTGTACAGTACCTATAAAGATACTGTACATTAGCCATCCAGGTGGCGCTGAGGGTTGAAGCGCTGGATGCAGCACCTCATGCCATGCCAGCGACTTGGGTTGTTGTGGTGCCAGCGGGGGAAGGATCAAGCATTGGTTCTCCTCTCCCGAGTGGGGTGGGTCACCCGCCCACAGTCCCATCACCAGATGGAGGTCCAGTGGCAGGCAGCAAATGGTGACTTTTAGGGTGAGGCATCCCATAGGGTGTGATGTGAGCGTGCTTTCACACGCGTGCGTCAGGTTGGTGACACGCAGGAATGGGACTGAGGAGAAAACCAAAACCAACAAATAGCAAAAAGTATTTATGGGGGAAGGGGGATACAATTAATTCCCTGCCCTTTTTTGTGGAGGAGGGGCCTGCATCCAGTACACACCTCATATCAAGGGGCGGGGTAGAAATGTAGGACCCCCCCCCCAAAAAAATATTGCACCACTAGCATCACGGAGGACATTCGGACCGACAAGTCAAAGATGGAGGAAATCCCCAAAATGGGTAACAGCAAAATACATGCAATGGAAACATAGACAAAAATAATGGAAAAGATCAAAGGTCTATCTAGTGTGTAGTTCCCTTTTAAACCCTGGGACCAATTATCCATACAGTGAACTAGCCTTTACTATCTACCCCACTGTTCCCCTATCTACTATAACCACCCTGAGTAGCCACTACAACCTTCACTCTGTCTCAGCTATGCTTGAAATCATTTATGGTTTTGGCACCCACCACCTTGACTGGCAGATTGTTCCATGGTTCTGCTATCATATATATATCTATATATCTATATATCTATATATCTATGTATATAGATATATATACATATATACACACACATATATACACACACACACATATATATATATATATATATATATATACACACACACACACACACATATATATATATATATATATATATATATATATATATATATATATACATACACACACACACACACACACACACACACACACACACACACATATATATATACATATATACATATACATACATACATATCCCTCTTGTATCTCCTTTGCATCATTTTCCACTCATATCCCCACATCCTTTAACTGTTGCTCAGGCTAAGTAGTTCCTTGCAGTTCACCTTGCTTATTCCTTTCAAGTGATTCCCTAATGAGAGGCACAGGGATGGACGTTTGTCTAACACCACAAGACCAAGAGGTGGTATGTTGCATCCTGGGATAGAGGCTTTTAAGCAGGGTCTGAAAACCTTATTCGTTCATGCTTTGGGGGTTTAATTATCCCCACAGTTATGTCAGACATCAGAAGTATGGCAGCTTAGATTCAATCCAAAGAAGTGCAAAGTAATGTACCTGGCAAAGAACAATAGCCCTGATGAAGCCTTAATGAGAAGGAGGAAAAGTGCTGGGGTGTTCAGCTTGTGTGTATGACCAGCATTGCTATTATGCTTCTGAGCAGTTTTGCTCAAATAAATTAACACATTTTCAAGCATCAAATCTGCTTTGCAATTCCATTTCTCTGGAGTGCAATTTATTTTTCCTCCTGTGGTTTGGTCAGGTCCCCTTGCAGTCCTCTCCACCCGTCGATGTCATTAACTATAGCTCTAATCTTGGTATAGTCTGTGAACAGACTGATCTTACTCTAGGTCCCATGTGAAACATCTGCTATGAATTTCCCAAACAGCACTGGCCCCAGTACCGATCCCTGTGGCACCCCACTTGTTACTGCTTTTGGCAATGAGACTTTCCCCTTCACCACCACCACCATTTGCTGACTGCCCTTCAGCCAGTTCCTGATCCATCTGACAATCTTTTTTTTTTCAATTGAAAATTGTATTCAATTTTACACAATTACAGAGAGAAGATCTACTGTTATATACATATTGATAATACAGTAATACATAATTAGGAAATTAGATCAACTCTCCCCCACCTCCCTAAACCCCCATTCACACACACAGAGCACAGCTACATAATATAGAGCTATCTATCAGAAAGTGATAAACCTTTAGGCCATCTGACCATCTTAGTACTCACCCCTGCATCTTCTAGCTTCCCTCCTAGCCTCCCATGTGGCACTGAATTAAAGGCCTTGCTGAAGTCCAAGTATAGGACATCCACTGCATGGTCCCTGGTCACCCAATCATAGTACTCAATCAGGTTTGTCTGGCAGGACCTGCCTGAGATAAGCCCATGCTGCTGCCTGTCCTGGAGCCCACTGTCCTCCAAATAAGTTAGCAGTCTCTCCTTAAGGATTGCCTCTATGAGCTTACCTACAATTGATGTGAGGCTCACCAGTCTGTAGTTGCCTGGATCATCCCTTGGGCCACCTTTGTGAATGGGCACCACATGGGCCAACCTCCAGTCCTGTGAGACGCATCCTATGTACAGAGAAGCATTGAACAGGTCAGCCAGTGTTCCTGCCAGGCTCTCTGCCAGTTACTTGAGTACTCTAGGGTGAATGCCATCTGGTTCCAGTGGCTTGTCCACCCACACTGCCCTCAGCCTTTCCAGTACTCTGCCCTCCATAATTTCTCCATCTGTCACCCCCTCCCATCCCCACCACCCCCATGAGGTATCTGTCCCCCGTACCATGAATACAGAGCAGAAGTACTCATTCAGTGCCTCTGCCTGCTCCTCCTCCTTCTCTACCCACCCCCGTCTTTCTTAATTCTTACTATCTGGTCCCTGTTCTTCATTCTTTCACCTATGTATCTGAAGAAGTCCTTGTCTCTGTCCTTGATGCCCTGTGCCAGCCTCAGCTCTCTGGATGCCTTTGCGGCTCTGACTAGTTGTTGTAACTTCCCCGGACTTCTTTGTATACTCCTCCCCATCTTCCCCTTCCCTGATCTCTTGAACCTTTGGAAAGCTCTCCTCTTGGCCCTTACCCCCTCCATTACCTCTGTGGTCAGCCAGCTGGGCTTCTTTGCCCTTTCTCTTTTTGCTCTGTACCCTAGTATAAGCCTCAATAGCCTCTGCCAGCCCTGCCTTAATAATACCCCATTTTTGATGGCATCCCTGGTGGGTTGGATTCTCTCCAGATGCCGTATCAGGATTTCACCCACCTTGTTGAAGTCTGCCCCCCTGAAATCAGTCACCCTGGTACGTGAACCTCCAGTTTGCTTCCCCATTGTGAGTGTGAACCACACTGAGTGGTGATCGCTCCCAGCCAGTGGGCCCTCAACCTCCAGGTCTCTTACGGCCTCCCCAATTGATAGTACAAGGTTCAGAGTCCTTCCCACCTAGTTGGCTCATGCACCAACTGCACCAGGAAGTGAATGCCCCCAGTATAACCTGCTCCCTGGCACATGTGGTAGTTGGTGTGCTCCAGTCCACCCCAGGAAGGCTGAAGTCCCCTACCACCACTGTGTTTCCCTTCCTGCAAACCCTCCTATTTTGATCTGCCAACTCCCTTTCCAGCTCCTCCCCTTGAGTTGGTGCCCTATATACCACCCCTATCCTCAGTACCCTGCCCTTTGGATCCTAAAACTGAATCCACAGGGCCTTTGCCCTGTCTTCCTCCCCCTCTTCCCTTATGCACTGTATTTCTTCCCTTACAGTGATCGCCACCCCTCCACCTTTCTTGTTTTCCCTGTCCTTCCTGAATAGCCTGTATCCAGGAATCATCATATCCCAGTCCTGGTTCAGGGTGGCCCAAGTTTCTGTTATGACTGCAATGTCCACCTGCCCCACTGCCAAGAGAGTCTGCAACTCAGCCGATTTGTTCCCCCGGTTCCTCACATTTAGTGACACTACCCTCCATCATTCTCCTATCCCTTCCCCACCCCAATTTATCCCCACCCATTGCTTCTTCCCTGATGCCCTCCCCCGTAGCTTGGGGGGCAGGCTCATCTGGCTTCCCTCTTTGGAAGCCCTGCCTACCAGCTTTCCACTTGCCACCCCCCTTTCCTAGTTTAAAGCTACCCTTTTTGCTATGTACCCCTCCATCCCCTGCTTTTCAGCTGTACCCCTCTCCCCTGCTACCCTCCTCCAAATGCCTGACCCCTTTGCCCTGTTTCTCTTCTCCCGTCTCACTCTCCTGGTGCTCCCTCAACTCCCTCTCTTCCACCATTGTTGCCAGCACTGCAAGCCTGTTGCCTGCCACCACTGTATTGTCCTGCATTGGCCTCTTCCTGCTGTCCTTTGACCTACCTTCAATACTTGACCACCTATCAGATGTGAACCTGCACTCATACTAACATACTAAAATGTCAGCAGAATAGGCCTAACAGTCTTTCGCGTCTGCTCGTTTGGTCAGCCCCCACCCTGGGAGCTGACCTTGCTGCCCCCCTCGCCTTCTGTGGCTTCTCCCTTCCCAGTTCCGGATATTCTCGCTGCATTAGATTTTGCTTCCAGAACCCTTCCCCTGTACCTGTCCCACCCCCTCTTGAACCCCTCCACCGTCTCTGCCTCCACCAGCCCCCTAGGCAGCGCATTCCATGGCTCCACCACCCTCTCAGTGAAGTAGCACCTCCTCCTTTCTCCACTGAATCTTCCCCCCTCCAGCTTCCACCCATGCCCTCTAGTGGCCCTTCCTCCTTCCTTCGAAGTACCCTGACTGTTCCTCCCCTACTTACCCCCTTCATGTACCTGAAGACCTCTATCATGTCCCCCCGGTCCCTTCTTTCTTCCAATGTGTACATATTTAGCTCTTCGAGCCTCTCCTCATAGGTCCTGACCCCCAAGCCCCAAATCATTTTGGTTGCCCTCCTCTGGACCCTCTCCAGGAGTTTAATGTCCCTCTTTAAGTGTGGCCACCCTCCCTGTCCCTCCTTCCACCTATTGTCCTTCTCCTGATGCTCTCTCCTGTTATCCCCTAGGAGAGGCCTTCCTGGCCCCTTTCTCATTCTGTCTGCCAGCATCCTCTCCAGTTCTCTGCCAAGCCACTGCAGTCTTCCCTCCAGTCTCTTTAGCCTGTGGCAGATTGAACACCCTCCTAGTCTCCATAAAATGTTCATCCTAATAGCTTAATAATAAGTAAAATGTAGGGACTTACCTGCCCTCGGGAGCCATAGGTAGGGGTCCAAAGGGGTGACGTACACTGTACCTGGAAAATAAAAGGCAGAAAAGGGGTCACAAAGGATCTGCAGCTCTTTAGGGGGGTTCAAAAGGGAGGAAGCGATGGGATAGACATAAAAATATACTTATCTGATGAGATTTAGGAACCCTCGTCCCGTCAGACCTGTAAAAAATAAAATAGAAAAACAGATTATAATAAAAAAGGAGCCATCATCCATCCTGTCAAACCTGTTAAAAGAAAGACACAAAAGGTTAATATGAGGAAAATACAGTAGTGAGGGCTAAGGCAGAGAGAGAGAGAGAGAGAGAGATATGAAAGGGGTATATAACAGCATAGGAGTAAAGAGAGAGAGAGAGAGAGGAGCTTAAATAAAAAGTCACAGGAAAAAGCAAGAAGATAAATACAAAGGTAAAAAAGTCATATGCAAATAAGAGATGGCCCACACGCACAGCGGACAGCTTGAACAGTCAGAGAACCAGCCCAGGAAAGGACAGGACGCTTCCCTCCTCCGGGGGGTCTTGCATCCCACTGCTCTAACACCACTTGGGACTGCCCACAGGTGGTGGTGGTGCACGGAATCCATGAGTGACGGGCAGGGCCACTGGAGTGTGCCCATGGGTTGGCTGTACCAGGTCTTGCCAGGAGCCAGTCCTGATGTGTGCTTCCAGCTGGCGGGGAGGAGACATGGAAACAGCATACAGATGCCAGATAGATGAAGCCCCTGCAGCAGGCTACTCCTGCATAAGACCCTAGCTGCAGCAGTCCTGGATTGGATCTACATCTTCACCCTGCCCCCACCCCCAGCCAGATGACTGCAGGGAAAAAATTCCAAAATCTGGTGGCGTAACCAGCACCAGCGGGTAAGCTGGGGAGCAGCACAGGGCTGATTTGCAGGTGGGTGTGACTATGGCAGCACGGTCTCAGTAGGGAGGGTATAAGACTTAGGAGAAAAAGGCCTGTAGGTTTTCAGGAAATGGGGGGGGGGCTCTTTTTTGGAACTGCGGGTGCCTGGCAGCACAACTCCGGAGTGAGGAGTCCTTAAATTTGACTTTAGGCCCAGTTGGAAGCTCATAGCAGTACAGTTGGAGATTAGTTGAAGCTACACTAGCAAGCACAAGGACTTATCTACAGGGATCTGTCGTTTAATGTTCTGCCTAGCTGAGATGCATTTCATTAATTTACAATTCTGTACACATTTTTACAGGGGGCGTTAGCTCAGCATTGTACTTCTTTTCCACTCCCACAATGCCTGGTTCATGATCAAACAAGCCACAAAATTATGTTTTAGGTGCTCATGAGCACAGGCCCCCACGCCTCAGCACACACCGCTGTCTCCCTACCTGCTGAGCCCGTCATCCCCTCACTCCTGCCCACTTTGGGGGCTTTCCCTTCACAGGCTGCTCTGGGCCACAGATTCCAGCAAAAGGCCCCGTGCGCACTCCCGCCCCCTTCCTCCGTCATGTCTCTGGTCCTCTCCTTCCTCACAGGCCGCTTGCTCAGTATGCCTCCACCTGTGGGCTCCTCTGACTCACCTTTTGGTCTCGGTATGTCACGACTCCCCTCTCACAGGCCGCTACTCCTCTTTTTTACAGCCTTCGCAATGGACTATTGCCCCTGAAGGCCCGCCTGTTCTCCTCACTGGTGATGCTTCACGCAGGGACTTCTGGGACATGTAGTTTTGAACAAGCACATCCCTTGACCGGCGGTGTGCACCTACGTGACAAAAGTACAACTCCTAGGCACGTCGTGCTGTTCGTTCCTGCAAGCATTTCATGCTGTAGTTCTGCTGGGAACTGGGAATTGTAGTTCTGCACTGTCCTGAAACATGTGTGAGTGCGGCCCATTGGAGTAGGCAGTCAGTTCCTGGTAGGGTTCAGGAACTGTGCACGCCATCACGAAGTTGCTGGAGGTATAGCTCATGGCAGCACGAGATAAGTAGTTGGTGGTTTTTGCACGCAGAGGGAAGGCAACAGGATGGTGGTTCCAGTAAAGCTGAGGTGACTGCACTGCCGACTGAGCACTTTCACAGTCCTGTGGCAGAGAATGACAGAGCACAATGTGGCACTGCCCACAATGTGGGCCCACAGAGAAAAAGGGTGACAAAAAAACCCTTACTACAGGTGGATGGCAGCCCAGTCCTCTGCAGACCCCACACTTCTGACAGAGCACTTCCACTACCCTGTGGTGGAGGATGATAGAGTACAGAGAATCTGGATGAATGTGATGGGGAGGGACCAGTCCAGAAAGGGGGCAGGTCAGCAAGATTGGAGCTAAAATACTTATTGGAAAAAATACTGTGTATTAATCACTACTAAACAATGAAAAAAAGCTGAAGGGGATGGATCAGAGCTCATTATTTCCCTCAGTAACAGAAGCATTCTCATTTCCTTTGAATTTACTGCCTGGAGCAGATGATAGAAATTGAGGGACATGAATGGTAGAAAACCAGGTTGCTTTTTTACCTACACAATTTGGACCCAGGATAGCCACATTATAAAATGCAGGCTCACATTTATAGTGGGTGCTCCAACTTCTACTACTACTACTACTACTTAGCTGGAAGAGACTGAAGCACTGGGAGGTAAAGACTTGCTCAGGGCCACAGTACACAAGCAACTGCAGTGGGATTTGAACCTGGGTTCTTAGTTCACAAATCAGTGTTTCAACAATGCTAACCTTGCCCTGTCCCTACCTTCATTTATCCTGGTCCTTCTTCTCAGAATCCATTATTATTGCTTCAATAGCTTTCCTGCTTTTAGTGTACTGCAGGTAAATACACATGTTCCAGAGAGGGACACTCACCACTAACTCCTGAATGTAGATATTTTTCATATTGCAAAGGCAGAGAGTCAGTCAGCCCCCATGCAGTGCACCATAACCCACCCAGTTCAATAGCTGGCAGGAGACCAGCAAGGTCATTGACTAAAAATAATCCCCTTCTGAAATAAGTTACATATTTTTTCACATCTCACCAGAAGTGTCTATCTGGAAACTATAATTCAACAGCAATACTGGAAAAAAGGGAGACAGAACTGCTGCCAAAAAAACTAGCCTCCATGCCTGTCTGCAATATAATACCACCACAAGAATGTCAAATTACTTGAAAGAAGCAGAGGAGTGTACTGGGGGGAGGGGGGCTGCTTGTAAAATGCAGGTTTAAGGTTACACACATAAAGGTGAGCTGACTGAATCCCTGAAAGGCCAGCCCATTTTCATACTACACTTGTTCCAACACAATTACTGCAGTGTGATTTTGTTTTTTTAATTCTTCCAGGCTAGAGTGTGGCCAGCTAGACTCGTGCAATTAAAGAAAAAGATTGCTTTAAAACTTACCTCACTGCTGGCCTTTTATCAAACATACACCAGCAGATCCCGTCTCTGACACACTCACTGATTCTTCAGCCGTTAGAACAGACCCGGATGTGAACTCTAACATTGTATGCGTATATATGGGAAGCAGCGCTCTGTTCTACCACAGTGATTTTAGTTGTTTTAAATTTACAGCAGAAACCAACCTAAAGCTCAACAGCACACAAAGAAAACATGCAGCAGCCACTTGAATGAGGACTGCACAAAAAAAACTTAGCTATAGCAACAGTCAGGTCATGAACAGAAATTTAAAGGCACAGTATTTTATTTAATAGGAATTTAGGCATTTTTTTTGCTGATTTAAATGGAGTTTGGGTGTCTGGATGATATGTGTCTGGTTGATAACTTTTCTGTGGGCTAAAAATGCAGAGGAGGCATTCAAGGGGCATGTAAGGGGTATTTGTAAATGTATGGGGTAGCTGGGCTGAAATTGGCCCGTGGGGAAAAAAACTGTCTGGGGTTCAACTGGGAGGGAGTGCAAAACAGGAACAGTTTAAAGAAACAGTAGTTGTACAGCTGTAAAAGTAGAATTTGCAATAATTAAAGAGCAATATGTTAGTATAGCCAACTCTTTGCACTGAAAGAAACAGGAAGTTTGTGACAGTGCCAGTTTTTTTTTTACTATAAACATTGTATCCCCTTTAGCTCTTACAGGGTGCCTTCAGGTGTCTGCCACTCCCCCAGCACTGTCACCAGGGAAATTTCAACAGCGCGCATGGGTGGGGGGTGCAGGTACCACTGGACAGTCAGGATATGACAGTACAGGAGTGGTATCAAAGGGTAGGGGTACCACTGGGTAGAAGGTGGTGCTGGGGGGAACAACAAGGGATGGCAGTCTGGGACCGGGCATCTGGTGGGGGGGTGCATGCTGAATAACTCAACTTTGGTCCCCATGTAAATGATAATGGGCATGCAAGTGGTCCCCTATGCCTTACATGCCCAATGGAATGATTTGCTTGTCCTTTTAAATATGTCAAATTGCACTTGGGCACAAGCCATTTTGGTGCCTTATTTCAGGAGCGCAGTTGGGAGTGCAGTAGAGCATACACTCCCTGGTAGTCAAATTAATTCCCTTCCCTTACCGTGTTGGAAATATCAAAACTATGTCAAACATTCCCTGCTAGTCTAGTAGCCTTTCACCCCAATCCCTGAGTGATGGCTGTGCAAAGCCTTGGTAGTCCACGTATCACCCCCACCATTGCAGTCAACCCACATAAAATATGTAAAATATAGGGATTTACCCATCCTTGGGAGCCAAAAGTAGGAGGCCGAAGGGGTGACGTACACTGTACCTGTAAAATAAAAGATAGAAAAGGGGTCACAAAGGATCCGCAGCTCCTAAGGGGGTCCAAAAGGGCAGAAAGCACAGGACAGATATAAAAATTTACTTATCTGATAAGGTTTCTGAGCTCTTGTCCTGTCAGACCTGTAAAAAATAAACTAGAAAAATAGGATAGAATTAAAAAAAACAATACAAGAGCAAAAGCAGGGTAAAGGGAGTGTAGTTTGAGGAAGGGGGCCCAGCTAAAACCCCTTTGCCCACAGTAGTGGCCAAGTGGCCAGTATTTTACTTAGCCCAGGTGCGCTAGTGAAGAGTAAGGGGCTAGTAACCCTTTTACATAAATAAAAGTGGCATTGGTGCTCTTGGGGGCTAGGACATGCTGGGGGTGCTGTGCAAAAAGACAGCCACAGTGGTCTAGTGGGCTATCCACTGTGATGGACAAGGCCAGAGCTTGTTTTTTTAAACAATTTGAACCCTTTTCCTGAGGTCTAAGGGGGGCTTCCCTAAGCCCTCTAAGTAACAATGGATGGTTCTAATGCCATATGGTGCTACCTGTAAGATAGGGAGAGTGAAAATTCTTTAACCAGGAAAAGCACACTACGCCGAAGCTTGTTTCCAGGTGTGACATGGAGGCACAATGAAATGAAATGACTTGCTCAGGGTTACATAGTATGTATGTGGAGGCTGTGGGATTCAAACTCAGTTCTCCAAGTTTGCAGGTTAGTGCAAAAGGTGAGGTATGGTGTATACTTCCAGAGCCCTACTCAGCACACAGAGTGCTGAGAATGGCCATAGTGTGACCATGCCATGCAGACCCTGACTCAATCATTTGCACAGATGCATGGACCACGTTGGGGGATAAGGCTCACTCCCCTCCTGGCAGCTACTGACTCCCTTGGACCCCCCTACCCCCAGCAGCTACTGGATCCTTTGACTCTCCCACCGGCACCTACAGGCTCCCTCAGCAATCTTCCCTCAGCAACTACATGTTCCAACACCCCCACTGGCTCCAACCGAATTGCAGAGAACAGCAGCCCCCTCTGAGCTCATGTCTTTCCTTCCCAGGCTTTCAGCAGCTGAATGGTGTGGTTGATCAACAGAAAGGTACAGATATTTCAAGATTATAGTTGAAACCCTTAAGTGAAACTCCAAAATTTGGTGACCTGAAAGTCAAACTACATTGAGGAGGGTTGGAGTTCATCCACCCTTATCCTTCCTGCCTGTATTACCCAATTGGGTACAGCCTCTTCTTCCCAGTTTGTACTGCACCTGAAAGTTTTATAAATCAGGAAGACGCAGCTTCTGATGGCTAGCCAGAAAAAAAAACTACTGAACCTGCCACCTGAGGTACTACAAGGCCTTAAGTAGGTGCTTGACTTTATGTTAGGGCCAGCCCCCCACCAGCACCATCACCACAGTATCCCCTTGTCCTGGTCACATCGCAACACATCTGACATATACCTCTCAACTGTCCCAATTATGAAGGAGTTGTTTTGGGCTTGAATTTATAGGTTTTTACGGCCTGTCAGAGCCCAAGTCTTCCCCTTGCTCAGGTTTAAATTTGCAGACTTCTCCCCCTCAGAGAAAATCCTCCCCTCTCTTTTATTCCCCCCCCTCCTCCATAGGTTCCAGGTTTCATCAGCTGGAATGCTGGTCCAGCTGTGATGGGGGGTGGAAAATGAATGTGACCTTGTAAAAACAAGAAAAAAATACTTTTTCCTTAGCCCGCATTTCATTTCCATGCACACAGTTGCAGCTGACTAGGAGGAGGCCTCCCCTGACCAGAATGTTTTTTTACCCAAAACAAACTAACAGCTTGCTGAACATAGTGGCAGTTTGTAAATTTATAGCTGTTCCACTAGGAGTAAGTGTAAAGCTATTCCTTTGTACCTGGCATGTAAATTTACTTCAAGTTGGCTCTGTCTTCTGCAAATTGGATCAACTGGCGCTATCTTGGATGTGTTAATGTTTTCCCCTAAGCCTAGCATTCTATATAAAATGGCCCAAGAATAAATAATGACTGGAATTTTATTATAGGCCTTACCTGAAACATTAGGCTTTCACAACACCAGGCTTGCCTTTCACATGCTGCATGCAGGGCCTCGACCACTACAGCTCCTGGTAGAATTACGTTCCACAACTTATTGGCAATGACCGGCTCACCAGTATTGTCTTACATCACTAGTTTAAAAATAAAAAAAGTCACTTTCCCCCAGTATGGCAATTCAAGATACATGTCTACATGGATTCACTCCAACATACTGCAACCTGCTCAAACTAAAATGTAGTTCGGAGATGCAGCCATTGGGAGCTGCACACTGAGAGCCAGGCCGGGAACGAGTGCCATGAGCATGCGCTCAGAGCACACTCCTGTGCAAATGCGGAGGACAGCTGACGTGTTTTGTGGGTCTACCAGTAACTGTGACAAGGAGCTTATTATTTTATGGGTCAGACCTGCAAAATGGGTCACTTTGGGGGTAGGTCCTTGCTCAATTGAAATATTGGGCTGCAGTGTCCTCACTTCAGCACAAAATTAAAGGACACAAAATGGTAGAATGCAAATTGTTCCAAATGGAGAATAAAACAAAATCCAAGGTTCCAAATGGGGCGGGGGGGGGGCAGGGACTTTATGGACCCCTCCTGGCAACGGGATGGAGATGGCCAGTGCTGGAGTCAGGATTTTGGGTCCTACAGCAATATATGAAAGAGGAGAGGGATATTCAGAAGAATGTTTCTGCCTGTGTCCTACTAATATTGAAAACTTTGGCCACGGAAAGTGGATTTTCTTGTGTACATAATTTACTGTATTTATGTTTTATGTGTTATTTATGCCCAGAAGGGTACTGCTGCCACAGGATTTTTAATGCTGGATCCGCCTCTAATACTTGCTGTGGGGTGGCTTAGAGACACAATGGGGTGTGTACTAGACACTTATAGAGCATGGCCAGGGATGTAGTGGGGCACGAGGCCGCAGATCAGCTGTTAGTCATATACTAGACGTGTCTAGACCACCCATCCAGAGTGTCTTGCACTTATGTGATGGGTATATATATATATATATATATATATATATATGTGTGTGTGTGTGTGTGTGTGTGTGTGTGTGTGTGTGTCAGGGTGTAGCCAGGGATTTCAGATCTGCACACCAAGTGGACTCACTGCTACCTCCCCCCCTTGTTAGGGTGAGCTCCCCCCACTCCCGTGTAGTCAGATGATATGCAAATGTACACCAGGACCATGTCTGTTGCCTCATTTGGCATAATAAATACAACTTTTGTGTCTCATGACAGTGGTTGTTGCCATGCATGGGTAAATACAAATGCCATGCAGTGTTCCCTAAGACACCCACATACCAGCCCAGAGCCTGTAAAGTTGTATTGTCCTTGGAATGCAAAGAGAGTATTAGTGACCAGTCCTTCTAGTTTTGACTCCTATGAATAAAATTACAGAAAGGTTCAACATTTTCTTTGTTAGTTTTCATGGAAAAAGGAAACAGTTCATAGCCTATTTGCTACCCCCCTTAAATAAAACTGCACACCATGGAGTGCTTGGAGTATGCCTGCCTACACCCATGTGTGTGTGTGTGTGTGTGTGTGTGTGCTCATGTGAGAAAGTTAAGTGTGCGCAGTGCTACTACTGTGTGCATCTAGAAATAAATGCAGTCATAAAGAAGTGTACAAGGCAAATTGTCAAGTGTTTGCAGTACTTGCACTGAGTGCATCTAAAAATAACAAATACTGCAGTGGTAAAGGAATGTAACAGAAAATCAAAGCAGTGTACGTACAGTGCAGTTAATAAAAGCAATGGTATTTAGTCTACACCAGCCGTGAAACGGGATAGATTTTAGTGTGCACTCCACTTCCCTCTGGGTTATCTCTTTAGTTTTATGCTTCCCCCATATATGATGAAAACATGCCTTATACCCATATCAGTCCAGCATCAGGTCTTCTAAGTCCCACTCTGTATTTGTTTTCACCCAACCATTGATTTTACTTATATAAATTGAGAAAAAGCAGTAAACTGAAGCAGCCACAAAAAAAAAAAAAAAAAAAACACGTAATGGTCAGTATATTTAACTGCTACAAGATGGGTCATTTCAAGGGTATTTGAATGGATACTGGGAACAATTTTAGCACTGAAAGATGGAAAATGAATGGTTCAGAATGATAAAAAATGGAAAATGAATGGTTCAGAATAAACTGCTCAGAATGATGGGTCATTTGAAGGGATATCAAGAGCAAACAAACATTTGTCAGTGCACTGATCTATTGTTAGTTTTGTCAGTCTGTATCTTATCTCTGTGGCGTGGATCCTTTGTAAATGAATATATGACTCAAAGGTGTTTCCAAATCCCGAATAAATAAATAAATAAATAAATAAAATGCTGGATGTTTGCTTGCTGGCATTGGCATTGGTAGTGTAGGAGTTAGGGAGATGCATAATAGGAATGGCAGTGAAGTATTGAACTGAAGCCAATGTCACCACCACCCTACAGAGACTGACAGGCAGTGGGGTGTGCCTTTGGGTCATCAGGCATAACAGCCACGCCATTTGACCACACCCTACCCCTCAGACTCCAACAAGTGTCACGGTGTGCATTGGGGTCTTTGGGCCTTATGCTCACCCCATTCCATAAGGAAATACAGTGAGATGGGTGCAATATAGGAGAATGAGGGCCGAAGAGTCCAAGACACACCTCGATGCCTGTCACTGGCTGCAGGGTGTGGGTGGCGGTGGAATGGCATGAGCATTACAGGTAACAACCCCAAGTCACACCCCTGATGCCTGTCAGTCTCTACAGGGTGGGGCGTTATGGTCAGAAACTCTAATGCCCCAGGTGTTCGTTGGTATTTTCACTCCACATTTTCAACATGGGTTTTTGGGGACCCCCACCTCATGAACAGTGGCAATATCAGTTAGTTAGCCGAAAGCTGATTTTGCACAGTGACTATGCCATTTGGCATCACAGGTGCAAAAACACATTTCAAACAGGATGTGAAAAATGACAGCTGTACTGTTCATGGGGAGGTGTAAAAAATGGCAATGTTGAAAATCTGGAGAATTGGTGAAAATATAAAAAAAACTGAAGTCACGACTGTGTGTAGAAACTGTGCAATGCACACCCATAATGTAATTACTTTGGGGATATTTTACAGCAGATTGTCAATGCGGGCATTTTGGGACCTCCACTCATGAACAGTGTCACTGTGATTTTCTTAATCTGTCCCGAACACACTGATTTCACACAGCGACCACGCATTTCTGCGCCGGAAGTGCGAAAACACGTTTCAGCCAGGGTGTAAAAAATTACAGCTGTACTATTCATAAGGAGGTGTGGAACAATGCCAGTGTTGAAAATCTGGACTGAAAATAGTACAAATTAATTCCGATGACGTCACCGCCATGATGGCCGCCTAGTGGAAGAGCTCCGGGGCCACTCAATTATAATTAAAACTTTCCGGTGAAAAACCCGCTCCTGGTCGGCAAACCATCCTACCTGGATTGAGAGGCAATGGCAACTAGTTGATCCAGACACAGAACCTAGCAAGCAGCTAAACTAAAAAGCCAATGGACTCGGACAAAAAAATCAGGCCCTCCGTGAAACGCTCGCTCAGCCTCCCCAGTGAGTAGCCTAGCAGATTCAGAGGACAATCTTGACGGAGGGCACCAGGGAATAATTTTATCAAAATTGGATGGCATCATCAAGGCGATCCATAGGGTGGAATCCTCCGTGGCGCAACTCAAAGCAGACCTACGTGCCATAGATAAGTGCACCACAGTGGTAGAGGAGTGTGTAGGGGGGCCTAACAGATTCCTCCAGCCAGCATGACTGGGCCATCCTTTATTTGCTCACCAAGGAAAGGGAACTTCAGCTGAAGCTAGACGATCAAGAGAACCGAGCATGTTGGAACAATTTCCGTATTTACGGAGTTCCTGAGGACGTGGAAAAGTCCTTTGAGTTGGTGGAAGCATTTGTATTAAATATTTTACAGGATGTATTAAAGATCTCTGAGGATATCCCTCTCCTAATTGAAAGGGCACACAGATCACTCGCCCCCAAGCCGAAAGACCAAACAACAAGGCCCCGATCCATAATTGCTCGCATGTTAAATTACCAAGACCTTCAAATGATACTTCAAACAGCCTGGAAAATGCGAGAAGTGAAACTGGATAAGCAAAGACTGTTCTTTGATCAAGATTTTCTGATTTGCTCAATGAGAAATGAAGGCTAATTCGAGGAGTTATAAAGCAAGCTAAAGACAAGAAAATACAAATACAGCTTTACTATCCTGCCAAGTTGTGTATACACACAGAAAAGGGTCCAGTTCTATTTGATACACTACGGTATGCAGCGCCCTTGGTGAAGCAATTAGTGATTTCCTGCCCTGAAATGCACGCTGACACGCTGCAGCATGAAATTTCTCTCTCAGCCTGGAGGACAGCAGGCAGACCCAGAAGAGCGCAACCTTCCATAGTAACATGGCCTTCCCATCTGAATCAAGATCTGACAGCGATTCTACATAGAGAAAACAAAACTTCTCCCTTAGAAGCAGAAATGCATGGTAAGATGACACAACGGAACTTAACCTGAACTTATTAAAAGTACTGTTTACATCCACTAACTGCTAGCAGTCCTGCCTGATTTGTTTTCCTCGTATGTAGCGGCCATATTATACATAGAGAGATTTTCGACTGCAAGCAGGGTCTTACTCACCTAGTCTACATGAATGACAACATTACCCAAAAGTGGGTTCAACTGATCCTTTCGGGGGGGGGGATTAATCTCAGCAGATCTGTTCGAGATTTGTTCTCAAGGCAAAGGGGGGGTGCTATTCTAGAGTTATGGGAACTGAAATGGAAATGTTCTTTTATATTTAATCGCTTTCCTTTTAAAAATATTGAAATGGGCCTACGAGGAACAGGGACTTCCTTTTGGAGCTTTGTTTGCAGTTTAGAGGGGTAACACCCGAAGAGTTAAATATAAAGAAACAGCTGGTAAAAATATGGACAAGGAGTTTGACCCCTCTCTATCCCTTAGGGTTTCTTTCTTTTTGAAGATATGAGTGGGCCCTGGAGATATTGCTGGGCGGATACCAGCACACTGAGGGTACTTTAGCTTCATAGCCAGCCTCAGTCTCATCGGGCGGTATGTTCATTTTTTACTGATTCCAAGGAATCAGGACTACAGTTTGTAGGAGCTACAGTCTAGGCTCAATTCCCCCTGCAGCTGCAGGGGAACACCATCTAATCTTTATACCTAGGAAGCAGTTTCAAAGTTTAAACAGTTTATAACCTGTTGGTTAAAAGTTGTTGTTCAGAGTTGTGTTTTGATACACTATTTTTATGTGTTGTTTAGTAGGTAAATTGACCTATCGAGTTTATTATTTATTTATGTGCAAGGCTGTTTTGAATGTCAGATTTAATGGGGCATGGAAGGTCACCGAAATGGGTTGGACAAGGTTGGATAAAATGGTGAGACATGTAATTTACAAGAGGGGAAAACTCACTTCCACCAGAAATGGGTATCCTTAAGATAACATCCCTGAATGTTCAGGGTATCAACTCACCTATTAAAAGAACAAAAATATTACATTACTTAAAACAGACAAAGACAGATATACTATAGGTCTTATTCAAGAAACTAGACTTGTAGATCTAGAGCATGAAAAATTGAAACATAGTTGGGTAGGGAGGGTAATATATTCATCACATCCCTCAGGTAAACGTGCAGGGGTGGCAGTTTTAATTCAGAGAGACTTACCATTTGAAGTCACCTCGCAGCTGATAGTGGAAGGAGGGAAAGGAGTAATGACCACAGGGAAAATATTTTCTCAAGTGATTCACATTATAAATATATATGCCCTTAATAAAGACGCTCCCCCCTTCTTCACCCGGCTGTTTGAAAAGGTAGCAGATCTAGGTGAAGGAATGATTTTGATTGGAGGTGACTTCAATTGTGTCCCCAACCCACAGTTTGACCGCTCCTCTCAAAATACTTTAACAAACAAAGGCATGAGTCGAGCTGTTAGGGCAGGGATGAGGGAACTGGCTTTAGTGGACATATGGAGAGATCTAAACAAGACAGTTAGAGATTACTCCTTCTACTCCTCACCAAATGAAGTATACTTAAGAATCGACTACTTTCTATGCAGTAGTGTGGACTTCCACAAAGCCATAAACTGTGATATCCTCCATCATTTGGTCTCTGATCACTCGGCAGTAACATTGGCTTTGGAATTGGGAGATTGGTGAAGGGTGTCACACTGGCGGATGAACTCCTCCCTGTTGGGCAGGGAGCAGTTTCGAACCCATATACAAGACACAATCAAAGACTATATCTCGCACAATCCAACCACAGGGCCTGACTCCATATGTTTCTGGGCTGGCCTTAAGGCAGTTAGGTGAGGAGAGATCATCTCGTATGCATCCCACCTTAAAAAAGCCCAGCAAGAGAGGCAAAAAAATCTTGAAACCAAACTGCAACAGTTAGAGCTCCAGGCTAAACAGGGTGGAAGAGGGGGAGCAGCACCCCAGAAAGAAATACAAGAAACCAGAAAACACTTACAAGACATTTCAAACTCCCAAATAGAAGGGAAGTTATGATATGGAAACCAAAAATATTATGAATTTGGTAATAGGGTCAGTAGGCTGCTCGCTTTACGGTTAAGACGGGCACAGGCAGACCGATATGTTAGGGTCTTAAAAACAACTAAACAAGGTTCCTCCTCTCAAGTATATACACCCATGAATATTGCAAATGCCTTTAAAGATTATTATGAAAAATTATATGATCCACACCCCAAAACCCCACAAACTAAAGACATAATCAGTAATTTTCTTGATAAAATCTCCCTTCTGAAGCTAACAGATGACTTCCGAATATGGTTATAATCTCCCATTACATCAGGTGAGGTGGCCCACGTTATACAGAATTTTAAAGGTGGTAAGTCACCTGGCCTGGATGGGTTTAACACTGAATTTTATCAAAAATTTAGTGACGTTTTGGTCCCATCCTTGGTTCAAGTCTTTAGTAAACATAAACAAGAGGGTGGGTTTCCGGCACCATGGAAGGAAGCATATGTTACTGTCATTCCTAAGGAAGGAAAGCCCCTGGATTTATGTAGTTCTTATAGACCTATATCACTTCTGAATGTGGACTCTAAGATTTTTACAAAGATTTTAGCAAACAGGGTCAATATGGTACTCCCTCACTTGGTGCACCCAGACCAAGTGAGATTCATTCAGAATAGATATCTTAAAGACAATATTAGACGCTGCTTGAATATATTACATTCAGGAAAAAACGGAGAGGTACAACAGGTGGTCATCGCAATTGATGCAGAAAAAGCATTAGACCGCCTGCGCTGGGATTTCCTTTTGGAAGTGTTACAGAAATTTGGCTTCAGAAATCAATTTGTAGATTGAATAGAGGGAATTTATAACAATCCGACAGCCAAGGTAAAAGTGAATGGAACGATTTCACAAACATTGAAAATCAATAGGGGTACGAGGCAGGGGTGTCCTCTATCCCCTATCCTTTTTGCACTCAGTATGGAGCCATAAGCCCAACTAATTAAAAACCATAAAGAGATACATGGCATTATAGTGGGAGGGGAAGAAAACAAAATCTCTCTTTACGCAGATGATACAATGTTATATTTAAGAGATCCATTACGGACATTACCTATCCTAAATCAGACACTAGAGAACTATAGTCAGGTTTCCGGATTTAAATAAATAATGATAAGACTGAGGTAATCCTAGTTAGTGGTCAACATACTAAGGAACTGGAGCAACTAATCCCCTTTAAATGGACCGCCTCCCAAATTAGGTATCTGGGAATTTATATCCCCACTGACTTAAAACTCCTATATCATGCAAATTATAATAAATTGAGTCACAAAGTGGCTACAGATCTGAAAAGATGGAGTATCCTTCCCCTGTCCTTATTAGGGAGAATTAAATCCATAAAAATGAATATACTTCCCCGTTTTTTATTTTTGTTTAATACACTCCCATTACGGATCCCAAAGACAGAATGGCAAAAAATCACCAAAATCCTACATCATTTCATCTGGGGCGGGAAGCGAGCTAGAATTGCCTGGGAGACATTACAAAGAACTAGAGAAAAAGGTGGCCTGGGACTTCCTAATCTCAGGATTTATTACCAGATAGCACAGTTGGGAGCCTGGGTTAACTATCTCATGAATGACCCCAATAGTTCCTGGGTACCCCAAGAAATACTGAGTGAACCCGGCCTAACTCCACAATTAGACTTAAATGGCTCATCCTGTTACCTTCTTAAAAAAATATTAGAAAATCCTTGGTTAGCCAGACGTACAGAATCTGGGGTGAAATTAAAAAGGATCTGGTTATTTCAGACACATTGACTAACAAAACGGAGATTACGAACTGTACAGATTTTATCCCTCCAAGGATGGACCAGGTCTTTACTTACTGGAAAAGGAAGGGTTTGAGATTTTTTAACCAATTTACTCACTTAGGCCAGCTTAAAACATTTCAGACCTTACAAGGTGATTTCCAGCTCCCCAATTCTCACTTTTTTAGATATCTTCAAGTAGTATATTTTCTTAAAACAGGGAATAATTTAACATTAGTGCAACAATCCCCATCCCTACTGACTCAGACTATATGGAACTCAGTTCTCACACTGGTTGAGAAGAAATTAATTTCCAGGTTGATGGAAGCTCATAGAGCGACTAAAGAGCAATTACCGCTTCTATGTCAAACCGAATGGGAATCAGAGTTAAATACCCAGTTTAATGAGCTCACCTGGCAGAGAATATGGGAAGGGGTTAAACATACTTCGGCATCTAATAACTGGAAAGAATTTAGATGGAAAATTATTTCTAGATACTGTATTTTTGCACACCCACTAGAACAAAGCACTACTCCCAAGATAGATCAGATTTGTGCTGGAGAGGTTGCAAGGGAATTGGGACACACTTACATATCTTTTGGAATTGTTCTAGACTACAGCCCTATTGGGTGGAAATTGGTACCCATGTAGGACATGTGATGAACTGGGGAGTAAGATTACACTTTGAAACTCTAGTATTTGGCATACTTCCAAAGGGACACAGATCTAATAGACATAAATCATTTATTGGCATATTGTTAGCAGCAGCGTGTAAAGCCATTACCAGATGCTGGCTTTCCTAAATTGTCCTCACAGTAGAGGATTGGATTACCATAGTCAAGGATATAGCTATAGTCGAAAAGATCACAGCAGATCTATGATTACAGAAAGATAAATATAATCAGATCTGGCTTCCCTTCATGCATTTACTGGAAGAATTACAGGGCATCCCAGTATTAGACCAACTGGCCCATGGATGTTAATTAATGTAATTGATAAACAAAACAGCAAAGCAACAAGTTATCTAAGTTTGACATTGTTTTATTGCAAGGTTATCTGTTGAACTGTGCCAATTAGAGGTCTGGGAAATGAACAGTTTTTGTTGTTGGACATCAATTGATGTTTTTCTCACAGGACACAACAATGTTTTCCAATGGACTGTATAATGATGATCTCCTTAAGAACATACCTGGAAGAGAAGAACACCAATATGTAGAGGATAATGTATGGTCCTCTATCGGTAACCGGATCCAGTTAACTGTCGAGAGGTTGCCAGGCGACGTGTAAACCTCGGAGCGAAGCTCGAGAGGTTTATGTCGCCTTGGCAACCTCAAGACGGTTAACATTGACCGGTTGTCGATAGAGGGACCATACATTATTTTTTATAGTATATGGTCCCTCGTAAAAAGGCTGTTTACTTTTTAATAACTAGTCACTGCCACGGCCGTTCAGTCCTTCCTAACCGCTGCTGTTCATCGGTTCCCCATTGAAAAAAAAAGCACGCACATGCGCAGACCAATCGCTGTTGTTAACCTATCGATGTGACGTAGCATCGATAGGTTAACAACATATCTACGTCACATTGATAGGTTAACAACCTTAGGAAATGATGATTTCCTAAGGTTAACAGCGTTCTACCATACATTATAAGCCTGTTAACTTATGTCAACAAAAATACTCATCTGTAAAATTAGTTTTCTTTTTTTTTCAATTTTATAGACCTGATTAAGTGAATGTATAATGGTTATATGCACAGTATTTTATGCGATAAACTATGAAGTTTTAAAAAAAGAAAATAGTACAAATTCATGAACTTACGAGGGTGCGTGGAAGCTGCGCAATGTACGCTTGTAACACAGTCATTTTATGGACTTCTGTCACCAAATTTTCAACATGGCCATTTTAAGACATCTGCTCATGAATGGTGTCACTGTGATTTTCTTAATCTGTCCCTAACATTGATTTCACACACCGATCATGCCATTGTGTGCTATATGCACAAAAACACATTTTGGGTGAGATGTGAAAAATGACAGATGTACTGCTCATAAGGAGGTGTGGTAAAATGGCAATGTTGAAAATCTGGAGAGAAAATATTAAAAATTTGCGAAGTTACAAGCATGCGTAGGAACTGTGCAACACACGTTTGTAAAACAGTCATTTTTGGGAATTTTTTCACCAAATTTTCAACATAGGGGTATGGGGGGTGTACCTCATGAACTGTTACACTGTTGTTTCATTACTTGGTCCCGAAAGGTGGTTCCTCACAGTGACTGTGAAATCACCTTTCAGGATCGAATAACAAAATGAAAGTGACTGAATTCATTAGCTGGGGCCCCCAAAACCCCATGTTGAAAATTTGTTAAAAAATTCCCCAAAATGGCCAAGATATGCACCAAAGTTGAAAAAAAAAAACTTTTATGCCATTATAAAGCTTACCGGCATTTCTTCAGTTTGCCGTCAGCTTTGAAGAGTGCAGACTTGTTCCCGGTCCACCGAAGATCATCATGTCGGACTCCAGAGGTAAGTATGGGGTCGGGGGTGTGTGGGGAGATGGATGCGCAGGGTGGGTGCGGGTTGGAGGACGGGGCAAGACAATCAACGAGGGACTGTTTTTTGTTTTCAGGTGTTTGTTTTCATTTTAGGAAGACGACGCAGGACTTTTGTCATGCTGGGGTGGGCTCCCAGCGTGGCAGCTGGAAGATTTTATTTGGGGGGGTCAGTGGAGCTGAAGGGGGATTGTGCACCCCCATTGGCTATACAGATGTTTGCCATGCTGGGGTGGGCTCCCAATGTGGCAACTAGAAGTCTGTTTCTTTTGGGGGGTTCAATGGAACTGACAGGGGACTGGGCACCCCGTCGTCATTCTGACTTTTGCCACACTGGGGAAGGCTCCCAGCGTGGCACCTAGAAGTCTGGGGGGGTGGAGCCGATGGGGGATTGGGCACCCCCGTCAGCCATACGGTGTGCGGCGAGGGGGGGAGTGCATGAGCAGGCTGGGGTGGGCTCACAGCGTGCTACTTGAGTGTTTGGGGAGGGGGAGAGTAGACACAAATGAAGCTGTCTATGACAGCTGTTCAGGATGCAGTGCTGAGTGTAGGCACTTTGCATACTGCTGACAGCAGTATGTAAATCAAATTGCCTACACGTTACAACCGCTGATTGCAGCGGTTGTTTGCTTTCAGCTGTATGCCACTGCATCTGAATGGCTGTCATAGACAGCTCGGACATTCACTGGCACGGTGCGGCAGTGTCTGCAAAAGGGAGCAGGGCATTGGAAGTGGGGGAGGCACACCTACGAAAACTTATATGGTGGCACTATGTTTCTTACACATGCATGCAAACAAACATAAAAATGAAGGGTAAAGATAAAAAATGGAAAATGAATGGCGGAATCTTACAAATACTGAAGAATGAAGGGACTTTGAGAATAAAACAACTGGAAATTCACCAGTATTTTTCGGTATGGGTCAAGAGAGGTATTATGCACAAGTACAAGATATTTGCAACCGATGGCTATGATGTCTGTCTTTATTGTTTAGGCCCAAATCATGACATGGCACGTTGTGCTTGGTGTTCTGCCATGCATCCCACAGCATTCAAGGAGTAGAAGTTATTGGTCCTTCAAGGTAAGCATATGGACCAGAATTCATCTGCAGCCACATAGTTGGCAGCACAGTTCAAACAACATGAAGTCTTGCTGTATTCTGACTATTGCAGTTAGCCCCAGCACTTGAACTGCCCTGGAGAGTAGAGGGCTAATTTCTGTGCAGAGCATAGAACGGTGAGCCCGAGCTCAATTCAGACCTCTGTCTGCTGCACTTTGAAGTGCAACCGTCAGATTCTTTACTCTACCTAACTGAACAATCACTCCAGAGATTTCTCCTTTGCTTGCAGGTTCGAAAGTCAGTTAAAGTCCTCGGTTTTACCGATTATCTTTCACAAGTTTCGGTTCAGATCTCTGTCTGTGGTACAGTAAGTACTAGGTAGTGAACTAGACAAAGAAAACTTGTGGAAATTGTAAAAATTGATTTCTCGACTGGTTCGGCTGAACTGGCCGTTTAGTGAGTTATATATTCTGTCTTTGTTTCTAAACTTAGAGTGTGGTTTTATTTATTTTATGTACCGGTCCTTATCGGTTTAAGAAAAAAAATACGTATTTTCTTGTGGTTTTTTCCAATATCCGTGACACGGTTAGAAATCGATAAGGGTGCCTTGCCTGGTTGCTTGCCATAAAAAGGGTAAGCTTGTGGTTAGGATGGCTACATCTGAGAAACCCAAAAGAAAAAACGGGCCCACTGGGTTTCAACACTGCAGTGTGTGTGGGAAGGTCTTTGCTAAGGCTGATCCCCACACCATCTGTGGTGATTGTCTGGGGTTTGACCACCTCGATTCAGACTGCCAAATCTGTAAAAATTTCCCTAAGTCTACCCTGGAAAAAATCTTAGGTAGGCTTAGGGATAAGGAGGCCGAGAGGTCCGCTGACCCGGATGGCCAGCCTGGTTCGGTTCCGACTGAACCTGAGGGAGTGCCCTCTGACTAGGGCGATACTTCTTTGGGCAAGAGGAGAGCTGATCCTGAGGGATCAGTTCCTACAAAAAGAAAAAGAAAAGAAAAATTGGCCGGTTTGGATCCAGAGACCCATTTTCTGACCGCTGAAGGGATTGCCAAAGCGATACAGATTGTAGAATCGCTTCGCCCGGTTCCGTCTGATCCGGCACCTTCTGGCAGGCACTCAGTTCAGTCGGTCCCTCCAGTTCAAGATTATGCCCCTGAAGATTTCTATGAACTGGATTTGGAGGGGGATGAAAATTATGATGATGATGATGATGATGGTGGTGTGGAAGGTCTGGTTGAGCCCATTGAACCGGACATCTCCCCAGACAGGCCTTCTGGTGTTTCCCCTCCTAAGCTTTCTGAGTCCTCGTCCCACTACATGTTTTACAGGAAAGTGGCAGAAACACTCCAACTCCCTGTGGAAGAAGCTGTAGAGGAACAAGAGGAACCTGATATGTGGAGATGATGGACATCCCAGAGTTCATGAGACTGTCTATTCCCCTTCATAAGTCTTTTGGGAAACAGACACAAAAGATTTAAAAAACTCCAAATTCTGTACCTCCTGTCAACAGAAGGATGGACAAAAGGTACACCTTATCAGGTTCAGGTACAGAGTACTTGTATCAACAATGCAGCCATGTTGGGGTTGTGTAGGCTGCAGCCTGTGAGAAGGCTAATATGCCCTTGGTTTCACACCCCCTAGATAAAGACTCTAGGAAGCTGGATGCCATGGTAAAGAAACAGTACATGGCATCCGCCTTGGGACTCAGGCAGGCTAATTATATGGCCTATGCAGCCAGGTACCAGAAGTCCAGGTGGGACACTGTACTGGCACTGGCTAAGCAGGCCTCCCCCCAACAAGTCTCGGCGCTGGAGAGGGTGGCTGCTGATGGGACTGAGGCATGTAATGTACAGTTCCATGCTGCTGTGGACTCCAATGATGTGTTATCTAGAGTCATGGCTACATCTGTGGCTCTTTGGAGAATGGCTTGGCTCAGATGTACTAGCCTCTCACAGGACACCCAGGCTAAGGCCATGGATATCCCTGTGGTGGGTAATTCTCTGTTTGGGGAGCAGACAGAGAATTACATGAAAAAGATGGACGAGTATATGTAACCCCTAGGTGGCGCTATCCCAAGGGCTACTACTCCTGCCTCCTTGGCTAGTAGAAGGTTAAGTGGCCTGAGTTCTGAAATGGGTGCCTCCACCCAGAGGTCAGGGTTGGTAGTGGTAAAGCTAACCTGGGCCCAGCCCTCCGAGACACTGTAACCCCCCTCTTTTCCCCTCTAGTGACCTGAACACTGTACAATAATCACTTTCACAATGCCCCTGGTACACCACACAAGTACCCACACTGTTTGCACTTATCACCAGGGCTGGTTCCTCTGGCTCGACCCTGGGAACCCACTGTAAAACAAGGTTATGCACAGCAAATAGCAACAGTACAGTACTTTGAGCACAAACTGGAACCACAGTCAGATTACATGCAGAAAAAGTTAGATCTGATTTATTTAGGGGACTTGAACAAGAGAGGGGCAAAATCAGGTTAATTAGTTTAAAGATTATATCAATCAAGCAGTTATGCATGGGCTTTGAGTCCCCCCACACAGTCACACCTCTGGGTACCCAGGGGGAGAAGAGGTGGGCTAGCCAGGACTGTTGCCTGGGGATGGCCGGTGTCACAGCTGGTTGGGGCCCTGTGATGGAAAACACAACATGCACAGTACTCAATATTTGTAATCCGGAGCCAGAGGGCTCAGTTCATAAAGGAAACGAAATAACAAGATAATCTGATGACACACTCAGATTAAGCTGTTGTTGCAGTGAGCTGCCCTGATATTTACTCACAATACCCAAGACTGGACACAGGCTGGACAAAAATCGAGACTGCAGGTGGTTGATCTGGAAGGCCAGGAGAAGCAGGGCCCACACGAGTAGCAGAGGCGTCATTCCTGTTTAAGCGTGGAGCAGGAGGCTGATCCCCAGGCAGGTCTCTCGTCTATGGCTTCTCTGTGCAGTGGGTAGTCTGGCTGGGCCAGTCTGGCAAGGCCCAGACCGCATGGAGACAAATTTGGATGCAGTCCGTTTTGGGCTGGATACAGCTTCCAGCATGCAGAACACAATTCACACAGTGGGGAACCAACTCAAGACCCACTAGCAGCTCATAGCACATTTACATGTAAGGGAATTCTACTGTACCAGGCAAAGCACTCCCTGGTCACAGTCACAAAGTCTCTGCACACACCGGGAGCTTAGGGGTAGCTGGAACTCCTGACAGGCCGATCGCATTCAGCAGAATCTTCGGTCTTCTTCAGGTTGAGCCTGGCCCACTTCAGTAGCCTACTTTAATCACACAAACTTGGATTTAGTCCAAAATAATTCTCTTCTCTCCCTCTCAGGAGCAGCAGGCAAACATGCAAGCCAAAACCTCAGCCTTTTCACAGTTCTCCCATGCGAATCCACTCAGGATTGCTGCTCAAAATTACTTCAGCTCTTTCTTCCTCAGCTTCCAGCTTAGATCTAACTGAAAACTGCAAGCAGCCCGGGACTTCCTCAAGATCCAGTTGGTTTGGTTAGCTGATTTGGCTGTCAGTCAAAGTAAGAGCTCCCCCTTCAGTTGCAAAAAGGCACCAAAAGCCCCAAACTACAGTTCCTACAGATTTTGACTCCAGACAGCTCCTGTAGTCCAGCTACATTTTCAGGTCCCACCAGAACTGATTGGTCCAATTTGCAGTCCAGGACCAAGATAGTGGAGACAAACAAAACAGTCCTTGCCGCAAAAAAGGCAGGTTAGACAAACTACATTATCATTACCACTCTAAATGATTTTCAGCAAATAGTTACATCTTTCAACAGAGCTCCCTCTCAGATTACTTATGCTGCTATCGGGCAGCTCTTAAAGAGACAGTACACAGAGGCTATACAGGCTCTGGTAATCACATTTAAACTGCTAAAACGCAGGACACCAGCCTGTCAGTGAGCATTTAGGCAAGCTCAAGGAAGACTTTTTGGGATCCTCCATTTGTAGAGGGGGTTACACCCTTCCCTGTCTGGGAAAACTTGGCGCCCGCATCAAGTCTGTACCATCATAACATTGAAAATGCAACATATACAAAACATTTATACCATTAGCATGCTATACAAGTACTATCTGATTCATCAATTGGCATAACTTGTCACTTTACTATACATTTCAGCGTACTCCACTATATCATTTCCATTCTGACAATACATTATGCATATTTCACAAAGGTAAATTGAACATTACTATACAGAATCATGTAATAACTTCTTGTACTCTAAACAATGTAAGAGGGGGCCCTTCCCTATCAGCTAACTTGGGGCAGGGGCACCACGGTGAGAGGGCAAAATAAGTAACCTGGAATGGGCCGTCAAGCTCAGTTTGGGCAGTGAGCTCTGAGAGACATAAACACCTTTGTAGACTACATTGAGAGGCAAATCAACTGGGCACCCAGGGGAATCCTAACTGAAGCGCACCACTGGCTTGACAGCTTGGCCAGTCTTTCTGGAGTGAACAACCACAGTCTCTGTACTTTCAGCAATGGTCTTGGAGCTTTCATCACTTGTGAGGGATGTCTCTGCATGAAGGGGAATGTCCAAGCTGGGAGCACCGTCAGCCCCTTGCTCTGTAGTCTCTGTTTCTACAACACGTGGCTCATTTTGAAGACACTCTGGCACTGAAGGGGGGTTGTCAGCACTCTCATAGTGTTCTTCAAGTTCTGGCATGTCACCAGAAAGACTCATACCATTAGACTCTCCTTCAGGTAAATCATACAGTTCCACGATACACAAAGACTCAGCATCCTCAGACACAATACTTTGCACTTCACCTTCAGGGAGTATTGGCTCCAAGGATGATGCCGGGGTGTTAGGCAGTCCAGAAGGCCCAGCTTCATCCCCATAATTCAATACAGGATTTCCTCGAAACAAATAACTCAGTTCATATGAGGGGTAATAGGCATTATCACACTCACTGTCATCTGAGTTAGACTGGTAGTCACTATCATTCTGGGCCTGCTGCCGGGGAAGTCTTAAATCGGCAACCACGGAGGCAGGCTGACTCCATTTCTTTCTTGCAGCAGCATGAGTCACTGGTCCAGAGGAATCAATCTTGGCAGGTTCAGCCTCAATTATAACTTGACCAATAGGTAGGAAGTGGTTACGGTGCATGGTCTTGACAGCTTTGGAGTTATTCTCTGGGTGCAGATGTACACTGGCAAATCATCCAGCTATGACATGGGGGAAGATGGTGCCATCAATCAGCAATTTTGTGTTTACCATGCAATCCTAAATTTTGCAATAACACACGGTCTCCAGGCCTAAGCTCTTGAGCTTTTACTTTTCTATCATGTCTCTCTCTGTTGGCTAGATTTCTTTTGGCAGCCATTGTCTGGGCCAGTTGATAGGCATGGTTCAACTGAGCTTTCAGTTTTTTTACATATTGAAGATAATCTTCGGCTCGGATCCCATCTGGAGAAACCCCAAAACAGACATCAACAGGTAGCTGGGCCTCTCTCCCGAACATGAGGCGGTAGGGGAGAAAACCCAGTAGCATAGTTTTTCATGCAATTGTATGCATGCATGCACCAAGGTGCTAATCTGCTAGCTCCATTTATGCTTATCTTTTTGGTGGAGGGTGCCTAGCATGTCTAGCAGGGTGCAGTTAAAGTGTTCTGGTTGAGGATCCCCCTGCACAGGATAAGGGGTGGTTCTTGACTTTCGCACCCCCCATAGAGAGAGCATTTATTTGATTAGCTGACTCTCAAAGTCCTGGCCCTGATCAGAGTGAATTCGCTGGGGGGCACCATAGTGGACAAAGAAATTTTCCACTAGCACCTTGGCCACGTTAGATGCTTTTTGATCTTTGGTGGGAAAAGCTTGTGCATACAGTGTAAAATGGCACATAACCACTAACACATTGCCAATGTTTCGCTGATCAGGCTCTAAACTCAAGAAGTCTACGCAGACTAGTTCCATTGGGGTGCTGGTAGTAATATTGACAAGGTTGGCAGCCCTCTGAGGCACGGCTTTTCTCTGCAAGCAGCGACTATAAGTCCTTACATGGTGCTCAACATCGGCCCCCATCTTGGGCCAGTAGACTCAAGATCGTATTAGGTCAAGGGTCCGGTCGATACCGAGGTGGCCCATATGATTGTGGAGGGACCTCAGCACCAAATCTTTGAAGGCTGTGAGCAGGACCAATTGTTGCTTGTCTATTTGGCCACCCCGATCTACTGTCTCTCTATAAAATAACTGATTAAGCAGCTTCAACCTGGGGCCTTCTTTAAACAATAAAGTGGTTCGCAAATCAGAGGAACGCAACTTGGACACATCTTTTCCTGCATGAAGGGTGTCAAGTGCTGGCTGAATCATAGGATCTTGGGACTGAGCCCACTGAATGCTGTCATTGTCAAACTGAGGTAGTGCACTAATATCTAGAGAAGTGTCAATACGCAGCCGGTATGCAGGTGTCAGAGGGGCCCAAGCAATCTATTAAGCAGACCGCTGTGTCCGTAGGCATCTGTTAATTTCTGTCAAACCTCTGGCACAATGCTCGGATGTCAGGTTCAGACAGCCTGACCCAGTCACTCTTGAAAATGGGCCTCCGGAATAGGGCATCAGCATCAATATGATTCAGACCCAGTCAGTATTCAACAGCATAATCATATGTTGACAATGCAGAAAGCCACCGGTGCCCCGTGGCATCTAACTTAGCTGAAGTCTGTACATAGGTCAATGGGTTATTGTCAGTTCTGACCAATATTTTTGCCCCATAGAGGTAATCATGAAACTGGAAGACAATGGCCCATTTTAACAAGGAACTCCAACTTGTGCACAGGGTAGTTTCGCTCTGATGGGGTCAAGCTCCTACTGGCGAATGCCACTGGTCTCAAACCATCCTCATGGTCTTGATACAGTACAGTTCCTAGACACTGCAGACTGGCGTCAGTATGCAGCACATAGGGTTTGGTGGGATCAGCGTAAGAGAGGATGGGGGCATGGGTGAGCTGGTATATGACTTCGTGGAAAGCTGCTTCACAGTCAGGCGTCCAATGGGACCCGAAAAGTTCACCTGGGTGGAAATATGCTTTGTCTGGTTCTTTGACAGACCCTTTTTTGTATTTTCAATTGGTAGGAGGGTAACCCTGGGTAAGATTCAAGAGTGGCCAAATCACTTTGGAATAGTCCTTTATGAACCAGTGGTAGTAGCCACAGAATCCCAGAAAATTTTGTAGTTCTTTCAAATTGTGGGGCTGGGGCCAAGTAGTCAAGGCTTCAGCTTTACTAGGATCAGTCTCTATCCCCTCTGTAGACACTATGTGCCCACCTACTTCACAGAGGTTTGGAAAAACTGGCACCGGTCAATGGACAGCTTGAGGCTGAAATCTTCCAGTCGATCTAGTACTTTGAACAGTTGACTCTCATGTTCCTCTAGGGAGCTCCCAAACACAATGACATCATCCAAGTACACCAGGCATTCCAGCAAATTCATGTCTCCCACCACTCGTTCCATCAGTCACTGAAAGGTGGCTGGGGCACCCGATATCCCCTGTGGCATTCTCAGGAAGTCATAGAACTCCAAAGGACAGATTAAGGTTGTCTTCTCATGGTTCCCGGAGCCATCGGAATCTGGTAATATCCACTGCGAAGTCCAACACCAAGAACCATTTGCTCCCTTTCAAACAATCCAGAGCATCTTGTATACGGGGCATGGTGTATTGATTGGGGATGGTCCGCCGATTCAGAGTTCGATAATCAACACACATTCTCACAGATCCATTCTTGTTATGCACAATCACAATGGGAGAAGCATATAGGCTCCTGGATTCTTGTATCACACCAGCCGCGAGCATTTCCTGCAAGTGTCTTCTCACATCGTCTATGTCTACAGGGGCTAGGCGTCGAGACCTCTCTTGAAATGGCCATTCATTGTGCAGGCGTATGTGATGCTCCACACCCTGGACACAGCCCACGTCCAATTCCTTCAACAAAAACACTTGGTCTCTCTGGACAAGTTTCTGGCTAATCCTAGTCTTCTGTTCAGCTGGCAATGGGGAATCACTAAAATCAAACAAGTCGGGAGTCACTCTATCTGTCTTGCCAGGGTGCTTGTTGCTGGGCAACACTGCAGTGTCTGCACAGTGTACCTTAGCTAGGGTGCTTTGTTTGTTCACCCAGATCTCCTGATCTGACACATTATCAATCTGGACCATCACTCGTCATACATAGGCATGAGCACGAGCTGGCAAGATGCTGGGCTTAACCAATAATCCTTCCGGCAATTTTCCATCGCCTAGCACGTCCAACATCAGTATTTTGTTCTTTACATCTCTGCGGAGGCGGATCTCCCCTTGAACGGTACACTGGGCATTAGGGGCCAGTACCATTGAATCGGGATCCTTCTTCCACACGACCCCTACCGGTTCATCCTGGTCCACTCCCTTGGGGTTCTGTTGCAAATCATAGGCCCTCTTGATCAGAGTGGGAATTCTTAGGGCCCTCCCAGTCTGTCGTCCTTGTTTCTCGTGACAGAGTTGTGCCAGTCTCCCAAACATATGGGCGTTGGTCCCAATTAACAGGGGAACCCCACCATACAGTCCAATGGGGAACACACTAAGGCCAGAGTCTCGACTTGCTCCTCTACACCAGTTACAGCTGCAGAAAATGACAACCAGAAGTGGACATATTCTAGGTAGGGATAAGACTTGTCACTCAGCCTCCACACATGTAGGCCTTCAAGGGATTGTAAGGGCACAGCAGATAAGTGTTTGTCATACCAATCCTTAAATACAATGGTCACTTGCGACCCACTGTCCAGCACAGCCAGAGTAGGAATACCATTCACCACCACGGTAGTCTCCATTGAAAGGCCCACTATTTTGGACCAGTCTGGAGGGACAGCACCAAGGGCCTGGATGGACAATTTAGCCACAAAGGGGTTTGAGTTAGGATATTCAAAGCCTTCACTGTGGTTATTTCATGAATCCCTTGACCACAGACTTGTTTTCTGAAGCTCTCCTTGAAGCCGGTTTACCACTTTCTCTAAGTCTTTCTGAGACTGGCATTCCGTCTTCATATGGCCATCCTTTCCACAGTTGTGACAAATGATAGACTCCTGGGTCATCCTTGGAGAGAAGATTGCATGAGGAACCGAAGTAGTAGCAAGGAATTGGGGTCCAATATCTGCTTGCAGCAGTGGGAGGGGTGCAACGTGTCTCAATAGTTCCTTTAGGGTGGCAGTCAATTCTTTGATTTCAGCCTGGGATCTACCTTTGGTAGAGGATGCCTGAGGGTGCACCCCAACCCCCATGGCAGTCACATCCTGAGGGGAACCAGAATCTTGTTCCATGGGAGGAACCCTTGCAGAGGCGCCCGCCTTCAACTCTCGGACTTCCTTTAATAGCTCGACTTTCAAAAACTGGGCCCAGGGCGGGAAGTCCTTTGCATTCTCAGAGTGTTCGTTAGGTGCCAACTTTTGCCCCTGAACCCCACTTGGATGATCACTCTCTGTCGCTTGCGTAGTAGCAGCAGATATTGGTGAAATCCCCAGGGTCGCCTTTGCTCAACCCCCTGAATTTCTTTCATTAGCTCGTCATAAGAGGGGAACGATTCCAGTCAGTTGCCGAGGCGCAACTGAAGCAGTAACAATTCTGAAAATGGAGCAGACTTAAGGATCCGGTCCAGCCTAGTTTGACAGCAAACTACCCTTTCTGAGGCACTCTTGTAGCAGCTTTTCAAGCTGAGGTACAGACACAGACAACGGCTCCCCTGAGTACTGCTGGGCGTTTCTTACTTTCCACCACAGGTCCTCATCTGAATCCGGGCTCCCATACACATTTTCCAATGCATCAAGATGGTCCTGTGCAGTTGCTTCGGGGTTATTGGCCCACTTGGCATGGATGGTAGCCAGGGCAGGACCTCGGAGGCTCTCACTCAACCTCTTTCATTTCTCTGCTTCTGAGCATTGCCATTAAAGTACTAGAGGAGCAACATAGTCTATCCAGGTCTCCCAGTCATCCTCCCCCTCTGGGGTGGGGAGGCTGTCCGAGAAGATTCTCAAACTTCGGTAGGAGTCATGACTAATGGCAGGTACAGATATAGGGTCCAGCATTGGCACTGGCACAGAAGGCAGGGTAGTAACAGGTGCTGGAGTGGGAGGGGGTGTTGGGGAGGGAACACCCCCAGGTGGCAGGAATAGTTTCTTAAAGTCCTCTCTGGTTTTCCCTCCCTCCCTCCAGCAACAACTTAGCAAATTTCTCCTCAAAAGACTCAGATAATAGGGGGAGCTCATCCTCCCCGGGGTCTTTACTGTCTCTAGTTATCACTCTCCAGGCAGCTGGGGCCCCTTCTGGGGCAATAGTCTATGGCACTTTGGAACTGTCCACTGGGTCACTACACTCTACTAATGCCATGACAGTTTGGGCGGTCAAATCATCCTGTCGCCCCACCACCACAGCGATTATTAAACATTCATCTTTGGAAAGTACTCCCTCTACAGCATCTTTACCAATGTTCAGGGGAATATCCAATACAAGCAGGGCATTGTGAGGGTCAATCTCCTGCCCTGTACACCACCCCACCAACAGGTGCACAGCCACTTCTGTTGGGGTAGCCATTTATGTTTGACAATAATTCATAATTTCGGCCACTAGAAGACACAAAATCCCAGTGGTGAGCCTCTAAGTATCCCAAGGGCTACTACCCCTGCCTGCTTGGCTAATAGCAGGTAAAAGGGGCCTGAGTTCTGAAATGGGTGCCTCCACCCGGAGGTCAGGGTAGGTAGGGTTAAAGCTAACCTGGGCACAGCCCTCCGTGACACTGTAACCCCCCTCTTTTCCCTCTAGTAGCCTGAACACTGTACAATAATCACTTTCACAATACCCCGGTACACTACACAAGTACCCACACTGTTTGCACTTACCACCAGGGCTGGTTCCTCTGGCTCGACCTTGGAGACCCACTGTAAAACAAGGTTATGCACAGCAAATAGCAACAGTACAGTACTTTGAGCACAAACTGGAACCACAGCAAGATTACATGCAGAAAAAGTTAGATCTGATTTATTTAGGGGACTTGAACAAGGGAGGAGCAAAATCAGGTTAATTAGCTTAAAGGTTATATCAATCAAGCAGTTATGCATGTGCTTTGAGTCCCCCCCCCCACACAGTCACACCTCTGGGTACCCAGGTGGAGAAGAGATGGGCTAGCTGGGACTGTTGCCCGGGGTTGGCCGGCGTTGCAGCTGGTTGGGGCCCTGTGATGGAAAGCACAACATGCACAGTACACAATATTTGTAATCCGGAGCCAGAGGGCTCAGTTCGTAAAGGAAAATGAAACAACAAGACAATCTGATGACACACTTAGATTAAGCTGTTGTTGCAGGGAGCTACCCTGGTATTTCTCACGATACCAAAGACTGGACACAGGCTGGATGTAAATCGAGACTGCAGGTGGTTGATCTGGAAGGCCAGGAGAAGCAGGGCCCACACGAGTCGCAGAGGCGCCATTCCTGTTCACGCGTGGAGCAGGGGGCTGATCCCCAGGCAGGTCTCTCGTCTATGGCTTCTCTCTGCAGTGGGTAGTCTGGCTGGGCCAGTCTGGCAAGGCCCAGACCACATGGAGACAAATTTGGATGCAGTCCGTTTTGGGCTGGATACAGCTTCCAGCAAGCAGAACACAGTTCACACAGCGGGGCACTAACTCACGACCCACTAGCAGCTCATAATACATTTACATGTAAGGGAATTATACTGTACCAGGCAAAGCGCTCCCCGGTCGCAATTGCAAAGCCTCTGCACACACCGGGAGCTTAGGGGTAGCTGGAACTCCTGACAGGCTGATCGCATTCAGCAAAATCTTCGGTCTTCTTCAGGTTGAGCCTGGCCCACTTCAGTAGCATACTTTAGTCACACAAACTTGGATTTAGTCCAAAATAATTCTCTTCTCTCCCTCTTGGAGCAGCAGGCAGACATGCAAGCCAAAAACTCAGCCTTTTCACAGTTCTCCCATGCGAATCCACTCAGGATTGCTGCTCAGAATTACTTCAGCTCTTTCTTCCTCAGCTTCCAGCTTAGATCTAACTGAAAACTGCAAGCAGCCCGGGACTTCCTCAAGATCCAGTTGGTTTGGTTAGCTGATTTGGCTGTCAGTCAAAGCAAGAGCTCCCCCTTCAGTTGCAAAAAAGGCGCCAAAAGCCCTAAACTACAATTCCTACAGATTTTGACTCCAGACAGCTCCTGTAGTCCCAGTAGCATAGCAAATTCCCAAAGGGCCTGGGTGCAATGTGATGTTACAGGGCCCCTCCCCAGTTTTAAATAAACATCAAAATTATGATTTGGGCCTCTCAAACCTCGTAGGCCCGGGTGCCACTGTACCCCTTGCACCCTTGTAGCTACGCCTCGGTGTAGTCCAGCTACATTTTAGGTCCCACCAGAACTGATTGGCCCAATTTGCAGTCCAGTACCAAAATAGTGGAGACAAACAAAAAAAGTCCTTGCTACAAAAAAGGCAGGTTAGACAAACTACATTATCATTATCACTCTAAATGATTTTCAGCAAATAGTTACATCTTTCAATAGAGCTCCCTCTCAGATTACTTATGCTGCAATCAGGCAGCTCTTAAAGAGACAGTACACAGAGGCTATACAGGCTCTGGTAATCATATTTAAACTGCTGAAACGCAGGACACCAGCCTGACAGTGAGCATTTAGGCAAGCTCAAGAAAGACTTTTTGGGAACCCCCACTTGTAGGGGGATTACATACAAGACCACCTATAGGAGTGCACAGGCCAAGGAAAGGCAGGCAACTCCTCAAAGGCAGCAAGCTAGGGACAGGGAAAGGGATTTTCATAGTCCTTTCTACCAAGCACAGGCCTCTTCTCCCTTTCCTCAGAGGGAGTTCTTCAGAGGGAGAGGCAGAAGGGGGATGAGCAGGGCAGCATCCATCCCTCAAGCTAAGGCTTCTGCCAAGTAGACACTCTGATGTGTCAGCCCGGGTCGACTCCCCCATTCCTGTAGGAGGCAGGCTGGCTTACTTCGTCCAGGACTGGATGTCTGTTACCTCAGACAAGTGGGTCCTGGAGGTGGTAAGCCAGGGGCTGGTTCTCAGCTTCAAGAAATTTCCATAGCTGAGGGCCAGGTCTTTTCAACCTGCAAGCATTTCCGAAACCACTGCCCTAGAGGCAGTGGTTTCATCTCTCCTGGCTGTAGAGGCTGTAGAGAGAGTTCCTACATTGCACAGGGGCAAAGGTCTGTACTCCAGGTACTTCCTCCTTACCCCAAAAAAGACGGGGGAGTGGTGATGCTTCCTAGACTTAAGATACCAGAACAAACATCTTTTAAAACCAAAATTCAAAATGGTGACGCTGGGAATAATCCTTCCCTCTCTGAGGCCAGGGGACTGGCTAGCCTCCCTGGACTTAAAAGATGCCTACTTCCACATTTCCATCAGGTGCTCCCACAGAAAGTACCTCAGGTTCGAATTGCCTTCAGGCCATTATCAGTTCAAAACTATGCCCTTCGGCCTGACATCAGCTCCAAGGGTATTCACAAAATGCCTAGCAGTAGTAGTGGCCTTTTTAAGAAGGAAATATGTTTCCATATTTCCATACCTGGACGACTGGCTTATTGTGGGGCAGTCCCCAGACCAAGTCAAGTCAGACCTTCAAGTGACTCAGCAAGTGCTCACTTCCTTAGGATTCCTCCTCAATCTTCCCAAGTCAGTTCTTGAGCCTGTACAGCTCCTCACCTTCACAGGGGCAGAGTTGGATACAGTCAAAGCAAGAGTTTTTCTTACCCTGGAAAGGGCAAGGGCTATTGTAGAGCTGGCTTCTTCATTCCACCTTCTGTTCTCTCTGCCAGCAAGGCACTTCCTTCAGCTTCTGGGCCACATGGCACCTTCTACAGCAGTGGTCCAAGGGGACAGATTTCAGATGAGGGACATTCAATTTCACCTGAGGGCCTTTTGGTCTCAGAAGGAAGATTCTCTAACCAAACTAGTTCCAGTGACTCAGATTCTGATCCAGGTTCTCCAACGGTGGCAGGATCAGGGCAACCTCAGGCAAGGAGTCCCACTCGTCACTCTGTCTCACTCTGTGGTCCTAACCACAGATGCTTCTCTATTGGGGTGGGGAGCCCATCTGGGGGCTCTCACAGCCCAGGGACTGTGGTCCCCTCAGGAATCCCTTCTTCATATCAATCTCTTGGAATTCAGGGCGGTCTTTCTGGTTCTGCAAGCTTTTTCTCGGTCAGTGCAGAACAAGGTGGTTCAGGTCAGGACAGACAACACCACCACCATGTGGTACATCAACAATCAGGGAGGCACTAGGTCCACGGCCTTGTGCACGGAAGCCATGAAATTGTGGTCCCTAGCTTATTCTCTGCAGACCTCTCTGATAGCAGTTCACCTTCCAGGGAAGGACAATGTGCTAGCAGATGCATTGAGCAGGATCTCCCTGGGCCATCACGAATGGTCCCCTGGACCCTCTGGTGTTGAAAGTGATTTTTATGTTGCTTGCACGCATGTGCAAGAAACATAGTGCCATCATGGGAGATTTCGGAAGTGTGTCATCTCCTCCTCCAATTCAGTCAGTGTGCTGGCAGGCGCGGCCCCTGTAAGCCATGCATTTTGGAGCTGTGTATGACACGCTCCAAAATGCAGTGGCATACAGTTGAAAGGGGGAGCTATGCTTCAGTGAGCACCGATAAGATATCGGCTGCTCACGCGCTCCCACACCTGCCATGGCCGTCGCAGCCCCGCACGCACTGTATAGCCGACGGGTGCCCAATCCTCCGTCGGGCTGAGCTGCATTCCCCCAGTAGTAGGCAGCCACGCTGGGAGCCCACCCCAGCATGGCAAGCAGTCAACAGTCCTTTTGCCGATGGGGTACCCAATCCCCCCATGATGGCGTCCAAGTCCTTGTGCCACGCTGGGAGCCCACCCCAGTGTGGCAATAAATTCAACTGACGTAAGGGCCCAATCCCCGTCAGCGAACACCCCCTCAACGTCCTTGTGCCACGCTGGGGAGCCCACCCCAGTGTGGCAAACGTCCCACGATGTCTTTTTTTTACCTGTAAGACAAAACGGACTATGGTATGCCTCCCGACCCCCCTCCCACAACCTGCACCCACCCACTGCGCACTCCAGCCTTGTGACTGTGAAATCACCCTTCAGGCCTGAATACCACCATGACAGTGACATCATTCATGAGAAGGGGTCCCAAAACCCCATGTTGAAAATTTGGTGCAAAATTCCAAAAAATGACTGTTTTACGAGCGTGCGTTGCGCAGTTCCTACGCAGGCTCGTAAGTTCACGAAATTTCAATATTTTCACTCCAGATTTTCAACATTGCCATTTTACCACACCTTCTTATGAGTAGTACAGCTGTCATTTTTCACATCTCACCCAAAATGTGTTTCCGCCCATGTAGCGCAGAATGGCGCAGTTGGTGTGCAAAATCAATGTACGGGACAAATTAAGAAAATCACAGTGACACTGTTCATGAGCAGAGGTCTTAAGATGGCTATGTTGAAAATTTGGTGAAAAAATTCCTAAAAATGACTGTTTTACGAGCATGCATTGCGCAGTTCCTACGCAGGCTCGTAAGTTCGAAATTTTCAATATTTTCACTCCAGATTTTCAACATTGCCATTTTACCACACCTCCTTATGTGCAGTACAGCTGTCATTTTTCATACCTGCCCAAAACATGTTTCCTACGTCACACACAATGGCGCAGTCAGTATCGAAATCAATGTATGGACACATTAAGAAAATCACCATGACACTGTTCATTAGCAGAGGTCTTAAAATGGCTGTGTTGAAAATTTGGTGAAAAAATTACTAAAAATGTTTCTGGCGTCGTTAGCAGTTCCTCATGCAGCTTGTAAGGATTCTTAAATTTTCAATATTTGCACTCAATGACTTCAAATACCTAAACAGCACATAGAAGCAAGCAACATTTGGCATTGACAAATGCTTGTTTCAAGGTGGGGCACTCCAGAGATAGATCTCTTTGCAGCCCCAGACAATCACCAACTTCCTCTGTTTTGTTGCAGACCCCCAGTCTTTGGCTCAGTCCCTTTGGATGCTCTGATTTTGAACTGGGAAGGGAAATTTCAATATGCATTCCTTCCCTTTCTTCTACTGTTCAAGGTTCTGGTCAAGGTAAGGTAACAGCCTTGCAAAGTGATTGATTGCTCCAGACTGGGCCAGGCAGCCTTGGTACCCCCTGTTGCTGTCCCTAGCAGTCCATCTTCCTGTCTCTTCCCAGGAATTACAACCTGTTAACCTCGTCTCAGGTGAGGATATGGTACCCCAATCTTCAGTCTCTCAATCTCAAGGCATGGCTCTTGAAGAGTTAGAGTATGCAGATTTGCATCTGTCCTAAGGGATTCTGGATATTCTCAAAGCCTCTCGAAAGCCTGCCACCAGAAAAACTTATAACTCCAAATGGAAAAGATTCAGCATTTGGTGTTCCAAGAAGCATATACCCCAGACAATGCTGAATTGTCCACAGTTCTGGATTATATGGTTCATCTTAATGGCCTAGGCCTCAGACCAGCTACTCTCAAAGTACATTTGTCAGCTGTTTCTGCTTTTCTGTCAGTGGGGAAGCCTTCCTCACTGTCATCTCACCCTGTATTCTGTAAATTTTTCAAGGGATTGCTTCATACCAATCCCCCTTTAGAGATCTTACCCCTGCTTGGGATCTTAATGTTTTCATTGCTCAGCTTATACAACCCCCTTTTGAGCCTTTGTCTTCAGCAGAGCTTAGGTACTTGACTTGGAAAACTGTGTTCCTGGTAGTTATTACCTCTGCCAGGAGTATCAGTGAATTGCAAGCTCTGTCAGTGGAACCTGATTTTATATCATTCCATAGAGATAAGGTGCTCCTTAGAACTAATCGGAGGTTTTTACCTAAAGTGGTTTCAGATTTTCATCTGAACCAATCTATGTCTCTCCCTGTGTTCTTCACTGACCATTCTTCTTCCGGAGAAAGAAGTTTACACAGTTTGGATGTTAAAAGAGACCTTAGTTACTACATTGAGCGTACTAAGGCTCACAGGTTTGACCCCCTCCAGTTGTTTCTCACTTATGGGGAAGTGGGGAAGGGCAAACCTGCCACTAAGAGAACTATTGCCAGGTGGATTGTCTCTTGTGTTCAATTCTGCTATGAGAAGCTAGGCAAAATACCTCCCTCAGGCCTGAGGGCTCATTCGACTAGAGGTACAGCTGCTTCCCTGGCTGCGGCCAGTGATATTCCTTTGCTAGAGATATGTAAAGCAGCCACCTGGAAAACAGTCCATACATTTACCAAGCATTACTCCCTGGACATCCAGTCTAGCAGTGATGCTTGGTTTGGTACAGCAGTACTGCAAAGCCTATTCCCAAAGTAGGTTCGATTCCCTCCTCCATGGAGGTACTGCTTGGTAGTCTGCAATAGTCAGAATACAGCAACACTTCATGTTGTTTGAAGAAAAAATTACTCACCTTAGTAATTACGTTTCTTCTAATGGAGTCTTGCTATATTCTGCGCTCCCTCCCTGCCTCCCCTCTCAGAACCTGTTTTTGGGAAGTGGGCTGGCAGGTGCAGTGTTGCACCCCCCAGGTTGAAACACCACTGCCTCCTTTACTCCGAACTGCGTTGGCTCTCCCCATCTGCCACTAGAACCTATGCATATGGCTCAATCATTGACAGCATAGTCAGAACCCAAACACCTCAGCCACTGGCAGGTCTATTCCTTAGCCAAACATCCAGCTATGGACTACGCTTGGCGGCCAATGCCCCTGTCCTTGTTCCCAGGCACAACTCTTCCAAAGGTGCTAGCTCTTTCTCTTGTTGTGCCCTAAAACACTGGAACTCTCTCCCTGTAACTTTACGCCAAGCTCCAACCCATGCCTCGTTCAAAAAACTGCTACGCGACCATCTCACAGAATCCGACACCTGTGCTTATTTTAAACCACCCTAGCCCTTACATTTCTCCCCTACCTCCCACTCCCTCCAACTACCTACACCAGAATCTTGCCCCATAATTATGCTCGGCACTTTTCCCCGTCACCCTTCTGCCCTATCCTACCATTTTCTCCTGGTCCTTTTTCTCCAACCATGCTATGACTTCCTAAGCCATCTAACCCATCCCTTTCCCATCCTTTCCCTATGTCCTACTTATTCCCCTATCCTCCAATATCCTCCCTGCTTTGACCCTTATAGTATTTTAGTCATTATTTTATTAAAAGAAAAACGTAGGGGTCAGCAATCTATGGCTGTGCAAATGTCTTTAATACAAAAATTCAAACCCGCGAAAGGGAACGCCAGTGCTGCATACACTTAACACCGAGGAACAAACAATAAGAATGCACATGCAATGTTGATGTGTCACATACCACATACCACTCGGTGTAAAATACTGAATTGAAGGAATGAATCCACATATTAAAACGGCAAAAACCGTCGAACGTTGCACCGGCGAACCCGGAAGAGTCAGGCAAATCTACGTCACCGCGTAACCACGTCACATGGAAGTCACACTCACATCTTCGTATCGACTTTCGCGTCTTCTTCAGAACGTGAGAAGACTCAAATTCCATGGACTTAAATACCCTGGTCAATTAGAAAGAGCAAACCATTTAAAGACATACTTTTAATTTTACAAGAAAGATACAACATTGTGATTACATACAAAACATAAAAATAAACGAAAAAGGGGCAAGAGCCGGACAAGTCATAATCCCCAAGACACCTGGCCAGAGCACGAACAGGTCATAGCCAAGCATACTACAAAAGTGCCACCTTGTAGTATGCTTGTAATGAATTAATAATTTTTATTCATTTGGTTGTTTGGGTTTTAAACAGGTGGCACTTTTGTAGTATGCTTGGCTATGACCTGTTCGTGCTCTGGCCAGGTGTCTTGGGGATTATGACTTGTCCGGCTCTTTCCCCTTTTTTTCGTTTATTTTTATGTTTTGTATGTAATCACAATGTTGTATCTTTCTTGTAAAATTAAAAGTATGTCTTTAAATGGTTTGCTCTTTCTAATTAACCAGGGTATTTAAGTCCATGGAATTTGAGTCTTCTCACGTTCTGAAGAAGACGCGAGAGTCGATACGTAGCCATGAGTGTGACGTCCATGTGACGTGGTTACGCGGTGACGTAGATTTGCCTGACTCTTCCGGGTTCGCCGGTGCAGCGTTCGACTGTTTTTGCCATTTTAATATGTGGATTCATTCCTTCAATTCAGTATTTTACACCGAGTGGTATGTGGCATGTGACACATCAACATTGTATGTGCATTCTTATTGTTTGTTCCTCGGTGTTATGTATGAGCATCATGCCCTTTCGTGGGTTTGAATTTTTGTATTAAAGACATTTGCATAGCCATAGATTGCTGACCCCTACATTTTTCTTTTGATTGTTTCATAATTTCTAACTCCTGGGGTATTGTGCATTACTCTGTCTTTTTGAGCCTCCACAGCCTTTGAGATATTTTCACAGGCCCATTACTTCATGGTTGTTTATCATTATTTTATTACCCTACTAGATCTGTCCACCTATGTTGCCTCTCTGCCCTGCCTATTGTATTGCCTTTTGTATTTACCTCAGACATTTGCTACTATAGTATCTTAGTCATTATTGTATTACCCTACTGCATTTGTCCTTCTGTGTTGCCTCTGTGCCCTGTTTATTGTATTGATTTTGTATTTTTCTTCAGACGTTGCTGCTACACTCAGTTATTACCTGTTGTTTTTTTCCCCTGCCCTGTAATCCAACTAAACAAGTATTGATTGTTTCATTGTCTACACTGCACTGTATTCCTTTTGTACAAGTATGAATTGTTTTATTGTCTACACTGCTACTCTTGTATCTCTTATGTATTGTTTCTGTAACCTCCCGGGTCGTGTCTGAAAATAGTCATTGCCATGGCTAGTGCACCATACCCGGTCAACAAAAGCTAAATAAATAAATAAATAAAACTTTTACAATTTCCACACAGTAGTTAGTATTAGCTTGTAAGAATCTGACGGTTGCGCTTCAAAGTGCAGCAGACAGAGGTTAGAACTGAGCTCGAGCTCAATGTTCTATACTCTGCATAAAAATGAACTCTCTACTCTCCGGGGCAGTTCAAGTGCTGGGGCTAACTGCAATAGTCAGAATACAGCAAGACTCAATTTGAAGAAACATAATTACTAAGGTGAGTAATTTTTTCTTTCATTCCATGCAAGAGGAAGTGGTGAATATGGACAGGCCAGTACTGGACGGTCTGTCAGTAGAAGATTTATTTATTTATTCAAAGGTTTTACCAGGAAGGCATGCTGAGCAGACTACTGCTCAATTCCAGATGTGCCCTGGGGGAAGGGGGATTGGGAGTGCATACAAACATACAAAGTAATATCAATTACATGATATACATACAAGATAAACATAAGCAAAACATAAACAAGGTAGAGAGCATTTTCGATAGGCAGATACTTAGCCATGATACAGGAGCCTAGCTTCAGAGAGTTTACACCATCAGGTAAGTGCAAATTAGAAATGCTGAGTACTAGGGGTGTATCATGGTGCGGTATGTGCTGGTCACCTCTTTAATGTGCTCCTATAGGTCCAGGCGCAGATGGGGGTGGAAGTATGTTTTGAGAAGGGAGTTAAGGTGCCGACTGGGGAGGCATGCCGGATATCCACTGTGAGTGAGTTCCAGAGCTTGGGCAAATGAGGTATCACGTGAGGTGGGCGCATCCAAAACGGCAACGCGATGTGGGCGAAAGCCCGAATGGCGAGGGAAGAGGGCGGGTGAACAGATGTGGTGAGGGTGAGGGACCATAGCGACAGGATGTCACTATATGTACACACGCAAGGGGGGAGCGAGCACAGTGAGCATGGCCTGGGAGGGGGCGGAGGGGATGTAGGGGGTGGCGCTGCGGTCGGCTGCCGAGCTGCGCTGTAGCATCGGGGGTTGGCCTCCGCTTGCGGTGCTGGGGTTCTGGGTTTGGGTCTGGGTCCAGGCGCTACTGTGGTTTTGTTGTGCCCGGCCCAAAACTTGTCCTTTTTTTTTGCTTTCGCCCCCGACATGCACTCGCCTGGGTTGAATAATCATAAGTAGGGGGTGCAGGGGCAAAGCCCCATGTGTAGGTGTGGGGGAGCAGCCCCCCCACAGAAAGCAAATGTTTTAAATCCCCAGCACCGTTCTTCCATGCGCCGAGGATGTCAGGGTGGCAAAATTGTTTTCGTCACCCTGATGTCGCCATAATGTGGGTCGCCGTTCGGCACTTGCCATTATCACATAGAACCGGCAAATGATAACTGAAAGCTAGCTGGCCTGCCGAGGTAGACATGCATGGAATGGCCAGTAAACACAAGTTGTTGTTCCTCAGTGCAAAGCCCTGGGGGGTGTATGACAAGAGGACCAAGGTAAGCTACGAGGGAAGGGACTGCGACTAGTATTTGGCCGTGAGGCTAGCTCAATGGGAGAGATGCCAGTCCTGTAATGGGGGGAGGTCTAGGTTGTGGTACAGGACACAGTGATGAGTATTAGGAGGGCAGTCAAGCGCAAAGTGACAGAAGGAGTGGAAGAGGGGGTCCAGTCTGACTAGGGTGGACTTTGGTGCGGCACTGTTGACTACGTCCCCATAGTTGAAAATGGGGAGAATCATCCTCTGCACTATGGCATGTCTAGCCGGCTATGAGATGCCTCCACGATTGCGATACAGCGCACCTAATTTGGGGTGCAGCTTATTGTGGATGGCATCAGTGTGTTTGGAGAAGTCTAGGTGCTGGTCAAATCAGACCCTGTGACATCAAATCAAATCAAACTTTATTTATAAAAAGTGCCTTTCTAAAGCCAAGGCGCCTGTACATAACATAATAAAATAAATCAATAAATAAATAATTAAAAACCATGTATCAATTAAAATTCACGACAGCGACATTTAAAAATCATTTTATGCTAGGCTAAAAAGAAATGTTTTTAATGCTACTTTAAAGCTTTGGATGGTCAGGCAATTTCGCACCTGACGAGGTAGAGAATTCCACAGGGTTGGGGCCATTAAACTAAAGGACCTGGCCCCAGATGTCTTTAAACGAACCCTGGGAATCTCTAGGAATCCCTCTTCAGTGGATCGGAGAGGGCGGGAGGGACAGTAGGGATGAAGGAGATCTTTCAGGTAACCAGGTCCCTGATCGTGTAGGGCCTTATAGCTCAGCAAACCGACCTTGAAGGTGATCCGCCAGCATATTGGCAGCCAGTGCAGTCCGCGGAGCACAGGCGATACATGACCGGTCCTAGATGAACCAGTCAATAGCCTGGCTACTGCATTCTGCACTAGCTGCAAGCGGCGGATGTCAACCCCCGGTAAACCCAGGTAAAGGGCATTGCAGTAGTCAAGGTGGGAGGTAACGAAGACATGGACCAAAATTGGAAGATCGTCGAAAGGAACGAGGTGCTTCACCCGGGCGATATTCCTCAGGTGGTAAAAAGAGGCTTTGACAACTGCCGACACCTGAAATTTCAGTGTCAAACAGTCATCAAACACAACGCCCAGGTTCCGCACCTGGTTTGAGGTAATTAGCTGAACACCCCGAAGCCATAAACCTGAAGGTAATCCGGTCAACAAACCCGCCTCTCGGCGACCTGGGTCCACTACCAACACCTCAGTTTTTTCTGGGTTCAACCACAGCCAACACACATTCATCCAATCCTGGATTTCGGCAAGACAGTTGTTAAAGACTGAAATGGCAGCATCTTGGCCGGGGACAAAGGACATGTACAGCTGAGTATCATCTGCATAGCAGTGAAAACTCAAGCATTACCGCCTAATGATCACTCCCAACGCCAGCATATACACTGCAAACAACATGGGTGCCAAAATGGAGCCCTGTGGCACCCCACAGGATAGGGGGAGTGATGCCGAGGAAAAAAATCCCAGACACCACTCTCTGAGTCCTACTCTTGAGAAAAGATTCAAAACCAACTGAAGACTGTACCAGACAGCCCACAGATGAACTGCAGGCACTCCAATAGCACACCGTGGTCCATGGTGTTAAATGCTGCAGAGAGATCAAGAAGGACCAAGATGGAACGGGTCCTTCGATCTCTCACTATTAGGAGGTCATTTAGTACCCGGACAAGAGCTGTCTTGGTACTATGTCTCTTCCTAAATCCGGACTGGAGAGAGTCATAGACATTGTGGCTGGTCCAATGATCATCCAGCTGTGATGCGACCACCTTCTCAATAACCTTACCCACAAAGGGCACGTTAGAGACAGGCCTGTAGTTAGCCAGACAATCCGGGTCCAAGGAGGACTTCTTAGGAAGGGGCCGAACCACAGCCTCCTTCAGAGGATCAGGAAAGATCCCCCTCTCCAAAGACCTCCAGACTATCTTGGCAAGAACTGGTCTGATTTTATCCACTCAGCCCACTAGGAGACGTGTGGGGCCCAGGTCCAAACTATAGTTGGTCGGACGCAATGACTGGATGATCGTCACAATGTCACTGACTGTGGGAAGGCTGAAGTCAAACCACACAAACTGGGTGTCCGACATCTCCTGCTGACTGCCACAAATCCCCTTAGGGAGGGACAAGCGGATGCTAGACCTGAATGTGGCAACCTTATCTGCAAAGAATTGAGCAAACTCATCACACCATTCTTGAGAAAAAGCACTTCCAGGCTGAAGACAGATTGGATTGGACAATCTGTCCACAGTCCAGAAAAGCTGAGCTGGTCGATTCTGTGCAGCAACAATCTCTCTGGACAGGAATACTGCCTTCTTACGGGTGATTGCTGATTGATAGACCACATAATGGTCCGTCAAACTAAGTTTGTCACAATCCAGGCCCGACTTCCGCCAGCGCCTCTCTAGCCTTCGTCCAACTCTCCTCAACTCCCTCAAAGTCTCATCAAACCAAAGAGACCTGGGGCGAAGAGTAGGGGACGAACACGAACAGGAGCAATGGAATCCAGGGCCCCTACCACTGCCTTATTATAGGCGAGTACCAGGTCCCCTGGATCCATGCAATCACTCGGTAAACCCGATAGGTCCAGTACTGCCATCAAGCCATCTGGAGAAACACCCTTCAAAGGGCGGTACCGGACCATCTCCGTAGGAGCTGACCTACTAGGGGTGGCCTCGAAACTGAACCCAATGGTATGATGGTCAGACCACCCGACTGGTCCCACCACCAAATCGGATATCTCCATTCCTCAGTAGAAACACCAAGTCCAATGAATGACCATCAACATGGGTCGAGGAGGAAATAACCTGTGTGAAGCCCAGTGAAATCATTAACTGGAGGAAGTCCTGACCCAAATGCAAGAGTTCATTGTCAACCCATGCATTGAAATCCCCCAGAACCAACCATCTGGGGGATCCCAATGTCAGGTCGACAATGAAGTCTGCAACTTCCTGCAGGAAAACATTCCCATCCCCTGGTGGACGGTAGACGAGAAGTATCCTGCACCCCACACCCTCGCCCATAATACATTCAAAGGAGTTGGTAGTTCCCACTGGTACCTCCATTAGGCCCAGTTCGGATCTAAAACAGATGGCAGCACTCCTGGCCCTACGATCCATCCTAGGGTGGTGTATCACCGAGTACCCGGCCAGAATTGCTGATGCCAAAACTGGGCCAGCATTCTCATCCAGCCAGGTCTCGGTGATGCATGCCAGGTCAGATGATCCAACAAAATCCGCTATTTTAGCAGTTTTGTTCTTAGTAGTCCTGGTGTTGCATAACACCGCCTGAGTACGATGAGAATCCGAGGATGACTGTGCTACCTGCCTGTTACAAGCAGAACCCTTGGGTATGGGAACCAGGCAGGGAGGACCCCTTTCCTGGACCCATTTCACCCCAGGGCATCTCCTTGTCTCCACTATCTCTATCCGCCCACTCATTTCCATATCTGCAGGAGGAGCAAGAATCAACAGAAGTCCCATCCAGGGTGTGGAAGGAGGGGTGATGGGTAGCCTTGAAAGTCTCTACCTTGTGCTGAAGGTCATGGAGATAGTTTTCTTGGCATTGAGAAAGAGCTGATTTGAGCAAAACCAGCACTGGGCTTCATTAAAGTCCTTCTGAAGTCTGGTCTCTATGTCAGAAGTCGAGGGGTCGGATGTGTACAAACCTGTATCATCCGCATATATGTGGATGGATGTGTAGGGGCAGGCAGCGGGCAGGTCATTGAGGAAGATGGGGAACAGGAGTGGGCCAAGGATTGAGCATTGTGGAACCCCAGGGGTAACAGGAAGAGAAGCAGAGGTCGCATTGCAAATTCTTATGGAAAAGGATTGGTTTAACAGGTAGGACTGGAACCAGCTGGTGGCCATACATGAGAGCCCTGCTTGAGAGAGCTTTGATAGCTGGAGAGTGTGGGAGACAGTGTCTTAGGCTTTAGCCAGGTTGACAAAAATGGCTGAGGTGATTAGGCCCCTGTCCATACCAGTGAGTATGGAGTCCATGAGTCTTAGGAGAGAGGTGGTGGTGGAGTGGGACTTCCTAAAGCCAGACTGGTAATGGGTGAAAAAGGAAGAGGAATCAAGATAGGAGGAGAGTTGAGAGAGAACTAGTTTTTCCTGAATTTTGGCCAAGATAGGTAGCAGGGATATCGGGCGGTAATTACCAGGGGCAGAGGGGTCACCGCCTCTGGGAAGCAGGGTGACTGTTGTGTGTTTCCACTCGGTGGGGATTGTGGCACGAGAGAATGAGAGGTTGTAAAAGGATGATAGGGGAATGGCGATGGCCGGAGCCGACAAGTATAACAGTTTGGAGTCTAGGCCCATAGGACATTTGCCCTTGTTGGGATTTAGGGCAAGTAGAGCTTTGTAGACCTCAGCAGGGGTAATCTGGTGGAAAGCAAAGGGGTTGACAGCTGGGGGAGCATTTTGGGGGGGTGGCAGGGGGGTTGGGGGGCCTGCGGGTTGAGGGCATCCAAGAGTGATGAGGTGCAGTCTGTAAAGAAGGAATTGAAATGAGAGGCCATGTCAAAGGTGTCTGTAATCGTGGAGCCACTTATGTTGAGAGCAGGGGTAAGGGGTTGTCAGGGAGGGGCAAAAAGAGAGTTTAATCACCTTCCAAAATTTGGAAGGCTGGCTTAGGTTAGATTTGAAGGTGTCACAAAAGTATTTTGCCTTTGCCCTGCGGATCAGTCTAGTGCAAGCATTACGAAGAGCACGGTACTTATGTTGGTGCACTGAAGAGCTGGAGACCTTGAAAACCTTCCGGGCTGCATCCCTGTCTTTGAGGAGTGTCATGATGTCCGTAGTGATCCATGGCAGGTGGGCACCACTCACCGGAGCACTTTTGACTGGGGCATGAGAATTCCAGTCGCAATGAATCTGGTCTTAAAATACTCTGAGGCTGAATCAAAAGAGATGGCCCTTTGGATGTACGACCAGTCCAAGCTAGACAAGTCAGACAGGAGAGATCCAAGGTCTAAGGATTTGTAGGATCTTGTAAGGATGGTTCGGGGGGGGGTTGCTTTAGGATGATGGATTTTTCTAACTGAGTAGATCATATTATTATCGCTTGTGGAGTCCGGTAGCAGACCGGAGGCGAGTATATGATGTTGATGCGATGTCAGGGATTATTCCAGGAGAGAGTGGTTGGATGATTTGTGGTTGAGGCGTGTGGGCTCGGTGATTAATTGGGCTAGGTTTAGTGCAGCCATCTGTTGTCGCTATCTGGAGCTGCTATTGGAGAGCCAGTTGTGGTTGAAGTCACCAAGGATGTGCAACTCACCCCTGGAGGCTAGTGAGGTAATGATGTTTAGGTGATCCTGGATGGAGGACGAGGTTGCGTCAGGAGGACAATAGGACCTGGCCACAAAATTTGGGGCAGGTGTGGGCGAGGGAGAGCTTGATTAGTATGGCATAGATGAAGTGTGTGTACCTGGGCAGTGGGACAGGTGTGTATTGAAGAGGAGTTGAGTTACATGGGAATGCCACACCCTCTTTTGGTGCCAGGGCAGTCTTGGTGAATAAGAGAGTAGCCCAGAATAGTGAATTCCACATCTAGATTGTGTGGTTTCAGCCATGATTCAGTAATTATCAGTATGTCAGGTTTTAATGAGAGGGTGATTGGTTGCAGCAGACTAATTTTGTTTACTAAGCTGCATATATTTAGGTGCACAAGTTTAAGGCCACGGGCAGAGAGAGAGATGGGGCGGTATTTGGACATGGGGGGCTGGGGTGTGGGACAGGGTTGCATTCAACATCATCAGATAGGAGAAGCAGTATGGTTAATAGGAGCCTGCTGTTTGGAAAAGCCCATAGGGGTTTGTGGCTGAGGATGCATGTGCATAAACTTTTAGTGCAGCTAAACCAGCGTGGAAGGAGAGTGGGAGGACTGAAGGGCCAGCGAATGGATTTAGTTGCAGGGGATTGGGTGATGATTGTGCTGTTGAGGTATGGGAGGGGGAGATAAGTAGGCTAGGGTGAGAAATTTTGGCAGACTAGGCTGCTCCTCAGGGAAAGTGGAGGGGGGTATCGAAACTAGAGGAGCAAGAAGTAAAATTGCAGCTGTCTCTGCAGTCCACATTTTGGGCATAGATCAGAAGAATTAGGTCGCAGAAGTTTGCTGCCTCTAGTGGTGAACACCGATAACTGGCAAATGGAGAAATGGACTGATAGGCTACAAGTCACATGAGACCACCCCTATAAATAACAGGGATGACCAAGGGTGGTGGTGGGGGCAGTGGGGAGCTGATGCAAAGCAGCAGCGCTGCTTGCTTCAACCTGCTCAACCCTCCTCTATGCAGACGACCTAGTAATTTATCACAGTGCTAGGAACCCACTTGACGTCAACCAACCTCTTAACTCAGACTTCACGTCCATTCAGTCATGGCTGATAGAGAATAAACTCATTCTCAACATTAGTCAGACGCATTCCAAGCTCTTTGGAACGCCCGCCAAACTCAAAACATACCCTGATGCCCTAAAAATCACCTGTACCGATGGTTCTTCACTTAACAGTACCAAATCCTCAAATACCTGGGCATCACTCTGGGCTAATCCCTTAACTTTGACCTACACATAACCAACACCTGTAAATCTGTAAATGCGAGATTAGGTGGTGCCTACCATACCAGCTTTGCCCTTACCCCTTCGGCTAGACTCAATGGGGCTCAAGGCTTTCTACTCCCCGCCCTGACTTATGGATCAGTCATGTATCTATCTGCCTCTAAATCCTCCCTCCATAAGTGGGACACCACCTATAACAATATCTGCCGGTATGCCTCGGCATCCCTTCGCTTCACACACCATTGCCAACTCTATTCTGACCTTAACTGGCCTTGCCCCTCTGGCCATCGGCTCCACTCCCTTAGGTCTCTTATTGACAACACAGTCCGCATCGGCACTCCATCTTCTCTCGCCTGTCTGGTCCACTCACACCCTCTGTCCTATGAGCTCCGATCTGCTGACCTAGCCCCCTATCACATTCCCAGATGTAAAATCAACGTGGGCTCACACACTTTTGCACATATGGCCCCAAAATACTGGAACTCGCTACCTCCAAATATTCGTGGAGGACCTACCCATGCTAGCTTTAAAACTCGACACCGGCTACATCTACAATCAGTCAGCCAATGCACCTGCTTCAATCCACCTTAGACTTCATCATTCTCCCCTCTCTCACTATAATACTTTCCTCCTCTATGTCTTTTTCCCCACCTCCCATACTACCCATCTCTCTTCCCCTCCATTTTCTCCTCCTCTCATCCCTCACTCTCTCCGCCTTTCTCTCTCTCTCTCTTATCATCTCACCCTCAATTTAGGTGCTTACTGTACTTTGTTTTGCATAAACCTTCGTTGCTAATGCCTGTTTCACTCACCGTGTAACTCTAGTTGTTTGTGTTACCTAAATGTATTCTCCAGTTTTGCCTCCATTGTAACACTCCCCTAATTATTTCTAATGTGAACTGCTCTTTGAACTTGTTGTTCCAGTTGTTGTTAGCTGCCTGCATTCCTCACTGTGTTCCACCAATTTCATTTGCTGCGTCACATGTATGTTTCATTTTGTATGTTTTAAACTGTCTTCTCCCGGGTCGTGCCTGAAAATAGGCATTGCTATGCCTAGTGCACTCACCCGGTTACCAAAAGCAAATAAAATAAAATAAATAAATAAATAAAAATGGAGTTTGAACTACTAGTCCCTTTTGCGCCTCACTGCAGCATCACATACCTGCTTCGTCTGATTGCTTCAGGGGTAACAGCTTTAGGGAGGGCCCAGTCCTCTGGCCATCTCGACCATGAGGAGAGGATTGCTGTGTAGGAACAAAGAAAAACGCCATGGATTAATACAGGTACATGGGGGTTGGAACAGGGGAGGGGCTAGTATAAACAAGAGAGGCAGAGGGGTGGGGTCACAACCAGCAGGTGGAATATCTTACTACAGCACAAAGCAAACAATCTGGGTGTGCACAGTAAGAACTGATTTAAAACAAGCTGGATTTAGATATCAATTAAACAAGCTGGATAAGGTAACAGTGCTGAGGACTGCTCTTGCACAGCTTCCTTCTTACAACCCCCATGTCTTTAGGAGCTGGAAGGATGAGCTGAGTTTACATTACAAATGAAGTCAGATTTCATTTTTATTTGCTAAGTACCTTGAATGTCTCCCAGCTCTGGAAGTGGCTTAAGGCACAGGACTACGCGGTTGGAGAGTGAGAATTAATTTAAAGTACACAGAGCAGAGGCCCAAGATAATGGCCACCAGGTGAGGAACAGGAACAAAATAAACTATCTCCAACACTCCGATGACTTTAAATAGGAGGCTAAATTACTTTAAATAAATAATAGGCTTGCAACAGAATAGTAAAAATTAAATAAGTCCAAGGTAGGCAGCGGTTGTAGGAACTACCAAAATTTCAACCTGGTATCAAAAATGGAGTTTGAACTCCTAGTCCCTTTTGTGCCTCACTGCAGCATTGCATACCTGCTTCAGCTGATTGCTTCGGGGGGGAGGGGGGTAGCAGCTTGGAGGAGGGCCCAGTCCACTGGCCCTCTCGACCACAAGAAGAGGATTGCTGCTTCAGCTGATTGCTTCAGGGAATAGCGGCTTTGGGGAGAACCCAGTCCAGTTGGTGTTCAGCAAGCAACTGACCCTGGTGGTCTCTGACCACCTTAACTGGCAACAGACAGTAACTAAAATTAGCTATCATGACATTAGCTATCACATCAGCCTGCTGAAACTCTCTGCAATGCACCTTTGTTCTGATGGAGTTTGATCCACTGAACCAGGGTCAGGTTGTGTAGGTCCAGATGGACAGCATCATGACCATGTTCTACCAGAACAGGCAGGGCAGGATGCACTCTCTTCCATTGTGTCAGTAGGCTAAACACACCTGGATCCTAGTGCCCAGCCTGGGTGCAAATCCCCTGGCTATCCATGTTATGGGAGTGAACAGTCAGCTGGCTGACACTCCCATCTGGGTTAGAGAGATGTTGCAGGAGTATTCCTTGCATCAGGAGATGGTATGCCTTCTGATTTCCCAGTGGGGCACCCCCTCTGGTGGACCTGTTTGCCTCCTGGGAGAACAGAATACTGAGGCTATTTTTTTGTCTGCCCCCTACTGTCTGGGATGCCTTCTCGAGGCCCTGGACTCTGGGGGGCAGGGGGGGGTTCACAAAACAATCTGAAGGTGCAAAACCTTCCCTAAGTCCCCAAAAGTTCCATAGCTGTGGAAAAAAGGGAGAATTGCTCTGAGTGCTATATGCAAAACTTCAGCTGCTGCGGAAAAAATACATTATGGACTGTGGAGAAAAGTGCAGCTGTGAAAGCTCCTGAGGAAAAAAGTCACTTATAAGGATGGCACATTCCCTTAATGGCTATTCTCAGACAGTATTTTCTCACAGCTGCAGAAAAAATGTTGCACACTTGAGAGTGAGGTGTAACACTCCCTGAACAAAATGCAGTGTCCCAACAACTGAAATACAATTATTGTGGCGGTCAGGCACAAGTAATAGCAAACCAGTGGGTGTATATCAGTGGCAGTTGATACAGCAACACTATCACACACTGTCATTGAAAGACAACAAACAACAACCACCAGACCCAGTGCAACCCATGAAGGAGCCCCACAGGCAGTAGAGGCCGAACAGTGTGCAGCGAGTGCTGCTATAGCAGGCAACAGAAAAATTCCAGGGAGAGACACGACCATCAGTTACAGACAGCCACTGTGGTGCATGGTTTTGCTGGTACCAGTGGTGCTGCAGTGGTCTCAGTTGTTGGAATGGTTGCTGGTCTGTGGGTACTTTCAGCTACAGGTACATCTATGGCAAGACTCAAAGTCTGCTGCTCTAGCTGATATGAATCACTGTTGTTGTGCTTCCTAAGTCTTTTCCACAGCTGCGGATCCACAGTTATGGATTTTCAGCACTTGCAGAATTTCCGCAGCTGCTGAATTTCCACAACTGCTAGTTTTTTTTTACGGACTTCCGCATGTGCGCAATTTTTCTTTCAGAATATCCCGCACCAGCATTTCTGCAGTGCTACAGGCCTTTTTCCCGCAGCTGTGGGATTTTTGGCTGTCTCTGTGAATCCAGCCCCAGGTCTCCTGTATGCCTTCTTTCCCTTCACCTAGATCCACAGGGTTGTGGTCAGTGCACAGAAGTACAGGCATGGATCATCCTGATAGGCCCAGACTGGCCCAGACAGTTCTGATAACCGAATTTCATCACCCTTAACAGCAGGTCTCTGTGGAGGTTGCCACTCCACACAGATCTGCTGACCAGACAACAGGGTGAACGTCCTGCTCTTGGACCTACAATCCCTGCACCTCTCTGCCTGGCTCCTGAATGGCTAGTGTTCCAGGCTTTGGGCCTTTCTGTCGATGACCTCAGCATTGTGGAGGCATCCTTTAAGAAGTCAACTAATGAATGCTATGCATTTAAGTGGAAGAGGTTCTCGATCTGGGGTGAGTGTAAGGAGCTTAATCCCCTTCCCTGCCCTATGGTGAGTATCCTCGACTGCCTGTGGTCCCTCTGTCAGTCAAGCCTCTCAGCAATAACCCTTAAGGTTCACCTGGCAGTCATCTCTACATACCAGACATGGGCTGGTATGCTGAATATGGCTGGGCAGTTTTTCAAAGGCCTGAGTCACTTGTCAGCTCTGGTGCACGAACTTCCACCTCCATGAGCCTTACTGCTGGTGTTGGCAATGCTCATGGCCATGCCGTTTGAACCAGTGCACTGCCGTGAGATATCAGACCTGTTATAGAAGTTGGCCTTCTTGGTGACCATCACATCAGTTAGCAGGATTAGTGACTTCCAGGTGCTCCTGGTGGAGTCTCCTTACCTGATCTTCCACAAGGACAGGGTCATCTTTGGCCCCCACCAAAAGTTCCTCCTGATGGTCTTATCATAGTTTCTCCTTAAACAGGTGATTAACTTACTGGTATACTTTACTGACCCAAACTTGGAGGCCAGTCACAGGCTCCAAGCCCTGCACCTGTGGTGGATGCTTTCGTATTACAAAGCATGCAAATGACTGGAGCTCAGGGTGAGGTTCACCAGCTGCTTGTAACATTCACTGAAGCTGTGCCTGGCTGACCAACAGTGAAATAGACAGTTGCCAGGTGGATTACATCCTGCATTGACCTCTCCTGTCGGTTGATTGGTTAGGAACTGTGCAAGGGGATTATGGTTCATTCCACCAGACGTATCACTGCCTCAGTGGCTTCTTTCAGGGACATTGCCATTAAGGAGATATGCAGTGCTGCAGCCTGGAATAAAGCACGCACATTCATCTTCCATTACAGCATCAACATCATGAGTCATCGTGATGCTGCTTTTGGGTCCTCTGTCCTACAGTCTCTGTTTACCGTATCGGGTTGTACACCTTGCCCCATCTCCCAGACTACTTGGAATCTGCTAGAGTGTAGTTAGTAAACTGTAGCCACATTGCTAGAAATACAGGTTGCTCACCTATAACCATAGTTCTACCACTGGTATACAGTTCACATCCACACAACCCACCTACCTGCCCTGGCAAGTGTCACCTGGCTCTCTACTTCCAGTGTCCAAAGATCTGACATCATGGAGCGGAGCCAGAGGAAATACCACCTGGATGGTAAAAGGAGCTTTGCTTGAAGACATCTAATAATTTACCTGTCTCTGGGAAGGCTGTCAGAGTGTGGATGTGAAGTGCATGCCACTAGCAGAACTACTGTTACAGGAGAGCAACCTACGTTTGCTCACGTGTAACCATAGATCTTCCACAGAGTGGTCTTTTGCAGCAGGTAATTCTTTTGGGTGCTCAACAGCTCTTCTAGCAGTTTTTCACCAGGGACCACCCACACATGATATCAGCTTCCTGTTTCCTATATAAGTGTGGGTGGTCCTTGCTCTCCTCAGTTCATTTTCCTGCCTTCTTTAGCTCGCACAGCAGCTAGTGCAACTTCTACGTAGCAGTCATCGATGAAAAATTTGGAATTGAGATGAATGTCTACAGATTCTTCAAAGAAACAAGCTTTATTTCATTCCTGCCATTGTGGTAGGAAGATATACCGCTTTGACAATCACACACTTTGTATAAGGTGTCTGGGACCCACACACAACACCAATTCCTGCAATTTATGTCAGGAATTTAATCAGGCAACTCGTCGACGATGTTAACTTGAAATTCAACACCTTTTGATGGAACAGAAAAAGTCTCTCTTGGAGAACCAGGGGGCTCGTACCAACAGCTCCCCTTCCACTGGTTCTCATTCCAGGCAGAAAAAGGAGAAGGAGAAACCCTCCTCACACTCCCTGCCTCGTCGCCCGTCAATGGCCACCGTTTCTGGTGACCCTCCATCGATGGGGCATCCTTTAAAACAAGTCTTCATCAACGGAAGCTCATACCCTCTTGCCGATGGTGCTTTCCAGTGCTTTAAATGCAGTTCAAATTGTAACTGCGCCATCGACAGAGGCTTATACCCCTATCATCGACAATGCTTTCCAGCGCATTACATGCAGCTAAATATATTGCTGCTCCATAGACGGGGGCTTCTCTCCCGCCAACGGCATCTGACAATTTTAAGTGAAAGTAACTCCTTTTCCCCTGCAGGCCCATCGATGAGACCCCGCATTCCTCAGGAGAAACCTATGGCTTATGCCTTATTGACTGCCCCTCTGCCTTCACAGGTGGCTTCTTATAGGAGTCAGGCGGACAGAGATCGGGACCCTGGTCTTTACCACCGAGGGGTGCGGCCTGCTCATACTATGCATCCCATTCCCTCTATCACCCCTCTTGTTTCCCAACATGCCCCCCTTCTCACCCCCCCTCCATCCCAGGAAAGGGACCTCACCAACCTAGTCCAACAGGTTTTACATGCCATGCAGCATTCTCAGCCCTCCGAAGAGCTGAATGATTCTCCCCGATCTCCTTTCCCTCCTCCGCCTAAAAGATTTCATAGTGACAGGGATACCATACCACCCTGGTCTCCTCCTACATTCATAGAAGACTGTTTGTCAGATGAACAAGAATTGCTGCCCGATTTCACTGGTGATCTTGAGGATGAAGTCTTTCAAGATTTGGATTTTCCTAGTCCTGAATCCCCCCTATTCAGAAATCTCTTCTCTGGATGAGGATCTGCCTATACCTTCGGCAGCCTCTCCCCCAGATGACCTAAACTTTAGTGAAATGATGGCTCAAATCCAAAAGATCATGGGATTCTTCACTACTAAACATGACAAACAATGTAAAGATATGGCAGAATACCTTAAATTACCTGAGGAGCCTGTTTTAGTGATTCCCCCACTAATACCAACCTACCAGAATGCCATGCGGGCTGCTTGGCATCAGTCTTCAGCTATAACAGCTATTCCCACAAAGCAGATCATCTATATCAGGCTCCTCTGGACCACCCCTTTCTGTCTAGTATTCCAAAGGCAGATTCTGTTGTCATTACTGCCGCTCATGACTGTACTAAAAAACCCAAGCACATGGCTCCTTACCCCATGATAAGGAATTCTGAATAATTGACTATCTGGGGAAAAAGGTATTTTCCTTAGGTGCTATGAATATCAGAATCTTGAACTACTATATATTGCTGCATAAACTTTCAATTGGAGGTTCATGTTTACTTTCCTTAACATGTCAATTAACTACCACGCTCTGCCACTGGCTTACATCTGTCAGCTCCCATCTTTAAATACAGTGGTAGAGTGCGGCGCTGTATGTCAGTTTCTCACTCAGTGTCAGTGTCAGTTTATCACTCCTACCTGAAGTGCAAGATGTCTTTGTTGAGATGGCTCAACACACCTTAAAAAAAGCCTTTAAAGTGTGACTTTTCGGCATTGCAAACAGCAGAGATAGACCCCGAAATTCTTTCTGTTACGGCTGGTGTTTCTCAGCTTATGGCTGAAAATGTGACGGAACAGCTGAAAACTGCATCCCCGCCACCCAAGAAACGATGCATCGCTCATACTGTGTATGCCCCAGAGGTGAGATTTGAAATCAGTGAATATGCCTGCCAACATGGTATGAAGAACTCTGTTCGATTTTATGAGGGGAAGTACAAAAATTAAATAAATGAAAGTACTGTATGTACCTTCAAATGGACTATCTGATAAAAATAAAAGAGACTCCAGACCCTGGCAAACTTCACAAAACATTGCCAATAAAACCTTGAGGTCATCCCTCACTACTGATGGCTGATGTGGAGGCAGAATTAGAGAACATTATCCAGTCTCTGAAGGTAGAGAGTGCAGTAGTAAATGGACGGTCACATGATTAAATATCAGCGTACCCTTGGGTCCTCTGCCATTGAGCTTATCAACAAACTCCCTCCCTCACAGGACAGGGATAAATTTTTGGCAACAGTGACAACTACTAATTCTGTCTCCTGTCACCTTCTCAGGTTGGGATAAGATGCTGTAGATACCTCAGCCTGACTATCAGCCACTGGTATCACTCTGCGTCGCCATGCCTGGCTTTGCATTTCAGGCTCTGCACCTGATATACAACATAAAGTAGCTAATGCCCCATTTAATGGGTCCATGCTGTTTGGGCCAGGTACTGAAACTTTACTGCATGACTTACAGGCATCAGACAGAACCCTCCATACGGTCCATGGCATGGATCATACTCCAGCTACAATCTACCGTAGTCGGCACTCCTGTTCTTCCAAAAGAGGTGGAAGGAACAGAGGTAATAATAAAGGCGGCTTCAGAGGTCATGCTCAATCCACCAGCGGCAACACCTCTACCGCCCAGGGTGCCCACTTCCGCCCTTCAGGTGGAGCTGTGCAGCCCGCCTCCCATTGACCCACTAGGGCTTTTCCCCCACCTCCTCAATCAGACCTCAGAGGCTGCGGGGGGTCATTTTGACCTCCATCTGGAGGCCTGGCAAACAATCATTATCAACAATTGGGTGCTTCAAATTATACAGAAGGATCATACTCTGGAGTTTCTCTCCACCCCACGCTCTTGCCCTCCATGGAAGATTCATTATCCTCCACATCATATACCCATCTTACATGAGGAATTGACTGCCCTTTTGACCAAACAGGCCATTGTACCTGTGCCCCTTCTGGAACATCAAATAGGATTTTACTCCCACTTCTTTCTGGTGCCCAAATGAACAGGAGACTTCAGACCAATACTGGATCTCAGACAACCGAATCTTTACATTCAGCACAAACATTTTTTCATGATCACCCTACCTGCCATCATGCCGATCCTGAAACAGGGTGATTGGCTTTGCACCCTAGACATAAAGGATGCCTACCTTCATATTCCCATCCACCCTGCCCACCACAGATTTTTGCACTTCTGCCTACTGGGTCAAAATTACCAGTTTCAAACACTCCCTTCCGGCCTCTTATCAGCACCCAGAGTGTTCACCAAGTGCCTAGTGGTGGTAGCAACAGCCATACGAAGAAAAGGGCACTTCATCTTTCCATATCTAGACGATTGACTAATAAAAGCAGACTCCAAAGTAGTTCTGTTTGCCTCCCTAGATGCTACCTTGAAACTTTGCAGACCTGGGCATCACTGTCAGTTGACCAAAGTCCAGTCCAAATCTGACACAGTCTCTCCAATACATTGGAGCTGTTCTAGATACAGTTACAGCCAGGGCTACCTCCCTCCTGCCTGGCAGACATGCTTATAGCCCTGGTGTTACACATACAGACTCAGAAAATAGTCACAGCCTTCTGGGTCACATGTCCACTGCCATCCCTATGGTGGCATTCCCCGTCTCCACATGAGACCTGTCCAGTGGACCCTTCAGATTCAATGGTCCCAAAAAACAGGACAGTTTGAAGACAACATCATTGTCACTCCCTCTCTGATGTCTATCCTGGCATGGTGGACAATCAGAATCAATCTGAATCAAGGAATGCCTTTCTGGTCCCCCCTCTCATGCAAACATTAACCACGGATGCTTCCCTACAGGGATGGGGAGTGCACTTCGGTCCTTATCAGACCCAAGACCAGTGGCCTACTTCTCCATATCTGTCTCATATCAATCTAGAGATGAAAGCAGTTTGTCTAGCCCTCCAGACGTTCCAGGCTGACCCTATCTCAAGCCAGGATTGTTACTGATCCAGCCAGACAACACTGCAGTAGTGTTCTACCTCAACAAACAAGGGGGTACGAAGTCTCACACCCTATGCAGTGAGACACTTGCAGTTTGGCAAGAAGCCATATGGCAACAATTGATGCTAACAGTTGTCCACCTACTGGGACACTGCAACCAGTTAGCTGACTGGCTGAGTCGCCAGTCCAGAACTAACGAATGGACACTTCGTGAGCAAGTACTCCAAGAAATCTTCAACTTATCGGGCACTCCTCAGATGGATCTGTTTGCCTTCCTAGAGAATTACCATCTTCCCAGTTATTTCTCCATTATCCCAAACAGAAAGGGATGATCTATAGATGCCCTGTCCCAACTGTGGACAGGACTCTTCTTATATGCTTCCCCCTCCATCCCTCTCCTGCAGTGGACTCTACTGAAACTGCAGTTAGAACCAGCCACAATGATCATCATAGCCCCAATGTGGCCTTGCCAGACATGGTTTCCCGTACTCCTAGAACTGTCAGTATGGGACCCTGTCCCATTGCCAATCAGACCAGACGAGACCTCTTGACTCAGTGTCAAGGGTCTCTCCTACACCCCAACCTGAAGGCTCTACACCTTCATGTTTGGCTCCTGAAGATGCTTTCATAACTCAATTACAAGTGTCCTCTCCTGTTGCCAGTATTTTCTTGGCCTCCCATAAACCAGCAACAAGAGCAACATACAATTCCAAATGGAAACGCTTTTCCATATGGTCAGCCTCTGAATCTTTGGACCCTTACTCTTGTCCACTGATGATGGTTCTGGACTACCTGGGCTCACTATCTGAGACCAGTTTAAGTTACTCTTCCATCGAAGTCCACTTGGCCGCCATCTCATCCTTCCATGAACCTCTGGTTAGCAGGTTACTGTACCAACATCAATCTAGCGAAGATGTTTTGGAAAGGAATGTTACATATTAAACCTCCTATTAGAAGACCCACTCCTCTGTGGAATCTCAATTTTATGATAGAAAAATTGACCCTTGAGCCTTTTGAGCCAGCAGCCACTTGTGAACTCTGTTTTCTTTTATAGAAAACCCTAATTCTGGTGGCTGTCACTTCTGCTGTACGTATTTCTGAGCTTCATGCCTCATGTATAAGGAATCTTACTTAATTTTCCACAAAGACAGGGTGGTCCTTTGTGCCAACCCTTTCTTCCTTCCAAAAGTAGTCTCTGAACATACTTTAAATCAGTCCTTGGAGCTTCTGGTCTACTATCCTGACTACTCCAATTAGGGTGAACATCTACTACATACTTTAGGTGTCCATCATATACAGTATTACACTACTATACTAATCGGACAAAATCCATTAGAAAGACATCTCAACTGTTCATCTCTTTTGCTCTGGGTCACGACGGCCTCCCGGTTGCTAAACGTACTCTTTTATCCTGGTTGGCAAATTGTATTTCATTTTGTTGCAAAAAATACAAGACTTTACATGGACCTGTCCAAGCCCACTCCACTAGAGCTATGGCCACCACTGCAGCTTGCTTTAAAGGAGCCGCTATTTCAGATATCTGCAATGCAGCTACTCGGTCCATGATCCATACATTCACAAGGCACTACAATCTGTATATTGCCTCACGACGTAGGATGGCCTTGTACTTTCTGCTACTAGCATTGTTAACATCCACACAACCCACATAGCTTCTGCTGGCAAGGCTATGTCTCAGATTCCTGTTCCAGTGTGCAGATCAGAATGCAAAGGGAGTGGAGCTGGAGGACCATATCTTAAAGTGGTAGAAGCATTCAAGCTTGAGGACTGGTGTGGTGACAGAGCATGCTCAGTGTAAGTCTGACGAAATGTGGATGTGAACTGAATACTAGTAGTACAACTATTGTTACAGGTGAGTAACCTCTACATATCCTGGTTCCCCTCTGGTTTGTATACAATATGCACTCCTTGACAGCTCAGTCAGCATCCAGTTGTGAGGGAAAGTGGAGGGCTGTAAGGCATGCTGGCTCTGGGATGGGATGAGGGAGCGGTGTGGTGGGATACTGCCTGCCAGTGTGAGGGGGCCACTGGACCACCAGGGAAAGATATCTATACATTTTATGGGCAAATTGTGGATAGGGACAGGGATTCACTAGACCACCAGGGATGTGATTTTCTTCAATAAAAAGGAATCGGCATGAGGGGGGGTCTGCTAGACCACCAGGGACATGATTTTCTTTAATAAAATGGGTTGGGTCTGAAGTGGTCCACCAGACCACCAGGGACATGGCTTTTCTATTAAAATTTGAATCAGAGCTGGCCCGGTGGTGCTGAGGGTTAAGGCACTGGACGCCACACCTCACACCATGCTGGCAACCTGGGTTCAGGTACGAGCTCGGGCTGCTGGCGTTCGGCCAGGGGGTGGGAGGGAGAGGAGCTGATTGAGCTGCCAGCTCTTCTCCTCGGGAGGGCTTAGATGGTCTCCTCAGTGCTTGGTTGCCACCTGGTGGAGGCTGGGTGGCAATGTCATGCTGAGGAGCCCTGCCATTAGGCCAGGGGTGGGCAGAAGAGGCCGTCACTGGAGCCGTGGCACATGCGTACATCTCCATACACACACACAACCACGTTCTGAGGCCTTGGGTAATGGGGGTAGACAATGTGGATGTGTGGGGGTTGAGCAAGGATGACGTCTCTGGGCCGGCTCCAAGGATCTGCTGCTCTGCGCATAGAGTGTTAATTTCCCAAAAGACCCCAGAGTTGGAGAAGGCTGGCCGACATAAGTTGCAGCCTGCTGCAGAGCATGAAAACCAATAGGGAAAAAAAAATTGGGATCAGAGCTGGGGGGGCCGCTAGTTGCCAGGGACATTTTTTTTTTAAATAAAAAGGGATTCGGGCTAGGGGAGTGCTGGACAATTAAGAACATGAATGTTTCCATACAGTGGGGGTTGGGGATGGGGAGGAGGTTATATTGTCAAGATCTCAAAGAAATAGATTGCACGATAAAAACCGCATGGTCAAAACAGTGTGTGCAGTTTGGAGTTAGTTTATTTATAGGTAGTGCGTTTTTTGACCATGCACTTTTGGGGTGTCCACGCAGTGTGCTTTTTGACCATATGGGTTTTGACGGCGCATTTATCTGGGTAATCCTGGGGAGGGACTGTGGCACATTGGCACAAGGTTCTCAACCCTCCCAGAGGACACAGTTCTTTGTATCCTTAGACCAGCCCTGGCTGGTGTAACACTACTTAGAAATTTGCCCTGTGGGAGGGTTTCAGGAATCCTGAATTACAGGATATGGCAGACTGCATCTTCCAAAAGCCCCCCTGGCACCAAGTCACTGCCCCTTCTGAGCCACAAGGATGGTGCAAGCCCCCTTTGGTGCACACAGCCTGTGTTTGATGCAGGCTGCTGTTGTGAATTGCTCCAGGGCTCATCTTTTGGCACAAGTCACACTTTGCACCATTCCTTATAGCACAAGCCTCTTGTGCCATTCAGGAGGGCTTTGTGAATCAGGCCCTTAGTCTCTAAACCTCCTAAACTGCAAACATTTTTGGTTTTAATTTTTTAGGATTTCAAGTGCATCTTTTGTGAAAGCAACTTTGAATCTGAGTTTTGAGACTGTAATGTTTATTTTTCATTTTCTCCTATCTTCTAGCTCTTTAAGGCTTATACCCTCTTTCCCTGAATTTATTTGTGGAATTTTTATATTTGGTAACTGTGTGAAGTATTCATTTAGTATAGCTGCAGAATAAAATGGATCTGAAGCACCCCATTTAGTTCCAATTGAATAGAATGAAAGTTTTTTTTTATTGGTATTTCTAAAGATTTTATTAGGTAGCAATACTGTCTAGGTTCAGGGACTCCTATGTTTTGTAATTCGTAGTATTTTCTTTTAGCTTTTCTAATCTTTTGGGTTAGATTATTCCTGAAAGAATCCTAGCACCTGCTGTGGGCATGCTAATACTTACACTTTACTTTACTTCACTGTCACATGGCTCCTGCCATCACACTGCCTTCTGCAGTTGGCACCAGCTATCATTTTATAGCAGCAGCAGAGTAGAGCACACCAACAGGTAGTGGTCACCTCCACACTTCAGAACTGGGTGGGTGACTGTGACCAACCATACAGAGCTGGAGAGCATGAACAAGGACTGCTTAGGAGGTTTCTGGATAGGGTGGGTGATTCAGAGTTGACTTGGAGGAGAGTGACACTTACTGAGCCTCACGCAACGTGGGCCTCTTGGCTGAGTGCCTGCTTTCCTGGCACTGGTGACCGGTTGTGTCAGTGGGTCTCTGGTGCATGCTGATCAGTGTTGCTGTATGACTCTGGGGGTGACTGTGCAGTGGGTGTCAGAATGTAGGACACAAGTCATGGAGAAGAAAGGAACTGAACACCCATGGCTGCAGCAGTGGTTGGAGTTGGATCTACTATGGGTGGGAGATGGACGACACAGGGGACGGTTTTGCCAGGAGGACCACTAGAGAGCAGCATGGCAGAGCAACAATGCAGGCCAGGCCCAGGGGGTCTTGAATGTGTTGGATCTCTACAAATCAGCTAAGCTACTAATTTGTAAGTAAAATTAAAAGTCATTGTGATAATATGATTCGAATCCTATCCTGCTGTGCTGTGTCCTAATAATATATTCCCCCTCATGATTCAAGGAAGATTTGTTTCATTCATTCTGCATTGTTGATTTGTCTTGGACTTGATCTTCTTACTCTGCCTTTTACCTGTAATCTCTGATCTGACATAGTACTAAAAAAGTGTAATGTCACGCACATATATTAAAAAAGACAATTACTTTGAACACAACAGGCTGACAAGGAGTAAGGTAAGGCCTTACTAGAACAGAAGTATAATCTTCCCTGGGCATTCGCCTTGGTCTAATAATGTTAGTGTGTCTTGTGTGTGTGTATAGTATGTGTATAAAAAGTAGTAGGATGGGACTGATTGGCATCAAGAGCGGAGATTGTTGCAAGTAATACCTAAATGTGCTGTGCAGTTACTGGCAGCAGTACATTAATCTTGGTTTGTTGAGTACCTGTAGTACCGCTGCATGCATTGTTGCACTGGACAGTCTAGCGTGCATAAGCTCATGTTATAAATTGGAAATGATATTATTTATTACATTTTTGTGTGTCCATTTCAAATGTGATGACCTGGACGAAGGCATAATAATTCTTATTCTTACAAATGGTTGCTATTGACATGTACAAAGAGATGGAATGTTAAATTTGGTCTGGCTTGAGCTTAATCGAGATGAGAGTTTAAAAAATGTGTTCCTTTTTGCGTTTACTGTGCTTGCGCACCAAATGTGTTGGGATGAGTACATCAAGACTTGGGAGGTGTGCTTCACTGACCTGTAGGTTGCAGCTATTCTGTCAATAATTGAATGCAGCACGTGACAATGACTGGATCCCTGCAGCAGCCTGCACCATAATATCAGCTTTTCATTTCTAATACAACTCTGCAAAAGGTCTGCTTTGGGCATCCAAATTGGGAAATCCAGTCCCTACTAATTTTACTGAAGGTTCAGCCTTCGATCCCTGTCTAGTGTAAGACAAAGAGAGGGATTAAAATGGCTTTTGATTCTAATATTGGTGGGATGAACGAGTATGATCGAGACGTTTGGAATAATTTGTTTATACGAAACAAAAGTACGCTAAGTGTAAAAACTAAGACAAAATAACGTCCAAACAAGTTGCTTTTTAAAGCTGTTTATAATTTGTGACTCATTGTTCAAACTCTATTATTTCGGATTGTTCAGCAATTTTTTTCATCTGAAGTCCCTTCTTGTCCATGTTTCTACCCAATGTGACGAGACTTCACATAAGCTCTGGTAAAGCACGATGGGGTCAAATAAAACCTTATCAAAAATTAAAAATAAACTAAGTTTCTTTTGTGGCTAAGAGAGTTCAAAAACAAAAAAAGTAACTATTTGTCCTGTAACAAATGTTAATGGCTATTTGATGATCAACAGTTTGTCTACTAATTTTACTGAAGCACAGTATGCTGAATACTGTATTGCAGAATGTGTAAGGTCTCTTATCTCCATGTAGAAGGAGTTAACTAGTAACAGTTTATCAGAGTATTTATAGGGCCAATCCAAACTTTATTTGCTCATGCATACCTTTCAGCGTTCACTGTCACACATTAGGAGGACCATCACTCAGTTTACCACTTTGAATCCCTCTGTCCCACGTGGAGAAGTTGATATTGCACATTTCCAACTGAGATTTTAAAGCAAAAATTCATAGTCTGAGATGCCCAGTCATCAACATACATTATAAACCTCAGTGCACTGATATCCACTGTGCCTGATAATCTGTCACGTATTTTGCCTCTTTGTCACACATTTTGGCAAGGCAAGGTTGAGAGGTGTGCGCTTATGCACTGTACAGTCGTTTTGAAATTGTGAGGTTGCAGATACCTCCAGGGCTCTGATATGTGTTTAGCATTTCTCCTTTAACTGTATGATAATATTCCTGAATTTTTCTATAGATTACATTATTATATGGTACTAATAGATCCCCCTGGTAAAATCATGGAAATGGTCCTGATCCCAAACTGCCCCAACTGCAGACTCTAGGAACCTGAGGCCAGCCATAGGACTTAGTTTCATCTTCAATGTAAGCTTCAAAGTGCACCACAGAGCATCTAAAATCCCCAGAGCATCTTGGGGCCTAGCAGCGTTTTTAAAGTCCTGGTTGAGATGTGTTTTCACACCTCTGGTGCGAAATGACATTTCGGCCAATATACTGTAAATGGTACATGTCATATCTGTAAGGCAAATCCTAAAACAAGTATCTTCAAAAGTTGGGGTAAAAATTTAAAATAAAATTGCTTAACAATTAGCAAATGTTCGGCATTGACAAATGCTTGTATTAACACTATGCTAGTAGGGAGTTAAACTGTTCCAATGGAGACATCCCTTTTAACCCAGCATCCCTGTTAAATGGGTTAAACTGTATTAACAATGAGTTTGGATTAAACTGTATTAACAATGAGCTTCCCTACAGAGAAATGTTAGAGTAGTTGGATCTTGATCCCTTGGATACATGAAGAGAAATGAGGTGCACAACATTTTTCTTGACAATAACAAACCCTACACGTGAGCTTCATCACCGTAAGGGAAAGGCAATGAGAACAACAGTGCACATTTTGAATATCTGGACCTGCATTTTGTCGTTGTCCATGACTGTCACTCTAAATTTTCTCAATGGGACTCTGCTCTTGAAACATCCAGCAACTGGGAGGTTGGGTCAGAGCTAGCAATTCCCTCCTCTGCTCCTGTGATCGCCAGTTTGCTGCTCTACAGTTTGTGACCCAGCCATACCAGTACCAAGGCGCAAGCTCGCAACCAGTCAATCACAGCACTCAGTGGCCAGAGCTAACTGGTTGTGAATTTCAACATTTCTTTACCTGCATTTCTCCACTGTTCATGATTGGCACTCTGCATTCTCAGTGGGACTCTGCTCTTGAGACCCAGTGGCTGGGAGGTTGCATCAGTGCCAGCAATTCCCTCCTCCACTCCTGTGTGTGGATTTCACTGGTTTTGCTGCTGTACAGTTCAGGAACCAATGTCACCAGCCAATTACAGTGCTTGGCGGGTGGGGTTTATCTTCCTTTTCTTAGTGACTCCAGCTGCCAAGCTGGCCTCTGCTTGGCGAGCAGGAGTTCTAAGGGCCACAGAAATAAGGGCATCAAAGGAGTCTGCCTAGAGTCAGTCTGAAGTTGGCCATTGGGCAGCCATGCTGCTCCACTGACTCCTTATCCTTATGCTCCCTTCACTACCAAGTGTTCGAAGGACATTGGACTCTACCCAAAAATCTTTTACCAAAGGTGACTGTTGCTTTATTTTTTTGCCTGTTAAACTGCACCCTCTGCCTTTCCCTAGCTGGATATATCCTACATACATGTTCTGAGCTCTCCATATTGTAACTGCTTATTTTATCACAGTTTATTTACTGCTTGCTTTAGTACGGTCTGTTTTGTTATTGCCTAATTTTTGCACAGCTTCTGGAATACACATCATCTAGGTACAGCTTCTTGATAAAGGACACCTAAACATTGTAAATGCATGGGATTTGCATAGGGGTTCCCTAGCATTAGGTAGGAGAACAAAGCCAGAGATCAAGGAGGGTCTTTGTTTTTTGAAGCAGGTAGGGAAAATGAGCAGACTAGGTGGGCCTGTCGGTCCTTATCCGCTGTCAAATTCTATGTATTTATGTAAACATTTTGCCAACAAACTATTTAAAAATCAGACTTTGTAGAGGACTGCAAGAAAGGCTGCTGTATACATTAATGCTACAACTACATTTATATAATATACCTAAATGTATTTCCATAGCATTTGAAAAATTTAAAATTAGCTATTTCAAAAAACTGCCCTGCCTGTTCCCTAAACTGGCTGCCAAATGTATTTCATGATTACATCATTGAAGCCAGAGGCAGAGAGCTATATTGCCGTCTGTAGTGCTACTTGGTTCTTTTTACATTTGCCGCGCTAGCACACTAAACATTTTGGGATGAGTACGATGGGATTTGGGAGGTGTGTCACTGCCGAGTCCACTACAGTTGAAACTGCAAGGGGCTCGACAGTGTGTACCAGTAACCATACACTGTAGTCCTGACATCACTCGGGCTGCAATTTTATGTACTTCAAAGGACCGAAGCTGCTCTAATCAGAGAGGGCTTTGGTCCTTTGATTTGCATAAAGTCGCATTAGCAAACAGCTGATCAGCTTTGAAGACAGTTGCCGCTGCACACTGGAAGTTTGCTACAGACCTTACCAGTGTGCAGTTGCTATATCAAGCCCTGCAACAACAAAAAATGTCCATCAATGTCTATTGCTGGCACCCCTGTAACTCTTCCCCCAGTATCCACCTCATAATTGTTGGTTCTTATAGCCTGCAACTAAGAAAATGGTCCATTAATGTCTATTGCAGTGGCCACCGTAACTGTATCCCCCCGCTGCTGTTTATAAAACTGACACTGGGGTTGCCCAGTCCCCCAGTGTTCACTGCTGGTGACCCTGTAACTGTCACCCTTACCTGACCCACCCACTCAGCACCCACCACCCACCCAAACATACCACTGACACTGAGGGTGTCCAATCCACCAGTGTCAAAACCTGAAGTAAAGGAAACCATCCCTCTGCATTTTTTTAAGCCTGTTAAAAAGAAAACCATCCAGCGATCTGTGTTGTGTTAGCCACCCACCTGATGAACTCACTAAGCACCCACTACTCCACATCCTCCCTAAATGTAACACTGACACTGGGGGTGCCCAACCCCCCAGTTTCGAAACCTGAAATAAAGAAATCCTTCTCTTAATTCCTTTTTTAAATACCCTGTAAAAAAGAAAATGGTCCATCAATGTCTGTTACAGCTGCCACCATAACTGCAATCCCCCTGCCTCCTATTTAATTGTTTTTAAATACCCTGTAAAAATGAAAATGGTCCATCAATGTCTATTGCAGTGGCCACCATAACTGCAACCCCCCCCCCACTGTTTATAACATTGCCACTGGGGGTGCCCAATCCCCCAATGTCCACTGCTGGCACTCCTGTAACTGTCACCCCACCTGACCCTCCCATTCAGCACCCACCACCCACCCCAAACACAACACTGACATTGGGGGTGCCCAGTTCCCCAGTGTCTAAACCTGAAATAAAGAAAACCTTCCCTCTGCATTTTTTTTAATCTATAAAATAGGAAGATGTCCACGGATGTCTGTTGCATTGTTAGCTCCCCCACCCAACCCTACCACTCAGCACCTACCTCCACCAAGCCCTTACTTACCCACCGGGGTCTGATGCCGTAATCTTCTCTTGATCGCAGACATGTCTTCACTCTTCAAAGCTGGACTGTCTACTGAGAAAATTAGTTTTGGGATTCAATGGCTTTCAATGGGATTTCGAACTTAGTAGCATAACTTGTCCATTTTTCAATATTTTTGCCCCAAATTTCAGCATACCTTTTTTGGGACACCACCTCATGAACAATACAAGGGATGGTAGGTAAATCTGTCACAAAAGGTGACTTTGCAGTTGCTGTGCAAAATCACCTTTCGAGCAGGAGGTGAAGATTTTCTCTGCCCTTGTTCATGAGTTGGGGTCATAAGAAGGCTATGTTGAAACTTTGGTGTAAAAATATTAAAAAACAGCAAATATATGAGCCTACATTGAAATTTGTAAATGCTGGCTTGTGACTTTGATCATTTTCAGTATTTTGACCCCAAATTTTCAACACCGCCATTTCTTTACAGCACCTCATGAATGTGACAGCTGTCATTTTTCAGATCCTGGCCAAAATGTGTTTTTTGCCCTGAAAGGTGATTTCACAGTTGCTGTGCAAAATCACCTTTCCAGTAGGAGTTGAATATTGTCTCTGCATTTGTTCATGAGGTGGGATCATAAGAAGGCAACTTTGAAAATCTGGGACAAAAGTCTTAATTCAATATACTTTATTAACATTTAATAAACATCAATACAAACATGGGTAACAAATAGGTAGACAGAGATAACTAGCCCTCCAACAAAGCATATGAGATCTGTAAATTAATACGTCTTACCAACACCCATCCCCCTCCCTCACCCACCTCTACCATCAAGCCTACACATGCTCAGTCACCGAATTATATTAAAAAAAAAAAAAATTTCCATAGTAAAGGCTATCACGGCTTCCATACAATGAGTAGGGCATCCAACACGCCTCACCTGGCCTGATAAACCTGTGGTTGGTTATTCATGGTTAAAATGTGCTTCTCTAGTCTAAGGGCAAACAGCATTTCTTTGTGCTATTCTATAATTGAAGGGGTTGAACCATCCGTCCAATGTCTCAGAATAATTAACTTAGCTATTACCGAGGTCAAAGCCACATATGCTTTTCTTACATTGGGAACACCCTCTGGAAATAAGTATAGTAGACAGATCTCTGGGGTAATATAGGAATCCAGGCCCAAGAAAGGGTCAAGTGTCCTTCTAATGGCTCGCCAAAATTTCTGGACCGAGGAACAAGTCCACAACATATGACATAGTGTCCCAGTGTGGTTCACACACTTAGGACAATCAGGAGAGGGCCTGCTACCCAATCTGTATAATTTGAGTGGCGTAAATATAGATTATGCATAACATTGAAATGCATCAACGTAGTCTATCCTGCTTAACAAATTTATACAGAGTGCCAGATCCTAATCCAGAAACTTGGCTCAGCATTAAGGGAAAACGTCTGCAACCAATAAAAACACACCCCTTGTGGTAACCCAGGATCTGCCGACTGGATTGCTTTATATACTGCAGGCACAGCATGGGGTTCTTTGGCTGCTTTCAGAAGTTTATTGAAAACATCAGCAGACCCCTGATTTATTTCTCCTCGACCCAAGTGGTCAAGGATGGCCCTCTTAAGTTGTTCATACTTAAAAAAGGCTGTCACAGGTGCCTTAAACCTATGTCTAAAAAGAGCAAAAGGGATTATTTTACCCTCCTCATATATATTGTTGAGTCCTACATTGCTAAGGGAAGGCCAAAAAGCCAAAGGGATGGGCTTACGCCCAGTCTGGAAGTGGGGATTTCCCACAACAGGTTGCTCCAGTAAGGTATGCCAGTTATGGGATAGGTGTATTTGCAGCTGGTGTAGAGCCCTAATGGACCAGCCAAATGGGATATTCTGAAGAGGTTTGGGAATTGCCTTAGGGCTAGCATATAGCAGGGCGGGGAGGGAGCAACAATATTGAGTCACTAGAAATTGTTCAATATCTAACCACAAGGGCACGTATGTTTGTCATTCCTCTCTCGATGTCGTCCGTGACCAATATGACACCCTGCTAAGGTGATGGGCACAATAATATGAGAAAAATGAGGGAGCTGCTAAACCACCCTGCTCCTTAGGGGCAGAGAGTTTCTGGTAGGAGCGCCTAACACTCTTACCCTTCCAGAGAAAGGCAGTTAGTATTTGATTTAGTTTACCAAACCATTTTTTAGGGATAAACAGACTCAACATCCCCAGGGGGTATAATACTCGGGGTAAGATATTCATCTTTACAATATTTATTCTTCCCCATAAGGAAAGAGGAAGACCTCCCCACCTGTCTAAGTCTGACTTAATTGTAATCAACAATTCTGTAAGATTTAATTTAAACATGATGGGGACCTCTCTGGCAACCTTAATCCCAAGATACGTAAGGGACTTAGACTCCCAAACTAAATTAGTGTTATCAATCACTGACCGGGGCATATTATTATTTAAAGGAAAAACGTTTGTCTTAGACTTATTAAGCTTATAATGGGAGATAGCTGAGAATCACTTTATCTCAGACAAAAGTTCCGGAATACCTGTTGCAGGATGTTGAAGGTGTAAAAGAAGGTCATCTGCATATGCAGAAAGGGAGTACTTCTGTGATCCTATTTCAATGCCCTGGAGCTTAGGGGAGGTTAACTGTCTTCTGATCAGGGGTTCAAGATAGAGATTGAATAATAATGGGGAGAGGGGGCAACCTTGCCTGGTCCCCCTCTGAAGTAGAAAGGGAGCAGACAGTATCCTGTTGGACCAAATCTGGGCCGATGGGGATGTGTATAACAGTCTGATCCATCTGAGAAAATCTGAGGGAAGGCCCAGGTGGGTCAGGGTTGCCTAAAGGAAATCCCAGGAAACTCTATCAAAGGCCTTCTCGGCATCCAAGGAGATCAGAACAGAAGGAATATTTGAGTTCTTGGATGCCGAGAGGATATATATTAGCCTACGCATATGATCCACTGAGGATCTGCCTTTCATGAATCCTATCTGTTCTCCACTAACGAGCATGGGGAGAAATAGACCCAACCTCATGGCCAGAACCTTAGCTAGGATTTTGACGTCAGTATTAATTAAGGAGATAGGTCTATAACTTTCGGGGTATAAGGGGTCCTTACTGGACTTGGGAATAAGAGTAATTATAGCATTAAGGAAGCTTGATTCAGACATCCCTTCAGCAAACCAGTAATTATAAACTTCAACCAGAAAGGGGGCAAACTCTTGTGAGCAGCTTTTATACAGGTTGCTAGAAAAACCATCCTGGCCAGGGGACTTGTCAGGTGCGAGTTGCTCAATAGCCACTACCACCTCCTGCAATGTAACTAAGTTCCCTAGATGTTCACCTTCAGGTACCCTTAGCTTAGAAAGATCAGTGGCTTCTAGGTACTCCACCATATCCCGAGCCACAGGTTTTTCTTCCCAAGCTTCAGAGTACAGCCTTTGATAGTAGGACCGTAGCACTTCAGACACTTCCCTGGGGGATGTCACCAGGCTATCACTAGTAGCCGATTTGATGCAAGGAATAGCTCGTGAGGCTGCAGCTTGCCTAAGCCTAACGGCTAGTAGCTTGCCATCTCTCTCACCAGCATCAAGATACTTCATCTTTGTACATCACCAGGCAAGTTCTGCTTTTTGGTACATGAGATCGGAATATTGACTTTGCAATTGGGACATAAGTGCCCAATCTGCATCTGGGGAGTGCCGAGAAAGAGTGCACTCCATAGCCCGTATCTGCCAGAGCAGGGTTGCTTGCCTCTCCCGAAACTGGCGACATCTCGTTGCTGATAGCCTAAGGCACTCCCCACTGAGGGAGCACTTTAGGGCAGCCCAAATCATATCTATCCTGGTAGTCGACCCTCTATTATCTAGTAAAAAATTAACAATAAAGCCTTTTATGTGCTGGAGAGTTTCTGGCTTTTGGAGCAGCTGATTATTCAATCTCCAGAGAGCATCCCTCTGGATACTCGGCCCAGGAAGATACGTAAAGGAGGTTGGAGCATGATCTGAGATGACTCTTGCATGTATATCCGCACAGATTACCCCAGGTAATGCAAAGGAGCTCAATAAAAAGAAATCTATACGGGAAAAGGATTTATGAGGGGGAGAAAAATAGGTGTACTGGCGTTCTCCCTGATGAAGAACACGCCACATATCCAGGAGGTCAGCACCTGCCATAAGGTCGTGTAATGCCCTCTGTGAGGAAGATAAGCCCCGTTTTCGGGAGTCAGATCTGTCTATATACGTGGAAGGTACCACGTTCCAATCCCCTCCCAATATAGTTAAGGTGGGTGGATCAGTATCGAGAAGGTTCAATAGGCGGGTAAAAAAATCAGGAGACTCAGAGTTTGGGCCGTATATGGATCCTAAAGTAATCTGTCGCCCTTCCAGAGATCCACATAATATTATATATCTGCCCTCCGGGTCCCAAACTTCTTTGTCCAGTTTAAAAGGAATTCTTTTATTTATTAATACCACAACTCCCCCACTAGACGTGGATTTCCCGGCTCCATAGGCCTGTCCCACCCATGTCTTAAGAAATAAGCTAACATCATGTCTCCGAAGATGTGTCTCCTGAAGACAAGCAATTCCAGTTTGTAATTGGTGAAGGTGTCTGAGAATAACCTGCCGTTTGCCTTTATCCTGTGCACCTTTGACATTCCAACTCACAATCTTATGGTAATTTGCCATCCTTTAACACAGCAAATAATACAGAGGGTAAGATGATCAATCTAATTACATAAAACCCCAATCTAGTCTGACTAAGCATCAGTGAGAAATCTACTTTAAAAAACATGCTTGGCTTATCACCCCCAAAACCCCCAACAACAATAAGAAAAGAAAGCTTATCTATCATGTTAGTCTTTTATCCTAACCCTCCAATTCCTATAAACCCCTAATAAAATTCTACCTACTATCACCCCCAGTTCTAATCAACTGCACCACAATCCACTCTTTAGTGAGTGATGTCTTAGTGCAGGTACTGAGTTGCACCAGAAAACCTCCTATCCTTACTCTACCTCCCCCCTACCTCTGCTATTTATTTACCCATTATATTAGCCATTTAAGCTCCCCTAACAAAACGACTTATAAATCCACTATATTATACATAAACATCCCTTTAACAAGGCTTATTCTCTATAATGGTTGTAAGACCTCAACAGACCCAGGAAATCAATAATACGTATATGGCATCTTAAAATACTAAAAGAGAAATAGAAAAAATTCCCAGGAGAAATGAAAAATAATGGGCCCCCGATATTTAAACTCAGTCACACCAACATATTTAACTCAGGGGCAGTGCAGCTATGTTTAGCCAATAAGTCCAATACCAGACAGCCTGATTCTCCGTTGAGGGCCCAATATTTAGCAACCCGATATCAGGCATCATTACACGTTCTCTCCGGGAAAGAAAAAAAAGAGAGACTTTCCACCCCCTCTTTATGATTTCCCCATAAAAGGAAAGCCAGAAACAAAATGAGGGAACTACTGCCCCACAGAAATTTAGTATCTAGGAGTCCAAAGTACATCCAGACCAAAATCCACAAGGATATCCACATTGTCAAATGCAGGCAGCTTCGTTTCACTCCAGCACTGACCCATTATACCCGACTTGCATTAACTCATAATCGTCTGAGTCCTTCACTTAAACAGGTCTGGGAAAAGACTTTTGAGTTCTTGCTGCGCCTGCTCTTGTGACTCAAAGGAAACCCATTTCTCTCCTGCCATGACCTGAAGGACTGCTGGATATTTCATGCAAAATGGGGTTCCTGCCACGATAAGCTTGGTCACTATAGGATGCATTCCTTGGCGCTTGACTCGCACAGACTGTGGAAGGTCTTGCGTGATCCAAATTCTGTGCCCTTCCAACCGAACTTCTTGTAATTCACGCACTTTCGTAAGCACATGTTGCTTATCTAGAAAATTGAGCATCTTAAAAATGAGAGGTCTGGGTGGGGAACCAGGCTGTGGAGGAGGTCAGAGCACTCGATGTGCCCTTTCGATAATATAGGATGCACCATTCGCGGAGGGGCCAGCTATTCGTTCACATAGCTTTTGAAGGAAAAGAATGGGTGTCGTTCCTTCTTCCTTCTCAGGAATTCCAGTCACCAGCAAGTTATTTCTTCTACTTCTCCCCTCGAGGTCTTCAATCTTCTCCTCAAGTTTTTTGATCCGCTTTCCATGCAGTGTCATGGCCAGTTCACTTCTATCATGTCTCTTCTCCAAGGACACCAGCTTGGCCTCCGAGTCTGTTACTCGGGTAGTCAGAGAGCGAACAGACACTTTGACCTGCTGTAGGTCGTCATAAATCTCAGTGATTTTCTCTTGTAGCGGTTGCATCACTTCAAGGAACCGCTCCTCTGAGAGAGCACCCGTTGCAGTGCCGGTTTTACTGGAGCCCGCTGCTTGATGTTTCGGGTGCTTTGCGGCCTTGTCTTTCTCCAGGGTGAGCAGTGGTGAGTGCCTTGGTGGCGCCTTTTTCATGTGTACTTCCATCTCTTGGTGTAAGATGTAGCAGTCTCAGTGTCAAAACAGACGGGATGTTGTAGTTCTATAGTATTATCACACTAAAAAGATGTATATGGAGCTAAATTGTGTAGCGGGGGCTCGGAGTGATGGAGGATTGCTGCCGCTTCTCAAGCTGCCATCACGTGACCCTTCTGGGACAAAAATCTTAAAAAACACATTTATGAGCCTACATTGAAATTTACGAATGCAGGCTTGTAACTTTGGTAATTTTCAATATTTTGACCCCATATTTTAAACATAACCTTTTCTGCACAGCACCTCATGAATGTGGCATCTGTCATTTTTCTAATCCTGGCCAAAATCTGTTTTTGTACCTGTGGTACGGAATGATGTTTGGGTGGTGTGGAATGATGTTTTGGTGAGGATCTGAAAATTGTCACCTGACGGGTTCATTGGGTGGGGTAATAAGAAGGCTATGCTGAAAATGTGGTCTACAACTATGATAAAATGCCCAGGTTATGACTGAATGTTACATTATTTCAGTGTTCATTCATAACTTCACTAATTTTGAATATTTTAGCTCCAAACTTTCGGCAGTGTCATTTTTCCACATAACCTCATAAACGTGACATGTCATTTTTTAAATCCTGGACTAGATGTGTTTTTGCACCTCTGGTGCAAAATGACATTTTGAGCAATATACCATAAATAGTACATGTCATGTCTATAAAACAAATCCTAAAATAAATATCTTCAAAAGTTGGGGTCAACAAAACAAAAAAAAGGTGCATACCAGCAGTAAATGTGCAGCACTGAAAAATGCTTGTTTAGCTTGGTAGAACAGCAGCATCCACTCCATGGGCTTGAACCGACAATAACTAGTTTCCTTTCTACATGACCATCTCATTCTTCAGTCTCTCATTCTGGAAACTGAAACTTGGAAGCACACTGCTAATTGCTGAACAGTGAACAAACATGAATGTTTCAAGCAGTATATATTTGTAATAACTGGGAGCCATCTCATAGGAGAAGCTGGTAATAATTCTCCATGACAACCCGTGAGTTATTACGGCAAACACATGCCAACTTCTCTTCTGCCCAGCTCATGCCCACTCACTGCCTTCTAACAACCATCAATTAGACAGACAGTTTGTTTATCAGAGAACAACCAAGAAAACTGCTAGCACAACAAACAAAAAGCCTTCAAAAATAAATATGGCCCTGACTAACCTTCCCACTCAGCACCAGAAACTTCTTGAATGGCAGCCAGATTCCTGACGCCACTATGTGTATGTTTTTCTCTCTCTCTCTCTCTGCCTCGTATACCCATGAACCACTCTGAAATCTGACCTGTGCACCTCATTATAATATCACCTTGACAATGGCGACCTGCTGCAACTAAAACAAGTTCAAACTAAAAACTTGAAGCAATAAAGTTCACATTTTTAAACACGTTTCTTTTTTTTAGAACTGTTCTATCACTCTGTGTAATTTCTTTATTACTATTTAAACAGACTGCCATTTTTCAGAGAGGAACTGATGCTTCTCCCAGTCTCTTATTGAAATGTGCCTTTCTCACTGAAATTTGGTTTGAGAAAATACGTCCCCCAGCAATTACATCAAACAATACATGGGGGGGGGGTTCTTAACGAGAATGTAATGCACATCATTGGTGTGGGATGCTTTGATAAACCCCTTAAGATTTACCCTTGGGGTTTATGTAGCATCCCACACCTCGGAATTGCATTCGATTTTTGTTAAACACTCCATTCACATATCATTCTATAGATAAGAAGCTGTGTGCGGTATGTTATTAAAGGAATAATCCACAACAGGGTGTGTGTCATGCTGGGATAATGTTATGCTTCAGGTGGTTAGGCACAAGGCCGCAGGCCGTGTGCATCCAATACCTGAGAAGTGATGCTATTCCCAGCACGACACACACCCTGGAGTGCATTATTCCTATTATACAATGGCTCCATTGTTGAAAACAAAACATTATTAAAATACCTTTTGGAATACACTTTCCATCTGGGTATGAGGTAGTCCCTTTTCTTAAGTCAGTTAACTCTTATTTTGGTAATGGGTACAGAAGTATAACAGCCAATATGCTGACTTATATACAGCAACAAAGAATTCTGGATAGAGTATAAGGTTAGCTTAAAGCAGTAGTATTTGTTAGTCAGCAAAAAAATTCATCATATAGCTTTTTGAGCAAACATGTATTTCTGACAATCTAACATTCATGCTCAGTATATATTTTTGTTTTCTCAGATGTTGTTATGACTTTTTCATAGCTGATTTTATAATTAATCAATCAATCACGTTATCGAATATTAGCCACCATTCACCATTTTTAAAAATCTCTTCCCTTGGTGTTACTTGTTGAATGTCTATGCTAGAGTCATGCTGTAGTTGTATTAGGATGATTCTTCCACATGCTGATAGTAAACAGCACAAAATATTAAATGTTTTTCATGGTGTGTATAGCATGAGCGTGGGGGCTTTTAAAACTTCAAGACCCAATATCTTGGTTCAGGAATAAAAGAAAACAAAAAGAACAAGCATTTGTCAATGCCGAATGTTTGCTTGCTGGCATTGGCAGTGGTAGTGTAGAAGTTACAGAGCTGCGTAATAGGAATGGCAGTGAAGTATTGAACTGAAGCCAACCCCACCACTACCCTGCAGAGAGTGACAGGCATTGGGGTGTGCGTTTGGGTCGTCAGGCATAACGGCCACGCCATTTCACCACACCCCACCCTGCAGACACTGACAAGCATCACGGTGTTCCTTGGGGTCTTTGGCCCTTATGCGCACCCCATTCCATTAGGAAATACGGTGAGATGGGTGCGATATAGGAGAATGGAGTGAACTTTGGGGTCGAAGAGTCCAAGGCATACCTCGATGCCTCTCACTGGCTGCAGGATGTGGAATGGTATGAGCATTACAGGCAAGAATCCCAAGTCACACCCCTGATGCCTGTGATTCTCTACAGGGTTGGGCGTTATGGTTGGAAACCCCTAATACCTCAGGCATTCGTTGGTATTTTCACTCCAAATTTTCAACATGTTTTTTTTTGTGACCCCACCTCATGAACAGGGGGAATATCAGTTTGTTACCGAAGCTGCTTATGCACAGTGACTATGGCATTTAGCACCACAGGTGCAAAACATTCGAACAGGATGTAAAAATGACAGCTGTACTGTTCATGGGGAGATGTAAAAAATGGCAATGTTGGAAATCTGCAGTAAAATATTTAAAAAATGGTGAAGTCATGGCGTACATAGAAACTGTGCAACGCACACCCGTAATATAATTAGGTTGGGAATTTTTTACAGCAGATTGTCAACTCAGGCATTTTGGTGCCTCCAATCATGAACAGTGTCACTGTGATTTTCTTTATCTGTGTCGAACAATGATTTCCCACAGCGACCAAGCATCTCTGCGCTGAAAGTGTGAAAACACACTTCAGCCATGTTGTGAAAAATGACAGTTGCACTGTTCATAAGGAAGTGTGGAAAAATGCCACTGGTGAAAATCTGGACTGAAAATATTACAAAGTCATGAACTTACGAGGGTGCATGGAAACTGCGCAATGCTCACTCGTAACACAGTCATTTTATGGACTTCTGTCACCAAATTTTCAACATAGTCATTTTAAGACCTCTGCTCATGAACAATGTAACTGTGATTTTCTTAATCTGTCCTAAACATTGCTTTCTCACACCAACAGCACCATTGTGCGCTACATGTGCGCAAACACATTTTGGGTGACATATGAAAATGACAGCTGTACTGCTCATAAGGAGGTGTGGTAAAATGGCAATGTTGAAAATCTGGAGTGAAAATATTGAACATTCGCGAACTTACGAGCGTGCGTAGGAACTGCGCAATGCACCCTCGTAAAAGTCATTTTTAGGAATTTTTTCACCAAATTTTCAACATAGCCATTTTAAGACCTCAGCTCATGAACAGTGTCACTGTGATTTTCTTAATTTGTCCAGTACATTGATCTCGCACACAGACTGCGCCATTGTGCGCTACATGGGCGGAAACACGTTTTGGGTGAGATGTGAAAAATGACAGCTGCACTGCTCATAAGAAGGTGTGGTAAAATGGCAATGCTGAAAATCTGGAGTGAAAATATTGAAAGTTCGCAAACTTATGAGCGTGCATAGGAACTGCGCAACGCACACTCGTAAAACAGTTATTTTAAGGAATTTTTTCACCAAATTTTCAACATAGCCACTTTAAGACCTCTGCTTATGAACAGTGTCACTGTGATTTTCTTAATTTGTCCCGTACATTGATTTTGCACACCGACTGCACCATTGTGCTCTACATGGGCGGAAACACATTTTGGGTGAGATGTGAAAAATGACAGCTCAACCTACTCATAAGAAGGTGTGGTAAAATGGCAATGTTGAAAATCTGGAGTGAAAATATTGAAAATTCGCGAACTTATGAGCCTGCATAGGAACTGCGCAATGCACGCTCGTAAAACAGTCATCTTTTAGAATTTTTGCAGCAAATTTTCAACATGAGGTTTTTAGGACCTCTTCTCACGAATGGTGTCACTGTCATGGCATTATTCAGGCCTGAAGGGTGATTTCGCGGTCACTGCGTGAAATCACCGCCTGGCAATAATGCCATGACAGTGACATCATTCATGAGAAGGGTCCCATAAACCTTGTTGAAAATTTGGTGCAAAATTCCAAAAAAGCCTGACATATGCAATAAGTTGAAAACCCCCATCTAGCCCATTATACAGCATACGGCATTTCCTCAGTTCACGGTCGGCTTTGAAGAGTGCAGACGTGTTCCGGTCCACCAAGATTGTCGCGCCGAGTTCTGGAGGTAAGTATGGGGTGGGGGTGGGGAGGCAGGTGCGCAGTGGGTGGAGTGCGGGTTGTGGGAGGTGGGCTGGGAGACTACGTGGGACCGTTTTATTTTCAGGTTGAAAAAAAATAGACGACGGGGCGTTTGCCACGCTGGGGTGGGCTCCCAAGCGTGGCACAAGAATGGTGGGGGCGTTCAGCCGATGGGGATTAGGCACCCCGTCGGCCATCGCATTTGTTGCGGCGCTGGGGTGGGCTCCAAGCGTGGCACCTTAACTGGGGAAGAGTGAAGCTGATGGGGGATTGGGCACCCCGTCGGCTATTCTATGAGTTGCCACGCTGGAGTGGGCACCAGCGTGGCATTTAGAGCTTTGGGGGGCGGCTGAAGCCGTGAGGGATTGGGCACCCCGCCGGCTATAAGTGTGTGCAGGGCAGCACGCAGTATGCGTGCGTTTCTGTATGTGTGTGTGTGTGTGTGTAGGGGGAGCTGCACATGAGCAGGCGATATCTTATCGCTGCTTACTCAAGCGTAACTCCCTCTTTCAACTGTATGCCACTGCATTTTGGAGCTTGTCATAGACAGCTCCAGCATTCATTGGCTTACAGGGGCCACGCCTGCCAACACACTGACTGAATTGGAGGAGGAGGTGACACACCTCCGAAATCTTGGATGATGGCACTATGCTTCTTGCACATGCGTGCAAGCAAACATAAAAATGTGTATATTGATATTTTTGCCAGTCAAACCTTGTTACTGAAAAATGTGTATGGTTATTAACAATCAATGCTGCTTACTCAGTAGTACAATCTCCTTTTTTGGTAGTAATGACTGCAGTAACAGCAGCTAAGCAATGCTAATATGCTGATTTACATATAGCAACAAGGAATTCTGGGTAGCTTATTAAGTTAACTTAAATTTTCCATGCTCAGCAGTACAGTCTCCTTTTTACGACTGTGGGTGGAGCCTTCAGCTGTTTTGGCATCGCTTGCTTTTAAACAGCCGATTGTGACACCTTCCGTTAGACTTTTGGAAGAATTCTTACAAAAGTCCAATGGAGCTTGAAAACCTCCACCACAGTCGGCTACTATGGAGCAAGAGCTGCAGTATTTTGGCACGGCTATTACTTCCACATTCTGCAGCAAGAACTGCGCATGCGTGCCTAGCGCGCACGTGCAGTTATGCTACCGCTGTCATTTTGTGAATGACAGAATGCCATTCATCGCAACTACGCATGTGTGAGTGCTGTGCATGTGCAGTTGCAATGCTGCTGGTCGGCAACACTCGGTCTCACAGAGCTCTGCAAGCATGCCACAGCTGTATCAACTCTGGCTAGAGTTTGTTGCAGTAGTTGTGATCACAGTATAGCACTTAACATGAAGATGTCTGTGGCGAGTCATTGTGGGCAAAATATAAAGTTTTCTTCCATTTTCCATACCTGGAGGTGCTGTCTCTTGTTTCTGTTGTGGTTGCAACAGTATAAGCTCTCAGGGGCCAGATATTCAAAACTTTGCTCCGGGGCTAAATTAGCACTGCCCAGCTTGCTAAATTAGCCCTGAACCATTAGTAAGCTATATTCAAAGGTATAGCCCTGGGGCTAAACCTGCTGAATGTAGTGTGCAAAGAAAGCAGTGCAAACAGGGCTGGGAGTGGGTGTTAAAATAGCCCAGAAAAGACCGCTCTGAATATAGTGACAGGGATGTGCAAAATGCAACAACAGCCCAGTGGACACAGAGGTGGAGTAAGGCAGAGTTGAAGTTGATGGACAATGTATGCGATAGCAATGAAACGCACAACAACCGCAAACTACAATGCAGGCTACACACTGCAGAACTGTGCTATGCTGATGAGAGGTTTGCCCAGGGCTAACTCGATGAACAGGTTAGCCCGGGGCAAAGGTTTGCTATATTCAAAGATCCTATGCAAATGAACCTACTTAGGTAATCCGTTGGTAGTCACATTTGCATCTCATTATGTGCTGCTTAGCACACATTTCTATGTAGTTTGCCCAGTGCTACTGCATGGTGCACACAGCTCCACCTTTTGGTCGGAAGGGAAGTACAGGCTGGAAGCTGCAGGCTAAGGTGTACTCACAGCATACCCCTGTTGGTGGGAATGGAAGTACAAGCTGGATGCTGCAGGATATAGGTGTTGGCAGGCACAAGCAGTGCGTTCAACTCACCAATGCATCACTGCAGTTCAGTAAAAAATATATATATAATACTGCCTGTGTCCATATGTGCCCTGGAAGATGCCTCCCCCAGGTCCCCAACACCAACCTAAGTGGTGGGAGTCAAGAATGCATGGGACAGGCATAAGGCAGTCCTGGTGGGGCAGGGACTGGGGCAGGACATAGGGTGTAGGTTAACTAGGATCTGCAGCATATCTATTATATAGGGAACTGGGCAGACAGGTTGGGCCAAGCAGACCTTATCTGTTGTTAAGGTCTCTGTTCCGGTGTGTCTGTGTTACAGTTCCAGGTAGCATAGTGGTCCCCCCAACCCCCATCATGATCTTGACCCCTGTTATGTTTAAAAAATAATGTTATCTCTGTTAGTCTAGTGGTCCCCCCCACCGCACCATCACAATCCCCGATCCCCATTATTTGTAAGAAATAATGTTATCCCTAGTATTTTAGTGGTCCCCCCACCCCCAGCATGAGCAGCGACTCCAAATTACTTCATTCCTTTGTGGTCTAGTGGCCCCCACCCAGCAAAGACGCCCCTGCCCCTCCAAAATCATCCACTGAATGGAACTGGTAACTGACTCAGCCTCCTCTTACCACCAGGGCCAGCTGCCAACTGAGTTATGAATGAGCGGTACTGTAGTGAATGGGCACATCCTCATGCAAGGACGCACTCACTCATTAGAGTATCGCTTATTCATAACTCAGTTGGATGCTCTGGCCCTGGTGGTGAGAGGATGGCTGAGCTGGTTGCTGGCTCTGTTCAGGGGATGATTTGGGGAGGAGCGGGGGTTCCATTGCCAGGCGGGGGTTGGGGACACTAGACCACCAGGGGAATCAATTGATTTGGGGTCAGGGATCGTGCTGGGGGTGTGGGGACTACTAGACTACCAGGGTTGGAACCTTAGTACTTTGAGTTACATTTCAAATTACTATGGAAGTAATTTGAAGTGTAACTCAAATACTCGGAGTTCTACTGTTGAATTACCGCTTGCTTTGTGGTATTTAGCCACTCACGCTACAGGTGGAGCAACAACACTGTAGCACGGCGCTGATAGTTTGAATATGCCATTGCGCCGGCATTCATGGCCACTCCCCTACCTCCCCCCCCTGAATATATTAACTTTTAGCATTGGCGCTATCACACAGCGCCGGTGCTGAAAGGGCTTTTGAATATTGCAGCCTGGCGCAAATTCAGCACTATTCCAGTGCAATGGATTTGTGTCGGGCACAAAGCTTTGAATATATGGCCTCAGGTGTTTATTTTGAAAAAGAAAAAAAAATTGTGCACACACTAATAGGTGATAAGAGTCTTTACTGAGAGATGCAGTCTCCTATTTCTGTAGAGAGTCAGAAATATAATAGCCCGTATGCTAATTTACATAGTGAGGAATTGTGGGAACAATAAATTGTTACTTTTTCTATCTCCCTCATCTGCATGTGGAGTGATTTTTTTTTACCGATGACATTCGGTCATGTGTATGCTGGAACTAGATTCATGATGTTATGCTGGGATAATGTCACAGGTGTGATGTTATGCTGGGATAACATCATGGGTCCAGTCCCAGACTGTCCAATCAGAGCCCAGCATTCTTTCTTGCCATTGTATAATAGTAGTTTACTAGCTGAATAATTATAGGTCAAATTGTCATCCCACTGAGCACCACCCATTGTATGTTTACAATGAGCTGACTGTGCTAAATATCTTTAATAATGAATTTGTCAGTTGTAATGTTGAATATATATATATATATATATATATATATATATATATATATATATATGGGATACATGATGGCGAGTGTGGAATATGGAAAATATTTGCACGACTGCAGAGTGAACTGTGATAATATCACGAGTGCTGAAGGCATGAAGTAATATTATTGCAGTTCACTCTGCATGAGTGCAAATGTTTGCCATATTCCACAAGTCGCACATCATGTGTGCAATTTATACAATACAGCTACTATCCATTGGGAACATTTTTGTCTGTGTTTTCTCCCTGTTTACTCTGTTTTTTTATTTTGGTAACTGGGTAAGTTTTTAGGGGGGGGACCTGGGAGCACTGGGCAGTTAAGTGATTTGTTTAGAGCCACACAGTATTGAAATTGAAGTTGTGAGAATCAAACACTAGACTGGGCTGCTGGATGTAGGAAGTTTGTTCATTGATTGTTACTCTAAACTCTAGGCTATACTGACAGCACTGTTTGTGTGTGGTCTGAGTGTGTGTAAGTGTTTCTGAGTGGGCTGAGACTGTTAGACTCTATGAGAAATAGGTGCATCGTGCATGTGATTTGCAATAGTAATTGTGTTACCTGCAGCTAGGAGTGAGAAACAGACTGTTTATTCAGTAAGTTGCTGGCTTCACTGAGACAGAGAAACTGTTGCAGTCAGCACTCAGAAAGAGAAACTGGTTAATGAATGAGGCTGGTTTGAAGATTAGAGCAGCACAGTAATGGGCTAGGATTGTCAGAATAACTATGAGACACAGGTGATTGTCTTTTACAAGTAAGCACTAAGCCACAACGAAGGTGGCATCTAATGCTGGATTGATGCATGGGGGGGGGGCAGTGGCAACCTGAGGCCCAAGGCCGAGGGCCACCACCCGTCCCCCCATGCATCAGTCACATTAGATGCCACCGACGGAGTGGCTTAATGCACTTGTAACATGGGCCACAGGTTGGTGGAGGCATCTAGAGGGGGCCCAGTCTGCGAGATGGACACTGAGACACAGAGGGGCTGCAAGACTTGTCACCCTGTGCTTCGCTGTCACACTACAGTGCATAGCACTACATACATACAGATGCAGTCATTACCTGCTGTCCCTGGAGTCACGCGGATCTATGCACCCAACATCACTGTCCCACTTCTGTCCAGTTCAGTGCAGCTATTCCCATCGTAACCGCCTCGGGAGGTCTCCGGTGAAGGGTTTCAGCACCGCGAGGAGGATTCCACTCATGCTGTGCATGCCGGGGGGCTTCACTTCCTCTTGCCTCCTGCACACTGCTCCGCTGCTGCCCTGTTCCAGCTCGGCTGTCCCTGCTGCTCCAGGGTCTGCCCTGCTGCCTCTCACGGATGTCCGCCGTGAGTACTTGTCCCCCTTGCCCGTTTCCACCCTCCGATGCCTAGTGGAGCTGGTGCTCCTCTCCCTACTGAGCTCACTCGGCCACAGGACCCAGTGCTGCTAACCTCGGGGTCTGGCCGGTTGCGGTACTGCCTGAGGGCGCACGGCATATAACATAGGTTAATGCCCGCTCCGGCTGCCGTCTCGTGACCCTCTTGCGCCTATCGGTGATCGGGATTTCGTGCACACAATTAATGCCATGTTACAATGCTAATTCAGTTAGTTGCAGGATTCAGTGAGAAAGTGAAACTGTGAAGCTATTAAATGCAGGCTGCAGTGTAGGTGGTCTCACTCTGGTGACATCACCATTGTTGTATATTTGCTGGTGAAGTAGACACTGTGGCCCAGATATTCAAACTGCACCAGTTTGTGGCGCAAGCCTGTGCGCCGCTCAAAATAGTTGCACTGGGGTGTGGCCAGGGCGATATTCAATGGAGTTGTGCTATGGCGCAACTGCTTTGAATGTCACCCCCTGGCCACCCCCACTGTGCATGGCGCAGTGGAACTGTGCCAGCGCAAGTGGTAAGAGTGGAGCATTGAGATGTGGTGGCACAAGTTCCATTGCACCATGCACAGTACCTGCGATTTTCAAAGGGTAACATGCAAATTGGGCCATAATTTATGCAAGGCGCACGGGGGGGGGGCATTTACATCTGATTACAGCCCCATTTGCATGCCATTAGCATGCAGGTGTGCCGATCCCTGATGACTTGCGCCTGGCGCCCTGCCAGGCAGCAGCCATCGGGGACTGACGCCCCCTGCATTCATTCACATATCTGGACTGACTAGTAAGGTATGGGCTGCACGCCCATTGGCTCATGCTCTGAACCAATGGGCGCCGCAGACATACCGAGCTGTCAGTCGGCGGGCGACGGGCAGCAGGCAGGTGGGTGCTGCTGCCCGCTGACTGACGGGGAGCAGGGTGGTGGGGCTCCATGGGCGGGCGGGGTGGGGATCCACTAGATCACCAGGGATTTCGGACTTGGGGAGGTGAGAATGCCACCAGCGATTGGGCTCTGTTGGTCCACTGGACCACCAGGGATATTGGACTTTGGGGGATACTGATGCCCGCGATCGGGCTAATGGGGGTGTTACAGTTATGCCTGCAATCGGGCTAATCAGGGTGGAATACTGTTATGCCCATGATCGGGCTACTTGGGGGGGAATACAGTTATGCCCGTGATCGGGCTAATCACAGTCCACTGGACCACCAGGGATATTGGACTGGGGGGGACTGATGCCCACGATTGGGGCATGGGGGGGCGCCCCCAGGTGCGGTGGGAACAGGTGATGACCACCCACAGGTGGCAGCTGCTGTGTTGCGCCCTGCAACGCAGCAGCTCACCTGTGGGTGGCCTTCGACTTGTTCCTTTTTTTTTTTTTTTAGGCGTAACTTTGTGCAAGCGCAGGGGGGTTGTGCCTGCATAGCTCTGCATGGCCCGGGCTGAATATCAGGCTGTGCAGTTTATGCATGGGCGTGCCCCCACCCACCTGTGCCTGCATACATTACTGATGCGCCCCGATGCATCGAGATTTGCACGGAGCACTTTTCCCTTTAAATATCGGACTGGGCGCATTGTGCGAGTTGTGCATACAAGAATAATCAAGGCGCCTACGCGCAACCCTTTGAATATCTGGGCCTGGGGGTTTATCAAGAAATAAATCCACAGTGGTGATGTCATCACAGTGGTTATACAATGGCTGTGAAAATAACACCATTCACTTGATAGCATATCACTTCACCCCTATTGTATAAATATATATATACAATGGGGGTGATATACTGTTTATTCCAGTGAGATAAAACAAGTTATTTTAACTGCAGTGAAATAAATCCTGATGACATTAGCAGAGTTAAAATAAATGCCTTTATTACACCCGTGCAAAGCCACGCAAATCTGCGCAAATTGTACATTTTGCAACAATGAGGCCCCCATTATATAAATAGGATACATAATGTGCACTTGTGTGATATGGGAAATATGTTCAGTCATGTACAGTGACCTCTGAAATCTCACTCGTGGCTTTGCCACTCGTGAATATTCAGAGATCACTCTAAAAGAGTGAAAATATTTTCCATATCACACTCATGCCCATCATGTATCCCGCGTGTGTATATACACACACATATATATATGTGTGTATATATATATATATCTATATATATTTATTACCGTGCTACTATAGTTAGGTTTCAATACTCCATTTAAGGTTAGATCTGAAATATGGCAGCTTAATAACTTTGTCACCATATGACAGATTTGCCTGAAATTTGGCATACACAGTCTGGTACCATAGATCTCTAGATTTGCCAGGGTTTGTTATGGTCGGATGTATGATTGCGGAGCTACAGTAGTACAGTAGTAGCCACATACACTGCCAGCTATTTCCCGATATTTCTGTGATATTTCCAGAAATATCTGATGCTTTTTGCACTTAAACAGTGGGGGCAGCAGAGAGAAACTCTTCAGAAATTTCGCGAAATATCTGAAAATAGCTTGCAATGTCTGTGACTACCACTGTACAGAGCGCTGAAAAATGCACAAATTATGCATTTTTGCACATTCTTTCCTAGCACCTACAGGTCGCACGGTCTGTGCGATTAGTCCAAAACTGTCAGGGAACATGCAGACAGGGTCCCCGATGTGCCTTTCAAAGATTTCATGAAAAAATATTAAACAGTTCAAAAGTTATTCAAAAAACAAGTTTCCCATTATAGTCAATGGGAAAAGTTAACAAAAAGATCTAAAGTGTCACAAATGCAGTTTTTAGTGTCTCAAACACTATAAATCGCTAGTCTTTTGGGCATACGTGGAGTTTTCACAGCCTGAGCTAGACACTGTAATCTCTCTGCAAAATCTCTCCAGAGGGACACTCTAAATCGATAGTCTTTTTGGGCATATGTGGGGCTTCACAGCCTGAGCTATATACTGCAATCTCACTGCAAAAGCACTCCCTGCACAGCAACGCTACTGATAACGCTTCTCAAAGCCACCACACCTTAATCCTCTGTAATTACTTTGTGTTGCCCCCCTCCTCCCCTCTCCCTCTAGCCTACTTATCCCAAGCCTCTCTCCCTTTGTCTCCACAGCTTCAAATCCAAGGATCGGGGTATCACGAGGGCGCCCACGGCCCTCCCAAACCCCCCCGGCTCTCTTCTTACACCCGGACCCCAGATCCAGCCAGACGGACGAGAAAGGTAATTACTGAGACATCCTTCCATTTTGCTGGGACGGCAGCGTTCACTTGGTGCTGCTCTTTGTCCTGCTGATCACTTTGGCGCCCTTTTCAATGGCAGAGAACACTGATATTGGACAGTAGCGCATTGGGAAAACCCTCCTGCTGCTCGCGCTGTTTCTAACAGCCTAGCCCCACTGAATGCCACGCGTTCGGCTCCCCACTGCCCCCACCACCACCCTTGGTCGGCTCTCCCTTAAATAGGCAGAAAGAGATCACATGGGCTGAGAATTAACCTATCAGCCCAGTTTTCCATCTGCAAGTTATACTGTTCTGCCACTAGGGGCAGACCTAGCAATTCTCAAGCTCCTACCGAAGTGCACACGCTGCTGCCTAACAAAAAAAAAAAAAGTCTCATACCTCTGCAGGCTTGAACTCAGTCCTTATACCACTCAGTGTACTACAGCCACCCCATATTCTCCACCTCAGCACTGCCTGACCACTCCACTATCACTAAACTCCCCCCCTGTCATGACTGCCCCCTCCACCCCCCAGCGGGCCCACCCGGGGTGGAACTACCACTCCCAAGCAGGATGGCCTCCGGCCCCTCAACTCACCCACCTCATGGCTATCCGCCAAGGGGCTAAAAATTGTCCATCTAAATGTCCGTAGTCTCCTACGCAACCTTGCTGAGCTCACTGCCTGAGTTGCCCATTACAACCCGGACATACTGGGCATCACAGAAACATGGCTAAAACCACACACTCCTGTTACTATGTGTTCCCTACCAGGGTACAGCCACATCAGATGTGATCGTGGGGGGAACAAACATGGTGGTGGGGTGCTACTTTATTACAAAGCCCACCTCAATGTGTCTACAGTAGACCTCCCCCCGACATGTGAGTTCCTGCACGCCATTCTCCTGCTTGGGCTCACCAAGAAAATTCACTTGATCTGCTGCTACAACCCCCCTAGAGGTGGCATGCCTGGGCTCTCCTCACTCCTGCACAAAGTTAGTGAGAGAGTGGGCACAAGTGAAGTCCTTATCATAGCAGACTTCAGCCTAAACTGGTTAGGCTCAAACTCGAAATCATATGAGCCACTGCTCTCGGGCTTCGCACTAAACCAGATTATCACCGAACCAACAAGGCCCTCCACCCAGGGGGGCAAAGGGTCACTGATCGACTGGGTCCTGACTAATAGACCAAAGAGGATCACATCCTCGGGCATCCTACCTGATGCCATCTCAGACCACTCACCCATCTTTTGTACCTGGGGCATCTCCCAGACGAAAATACCCAGAAAAGTGATACAAAAGAGGGACTTCTCAAAATTCCACTTGCCCGACTTCCTTGCTGACCTTAGATCGATCGACTGGTCCGGGGTCACTACCTCCTTGGACCCAGATCAAGCACTGGGTGCATTCTTAACCAAATACATCCCAGTACAGAACAAACATGCCCCCCTCACAAAAAGGAGGGTGCGGGGCACCATTACCAAATGGCTCCATGGGGGCCTTTTCTCCCTAATGAAGCTCAGGGACAAATGCTGGGAAACCTACAAAAGCCTCCCACAGCATTGATGATCTCACTGCCTACAGGCGACTCAGAAACACTTGTAAAAAAGTCATCAGATCAGCCAAAAGTGAGTACCACCGAACCGCCTTACTCACCTCAGCCAGCAACCCGAGGAGCTTTTGGCAGAACATTAGAAGTGCAGTGGTGGGCTCTGCTTGAGTACAAGTCACGGACTTACTAATTGACGGGGTTAGCTGTAACAGCCCACGCACTATCTCTAATAACTTTAATGCAATGTTCTCCGAACAGCCCCCCCCACTCTCTGCTCCCGCCTCTCCCACATCCCCGAGCACTCAACCGCCTGAACCCCACTCCACCAGCACCTCTCGACCTGGACCTGAGACCCGGCCTTCCTTCTTCCTTCAACAAGTATCCACCGCTGAGATTCAGAGGCTGCTTGCCAGCCTCTCCCCTCACACTGGCGCAGGGCACGATAACCTGGAGCCGAAACTGCTTAGGTTGGGTGCCCACCTCCTTGCCTGGCCTATAACACATATCTTCAACTCCTCTCTAACAGCTGGTGTCATCCCAGATCTCTGGAAAGTAGCCAAAATTACCCCTGTTCTCAAACAAGGTAACTCCAAAGACCCCTCTAACTACCGGCCTATTGCCATTCTGTTGGCTGCCTCCAAACTCCTAGAGAAAGTTGTGGTCTGTCAGTTAAACGAGTACCTGCAGGTACACAACCTCCTCTCTCTGGCCCAGCACAGGTTTAGGAAGGGGCACGGTACGGCCACCGCCCTCACTGTAGTCACTTCGCAGATCAGAACAGCTACCGACCAGGGAAACCTCACAGGCACGATCTTCGTAGATCTCTCCAAGGCCTTTGACAGGGTAGACCTCTCCCTCCTCAGCTCCACTCTCCTCTCCCTCGGACTCTCTATCCTTGCCTATGCCTGGTTCCTCAATTACCTAACTGGTAGGAAGCAATACACCAATTTTAACCAGACCCATTCCCATCTCACCACTGTCCAACGCGGGGTCCCCCAAGGGTCCATCCTTGGTCCGACGCTTTTCTCCCTTTTCATCAACGAACTGCCATCCGTCTCCACTCATGGGCTAATCATCTTGTACACTGATGACCTTGTCATCCTAAATAGTGATCGCGACATTGGCACCATCAATTCCCAACTAAACTCCGACTTCAAGCGGATACAATCTTGGCTGGCGGTACACAAGCTCACCACCAACCTTAAGAAAACACAGGCCATGCTCTTTAGCTCCCTGAGCAGAACTAAATCCTGCCCTGCCCTGCCCCCCCTTCTAGTCCATGGGGCCGACAGCTTGCCCCTGCAGATGGTTCCCGTAATCAAGTATCTTAGCGTCACTCTGGACCCCAAGCTGGACCTCTCCCTACACATCCGAAACATCTGCAAGGCCCAGAATGCTAAACTCGGTCTCGCCTACAGAGCCAAAAACTGCCTCACCCCAGCTGCTCGGGTCGCTCCAGCCAGGGGTGTTCTCCTCCCCTCCCTCTGCTACGGACTGGTGACCTTTGCCCCCGTGCCAAAATCCATCCTCTCAAAATGGGATACGGCCTACAACAGCATCTGCCACTTCACACTTTCTGCCCCTCCCATTACACACCGCTGCGACCTCTACACTCATCTCGAGTGGCTCCCTCCAGAGAAGCACCGTATCTTGGTAGTAGGTAACTTCATTGACAACATTGTCAGATCAGCCACCCCTGCTGCCCTTGCCCTTCCCCTCAACCCTGACACCACTACCTACCATCTTAGGTCAAGGGCAGCACTCAGCCACCCAGTTCCTAGGACACGCTCCCTTGTGGGTGATCGGGCCTTCGCCAACTACGCCCCAAAATTATGGAATTCATTCCCAGCCCTTACGCGGTCCAGCCCCTCCCACACTGGATTTAAAACTTCCCTTTGGAACTTCCTGAAGGGCCCCTCCACTTGCCCTTGCACCTCGTAGCCTTGCCCCACACTATGCTGGCAGGGGGGGCCTCTGTGCCCTCTGGGACCACTGCACTTACTCTCCTGACAACCTGGTCAAGCAACGACAAATTGAGTTACCTTAACTGGTATCGTCTGCACTCCCACTGCATGTAAACCTGACTCACTCACTGTCTATGTATGCCCTAGCTCTTAATTCTCCCGGACCACCTGTAACCACCCCAGCCTCATGTGTTGTTTTTTACTGACTGTCACTCCTCTATGTATTCTGATATTTCACTGTATGTAAAAGTTGTATTAGTCACTGTACCTATAAAATTCAAGTCTGTAACTCTCCCGGGTCGCACCTGAAAATAGGCACATGGATGTCTAGTGTGACTTATCCGGTAAACAATAGCAAATAAATAAATAAATAAATGGCCCTTGCAGTATCGCAAGTCTGCCATCTTGTTTTCAGCTGATGGTCACAGAAATGCTTGGCATTTAAATTTGGGACCCTCTAGGGACACAATTCTTGCTGTGTTCACCTAGTCAAGTCCGGAGGATGCTAGCCATGTCTTTTTTGGGGGGTTAAACACCCCAAAAATATGTTTTTAACATTTTTGTAAACAGTAGTGTCGCAAAGTAGTATCACACATTCGACACTTTAGTGATTTGTTTTGCAAAAGTGTTGCAAATCACGACACTTCTTTGCGACACTGTGCCCAAAACAATATGAAATCTTTGCCACCCTGCTGCAAAAGAACAGTTTGGTCTTTTGGGCTGAAATTTGGAGGGAAGATTCCAAGATTCCACAGATGTGCCTTTTCATGATTTGGCAACAAAATATTAGAGGGCTGCAAAGTTACGGCACTCCAAAGTTGACAATTTTCCCATAGGCTAACATTACGGCGTCCGCCGCGCCTTTCGGGGCCCGTATCTTGAAAACGCTTTGAGATACAGACTTTCCGTCAGAAGAATTCTTAGTGCCCCACTAGAGGGCTAAGTGCAAAACTTGCCAAGAAAGTCATAAATAATATGAGATTTTAAATTTTTTCCTACGTCATATGGTTCCTGAGGTATATACAATTTAGTATTCCAAGTGTTAATTTTCTCCTCCGAGGGCCATTATTATGCATACATTCTTTGTATTCACTGTGCCTCTGAATGGACCTGTTTGGGAAAAAAAGTGTGTGCATTTGCATTACTGTTACAGTTAGCATTTCTGCTTGCGTTTCTGTAGCTGTTTGCGTTTATGACACCGTGTGCGTTGCCTTTTGCACTTGCGTTTGCGTTACTTTTACCATTTGTGTTTCCATTACTATATTTGTTTGCATTTCCTTTCACGTCACCATGTGCATTACCATTTGCATTTGCGTTTGCACTACCATTTGCGTTTGTGTATGCGTTTGCATTTCCATTTGTGTTAGTGTTCCATTTGGCAACATTGTTGGTGTTATCGAAACCGTTTGCATTTCCAATTCTGTTACCATTACTGTTTGCATATTCGTCACCGTTTGCATTTTTGTTACCGTTTGCGTTTCCGTTAGTGTTTGCGTTACTGTTTTCTTTAACGTTTGTGTTTCTGTTGCCGTGAGCGTTTGCGTTACCATTTGTGTTACCATTTCTGTTTTCATTAACGTTTGCATTTTTGTTACCGTTTGTGTTTCCGTTAGTGTTTGCATTACTGTTTTCTTTAATGTTTGTGTTTCTGTTGCCGTGAGCATTTGCGTTACCATTTGTGTTACCATTTCTGTTTTCATTAACATTTGCGTTTGTGTTTCTCTTACCATGCGTTATCATTTATGTTTGCGTCACCATGTGCGTTACTGTTTGTGCTTGTGTTTGCAATACAGTTAGCACTACTATTTTATTTTACCTCACTGTTTCTATCACTGTTTGCATTAACACTACCATTTGTGTTTTTGCATTTGTGTAATGCAGTGCAAAACATTATGTTTTTGTTATTTTTCTGCACTGTCTTCCACGACACATAGCACAGCCAGTGTGTGGTAGATTGGTCTGAAACTTGGCAGATAGAAAGACCATTATTAAAGGAATATTCCAGTTTTTGTTTGGTGAAAAGATGTTGTTCTGTGCCAGAGTTATGGCCATTTGAAGCTGGCCCACTGCGCGGTCCGCCATTTTGTGCATTTTTGGCTGCGATTTCTGCCATTTTGTGCTGGAAGACTTCATAAAGGTACAGAAACACAAAAATTGAATCTCTCTGGAATGGTTTGGTCTTTTCACATGAAATCTGGAGGGTGATGAGTGGATGTTCTGGACATGTGAATTATGCAGTTTACATGTTTTAAAAATAATTTACTGTGGAGGTACTGCGTGACGCAGTTAATGTTTTGTGCATAGCATTCTGCATGGCGCTACTGCCTTTAAATTTATAGTGTAGGTAGCCCTAGTGGCTTGGAGGTGCCTTGCAGTGGTTTTGTGTGTAAAACATTAACAGATGCAGAATTATGCCACTCCGATGAATTACAATTTGGTTCATTATGCTTCAATAACTTCTGAACCATGGGTCCGATTTGCCTGCCATTTGGAATGTACAAAGATTTATAAAACATCTTTCACTGTGCCAATCTTTGGGTCGCTGGCACTTATGGTTGCTGAATTGTATATGTTACATTGTTTGCTCATGCCGCTGTGCGACCGTTGAACGGATGTACACACAATTCTGGACACACGGTGGGCCATAGTACATGTCTTCATTTACCAATTTTCATTTCAGTCAGTCATACAGTTTTTGCACAGTAAAGTGACAAAAAAATCACATGGTGGGACCTGTGCTTCCACCACCACATTCCATTCACTATTTATAATGCACATTCTCAAAAAGAAGGGAAATTCATGGCAAAAAACTCTGTTTGTTTAATGCATCAGTTAGGGTTGTTCCACAGTGACAAAAGTGAGGAAATTCGGTGTTAGGGTTGCCACCCCATGCACCCCATGGTCACTCCGTCCCCACCAACAGGCATCGGGATGTGTGTTGGGGTCATCGGTCCTAACTCTCACCCCATTCTCCTACACTGCACTGCCATAGCTTATTTACACATGGAATGGGGTGATAGTTAGGGCAGACGGCCCCAACTCACACCCCGATGCCTGTTGGTGGGGACGGGTTGGGTGTGAGGTGCATAGGGTGACAACCCTAACACTGAATTTCCTCACTTTTGTCGATGGGGAACAACCCTAACTGATGCATTAAATACAGTTTTTTTGTCATGAATATATATATATATATATAATAACTGGTCAGCAGTTTTTCCTGTGGACTAGACCACTTGATATTTCCCATAGCAACCATCTGGTTGTTATTACATTCAAGCACCATGCCACTTAAATGATGTCACTCCTGCATTGGCCTACATAATGGATGTGGGCGGGCTGAACAGTCTTTAAAACATGGTGCTCCATCTGTTGTTTCCTGAGAAGCTGCCACAAAAAGAAGACACAATCATCCCTTCTTTCATTTTTAAAATGTATCTGGTTGATCCAACCTTTTACCATGCTAAATATCTGGTTGATCCTGCCGTCTGACCGTTTCAGCACTGCAGCATGCCCAGGGAGCATCCTAGACATAATATTGGTGGTGACAAACTATAAAAAAAGTAAAAAAAAATGAGCAACATCAGGTGCCAGAATTTAAAAAAGGAAAAGAAAAGGGAGAAGGCAGCAGAAAGAGGGAGTCATAGCCAGTGTGTGTGTGTGTGTGTGTGTGTGTGAAAAATTTCTGATCAGTATATTATAAAAAATAAAAGATGGGGAAGTGTGTGGCATACTCAAATTTAATGCACACCCTTGGTGTGGGATACAGTAGCATTCCACACTTCGGGTGTGCATTAAATTCTCATAACAAACACTTCCCCATCATTTATTCTCTATATAAATATATGTATGTGTATATATATATATATATATATATATATATATATATCATTGCAAAAACTTTGTTAATGCATCTGTCAGGGTTAAAGCAACAAAAGTAGGGAAATGAGGCATTAGGGTTTCCAACCCTAACATCCCCCCACCGAACCATACCATCCTACCCCTATCCTCCACAGACCAACAGGCGTCGGGGTGTACCTTGAGGTTGTCGGCCATGCATCTCACCCCATTCCATATGTAAGGAAGCTGGCATGATACAGCATAAGGAAGTGGGGTGACCTCCGAGCACACCCGACACCTGTAAGTCTGTGGAGTGGGGTGAGGTGGTAGGTTAGAGTGGGTGGTCTTAGGGTTGGAAACCCTAACCCTTATTTTCCTGCTTTTGTTGCTTAAACCCTGATGCACTAATGATGTTTTTTGCAATGAATTTCCTTACTCTAGAGGGCCCTGTGCTTCCATCAGTCTATAGTGTGTTGTGGATGCACAGGGCACATGTCCCATGCATGCATGCATATTGTAATTGTCCCTGATTTTCATGTGGATGCTCAGGGCCTGGAGGTCCCTGTGCACCTTTCTAACCATAATTGTAGAGACATTGTAAATAACCATCTTCTTCCTGTGGGGGCTAAGGGCCCTCTGGGCATTGCACTCTCATCTATCCATAACTGAAGAGACATTGTAAGTAACCCTTATGTCCCTGTGGGAGCGCAGGGCCCTGTGCTCCCATTACTGCATGATAGAAGGCCCTGTGGTCCCATTGCTGCATAATGGTACATTAGTAGTCACAGACACTGCCAGCTATTTCCCAACATTTCTGTGATATTTCCAGATATATCTCCTGCTTCCTCCATTTCCACAGTAGGGGCAACAGAGAGAAATTCTTTAGAAATTTCACGAAATATCTTAAAATTGCTGGTAATGTCTATGGCTACTACTGTATCCCTGTGCTCCCATCTATCCATAAGTGTAGAGACAAAGCGCAGGGCTGCAGACATTCCAAGTAACCCTTGTGCTACAAATGGCAGAATATCACAGTAACCATAGGGACACTGGGAAAAATTCCACTGCAGTTATAACCAAGGCCTGGCAACCTGCATCACTGCTTAGCGAAAAATCCATATTTCAAAGCATTTTCGAGATATAGCCACTGAAAGGTACCACAACCGCGACAATGTTATCCTATGAGAAACTTGGTGCAAGACCAAGGAGAGCCTTCTTTCCTAGGATGCAGGAATGCAACTTGATCTGGTCTTGGAGAGGGAGCTATTGCATCCTAATATAAAGATTGCATGTATTTGTAAGGCAATCAGCACTGAGGACAAATCTGCAGGCTTTATTGAGGGAGGTCTGTATTCTGCAAAGGCTGGTGTCTGTGGCAGCAGCATATGCCACATTTCCATAGTCATATGTTGGTAAAATTGTACCTCTAACTGCTTGGAGCCTAGCCTCAGTTGTAAGACAGAACCGAACCCTGTAGAGGGCACCTAGTTTCCTGTTAGTGGCAGAGATGAGCTTGGATATGTGCTCGTCGAAGGAACGGGATTTGTCAGTGATGACTCCCAAATATCGAAATGAGGACACCTGCTCAAGGATGGAAAAAGAGAGAGAGAGAGAGTTGTGGGTAATTGAGAGAGACTTTGTTAGCCTCCTCTTTTGGCACCCCGTGATGAGCATAGTTTTATTCTTTTTGCTGCTGTGCACCAGTAGACTATCAGTGAGCCAGTTTTGAATCAGGTTAAAGTTGTGTTGAAGGTTCCTGGTGAGTGCTTCTTGGTATGGACTATGAGAAAAAATTACTGTGTCATCTGCATACAGCAGTATCTCAGAGGTTGGACAGGTAGCCGGAGGATTATTTACGAAGAGGCGGAATAGAAGAAGGCCTAGGATAGACCCTTGGGAGACCCCACCTGTGACTTTGCAATTCTCAGATATGACTCCATTGATTTTTACTTGCTGGGAGCACCCTGTCAGGTAGCTAGAGAACCATCTGATTGTATTTGGGGATAGTGCTAGAGCACTTAGCCTAAGGAGCAGTAACTGGTGATTGACAAGGTCGAAGGCCTTGGTCAGGTCAATGAAGATTGCCCTAACCATGAAGCCCATGTCAAGTGCCTCATGCACATAGCCAGTGAAATCAATTAGAGCTGTGCTTGTGCTGTGCAATTGGCAGAACCCATGCTGCTGGGGACAGAGGATGTAGTATTTAAGCAGGTGACCCATGAGCTGGACAGCTATGATTCTCTCAAGCGCTTTGGACAGCGGGGACAGGATTGATATTGCTCTTTAGTTGGCTACTAGTGCTCTGTCTCCCCCTTTTAACACTGGAGTGACCAGAGTGGACTTTGAGGCAGAAGGGAAGGAGGACATGCAGAGTGATAGGTTGAACAGCTTGGTGACGTGAATAATGATCTCAGGTAGTGCGATGTTGATCAGTTTCACATCAAGGCCATCATCTCCCATACGAGTTTTCCCTGGGAGTTTGGTAATGTACTTTCTGGCTTTGGCCATCGTCACTTGTCTGAAGTAGAAACTAGGGTAGCAATTAGAGGGGGATGGTAGATTGGTGGGTGGAATACCACCATGGGACGTGGTGGGTCCCGGGGTGAGAACCACGCTATAGTCCAAGAAGACTTAGTTGAATATACTGGCCATGGCAACATCATCAGTAATGACCTCCCCCTTATGTTGGAGCATGGAAGGGGGGGGTGATCTATCGCCAGCCCCGAGGAGATTCTTTATTGAGGCCCAGAACTTCTTCCCATCTTCCAAACTCTGGGATTGCCATGTCTTGTGAAACACAGCTTTGGCCTGTCATATTGCCCAGGTACATTTGTTTCTGGCAGCTCTGTAATTTTGTATGTCCATGGTAGCCCTAGTTGCCCTAGCACGGTGCCAGAGGAGATCAAACTCTCACATAATGGTGAGTAGTCAAGGGGTGACTCAGTCCATGCTACTGCCTTTTATCTTCTTCCTGTGATGGGGGTGAATTTGTTCACTGCTACATTAAAAAGGGTGAGGAAGCGTTGAAAGGCTATGTTGACCGAAGGGCATTTATCTAAGACGCTTCAGTCTTGGCTGACAAGATGGTTCCTGAACTTGACCATGGAGCTGGCTTTGATTAGTCTGTTCCATGCTAGTCTAGGAGGGGGCTTGATCTTTTTAGCCAAACACTGACATTGGGTGGATGAGTGGTCACTCAGGATGTCAGATAGTACCTGAACATTGGTAAGTCTTTCTGGGTGCGTGGTAAGTACCCAGTAGATTAAGGTACTAGTCCACTTAAGATAGTTTGTTCTGGTGCTGCTGGCAACCATCTGCGTTAGGTAAAGCCCTAAAATTAGCTCCCTGTCTCTTGCACTGTACCTGGCCAGTCAGTTAGAGTTAAAGTCCCCTAGTACAATGGTTTCTTTATTTTGGCTGACCTGGGTGAATAGGGACACGAAGGCTTCCAGCCCTGCATGCTGCCTCCTTGGGGGAATATAGACCACCATGACAACTAGGCCTTTACTTCCTTTACCAAGCAATATTTTTAAGGCAACACATTCACAGTCACTATTTGCAGGGGTTAGTTGGATTCTGTGGCACAGCAGATGGTTCCAGATGTAGATTATGCAACCCCCCCCCACCTTTTCACAGACCGGTCAAAACTATGCAAATTATAGCCAAGGATGGAAACTTCAGAGTCCACTGTATGCGTGGACAACCAGGTCTCAGTCACCACAAGGATGTCTGGCTGGTTAAGGGCTACCCAGGCCTCGAGCTGGGTTAGCTTAGTGAGGAGGCTGCAGATGTTCAAGGACATGATCTTTAGCTGCCTCCCTCCAGACAAAGTCTTGGTATGTGCTGGCATGGAGCCAGGGTTAGGGTGGATGTTCCCAGAGATCAGCAGTAGAATTAGGATTAGTTTTCTGCACAGTTTCAGAAGGAGTAGCTTTTCTTTTTGCAGCGTCCTCATCCAGAGGTCAGAATTGGGGGGTTGCAGCCAGATTGTACCACAGAGGCCAGTAGAAAGCCATAAGAGTGGGAAAGTGATCCCTGAACCTAGTGTCCAAGTGGGAGGTAGCTCAGTGACTATGAAAGATGTCAGGTTAATACTGGAAAGGAGGACTAAGGTCACTTGGTACATTATAAAAATGAGGTAACAGCAACAGTTAGTGAGTTATGAGAATCTGAAGAGCTAGTGACAGCTGTGGCTCAGAGAAAGGTCTGAGGACCCTACAAGGATAGAGAGTTTACTAACACAAAGAAGCCAATGGGTGAAAGTAGGCATATGAGACATAGTTTTAGTGTATTTAATAGAGGTCAGGGGTGGCAGTAGGTGGGTGGGTGGGCTGAAAAATCAAGTAAGAGGACAAGTTCAATTTAGAAATGAGCACCAGCTAAGCACAGAAGTCAGTGCAGTCCAATGAAGAGCTGCCCCCAGTGCCAAAATAACCAATTAGCCTCTGAAAGCAGCTGGAACATGCCAGGGGGAGCAACAGTTTTGGAGCCTTTCATTCGGGCAGGAGCCTACCTTGTTCAGATCTTCAGGCAGATGGGCTGGAAATGGTGACTGTGGCCGGCTGTGCAGGGAGCCTTAGCCACAGTCGTAGATAGCTTGCTCAAGGCACAGGAACTGGAAAGAGAGAGAGAGAGAGATTACAGATACAGCTAGTTATAGTACAGATCAGGGCTGAGACAGAGGGTGGGATGAGAGCAGGACTACACAGGGGAGTAGGTGCTAAGGGGGGCAGAGAGCAAAGCAGGGAGAAATCGGATGGAGGTGTCTGACCTGAGGCACCAGAAAGAGCTACTCAGACAGAGTCACAACAATGGAGGAGGGAGAGAAAGAGAAAGTGTGTGTTTGTGTGTATGTGTGTGTGTATGGGGGAGTGAAGGAGGATCACAGAACATGCAGAAGAGGAGCAATGAGAACTCAACACAATACATTACTAGCTAACTACAGAATCAACTAGTTGGGTACAATTAAACATTGTTAAAAAAATAGTAAATCCCATAAACTGTTAAAAAAACAGCAAATCCCAAAACAAACTACCATACTCTGGATGCAGTGCCCTAGACTTCAAGGCAGGCAGTTGAAAAATCAAGTAAGAGGACAAGTCCAATTTAGAAATGAGCGCCAGCTAAGCACAGGAGTCAGTGCAGTCCAAGGAAGAGCTGCTCCCAGTGCCAAAATGACCAATTACTGTCTAAAAGCAGCCGCAGTGCACCAGTGGGAGCAACACTTTTGGAGCCTTTCAATCGGGCAGGAGCCAACCTTGTTCAGATCTTTGAGTAGACGGGCTGGAAATGGTGACTGTGGCTGGGTAGGCAGGGAGCCTTAGCCACAGTCGTAGATGTCACACAAAAGATTAATATACAAGTTAGCCAGCCTTGGAGTGTGTCCCAAGGTGGTAGCCTGGATAAAAAAAATGGCTGGACAACAGAACACAAAGGGTAATAGTAAATGGAGTCCACAGTGAAGAAAGGAAGGTAACCAGCGAGGTACTGCAGGGTTTGGTACTGGGACTGGTCCTCTTTAATGTCTTTATAAGTGACATTGGGGAGCACCTAGAAGGAAAAGTATGTCTCTTTGCAGACAACACAAAGATCTGCAACAGGGTTGATACACAAGGTGGGGTGGAAAGGATGAAAAGGGACTTGGCAAGGTTGGAGGAATGGTCAGATATATGGCAGCTCAAATTCAGTGCAAAGAAGTGCAAAGTAATCCATCTGGGAAACAAAAACCCAGGGGAAGAGTACACAATGGGGGTGAGATAATAATAACAAAAATCGAAAGAGTCCTAGGAGTAATTATATCAGATGACCTAAAGGTGGGCACTTCAATGTTAAACTCAAAAAAAATGTACTTTAATAACTCTGCAACTGTTCAACAGATTTGCATGAAAATTGTCATGTACTTTTCATGTGGCAAGTCATGTTCCGGTCGGATGTGCAGTTTTCGAGTTCCAGATACTGTAGGTGAAAAAGGCATTTTGTCCCACATTGATTTTGCTGGTATTTTTCTTTGAACTTTTCAACATAGCCTTCTTATCATCTCACCACATGTACCCAATACAGAAAATGTTCACATCCCTGCCAAAACATAATTCTCTGCAACTGCAATGCCGATCTGCGCCGCAGGTGTGAAAATATATTTTGGTCAGGATTTGAAAAACAACAGCTGTGACATACATGAGGTGGGATAAAAAGATTACATTGAAAATATGGGGTGAAAATATTGAAAATTTTCAAACATTACAAGGGTGCATAGTGAGATAGCAACAAATGGTCATAACACAGCCTTTGTTTTGAAATGTTAACCCATAATTTTCAAAACAACCTTCTTATAACCCTACTTTATGAACAATATGACTAATGTTGCACAAATCCTGATGGAAAGGTGATTTCGCCAGCCAACTGCAAAATCACTTTCCCCACCACAGTTGCCTAATGACAGTCATATTGTTCATGAGGCGGGGTCCCCAAAAGGCCATGTTGAAAATTTGGGGCCAAAAACACAAAAAACAGTTGAGTTATGGTTAAAAGTTAACCTTCCCCCCCTTGAAATGCATTAAACTTAGTTTCTCATATTGCAATCATGGGTTGCAGCAGCAAGACGTTTCTTCAATCAGGAGAGTGGATCTTGAATCTAGGACCTCCGTAGGTGAGTGGCAGTCTGTGGGGTGTCCAAGGGGGGTGTGGGGAGGTGGGTGCACAGTGGGTGGTTGGGTGGTGAGTGCAAGAGTGGTCAGTGATGGACATTTGTCTTTACAGGTTAAAAAGACAAAGGGGACTGTTTTCTTGTTTTCAGGCAAAAACACAACTGGGAGGTGGGGGATGCCACTAACTACAATGACTAAATGGAGACAAAAATGGAGGGTGGGGAGGGGTACCACTAGACACCAGGGATAGGACAATAGTGGCAGAATACCACAATTATTAAAAAAAATATAAAGTAAAAATATATATTTTTGTTAATAAAAAACATATGAACATTGAGGGTGGGGCTATCACTAGACATCAGGGATAGGACAATAATGGCAGAATGCCAGCCCATGGTTGTCAGAGAGATGGCACAGGGGGTGGTGGAGTGAGGGAGCAGGATTGAGGAGCCAAAAGGCAGCTCTCCTTTCCTGGGTTGGTGCCTTGTCACCCACCATAGTTCCAATGCTCCCAGATGGAGGTCTGAGGGCAGTGCAGGTGGGTGGACAGCAAAGTAGTGGGAGGGTGTTCTGGTACCGCAGCATGTGCATGCCTTCTCACGCACTGGCATTGCCGGAACAGGGTCTGGGAGAAAAACAGTGGAAAATGGGGAGAAAAGATAATAGAAAAAAATATATAAAATAATAAAATTAAAAAAAAAACAATTAAGTGAAAAAATATATTTTTATTAATAAAAACATTTGGGGATTGAAGGTGGGGCATACCACTAGACACCAAGGCCATTTACAATGCCATACACAGGAAAGGATGACCAGATGGCTGTATTTTTTGATTTTCCATTACCAAATGGCCATGACACAATCCTTTTTCACCATTCCATTTTCCTTTTCCGCCATTCTTTTCCATCATGATGAAAAAGGAAATTGGCTGGAGAAAAATGACTTCCCCAGTTCACAACCAGATGACACCTTTTGACGACCAGATGGCCCTGCCAGTTATCCTTATTCATGAACCAATTTCCTTTTTTCTCCATCCATTTTATTCTTGGTGAAAAAAGAAATCAGTTGGCGAACAAGGATTACCAGCAAGGCCATCTGGTCATCAAAAGGGGCCATGATGTTGTGAAAGGGAAAAATCCTTTTTTGCCAGTCGATTTTCTTTTTTGCCATGACGAAAAAGGAATGGTGAAAAAGGAAGTTAGCGAGTGGTGAAAAAGGATTCAAATTGTTTAAAAAATATTTCTAGAGGCATAGGAGCGTCAAAAACCACAAGGAACAGCTCATCAATGCCTGATGAGCAAAATAAATACTTTAATGTCTGTAACAGACATCCCTGGGCACAGTTATGACAGTTTTTGATGGGGGGGGGAATAAAAAATGAGATGGCATTTATGAAAAAGGATTATTTTCTGGCCAACAAGAATTGGTCCATCAAGAAAAAGGATCATTGTTTGTCAGAGCAAAATCCTTTTTGTTCCATTCCTCTGTCCAGAAGAGTGAACTAAGCATGCTCAGAACCAGACATTTTATAAGTAAATAACTTTGGAATAGATTAATATTTAATTTCACCAAACCAATGCAGTCATGCTAGGTGTGGAAAACACTGTCTACCCTGAGAATTTCAGACTAAAATTCCAAACTGTTTGGGCGCAGGATGAAGACAAAATAATTGCAAAAAAGGTACATTTTAGCATTTTTCACTATGTGCAGCAAAAAATCTGCCAATCTGACAGACATGCAACTTAGCACATTAAGAGATCTACCCCAGGAAACCATGCTTGCAAATCTTCATGTAAATCTGTTGAATGGTTACAAAGTTATTAAAGTGAAAAATGTGAGGTTTAACACTGAAGTGCTTACTGAAGTCTAACTATAGTGGCACTATCGCACCACTACCTGTATTTATTTATATATATATCCATGCAAAAAATTTGTTAATACATCATTTAGGGTTAAAACACAAAAAGTAAGGAAATTAAACGTTTAGGGTTGCCCCCTCCAGACCTGCGCATCATCCCGAGATTGACAGCTGACAGGGTGTGTCATTGGGGTTGTGAGGCCTAAACCTCACCCCATTCCATTTGTAATCATATTCACAAGCCACAGTAAAGAAGAATGGGGTGAGATTTAGGCCTCACAACTCCAATGACACACCCCATCTGCTGTCAATCTCAGGACGATGGGCAGGTCCAGGGGAGGAGGCAACTCTAAATGTTTCACTTCCTTACTTTTTGTGTTTTAACCCTAAATGATGCATTGATGATATTTTTTGCATAGATTTTCCTTACTTTTTGAGAAAGAATAGAAAAGCAGAAAGTCGCGGAAGTTGGTGGGAGTGCGGACCCTTTGGGCCTTGTGCTCCCACCAACTTGTAAATTTCTACAAAATGATGTACCTGTTTACATGTTAGACACCTAACAAATCAAAACTACATCCATGGTAGTAAGGGTAGCAACCATATAAATTTCAAGCCAGTACCAGAATGGAAAACGCTGTCTGCAAAATGTAAACTGTGCCACACAATATCTAAAAAAAAAAAGTGTTGTCCAACACATAAACACCATAATTCACATCTACAAGACATCCTGTCAACACCCTCCAAATTTCAAGTGAAAAGACCAAATGGTTTCCAAGATATTTCATTTTAAAATTTTTTTAAATTGGGCTATCTGGTCCCTCCATATCTGGCCATCTAGTCCCTCCCTCGTGATCAAAGCTTGCGATCAAGGAATCTCATGATCAAAGAATTTGCAGGCTCATGATCAAAGATTAAAAAATGGTAAAACTCAATTTTTAGACAAAAGTAAATGAAACCACAGCCATGCCTTGATAGAACGAAGCCCCCTGAGCAAAACCCACCCTCATTTGTGTTAATAACCCACCCCGAGCTGAGAAAATAGATTTTCTCGAGTGACCATCTAGTCGTACCCTCACGATCAAAAAATCACGGTCAAAGAATCTCGCGATCAAAGAATTTGCAGGCTCACAATCAAAGATCGTTAGCGAGCTGCGATTAAAGAATAAAAAAGTTCAAAACTCTATGTTTTGATCATTTTTAAGCAAACCACGGCCATGGCTCAATAGAGCGAAGCCCCCTAACTAAAACCCATCCAAGTTTTACTTTAGGAGTGACTCCTGAGCCAAAATATTTGAATTTTTCCGATGGCAAAATGAAAACAAGATGGCGGCTGTCGCAATCAAAGAATTCTCACGATCAAAGATTCTTTGATCGTGAGCCTGCAAATTCTTTGATCATGAGGAGGGACTAGATGGCCAAAACCCCATTCTTCTTTTGCAAAATAACCATATAAATGTTCCCATTGACTTATAATGGGAACTTAAATGTTTAATAACTTTTGAATGGATTAATATTTTTTTACCAAATGAAAAGCGACACATTCCTTGACCCAACCTCTTTCAGAAGAGCCAAGCTGCAGAGTGGCATGCCACAGAACAGCCACACAGCACCATGGACAAAATCTGAAAAACTGCCCACATAACTGGCGAAAAGTGCATTTTTCAGCATTTTGGTGCTCAAAAACCGGAAGTCTGACCGAAATGAAATTTGGCAAATCAAGAATCTACCATGTCCCACCATGCATACAAAATTGTATGCAAATCCGTTGAATGGTTCCAAAGTTATTATCATGCAAAATTTTTGAATTTAACATAGAAGTGCCTACTCAACCTTATCATATATATATATATAGAGAGAGAGAGAGGGAGAGAGAGAGAGAGAGACAGTCTTCATATAATTTTAGGACAAATAGCATTATAACTTTGGACAATATACAGTATAGTAGGAATAACTATGCTTCAGGTCGGCAGGCACCAGGTGGCTCAGGTGTCCATGGCCTGTCCTCCTCAAGTAGTACCCTGACCTGTGACCCAGCCATTCCACTCCTGCTCAACACTGGCTGTTTCTTGAACTTGCAACTCTGAAGAGAGCCAGGTAACTCATGTATGACTGCCATCAACATTTAATGGGAAGGGGTGCTAAATTTAAAGATAGGGTCCTTATGGGCCTTTTTAGGTCCCAGTACTCATAAAGTGTAATTTCAACAGTGGGTGTACAGATTAAAAAATTCCTTAAAAGTACAGAGCTGACTCAGATCTTCTGCAGAATTATAGTGGCACAGTAGTGAATGCTGATGCAACAGCAACATTTCGACAGTGAAGTACATTATAGCCCCAATTTGATGTTGCTGCTGCAATGTACCCACGAGACCGTGGCACTGCTTCTCCGGATCTTGCACTCCCTCCCCAAATAAACTCGAAATTGGAGTTGATTATATTAAAATATGGGGGGGGGTTCAGGGGCAGTGTGCCCCATATGGTGGGGTTTGGGGTGCAAAGCGCCCAGAAAAATAGATTTTACTTAATGGCTTTATGCCAACTGCAATTGCAGTCGACATAAAGCCATCTCTGTAATGTCAGTTAATAAAATTATTATGGAACCAGCATCATAGATCCATGCAGCAGCACCACTATAGTTAGGGTTGAGTAGGCTGTTAAATGTTAAACCCTTAACTTTGTCCTTAATAGCTTTCCCCCTTTCAACAAAATTGCATAAAACTTTGCAGGTGCAGTCTGGGGGCAAGAATCTCATGATCTACCAACTTTTATTCCACTTGGGTATGCAAGTTCTGAGATCGAATGGTGAGATTTCAGGAAAATTAGAGCTATTTCTTTATCATTACTTGCAGGCCAGATGGTTTGGAATTTTGGTCTGAAATTTTCATGGTACAAAGTGCTTGCCCCAGAATGGTGCCTGTCATGGGTTTAGTGAAAAAATACTAATCTGTTCCTAAGTTATAAGGATTTGAAATTTCACTTCTGAGTATGCTCACAAGGGTCTTTTGGATAGGTGTTTGATACTCTACTAAGCATGCTCATAACCAGAATTTCAAATCACTATAACTTGGGAACAGAGTCATATTTTTTTCACCAAAGCAGCAAAAGTCTTTCTACCATGAAAATTTCAGAGCAAAATTCCAAACTGTCTGGGCTTTAGGTGATGACAATCCCTTCCCCTAATTTTTCCCCAAAACCTAAAAAAAAAGCTACTATCTGGATCTTGGAATTTGCACATTCAGCTGGAAGGAAACTTGGCAAATCAAGACATCTTGTGCCCCTTGCCCCCCAGACTTCACATGCAAACATCTGTGCAATAATGTTGAATGAGGGTAAAGCTGTAGCTGTATATATATACATACATACACACACACACACATACACACACATGATTAAAATGGTGTGGTAGCACCACTATAATTAGGGTTGAATAGTCTGTTTAATGTTAAACCTATACATTTTACCCTAATAGCTTTATCCCTGATCAACAGAATTGCAAGAAGTTTTGCATGCACAGTTTGGGGTGGGGGTGGGGAGGAATCTTTGAATTTCCAAGTTTCATTCCAGCTGTATGTGTGGATTCCAAGATCCGGATAGTGCATTTTTAGGAAAAAAATATATTTTTTTATTTGCGGTTATTTGTCATGGCCTACAACCCAGAAAGTTTGGAATATTGTTCTGAAATTTTCATGGTATAAAGTGCTTGCTCCAGAATGGTGCCTACCATTAGTTTAGTGGAAGAATATGAATCCATTCCCAAGTAATAGGATTTAAAATTTCACTTCTAAGCATACTCACTAGGGTCTTTTGGATAGATGTTTGATACCCTACTGAGCATGCTGAGAGCAAAAATTTAAATCCTTAGAATTCGGTAACAGATTCATATTTTTTCACCAAACCAGCAAAAGGCAACATCTTTCTACCCAGAAAAGTTTAGTCCAAAATTCCAAACCACCTGTGTTGTAGGTAATGACAAAAAAAAGCAAAAAAAACCTGATTTTCCCTAAAAATGCAATATCCAGATCTTGGAATCCATACTGCCAACAGGAACGAAACTTGGCAGATCAAGTAACCTTGTCCTCCAGAATGCACATGCACAATTTCAAGCAATTCTGTTGACTTGGCGAGATACTATTAATATACAATATATATATTTACATACAGTATTATAGTGGCATGATAACACCACTATACTTAGAGCAGTATAGACTGTTTAAGCAATAATGCACAACAGAATGTGGGTTGTGCTGGGATAACCTTACACCTGGGCCAGTCAGGCACTAAACCAAAGCTATTCAACACCATACAAATGAGGTTATCCCAACACAACACACACTCTGGCATGCATTATTGCTATTATACAATGGCTCTTATTTATTAATATTGTGGGGATACAAATGAGCACATGTAGATGGCTGTTAGGCAGAGAACAAATATTGGACACCCCTTTTATGTGTAGGGACATCTATTTTATAACACCAGTTGTACAGTTTAATTTTTAATTTTTTTTTTTTTTGAGGAAACACTCCCCATGCGAAAGCACTGCATCATGAGTATGCAAATAATCAATTGTCTTTTATCACTGTAGTGTGTTATGCAATACCAGGCAATTGGGTACACAAATAATCAATTGTCTTTTAGCACTGTAGTGTGTTATGCAATACCAGACAGTTGGGTATTTGTATACCAGTGATGCAGTGCATTCATATGTGGTGTGTTTCTTCATAAAAAATAAAACTGTAAAATTAATACTGTAAAAGAGATGTCCCCACAATATAAAGGAGATGTTCTGACACTTGTCCTCTGCCTAACTATATAATGTTTTAGTCATGACTAAAATTTGTCCCCCTTCACAATAGAAGTAAATATGTGTTTTTTTGTATGAAACTAAGCTTTTGCTTCTGTACTACAATTGCAGGGCTTCAAACTCTCTTGGTAAGAGAAGTGGTGGCATTTTATTCAGTTTGGTATGCAGTATGTATGTTTAGACTTCACACTGTGAGGTTGTGCTCAGATAACCTAATTGTAACAAGCACACACTACTCGTTTACAGTCCAGGAAATTTTCTTGCTATTGTATAATTAATGAAAAACTCCTAACTGTGTACCTTAATAGATTTGCTTCCATTCAATGGAACTGCATGAAATTTGCATGCACAATCTGGGAGGCAAGATCTCTTGATTTTCCAAGTTTTGTTCCAGTCAAATGTGCTAATTCTGAGATCCGGATAGTGTGTTGTTGGAAAAATTTTGGGGGGGGGAGGGGTTGATTTTGCTTTTGCTTTTTTTTATGTCATTGCTTACAGCCTAGATGGTTTGGAATTTTGGTCTGCAATTTTCAGGCTAGAAAGGGTTTGCCCCAGAATGATGCCCTTCATTGGGATGGTGAAAAATATTAACCCATTCCCATGTTTTCAGGATATGATATTTTAAATCTGAGTATGCACAGTAAGGTCTTTTGGATAGGTGTTTGATATCATACTGAGCATGCTCAAAACTGAAATTTAATAAAATTAACCAAAATTAATGCAGAAAGTGGTCAGTGGCTACTGGTATAAAGACACTAAAAAGTGAATCTTAATTTTGCTAATTATCTCAAGATGTTCAACATATCATAACAGGCTGCAAATATTGAGTATTCACAATCTATAACAGTGGCAATCACAATCATAATGCAGTAACAGGAAATTTGTCCCCCCCCTCCCCCACACACACACAAAATGTTGCACACCGGCACTCTTCTCAAACAGTAAGTTTTCTATATACAATAAACATCCATTAAGGCTAACATTATTGCAGAAGGTCATACAAAGTGAAATTGGAGTACAGCTACAGAAACAAATGCTGCATTTTGGCATTGTTCATCTACAGAACACACTTTGTGAGCTGATTATATGATTCTCAATTGCATAAGAACCCTGACTATCATTACAATGAAACTGATGAACAACATCAATATGCTATGAATGAAAATGGAAACATTGATTGAGATAGTATAAGTATAAAATATAACATTACTGTGACTGATCACAGTTTGGAGAAATCAGGAAGGTAACTTACAATTTAATTTTTACGTTATTACAGTGCCTACTATACTGTTCGCAACTCAGAATAAGAGGTTGTACTTGTATGGATAACACTCAGACATTCACACAAATAAAGACATAATTTTTATCATGCTTTTGGAAAGTTTGAATGGGTTAGGATTAACTTACTGCACTTCTTAATTACTGTGTTTCACAGAGGGTGAAGATGCATGTCATTACCTATGTGGTGTGAAACTGAAAACTGCCAGGACACTTTGTCCATAGTTCTAAACCAGAAATAAAAGGTGGGGAGGTTAAAACTTGCAATACTGTTAGTGGTAGCAACATATACTATTCTTCTTAGCTGCAAGCTCATAGGTCCCCTGAAATCAAAGCAGTTCTCTTTTAAGTGGACCAGGGTGCCAACCCCCAGTACTGCTTCTTTCTCCCCCTCCTCTCCAGGTTGCCCACTTTGTGATTTCAGCCAGTATTCTATGAATGTTTCATGTCATATTTATAAGTGCAGTCATAAAATGACTATCTTGAAAACTTGTGGTGAAAATTAAATAGAAAAAATAGAGTGGATGTGTGAAGAGTGAATGTGTAAAGAATCAATATGTCTGGTCCTGCACGTCTATAGGAGGTCAGAGTCTTTCCATGGCACAGGGCCCAAAGGGCTCTGCACAACTGCACCTGTTCACATAAGTCCTGAAGGGACCTGCATGAATGAGGACACAATTCCACTATCTCAAAAAGAAATAAATTCTTTGCAAAAAACTTCCTTAAGGCACCAGTGGCCAGATATTCAAAACTGCACTGGGCACAAACCATCTGCACAGGGTTAGCGCCAGACTTGCATGGGTGCACTATATTCAAAAGGTCAAATACCATGGGCAAACTGCATTAGCACCAGGCAAAAGTATAAAGTATACAAGGGGCAAACCGAGGGGGCGTGTACATGAATACAGGAGCAATGCTATATTCAGTGCCTTAGCACTGGACAAAGTGTTTTTGTGTGACTTAGTGTGACACTTTGTAAGATGCAAATTACCACCCAGGAAAAGGTAATCTTAACTCTGGGCAAACCTGCTTTGAGCGACTTTGTGGCTTTGCACAACTTTTGTGTGGCTTTTCGCGGCTCTAACCGGTAAATATTAAACATAGAAAGAAACCAGACATGGAAATAACATGCTGCACACAGATGGCACCTCCTATGATGCCATTATCTGCCACTGGTCCCAGCCATGCCAGGCAGTAAGTGGTGACCCGGCACCCTGTGGACACCATGGCAGTGTGTCCATACAGCACATACCTACAGACCACCCTTCGGTGGACACCAACAGAATCTAGCACACACAGCAGCACTGGGGGCACGGAGGGTGTTATGGGAAGGGTTTACTTGTGGCTAGTCTGCACCACATACTGGGTGCTGCCACAAGGACAGTGTTGAGAATACCGCAACACCAGTATGCCTGCCTGATGTTATGTGCCCCCCAGCCACATACCACATATCTGTACAGATACCACAGCACACAAAACCAGCCATGGATATGTCACTGTGAGTATCCCCATGCCAGTGGTGTAGCATCTGTGAGTCACACAACAGCATAACAATAATGTCCACTGTCAGTACACATCTGCAAGATGGGCCTGTCACTGTGTAAAATGCAGCAGTCATTGATGTCCTACACACCATAGGCATTGCTGTGTCCCTTACACTACTGACCCACTTGTTACTGTAGTGTCGGCTGTGCACTGTAGCAGGAACTACAGTTTGACAATTGCATGCAGCACCACCACCTGTGCCAGTGCTGTGTAGTCCCCCGAGGCACAATATTGTATGCAGTTCTGTACAAATGTAGCCTACAGCTACCACCATGCACTTCCAGACTGACCTACAGTTGTAGCTGTGGGCAGACCCAGCCAGCCCCTGTGCTTCCAGACTGACTTACAGGTGGAACTGTGGGACCCTGCAGTAGTGCTGGGCAAACTGCATTCAAATCAGGACGTAATGATGCTAATCTATATGTTTGCCCACAGACTGCCTAAGTAGGCTCATTTCCATGTCACTTTTGAATATAGCAAAATGTTGCCCCACACAAACATGATAGCACCGGGCAAACATCTTAGTTCCATGCAAAACCTGCGATAAACCTGTGCAAATGTGTCTGCACCTCTCAAACGATTCAGAAACATGCTACATTTCTGCAGAGTTTCACATGCGCAGGTGCTTGCAGCTTTAATGAATGCACTCCTTTGCTAGCACACACATTGGCCGCATAGTTTACCTTTACCTTCTTTCATGTCACTGTGCACTGGGCTACTGTTGTGGTTTGCACTTCCTTGGGTGCTATATTCAGAGCTGTCTTTTTCCCGGGCTATTTTTGCACTGCACTCCCAGCCCAGTTTGCCCAGCTTCCTTTTCATGCTATATTCAGCAGGTTTAGCACTGGGGCTATCCCTTTTGAATATAGCAGGCTACTGGTTCTGGGCTAATTTAGCATGCCAGGCTGTGCTAATTTAGCCCTGGGGCAAAGTTTTGAATATCTGGCCCCAGTCAGAGTAACTTAATGCCACGAAAGTAAGGAAATATGGTGTTAGAGATTCCAACTCTAACTTCCCACCCCCATACCAAGCAGCAAAAGGAAAAAACATTAGGCTTTGTGGTCTCTGAAATCTTGGTGAATCAAGTCATGGAGTCTTACTTGGGTTGTCAGCCCTAATGCTCACCCTATTCCCTGAGCAAACAATGTCTCACATGATCTGTTTTCATAAATCAGGGCCCTGTGTGAAGAAAGTTACAACAAATTGTTTTGGCAACATGTGGCAAGACATACTTCTCTGCCTTTGAAAAGTGTATCACTATGAGGCACTGACTTGGGGCTGTACCTTGAACTTTGGACTGGATGCTGTGGACTGAGGGATGAGCATTAGGGTTGACAACCCCAAGGAAGATCCCACCACTCATTTGCCAAGACTCCGGAGACCCTAAACCCTAATTATTTTTCCTTTTTCTGCTGGAGGAGGGATGGAGAGTTAGGATTAGAAACCCTAACACCACATTTCCCTACTTTGATGGCATTAAGTTATCTTAACTGGTGGATTAACAAAGTTTTTTGCAAATAATATGAAATGTACTATTGATTCACTGTGTATATGTGTAAGGGAAGACTTTCAAATTCTGCAGAAGATCTGAGGCAGCTTTGTACTTTTAAGGAATTTTCACTGTCATGAAGTTTGCCAACCCACCCTCATTCTAAATACCAATATACCAGATAGGGTTACCACCTGTCCCTATTTTAGCAGGACAGTCCTGATTTGGGCAGCTGTGTCCTGCAAAAAAACATGAAAAATACTACATGTCCTGACTTTGTAGTAGTAAAAATATTTTCTAATTTTCCATTAAATGTTGCAGAAAACTATCATATCTTAACTAAAATATCTTAAAATGATAAGAAACAATAGAAGCAACTAAGAAACTACAATACTTAGCCTTAATTCTGATTATATAGAGAAAACACATCTGTTGTATTGGTCGAGGTTACGTACTGTCCTGCGGAAAATCTTGTTTCAGTAAGAAATGTCCCACTTTGGGCTTCTTAAAAGGTGGTAACCCTAGTACCAGAAAAGTCCAGTTTAATTTTTAAAAGAACACTGACACCAGGCTATCAAGCCTAGGGAATCAGCTGGTGCTGAACCATGTTGGGGGGGGGCTCAGGTTCAGGGACCATAGGTTGAGCTCGCAGGATAAGGGAAAAGGCACCTGGCACTAAGAGGTCCTGGCATCTGTTATCTGTCCTCTGCTCTCGGGCTGACAACAATGCAGAACCATTGGCAATTAGCAGGAGGCCATATGGTTTTGGTGTTAGAGTTCGGGTCTGATACATCAAAAAAATGCTATAATTTGAAAACATGTTTTTTAAAAAGGTGATTTGTTTTTAGCTTGCGTTTTCAGCTGTTATTAAACATTTTTTAATGCAGTGGTACTAGTATTTAGACTGAGAAGTCTGACTCACCCGCTTGACCTAGCTGGGTGTTCGTGCATTAGTGCTGGTGTGAATGGACCTCTGTAAGGCTGGCCACCTTGATGTGGTACATTGGGTTATCACAATGTATCCTAAACATTGTAACCAAATGCCAGTCATCGTGTGTGTGTGTGTGTGTGTGTGTGTGTGTGAGTGTGTGATAAAATAAATGTTTTTAATCTGTTGAGATCAGTGCCTTATTATATATTGTTCACTGAAATGGTGGAGGGCTGTGTTTGTGGGGCTGGACAGCACATCTTTTGATTTGTTTTTACATAGAAGGGGAACAGTAGGGTGGGGCAATTGTGCCACCATATCTCAAACACAAGTTTAAAATTCCTGGCTACAACTCTGACCCATACAGGAAATCTATATGGTTGGTACTTGGAGATCAGCACATACCTTTATTTCCCACTACTGCATCAACCTTGAGTCACACCAGAATGCATATTTTGGGACATCAGTTCTCCAATTTCTGTTCACCAACTAGGGATGTATGCCTAGCCCCCTCCTCCCAAGGAACTGCCAGGAGTCTGCCAGAGTGTGGATAAGTGAACAAGATCTATGTCCTAGAAGAATAGGTTACTCATCTGTGACCATAATTGTGTGAGTGGTAAATGGTTCACATCCACAGAACTCACCCGGCCTCCTCTAGCAAGTGGCACCTGATCCTGTTTCTAGTGTGTGAGGTCTCACGTCATGGTGCAGAGTTGGGGGATATATCTGCCCAGGTGGTGGGAGGAGCTTAAACTTAAAAATTTTTTGGACAATCATCGCATTCCAGTGGAACTATCAGATTGTGGATGCGAATCATATATCACTCCTAGAACTATGGTTACAGGTGAATAACCTATTGTTACATACCATAACATTAGATCTTCAAGGGAATTTCCTCCATTGGGCCACATTATTGGAACTGTGAGCTGTTGGCATCAGGACCACTCAGAAACTTTTGCTAGCTAAGGCCTGCCCCCAAATGATGTGCAGTATTGGCACCTATATAATTGTTGGTGGCCCCATTGCTCCTCAGTTCCCTGCCAGAAAGATGTTCAGAGAGCCTCTTACCATGAGGAATCAGGAGACCAGATCAGTACCATGCACACAAGGATAGGCATGGGGCTGGAAACAAAATATACATCAAGCACTTATGGACACCTCCAAACAAGGCATTGGACAAAACTGTCAACTGACACCTCAGAAAGGGGGAAGGAGTGAGGGTGGTAGTAGTAGTAGTAGTAACTTTATAAGGTGCTCTTCCCCAAAGGTTCAGGGCACCATACGCATGACAGCAATTAAAACAATACAATAAATAATAAGCAAATATAATAAATATTTAAAATAGACAGAATATAACATCTATAATCTCTGTTAAAACTATCAGAACACAGGTAAACTAGAAGGAACCACTGGTCCCCAAAGGCCTGATTAAACAGATCAGTTTTGTAACTCCCTTTTAAAGCCTCCTCTGAGGGAGTTTCCCTCAGTCCCATAGGCAAGGCATTCCATAAGAGAGGGTCTGCCACTTCAAATGAATGGTCACCAGAAAACTTAAGCTGGAGAGACTCTTAGAGGAGGAGTAAAGGTGGTTCACAGACAGGACAGGGTGCAGAAGCTCTGCCAGGTAGTCAGGACCCAACCCATGTAAGACTTTATAGGTTAGCAAACCAGCCTTGAAAGTAACTTGTCACTTCACAGGCAGCCAGTGAAGATCATGCAAGACCAGGGTCATGTGACTAGACCTCAAGAGGCCAGTCAGTAACCTGGCCGCAGCATTTTGCACTAGCTGAAAGCATTGTAGGGTGCCTCCACTAACCCTGAGGTAGTGCATATTACAGTAGTGAAGCCTAGACAGCACAAAGCCATGCACCGGTGTCGGTAGATCTTCGGGAGTGATAAAGGGCTTAATCTGGCTGATGTTCCTCAGATAGTAAAGGCCACTTCTGACTACAGCTGATGCCTGAGTCTCCAGTGTCAATTGCTCATCAAAAATTACTCCTAGCTTTTCACCTTTGCAGAAGCCAATAGCCTACAGTAGATGTCTGGAGCCAAAGCCCTGTTTCTTCCATGACTTCTTCTGCTCCACTCCCGACCTGACACAGTCACCAGTACCTCAGTTTTATCCAGGATAGGTCTCAGCCAACTAGATTCCATCCAATTCTGAATTTCAGACAGGCACAAATTAAGCACCTCAACAGCAACAGGTGCCCCGGGTACAAAATACAACTGGGTATCACCTGCATAGCAGTGGAAACCCAGGTTGCATTGTTGAATGATCCCTCCCAGGGACAGCATGTGCACTCTGAAGACCATAGGTGAGAGGACTGAACCTTGGGGCATGCCACAGAGCAGGGGCATTGGGGACAATGAGAAAGTCCCCATCACCACCCTCTACATTGTATCCCTGAGATAAGACTCATATCAGTGGATGACAGTGCCAGTAAGTTTGATGTACTCCCTCTGATGGTACAACAACAACCCATGGTCCACAGTGTCAAAGACAGAGGAGAGATCAAGAAGAATGAGAACTGACTGTTCACTTCTATGTCTCACCCCGAGAAGATCATTGCGCACCCCGTTCAATGCTGTCTCAGTGCTATGCCTTGATCTAAAACTAGATTGGAGGGGCTCATAGATGTCATGAACTGCAAGGTGTACCTCAAGCTGCAGTGCCACAACATTCTTAATAACTTTTCCTAGAAAAGGTAGGTTAAAAACAGGGTAGTAATTCACTAGAACATCCAAGGCTGGCTTCTCAGTGGTGCCTAATTATATGTGGATCAAAAACCAAGAGAAGTGTGATCCATGAAGGGCTTCTAGCTGCTCCACCAAGGCATCTGGAAACTGGGATGTCCCATACTTGTGCAAACCACACCCTTGTGATTGAAAATGAAATTATCTATGCAGCACTAGTTTGCATTAGAGAAAGATTAAGGTACCTCTAGAATAACCCAGTTTTCAGTTCCCTTGGTGGTGCAGCTGGTAGTGCAACCAGAATTGTATTCTGGGTGGCCTGGGTTCATGTCCCAGCTAAGGCACTTATTTCTTTCTCTCTTCTGTTTGTTTGGGTTCCATAAATGTGCACACCGCACTCTTGTGATTGAAAATGTAATTATCTGTGCAGCACCAGCTCGTACTTTAGAGAAAGAGTAAGGTGCCTCGGGACATCCCAGTTTCCAATTGCCTTGGCAACACAGCTGGTAGCACAACTGGAACAGTATTCTGGGCAGCCTGGGTTCAAAAATTAGCTAAATCACTTATTTCTTTCTCTGTTCTGCTTGTTTGGGTTCCATAAATGTGCACACTGCATCCTTGTGATTGAAAATGTAATTATCTGTGCAGCACCACTATGTGCATTAGAGAAAGAGTAAGGTGCCTCGGGACATCCCAGTTTCCATTTGCCTTGGTGGCGCAGCTGGTAGCACAACCGGAATGGTATTGTGAGTGGCCTGAGTTAAGTACCAGCTAAGGCACTTGTTATTTTCTCTCTTCTCTTTGTTTGGGTTCCATAAATATTCACACCACACCACACCCTTGTGATTTAAAATGTAAGTATCTGTGCAGCAAAATGTTGTGCATTAGATAAATAGTAAGGTGCCTCTGTATCTCCTAGTTTCCAGTTGCTTTGGTGGTGCAGCTAGTAGCAAATTGGAATGGTATTCCAGGTGGCCTGGGTTCAAGTCCCAGTTAAGGCACTTATTTCCTTCTCTCTTCTGTTTGTTTCACTAATGTACATACCATAGCAAGAGAGCTTCAAAAGATTTTCTTCCATTAGTCCATGCTGTCCCTTCCTCTGTTCCTCTTCTCCTTCAGAGAGGCTTTTCATCATATATTTTGTGTGAACCTAATATATGAATTATGTCTCCGGTCCTATGCCTCACCTTGTGTGCTTGGGCTGGTGTTCTTTCTTGGCTTCCCACAGCTGGAGGTTCTCTGAGTCTAATCTCTGGTGAGGAACTGAGGATTGAAGGTGCTGCCCATATTTATATAGATGCTGACACATGACATCATTGTGGGTGGCCTCCAGCTAGCAAAAGTCTCCATGTGGTCCTAGTTCCTGGCGGCTATAATTCCAAAGGTGGTGACAAATAAAGGAGATTCTCTCAAAGATCTACTGTTATAAGTATGTAACTGTTCTTTCCAGTTAGGTCTGGTTGTATGCAGAGGGCACAAACATTGTGTCATACATGTACAGCCAGACCTCCTCTGTTAGTAAGTACACTCAGAAGATCATTTACATAAATGTTAAAAAGCAGTGGGCCCAGAATGGAGGCTTGAAGGACCCCTGTACCTGTTTCACTGAGTACAGATATTACATTTCCCTGGGCAACACACTGCTTATTGTTTGACAGACATAACTGGAACAACTTAAGGAGTTCTGCATGTTCCCTCAGTTTTTGCATCCTATCCAACAGCACAGGGTGGTTCACCAAGTTGAGTGCCTTACTGAGAGCCATGAACAGCTCCCCCGTATACAATCCAGCATCCAGAGATTTGGACACCAGATTATTAAAATCAGCAAGGGCTGTGTCCATGGAACTCTCCACCCAGAAACCATATTCATAGATACTCAGTCAGCAATCTGTGCTTTTCAAGAATTTGGTATAACTGCCAAAGTACAAGTCTTTCTAACATCCTAAACTGTATGGGCAGCAAAGCAATGGGCAGATAGTTGTAGGAGGTATGCCCCCCCAAATAGAAACATAGACTTTTTTTTTTTGAAATCATACATTATTCAGTGATTTTAAAAATGTTTTAAACACAATTGGCAGACACAAAGGACAAATTATAGAGACAATACATACCATAAGTACAAACATACCTACTAATAATACGATCGTCTGATGACTATGCCACAGTATCCAAGTGTTAAAAACAAAAAAGAAAAATGGACATACACTTTAAGAGAGAGGTAATGATCACACATATTTAACAATAAGGTGAGGGTACAACTGGGAAAAGGAAAGGGAAACAAAGGAGGGGGAGAAAGAAAAGGAAAAGGAAAAGGAAAAGGGGGAAGAAGGTTGACTCTTATAAATTGATACACTGCATCATAGTGTCATTGAGCATATGAAGGGTTATATTCATATCAAAGTGCATTCATTAGATCCACTGTGAGAGCTGGATGTGCCCCAAATCCCAGTCTAAACCCTGGGGCTCGGAATGAACCCGGATTAATTCAGTTCAGCCAACAACTCCAGTATATCTCTAGGTTCCCTCAAAGCCCTTTAATGAAGAAAAGACAGCCACCTGCCTTTGAACTTATCTACTTGTAACTGGAGCTTAGCAGTAAATCGCTCCATTTCAAAAATTCTACAGCAGGTAGCATACCAGTCATCAACAGAAGGTGATTTTTGTGTTAACCAACATCTTGTAATGGCCTTAAGAGCCACAACATTTACAATGTAATACAAGTATCTCTGGGATCGAGAATCCAGCTGCTCTGGTGGAAGACCCAATAGCCAGTTCTGGACTGATGAAGGAGGGGGAATCTCGAAAATCTTACCAACTTCTGCCTTAATCAAGTCCCAATACCTTATCAATACTGGGCACTCCCAAAAAATATGTGAGAGTGTTCCCCTATTTAGACATCCCCTCCAGCAAAGATCAGAGGAGTGTTTACCCATATATTTGGTGACTACTGGGGGCCTAAAATATCTGACAATAACCCTCCAATGAAATTCCCTCCAAAAGGGAGCCAAAGAGGTACTAGGAACCCCCCCTCCAGATCCCCTGCCATTGTTGATCATTTAACTTAATGCCCATTTCCATTTCCCAGTGATCTTTAATATGAATTAACTGATCTGATTCCAAGGAGGAGAGAATGCCACTATTTTAGAGATAACACCCCCACCGCCGGTGCCCGAGCCAGCTCTAACAAACAACTCTGCAACTGCCCAAGGGGTACTGTAATGTGTTCTCCAATATTCTCTTTAGTCAGGTAGTGCTGCAGCTGGAGGTAACAGAAAAAAATCCGTTTGAGGTATTCCAAATTCTAGTCTCAACTGTTGGAAAGATTTACACCGCCCCCTGGAAAAAAACTGTCCCAACGTGTATAAACCTGCTGTACACCAGGCCCTAAAAGAGCCATCTAGTTTATATGGGATAAAATCCAGACAGCTCTGGAGAGGGGTTTGAGCGTGTAAACTCATTGTAAGCTGATGTGCTCGGCAAACCTCTCTCAAAATTGGTTTCAGGACGGACGTCCATGGATTATCTAGGGTTACTTTTGCCAGTCTGAGTGTATCCAAAATTAAGAGGTCTCCCAAACTAGCCAGTTGTAATGACTGGGTTTTATATCTACCCAGATGGGGGGTCCAACCCCTCCCATTAGGGGGATCAACACTTGTAACTGGGCAGCCCAGAAATATTTATGGAAATCAGGGAGACCCAGTCCCCTTCTGTCCCTTGGGGCCATTAGAACCCTCCATCTGACCTGCGAAGCCTTGCTCTTACAAATAAATTTGGTCACAGTTTTCTTTAAATGATTCCAAAAATCTCTTGGGGGTCTCAGTGGGAGGGTAGAGAAAAGAAACAATAGCCTTGGGAGCATGTTCATTCTTAGGGTTTCAATACGTCCAGATAAAATCAGAGGTAGCTCTCCCCAGCGATTACAATCAGCCTGGATTTTCTGAAGTAGTTTAAGGTGATTATATGCCACTAGTTTTTTCAGATCTTTCAGAACCCACACCCCCAGATATCTAAAATCGGTCTTCGCCCATTTGAATGGCCCTAGGTCTGGGAGGGGGCTACCTGGAGTCTGACCCACCGGGATGATTTCCGTTTTTGATTCATTAATTTTATATCCGGAAAATGATCTGAATGATCTTAATAAATCAAAAATCTTTGGAAGGGCCCTTACTGGGTCTGACATATAAAGCAAAGTGTTGTCAACGTGCAATGAGACCCGAAGTTCTGACGTTCCTATCTTGATACCCTCGAATATTGTGGCCTGCCTGAGGGTGGCTGCCTTAGGCTCTATGCTCAAAATGAAAAGGAGGGGGGAGAGAGCAGGCATCCTTGTCTTGTCCTCCTACCAATTTTAAAGGGAGGTGAAATTACCCCGTTCGCCCTCACCCGCACCCTCGGCTCTCTGTATAGATTTTTAATCCATTCTCTAAACTTCTCCCCCATGCCGAATTTAGCCAATGTTTGATGAAGATAAGCCCAGTCCAAATGATCAAAGGCTTTTTCTGCATCTAGAGAAACCATGGCATGTGTAGTCCTGATCAAAGAGGAGGTCGGAGAAGAGAGGACATTCAGGAGAAGGCGAATGTTGTCACTCATATGCCTTCCTGGAATAAATCCAGTTTGAGCATAGTGAATTAACGAGGGTATGACTACTTGAAGACGGGAACTAACAGCCTTGGCAAAAATTTTGATGTCCTGGTTTAACAAGGAAATGGGTCTGTAACTAGCACACAAAGAAGGGTCCTTCCCTGGCTTTGGTAATACTGTCACAAGGCCTTCCCCCCAAGAATCAGGGGTCTCCCCAAATTCCTGCACCACCTCAGCCATCTGGGCCAAATGTCTTGCCCATTTTAAGGGTTTTTATCACCAGTTTAATCTCGGTTTCATTAAAACCAGAGCCCAAGTCCCTCTCCTGTTCAGCTGATAGCTTTGGCAAGTCCACCCATTCCAGAAAGTCCCTAAGCTCGGAGACATGATCCGGCCCCCTCTCCCCAGTATATAAATCCTCATAAAATTTCTGGAATACATTGACTATCTCTGTAGGTTGTGAACAGTCAGACTGAGAAGGATCTAAGGATTTAACTGAGGGGATATATCTGTCTGCCTCTTGTTTGCGAAGAAGTAAGGCTAAAGGTTTGACCGCTCTCTCCCCCCATTCATAATATTTCTGTTCCGCAAACCTAAGAGCATTCTCTGTACACTGCTGCATTAATTTATTATAATCCTCTCTAGCTGCCTTCAGCTGCAGCAAGAGTGACTTTTTACCCTGACTCTTGTGTTCTCATTCCAGTGTGGTAATCCTTTCAAGGGCTTTTTTAAGAGCAGCTTGGTGCTGTTTATTTTTATAGGAAGAATAAGCAATTGGGTGCCCCCTAATCACTGCCATCCCATACAAGTTGTACTGCCATCTATCCCCACAAATTATCCTGAATATAGTGTTTGATCAATTCCTTAGTAGAATCTACGTATACTTTATCATTTATAAGCCCCAAATTGAACCTCCATAACCCCTCTTTATGTGTAGGGTCCCATTCAAGACTGACCAAAACCATAGCATGGTCGTAGAATGTCACTGGATGGCTCTCCATATCCTGGAAGTAGTGGACCATGTTCTTTTAAGTGTAAAAACGATCTAACCTATAGTAGGAGCCTGAAACTGCTAAATAGAAGGTGTAGTCCAATTTTTGTGGATTGTGTAGCTGCAAGGGGTCCACCAAGCCTCCTTCTGCTATCAATGTTCTGAGTAACCTTGAACAGGCCCTCGATCCTCCCATAATTGTCCTACTCCTATCTAGTCTCAGGTCTTCCACACAGCTCCAGCCCCCGACACAAACCACTTGACCCTCTGGGAGACCAGAGACAACCCTAAACAGAGATTTTAGAAATTCCCCTGAGGGTGGAGTAGAGGCATATACTGAGATTATATGTAATTTCTTCCCATTGAAAATTCCTGACACCACTACCCACCTACCAGACCCTCTTGTACTAGACTTCTGAATCTGAAAGGGCAGTCATCTACAAATCAAAATGGCTGAGCCTGCCTTTTTGGCTTGGGGATGAGAGTCCACAAAAACAGAGCCCACCCAGTGTCTCTTAAGTTTTAAATGTTCTGAATTAGATAATTCTGTTTCTTGAAGACAGGCTATAACACATTTTACTCGGTTAAGTTCTAATAAAATCCTCATTCTTTTTATGGGGTTATTAATTCCTTTTACATTAATTGAGCATATTTTCAAAGGAGCCATAATAAAATGAAATACCTAGATGCAATGCAAATAAACTTCCAGAAAAGCACATTTTCCTTGTTTATAGGAAATACATTCTGTTCCAGTTTTCGACTAGTCACTTGGTCAACCTTGGGAAATAAAAGGGAAAAGGGGGACATTAAGAACATCTGAACAATAATCCCTACTGGACTATTAACAGTAATACCAACTCCAACTCTTTTAGGAGTCGTGTAAAATTACAACTACAAAATGGGGTAAAAAAACCCTAACAACAAAGACTGCAATTCACAGTCTTGTCCACTTAGGGACAGAGGGAAGGTAGTATTCCTCCTGAGGGAAAAAAAAAACCACACTATTTGGGGTGAGGGGTGAAGGTTCCTACCTATGTAGGAAGCACCACACCTTATCCCTCTCTAGTCATCTGGTGAGGCCTCCTAAGTGAGGACCACCCTAGATGGTATTAATAACAAAACTGCAGAGCCCCGGATCTCCATAACCTAGACTGTAATCAGAGACCAGAGCTCCTCATTTATCTAGTGGAACCGGCGACCTTAGAAAACCAAGGTCAAGACATAAATTAACAAGTTTCTAGCATTCAGCTTGAACTATGTAATACAGCCATTTCCTACCGTAACGTATTAACCCAATCAGATTTTTAACCTTTGAGCAACCAAGTTGTTTGAGAAATTGGCTAATAAATCAGCAGAACTCATCCCCAGGCATTGGTACCTCTGAAAGAAAAAAACATAATGAACTACTTATAAGGTGGTAAATAACAGTTGTATTAAAGTACCGGCATCCAGTCTGACATGAATCTTCACATATGGTCAGAGGATAAGCGGTGCTAACACAAAAAATTATAAATGTACCCCCCCTCCCAAACCCAACCAAATAAATATTGTTTTAAATGTACATCAAAAACTCTTTCCCCCAAACGCTATACCTGCTGCTAACAAGGTAACAAAAGGAAAGAAATGCCCTAACACTAAGTACAGACATCTAGTGACATGGACAAAGTACTTGCATGATGTGGTTAGAGATAAGGTCAGGGTGTTTAATCTTCTGCGCCACAGGTCCCCGTGCTAATCCCAATCAAGATCTTTCCCGCAGGGGATCGAGTGAACAGGCCACAAGAGGGGGAACAATGCCGTGCGTACCGATAATGATCTACCCCAATGGAAGTCCGGACTGGAACAACAAGCCCCATCCAAAAGTTCCCGCAGCTTCATGTGACATAGTCCATCTTCCTCATCCCCCCCATAAAATGAGTATCACTAAATAAACCAAACCTACCCTTGATAAGCCAAATGTCACATCACAACATAAACCGATTATAATATTCAAGTTGAATTCAGGTTATATTCTTCTTTTGCAGACAGCTGGATAAGTCTGCATGTAATGGGAAAAGGGAATCCGCTTTTGTGGCACCAGTTCTTCTCCCACCCTGTGCCACTGACCAGCGGAGCTCCTCGATTTCACACTCTGCCTTATCCTCCTTCAAGTCTGGGAGAGAAATACCTTTGGATTCCAGGAAAGGGATCGCCTCTAGTAAAGTTTCAAATGATTTGGCGCCTTTTTCTCTATCTATCCAGAGCTTAGCAGGATATCGGAGCTGGGCACTCATACCTTTCTCTCATAGTTGTTTGATCACGTACAGCACTTTCTTCCACTTAGCCATCATCAAGGGTGGGAAGTCCTGGTCAATGTAAACTCTAGTGCCATCTAAGTTAAGGTCACACTTTTTCCAGGCCAACTTGAGTATTTAACAGGGAACTTCAAAAACCTGATGATAACAGATCTCGGGGGTGCTCCGGGTTTAGGCTTAGGGGCAACGGACCTGTGGGCTCTTTCTATGTCTAATTGGTATTAATCATCCAAGCCCAACTCTTTCTTGAGCCAGTAGTCCATAAATTGAATGGTGTCATCCTGTTCTGTGCCCTCAGGGATTCCAGATACCCTGGTATTATTTCAGCGGGGCCTGGCCTCTGCGTCCTCAGCTCTAAGGGTGATAGCTCTTTCCCTGCGGTGCAGAAATGCCAGTGACCTACCAAAGGCCATATGCTCCCCTTGTATAGTTTCCAGCTGATTTTCTACTGAAGAGGTGTGTGCTTCTAACTTTCAGAAATCTTTCTGAACATGTGACACCTTATTGTCAGTTTTGTGCAGCAGCCTGGTTATTTTGTTCTGTGCTCAGGACGTGGCTGAACCTGATTCGGAACCAGAATCCTCCTCCTTGGTACCCACTGTAAGATGATGATCTGGATGGTGTAGGACTTAGGCCTGTGGCCTGCTGGTTCAAAAGATATTTTTCAGGGTTTGCAATCCTGCTGAGCCCTTTTTTTCCATTACTTCATCCTCATGACACCAGCTGTAAAACCGATGGGTTAAATATCAAAATATAGTCGCTGGCCACTGGATTATTGTAACTTAGTCACCTGGGGAGACATAGCTCTTGCCTAGGCATCCATGTGGTTCGCTGACATCACTGGAAGTCCGAAACATAGACTTTGACAGCAGATAAGGACCGCTTGGCCCACCCATTCTGCCCATTTCCCTACCTATTGGATAAGCTTCAGATCCTAGTTAACCAACAGCCTACTTCTTCCTAACCCCACCCCAGAATTGCCTTATGTCTGTCCCATGCATTCTTGAATTTCCCACTGTTTTTGACCCCACAGCCTCCTCAGGAAGGTTGGTCCATGCTTCCCACCCTCCTCATGAAAAAAATGCTTCACATTGCACCTGAGGCTCCCCCCATCTTCAAATTGTGCCCCCTTATTCTTGCACACCTCTTTTTTGAAAGATGCTACCCTCTTGAACTTTGTTGATTCCCTTGAGGTACTTGAAAGTTTCTGTCATGTCCCCCCTCTCCCTCCTTTCCTCGAGGCTATACATATTAAGATCCATTAGTCTCTCTTCATATGGCTTCTGGTGCAGACCCTGCATCATTTTAGTTGCCCTCCTCTGGACTGCCTCCATTCTGTCTATGTCCTTGAGGAGAAGGGGTTTCCAGATCTGCACACAGTACTCCATATGGGGTCTCACCAACTGTCTGTACAGTGGGATAACAACTTCCTGTTTTCTACTGGTGATGTATCTCCCAATACATCCCAGTATCCCCCCAGCCTTCCTTACTGCTTCTCACATTGCTTGCTTACCGTTAGATCATCTGAGATGACTACACCAGCTCCCTTTCCTTTTTTGTTGTTGTTAGTACTCCCCCCATTGTGTACTCTTCCTTGGTTTTTGTTTCCAGGTGCATTACTTTGCACTTCATGCATCAAATCTAAGCTTTCCATACTTTTGATCATTTCTCCAACCTTGCCAAGTCCATTCTTATCCTTTCAACCCCCCACGAGTATCAACCCTGTTACAGATCTTTGTGTCATCTGCAAAAAGGCATACTTTTCCCTCCAGTCCATCCACAATGTCACTTATAAAGACATTAAAAAGGACCGGTCCCAGTACTGAACCCTGTGGTACCCCACTACTAACCCCCCTTTCTTTGTAATGGACTTTGTTTACTATTACCCTCTGCGTCCTGTTGCCCAGCCAATTTTTTATCCAGGCTACCACCCTGGGATCCACTCCCAGGCTGGCTAATTTATTAATCTTTTGTGTGGGACTGTGTCAAATGCCTTGCTAAAGTCTAGGTAGGCCATGTCCACAGCCCCTCCCTGGTCTACTACTTTGGTCATCCAGTCAAAGAAATCTATTAGGTTTGTCTGACATGACCTTCCCGCTGTGAATCCATGCTGCCATGGGTCCTCTAGGTATGCAACAATTCTTTCTTTCAGAAGTGATTCCATCATTTTCCCTACCTCTGAAGTCAAACTAAGAGATCTGTAGTTTCCTGCCTCTGCTTTGCTCCCACTTTTGTGAAGTAGAATCACATCCACTCTCTTCTAGTCCTCAGGTACACACCATCTTCCCATGATTTGTTAAAAAGAGTAGTCATTGGTGTCACTAGTTGTCCCCTTTGTTCTCTTAGAATTCTGGGGTGAATCTCATCAGGCCCCATTGCTTTGTCCATCTTCAGTTTTAGGAGTTCTTTCAGAACTGTTTCTTCTGTGAATGGACTGGTATCAACCCCACTATCCAGAGTGTTTCTAGTCATTGGATTAGGTATCTCCCCCTCCTCTTCTTTTATGAATACTGAGCAGAAGTATTCATTCAGTATCCCTGCTTTTTCCTGTTTTCCAAACATCTGGGAAAATAGAATAATTTAAACTCCATTTAAAGATACACAGTTGCAGAATAAGGCACTCCACTGCTTAAGAAAAATATTTATGAAGTGGTGCCTCGCCAACATAAATTGAATCAAAGACCCGCGGCTTAAAAGTGCACCCACTTCTAGTCCATCATCTTTTCACATTCTGTCATAAAATATTCTCTTCTTCTATACTTCAGTCTTCAAAAAAGACCTTACATTTTACCATATTTTATGAAACCATGGTGTGGTGTGGTGAAATGTAAGATACTTCAGTCTTCAAAAATGACCTTACATTTTACCATATCTTATGAAACCATGCTGTGGTGTGGTGAAATGTAAGGTCTCTCTTCCCCATTTGCTTTTGTGAGCTCTTGCTGTTACTGGACAGTCCTGAGTGTGCTGTGCTCTATCTTTTAAATTTTACTGCTTGGAAGATTTCTTTATCTGCCATGAATAAAACTGAGTGGACTGTACATATTGTATCCTCTGCCTCATTAAGGGATTGAAATTTAGAAGAAGAAATTATTTTATAACAGAGTGTGAAAAGATGATGAACTTGAATTGGGTGCACTTTTAAGCTGCTGGTCTTTGATCCAATTAAAGAGATAAGTCAAAGTTTATGCTATTATATCTGCACCTAATTTCAAGTATTTTGTTTCAGTACCATCCGGCCCTTGTGTTTTGTACATGTTCAGCTTATTTAGTTCTTTAAGAACTTCTTTAATAGTAATTTTCATAAATTTAAATGTGGGCTTAATAGGGACATTATGTTGGGCCATTGCATTGGGGTCTGCCCTGTATTGGGCATCAGAAGCTTTATTCCCATTGCTCGTAGCATGGCTTGATACCTTGACCTCCAGTTTACTGAGGTTCAAGTCTAGCAATTTAACAAGGTAGTGATTCAGTATCTCTGATACCTTAAATTGATAATTTATTAGAGTATAATTTTCTACCAGTTCTATTTGTATTTTTGATCATACTAGATTCTGAAGTTGTTTAACAAAGCTCCAGTATTTTGGGGTCCTTTGTCTGATCAATATTCATTTTATAAAACTTACTTTTTGCTACTCTAATTTGATTTGTACATTTGTTTTGCCATCTTTTAAAGAGTTCCCAGTTTTCTAATTCATCTGTCCATCTTGCTTTCCCCAAATCCTGTTTCTTACCAATAATAACATTTTGATTCTGTCATATATCCATGTTAAGTGATTTTTACAATAAGCTTTTTGAATTTTAGATGCTTGGATATTACAGATGGAGATAAATGTCTAAGTAAAAGTCCTGGATGGCTAAGTCAAGTTCGGGTATCAGTTTGTATCTGACCTATTGTACCGCTTGTAGACTTTGCCTAAAAGAATTCAAGTTAAATGTTATGATGCCTGTTTTCCAAAAGGTAGTGGGCTTGGGATTCATTGGTTTAGCCAATTTTAGTTTACATTTTATTGGGTAATGATCACCTAAGTTTAATGGCAATATTTATTTCTGCTGTAGTTCTGTTCCTTCTAATGCAACAACAAATCTGGTATTGAGCCCTTTTTTGCTGATGTTATGCAGCAGGTGGGTTTATGTACCCTTTGTGAGGACCAGTGTGGCACTGACTTAGCTAGGAAAGCCTCTTGCATCAGCCTGGTGGTTCGGAGGGCTGAGGCCCTGGATGCATTACCTCCTGCAATGCCAGTGAACCAGGTTCAGGAATGGAACAGAGCCACTTAGTGGCCGGCCTTCCATAGGATGGTTCCCCTACCACAGTGAGGAGTAGTAGCAGATTTTATTTATTTATGGTGTCCTTCCCTGGAGGCACTAGCACCAGTAAAATAAGACAGAAATAGCAGGTAAAAATAATAAAAATTAACCAATATAAAAACATAATGCAATATAAAATTACAACAAAACACCTCCCAATTAAACCAACTCTTGACAGATATCTCAGATGCACTGCACATATCTTGGATAGTCACCCTTGACTACCAGAAGAGAATATTACTCACCAACCGCCTGGGAAAATTAAAAAAAAGTTTAAAAGACCCCATTTAAAAACCTGGGGAGACTCAGAGTCCCACTGCTTGCCTGCCACCTGGTGGTAGCCAGGTGGCAGTGCCAGCGGGGCTAACTGCCATGGGGTGTGTGTGCTGATGCAGCATTAATGTGCATCAGCACTCACATTCGTGAATGCATCACATGCAGATGCACCACACTATCCTGCACGACAGACCATCTGCCAATATGGGAACAGGCAGTTGCACTCGAAGAAACAGATGAACTTCAGAAAGCTGCATTCACAAACTTTTTTTCTACCACTCCCATTTTAAGACTGAGGTGTTGGTGGTGGACCCAGATTATTGGGCATTGGGTTTGCTAGTGGGGCAGATATCTGGACTTAGGCTCGGTGATGCTCCGCTGGCTGCCTCACATCAGGTGCATAACCTGGGCATTATTTTTGACAGTGAGCTGACCCTGAAATCTCAGGTGTAAGCAGCTGTCAAGACCTCTTTCTTCCATCTGAGGAATATCGCCCGGGTGAAGCACCTGTTTCCACTCGATGATCTTTCTACTCTGGTCCTTGCCTTTGTGACTACCCGCTTTGACTATTGCAATGTCCTGTACCTAGGGCTTCCGGGAGTTGATATCCGCTGCTTGAGTTGGTGCAGAATGTGGCAGCCAGGCTTGTGAATGGTACTTCTAGGACCAGCCACATTACACTTGTGTGTTGCAGACTGCACTGGCTGCCAGTACAGTGGCAGATCATCTTCAAGGTTGGTCTACTGACCTATAAAGCCCTACATGACCAGGGACCTCGCTACCTGAAAGATCTCCTTTGTCTCAATTGTCCTTCCCATCGGCTTTGATCTACTGATGAAGAAATGCTAAGATTCCCAGGGAGCATTTAAAGACATCAGGGGCTCGATCCTTTTCTTACGCAGCCCCTACCCTGTGGAATTCTCTACTTGGTCGGGTGTGAGTACGCCTGACTGTCCAAAGTTTATGTCAGCCTGTAAAACCTATTTATTCAGGCTAGCATTCCCTGATAATATTTAGTCATTTGTCCTGCCATCAATATTGTGTTGCTGTGATGCATTTATTATGGATTAATGTTTTAATTGAATTTTTTGGAAATTAATGTCTGTTTATTTTGATGTGTTTTATCTTGTACTGTGCCTTGGTTTTAAAAGGTGCTTTATAAATAAAGATATTATTAGTTTAGAGTGAGCTTTAAAAGCTTTGTTAAAGAACTTGTGTCCAAAGCGCAAAGCTGATGATGTAGAGTAAACCCTTGCACTTTGACATATCTGGTCTCTGTCAAAGGCTGGTGCCTCATGTTTAACCAATCTCCTATAAACCATGTAACCCATTTATTATGCAAATACAACTCTAATTCATCTTGTAGCAACTTAAATATATCTGAATCATATTAGCGCAATAATCAAAATGACCCCACAGTGAGATAGCATATTAATGTGATAAATCTTTAGCAACAAACATGGAACATATAAAGTTAAAAACAAGAACAAAAAAACAAAGGAGAGAGATCTCAAGAAGTGCACCTCTCTAAATTTCATTAAGACAAGTGATGAAATTAATAATATTTTACTTCAGCCACCAGTATGACTCTGTAAAAGTGATGGTTAACTCCTAAGTCCACAAGACTGATTAGTGATGGAGTTATGGGGATGCTGCTGAGACTGGGGATGAAACATGGAGGTACATCTGTATAAAAAAAAAGAGAGACCCTCGCATAGTTTGGCAGTGTGCATTACAGCCCAGCTTTGGTGAAGTGGAGGTACTTGCCGAGGTCCTCACAAAGGGTACAGTTCATAATTTTGTAGTATCACCATAACTGAAGAAAAGCTTCCCAGTCAGGTGTTGAAACAGAAGGTAACTAGAATTTCAGAGAAATATGTGGCTAATGCTCATATTTATACAGTATCATGAATTTTGGATCTCTTTTAAAACATTCCACATGTGGAACCCATGGATTTGAAATTAGGACATAATCCACCTATGTCTGAGTAACATTATGACTGTATAGGCTGTATACTGTATGACTGCTATACATGAAATCTGCATGGTAGTTGAAAAAAAAAACCCTCTGATAAACCTTGGTGTTGCACCTTGTAGCAACTTATCCACAGAGTACTAAATACATGAATCCCTTAGAACAGTGCTGTCAAATTTTCTTGATTGACAATAAGGTTATTGCTGACATACACAAGTGTGCTGTGCTCCTGAGAGACATCTGAGTTGTCACAGACTCAGGGAATGTGCAAATGAAGCATATGCACCCCCTCTCAACCTGCAAAAAGATGTTTGGAAAGCAAGGGTAGTGCTGCTATACTGTCTCAGTGCTGCCCTCCTCAGCATGGAAAGTTTGTTGGAAGCCCAGAGGCAAGGACAGGGTCTACTTTGTTTGAAAAATGTTCAGAAGAATCCCTTTAGAAATATATGTGAGATTTCCAGTCTTCAAAATGGCTTTCTGTGGGCCGGCCTGGTGGCCCTGAGGGTTGAGGCGCTGGACGCCACACCTCGTGCCATGCCGCAACCCGGGTTCGGGAACGATCCTGGGTCATCGGAGGTTGGCGGGGGGGAGGGAGAGGATGTGAGAAGCTGCTAGCTGGCAGCACTCCACCTCAGAAGGCAGGATCCAGCTCTCTCGAAGCTTGGCTGCCCTCTGGTGGAGGCCTGAGGGACGGCACTGTGAAAGGCCTCTGACAAAGGTCGACGGAGAGGGTTGAGTGGACCTGGTCTGGAGCTGCGGTGCACATGTATGCCTCCTTACGCATGCACCATTGCTTCTGGGGGTCCCAGGGCAGTGAAGGGAGAAAACAGAGGAAATGTGGGGGCCGACGTGGATGATGCCCCCGGACCGACTCTGGGGATCTGCTGGGGCACGCATGGCACTACAAGCCCCCGAAATACCCCGAATTTGGTAGGCTCGTCGGATGCAGAAGTAGACCCACCAGAGGAGGATAAAAATAGTTTAAAAAAATTTTTTTTTAAATGGCTTTCTGCTTGACCGATAATCTTATCTAAACATAGCAGCAACAGGTAATGCAAAACACATGAGGGTTTATAATTTATCTTACTTCGGGATTGGTAAAAGTCTTGCTTAGTTTATATAAATATTTTTTGTATTTACATGGAATAAAAGATTGAGTAGACCAATAGATAAGAGGGTATCCTGTTTAATATGTGTTGTTTTGGTGTATAGATGAGTACACAGTAAATAAACAAGGAGGAAGATGGGGTATGCTTTACCAGCCTAAGTGTGAGTATGCAGTGGGATTATTACCTGATAAGTATTGAAGCGTACATCATTACATCATTTTGAACTCATTAGATATAAAACAAGCACTCTTCATGTTTCTTTTGTCATGGCTTATGTCATTTTGTATTGTGAGAAACATTGAAGTAAGTTTGGACCAAAGGCTCTGACAAAGTGAGAGTGTAATGTTGGTTTTATTTTTGTGGCCAAAAACAGACAACTGTGATTATACTTTGCAAATAAAATGGTCTTCAAAGGGACACTGTCACCCCTTTATGCATCATGTTATTTCTAGTTGAAAACCCTTATTTTATGATCATGTTCTCTAAAATTCATTGATGTCGCTGGTTGCTGTATCTGCTTCATTTCTCTGTAGAACAGAAATGCATGCTAATGGTGTAATTATAACCAATCTTGTTTTGTTTGAAATCCTTGAACTATTCTTATTGCATTCTTCCTGAGCACTAGGAACACCCCCAAATAGTGCAGCCATTAATGATGCAATAGCTCCAGTCCTTCCACTGCATCATGAGTGACTAGACTGGATTAGGGGTGTTCCTAATTCCGAAAAAGATGCAGCAGGAGCTGATTATGGACTGTAAACAAACATCCTTTTGTATGGTAACACCTGTATGGTGGGAAGTTGGTTTTCACTTTAAAAAAAAAAGGAATCAGAATCAAACTACCAGCTAAATCATCAGTCTCTACAGAATTTGATGAATCATAACACATTTTTTAAACATACCGTGTACCTTTAAAATTAATGTTTTGGTGAGCTGGCCCATCAATGCAACGGTATTACTACCACATGCATAGCTAACAATCCAAATTCAGGAGCCAGTTCAAGTTATTGGAGGGTCCAGCCAAGCAAATGAGAGTGGGTGCATCTGATGGACGGATATTCTTTAGATGGGAGGCTTTCTAGCTCTGCCATCTGATTTTTCCCTAGGGAAAGCTATGTGGCAGCATAGCTGGAGTAGCTTGAATGAGTGAGTGAAGGCAGGGACTCTGCCAGTGCCAGCATGATCCACCCACAAGAGGGTGTATGTTATGGGCATTACTCATGGCAGTGTCCCAAAGGGAGAAAATGAAATGAGGTAAATAGGCATTGACCAGGCAGATGAAGCCCTGCCTGTGCCATTTCCACAGCGGCCTTCCTCTCCTGACTCCTGGGTGAACTCCAGGGCTACACCTCTGCCATGTGCAGCTGAATGCAGTGGTGTGGAACTGCTGAGTACATAATGGTAGACCCCACCACTGGAGTCAAGCCAGGAGTGAGGCAAGAGTGGTCCATGGAGTCCCTAGTATTCAGGTAAGAGGCACCTTATTGGATGGAAGGAGGCACTGGCAAGTGGAAGAAGGTGGTCCTAGCCAGAGTGCCACAGTGTACAGAGTTAAAAATTTGGGTGAGTGTGTGACCTTTCTTTTGCTTTGCTCACATATATCACTGTCAATTACAGTGTTACCCAGAGCAAGTTACTTAACCTCTCTGTGCTTCTGTTCCCACAGATGTAAAAACGGGTAAAAGCAGGACTCTGCTAAAAATAAGGTATTGGACTGCATCTAACCTAGGCTATCCTACAAGAAAAAAAATGTAAAAACAAAGCATAAGAAATAACCACAGTGGACAAACTTCTGAGTACAGAGTACAGGAAATAGCAAATGTGTATTTGTAAGCATTATGGAAATATGTGCTAATGCTGGCAAGTTAAACATTCTGCACTGATCCTGAGGAAGGGGGAGTTAAGGATGCCTGCTTGGGAAAAGAACCAGCACTACTATTTCACCTTCCCTTAAACTAGCCTTGGAACACTAACTAAACGGTGCTTCAGTTTTGAAACTATTAACTATGTATTTTGTGGAAATGCTTTACAATACATATATTAGAGTTGTGTTGCATTGCATATTTAACATTAGACAGAGGTAATAGTATGTGAGTTACTTCTCTATAGGTTTAATACTATTTCCTATCAGATATATGAAAAGCTAAGCATACTCATACAGGTTCTATGTGATAATAGTGACTGCCGAAAGGCGATCCCTATTGTCGTGATCTGCATTATCGCTGAAAACATTTTCAGTGATACGCATTTCAAGGCGACTGGATAACTGTGCATCGGGGGTGCCCCCACACCCATCTATCTAAAGATTCTCAACTTCAGGGGGTGCATGTTGGGGAGGGGGGCACAGCCCGGTTTAAAAAAAATTAAGTCCCGCAGCTGCAGGACATAGCAAAAATATACTCACTCCCAGTCCTGAACCCGGGACCTGCTCCATCAGAGCCAACCACCCTACCCACCACACCATACCACACAGCTGGCTCGGCAGAAGCAGGCAAACTACAGGGTTACAACCCTGTTTGCCATCCCTCCACATCCTGTTGCCCACCCATACTCACCGTCTCAACAGTAGCCGTCCCCCCACCATCTCCCATGATGATAGCGCTCTCATATGGGTCACCATTTTGACGGTTGCCCATATGCGGCCACTATCATCATGGTATACCCCCACACATCCTTTTTTTTTCACATAAACACTTTTTCACAATACTACATATTTTTTCCAGCATAAATTGAGACTTAAATGAACTTTTACGTTTTTGTGTATGATCAACTTGGGTTCAGGCACAGCAAAGCCAGCTGAGACAGAGTACAACCCCAATCCATTTTTAAAGGGCATGTTTTTGCGGTAATACCTTTTCTACTGTTGCTACCTAGATTCAGATCACTAGCCACACTTCAGCAGTATTCACTGGGCATTCTCAGTCTCCATAACAGCTTACAGATTGGACTTCTCCTACCATCCAATCACATGTTCTCTAGTCCTTCCCCCTCTACTCTGAGATATTAACTTCTGCTGGGAAAAAAAAAAACAGGTCACCTTCAGAGTCCCTACTGTTGATTAAATGTTCAACTTCTAGGCTGTTTTCTGAAATATTGTATTTGAGATTTAATTTTTCTATCATTGAGTCTGTGCCCTACAGGGCTTTCTAGCTGACTTGTCAACATTTTGGAGAAGAAGTGGAAGCCAGGCTTTAAAGATGTCTCATCTGAAACTTCAAGATGTGAGTCTGATTTATAATATGAGTACCTGCCATTGCTGTCTAACCATGGACCCAGATTCCATCAGAGATCACAGAGTTCAGATGCTGAAAGGGAGACCAGTATCTGGTTGAGGCCCTGAGTGGCCCAGCACCAGGTGCAGTTCATGGCTGAGTCTGTTGAACAGATGGTCCTTCAGAACGTCTATGATATCCCAGTCAATAAGCTACTGGATGGGACATTGGACCTACCTGAGTACGTGGACACTTGAGAGACTGAGGAGTTGTTTCAGGAATTCATGCTGCCACTGCAGTCCAAAGTCCAACTGCCAGTGCAGACCATTTAAATGTGTGAGTATGTGTTTACTACCACAAGCATTCACCTTCAAAACACTACAAACACCAATCAGTCCAGCTATGTAGCAGAGTGCTACTGCTTGCTACACCAGCGATATGGGTTTGTGAACTCACTCAGGTTGCTTGGTAGAGGGAGAGAGGATTGAGCACCCTAAGGGTAGCTCTCCTTCCTTGGGGAGGGAGAGACTGCAGCCTGCTCATTGCCTGCCACCTGATGGAGGCCAGACAGTAGCACTGCATGCCAACATCAAAGGGGGACGGGCAACCACAAGATACCAATGGCATGCATGTGTGCCATTATGTGCATGCTTGCACACTGGCATCTTCTGGGAGAAAACTGGAAGAGAAGATTCCAGTCTGCTAAAGTCAATGGTGCCCCCTCCCCCCATAGGCCCACTGAAGACCGACATGGCAGGCCATTCAGCACCTCCACCACCACAGTGGACAAGACAAGTGATGGATAATCATTTAGTCCATGAGGAGGTTGGTGATGTGGCTGGAAAAGAGTCAGGGACAGGGCATGTATTAAAAAAGCCATGAAAGTGCCACTTTGTGCTTCATGAAAATACTACAAAATACGAAACCTCCATCTGCTTACTCTAAATGACCTACTGTACTCCAGGATTTGGAGACAGCTAGACAGTGTTCCAATTTTTGGCAGCTGGTAATATATTATTATTTGTTCCTGATAGCTGTCCCTCTAACTAGCATAAACTGTTCCTGATAACTGTGCCTCTAATCAGTCAACACTTTATTTGTAAAAGGTGCTTTTCCAAAGCCAAAGTGCCTGTACACAAACCATATATAACATTTAAAACACTCAGTACATAAAACAGAATAAAATACCAAAATAAAATATCCATTATGAATAATCTAAAATCATAAACACAGCATAAATCATGCATTAAAATCTGGGAACACTTGCCTAAACAGATATGTTTTTAAAGCTGTTTTAAAGCTTTCGATGGTCAGGCACTCTCTAATATGGCAAGGTAGAGAATTCCACAGGTTGGGGGCTGCAAAAGACCTGGCTCCAGATGTCTAAACACACCATGGGAATCTCTAGCAATCCCTCATTGGCAGAGCGGAGTGGAGAAGGGGGCAGTAGGGATGAAGGAGCTCTTGCAGGTAACTAGGTCTCTGTTCATGTAGGGCTTTGTAAGTCAGTAACCCAACCTTGAAGATGATATGCCACTGTACCGGCAGCCAGTGCAGTCCGTGCAGCACAGGCATAATATGACTGGTCCTGGAAGTACCAGTCAAAAGTCTGGCTGATGCGTTCTGCACCAGCTGCAAGTGGTGGATATCAAGCCCTGGTAGCCCTAGGTAAAGGGCATTGCAGTAGTCAAGGTGGGAGGTCACAAAGGCATGGACCAACATTGGAAGGTCATCAGGAGGAACCAGATGCTTCACCCAGGCGATATTCCTCAGATGGAAAAATGAGATCTTGACAATGGCCGACACTTGAGATCTAAAGGTCAGGCCGCTGTCAAAAATAATGCCAAGGTTATGCACCTAGTCGGAGGCAGTCAGCTGAACATCCCTGAGCCAAAAGCCAGTTGTCCAGTCGACAAACCCACCTCCCAGTGATCTGGGTCCACTTTCAGTCTTATCTGGGTTCAAATGCAGCCAGCTGGCCCTCATTCAGTCCTGGATCTCGGAGAGACAGTTGTTAAAAACTGAAAGATGGCTATCCTGCCCAGACACAAAGGGCACTTACAGATTAGTATCATCTGCATAGCAGTGAAAACTCAGCTTGTACTGTCTAATGATATCTTGCAATGGCAGCATGTACACTGCGAACATGGGTGTTAAAACGGAGCCCTGTGGTACCTCGCAGGGAAGGGGGAACAGGGTCTGAAGAATAAAGCCCAGATAACACTCTCTGAGTCCTACCCTCAAGGAAAGATTGAAAGCATTTGAGGACCATACCAGATAGTCCACAGATGAACTGCAGGTGCTCCAATAACACATCATGGTCCACAGTGTCAAATGCTGCAGAGATCAAGGAGGACCAAGATAGAATGGGTCCTCCAATCTCTTAGAAGATCATGTAGCACCCGTACAAGAGATGTCTTGGTACTGCTTCTTCCTGAAACCTGACTAGAGAGAATCATAGACATTGTAGATAAATGATCATCCAGTTGCAGCGCGACCACCTTCTCAATAACCTTGGACACAAAAGACAGGTTAGAGATGGGTCTGTAGTTAGTCAGATAGTCTGGGTCAAGGGAGGATTTCTTAAGGATAGGTCATACAACCGCCTCCTTTAGGGGGTCTGAAAAGTCTCCCCTCTCCAATGAACTTCAGACTATCTCGTCTAGGGCAGGGCTGATCTCATCAACACATCCTATAAGAAGGCACGTTGGGCCTGGGAACAGACTACAGAAAGTTGGCCACAAAGTCAGGTTGATCCCCACGATGTCCATGAATTCCAGCTGGCTGAAGTCAGACCAAGCAAGCTGGGTATCTGTTTCCCCCTGCCAACTTCCACAATACCCAATAGAGTGGACTGCAGAGATCTCAGACCTGATGGAGGCAACCTTATGCGAAAAAAAATCGAGCAAACTCATTGCATCTCTCTTGCGAAAAAGCTCCATAGCAACATATCCAAAATCAACATAAACTGTTCCTGATAGCTGTGCCTCTAACCAACATAAGCTGTCCTGATGGTGTGCCTCTAATCAACATAAACTGTTCCTGATAGCTGTGCCTCTAACCAACATAAGCTGTCCTGATGGCGTGCCTCTAATCAACATAAACTGTTCCTGATAGCTGTGCCTCTAACCAACATAAGCTGTCCTGATGGCATGCCTCTAATCAACATAAACTGTTCCTGATAGCTGTGCCTCTAACCAACATAAGCTGTCCTGATGGTGTGCCTCTAATCAACATAAACTGTCATGACGGTGTGCCTCTAACCAACTTAAGCTGTCCTGATGGTGTGCCTCTAATCAATATAAACTGTTCCTGATAGCTGTGACTCTAACCAACATAAGCTGTCCTGATGGTGTGCCTCTAATCAATATAAACATAAGCCCTTGCCAGACAGTAAAAGCTTGTTTATGGAGTTGGGAATCTGAGTCAGTCTGTTGATCCAGCCCGTCTGTGCTTCGCTTAAAAATGCAAGCCAGAGTTTACAGATATCAGGACTGTTAATTATTGTATTGATGTTAGCCAGAACCTAGTGGATACAGAAGCTTAGCAGGATTAACAGTCACCAATTGACTTTTAGTCAGTCCTTCTTTACAAGACTTTGACTACAAACTTTAATTACTTATAGTGATACTAATGCCTAATGTAACCGTGCTATGATTCATCCTTAACATCATTTTACCTACAGTACTAGTTGGCTGTTAATTATTTACTGGTGAAGGGGAAGCTGGGAACTTAGATATAATGTTAGTTTAGCTATTTTCTATTTTGATGTCTGCATCTTTCTTTACAAGACTTTGACTACAAACTTTAGTTACTTATAGTGACACTAATGCCTAGTGTAACAGTGTTATGATTTATCCTTATGACCATTTTGCCTACAATACTTGTTGGCTAGTAATACATTTACTGGTGAAGCAGTAGCTGGAGACTGAGATATAATGTTAATTTGGCTATTTTCTGTTTTGATGTATATATTGATGGGGTGTGTCTGTTTCATATGACTTTATTGTGAAGACTACATTTGGGCAGTATTTAAAGCTGCATAGGTTCCACTACACATGGCCTTGTTTTTCTTGAGTTATTTATTACATATAGGATAAAGTATGGGGAGAAGTGTGTTACGAGAATTTAACACACACCCGAGTTGTTGGATGGCACATAAACCCCGAGGCAAAGCCCGAGGGTTTATGAATGCCATCCAACATCAAGGGTGTGTGTTAAATTCAAGTTTAACACACACTTTTCCCATATTTTATTTTATATAATTGAAGGCTCCGCCTGAAAAGTCCGAGGTCGCTTTTTGTTTTTTTGAATTGTGTTGTGGTTTTCCTGCTTTTGTCTTTCGGTTTCGCTTCGGTGTTTGAATCGGCTTTTTTTTTTTTAACTTCAGGCTAGTGTAGGTTGCTGGAGGCTATTTGGTATAGAGGCAACCCCCGAGAAGTGTGTATTTTAGTCAGTGCCGCTTGAGGTGACAGGGACAATTTGAACATCGCGCTATGTTTAGTCTCGAGCGCTTTGTTGTTCAAAGGGAGCGCGTGAATGCCGTAACACCTACTCAGGTGTTACAGCATTTAACACACGGTTTTGGCAATGGGCGAAAACGGAGACCTTTAATTATATTATGTTTCTTTTGCTGCTTGCCCAAATTGTTCTAGTCTAAGGAGCAAGATGTTCATCTTAACTACATTGGTAGTTCACTTTCGTTTTTTACCGGGTACATTTTATTTTCATTTATACTTTGATAACCAGGTAGGTACACTGGTACCAGGCACCTTTTTTCAAGTGCGGCCTGGGTACTAGAAGTATATTAAACACAACAGCAGAATAACATCACAGTTCATAATGCATGGCTTAAGATAATGTTAAGTAGACAGCAACATATGGAACAATACAGTCGTACAGTTGTAAAAGTTTTACATTTTCATAAAGCGCAAGATTAAAACGAGAACGTAAATGACAAATGTATGCAGTGGGTTGTGCAACAAGTTAAACAGTAGAGACTGAAATAAGTGTAACTCAACACAAGTTTGACGTGATTGCTAATTTTGTGTTTGTTATTGTCTGTTTAGGAATTGGGAGATTATGTCACATTCACCCAACTACGGGAAGTGTGTGTGGGGGTTGGGGGGCATGGTTTCAGCATATTTAGACTGTGTCCATTTTGGAATTATGTTGTTATATTCTAACACAAGAATTATGCTATTTTAGTCTATAAAATATTGTTGGTCTTTTATTCATACTTTAGAGCTCTGTTAATTTTTCTGTACCAAATTTTAATAAAGATATTGTAGCAAGAAAAATAAGACTGCTGTTCTGATTACTAGCTGGCAGCCACCTATGATGACTTTGAAGACATTCAGGATATGCATGTGGAAATCACAGGATCCATATAGACCCTAGACTAAAAGTGCTTTTAGAAGGAATGCAAACCTTATTTTTTATATTTATTAAAATAAATGGGAACCTGGGCATCTTTGAAGTCTGTTTAATATTCCCAGTGTATTGTTTCATGTGTTTGTTTATAAGTAGCCCTACAGTATTTGTATTTACCGTCCCTTGCTATTGCTGCCTTTTCCCTGCCTAATATTTCTTTATGAATTATTTATGAGTTTGTGAACCTGCGTGTAAGCCTGTGGTGAAACTTTCCTTGTAGGTCTTCAGCACAACTGATGTCACCTGGTTCCAGAACTCATGGGTAATTAAAAATGAGTCTCAGGCAGGAAAACAGAAGCTGTAACAAGGAACCCTAAATGAAGAAATGGAAGACTATTCTGAAACAAACACACAGGCTGTACTTACTTATTTATTATTGCTGTCAAACTACCACTGTTTTATTGCATTGTATTTTAGTGTATTGTATTGTACTCACCCCTACCCTACCCCCCAGGACACACCTGGTATCGAGCAGTACTCTGCCCAGTGTGCCCGCCTGATTAAACTCTTAAATAAATAAATACACTAGCACACAAGGGCCAGGATATGTGAAGCCAGGGAGTAGCACTCCAGAAGGAAGGTAATGCCTGGAGCAAGCTACAAGTATAGGGAAACATGCCTGAAGCACTCTGTGAGTGTTAAAGCATGTTCCTGTATACCTACTGAAGGGTGCAGACACTAACCTATTTACTTTTCACAAACCACAACCCCGACTGGCTATGTGAGACATGTATCCATTTGGGAGCTATAGGGATACAAGGAGCAAACAAGCAATTGACGCTCATAAAAGACATTCGGTCCTGTGGAGCTATCTGCCATATTCAGACTTCCCAAAGCAGTGACCCTATAGAGCATGCAAGACATTGTGGGGTCATGGGCAGCCCATTCTGGCCATATTGCAGGCTGAGGAGGAAGCAGGCACTCCTTGGATGGTGCCTCCCCCTGCTCACTATTACAGTTTCATAAAAGGAATGCCCTGTCAATCTAGTGCTCCTGCCCGATTGTTGTTCTGATCATGTAAAAGGAATGTCCTTGTATTCTAGTTGCCCCCCTGCCCAATCCCTGTGCTGATGCTGTATAACTACTGCCCTGGTAGTCTAGAGCCACCACCTAATTTCTGATCTGATAGTGTATAACAGCTACTGTGATAGTCTAATACCCCCTGATCAGCAATCTAATAGTGCTGTCCTGGCAATCTATCATCCTCCTCATGCCATGTCCTCCCTCACCAGAATGGCACCATGATGGTGGCTGGAATTTAGCCTCCACTCACCGCCACTGCTGGCCGTTGTCTGACACATAGCTGCTACAAAATTGACTAAGTCTGAATGTGGACTTACAGTCCATGCATGCAGACCTAAAACTTATACTAGTTTATCAGTGCACTAACCATATCTATGGCACCATATGGCTGCAAGACACCAAACCTGGAGGATATTATAGATACAACCATTCCTCATGTACCATTGGGATGGTATCTATTATACCTCAGGTGTTGTGCCATATCACCAAATGGTGCCATAGCTATGGCTAGTTTAGTGGTCAGCTGGTATCAGTTCTGTATCCATATACATGCGTGCTAGGTCTTTACTTGAACTTAGGCAATCTCACAGAAGCTGTGCACAGCAGACAGCAGCTGGCAATGGTGAGTAAATGCCAGCTGCAATCTCAGTGCTATGCTGTGTACACTCCGTAGCTTGGGGATCATGGAGTGGAGAGCTTTTTGGCAACCAAGGCAGAGCTATCAGATTTGTGGTCATGTGGGGGGGCTGCTAGACTACCATGGCAGCACTATTGCATAGATTTTGGGTGGAGGGGACTATTAAACTACCAGGACAGCACTATTGGATCAGTAACCAGATGGGGGATGCTAGACTACCAGGCCAGCAATATGGGATAGGTAGGCAGCCGAGTGGGCTGTTAGACTACCAGTGCAGCACTTTCAGGTTAACTATCAGCAGGGTCGCTAGACTACCAGAGCAGCTGTTATGCACCATTGAATTGGTAATTGGGTGGCAGGATGAAGACTAAAAGGGCAGCACTTTCAGATCACTTATCAGGTGGAGGGGACCACTAGACTACCATAGCAGCTGCTATGCACTACTGGATTGAGTATCATGCTGGGGAGGGTGCTAGGTGACTAAGGCAGATGACATACAACATTAGATCAGTGACTGGATGAGGGAGGTGGAGGCATTAGCTAGAGCAGAACTTATAGCTTGTCCTTCACAAACCTTTGAGTATGCCAACGCATCTGTATGTAAGTCTCATTTGGGCAATTTGAATAGGCATCTAGCTTACTTTAGTGCTTCACACTATAGGCTAGTACCTTGCTAACTGTGCCTTTTAATATGGCACATTTAGTAATTTCCCCTGCTTCCCAGGTGTAAACCATGGTTAGTAAGGCACTAACGCTATTAGCATACACTAAATTATTTGAGTATCTTGGCCTGGGTATATTAAACAGATTTAACTTAATAACATTAACAAAGTTGATGTTCACTTTAAGAGTCAGCAGTTTTCAAATAAAATGTACTAAATATGAAATCACCCCAGGATACCATAATGGTGGAGTGAGCCTGCAAATAATGTAATTTTATTTTAAGATGGGTTGTTTCTCCTAGATGGGGACAAATGAAATTACGTGCTCATTGGATCAAGGGAGGGCTTGGCCTCCCTTGGTTTATGGGATATCATCTGGCCTTTGGCATGGCTCAGGCCGTGACGTGGTTTACCCCTCGTTCCATTCCCCCTCCTCAGTGGGCAATACTGGAAGCCAGTCTCTCAGCAAAGATTCCCCTCTGTTCTTCATATCTAGCAAGAAACCCGCTAATCCTCAACTCATGCCACTCATGACGAACACATGTGCATTGTGGCACCGAGCAATGGCGACAACTGGTGTTCCAAGCGCCAACTACCCTCCTCCTTTACGCTATGCTCCAATTTGGAATAATCCCCTTGTTAAGGTAGATCACAAGCCACTCCACTGGACCTTATGGGCCTCTAAGAGCATTCAGACGACAGATGACCTTCTCATTTTGAACACCCGCACACTGATGTCCTTTGAGCAGCTCAGAGCTAAGTACAAATTACCGTCCCAAGATTTTTGGAAATTTCTTCAAATAAGCAGCACGCTAATCCCTCTCCTTAAGAACTGGCCATCCCAGTCCCATTGGAGGTGCCTAAATAATCTCTTCCAACCCAATAGAGGTGGGGGCCTTGTAGGTGCTATATATTGAGCTCTTAGAGAGTCCCATCCAGATGTCACTTTAACTAGCAAAGTCGCATGGGAGCAGGATCTTTCTCACCCCCTATCCCTACAGCAATGGTCAGAATGCCTTAGCACAGCCCATACGGCCTATGTGGACTCAAAGAGTCAATTGATTCAATTGAAAATTCTCCTCAGATGGTATCAAACCCCCTCAGTTCTCTATAGGAGAAAGATAATTCCACAGGTTGGCTGCTGGAGATGCCACTCTTCTCCGGCCCATCTATATCACATTCTATGGATGTGCCCAACAATTCATACTTTTGGGCATCAGTTCTGAGTGACTGTTCTGCTATAGTGGGTAGCCCGCTATCTCTTCAACATTACTTCCTTCTGTTGGGGGACACCTCCACACTAAATCCACTCTCTTCCCCTAGTAAAGCTTGGGTCCTTTTAGCTATCATGGAAGCAAAGAGAGCCACCTTGATGAGATGGAGGCAATCTGTAACTCCCACACACTCTCAATGGCGGGCAGCCATGGCTAGGCTAGCCATCTTTGAGAGGCTCACAGCAGCAGCCAGAGGTAAACTCGCTGACTACCACTCGAAATGGGATGCTTACCTACATTCCCACATTTGTAGAATGCCTACTCCCCCACTACAAAATCCACCTACTACCTTATAGCAGGTCGACCCTAGAGTGGTACGCCAAATTCCTCCTTTTATCTTTAGCTCTTTTCTTTTCTTTTCCCTTTACAATCCTAACCTTTTGACAACTTAAATATTCTATTGGGGGATTACTTGGTGTAAACTAATCATGTGAATCTATTTGGTATGTATTTATCAAGCAAATGAGAGGCCTGTGCTGTAATGCAATGTTCTATTTGAATTCTTACCCTTACAAATTTTTATGTTTAATTAAAATGTATTGTAACCAGTCTGCTTTACGCAAAATGTATGCCTTCCCGAAGGACAGTTGAGACTTGGACTCTGATAAGCACTGAGGTAGTTTAGTGCTATCTTGTATTTTGGTTGCATCCCTTAAGGTGGCGGTATTATTAGCTATCTTGCTTTTGTTTGTCAGAGATTGAGTCTCATGGTACATTTGCTCCTGTGTACTATGCAAGCAATATGTAAAAAGTTGAAAAATCTCAATAAAATATTATATGATAAAAAAAAGATTGGTTGTTTCTAAGAATGTCATTTTAATAATATTAAATCAATAGGGCCTCATCAGTAACTTCAAGACACATTTCCCTTCTTCTGTGCTCTTCCTTTCCATGTTTTAATGTATAAAATGTATATATTTGTTTAAATAACTTTATTTTCTAGGATTGTGAATATGTTGTTCATCTGCACTTTTTAGCATGTCTCTTTCCACTCTAAATCTTGCCGGAAGTCTTCGAGCTAGCTCCTCCCACTCACCTGGGTGGTATATACCTTGGCTCTGCCCCATGACACCAGATCTTCCTTTCTGCTGGAAGATACAGGTTGCCTCCCTCGTGCTTTACATTTTGTAGGCCCTGGCTTCAAAATCTTCAGTTTTACCGAAACTGAAAATCGGTCGAGTTAGCGATCACCTTTTTGCTTCATCGATCATGAAAGAGAAATCTTCTCCTGGATTTCGCCGGTGTCCTTATGGCCAAAAAATGTCACTCACCGATCTCCACCTCACGTGCGGCTATTGCGTTGGTTCGCCATGACAACTCATCCTGCAGTTTCTGCTTGGCCTTCCATCCCAACGTCCTGGTTGACTGCCTGGCACGTCTTAAACTGGGGAGACTGGAGAAGAGGAACCCTCCATTGAAGTCCAAGGAGGCTAGGTGGGTGGTTTCCGTGGCTGTGGGTTCAGCCAAGCAGTTGGAATGCATGCAGGCATTTGAGGAAGAAGCCGCTTGTGCTTCGGACACTCAAAGCTTCTTCATTCCACTCAACCTGGGCTCCACTTTCTCGGGCTCCTTCAGGCAGTGAATCTATGCTGCCTTGGGTCCTATGCCCCACTGGCCTCTAGGTACTCAACAATTCTTTCCTTCAGAAGTGATTCCATCATTTTCCCTACCACTGAGGTCAAACTAACTGGTCTGTAGTTTCCTGCCTCTGTCCTGCTCCCACTTTTGTGAAGAGGAATCACATCCATCCATCTCCAGTCCTCAGGTACCACCCCATCCTCCCATGATTTGTTAAAGAGAGCAGTCAGCGGTGTCACTAGTTCTACCCTTAGTTCTTTTAGAATTATTGGGTAAATCCCATCAGGCCCCATTGCTTTATCCACCTTCAATTTTATTAGTTCTTTCGGAACCCTTGCTTCTGTAAATGGACTGGTATCGACCCCCATCTTCAGAGTGTTTCTCTTGTTTGGGTACCTCCCCCTCCTCTTCCTGTAACACTATAAGTCTAATTATTTATTTTTGAGGCCAACACACTCCGTAGCTGCCTTATCAGACATTTGTCTTCTAGAAACACCTGGTACCGTTCACAGTACAGTAGGGAGTGTTTAATGTAAGGAAAAAAGGGTAATTGAATTAGACTCGTAATTGCAACAACTCCCTCACACCTGGGCATTTCTTATAGATTATCTTATCACTTCATCTATGGTTAATGGCCCTCAGTTTACCTCAGGTCATCAGCACTTCCCAGACAGGCATTAGTCCCCTGTAATAAATGGATGGACTTGAGTCCCATTGAAAAACCCATCATTTATTTATGATGATCATTAAAGCCATATATGATGGCTGGCCGTCATATATGACTTCCAACACCATGAGATACTGTATGACTTTCATTGTCATGATACATGGCTTAAGCCCTGCAACTGTACTCTCACTTCTCCCAAAATGAGTCCCACCACAACCCCAGCCCTCTTTTAAAAAAATCCCCCCTTTTAACCAAACACCCTTTTCCTTTGACTATAGCTCTCACTACTTACTCACATCTTCCCTGCTCTTACTGCTGCTAGCAGCATGCTCAAGCATGCCAAGTCACCACTCAGGACTGCTGCTCCACAGGGCTGCATCGCTGCTCCCTAGTGCTGAACTTCTGCTCCAAACTGCTGAACCACCACAGTGGACTGCTGAATCGCCATGAGAAATGCCATGATGACCCAGCCGCAGGCCATTCTTGTTACAAATAAAAACAATGTAATGGACCAACTGGCCTAACCACACCTCTTTATAGAGGAGGACCCTGCACTACTAAAAACCAGAACAGCCAAAAGGCATCAAGGCAAACCCAGAGAAATGATTACAATTGTAATCTAAAATGAGTTGATTGCCATCCTAATGGCTTTTGGGCTTGTGGGTATTGGCTTATTAGCCCCTCGATGGCACTGTATCCTCATGTACAGTGCTACACTTTCCTAGCATGTATTGTCTATGTAAGTGTCTGAGCCTTAAGGCATTATTGCTTAAATGTGAAGTATTTTAAAAAGTAACTGATGCCTTGCAAAGAATTTTGAAAAACATTTGGACTCAGTTCAGCATATATATCACTTTACTTCTATGTTTCCCCTCACTATTATTTATTTTATAGATCACAGGATTGCTCCCAATTAATCAGAGCACTCTTTTCCCCTGTGTGTGAGGCACTGTTATTCTGTGAAGAGTGTCTCATGCGCAGATGCCCTGGAAACGGGCACATTCCTGTATTTTTTTTTTAAATAACACCAGGCGCTCCCTTAATGTATAATATTTTAATATGTCCCCCACTGCCACTCGTTGCAGGATAAGAGTGGTTTCACTTGCATTTTGCTCTAGCCAGAACAGCTCAGCTTCACTTTGCTGTTTTCACTGGAGCCGAATGTGCATGAAACCACTCTTGTCCTGCAACAAGTGACTCCAAGGGGACATATTAATATATAAATGAGATCATGTACATAAAAGACAGAATTTTTATTCTTTGCAAGTTCTGCTCAATTGTTTATTCTCAACCTGATGTTATAATATCCTTTTTTTTTTTTTTTTAACAATTTTGTTTTTGCTCCTTCGGTCTGAGGAATCTCTTGAAAGCACTAACTCGACAGCCCTGCTACTCCCCACCAAGAGTATCCCTGCAAAGATTTCTCAGCCCCCGGATTACCCCCTGGTAGAGGGCCCACCACTCCTACCGTGGCGGCGTCTTCTGTAATTAGAGGTCCCATCTTTGCAGGTGGTGCCTGGGGTCCGCTGGAGTGGCAGGCGGGCATTGGGGATGTGCAGCCAGGTCCCTGAGGCCCTCATCACCTCCTCAGTCCTCCGGGGATTTTCTTGGGTTGTCCCCCAGTAGCGCGGTCATGCCATGACATCGTGGCACTATGTGCCAACATCCGCTGATGCTCCTCCTCTGCGTATGTGGCACCACATCCCTGCCATGCTCCTGAGCTCCCCCATGAGCCACTAGAGAGTGGCATGAGCCCCAAATCCACCCCAGGAAAGGAACAGCAGCCCCATGGATGCTCAATCCCTTCCCTCCTCTGCTGACCTCCGGTGGCCTGGGATTGTTCCTGAAGCTGGGTCACCGGTGTGGCATGAGATGTGGCATCCAGCACCTCAACCCTCAGTGCCACCAGGCTGGCCTGTAATACTCTTCTTGTTACGTCACAGTTATTGCCATAATAACAGACAGTAACATCACAGCAGAGGATTATAATTTCAGGTGAGGAATCAGCTGTATGTACAAATGAACTCTGAGGTATAACCATCCTGTTTCCACACATATATCCTCAGTAAGAAATATGGTAATTGGAATGGAACTCTAGACAAGCTGTGTGAAATACAAGCTGGTTGGCAGTTCTCCTGTAATGATATCTGTTAGGGGTGTGCAAACACCTTATTTTGAATATTTGTGTAAGTATTCTTTGTTGGGGGCCTGATTGTTTGTTAGTCATGGTTCACTATTCATTATTCAGTTGCGGGAGCAGTGTGTGAGACTTCAGGATCTCCTGAGACTTCCTGTCCAGTCAGAGGCCATCTTGGAAGCTCATGAAGATAGTCCATGTGACCCAGCACTCGCAGAAGCTACAGGCAAGAGAGACAGACATTTGAGCTGCTGTGAAAGAACAATCTACTTCTGTCCACTTGTTAAAATTGGACAAAACCCAGAAGTGTTAACAGTTTTTGTACCTTTTCTAAATCCCAAGTTAGGGAGCGCAATTTTTTCAAACTTTTGTGTGATAATTTTCAGTCTTTCTCAGGAGAACTGCTGGTGGTGTTTTTTTTTTCCCTAAAAGTGAAATAAAACTAGTACATATAAACATATGAAAAATGCCAGCAGAAACAGGCCAAAAGGTCTATCTTGTCTACTTGTAATGTAGATTCCTCAGTGATTACTGAGGGGTCTGCCCCTCTTCCCAATTAGGAGTTTCTCCATCCACAATAGCATTCCCCACCATGTTTCTGCTTCAAATGTTTATTTATTTATTTAGTTTTTGTTGACTGGGTAGGTGCCATAGCCACAAAGCGACTATTTTCAGGCACGACCCGGGAGGTTACAAACAATAAAGGAAAAATTGTCATACAGTAAAATACAATCAGGTAGGATAACTTTGTCCCATCCCCTCTTAAAGCTGTCCACTCTGTTTAGGGATATCACTTCATCTGGCTACTCATTCCACTTAGCTACCACCCTCTCAGTGTAAAAGTGCTTCCTAATTTCCCCCTTGAATTGTCCTTCCACCATCCTTAGTATCCTCTAGTGGTTTTATTACTACTAAGGCTGATGAGACCCTCAGAGTTGACATTGTTTATGCCACTGAGGTATTTAAATGTTTCATTCATGTCTCTTCTCTCCTGTTCTCCAGGGAGTACATGCTGAGGTGTTATACTCTCTCTCTCTCTCTCTCTCATATGTCCTACCTTGCTGATCAATGATCATTCTGGTTGCCCTCTGCTGAATCATTTCCAGAAGACCTGTGTCTTTTCTTATGTATGGGCACCAGTACCACATGCTGTACTCCAGTTGTAGACTAACGAGGGATCTGTACAGCAGCAGAATGACTTCTGCCTCCCTGCTAGTTATTCCTGTGGGTATGCAACTTAACATTCTATTTGTCTTGGCTAATGCCTTCCTACACTGCACAGAGTGTTTCAGTTCACTTGTGATGATCACCCCCAAATCTTTCTCCTCTTCTGACTTGGTAACCTGCACACCTCCCAGGCAATATTCGGTCTTTGGGTTCTTAGTCCCCATGTGCATGAGTAAGCTATCAGTTCTCTTTAAATGCACTTGGTACTGCCCCTACCACCCCCCCCCCACACACACACCAGACTTGACAAAGCCCTCTGGAGCTGCTCCCCATCACAGCCCCCATTTCACTATCCTCCCACCTCTCGCTCTTTGCGGTTGGTTTCAAACCCAGTCCCCCTTGTTGCACTGTCACCCAGTCTCTCACCATCTGGGATAGTGTTAAACCCTATGCAGTTACTCTGCCATAGTCTATCAACAGATTTGGAGGTTTCCAGGGGTGTGCTACCTAGGGCAACTGATTAGAAATAGCTTAGTATTCAATTACAACTGCTCAGTTTTTTTTCTCCTATTTGTCTAATTGTCATGTAATCGCTCTTTAATGCCTAATGATCAGGCCTCTGTAACCACTGAATATGTGTATTGTCTTATTGTCCACCCTGACGTGGAACCTTTGTAAAAGAGCTCACGCTCAAAGGTCTTTCCAAAATACTCATTAAACAATTAAACAATTGACTTTGCACTTCTTGGCATTGAACTCCAGTTGCAAAATACCCAACCACCTCTCAAGTCTGAGTAGATCTTCCCTGAGAGCTTCTAATTCCACATTGTCCAACCTCCCACAGAGTTTGGTGTCATCTGTAAACAGACAGCTCTTAGATTTTCTCTGTTCACTAGGTCACCAGTGGCTCTATTAAACAGCATTGGATTGAGCGCTGAACCCTGTGGTACCTTGATAGTGACTATTCTAGCCTCTGAGAATCCCCCTGACCACTACTTTCTGACTGCTGTCCTGCAACCAGTTTTTTACCCTAGTCTTTAGCTTTACTCCTAACCACAGATCCTCTAGCTTTCTGATTAATGACTGGTGGGCAACAGAGTCAAAAACCTTGCTGAAATCCAAATACATGATGTCCATAGCCTGGCCCGTATCCATATGTTGTTGTCACCCAATCAATGAAATCAATCAGGTTTGTTTGGCAGGATAGCTGTGCCACATACTCATGCTGTTGGTCATCATGAAGCCCATCATCCTGAAGAAATCACACCAGTCTTTACTTCAGTATGGTCTCCATGTACTTTTCTACTGTCGAGGTCAGACTAACTAGTCTGTGATTGCCATGGTCATCCCAGGCCCACTTTTGTGGATCATCACTATGTGAGCTGTTTTATAGTCTAAGAGTACCTCCCTTGACACCATTGAGCTGCTAAATAGGTCCATCAGGGGACCCACTAGCACATCTGCCAATTCCCTCAGCACCCTCAGATGTATACGATCTGGGTGCAGGGATTTGTCCACTTTCAGTGCCCTCAAATCCTTGCTTACTCTAGCCTTACCAAGATTCCAATTAGTGCTACTTCCCACCTCAGTGTCCATCCCTTGGAGACCTGGGTTTGAATCCCACAGCCCCCACTTGCATACTGTGTGACACTGAGCAAGTCACTTAACTTCCTTGTGCTCCCAGGTTGCACCTGGAAACAAGCTTTGGCTTAGTGTGCCTTTCCTGGTTAAATAATCCCACCCCCCTTCTTCCCTTGAGACATCAGACCATCCTTCTCCCTGGTGAAGACTGAGCAAAAATACTTACTTAATGCTTTTGCCTTCTCTTCACTACTTTCTTCCTATCCCCTTCCTTTTTTAGGACTGCAGTAGACAGAGACCAGCAGACCTGTTGTGATCAAAAATGGGTCCATACTCTGAACGAACAACAGTTTAGAGTTCCATCACAGTCGCCTCCGTGGTCTGTGAAGTACAGCATTATGTCAGTGCAGTCCTGTCATAGACACTATTTTACTGCTGCAAGTTGGTATTCACACACCCCCTCTCCTGCCATCACCTGTCAGCAAATTTATAATGCTGTCGCCATGCCCTACCCCCCGCATCCTGTCCCAAAACAGAAAGCTTTGCTTGAATGCTTTCTTTCTCTTTCTCTCTTTCTTTCCTTTGAAAAGTGTGGGATCGGAGGGGCTCTACGCACAGACTGTCTCTGAGCCCTCCTGCTGCAAGGACCTCCAGTGGTGACTGAAGTTGCTGGAGGAGGATCCCCAGTTGATTTATGGAGCCTACAGGAATTGAAACTGGCACCTATTTAAAGTAGTGCTTCGTCTACTGGCTCCTAGGAGAACATAGAAAATATCCATCGCTGCTCTGTCTGTGTGTAAGCTAGTAGACAGAGTATGAAATCCCGTCCCTTGCCATCCCGTGATGTGCAGCTGTTCTGAGTGGAGAAAACAAGCCAGAGTGTAGATGTATTGTTTTCTGCCCCTTCCTCCAGCAAGGAGTTACTGCTGCAAAGGATGAGAAAGAGAGAGAGAGAGGGACTGTGTTGCAATGAGAGAGAGAGGAAAATGGGGCACAGGGTGAGAGAGAGAGAGGCACCATGCCACGGGGAGAAAGAGAGAGCAAAATGGACTGCAGGCACATGTGATACAGTGACAGTGGTTTTGAACAGGAAGTAGGTCTCTCTCTGTCTCTCTCTGCATCACTGTGTGTTTGCAGTGTGGAGCAAGTGATTGGAAGGAAGCCATGGGTGTGGATCAAGACACAGAGCAATTGAATGGCGCCCCCCCCAAGATATACCTCTCTCTGTCATTGACTGTCTCTCATTAGGTTTGGGTGGCTCCGTTCTTACGGAAGATCAGACCCAATGCCTCAAGTGAGCAGCAAGGTGTGTCCATGTGTCTCTACAGTGATGATCTTGTAATGCACCAGGAACGCTGAGGAATACAATTGTTTTCTGATTCCCCCTACTTGTTTTTACTTGGGCAAAAATTATTTGAATTGCGATTGCAAATTGTATTTGCGATGATGCTGAAGACAGCTACTACAGAATCTACATCGGCAAGTGTCAATTTTAGACCCTATCATGGTGACCGATCAAGTCCTACAGCAAGTCCTCATCTCTTCTAATTTCAATAGGAATCCTTATTTTGCTTAATTAAAAGGCAATTTGTTAAGGATATGTAAAACTGTCTCTATATTTACTGTACATTCAGTTTGAAAATCAAGATTTATTAAAATCAACTTCTTTCGAACTGGACCTACAATTTCCAAGCTTGATAAGTTCATCTTTAAGCTTTAAAACTTTGCCATGAAATGCAATGCACAATGCAGACATAATTTTCCTTAAAGAAGATCCTTTTTGGTGTGCACCCCCCCTCAACTATTGTCACAAATTTACAGAGCTGAAATTAGAAGTATAAGGAGTCATTATGTTAACAACCACTCTTCATGCATCACTTGACACTTCTCTTCCAGAGACAGCAAGCCACCGCTTCTATTTTGTCTGTGTCAGAGCAGGGGGAGGCACATTCAGAGGAACACTTTTTCAGGCTTGCAGGGCACTTGTGATAGAGCTGGAACTGGAGTTGTTATGTTACCAATGTTATGTCAAAAGCACTTGACACTTATTGACTTCCAAAGACAGCAGCAAAACACTTCTTTTCTTTTGTATGTGCCTGGACATAAACTTGTGGTTACATTTTTTTAAAGGGCAGACTCCTTTGGGCCAAAAAAGAAGACACATTTGCCCTTCACTTGATAGAGTGAGTCTCAGTATAAACAGTTTTGGGTCATCCAAGCAAATCCAAAGTAAATCTAGAAAGTAAAAGATGTTGAACTTGGCCGGCCCAGTGGTGCTGAGGCGCTGACACCTTACCTCGCACTATGCCAGTGACCCATGTTTGGGAACGAGCATGGGCTTTTGGGGGTTGGCAGGGATGGAGATGGATCGAGCATCCACTGGACTGCTCTCCATCTCCAGGGTGGGGGGTGATCAACAGCCGGTGCATGCCTGACCCCTGGTGGAGTCTGGGGCTTGGCAACACAGAGCCACTACAGCATGGGTGCAGAGTGCAGCAGATGCTTAACATGGGTGTACATGGGAGTGTGCATGACCCTGTCACAGGTGTCATTGCATGCCATGTGGCTGCAGGGGCACAAGGAACAATGGGGGAAAAAAGCTCCTGGAGGATAACGGGGGAGCTCGCAGGCCCCACACAGCACAAATACTGGATCTGGTCTCAGTAGGGGAGGGCCTCTCTGCCAACCCCACCGGGAGGGGGTAAGCCATGGGAGCACTAGCGCCAGTTGGTGGAAGCCAGGGTGATGGGGCTGGGGCTCCCCCAGAGTGAAACAGCCATTGGAGCAAGAGGAGAAAAAAATTAAAAATAAGATAAACTCCACAAAATCCCCCAAATTCAACAAAGTTCAATTTATTCATCTCTCATAAGATTCAGCAATGGTTTCATGGCCACACCACTTCCTCAGACCAACAGTGATGACTCTATTACAATTATCAGCAAAACGTTTTGCAGTGTCTCATACACAGTATATGAACATTTCAAACACACTGCATACAAAACACTATTGTAAGTAATTCCCCCAAAAAACACCTTCTCACAATTTGTTACTTGTTTACATGGTTTTCTCTCTCAACTCTGTCTACTTATGTGCAGTATAAGTAATAAGCATGCTAAGTGCACTGTGGGAGCTTTTTCCTATCTCCTATCAGTGTTTATTCTAAGTATCTCAGTCCTATTCAAATAATATTTTCAATGAATGTGATTAAAAAGTATATGAATACCTTATTATTGTACACCTTTGGTTAATTTTCCTCTGAAAGAATGTTTGTTATTATATAGCCACCACGTTCTCTCTGTAACAATAAGATGTCTTGTTTAGGATCAAGAAAGAGAATGCATTCCTGTTGTATCTTCCTATTGAATCACTTCACATTCTATCTAAATGTTTTTGCATATATACCTTCATCAGATTAAAGCATCCAAATCCCATATATGTGACCTCGTTCAGTCATCTGATTTTCTCCCTGTAAAAATACATTCCTTTTACCAATTACATTGTTTTTCCTTGTTTTATTTGCCAAAAAAGTGATTTTACATTATATTTTTTTTCAACCCCTCCTCCAGACAATTTTAGAAAAGTATGGAAAAGTGTAGTTAATTTAGACAAAAAATAGAAAGCAACTTTTTATAATTTTCATATCGGCTAGTAGCCAAGGGTGGGGGCAAATCACCATTTTGGAGTGTCTCTCTACAGTACAGGCTCTGCTGCTTCTTTAGCCTTCTCTGCTTTAAGAGCCACTACAGTTCTCATTGGTAAATCTGGCACTGTTGAGAAGCGGAGATAACAGTGACATCACTAGTGATGTCAGCTCCCCCCTCACTGGGAGCATGTGTGGGTGAGAACTGTTCCTTTTTGTGCTAGTAATCAGCCTACAGCCCTGCATCATGCTGGAGTAGAGATGTAGTGAAGTTTTAATTCACAGGCAAAGCGAACTCGAAGTTGTCCGCTTCAAATTTGCATAGCACTATGTGAATTGTCCATTAAAAACTTGAAATTCACCTTATTTCACGTTGTCCACTTCAAGTTCACTTTGAGATACAGCTTGATAAGGTGAAGTCATTAAAAAACAGGACACTGACTGTCTTTGCAGGTCACATGATTCAGGGAGGCAGTTAAATAGGCAGGAAGTCAGTGTTCAAAGTGTAAAGTCGGCTCAGATGCAGCGTGCAACAGCCAGCATTTACTTTATTTCAGGATACTGCAGAAACTCCTGTATCATCAGATTTAAACAGTGGGCCATACAGGGAACCCACACAAAGCCACCATTGCTGATACATTTCACAACGTTTGATCCATTACCACTAGCTATGAAGCCACATTATCACTTGCTATGAAGCCAACCTTTAGGGAAGCCTGCATTCTCCACAAAGGAAAATGACAAAAGGTCAATTGCCAGCATTTCCGCTATGATAGCACTGAGTTCATGTGCATCTGCATGATTGGGTGGGTATTTAGTGCTGCACACAAAAAAACTGTGCAATGTGGAATGCATTGTTCATTGCTTTACACGTGGCATGCCAAATGGCTGTACTCTACTAATTGACATGGATGGGGTATCCTGGATGTGTGATGGTGGGTGCACAGGTAACAAGCCAATACATGCGGTTATTTTCCTTGTTTTAAGCACAGGGGTTGATGTAGTAGAATTACTACATGGACTGCCACTGCTACTCTGACCACTGCTTGAGCATTCCAAATCCTCCTCCTCCTCCTCCTCATTCCTGTAGTAATCCTCTGGTGTTATTTCACCACTTTTACTGACATGCTTACTTACACTAATCAAAGGGGATACCATGCTTACTAACGTGGCTGAGGGTGAATGCCCAACTATGGCATTAGCTCCCCTCTGGTGCCACGTCCACAGTGACTTGTGCCTGCTCTTCTGATGAGTATACTGGCCCCCAGTGCCCAAATGGCTACCCTTTTTACCACGCTTCACATGCACTTTGCAAAGCTGGTAGATTGCCACTCTTTCATCATTGCCATCTTGTGCAATAAAATCCCAGACTAGGGATTTGGATGCCCTACTCTTCACATGTCACTGCTGGTATTGCTGCTGCATATGTAACTGCACTTTTGGTGATGATGAAATGAGGGGTGTCATGCATGATTTCTGCTGTTGTGCATAATTGTACTTTGACTGAACATCACAATATATAACTAATAACTCAGGGTCATCATTAACAGATACAGCTACATCAGAACTTTGAGTTGGGAGGACTAACTAGCAGACTGTTTAGAAACAGCCACCTTCACTTTCTTTTTTTTTCCCCAGTTCCAAAATGAGGTTGCTAGCATCATCATCATCATAATTATCATCCACTAATTCACTTTGGAGGCTGTCCCCCTGTGGAGATATTCCAAGTTCAACAGCAACCTCAATATTATCAGCCACACTTTTTTCATCAATGTCTGAATGTTCGGATGGCCTATCCTCAACATCAGTGGAAACATGAGACTGTCAGTCATCATCATGATCAGAATCATGTTCAAGTACTGTATGTAGTGGAACATCAACTGCACTCACACCTGTGGATTCAACATTTTCCCCACATGACAAGTTTAACAGGGTTGAACTTGTAGCAGTACTCATGTTGTTATTAACCATGCCCTCACTAACTTTACTAACAGCAGGGTCAACACCATCTCCAACCAGCATTGAAGCGACTGATTTCACTGTGAAAAAACATAGATGAATCCTTTAACTTGCAGCAACTACTTCCTTTCCCTTCTGCTGCATACTACCACGGCCACCACAACTCTTAACACCGCTACCATTGGTAGCCCCTGATAAACATAACTCATCTTCACAACAACTTCCACTGCTAATAATCTTCTTGGTAGCAGCACCACAGCCAGAAACTGCTTTGCCTGACTGTCTCTTCGTAGGCATTTTTCAGATGACACAGGTAATTTTCAACAACTTGATCTTTCTGTAGCTGCATAGGCACAACACAATACCTGTCATTGAATCCTTAACCGATCTTCAAAAAGCCAGCAGTCAAAAAACAATGCCTTGTTTTGGTGGGGGGGGGGGCACAGTACCTAGCTACACAGAAGCAGGAAAATAAATTGCAGACAGGCTTAGAAATTCAGAGTGCTGCTATTGCGATGCCACAGTGAAATGCATATCAACTGACAGCATGCCCACAGATTAAAGATCAGGCACAGAAACTTTAACTGTTCAGTACAGTACAACACAGACAGTCTTGTAAAAAGACAGAAAAATTGCCAAACAGAAAATATTTATAAACAATTTAGTGAAGTTATGCTGTGTCTACCTGAGCACAAAAATAATAAAACAATAGCCAACAATGGTTGGAAAAATGCCTTTCTCACTACTCTTCCTTCGACACCACAGATCAGCCCCTCCCCAAAGCACCCTGCTACAGTGTCTGTCAGTACAGAGACTGAATCAACTAAATTAACATTCAATATTCACAAAACATCAATAAATGCCTGATGATATAATCAAATCAGGGTTTACTACAATTGATCTACTAAATTTTGTCACAAATTTCTGTGGCGAAAGGCATTTTTAAAGGCTTTTAGAGGGTTCGAATCTCTGATCTCTGAGAGCAAACTGTCTCCAGCTTTCCACTACACACACAATGATAAACTGAGGCTGTGCAAGACAATATAGAGCCCATGTGACCTTACATCCCATGATTCACTGTAAAATTCACCTTAAAGAGCACAAAAACAAGGAGAAGTAACACAAAGTCAACAGAAAACAAGGCAAAATAATGCAAATTCCATAGAGAACAAAGGAAACTTCACATTACTTTAAGATGCAGAGTTATTCACTTTGCTTTGTGGGGTAGTAAGCAGAATTTGGGTTCTACATGAAATACTACCTGTAGTGAATTTTAAGCACTTCACCCACCACTATACTGTAGTAAGTGCTCTTCACTTCTATTACTTAGCAAAATAATGCATTTTTGCAATTGTGTTTTACATGAAGCTTTTTCTCTTTCATTTATTAGAGACAACTGCAAAACACAGAATTAATTATAAATAATTAAATAAAAACATGAGATTTTAAATGAACATAAGGTGAGCAGGGAGTTTGAAAAAAATCACAATGTAAGATCACTTTTTCGAAAAACAATGTAATTGGTGAAAGGAATGCATTTTTTACAGACAGAAAATCAGATGCGTGAACGGGGCCAAAAATATGGGATTCGGATGCTTTAGTCTGATAAAGATATATAAACAAAAACATTTAGATAGAATATGAAGTGATTCAATAGGGAGATACAATAGGAATGCATTCTCTTTCTTGGTCCTAAGCATGGCATTTTATTGTTACAGAGAGAACACGGTGAATGTATAAAAATGGACATTCAGTGAGAGGAAAATAATCAAGGGTGTATAATAATAATGTATTCAAATTATTTTTAAGTTTTTAATCACAGTAATTCAAAATAGTATTTGAAAAGAATTAAGATACTTATCAGAATATACACTGATAGGAGTGAGGAGCAAGCTCAGGGGATGCACCTAGCATGCTTATTACTTATACTGCACATAAGTAGACAGAGCTGGGAGAGACAACCAGGTAAATAAGTAAAAAACTGTGAGGAGGTGTTTTTTTTTGGGGGGGGTTACTTGCAATAGTATTTTGTATGTGGTGTACTTAAAATGTACACATGTATGAGTTACTGAAAAATGTTTGTTTGATCATTTTAATAGAGTCATCACTGTGGCCTGAGGAAGTGGTGTGGCCGCGAAACCGTCATATGAATCTAGTGAGAAGTGAATACATTGAACCTTGTTGAACTGTTTGGGTTTTGTGGAGTTCATCCTTTTTTACTTAATGAATAAATCTGTCTTTGCCTGTCAGTGAAAAAAGTTGCAGAGCACATGCGCATCTAAAAGGGGTCCAGGAGGAGCATTTAAGTGTACTTTTTAATTTTAAGTTAGACATGAAAAAATGAAGTAGCTAATACTGAGTAGCTATGCTAAACAAGCACTGTACACAAAATACATGTCTTCCTGAAATCTGCTATGCTGATATAGAGTTATAGCTTAAAAAAGAAGGCACGGAAGGCAGAAAAAAAAATGCTGTAATCAGACATGGGACAGAGGGAAAAACAAAAGGAAAAAAAGGAACGGGGGGCATTACAGTAGGCACTGAGGGACTGAAAATCCAGAAAGTCAACAGTATTAAGGTGGAATACATAAGCTCAAAGATGGGACTTTATGTCCCAATGGTCATTGAGTCCCCGTGGTTTTAGTCTCATCACAAAGTAAATCCACTGACTTTTTTGTTGCACAGTAATAAAGTAGTTTGCCTGTATCCTCCTATTATATTGGGTACAATATGTTGGATCCCCATACATTTCATACAGTCGGGATTTGATGCATGTTTAATTAAAAAATGTAGTTCCACAGGTGTACCTGATTTTAGATTCTACATTGACCTAACATGCTCCTGAATACTGAGATTCAAAGATTTAATCGCACATCTAACTTATAATAATTTACAAGTGCACCAGAGAACATGTATAACAAGCTGAGTGTCACATGTTATACATTTTTTTAATGTTAACAAATTTGTATTGGTAGGCAGATGTTGAAAAATGTTACCTGTAAAGGCAAAATGACAAATGTTACACTAATTACACCATGCACATTAATGAAAGCCATAAGATCTAAAAGGCAGCCAATTACTACTAATAGTACAATAGGCAAAGGGGAAACCTGCAATGCACTAACCTATCGGTTAACAGAACTTGATTGTAACCCCTTTCTGCTGCAATGTTTGCATAGTCTTACACTCATCTGGTATTGCCATTAGTGTTATATCTAAGAAATTTAGTACAGAATTTATTTTGATTTTGATAACCGGGTAAGCTCACTGAGACCAGAGGTCCCTTTTTCAGGAGCGACCCGGATTAGTTACAGTCAGACAACAATTACATATATTGGCAGGAGTACACAGTAGTACATACATTGGTAGGAGTACACATTAGCTGGAGCATACATTGGATAGGATATAGACTTCTTAGATAAAATACTCATGGCAGTATTGGGTAGGCATATACAGTTTAAAAGTTACAGAAAAGTTTTGGCTAGCATTGCTCTCTTGAGAACTGGTAGTGCCCACCTACAGAGTCTTAAAGACTCAATATATTTTAGCCAGTTTATAAGACTATGCAGAAATTGCAGGAGTCTCAATGATTTTGGCATTCAAGTTAGTGAGTTAGAACAACGTTGTAAGGGAATGGGTTACAATCAAGTTTTGCTAATTGAAGCTAAGGAGAGAGCCAGAGTCCAGTGTTGGGAAAATTTGTTAACACAGAAAATAGAGTGACTTCACATTGAGATGAAGAACCCATCACCTTTTCACCCAGTATAATCATTTAGCAGGCAGGATTAGATATGATATTCACACTAAGTGTTATATTTTGACTTATGATGCTGTTGTTGGGGAATCTGTGAGTATCAGTCCTAGGGTGACTTTCAAAAGGGCTGCCAACCTGAAAGATAGGCTAGTGCATATAAGATTTCCTCCTTTGCCTGCTAATAGCAGTTAATTGGTTGCCTTCTAGACCTTATAGCTTTCACAAATGTGCATGGTGTAATATTTGTCATTTTGCCTTTATAGGTAACATTTTTCAACATCCTACCAATACAAATTTGTCAGTTAACATCAAAGACTGCATTACATGTGACACCCAGTTTGCTATATATGTCCTCAGGTGCACTTGCAAATTATTATACTTGTATAGCCAGTAGAAGAGGAGAGGGCAGACAGGCTAGACTATTACAACAAGAAAGCCAGTGGATTTACTTTCTGATGAGCCTGAAACCACAGGGACTCAATGACCATTGAGACCTGAAGCCCCACCTTTGAGCTTATGTATCCTGCCATAATACTTTAGGCTTTTTTGAATATTCTTTAGTTTAAGCTAGTATCCAGCCATCCAGTGAATGCTTATTTTCCCAGTCGCTCAATGCCTATTGTCTTGCCCCCCCATTCCTTTCTTTCCTTTTTTTTCTTTCTGTCCCATGTCTGATTTACAGCATCATTTTTCTGCCTCCCAAATAGATACATAGACAGTGTCAGCAGATAAGGGCCTATGGCCCACCCAGTCTACCCATTTGAGCTTGTAAGTTCAGTTTATGTTTTCCTAGAAGTCTGTTGCCCCTTCCCCCTGACCTCCAGAATTCCTTTATGTCTATCCCATGCATTCTTAAATCCCATGATTGTTTCAGCCCCCACCACTTCCTCTGGCAGGGTGTTCCACTTGTCCACCACCCATTCTGTGAAGAAATTCTTCCTCATGTTTCATCTGAATCGTCCTCCCTCCAACTTCATCCCATGCCCTCTAGTCCTGGAACATCTTTTTTGCTTAAAAATAGTGTATTCCTGCACCCTGTTCCTCCCTGTAAGATACTTGTATGTCTCTATCATATCCCCTCTCTCCCTCCTCTCCTCCAGGGAGTACATGTTCAGTTCCTTCAACCTGTCCTCATAGGACTTGTGATGCAATCTAAGCACCATCTTTGTTGCCCTCTTCTGAACCTTCTCTACCCTGTATATGTCCTTACATAGGTAAGGTCTCCAGAACTGTACACTGTACTCCAGGTGGAGCCTCACTAGTGTCTTATATAGTGGAATTATGACCTTTCTTTTCCTGCTGGTAATGCCCCTGCCTATGCATCCCAGCATCCTATTTGCTTTACCTGCTGCCTTGTCACACTGTTTCCCTACCTTGAGGTCATCAGAGATGATAACCCCAAGATCCCTTTCCTGCTTGGTGTATGCTATATCCTCACCCCCCAACTGATATATTGTGCCAGGGTTTTTGTGCCCCATATGCATTATCTTGCACTTCTTTGCATTGAAGTTCAACTGCCAAATCCCTGACCATTCTTCAAGTTTCTGTAGGTCCCTTCTCATTCTGTCTACACCCTCTGGTGTGTCTACTGTGTTACAGAGCTTTGTGTCATCAGCGAACAGTGAAATTCTGCCTTCTAGGTCCTGCGCAATGTCACTGATGAAGATGTTGAATAGGACCGGTCCCAGCACTGATCTCTGTGGTACCCACTGGTCACTCTTCCTCTGTGGAGTGACAGCCATTTACCACCACCTCTGTGTCCTGCCACCCAGCCAGTTACCTACCCACCACACTACTGTCCTGCCCACACCCATATTCCCCAGTTTGTTTAATAGTCTTCTATGTGGTACAGTGTCAAAGACCTTGCTGAAGTCCAGATAGGCTTTGTCCACTGCCCTCCCCTGATCCACCTCCCTAGTCACCCAGTCAAAAAATTCAATGAGGTTGGTCTGACATGACCTCCCCCTGGTGAAATCATGCTGCCTTGGGTCCTGTAGTCCACTGACAACCAGATGTTCCACCAATCTCTCCTTCAGCAGTGCTTCCATGATCTTCCCCACTACCCAGGTGAGGCTGACTGGTCTGTAGTTCCCCGCTTCCTCTTTGTTCCCATTTTTGTATAAGGGGACTACATCTGCTATCCTCCAGTCTTTGACTACCTCCCCTGTTTCCAGTGATTGGCTAGACAGAATAGCCAGAGGTTCAGCCACCACCTCTCTTAGTTCTTTAAGGACCCTGGGGTGCACCCCATCTGGCTCCATTGCTTTATCAACTCTTATTACTTCCAGTTCCTTCAGGACCCTTTCGTGGTAAAGGACTGAGTCCATTTCTGTATCATTCTCACCCCTTGTACTCCTTCAGACCCATTATCCTCTCTTCTTCAGTAAAGACTGAGCAGAAATACCTGTTCAGTATGTCAGCTTTACTGTTGTCATTCTCCACGCAGTCCCCATCCTCCCCCTTCAGTCTCACTGTCCCTTCCTTTGCCTTTCTTTTTTCACTTATGTACATGTAAAAGGTTTTGTCCCCTCTACGCACTGATTTTGCAATGTGTTCTTCTGTCTGAGCTTTGGCTTCCCTTACTGACCTCCCTGCCTCCCTCTATATAAACTATAATGCCACAGACGTCATCATAGCAGATTTCAGGAAGACATGCATTTTGTGTACAGCGCTTGTTCTGCATAGCTACTCAGCATTAGCTATTTAATTTTCATTTTTACATGCCTTCCTGTTCCCCTTATTCAATTTAATGAGTGCTTTAATAACATGCGGTTCTTTGTATAGTGCTATATCAGTGCGGTATAATGTTTATTTATGTTTTCCTTTCAGGTTATCCTCTCAACTTCTCAACTTTGTTAACAGAGCAGATTTCATAAAAACATGCTTCTAGTTCACAGAACCTGTTACATGAAGACATTTAGCATTAGCTATTTATTCTGAATAATTATTTGTGTCTTCCTTTTACCTTTGTGCGGATACATTTTATTTCAGTGAGCTTAAATTATTAGTTTTAGTTTACCTCGCAAGATAACCTCTCAAGAATGTCTGCAACTTTTTTATATTTTTATAAGAGTACTTTGTTATGTTGTCTTATTAATTATTCATTTATTGATCACATTTGTATATACAATTGATTCATGAATTATGTTTTACCAATTGTGTATACTGTATATATGATGTGTTTTTCCCTGTGACATGCCCCCTGATGAAAGGTTCATACACTTGAAGTGCCGGGCGTGTTTGTCAGTGTATCTACCTGTTCACTGGTTTTTCCAAGACGTTCAATAAATGAATTTATACTGAGCTTATGTTTCTGCACTTTACTTTGTCATAATGGCTGGTCTTCTCTCAGCTTTTTTAATGTGGAACCTTCTCCCATTTTTGTTTGTAGTTTTGCCCTCCCCCCTTAGTCCCACCACCAGTCATATTTTCTATGTGCTCACTGACATAGCACACCTTAAGTTATTAAGTATAACTTCTACTTTCTTCCTGGGTCTATATGATATCTGGTGCTTTTGTCTAGGTCTGTGTGAACTGTTTGTAAAACAAACTCCAGATGTTATACCACCTCTTTGTGAAGCACCCTGATCTGTTTCTGTGATCTGTGCTTTCTTAGTATATTGCTTCTACTAGCAGTAGCATCTATTGTCAAGAGTCTAGACCATTTGGTATCTGTATTTATATTATATTTATCTACTTTGTTTGCATGTGACCTTTGAGCTGCTCATCAAAACATTTTGTGAAGATATTTTCCAGATTTGTCCACTATGACATGACATGCTTGAAGTTTTTGCTGAATTTGCACACTGTGGCCAAGCTAAGCCATCGGTCTCATCAGTTTTATATTTGAACCACCAGCAGCATCAGATGTGAACTTTTTGACTGCCTCACATGTTCTTGGAACCTGCTGAATTTGCACAGTGCCATATCCGTTATGGTACAAGGACTTAATACGTGTATATGACTAGCTGCTTTTAAACTACTGACTCCTAGAAATGTTTTTGTTGAACAATAGAATAAAGATACTTAAGACTCTAAGTCCTATTATCAAATATTATTTTTTTTAACACATTGCTGTGGCATTCTATTTTTATGTGTGAAACTACCATATATTTACATTTCATGCAATTAGACTGGCTATAACTGTACATCTGGGCTAATAATATGTATTCATTATTTAGCTGTGAGCTTCCACAAAAAGCTCCAGTGCTAGCCCCACCCTAGGAGATCCCAGCACGTCTGCAGTAGAGGACAGCAGCCATCTTGGACATGACAGTGTGTGCCATGTTCTGCCATGAGCACTGACAATGTTTTTATTTAAAATTATTGATATCCCCCTGACCCAACCCTCCATCTCAGCACCCAACACTCCACATCCACCCCCCACTAGCATAACAATGACACTAGGGTGCTCAATCCCCCAGTGTCGCAATATACATAACAGTGACACTGGGAATGTGCAATCCTCCAGTGTCTGTTGGATCTTTTTTTAATATCTATATTTTTTTTGTTTCCAACCAGACGCTCCCTCCCAGCACCCCTCACCACCCCCACCCGCCCACCCCACAAACATAACCGTGACACTGGGGATGTCCAATCCTTGGTCCTGTGTTTTTTGTTTTTTACCTGTAAAAAGGAAAAACATACATCAATGTATTTTGCAGCTGTTCCCTATCACCAACTGACCCTCCCACTCAGCACCCCTCCCACTCCAAGCCCTTACTTGCCGATTGGGAGTCCAACACTGTAATCCTCTCTGGACTGCAGACACTTCTTCACTCTTCAAAGCCAGACTGATAGCTGAAGCAACGGGTATGTGGTTCAATGTATTTAGATGGGTTTTTGGACTTAGTAACATAACTTGGGCATTTGTGCATATTTTTGGCCCATATTTTCAACATTCCTTTTTAGGGACCCAGCCTCATGAACATTTGCAGTGACATTAGGCAAATATGTCCCCAGAGGTGGTTTTGTGGCCCCTGCATGAAATTACCTTTCAGGTAGGAGTTTAAAATTTTCTTTGCCCTTGTTCATGATGTGGGGTTATAAGAAGGCTATGTTGATAATTTGGTGTAAAAATATTAAAAAAAATAATAAAGTTATGAGCCTATGTTGAAATTTACAAATACAGGCTCTTAACTTTGGTAATTTTCAATATCTGTACCCCAAGTGTACCACATAGCCATATCTTTATAGCACCTCATGAATATACTGTAACAGCTGTCATTTTTTTCAAATCCTGAACAAAATGTTTTGTTTTGTTTTTTACATCTGGAAAGGCAATTTCCTGGCCCTGCATGAAATCACCTTGTGGAGAAGAGCTGACATTTTTCTCTGACCCTATTCATGAGGCGAGGTCATAAGAAAGCTATGTTTTAAGTTTGGTGTAATATTTTTTTTTAAAGTTACCAGGCTATATAGACTTTTACAAATGCAGGCTAACTTTGGTAATATTAAATATTTTTACCCCCAGATTTTCAACATAGCCATTTCTGTACAGCACCTCATGAATGTGACAGCTGTAATTTTCCAACTCATTCCCAAAATGTTTACAAATAAACTAATTGTCACTATTATACCCCAGACTCCTCTCCTGCAACCCTATCAGCTCTGGCCAGATTTTGTTTTACATGACAGCACCATCTTTCTTATCACTTCTTTTCATTAATATATTGGAAGGAAGCCTTCTCCCCTTTTTCAACCCCTCTACCAGTTGCAGCTCCTTTCTGGCCTTGGCCAACTGGACTGCTGTACCCACCACCATAGCCTTAACAAGGTACACCTCCCTGTCTTTTTCCTTCTGGTTCCTTTTGAATTTCTTGAATGCCAACCTTTTGCATCCACTGCCTATCAAACCAACTGGGTATTTTTCTTTTCAATTTTGCACACTTGTTAGTGGCTTCTATCCCCCCACACCCCAGATTTGGCCCATTTCTGGTCCACTCTATCTCTTCTTTGATAACAGCAAGGTACCCACTTAGAATCCCACCCTATTGAAGTCTGCTTTCCTGAAATCTAATAATCTTCCAGGAATCAGTCTTCACTATTGACTCACACCAGTGGGTTTTAGTTAGAGGTGCTAGGGGCTCTATGGAAGCCAGAACTTTCAGGAGGGCTGGCACCAAGGCAAACTGCACACATGCATGGCACCACAAGAAGGAGCTTCTGGCCCAAAGCTTACCTTGGCACCAGCTCTCAACTGCATCATTTATTTTTTTCATGCCATCAAGTGCACATTTATTTATTTAGTTTTTGTTAACCGGGTAGGTACACTAGACAGCATAGCTGCCTATTTTCAGGTACAACCCGGGGGATTACAGCAAGGGTACAGAGACAATAGTTGATACAAGAAAACATCATGGGGCAAGTAGAAGTCAGACAATGTCACTCACCCGCCAGTAGTCAGAACTTCATGTCTATATAAATAACAACAGCATTCAGTTCCCTCAGCTTTAGTGTTTAAAGCTACAGTTCATTATTTTTGTGTCAGTTTAGTGAGTTTACAAAAGTATTTCTATTAGTGTTTCACAACCCTGTTGAGTTAACAGCCAATGGCCATGTAAGATGATGGTAGGGAGCTTCTCAGTTAAAGCTGCACCAGCGGTGGGGCCATGTCCTGTCTACTTTCCCTGTCAGGGAAGGGTTATGACAATGGGTGGTCCTGTGCTCAGGAAGGAGGACAGTCCTTCTGGAAGCACAAAAAGAAGTGGGCCTGTTCCCAGTCAGGTTCCTGGAACCACTTGACCTCAAGCTCTTCCTCTTCCCTTGTGAATGGGAGAAGCTGTACCACTTGAGGTTGTCTTCTGCAAGGTCCTCTATGAAATCTTCAGTCTCCCAGAGTCAGAGGCCCTCAATGGCACCATTGGCATTACTGAGGTATTGTGTTACTAGGTCAATGTCTTGGGCCTGGAGCCCCCCTCTATCTGGAAGTGGAGACCCAGTGAGCATTTCCACCATTGGGCATATCTTATGGACAAGTGGGTGCAGCTTCTGTGTCATTTACCTCTGCAAGTGCAGCTGGTCCCTGGACATTCAGATTTAGTGTAACTGGAGTTGTAGGTGGGCCCCTCAAGCAGGGCAGAGCATTTGCCTACTGCAATAGCCTCTGGGCCCTTGCTGCTGATCACACCATGCATCCTGCCCCACTGGCTGCACCTCTATTCAGTATCACTGTAATGAGACCAGCTAGAGTACCATTGTCTGTCACTTCAGTGCCAGCTGTGTCATTGCTGTGGGGTCAGCACCACTGTTGGAAGCATGTTTAGGCCATACTAGGCCTGGCCCAGTGCCAGCTCTAGGAGGATGCAGAAGGTGATGAGTCAGACCCTGACCTCATTATTTCTGAGGGCAGCGATGGAGACCCTTTCTTTAGCCTGGCCTTCAGAACCAGACCCTTCTTCTGTTCCACAAGAGTAGTTAACTTTCCAGGTTATACTCAAGAATATGCATTCTGCACTTTTTAACCTTCAGCCATTGACCCAGGTAAATGTCTCTGTCTGCAGTGGTTAAAAGTTTTTACCATGCTGGTCAATCTAGTTCCTCCTACTCCACCCACAATTGAGACCTTGTCAGATGTGATCTGGAATAGATCTGCCTCATTCATATTCCTTCTGTCTGCAAGCAGCCAGAAAGGAAAAAATATTGCCCCCAAGGATAGACCTGTATATATTTCTCAACCTATAGCTGATGCCGTTGTTACTCCCACTGAGATTGACAAAGCCATTCTTCCCCAAAAGATCACTGTACACCCCATTGACAAGGAGTTGCACAAGACTGACACTATGGGCAAGTGTGGTTTCACAGCAGCTACCCTTAGCAAATGGATTGCTAGCTATCAAGAGCATGTTTCCAAAAAAGAGTATACCCTTTGGAGTTTGCTTGAGTCTCTGTCACAGTCCCAGACAGACTGTGAAACTAAACAATGGATTCTGCTGACTGCCATTCATGGAACTGAGTCTAACAGTCATCAATTCAAAGCTGCTATGAATGCCTTTGATACTGCTTCCTGCTATGCCACTGCTGGCTTCTGTATCAGAAGGCATTCCTGGCTATGTACTGCCATCTTTTCTCAGGGTGTGCAACAACAGGTTTATGAATGTTTTCTTTTATGGTATTTACCTGTTTGAACAGCAGGTAGAGAAGTTTCTTGAGGTGCCTCAGAAAACTACAATGACCCTTAAGACTTCCAGACTGGTTCCTATTAACACTCAGAGGTGGAAAGGGTGTGGTTTCTTTCAGAACCAGCAGTCCTTTCATGGAAAAGACAGGGGAGTTCAAAACAAATCTCAGCCTTTTCAGCCTCACAAGAAAGTGCAGTTAAAGGCATAGATGCCAAAGGCACCCGGTGCCACCCTCTGAAGCTCTAGCGCAGTCCTGTCTCAGCTGCCCAAAGCAGACCTCTCCTCCCAGTGGGGACTGTTTGACAAAGTTTTTTTTTCTGTTTTTTTTTGCTGAGTTTTTGCTGGACCAATCTGATGCTGACCTACAGTATTCCACAGTTAAGGTCCACTTGAGTGCTATTTCTGCATAGCACAAGCCCATGGTACCATGTACCTGGCACAGCTGCCACTCTTCAAGAGGTTCCTTATGGGAATTTTATAAATATGGCATCCAATCAGGAAGCCAGTGATTGCCTGGGATGTTAACTTTGTGCTGTACATGTTCACCCATAAGCCTTTTGAGCCCCTTGTGACGTGTGAGCTGAAGTTTTCAACTTGGAAAGAAACTTCTCTAGTGGCCATCACTTCTGTTTGTAGAGTGTCTTAAATCCATGCCATGGTTACAGATCCTTTGTATACTGTTTTCCACAAGGACAAGGTAGTTCTCTGCACACACCCAAAGTCTCTACGTTCTTACCTCAAGTGGTTCCGGAGTTCCATCTGAATCATCCTCTTGCACTGCCTACCTATTTTGATAACTTCCAGAATGAGACAGGTCATAATCTACTTTCTCTGGATGTTAAGAGGGTCCTTACCTTTCACCTGGACAGAACTAAGGACTTCAGACAATCCAAACAGCTTTTTGTCTCCTTTCATCCCAGTCAAAAGGGACAATCTGTTTCAGTCAAGTGCATTTCTGTCTGGATTGTGAGCTGCCTGTGAGACTTTAGTGCCACGGTGCAGGTCAAGCTGGAAGGCCAGGTACATGCCTACTCCACTAGAGCAGTTTCCATATCACTTACAGAGATTCACTCTATGCCTATTGGTGATATGTGCAGAGCTGCATTTTGAAGTACAGTGTACATTTATAATAGTGTAGTATGGGCAACCATATGCAATAAAGCTGTGTTTTCATCAAGTGGTTAAGATCATGGGTGCCGGAATATAGGGTAAAGTTGGGGGGGGGTTGTAGCAATTATAATAGAAACCATGATTGCTTCCCTTCTGACCTTGCATACATTAAAAGGGCACTTTGAATACTCATGGGCAAAAGTGGGGGTGCTGTCGCCCCACCCTCACCGATAGGTTCCAGCATCTATGGTTAAGATTACATCATAGGGACCTGAACAGCAAAGAATGAGAGGCCCTGAGTTAATCTCAACAGTGAGACAGTAAACTCATGCCTTGTTGTGTATGGTTGCCCATACAGTTTTATATAGTATTATAACTAAATGAATAAATATGCAGAGTTGAGTGCTTCTCTCCCACCCGCCCACCTGCCAGCCAGTTAGCCACAAGCCTAATTCAGGCTGCTGCTGTAGCTCCTGTGGTAGTTGTATTATGGGATGTCTATAAATTATTTGGTTTGTTTTGAACCTACTATTTTTTTGTGACTGATTCTTTTTGTTAGCCTTAGGCTTTCCTCATCGGCTCCATAATGTGGAGCTCAAACTGCTGTCAACTGGCTGCACTGAGATGCACTCTAGCTGCTAAAAACAAACAAAGCAAATGCACTTTCTGTCTGGGCGATAACAAGCAGGATCAAGTGGAGGGAGGTGCTTTTACTATAGCATGTGCATCTCATAATATCTCTAATGGTAATGATGAATGATACTACAGTAACTTTCCATGACCTTTGAACTGTCCAACAACAGCTTTTAGAGAGCCACAGAATTCCATACAAATTAAGTTACATCTATATATTATATTTTTGTTAAGCACTAAGCCCTGTATGTGCATGCTAAGCAGCATGCTACCTTTGGCAGAACTATCCTGCATGGACTTCTGTCCTGAGTGAGTCCTTGGCTCCTACTACCCTAGTCTGGGGGATTTTGTCTGAACTTAGTACTTTGATCCACTAGTGTGAATCAGTGGTGGAAACTAATTCCTGGAAGATATGAAAATGATGTACTCACTGTAATTCTTGATCTTCTAGGAATATCTTCACCACTGATTCACACACCCACCCGCAATTCCCTGGGTTTAGTCCAGTATGTTTTATTGATCTTTTTTCACTGTGGTACTGGCTTGTTGAACCTTCTTACATAGGCCACCAGGACTGTCTTACGCCTCTTACATTAAGTGAATACGTGCTTATTAGGTTATGCTGCACCTCAGTAAAAAAAGGTTCTGAGGTGCATGAGGGCTGATGCTGAGGTAAGCCTTGTGTTGTGAGCTCCCTCTTGCAGTGCCACATATCTGTTCAGCTTGCCTCAACCCCAGCCCCCTTAAAAAATTTTAGTATCCTGCAAGGGTCCTAGTGCTTCTGGCTAAGACTCACTAGTGTGAAATGATAGTGAAAGAATTACAATGAATATGTAGTTTTCATCTGTGGTTTTGATGTTATTTTTCTACCTACCCATGCCCTGAGACATCCACATTCTGTGGTGGTCACTACCAGTAAGAGGTTCCTGAACCTAGCTAAATGGGACTTGAACCTAACTAAATGGGATCCATTTAGCTACATTCTGCTGTTTTTATTTTTTAAGTTGCCAGCAGCACCTTTTCTGGGCACCCCAAAATCCAGTGTGCCCAGCTTCATGAGAGGAGCTGTTCTTCTGTGTTCTCTGTATGAGAACAGCTTGGCTTTCTTGAGTTCTGCAGCTGCAGCTGGAGTTCTACTGCAGGCTTCAGTGATAGCAGTGAGCCACCAATCCCCTGTTTTCCCTGTCTGTCTTTGTCTAGCTGTCTACCTGTCTCACCATGTATCTTATCTATCTGTCAGTCTAATTATTTAATTATTTGTTTAATGGACTAGGGTATCCTCCCCTGGTACTGTTTGTCTTAAGCCTTCTTCTCATCCAGGTTACCCGCCCCATTCCCATGTTGTAGATGGTGGCACCAGGGGGCCCACCCTCAGTGCCACATAACAGCAGCCCAACATTGGGGTACCCAGACCCCAGTGCTAGAATACCCATGTCAGGCCTCCTTTAAGTCTGTAAAGAAGAAAACTACCCCATTCCATTCTGCAATAAAAAAGATTCCTCACTGATCTGACCCCCTAACCCCAACTTCCCACTCAGCACCCACCCTCACACCCCCTACGGACCCTCACTCACACAAACATGTCCCACAGCATAGATTCATTCTGCAATTAAAGATGTGTCTTTCTGCTGCAATTGTCAACTGCAATATAGTAAAGGAAAAATAATAGGATCTGTGACCAATTTATAGGGACAAGAGTTTGAAGGTGGTTTTATATGAATAAATGGTGCTAAAAAAGATGGGTTTGGGGAACCCCCTCAAAAACTTTGGACAATTTCTGCTAGGTGGCCAAATTCAAGATGACCACCAAAAATCTCTAGAATGGCATATAGCAGCTCATAGTTGTCATAAAAAGCTGTATTTGATGTCTAAATGGGGGTTTTAAGGGTCAAGGAATTCATGTATTTTCATAAAAGTGTTCTTTCTTGAAGCCAAAGACACCATGACAACATGTTCTCAGATTTTCACAATATTGGATGCTGAATTCAAATTTCCCCCACCCCACCCCTACCCCAAAACTTTAAATTTCTATTTCTAAACTTAAGTATATAATGCATGTCATTTGTCAGTGTCAGAAAAATAGGCAACTTTTATTTTTACTAAATCTGGTTTTGCACAGTTAGTAAAATGTTTATTGAAAAGTTCTAATTTGGTAACATTAGTCAGATTGTATAATTATCTAATATCCATAATGTTCGAAGCCTTATTGTCATCGTAACATCCTCTAATTGATGTTTTAAGTACTGTCATCATTTGAGCATGCCCAAAATATTCTACTCATTTTCTTCTTCCATGTTGTTCTCCATCATTATCAGATTCACAGTCTGTATCATATTCTGCATCATCTTTTCCAGCTGTTGAGATGTTCTCTTGTGCTGCAACATCCCTGAGGCTCTTTGGTAGAGGTGCCTTTGTGTAATGGAGAGGCTGACATTTCCCATCAATCAAAATCCAGCCATGGTCCAGTGGTGATGGTGGAGCCTCAGGCTTGTCACAGCTGAGCAGGATGGTATACCTGGTAGTTAACTTGCTTCACTTTCAGATCATGTGAATCATGGTCAGGAGGTATTCTCTTTGTTGACTTTCTCTTCCTTTTGTCTTACTTCAATGCCTGAGCCTCAACTAGTGTCTTGCTGATATTATCCTAATAGACAAACATGATAGTGAACTTTGCCATGTTGTTCACAATATTTGATGTCACTGCAAGACTATTTCAAACACCTGACAACAACTTATGTGCTGCTTCAGATTTCAGTGCACTTAGAAATTTTGACTTATTTCCATGTCCAAAGAACCCCGAGACTGCATCTGCTCCTGTGTGTATATAAAGAGGAACAATGACTTGAGAAATCTATTTTGAACACGGCGCCTTGCAGTCAAATATGTCCTCCTTCCTCTTCAATCCAAAAACACCAGCAACCTGGTATGATACATATGCAGATAGGACTACTACACCAGTGTTTTCTGCATCAAGTACAATCACATCCTTCACTCCATTCTTCCTCAGTTGTGAGTATACATATACAGAAGTATTGTGTCTGCTTTTATATGGTGAATGTAAATCTCTTTAATTTGCACATGTTCATCCTCAGAGGACAGATCCTAACATTTCCTTCTCAAAGAGTATAGAAATTGGATGGCTTTATGTTGATGTGCAGACACACAGAATTCACTCTTCAGTAATTGCTGGATATGTATTTTGTTTTCTGGGTTTTTGAACATGTTGTGGAACTCATTTGAAGCATGCAGCTTATCTTCTCTCTTGATATATATAGATGTATTCTGTGTCCCTCCTGTGCATGATGTGCATGTTGTCCTAAATTCATGCTCACTGTCTTTGATGCTCATCTCCAAGTCATATGGATCATCCACAAAGACAATCTCAGAAGCTTTGGGGTGTTGGCCCAGGACAAGTGCAAATACCTTATGAGCATAACCTACCATGTAAAGTAGTCTCATCATGCTTTGTCCTCTGCAGAAGGAGTGACAAGCCTCTAAATGAATCCCATGTCTACCAGGGCAGTGTAGCTACTGATGGGGCATAGTGGAACCAGGTTCAACTTTTCAACTACTGTAACTTAGATTTTTGCACTTTGACCATAGTTCCATTAGGATTAAATATTGAGAGACATTCCTCCATCACACGATGTTCCATTACTTGTGACAGGTAACATTTCTTCTTGCATTTTTGAGCAAGAGTGATTACTTCTACAATGGTGTTGGTTTGCATTACGCTAGTCCTCCTTACAATTGTTTTTGTTCCATCTCTGATAATAGGTTGTCTACTGAAGTTGTACCTTGACTTTCTGTGAACTGTTGCATCAAATGATTTCTTAGTTGAAAACATCTGCTCCCGAAAGAATTCATTGAGTAGTGATTCACCATCCTCATGTGCTGTTTCAAAGTCCTGGACAAGTTTTTCTGATGTAATCATTCCAGATTGGAGAGTCCTCAGAGTAGGCTTTGTAAGGTCAAAAGGATCACAGTCAAATTTTGTGATGCACTTGTCAAGATCCTGTACTGCCTGTTCATGTGCTCTGAGTTGGGTGGTTGAATTCTCACTGTGGCATTGATAGGTTGTCTTCATGTTTGCAATGGCATGCAGAGAGATTCTAACTCTATAAAGTTTGCATTTTGAGTGTAAGTTAGCAACATCTTCTAATTCTTCAAAATTCTCATCCAACTGACTTTCATCTTTGAGCCCATGTTCATTATTATTTCTAGCCATAGATGCAGTGACAAGCAAGAGTTGGAGTTCCCTGTCATTGATTGTGCAAATTAACCATCATGCATATACTTGAATTTCTCCTCAGGTAGACAGCTAATCTCTAGCCAGAACTCAATGAGCCATCGTCCATACTTGTCATTGTCATATACTTGCAGCCATGGCAACATCAGTCTGAGGGATGCCTTGAATACCTCCCAATCCTTCATTTTTTTCATTTCATTTTTATTAGATGGGTTAGACCATTGAGTAAAACTCATTTAAAATGGTGAGCCATGATTAAGCAAAAAAAAAAATATGTATATATATATATATATATATATATATATATATATATATAGTTGCAACAATTACAATGAATAATACAAAAAAGAATACAGTACATAACACAACAAAATACCATACAATTATATACAACAATTACATTACTTCAACCAATTTGCCACAAAAAGCCTTAGTCTGAGCTAAAGATGATTCCAAGAACCAAGTTTTAACAACTTCTGGTGATGGGCTTTTGCTATTATACAAACAAAATTTCAAAGGCATCATATTCCAAAATTTAGGAACTAGCTGGCTGAAAAATAAATCAGAATGTTCAGTTTTTGTTCTAGGTATCACTATCTCTCGATAGGCCACATTTCTTAAGGAGGGATTAACATCTCTAAATTCTAACCTTTCAGCCAGATAGTCAGGAATCATTGCTGTGATACTTTTAAATGCCAGAATATACTTATGAAGTTGTCTTCTCTCTGACAGAGAGAGAGAGAGATCCATCTAATTTGTGATACATCAAGCAGTGGTGGGTATCCCTAGGACACTATAAAATTAGTCTTGCCAAGTGATTATAGAGTACATCTAATTTATGTAATTTTCCATAGTGAGAATAGTCATAAAATACATCTCCATAATCAAATAGAGGAAAAATCTATGTTTCAACAATTTCCTTTATCATATATCTACCCAGACAATTTTTATTTCAATAAAGTAAACCCACCCTTTTCCCCACTAATCTAACTAACTCATCAACATGCGAATTGCCAGTAGCTAAGGAGCCCAACCAGTATCCCAAGTACTTATAAGTCATCACTTGATCTAATTTTGTCCCCTCAGCATCAAACATTGATAATTCAGTGCAAGTTTTAAGTTTTGTAGTAGAACCAAATTTCATACATTTTCCCTTACTTGCATTCATTTAAAGTTTCTGCTGTGTCAAATATCCATATAATCTATCAAAACTTAACTGTAATTTTACTTGACTCTCATCCATAGAAGAAGCAGAAGTGTAGACTATAGTATCATCCGCATACAATTGGTAAACCACATTATTCACATGGCATCCAAGCTCTTTCAGACAAATCAAAAAGAATAAGGGTCCAAGTACCGATCCTTGAGGGACCCCTCAGACTACTGGCAAAGGTGTTGACACAGTCTTATTAACAATAGTTGACTGCATCCTACCCTCTAAATAATAAGTAAACCACTTTAGGTCACCACCCAATAGTCCAATGTCCCTCAAATTCAAAAGAAGATTTTGATAATCCACCATGTTGAAGGCGTTGGAGAGGTCAACAAATATGGCACCAGTCAAGTGGTCCTTGTCCATAGTTTTGTTAACATCATACAAGACCCTCAACATGGCGGATATTGTATCATGTGATTTAAGAAAACCTGACTGATATTTATGAAATAAATCATTCTGATTCAAAAATCAGTCCATTATTTAGCCACAAATCTTTCCAGCAACTTGGAAACCTGGGACAGAAGTGAAATTGGTCAGTAATTATTGAACTGATCCCGACTCCCTCCCTTAAAGGTAGGGACAACCCTAGCCATTTTCCAATCTGAGGGCATTACTCCCTTAGTAACAGACCAATTATACAAATAAGTGAGAGGAGCGGCTATCTGTAAAGCTGACATTTTTAATAGATAGGGGGTTAATCCATCAAGGCCACCAGTCTTTGTTGTCTTTAAATCCAAAAAGGCCTCAACAACCTCATATTCCTCCAACTTTTTCAACAAGAACAAATCAGGTGAATCTATTAGGGGCAGGGAATAATCACTAATATTGTATGGGTCAGAACCACCAAAGAAATTTCCTGAGTCCACAAAATAGTCATTAAACCCATCTGCAAGAGACTCCTTCCCCACATAACCTGGGATATCAATTTTATAGTTGTCACCCTGTTGATGGTGACCATTTATCTCTTTAATTATGTCTCAAAAAGTTTTAGCACTTCAAGACTTCTTTAATATTGCCAATCCCTTTGTGAGTTTGAATTATGCACCTTTACCCAAGCCTGTCCCTTTTGCCTTTTTAACTTTCTCAGTGCTGATTAGAACCATGGAGTAGAAGATTGTTTTACTTTCCTTAATTTCATTGGCATATGGTGATCTATAACCTGCATCAGCTCTGTAAGAAAGTTATTCCAAGCCAGATCAATTTCAGGGATCATAACCATTCTATCCCAGTTTATTCTATCTAGATCTTCGATAAAGGCAAAATAGTCAAACTTCCTAGTAGCTCGATAGGAAATAAGCCTTGGCTGCTTTGGCAAGAAAGATTTACTAACAACACAGTATATAATATTGTGATCACTATGTAGATCTTCTAATACCCCTGCATTTAAATATTGAAAGGGAGCACTTGTCAAAATTAAGTCTAACATGGTTGATTCAGCTGGATTTTTAATATCAACATGAGTGGGATCTTTTATAAGTTGTTCCAGGCCCAATGAGCATGCCATACTTTTCATTACTGCAGTATCAGCTGGGTGTAGTCAGTTGTCATTAAAGTCTCCCATAAGTAGAATTTCATGAGTATCAATAAAGGAAGAGAATATATCTGTAAGCTGTTGCATCCTACCTTTTTTACCTTCTTAGGGGGATGATAGGCCCCTATGAGTAATATTGGTTTTCCCACTGGAATCCTAATTTCAAGTGCTAAATGCTCACAGGTGTCTGCACTTACATCCAAATGAATTTGATTTAAAGAATACTTATCCAAAGCATAGATGAAAACTCCACCTCTCCTTTTATTCCTTTCTGCCCTATACACATTATACCCACTAATTATGATTTCCCATCTTCCAATTTATCACTTAACCACGTTTCAGTATATATCATAAAGTCAGGATGATTTATATTTGCAAAGTCCCTAAACAAATCTATTTTAGGTACAAGGCTCCTAATATTAGATTGTGTAAAAGAATACCCTTACCAAAATGGTGTCTTCTCTAAGGGCCTGGACTGGGATTAATATCCCCACGCTGTAATAGACACAAAGCCAGGAAAACTAACTTAACCATTCTCCCTTTTAGCCCAATCTTCTCAAAGACACATAGCTTTAAGAGAAATAGAACCAAATTTGAAGAGTTTCTTAGATGTAATTGTACATGTTTTTTAACCAGGTCTAAAAGTAAACGTAAAGGCAAATAGTAAACAGCTTTGTATCCCCTGGAGAATGGAACTCTTTTATAACCATAATCCAGGGGATAAGGCCAAGAATAATGATAATAGTAAACGACAGGGGAGGTCAAACAGTTATCTTTCTGGTCCCCCTCCTCAGCACTCGAATGCAGATTCAAAACACCAAACAGACTAAAAATACAAAGTATCTCTAAACAATAAACATTAGTCTGCTTATGACTTAAAAACATTCTGTCCCCCAGTTTAAAAGGTCTAACCATCCAACAGTAATATAAAATCATTTAGATTACCTAAATAGTACCTGCCTGCTTTTACTTCAGTTTTCTACCAAACACCAGTTTAGCTCATATAAATTTACTTCCTTAGCTGTACCTTGTAGACTTAGCTTTTGTAAAATATTTTTACTAAGTGGTACAGTCGATCATGCTTGTGCCACACGCTTGTGCTGTGTGACGAGCATTTAGATTTAAAGGGACAGTTGTCCCCACCTCTTGAGGCAACCCAGCATTTGATTGGCTAGCAGCTGAGCCCCCTCCAGTGTGGTATAGCCAAATGCCTTGAGCACAGTGAGTTTAAGCAAACAGCAAGCTCCTAAGTTAACAGCAAACACTGGTACAGTTACTGAGAAGTGCACACAAGTCCCTTCTGTTCTGTTTGATAAAGCTGATGGGACTGCAGATGACACACCAATGCAGATCTTATTAATCCTCCAGCATGCCACACTCACAGCAGATGGCAAAAATGCTCATTATTATTAGCTGTACTGCGAATGTTTAGATTTAAAGGGACAGTTGTCCCCACCTCTTGAGGCAACCCCACACTTGATTGGCTCACCACCGAGCCCCCTCCACCGTGGTATAGTCAAATGCCTTGGGCACAGTGAGTTTAAGGAAACAGCAAGCTCCTAAGTTAACAGTAATCACTGGTACAGTTACTAAGAAGTGCACACAAGTCCCAGAAATATTGCACAATGAAAGCTTAAAAAGTACTTGTTCAGTGTTTCAGCTGAACATCAGGCAATTCAGCGTGTGGTCAAATTCTGTTCTGTTTGATAAAGCTGACTGCAGATGGTACACTAATGTAGATCTTATTAATCCTGGGTTCTCAATGCATGGATATTCATCATCAGTATTTCATTCATGTACATGAAACTGAGCCAATACTTTGCCATTGCACTATCAGAATTTTCAACCATTTTGAATGCTTTCACAACAAATGAAGATGACTCTTGATCAGCCTCTAGTGCATCACAGATCATCTTGAGCTCTTCTCAAGTGTTTGTGGAGGGGTCTTATTTTTTCCAGTGTTTCTTCTGTAGTTCTGGAGACAAGTGTCGACCATCACTAAGTCCTTTTCAAATTATTTTGTGAGCCAGTACCTCATACATCAGTCGAAGATATTGGATGCTTCTTTTATGTTTTCCATGCAGTGCTTTGTTAACTGAACCCTTTATAATCATACTAGCTGCAATAGGAATCTCAAATAAACCAGATGTTTTGAACCACTTGTTGAATGCTGATATGAAAGAACACTGCAGATGAAATGGACCTAGGAATTGAAGGATGAGTTCAAACTGTCTAGGATTCTCATTTTTCAGCTGAAAGTCAGAGCATAGACTAGATGGTCTCCAACCTGTTGAATGAAAGGTATCGATTTCTTTTTCACTACAGTGACTATATGACACATCACCTCATGTACTACTGACTTGTGGGGTGGCTTGGGCAATGTGAGGTAGTAGTATGCCTTACCCTTTGTAGCCAACTTTGGGATACTGGCTTGAAATCCAGCAAAAGCTGCCATCTTCTGGCTTTCTGCTGGAACCTCTTTTCCATCGCTATCAAGATGAGCCAAAGAATGAACCATTTCTTGAATCTTTTAGACCCGAGTGCTTTGTGGTGAAATATTAACTTCAGCTCAAACTGATGGTAGGCCACATTTCACTGTCTTGTAAGGTTGAACTCTGTGTTGTTCTGCACTGATATTTTTCATCTCAAGAAGCTTTGCCATGGCCAGTTTAGGATGATTCTCAGTAGAAACTTCAGTAGTGACACCCTCTGATTAAATAAATATCACATTTTTGTGGTGAGATGTATCTGCTCCAGCTACTGTGTCATCTTGAAAATAATCATTGTCTAGAATGGCAGTTTCAGGACAAATTTTAGCAAGCTCTTTAGAAAAGTTGTCATTCTTCTCAAGGTCAAATTTAGCACATGTAGCATACAAATTAAGAACATCCTGGTAGCTTATTCCAAGTGATAATTTCTTCATCATGTCTATAATCTCATGACTTCTAATCATGCCATGAATCATCATTGATAACCTGACCTTTAAGGAAGTGTGCTTCCCTGCGATGAATGAAAATAACATTGATGAGAAGACTGCAATCTCTGGATCTTGGCAGACATCACTGAAGTCACTAGCAGCAGGGTTCTTTAGCCAGGTGAGAAACTTTTATAACTCAGGATTAAGTTCTTCACTGTTCTCAAGCTTATCAATATGTGGATGCCAGCTCATGCCTGTATCATGTGATAACTTATTTTTAAAGTGCCTGCCAATGGTATTCAGTAATTGTACATCACTTAGTCCCCATGAGTAGATTGCTGCTTCCACATAACTTCCACCTGCAGATGTGTCACACACTATGGTATTCTCAGTTTTGTGGAAGTGTTCATGAAATCCAGTCCTGTTTGCAAACTCATTTTGAATCATCTGCTTAATTGTACTTGATTTTGATGTACTTGTATCATAACTGAAACTTCTCAAAAGGTTATTGTAGTCCATCAGTAGTCCTTGTAATGCTCTTGGCTCATTCATAGCCAGTACAGCTGTTCACACATGTTTGAAGAACACATATCAAGCTTCTGCAAGATGAACCTGTTGTAAGTGGAGATCTGAATTAATGTTTTTGTCCTGGTGGTATATTGGAGAGACATATTGTTTCCAGCATGAGCGATGATACTGAATCTCAGTGGCAAAAGGATCTGTTATACAATCAATTACAGCTAAGATATGGCTGTGCATTGTAGCATCTTCTAGGCATACTGTGTGACCCTTGAATGCATGCCATGGATTAGTTGGAGAAGACACACTTGTCTCAGCCAGGATGTTTTTTTGTCTTCTGGCATCATGCACCAAATGCAGAGATCCTTGTTCTATAGAGGACCACTCTGTGAAAGTCTAGCAGAAGGGTCATGAGCATGTGTAGAGAAACTGTCATGCTCAGATTGGGATATGAGTATGTCTTGCATCTGCTGTTTCTCTTTTCTAGTTTCAGCTTGCTGAAGATTCCTTTCACTCATTAATCCAGTCTTGCACAATTTGTGAAAAAACATTCCAGTTGGACCATCATACCTGTTTACTTTCTCAAAAACATTTCCATATTTATCCAAACCCTTCCATTCCAGTGCTACACTCTTCAGTTTGTTCCATGAGTCAATTGGATAGTCACTTTTGTCTTTTTCACACTCTTTGTCACATACTACACACAGTTCTTAAACTGTCTTAACTCGACTTCTCTTCTTTCCTCTCAATTGTACTGGATTTATCAAGCATGTCGAAATCTTTCCAATCATCAATCACAGAACTTCATTTGGACACACCTTTGAAAAGATATATATATATATATATATATATATATATATATAACATTTTTATGAGAAATGAATTCCATAACCCTCACAACTCCCATTTAGACACCAAATGCAGCTTCATACTACAACTATGAGCTGAGATATGACATTTTACAGATTTTTGGTGGCCATCTCAAATTTGGTCACCTAGTGGCAATTGCCCAGTTTTTGAAGGCTCCCCCAAGCCCATCTTTTTTAGCACCATTTATTCATATAAAAGCCACTTTTAAACCCTTGTCCCTATAAATTGGTCACAGACCTATTATTTTTCCTTTACTAATATGAGAAATTAAGGTAAGTATAGAACAGTGTATTTCAATGGGGTTTTGAACTCTGATGCATAACATTGTCAGTTTTGCATATTTTGACCCCAAATTTCAACATGACCTTTTTGGGACCCCACCTCATGGCTGGAATTATGGAAATCTGTCCTGAAATACAATTTCTCAGCCACTTGGTGAACTCACCTTTTAGGGGTGGGATTTGACCATTTCCCCACCCTTGTTCATAAGGTGGGGTCATGAGAAGGCTATGTTGAAAATTTAGGGTCAAAATAGTAGTAGTAGTAGTAAAATGTTTTTATTCATTTAGAATACAAATGAATAAAGGATAAACTCGATTAGGCGAAGCTAATTTTCAATGAGGTCCCATACAGTAAAAAAGTACAATATAAAAGGGAAATGTTACAATAACATATAATACCACTAACAACTCATGACTACAAAGAAATTGATAGAAAAAGCAAAAAAACATAAAAATGGCAAAAAAGAAGCTATGCATGTACATTTAAATATTTCTATTCTCGCTCATAACTTTAGTAATTGTAAATACTTTGACCCCAAATTTTCAGCATAGCCATTTTTTCACACCACCTCCTGAATGTAGCAGCCGTCATGTTTCAAATTCTGGTCAAAATGTGTTTTTGCACCCGTAGTGTAGAATGATGTTTTGGTGGAACAGAATGACATTTTGGTGGAGATTTGAAAAATGTCATCTACTGGGTTCATGAGGTGGGGTAATAAGAAGGGAAATACAACAGTTTCATAATGCTCACCAGATGGGGTAGCTTGCAGACTCAGAGCTAGGCATGCTCTGTGCTAACACATTCATGGAGCTCACATTTGTTCATATACATAGGTCCACTGTTAGAAGCAAGTTGCTGCTTGCTTGTAACAGTGGACCTATGTATGTGAGCGAATGGCTGCTACAATAAAACTTTAGAATTCATAACATTTTTTAGCAACTTCTTTGATGGTTCTTACTTCTGGAGTGTACATCTTGTTTCTTTGAGGGGTAATAAGAAGGCTATGCTGAAAATACAGTGTACAAAGTACAAATATGGTAGAATGCCCAGGTTATTACTAAACATTGCAGTATTTCAATGTTCACTCACAACATCACTAATTTTCAATAGTTTGACTTCAAAACTTTCAACATAGCCATTTTTGCACATCATCTCTTAAACATGATGTGACATTTTTAAAATCCTGGATGAGATGTGTTTTCACACTTATGGTGCAAAATTATATTTTGGCCAATATACTGCAAATGGTACATGTCATGTTTGTAAGGCATCATAAAATGAGTATCTTAAAAATTTAGGGTAAAAATAAAATATATATCCATATATCTATATATATTTAACACACTTTGTGTATAGTGCCAGTCTTGACCCCACAGGTTGTGCTTTGTGATGCCATGCCAGTGAGCTGAGTTAGGGGGTGAGCTCAGTGACCCGGCTGGATAAGGAGGGGGAAGATGGTGATGTTATATGACACCCCTCCATCCAGGGAATGAAAGGTGCATGGTTGATCACATGGGCCTGGGTACCATATCGTGAAGACAGCTGTTATCTTGGCATAGGGCCCTGTAGCTGTCCAACTGTGGGGGTCAGAACCCCATTGCATTGCCTGACAGATTCGCTTGTTGCCCTGTGCATCTGAATTTGCTGCCACAGGGATCACAAGGTTCTGTGCTTCCACAACACACCACACAGCTTCATGAATTCTTTACATCTGTTGCTGCACTTCTTTGGCAGATGGAGTCTTCCCCTGGCAGAGGGCACAAGAGTCACCTTCTTTGCCACCAGTTTCACTTAACAACCTTTTTAGGGTTGTGACCTTCTTAGGCAATATGTGGGACACCATGTGTACAGAATCCCTTTTGATTCCCAGGTAGGATAGTCTAGTGTCAGGGGCCGTCTTGTCTTTTCCAGACCATATGGTACCCCAAACTGCTTTGTTATCATGCAGAAACCCTCCAGCATGTCATGACACTTGCTGGATTGGGCAAGTCCCGCAAACAGGAAATCATCTAAGTAGTGCATAATGTGAACATTTTCTATGTACGACTTAGTGACCCATTCCAGAAAAGATGCAAAAGACATCAACAGCAGCACAGCTGACTGAGAAGCTCATTTCCATCACATTGTCAGAGTACCACTTCCCTTGAAATGTGAAACCTAGCAAGTCAAAATCGGTTGGCCTAATGGAGAGAAGGTAGAAGTCAGACGTATTGTTGATCTTTGCCACACGTGTTCTAGTGTCAAGGTTGTGTACAAAGTCCACCGCAGTGTCGAAGGATGCATACCTGACCATACTGTCCTCTGGTACAATGAAGTCTTTGACTGAACTGCCTTTGAGATCTGATAAGTGATGTAGTAAAGGATACTTTCCTATGCATTTCTTGGGGACTACTCCTAGAGGAGAAATTCAAAGATAATCCAACAATGGGTGCCTGAAAGGGCAAGCCAACCTGCTGGCCTCTACCTCTTTTTTATGCTTGCTTGCATGCATGTACAAGAAACATAGTGCCACCATAAGAGTTTTCGTAGGTGTGCCTCCTCCACTTCCAATGCCCTGCTCCCTTTTGCAGGCATGGCTGCACTGCACCAATGAATGTCTGAGCTGTCTATAACAGCCATTCAGATGCAGTGGCGTACAGTTGTAAGGAAAACACCACCGCAGACAATTTTCATACTGTGTCAGCAGTATGCAAATTGCCTATGTCGGCACTGCATCTGGACTGTCATAGACATTTCTTCCCCCTACCAACACATACTGCATGCTGGGAGCCCACCCCAGTGTGCTCATGTGCCTGCTCCCCCCTACACTGTGATGTGGCCGATGGGGGGTGCCCAATCCCCATCAGCTCTGCTGCCCCCAAAACACATTTTCCAGGTGCCACACTGGGAGCCTACCCCAGTGTGGCAAGTATCTGTCTGCTGCCCCCAAAAGACACTTCCAGGTTCCATGCTGGGAGCCACCCCAGCGTGGCAAATGTCTGCCTGCTGACCCCCAAACACACTTCCAGGTATCATGCTGGGACTCCACCCCAGTGTGGCAAATGTCCATCTGCTGCCTCCCAAAGACTCTTCCAGCTGCCATGCTGGGAGCCCACCCCAGCATGGTAAAAGTCCTGAGTCGTCTTGTTAAAAAAAAACCCCTATAAATAAAAAATGGTCCGTCGTTGACTAGCGTGCCCCCCTCCCCCAACCCGTGCCCATCCTCTGTTCACCCACCTCCCCACACCCCCACCTCACCCCATACTTACCTCTGGAGCTGAGCGTGATGATTCAGTGGACTGGGAACACATATGCACTCTTCAAAGCCGACCACAACTGAAGAAATGCCGCTAAGCTGTCTAATGGCATAAATGTTTTGTTTTTTCAACTTTGGTGTGCATATGTTCGTTATTTTGGTTTTTCATCATCTTCAACATAGGGTTTTTGGTCCCCACCGTGAATCCCAGTTTACGTCATTTTGTTATTCAGTGCCAAAGGTGATTTCGCGTCACTGTGCAGAACCACCTTTCAGGACTGAGTAACAAAACAACAGTGTCACAATTCATGAGGTAGGCCATCTAAAAACCCTATGTTGAAAATTTGGTGAAATGACTGTTTTACATATGTACGTTAGCAGTTCTACTGACGTCGTAACTTCCTGTATTTTTACTACTTTCACTCCAGATTTTCAACATTGCCATTTTACCATACCGCCTTATGAGCAGTACAGCTGCCATTTTTCCCATCTCTCCCAAAATGTGTTTTCACGCATGTAGCACACAATTTATTTATTTATTTGCTTTTGGTAACCAGGTGGGTGCACTAGACATTGAGATGCCTATTTTCAGGCATGATCCGGGAGCATACAAGTGAAAGATACATGAGAAGTACAATGTGATGTAGCACAAGGGAGAGGTAGACAAATGGGATCATCTGCGATACAAACAATATTGGCAACTGGATGATATACAGAGATTAGACAATGTCAAACAATATAGACAGTACCGTTTGGAAAAAGTAAACTAAAGAAAACAAGTGCCAACAAGTCTGTACTGGAGCTGTCAGGAAAGTGCAGAAAAAACAGTAAGTGCCATCGCGAGGTGTAGTATAGAGAGAGAAGAAGAGGGCAAAGAGGGAAAGGGGAGGAGGGAGAGGTGAGAGAATGGGGTGAAAAGGGGTGAGAGGGAAGAAGGTGAGTGCAGGAAAGAACAGGGTGGGAAGTAGAAGGATTGAATGGACTAAGGTGGATGGAAGCATGTGCAGGGATTTGATGCCAGTAGATGTTCACAGTGGAGTTTCTTGAAACTGGCATGAGTGGAAGCTAGGCAAATAGCTTGAGGGATAGAATTCCAGTACTTAGGTGCAGAGTAAGAGGAAGCACGTGCACCCATAGTGGTTTTACGTCTAGGGATGAAGAGAGTGGCAGAGTCATTTTATCAGAGACCATAGGTGGGGGTTTGGGAGTGTAGCAAGGAGGCTATGGATTTGGGGAGACCTGATCTATTTATACCATCAAGTAGGGAGCCAAGGGCTAGTAGCTGGTGGGCAGAAGGACTGGGCCATTTTAGGTCAGCGTAAAGCTGACAGTGATGTTTGAAACGTGGTGATTCAGAGGCATAGCGGCTAATGCTATTGTAGGTGGTGTCCCATCTATGGAGCGAGGTCTTAGAAGCCCCTAGGTACATGACTGAGCCATAAGCCAGGGCCGGAAGCGGTAGGCCTTGAGCCACAGCAAGCCTGGCAGATGGCATGAGGGCATAGCTTATATGATAGGCACCTCCGATTTTTGCATTGATCGATTTGCAGGTGGCGGTGATATGGTGGTTGAAATCCAGGGATTCATCAAGGAGGATATCCAGGTATTTGAAAGAGCTGGTGCTAACTACCGGGGAACCATTGGCACACAAAATTTGAAAGGAGTTGCGAGTCGATTTGAGTCTGGCTGGAGAGCCGAAAAGCATGGAGTGTGTTTTGCTTGCATTAAGAACAAGATTGTTTTCAATTAGGCAAGACTGAATACTTAGGAACCCATTGGTTAGGGAGGGGTTTATATCCATGACATTACTTCCACTCCGGTAAATGACAAGGTCATCCGCATACAGCAAGGAAAAGCAGTCTGGTGCTGCCGATGGGAGGTGATTTATAAAACTAGAGAAAAGTAGCAGGCCAAGTATGGAACTTTGGGGAACTCCCATTCTTATGGGAGAAAGACTGGACATAGCTGAGTTAAAAGCTACAGCCTGCATCCAGTTGGTTAGGTAGCTATTGAACCAGGCAACTGTTTCAGTGGAGAAACTGAATGAGCGGAGTTTGGTAAGGAGAAGGATGTGGTTTACCAGGTCAAATGCCTTAGTTAAGTCAATGAAGATAGCACCTGTCAAGAAGCCAGATTCCATTGCACCATAGATGTTGTTTGTAAGTTTTAGGATGGCAGTAGTAGTACTGTGGCCTTTGCGGAAGCCATACTGGGAACCTGCGAGGAGGTTATGCTTCAGTGAGTGTGCTGTAGTTTGGGTTGCCACTAATTTTTCCAGGATTTTGCTGAGCACGGAGAGAATGGCAATAGGTCAATAGTTCGATATATCTTTAGGATCACCTTTTTTAAGGATGGGAGTGATTCTGGCAATCTTCCAGATGTTGGGAACTGTGCCATGACATATCGATAAGTTAAAAATTTTCGTTAAAGGGGAGGCGATGAGAGGGGCAGCGATTTTCAGTAGTCTGGGTTCCAATTCATCAGCACCAGGGCTAGTGCTATCAGAGATGGAGAGTAACAGTTTTACAACTTCTTTTCTGGTGATGGTCTGAAACTGGAACTGTGGGTGAGAGAATGCCGGTTCTGTGTCCATGGAACTGGAAGTGGAGGGACCAGGGGGGAAGGATGCTGAGTAGCTCGATAGATCAGAGAAATGCCAGTTTAGTGCATTGGCTGTGGTCATCAGATTATTACAATGTACGTTGTTTATCAACATGTCATTATCAGTGGATGTTTTGTTGGCTCCAAGGAGAGTTTTTATGATGGACCAGAATTTCTTGGTGTCACCGGCAGATTTCATTAGTATGTCCTTTCAGAAAGAGCTTTTTGCTAGACAAATATTCCTTTTGCAGGAGTTCCTCCGGACTTTATAGTCATTAAAATCTGCTCGAAGCCCTGAGGCCTTGAAACACCACCAGCTTTTATCCCTTGCCCTGAGTTGAGTAAGGAGATCTTTGGTGAGCCACTTTGTTTGAGTTCCCCGTATGCGGTGTGTGACTGGGGGCATGGATGTCCTGTAGGCATCCAAACATAGCCAGGAAGTAGTCAAGAGCTGATTGAGCATTAGAGGAGGCAAAGATGGGCGATCAGTCAGTCATTGAGAAGTCAAGCAAAAAATGTGCCTGATTAAGATTAGCCAGATTACAGAAGGTGATGAGTTTGGGAGGAGGAGATGGCGGTCTAGCGGAGCGCCAGATGCAGTAAATTGGGGAGTGATCACCTATAGCATCTGCCAGGGTACCAGCAGAGACCATGCTGTTGAGACGGTTAGTAAGAGCCCAGTCTATTAGTGTACTAGAAGGAGGGGGACCCTAAGACTCTTGTAGGGTCAATGGTTAGTTGGTGGAGGTTATGACCATGTACCACGGTGTGGTAGGACTGATTTGATTTGCTAATCCATTTGAGATTAAGATCTCCTATGATGAGGACCTCATTTCAACCAAGGGCTGTATCCACCTGGGATAAAAGTTCCTTGAGCCCAGCGATGCTACCGATAGGAGGTTTATAGGCACACACTATGTGCAGTTTCTTACAGCCTAGTTGTAGGGTAGCATGAATAGCTTCACAGTGAGAGAGGGTGAGAGAGACATTTTGGTGTAGGGATAGGTGAGTTTTAAAGAGGATTGCAACACCACCACTACATTTAGATGTGGCCCTGTCTTGCCGGAGTATTTTGTAATTAGGTAGCATGCACAGGTAATCAGGGGTGGAGGGTTTTAGCCAGGTTTTGGAGAGACACAAAATGTCAGGGTTATATTGGGTAGCCCAGGCCTCTAGTTCAGTTAAGTTGTGAGGAAGAATCCTAATATTCAGGTGAACAATACGCAGCCCCTTTAAGTCGTTCCAGGCTGTAGCATGGTGGGGGATGTTATCGGCAGGTCCTGGGTTGAGCTCAACAACTCCTGCTAACATTAATGATAGGAGGAGCAGGTACCACAGTTTACGATGAAAGAACGGGGTGGGCAGGGACGTGATAGGAGAAGGGGAGTTATGGAGGGTATAAGCAACGTGGTAGGTGATCCTGTTTGAGACAAAAAGAGGAAAAGTGGCAAGGGGCAAGTGGGATAGTGTAAGCATGTTGGAAGAAACAGTAGAGTGTGAAGAGATGCCGTCCCAAGAGAGTGGGCCATTTAACAGGGGCATCACTAAGAGTGGAGCAATAATAGAGACTAATAGAGAGATAGCACAGGGATTTGGGGCCCTATTGTTAGAAAAAGTGAATGCCATAGCGAGGATAGAGTATGAGACAGTGAAATAACTATTTGAAGAGGAAAAATATTTTGCAGGTATCTGAGGAAATCTGGATAGAAAACACTGATTGCACACCAGTTTGCAGACCAAGAAGTGGGATAAGATATGATTTAGCAGGTTTCTGAGAGCCCTCTAGCAGCGAAGAAGCATAAGCTGCAAATAAGAAAGTGAGGAGATAGTTAAAATTCTCACGTACTGCCCCAGAGTAGGTGGGGCACACGACCACTATATAACAAATGCCGGGAAAGGGTGGCTGGCGATCAGCCGCATAGCGGCTGCAGGACAGGGCACTTAGCAGCAGGGGTAATTAAGATTGGGGCCAAGAGATCTCAACGGAGCTGCAGGGACTCCATCTGCCAGAAAAGCCCTGCAGATCTGTTGTGAGTGCTGCTGCACTTTTAAAACATATGCCTGATACCACATTAGCTCTCTATTGACTGAGTTCGGGAGTATATTTAAATGTTAGGTCCACACACGTTTGGTGAGCAGGAGGAACAGTAGCAGTTTACAATTTAGCAGCAGTTTACAATCTAGCAGGCATCCGAGTTTTGGAAACTGGTACCTGATTTTACAGTTCAGTAGCAATAGAAATGTAAGGTCCAAAAAGGTAGCAAGATTTAAACTAGAGACAAAGGCAGGTGAGTTTTTGTGTGGCGCTGTTCAATGGAGCAAACAGCTGACTAAATTACCTTGCTAGAGTACAGTCAGCGGCACGGGTTGCTCCAGGGCAGGGAACCCTCCGGTAGGGCTGGGGAGAGAGAAGAGTGTACAGTTTATATAGAGTTCACAAATGATAGGAGGTAGGTAATAGAAGAAGGTAGAGGGAAGATGGGTGGGGAAAGGAGAAGTTAGGTAGAGCAAGCAGAAAAGAAAAAAAATCACGGTGAGGTAGTTGTCAGTATGATGCTAATACAACTGTTGGTACAAATATACATCATTTTGACAGCACATAACATGGAGAAAATCTCTCAGCAATACACAAGTAAAAAGCAGTTGAAAAATAGGTAGAGTAACAAAGGTTCACATACATTCCAGGCTATTAAAATCATCTAAATTGCAACTAGCACAAACTCTTTCAGTATTTCATTTTGGTCCACCATCTGCTTACAGCCAAAAGGACATAAAACTTGGCAGAGGGACCTACTGGGGTAGGATTCCAGATGAATTTGTAAGAGACCAGTGCTGCAGATTTAATTTTAAAGCTACCAGTCTGACTCTGAATTAAAACTGTGCGCTTAGCAGCAGGGATAATTAAGACTGGGGTCCAGAGATCTCAACGGAGCTGCGGGGACTCTGCATGCCAGAAAAGCCCTGCAGATCTGTTGTGAGTGCTGATATACTTTTAAAACGTATGCCTGATACCACACTAGCTCTCTACTGACTGTGTTCGGGAGGTATATTTAAATGTTAGGTCCACACACGTTTGGTGAGCAGGAGGAATGGTAGCAATTTATAATTGAGCAGCAGTTTACAATCTAGCAAGCATCCAAGTTTTAGAGACTGGCACCTGATTTTACAGTTCAGTAGCAATAGAAATGTACGATCCAAAAAGGCACCGAGATTTAAACTAGAGACAAAGGCAGGCGAGTTTTGGCATGGTGCTGTTCATCGGAGCAAACAGCTGACGAAATTACCTTGCTAGAGTTCAGTCGGCAGCACGGCTTGCTCCAGGGCAGGGAACCTTCCGGTAGGGCTTGTTAGAGTTCGGTCAGCGGCACAGCTTGCTCCAGGGCAGGGAACCCTCCAGTAGGGCTTGGTAGAGTTTGGTCAGTGGCATGGCTTGCTCAAGGGCAGGGAACCCTCCAGTAGGGCTTGTTAGAGTTCGGTCAGTGTCACGGCTTGCTCCAGGGCAGGGAACCCTTTGGTAGGGCTTGGTAGAGTTTGGTCAGTGGCATGGCTTGCTCCAGGGCAGGGAACCCTCTGGTAGGGCAGTCAGTGTGTGAAATCAAAGTACAGAACAGATTAAGAAAATCACAGTGACATTGTTCATAAGCAGAAGTCTTAAAATGGCTATGTTGAAAATTTGGTGACAGAAGTCCATAAAATGACTGTGTTACAAGTGTGCATTGTGCAGTTTCCACACACCCTCATAAGTTCATGAATTTGTAATATTTTCAGTCCAGATTTTCAACCCTGGCATTTTTCCACACCTCCTTATGAACAGTGTAGCTGTCATTTTTCACACCCTGTCTGTGTTTTTGCACTTCATTGCAGCAATGCATGGTTGCTGTGGGAAATCAGTGTTCAGGACAGATTAAGAAAATCACAGTGACACTGTTCACTAGTGGAGGTCCCAAAATGCCTGTGTTGACAATCTGCTGTAAAAACCCAAACTAATTACATTTCAGGTGTGCATTGTGCAGTTTCTATGCACACTCATGACTTCACCAGTTTTTTTATATTTTCACTCCAGATTTTCAACATTGCCATTTTTTACACCTCCTCATGAACAGTACAGCTGTCATTTTTCACATCCTGTTTGAAATGTGTTTTTGCACTAGTGGTGCCAAATGGCATAGTCGCTGTGCAAAATCAGCTTTCCTCTAACAAACTGATATTGCCACTGTTTATGAGGTGGGGGTCACAAAAAACCCATGTTTAAAATTTGGAGCGAAAATACCAACGAACTCCTGGGACAGTTAGGGTTTCTGACCATAACACCCCCACCCTGTAGAGACTGGCAAGCATCCAGCGAGTATGACTTGGAATTGTTGCCTGTAATACTTTTGCTATTCTAATTTCACCCACAATTCTGCAGCCAGTGACAGGCATTGAGGTGCCTTGGAATCTTTGCCCCAAAGTTCACTCCATTCTCCTATACTGCACCCATCTCACCATATTTCTTATGGAATGGGGTAAGCATAAGGCCCAAAGACTCCAAGGCACACTGTCTGCAGGGTAGGATGTGGTGAAATGGCATGGCTGTTATGCCTGATGACCCAAAGGCACACGCCAATGCCTGTCAGTCTCTGCAGTGTGGTGGTGGGGTTGGCTTCAGTTCAATATTTCACTGCCATTCCTGTTATGCATCTCTCTAACTCCTACATTAACAATGTCAATGCCAGCAAGCAAACATTCAGAATTGACAAATGCTTATTTATTTTGGCTGTGAGTATTTCTGGGTGAGCCTTGGGAGATTTTAAATTCCATGCTGTTGTGGCTACTCAAATCTCAAAACTTTTACTGAAACTGTATATCAAAATTTGAGTTGCATATCTGTCTGAGTATCGTGAGAGACGGAGGGTTAGGTTAGGCAACTACACAGGTGTGCTAGGCAGACTTATCAGCTCTTTGACTATTCATTTATTTTTTGTATGTGTGTGTTCTAGGTATCTGACCCATGCAGTTTTGAACCATGACCTCTGCAGTTGCTCCCTTATGGTTCTCTCCCTAGAGTTCCTGCATACATGATGGTACTTACAGTGAGTACGAAAACACTGGTCCTTGTTCAGATCATAGCATGCCCCCTTGTACCCCCTTTTGAGCTTCCTCCTGACATTCCCTGTACCCTGTGTGGCTATCACATGCCTACTATCAGTTCATATAACAATACTGGACTTTCTCCGAGTTATGCAACGTGTCCACAAATCCCTGTGAATATTTGTACCATTGTAAGTTAGTTTGCCATACCATTTTAAGCCTAAATTGCTTGTCATACTTAAGCCATGCATAACTTTCAAAAGACAAGTGAGCAAACGTATTAGTCTCCTGTACTTTAGTAGAGACACCAGTTTCTTGGGGTATTTTATGCAATAAACTGACAAAGATATCAAATGCAGTTGCCCACTTATCAAAGGTTTGTGCCCTGCTTTCCTTCTTGCTTGTCTGTGACTTACCAAGTCCTGTGTCTTTGCATTCTACTTTTGGTTCTGCTTACATTCTGCCTTGCTGCTTGCTGCCTGGCATCTCAACCATCCTGTCTGTTTCACTTGGCTTGTGGGCTTTGTAAGTTTGTTTTTCCCTGCCTCCCTAGATTTCTCAGTGTAGTTCCCTGCTGTGCTCCCTGACTCTGTCTCTTCTATTGGAGCTTGCAAAATCAGTCCTCTAATCTGTTCCTGAATCCCTAGATTCCTCAGCTGTCTTTTACCTCCTGATTAGGTGAGCCAGTTGTTTCTTTGTTACTTTCTTTTTTTCCACTAATAGGTTTGTCTTGTCTTTGCAACCATCCTATTATTAAGCAGCCAGTTTGGGTGCCTGTAGAGCATAGCGCTCCACTGGTTCTCCTATGACACATTCTGATGGGTGCCACTTTGAAGCCCTTTAATTCAGTCTATTTTCATTGCAATTCCTCAGTCTCAGGGCACCTGAAAAACAGTATAGCAGTAGTTCAGTGGCCTTTGAGACGACAGTATTAGGCTATGTGCTAAGCTAAGTTTTTACTTGGTGCCAGCTCCCAGTTTCAAGCCTCACTTGGGATACCAGGGGGTCATCCACCCTTAGCAGTTATCTCCTTTGACTGGTTTTACACTGCAATATTTCCATTTCTTTTAGTTTCTTCTATTTCCTTTTACTTTTTTTCTAGCTTCCTTGTCACTACCTAAGTGTGGAACCAACAGTCCCTTGGACCAAGAAGATTCTGACTCTCTCCAGGTCATTCATAGAAAAGTTCCAGCCAAATCCTGGCATATGATGAAAGGATGGACCATTTCTAAACTAGTAGCTGCCCTCCACAGTCAGAAGGTTCCCTTTTCTGCTACTGCCAGAAAGCAGGAACTGTTTAATCAGTACATAACTGCCATTTCAGTTAACCCTAAACCTGACACCACACCTGTAGAATCTTGGATTCTTGACCAGTCACCTGCTACTTTTCAGGTTTCCAAACTGCGTGACCTGCTTCTCCAGCTCAGCACTTCCTTATCGAACCTACAGTGCCATCCACCAGGGTGAAATGCATTAACGCAGAGCTTTTACTGAAGAATGCCATGGAGAAGTGACCAGAAAATTTTGTTTTGCTGGGGCCAGCAAGTCTGCATTCTTCAAACCTGCCTGCAGTGCTGCAGTCAGACAGCAGATGTGAGATGCTCTGGTGTTGATTTAGTGGCTAATGCCTGTGCTGTGTAGCCACTCTGTTGTTTTTGTGTACTGAAGTCATGAACTTGCTTGCTGATTTAAAACATCTGATCATTCATGATTTGATAATAAAATAAATTAATAAAATAGCAGAGCAATTCACTGACGTGGTAGAGTGTGCGATCACTTGTAGAGAATACTGCTTTTGAAGATCACAAATCACCAGATTTATTGACTTGGAACATCTGATCATCTGCAAATTGGTAATTTATTTATTTTATTTGTTTTTGTTAACCAGGTAAACACACTAGACAACAAGTGCCTATTTTCAGGTGCAGCCTGGGAGGTTACAATACAAAAAAAATGGTACATTGTCATGGTAACATACAAGCCCACAATACAGGTGGGGCCAAAGAGAATACAATTACAAGGAACATGGTACATTGACATAGTAACATACATGCCCACATACAGGTGGGGCCAGAGTACAATATATAGACATGGTACAGTGAGAATACAACTACAACTAGAATTAAAAGGTAGAGAGGACTTTGCATCTTGTCTATACGATAAAGAAGACATTAAAACCACAAGGTAACATGGTAGCATGGGGAGGCAGGAGACTAACAGGTAACCAGGGGGGAGCATAAGCAGTGCACAATCTGAGAGGTTGTCAGGAAACAGGCAAGGGGGAGTGTAAACAGAGCAGTAGGCCGGCAGGGTACTAGTGGGTACGGGGGGGTTAAGCAGCCGGAGGACCACCATGGCAGAGTCTGGCTCGAACTGCAGGAAGAGTACTGCCCTTACAGTTGCGTGCCCAGAGGGCAGGGCAAAAATAGGATGGGGTCAACTAAGTGCTACAAGGGAGGGAGCTAATGGGTAAGTGGGTAATAAAATAAATTAGTAAAAATCAGTTCTGCCTTGCAATTCGCTTTAGTAGTCGGGCGTGGAACAACTTTTAGAGAATACTGACTCCGTGAATCATAAATCACCTCATTGACTGTGGTTTTCAGACTTTCAGCTAAAAATGCTTCTTGAAGAATATGTTACATTAGCCAAATAGATCCCCGAGATCCTCGCAATGCATGAGAGGTGTGATGCAACTGCACAAATAAGCAAAGGAAAAGACATGTTTTTATGTACAGTGACCTTACGTAGTTGGTACAGTAAAAGACTGAAACATTTTGTCAGAGTTTGTCATGCAGATCTACTGTACCTGGTTCCAGTAAATGTCACTAATGTATTATACTGTTCAGCCTCTTCCTAAATAATCTTCCTGAAGCCTGTGACTCTAAACTGATACTTTATGTAGACAACGCTGTACTTCTCACCAGCAGTTCATCAATTGTCGCCCTCCACTCAGAGCTGCAGACATCCTTCTACAAGCTGGAAGACTGGTTCTGTAGCCATAAACTTCTATTAAACTACAAAATGACCAAGGTGATGCTTTCAGCCAGCCCACAGCACAAAAAGAAGCTCACTCCCCTCACCATCTCCAATGAAGTCAGTGAGCTGCTAGAACAAGTTCACTCCTTCAAGTACCTGTGGGTCACCATTGATAACTCCCTCACCTTCAACCAACACATCAACACAGTGGTAAAGGCAGTGAACACCAAGCTGTGTGTACTTTATAGGCATAAAAAGTATCTCACTCCAGAGGCCCTCTGTCTCTCAGTCTCCAGTTCCATCCTTTCTACCATTGACTATGGATTGATGGTCTACGGCTCAACACCAGAAACTGCACTAAAAAGAATTCACATTGCCCTCAACAAGGCATGTAGGCTCACAATGGCTTCACATCATAATAACCACACCTGCTCCTTATACAAGGAGACCAATTGGCTGCCAATAAAGAACAGGATTATATTCCAAACATGTCTCCTTGGAAAAAAGTCACTAATGGGTAACCCCCCCATGCATTTCTAGCATCCTAACACCAAGTGCTACCAGCTATACCACAAGTGGCAGGATGAGGGGGGCCCTATCAACACCTTTCCATTAAACTGAGCAGGGACAGCATGCTTTCAGCTATAGGGCCCTCCAATGACTCAATGAAATCCCAGTGCACATTCTAAACTCCCAATGCATCTCGCAATTCAAAAATGGCCTAAGGCAACACCTTCATACTAGGACAGTTTGTGACTGCCACTAGGACTCTATTCTAACACCCATAATGCCCACTCACCCACACTCCCTTCCCCTTTCTTTAACCCCACTCTTCCCCCTTGCCCTATCCCTCTGTCGTCCTCTCCCCCCTGTGCCTTTCCCCCACTGGATCAACCTTAAAACCAATCAACTACAACTACCTCCCAACCTCCTAGACAAAGCCACTTCTTTTGGCCACCTCCCCCAGTCTCCCCTCCCTTGGCTCCTCCTCAGACTCTCACACTAGGGTGTCACACCTCTTTATCTCCTTCACTACATATAAACACTGTCCTTTTCCCTAGCTGAATGCTCTTGATGCTGTACTATCACCATTTATATTATGAATGACAGTGTAACCTTATTGTATACTAGCTACCTACTATTCGAGTATTGTATATCAATGGGAAGGCTATAAGCTTGAGGTACGATTGGCTGGAGCAATTACATCACTTCCGCACCAAACTTTATTAGGTAGCTCACCCTGGGCCTTCCCAGGATTCATTTCATTTTGCAGCCGGAGGCTCTGCTGGTCTGTCCTCTGACCTTGCTGGGGGCCTACCCCACCCCACCCCACCCCTCCCCGCTTCTGTTTGTCTTTCTGCTGGACTTTGGTTCTTGTTTTTCCTGCTTCCGGTTGTATCTTTCCTCCAGCTGTGTGCTTCCCTGTGTTTTGTGTCTCTTGTTTTGGGGCCTTGTTCCCTGTTATGCTGCATTTTGGTTTTGTCTTTTGGGGCTTTATTGCTAAGCTCCTAGCATTCTGCTACTCAGGGCTCATACTACTGCTTTCATTACTTGCAACTGCAGTCACTGCTACTGTTTACTCCACTTACTATTGTACCCAGTGCTTGTGTTTTTCCACTGTTGCTCACCTCAGTCAAACTGCTGTAATGCACCTGCAGTCATTATCTGCATGTTTCAGCTCACCTATGGCTGCTCAACCTTGTATACTCCATAGCTGCTCCATGCTGCATACTTAATTCTTTTCACCTGACACAGGTTTACTCTTACCCTAGCTGTGCTGCTCATTCATGCTCATTCTAATTGCAGCTTCATTGCACTGCCTTGCTACACCGGTTTTCAGGGCATTGTCTCCAAGTTTTATTGCAGTTACAACTCTGAGGTCAGCCACCTGAACTCCTGCTGAGGCTGTTGATACAGCTTTATTATTATGATTTCTTACCTCACCGCCAAATTTCCTCAGAGTATTTGTCACCTTGATTTAGGTTTCTTCTCTGCTTCACAGTCCTGCAGTCCCCAGTTGCTGGCCATCTTGGATTCAATCCCTCCTGGCCTGCTTTCGTTCTTTTTATTTTTGGCATTCATTCGACTCACTCTCCTACCATTCTCCTTCCCTACCGACCATCTGGGATTCATTCCATGCTCGGTCTGCATTCACTATTTCTTTTGGGCTTGCCTATCACAGTTCTTATGCCACTTTATCGAACTGCAGCCCTCCTGCCGCTTGTCTTCAGGTTCATGACTTTGTCCCGTGTTCCCTCATTCATACAGTCCCTGCTCAGTCATCTGGATTCAATTCACTCAAGGCATCACTCCTCATCGTCCATTGTCTGTTTTGCTCAGCAACTCACAGCCCTCCTCCTGCTGCATGTCTCAAGTTCCAGACCCTTTATGTCTTGCCAGCTGCCTTTTTTTGTACTGGCCATTGGGATTCAATCCACTCATGGTGTCACTTCTCTTCATCCATCATCCATTGCTTCCTTCCAAGTTCCTTTCCAGTTCATTTCTGAATCTATCTCCTTTCGAGGAGCTTCCTTCATCACATTGTTTGATTTGTTTCTACCTCCTCTCATGGCCATGCCTTTCTGTTTGTCGCCCTTTGCTAAGGACTGTTTGGCTGCTCTCTACCATCATTCAGTTCATCTTCGAGTTCCTTCCTGTCTCCTCTTCCTCAGTCTTCTCATGCTGGACTGCTGCACTCCTGCGGTGATCATATTCATCAGACCGCCTTATCCTCAGGCTTCTCGTGAGTGCATCTGGATTAACCCTTGCTCCTCTGACTTCTACATGAATCTACTCCTTCCCATCTCCTACTTGAGCATATCCCTCTAGGGTCCCTACTGCCTCATGTTCTTCCTTCAATCTGTGCTTTCCTTTTGGGGTTTTCTCCTATTCCGTCATCATCCTCCCTACTCATCCTTCTCTTTAATGAATCCTTCTATTTAACACATTCTTCTTTAAATCAAATGTCATCAGCCTGGAGGGAAGGTGACCTAGGCCTTGGATCCCCAGAGGTTTCCTCCTTAAAAAGGGTTTTTTTCCTCTCTTCCGTGCCAATGGTCATAATATTAGCTAGAGTTAGTGCTTCCTTAGGTTAATGTGCTGTCTTAGGTTAATTAGTTAGGTTCTGCTGTTCGACGGAGGCAGATGGTGGCCCTGGCTTTCCCATCTATCCTTAGGAAGTCTGCCTTAATCATCTTGTCAGTTTGCATTCATTCATCATCCTCGCCTCTTCGATGCTCGACACCTAATAGGGTATTCTTTTTGAGCTTCTTCCTAAGCTACCTTTAGTTGATGGAATCGTCACCACGGCACTTCTGGGAGGGGACCCTCCTTTAGGGTTCCTCGCATCATACCCTAATAGGGTGTTATATCCCATGGATAAAGAGGTGGAAAACCACAACATAGATCATATTTATAACATAAGTCAAGTCACACAAACATCATCTCATCCAGTTGCGTAAGCACAATTGAATGGGAAGGCTATAAGCCTGAGGTTCGGTTGGCTAGAGCAATTAGATCACTTCCCCACCAGGCTTTATTAGGTAGCTCATCCTGGGCCTTCCCAGGATTCATTTCATTTTGCCCCACCATCCAACCCTCCTCCTCCAGTGACACATCTCTCTTACCCGTGGGCTTCTTCCTAAGCTACCTTTAGCTGATGGAATCATCACTGTGGCACCTATGCGGGGAAACCCTCCTCTAGGGTTCCTTGCATCATACCCTAATAGGGTGGTATATCCCATGGATAGAGAGGCGGAAAGCCACAACATAAATCATATTTGCAACATAAGTCAAGTCACACATGCATCATCTCATCCAGTTACAGAAGCACAATCGAACTGTTTGTTATTGTTGTCATTGTCACTGTTTGATGTGGAACCTTTGTAAAAGAGCTCTGAGCTCAAAGGTATGATCCGAATCCCTAAATAAATAAAAATTATTATATGCCCATGAGACTATATAGAGGATTGTGTATGAGCAATTATACACAACAAGGCTGTGTTTTAGTCAAGAGGCTTCCATGGTAAAAAGAGACCTCTGGAGCACAGTTCAAGAGGTCTCATTATCACAGAAACCTCAAGACTGAAATTTAGCCTTGTATGCGTATGGTTGCTCATATACAATCGTTGTAGTGTATGGGCAACCATTAATACAAGCCTGTATCCTTAATGTAGCAGTTCTTTCCAGCACCGCTCACTTCCTAGGCCAGCTCTCACCGCTGCTTCATGAAGTGCGGAGGTTTCAACAACATGCATACATAAAGATGTTCTATCTTGTGCTGCAGTAGTGATGTCGCTAGTGCAGCACAACAACATTGTGACGTTGCTCCTGCAGCACAACAAGCCTATTCTAGGGATGGAATTCCATCCACAACAGTGTTACACCATACACTATAAATCAGTTCTGACTGCTTCTGCTGCTGTTGTGCCCTTCCAAGGAGTCTCTGCTGGGAAGGGGGACGCAGCATCAGGCAGAGGTTTTTCTCACTGATATCACAGTTCACAACAAACTTGCAGGAGAATCAGTGCCATGTGTTTCATTTCCCCACAGTGCCTAGTTGCACTTTAGATGTGCATTGCAGGTAGGCACTTATGGGCAAACATGATACACCACAACCCGGCCAACCAGTTCTCTTTCCACGTACTGTACAGTGGTTCTAATGTGCAACTGTGCCTGCCAAACCAAGTTCTCAAAGAAACTTAATACATCAGTCCTGTCTTTGACAAATGCAAGTAATGTTACCACTATCTGCTGCAAATACCAGCAGGTGATAAAAAAACATAGAAGAATAGAAGTTGACGGCAGATAAGGATCGATAGGCCCATCCAGTCTGCCTATTTCTTCTTCTACCTTATAAATGTGCCATCGGCCTTTGTTCTGTCAATGGCCTATCTATTCATACTCATCTGTATAGCTCCCTTATGCCTATCCCATGCCTGTTTGAAGCCCTGACTGTATTAATATCCTTGACTTCCTGAGGAAGGCCATTCCATGAATCCACCACCCTTTCTGTGAAAAAGAACTACCTCACATAATCTGCCTCCCTCTAATCTCATGCTGTGTCCTCTTGTCCTGGTATTTTTCTTATATTGAAAAATGTTAGACTCTTTCACCTTGTTAATGGCCTCAAGGTGTTTGAATGTTTCGATCATATCACCTCTCTCCCTCATTTGCTCTAGGGTATACATATTGAGCTCCATTAATCTGTCCTCATATGTTTTCTGATGCAGTCCCTGCACCATTTTGGTTGCCCTTCTCTGGACTGCCTCAATTTGGTTAATGTCCTTGTGAAGGTGTGTTCTCCAGTACTGCATGCAGTACTCCAGATGGGACCTAACCAGTGTCTTGTAAAAGGATTATTACCTCCCTCTTACAACATAATACCCCTCTAATACACCCTAACATCCCCTAGCCTTACCTACTGCTTTAGTGATCTGCTTGGATGATTTCAGGTCATCAGTGATGATGGCCTGAGTCTCTCTTCTTTGTGACTGCCAGCAACTCTCCTCCCAGCCTATAGGTGGCTTCAGGGTTTCTCTTTCCTATGTGCATGATCTTGCACTTCTTTGCATTAAACCCCAGTTGCCACTCTTCTGACCATGTTGCTAGTTTATCCAGATCTCTTCTCATTCTGCCCACCCTGTCTGGATGATCTACTCTGTTGCAGATCTTGGTGTCATCTGCAAACAGACAAATCTTACCTTCCAGTCTATCTGCAATGTCACTGATGAAGATATTGAAGAGGACAGGCCCCAGGACTGATCCCTGAGGTACCCCACTTGTGACTTGCATCTGTTCTGACTGTATACTGTTTACCACCACTCTCTGTTTTCTACCCGTCAACCAGTTTGCCACCCAGTTGACCAACTTCTGACCCACCCCGAGCCTACCCAGCTTATTAATCAATCTTCCATGTGGAACAGTATCAAAAGCTTTGCTGAAGTCAAGATAGGTGACATCAACTGCTCCTCCTTGGTCCACCACTCTGGTTACCCAGTCAAAGAAATCTATGAGATTAGTTTGACAGGACCTTGCTTTTGTAAACCCATGCTGTCTTGGATCCTGTGCTCCTATGGATTCCGGGTGTTGCACTATCTTTTCCTTAAGCAGTGTCTCCATAATCTTGCCCACTACTGAGGTAAGACTGACAGGTCTGTAGTTCCCTGCCTCTTCCCTGCTATCACTCTTGTGGAGAGGGATCACATGAGCCCTTCTCCAGTCTTCTGGGACTTCTCCTGTGCTCAGAGACTCACTGAACAGTTCTGATAATGGCTCTGCTAGTTCCACCCTTAGCTTCTTTAGTACCCTGGGATGTATGCCATCAGGTCTCATTGCCTTGACAACCCTGAGCTTAGCAAGCTCTTGTAGGACCCTTTCTTTTGTGAAGGGACTAGTGCTCACCTCCTTCCTCCCCTGTGTCCATGGTGCTGAGCTGTGGGCCCTGCCCTACATTCTCTTCAATAAATACTGAGCAGAAGTATCTATTTAGCATAGATGATTTTACATGGTCCTCCTCACATGCCCCCTTATCTCCTTTGATCTTAGCAATACCCCCTCTGGGCTTTCTCCATCTCTAATGTATCTATAGAAAGTCTTGTCACTTCTTTTACTGTTTGTGCTAGTTTTTCCTCGGTTTGGCCCTTTGCCTGCCTTACTGCCTTCCCTGCTTCCCTTAGGGAAGTTTGGTATGCCTCTCTATCTTCATTCTGCTGTGTTCCCTTATATTTCCTGAAGACCAGCCTTTTGGCGCTGACCTTTTCTGCTAGTGTTTTTGAGAACCAAAACGGTTTCCTTCTTCTTTTGCACTTCCTTTTCTCTCTAACACAATGGGATGTTGCTTCAAGTTTTGAATCCTTAATGCTTGCCCACTTTGCCTGTACCCCCTCACCTGTATTTCTTTTGCCAGGGCTAGCTTAACTCTGTTGGCCATCTTATCAAAGTCACCTCCTCTGAAGTCCCATATATTTGCCTTGGAATGGGATGATTTAGTTGTAGTGGCCAAATTGAACCATACCATATGATGGTCACTGGCCCCCAGGTGACCTACCTGGAAATTTTCCAGAAGACTACCATTACTTGAAACGATAGGTCTCCCGGAGGCTGACAAGGATTTGTATGTAGCTTAGGCAGTAAATGGAACATTGGTGTCACTGCTGAATCACAATATAGCACCAAATAATCCAATTCTGCCATATAACCCTCAGCTAGAGCATCCGAAAGAAACAGAAACATGGGGTCAGGCAAATGTAATTTACTATAAATACAGTATTAGCTTGTAGGCAATGTGCTGCCTCCCTTGTTAAAGCTGAAATACACCAATGTTTTTGTCATTTACTGATTGCTTGCACGGTCTGAAAAAGTCGGCTGCTCCATGATCTCAGATGTAATCCTCAGTCTTGAAAGTACACTGATGAAATGACTGCCCCCACCCCAACTAAGTGTGCTTGCTTATGGGATAACACAAATATAATTTACTGTCTTACACTAGGAGCTGTACTGCTAAACAACGAATTGCACACCCACCTGCCATCCAGTCTGAGTTGCAGAGGAACCACCTCATAAATTGCCTGTCTCTCTTTTAGTTGCCCTCTCTGCGGCACACATAATTTCACATTTACCACCCAAGTCATTTTTCCCCTCCTCCTGTTCTGAGCAGCAGTAAATCCATAAATACAGTAGAATCAGAACTTTGACCTCCATACTGCACATGTACTTGAACATTAACTTCAGCATTAACAGCATTTTGTGTCAGTTTACTAATGCAGGGCTTCAGTTAACTCCATTTTGGGAGTATGTGACTCCTAAAAACAAGACAAAAACTTCCAGAATGAAGGGAGAGGAAGTCATTGACTTCCCAATGTATAAAACAAAATTGGATGACTTTCACAACTGAAGGCACAGAAGCTAAGAAATTATGGATTTTTTCTAAAAGAAATTGTATTTTACCACTAATATTTGCATTAACATCCATGCATTGAACCTTCTTAGAATATTGGTTTTCAAACTGGGAGATCTGGAAAGTATTTCGACTTCCAGAAAATTGGAATAACTTCCAGATTTTGACTTATGGAAGTATTTGACTTCCACATAAAATAAATTAATGGAAGTCAGCATTCTCCCATGCCATTTAATGGCTCTTTACTGAACTGTATTTGAAAACCACAGTAAAATGCTGTTAATGCTGCAGTTAATATTCCTGTATCACATCAATTGGATTTTAGAGAAAAAATAATTTGAGCATCTTACGATCAGGAAAAGTGAATATTGACTTGATACTGAATGGGGGGAGGGGTGCACTGCAGTCTTATTAGGGATCCTCTGATGTTAGGAATCCTCTGATATGTGTGATACCCATTATCTACATACAGTGATAGTCACACAAAAGTGTATGGTACCACACACCACGTGTCATTGAGCTGCAGCAGTGTACATGTTATTTAATGGGTACCGTGCTTGCATCCGCTCAGTACACCCTGCTACCGAGTCCCCCCCACACACACTCCTAAACTCACACTCGCTACTTCAAACTTTATTTCTTAACCCTGATAATCCAGCTTCTCCTTGTCCTCTGACTAGCAAATAACCATTTAGAGCAGCAGTATCAGTGGGAAACATTAATTATATAGTTTGATAATCAAGTACTAGTGTCAAAACATTGTTGTATCCATTTTACTGTATTACATTCCTGAACTGAGATACAGGGTTTTGAAGTTTTTTTATTGATGTAACTGCTCTCTGGCCATGCCCACTATGAATAAAGTAATCATTTTGGTATGGTGGTGTGGTGGATACCATTGGAAATGTGCGCTACTACCCCCCCCCCCGCCATAGTTCAAACCCAGCATAAAAAAGCCAAAAGTAACCTTGAGGGAAAGGTTTATAACAAATTACTAGTGGCGGCCAACTTAAATGTCTTAAATCATTAATTAGAAAATGTATCAAGAAAAAGACAGTTTTGAAAATACTTGAGTGAAATAAAAATATGCTGGTATTGAACCTAATCATGTCAGAAATACATTATTACTAAATAAGTTATGATAACATATTTGTCGACTAACAAACACTGCTGTTTTAAAGTTGTAATCATTTTTGATGACCCCTGTGTACAGACCAATGGAAAACATTTCAAATAGCAGCAACTAACAAACTGAAGAAAAGTTTTGTCTCGTGTATCCATCACTAGTAATTTCAAAATGTTTTCTGTAATGGTTAGTAACTGCAGTTAGGCATTTCTTTAATTACCTTGTGTTGCCAGGAAATGTGAGCTGTGAAACTTTTCTGTTTTTACCCAGGCCTGAGGTTTGAGTTCAGTAAGATAACAGCTGACATATCTTGCAGTTACAGACCATTTCAGCAGGTATACATTGAGCTCAGCAGTATGTTTATCATTAAAGCAGCACAAAGATAATTCACTGGGGGTTATTAAGTCCATTTCTATTCAGCTTAATTTCTCCTTTTGTGGCATGCATTGGTAGAACCAACCTACCTTCCTCCTTCCTCCTTTCCTTCCTTCCAGCACAAGTGCTCATTTACAAAGGCTCCACATCAGGTACTGTACATGGTCACAAAACAACACTGCAAATACACTAAGAAGTAACATAGGAAATGAAGTTGAGTCAGGCTCAACAGTAGCATACAGTTTAAAAAAAATCTATACAGATGTTGGGCCAGATTCACAAAATGATGTGGGGCCAAGTCCCACTGCACAACTCCAGATACAGATCAAAATCTTGGCAGCTGCAGTGATTTGTATTTTCAGTCCACCACGGGAGATGTTACACCTGATCCTACTGAGCATAACATTTTTCTGTAGCTGCGGGGGGAAAAACACAAGCAAGCTACCATAAATCAAAGAGCCAGTCATAAGTCAGCTCTACCTTTGTGAATACCACAGCTGCAGGAAAAACTACAACTCCACAAGTGGCTACCCACTTGCACAGAGTTTTTCTCACAGCTGTGGGGTTTTCAGGGGCTCTGCAAATCCAGCCCCTTGTATAAAGTCTCAAGTTATGTACAGAGAGAAACTAAAAAAAAAAATAAATAATAAAAACAGTTTAATGGCTACAGTTGCAAGGGATTGCAAAGGCAAACTGCAGAGATCACTTAAAAACTGATTAAACTTGGGGACATTCAGCAGTGTGTCAGGCAATTTGTTTAACCAGTTACAATTACAAACTAATGAACTGTCCAAGACTGTGAATATTGTCAGCCACAATGAAATGCTGTATGTGCAGTGGTCACAGAAACGGTTTATTGGGACATCTCAGCTGCAGCTTAAAAACACTAATATAAATTGCAGATAGAGCAAAGCAGACTCCACTACTATACCTTGCACCTTCAAAAGCCATTTACAAACATTCCTAAATACTGTGCATAGTTGCAAAAAACTTTACAATAATCATTTCCAGAGGAAATGCAGTTGAGTCAGGCTCAAAGCACTTAAGACAGAACAATTACATACAATTAAAAAAAAAACATGCAGATGTATAAAAATTCAGAAGTTGTGTACAGAGAAAAAACAAAACAAATAAAAAAAAACATTAATGGATACAATTGCAATGAACTGCAAAGGAAGACCACAACTAATTAAACTTGTGGAGATTCATCAGTGTATCAAGCAGTTTGTTTAACCAGTTACAATTATAAATGAATGAACTGTCCTAAACTGTGAGTCTTCTTAGCCACAATGAAACATTGTATGTGCAGTGGTCATATTAACAACTTACTGGACATCAGCGTTGCTACTTGGAAACACTAACATAATTTGCAGACAGAACAAAGCATGCTCCATTATTGTACCATGCGCCCACAAAAGCCAGACATTCAGATAATGACAACTGTTATCATTCTTGGTCCCCTTTGTTGGTATCAAAACAATACCATTTATTTAGTGATGAAATTACATCCCACACATTGACAAGGGCCTACCCCAGGTCTTCGTGGGTGAACCTCTAACTCAGGTGGTGCGGAGAGCAGTCTCACAGATCAGCTTCAAGAACTGTGTCATAGTATGTCATTGTGTAGTGTCCCTGGCTTACTCTTTAAAAAAGTTAACAATAAAAATAGAATTACAATGATTATCCAACACATCATAAGAATGCATTACATTACATTTTTTTAAGGTGGCTGTGACTTGTGAGATAAAAGGGTCATATATAGCCAAACAGGTACAAGTTTTAATACACAATGTATCCATTATCATTATATGATAAATATAACAGTGAACAGCTGAACAGTGAGATTGCCCCCACCCCATCATGGAGATGCTTTCTTTAAATGTACTGGGGAAGGCTGTATTCTTGGAGCAATGTGCCTAACCAAAAGAAGCATTGGTCACATTTAGGCTTTGTCTGTCACTGTATAACATACTGCAGTGTGTCACATTTCCCTAGTGCCTACAGAAGCTTGAAAGTGCAGTTACTGTACAAGGAGCACACTTCCATAGTCAGTCATTCATATGTTGGCTTGTTTCATTCTAGTGGTCAAACACTGAGTCACTTGTAGAGAATACTGCTTCTGTGGACTGCAAATCACCAGACTTATTGACTACGCACATCTGAGCATCCAGGAATTGGTAACACAATTAGTAAAAAACTGTTCTGCCTTGTAATTCTTTTTAGTAGTCAAGCTTGGAACCACCTGCAGAGAATATTGCTTCACAACTCACCAGACTTTCTGAATATCATCATTATCATCATTTTATTTAATAAAGCGCTCTTTTTCATTTTGACTCAAAGCACTGTATAAGTGAGCAGAAATATGTAAATAATTAAAATACAGTAAATTCAATTTTATTTACTAAGTCAGCTAACTCAGCTGGGAGGAAAAGCCTGTCTAAACAAAAATGTCTTTAGTTCCTTTTTAAAGGCATCCAATGAAGAAATTTCTCTCAGAGAAAGAGGGAAGGAGTTTCACAGGGTTAGTGCCATAAAAGAAAGGGCATGGACACCTGAAGATTTTAAGAAAACCCTGGGAATTACCAGAAGTCCCTCGTCTGCTGAATGGAGTGGAGGGGATGGGTGGCAGGGCCTTAGGAGATCTTGCAGGTAGCCAGGCCCCAGTATGTGCAGGGCCTTATAGGTCAGTAAACTAAACTTAAAGGTGATCCACCACTTAACAGGCAGCCAGTGCAGACGTCATAGCACAGGTAATGTGACGTGATCTCAAAATACCACTCAACAAACTGGCTGCTGTATTCTGCACCAGCTGCAGGTGGCAGATTTCAAGCATTGATCACCCCAGGTAAAGGGCATTGCAGCAGTCAAGCCATGACATCACAAAAGCATGGACTAGTGATGGCAGATAACCCGGGGGGTACCAGGTGTTTAATCCTGGCGATGTTTCTAAGATGATAAAAAGCACTCTAGACCATGGCAAACACCTGAGATTCAAGTGTTAGGCCACAGTCCAGTACAACACCAAGATTCCTCACCCTGACAAATGTGAGCAGTTGAGAGTCCCCAAGCCTTAGCCTGGAGATTCAACCACATTGTGCACTCATCCTTGGGTAACCAGGTTCCACCACCAGTACTTCAGTCTTATCTGGATTCAGCCTCAACCAATTGGTCCTCATCCAGTCTTGGATCTCAGCAAGGCACTATCTGAGCACTGAGACTGTATCCTGATGTTCGGGTACAAGAGACAGGTATAGCTGAGTATCATCTGAATAGCAGTGAAAACTCAGTCCACACCATCTTATAATGTCCCCTAGCAGTAGCATATACACCACAAACAATGTGGAGGACAGAATGGAGCCCTGTGGAGCTCCAAATGGCAGGGCCTGTGGTGCCAAGGATAAAGTCTCTAACAGCACCCACTGCATCCTGCCAGTAAGGAAATAATAGAACCAGTTGAGGACTGTTCCAGACAGTCCACAACAGACCCACAGGTGCTTCAACAGCACCCCATGTTTCACGGTTTCAAATGCAGCTGAGAGACTAAGGAAAATAAGGATGGAACATCTTCCTCTATCCCCTGCCACCAGGAGTTTCATTAAGCACCCAAACCAGGGCAGTCTCAGTACTGCGCCTTTTCCTGAAGAGGGTCATAGATGTCATGAGTTGGCAAATGGGCCTCCAGTTGAAGTGTCACCACCTTCTCAATAACCTTTCCCGCAAAAGGAAGGTTAGAGACAGGTCTGTGGCTAGCTTGGCAGTCTGGGTCCAGTGAAGCTTTCTTCAGAAGTGGTGGTTGTTTTACCACCACCTCCTTCAGGGGCCAAGGAAAGATGCCTGTCATTAGGGAACACCAGACTATCCCAGCCAAGACCAGACCAATGGCATTGACACACCCTACTAGAAGGCACGTTGAACCCAGATCCAATCTACAGTAGGTGGGCCTCAACTCCTGGATTACCTTCACAACATCCATAACTGTCAGCTGGCTGAAGTCAAACCAGATAACAACCCTCTACCCATCACTACATGCCCCAGTAGAGGACATCAGTTGAATCCCTGATCTGATGGAGGCAATCTTGTCAGCAAAAAACAGAGTGAACTCATCAACTATGTTTGTTTAATGTAACAATTTATACAGGTTCACCTTGTAAATAGTAGTAGTAGTAAAAGTTTATTTTTATATAGGTAAAGATGGTTTACAACATCATTGGGTCACAGGCCCTTGTACCTGTTTTCCTCATAAGTTTTTTAAAAAAGCACTTAAAATATACTCTAAACATTTAAACTACATACTTATTGCATGGTTTTTACTAGACAAACATAGTTTATATAAACCTACATACATGTTACACAGTTTCACTATACAAGCTAGGTTAATATTAGTTTTACATTTAAAAAACTACATTTAAAAAACAATCACATTTCCACATAGGACATTTTCTCCAAAATCATTGTTTACAGTTTATGATGTTATGTCTCCCAAAAAACTTCTTTCACCCATTACACACACACCTAATCTGCAATCCTTTATCAATTGCTCTCATAAAAAGTTCACATTTTTGAATCTGCTTCAATTTCAAATCAATAGGTGCCCACAAATGTATAACTTTCATGCCAAAGGTCATTTCACCATATTTATTATTTATTTTAGGCATTACATATTTACTTCCCCCTTTATCACTTAGATTATGTTTATGATTATGCTTTAAAGACGGAATTTTATCCATAACATACTTAGGACTTTGTTTATGAATTACCCCATCTATTTGTTTCAACTATTTTTGGTCCCTTTTTTGTTCTAGATGTTCCCATTTTAAGATCTTAAACATTTCACAATGGTGAGTGTAATATTGACAATTTATTACAAATCTAGCCAAATTGTTATAAAGGACATGTATTGCCCTCATATTTGATTAATTTGACATACCATATATATGAATCCCATACTCTATACAAACAATAATCAATTGATTTACTATATCTTTCCTCATTTGATAGTCCAAACAATATTTAGATCTACGAAAGGCCCCTAATTTATTATTTGTCTTATAAACAATATTTTTTTATGTGAGTATTAAAACTCAAACTACTATTTACAATAATCCCTAAATACTTATATGACTCAACCCAGTTTAAGGATTCATTTTTAACTGTTTTTATTGGAATTTTTGGAAAATTATTTTTATTTCATTCCTATACTATGAAATACCATTGAATTGTTTTTTTACTATTCAGTACCAACCCTGATCTATATAACCATGCTTCCATCCTACTAAAGTCAATCTGAAGAGTTTTCTCCATTTCTTGAACTGTAGTTCCTCTAGCCGGCAGAACATTGTCATTTGCATACATACTCAAAACTGAATTTTATACCACGGTTGGGAGTTCATTTACATACATTAAGAACAACAAAGGACCCAAAATTGAGCCCTGGGGGACTCCCCTACTTACAAAAGCTGGTTTACATAAAATTTCATCAACAAAAAACTTGTTGAACTATGCCTGACAAGTAAGAATCAAACCAGGGAAGAGTTTCACTATCTATTCCCAATTCCTTCATTCTCCCTAACAATTTACCATGATCTATGATGTCAAAGGCCTTGGAGAGATCCACAAACACCGCCCCCATGATCCTTCCTCATTTAACTGTGAAGCGACGTTATCAATTAAATCGGTGAATTCGGTGTCCCGTGGAATACCCTTTATGAAATCCTGACTGGCAAGGAGACAGCAGAGAGCCTGTTTCTAAGTACTTACTCAACTGCCCCCTTACCAGTCTCTCCAAGACCTTTGACAGACATGATAATAGTGAAATCGGTCTATAATTTGTTGGTTCCACTGGGGAATTACCTTTATAAATTGGTAAAATCGTTGCCTGTTTCCACAGGGTTGGGAACTTATTTTCCATCAGACTCCAATTAAAGAGTCTTGCTAAAATAGGAGCAATCACCTCCAAAGAATATTTTAGAAACTTATTCTCTATTTTTTTCCAAACCTGAGGCTTTATTTGATTTAAGTTTCCTTTATTCTCTCTTTTCAGTTTATTACTTTAAACCTGAACCTTATTTTATTTAATGGCCACTTATCCCCTTAGCCTCCTTCTATATAGGGTTGCTTTGGAATTTCTATGTCTGGTAATAAGACAAAATATTGATATAACCTTTCTGCAGACTCAAATGCTGACAATAAAATATCCCCTTCCCTGATTTGAATAGGCTGTCTTATTTTCCACAGCATTTTCGAACAATTTTATCAATTTCCAATATTGTCTTGGATCATTACTATATTCTACCTTAGTTCTATAATACTGTTTTTTTGAAATTTTAATTTCTTCTTTAAACTTATTCCGTTTGCTCTTATATTTAATCCAATCGTCAGGGTCCAGTGTTTTATTGACCTTTTTCCATAACTTATTTTTATAACGTATACTATATTTTATCTTATCTGTAATCCAAGGAACATTTACCTTTTTATAGGCACCGGTTTCAGAGGGTGCAACCTTATCACAGGCCTGTACAAACATTTTAGAAAAATCCTCAATAGCCCAATCCAAATCAAGGATTAGGAACTACCTGTCCCTCCTACATTTTCTTAATTCATACAAAAAGGCTTCTTTACTATATCTTTTAAAATTTCAATGCCTTAGTTTCTTTGGGACTAAATTTACAGATATTTCCTTCTTATTTTTCATTTCCCCCACACATACAATAGAGGAATGATCTCCAAATATAGGTTGCTTCACTTCCATAGAAATAACTTTAATTACATCTGAGGAAAAAACTAAATCCAATATATTTCCCTCATTTGTTATATGTGTTTTCCTTGTAGAAACTGCAATGTTTTGGTGCAAATTTAAGAGATTGAAACTTGTCTTTAGGGTGTTACCCCTTGGTTTATTCCATGCTACATTAAAATTGCCTACCATTAATAAATCCAACCCCATTGTATGTTGTTGTATTAAATGATCCAATTTATCAAAATCCAGTATTTTAGCTTTTGGGGGAGAATAAGCTAAACTCAAAACCATATTTGAATCCTTTATTAGTACTAACAAACATTCCACAATCCCTATTTCTCTTGAATATATCATCATAGTTTCACCCAACTCCCATTTTAAATACTTCAACAACCCTCCCCATCTCTTATTTTCCCTATCTCTCCTATACATAGTATATCCCTGTAACTCAATTTCCCTTCTACTTATATTTGGGGTCAACCAGGTCTCTGTCAGAGCTATAATTTCAGGACACTCCAAAGTTTCCCAAGCTCTTAACATATCTAATTTATTTTTTAAACTCCTTGCATTAACATAAATTACTTAAAACAGATGAGGTGGGGGTCCAGGATTTATTTCAATATCCCATCCCACCAATAGAATAAGACAAATATTTGTTTGTAGATCTTGTTTCTTAAAGTGCATAAATATTCTATATTTATTTACTCCCACTATAGAGTCTCTTATAAGGGAAAAATAACTTCTCCTGGAACCCGTATACTATATTTTATTGCAGTGATGTCCCTTCCACAGATGTCTTAAATAAACTGCAGGAATCAAATCCTCCTCATTTTGCACTATTACATTGTTTCCAAACACTGAGCATATTACCAAGCAAGTTAAAAGAAAACAAAACCACATATTTAGAACCCCAATTTCCCAAATACTCACCCCTCCAAGGAGAGAAGGCTCCAGTCTGCTCAGCAAACCCAATCAGAGTTTCTCAGTAGGCAAGACTCCAATTTCAATTTCCAAATAATTTAAAAGGACTTACTTACAAAGGAACTCAATCGGGAAATGATCAGACCAGAAACCTCCTGTCTGCTCTAACTAATTTTCTGTCTAGAGTGGTGCTCACACCACTCACTGCTTGCATTGGAGCACGTGGCTCTGATTTAAATGGAGCTCAGACTCCACTCTCCAGCAATTTGATTGGTCATCTGCTCCCCCAAGCCCCCTCGCACCAATAAGTCCAACTATACTTCACAGGGCAGAATATTACAGTTTAGTCAGTTAAGGCAGTCCTTTCTTCGCTACTGATGGTCCCTTGTTTCTTGCAGCCCAGACGTGTGGGACATTTCATAGCCCTAATGGTGTATAAATAAAATTTTACTACTACTACTATACCTAGATTGTGAAAAGGCTTCTACAGACTGAAGACAGGCAGAAATTACATAGCCTGTTGACAGTCCAGAAGATCTGAGATGTTCTGTTAGTTGCTGCAGCAATCTTCTTGGATAGGAACTCAGCCTTCATACAGGAGATTGCTGATTGAGAGTCTCTATAGTGAGACATCAAAATAAGCTTATCTTCCCAAGACCAGGACTTCCTCCAGCACCTAGCCATCCTTTGACCCCTCATCATCAAATCCCTGAGAGTCCCATCACACCAAGGGGATTTCTGGTGTGTTGTGAGTGGTTGAACACAGATTGGTACAACAGAGCTGAGGGCTTCAGCAATAACCCTTTTATAGGTCAAAACCACCCCTCCGGCTCATCACAAGCACTCATACCTGATAGGTCGAGCACCGCCATATGACCTTGCAGGGTCAAACCCCTTAAAGGGCAGTACTGGACCATCTCTGTAGGGGAAGATCTATTAGCGGGGCTTAGAACGAGAACCTTATGGTATGGTGGTTCGACCCAGTGACCAATTCCACCATGAGGTCCATGATCTCCAATCCCAATGAGAAGATGATGTCCAAAGAGTGGCCATGTATGTCAGTTGCAGAAGTAACAACCTGTGTCAGGCCCAATGAATACATTAATTGGAGGAAGTCTTGTCCAAACAGTGAGAGTTCATCATCGACCCAGACATTGTAGTTGCCCAAAATAAACCATCTGGGTGACTCCAACACCAGTTCGACAACTTGGTCTGTGACTTCCTGCAAGATTCCTTCTCATTCTTCAGAGGATGGTTAACAAGAAGGATCCTGCAACCTGCAGCTGCAACCCCTTGAATGGCCACACATTCAAAGGGCCTTGTTGTTCCCACTGGGAGAGCCATGAGGTTCAAATCTGATTTAAACAAATTGCCACACCCCCACCCCTATGATCCTTTCTCTGGGAAGTGAATCACTGGAAACCCAGCTGTAACTGCTGATTGCAATACTGGGCTGGCATTCTCATCCAGCCAGGTCTCTGTGATGCAAGCCAGATCAGATATTGAAACAAGATCAGCTAAAATCACCTTCTTGTTCTTAACAGAGCTGGCATTGCATAACACTGCCCGAGAAAGATAGGCAGATGAGGCTGGTCCATTGGATACCTGCCCACCAACAGCGAAGTCCTTGGGTATTGGCACAAGGCAGGGAGGACCCCTTTCTTGGACTTATTTCATCCCAGGGTGCCTCATAGATCCCACCACCTCAGTCTGCCACCCAGCCATATTCCCTACAACAGACCCCGCCAACCCCCATATTCTTCCTCCATGAACAATCCCCAATGCCCTACAGTGTCTGTAGACATGCATGGTAATGGGGACAGTCAAAGAAATTGAGACTGTGGAGCCTAGAGGGGGAATAATGCCTTCCTGGAGGAGCCACTGACCAACACATGCTAACTCTATTCCTCCAGCTATACTACGTAAATTGTATACCACGTTAGTTAGCCTCAGAATAATGACTAACCTAATAAGCAATTAATAAAACAAAAACTCTTTAACTTAATAAAATCAATATCAGTTTCCACACTCACACATCCACATATTCAAAACACACACATACACACATACACACACTTTACCCCTTATCCCAAACCCCAATTCTAAAACAGATTAATGAAAAAAGAAAGGGAGTCCAGATTCAGGTACAATTCCTAATGCTGCTCACACAAGATAATTCAAGTGGGGATCTAGGTTCAATAACAAATAATGAACCCTTAGTTGAGTCACTTTGTTGAGGCACAAGCAAAGAGTCTCTGGTTTTATAACTGAACAAGGGGCTCTCATTCCATGGGCTACAGTAAACAATTTAAGCTTTCAGTCACCTTTCAGCCCTCTCATGGCTGTGAGTACCAAGACAAATCTCAGTTGTCCAGTCCACTCTTCAACAATGCAAACAACCAGCAGGCAGTACGGAGAATAATCAAACTGGCTGTGTGGATGCCAGTGCCCTCTCATCGCCCAGCTGCACCCCCAGTAAAGTCTTTTATCCAGAGACAGTAACATCGCAGCACCTGCTGCCAGAACTACAACAGAACCTCTCCTCACAGGGTCCAAGTCTGAACTCCACGAGTCGACATGCAGCCTAATGAGAATAGGACACACCAGGTTCGACAGCAAAGATCCTTTCTGCAATTCCTGCCGGCATATTTAGGTCACTGGATACTGAAACCTAGTATCTGTTTTGGTTCACTTTCTTCTCCAGCTGTTCTCTATTACTCCTTGTGCTAACAATTAGCTCTCACTGCTTGCTAATCCATGACAGCACACCTCACAACTGCCAACACAAACAGCCTCTCCCCACTCCAAAAGTGAATAGCTGTCATGAATTCCAGGTCAGGAATCAACAATCCAGCACTCTTCCACAGCCAGCACTGCATCTGGGAATTTTGGACTTCTACAAGCAAGTGGTTTGAATCTCTGCAGCTCCAGCTAGTAGGTGAGTCAGGAAAGACTTTTATATCTCTATACTGGACCGGCTTCTAGCTAAAAAACAACAAAACTTCACTCCTAATTCTGCCTCACTTAAATGCCTATCTAGAGCTTCCCCATCTAACCTAAGCAGTGACTACTCAAAACAAACATTTAATTATAAAATTAAAATAACTTTAAAAAGTTTCCGTTCTTTCCTCAGCTCAATGATGGCAGCCCAATGTGGCCCCATCTTGCACACTTTATATGATTTATTTCAGTCTATAGCAAGTCTGTTTCTTCACTTCTGTGACAAATAGGGATCAGTAATGGAATCCTGGCATGGAGGCAGCATGCACACAATAAACATAGACTAAAGAAAATGCTTAAAATAAGCAAATCAAAAATGAAAACTAACCACAGTACTTCAAGCACAGGATAGGTAATACTGTACTTAAAAATGCAAGCACTGCTGTTATATACATATATATATATATATACACACACACATATACATACACACATTTGCAAAAAACTGCATGAATGCACCAGTTAGGGTAACTTAGTTTATTTATTGAAATGTTTCACCAGAAGGGCACACTGAGCAACAAGTTGCTCATCTCCCAGTGTGACCTGGTGGGTAGGCAACAATGGGATTGAATACAGAGAAATGTTGCAATGTTGGAATACAGTTTGCTTACTTGCATACAATGAGAGCAGGAGGGATTACAGGTGGATCACATTGGCTAACAATGCGACAATTAACTATGGTAGATATGAAGACACATTTAGCAATTAGACAACAGCTGGTGACAATTGGTAGCACTGGAACACATATAATAACCTGGCAACAGAATGTAGCACTAGATGGTAAGGTGACATAATAGTAATTGATAGCCATTAGTGTGACATAGAGGATAATGTATGGTCCTCTATCGGTAACAGGTCAGTTAACTGTCAAGAGGTTGCCAGGGTGACCGTGTAAACCTCGAGAGTGAAGCTTGAGAGGTTTACATCGCCATGGCAACCTCTAGACGGTTAACATTGGGTTGCCAATAGACGGACCATACATTATTTTTTATAGTGTATGGTCCCACGTAAAAAGGCTGCTTAATTTTTGCTAACTAGTCACTGCCATGGCTGTTCAGTCCTTCCTAACCGCTGCTGTTCATCCGTTGGTTTCCCACTGAAAAAAAAGCATGCACATGCGCAGACCGATTGCCGTTGTTAACCTATGGCTGTGACGTAGCATCGATAGGTTAACAACATGTCTACGTCACATCGATAGGTTAACAACCTTAGGAAATGATGATTTCCTAAGATTAACAGCGTTCTACCATACATTATGTAGATATTCCAAGATTTACAGTAATAGGAGTAAAGAGAGGAAGAATGGAAGTAGGGAATGAAAAATTGAGTAGGACAGAATGGAAGGGAAAGGAAATTTATGGTGAGATGCAGGCAGAACATGATTTTTGAGGCAAACAGAGATGACAGGGTGGACTAAACTGCATATAAGAGGGATTTCGGGGTAGGTTATAAATGCTTAATGGAGTGTAGGTAAAGGTCAATGTTAGGCTATGTCAACCAGAAGGCGGAGTAGGAGATGAGGAGAGGTAGAGTGTGGCAGGGTGATAGGAGAGAGGTATTGTAGGTGGGGGAAGGGGAGGCAGTTGAAATTCAACAGTGTCCTGTCATCCCTATATGGGTAGGGCAGTGGACAGCCCTACTAGTAGAACACAGGTTATAGGTGATGAGAGTTTTTTTATATATAGTGACGCAAGAGCGGGAGAGTGTTGGGGGAAGGATGTTGTGGGAGGGGGTAGCAGAGGTCAACTATAGTGGGGTTAATACCCTACCAGTGTGCTGGGTAACCCTGCCTGCACAAGGCAGTGATCGAGCAGTGACTGAGGTGGTGCAGTAAAAAAGAGACATAGGGGAAAGGGGGTAAAGTTGCTGCTCACTGTGTGCTATGGATCCTGCCTGCACAAGGCAATGATTGAGCTCACAGGAAAGAGATGGATTAAGGGTAGAGAAAGAAGGGGGAGGAACACTGTAGGAGAAGGGAGAATAGGGGACTAAGAGGAGTATGATCAGAAGGAAATAGGAGTGGTGGGGAGTAGGCATATGGTAATATGGGTTTTGGGGGAATGGCGGGGATTAGGGAGGGTCATGGCAGGGGAAGGGAAGTTCTTGGGGGCAGAGTTAATGGAGTAGGAAGAGGATGAGTGATGAATTTAAGGGGGACGTGAATTCCAGATTTTTGGGAAGTGATAAGAAAAACACAATTGGCCAATAAGGGTGGAGCAGCGTGGAACCACCTGGGTTCATGAGTCAGTAGATCTTAGGGAGTGGGAAGGGGGGTTGTAAAGGCAGGGGATAGAGAGGCAGGAAGTTCACTGCCCGGTAGCTGAAGGTGATGGTGCGCGGTGAGATCGTCAGTTTGTCAGTTAAAGATGGGCGTGATTGAAGTCGCCAGTGGTGCAGAGGGGCAACAAGGGAATGGCAAAGGGGTTGAAGGGTTATCTAGTCTGACAGGGGAGGACTTAGGGGCAACACCATAGACTACATCACAGTAGTTGTAGATAGGCAGGATCATCTTCTGGACAATCTCACACCTAGCCATGGGTGGGATGCAGGCATGGTTACTGAATAAGGCTCTGAGCTTGAGACACAGTGTTTTTCTGAATGGCATTGATATGACCAGAGAAGTTCAGGTGTTGGTCAAGCCAGACACTAAATACCTGAAGGAGGATGGGTTCCTCAGGTAAAATCTCATCAAGAGGATGGTGGAAAAGGTGAGAGAAACTAGTAAGTCTCTGCGTGCAGAATATCATAGAGACTGTTTTGTCACTGAGAGATGGTAATTTCTGAGCCAATGCTGAACTTTGTTGAAGTCATGCTGCAAGTTGGATGCAACCTCGGTGGGGCAGAAGGCCAGATGCACACAAGACTGTATCATCAAGCATACATGTGAATGGAGAATCGAGAGCAGGTGGATGGGAATCATTTGAAAATAGAGAATAAGTATGGGGCTAACACACTGATCCCCAGGGGACACTAGTTCTTATCGGGAGGGGTGGGAAAATTGCATCAGAGAACTTGACTGATTGGGTTCTGCCAGTGAGGTATGCTTTGAATAAGTCTGTTGCTAAGGAGGATAGTCCAGCGGTTGATAAGGTGTCAAGGAGAAGGGAGTGGGAGACTGTGTCAAAGGCTTTGGCCAGATCGACTGGCTTTGGCTGAGATGATTTGGCCATTGTCCATTCCTGTGAGGATAGAATCAGTGAGTCAGAGAAGGGAGGTGGTGGTGGAGTGATTTTTCCTGAAGCCAGATTGATAACAAGTGAAGAAAGAGGAGTCATTGAGGTAAGTGGTGAACTGGGAGGGACTAGGTGTTCTGAAGTTTGACATAGGTAGGGAGAGAGATGGGGCGGTAGTTGCCGGGGGAGGTGGGGTCTCTGCCTTTGGGAAGGGGAAGGACCACTGCATGTTTCCATGGGGAAGGTACCAACGTGGTTGAGAAAGAGAGGTTTAGGACAATAGAGAGTGGGTAGGTGATGGCTTGGGCTGAGAGGTATAGTAGTTTAGGTTCAAGGCCATCTGGGGGGACCCTTTTGAAGGGTTGATCTCTGGTAGGGCATTTAGTGTGTCATTTGGGGATACAGTAGTGAAGAAGAAGAGGAAATCAGAGGCGGGGTCATTCATAGGCAATAGGAAGGGGAGAGGAAGGGGCGTAATTTGGGAGGGATTAGAGTAGCTCATCAGCATTAGTGGTGTAATAGGAGTTGAATTTAGTAGCTACTGCAGCTGGATGAGCAATGAAGTGGCACGATTATCTTAAGTATAGGGGTGGATAGATATGATGGGGGTAAAGAGGGCATGGACCACTCTCCAGAACTTGGAGAGGAAATTGAAGTTAGTCACGAAGGTAGATTTGAAGTACTCTGATTTGGCTAGCCTGGTAGCCCAGGTGCAAACATTATGTAGTTTCAGTAAATTAGAAGGTCATTTGGAAGCTGAGAGATTTTGTGTCATTTCCAGACCTGATCTCTGGCTCTGTGGCAGGCTAGTAAATCAGGAGTAATCCAGGGGAGATGATGACCCCTAACCCTTGTTTGTTTTAGGAGTACAAAGGCATTCCAATTTGCTAGGAAGATGACTTTAAAATAGATTAGGACTTTATCAGCCGAGGAGGTGCTTGCTAGAGGTGACCAGTCTGAGAAGTCAAGGCTATGCAGGAGAGGTTCAATATAGGGATTTATAAGTCCGTATTTGTAGGGTTTTATGTGGGGATTTAGGGCTGTGAACTTTTCTGACCAGGAAAACTGAGTTGTGGTCACTGAGAGTATCTGGAAGGATGCCAGAGGTGATGATTCTATGGAGGTGAGAAGTTAGGGCTCAATCAAGTGGGGAGTGGTTTTGGGTCTTGTGATTAGGGTGGGTGGGTTCTATAATTATAGTAGTTGTGTGAGGTTGAGGGCACTGATAGCCTTTCTTGTGATGGATGTTGTTGGGGACAACCAATTTAAAATCGAGATCACAAAGGATGTAAAGCTCACCAGTTAGAGAGAGGGAAGTAATGGAAGTTAGGAGGTCAAGGGAGACAATGGTATGGACATTTGGATGGCTATAGATACTAGCTACAAAGATAGCGAGTGAGAAAGGGATGGATACATTCATGGCTAAGGCATCATGGGTTGCTGGGTTGGAGGAGGAGAAGACTGGGAAGTATCAGAGGTGCAGATACACTGAACATGGCCACTCCACCACTCCTGCTTGCTCTGTCTAGCCTTAGAATAGAGTAATTGGGGATAGAGACTGAGTGGTCAGGAATCATGCTATTTAGCCTTGTTTCTGTTATTATTAGGATGCTTGGTTTCAGACCAGCAGCCATGGCTTGCAGAAGGTCTATTTTTTTTGAAGTAGGCTATGAATATTTAAGTGTAATATCTTGAAACTCTTCATGAGGGCTGTTGGGGTAGGGGTATGGGCAGCGGCAGTGGGGGAGATGGCAGGGGTGATAGAAGTAGCAGGACCAGGGTTTGGGTGGATGTCTTCCGAGGTAAGTAATGGTACAGCCTGGATGAGGAAGTGTAGCTTCGTGGATTTGGAGTGATGGGGCTCGGAGGCTGAGTGAGGTAGAAGGGAGTGGTATAGTGAGGAAGCAGGAGGGGGAGAACAACAAAAGAATTTGGTAAAGTTAGTAAGGATGCATGTGGTATGATGAGGGAATGAGACCAGAATATGTTAGGGAGCAGGAGTAATAGCACAAAAGTAAGTTGGGGCCTGGAGATGGGGTTTGGATGGATTAGGAGTTATAGGGCCCTAGGCTGGCAAAAGCAGGAGGGAAGTGTGCATGCCAGGGGAAAACAGAATCCCCATGGGAACACGAGCAGGGGAAATGGAACTATAGGGAAAGAGTGGAAGGTAGTCCTGCTAAATGCCAGGAGCTTGGGCAATAAAATGCCTGAGCTCCAGGCGATGCTAACTGAGGGAGCAGTGGATGTGGCAGTGGTCACTGAGACTTGGGCCACTGCAAGACATGACTGGGACCTGAACCTGGAGGTTTACTACTATGTTCAGGAAGGACAGGAGGGAGGGAAGGGGAGGAGGGTAGCAATGATGGTCAAAAACTGCATGGCATGGGGAGTAGAGGAGGCGGGAGGGAACCGTGGAGCACAGTTGGGTCACCTTGATAACAAGGGGGCAAGAGAGGTAAAATAGGAGTGGTGTATGAGCCCCCTGCCCTGGCGGAGGGAGCTGGAGGACAGTCGGTGGCAGATGTTAGGAGACACTGCACACTAGGCAGAGGAAGGTGGTGGTGTTGGGGGACAAACAGGCACCAGGAACAGACTGAGAACTATGACATCCTCTGTGCACCAGGGGAACAAAGGTTGTTGGATGTCTTTCAGGCAGCGTTCCCAACTCAGCAGGTGAGAGAACCGACCAGGAGAGCATGGATACTAGATGTGGTCTATGGCAGACAGTGACCAGATTGGGAGCCTGGAGGTAAGGGACCCATTGGCGAGGGAGTGACCATGCCACGGTCTGGGTTCTGCCTGGACCTAGGAGGGTAGAAGGCTGCACAAGGCAGAGTAACCAACTTCAGGGGGCGGATTTTGAAGATGGGAAGGCTCATGGGAGCACTTGGATGGGATGGGTCAGACATGGACTGATAGTAGGTGGGAAATCATCAGGGAGAGGGTTGCAGGATGCCACCAGCACCTGTGCAAGTAAGACGCAAGTGCGGTGAGGGCCAAAAGCCTGGTGAGTGGACCAGGGAGGTCCAGGAGGTGGTGCGTGGGGAAGAGAAAGCAGCCTATAAGCAATTCAAGTGCTCAAAGGATTGAGAAGGATCGGGGGAGTGCAGGCTGATGTAGAAGGGCCACCTGAGAGTGAAGGGAGTGCTAGGCAAGGAAGGAGCAGAACCTCAAGCCAGGGAAATTAGAGAGAGGAACAAGGGTTCTTTAGATACACTGGGGAAAGAGCAAAAGGTGAAGGGCAGATTAGCAGGATTAAATCAGGGGAGATGGGCACAAGACCGGGGGCAGGCTGAGGTACCAAATGGGTGCTTCCTCCAGTTTCACCAGGGAAAATGGGGTGATGCATCATACATGGGAGGAGACAGAGATACTGAGGAGGGGACCCTTACCGAGCGGCAGGTCTGGGGAGGGGAGGCATCACTGGCAGGTGGGAAGGGCTAAGCAGGGAGGAAGAGTGCAGGAGGTGGAAATCACAGCAGAGGTGAGGGAAGCCCTCAGCTCCCTTAAGACAGAGAAAGCACAGGGGCAGGGATAAATTACATCCCAAAGTGCTGAAGGAACTTTGCAGATGTCCTGGCGAAACCCTAGCGGAGCTTTTCACCATCTCTCTGAGGGACAGGGTGGGTGCCCCAAGACTGTAAGGTGGTGCCTATAGTGCTATCCACAAGGGGGGGATCAAGGGAGGTGGCAGGGAACTACAGAGCCTGTCAGCCTGACATCGGTGAGTAGGCAAGAGTGATGGAGGCATTGTCAGGAGAGGCTAGGAGGGGACCTGGATAAGTCAGGTGCCTGGACGATAGACAGCATGGATTCATCCCAGGAAATCATGTCAGACAAACCTGGTGGAGTTCTCCTGACTGGGTGACAAGTGTCTTGGACCTGGGCAGACCAGTGGATGTCCTCTCTAGACTTACATGCAAGGCATTTGACTCTGTTCCTCACGTGGGCCTGTTGGATAAACTGGGAGAAATGGGGTGGGGAACCAGATGATCAGATGGATAGGCAATTGGCTCCAGGACCCGGATCAGAGGGTCATAGTTGGTGGGATAGTCATCCCCAAGGAGGGTCATTAGTGGGGTCCCACAGGGATCAGTCCTTGGGCCCCTTCTGTTCCAACGCCTCTCGTATCTGACAGGACAGGAATCAGGAGTGAGATGAGTCTCTTTGCAGATGACTCTAAACTGGGGGTGGTGGTGGATGGGGAGGTGGCCCACAGGGACCTGGAGGCTCTGGAAAGATGGTCTAGAAGTGGAAGCTGAGGTTCAATGCAGGAAATGCAAGGTACTCCACCTGGAACAGAAACCCAGGCCAAGTGTACACCCTGGAGAGATGCTACAAGTCTTGATAGGCTGACAGGGACCTGGGGTGGTGGTGGATGTCAAGATGAACAACACTGAGACTTGTAGGAGGCAGCAGCCAAGGCCAACAGGATGCTGGGATGCATCACTAGGGGATCCCTCCAGAGGAGAAGTGATACTCCCTCTGTATAACTGCTTGAGTGAGGCCGCACCTTGAGTACTGTGTGCAGTTTTGGAGGCCACACTTAAAGAGGGACATTAACCTCTGGAGAGGGTCCAGAGGAGGGCAACCAAAATGATTTGGGGCTTGGGGACAGGACCTATGAGGAGGCTCGAAGAGCTAAATATATACACATTGGAAGAGAAGGGACTGGGGGACATGATGGGGTCTTCAGGTACATGAAGAGGGTAAATAGGGAGGAACAGTCAAGGTGCTTGAAGGAAGGAGGAAGGGGCCACTAGAGGCATGGGTGGAAGCTGGAGGAAGATTCAGGAGAAGGAGGAGGTGCTACTTCACTGAGAGGGTGGGTGGAGCCATGGAATGCACTGCCAGGGGGCTGGTGGAGGCAGAGATAGTGGAGGGTTCAGAGGAGGTGGGACAGGTACAGGGGAAGGGTTCTGGAAGCAAAATCCAATGCAGCAAGAATATCCGGAACTGGGAAGGGAGAAGCCAGAGAAGGCGAGGGGGACAGCAAGGTCATCACCCAGGGTGGGGGCTGACCAAATGAGCAGACACGAAAGACCGTTAGGCCTATTCTGCTGGCATTTTAGTATGTTAGTGGGTAGGGAGAGGGTAAGCAATAAGGTTCGGGGGAGGAGGTAGAAGGGAGAAGAATTTGAGTGCAGAGGAAATATCCTTAGAGTCAAGGGGCAGTGGGGTGGACTTTGGTAGGCAGTAGACTACAACAAGGGAGTGTAGCTGAACAGAGTTGCTTTACTACTGAGGGGAAGGGGTGCAATGCTTAAAATAAAGCTCCCTCAGGTAGCCAGCTGAATAGCCTGCAGTAGAGAAGTAGAAAGTGAGGAATGCTTGCTTAAGTATACATCATATAGTGGAGAAGCTGTATAACCTGCTAATGGGGAAGCAGGTACTTAGTATTGTGTCTGAAGGGAAGGGCTAATAGTGGAGTTTATTCTAGTGGAAATGGAAAGTGAAAGAAATCCTGGTATTGCAGATCTAGGTATTACCCCTTTAAGTGCTTTGCTGTAGCTCTTAGGTGTTTCCAATTTAAGAGGGAAAATGTAGTGCAACTAAGTAGGAGGTGGGCAGGTCTCTCAGCTCTGGTAGTGTATTTAATAAAGGAAGGGGGTGGGTGGAAAAATCACTAAGAAGCCAGTTCAGGTTAGGCATATGTTGAAAACTGTGCAGTGAAGGACTGATCAATTCAGAAAAAACATACAAGTCAGGCTGAGATTCCAGTCAGTCTGGGCAGCCCTGAGGACTGAGCAGCTGACAAGAAAAACAAGCAAGTTGCAGAGCTGCACTGTACAGCTCACAGAACTGTGCAACTGAATGAAATGTGAAGCAAAAAGATAAGTACTTCACATCCCAGCTGCTAACAGGAGAAAAGTTAGGTCAGTGATTTCAGCACTGGCTGCAGCATTGGGCAGGAAACCAATGTCAGCACTCCGGGACCATCTAGAACCATTCAGATTCCACAGCGTTGGTGCCAGGTATTCAATTAGAAAATGGAGGAAAGCTCCAGAATCCGCTTTCCCTTGTCCTTGGTCATGATGGGACCAACCGTTATCTTGTGAGCCAAGGAGGAATGCGGGCAGCAGGTGCCATCTTGCCATGTCTCCAAGGTGGTAAGTTTGCTTGTGGAGGGGACTACGTCTGTGGTACCAGCCCAGTAGGCTCCGATCAGCCTGAGAGAGAGGAACAGAAGAGAGGGCAGTTATAAGCCTCAGTGGTGGCCAGGGGAGGTTTCAGAGCAGGGAAGGGTGAGAAAAATTAACATTTGAAAGGCTTGGGATGAAGGGGGGCTCTGTTACAGACTCTGGCAAGGTACCAGCAGAAATTGCAGCAGGGAGCCAAAATAAAGTATGTTAAATGGGGGTGTGCATCTAACCTGATCGTTTGGTGCCAGAGTTAGGGGGGAGGTCTAGTAGCCAGAGAGATTAGAAATGCAGAATCAGTCTTAAACTTCAAGATACAAGTGCAGAAATTGCCATCAGTAATCTAATATACAATGTAAACACTGTTCAACTTAAAATTCATTCAGAAATTCAACACTACAGTCATTTAAGGAAACTCTAGCGGTAGGATCATCACCATAAATAATACAAAAAAATCACAAAGAAGCCAGTTCAGGTTAGGCAAATGCTGAAAACAATTCAGTGAAGGATTGATCATTTCCGCAAAACATACAAGTCAGGCTGAGATTCCAGTCAGTCTGTGCAGCCCTGAGGGCTGAGCAGCTGGCAAGAAAAACAAGCAAGCTGCAGATCTGCACTGTACAGCTCACAGAACTATGCGACTCAGTGAACTTGAGGCAAAATGATCAGGACTTCCCAATACAGCTGCTAAAAGAAGAAAAATAAGGTCAGTGTTTCTCTGTAGTCTTTTACCCTAGTCCAGTGATTTCAGCACTGGCTGCAGCGTCCGGCAGGAAACTAATGTCAGCGCTCCGGGGCAGTCTGGAACCATTTAGTTCCCACAGCAATGGGTGCCAGGTATTCAATTAGAAAAGGGAGGAAAGCTCCAAAATCCCCATTCCGTTGTCCTGGGTCAGGGACCAGCCGTTAACATGCGAGCCAAGGAGGACAGCTGGCAACAGGTGCCTCCTTGCCCTGTCCTGGGCAGGCGGGTTGCTTGTGGGGGGCACTGCGTCCTTTATAACAGCCTGGTGGGCTCCGATCAGCCTTGCGAATCTAGGAGGAGAGCGGTCTGCAGATGCCTTCTTGCCCTGTCCTGGGCCGGCGGGTTGCTTGTGGGGGGGACTGCATTCGTGATGCCAGCCTGGTGGGCTCCAATCAGCCTCACGAATCAAGGAGAAGAGGGGGCTGCAGATGCCTTCCCGCCCATTCCTGGGCGGGCGGGTTGCTTGTGGAGTTGACTGTGTCCATGGTCCAATCAGCCTTGGGAGCCAATGCAACAAATGTAGAGAAATTTGACATTAGGGTTTCCAACGCTAACTCTCTCACCATGCAGCAAAAGCACAAGACCACACAAGCAACTACAGACAGCCATCATCAGTAAGACAAACAACATACAACTATATCCAGATGACACAAATGCAGTAGCACTAATGTGCTACCTTTGTGGATTTGTATCAGTGATATTCACCCTACAAGATCCACACCTTCTGGCTACAGATAGAAATCAAATACTCTCAAATTACAACACTACTTCTGTGTACAGAAGAACAAGCAACTGCAGCCACAGATATCAATCTGCAATAATCACATTGCAAGAGTTATTTTTGTCTTCAGAACACATTCCCTCCCGGGGAAGAAACAATACTTCTGTAGCCTCAGGTACTTATGAACACTGTAAAGACACACATGCTTGATGGGCCTACACCTCTTCAGCTCTTGGTGTAAGGCATACACACTGAATTCTGGCTCCTGAAGAGAAGGCACATGTGGGGCCTGCAGTTACACAGGCAGAAATACTGTTGCAATGTGGATATCATGGTTTAAACAGAAGATCTACAAATGTTTCAAGTTGGTAGCAGTTTTTCAGTTACAGAGCTGCATGTGGAAAACCATGCACTTAGCTGATCATGCTGTCTAGTGAGGTAATTTGTACAGTGTGCATGAGTACATCTGAGTTCAGAGGCACAAGTCCCACTGGACCTTCTGTCTCCAGAAATGCAGGTCCCCATGGGACACACGTAGTGATGCACACTATATGACATTCAGCCACACATACTCCTGCAAGCTGTGGCATGGAATCTACACAGGTGTGGGTGCATAAGCTGTGCAGCCTGAGATAAACATCCAAAGGTAGCACATCAGCGCTACTACAATTGTGTCATCTGGAAACAGTTGTATGTTTTGTCTTACCTGATGATGCTGTCTGTGGTTGCTTGTGGGATCTTCTTTTTTAGTGGCGGGGGGTGGGGGACTGGAATTAGGTTGGAAAGCCTAAAGCCACATTTCCATACTTTTGTGGCATTAGTTACCTAACTGGTGCGTGCATTAGCAGATTTTGCAAAAGAATTTCCTTACATTTTGAAATAGTATAATTGTATCCTTATTTACTCCATGGCATTCACCTGAAGTTGATGGTCTTCACAGTTAAGTATTTTTTAGCTGTGTTGATGAACCCCACAGGTACAGCTCTATTACAGCCATTACTGCCATGCATGCCTCATCTCACCTCCTCCTCTCCCACTGCATTAGCTCCTGCCACCATTTGAAATCTCCACTGTGGCTTCTACCAGTAAATGTGTACCAGCTAATATGCCCAACAGGATTGGGCGGTATTGTGCTATACCCGGACCACCAGGCGTAATGGTCCGGCCGCAGGCAGAGGCCCATATAGCCCTGGAAGGTCCAGTAGCACAATACACCACCCCTGGGAATGACGAGCTTAGAAATAAAGCACTGTAAAACTGTAAGTTTAATAACAAATTAAGTATACAATTAGTTTAATATGAATGTTGTAATAAAAAGTTTCTCCGCATGGATTTGGAATGCTTTTTTTGTTGTTTTTTGTTTGCTGGTCATCATGGACACACACACACACACACACACACACACACACCGCAGGCTAACTCATTTGCTGCCGTGATAGAATGGAAAGATGATTTCTGTTACACAGACACTCTGATAGCTCAGCATGTGAGCAGACAGTATGCTGCTTGCTATCTCTGGAATGCCCCATCAGCAATCGGGTAAACTGTGTACCGCACTTGAGAGAATGTTTTCTGTGCAGTCATGTGTGGCAATATACTCCGGAGGCACTTGTGAGAAGTGGCTTATCTGATTTATTTAGTTTAAAAAATGGGAACATGATGGAGATCAGGAGCTGTTGCCGCCCCTCATGTAGGCACTTTGTTTCCTTTGTTTGTGTCACCCCCCCTTCCAGTGGCAGTGCATTTTACTTTCAAACTGTTATGATTGGCATGAGAAGACCGAGAATGTCAAAGCGCCGTCGGCAAATTGAGCAGAACTGCGGGCTCGGGGAGTGAGGGAGACTGGGAAAATGATGGCGTGAGGGAAAGAGTTTATTTTTATTTAAAAGAAAGCTTTGGCTGGTGCTGGAAATATGGGGGGCACTGAGCAGACAAAAATTATTGTGCGATCCGCTACAGAAACTGTTTTCATGTTTTTGTTGTTTTTTTTTTTTTTTTAACTGTTTTGGGACCAGGAATGCGAATGGTAGATGGCTGAAGGAAGGGATGCAACAGCATGGTCAGCTCTCTGAGAATTATACTGTCAAGTCTGTCAGCAATCAGGGCAGCAGCATGTACAGTAAAAACTTAAAAAGTAACATGACATGAGAGGATGTTGGTGTTCGGTTTCATATAGGTGGTGCTGAACTATGGAGCCTAGATGGGAGCAGCAGTATCTCTGCTGGCTGACGAAACAAAATGGTGTCTCCAAACTGAAAATTCTAAGGGGCAGGTATTTTTCAAGGTAATCAGGCAGCTAAGATTGGAGCTCATTATTTGCTGGTCTCTGTTGCCTGATACTGGACCAGGTAGTTCATGACATTAGCCAATCAAAAAGGAGAATGTCCTCTACCCATTTTCTAATGCCAGACAGTGCGCGGGATGTCTATCCCCTTCAGTAACCTTGACACCTCTCACATACCTGGCTATTTTCCTCCTGTGGCAAGGTCAGGAGGGAGGGCTGCTATCCCCAACCCAAAGCACAATCCAGATACCCCCCCCTTCAGGGCCCTGTGGGTGGTGTGCATGGGCTGTGATGATCAATGAATCATCATGTGGCTGCTGTGTTTCCTCATTCTTTGGCCAGGTGGTGTGCAAGATACAAAAGCAAGGGGTGTGTGTGTGTATATATATATATATATATATATATATATATATATATATATATATATATATATATATCTATATATCTATATATATGTATAAAGGGTGCACACACATTATGCATCTGCTGTTGGCCAACCCCGTCAAAGTTGCAGCTGCTGCCCAACCACCATGCCTCAATGCAGTGACAGTACTAGAGCAGCGCAGGATCCACGTCATCAGATTTTCAATTCTCTCCTACCCCAGCCAACTCTCAGCAGCTTGAGTTTGTTCCTGAATCTGGTAGCAGGCTATCTACACCAATTATTTGTAGAAAAATGCTTCTTAAAAACAGTTTTTGAGATAGATATCTACACTAAACAATTCATCCAGATCTGTTCCTGTTATTATTGTTATTATTCCAGGATAATTCCTTCATTCATTGCACACCAATAGTTAGTGCTTATAAACTATCTCAAAACAATGTTTTCTTTTCATAAATACTAAAACAGTGTATTTTTCTTAAAAGGGTTCAGAGTCTTTTCTTTCTAGTTTCTTTTATCATTTGCCTGAACCCTAAATCTTCCTAATTGGTAGATCTGTACTAATTAAAAGCAGGGAACTCTGAAGAAATCATAGATAATATCTGTGTTACAGTATTTAATTTTTCTTTAGTACCTCCAATCTCAGGAGTTCTTTTAGCAGATGCAAATGACCGATCATACCTAAAGAATCAGTACCATACACTGCAACTTCACAAAAGATTTTTACTTTATGTGGCCTTTCTGTGCAGGGGAGATTAAAGGGACATTTTCAACCGCTCTTGGGCTTCAAATTGTCCCTAGTTTAAGATACACATTGTATGATTGTTCACATTCTATAGAATGTGCTGATGTAGCTGGTAGTTTGATTCTGATGCTTTTTTTGTTTTTAAAGTGAAAAACAGACTGCCAACCATACTGGTGTTACCACACCAAAATGTGTTTGTTTACATTCCTTAATCAACTCCCACTGCATCTTTCCTGGACTTGAGAACACCCCAACACAGTCTAGCCAATCAAGATGCAGTGGGAGGAGAGGAGGCTATTGCATCATGAGTGTCTGCTCTATTTGCGGGTGTTCCTAATATTCAGGAAGTATGAAATAAGAGTTGATTAAAGATGTGAAACGAAACAAGCTTGAGTATAATGCCACCATTACCATGCTCTTCAGTTCTAGTATGAAAAAGGCAGATTAATCAACCAGCAACACCAACACATTTCAGAGAAGGCCAGCAATCATATAATATGAAGTTCCACCAGAAATTGTATGATGCAAAAAGGGTTGACAGTGTCCCTTTAAATATATTTAACTGTAGAAATCCAGTGTTCTTGATGATGCTAACAACTGCTTAATCACACAGTCAGATAAGTCTTGCTTTGAAATGTGGTATTGAAGCTATAACTGCATTCACTTTAACGAATGAGTAAATGTAAGATTTCTGGAAATAACACTAATTCCTCATGTGAATCCTCCTTTCTCAGCATTAGTTGAAAGTCCTCTGCAATTACCATTATGTCAATAGTGTGTGCGAACTACTTTTTTATGATCCTTTCACATGAATAACAAACAGAAACAAAACAGGTTGTGTACATGTTGTTTTAGTTAAACTTTGATCACTATTCAGTGGCTGGGTTTTTGTTCTCAGGTTAAAGTAACTGCTCCTCCTGTCATCAGTGTACACCATCCCAGAGAAATGAGTGCTCTGTGCCGTATCTCTGTAAAATATTTTTATTCTAACATTTCTTCCTATGTGGAGTTTAAACTAAATATATTAGACAGCTGCAAAAATATAGTTTGGTTTCTGCATTCACTTGACTTAAACAATCAGTATATTTTCCAGACAAATCTCCTCGCTCTGAACGCAATAAGCTGATTATGCAAACTCTTTTATAATTCTTACTTGTGGCAGCTTATGCTCCAGTCTAAGAAGGTCAGGTTGGGAAAGCCATATCCCAAGGCAATAGTTTCAGTACCAAAAACATTTCTGTAAGTTTTGCTATGCAGGAAAATAATTTTGGCAGCCAGTGTAGGGCAGCAGAAAAGAGAAGTAGGAAGCAGCTTCTGTACCAGCTTCATCAGCATGTACCAGTATGAGTAAGCCCACTATAAAAAAAAAAATACATAAAATAATGATTACAGAACAGAACTGCAACCTTGTGATATGACTTTTCTCACTTGACCTTGGACAAGAGTATGAACTAATACAAATAAGAATAATAGAGTTTTCTTTATTCAGATTACTGCATTCAGAGCAAAAAGATTTACAGTATCTGGGAAAAGTTTTGATCTTTTAGTCTTGGGTAAGTCAATGCTGGAACCAGAATATATATATATTTTCAACTGCCTCGTGTAGTGTATAATTTGTCTACTCCTCACAGGAAGAGTCGTAGGAATATTAATCATGCACAAAGTGACAGCATACATCTCTTATTTCAAACCCAAGGAAATCTTACTTTATTCTGACTTATGCAGTATGGTCTCACCATAGGACTGCCCCAGAGCTGAAATGGTTAATAGAACCTATGCAAATGATGGAATGTTAGGCTTGAGCTCAGTTTTCAAACCACTGTCCCTAGTAAACAACCTCTAACTGTTAGAGTCTTTACTCGGCTTCCTCAGACGTCTATGTGGAGCTCTCCATCTCTTACAGAAAGTTTATTTCTCCCGGTTTATACCTCAGTAAATTTATTGCTATTGGTATTCTTATCACTGTCCTTGGTATACAGGTAGTAATTGTTTAGATTTTAGTTATTAGGGATGAGTAGTGCTTTTTCTCCCCGGTTCTTTAACCGAGGGAAATTGACAGTTCCCTTATTTTGTTCTCATAATTATTTTTAGTTAATTTGTTATATTCTGACTCGGTATAGTCGGTTAGTTATTTAAAATTTCTACCAGAGTAATTTCCAGTTAGTGGGTCCCTTTTTCAACGGGATAACTTATGGATTTGTATATCTAAACAGCCTGATTTCTTTCACGGTGTAACAGCCAACAACAACAAAAAAAAGTCTGTTTGGTTCTCAGTTTGCATTTATTTTGCCACAGAAACCAAAAAAAAAGAGAACAGGATCCACAGGTTTCCAACACTACACAGAGTGTGGGGAACTGTTTGCAAAAGCAGATCCTCATTTAGTTTATTTGTTCTGTCTGGGGTCTGACCACCTTCAGACAGACTGTGAAATCTGTGCTAATTTCCCTCAGTCCACCCTTGAAAGGCATTCGAAGAGACTAAGGGAAAAAATGATTGATAAGGCTGCTAACCCAGCCACTGAACAGTCCACTGAACCAGAGGGACGGCCCTGTGACAGGGGCGATAGTTTCTCAAAGAAAAGAACCGCAGATGAGGCTGTTGAACCAGCCATCGCGGTTAAGAAAAAGTGAAAAGAAAAGCACCAGGAATCACAATCGGATTCTACAACAGTTCCTTCTGCTGAGGAGATTGAAAACATGATCAGGATTTTTCAATCCTTGTTGTCTCCAGTTCAGGTTGAAAAACAGCCGGTTCCATGAACTCCCGGTTCACAAAACCCTGGTTTAATAGACCAAGGTGGGGAACAATTTGAGGATCCTGGTCTTGGTGAAGAACCAGAAGAGGATTACGGGGATGATGACTATGATTAGCCTATAGAGCCAAACATCTCCCCTGATCCCCACAGGCCTAATTCCACTAATAAGGAAAATGCAGATTTGTCTTCATATTTTGCTTTTATGAAGCAAGTTGCCCAGTCTCTCAACCTCCCATCTGAGGAATCACTAGAAGATGATGAGGAGGAAAACTATAAGGAGATGATGGACGTCCCTCCATCAAAATGACTGCTTCTCCCCTTACACAAGTCTATGAGGAGGCAGACCATGAAAATTTTAGAGAACCCCACTTCTGTCCCTCCTACTGATAAGAAAGTGGACAGAAAGTACTGGGTGGACAAGGATGGGGCATAATTTTTGTTTGGTCACCCCAGTCATGAAGGTGTAGTACAGGCTGCAGCTTGTGACAAAGTTGGCATCCCTTTGGCCTCTCACTCTCCTGAAAAAGATTCCAGGAGGATGGATTCAATAGCCAAGAAGATTTATTTAGGATCCTCCCTAGCCATTAGGCAGGTATCCTTTATGGCATATTTAGCCAGATATCAAAAAGCTGTGTGGTACACTGTATTGGAAATTGCCAAGTCAGTCCCCCCTCTCCGATGGCTGCTGACCTGGAAGAAGCGGCTAAGAGGGGCATTGAAGCATCCAAAATCCAATTTAGGATGGCAGTAGATTCCAATGACACTGCATCCAGGCAGATGGCTTCAGCAGTGTCTCTGAGAAGGTTTGCATAGCTTAGAGCCACTAACCTCTCACAGGACACACAAGGCAAGGCCCTGGGTTTCCCCTGTGACCCTGTGCCTCTGATTGTAGAATAAACAGAGGCACATATGAAAAAAATGGATGATTATATGTCTGCTTACAAAAGTGCAGCAGTAAAGGAGAGATCTGCCAACCCCCAGGGACACCAGTCAAGGGGTGGCAGGGGCAGGACTCCTTACAGGCCTTATTTTCATCCCTAAGTTTTCCCCCAGTACCAGCCATGGGGATACTTTAGGGGCAGTGGCAGGAGGAGCACTGGCTACACTAGCCCCACTGTCCAATCAGTATGTCAATCTAAGCCAACTTCCTGAGCAGAATGTCTGGTTTGCTTCCCCACTACCAGTAGGGGGCAGACTGGTCCGCTACTTCCAGGAATAGAAAAACATCACCACAGACAAGTGGGTTCTGGCAGTAGTGGGCCAGGGTTTGGTCCTCAGCTTCAAAACCAGACCAAGGCTGAGATTGAGGGCTTTCAAGCCCTCTTCCCCATCAGAAACAACCCTACTGGAAAAGGAAATGTCATCCCTTCTTCTGCTTCAGGCAGTGAACCAGTCCCTGCCATTCAAAGAGGCAAGGGTCTGTACTCCAGATACTTCCTTACATCAAAGAAAACAGGGGAGTGGCATCCCATTCTGGACCTCAGATACCTGAACAAGCATCTAGCAAAACCAAAATCCAAATGGTCACTCTATTCACCATACTACCTACTCTGAGGCAGGGAGACTGGCTAGCATCCCTGGACCTAAAAGATGCTTACTTTCATATCCCAATCAGAAGGTCTCACAGAAAGTACCTCAGATTCAGGTTGCCAGCAGGCCATTATCAATTCAGACAATGCCCTTGGGACTAACATCTGCTCCAAGGAATTCACCAAAATGCCTAGCAGTGTGAGGCACACTTAAAGGTAGTAGGGGTGTCAGTATTCCCTATCTGGACAACCCTGGCTAATGAGGCCAGTCACAGCAACAAGTGACAGGAGTCTCTCTCTCAGTCACTCAGACCATCCTGTCCTCCCTGGGGTTCTTAGTGAATCAAAGAATCTGTCCCTAGAACCAGTGCAGTTGCTCAAGTTCATAGGTGCAGAATTGGATACAAGAACAAGAATGGCCTATCTTCCTCAGGACAGGGTGGACAGCCCGATTCAAATAGTCAGGTCTTTTTCACCACATGTTCCCAGACCGGCAAGTCATTTCTTGCAACTATTAGGGCACATGGCAGCCTCAACTGTAACTGTCCTAGGAGCAAGGTTTCAGATGGGAGACATCCAGTTTCACCTAAGGGAGTACTGGTCCCAAAAGAAAGATTCTTTATTAAAAATAGCCCCAGTCACAGACACCCTTATTCAAGCTCTGCAGTGGTGGCAGGTAAGGGAGCACCTCAGACAAGGGGTACCTTTCCTTCAGCGGTCCTTCTCTGATACCAGAGTGGCTTCCCTCTAGTGTGGGGAGCATTTGGGGATCACACCACTCATGGCACCTTGGGAGGCAGGAATCCCTCCTGCACATCAGTCTACTAGAACTCAGAGCAGTTCTTTTGGCCCTTCAGTCCTTTGCCACTCAGGTGGTCGGCAAGGTGGTGCAGGTCAGAGCAGACAATACATGCACTGTGTACTATATAAACAAGCAAGGGGCACAAGCTCAACCCCTCTCTGCACTGAAACTATTAAAAATCTGGACATTAGCATACTCTCTAAAGGTGGATGCCCTCAGCAGGATAAACCAGAATCATCATGAATGGTGACTGAACAGACAGGTCTTACAGACCATTTTCAGGAGGTGAGGCACTCCAGAAGTGGATCTGTTCACAGCCCCAGACAATTTCCAGCTCCCACAGTATTGCAGCAGACCCCCCAGCAGGGGCACAATCCCTCTGGATGCACTTCTGTTAGATTGGCCAGGGAAATTCCTGTATGCTTTCCCTCCATTTCCCCTACTACTGAAAGCATTGAGCAAACTCAAGCTTCAGCCAGCCTCAATGATCCTCATTATTCCAGATTGGGTCAGGCAGCCTTGGTGCTCTATACCCCTATCGGTGTCAGTAGCCAAGCCAATCAGTATTCCCAGGAGGTACAATTTATTGACCTCCTCCCAAGGCAGAATCATGTATCCCAACTTACTATCCCTCAGACTCAAAGCATGGATCTTGCGGACCTAGAGTATGCAGACTTGCATCTTTCAGAAGGGGCTATAGACATACTGAGGGTTTCCAGAAAACCCTCCACTAAGAAGACTTATGCTTCTAAATGGAAACAGTTTTCTTTTTAGTACCAGGACAGAGGCTTGGATCACTATCAAGCTAACATTTACAATGTCTTACATTATATGGCTCATTTGCACTCCACAAGCTTGACTATTTCCACTCTGAGGGTGTATTTAGCATTTAGCAGCTGTTTCAGCTTATTTATTGGCAGGTAAAGCTTCTTCCTCCTCCATGGCCTCTAAGCCAGTGTTCAAAAAATTCTTTAAATGGCTACTACATTTACATCCACCCCACAGGGAGCCCACTCCCCATGTGGGATCTAAATAATTGCATTGCTCGGCTCATGCAATCTCCAGTCAAGCCCATGTCATCCGCAGATCTGAAATATTTGACTTGGAAAGCTGTATTTCTGGTTGCCATTACCTCTGCCAGAAGGATCAGTGAACTTCAAGCATTATCCACAGAACCAGGGTATATCACAGTTCATAGGGATAAGGTTGTCCTGAGAACTAACAGAAAGTTCTTACCTAAGCTGGTATCAGACTTTCATCTTAACCAGTCTATTACCTTGCCAGTCTTTATTAAAGACATTCCACTTCAGGTGAACGTAGGATGCACAGCCTTGATGTAAAAAGGGCAGTAATCTACTATCTTGACCACACAAAGGGTCACAGGCAGAACCAAACTCAGCTCTTCCTTACCTTCAGAGAGGTGGGAAAAGGAAAACCTGCCACAAAATGATCCATTGCCAGGTGGATTGTAACCTGTATCCAGTTCTGCTATAGCAAAGTAAGTAAGGACCTCCTGCAGGCCTCAGAGCTCACTCCACTAGAGGTACTGCAGCTTTCCTAGCAGCTGCTAGAGATATTTCCCTGGTGGACATAAAGCTGCCACTTGGAAGACAGTACACACATTCACCAAACATTATTGTTTGGTTGTCCAGGCCAGAGGTGATGCCAGGTTTGGCACAGCAGTCCTGCAGAATTTGTTTCCTAAATAGGTTATAGGCCCACCTCCAAAGGCACTGCTTAGTAAGCTGCATAAATCAGAATACAGTAAGATTTCCCAAGGTTTGAAGAAAAAAATATTCACCTTAGAAATCTTGTTTCTTCTAAGGGAATCTTACTGTATTCTGAGCTCCCTCCCTTCCTCCTATGCTGAAACCTAAGGTCCCTGCATTACAGCTGTGCCAGTTGTTGCAAACCTGGGGAGTTTATACTGTTTTAATTTTTTGGCATCTATGACCTGAGTCTTCAAGAATGCCAGGTTTTTTGGAGTAGCTGAAAGAAGGGTAATTTCCTATGTTTTTCTCTTGCCATTTCTGGCTCAGGGAGGGTTCTATGGTTGTTAGTATTGTTATTTTTTATTACTATTATTATTATTATTATTATTATTACTCCATTAGTTGGAAACTGCTTAGTGCACGCTTTGTAAGAATCTGACGGTTAGAGGTTTTTTACTAGAGACAGTGGTTTGAAAACCGAGCTCAAGCCTAGCATTCCATCATTTGCATAGGATCTACAAACCCAGCGGCCACCTCCCAACAGTGCCTGTGACACCCTCCTTCCCCCTCTCAGACAAGGTGCCACCTCACCCCTTATTCCACCTGAAACTAGTTGAACCCAACACAGTACTGCCCCTCCTGTGCAAAATAAAACCCGAGTCCTCTCCCGGCAATGACTTCCTGGAGCCCCGGCTGCTGAGGGTCGCAGCTCCAGCCATCACCTACCCCGTCACCCTGCTCATCAATAGATCCCTCCAAGAAGGGACAGTCCCCTCTAAATGGAAAGTTGTGACCATTGTTCCAGTCCACAAAAAAGGAACTCGGGACAGAGTGGAGAACTACAGGCCTATCTCTCTTCTCTGCCCCCTGGGTAAAATTCAGGAAAGACTTGTCTATGACCAGCTTCAAGCCTACCTGGAACAACACCTGTTCCTCTCCAAATTACAGCATGGCTTTCAGAAAGGTCATGGCATCGACACCGCCCTCATCCGGCTAACATCAGACATACTCCATGCCATGGACCTAGGCACCCAAATGGGCGCTCTATTTATTGACCTATCCAAGGCCTTTGACTTGGTCAACTATGAGCTTCTCCTTACCAAACTTCTCTGCCTTGGCCTTGATCAGCTCGCACTCTCCTGGATCTCTAGCTACCTTACAAACAGATCCCAAAGCGTTCGCTGGCAGGGAGCACACTCTAACCTCAGACCCATGACCTCTGGTGTGCCCCAGGGCTCCATCCTGGGTCCCCTACTATTCTCGCTATTTCTAAATGACCTTGAAGGAGTTTGTTCACCATGCAACCTTATCCTCTATGCGGATGACACTGTAATCTATTACAGTGATCCCCAACCCTCGGTTATCGCCGCCAAACTTCAGGCCAGCCTCTCAATGCTTGAACTCTGGTTCACTACCAATCAACTAAAACTTAATGAGGAAAAGACAAAGGCAGTACTCTTCGAGACCCGATGGCTAGGCAAAGACCGTAGTGGGCTACTCCAACTCTCATCAGCCCTTGGAAGGCCTGTTGAAGTTGCTGATCAGTTCAGGTACCTTGGGGTACTCCTTGACCAGGAGTTAGCCTACAAACCTCATTCTGAGGCCTTAACTAGATCCATACACCAGAGGCTTGGCCTCTTATACCGCTTGGGCAATGCTCTTTCTGGAGAAGCACGACGAGCCATTGCAAACTGCAACCTCATTCCCTCACTGCTATATGGCTCCCCTCTATTCCTGTCGCTCAGAGAGGCAGAGCTAAACAAACTCACTACCCTCTACCACCGCATTTACTGCTTTGGAACATACTCCTCCCCTAAGAGGCATCACTGCGAGGCCCTCAACGACCTACGCTGGCCAACCCTACAGCATAAACTAACTTATGCCTCCACTTGTCTCACCTATAAGCTTACATCCCTTGGTCACCCGCCTCACCTAAGTGACCTGCTCACCCCCAAAGTCTCCCTCCGTAACCTCCGGTCCACCACAAGTTGACTACTGAACATCCCTCACATACAGACTAACCAAGGTAAATGCTCCTTTCAGTTCATGGCCCCCTACCTCTGGAACTTGCTCTCCACAAGCTTACTAGACAGGCCCTCCCAATCCTTGTTCAAAGCAGGTCTTAAAGCATACCCCAAAGAGCTGAGCCTCTGCAGCTGCAACCGCTAGTTCATGTCCTCAATCACATACCCCTCCCTATGACCAAGGACTAAAATCTCTCTCTCTCCTTTTGACTGCACAGAAGCAAAAATCCAATTAATGTTGTAGCCCTTATGTTATGAAATGGTAATTGTCTAATGTACCCCCTGACTATGAATGTACTCTTATACTGTGTTACTTTGTGCTTAATTAATGTAAAGTGGTTGGTATTCTCAACCCCGGGTCGCCCCTGAAAAAGGGATCTTTGGTCTCAGTGGGCTTACCTTGGTTAACCAAATCTAAATAAATAAATAAATAGATAAATGTTAACTATTTTGGCTCCGGGGTAGTCCTATGGTGAGCCATACTGCATAAGTCAGAATACATTAAGATTCCCTTAGAAGAAACAAGATTACTAAGGTGAGTAATTTTTCCTTTTTGCAGCCTACATACAGGTCTGGCACAAGGAGCAGTTCCTTGTACCTGCTAAAAAAACTCATCTATTGATGTACAGTATGATAGAAGTTTAAAGGCTTTATAGTGTAAATAAAGAGCAATTTGCACAAAGTACAGTATAAGCATTGTGACAGATCTGCAGTGTGAAGCTACTGAGTGTTGTAGTCATGTTGATATGGCAACCTGAATGTGATATTTACATACATTGACAAAATCAAAACATGTCACATCTTTTAATAAGCTTTCAGTATATATGTCAGATCACTTCACAATGTATTATTAATAACTGACAGCTGATCTATGTTGTTTGTGCCTCCTTGTTTTTTATTAGATTTTTGACAGCACACAGTACTGGCAGGCTGCTGTGATTGGGTGGATAATTTGTATGAAAGAGTGACTTCCTATAGCTGTATAGAGTGACAGTTCAATCAGAGTAAGAATTACCACAGCTTTGACAACGCTGTAAAATCTGTGGTAAGTCAGATCAGTGATGAACAAAACTAACTCATTCATGTAAAAGGGCTATTGTTGTTAGCTGGTCAGTCATCTATCTGTATTACTACTTGGGGAGATTAGCAATATTATAAATCAACTATTGTGTCAGTTACGTTCTACTTTGGTGAATGATTGTGTAATATTGGAAGGGAGGAGCTACTGATATTTGAATATACTCACATAAAGTAAGATCTCAGAACAAAAAGTCACATATCTCCATAATATCATAGCTAAATTTGGAATGGTATCCCATCAATGCAGCAACAACATTAGGGCAGTGGCCATCAGTGCGCTGCAACCAGTTCCACACTCACAGTGGTGAACTGGTTGTCAGAGTGCCATGCACCGAGACCACTGCACAGGGTTATGCTCCCTCCCCGATAAACCTGCCCTGTAGAGGTGATTAAATAACTGTTTTAGGGGGTGCAGGGCTGAAACCCCTGTAAGCAGCCTGGATGTGCCCAGTGCTTTGGATACAATGGCAGTTGGGTAGCACACCTGCCAGGTGACATGGTCACCTTCGGGCTTTTGGTGTCGTCCTCATGACGATCACCCTTTTGGGTTTTGCTCTGATGTGGGTAAACTATTTGGAATCAGATCATGTGCATACATATGCTACTAATAGTACCACAATGCTAAAACAAGTTGCACTCTATCTGTATGCATCTGCTTTGTGAGACTGCTTTTTTTCATTAGTAGTAGTAATCACATAGATTTTTACAGAGGAGCCACTTAAAGAGCACATGGTAGATAAAACTGACATCCATCACAAAAATTGTAACTCCTTTCCAGCCGGTCCTGCCCTCGAGCACCAGTGACCGTAAGGGCTCCGAGCCGCCAGTGGGCGTGGGCGGCAACCGCTGTCGGTGGGCGTTCAGGAGGCCAGGAGAGACAGCCAGAAAGGTACGGGACAGCCGCAGCCAATCGGAAGGCGACCGCCAGCTGAGCCTTGCTTCTGATTGGAGCGCCTTCCCCATTGACTTTTGCTTTGCTTGCACCTCCAAAACTGGCAGGGATTTCTGCTCTTTTATAGCTAAATTCTCCAAAAAAGAGCTGTTTTTGCCTTTATTTTGTGAAAAAATTGTAAAATGTTTGACCGATTACTGTTTTTTGTGATTACAGTCCTTTAGTGGGACTTGTGCTGGGCTAGACGCATAGGCGACGAACCCCCCCCCCAGTCTTTGTTGTGCAAATCTTTTTTAGCACCAGTTGCAGAATCTTTTGATTGCTGCAATCTAAGTGCTTTTTCTGACTGCCCTCTCCTCTGTCTCTTCCTTTCCAGCTGGTCCTGCCCTCGAGCACCCAGTGACCGTAGGGGCTCCAAGCCGCCAGTGGGCGGGCGGTGACCGCTAAGCGGAAAAGGGAACCAGGAGGCTGGGAGAGACAGCCAGAAAGGTACGGGACAGCCGCAGCCAATCGGAAGGCGACCACCAGCTGAGCCTTGCTTCTGATTGTGCGCCTTCCCCATTGACTTTTGCTTTGCTTGCACCTCCAAAACTGGCCGGGATTTCTGCTCTTTTATAGCTAAATTCTCCAAAAAAGAGCTGTTTTTGCCTTTATTTTGTGCAAAATTGTAACATGTTTGACTGATTACTGTTTTTTGTGATTACAGTCCTTTAGTGGGACTTGTGCTGGGCTAGACGCATAGGCGCTGAACCCCCAGTCTTTGTTGTGCAAATCTTTTTTAGCACCAGTTGCAGAATCTTTTGATTGCTGCAATCTAAGTGCTTTTTCCGACTGCCCTCTCCTCTGTCTCCTCCTTTCCAGCCGGTCCTGCCCTCGAGCACCCAGTGACCGTAGGGGCTCTGAGCCGCCAGCGGGCAGGCGGTGACCGCTAAGCGAGGGAACCAGGAGGCGGGAGAGACAGCCGAAAAGATGCGGGACAACGCGGCCAATGTGGAAGGCGACCGCCAGCTGAGCCTTGCTTCTGATTGATGCGCCTTCCCCATTGACTTTTGCTTTGCTTGCACCTCCAAAACTGGCCGGGATTCCTGCTCTTTTATAGCTAAATTCTCCAAAAAAGAGCTGTTTTTGCCTTTATTTTGTGCAAAATTGTAAAATGTTTGACTGATTACTGTTTTTCGTGATTACAGTCCTTTAGTGGGACTTGTGCTGGGTTAGACGCATAGGCGCCGAACCCCAGTCTTTGTTGTGCAAATCTTTTTTAGCACCAGTTGCAGAATCTTTTGATTGCTGCAATCTAAGTGCTTTTTCTGACTGCCCTCTCCTCTGTCTCCTCCTTTCCAGCCGGCCCTGCCCTCGAGCACCCAGTGACCGTGGGGCTCCGAGCCATGTGAGCGGGCGGCCATTGGGCAGGCAAGGGAACCAGGAGGCCGGGAGATAGCTAGAAAGGCACGTGGAAAGCCGCAAAATTTTTGCCCACCCCCCTCCTGGGTGTTTCTTTTATACACACTTTCCCGCCTAATCTCCGATCTCCGCCCATAGCTAATTCCTAGCCAATACCGAGCTCCACTCCTCACTCCACCATTAGTATTTTAACCCCTAGCTATCTTCCACCATGCTGCTGTTACTCTTAATGCTGCTCTGCCCCTCACCTTCCTCATATCCTGAGAAGGAGACCAAAACAGCCCATGCCCTGGTGTCCAAGGCGGCTATTCAAGCTGGCCCCCCTCTTTTTTCCATAGTGGATGTCTTCCAATTCCTCAAGTATACACTACCGCTTCTACACTATAATCCTTGGGGTATCCCACAAAAAGGCTCACATCCAGTTCTGTACTTTAGAAGCCCCCAACTCCATTCTTGGCAGTACAGAGCCCCCCTATACCTGTCTATCATGCTGGTATTATTTGACAATTTACCTAACCACACAGCAGGCTCAAGGCCCCCTAAATACTGGACCCCAAGCAAGAAGAGAAAATCCTCTGGCTATTCCTTCCTTCCATCACTTGAAGCCCTCATTAAATTAATTTTCTTTCTGCTGATCTGTGCTGGCACTGTTGAAACCAATCCTGGACCCACAGAAAGCTCTATCTCCCCATCTGATTTAGCCACCATGAAAGGCCTAAGTTTTCTTCATATCAACGTCTGCAGCCTCCTAAAAAAGTTCTCATTAATACAGGCCTGGGTTGCACACACTTTCCAGAGCCATGCAACTGTTTCCACAAGGCCTAGTCCTATCACAACCCACCCTTCTCCCACACCCCTTTTTTCTTTGCACTTCCACCCTTAATTTTGTTTTTGTAGCCTTCACCCACTTAACTCATACCTGACCTTATTCCCATAATCCCATCACCCTCGCTTTAATCTTTCATTACTGTCTTATTTTGTTCCTTTTATTATAACCCAGTTTCTTTGGCTCATTGCTTTGTATATATGTGAATATTCTTACATCTGTTCATTTATAATGTCTTTGTTTTTGTATTCAATCTGTATCTTGTATTTGTGTAAAAATTGTACCTTTATATTGTTATGACCAATCAGGTCCATCTTGTAAATGAGCTATGCTCAATGATGCTCGCCTGAATAAATAAAGATTTTGATTGATTAATTGATTGTAAATAATGCTTATACAGTCACACAGCTTGCATGGCAGTGATACCAACAGACAGAAAGTAATATCTGCAGTTGAGTATAGTGAGGCTTTCCCATGTCAGAGTGCCACATAGATTATTTATTTTCTTTATTTTCAGATTAGGATTAATACCTTAAAAACGGTGGTCTCGTTTACAAAGGCTCCAAGTCAGAAGAGAGTACATGACATAACAGGTAATAGACAGTACATACAAATGAAAACCAATTAACATCAAAGTGCAGTTACATCACAAACCATGATTAAAGGACAGCAAGTGAATAAAACAAATCTACACTTGAGGAATGGGTGTTTACTCCACTCCAGAAATTACCTCATGGGTTCCCAACCAACCTGATAGGCTACTGATGCACATGTGACCCAGATCAAATTTCACAGCATACCTAGGTCTCAGGAGTCTCTGTTCTTCAGTTTGATTCTTCCATAGCCAAAATACAAATGCTTTAGGCCAAAAACCCTCTTCCCATGATTCCCACCTTTAGCTCATATATTAAAAATCATATATCGTATAAACACAACAGGAAGGCCAAACACCAATATAACCATCACCTTAGTTTATTCCCTATGGCTACAATTCTAATTCGGTAACCTAATGATACCAACTGCAGTGGCCATGAGTTCAGAAACAACTATAATAACTTCAACAACTTCAACTTTAAATTCTGTTAACTGTCGTATAGCCAGTGTGAAAATCTCTGCCATGATTGCCCTGAGGAGTGGGTCGTGGAGTGTCATGGATACAGCTAACACAATCACCTTTACCAGGTGAGTAAACACCTATTGTGTTATGTTGTATCCATGAAGCTCCAGACATTACCTCATGGGTTACTTATAATAAGCAGTTCAAAACCCCATCAGTGCGGGACAGGGCAATCTGGCTGGTAGCTTGTGTGACACGCTGAAGATAAAATTTTTCTGGCAAAGTCAGTCGTTTGTTTGTACAGAGTTTCAAATCTATAATGTGTTGTGAATGTGTGGACAGAAGTCCATGTCGCTGCTCTACATATGTCCTCCATGAACACACTGGCTCTTTCTGCCTAGGAGGTGGCCACTGCCCTTTTTGAATGGGTTTTTATCCCCTCTGGTGGGGTAATGCCATTGACCTTGTATGCTTCCTGTACCATCCTCTTAACCAACTGGCAATGGTGGTCTTTGAGGCAGCCATTCCTTGCTTGTGGCTCTGAGCTATGATAAACAGCCTGTCAGATCTGTGGATTGTCTATGTCCATGTAATGTACTTTGATACGGTACTCCCTATGTCCAGGTGGTGAGGGGTTTCTGTCTCGCCGTGCTGCAGCTGTGTGTGGAATGTCAGTAACTCTAGGGTTTGATCCGTATGGAATGTGAACATAACTTTTGGGTGCAAGGCTGGTACTGTTTTCATAAATACCCCTTGGGCAGTGAAAATGGTGTAGGGCTCTTTGCACAACAAGGCTCCTAATTCGCTAATTCTGCGGGTGGAGCAGATTGCTACCAAGAAACAGGTTTTTAACCCCAACCAGTAAAGTGGAGACTGGTGCTCTGGTTCAAACGTGCCCTTTCCTAGGTAATTGTGCAAGATGATCAAGTCCCATGGTGCCACTGGTGTCCGTATGTGAGGGCGAATATTCTATGTCACACTAAGGGACCTGATGGCATCTGGGTGAGCAGCAGGCTGCGAGAGCCCAACCCTCTCCTAGCCATTCCTGTGGCTTACAGCTGTACTCATAGGGAGGAAGTGGATTGCCCCTTGTCTAGGCCCTGCTGCAGATACAGAATTATTGCAGATATGTCCGCCTGTATGGGGTTGAGGTGTGTGGACTTGCACCAGTTGATGAAAATGTTCCACTGCCTGCTATAAGTGGCTGTGGTGGAGGGCTTCCTGGATTGTAGGGATGGTTGAAATGATCGACTCATGGTACCCGGCAGTTAACAGTCTCTGCCTCTCAGGAGCCAGGCCGACAGCTTCAGGGTTGGGGGGCGGGGTGAAGGAGTGATCCCTGGAACAGCATGTCCTTCTGATATGGGAGAGCCCATCTGTCCAGTGTCATGGATACTGTAGAGGCAAACCACGCCCTTCGTGGCCAGTAAGGCATGATCAGAATGATCCGTAGTTGAGATATCCTGACCTTCGCCATTGCCTGTGGAATCAGTGGTAACGGGGGGGAAGATATATGACTGTTCCTGGTTCCCTGTCTGAGACAAGACATCTGTTCCCATGGCCTGTTTTTCTCTGTATTGAGAGAAGTAACCCTTGACCTGGGTATTCACCTTGGATGCCATCAGATCCATTGGTACTTGACCCCACCTCCTTTGTATAATGGTGAATAGATCCGGGTGGAGTTGCCACTCCCCCCCCCGGGTGCACCTGCTGTCTGCTTAGCCAATCTGCTCTGACATTCAGCTTTCCTGCCAGGTGCACAGTGTGGAGATGAATGAGGTTGGCTTAAACCCAGTTTAAGACCTTGGCAGCTTCTCTGAGCATGGCCTTGCTGTGCGTTCTGCCCTGTTTTGCAATGTATGCAACTGTGACTTGGTTGTCTGATTTTATTAAGACTGCCAAACCAGTGATGCTGTCCCTGAATGCTCTCAGAGCCTAGAACACTGCCCTCATTTCCAGGATGTTGATGGGCAGTCGTGCCTCTGCTGTCATCCATTTACCCTGTGCTGTGTAATCACCACCATCACCTGGTATGATAGCTCCAGTGGGCAGCCCCTTTTGAGGGTCTGGTGGTGCGTCCATCACTCTAGAGCATCCTTGACCCTCCTTTGCAGTTAAATAACCTTGTTGAGGTTGTCTTCTGATGGTGAGCCTTGCTGGAGTATGCAGTTCTGTAAGGAGTGCATATTCCACCTTGCCCAAGGAACCAAGTCTAGACAGGATGCCATGCAGCTGAGGACCTGTGCTGCCTGGCCCATGGTTGGCTCAGCTGTGGAACACAGTGTCTGAACTACCGATACCACTGTGTTGATCCGTTTTTTTGAGGATCTTGCATCCCTTCAGCTGTGTTTATCTCTGCTCCGAGGTGCTGTATGTGCTGTGATGGTTGTAAGGAGCTTTTCTCCTGGTTGACCACCTAACCGTGTTGGGACAGTGATGAAAGAAAGGAGTCTATGTCCCTTTGTGACTGGATGCTGCTGCATGATAAAATCAGCCAGTCATCCAAGTAAGGAATAATATCCACTCCTTGTTACCGTAGTTGGGCAGGCAAAAGAATGGACACCTTTGTGAAAACCATGGGTGCCAAGATGAGTCCAAATGGTAGGGCCTGATACTGTTAGTGCTGGCCCAGTATGTGGAATCGGAGGAATCACTGGTGGCTGGGTCTTATTGGGATGTGTGTGTATGCATCTTTCAGTTCCACTGATGTAAGGTAGTCCCCCACCCATATGTTCTTCGGGGTTGACTGAAGGGTCTCCATCTTGAACCGTGGGGTGGATAAGAAACGGTTCAAAAATTTCAGATTCAGAATTGGTCTGAGGTCTCTGTTCTTCTTGGAAACCAGAAAGAAAATGGAATAGACTCCTGTGCCGGTCTCGGAGTCTGGAATCGGCCGAATTGTATTGTTCTGCAATAGGTCTCGGATGATCTCCTGGACCTCTTGGGTGGTAGCCCTCTTTTTTGCAATAGGGGAGAGCACCACTCTGTCCCTGCAAGGTTTGCTTAAAAACTTGATAGAGTAACCTTGGGAAGAAAGAGACTTGAGCGTCATCATCACCGATGACCTCAAATCATCCAAGCAGACGTCTAAATCAGTAGGTATTGCTAGAGGGATGTTAGGGTGTATTAGTAGGAGTATCACAAGTCGGAAGATGGAGGTAATAATCCCTCTTTACAAGATGCTGGTTAGGCCCCATCTGGAGTACTGTGTGCAGTACTGGAGGCCACACCTTCACAAGGACATTAACCAAATTGAGGCAGTACAGAGAAGGGCAACCAAAATGGTGCAGGGACTGCATCAGAAAACATATGTGGACAGATTAATTGAACTCAATATGTATACCCTAGAGCAAAGGAGGGAGAGAGGTAATATGATTGAAACATTCAAACACTTTAAGGGCATTAACAAGGTGAAAGTGTCTAACATGTTTCAATATAGGAAAAATAGCAGGACAAGAGGACACAGCATGAGATTAGAGGGAGGCCGATTAAGGGGTAATATGAGGCAGTTCTTTTTCACAAAAAGGGTGGTGGATGCATGGAACGGCCTACCTCAGGAAGTGGTGGATATTAATACACTGCAGGGCTTCAAACAGGCATGGGATAGGCATAAGGGAGCAATACAGATGAGTATGAATAGATAGGCCATTGACAGAGCAAAGGCCTATGGCACATTCATAAGACAGAAAAATAAATTGGTAGATTGGATGGGCCTTGCAGTCCTTATCTGCCATCACCTTCTAAGTTTCTATGTTTCTAATGGACAAAGAAAAACAACCTCCTCAATGTTATCCTATGGTGAAATTTCTAAACTTTGGAATGGTGTAACTAGGGGCCACTTTAATTTTTCTGTACCAAACCACTGAAAGGCACATCTGTGGCACAAGGGCTTCTTACCCTGAAAATGTTGTGCTAATAGCACAATCCACCTTGCCACAATCAAGTGACAAAAAAAGCAACAGATGGCAAAATTCACCTATCTCTATATTGGGAATGTTATCGTGATCAAAAAAATGTGATCATGATTATATTTAACGTTTTTGCGATTATTTGCATGACATAAAAAATGTTGTTGTGATCAAAACACACAAAAAAATTTAAACATATTTCTGGACTAGCTGGGCACAAACTAATGCCAGGGGCATGTTCTTCGGGCTCCGATTAGCTAAACCCAATGTGTATTTGTGTACTTTGTAAACTGTACTCTGGTTGCATCCAGATTGTGTTTCACTGTATGCTACCATTTGATGTGGGGCCTTTGTAAATGAGTCCCCAATACAAAGGTTTGTAATTTTGATACTCTCAATAAATTAAAAAATAAATAAAATGAGTTTTGAACAAAGGGATGCTTATATAAATGTAATCAGTAGATGTTTTGCCTTTTGTGAATGGTATGCAAATAAACAGGCACAGGGTTAGCTAGAAAATACAAAAAACAATGTATATACACTGTACCACAGGAGCAGGCAAAAAGGAAAAGAGACAAGAGAATGGTCCAATGGAATGGGTAGAAGGAGATATGGGGTAGGAGGAAGGGCAGAGAACATCATGAGCAGGGGTTGGGTGGGCAGTGGGGAAAGGGAGGAGAATGGGGGAGTTGCACTCTATCATGACATTGTAAGTCATAGAGGAGGTTCAGGGTATGGAGAGTTAAAGAAAGAGAGATGAGCAGGTGCTAGAAGCAATCACAGCGATTGGTGGCAAAGGGATGTTGTCTGAGCATATTTCTGAAAGGACATAATTTGAATGGCAAAGGTGATCTCCAAGGGCAAACCATTGAGCCAGAAAGGAGCCCTGTACATGAAAGCCATCTGCCCTTGGGAGGTGCTACAAAACGGGACCAAGAATGATGCTTTGGAGGAGTTTCTGGTTGAGCAGACAACAGGGGCCAGAGTCAGGTGGTGTTGGATGGTAAAGAGGAGGAGGCCAGTGGATATTTTATTGGCTAATGGGCAAGTCTTCCTTCAAATTTCAACCAGTCCACTTGTTTGTAAAGCTCACAGGTGTAAGTGAGTCAGTTGTAACCCCTGACCAGGCAGCACACTTTATTCAGAGAGACCTTGACCCCTGTAAGGGAAGAGTCTGTAGCAGATCCATAGATAACAATGCCATAGTCAACTATGGAAAGTACTGAGCTGCTAACAACCAGATGCAGGGTTTCAGGAGGCATGCAAGACCTATGCCTGTAGAGAAGGCCTATTCTGATATTTACTGCCTTACGTATCTGGCCAATATGCTCCTGGAAGGAGATGGAGGAGTCCAGAGTTACACTGAGATATTTGAAGTGAGTCACCTGCTCCAAGTGGAGAGCGGGCAGTTAAGACTATTTAGGGGAGTGTCTTTGAATTTGTTATGCGGATTGGTGAATACCATGACTTTTTTTTTTTTTGTAGTTTAAAATAAGTTTTTGGCTAGTGAACCATTATTCAGATTCTGAGAAAAACAGTTGAAGGTCTTTCTGCAAGGGGGAAGGGTCTGGATGGCTACAACAGTTTACTGTGTCATCCACATAAAGTAAGATCTTCCCAGAGCAGACTTGGGGGAGGGTGTTGAGGAACAGGCTGAACAGAAGAGGCCCGTGAACTGAGCCTTGTGGAACTCCAGAATGTACCTGCAAGCAGGTGGAGAGAGTTGCATTGATTTTTACCCTCTGTGAATGGGCACTCAAGTAGTTGGAAAACCAGGAGGTGGCATCCATGGAGAGGCTGAGAGATGAGAGAGAATCAATTAGTGTGGTTGACCATATCAAAGGCCTTAGTTACAGTAGGTCTATGTACACCTACCCAACTACTGTAGGTGGTCGCGATCTGGGGCCTTATGTATGAACTCCGTATACTCCAAAAGTGCTGTGGTAGTACTGTGGCCCTGCCTGAACCCATGATGCAAAACCCAAAAGAAGGTTGTAATTCAGGAGATGTTCCAAGTGTTGATCTGAAACAATCCTTTCATGGGCTTTGGAAATGGAGGGAAGTATACAGATTGGGTGATAATTACAATGGGAGGGTCTATCACCACTTTTAAAGATATGTATAACAACAGATTTCTATTAGGAGGAGAATTGCCCCAAACAAAGGGAGAGCTTAAGAATTTTGTTGAGGGGGAATATAAAAATGTCCGTCCACAGCAGAAGCTTCAGACCCAGAGAATCAGCACTAAATCTAGATTTACTCAGGATCTTGGTGAGGTATGATTTTGCTTTATGTGGATAAATGTTCCTAAAGTGGAACGGTGGGATACCAGAAGGTGGGGGGGGAGAATTATGAGGTAAGATGAAAAAAATCAGGGCTAGAACTCCACTCTTGTCACAGAAAGCAGTGTTAAAGGTGTTTGCAATAAGCCATGAAACCTGGGAGATAACACAATTTATGTTGGGGGGGATAGGTTTGCTAGTCAGGTCTTTAATATTTTCCCACAGTCTCCTCCCTTCTCCCCATGAGGATGTGAGGCAAGCTTGGAAGTGAGCCACTTTTGTGCAATGAATTTCTCTGGTGCAGACATTTCTTGCAGCCCTATAGGTCTACCTATCAGAGGTGCAACTAGATGCAAGGGCCTTATACCACAGATTGTCACGAGAATGCACAAGATCGAGGCATGCAGGTGTGATCCAAGGGGTACCTGTGCCTTTTAATATACACTTGGTAAAAGGGCCAAAAATGTCGCAGATGGGGTTAAAAATGGAAATGAAGAAAGCTAGTGCACTATCAACACTAGTAGTATCAAGAAGGGACCAATCAGAGTGTAGGAAATGCTCCTTGAATTATGACAAGGAGCCTTTCTTGAAGAAAGGCAGATAGGAGAACTGTGGAGGTGGTTTAGAGGAACAATGAGACCAGCTGCAGAGAATGGGAGAAGTGGTCACTTAAGGAGTCAGATAATATGGTGACATTGATGAGTCTCTGGATGGTTTGTCAAGATAAGATCAATCAGGGTACTGGTCCTTGTTCTATAATTAATCCTTGTAGACATTGACATGACCTGGGTAAGGTTAAAACCTGCCACTGCATCTCTATATGGAGAAACTAGAGGGGCTGACCAGTTGATGTTAAAGTCACCCTGAATGATGACCTCAGACTTTGGGGGCAACTGGGAGACATAGTCAAGACAGGTGTCAAAGGCAGGTTTAGGGCTGTGAGGGGTAATGTATATGGACATGACAATAAGAGACTTGCCCGAGTTACTGATTCCAATTTTGACAGATAGGGCTTGGGCACCTTGGAATGATAAGGTGGAATGTAGACCCTGTTCTTGAAGGGAGTCACTGAGATACTGTAGATGGCACAACCCCCACCCCTTTTCCCCTGCCTATCATCTCAGAAAAGTGTGTAGCCAGACAAGGCAATGGTAGAATTGGGAATTTTAGGTGAGAGACACGTTTCCTCAACAGCAAAGAGGTCAGGATCGTGCTGAGTAGCCCAGCCTTAGAGGAGGTCAAATTTCTGCAGCAGGCTACAGATGTTCATTGAGGCTACTAATAGACCACTCGCCCTGTGACTAGTGGGCTTGGGCAGAGTAAGGGGCCCCGGATTGGGGTAAATGTTGCCAGAGAGAAGTAGAAGAAGGGCTAGCCTAAATAGTACATGAGGCAAAATCTTTCCTTTGGCTAACTGTTTATGATGGGGAGAATTGCTCATGCTCAGCTCCCCCTACCTACACACACACACACACACACATACACATACTGCGTGATGCCCCCCCCCCACGCACACACAGTATAGCTGACTGGGGTACCCAATCCCCCATCTGGCTGTGCCTGCGTTTCCCCCCAAAGCCTGCCACATGCTACGCTGGGTGCCCACCCCAGCATGGAAACTCATGGTATAGCCGACGGGGGTGCCCAATCCCCCATCGGCACCACTGTCCTCCCTCCACCGGCTGGGAGCCCACCCCAGCATAATAAAAGTTGCGATGGCCAAGGGGGATGCCAATACCCCATCAGCTCCATGCCCCCCCAACCAGCCATCCTTGTGCCATGCTGGGAGCCCACCCCAGCGTGGCAAATGTCCCAGTCATCATTTTTTTTTTAAAAACCTGTAAAGAAAAATGGTCCCCGCCGATCCTCCTGCCCCCACAACCCGCACCCACCCACTGCTCACCCTGCACTCCCCACACCCCTCACATACTTACCTCTGAGTCGGTCACGGCGATCTTCAGTGGACTGAGAGACATCTGCACTCTTCAAAGCCAACCATGAATTGAGAAAATGACGGTAAGCTGTATAATGGGATAGATAAGGTTTTTTCATCTTTGTTGCATATCTCAGGCATTTTTATGAATTTTTGCACCAAATTTTCAACATGGGGTTTTTGGGACCCCTTCTCATGAATGCTGTCACTGTCATGGCATTATTCAGGCCCAAAGGGTGATTTCGCAGTCACTGAGAAAAATCACCTTTTGGGACCAATTAATGAAATGACACTGCCAGTGTTCATAAGGTGGGCTCTCAAGAAGCCTATTTTGAAAATTTGGTGGAAAAATTCCAAAAAATGACTGTTTTATGAGCGTGCATTGCACAGTTCCTACGCACAGCCGTAAGTTCACAATTTTCAATATTTTCACTCCAGATTTTCAACATTGCCATTTTACCACACCTTTGTATGAGCAGTATAGCTGTTATTTTTCACATCTCACCCATAACATGTTTCTGCCCATGTAGCGCACAATGGCGCAGTCGGTGTGTGAAATCAATGTACAGGACAAATTAAGAAAATCACAGTGACACTGTTCATGAGCAGAGGTCTTAAAATGGCTATGTTGAAAATTTGGTGAAAAAATTCCTAAAAATGACTGTTTTACGAGCGTGCATTGCGCAGTTCCTATGCATGCTCGTAAGTTTACGAATTTAATATTTTCACTCCAGATTTTCAACATTGCCATTTTATTACACTTCCTTATGAACAGTACAGCTGCCATTTTTCATATGTCGCCCAAAATGTGTTTTCGCACATGTAGCACACAATGGTGCTGTTGGTGTGCGAAAGCAATGTTTGGGACAGATTAAGAAAATCACAGTTACACTGTTCATGAGCAGAGGTCTTAAAACGGCTATGTTGAAAATTTGGTGACAAAAGTCCATAAAATGACTGTGTTACAAGTGAGCATTTCCACGCACCCTCGTAAGTTCATGACTTTGTAATATTTTCAGTCCAGATTTTCACCAGTGGCATTTTTCCACACTTCCTTACGAACAGTACAGCTGTCATTTTTCACAACATGGCCAAAGTGTGTTTTCATACTTTCAGCGCAGAGATGCATGGTCGCTGTGGGAAATCATTGTTCGGGACAGATAAAGAAAATCACAGTGACACTGTTCATGATTGGAGCACCAAAATGCCTGAGTTGACAATCTGCTGTAAAAATCCCCAACATAATTATATTACTGGTGTCGCGTTGCACAGTTTCTATGTATGCTTCTGGCTTCACCAGTTTTTTTAATATTTTTACTGCAGATTTTAACATTGCCATTTTACACCTCCCATGAGAACAGTACAGCTATCATTTTTTACATGCTGTTCAGAATGTTTTGCACCTGTGGTGCTAAATGCCGTAGTCACTCTGCATAAGCAGCTTTCGGCAACCAAACTGATATTTCCCCTGTTCATGGGGTAGGGTCACAAAAAAAACATGTTGAAAATTTGGAGTGAAAATACTAACGAATGCCTGAGGTATTAGGGTTTCCAATCATAACGCCCAACCCTGTAGAGAATGACAGGCATCAGGGATTCTTGCCTGTAATACTCATACCATTCCACACCCTGCAGCCAGTGAGAGGCATCGAGGTATACCTTGGACTCTTCAGCCCCAAAGTTCACTCCATTCTCCTATATCGCACCCATCTCACCGTATTTCCTAATGGAATGGGGTGAGCATAAGGGCCAAAGACCCCAAGGAACACCGTGACACTTGTCAGTGTCTGCAGGGTGGGGTGTGGTGAAATGGCATGGCCGTTATGCCTGATGAACCAAAGGCACACCCCAATGCCTGTCACTCTCTGCAGGGTGGTGGTGGGGTTGGCTTCAGTTCAATACTTCACTGCCATTCCTATTACACAGCTCTGTAACTTCTACACTACCACTGCCAATGCCAGCAAGCAAAAATTCGGCATTGACAAATGCTTGTTGTTTATATTTTATCAGCACTGTGTCTTCCAGTTTTCTGCATGTGGCCACACCACCAGAATGATGTAATGCAAGGGAACTGTCAATGTTTTACATACAGCAGCAAGGAATTTTGGATAAATTATCATGATAATGTAAATGTTAGTTACTCAGAAGTGTGGTCCGTTATTGTGGTGGTGGTGACTGTACCTAATATGTAGATGTACATATCAAGGCATTGTGGGTGCAATATGAAGTTGTTTTCCAATTCTCTTACTGTGAGGTGCAGCCTCATATCTCTGTATGGGCTTCAACAACAAGAGCAAAAAAGCTTTCATATGTTTATTTTCAAACAATGTATTGTGCATATAGTATCTAACTAACAATAGTTCTTTACTGAGAGATGAAGTCTCCTATGTTGGTAGTGTAGATGTCTGTAATACCAAGACTGACCAACAGAGGTATCTGTTTCAAAACAGTGCTTATAAACTTTGTTTCCCTTTCATGATGCCACACTTGGGTGTTGCAGCACTGAGGAAAAAAAGAAGTGGGTAATGTAAATGAAGCAGGGCAAGAAATAAAACCATTTATTACATGGAAAAAAGCACTTTTAGGCAGTTTGAATGATAGGAGACTGAATCACAACTACAGGTTACTACAGTTTACTACTCCCATTTGCTATGGCAAAGCTCTCTAATTCACTTTAAAAATCCTCCACACTGGATCATAACCTACAAAATGATTGTAATTATAAAGTGCACTTACAAATAGCTGTTTCCACTCTACTTCGGGAAAACCAGTGTGGTTAGGAGATGATTTCCATGTTTTCAAACTCAGTCTCTTAACAGCCATAATATTAACTTTTAATATTGATCTATAATTGATATCAATAATACAGACATCATACATTTCTAAAATTAGAGATTTGTAATCTTTCCAGTGGCCACAGGGTCATAATGTTACAAGATATTATGCCATATGGCTAAATCGCGCTGCCAGTACAATGCGATTTATGCCATCTTGGCATAATTTTTCTAACTCTGGGAGTACGAGTCCAACAGGAGCACACAAAGACCTAAAAAATAAAATTTCTGGGACCGGGAATCAAACCCGGTCCCAGGCACAATGACTAGTTCCTGCTGCTGTGGCCCTGTCCAGTGAGCCACGGTAGCTGCTTGGTGGAACCCACTCCCAGCAGATGTCTTATCCTCTGCCTGGGAGTGTGTGAATGGTGCAATACCACGAACAGCTGTATACATGATATTGTACCATTCACTGTCCTAGACAGCGCTATTACGGGTTAGCTATAATATCGTACGCTTATTATGACCCGATAGGTTTCCAGTGTTGGTAGACAAAGCCTATCTTTCCCCAAAAAATAAAAGGATTGTTCCAACCACTTAATGCTCCACTTGCATTGCCAAGTCATATGGAAAATATCAACAGCTAAGTGCTCACATTGCCCGTAAGCATTTGATAAAGTTACATTCTGTTTACATAGCCTATTAGGGGTATAATAAGCCATGTTTCTAATTTTGAATTGAATTTGACAGTTTGTACTTTTCTACTGAATTACATGCCAAAATCCATTGTTGTTCTTTAATGGAATATTTTTTCTCTTTTTCCTGTTTTTTCTTTTTTTTTTATACCAAAAGAATTTTTTTTTTTGAAAATGCTTAGTTATCTAGGGGTACAGTTTCAATTCTGATCTTTTATGAATTATTTTCTTTAATTCTGTCTCTATTTTTAATTATTTGTGGATTTTCCCATCTTTTATAAATAGACTACTTAGCTGATTAAAGTAGAAATAATGAATGTCTTGTAACATAAATTTGTCTTTGAAAGTGATCCAGGATAATTTGACTCTGCTTTCAAAACATCTTCCCATTTTTAATCCCGTCCTGCATCCAGGATTTTTTGTACAGTGTCTTAGACTTATGGTGTGAAATTTGGGTTATGCCAAATATCATTAAAAGGAGAGAGAGAGTAATTGGCCATTTTGTTTTATTTAAGAATTACTAATTATAAGGCATAGATTTTTTTACAATTGTGCTTTCAGAATTGGAGAATTTCTTTGCCAAAAACAATACACTCCTAATGTTTAATTCTTTCTTACAATGTTACTTGAGAAATGCATTTTCTAAGTCGAGATTTATATCAGCTCTTGTGTTTATTGTCCAATTGATTATCAGCTTCACCATATATGCATAAAAGCAAGTTTCTCTATCTGGGCAGGCAAAGCCTCCTTGTTCCTTTGGCATACACAGTTTTTGCCAAGAAATCCTGGGTGCTTTGTTATTCCAAATGAATCTTCAGAAGAGGTTATTGATTTCTTTTAAACCATATTGATGGAATTGATATTAAAATGTTTTGTAATCTATATGCCAGGAGAGGTACAGCAACCATTTTAATAATTTTGAATCTTTCCCCAAATAAACAGTGGAAGCTTCCCCCATCCTGAAAATGTATCTGAGAAAAATATATAGTTGGTCATGATTCATGGTGTAAAAATCACCCACTTTTTTGGATTTGGGGATGCCCAAATATCTCATTCCGTCTTTTTGTAGCACTATATTTATAATTTTTCTCAGATCCTCTGACTGAGATATATTGAAGGTCATCATCTCTGATTTGGATTCATTTACTTTATATCCTGCCACCTTAGAAAAATGTCTAATAAGTATTTTAAGTTCTATTATGCTTGATTTGGGGTTTTGTAGTAAGAGCAACAAGTCATCTGCATAAGCATTTAACTTTAGCTCCTGTAATACTATCTTAACACCTGATATAGAATGATTAGCCCTTATTTCCCCAAGTAGCATTTCTAGGCCAATTATAAATAAGGAAGGGGATAAAGGGCAACCTTGCCTGACCCCACACTGTAATATCAGAGGACCTGGGAGAAAACAATTAACTTTTATTTGTACACTGGGATGGCTATACAGATCTTTAATAAATCTTATATATTGATTTGGAAAACAAAAATGTTTCATAGCTCCAAAAAGGAATCTCCATTCCAGCATGTCAAAAGCTTTGCTGGCATCTAATGAAAGAAAAGCTGCTGGAGTGTAGGGTTGTCAGAACCCTCTGAAGTTCTGGGTTCTAATTCTAGTCTAGAACTTTTGAAAAAGTTCCATGGTTCTAATCTTTTTTAGAAATTTTTAGAACTCAAACCCTATTTTTTTATTGTGCTGCCAGTAATGAAGATATTAATAAAATACATGTAAAGGAAAAACTGTTCAATATAAGGGGAGAGAAATTATCATGTGTGACATTGATAGGAATACAACTAGGTTTATCTATGGTTTCTTCTGTTTGCTAAAGCCAGCAACTTAATACGTAACAGGCCCACTCACCCACCCATATGTTAAAAGTTTTTCTGCTGCAGCTGCATCATAGTTCCTTAGTGAAAGAAAGAGGCACATTAGCCATTTATGTACTCAGTTATATATATACTCATCGTCATGAATTATGAGAAAAAATAACTTATTACCTAATCCCAGCTATTTGCTGCTTTCTGTTTTAAATGAGTAAATCAAAAGTTGCTATGTTTAAAAGAAAGCTTTTATAACAAAGTCAAGCCAAGGTAGTACAGCAGTAGCATGTGGAACTGCTGCAGAACATTATGTCATAACGTAGTCAGTCAAGACATTTGAATAAAAAATATGCCAGTCATTGTTGCTGGCAAAAAATGCATGCGATTTTCTAAGATAATGCATACATACCAACATTTTTGTTGGCAAACTGAAGTAATACATACAACTTTCTAAGATGATGCATTTGTGCAGCTGATACTTCAATAAAATCTGTATTTCAGTCACATAAATAAAAAAAGTGGTTTCCTCACCACATACTAACTTAAGGAACATTTAATGTAGCGGCAGCAGTAGGCATGTGATGTTTAAGGCACAGCATCTGTCAACCCCATTATGTATCAAATTATCACTACTTGTAAAGCAAAAACACTTTATAATAGGTCACATTCTGTGAAAACTGCTGATGCAGATTTTCTTTTATTTCTGATTCCTTTATTCTTTTTTAAAGGGGACAGGACAATTGTGCTATATGGCAGCAGTTTGCAATGTATTTAAGAATATATATTATATGTATGCAGTAGGTTTGGTCTGTCATCATTTTTTTCCTCACCATCCCCAGCTGATCACGAATCTGTAAATGAAAGGACTAAAACAACACCCACCTTTCACCCCATCACCCATTCCACTTTTCTTCCACCACCCTCTTCTATGCAGTAGCACCCATATCACCCTTACACCCATGTTAAAACCAACCCACAACCCTCACCCATGTACTAGCATCCATTTTTGAATTATGGCTAACATTTCTGTAATTGAAAAGATAATAAACAGCTACCAATTAGAACTCATAGTTTTGTCCTCTTTAAAATTGAAAAATAGACAGTCTTCGGTCCCAGCCCATACTGATGCATCACAAAGTTACAGAAGGTAAACCCAAAAATATATGTTTGCACTTTAACTATAAATAATATGATACAGAAAGGATTGACGTGACAGTGGCCTTTTTATGCCAACTTTGGGCCGGTTCCCACTGGCGTTAAAATTGCCCTGTATATAAAACTTGTTGACTTTAGTTTAGACCCTAGCTACAAAGCAGTTTGCCATGAAATGGTGAAAGTTTTGGGGGTATATAGTCCCAGGTAGTAGATTGAGAAAGGAGAGAGACAACCAAAGTCATCACAGTCTGTAAATGTTTCCTTTTTGGTGCAGAGAGACTCTGTCCCACACAGTATTTACCAGCCACCACCATCTGAGTTGTCATCACCATCAACATCCACAACATCAATCACTTCAGGATCAGTTTGTATACTCTTGTAGGGATACGAAAATCTTGACTTATTAACTTTAATAAAAGTTAACGTGTGTACATTTTCTGGCAGCAACCTATTTCTGGTGTCTGTCACAATATTGCCAGCTGCACTAAACATGCATTCTGAAGAGACACTTGTTGCAGGACAACCAAGATATTTACAGGCTTCATCATACAGCTCTGTCCAAATTGACTTTTGATCTCCAGTATTCAAAAGGGCATGCATCAATAGGAATAGGCAGTTCTTGCAGGTAACTGTCTACCATGATGGACAGAGACACGCTCAGAGGAATCAGCAGAAGCTGGTATGGTAGCAATTTGGGAAAGGTTTTGCCACAGATTTAACTTGCTACTGAGGTTGAAGAAGTGGCGGTTGTGGAACAACTACTGTTAATGTTTGGTGACTTTTCCAGTTCTGTATCCTTTGTGAAGATGAACTTGCATGTTGTGGTGATGACAACCTGAGGGTACTGTGCGTGTCTGTGTTTGACTCCTGTGAGTGCTGCAGCTCATCTAGCAACATACATTTGTACTGCTCTATATCATCTGTTTTTGGAAGATGTATAGCCTTTAACCTGGGATTTAAGAGAGTTGCAAGGATGTAGTATTTTGATTTCATCATTGCAACTAATATGTCATTGGTTTTGAAGCTCTCGCTCATTCTCTTTATGAGATTCCCATGATACAGGCGACGTGTTGTCTGCGCTTCAGATCTGTCTTTTTCTGTTTGTAGATTTAAAACACTAAGATGATGAGAATGAGCATTATGAGTGGGATAACCTGACTCACAGATGCACCTTCAGAAGACATGTCCCTGTAGCTGTCTCAAAGGAGCTAGGATACAGCACACTGTCTCCATTAATTTCCACTGCAGCACAGACAGCATAATGCCATCTCAATAATGTAACTGGAGCAATACTCATGTACAGCTTGCTTTTGCTCCAAGAGGCACTGCAACATATAAAGCGTTGAGTTCAATAGTGGAAACATTTTGAATCAGCTTTTGCTGGGGCAGCTTGTATTTTTTTTTTGCAGTTTGGAGACAATGTCAGTATAGCCTTGGTTGAATGTGAAAAGTGAGTCACAATTTTTTTGCAAACAGCAATCATACCATCCACTTGTGTTTCATTGCTGAGAAACCTTTACAATTATGTAAGCAATGTGCAAAGCAAGAAGCATGCAGAAATCCTCCATCCTCTACTGCTTTCAAGATGTTGGCTCCATTGTCACTTACTTAAGAAGCCACATTTTAGACCGTGAGAATAAAACCTTATCAGCTAAGGAGGTCATTTAGTTCCTGCAAGATGTTTGCAGCAGTATGACTTTCCCAAACTTCATTATATGCAGCAGCTTCATCTTTGGGGTGTCTTTGTTTTTGAAGGCTACAAGAAAACGTGGACCCAATGAGTGGTAAAGGACATGTAATCTATGTTCTGAGTGCTAATCCACATATCTGTTGTGATATGAATAACCCCACCCTCCGCAGTTTTAAGTGCAAGCATCACTGTCACTTTTAAAGCCTGATAAATGTTTGGTATTTCAACATAGGAAAAGTACCTTCGATGAGGAGACATTGTAACGAGGCTCTACTAATGTCATGAGCTCTAAATCCTCATGATCTACCAAAGTATGGGAGAAGGGCTCCTGCTAGCAGTTCACCAATTTGGTGATTAAGATGAAGGTCTTTAGATGATTTCTAGTAAAGGTATTCTTCCTTTCAAATGCGGAGAGAGTGTTAGCTGTTTACAACATGTCCCGCTGGTTTATTATACAATGTGCTCGATGTGGGTGTGATGGACGCGAGATTGGTGACTGGGACTATACATTAAATGCATCACTGGATGTGCAACTGGCACAATGGTGCTGGCATTGTGGTGGCAGATCCTAGGGCTGGCAGTGGTTCTGCTTCATCAAGTTCAGACAATTCAGTATCCATTTCAGATTCTGACCCTTCTCACGTGTGGTCTGGAAGATGGAGGACATGTGTTTTGGATGATCAAGCAAAACTGAATGCTTTTTCAGATGGCGTTAAGAGCTGTAGTGCAAGGCATGACACAACTCTCACTACTATTACACTCTGTTTACATAGGAACAAATTGCTCTGCATGGATCAGTTTTATTGACGAGAAATAATTCCACACCTCAGATGTGACAGATTTTGTTAGAGTGCTAGGAAGATAGCTAAAGACTGTTTGTGTATTTTCACCTGTCCTAACAGAACCCGGGACATGCTCTTTGGTGCTAGAAGAGTGGGCAGAAGACTCTGATGGATTTTCATTGCTGGCCAACACAGAAGTGGTGGATTCAATGGATTTGTCCTTTTCATTGCCAACAGTGCTGGATGTATTAGCAAGTGCACTATCTGATTCATTGTCAGCAGACTTGCTCATTTCACTTTGTTGAGGAAGTAATGATTCATCGCGAGACACAACAGTGTTGGACTGAGACAAAGAGCTACTGTCTGAGTCAGAGAGGGACTCACTGTCACTTGCATTTTTGCTGCTAGTCATAGGAATCTTAACAGCATGAATGGCATACCTTATGGTGCCTCTCCGTGTGACCCCAGCAGCTGTACAGGTTTTCTTAAAAGGTCCCACTTTACCACACTTCACTGTTGCTCTTTTGCTGTTTGTTGAATTTTTATCACATGAAACATTTTGGTTATTTCTGCTAGCACCAGGATTACCACTACCACCAACACCTGCTCCAACACCAGCACTAGATGCTTCATCTATGTTGGTGTCAGCCATAACAGACAGTACCAGTATACTGCAGTGAACACACCCACACCCAAACAATTCCTGTGTAAGAAAGCAATGTGATCTGTGATCGCTGGTTAAAACTCCAACATTTTATTTTGGTTGTGTGACACTGTGATACCGTGGACTGAAAGTAATTGAAGAATATGACAGTTTGCAACTAAAGGGTCCCAGGTTCAAGGCTTACAGAATGATTGGGCGGCTGGGCATAGGCATACACATAGTAGTTAAGGGGCGCACAGCAGCAGGGTGATGGGCTGACCACAGGAGATGGAGTCACATACATAACCAACACACAACTCAGGGAATGATAATTATATTTCTATGCTTCTGTCATGTAAGGTTAATGCCACCACACAACTGGCCACTGGGCTTCTCTCTGTAACACACACTGGGTAGGGGTACAGTGCAGTCAAAGGGCACACAGCAGTCGGGTGATGGGCTGACCACAGGAGATGGACATACACAACCCAGGGAATAGAATTATATTTCTACATTTCTGTCATGTAAGGTTAATGCCACCACACAACTGGCCACTGGGCTTCTCTCTGTAACACACACTGGGTAGTACAGTGCAGTCAAGCAAGGCCACAGCAGGGTGAGTTGGTCTGACCATAGGAGACAGAGTTACATACACAACCCAGGGAATGAGAATTATATTTCTACATTTCTGTCATGTGAGGTTAATGCCATCACACAACTAGCCACTGGGATTCTCTCTGTAACACACACTGGGTAGGGTACAGTGCAGTCAAGGGGCACACAGCAGCAGGGTGATGGACTGACCACAGGAGACAGAGTCACACACACAACTCAAGGAATGAGAATTATATTTCTACGTTTCTGTCATGTAAGGTTAATGCCACCACACAACTAGCCACTGGGCTTCTCTCTGTGTCACACATACTGGGTAGGGTACAGATTTATTTGCCTTTTTGTGCCCCCCTTGTTATATGCTTGTTGCTGGCAGCTGCTGAGTGTGCACCACTGTGCAGTACTGCAGTTTCAAATAATCACAATCACATTTCACAAAGGTTCTTCACTTCTTCTTATTTTTTTATTCTCTCTCCTGAGTCTTCCTGATATTAATTGATCTCGGTCTCGATCCCTCCCTATTCCCCAATTCCTTCGCAATTCTTGATTAATCCCTCCACCTGAACCTCCCCCTAGTCCCACTCCCACCTGACCATTAATTTTGAGTCTTTTTTTCAGCCTCTCATTTTCGGTCTCACAGGAAAATGAATGATGGAATTTTTTTAAATAGCACTGCAGCAACTAGCAATTGCTCGCTGCAGTCCAACTGCAGCCACACCGACCTGGGCAAGAGAATGCCTGGCTGCAGTAGTAGAGTAGCGGTATGCTAACCGCTAATGCTACAGTTAAGTAGGCTGCTGCTGCCTCCTGAATCCTCAACAAATGGTGCTCTGTCTCGGCTTGCATCATTCTGCCTATAAATACCCACACAGATCCCGCGGCTCACGCAGCTTACTCAACCCCCACCTGACCACATAGTATTGGTCAGGTGGTGAGGAGGATGACTTCACTTGAGCGTACATACGTAAGTACGTTACGCAAGTGCAAACAGACAACTTGCTTTGGATGACAAATAAGTTCAACTCCCCAACAACACTGCTGCTGCTGCTGCACCCCCGCCACCACATCAGGGCTGCCACTTGCCTGCTGCTGCCTGGGACATGCCTCCTCAGTCCCCACACATACCCCTACACCCCACCTTCGGGGCTGCCTGCTGGGACGTGCCTCCTCCTCCCTCCTCTCCACACGCACACATGCTGGGATTCAGATTTGAACCTTTTTGTGAACCTTTTATTGTTCGGGTTCTAAGTTAGAACTCAAATACCAGGGTTCGTAGAGGGTTTGAATCTTTGATGAACTAGTTCTGACAACCCTACTGGAGTGCCTGAGCTTATAAGGTATTCTATTATGAATTGTATGCTGTACAACCCAGTCTGTATATCTCTGTTTGAAATAAATCCAGTTTGGTTTATAGAAATAATTTTATCTAACAATGGAAGTATTCTGTTATTTAGTATTTTAGTTTATATCTTATCATCAATATTAAGAATGGTGATAGGCCTGTAATTCTCTACATTGGAGCTATCCTTTTCCTGTTTGGGTATTAGTGATATATAGGCTTGATAAAAAGAAGCTGGAGGCTTATGAAATGCTTGAATTTGATTGAACAGCATTTCTAATAAGGGGCCCATAGTTGTCTTAACTGCAGTGAAAAAATCCAAAGTATAGCCATCAAGGCCTGGTTCTTGCCCTTTTTCATATTTTGCATGGTGTCTAATATTTCTGAGAATGTTACTGGTTTTAATAAGATATCCTAGTCAAGTACCAAAATTTTGGTTGCACATAATTTCTCATAGTAGAATATTTTGTTATCTGTGAGATTACATTCCGAGGTGTATAATACTTAAAGTTTGTAAAATTATTTCAGAATTCTATCCCTTTGTGTACAAACCTGCCCATCTGCCATCTTAATTATTGTTATATCTGCTTAATTATTGTTATATCTGCTTTCTTCTCTTGTTCCAGGATTCTTTTAGGTAATGTTTTTCCAGTCCTTTCACTCTGCTGTTTTTAATTACGGTAACCTCTAGCCCAGTACTGCTTTACCTGAAAACTTTCAGTTTTTGTAATTAATTTTCTTAATTCTGTAAGCTCTTGTACTTTAGTTGGATCCCCACTCTTAGCTTCTAGTTCTAATGTCTTGAGTTGTTCTTCTACTTGCTTAAGCTATTTTGGTTCTTTTTTTTTTTTAAGAAGGCTTCTGAAGTAATTTGCCCTCTAATTGTAAGGCATCCCAACAGTCTATAATATTTTCTTTAGAAACCTTATTATCTGCTATAAAGTTTGCAATGGCCACCTCTATTTTTTTTAGAAAGTTGGAATCATTTAATAAGTGGTTATTGGGTCTCCAGATTCCGTCCTTTTCCTTGAAGCGTCCAATATTAAGTCATAGCTAGCCATATTATGGTCTGAAATCAAGACTGGTTCAATATTGGTTTGTAGTGCTGGGCTATTAATGAGTAAATCTTTAGATATGAAAACATTGTCCAATCTAGAATACATTTTAGGATGTGCTAAGTAGAATGTATAGTCTTTTTCATTATTATGTAGTTCTCTCCAGGAAGCAATTAAATAGTTTGAATTGAGAAATGTCTGTAATAATGTAGATTTTGTCCCAGTTAGAAAATTTAGATGTTTTGTCTAATGGACCTTTTATTGAACCTATATAAAAATGAATTCATTACAGCCAAAACGTTTACAGATCCCCAAAGGGGTCATATATAATGCTGAGAATCAGCTCCTGACCTTCCACTTCTGCTTTGGCCAATACAGTTCTATGCTGTGAGTCTGTTATAAAATCGACGACTTTCCTTTTAATTTTTTGTCAAATAGCTGGGCCACTCCAGCACTGTAATTAGATGGTCCTACTGAATGGTATAACACCCTGGCCATTTTATTTTCAGTTTATCAATTTCTTTATTACTTAAAAATATTTCTTGTAGCATCACCACATCCAACTTTAATTTCTTTATTCTAGCCAGAATCTTGTTTCATTTAATAAGGGAAGTGACCCCATTTACTTTCCAGAATGCCCCTTTTATGGTCACCAACATTTATATGAAAAATACATTACTGCAGATTTTACTCATTTAGATAACATCCTTCACCAACTGGAAAAACAAATCTTTCCTCACATTATCCCTGCCCAGTCCCACCCAATCATGGACTCTTACATTTTCAGGTAATTCCATTATCAGTATTAACATTTTGAGGCCCCTCTCCACTCTTTTGCCATAGATCATTGTCTGGCAATCCCATGTTGCCACTTGAGGACAGTTTGCTCAGCCTCCACTAGTCCCCCTTCCCCCAACACACCTTAAGAGAAAGAAAAGGAAGGTTTGTCAAAACACAGATCAATTAACCCGATTCATAAGCAGTGAAATATTGTGGTAAACACATGTTTAAATCTGGAATAGCTTCTGTTACAGTGTCATAGAATAGATTTTGGTTCTTTAGCATCACCTTTAATCTAGAGGGATAAATCACATAGGCTTTTATTCCTTTTTTTCCATAGAGTCTGTTGCACCACACCAAACTATTTTTCAGTAATTTTGCCTTAAACTTACTTAGCAAATAGGTTTCTCTCAAGAACTTTCCTGGCATTAATCGAGTATATGGACTAAACCGCAGAGCCACATAGCACTTTGGAGGCATGAAGCCTGAAGGATTCATCTGGAGAAAATATTAAAGGAGCAGAATAAAGGGAAATGCAGGAATGGCTAGGGCAGCAGGAAGGAACAGGACTTTTGAAGGAATAGGTCAGCATTTAAACCACTTTTTGTGCTCAAATTTCTGGGTCTCTTTTGCTGATCTGTAGAATAGACTCTGCTCTGGTTAAATCTACAAAATGCTCTAGTTCTTCTTATGAGTCCGGTCCTTTTTTTAAGGCCAGTCAGACCACCAAGCTGGTGGTTCACTGCAATCAACAGTTGTCCCAGTTTAAAGAATGTTTCTAATTACACACAGTTTTCCTGAACCAAAGAGCAATTTTCAAGTTTGGAGAAACTTAATATTAAAATTCTAATAACTTCTACTTTATATCTAAGGAAGACCTGAAACTAGATATCTGTGAAACAAGACTTGGCAAACTTTTCAAATTTCAAACACAAAGCCACAGCCTAAATCACCAAAGATGCAAAACAAATAAGCTGTTTACCAAGTTAAAGAGAGGGTCAAGGAGTCCAATAAAAAGAGATCTAAACAACTGCAGCTGCCATTTAAATACTGTTGTAGCTTAGCAGGCCCATCAGCAGAAAAAATAGGGCCAAAATTGAAAACAGATGCAGAAATAAAGAAAAAAGAAAAAAGGAGGAAAACAATTCCAACATCAAGCAAACCAATTCAGGTGGGCTCAGATACCAATGAGACAACAGAAGACTGAAATTTACAGTCAGAGGAAGAAATGCAGGAACCTCAAAAGAGCAATATGAACCTGACCCCACCAGCAACTCCTCCACAAACAGCTCCAAACAGGAGCCGACTCATGATCCAACCCCACACACACTGAGCAAAGCAATTAATATTCAATTTTCAAACATTTCAATCTTCATTGAACAAACTACAACAATTACCAGACACAATGATTAATTTAAAAAAAAATCTCTCTCCAGCATAGACACTAAATTAGAATAAGGCATTAAAAAAATTAATGAGCTAGAACATCATCGGTCCCAATAACAGGATTCCATGAGTTCAGTCCCAAAAGAAATTAAGACCGTGAAGAAACAACAAGATCTAATACAATCCAAGGTAGATGATCAGGAAAGCTGTGCTCAGCAGAAAAATATCCACATGTTTGGGCTACTACTGGACTGGGAAAAAAGAAACATCAGTTACAAACACCATAAATAAGAATTTTTCTGTATTATTAGAAATGGACAAGTCAATGATGTCCCATTATTGACAGAATTCATTGGCTGGGGTAGAACAACAAAGATAGAAAACAAGGAGCCCAACTGGCAATATTAAACATGTTACCATCAGAAGGGAAGGATCGAATCATGAATACTTTTTATAAAACGTCTAACTTCAAATTCAAAGACCAGTTGATATTCCTAAAGCATCATTTTTCTAAGAACGGAGAAAACATTCCTGGTTTTTCTAATCTACTATCTGGTTTTCTATCCTGTCTCCCTTTTCAGCAGTTCGGTGCTGCCTTTCTGCAAGCTGATCAAGAGATGACTACTCCGGCTTCGCTCTGGGAATTGTAAATTACATAATAAGGCTTACATAACAAAACTTCTTGATTATGCCTCACTTACTGTCCAGAACTCCTTAGTATCATCAACACAGGCTGCATAAAACTACCAGGAAGAAGTTCTTTCACCTTCTGCATCCTACAAAATATGGACTGTCTAAAACTCACTCACTCTCCCTTTTTTTGTAACTCTAGGATTATTGAGAAAATAAAACAAAGCACAGCTACTGGTCAAACAGGAATTCAGCGTGTTTGCTGTTCATTTACATCACCAGGTAAGAAAAGGTTTGTCTCCCCATACGATGGACAGGGTAATGCCAAACTTCACCCAACAACTAACACACCAAAAATCTGGCCAATGGAAAATCATGTACACAATGCTCACAGCCTGGGAAATAAGATCCCAGACCTGCAGGCAATAATGTCAGAGGCTAAACTGGACATAGTAGCAATTAGTGAGACGTGGTTTACCAGTAACCACACTTGGGAGACTTCAGTACCTGGCTATGTATTGTTCAGAAGAGACCGAGGGTGCAAAAGGGGAGAGTGGCCTGTATATTAATGAAAATATCAAGCTACAGAAATTCAGAATACACATAAGGAGCCAGAAGAACTGTGGGTCACCCTGGAAACAGGAAATGGGACAGCTATAAGAACTGCTGGGTTGCCTACAGGCCCCCAGGACCAGAGGGAGTGACATCGACACATTACTGTTAGAAGATATACAAAACATGACAGCTAAAGGGAAGTTCTGATAATGGGAGACTTCAACATGCCAGATACAGATTGGTCAATACCAGCAGGAACATCTGCAGAACTAGACTCATAGTGGATTGCCTGCAGAGGAGGGCCTCAAACAACTGGTACAGCAACCCACAAGAGACAGGGCTATCCTAGATCTAGTACTGACTAACAAAGAAGGGATCACAGATCTCCAGGTAGAAGGTCACCTGGGAGCCAGTGACCATCACATGGTATGGTTCAATTTGGCTACTACATCTAAATCATCCCATTCCAAGGCAAAATATGGGACTTCAGAGGAGCTGACTTTGATAAGATGGCCAACAGAGTTAAACTAGTCTCTGGCAAAAGAAACACAGGTGAGGAGGTACAGTAAAGTGGCAAGCATTAAGGATACAATACTTGAAGCAACATCCCATTGTGTTAGACAGAAAAGGAAGTGCAAAAGAAGAAGGAAACCACTTTGTTCTCAAATACAGTAGCAGAAAGGTCAGAGCCAAAAGGCTGGCCTTCAGGAAATATAAGGGAACACAGCGGGATGAAGATAGGGAGGCATACCAAACTGCCCTAAGGGAAGCAGGGAAGGCAGTAAGGCAGGCAAAGTCCCAAACTGAGGAAACACTAGCACAAACAGTAAAACAAGGTGACAAGACTTTCTATAGATACATTAGTGAAAGGAGAAAGTCCAGAGGGGGTATTGCTAAGCTTAATGGAGAAAAGGGAGCATGTGAGGAGGAGGACCCTGTAAAGGCATCTATCCTAAATAGATACTTTTGCTCAGTATTTACCGAAGAGAAGGTAGGGCAGGCCCACAGCTCAGCATCATGTGGACACAGGGGAGGGAGGTGGAGCACTACTCCCTTCACAAAAGAAAGGGGTCCTACAAGAGCTCATAAGCTCAGGGTGGATAAGGCAATGGGACCTGATGGCATACATCCCAGGGTACTTAAGGAGCTAAAGGAGGAACTAGCAGAGCCATTAGCAGAATTGTTTAGTGAATCTCTGAGCACAGGAGAGGTCCCAGAAGACTGGAGAAGGGCTCGAGTGATCCTGCTCCACAAGAGTGGTAGCAGGGAGGAGGCGGGAACTACAGACCAGCTGGTCTTACCTCAGTAGTGGGCAAGATTATGGAGGCACTCTAAGGAAAGGATAGTGAACACCTGGAATCCATAGGGCACAGGATCCAAGACAGCATGGGTTTATAAAGGAAGGTCCTGTCAAACTAATCTCATAGATTTCGGCTTGACTGGGTAACCAGAGTGGTGACCAAGGGGAGCAGTTGATGTCGCCTACCTTGACTTCAGCAAAGCTTTGACACTGTTCCACATAGAAGATTGATAAATAAGCTAGGTAGGCTCGGTGGTCAGAAGTTGGTCAACTGCGGCAAACTGGTTGACTGGCAGAAAACAGAGAGTGGTGGTAAATGGTATACAGTCAGAAGAGATGCAAGTCACAAGGGGTACTTAGGATCAGTCCTGGGGCCAGTCCTATTCAACATCTTCATTAGTGACCTCGCAGATGGACTAGAGGGTAAGGCTTGTCTGTTTGCAGATGACACCAAGATCTGCAACAGAGTAGATGATCCAGATGGGGTGGGCAGAATGAGAAGAGATCTGATAAACTAGCAAATGGTCAGAAGAGTGGCAACTGGGATTTAATGCAAAGAAGTGCAAAATCATGCACATAGGGAAGAGAAACCCTGAAGCCACTTATAGGCTGGAGGGGTTGCTAGCAGTCACAAAGGAAGAAAGAGACTTGGGCATCATCATCACTGATGACCTAAAATCATCCAAACAGACCCTAAAGCAGGTAAGGCTAGGGGTGTTAGGGTGTATTAGTAGGGTATCACAAGTCGTAAGAGGGAGTAATAATCCTCTGTACAAGACATTGGTTAGGGCCCCATCTGGAGTACTGGGCAGTATTGGAGGCCACACTTCACAAGGACATTAATCAAATTGAGGCAGTCCAGAGAAGGGCAACCAAAATGGTGCAGGGACTGCATCAGAAGACATATAAGGACAGATTAACGGAGCTCAGTATGTATACCCTGAGCAAAGGAGGGAGAGAGGTGATATGATCGAGACATTTAAACACCTTAAGGGTATAAACAAGGTGAAAGAGTCTAACATGTTTAAATTTAAGAAAATAGCAGGACAAGAGGACACAGCATGAGATTAGAGGGAGGCCGATTAAGGGGGAATGTGGAGAAATTCCTTTTTCACAGAAAGGGTGGTAGATGCATGGAATGGCTTACCACAAGAAGTGGTGGCTATGAATACAGTGCAGGGCTTCAAACAGGCATGGATAGGCATAAGTGAGCAATACAATAACTATGAATAGACAGGTCACTGACAGAGCAAAGGCCGATGGCACATTTATAAGGTAGAAAAAGAAATGGGCAGACTGGATGGGCCTTACGGTCCTTATCTGCCGTCAACTTCTATGTTTCTATGTTTCTATGTTTCACATTAATGCATGGCAGTGATGTCCTGTACATTGTAAAGCACACCATCTTTTTACCATTACGTTGGTCAACTATCTGGGAAGGTTCCATACACAACAACTGTCATTTATACTGTTATTAAATTACTGCTATAGTTTCTTGTCACACTAATAACAAAACAAAATAAAATGGGTTTGAAGCACAAAGCATCCTGTTAAATACAATGACAGACACCATTAGAACTTTATGGTGTGCATGTCATTTGCTGAGTAACTGTGTCTCATTTTTGTCTCACTATGTCCTGGCTGTCACTTTATGTGGCTGTCTTTACCTATGACTTGGGGAGGAGGGGTGCTCAGTGTATCTGTCCATGGCACCAAGGGGCCATACATCATACTGAGCTCTGGCTCTATACTATTCCAAAACCTTTAACTTATCAGCTACAACAATCAAACAGTATATTTCAGGTATCTAGTTCACTATGATGTCTATCCATCCTGATATACCAATCTCCTTACTATCAAGTCCAACAGTCAGCACCTTCCTTTAAGGTATAAGAAAAGTGACTCATCTAGAATCTTCAACAAGGAAACCCATAGATTGCAATTTATATTCTCAGATGATTGTTCCTTTAAATAATGGCTTTTTTGATCCCTTTGAAGGCCTTAATCTACAAGCTGCCATGACTTTGGCCTTAGATCGATACAGCCTAGAGAATTTACATCTTCCTCTTCAGTCTTCAATTCAGCCATCCATCTCAGGAATAAGGGTTTACAGAAAGCATCTGCAGAACATTTCCTCCTCACCTTGCCAAGATCAAAATCTGACAGAAACAGAGGAGTTCATGTCTCTTATTTTACAAAAAACTTAACTTGGTTCCCTATTCAAGTCCTCAATTTGCTGCAGTCCTTGGACAGACATTCAAATTCCACTCATCCTCTTCCATATACTGAGACCTACTCCATCATGACTACTTCCTGGTTTGCCCTCCGTGTCAGAACACTTCTTTGTTATCTGGGTCTTGATGCCTCATCCTTCACTGTCCACTCATTCAGAATTGAAGCTGTCACTTCAGCATCCCTAAAGAACATCCCAACTCACATTATCAAAGTCATGGGTTGCAGGGCATCTTCCTGCTTCAACACCTTTTATCAGAGATCCAATTTCAGAACTTAACCAAGCTTATTGACAGCTAGTTTCTTAAATGTAAGCCCAGAGAGAAGCCTAACCCAGTAACGTTGGTTCCCCAGAGGTTTCCTTCACTTGGGTTTTTTCCTTTCGTCCATACTATTGGGACTATTCTGTGAGGTAAGGGAGGTGTATTCCATTACATGTCATCTTTAACTTTTGACTTTTTAGCTACAAACTGTTTCCATTAGCCTCAAGACAATTCTTCTTGCACTTCTCTATCAAAGGTGGAAAATTAGAGGAAGAGACAAGCCAAAAGATCAAATACTGTTGCAAAAGCACATCACTGGTGGCACCCACTGAATTAAAAGGTTAATCCTGTGGTTCAGTGGGGGCTTCCAGACTTCTCACTCTTCCCTGGCTATAAAATCCCCACAATTCAACATTTTCCTTCCTAGTGTCTAACGTACCTCCTCCACGCTTCCGTAACTGGTGCTGTGTCTGTGGCGTGAATTTTTCTAACAAAATACTTTCTTCCTTTAGCATTGAGATAGTTATCCTTGCACTTCCACTGAGAGTGGAAAACCAGAGCAAGAGACAAGGCAAAAGATCAAATACTGTTGCACAAGCACATCAGTGGTGGCTGCGCATTGAACATTGAGGAAACAAATGTCCTGAAGGCTGCTGGTGTCCTTTTGTCACTCTTGTTCTTTGTCCACTGTCCCACTGCTGGTCCCTGCCAGATCAACTTCTGCTTCCAGCTGTCTTCTGTTGACCAGTGTCTGTGTCTTGTGCTTCGCTGACTTGTTTTTCCATTTATTGTTACCTCTATATTCCTACATCACTGACTCCAGGAGCCAGGTGGATGAGGGTCTCCATCTGCAACAGTGGCCTTCTTACTCCAAACCCAGATTGGTGAGTTGCACCACAGTACTTGTGGCAAAACTGGTAGTGTCCTCATGGCCAACAACATGACCTGCAGGCCAGGTTCCAGGTCAAATAAGGCTTGCATCCAGCTGGGCACTCCCAACTCTTTTAGGTGCTGTGTCACCTCAAAAAAAATGTTTGCTTCTGCCCCCTGGTTCTAGTTGCTGGGAGGCTGGAGGAGTGTGACCACCCTGCACCTGAGAAGTCAAGCTGGAAGCCATGACCCTCAGTTTACTTGTTTTTTCTTACTATGGACAAAAGTAAACTAGACAAGAGCATAACCTACTACTTTTGTTTGCAGTGCATAAATAATTAACAGTGGTAAAACATCCCAGCATATACTTCTTAAGGGCATTAACAAGGTGAAAGAGTCTAACATGTTTAAATATAAGAAAACTAGCAGGACAAGAGGACACAGCATGAGATTAGAGGGGGGCCGATTAAGGGGGAATGTGAGGAAATTCTTTTTAACAGAAAAAGTGGTGGATGCATGGAACAGCCTACCTCAAGAAGTGGGGGCTATGAATACAGTGCAGGGCTTCAAACAGGCATGGGATAGGCATAAGGGAGCAATACAAATGAGTATGAATAGATAGGCCACTGACAGAGCAAAGGCCAATGGCACATTTAAAAGGTAGAAAAAGAAATGGGCAGACTGGATGGGCCTGGCGGTCCTTATCTGCTGTCAACTTCTATGTTTCTATGTTTCTTCTAAAACCCTTACCACTCATAATGGCAGCAATACCCACGTCATGAGGATGCTAATACTTTTAAAGGAAAACAAGCCATAAATGATTTTTTTTACACTAACCCACAAATTATTCATGCCTGAAAGAACCCCCAGACCCCCATATATACCTGTTTTGTCAGCGTGCATCCTTAAATTAAATAAATCATAACTGATAATCAACCCTTGGACCGTACAGCCCTATCTGCAGCAGTCTCTGACAACAACTGAACAGCCAAGTTAACTTGTACATATTAAACATTTCATAAGTGTCCCACTATCAAGTTGTTTATTATGAAGCAACAAGCCCAGGTCACCAATGACTACACATACCTGCAAACGAAACTGTGCAGCAAGTTGAAACAACCAAGAGAGCATGAAAAGAAGCTGTGATGGCTGCAGGCTGACAACTAGTGCCATGTGCAAAATGACAGTGGCCTCTAGTGCAAGTGTGTGTGTGCAGTAACAGTGCTGATGCACAGACAGCAGGCACCTGGAATAAGCAGGTCAACAACCCAAATGGACTCATGCTTAACATGGATTGCACTGCACATGCCAGCTGTGGAATCCCAGCTCAGACAGGTGGAGGTAGGCTGCCAAACTAAAAATGAGCACCAGATACATGGCCAAGGAGGTACGGGGCTGTAAGACAGTAAGCATAGGGAAAAGGTCCAGAAAAGGAAGAGAAAGGAGCAGCAGCAAAGAGAGATAACCCAGTCTACTGCAGATCTGCCTACCAACAGACCAAGGGGGCAACAAGAGTGCTACCCCTAGTTGTGGGCAGACAAGCATAAGAGGGGATTCAGAAAGCACAAAACAGTTGTTCCCTAGACAGGGGGAGACATGCCTCTTAGTAGTTTCTTATAGATATCAATTCCTTGCAAAAAAATGTTGTTAATGCACCAGTTAGAGTAATTTAACATCACAAAAGTAGGGAAATGTGGCATTAGGGTTTGCAACCCTAATGTCCCTCTCCCCAGCAGCAAAAGGAAAAAACATTAGGGTTTTGGGTCTCCTGAGTCTTGGTGAATCAGTGGTGGTGTTTTCCTTGAGGGTTGTCAAACCTAATGCCCACCCCATTCCATGAGTAAACAACATCACACATGATGTCCCTTCTTCATACAGGACAGGGCCCTGTGTGAAAAAAGGGCCAACAGATTGTGCTGGCAACCTGTGGTGAGACATACTTCTCTACCTTTGAAGAATGTATCATTATAAAGCAGAAGCTCAGAGCTGTATCTTGTGCTTTGGATTGGAGGCTGGATGAAGGCTGAGCCTTATGGTGCACAACCCACAAGGAAGACCCCACAACTGAGCTGCCATGACTCAGGAGCCCCAAAACCCTAATTTGTTTCCTTTTGCTGTTTGGGTGGGTGGGAATCTCTAATGCCACATTTACCTACTTTGTGGTATTAAGTTACCCTAACTGGTGCATTAATTAAGTTTTTTGCAATTAATTTCTACTTTTGAGACAGTATAATTAAATCCTCATTTATCTGTGTATGCCCATTCCTCCATAGATGTGTTTACCTATGTTGTTGTGGAAGTGCAGGGCTAGAAGTCCCTGCACTTGCATTTGTAGCCAGACAGCAATCAAAGTGTCATCATAGCCTTCTTATTACCCCACTTCAAGAACCAGGTACTGAAAATGTTCAAATCCCAGCCAAAACATAATTCTATGCAACTGAAACATCATTCTGCACCACAGGTGAGAAAATACATATTGGCCAGGATTTGAAAAATGACAGCTGTCATGTTCATGACATGAGGTGAAGTAAAAGAAAATGGGTATGTTGAAAATTTGGGGTCAGAATATTTATAATTACCAATGTTACGAGTGAATGTGGTAACATTTTAATGTATGCATGTAACTGACATTTTTACATATTTTGACCCCACATTTTCAACATAGCCTTCTTATGACCTCCACCTCATGAACACGGGTGGTAAACATTTTTAAATCCTACCTAAAAGGCGATTTCACAAAGCAACCACAAAATCACCTTTTGGGCTTTATTTGTATAATTCTACTACCATTGGTTATGAGATGGGGTCCCAAAAAGGTCATGTTGAAAATATGGGGACAAAATTATGTATCAAAGTTCAAAACTCCATTGTTGGACAATTTTCTTTCTTTCAAATAAGGATGGTGATCAGATGGTGGGGGGTGCCATGACATCCAATCCTGGGTCTCCTCCTTTTCTCCTTATTTGTTAATGCGCTTCCCTTTGACTACCTCAACTGTCACTCTCTCCTGTATGACGATGACCTTGTCCTCTTCCATAGTAATAAATCCATGGCCGCAATCTCCTCAGTTCTCTCACACAACTATGCTGCAGCCCACAGCTAGTTTTCAAAAAACCTCCTCTTAGTAAATGCCAAAAAAAACAAATCCATGCTGTTTGGATCTAAGCCCTTTCTGGCCAAAACTAAAAACCTGCCCCTTTACACATTCTCACCCCAGATACCCCTGCCCTGGAGGATGTCAACACCTACAAATACTTAGGAGTACTGCTCGACCCCTCCCTCACCCTCACTGAGCATGCAAATTCCCTTGTCAGAAGGTTCCATCAAAAGTTAAGTGCTGTCTATAGATTCAGGCAATACCTTACCCCTGAAATCAGACTAGCCATTGTCCAGGGTACTCTTCTCCCTATTCTTGATTACTGCTCCCCTATTTATGCCAGGACCTCAGCTACTGCCATGGCTGAACTCTCAGCTGCCTACAACAGCACCTGTCACTTTGCTTTATTGGCCCCATTCTCCACCCACCACTGTAGCCTCTATAATACCCTTGGATGGCTACCACTACAAGGTCGCTTTGACCTAGCCCTCTGCTGCATGGTAGAGAATGTCACAGCTCCAGAATCCCCCCTAACTGCTCTTCTGAAAACCCAAATGCTCCTCCGCAACCTCTGCTGTAATGGTACTCTCCCTCTAACTGTTCCTAGGGTATCCACCAACATGGGTAGCAGAGCTTGGTCTGCAGCTGCCCCTTTGCAGTGGAACAAACTACTGTCTGAGCTCCGTTTCATTGACACACATTCCAGTTTGAAGTCCCACTTTAAAGTCTAGTTCCTGGCAAACTCATCCTGCCACTACTCCCTGGGGTCTGACACCAACCTACACTAGTCAACTCCCCCTGATGTTCTGATGAATTTTTGACCTATCTCCAACCTCCCATTTTTGGAGAAGGTTGTTGAAAAAATGGTGGCCCTGCAGCTCAAGGCACACCTTGTGGCCAGTGACATCTACAAGTCATTCAGGTCTGAATTCCAGTCTTGACACAGCACTAAAACAGCATTAGTCAGGTCAAGGGATAATAGAGGAGACTAGTCAATCCTCATCCTTCTCAATCTCACCTCAGCTTTTGACACTATGGATCATGGAGTGTTGCTGGATCACCTCAGGGAACTCTGTGGACTCACTGTTATTTTCATCAGTTGGTTCGAGTCCTTTCTAATGGGTAGAATGCAGAGGGTAATGAGGGGGAATTTCTAATCCTGCCCAAAGCCCCTGCCATGTGGAGCCCTCCAGGGGTTGATCCTGTCACCTGTGCTGTTCTCAGTGTACATGCTACCCCCGGGTGAGATCATTAGATGATCACGGTCTGGGTTTTTACTGTTATGCTGATGATACCCAGCTGTATGTGTTATTTCTCTGGGGACATGTGATGCTGTGAAAGGCACAGTGCACAATGTGTGACTGCATCATCCAGTGAGCAAGTAATACACAGAATACTCAGCAAAAAATGTATATACAATATGTACAGGCAAGGAAGTCAAATATTACTGTGAAAAATACAATATAACAGTTATAGGCAGGAGAGTTGACTAGTGTGGGTAGGTGTGTAACCCCTGGGAAAGTCCTCTAACTGGTTTAGACTCAACACTGACAAGACGGAGGTACTGATGGTAGAGCCTGGCCACCGGCATGATATGGATGCTGCTGGAATGGGAACAGGTCTTTTCCTGGGCTCTACTCTGTTAGCAGCTTCCACTGGTGTGAAAAATCTGGGTGTCATCCTTGATGAAGGATTGACATTTGAGGTTCAGGTGTCATCCATCGTTCAGAGTGGTTTTTACCACTTAAGGAATTTCGCCCAGATCAAAACCCTAATTCTGCCTGGTGACTTTCCCTCACTAGTACACACTTTTGTCATGATTTCTCGATTACTGCAATGCTCAATACTTTGGGGTCACTGGGGGAGTTCTCCGCTGCCTGCAGTTGGCAAAAAATGCAGCAGCCAGGTTGTTGGCAGATCTCCTGAGGCTCTGTCACATGACCCTGATCCTGCATGATCTGCAATTGCTGCCAGTGAGGTGGAGAATTATCTTCAAGGTGGGCTTGCTCACCTATATGGCCCAATACGGGTCGGGCCCTGGCTATCTGAGTGACCTCTTGTCCCCTGTCCACCCTGGGGCCTCACTCGGTTCCTCCACCGAAGGCTTCCTGGTGATTCCAAGGACCAGACTTGAAAACCTCAGGTGATTGTACATTTGAGGTGGCCAGCCCAGCCATTTGGAACTCACTTCTGAGGTCAGTGAGGGAGGCACCATCTGTAGAGGTATTCAAGTGGGATCTAAAGGTACATCTCTTTAGAAAAGTTTTCGAAACACAGCTATAGTTTCATAGTTTTATTTACTGTTGAACTACTTTATTATAATTTTATGTTTATTTATTTAATGAATTAAATTATAGAATATCCTGATATTTTTGTCTGTGTTTTCTGACTGTGTTTTAAAATCATTGTACTATTTGTCATTGCATTTTACCTGTATAAAGTGCCCAGAGCCTCCGGGATTGAGTGCTAAAGAAATAAAATCATACTTACTTACTAGACTACTTTCTCCCAAGGAAACAGAGGACCTGATAGCCAGTTGCCACAGGTACACTAGTCCTTTACATAGAAACATAGACTTTGACAGCAGATAAGAACTGCTTGGCCCACCCAGTCTGCTCATTTCCCTACCTATTCCCAGTCCCAGTACTGAACTCCGTGGTACCCTGCTAGTATTCCCCCTTTCTTTGGAGTGGACTCTGTTTACTATTACCCTCTGCATCCTGTTGTCCAGCCAATTTTTTACCCAGGTTATGACGCTGGAACCTACTCCCAGGCAGGCTAACTTGCTTTTTTAATCTTTTGTGGAGGACTGTGTCAAATGCCTTGCCAAAGTCTAGGCAGACCTTGTCCACAGCCCCTCCCTGGCCTACTACTTTGGTCACCCAGTCAAAGAAATCAATTAAAAATTCATTTGACATGGTCTTCCCACTTTGAATCCATGCCGCTTCGGGTCCTGTGCCCTGCTGGTCTCTAGGTACTCAACAATTCTTTCTTTCAGAAGTGATTTCATCATTTTCCCTTTCACTGAGATCAAGCTAATGGGCCTGTAGTTTCCTGCCTCTGTCTTCCCCCCATTTTTGTGAAGGGAAATCACATCCGCCTTCATCCAGTCCTCAGATACCACACCATCTTCCCATGATTTGTTAAAAAGGGTAGTCAGTGGTGCCAGTAGCTCTCCCCTTAGTTTTTTTAGAATTCTGGGGTGATTCAGGAGTTTTTAGCACAGCCTCACAGTCAAGAAGCAGTTTGTAAGTCAGCCTGCTTTGTAAAAAAAAAAATCACATTGCTTCTGTGTGAAAGTCTTGCTAGGAGATGGCAAAGGGCTGTGACGATCTCTTCCTGACTTGCTGGCTAACTGACTGCACATCACTTGGGGACTGCTTATGTTAAGCTCCACTAGGTAGCATGTTTCAAATTCCTGTCAAGAACCATGCTTAGCCTTTCCCTCTGCAAATAAAATAAGATTCTCTACTTACATTAGCTCCTGGATCTCCTGCCAATCCAGGTGCTCCTGTGGGGCTGAGGTCACCGTTAGGACCCTGAAGTAATTGATAAAAACAAAAAATACAACAGAAACATAGACTTTGACAGCAGATAAGGACCACTTGGCCCACCCAGTCTGCCCATTTCCATACCTATTGGATAAGCTGCAGAACCTACTGTAGTTAACCAATAGCCTATGTCTTCCTAACCCCCACCAGAATTGCCTTATGTCTGTCTCATGCATTCTTGAATTCCCCCATGTTCTTGACCCCATGACCTCCTCAGGAAGAGTTTTATATAAATCCACCACCCTCTCCATGAAAAAATAATTCCCCACGTTACCCCTGAGCCGTCTCCCACCACCTCTATATTCACATTGTGCCCCCCTGTTCTTGTGCATCTCTTTTTCTGAAAGATGCTACCCTCTTCGATTTTGTTGATTCCATTAAGGTACCTGAAAGTTTCTATCATATCCTCCCTCTCCCTCCTTTCCTCAAGGGTATACATATTAAGCTGCTTTAGTCTCTCTTTGTATGGCTTCTGGTGCAGAACCTGCACCATTTTAGTTGCCCTCCTCTGGACTGCTTCCAGTCTATGTCCTTGGGGAGATGGGGTCTTCAGAACTGCATGCAGTACTCCAGATGGGGTCTCACCAATTGTCTGTACAGAGGATAACAACTTCCTGTTTTCTATTGGTAATGCCTCCCTATACATCCCAGTATCCTCTAGCCCTCTTTACTGCCTTCTCACATTGCTTGCTTGCCTTTAGGTCATCTGATATGACTACCCCCGTCCCTTTCCATTTCTTTGTTGTTAGTACCCCCCCCCATTGTGTATTCTTCCCCTGGGTTTTTGCTTCCCATGTGCATTACTTTGCACTTCTTTGCACTGAATTTAAGCAGCCATACTTTTGGCCATTCCTTCAACCTTGCCAAGTCCTGTCTCATCCTTTCCACCCCCCCTTGTGCATCAGCCCTGTTGCAGATCTTTGTGTCTTCTGCAAACAGGCTTATTTTTCCTTCCAGTCCCTCTGCAATGTCAATTATAAAGATATGAAAAAGAACCAGTCCCAATGCTGAATCCTTCGGTACCCTCCTAATAACCCCCCTTTCTTTGGAGTGGACTTCATTTACTATTACCCTCTGTGTCCTGTTGTCCAGCCAAATTTTTACCCAGGCTACCACCCTGAGATGAACTCTCAGGCTGGCTAACTTGTTTATTAATCTTTCGTGGGAGGCAGTGACAAATGCCTTGCTAAATTGCAATGTGTAATCTAAATGTTGTACTGTATGTGTCCTCTTTGTGACGAGGTACCTTTGGAAATGAGCCTCTGGCTCAAAGGTTGTAAACCGATGTACAGATAAATAAAGTCTAGGTAGGCCATGTCTGTAGCACCTCTCTGGTCTACTACTTTGGTCACCCAGTCAAAGAAATCTATTAGATTCATCTGACGAGACCTTCCCGCTGTGAATCCATGCTGCCTTGGTTCCTGTGCCCCGCTGGCCTCTAGGTACTCAGCAATTCTTTCTTTCAGAAGTGATTCCAATATTTTCCCCCCTACCACTCAGGTCAGACTAACAGGTCTGTACTTTCCTGCCTCTGTTTTGCTCCAACTTTTGTGAAGGGGAATCACATCCACCCTCCTCCAGGCCTCAGGTACCACACCATCTCCCCATGCTTTGTTAAAAAGGGTAGTCAGTGGTGTCACTAGTCCTCTCCTTAGTTCTTTTAGAATTCTGATGTGAATCTCATCAGGTTCCATTGCTTTGTCCACCTTCAGTTTCAGGAGTTCTTTCAGAACCATTTCTTCTGTGAATGGACTGGTATCTACTCCCCCCCCATCCAGAGTACTTCTATTGATTGGATTAGGTACCTCCTCCTCTTCTTTTGTGAATATTGAGCAGAAGTATTTGTTCAGTATCCCTGCTTTTTCACTGTAACCCTCTACCCACCCACCCTCCTCCCTCCCCTTTATTAAGCCTCACTATCCCTCCCTTCACCTTTCTTCACTCCCTTATGTACTTATAAAAGGTTTTATTCACCTTCTTAACCGAGTTGGCTATCTTTTCCTTGGTTTGTGCCTTTGCTCTTCTGACTGCCTTCTCTGCTTCCTTCTGCTTTAACTGGTACAGTTCTCTGTTCTATTCCTTCCATGTTTCCTTATACTTCCTGACTGCTATCTTTTTCTCCCTAACCTTCCCTTCCACCTCTTTTTAGAACCATATAGCTACCAATAAACTTCCAAGTTGTTCAAAGGAGATTCTATTAGTTATTTTATTGGCAGTAAATTCTGTAAGAATACATATTTTTTTTATTAACAGTGGATACCCTAAAAGCACAGTGGACAGAGCACTCTCCCAGGTCAGTAACATTCCCTGGAACCTTGACCCCTGTAGGAAGGATACTGTCGCACAGCAACAGCAAAGCATTTTACTAGTGCTTCCCACAGGCATGGGGTTAAAATGCCGCACAGCAGAATGCCATGTGACTTAATCGTGTTGCACAATTTATTTATTTCTTTTGATCTGTGGGGGGCTCTGCCCACCACACCCCTCATTATGGGGGGCTGCTCCCCGGACACCCCCCACTTAGGATTCTAACTCAGTGGGGGCCAACATGGAAAGCACATGGGTCCCGGGTTCGCACATAATGCCATATGCTATTAGGCGTATGACATTATGACCGAGTACACTTCCCTTTCACCACAGTACACCTTCTCTTCACTGGATCATCACTAGTAACTTTACAGTTTTGCAAACTGACCCTAATATTGGTGCTTCCTATATAAAACCACTTATTGCCTCCTACTGTGGACCACCCAACCTGTGGAATCTACTGGTAAGAAGCAGCCTACATACTCCTAACAATTCCTCTCTGTCAGGTACCAAACTTTACAACAGAACTCACTGCTACAACTGCAAATTTATTTCTAGTGTGACTGAAATTTGGGGTCCCACTGTGTTTTTCACATCATCAAGGAGTGCTCATACACCTCCACTACTGTGGTATATTGTATTCTTTGCAGGAAGTGTGCATCTATGTACATCGGAGAAACTGGTAGATGCCTGGCTAACCAATTCAGGGAACATTGCAAGACAGGCAGGAATGGAGACACTGATAAACCCATTGTATCCCACTTTACCTTCCGGGACCACAGTGTCGATCTTTCTGTTTAAGTCCATCAGCAGGGTTTCTGGGATGCTGACCAATGAAAAACATGGAAACTATGCTGATCATCCATCCTGGCTCCCAGCAGCCCACCGGTTTAAATGATAGGACTGATTTTCTACTAACATTCTTCAGTCTCCCCTTGTTTTCTGCTACAATCTGTTTGTATCTCTGCACATCTATTTTCATATTCCCCAGATGCCTCCATCTCTGTCCCCTTCCCCATCATTTGGCACCTTTCAGTCTCTTACTAGGGGACTTATCTAGCTCATATGCTGCCATTATCCCTTGTCATTCCCCTCCTCACCTTTTTTGTTTTCCAGATTCTCTTTTTATCTTGCCATTTATCACTTCTCCCAGAGCCTCCCCCTTTTCCTTTTCCCACATACTGTACATATTCCTTATTTTCCCTCACATCTACACTAACTTTACTTATTTCTGTTTTAGATATCTTCTGAAGAAGTCCCAAGGTCAAAAAGTCAATTTTAGCCATATTTTCTATTTTCAGCATGCATTTAGTATTACTGTTTTGTTTTGTTTGCAGCCCACATGCTGACACAGTGCCTTGTTTTTGTTCTTTCATTTTATTGAGCTGATTACTGGTGGTCCTGGATTGCCATCATCACCTCTGTCTCCCTACAAGGAAACAAAGAAACTTTTAAAAAAAACTGCTGGTCACTCATTACCAGACTCGATATGAAAGGCCTCCAGTGCAGCTAGTCCAGTTTTCTGAATTTAGCAGTGCAGCCATACTGTATATACACACACACACACACACACACACACACACACACACACTCACCGTGAAAATACTGGAGGACTCGTTTCAAGTCACCTTGCATAAGGTGGCATCTACAAAAGCAAAGCATCAGCAGCACTTCCAAAAAAAGTCTGCTCCACATTTCTACTGCTCCAGTACTAACATATGATTTGTGCCACTCAGAAATTATCGACATTCCTCTTTTGTATTGTTCATGTGTAGATGTATCAGAGTTGTGTTAATAAATAGAATCAATTCTAAAAATCAGCAGGGGGCATACATCTATGTCATAGATACCTGGAACTCTGCTAGGGCTGAGGGGGGGGAGGGGCAGCTGGGAGATCTACTGAAGACACCTGTATGAAAACAAACAAAAAAAAAACCTTGTAAAAATGCTGACAATTTGTTTTCCTTTTTAAAATAACTAAGCATTGTCATAAGATGTCATTTATCACAGTAAAGGCTAACAGGATAAGTCTTTACAGAAGATCCTCATCTTTTGTAGTCTCCATTCTGAATGGGTGCTGGAAGATAGTAAAGGTTGAAAGGGCTGACGATCAGAAGGGCACTTATTGGGGTACGAAGGGCACTTTTTCTAAAACAGTTTTTGCCAGAAAGAAATACAATAGATGCACATTTAAGATGACGGCCAAAATGTTAAGAATGCAGTTACACCACGTAGGAATATTTAATACAGTATATTACGAGCACAGCTGCCAACCCATTTCCTCCAATAACTCCATCTGAAGTATGAACCATCCATTGCTTAACCTGATACAATGGCTGCCCAGGTGATAAAGAAAGCTGGCATAGTGATATTTGTATTATCATTCTTCAGCCTACAGTCTTTACACAAATGGGGTAGGAGTTTTCGGGTTCTACTAAAGTCAGAATAGAAATTAGTAGGTAAATCCAATCACCAGCGACAAGGTAAACTCCTGAGGCTGGGGAAATAATGGCACAGAGCCAATAACTTTACAAAGAGCTTATTTATTAATGACTTACAGTGTACATTGAGAGTAAACAATATTAATTTGCAACAACATAGGTTCAACACAAAACGGTGCACAACTATAAATGCTGGAGTCAGAGAGGTCAGCCTACCAACAACTGCTGTCACTGGTATGAGAACTAGACAGAGCACCTGGATAGAGGAGTCCATCAGAGGACTGTGACTCCATCTGAAACACCAGTACTCACTGTAGGCCAGGCCCAACCCAGTGTCACCCATGGCATGGCCTTAAATCTTCTCCCAAACTCCTGCTCACATTGTTTATTTTACGTAAAAATAAAATGAGTATATTACAGTGTTGAACAGTAAAGATAAAAAAGTCCTTCCTTTGATCTGCAGCCTTTGGTACTCCAACCTGCAGTACAGAGGCTCACTGGAAGAGCAGAGCCTTTACTTCATGAAGAAGCTCTGCCAACTCCAGGTGTTACAGCAAAGTCTGGAGGTAGGGGTAGGATACACCTGGAAATTATCCACTATCCCATGAGAATTCATTATTGGCTAGCAATCTGCCTATTCCTGTGCTATTGCCACTGCATACCACAGACTCACCCAATCAACCAGTTTACTACCATATCTATACTTCTGCCCCAAATTAATTCTATAGCTTGTCTGGTTACCACTTCAGGCTAGCATTTTCACACAAGCATTCCCAGGCCCTGCAGGCCACAAACTCAGACAGCAAGCAATTAAACACCATATCTGTTTGCATATCTACAGTGTATGCCCTGGTCAACACTTCAGGCTGGTATGTCTGCACAGGCATTCCCAGGCCCTGGTGTCCAAAGGCTCACCAAATCAACCAATTAATCACCATATATATACTTCTGCCATGAATGAATCCTATTAATGCTCTGGTCACCTCTTCAGGCTGGTATGTCCACACAAGCATTCCCAGGTCCTGCAGGCCACAAGCTCATAAAAGCAACCAATTAAACACCATATCTGTATGCATACTGTATCTACAGTATATGCCCTGGTCAACACTTCAGGTTGTTATGTATGCACAGGCATTTTGAGGCCCTGGTGTCCACAAACTCATCCAATCAACCAATTTAACACCATCACTTCAGGCTTGTAAGTCCACACAGGCATTCCCAGGCCCTGCAGGCCGCAAACTTGAAAATAAATCAGCTAAACACTATATCTACAGTGTATGCCCTGGACCTGGACAACACTTCAGGCTGGTATGTCTGCACAGGCATTCCCAGGCCCTGGTGTCCAAAGACTCACCCAGTCAACCAATTTACCACCATATGTATTCTTCCCTTGAGTAAAGGTTTTAAGTATCAGTGTTTTCCAAAAAAGTTACATTGTCTTTCATTTTGTTGCTCAAATTTCTGTACAATTTGTGTCAGATCCAACTTGTCTGTTCTCTCCTTGTGAATGTTCAACAGCATTAGGTGATTATACCTCTTCTCTGTCATGGTGCTTTGTAAGTAAGACTTGATCCTCCATTGTGTTAAAAAGGATCTTTCCCCATATGCTGTACTCATTGGGATGAGGAGGTAAATTTGAATAAGCTCCGTTACTTCTGAATTCAGCGTCTGCTGCTAGCAGTCTTTTCCCACTAAGGCATCAGTAATGGTGTTGATTGAAGTTACTTCCTTCACCTCTGGCAAAACCTGCTGCACAAGTCCTGGGAGCAAATTCAGTTGTGCATTCATATTGTTAATGTCCAAGTCTTTATCTCCATACAACTCTGTGACCTGAGAAGGAACTGAAAATTATTTTGCATTGGCTGCTTGAAGCAACAAATTCTCCATGGCTGACTGCAAAGTGTAGGTTTCTTGATCAAAATGTTGGTCTAGTTGCACAAGACAAGCATCAATGGCTTCTTAATACATTTGTCGATACCAATCCTTAGCAGACTCAGGATGGTGATGAGTTGCAGTACCATGTTGCAGTCTTGTTGGGACACAGTGCTGTCTGGGGAGTTTTGGCTCTTTGACAGTTTCCAGTAGTTGTGCTTTCTCTTTGATGTCTTCATAGACCTGGTGAAACTCATTACGCTGGCTTCATAAATTTTGCTCCAAGGAGTTTATAGTCATCATTGCATCTTCTGCTGTCAGTGTTTTTGTTTGCAAGATTGAAGCCACTCGTTCTGATACACTGAATATGTTGTATAATACAACAACTCAAAAATAGGTCAGAAACTTTTTCATCATTGACAACAGGCCCCTGACTTTACTTCGTACATCAGTAGATTTGTCTTGTTCCAACTTTTGCAAGGTTATGAAAAAGTGTTTGATAGTTTGTGAAAACTGACTTGATGCTCTTTGTTCTTGCTGTCCATCCTGTTGGAAAAATAAGTGCAAGCCTTCTATCATCACAGAAGGGTCCTCACTGTCATTTGTTGCAATATTTTCATAAAGAGCTAATCTTTGTGGTGAAGTGTGAATCAACACACTCGCCTCCTGTACAAATGCGAAGGCATCTTCAATGGTAATACTTCTTTTGGGAGGCAGTATAGTGCAGTGGTTTAAGGCTCTGAGCTGCAAATCTGGAGACCTGGGTTTGAATCCCACAGCCCCCACTTGTATACTGTGTGACCCTGAGCAAGTCACTTAACTTCCCTGTGCTCCCAGGTTGCACCTGTAAACAAGCTTTCAGCTTAGTGTGTCTCTCCTGGTTAAACAATTTTGTCACAATTTTGCAACACTAGGTCTAAACAATGATTAGCACAATGTACATTCAGTGATAGGGGATTTTCTCTTCTAATTCTTGTTGCAGTTCCAAAAATACATCCACTCATATTTGCAGCTCCATCATATGCCTGTCCTCTCATGTCATCAACTGGTAAATCACATCTTAATAAAATATTCTTAATGGAAATGGTGATGGATTCTGTATCTGTCTTTGCCATTTCATACATCCCAATAAAGTCTTCATGTATAACAAAACAGAGCAGGGAAACCCATCATATACATATTGTCATCTGTTCATGTTAGTTGATATCCTTGGCATACAGCTTTGATTCCTTGCGTATCACTTCCGTTAGGTTCCCTTAGCAGCTGATGGGCCATGAGTTCCACAGTTTCATTTACAACATCTAAACTCTGATATTTCCCTTCCTGGATCCATTTCAGTATTTCTGGTACATCACCTGCCTTACTCAGCAGCAGCTGCATCAGGCTGCTTTTTCCTTCTTCTTTGCCATGAATTGCTAGTCCTTGCTGAACTAGAAACTGTATTGCACTTCATTGTTTCAGGAACATTGCTCGGTTTCTCACCTTTTCCTGTAAAAGACACTGGCTTAGTTGAGCACCGGCATTCATCATTGTGTTGTTTAATGCAGTATACTGCTTCACTGTGGAATGATGCCTGATGTTTCTTAAATTTTTCAGTTGCTTTCTTCCAATCATGAATCCTGATGAAGTGAAGGTTAGTTCACCACAATGACTGCCTGTGATGAGTTTTCTTTCCATTGTTGCCTGACAGTAGTAGCAGAATACACATCCTTTTGAAATACAATATATTAGCCAGCTGAAAGCTGAAAACCATTGTGTCTGACAAGTTCTTATTTCAGTTCTTCCATTGGTTCTCAGAATGACTTGTTTGATGGACGTGTCTATAACACTGCCCTGATGAAAAACACTGTTAATATTGTGGCAACAAACAGAAGAGCAGGAGGTGAGAGACAAAGAGACAGCAGATTCAGACACTGGGTCAACTGCAGTGACCCGGATAATCTCAGAACAGGATGGGAGAGACAAAGAGACAGCAGATTCTGACACTGGGTCAACTGCAGTGACACAGGTATTCTCAGAGACATGCGTGATACTGACATCACTATTGCTGTTCATGGGGAACAGTTCTGCAACTTTGTTTTCTGTATCAGAGCAGGCGTTACCATCTGGGGTGCCGGAATATCAGCTGCAGAACAATCCACATCAGGCAAGGAACATGCCAGTTCTGGCACTGATGCAACATTTGGAACAACTGTTGCTGCATCTGACTCTGTAAAAGCCACTGGCAGCAAAGCTGTATGCACAGTTACATTGTCACTTACTGTACTGTTACAACTGACAGTTGCAGTTCATGTGGCAGTATCAGTGGTATTGTTCTCAGCTGTGACATCACATGCAGGCTCTGAAGCTGTTTTTAACTTGGCACTCCTAAACCAGAAATTTAGTTTTCTTGGCGTCTTGGAAGCAATATCACCCAGTTGTTTCTCCATCTGTCTTTTTCATCTCTCAGACCTTGGTATATTTGAATGCAATGTCACAGAGCATGTAGGCTCTGAGAAATAATTTTGTGTATAAAATTTAGTGAAACCATCTGGTTACCATCTTCCAACCAGGCACTGTATGAACATTATTAAGCAAGCTAGCAATGAAGAGTTATGGCAAAATGAAAATATATATTTTTTTTATATCTTGCCATTTCTTTTTCCACAAACGTCTTTGTCAGTAGTTAATATTTATCCTCAACGACTGGAGTTACTTGGATTGGGCATTACATTCTTGGGTAGTGATGACCCATGCCTCAAAATGTTTGTGTACTGCACCACTATTGTAGCAAGACATGTAGTCCAGTGAAAATAAGTGGTCTGTACAACAAGTCTTATTACAGACCACATTAACTTTACTACCAAATAAACAAATGAAAACAAAACAAGCTGCGTAATCATAAATTAACTTTTGACAACTCAAAATGAAGTAAATATAAAATAAATATTAAGAAAAAATATTAAAAGCCTTTCAGAGGCAGTTAAGCCAAGTAGATGGAGAGCTGAGAATGTGGAGATCCAGGTTTAAAATCCCACTAGTGCCTCAAACTGATCTTGAACATGACTTAACTGTTTCACATCTCGCAGTCTCTCTTAACATCCTGAACTCATCTTCTAACTAATGCCATTAGTGATTTCATGTAAAGCACTTTGACGTACCGGGGGGGGGGGCAATACTCTGAAATATACACCTGCCTTTTGTTTATTTTTCTGCATTAAATAGTTACACAGAGGCCTATGAGTTATCTTTTGCATTCAGCACACTCACTGCACCTTGAAAATATATTCATTTGTTGAAGCAAAGGGTATTTCAAATTATGGCTATTTAGAGTGCCTTGAAGTTTACTATTCTGCTTTGATATATTATAATGTCCTCCCTTACTACAATGCTTCTCCTTTGGTCACACATGGAAACCAGCCTCTTTGCATTGTACCAGACAGATCACAGGAAGGTTAAGCAAAGGGCAGTTAAGTGAGTTGTCAAGGTGACACACTAAGTCTAATTGGCGGGACTCAAATTTGAGTCCCTAGGTTCACAGCTCTCCTCTAACCACTAGACTCAACAGCCTGTACTGGGCAACCACCCTCTGCGATCTACTTGTACTGGGCAAACCACCAACCAAAAATGTATAGCTGGCCTCCTGCCAGTCTTCCCTCCCTTCTGACACGCTTTTAGATGTCCTCTTTCTCCCATCATTCTGCCAGCCTATATGCCTGAATTACCCCCTTCCTTGATTCAAATACCCCAAAAGTAAAAAAAGCCAAAAATAAACAATTACCCTGGATAACAGAAAAAAAAATAATAAATAAGAATAAGGGATAGAGGATGGAAAAAGGCAAGAAAGTATAAGGAATCTGAGACCTGGGAAAAATTCAAATATTGGAGAGATAAATGTAAGAAAGATAAAAAAAGAGCAAAAGCCCTGTATTATTTGGTCAAATTAAACAAGGCACAAGATCCAAAAAACATTTGGAGGCAAATTTCTGACTTGAAGGATCCTATAAGACCAATACAAAAGATTAATTTAAGTCAGGGGGAAAGATTAATAAAAGATCAAGAAGAGGTAGCAAATTATTTCAATACATATTTTATTGATTTGCCTGACTTAAATATTCCTAGGTTAAATAGAAAGACATCAGAAATTTCCTTAGACAATATTAAAAGAAATATGGAAATAATTAATAAGGTAGATTCTGGACTTAAATTTAAATTTAGAGATATAATGGTAAAGGAAGTTGAAAAGGAACTTAAATGCTTGAATGTTTCAAAATCTGGAGGTTTGGATGATATTGAAGCTAAATTTCTGAGATGTGGGTCAGAGATTATTGCTCCTGTTGTAACATATCTTTTTAACTGGAGCATGCAATGCTCTACAGTCCCAGGGGCCTGGAAGGTGAGTAAAATTATACCTATTTTTAAAGGTGGTGATAGTGTAGCAGTATCGAATAACAGACAAATAGCCTTATTGCCAACAGTGTCTAAAATTTCAGAAAAGCTAGTCCATGTACAATTAAGTCAGTATTTGGAAGAGAATCAGTTACTGACAAAATATCAATATGGATTTCAAAAAGTTAAGTCAACAGACACTGCCTTGTTGGACTTTAATAATTTAGTAGCAACATCGTTGAATCAAGGTAGACGTACAGGGGTAGTGTTTGTTGATTTAAGCAAGGCATTTGATCTTGTTCAACATGAAGCTTTGTTAGAAAGATTATATGAATTGGGCTTTCAGGATGAATCATTAAGGTGGATGAAATCATATTTATCTGGTCGAAGACAATGTGTGGTTCTGGGTGATATTACTTCAGGTCAGGGAGAAGTTTTTCAAGGGGTCCCACAAGGATCTATTTTAGATCCCCTCATGTTTAATGTTTATGTGAATAATATTCCAAAACAAATAAAATACTGTGATGTTAGAATGTATGCAGATGACACAGTAATTGTGGCATCTGTAGACAGTATGGAACAATTAACTTATAAGCTCCAACAAGATACAAGTCTATTACAGATTTGGTTTAATAACCTAGGCTTATTGTTAAATAAAAAAAAAACACAAAGCATGGTTTTTAGTGGACTTACAAATAAAGGGAAATCAAAATTGCAAATAAAACTTGCTGAGAATATTCAGATTGAAACAGTTGATACTTATAGATATTTGGGTGTACAAATTGATTGTGGTTTAATTTATACAGAACATGCTCTTATACAAGTTAAAAAGGCAACTCAAAAATTAAGAATGTTAAGAAGGTAGCTGGAACCCTGACTAAGAAACTAAGGGGAAAAAGTGGTTGGACAATTGTTAGTTCCAGTTTTGGAATGTGGATCAATGTTATATATGCATTCTAACATCATAGTGTTAAACAAAGTAAGTCAGGTTTACTATAAAATGAGTAAATTTATAACAAGAAGTAGGCATGGGGTGCATCATTGTGATTTATATAAAAAATTAGATTGGTTAAATCCTAAAGAGAAAATGAATTATATTTGGTATATATATTGTTACCAAATAAAGAAAGGGGAACCTAGGCATTGTTTGTTTGATCATATTAAAATTAAAGGTGATAGGTCATTAACTATTTATACAAGATATTTTGGCAATGCGATCCCTATGATCAGATCTTCTAATAAGTATGGAGATATTATGCTTCAGAATACTATTGCTTATTATTTTATTTATTTTATTTTTTGTTGACAGGGTAAGTGCACTAGACAAATCCTGCCTATTTTCAGGCATGACCCGGGGGAGGGGGATACAAATGAATACCAACTGACTTTGAACCAGATTAAGCTGTTGGTGACATTTAAAGTGAATGAGGGAAATTTGGCCAGGACACCGGGGGAAATTCCCTTACTCTTTTCGATAAGTGCCATGGGATCTTTAACATCCACCTGAACTACCACCAATCCAGGCAGATGGGACCTCGGTTTAACGTCTCATCTGAAAGACAGATTGGAATAAAATGCCCCAAAGGTTGAAGGTTATTGAAAATGTATCTACTTTTAAGTGTAAAATAAGACAATATTTGCAATTAACATGTACCTGTTTTAAGTAACTTTGATTGAATGTAAATGTTTTGTATTGTTTGTTATTTTTTATGGCAGGACTTCATTGAAAATGAGACTGATTTCCCAACAAATGTATTTCCTGTATAAAAATAAATTTTGCAAATCAAAAATACTTGACTTGGAGATGGTCTAGTGGGAAGTAAGCTCAGTAGTCCTGTTTTTTTATTCCAGGCTAGCCCAGTCACCCCTGTCCCTTCCACAGCAGCTTTCTACTATACCAGTAATTGAGTGGCACACTGATCTTTGCAGCATGGTACACATACATTCTTTCTTGTATAAGCAAGCAAGCAGTAAGCAATAATGGATCACAGATGAAGAGATCTATGAGCTCCTATTGAGAAGACATTGTGCTAATTTATGCAATAGGCATGGACATACATCCTGTGTGATAAATCCGAGCTATGTGATAAATTCAAAATTTTACATTTATACACAAGTAGACACACCATCACAGATTTATATGCATAGTAGATATGTTACAATCACTCCAGAACTCATTTAGAATGTTCAATCTCAGTACCAGTACTAACTATATTCAAATAGAAGTAATAAGAGTTGATAAAGCAATGGGGCCAGATGGGGTGCACCCCAGGGTCCTTAAAGAACTAAGAGAGGTGGTGGCTGAACCTCTGGCTATCCTGTTTAGCCGATCCCTGGAAACAGGGGAGGTACCCAAAGACTGGAGGACAGCAGATGTAGTCCCCTTATACAAAAGTGGAACAAAGAGGAAGCAGGGAACTACAGACCAGTCAGCCTCACCTCGGTAGTGGGGAAGATCATGGAAGCATTACTGAAGGAGAGATTGGTGGAACATCTGGTTGTCAATGGACTACAGGACCCAAGGCAGCATGGTTTCACCAGGGGAGGTCATGTCAGACCAACCTCGTTGAATTTTGACTGGGTGACTAGGGAAGTGGATCGGGAGGGCAGTGGACATGGCCTATCTGGACTTCAGCAAGGCCTTTGACACTGTGCCACATAGAAGACTATTACACAAACTGGGAATATGGGTGGGCACAGTAGTGTGGTGGGTAGGTAACTGGCTGGGTGGCAGGGCACAGAGGGTGGTAGTAAATGGCTGTCATTCCACAGAGGAAAAGTGACCAGTGGGTACCACAGGGATCAGTGCTGGGACCGTCCTATTCAACATCTTCATCAGTGACATTGTGCAGGACCTAGAAGGCAGAATTTCACTGTTCGCTGATGACACAAAGCTCTGTAACAGAGTAGACACACCAGAGGGTGTAGACAGAATGAGAAGACCTGCAGAAACTTGAAGAATGGTCAGGGTTTGGCAGTTGAAATTCAATGCAAAGAAGTGCAAGATAATGCATATGGGGCACAAAACCCTGGCACAATATATCAGTTGGTGGGTGAGGGAGTCGCATGCACCAGAGGAAAGGGATCTTGGGATATCATCTCTGATGACCTCAAGGTAGGAAACAGTGTGACAAGGCAGCAGGTAAAGCAAATAGGATGCTGGGATGTATAGGCAGGGGCATCACCAGCAGGAAAAGGGAGTCACACCTCGGCTATACAAGACACTAGTGAGGCCTCACCTGGAGTACAGTACAGTTCTGAGACCATACCATGTAAGGACATAGACAGGGTAGAGAAGGTTCAGAGGAGGGCAACAAAGATGGGGCATGGATTGCATCACAAGTCCTATGAAGACAGGTTGAAGGAACTGAACATGTACTCCCTGGAGGAGAGGAGAGAGAGAGGGGATATGATAGAGAAATACAAGTATCTTACAGGGAGGAACAGGGCAGGAAAACACTATTTTAAGCGAAGAAGATGTTCCAGGACTAGAGGGCATGGGATGAAGTTGGAGGGAGGATGATTCAGAGGAAACATGAGAAAGAATTTCTTCACAGAACGGGTGGTGGACAAGTGGAACACCCTGCTAGAGGAAGTGGTGGGGGCTGAAACAATCACGGGATTTAAGAATGCATGGGATAGACATAAAGGAATTCTGTAGGTCAGGGGTATGGGGCAACAGACTTCTAGGAAAACAAACTGAACTTACAAGCTGAAATGGGCAGACTGGGTGGTCCATAGGCCCTTATCTGCTGACACTGTCTATGTATCTATGTAAATGCAAATAACTTTAAAATGAAAAAAGATAGCATAGTGTTGTGAGCATGAAAGTTATTCAGCACAACATTATCTACAAAATGAGTGGTGTTTCATTTATAGGTACCTTATAAATTTTTTTATAATTAGTAAAAAAGAGCTGAAAATGCAATTTTTTTGCTCACTTTTTTGACAAAACATATGCAAAAAAAGATAAATAATCAAAAGCAAATGTTCCTGCACTGACAGAAAGCATCACTATTGCATAAATGAAATATACAATGGTGAACTGTTAGATAAATGATTGATCTACATTTGTGCTGTTTGACTTCTGACATCTCATTCGTGGCTTACGCCACTCGTGAGGTTACCTGAGGTCAAACAGCACTTGTGTAGATAAATCATTTATCTGACAGCTCACCATTGTATATCCCATATCTCTCCTCACACAGACACAGTAAGAGGTGCACTAACCAGTTCCATACAAACAGCACATTTTAATTAAAAGAAATATATGGGATAAATCACACCCTGGAGTGGGTTTTCCATAATACAGGACATCAGGACCCATAATGTTTTAATCAGAACTGATACATAATGAATCTCAGCAGGGCTTTAATATATTTTTTCTGGATTAATGATGAAATGCTGAAGAGCATTCTGCCTTCATAGTATTTTGATCAGGCCCCCACTGCCATCTTTATGGAGTAGACATTGATAGGTTCTGTTGAACTGATTGTACCAGACATTTTAAACTATTACATACTATAACAGCCTATTTCTAAAGAGTACTCAAAAGTAAGCAATAAAGGCACATCAGACTGTTTAAATCACATCTACTATATACTATAGCATCCTATTTCTAAGAAGAGGACAAATAAATAAATAAATTATGAAAGCACACCAGACTGTTCAAAATACTATATCCTATAGCAGCCTATTGCTAGAAAGAGGACTCGAAGCAATTAATGAAAGCACACATAAACAACTGGTTTTCCTCAAAGAGACAATGTTGCATGTATTGCCAAATATTAAGCATAGCACTGAAGGCTGAAAACTGGTATTTGTGTTCTGCACTTAAATGTATGTGAAATTATAATGCATTGTAAAAAAATGTATTCCATGTAAGTGCCGGGTTGTGGAAATTTAGATAAACTAAATCAGATTTAACTGTTTTACACAAATCATGTAGAGAATAAAATACATCTCCCTTGCTCAGAGTCAGAGGCATAATTAATTCTGTCAGAGACAGAGCTGGGCACCCTCCTCCTGCAACAGTCTACTACACATTATGCATTTGCTAGTCTTTACATGCACTGCTTCTGGGACTCACTTGGGAAAACAGGAGTATCAAGAGCCCGTCTGCAGGGTGGAAGTGAAGAAGTATTTGTGATGATGATGAAGTTGAGAAATGATAAAAGTAAAAAACTCATCCAGAAGATTGTGGTTTGAGTCATTGTTAACCTGTGCTGTGGACTTGTTTAACAAAAACAAAGGGTGAACTACTGTATTTCTTAGCATAAAACAAAATTAAGCATTGCTTTATTTTTTTCCCTCTTATCAGATTAAATGGCTAACGGATCCTTTTCCATCAACTTAGTTGTTTCTAAGAAATTCTTATAATGCCATTTATACATCATTTTCAGAGGGTGTGAGGGGAGATCCTGTCTCTATTTATTTTTATTTTTCCCTTTTTTATATTATTATAGTTCAGAACATTACAATTTGTATCCTATCTAATTTAATTCTATACCTCCACCTATGACTGCTTCAAAGCCAACTGGAAATTGGTCCACATTTCATTAAATTGTTTAGTTTTCCTTTGTTTAGTATATCCCACTTGTTCCAAAACAGACATATCTACCATCACATTAATCCAATGGGTGAACGCCGGTGGGTCAGGATCCCACCATTTTTATAAAATGCACTTCTTTGCCACTATTATAAAAAGCATTAACAATTTACGTTGATGTATCTCCCATGTATCTTTATCTGGTAAAAAGGCTATCATTTTTAACATTGGAGAGAAAAGAAACCCTTTTCTTTTAAACATCCTTTGTGCAAATTTCTCTATATCATGCCAAACATTTGAAAGATATGGACAAATGGCAACTTGGGCCTGGATATTCAGAAGGGCTGGGCATGGCGCAACACTGTTGCACCATGCACAACCCACTTATGCACCCCAGCATGATATTCAAACAGGGATTGAGCCTGGCACAAATCCCGATGTGCCTGAGAGCATCAGTAATGTATGCAGCGCAGGTAGGGGGGCATGCCCATGCATACTCTACACATCCCAATATTCAGCCCGGGATGTGCTGAGCCCATGCATGCACAACCCCTACTTGCGTTGCACACAGGTGAGCCAAAAAAAAAGGAGCAACAGCTGGCCACCCACAGGTGAGCTGCCATATTGCAGGGCGCAACATGGCAGCTGCCACCTGTGGGTGGCCACCCGAGTTCTGGCTGCACCTTCTGGTGGTTCTCCCCCAAGCCCGATCGCAAGCATATGTAGTAGAATATAATCATCCTATTTCCCTGGTGATCCAGTGGACCACTCGCAGCCCGATTGCGGGCATATGTAGGAAATAATGCTACCCTGAAACAACCCTGGTGGACTAGCGGTACCACCCCTCCCCACCCACCCACCAAGCCCCACCACCCTGCTCCCCTGGTCAGCGGCAGGCAGGCAGCTCCCTCACCCACTTCAGCCGCTCACACCTCGACTGACATCAGATGGTAGGGTTGTACACACATTGTCCATACCATGAGACAATGGGCGTAGCCCGCATTTACTCATACAGTCCAGATATGTGGTCACATATCTGGACTGTGTCGCGATGGTATGGTTGCACGCCCATTGGCTCACACTGTGGACCACGGGCGTGACAGCCCCACCGCACGATGTCAGTCGGTGGCGGTGGACGGCGAGCGGGTGGGGAGCTGCCACCCGCTGCTGACTGGGAGGGGAACGGGGCAATAGGGCTCAGTGGGCGGGGGAGGGGGCACCGCTAGTCCACCAGGGTTGTTTTGGGGTAGCATTATTTCCTACATATGCCTGCGATCAGGTTGCGAGTGGTCCACTGGACCACCAGGGATATTGGACGGTTTAATTTAATACTTAAGCCCATGATTGGGTGTGTAGCAGTCCACTGGACCACCAGGGAGATAGGACAATTTTATTATTCTCCTTATGCCCACAATCTGGCTGCAAGTGGTCCACTGGACCACCAGGGATATAGGACAATTCTATTATTCAACTTATGCCCACGATCGGGCAGTGAGGCACTTTGCCATGCTGTGCAGGGGGCATTGGTCCACGACTGCTGTAGCCTGGTAGGGCGCCAGGCACAAGTCGCTGGGGAGCAGCACACCTGCATGCAAATGGGGCCATAATGACATGCAAATGGCCCCATTTGCACCTTGCATGCATTATGGCCCCATTTGCATGTGCACTTTTGAATATCGCAGTTTTGCAGCTAGCGTAATGGAACTTGCGCTAGTGCATCCCCCTGCTCCACTCTGGCCACTTGCGCTGGCACAGTGCCACTGCACCATGAGCACTGCGGGTGGCCAGTGTGCGATATTCAATGTTGCTGTGCCATGAAGCAGCTCCATTGAATATCACTCTGTCAACGCCCCTGCGCAGCTAAGTTGTGCTGCACCCAGGCTTGCGCCACAGCCTGGTGCAGTCTGAATATCCGGGCCCAAGTGTGTTAAAATGCCAGTGGTGTTAGAACATCTTGGGCACTTATCCATTATGATCAGGTTTATTAAATGTAATTTTTTGGGAGTGAAATAAACATGAGTGGTTTTCATTTGCATCTGTTGAAGCTTTACAGATGAAATATTTTCTCTATAAATCTTAATAATATCCACCCATTGCTCTTATGAAACATGAATTCCCAGATCCCGTTCCCATTTCTTCCTGACTCCTTCTATATTATGATTAAATGACTCCTGAAGCACACCATATATTTGTGCTATCAATTTTTTACCTAATTTATTATCCTGAAGATTTTTAATCAAAGTAGGTGATTCTGTCAACTTCAAATGTATTTTTTTATTTATAAAAGATTTAAGTTGATTATAATAGAAAATACAAGCATCTTTTAATTGAAATTTATTCTTTATTTGTTCAAATGTCCCTAATGAGTCATGAATAATAATGTCTCCTATTTGATTCAAACCCCTTTCTCTCCAATATTTAGAAACTTGAAGAGGTGCAGTAAAAGAAAGATTATAATTTCCAAATATTGGTGTATACTGAGTAATATCATTGCCAGTCTTTAACTTCAATTGTAGGCACTTCCAACGCTGATATGTAGTTTTTGTTGTAACAGCAGCTTTTCATTTTTTTAATGGAATGCCAGAATACAACAACTGCATAAATGTATTATAAGAATGTACTTTAAGTTCTTTTTGAGCTGAGGGGAACTGTAACTTCTCTTCATTTAACCAGTGCCATACTTGAGTCAACTGAGCTGCCAAATAATACATATAAAAATCCGGCAGTGCTTGTCCTTCTTTATCTTTCAGTAGGACAAGTGTTTTCCAAGAAATTCTCACACTAGCTTGTTTCCACAGAAATTGTGTAACCATAGTTTTAAGTTTTGTGAAAAAATCTATTGGAACTAGGATAGCCAAAACCTGAAAAAAAAAAAAAAAAAGTAACTTGGGTAGAATTTGCATTTTTATTAAATTTACCCTTCCAATTAGTGTCAAATATAGTAAGTCCCATTTTTGTAAATATTTTTGTATATGAATTAACAAAGGTTCATAATTTAATTTATAGAAATCTGCACTAGATGGACACATATTAACTCCTACATATTTAATTACCTTAGCCTGATTCAGATTTGGGACCCCTGGCATATCTGATAATACATAATTGTTATCTAGTTTCAACAAGGCTGATTTTGCCCAGTTAATTCTATATCCTGAATAAATCCCCAAATCTTTTGTTTCTTGAATAACATATGTTAATGACACTTCTGGTTTAGTGAGATAAAATAAAATGTCATCTACATACAGTCCTATTATTTCCTCTTGTGCTTTAAGTGTAATACCAGTAATAAATCTGTTTTGTCAAATTTTAATTGCCAGTGGTTCAATAATAAGAGCAAAAATCAACAGAGACGGGACATCCCTGCCTCGTTCCTCTTTGTAACTCAAATTTAGATTAAATCAGATTATTAATTTTAATTATTGCAGTTGAAGCTTCATATATAAGTTTTAACCATCCGCTGAGCTGTGCCCCAAGGCCCATCTCCTGAACCATGGTCATAATATATGGCCATTCTACTCTATCAAATGCTTTTTTGGCATCTAAAGCAACCAATATTGCATCACCTTTTATATTCAAATCTATGATATTCAATGTACGCCATATATTTTCTGTCAGTGTTCGATCTTTTATAAATCCAGACCATTTTGATCTCTATGGACTAAAGTAGGTAATATATTCTCTAGCCTCCTAGCTATAATTTTAGTGAATATTTTATAATTCATGTTTAATAAGGAGATGGGCCTATACGAGGCACATCTCAGCAGATCCTTATCTTTTTTCAAGAAAACTTGAATTATAGCTTCTTTAAATGATTACAGAATTTTGTTTATTTCCAAAAATGAATTAAACAATAAACATAAAGGTTCCATAAGCACCATTTTCTAACTTTTATATATCTTGGCCCCTAAGCCACCTGGTCCGGGTGCCTTCTGTTTTGCCAAACCTTCTATTGCCTCCCCTACTTGATTTATTGTAATGAGTAGATCCAACATATTTTCTATATACTCTGGTATTTTTGGCATTTTTATCATATGCAAATATTGTCTGATCTGATCCTCATTAGCTACAAATTCAGAAGTATAAAGTTTCTTATAGAACTGTAAAAAGCTTTCCAATATTTCTTTTGGATTATTTTTAACCACCCCTTTTTCATCTTTTATACTATTTATTGTATTGTTAGTTTGACCTTGCTTCGTTTTTTCCAGGAAAGTAATTTCAGAGGTTTATCAGTATTAAAATAATAATATGATCTAGCATTACATATTTGTTTTTCTGCTGTTTCATTAGATTTAAGATTAAACTGATCTCTTTTATGCAGAATTTGTTTAAGAATCTCTGGGTCCATATCTAAACTATGTAACTGAGTTAACTGTTTAATGTCTGTTTCAAACTACTTAAATGGCTCTGATTGCATCCTCCCACTGTGCAGCTTCTTTCCATGATTAACTCTCTAGACTGTGCTGATTTATGGATTTTTGCTTAAGTTGCTCTCTACTGCCTGTGCTCTGCCTATTTTTTACACGAACCATTGTCAAAGTTGTTCCCTACTGCATGAGCTTTGCTGATTTCTTGCCTTGCCTGTTGTTTTAGCTGTCCCAGGTCCCAAGCTCATCTCCATCCATGGGGCCAAACAGGAGCCTGCCCTGATCACCATAGTGACTTATCTAGCTCCCCCTACAATCACTCACAGTGCCCAGGGAAAGTGCCATCCTCCTGAAGCTCAGACCGGTCTCTCTCTGACCTCTAGCCCCCAGTCCCAGCCTCTTTGTCACCTACCTGGCCTGCAACAACTGTGCCTGGCTCCAATTTTTTCCTACCCAGTTGTCAAGTCCCCTCTCTCAGTCTGAACCTCGATCTCAGTCCCATAAGGACCTTGCACTTTCTCTCCTGTTGGAACAATGCCTCCAGCCCAGAAGTGGTCCAGGCTGTCCCGCCCCCAGCTCACGGGAGGTGGGAACACCTCCTCGACATCGTACATGGGTGTGATGTCTGCCCCCTACAGGATGCCGGTCCCAGCTGGTCCTGCTCCAGGGTGCTCCCTGTTCCATACAGCCACTCCCCCCCAATATCACTAGGGGTATACTGGGGAAGGTCCTCCTCTAATGAGTTAAGAGATATCTCCTCCCCAAACTTCCCTGGGACCTCCAAGTCTCAATGCAGTCCCATATGCTGCCCAGTCCTCCTGAGTCCCATGCTCTTGGCCAAGACTCAACACTCCCGGGCCTTAATTTCCCCAGCCGGCATACCCGCCATGAAGTGGTATCTCCAATGGCTCCTCCTCGCAACACTGCTACTGGCGGGAGACATCGAAACTAACCCAGGTCAGTACAACCCTCAGAACACCCCCTCTGTATGGGGCGTGGGCAAGGGTTTAAAAGTAGCACATCTTAACATTCGGAGCCTGCTACACAACTGAGATGAACTGGTCACATGGATGACATTCTATAAACTCGATATCCTAGGGCTGACCGAGACCTGGCTAAAACCCTCGATCCCTGACTCTGCCTGTATCCTCCCTGGGTATGAGTTCACTCGCCTGGACAGAGCGGGGGGTAAGGGGGGGAGGCATACTGATCTACCCCAAGTGCCATCTCAAAGCCTCCCTAGTCGCCCACCATCAACACCTCGTGTCCCAGTGTGAGGTACTCCATGTGCTACTCCTGCTTGGGAACACAAAGAAACTGCATCTGGTGTGCACATACAACCCACCTAAGGGTGGGTTTCCCGGATTGACCCACCTCCTAGACTCTGTTGGCCCCAGCGTTGGGGACAATGAACTCCTTATTCTAGGGGTCGTCAACCTCAACTGGGTTGGAGGTAGTGTGAAGCAATATGAGGCCCTACTTGCTAACTCTACTCTGACTCAACTTATCCAGGATACAACCAGGCGGTCAGCCAACGGATCCTCCGGTACCCTACTGGACTGGATCATGTCCAACCGCCTGGATAGAATCTCCTCAGCTGGTACACTGCCGGACTCTATCTCTGACCACTCACTGGTCTACTGTGTTTGGAAAATCCCCCCCCAAGATCCCCCACAAAATCCTGCACGTCAGGAACTACTCCAGGTTTAACCCCGGGTAATTTCTGGAAGGCCTACGGCTTATTGACTGGTCTGATGTGTTCGGGGCCACTGACACCTCAGTGGCAACCTCCTCCTTCATCACTATCTTTGGGATCCTGCAAGATAAGCACGCCCCCCAGGTCACCCGAAGGGTGAGGGGGTCTGCCACTCACTGGCTACATGGGAATCTCCTGGCCCAAATGCGGGAGAGAGACAAGTGTTGGGCCCACTTCAAAAGTTCCAGTGATCCCACCACTTTCCAAAAATACAGACACCTGAGAAACACTTGTAAAAAGGACATCAGGGCTGCGAAAAGCGACTTCTGCAAGTCCGCCCTACTTAGCTCCGCCAGCAACCCCAGGAGTTTCTGGAGGAACATAAAACATCTTGTCAATGGATCCTCCCAATCAGGGGTATCCGACATGCTTATCAATGGGGTCTCCTGCACGAACCCCCACACCATTGCCAACTCCCTAAATTCACATTTTACAGATGTCTCTGCCCTCACGGCTCCCTTCTCATCCAACAAGAACTCGCCCCCCTCCCTTCCCCCCATGGCTTGTAGGGAGGGTCTCCCCCCTCGGTCAACGTTTAACCTCAGGGAAGTGTCTGTACTGGACACCCAGAGGCCCTTGGCTGGCCTCTCCCGTACTCCAGTCCTGGCCCAGATAACCTTGAATCAAGGCTCCTCAAGCTTGGTGCTGGCCACCTTGCCCACCCAGTAGCCCACATCTTTAATCTATCCCTTGGAAGTGGTACCTTCCCCGATATCTGGAGAGAGGCCAGGATTATTCCAGTACTGAAACAAGGCAATCCCAAACTACCGGATAATTATCGCCCGATTGCCATCCTCTCAACCCTCAGTAAGCTCCTTGAAAAGGTAGTGGCCGAACAGATTTCGGAGCACATCCAGTCCCAGGAGTTGCTGTCCCAGGCCCAGCACGGGTTTCGCAAGGGTCACAGCACCACCACTGCCCTGATCTCGGTCACATCCAGAATAAGATCAGCCATGGATCAGGGCAAACTCTCCGGAGCCATATTTATTGACCTGTCCAAAGCCTTTGATCTTGTTGACCACACGTTGCTTGGCTCGCAACTGTGGTCACTCGGTCTCTTCCCACTCGCCATGAATTGGCTTATGGGCTACCTGCATGGTAGAACGCAGCAGACCAGTTTCAATAAAGTCCTCTCAGAGTCCCTTCCAGTGACCTCCAGTGTCCCTCAGGGTTCGGTACTGGGTCCTCTCCTCTTTTCCCTCTTTATCAACCAGCTACCCGTGGTGACCTCCACCTGCAGTACCACCCTCTATGCCGATGACCTGGTGATCCTGGCTCACGCCCGAGATGTCGCTTACTCAACAAGGCCTTGTCCGAAGGCTTTAACAAAGTTCAAACCTGGATCACCGAAACAAACTGGTCCTGAACTTGAAAAAACTCAGGCCAGGCTCTTTGGCTCAACAGCCAAACTCAAAACCTCGTCGGCCTTGTTAAAGATTTCCTATCCCAATGGATCCCCCCCCTCCCCGTGTAGAACTCTGCCAAATACCTAGGGGTCACCCTTGACCCCCAACTCGACATGGGTAGCCACATCCTAAACATCTGTAGGGCAGTTAACTGCAAGCTGGGCCTGGCCTACAGGGCCAAGTTCAACCTCACACCAGCAGCTAGACTAGCCCTCATGAAAGGTGTTCTTCTTCCCTCTCTCAGCTATGGGCTGCTCCTATTCGCTCGCTCCCCTGAGACTCACCTTACTCGGTGGCACACGACATACAACAACATCTGTCACTTTGCCCTTGCTGTCCCCCGCCTCACCCATCTCTGTGAGTTATATGATAAACTTCGATGGCTCTCCCCAGCTTGGTACCTGGACTTCAGGGTGGGCTGCCTCACGGACAAAGTGGTCAGAACTGGCACCCCCCCAGAGCTGGCTCTGCTCCTGCCGCTAACAGACACCACTATCTACCACCTTAGGTCCCAGGCCCTGGGGATGCTTATGGTCCCCTCCACCCGCACCCTCATGGGTGACCGGGACTTCGCTTATGCGTCCAGACTCTGGAACTCCCTTCCAGTGCAGACCCGGTTGTCCTCCTCCCACCTGTGCTTCTGTAACTCCCTCCAGGGGTTCCTGAAACTTGCCTCAGTGTGTGACTGCCCTAAGCGTCCCTAGAGAATTTCTCAATATGGTTGCTCTTCCGGTTTCATAGTTTGCATCCCTCAGATACTACCCGATAACTCCTGCTGTTTTCCTTGACTCTACCACTTTACCAGGGCACTCGACCCAGGGCACACTGCCCATGCCAAGGTTCCCTGGACATTGCCTTTCCAAATTGTCTCTAACGTGAAAAATGTGTATATGCTTTTTGTTGTAATCTGTAAGTGACCTACTCACCCCGGGGCTACATTAACCTTAACAGTTAAAAGTTGTATTATGACCGTCCACACCCCTCGACTATGTTACTATTTCCCACATGTTGTCATGCTGTACCTACTCTCTACTGTAAATAATGTCTGTATCCCTATGTTGTACTCTCCCAGGTCGTTCCTGAAAATAGGCATAATACTTGTCTAGTGTACTTACCCGGTCAACAAAAGCTAAAATAAAAAAAAAAAATTAAATTGTAGCTTTCTTTGATATTTCATTCTTGACATTAAATGACCTCTAAGATAGATCTTACATGCTTCCCATGTATTAATAGTAGTTGTATTCTGATTTAAATTAAACCTAAAATATTATTTAGTCAGCTTTATTACCAGTTCTGTTTCACTTTGGAGCAGTATCCTAGCATTATCTGCCCTCCATATTCTGGTAAGTAATTTTGTTTGTTCCATATTTATTGTTAGTTTGCAAGGGGCATGGTCTAATATAACTATTGTCAAATATTGTATATTTTGCACCTTATAACATATTGATTTTGATATCAAAAAGAAATCTATATGAGAATAAGTTTGATGTACATGTGAAAAAAACAAATATACCCTTGTGTCCCCATATTTCTCCCGTCACGGGTCCACCAATCCTAAATCAGACATAAAATTCTTAACTATCATTCTAGAAGATAGCCAAGATCTGTCTAAAGTAGATGTTTTATTCAGCTGCTGTAAAACAAAATTGAAATCCCCCCACCATATATGGTGCAACAAATGTTAATAAAGTCAGGAAGAAATCAAAAAGAAATCTGGGAGAACTCTGATTAGGTGCATATATGACTGTTAAGGTTACTTTAAAGTGATATAGTTATAATGCCATGATAATATATCAGCCTTGTTCATCTGTAATAACTCATGTTACATATGGCATATGGCATATGACTTTTTTTATTAAATGCTATCAATACCCCTCTAGCTTTTGAAGTATAATCAGAAACATACACCCTTCCCCATTGGTGTTCCAACCATAATCTATCATGCTGAGTAAAGTGTGTCTCCTGAAACAATAATACATCTATTCTTTTATTCTCCATATTTTAAGTACCTTTACTACTTTCTTTCTATTATGTAAATCTTTAACATTCCAGGTGGCTGTGTTTCAATTTTCTACCATTTATAACTATTTTTTTTATTTTTATAAAATAGGGATCTCCCCTCTTCTTTTTTCCAAAGTGTAAATAATACAACTTCTGATTTTTACCTTTTGAAATAATCCACCAGCCCTTATTCCATAGCCATATACTATTCCCCTTGCACTTTCCCTCCCTTCTTATGTTAACCCCCAGTGCGATTTAGCCTCCCCTACAAAAAGAGACAACCTAATCGTCCCTAGATACCAAATTAACCAGACAGTTGCACACCATTGTTATAATTTAAGACTGTTTCACTATTTTTTTTTCAAAATCCCAGTCTTTTCACACCTTCAGTAGTCAATTCCATAAAGGAGTAGAGTCTTCAGCTGAATCTGCTTTTACTTTATTGCCACTTCTCCCTCGGATTTATTAGATCTTACTTAATCATCAGTCCACACTAGAGCTTATGCTATTTCATATGCCAGTTTATAGGCTTCCATTGTTTCATCAGCAGTATCAAAAGTATGCAACCAGCCATTTATTACAAATCTTATACGTGCTGGATAGAGTATAGATGAGTGAATACCCTTTTTAAACAAGTATTGTTTTAATGGATTATATTGTTACATTTTTTTCCACCGTTTCTAATGACAAATCTGTAAAATCAGCATTAAACTTCATGTTTTCATAAACTAATCCTTTAGATATCCTGTCTTTATTCCATATAGCTTCTCTGTCCTGGAACTTTAGTGTTTTCACAAAAACAGTTCTTGAATAGTCCTGATTCAAATTTGATCTAATCCCTGTTCGATGGGCACGGTCCAGGACTACTTTATCTTCAGGATACGGATGGCATAATGCAGTTGTTAGAATTTTCTCAAAGTACGCTACTGGGTTCTCACTACCTTCGACCCCCTCTGGTAATTTACAAATCTTTATATTTGCCCTTTGGGCACGAGCCTCCTGCTCAGTTACTTTCAATTTTAAAGCTTGCAATTATCGCTCCAGTTGCATTATTTGCTGTGGCACAGGGCTTGACAAATCTTCTGCTTGGGACACTTGCTCTTTTAAATTCTCAGTCCTTGTGGATAAAGCTTGAAATGTCAAATTCATTTCTAATAGTGCAGTGTTAACTGATTACATAGACCCCTTAATATTGCCTAAAATTTCTAACATTTCTTTCTTAAAAATGTTCACTGCTTCAAGGGCCTCTTCTTTACTTTCTAAATTGAAACTTTGTTGATTTTTCAGCAGTACCCCCTCCAACTCCTGCACTTGTTCTTGAGATCCTGGATTAATTACTTCAGTAATATCACAGCCCTCTGACATCTGCTTACCCTTAACTAATATCTGTGAATTTGTTGTGACGCCATTTTTTTAGCCTTCCTGCAAAGGTTTGGTTTCACTGTCCCCTACTGCTGTTTGCTCCCCTTCAAGTCCCGCTTTCAATATATCCAACTGCTTTTCCATATCTACGGCCATTTCTTTCTTTGTAAAAAAAATGGAGAATTTTACCTTGTGCTAGCTTTTCCTTCATGGGGCTTATCAGCGGTGAGAGAAGTACTGGTAACGCTTCCATTTGAAGAGGTATTTCCACCAGGGTAGATGTTCCTGCACGTTTTTTAAACCTCATCTCTCTGTTTGTTTTCTCTGCTCTGGTTTCTCTAATTTCTTTCAAAGTTTGGCCTGTTTTAGACATGCTGGGACTGCAAAGAAATATAAAGATTTTAAGCCTTAACATATGGTGCATCATATTTTTCTTTTTAGCAGACAGCTTTTATATTTCATCAAGAAAAAGCTAAACAGAAAACTTTCAGCTTAATAACTGATGCCCATATAAGACAGAAAAAACAGGGTATACTCTAGGCGTCTAATCACAAAACTTGTACTTCACCATCTGTCACACTGACTTTAAAGTGTCTGTTGGAAGCTCAAACTTACTGCAAAGAATAAACTGCAACTCCATTTAGGACCTGGAAACCTGATTAAAGCATAATACTGCAGAGCAGTGGGTAAGAAGGGAGATACACTTTCTACAAAAAGTTGTATTTGTATTTTTCCTTATTGGCATTAAGCAGAGAATTGCAGGATTCCTTTAAAAGGGTAGTAATTTTATAACCAGAGTGAGATACAACTGAATTTGCTTGAGTGTGGGGGTTGAGACCTAGCATTTTGAAGGATATTTTTGTAACATTTCAAGTGTCCTGCTGGCTGAGGAGTGAGTGCATTTTTATCCCTGGACTCAGTAGAGTGGTTTGGTTTGTGTTGGAGCCGTGGTCTAGTAAATTGTGGTGTTAGTTGTATTACTATAAAGGACAGTACTCACCAGGGTGGTGGAGCAGTTGTGTATCTGATTGTTTTTAACAGTCACCAGTGGCTGTGCACTACCCACCCACCCTTCCCCACCCCACCCGGTGCAGCATTTCCTTTATAGCCACAGTTCTGATCACTTCCTCAATAGGTCTTGGGGCAGAACTGTCATATTCCTAATAACCCTGCAACATGCATAAAGAGTAGTGACACAAAACAAATAATAATACATATATAATTACATATTGTATAGAATAAGGGAGCGGGACATGTGGGGAGTGGTGCAATGCACTGGCTGTGGGGCAGCAGTTTTCCGGGAAACATTCTGGAAACTGCGTTGCTGTCCTATTTGTAGGCAACTGTTAGCTCTTAGAGAGGAGGTTGCCCACCCAGGCTGAACTAACAAGGACTAAGGAGGCCTCCCTCCCAAAGAGCACCACTGCCACAACCACTGAGTCAGAGGTTTCAGAGTATGAAGAGCAGTAGGACCACAGTGGGTTCTGGGAGGGTGCGGGTGGTGGACCAGAGGCGAAGCCCCCCAGTTGTACCTCTACACAAATCAGATGCCATTCTGGCAGAGCAAGGTTCCTCTATGATGGAACCCTCAGTGGAGACCCAGAAGAATGCTGAGGACATCCACAAGGGAGACCCACAAAAGTGTGGCAAGGGACACCACAGGGGAAGGAAACAGCTACTGATAGGGGACTCAATTGTTAGGGGGGTAGAACTGGGGAAGGGAGAGAAGGAAGTAAGCTGTCTGCCTGATGCCATGGCTTGAGGGACAAGAAGTGAATCCTCACAATTGTAGAAGCAGCATCACAGAGAGAGAACTAGATATCATTGTCCACCTTGGGACAAATGACCTAGCTAAGCATGGGATCAGTGCAGTGCAGAATGAATTTGTGGAGTTGGGGAGGGCCCCAGACGGTAGCAAGCACAGTAACCTTCTCAGAGGTGCTACCAGTCCATGGCAGGAATGAGGCTAGGTACTGCACACCATGCAGTTTAATGAATGGTTGCAAAACTGGTGCAGAGCACAAGGCTTTAGCTTCATTGGGGACTGGGGTCCACTTGGAGAGATAAAGGTCTATACTGGTATGATGGTCTGCATTTGTCCACAAAGGGGACCAAGCTCCTAGGTGACAGGTTTAAATGCTTCCTTGGCAAGCTTTTAAACTAGATAAGGGGGGAGGTACTGATAAAAGGCAGGAAAAGTCAAGCCTCCCTCCACAAAACAGGGCAGGTAGTAGGGTAAACACTGAGGTACAGAGCTCAACACAGGGCAGGATGGGGGTAAAATAGATAAGAGCTGGGATGGGGAAAAAAGGATCAAGCCAACATTAAATGGAGGGCAACGACTACCAATGCCCGTAGTCTGGGAAACAAGCTTTCTGAGCTAGTAGCTTTGATGGAAGATGAACAATTGGACATTGTGGCAGTCACAGAAACATGGTACACTGAGAACCATGAATGGGATGTCAACATACCAGGGTACACAATCTACAGAAGGGACATGGAAGGCAAAAGAGGAGGTGGAGTAGCTCTATACATAAGGAAGGGATCAAAGCTACAGAACTAAAAAGTAAAGGGGGAGGACAAGAGGCACTCTGGGTTACCTTGGTGATGGGAATGGCATCACAATCTGCACAGGGTTGTATACAGACCCCTGTCTCAAGGAGGAAATGGACAAGAAAATGATAGAGGACATTCTCAAAATGGCTGAAAAGGGAGATACTATTTATGGGGACCTGAATATGCCAGATGTTAACTGGAGGACATGTACTGCAGCTATATCCAAGAGCAGGGTCATTCTCACTGCTCTGCAGGGGCAGACCTAGACAGCTAGTGGTGGAACCCACTGGAGGGAGCAATACTAGACCTGGTACTCTCAAATGGAGGGAGGATCACAAATTTAGAAGTCAGTAGACATCTGGGAACAAGCGACCACTGCACAGTGTGTTAACAATGAGCACAACCATGGAAATAAGCCATACAAAACAAGGATACTGGACTTTAGAAGGGCTGACTTTGGCAAAATGGTGAACACCTGAAGAACGACTAGCAAATGGCCAAATAGGAGGGTGGAAGAACAATGGAGAAAAATCAAAACTGCCATCATAGAGGCACAAGTCTTGTGTAAAACAAATAAAGAAAACAAAGCGAGTAAAAACCACTATGGTTCTCAAAAGAGGTGGCAGGGAAGGTTAAGGAGAAAAGGCTGCATTCAAAAGTATAAGGAATCACAGAGGGAGCACGAAAGGAACTGTATCAATTAAAGCAGAAAGAGAGTGGGAAAGGCAGTCAAATGGCAAAGGCACAAACCGAGGAAAAATATAATAACTTGGTCAAGGGGATAAAACCTTTTATAGGTACATTAGGGAGCATAGAAAGGTTAAGGAGGATAGTGAAGATTAATAAAGGAGAGAGGAGGGCAGAGGGAGACAGTGAAAGGCAGAGATACTGAATGAATACTTTTGCTCAGTATTCACAAAAGAAGATGAGGAGCAGTTACCTAAACCAGACAATAGAAGCACTCTGGGTAGGGGTTGATACCAGTCCATTCACAGAAGAAAGAATCCTGAAAGAACTCTTAAAACTCAAGGTGGACAAAGCAATGGGCCTGATGGGATTCACCCAGAATCCTAAAAGAACTAAGGGGACCTAGTGACACCACTGACTACACTTTTTAACAAATCATGGCAGGATGGGGTGGTACCTGAGGACTGGAGGAGGGTAGATGTGATTCCCCTTTACAAATGTGGGAGCAAGGCAGAAGCAGAAAACTACAGACCTGTAAGTTTGACCTCAGTGGTAGGGAAAATGATGGAATCACTTCTGAAAGAAAGAATTGTTGAGCACCTAGAGGCCAGCAGGGCACAGGACCCAAAGCAACATGGATTTACAGCAGGAAGGTCATGTCAGACAAATCTAATTGATTTCTTTGACTGGGTGACCAAAGTAATAGACCAGGGAGGGGCTGTGGATATGGCCTACCTAGACTTTAGCAAGGCATTTGACACAGTCCCACACAGAAGATTAATAATCAAGTTAGCCAGCCTGGGAGTGGGTCCCAGGGTGGTAGCCTAGGTAGCGAACTGGCTGCACAACAGGACACAGAAGCAGGAGTGTAGCCAGAAATTTCCATTTTGTACACAGTCTCCAACAGTTACACTCCCCAATTAAAAAATTTACACATCCTTTCCAAATGGTACCCTCTTCCAAACAAGTCAGATTGTTGTCAGATGACTCCTCTACTCTCTAAAGAGGTTATACATGTATTGGACATTCCTCAGTGGCCTACACTAGCCCAAATACTACAGATTAGAATGATAATATTAACAGAGTGGCTTATGGTTTGTGACAGGCACGCAACAAAACTGTACACACATGTGTACAGTGAGTATGCCTGTCTACACCCTTGCACAGAAGGTAATAGTGAATGGAACACATTCCGAAGAAAGGGGGGTTACTAGTGGAGTACCTCAGGGCTCAGTACTGGGTCCAATCCTCTTTAACATCTTTATAAGTGACATTGCAGAGGGTCTGGAGGGAAAGGTATGCCTTGCAGATGACATAAAGATCTGTAACAGAGTTGATACACAAGAGGGCTAGAAAAGATGAGAAGGACTTGGCAAGGTTGGAGGAATGGTCAGACATATGGCAACTAGATTCAATGCAAATAAGGTAAAGTAATGCACCTGGGAAACAAAACCCAGGAGAAAAGTACACAATAGCGGGAGGTACTAACAACAACAAAAATGGAAAGGGACCTGGGAGTAGTCATATCAGATTACCTAAAGGTGGGTAAACAATGTGAGAAGTCAGTAAGGAGAGCCAGGGGGATACTGGGATGCATAGGAAGGGGCACCACAAGTAGAAAAAGGGAAGTGATTATCCCTCTATACAGACAGTTGGTGAGACCCCATCTGGAGTACTGTGTGCAGTTTTGGAGACCTCATCTACGCAAGGACATAGACAGGATGGAAGCAGTCCAGAGGAGGGCAACTAAAATGGTGCAGGGTCTACATCAGAAACCATATGAAGAGAGACTGAGAGAGCTTAATATGTATACCTTGATGAAAGGAGGGACAGGGGACATGATAGAAACGTTCAAGTACCTCAAGGAATCAACAAAGTCCAGGAGGGTAGCATCTTTCAGAAAAAGAGATGTGTAAGAACAAGGGGGCACAGTTTAAAGATAGAGGGGGGACGGCTCAGGGGTAATGTGAGGAAATTCTTTTTCATGGAGAGAGTGGTGGATACATGGAACAGCCTTCCTGAGGAGATCGTTGGGTCTAAAACAGTAGGGGAATTCAAACATGCTTGGGACAGACACAAAGCAATTATAGTGCGGGGTTGCAGGAAGCAGGCTGCTGGTTAACTAGAATCTGCAGCTTATCCAGTAGGTAGGGAAATGGGCAGACTGGGTGGGCCAAGTGGTCCTTTTCTGCCGTCAAAGTCTATGTTTCTATGTTTCTATCTCAAAAAACACCAGACTCAGCACTCAGTAAAGTAGGCGTATAATAACAAGCATGTTTAACCTCACAGAACGCCAATATAAAGCCAACCTATACAGGTACAACCGCAAGATAAACCCGACCGGTTTCGTGCTAACTGCACGTCATCAGGGGTGAATATCCAATAAGGAAAGCACCTATATATAGGGAATTCATTTAAAGAGACATACACATTTAAAAAACTTTTAATAACAACAATTAGAGACATATAGAAATGCACATATAAAAATATAAATATAGATGCACACAAATAGTCCCAACTCATTACATCATGTAAACATGTCAAAAGTCAATACCAATTCCATTTTTTCACCATCGATATCACTGAATTTTCTATGGGAAAATTTACATATTTAACCTAACAACATGATGTAATGACATGGAATCCCTAATACAGTATCAGATATAATAATACTACATGGTGTGTCCCGAGGGTTGGGAGCTGATTTCCAGTCAAGTATTGTAGATATTTCGACCTTTTGAACATTTGAGCTTATTTTCTAGTTTTTTGATATAATTTTGAATGATTTACTAATTCCGTGTAGTTGCTGCTACTTTTTTAATATGTAGTATTATTATATCTGATACTGTATTAGGGACACACTTGCTGCTGTACTTTTAAAAGTTGCCTGAAGAAAAGGCTTACCATTGACTATAACTGGTCTTGTATCCTAGTACACTGTGACCTTATCACTAATCCACTTGTGGACAGGCCCTGAACCCCCGCATATCTATCTCAAACACTGCACTGTAAAACACAAGGGAAAGCTTTGTATATCTAATACTTGCATATTTGCATTCATGTTCATTGTGACATTACTTCATTGAATACCTAGTTATGCTGTATAACACATACAAAATGAAATGACATGTTTTCTTTTCCTGCTTCTAAGAATCCGTAATGGTGGTATGGCTCCAATGTATAATTGTCAAATTAGTATAAATCTTTATATTAGTATTGTTTAGGAGGCAGTACAGTGCAGTGAGCTACAAACCTGGAGACCTGGATTTGAATCCCCCAGCTCCCAGTTACATACTGTGTGATCCTGCACAAATCACATAACTTCCTTGTGCTCCCATGTCACACCTGGGCTGGAAATGAGCTTTGGCTTAGTGTGCCTTTCTTGGCTAAACAATTTCCCCTTTTCCTTTGCCTTCCTTCCTTTGCACCATTCAATATAATTGTATTTGTCTGACCGCCACCATAGCATTCTCCGAAAATGCAATCACAGTAGCTTTGTGAAAACTTTGTGCTGTAATTTATTTTTATTTTATTGTACTGAAAAACAGTGCCATACATATGCTGCAAAATAAAGGCAGCTCACTCTTGATGATGTCCTGAATGAAAAGATTAGCAGATTAAATTCTGTATTTTATAGCAGGATAGTCAAAGGCAGGGTCCTCTGAACAGCATGTCTTCCACAAAGTTAGCTGACTTGGTAGCAGGCATTTCCCAGTACTTAGCCATGTTAACATAAACCCTCTAGCAAGACAGAAGCAGCAGTAAACAAGATAGGCACTAACACTATGTTGAATATTCAGTCAAGGTCACTGCCTTGCCGCTATCAAATCAGTGTGCTTGTAATCTGAATGAAGAAGCAACACTCAGGCTGTTCTACCCAACTCCCTGTCTCTCCCAACCCTGCTGAGTTAGTTAGAAGAATAAGAAAATGAATTATGCCTGAATGTTGATGAATCATAATGCCATGCCTCCTTGCTAGACAGCAAGTAAGTGTTATCTTATTTAACCACTAACACCTCATAGCCCATCTGATGCTCCCAGTCCCGACCCAGATGACCACTAGCCACTTCTGAAAAAAAATGTCACGTATGCCTTGTGGACCTCCCTCCTTATCCAATCTGCTAATTAACAAAAAGAATAACATTAAAAATCAATGTACCTGTTTGGAGCTTTGAGATTGTTGTGGGCAGATCTAGGCTGGCAGACTGGCAATAGCAGAGTGGGAGCAGCAGCAGGCAGGTGAGCAGCTACAGCAGAAGAGACAGTAGAGTCCTCTTTGGTTCTGGGTTTAGGTTCTCTTTTATCTTCTTCTTGACTGCTGGTGTTGGTGATGTCTGACCGGGTGTCCCATAACTGAGGGCATGCTGTGCTACTGTGGTGCTGTCCAACTGACCAACGAATCGTGATCCAGTATTTTTAAAATTAATAAGGAAGGGCAAATGTAAAACATGAAATTGGGAGTTAGGGTCCGGGACCGCACTGACAATGACCACTGTCCCTCTCACAGACATGGACTGTCACTAGAGGGAGTGGACTGGTCTTCCGATCAGTTGTTCGCTCGCTGCAGGCAACACTCACTCACGCAGGGGTCCCAGTGGCATGCTCTGGCAAGCAGGCTGAGGGGAAAATAAGTTGCTTCTGGCCTCCACATTTCAGGAAAATTTAAATACAAAATAAAATATAAAAAAAAAAAAATACGAGTATGACCACAACCTTAGCCAGTAGCCATGACAGTGCAAGAGCAGGTGAGTGATGGAGAGTTAGCAGTCTGGTTTGACTCTCTGGTCCAAATACCTTACTGAACCAACCAGACTAAAGCCAAAGATTAGTCAGGCAGGAGTCAGTCAGTCAAGGACAGAGGATAAATGTGATGGGTCGGTGATGAGGAAGCAATCTTTATACACCCCTTACATTTACTGATGTGCCTGCCTGGCTTCTCTGAGTGTCAACATTTTGCAACAGAGTTGGTCAGATGTCACTGAATAACATTTCACAGTAAAAGTAAAATAATTTATTTCACCAGTTGTTGCAGAAGAGGAGAGCAGACCTGGAGACACCAGCACAGCAGGCAGGAGGACAATCTATGTGTCAGGTCCTGCCCATTCCCTAGAAGTTACAACAAACAGTGTTAGGGGCATGGCTGAGATGGATCATGGATGGCAGGACAGAGAGCTGAACGTTCCGCTGGAGTTGTAAAGTAGAGCACTTGTCAGCCAGCATTACTGTCATTTAAAATAATGTCTCTACTTTACAACTCTGCTGGGAATGAAAATAACTCAACACTGTTGATGCTGTCTCTCTGAAACTAAACAGCATGCGCAGCTTGCAGCTGTTTTTTCTTTTTATTGTTTTGCGAGGGGAAGGGTGGGGGTGCATGAGGCCCTGAGGCAGATTTAAGGGGGAGGGGGCGCGCGAGGAGTGGTGGCAGAATGATTCAAGGGGCACTATGCAAAGAAGTTCTAACTGACACAGTGACACACGCTAACAAATAAATGAAAAGGGCAATCTATTTTGGCCTAAAAAACTGGAGAGGCAAACACGCTGTCTCACCCCCCCCCCCCCAGTTCCAGTACCTATGTCCATTCATTAGTTGAAATTCTAGAGTCCATTATAAAACTGCAGTTCTCACAGTAATCTGATCAGATCCTTTATGTAATTTACTGAAAGTGCATTTAACATTTTCCCCACATCACTAAAATCTTGAGAATGATTGCGGCATCTCCACAGACATGCTTGCAGCCTTCTATTATTGTACTTACTAAATGTGGGATTTCTGAGCATTAGCTTTGAATTTCTACATTCTCAAAAAGCCAATGTTTTTTTTTTTATGGAGCTCCACAAGTTTAATATTTTATTTCAGAGCATCCCTCCTGCAGTTATAGTGATGCTGCATCCTTATTCTGCATCTCTCTCTCATGGGTGGGTGAGGGGCTCAAACTCCCATATCTCCCACATGTATACTTCTCATCTGTCCCTGATTATGAGGGATGCCCCTCATGTTCCCCTTCAAAAATGCTATTTCCCTCATCTGTCCGTAATAGAAAATGTACTGCCCGGAAGCCGGCCCGGTGGTGCTGAGGGTTGAGGTGCTGGACACCACACCTTGTGCAAAACTGGCAACCCAGGTTCAGGAATGAGCCCAGGCCACCAGGAATCAACAAAAGAAGAGAGAGGTTTGAGTATCTGGACCACTGCTCTCCTCTATCAGGGGAGGGAGGATTTGCCATCCCACTCGCTGACCACCATCTAGTGATGGCTGCAGGGAAATGCAAGTTGGAAGGCATGTTGCTGATGCACAACATTGGTAGGAAGGAGGTGGGAGAAAAATATAGGAAAAATTAAGCTGGCAGGCTCCTCGATGGCCCCACCAGCACCCCCAACATCTGGATATTTGTCCAGGGGTGTGGGAAAGCTGGTGCCCCTTCACTTTGGCCCTGTCGCAGGGAGGGGTGCACCCATGGGGGATTGAAGGGGAGGTCAGATGGGAAATGATGGGGCTGAAGATTGAGCCCCCTCTGAGGGAGGGACTGGAGCTATCTGCCAGGCTCCCTGGACGATAAAATACATAAGAAAAGGTACTGCCCACAAAAGGATTGTGCTGTAAATTCATACTTTAAAGCAGACATTCAGCATATTCTTACGATGCTTATTAAAAAAAATAAACTTTGTACTAGTAACCCCAATGGTTTCCACAGTGTTCTGAAGTATGATTTGTTCATTACGCATTCTTTGGCCTTAAGCACTGTGAAGGGGGATCTACGAAAAATATCCCATGCAGAGGAGTGAGCAGAGTGTGCCTACTGAACCTAATGCACATGGTAAGGTCAGGGTGGTTGATAAAAATGTAGTCATACTGGTGGAACTAAATCCTAGATGTAGGTGTTAGTGTAGCTCAGTAGCCCTCCCCCCACCCCACACTTGTGTTTTCCTGCTAATATCAGCCAAGATACAGTTCACAAAGGTGCATTATGTCTCCAGCTGTAATCTGGAGCTCATCAGATCAGGGACATTTGGCCCTTTTCCAGTTTAATGAAAACTCTTCCTTCCTCAGAGACACTTGGGAGCATTCCATTCTTCCTCAAGTGTCCATGCTATAACAGCAGATTACAATTGCCATGCAATCAATGCTGGTCTCTTACTCATAGGTGCTGGGACCTATGGGCAACAAGAGGCAGCAGTCCCCCCCACTGCACACTTTTCCCAAGGCTAGGAGCATTCAATGCTCCAGGGTTCATTTTGTAATAACTTCAGTATGCGCACACACACACACACACACACACACACATATACTTTTCCCCGTGTTCCGACATCCGTGCTGTTGCTTTAACTCATTCAGCCATACATAGACAATGACCTCATTTAATTCACTCGTTGTTAGTCCAGCTGGGATTCAGCTCAGAATCCTTCCCCCGGCAGCATCTGGGGGCTGAAAAAATGAAAAATATGAGCATTTGCCTGACGTTTGATGTGAATGGGTGTAATGAATAAAGAGAGCGCTGTGTAAGACATTTTCATTCTTAATGCCCCACACTCCCTCAGATACTGAGGTAATGTATACAGGTGAGTGATTAGCTGCCCATTGAAAAGTCCCTTCCTGGCCTTTAGATGTGCAGATCAAGGAGTCTGAAACAGTTGTACAGAAATCTGCTGGAGGCAGACTCATCTCCACATGCAGTTTGTCAGCCAGCACGTTTTAACATACCTCCATAGTTGCAGTCTGACCAATAAAAAACGAAGGAATAGCAAAAACATTTTAGAAGCAGAACTTGAGCTAAAGAGAGACAAACTAGACGTAGAAACATGATGAGCTGTAATAGTCCTCAGTCCCTGTGAATGCTAGCCATGGTTACTGCTTTGACTAGGCGACAAGCAACAATGTCCCTTTTCTTGCACTGGTTGGCTTCTTTGCTGCCACCAAGACAAATTTCCCAACTGAATCACCACCAGTAACAGGAAGGTAAACAGTGCTGTATGTCACTGGCAGCGTTAAGCAGATGCAGCCTATGCAGTTGCATGGGGACTCAAGGCAGTGGGTGGGGGGCCCCCCTGCCATCATGACTCATTTACTACATCATGTGAGGTTAAATTCAAGTGGAGCTTTCTGGAATGCTATTCCAATCCAACTCCTCAGCCAGCCACATGATCAGTTTGTCACTCCTAAACTATTAATCTGCCCTACCAGTCACCCTTGCCCAGTCACCCAACAGATGGCTATACACAAGTTGGTGTCAGTACCTCAGACGGCCAGTCTATGTGCACCATCAGTGTGGCTCAGTTGGTAGCACATCCGCCTCTGGACCAGAAGGTTGTCGGTTCTCGTCCCACACCAGGATTGGACTTGCACCTAAAAATCACTGGCATCTGAGTGCAGTGTTGGGGGTTGCTGTACTGCTGGGGTGTGCCGTCCTTCAGATGAGACGTTAAACCAAGGTCCCTTCTGCCCATCCTGGTGTTGTCCTGGTGGGTGTCCAGGTGGAAGTAAAATAACCCAGAGCACTCTTCACAAAGAGCAGAGAACATTCCCGGTGTCCTGGCCAACATTCCCCTTCCCATAAACTGATTCATGCAATTATCTAGGCTGTGCGTGGGTGATAATGTGCAATATGGCCGCCACCACACATTCAGTCACTTCACTACCAGTCTACCATTGCTTGTAAAGTGCTTTGGGATACTGTGCATGAAAAGCACTATATAAATGCTGATTCTTCATCTTGGGTGGTCCAATCACGGGCAGTTTTACTTTGGTGGAGACACACGGTCACACACTATTTTGGTGGGATTGGTGTTGGTGGTCCCCATTCACCTGATGCACTCCAGATAAGTAGCAGCTTGGTTTTACTATGGAAGTTTGGGGATGTTGATGGCCCAATGCTTCAACCCCCCCCCTGCAGATAAAGACTGCTGGACCAGACCACCTGCCTGGCACCCCAAAGGCACTGGAGAGACCCTGACCCACCACCCGACTCAATTGAGGTGCTTGCCTTGATGAAGCACTCTGTGACATGCCTGAGGTGGTGTGCACCACCATGTTGTTCAAGGGATCAGTAACTTTAACGTGCAGATCAGACACACCTGAAGTAGTCTTGCTGTGTGGCAGATTCCTAAGTAGTACAAAATGTTTTGTTACTGGTAAGTTGCTTTAATTTCTTAGCTTGTATGAGGAGCAGTGGTGAAACCATAACACTTTAACTTTGAGCTCAGTGGACAAGTGCTGCAATAAAGCAGGGAATCCCCGATTCAGCTTTCAAGATTTCATGTCTGGCAAACATAGCTCTTGAAAATGCTGAGTTTTTCTGTTTTAAAGAACGTTTCCATCTTTGCAAGTGCTTTAATAACTATATGCACTAAAATCAACTGTTATCCTCAGATAAAGATTCCTGATGTTTGTATTTTGTGTGTGCATGTGAGGATTTGCTAAAGGGAAAGATTGAACTCATATCTTCATCTTACAGTAGTTAGGCTATGCAAAAGAAGTTGGAGGGGAAACATAACTGTGTTCTGATTCAAGGGATACAAAACCATCTCATAGTCCCAGTCTGTTCTAGGCTGCACTTGTACATGATGGGTAGACAGGGTGATCTCCACTGAATCCTCATGTTCCAGGTTCATCTGGCATCTCCTACCAGCAAGTGGCCGTGCTACATCACACAGTGGACTGGTGGAAATGGTAGCAGCTGTCTGTCAAATGTGATCACAGGTGCAGCCACAGCAGAGGACAGCCACAGTGTTTGTTTCTGTCCCTGTGGCTTGTGGGCACTGCAGGATGCCCTGTGACTGCTCTCCCCACTGTACACATGTACTGCTGTAGCAAGGGATCCTGCACTTTGTCACTGGGCATTGTTGACTAATCAGGGCCCCTCCAGCCCGCTGATTGCATGTTGGCAACCTCCCAATGAAAAGCAAACCATGGTCCATGCTGTCAGGTATAATTAGGTTGTCCGGTTTTCACTTTTAACTGAAAACGCCCAATAAAATACCACCAATTGTGTTTTGTGGATTTTAAATTAAAACAGAGAACTGCCGGGAAAAGCTTAATTTTTTTTGGCTCTGTGTTGCACGCTGCAATTCTTAGCTCTCATCACTGATGACTGTGACTAGGCCAGTTGCTCTGGTAGCGTCTTTAACAAAATGAGGTGCTAACAGGGTGACTAATTAACAAGTGCTTTATTAAGTTGTTTAAGCACTCTGTATCTCAAGTTTCTCCCTCTCTGTCTATCACTATTGGAGCCACCACTCACTATTAGAGTAATCATGTAGTAAATGCCAATTTCTCAGCTGTTCCTAATCAGCTGATTACATTTCTGTTTAGAAAACTGCATCTCAATTAAGCACATTTCATTGCTGTTTTCCCCTGTACCGATACAGTCTATGCAGGCCTCGGTCTCCAGTCCAGTTCAGTACAGCAATCCTGCAGTTCATTCATTCATAGTCATGGTCTCTTCACTTGAACTACTTGCTACTGCCTGCTGCCAACTCTTCACCAAGTAAACAGGCTTTCTCCCGTAGTGGTGCCCTGTCTTCTGGTGGTCCTGCAGTTAAGGAGTGAGGTTCCTGACAAAAGCTACTCACTCATCTGCTCCCCCTGTCCCCACTACTTACAGAGTGTGAGGGACTCCCCTCCATCCCAAAAAGTTCAATGGCAACTCAAATTGTGGCTGCTGTTGCAGCTGTCCACTTTCAGTGAGCCAAGGGGGCTGTAGCAATCATACTTATGATGCATGCCTGCCATGAGCAGCACCAGTGAGGTGCCCTGCTGCTTTGCTGACTACTTTTTCATCAGTGGGCTGGACACAGAGAGCAGACTGGAACTCTCAGGGGCGAGTCTTTAACTTGCTGCTGTCTACTGCAGACTTTGGGGAGGAGGTGTTTATTAATAATAAAGTGGAAAGGAAAGACTCCCTACTCTCAACATTGGTAGGGACCCCAGCATCAATCTATGCCACCACTGCCTTATGTTTATTAATAGCCATGCAAGATGGAAAGCTGGACTGGAGGAACCCTCTGTGGTGGGAAGAAAGACTGAATGACAGACACCCTTTGACCCTTTGTGTCTCTCCCTCCTTTCACATACAGCATCATTGCATACAGGGTCACAGGTAGTTACCAAATCATTACCATTTTAAAGTAAGACCAGTGAAAGTGCAATCTTCCAGGCTACAGCACAAGTGAAACTTTCTTCTGTGAGACATCTACATATTAATGCCTGCATCTTATATTCTGCAACAGAATGAAATGTTGCATATTTTCTGGCGAGTAAAAAATGTTTGCCTAAAAACCTAAAGTCTTTTGTGAAGACATTCATAATTTTAATTAGGTAAGCACCTTTGCATAGGTGTAAGAATCATGATTTATGGGAAGCGGGGACAGTGATTGGAGGGTGGGGGGGTGCACTAGACACCAGGGAATGGTTACGCACTGTTCTCACTGCAGCCCACATCATGAGTTCCAGCTGTGGCTGCAAAAGTCAAGAAAGTCCTGCTGTTCTCATGCAGAGAACGCAGGTGAATGGCTCCTCGCACTGAGCTGGGCACCCTGGATTTTGGGTGCCCAGAAAAGGTACTTCTGGCAACTTTAAAAACAAACAAACAACATAATCTAGCTAAACAGGGCTATTAATCTGGACTCGTGTTTTTTTTTTTTTTTTAAATGACAGCATTTTTATGTATTTTCCTTGTTTGTTAGTTTATGGAGAAAAGCGCAAGATGGCAGTTCTGACAGCACAAAAAATGTTTGGTGCTATGCTAAGCAAGTGGTGAGGAACCAAAAAGGGCCCTATGATATCCAATTTTTAATTTTGCACCAGAATGTTATCTCAAAAACCCTACTGCATATGTTCAGAACAACACAAAACTTTAAAGCCTTATAACTCTGGACCCATTTAATATTTTTTTTCTGAGACCTTTCAAATGCATTACCTTAGGACATGATACCTGTGCCCTACAAGTTTGGAGAAAAAAATTCCATTCCCTGTAGGCGGTGGACTGTGAGAGAATCCTCCTGCCAGGAATTCTTGGGGCTTGAAGAGTAATTAACTGTTTGCTTGATTTTTAATACTTATTACTATAATTTATGCCCAGACAAGTTGGGCTGTGACTGAAGGGATCTGTGGACTCTGACTTTCCTTATCAAATCTGCTCTCTTTTGCCTCTGCTACTTCCTTCGGTTGTGGGCGTGGGTTTTGGGTTGGTTGTTGGGTTTGTAGGATTTAGTTGTATGTCAGGTGAGTGGAGTGGTTAGGACTGTTTTTGTTTAATGGCTTGACTATTTAAGAGTGATTGTGGTAGCTGGCCTATCGGCACAGCAGATGGATTTCTGCATGCGATGCCAGCGACCCGGGTTATGGAACGAGCTTGGGTAGCTGGAGGGGCGGCCAGGGTGGAGGCATATTGAGCATCCCATGACTGCTCACTGTCTCCAGGGAGGGAAGGAATCATGACCCGGTGCTAAAGCATCCACTGGTGGAGGCCAGTGGTAGTGCAGCATGTCAGGGCCACTGGGGGTGGTGCATGACAGACGTTGGCTCTAGCCTTGACGTCCGGACATCGCAGACCTTAAGAAAGCCAGGAAAATAGCTCGCTGGCCTTCAGATGATGGCTCTCTGCTCCTCAGGGACCTCCAGTGCCTTCCCGGCACCTCCTGTTCCCCAGCAGCATCCCCGGGCCCTAGAAAGTGTGCGCTGGGGCTATCCTCTCCCCTGGTGCCTTCCCCCTTGGAGGAAGGGACCGCCCAATAAAAGGGATATACCGGGATATCCCAGAGGTTGGCTGCAATCTGGGGATCCAAGGAGGGCCGGGAAAGGTCAGAAGGGGTCAGAGGAAGCTTGACAGGGCCCGAAGGAGTAAAGAACCAGTGAGCACGGGGACAGAAAAACAGATTACTCAAAAAAAAAAAAGTGATTGTGGTTAGTTAGTGTGTGTAGGGGGGCTAATTAGTTAGACATTATGTGTCTGGGAGGACTGGGGGGTCGGGGTAGGCTAGGATAGAATATGGGGTGTCGCAATTGCTCAGTCTGTGGCTCTTTATTGACCTCCCTGTTTCCACTACTACAGCACGTCACTCTTTGGAGGTCGGGATTAAGAGGTGCCACATTGATCATTTGTGGCACAGTGCCCCATGCATTATGGAGGGGGTAGGATTGATGTTGTATGGTGCAGAATGTGCCCTGGGTGCTGGTGGGCCATTGAGAGAAGTGAGACATGTTTGGTTCCCATCCTCAGGGTTTCTACCAGACCGGGTGGGCTGGTAGCCAAAAGGGCTACACTATCCATCAGTCCCCTGAGTGCAGTGCTTTGCAATGCCAGATTAATCAGGAACAAGACCACCATTATTGTGGACTTGCTTTCCTTGCTTGATCTGGCTTGCATCACTGAGACCTGGGTAGGAGAGGATGCTAGTCCAGTTTTAGAGGCCACAGCCCCCCGGTACTCAGTAGTGCACTGCTCCAGAGTGGAATGCAGGGGTGGGGGATTGGCCATCTGCTTTAGACCAGAGCTTGGCTTCTCTGTGCACTTAGTGGGAAAGCTGGGTTCTTTCAAATGTGTGCCTGTATGTGGTGGTCCAGATGCAGGTTGCAGGATTGTCCTGATTTACTGCCCTCCCCCCCCCCGGGGCGAAGGTTGAATTACTACAGGAGGTAGCTCACTTCATCGTCAGTGAGACATTAGAATCCTTCTGGTGTTTAGTCCTGGAGGACTTCAATGTCTCATTCAGGGCCACCCCTGAGAGCTCTCCCCTTGCTGAGATGGTCAGCTATTGCCCTTTGAGGGGTTTAGCTTGGCAGAAGACACCAGGAGAAAGGACTGTGGTGTGACTTGACTTCTCTGCTGGGACTAAAGAAGAAGAACTTTTGTACTTGGACCTTTAATTTAGGGTAAAAAAAAAAAACAACATACAAAACAAAAAAAAAGTGTGTGTCTGGGCTAACTGAACTGAATGGGTATCTGAACAGTTATCTAGGTGTAAATCTCAGGTAATTGAAAGGACTTAACTGCTGTGAGGTTTAAATTACTTGTAGAAAGATCTAGTAAGTAGGGGGACTGGCTTAGCTAGAAGGAAGCTACATTTAAAGACTGTCTTATAAAGATTCTGCTAATAGCTTGGCAGAAGACACTAGGAGAAAGGACTGCTGTGTGACTGGACTTCTCTGCTGGGACTATATTGCCCTTCTTTCCTCCCCTCCACCCAAAGCTAGTTTTATTTTTATAGGCACAGGATTAGACTGGCAACATGAACTTCCTGTTTGGGAGCAGGAAGTGAGTGATCACAGAACCACCAAAGACCCACCATCCTAGAAGGGCAAGTGTAGCTCTCTGGCCCCCTCTAGCTGCTGGAGGTCTGCCTCTAAGCAAGTAAGTGGTCTACTGAGAAATATAGGATATTGTTGTCTCAGAACAGGACAATCAGGAGCTCAAAGGGCACACAGGCAGAAAGTAAGGAGAGAGAGAGAGAGAAAAAAAACAGAGGACAGAGTAAGGACTGCAAACAGTTAAGGGGCCAGAAATAAGACATGATTGGAGTGGTGCAGTGCAGTGGTTGTGGAGCAGCAGTCTTCTGGGAGATGTTCTGGAGGATGGTGTTGTCCCATCTGCAGGCACCTCTCTGGGCTGGGAGGAGGTTGCTCATCTCAGGCTGAGTTGGCCAGGATTTGTGGGACCTCCTCTTCCATCCAGGGACCACCAGTGCCACTGCCGTTGCCTCAGAGGTTGCCAAGAAAGAGGAGCAGTTGGACCACAGTGGGCTCAGGGAGGGTGAGGGTGATGGAACAGAGGTGCATCCCTCCAGCTGTACCTCTCCAAAATTCCTATGCCATTCTGGCAAAGTGTGGTTCCTCTATGTAGGGACCTGCAGTGGAGACCAAGGAGGATGCTGGTAACCTCCACAAAGGAGACCCATAGGAGGGTGGTGGGGAACCCTGCAGGGGAAGGAAACAACTCCTGGTGGGGGACTCCATTGTTAGGAAGGTAGAACTGGGGGAGGAAGGAGAGAGGGAGGTAAGGTGCCTGCCTGGTGCCATGGCTTGGAGGGACAGGGAGCGAATCCTCAGGATTGCCAGAGCAGCTGCACAGGGGAGGGAGCTGGATGTCATTGTCCACCTAGGAACAAATGACCTGGGTAAGAAAGGGATTAGAAAAGTGCAGGTAGAATTTGTGGAGTTGGGGAGGGGTCTTAGTCAAGTAGCACGCACGGTAACCTTCTCGGAGGTGCTTCCATCTATGGCATGGGAGGCTAGGTGTTTACATAGCAGAGTTCAATCAGTGGTTGAAAAACTGGTGTGCAGCTCAGGGATTTGGCTTCATTGGGGACTGGGGGGTCCACCTGGAGTGATGCAAGCCTATACTGGCATGATGGGCTGCATCTGTCCGGGAGGGGAACCAGGATCCTAGGAGATAGGTTTAAATGCTTCATTGTCAAGCTTTTAAACTAGCCAAGGGGGGAGGCGCTGGAAAGGAGCAGGGAAGTGCGGCAAACACCAACATAGAGGTGTTGATAGGGGGAAGGGCAGGGGTAAATGGAGAAAGGACAAAGGCAAGGACAGGGATGGGGCAAAAGGGAGTAAGGCCATCAGGAAATGGAGGGTAATGAGTACCAATGCCCGTAGTCTGGGCAACAAGCTCCCTGAGCTGGTGGCCTTGATGGAAGAGGGATGCCTGGATATTGTAGCAGTCACAGAAACATGGTACAGAGAACCATGACTGGTTGTTAACATACCAGGGTACATAACCTACAGGAGAGACAGGCAGGGGAGAAGAGGGGGAGGAGTACCTCTCTATGTAAAGGAAGGGATAAAAGCAACTGAACAAAAGAGTAAACAGGGAGGAGAGGAGGCACTGTGGGTCACCTTGGAGACTGGAAAGGGCACCACAATCCGCACAGGAGTTGTGTACAGACCCCCATGTCAGGGGGAGGTAAAGGACAAGGATATGATAGAAGGCATTCTTAGAATGGCAGAGAAAGGGGAGATACTGTTGATGGGAGACCTGAATATGCCAGATGTTAACTGGAGCACATCTGCTGCAGCCACATCCAAGAGCAGGGCCATTCTTGATGCCCTACAGGTGGCAGGCATTAGACAGCTAGTTTTGGAACCCACTCATGAGGGAGCAATCTTAGACCTCATACTGTCAAACAGGGGCAGTGAGAGGATCTCAGATCTAGAAGTGGGTTGCCATCTGGGGACAAGTGACCATCAAATAGTGTGGTTCACGTTAAACTCAGCTACAGAGTCAAGCCATACAAAAGTGAGGGTACTGGACTTTAGGAGGGCTGACTTTGACAAGATAGGAGAGTGCCTCAGAAAAGCACTAGCAAACAGGCTAGAAGGAGGTGTGGAGCAACAATGGGGAATCATCAAAACTGCCATCACAGAGGCAACAAGCCTTTGTGTGAAGCAAATAAACAAATCAAAATGAAAGAAAAAGCCACTATGGTTCTCAAAAGAGGTGGCTGTGAAAGTCAGCAAGAAAAAGATAGCGTTCTGGAAGTATAAGGAAACACAGAAGGAGCAGGACAGAGAGCTGCACCAGTTAAGGCAGAAGGAAGCAGGGAGAGAAGTCAGAATAGCAAAGGCCCAAACTGAGGAAAAGATGGCCAACTCAGTTAAGAAGGGGGATAAAACCTTATATAGGTGCATCAGCGAGCATAGAAAGACAAAGGGAGGGATAGTGAGGCTGAATAGAATGAACGGTGGGTGGGCAGAGGGGGACAGTGAAAAAGCAGGGATACTGAACTAATATTTCTGCTCAGTATTCACAAAACAGGAGGGAAGTGCCTAATCCAATTAACAAGAAGCACTCTGGGAGGGAGTCGATCCCAGTCCTTTCACAGAAGAAAGGGTTCTGCAAGAACTCCTAAAACTGAAGGTGACAAAGCAATGGGTCCTGATGGAATTCACCCAGAATTCTAAAAGAATTAAGGGAGGAACTAGTGAAACCACTGGCTACTCTTTTTAATAAATCATGGGAGGATGGTGTGGTACCCGAGGACTGGAAGGAAGGCAGATGTGTTTCCCCTTCACAAAAGTGGGACCAAGACAGAGGCAGGAAACTACAGACCTGTCAGTCTGACCTCTGCGGTAGGGAAAATGATGGAGTCACTTCTGAAGGAAAGAATAGTTGAGTACCTAGAGGCCAGTGGAGCACAGGACCAAAGGCAGCATGGGTTCACAGCGGGGAGGTCATGTCAGATGAATCTAATAGATTTCTTTGACTAGGTGACCAAAGTATTAGACCGGGAGGGCTGTGGACTGGCCTACCTAGACTTTAGCAAGGCATTTGACACAGTCCACACAAAGATTAATAGTTAAATTAACCAGCCTGGGAGTGGGTCCCAGGGTGGTAGCCTGGTAAAACATTGGCTGCACAACAGGACACAGAAGGTAATTGTAAATGGAGTCCACTCTGAAGAAAGAGGGGTTACTAGTGGGGTACGCAGGGTTCAGTATTGGGTCCAGTCCTTTTAATGTCTTCATCAGTGACATTGCAGAGGGACTGGAAGGAAAAGTATGCCTTTTTGCAGATGACACAAAGATCTGCAACAGGGTTGATACACAAGGAGGCGTGGAAAGGATGAAAAGGGACTTGGCAAGGTTGGAGGAATGGTCAGAAGTATGGCAGCTAGGATTCAATGCAATGAAGTGCAAAATAATGCACCTGGGAAACAAGATCCCAGGGGAAGAATACATAATGGGTGGGGAGGTAGTAGCAACAACAAAAAAGGAATGGGACCTAGGGGTAATCGTATCAGATGACCTGAAGGTTAGCAAGCAATGTGAGAAGGCAGTAGGGAGGTCTGGGGTATACTGGAATGTATAGGGAGAGGCATCAGCAGCAGAAAACAGGAAGTTGTTATCCCTCTGTACAGACAGTTGGTGAGACCCCATCTGGAGTACTGTGTCCAGTTCTGGAGACCCCATCTCCGCAAGGACATAGACAGGATAGAGGTAGTCCAGAGGAGGGCAACTAAAATGGTGCAGGGTCTGAAAGAGAAGCCATACAAGAAGAGACTAAAGGAGCTTAATATGTATACCTTTGAGGAAAGAAGGGAGAGGGGGGACATGATAGAAACTTTTAAGTACCTCAGTGGAATCATCAAAGTCCAAGAGGGTAGCATCTTTCAGAAAAAGAGACTTGCAAGAACAAATGGACACAATTTAAAGATAGGAGGGCAGTTCAGAGGCAATGTGATGAAGTATTATTTCACAGAGAGGGTAGTGGATGCATGGAACAGCCTTCCTGAGGAGGTTGTGGGGTCTAAAACTGTGGCAGAATTCAAGAATGCATGGGACAGACATAAGGCAATTCTTGTGGGGAGGGTAGGAAGAAATAGGCTGTTGGTTAACTAGGATCTGAGGCCTATCCTGTAGGTAGGGAAATGGGCAGACTAGATGGGCCAAGCGGTCCTTATCTGCCATCAAAGTCTATGTTTCTATGTTTGACCCAAGAGGGATTTCTTAGCAGTAGCTGATCTATCTAGTGTGGGTAGTGCATGCATAGGGGATTCAGGTGAAGTGGCCACCACCTATAATAGGGTGATGGTTGCAGCACTCGACTCTCTCACACCAGCCCATGTATGACCCAACTCCTCTTACTTGAGATCCCCTTGGTTTGATGGGGAGCTCAAGGTGATGAAGATTATGGGTTGGAGAATGGAACGCTGCTGGCAGAGGTTCAGCCTGGAGGCAGATAGACTGGCCCCTGTACCCATTATGGTATCGGGGCAGTCACCTGTAAGAAGGCAGAGTTCCTGTCCAGGGAGATTGCTGCTGGGAAGAATTGACCAACTGTGCTTTTCCAGACTGTGGACAGGCTCTTAAACGCAGACTGTCTTCAGTTGAAAAAGACTTTTTCAAATGCCCTTTGCGAAGAGTTTGCTTGAAATCTTCTTGGACAGTGTATCCACCATCTGGCAGGGTGTTCAACCAGTGAGCCTTACTGAGGCCAACAGTGGTCACCTCAGGTGACTGGAGAGCACTCCGCAGAGTTGGGGGAGTTTAAACCAGTAGAGGTGTCAGAGGCAATTGAGGTTGCGTCCAAGTTGAAGCATACTTATTGGGAATGGGACCCAGTGCTGACTTATTTCTTAACTGGATGTGTCAACACCATTGGTCTGGTGTTCTCTTTGATTGTCCTGTGCTCTTTGTCAGAGGGGATCTTCCCTAATGCCTTGAAAGAGGCACTGGTATGTCCCCTCCTGATAAAAACATCTTTAGACCCTGACGTCAAGGCGAATTTCCATCCTCTCTCTAACCTCCAATTTTTAGGGAAGGTTGTTGAGAAGGTTATGGCACTTCAGCTGGAGGAGCACCTCATGGTCTTTGATCTCTATGAGCCATTCCAGTCTGGGATTTGTGTGAGGTATAGTATGGAAACTGCACTTGTTCAGGTGCACAATGACCTGCTCAGGGCTAGAGATCAGGGAAGGGGACAGTTCTCATTCTCCTTACTCTCTGTTTAGCCTTTGACATGGTAGACCATTGTGTGTTGTTGACCACCTGAGGTAATTTTGTGGACTCACCAGCTCTGTCATCTGCTGGTTTGAGTATTACCTCACAAATAGGAGATAACAGGTAGTGATGGGGAATTTTTCCTCCTCCCCTAGCTTCCTGACATCTGGAGAACCTCAGGATTCGGTCTCGTCACCAGTGTTTGCTGTGTATATGCTGCCCCTGGGAGAGTTCATTAGGAACTACAGCTTGGGTTTTCATTGCTATGCTGTTGATACCCAGCTGTATTTTTTCTTTGCACCTAGTACAGTGGAAGTACTAAACAACTCCCTTACTGAGATCAATGACTGTGACTGAACCCTGACAAGATGGAGGTGCTGGTGGTGGAGTCAAATAGAGGGCAGAAAAGCATGGCCTCTGGTATGGAAACTGGTGCCATTGAAGGCCTCCTATAGGATGCATAACCCACTGTAGGCATGACCTTTGATGGTGGATTTACATTTGAGTCTCAGGTGTCATCCATTGTCCAGACAAGCTTTTACCATCTTAGGAACATTCATTCATTTATGACTTTGATAACTGGGTGAGTGCATTGATCTCAGGGACCGTTTTCAGGCATGACCCAGGCCATGACACATGACACAGGATAGAAACCTGGAAACATAGACTTTGACGGCAGATGAGGACCACTTGGCCCACCCAGTCTGCCCATTTCCCTACCTAGAGGATAAGCTGCAGATCCTATTTAACCTACAGCCTATTTCTTCCTACCCCCCACAAAAATGGCCTTATGTCTGTCCCATGCATTCCTGAATTCTCCCACAGTTTTAGACCCCACAACCTCCTCAGGAAGGCTGTTCATGTGTCCACCACCCTCTCTGTGAAAAAACTTCCTCACATTGCCCCTGAGCTGTCCCCTCTATCTTCAAATTGTGTCACCTTGTTCTTGCACATCTTTTTTTTTCTGAAATGCTACCTCTTGGACTTCGTTGATTTCACTGAGGTACTTAAACGTTTCTATCATGTCCCCCCTCTCCCTCCTTTCCTCAAGGGTATATATATTAAGCTCCTTTAGCCTCTCCACGTATGGGTTCTCTTGCAGACCCTGCACCATTTTAGTTGCCCTCCTCTGAACTGCCTCCATCCTGTCTATGTCAGTGACAGTGACAGTGAATACAAGGTAACTGTAGTGCACATGAAACAGAATAGATACAAGCAACAATATTAAGCACAGTGTACAAGCATGCTGCACAAATCCATTGAGTACAGCGAGTACAAGGTTCCAATATGGGACATGAAGAGATTTGATAGAAAACTACAATCATAAGCACAGTGTACAAGGTATGATACATAGAGCAGTGAGCATGTAATACACCAAAAATACAGTAAGAAAATATATACAATATGTACCCACAATACAATGTCATACATGGAAAATACAGTAAAAAATATAGATACAATATGTATAGGCAAGGAAGCCACGTATCACCAGGGTTAAGTCCCTAGTTCTGCCCATGGACCTCCCCACCTTGGTGCATGCCTTTGTGTCTTCGGGGATTGACCACTGTAACGTGCTCTACCTCTGGGTCTTGGGGCGGACCTCTGCCAGCTGCAGCTAGTGCAGAACACAGTAGCCAGGTTGCTGATGGGGGAGTCAAAATACTGCCACATCACCCCTGTGCTGTCTGAACTCTACTGGCTGCTGGTAAGGTGGAGGATCTTCTTTAAGGTGGGCATGCTCACCTTTAAGACCCTACATGAGCTGGTCCCTTGCTATCCATCAGACCTTCTTACACCTGTTACATTGGCCCACTTCCTCTGCTCCTCCTCTAGAGGCCTCCTGGCAATTCCCAGGATGAGGCTGAAAAAGGACGGCGACAGAGCATTTAGTGTCACTGGCCCTGTCATGTGGAATTCGCTTCCATCAGCTATACAGGAGGACCCTTTAGTTGAGGTTTTCAAGGCCCACCTCAAGGCCTTCCTATTTAGTCAGGACTTTCTGGATCTAGTCCATTAATCTCTTAAGGTCCCACCCCCCTTCATGTCTGATTTTAGCAGCGTCTTGTGTCATCACAGGACACATTTATTTTATGCTAATATTACTGTTATATCTTTTTAGTTTTATTTATTATGTGGATAGTGTATCTTAATGTACAGCACACAGAACCTCCAGGATTGGGCACCTGGGAAAAAAATTGCCTTGCCTGTAAGTGAGAACAAACAACCAAAAAAGGAAAAACAATCAAAAAAATATGTTAAGCATTGGAAAAAAATATCCATCTACAAAAAAATGGCACATGCGGATCTCAGAAACCACACAAGCTGCCATCACAAAACTTTCAATCAATCAAGATCTTGCCTCCTAAACACCACGTGCAAAATTTCAGCTGATTTTGTCAATCGGTGCCAAAGACATTAATGTGCAAAGTTAGGGTTTTAACATTCAACAGCATACTCATCCTTAACTATAGTGGTAGTGTTATGGCATATATATTATATATATAATAGGTGTGGACACAAAAGCCATTGTATAAATCCATTTATTTTCACGTGTTGTAAAATTAACATTTATGCAACATATAAATGCTGTCAATTAACCCCCCCAGTCAGCACTAATTTTCCGCCAGCAGTACAATATTCACCGTTGTCCCCATAACACCTCTGAGTCATCTTAACTTCCATTCCACACTTCCAAAGCTAAATTTGCAACCCACAGCTCCACTCCTGTTTTTTTCCAACACCTCATCCACATCACACAGATAAAACACTGTTTCATGGTTTTGTTCTAGCACAGCAGTGTTTACCCCCAACTGCTCTCTCTCTCTGCTTGCTCCAGCCCCTTCCTGAACTATAAGTAAGCTACAGTAAGTTACTAAAAGCAACATAACTGGCAAACCTCTCATTTTATTTTTTTCACCATTTCTTTACAACCACTGCATTCCTCATGCTCTTGCCAACAAAATTAATGCAAAACGTGTGTTAATGGCAAATTGGTGTAAAATCCTCTACCAACACTCCTGCTCCAGTTGCTCCCCACCCACACTTCCATTACCTACTCCATTACCCACTATTCACTGTAACATCGCACTTTCCCTCACACAAAAAACAGTAGTTTTATTCAAATAACAGTGATGCTTTCTTTGCCTCAGATTATTTTTAACTCTCGTCTCTCGATGACGCCAGTTCCTTAACACACTGAGCTGAAATGCTTAGAAGGAAAGCACAGCCTCGTGCCTGTTCCCCCGCTCATGTAACTCATTCACTCTCCACTTGCCTCGAATCATAAATAAAATGCAGGATCGATCCTGTAACTGTTAACATTTTGATATTAATTTAAAAGAAATGAAGGCACATAGAAACTACAGCCACCCTTACTCTTGTTAACTGTGAAATGGAGTCACTATGTTTTCTGAAACATCTGGACTGCCCACCCAAAAATCACAGCAAATCCAAATACATAATGCAAATGTAAGGCTAGCCAGCCCCTACTAACCACAATGACATTCCTAAAAACCTCCCAAGCCTGCTGTGCAATGCAGAGCAACACTCAGTACATTAAAAAATAATCCCTTATAAATCTCATTTTACAAACAAATGACATATCAAATTCAGCTTAGAAACAATTTAAAACAAATCATTCTCTATTGTATAAATGTAATATGCAATGGGGAACATGTTAAACAAATTATTTATCTGCACTCAAGCAGTTTTATCTCAGACACCTTTCTCGTGGCTTATGCCACATGTCAGGTTACCTGAGGTTGTGGAAATAAATTATTTAAATGATTTATTTAACTCTTTCCCATCATATAAATATATTTATTTATTTTATGGGGGTATGTGTGATTTTGTATTTCTTTGAATCTTGGCTTCCCGGCCAGCTTGGTTTTTTTTTTCGTTTTGTGTTCACCACAACATAACTCAGATAGACCTTCTTAGGGTAGCTGGTTCATTCCGCTGGGGTGTCACACAGATGAGGCACACTAGTGAGTCCTGGTAGGATGAAACATGTGTATGTGTCTTCTGTTAGCACCCTTTGCAGACTGTGAGAGACCTTTTGGTACCATGCATTTCTACTTAAAGTTGAACCAGCAGAATATACTGTGGTGATTTGCATATACAGCCCATGGTGCTTTGCATTATGGGGGTATGTGTGATTTTGTATTTCTTTGAAACTTGGCTTCCTGGACAGTGCCCTTTAGGGTAACCATTGCCTCAGTGCTTGTGCACTGAGGTTCTTTGTCTATATATTTATAAAATGGGTAAGAAAAATTATTTCTGCTGGTTGGTTGGAACACATCACATGGCCAAGTGTATATCAGAGTGCAACCGCACACCTGCACTTTCACCCCTCTCCAAAACAATTTTGCCATTTTGTAAGACAGACAACCCACTCTATGGTGTGCAGTTGTGCTCTAATATATGTACACCTTGGGTGGTTGACACACTCAGCCTGCGGCCTTGTGTGTAACAATGCACACCAAGGCGTGCACATATCAGAGCGCAACCACACACCTTAGAGTGGGTTATCTATTACATATACCATACAGTATGTATGTATATATTTTTAAATAGGCATTGGCCTGTGGCTGAAATGTAAAGCATCGGGGAAGGGGGGTCAGCAGAGGCCATGAGAATAGACACAGAAGTGTGGGGAGCTGCATGGGTGGACAAGTATGCAGGAGTTACATTGTGGGTGGGACTGCTTAGGGATCCTGGACTGAAAGCAGCAAAGGCTGGAAACCCAGTGGGGACAGTCTGGGCAGGAGTGGGACCTGGGACAAAACAGGACACAATAGGGGAACAGTGAAAGGCACAGAGTGGTCAAGGCAAGGAAAGCATGTCAAGGGACCATAGATGGGTAGACCATCAGTTAAAGAGGAGGCAGCCAGGCATTCTCTCAGTTATAGGCAGATAGTTTTCTTTTCTATTTTTGGGGAGTTGTCTGGAAGACCTCCAGGAAAAATACCAGGTGCAAGAAAGCTGCAAAGGATATCAGGCAATGTGACAGCTGTGAAGGGGTGTTCTGGTTTGCTGAAGCCCCAGGAAGGATGGAACAGCCAGATGGGCTTGGGACAAAAGAGAGGATCAAAGGGAAAGTAGTACTCACTATGTGGGGGGGGGTAACAGGCAAGAGGAGAATGCTGGAAGGGATGCCATCAAGATAGGGCTGGATAGAGAAAAGGGGAACTGGAGAGACAGGGGATATCCACTGCAGGCACAGAGGTAAGGAGGCCTGAAGGCAACATGGTGGCAACCAAACTGAAAAGAAAAATGGTAAAGGGGAAGGGGTAGGGGCCAGGTGTAAGGGGAGCAGCTTGAGGGAGGAAAGGGCAATTAGTCTGAGGTTATCAGTTCATTGATGATAGCAGATCTTAGACCAGAACAAGGGGCCTTTATTGTAAGAAGGTTGTGGAGTTATGATGAGACAGAACTAGTGTCACATTTTAAGGCAAGCAACAACAGATGAAGGTGTCTGGTATCAACTAGTGAAGCTGACTCATGATAAAGATTGATGAGTATCACATGGAGTAGACTATGCGAAGTGTACCAGATTGTTGTACAGTATATCTTGTTCGTTACCCAGCACCTTTCTAAACTGCCTGAAAAGCATGTTCCCAAAGTCAAATAAAGATAAAATCATTGTGGTGACAGTTTTTAGTCTGGTTTCTTTATAAAGGCAATTTAATTTTTTTTTAATAAAAAAAACAATGCATTAATGCTCATAGCCTACCAAACAAAACCCCAGACCTCACATCCATGGTAGCTGAGGCTCAAATAGATTTGGATGCTATCACAGAAACGTGGTTCATGGAGACCCACACCTGGGATGTTGCTATTCCTGGATATACTCTATGCAGGAGAGACCATAAAGGAAGAAAAGAAGGAGAGTAGCTATGTATATCAGACAGGACATCAACACAACTGAAATCCAGGGAATGCACAGCGAAAAAGAAGCCCTATGGATTACTCTGGGAGCTGCAGAGACCCTATCCAGATAGGAGTCATCTACAGAGCCCCAAACCAAAAGATCAAAAAAGATAAATAACTCCTGGAAATTATACTGAGTGGTGGATAAGGGAGCATTAGTGCTAGTTGGGGACTTCAATCTACCAGATTTGAACTGCCTGTGAAATGACTGCACTTTGTTAACTGCTATTTGGAACTGAATATATTTAAAAGAAGAGACTGTCAAAACTTTTTCTGTGACTGCTCCCGATTTGTATTACTATTGGATTGGACTGCCTTCTGTATAGAACCTTACATAGTCACCTTAATTGCACCTGAACACTTTAATTGGGAGTAATTTAGATCTGGATAGCGGGGGCTCACACAAAGGCTGTGGTGGCAGAGCAGCAACTAGTGTGGTCTCAACTTACTACAGTATTTAAGAATAGCCCCTTAAAGCAGTGGCTGTGTGGTGTCCAGCTGAATACTCCACCACAGTGCTCTAGCAGGTTGATGGCAGACCCTGCTGAGTTACTTTATTTTCCATCACAAAATACATCAGTGAGTCCTCAGAGAAGTGGGGATACACTGAATGGCTGACATAACAGACAGCTGTGCTTGGAACACCCCTCCACTTTCTGGCTTCATTGTGCTGGTGAGTGAAATGAAAGGTAAAGGAAAAGAGCTTAAAGACTTGGGGATATTACAAAGGATAAGAATGCTCACAAGTATTTGGAACAGTAACTTACTTTAAAGCTGCAATTTTAACTGCCTGTGGAATGACTGCACTTTGTTAACTGCTACTTGGAACTGAATATATTTAAAAGAAGAGACTGTCAAAACTTTTTCTGTGACTGAGCCTGATTTGTGTTAGTACTGGATTGGACTGCCTGTATAGAACCTTCCATAGTCACCTTAATTGCACCTGAATACTTTAATTGAGGGTAATTTAGATCTGGATAGTGGGGCTCATAAAAAGGCTGTGGTGGCAGAGCAGCAACTGGTGTGGTCTCAACTTTAAACTAGCCAAGGGAGGTGGCAAGCCAGCAAGGATGGTATCTAATTGCCCACCCCCGGCTAGCAGTGGAATCAGTGAACAGGAGGAGTGGATATCTTTACAATGCAGTGTGCAAAAGATGGAAATAAGCACCCAAGAGGTGGATAAGCAGAAAGGTGCAAAATTGAATAGAAGGGCAGACAGCAGGGAGAACCAGGGATAAAGGACAACCAGGGAGGGGGATGGAGTAGAATATCCAAATAGTCCAGGGAGTTCAAATCATGGAAAGCCATGTGTACCAATGCCAGGAACCTTAGCAACAAGATGAAGGATTTGGAGGCTGTCATGGTGCAGTCAGACCTGGAAATTGTGGCCATCACAGAGACCTGGTGTAATGATAATCTTGATTAGGAGATGGCCATATCTGGCTACAACATATTCAGAAGGAAGAGGACAGGCAGGAAGGGGGGAGGAGGAGTGGCACTTTATGTGAAAGATGGCATAAAGGCCATATAGATCTAAGATGAATAAAATGGGGAGAGATAATGTGGGTTAAGCTGGAGAGGAAAATAGGGTCAGCCATCCACACAAGACACAGGCAGAAGGGGATAGGGAGAAATACCAGGAGCAGCAAAGGGAGGCAGGGAGGTCAGTAAGGGAAGCCAAAGCTCAGACAGAAGAGCGCATTGCAAAATCAGTGGGTGGAGGGGACAAAACTTTTTACAAGTACATAAGTGAAAAAAGAAAGGCAAAAGGAGGTGTAGTGAGACTGAAGAGGGAGGACGGGGGCCATGTGGAGGATGACAACAGTAAAGCTGACAAACTGAACAGGTATTTCTGCTCAGTCTTTGCTGAGGAAGAGGATGGTAATTGGTCTGAAGTGAGTACAAGTGGTGAGAATGGTGCAGAAATGGTCACAAGTCCCTTTACATGGGAAAGGGTCCTAGAGGAACTGGAAGGAATAACAGTTGATAAAGCAATGGGACCAGATGGGGTACAGGGTCCTAAAGGAACTAAGAGAGGTGGTGGCTGAATCTCTTCCACTCCTGTTTAGCCAATCAATGGAAACAGGGGGGTACCCAAAGACTGGAGGATAGCAGATGTAGTCCCCTTATAAAAAAGAAGGAACAAGGAGAAAGCAGGTAACTACAAACCAGTCAGCCTGACCTAAGTAGTGGGAATGATCATGGAATAACTACTCAAGGAGATATTGACAGAACATCTGGTTGTCAATGGACTACAGGACCTAAGGCAGCTTGGTTTCACAGGAGGGAGGTTATGCCAGACCAGCCTCCTTGAATTTTTCGACTGGGTGACAAGGGAGGTGGATCAGGGGTGGGCAGTGGATATGGCCTATCTGGACTTCAGCAATGCCTTTGACATTGTGCCACATAGAAGGCCATTAAACTGGAGAATATGGAAGTGAGCAGGACAGTAGTGTGGTGGATAGGTAATTGGCTGGGTGGCAGGGCACAGAGGGTGGTGGTAAATGGCTATCATTCCACAGAGGAAAGAATGACCAGTGGGGTACCACAGGGATCAGTGCTGGAACCAGTCCAATTCAATGTCTTCATCAGTGACATTGTGTAGGCCCTAGAAGGCAGAATTTCCCTGTTCACTGATGGCACAAAGCTCTATAACAGAGTGTACATGCCAGACAGTGTAGACAGAATGAGGAGAGACCTGCAGAAACTTGAAGAATGGTCAAGGGTTTGGCAGTTGAAATTCAATGCAAAGAAGTGCAAGGTAATGAATATGAGGCACTAAAACCTGTAACAACACATTTTTGGGGCTGAGGATATAGCATGCACCAAGCAGTAAAGGGACCTTGGGATTATCATCTCTGATCACCTCAAGGTAGGGAAGCTATGTGACAAGGTAGCAGGTAAAGCAAAAGTGATGCTGGGATGCATAGGCAGGGGCATCATTAGAAGGAAAAAGGAGGTCATAATTCCACTATACAAGACACTAGTGAGGCCCCACCTGGAGTACAGTGTACAGTTCTGGAGACCTTACCTATGTAAGGACACAGACAGGGTAGAGAAGGTTCAGAGAAGGGAAACAAATATGGTACAGGGATTGCATCACAAGTTCTATGAGGATAGGTTGAAGGACCTGAATATGTACTCCCTGTAGGAGAGGAGGGAGAGAGGGGAAATTATAAAAACATACAAGTACCTTACAGGGAGGAACAGGGTGCTGGAATACTCTATTTTCTAGCAACAAAGATGTTCCAGGACTAGAGGGCATGGGATGAAGTTGGAAGGAGGAAAATTCAGAGGAAATGTGAGGAAGAATTTCTTCGCAGAATGGGTGATGGACAACTGGAACACCCTGCCAGAGGAAGTGGTGGGGGCTGAAACAATCACAGGATTTAAGAATGCATGGGATAGATATAAGGAAATTCTGAAGGTCAGGGGTAAGGGGCAACAGACTTCTAGGAAAACAAAGTGAACTTACAAGCTCAAATAGGGTAGACTGGGTGGGCCATAGGACCTTATCTGCTGACAGCATCTATGTATGTATGTAACTTACTGTTTAAGAACAGCCCTTAAGATGTGGTGGCATCATTCAACCAGCAGCTGTGTAGTGTCCAACTGATTCCTCTGGCAGAGTATGGAGGAGTCTGCAAGAATCAACAAGGGAGGGGAGCAAATCATTTTTTGAAGGTTGAATTTAGTTACTTAGTATTCTTAGCTTTATATGTGGTTATAAATGGATTTAGGTAGTAATAGTTGTTAGATGTGGGATATGAGTTTACAAATGCAGAAAATATATATTGTTCATGAACTCCTTTTAGGATTGTGTGGAATAATGAAAGGGAAAGTATATGAGATGAGTACATCTGCCCATGGGGAAGGTGAGGGATGTGGGTACAATATTCCAGTAATGATTAGTAGGGAGAGAAAGTGCCATATAAATAGGAATGTTGTAAATGTGAATAATTCATGTCAGATACAGACTGGGTATGTGGAAATGGGAAAAGCAGATGGAATACCTATCATGATTACAGAAAGGAAAATGAAGGATAGAGGTAAAAGGGAGGTAAACAGGAGCAATCTGACAATTACTCAAACTAGGAAAAAGTGGGTACCAACAATGATGAATGCTAATCTAAGAGCTTTAACTACAAAAGGTGGATAAACTTGCTGTAGTAATGAAGGTAATGAAGAAAAGTGAAGTCCTGATGGTTGTGATAACAGAAACATGGTGCAGTACAAATATTCCAAGTCAGATTGTTGCAATTCCAGGATATCAGATTGAAAGAAAAGATAGATTAGAGTGAATTGGGGGAGGGATAGCTTTATATTTCCATGATAGTATTCCTTAGAGAAGCTTATTAGATTTGGAAGTTGATGGGTTTGATATGATGTGGGTGGAACTGAATGTACCAGATCTGCCAAGGCAATGTAGACCATGAATTGTAGGTGAGTTTTATCACCCCACTACAAGTAATAAACATCAGATGGTAAATCATATAAACTAGTGTTTAGCCAAAATTTGGGAAAACATAAGTGTGGTCTTGTCATTGTGGGGGATGCAGACAGATGGCCACTTAAAAAATAACAAGTGAAGATGGTTTAATACAAATAGTTGAAGAACCTACAAGAGAACAAACTGTGTCAGATGTGCATATAACAAATTTAACTGAATTTCTTTGTAAATCAACAATTGTGCCATCTATTGGGTTATCAGACCATAGAGTTGTACTGATAGCAAATCATTTAGAGGGGTGTAGAAAGTTAAAAGAGGAGAAATGGTGTTTAAATGTAGAAAGATTACCAGGGAGGATAAGACTCAAACTTTGGATGTGATGGCTGGTAAATTACAAGAAGCAAAATTTGGGGATGGGAATGCAGATGCTTCATGGGAGATGGTGATATCCATAGTTAATGAAGCTCTAGATCAAGTAATGCCTGAAAACAAAATAAGAAAAGTAGGTGGTGACAAACCATTGGTGACTGATGAGTATAAAAAATTGATAAATGAAAGGCAAGCAGCATTTATGAGGAAATATATTGTATATCATAGGTTGAAAAATCAGGTAAATTGCAAGGAAAAGAAGCTATGTAGGAATTTTTATGAAATAAAATTGGAGGAGTTAAGGATATCTGACCCTAGAAAATGTGAAAAGTACAAAAGAATTCTTGGGAACAAGAAAATGAAGTGACCAAACAAAAATATGGGAGCAAATGTGTCATTTTTCTGAGAGAGAAGTTGTTTCCTTTTTGACCTTCTTAAATAGACTATTTGGTGAAGTAAGTAAAGATTTATTCTCATTGGAAAAGAAGGAGATTTTAGGAGTAATGATCACCCACAAGTACTTAGTATATGTGGAAGAAATAGCAAAATAATTAAAAAAGATTAAGATAAACAAGGCTGTAGGCCTTGATGCTATTCCAAATTGGGTATGAAACGAAGGAGCTGACTTGCTTGCACCATGGGTGTGTCATATTTTTAATATATCAGTGTTGAGTGCTGAAAATCCTTCACAGTGGAAGCAGGCAAAGGTTGTTCCCCTTCCTAAAACTGTGACTCCTGAAATATGTCAGCAGATTTTAGACCAATTGCTTTAACATGTAGTGTTTCTAAAGTATGTGAAATGTTCATTTGTAGATGGATTATGGAGGTTGTGGAGGGGGTTTTGGACAAAAATCAGTTTGGTTCCTTGAGTGGTTGCTCAACTATTGATGCTGCTATAAACATTTTGAAACTAAGTATGAAAGCTGGGGATAAAGGAAATAATGTAAGGGCTGTTTTGGTAGAGTATATAAAAGCTTTAGATCTTATTAATGATGGGACGGTAACACTAAAACTGCAATGTTTACATGTGCCACAGTGCATAGTAAATTGGATGGACATTTTTTTTTTTTTTTTACAGGGAAGATCACAATGGATTGAGATGGAAGGCATACAATCTATGGTTGTGGGTATGTGTGGTGGAGTCCCTCAGGGAATTAGATTGGGGCCGTTATTATTTTTGATTATGATAAATGATCTAGACATAAAGGGCACATGTATAAAGTACATAGTTAAAATTCAGTATTGGATATTTGGGAAAATGTTGAAGATAGTACCGTGTAAAGTGATTTAGATTATATAGAAATGTGGTCTGAAAATAATTTTATGCAAATCAATCCTACAAAAAAACAAAGATACATTCTGGTAAGCAGAACAAATGGACTGAAATAAAAGGATTAATTTTGGGGGGTGAGAAGGTAGAAGTTGTAAGAAAAGTGAAATATTTGGGATTTATTTTTCAGAATTATTTTTCTTGGGCAGAACAGGTTTTATGCATGGTAAAGAAAGCAAATAGTAGGTTATACTTTTCAACTGTTATGAGACATGCAGGTTTGAATGAATCAGATGTGGCTTATTATTTTACTACAGTGGTTAGACCAGTGATTGAATATGGAGCTGCTGTGTGGCACAGAAGTGAATGTGAAGGTTTGGAAAGAGTACAAAAAGGGCAGTAATAGTAATTGTTGGGTGGGATGTGAGTTATAGAAAGCCTTGATTAAATGTAGGCGTGATAGGTTAGATACTAGAAAAATAAAAATGATCAAGGAAGTTTAAAAAAAAATTGTGAGGTTGATCATAAATTGCATTGCTTACTTGTATCAAGGAATATGTCTGGGTATAATTTGCGAAGTAAGAAGATGTGGGGGAAACCTGTGGTAAGAACTCAAACTTAACAATAAATCTTTGTTTATGCAATATTTGAATGTGGTGAAGTGAATGTTATATTTTTTTATTCTTTTCTTGTTTTAAAATTGTATAATTTTAGGCTTTGGATCTGCTATATGTAAATGTTTATCTTTTTATGCCATATAGAACCTCAACCTGTACTTTTGTGCCTGGTTGCAATATTAAGTAATAAGAATTAACTAACTAACCAAATGTAGACTGGTCAACCTTCACTACCTCCTCAGAGAGGAGTAAAGAATTCCTCCTTGCATTATGGGGGGACTAAAGTATTTAGTGGATTCACCTACTAGGGAATCAGATATCTTGGACCTGGTACTCACAAACAGTTCCAGGGTGTCAGACCATCTGGTGGGGATCAATCTGAGAACCAGTGATCACAGGTCAGTCTGGTTCTCAATTAACAAATCAGAGGACCCTTGTCACAACAAACTTAGGATGCTCGATTTCAGAAAGGCAGATTTCTCAAGAATGAGAGAGAATATCAAACTGCTGTTGGAAACCAGTACCACATGGAATGTGGAGGACACTTGGATAAAACTTAGAAATGCTGTAACTACACTTATGACACAATGCACAAAACAAATCAACAAATCTAAAACATCAGAGAACCCACTCTGGTTTTCCAAAGAGATGGAAACTGTAACTAGAGAAAAGAAAAAAAAGCTTTTAAAAAACACATAGGCCCAGATATTCAAACTGCGCTCAAAACTGGCGCAACAGCAGGAGCAAGCGCAAACCAGTTGCGCAAATGCGCAACAGGTGCGATATTCAAACATGGAGCAGAACAAATTGCTCAAGTAACCAACATCTGAATATTGCACATACTGCGCCATCACAACCAGAAGGAGAAGCGAGTTGTAAATGTTGCGCTATGGCGCAACCAGGGAAGCTCAGCTGAGCATTCCAGAGCTGCCATAGCGCAAGCACAGCCCCCAGAGCAATGGAACTGCACATCCAGGGAGGCAAGCTGGGGCCCACCGCCAGCCATGCCACACATGGGCACAGGAACACACTGCAGAACCCACACCACACCTGCACACCCCAAGCACAGCATCACTGGGGGTGGGACGGATGATCCACGTGCCCATGGGGACAAGCCAACAAAGCATAGCAGAGCCATGACACCCCAGCACAACCACTGGCAGGCAGAGAGTGCCCACACAGGGGTTGACAACCACAGTGCACATCAGCCCCGCACGCACAGCACACCCTGCACTGTGACCCCAAGACACCACCCATGTGCAGTGACTGGCACTGCAGGAAACCATGCAGTCCCCCAGCACTCACAGCCCTGCAACACAGAAGCCTACAAGCCAGACACCTGTGCACCCAGCATTGGGTGGCAGCAGATGGCAAGACCAACCGAAAGTCACTGCCATGCTGGAGATACCTCCCCATGCACACACATGCACACACACACACACATACCCAGGACCATACCAGCCCAGATGGCATGCACACCCCTGCAACTGGTCACCCATAGGCAGCTGCAAATCACAGACCAACACATTATTCGTATAAACATATAAAAATGTATTAAACAACAACAAACAGTATAGGAACAAGTCCAACTATTTACAACGGGGGGATGGGTACAAGGTTGGGTTGGTCAAGTGGTAGGGATTACAAACTTGGAGAGGGAAGGCAGGGTGGTAGGGATGGGAGAAGTGGGAAGGCGGAGAAATCATGGCCCAGCTGGTTGCCCGTCTTCCTGCTGGTGTCCTGCAGGTCTGTGCCGCCCTCTGCACACCATGATGGTGAATAAAGTGCAGGATATCAGCTGCTCTGCCCCACAAGTTGGCGGATGGCCCTGACATCCCTCTCCATCCTCTGCAGCACCTTGAGGCCCAGGAAAATGGGAACACAGTCAATGGCTGTGACTGACCACAACCCTGAACACCACCCAACCTGCAGCCACATAGCCCAATGTCCCGCACCTGTGATGGCATACACACCCACCCACAGTGAACATGCACATGGCCATCACAAACAGGCGGCACCAGCTATAAGCAAGACCAATCACCACACACCGCTCCACGCCAATCACAGTACAAACTAGGCTGGTGCGCGATGTGGCAACGGTGTGATGCTACAGTTACACATATGTGCCCAGTGCATGCCTGACCACCGTGTGACGATACACAGATGTGCTGTGATACTGCACAGTGATGCATGTCACCTGTGTCGTGCCTACATACATGGATACATAGACAGTGTCGGCAGATAGGGCCTATGGGCACCCAGTCTGGCCATTTGACCTTGTAAGTTCACTCTGTTTTCCTATAAGTCTATTGCACCTTACCCCTGACCTCCAGAATTCCTGTATGGCTATCCCGTGCATTCTTAAATCCCGTGACCAAGTCAGCCCCCACCACTTCCTCTGGCAGGGTGTTCCACTTGTCCACCACCCGTTCTGTGAAGAAATTCTTTCTCATGTTTCCTCTGAATCGTCCCCCCTCCAACTTCATCCCATGCCCTCTAGTCCTGGAACATCTTTTACGCTTAAAAATAGTGTTTTCCTGCACTCTGTTCCCCCCTGTAAGATACTTGTATGTCCCCATCATATCCCCCTCTCCCTCCTCTCCTCCAGGGAGTACATGTTCAGTTCATTCAACCTGTTGTCATAGGACTTGTGATGCAATCCATGCACCATCCGTGTTGCCTCCTCTGAACCCTCTCTACCCAGTCCATGTCCATACATAGGTATGGTCTCCGGCCTCACCAGTGTCTTGTATAGTGGAATTATGACCTCCCTTTCCTGCATGGTTGTGTTGTGCATGGCTGGTGGTCTTGCCCCCCAGCATGCAATAGCATCCATGAAGTAATGATACTCACACTCCTCCAGTAGCTTGGCTCTGCCGCTGCTGCTGATGCTGCCGCGGTTAGCACAATACCCTCCGCACTGCCCTGGCACGCCCACTCACCCTTGCCTGGCGCCCCTCAAACTGCCTGTGGGAGACATATGTTGAGACAAACATCAGTGTGACTCAAAAGCAGAGTGCCCCTGCCCCAGTGAGAGTGCTCTGCCCACACAGCCATAACCATCCATCACACAGCTGCACACACTGACACAGCCAACCGTGTCCAAGCGGCACCTATGCACAGCCACCCAAGCACACACACACCTACAGAGAATATGGGTGCATAGATGGTACACTCACCTGGCCTAGGCACCACGCCCGCCCTGAATGCGGAACGCAGCCGGCCAAGAGTTCTGGTCTCTTCCGCGGAGGTCACTGTACTGGTGCCGCACTGCTCAGCAGACCGCCCCGCCAGTGACCTCCACCAGGTCAGTGGCCACTTGCTGCCACACGCGCGGGTCCTAGGCATGGTGAGGAGGGCCTCACCATACAGTGCCTCACAGTGGGCTCCACCAGGGCCACCAGGTTGGCCACTTCAAGCTGGCTCCAGGACACTGCCCTCCTCCTAACCATGGCACCAACTTTACAGCAGGCAATATGGTGCCCCGCTGCGCCGTAACCCCACGTGGAGTTGTTGTGCAATAGACCACCACAGGCTCCAATCATGCTGTTCGAACAGCGCTCATTATTTACATGGGCGCTGTCACCAGACAGCGCAATAGGGACGCATATGGCATGCGAACAGCGCCAGAGGGCAGAGGGCATACACAAGGGTCACAGCAATGACGCAAGGCTACGCACAGTGCCATAGGACATATAGGCATCCTGCGTGACTGCCAAGCTGAGCACCAGTGCCACAGTGGACTATCGCGCAGTAGTGCCACAGCGCCATATAGTGCCCAGTGCTGTAGCACCACTGACACAATGGTGGCCATGGCCTGAATCGCCTATCGCGCTCAGCAGGTCTGCAGCGGATAGACGCATGCGTAAGCTGTCTGGGCATGCGCAATGCAGTGTAGCACGCAGCCACAAACCTGCGCCATTGGCTCAGCTAGATCTTCCAGACATGCAAAGCGCAATACGCGATATTCAGCCGACATATGCAGATCATTCGATCAGCCATTCAAAGGCGCAGGGCGTGATTAGCATGTCATTAAGTAGCGCCACACCTCATTTGCATGTGTTGCGCTATAAAAATGTGACAGTGGGTTGGCTGGCCAGATTTGGTTACTGCAGGTGAGAGGTGAGTTACATGCTGTGTGATGCTCAGGACAATGCTCATGGGCAGGGTGCCGGAGGATGATAAAGGCTGAGGGGCTGAGCATGAAAAGGGCACTCTAGAAAGGGACAAAGGCACCCTTTCTATCAGTATCTGCCATGCGGAGAGAAACGTGGGGGCTTCCGCCCCGGCTGGCAGCTATGCTCATGGAAATGCTGTCAACTGCACAGTGACAGGTGTCCACTTCCACCCATACAGATCACCATGACTGACCAGAGCCAAGCTGAGGTGTGGACGGCGGCGAGGAGGAGGCCGAACTTCACCGCGGCAGAGACAGAGGCCCTCTTCCAGGCCTACCTGGAGGATGAGCCACTATTGAGTGGACGGAGGGGCACCCCTCAGTAGCGTGCAGCTGCATGGGAGGGGGTAGCTCAGGCTGTCAACCTGCACAGAAGCCACCAGCGCTCCGTGCAGGAATGCAGGAAGAAGATGGGGACTGACCGCAGGAGGCTGAAGGAGAAGGTGGCAGCCTTCAGGGTGGCACGTGCTGGCACTGGTGGGGGCCCACCAGTGGTGTTGCAGCTGACCCCTACAGAGGAGACACTGGTCATGGCTATGCAGCCGAGTGCCATTGCGGGCGTACCAGGCGGAGGATTCCAGACAGGTGGAAGCCCATCACTGCACGGTATGACATGGTGGTGTTGTTGGGGGCTGTTGTTCACATGTACTCTCTTTCTGTTACAGATCCTGTTCATCTGCAGGAGACGGTGGTGGTGGTGGGTCCAGACAGTGAGGCAGATCTGCTGGACGTGGAGGAGGGACCATCCACCTCCACCACCAGCCTGCAGGCACTGCAGCAGCATGCACGCTGGGCCTACAACTCCGGTGTCAGTGATACGGGTGCAGGGGGTGCACAGCCTGTGTCACAGCAGTCTGGCACGCAGGTATGCCAGCATGCTATGCTATGGCAGTGGCATGCACCTGCACCATTGATGATAGCAGGCCTGCAATGGGCAGTGATAGGTGTGTGTCCCATGATGGACACATGGCAGGCCAGCACGCGCCCTGGGCCTTCCTGGTTCACACCTGTACCAGCATGCTGGCACAGTCCCAGGCTGTGCCTCGTCAGCACCGTGGGGCAGCACCGTGGCTGTGCAGGTGTCTGGGCACTGTTGTCAGCATGGAGGTGGAACAGGTGGACCTGGGGCTCAGCAGTTGGAGGCGGCAGCAGCAGTCGCACACCAGGTCTGGGGGTACAGTGTCAATCAGTGGCACATGTCCACCGCTCATTGATCCGCCCATACCTGGTGCTGGTGAACAGCGCCCACCCTCAAGGGGTGCTGTGCACCAGGACCATCCATAGCCTGGGGTTCACGAGGCCATTGGGGCAGAGTACCCATTGGATGCGCACACCTGCCTGCTGCAGGACTCTGTACAGCTGCAGGGACGGGTTGCAAGGTCCGTGGAGGCACTTTCTGTGTCCGTGGAGCGGCATAGCAGGGAGTGTGCTCGGGACCGAGCCGAGCTAGTCCTTATGCGGACGGATATGACCGCTGCCATTGACAGGCTGACCCAGGCAGTGGTCTCTGTGGCAGACACATTGGCCACACTGTCAGGTGCCCCTGTACCACACACCCCACACAGTGCGCTCTCCACTCCCCGTTCCCGGCGTCGTGCGACACCAGGCCTGTCGATGCCGGGTTCTGCTGTGGGCATCCCGAGCACCCCTGGTGCAAGTTTGTTTGGCAGGATGCAGACCCCTGTGCGGGCAAGGTCGCGTTCGCGCAGTGGGACCCCTGGTGGTGCACCAGGGCCACCCGATGTGGCCCCTGCTCAGCCTGCCAGTGCTGCTGGGACACGGCGGGGCCGCCCATGCATCCGTGGTGGCCGTGGAACAGTGCTACCTGACTGAGCTGTCTCCCAGTGCAGGCCCTGTCTGGTGCTGCCCTGTGTGCAATGTGTGTCATGGTGGGCAGTGCACTGCTGGATGCTCTGCTCACCACGCTGACACACGGACCACCTGCACACTCTCCCAACTGCTGTCCACAGGTGCGTGTGCATGATGATGCCTGCATTGCACTGTACACCAAGGTGCAAGTGTGCCCAGGTCCTGACACATGTACGTGGACAGTCCAGGTGGTGGGGGTGGTTGGTGGTGCTGTGTGTTGGCAATGTCATTTCCGCAGTGCTGTGCTGCTGCCCATGTACGCTGCCTGGTGTGTGTGTGTGTGTGTCCATATGAGTGCTCACTCTCTGATGGTGTGTTAGTATGCCTGGAACCCAACTCCCCTGACCTTCATGCACGGTGTGTTCCCCTGTGTGCCTGTGGTTTGCGTATGGACAGTGTTGCCTGCATGTCCCCTTGACTTACCTGTGTTGGGCATAGTGCTCTTCTGCAGTGGTGTCCCGTGCAGCTGGGCCTGCCGGTCAGTCGGGTTCCCTCCGTCTCTAGGGGGCTGCTCATCACCACATCACCGGCACCACTGGCGCCCCCATCCTGTCCTCTCTTGGACCTGTACGGCTATCCCATGGTCTTTGGCCATGTTGTGCAGGATGCAACAGGCCAGGAATATCCCACAGGCCTTTGGGGGCTGTACTGTAGGCTCCGCCGAGGTGTCCAGCATCGGAAGCGTGCCTTGAGCATCCCAAACATCCGCTCTATGATGTTACGTGTGCGGCATGTGCCTCTATTGAAACATAGCTGCGCTTGAGGTCGAGGGGCGCTGCTACGGTGTGAGCAGCCAGGGACAGAGTGGGTATCCGCAGTCACCTGTGTGGAGATAGTGGAGATCAGTGTCATGTCAGGTCCATATTGCCCATATCCTTGTGTGCCACTACCATGGCACCTGTGTCATTCCCACCCTTGCCCAGAGTTTGCATTCCATACATGTACTCACCCACTAGATGACCTGTGGGGATGTTCCTACTCGAATCGATGGCACAGTGCAGACTGGTGCCATATGAAGGCATCATGTGCTCCGCCAGGGTGTGTGTGGCAGACATTGATAACGCCCAGTGGCATCACACACCACCTGGCGAGTTGACACTGGAAAAGCCCTTTCGGTTCCGATAAGCCTGGCCGTCGGGGCCAGGTGGCGTGCGAATGGCCACATGGGTGCAGTCTATGGCCCCTAGCACGCCAGGCATACGTGCTATCCTGTGGAACGTCTGTTGTACGCTCTGCCGCGGTGCTGGGGAAATGGATGTACTATGCAGCATGAGGCAGCAGTGCGCTGAGGAATTGGGTGAGGATGCGTGACGTGGCCGACTGTGTAAGCCTGTGGTGTCCCTGTCGGCCTCTGGAAGGTGCCCGTGGCGAGCAGGCACATGCAGGCTGTCACCTTGGTCTCCACGGACAGAGCATGACTCCGTCGTGAGGGTGCCTGCATCACATCACTGCACAGCTCGCAGAGCCATCTCAGTATTGCCCTGTTCAGGCGGTACCAGCCCACAATCTCGACATCTGTGTACAGATTGAAGCTGATGCGGGCACGATACCGCCTTTCGGTGGCATACTGCCGATGGGCCCCTCCGCGGCCACGTCCCCCTGCAGCATGGTGTCTCACCCCCCTCATTACAGCTTCCATGTGGAAGCTGACACTGTCCATCTCCCTGGCTTCTGCCCCCGGCTGCTGTTCCTGTGTTACCCCCGCTGCCCCACTGCTGCTTCCACTGCACCGGCACCCCCACTGGCCTCTCTGTCCTCCTGGACCCACTGTCCCTCTCTGCCCTTCCAGCTCCTCTCTCTCTCTCTCTGTCTCTCCCCAGTTTGCGGCTGCTAGGGTTCTTGCACCGCTTCCTTGAGCCTTTTTATTTTGGCTCAAATCCGATACTTCTTAACTTCCAGCTGAGCCACTCTTACGATTCGCGGGGTAGTTCGGATATCGCATTGCGCACTTTATGCATGGACCCGCCCCCTTCGGTTGCGCATGCCTTCATTTCCATTGCGCTGTTGCTCAGCATGTTTTCGGTGGCGCAACTGGCCCCTTCTGAATATCGCAGAATGGCGCATTTTTGGAGTTGCGCACGCGCAACCCTTTTGAATATCTGGGCCATAGAGATTAAATCAGAAAAGGATAGAGAAGAATACAGACCAAAACTCAAGGAAGCTAGGGAAGCAATTAGGGTAGCCATGGCTCAAACAGAGGAAAAAAACATCACAGGGCATGAAGAGTGGGCAAAACATTCTATAGATACATATGGGAAAAAAGAAAACATAAGGTGGAATAACTCGGCTGACAACCACAAAGGGTCAGCTGGTGGAGAATGATGAGGACAAGGTGGAAGTCCTCAATGAATTCCTCTGCTCAGTCTTCACTCATGAAGACGTTGGTAATGGTCCAGCAATAACCAAGACATGTCAACACAGAAGGGGAGCCGACACCAGCTCCTTTACAAAACAAAAAATACTTGAGGGACTGTCTAAATTGAGAGTAGACAAGGTAATGGGGCCGGATGGTATACACCCTAGAGTTCTAAGGGAACTCAGAGAGAAACTTTATGGTTCAGTGCCACACAACTGGAGAAAGGCCACAGGAGTACCATTACGTAACAGTGGTAATAAGGAGGTAGTGGGAAATTATCGCCCAGTCAGCCTGACCATAGGCGGATTTAGAGGGGGGGGGGTCTAAGGGTGCTATAGTTCCCCCATCATGGAACTCCTCTATTAGTAGCGCACTGTGTTGCATTCTTTATCATGAAAGCTGCCTGAGCTACACAGGTCTCATCTGTCTTCCAGCAGAGCTGGCCTTAGCTAGGTGCAATCTGTGCCACTGCACTTTGGGGGCCCATGCTTTTTTTTTCTTTTTTTTGAGGGAAAAAAAAAATAATTTAAAACATTTAAAATGGCTAAATGTTGTTAGAGATGAAAATGTTTACTAGCAAGTGAAAGTGGAAGACAACTGGCTCTGTTACTGTTACACAAGGTGGGGGCAGCTTTGCTGCAGTGGAAACGATTAGGTTAAGTAAGTGCTAATGGTGTTAATGGCCATACGTTACACCTCTCAGGTTGACTACTTTCACAAACAAATGGCTATACTGACAAGAGAACTTGTTTGTAACCTGGACATGTAGGTGAAACAATGAATGATATGACAAAATATGTTTCAAAAGTATATGAGCACTCAAAATGACTCAAAAACCTGACCAGCACAGAGCAAAACCGTATTTCCTGATAGGGACCCTGAAAACCTGATCACCAGGTAAAAAAACAATGACAGCCAGCAACCTTACTGGTGTCCCATGATAATCCTCTCTATTCTGTCTCATTCACACCACCAGAAAAGTTAAGTTGTTTAACTTGTTTCAAATCAGAGTATCTGAGGTGTGAGTGTCCAGTGATGATGGCCCTGTCCTTACAGAAATGAATATGGTAGTAGTACCGTACTTACTTAAGTTCTTGCTCCAGGCTCAGTCAGATTCATTTCCAGTGGTGAAGTCAAATAATTCAGTGCTGTCAATGGCACTAAGTAAAAGATGCTGGTTAAACTAGTAGATCTGGTACTGCTTTAGTAATTCAGGACAGGAGGGTTAGTGAGGTGTAAATGTTGGATGAGGGGGGCCCACAGGGAGTGGAGTGGTGGGGCCTGTCAGGGGACTGCGTACAGGGGCCCAGAATGGTTAAGGCTGGCCCTGTCCTCCAGTGTCCTGGTAATGCAGTAAACAACCACCCCACCTGCATTACATAGTTGATTCCCCCCACAAATCGAAAAGCCAGTCTCCAGCATGAATTTCTTAACCTTCATCCTGCTCCATGTGGTCCAGTCTCAGCTCTGTAGCAGCAGTTGGTCTTGCCTTGGTGAGCCTGAGCATTCATTCTCTACTTTTGCAGGCTTGGTATAGTTCCTTTGTTCATGCACAGAGGGGGAGTTCATGCAAGGAGGGGGTACAGCTGCAGCAAAGCAGAGTGGACCTTAACAATACAGATCTCAACCAGGTTGCCTGGTGCTCATTGCTCTTGATTTGCTGGTGCATCCAGTAGTGGATGTGGCTAGCAAGGGGTGCCTTCTTTAAATGTCTGGGCTGCTGAAACAAGAGTGAGCTGTAGTTCATTAACTCAGAAGATTAATGTTGGAGTAAAAGAGGAGTGAGTGTACTACCGAGAAGGAGACGCAGAGAGAGTGGTGCCCACAAGTGAAGAGCAAAGCCTGAGGTTTCAGGCGGCAGCAGTCCAGTAACGTGGGGTCAGTGTGGCCTTGGCAAATCAGCACAAGGAGTTGGAGTGAGGTTCAGGTCATCTTCTGGTAACTGCAGCAAGCTGTAGCTGAGAGCTCTGCTCATTAGGAGTCATGGGATCAGTGTGTGCTGTCTAGATTGAGAGTTTAGCAGCCAGGTGACCGGAAACAGTACTCAACTAGGAGCTCATAGACTTCAGCCTGCTGAAAATTGATCAAGTCTTCATTTAATTAGGTACTTCTTGCTTTAAAAACAAAATACTTTCAGTCACAAACTATGGTGGGTGGGAGGTAGCTGCTGGGATGGGACAGGACATTAGTGTTCAATCAAACTAGGTGTGTAATCAATGTAGTACTAGTGTTATTAATTTCTAGTATGGGGAGCTTAAATTCATGACAATAAAATTGTTTAAGGTCACTGCTAGTTTTGTCCTATATGGCAAATTGATTTTGATGCAGATTTGCAGGAGAGGGAGTTGGAGAGTAGTGCCCTCCTCCCTCCCGTAGCATGCTAGGAATGATACAAAACTAATGCTGGGGCAGGTCTGGTCTCAGTGACAGCATGAACCAGGAGAGGCAGAAACTAGTACATGAGACCTTTGAACCGAGGTAAAAACTTCAGCACATACTGTATGTCTAATCTGTGTATTCTTTTCAGTCGTGGTTGTACAGTATGAATGAGCACAGAGAGAATTAATAGGCATGGGGACTTTGAAGATGTTCTGCTATATGCTATGGAATGTGTAAGAGTTTCTGCATGCTTGGAGAGCAAAATTGGCAACAGAAGTCATAAGAACTTGTTTGGCTCATTGACACAGGCAGTTACAAAACTGAAAAAAAAGTGATAGAATCAAATATTTGGTTTATGTAGTTCTATGTGTTGAATTGGGGGGGATGCAAGTTGTGATGTACCCAAGCAAGTGCTGTTGCTAATAAAAAAAATGCATTTATATATTTGTTTAAAAACGTTTTTTCTGTCTGCTTACTGACTTCTTGGGCCTATCATAAAAATGAGATGCCTCATACCATGGGGTTATCCCAGTAAAGGAAATTTTAAAACAATAAAAAATATTTGATTTATTTAAAAATGTATGTTTTTGGAATAAATTGATCTATAGAATAATATATGTTTTGCAAAAATAGCAAGCAGACTTGAAATTATATTTTTCAGAAACTAGATAGCAAAGTGACTTTCTTCCCATATTTCTATAGTTATCGTATTATTTTTAACTGTGATAAGGTTGGGGGATAGGTTCATCTGTACTGCAGGACAAACTGGGATGGGTTAGCTTTATGGTACTGTCATAATGTGTTTGAGTGAGTGACATTTGTGAACTTGTTTACTTGGATTGTCATTTAATTTGTCTGCAATTTGTCTGCCTCACCCAGTCTCTTTCAACTGTTCACATTTTTATGTGTTTCAGATGTGCTGCTGCCCAGCTGGAGTCTTTTGGTATTTTTTTGGGGGGGGAGGTGGGAGGGTATTTTGAGCAACATACTGTCATGTGGTCTGTGGGGACTCTGGGGATGGTGCTAGGGTGCAACTAACAAAGCATGGGGAGGGAGGAAATGAGTACAAATTGCATTAGAAATACCCTCCAAAATGTTAAAAGATTTCTGGGGGCCTAGGCAGCCCACCAGAACCCGGCCTATTATTTTTATTTTTTCTCTGACTTGAGTCCCCCATCTATAGGACTCCTGGATCCGCCCCTGCTGACCTCAGTGGTGGATTAAATAAAGGAGACATTGCTTAAAGAAGGGTGGTGGAATATCTGAAAGAAAGTGGAAAACTTGACCCAAGGCAACATGGCTTTATTGCTGGATGATAAAGCCAAATAGATATGATAGAATTCTTTGACTGGGTTACGAGAGTGGTGGACCAAGGTGCAGCTGTGTACATAGTGTATCCGGACTTCAGCAAAGCCTTTGATACAGTTCCACACAGAAGGCTTGCAAATAGGCTGGAGCAAACAGGCATGGGTCAGAAAGTGGTCAACTGGGTTAAAAACTGGCTTCAGAATAGAACACAGAGAGTTATGGTAAATGGCACCTTGTCAAAGTAGGGAAGAGTGACCAGTGGTGTTCCACAGGGTTCAGTGCTTAGTCCAGTTCTTTTCAACATATTCATCAGTGACATCGCTGATGGACTGAATGGAAAGGTATGCCTGTTTGCAGACAATACAAAGCTTTGCAACAGTGTGGACACTCAAGAAGGTGTCTTCATGAATGGAGGAAGATATCAGAAAGCTAGAGGAATTGTCCAGGAACTGGCAGCTGAGATTCAATGCCAAAAAGTGCAAGGTAATGCACTTGGGTAAGAGGAACCCAGGAAATAAATATGTCCTGGAAGGGCAGCAGCTGGGAGGTAGTGGTGGGCAAAGTGGGCTCAATCCACTCTACAAAGTGATTCATGGAGCAAAGGCGGATTCGCGGAGTGCTCTGCAACGTGAAGTGGAGTACTTTGTGTTATAATAAGGAATGTGAAGTCCATTGGAAACAAAGACTTTGCATTACTGTGCCTCCCCAGACCACTACTCTGCCACATTTAAGGCGAAGTGCATTATAGGCAGTGTACTTTGCCTTGTTTTTGAGCTCTGAAGGTGAATTTTGCAGTGATTCATGGGATTTCAGGTCACATGTGCTCTATACTGATCTGCACAGCCTCAGTTCGGGGTAGTATGAGTAGGAGACAGTGCGCTCTGATAGATGTCTGTGATGGGAATCTTGTAAAAACTGTTCAAAAAGCATTTTTGCATTTTTTGGGGGGGGGGGTCCAACTTTAGTTCATCGATTGTAGGAAACCCTCCTGTGCTCATATCATTGAGCATTTTTGTTTTTGAGTGGATTTTGAATATTAATTTACAACACTGAGTGTGTGTGGTGAAAGACAGTGACAGTGTGCTTTGGAGGAGGGGCATATCTGTGGTGTAGGTAGATTTCAGTTGGAGAAATAGTGATTTCTTTGTTTTTTGGTTATATTTTTGTTATATAACTGACTGTGTTATTGTACACACAGTAATATTGTCAGTAATAGTTGACATTTTCTTGTTTGTGTGGATATGGTGCAGCAGTTCATAAGTTAAGGTTGTTTACATTACAAATTTACAATACGTAAGGTGGCATAGTACTGAACTTTTGCATTTGCTACACATTCCTCATTCAAAACTGTACACAAACTGTTCTGTGTGTGAGTGTATGTGCAGTGTTGTGTGCATCAAATAATACACCTTTTATTGTGCCACAGACTAGTGTAATTGCAGGCACAGCAGTGTGAACCTGCTATCCACTGCAGCTGCTTGATTTTGTACTGCAATCGTGGTATCTGTTCTTAGTTTTGCTGCTTGTAGTGCTGTACAAATCTGCACTGTCTGTATTCAGAGCTCCCCCCACCCACATGTTCAAAAGGAATATTTTACCACATTGGATTGTTTTTGTGATCTCATCCGCACCACTGGTAACTGAAGTTGTTTTAATTCTGTGACAGTCTAAGAATAGTCTCTTATCTGTTACTGTAGCCACAGTAGTTTATTTAGCTTCACATCCAGCGTCCCTCCAATCAGAGAGTGAACATATCAAAATCTGAATTTGGTTATGATATTGTGGTTGATTCCCCTAAAATGCCTGCAAAGAGATGTGCAAGCAAAGCTGTTTCTTGCCATGGCAATGTTGGCAGTAAGATGGTCTGTAGGTGTGGTAGTAGTGTGCAGACGCAGAAGTGCATTGCTGATGTGAGGAAAGGTATTTCTCCTGCAATGTTTTTTTACAGCCCAATCAGTAGCTTCACTCATAGTTGGAGGAGATGATATTTTCCCAGCTGGTGATGTTAGTGTTACTGGTGTTAGTGGTGGTGGAGGTAGTATTAGTATAGTTGCATCAAGTTCTAATTCTGACCAGTGTACCGTATCGAAAAATACTAAGTGTGAAGCAATGCAAGTGAGTGGCAGTGTAGATGATGTCATACTTCCCAGTAACATCCCAGTAACAGAATCTGAGGTTTCTGATTATCATGTCAACGATAGCATACAATGTGATATTCCATCCACCATGACAGTTAATGTCACGCATCTTCATGCAGCGATTTACAGTGTGGTGAAAAAATATCAGGTGATGGTGGTGTAGATGCTGATGATGAATGTGATGATTACAATGATGTTACTGTTGTTGCAACATGCAGTCCACATGCTTGCATCCAAGCAGAAGATGTGGATGTGTGTGACGTTGATGAATATGATGATGATGTAATTGACCCCAGTTGGGAACCAGAGAAAAAGAAATTCAAAGTGGCTGGGTCTGAGTCTGTTTGCAGGAATCTCCTCCCCAATAAAAACTTGTGATCTACCAGTTTTAGTTGATGATGATGACCAAGTAATAAATATGATAGGCAGTCGTGGTGGTCAGTTGCAGTCCAGGTGTGCAGTGCCTGAAACATCATGTGCCCCCCACCACTTCAGTGCTTAAAATAACAGACTTAAATAAGCCACATCATGGACATGTTAAAAACAGAGCATCACAATCCCTTGTTTTGAATTTTTTGTTCAAGATGCAAATGATGAGTCAGTTGCAATCTGCCAGGTTTGCCATGTGCATGTGGGTTGAGGTAAACCGGGGAGCCATCTGGGCACAGAAGGACGGCATACACATCTTAAGAATAGACACTTGGCACTGTGGACCCTGCGCAAGCTGGCAGCTAATACCACAGTGGGGCATTCACCCTCATCACAGGCAACCATAATCACGTTATCCCCTTCCATAACTGTTAAGCCCAGTAGGAAATTAAACATATGCAGTAGTAGGATAATAAGAGCAGAGGATTACTACAGGCATGATAAGGTGGAGGACCATAATGACTTTGAAATGTTGTCCAGTGCTGGTGAGAGTAACAGTTTTCGTGCTGCTGGTGGTGGTGGTGAATGCAGAATGTCTAGTGCAAGTAGTACATCAACCCCGGTTGGCAAATCTGGCAAAATAACAGCATTTCTGGGTTTGTCATCATCACCTGGGCAACTGTCTTCATCAAATGTCCACACTCCATCCCCTGCCAATGCCATTCATCACAGAGCACAACCATTTGTGATCAACGGCCCCCATGTAAAATGATTGTCAGCCCACGTTACAGAGTGTTTTTGTGCTTATAAGCCGAAGTACCCCCCCCCCGAATCATACACTGTCACGTGAATGCTGCTGTAGCGGAATTGCTGGCAATGGATCTTTTGCCCGTCTCCTTTGTGGAGAATTCTGGGTTCAGGAGATTTGCCGCACGTGCCTGTCCAAAATGCAAAGTCCCATCCAGGATATGCGTTTCTACCCGTGCTGTCCCCGAGCTGTTCCGCACTGTGTCTGACTCCGTAAGACATGCCCTTCAACATTCCTCCTCTCCATTCATCCATTTAAGTATGGATATGTGGACAAGTGGCAAAACAGTGGGGAGTTCATATCTGTGTATAACTGCACATTGGGCACAGATGCCAGAGGTTGTTTGTTATGTTGGTAGTGGGAATAATCAGTGCAGTATGGTGGATTATTGCGGTAGCAATCTTCCAGGAATTAGACAGCATGCAACGATTGCTATGGGCAATGTGACTTATTCACACACTGGTGAGAACATGTTGGACATGGTACTGACTGAAATTGACAGATGGCTAAACCCTCTGTCCCTGAGACCTGGGTTCATAGCAAGTGACAATGGGTCAAATGTGGTGAAATACATCACGAATGGTGTTTTTTTTCGTGTTCCATGCATGGCCCATTGTTTAAATCTTGTGGTTCAGGAGTTTCTGCAGCACCCTGATATAAAGGAAATGCTGACTGTTGCACAATGTATCTACTCTCACTTTTCAAGATCTGTAAAGGTCCATGACCAACTGCGGCAGTTGCAGATACAAAACAGCCTGCCTCAGCACCACTTGAAGCTGGAAGTTGTCACCCGATGGAACTCCACTTTATACATGGCAAAGAGGTTGTATGAACAATACAAAGCCATCTCAGAATATCTTGTATTGCACACTAGCCGTGACATTTCTGGGGCCTCCATGTCTATGACGACTGAATAATGGCACCTCATGGACTCTGTAATAACAATTTTGCAGCCTTTTGAACATGCCACACAGCTAGCGAGTGGTGAGTCTGCCTCCATTAGCCAATCAATTCCACTGCTGCAGGTGTTGAGGCAGACACTGGTGAATGTACAGCATAGCCTTGATGTTGCCAGAGACGGTGGTAGCAGTATGTTGCTGCAACACATGCTGACAGTATTCAACTAGAATCGTCACATTGTGAGCATTCAGCGTAGTGACATCTTTGCCATAGCAACAATGCTGGACCCATGATACAAACATGGAACTGCATCAGTACTGGAGGAAGGGCCTGAACAGGTAAAAAATATCAGTGGTCAACTGGTGCACTTGATTCATGGGGCATAGAAGTCACGTGCCAAGGTCAGCAAACCTCAGCAGCATAATCTGGCTGAAGGTGTACCTGGAGGACCATCAAGCATATCCTGTAAGGGGAAGGGGACTGCAGTTCCAGGTGGTCTGTCATCCAAAGTGGCTGGCATTAACCTGCTTTAGGAGACTTGGTCCCAAGTGGGTATTTGTGAAATAAATGATTCGGGAGAACAGGATGATGAAGCAAAAACTGGACTTGGTGGCACAGAGAATGGTCGAGTTATATTTGTCTGAAAACAAGCATCTGACAATAACTGAAGATCCTCTTTTGTACTGGAGTGGAAAGGTCAGTGAATGGCCAGAGCTGACTGCAGTGGCACTGAAGTACCTCACATGCCCACCCTCCAGTGTAAGTGTTGAGAGAGTATTCAGCTTAGCAGGTGCAATAGTCAAGGATCGTCAGACAAGCATGTCTCCTGCAAATGTTAGTTTGCTAACATTCATTAAAATGAATGAGAGGCATGTACCAGCACAGACTGCAACTGCAGTATGTGTACCCTGGCCTAGTAATGGTGGCCTTGCTGATGTGGAAATGGAGTATCCTAGTGGCACTGGCAGTGACTGCCTGAAACGGCCCACCACTGACGTAGAGGATGATACAATGGAGAAAGAATTTCCCAGTGGTCAGACTTCAGACATTGATGACTGTGTGGGCAGCTTTCTTTATGAGGATGATGATGTGGTTAATGTTGGCAGGTTTTAACTGAAGTTTTTAAAAGGTGGTGTGCCTCCTGGACCACGACCACCGGGACTGATGTTAGCCACTGCCACCACTGAGCCCAAGTCTGTCTGCCCCCCGCACCACCACCATCACTGGGACTGATGTTGGCCACTGCCACCACTGAGCCCAAGTCTGTCCACCCCTGAATCACCACCACCAGGACTGATGTTAGCCACTGTCACCACTGAGCCTGAATCTGTCTGCCCTCAGACCACCACCACCACCACTGGGACTGATAATAGCCACTGCCACCACTTACCCTGAGTCTGTCCACCCCCCAGACCACCACGACTGGGACTGATGTTAGCCACTGCCACCACTGAGCATGTGTCTATCTGCCCCCCGACCACCACCACCAGGACTGATGGTAGCCACTGCCACCACTGAGCCGGAGTCTGTCTACCCACAGATCACCACCACTGGGACTGATGTTAGCCACTGCCACCACTGAAGTGTGAGTCTGTCCACCCCCCAGACCACTGCCACCACTGAGTCTGAGTCTGTCCAGACCACCACATCCATCAGCCACAGACACAAACTTCTTAATATTTAAACCATAAAGTGTGTATGTGTACTTATGTTTGTTGTGCTGCTTCACTTCCTTTAGTTGTATGTTTTGTTTCCTGTTGCTTTTCAGAGCCGCAATGGTAAAACACATATGGTACACTTATTTAGTTTATTTTACAGGGTAACAAAAAAAAAGGCTTCATCGCTAAAACTAGTTGGGAATGGTACTGTAGCTGTACTGTACAGAGAGGAAGCGATGTAATATCAATGTGAAATCCATTCTGGAAAGTATGAAGATTTTATTTCATCTGTCTCATTGTTTTGGAAAGACTACAGCACATATTGCACACAGGTTGTGTTAGTTGACAAGATGCGGGTTTGAAATGTAACTTGACTTTAGATTGAGATTTGAGAACCAAGGAGGGACAAATAACAATTAAGTTGTAAGAAGTCGTTCATTTCTTGTTTTAGGAAACTTCCAGATGCTTTGTTGTTCTGTCAAAGTGGCCTTATCCAAAAAGATTCTTCAACATCAGGCACTCCCCTCCCCCCTGAGCTTGGGCACATATGCAACACGCAGAAGTCGTTTGATTAGATGACCATGACCATGATTAACAACTGAACTCCAGAAGGATGCTGATGAAATCTGTGATGAAGTAACAAAATAAGAAACCATTACAGACAAACCTGCAAATACGATTCCCCCATCCCCCCCCCAAATAAATACTTACCTTCATGTGCTTGACAGTTATCCATTTCCAATTTCAGCGCAAAAAATTGTCATTGAGCACTGGAATGTGCACACCAACAGTATCTGTGTGACCTTTGATGCAGAACAATACCATGAGTACATGTCCATGTCAACTCCCCTCCTCATCTACAAAAATACACAACCATACATCTATATACACACACACACACACACACACACACATATATATATATATATCTCTATATCTCTATATATCTATCTATCTATATATCTATATAAATCTATCTCGACTCACCAAGGCTACTATTAGTGTACAGCCAAAGGGCACCCTTCAATCCAGCTGAGATGATCACATTGCATTTGCTTGAATCACCTCGCAGAACACATTGGACCAGCAACGGAATGCTCACGGTCATCATTTTATACTGGGGGACTTTGTATGTGCTGAAACACTCTCATTCCACTGTGTTAACACTTGTCAATTTTCTGCACACAAGCAGAATGCATTTTGAGCCTGCAGAAAAAATCTGGGACTCTGTGCCACCTCTACGCGCATGACTGAGTGTGCCATTAATTTTGTGAGACTTTGTATGTGCTGAAACACTCTCATTCCACTGTGTTAACACTTGTCAATTTTCTGCACACAAGCAGGATGCATTTTGAGCCTGCAGAAAAAAATCTGGGGACTCTGCGCCACTTTTGTGTGTTCTGTGATTTTTGCTGTGAGCTCAAGATGTCATACTGACATTTTTACAATTAAAGCAGCATTGCAAGAATGTCCTGACAGTTTTGAACTGTACTTTTTTATGCTACTTTACATTGCCACAGCCACCACTAGTTACCTGCGAGTCGTGACTTGAATGATACACTTCTTTCCACAATTTATGTCTGCTTTACTTACTAGACTACTTGTTTTCATGTATGAAAAAAAATGAGCACACCTTCCAATATTGTTCTGACCAGGTCTGTATTTATTTGCAGCTGCTTTTCAATAACTATTGTTCCGTGGTGTCATAAAACACTACCTGCTGCATAACTGTTAACTAACAACAGAAGTGATATATAACAACTAATTGATGTGATGGAGAAAAGCAGAGGAAAACAATGACAAAGACCTGGTCAGCACCAATTTAAAAGGAATACTCTCATACATGAAACAAGCATTTGTCAATGCCGAATATTTGCTTGCTGGTATTGGTAGTGTAGGAGTTAGAAAGCTGCATAATAGGAATGGCAGTGACATATTCAACTGAAGCCAACCCCACCACCACCCTGTAGAGACTGACAGGCATTGGGGTGTGCCTTTGGATCATCAGGCATAATGGCCATGCCATTTTACCACACCCTACCCTGCAGACACTGACAAGTGTCATGGTGTGCCTTGAGGTCTTTGGCCCTTATGCTCACCACATTCCATCAGGAAATATGGTAAGATGGGTGCTGTGTAGGAGAATGGGGTGAACTTTGGGGCTGAAGAGTCCAAGGCACATCTCAATGCCTCTCACTGGCTGCAGGGTGTGGAATGGTATAAGCATTACAGGCGAGAATCCCAAGTCACACCCCTGATGCCTGTCAATCTCTACAGGGTGGGGCATTATGGTCAGAAACCCTAATGCCTCAGGCCTTCATTGGCATTTTCACTCCAAATTTTCAACATGGGTTTTTTGTCACCCCCACCTTATGAACAGTGGCAATATCAGTTCGTTAGCTGAAAGCTGATTTTGCACAGCGACTACGCCATTTGGCACCACAGGTGCGAAAACATATTTCTAACAAGATGTGAAAAATGACAGCTGTACTATTCATGGGGAGGTGCAAAAAATGGCAATGTTGAAAATCTGCAGTGAAAATATTAAAAAAACTGGTGAAATCATGAGCGTGCGTATAAACTGTGCAACGTACACCGGTAATGCAATTAGTTTGGGGATTCTTTACAGCAGGTTGTCAACATAAGCATTTTAGAACCTCCAGTCATGAACAGTGTCACTGTGATTTTCTTAATCTGTCCCGAACAGTGATTTCCCACAGCAACCACGCATTTCTGCGCTGGAAGTGCGAAAATACATTTTGGCCATGGTGTGAAAAATGACAGCTGTACTGTTCATAAGGAAGTGTAGAAAAATGCCAGTGGTGAAAATCTGGACTGAAAATATTAGAAATGCATGAACTTACGAGGATGCGTGGAAACTGCGCAATGGTCACTCGTAACACAGTCATTTTATGGACTTTTGCACCAAATTTTTAACATTGCCATTTTAACAACTCTGCTCAAGAACAGTGTCACTGTGATTTTCTTAATCTGTCCAGAACATTGATTTCGCACACAGACTGCGCCGTAGTGCGCTAAAGGCGCCAAAACACATTTTGGGTGAGATGTGAAAAATGACAGCTGTAATTCTCATAAGGAGGCGTGGTATAATGGTAATGTTGAAAATCTGGAGTGAAAATATTGAAAATTCATGAACTTACAAGTGTTTGTAGGAACAGCGCAACACATGCTCATAAAAGAGTCATTTTTGGGAATTATTTCACCAAATTTTCAATATAGGGTTTTTGGGGGCCTACCTCATGAACAGTTATACTGTTGTTTCATAAATCAGTCCCAAAGGTGGTTCTGTGCAGTGACCGCAAAATCACTTTTTGGGGCTGATTAAAAAGTGACAGTGACAGAATTCATGAGGTGGGATTCCAAAAACCTCATGTTGAAAATTTGGTGAAAAAATTCCCCAAAATGCTGGAGATATGCATCAAAGTTGAAAGAAAAACTATTTATTCCATTATACAGCTTACCAGCATTGCCTCAGTTCACGGTCAGCTTTGAAGAGTGCAGACGTGTTCCCAGTCCACCGAAGATCGTCGCGCTGGACTCCAGAGGTAAATATGGGATGAGGTGGGGGGGTAGGGTGTGCAGAAGGTGGGTGCGGGTGGGGGACGGGGGGTCAGGACAGTTAGTGAGTGAAAGTTTTTTCTTGGAGGTTATTTTTTTCATAGACGCGGGACTTGTGCCGCGCTGGGGTGGGCTCCCAGCGTGGCAGCTGGAAGGCTGTTTGGGAGGGCAGTGGAGCCAATGGGGATTGGGCACCCCCATCAGTCGTACAGATTCTTGCCATGCTGGGGTGAGCTCCCAGCGTGGCACCCGGTAGTCTGTTGGGGGGGAAACAGTGGAGCCAACATGGATTGGGCACCCCCATCAGCCTTATGGACCACTGCCATGCTGGGCTCCCAGCAGGCACCTGGAACTCTGTTGAGGGGAGCGCAGTAAAGCCGATGGGGGATTGGACACCCCCATCATCCATACAGTGTGTGTGTGTGTGTGTGGGAGCGCATGAGCACGCAATATGATAATTAGCACTATCTTATCGCTGCTCACTAAAGCAGAGCTCCACTTTCAACTGTACGCCACTGCATTTTCAACTGCTGTCATAGACAGCTGCAGCATTCATTGGTGAACTGTGGCCGCACCTGCAAACACACTGTCTGAATTGGAAGACAGGGTGCCACACCTACAAAAACTCGGATGATGGCACTATGTTTCTTGCACATATGTGCAAGTAAACATAAAAAGGTAGTACAGCAGACTCAGCTACTGCAAATTCTCGTATCATTCCAGTCAGTCAGGATGTAAGTAAAGGAAGTTGTAATATAGCATTAAAAAATATAGGTCAGAGTTCTCAACAGATTGTTGTGTTGCTGATTTACAGAGATTCACCACATTGCATTGTTATGGTGATGCACATAAACTAATATATGGGGGCATTACTCCCACTGGAATATTTCTTGCTCCACAGAGTGCAATATATTTCTGTGAAAACCACCCATAATTTCATTACAGTGTGTCATGTGGTGGAGGAATTACTGATCAGAAAAGCCATCCACATTTTTTGCCCCCCTTTCTCAGCAACATTAGGACATGATGCCAGGGGGAGCGCAGGTGCATGCTCCACTATAATGAATGTCCAGCAGCCATCCCAATGTTTCCTTATGTTATAAGGTTGACTTTGTGATGAAATGTGGGAATGTTTCCACTAACAAGGCTCCTCTTACTGGAAATGTACCCACATGTTTCACCACAAACTGACCATTATAACATAAAGAAACATTCGGAAAGCTGCCGGACAGTCAGATATTCACTGTAAGGAGCATGCACATGCACTGTCCCTGCCATCACGTCCTAACGTTGCTGAGAAGGGAGGCAGAATGTGGGCAGATTTTCAGAACGGGAATTCCTCCATCACATGACACACTATAATGAAATTATGGGTGGTTTTCACACAAATGTATTGCACTATGTGGTACAAGAAAGATTCCCCTGGAAGGGGAAATGTGTATAATTAAACAACAACAAAGAAAAAAACACACAAAAACAGTACAACACAGGGGTGGGGTGGGGTGAGGGGCAGAAAACAATCCCCTAACTTACTGTGGCCGAGGGATGCTGTGGTGGTCCAACAGTAGGTGCAGCATTGAAACTTTTTGCTGCTGCTGTTATTATGTTCTGTTCACCTGCTGCTGCAAAGCACCAAACTGCTCATTGTTTTCTTCTAGAGCTGCCCACACCAAAGCGATGTCAGACTGTGTTGCAGGGACTGTGGCAGGGTCCACTGCAGCAGGGAATCCAGGTAGTGGGGTGGTGGTGGAGAGGGTGGTGCTGGTGGCTGTGGTGGAGAAGCAGCTGCTGTACTAGCCCTCCTCCTGCTGCGGCCATGATGAGGCACATCTCCCACCCCCACAGCACCCATGGCTACTGCCATGGAAGGGCCAGCAGGTGGACACCTGGCCCCTTCTGTGGCAGCCTGCCACTCTGCCCTGTGGTAGTTCAGCATGTGGGTACGCTGGCCACCTGTCCCCAAATGTGTCCCACGGGGGTCATGGTGCACCACCACATCACACAGATGGGACACTACCACTGTGCTGTCTCCCCCCACAGAGTTAAAAAACTCCCACATTGGGAAGCTGCAGGGGGGACCAAACACAGTCCTCGCATGAGTCCCATCACCTACATTTTCCACGGCCACCTCCTGTGGCTGTGGAGGTGGTGGAGGGGGTACTGCTGGAGCCTCTACAGCTGCTGCTACTTGTGGTGGTAGTGGCGGAGAAGGTGGATGCACAGCAGCCACCAGTGGCACTGGTGCTGCTGCTGCTACTCCTGTTGCTTCAACATGGGGGGAAGCAACACCCAGGAGTTGGAAATGGTCCAGCATGACACAACCACCCCACCCCCCACAGGTCCACACTCCCCTCCAACCGTGCCCACGGGCCAGCGACTCACCTTCTTCTCCTGGGTCTATCCTCATACACACAACAAGTCCCCGGGCCAACACACAGACACACACTGACACACACAGTCAGTCACACACACAAAACAAAACTTATACAAAAAAAATTCACTAACAAAAAAAACACAAATACAATACAAAAACTAAATAAAGATATAGCTTTTAAAAAAGCTGTTGGTTTTCTTCTGAAATGCAAGTCTCAAGGCAGTCAAGCACTTTAACTTCTAGTCTCCTCCTGCAATGCTTTCTCCCTCTACAAATGCAAAGGAGAAAGTGAAACTGCTTCTCTGACTCACTTCCTTCCTGCCTGGCTAAAGCATGCAACTTACAGTACTGTAAGCCATGTGATATGTAGGGGGCTGCCTATTCTCTTCTCACTTCACCTTACTTTGCATTAAGGCATAATGGCAATGCAAAGTGGTAATAATAACGACGCGAAGTGAGCACCTTGCAGTGCCCACTTCACATTGTGCTCTGCTAACATGAAGTGGCCACTTCACGTCCACTTCGCCAATGGATTAAAAATTCACTGCATCTCTATTGGAAGGAACAAAGCTGGAACAGGATCTAGGAGTTCTCATACCTGAAGACTTTAAGGTAGGAAAGCAATGTGAAGAAGCAGTGCTAAAGGCAAACAGCATCCTTGGATGCATTGGTACGGTTATAACCAGCAAAAAGCATAAGGTAATCATCCCACTCTATAGGTCTTTGGTGAGGCCACACATGGAGTACTGTGTGCAGTTCTGGTGGTCTCACCTAAAAAAGGACATAGACCATCTGGTATCCATACAGAGGAGAGCCACCAAGATGGTGCATGGTCTGCACCATGAACCTTATGAAAATAGTCTCAGCCAATTGAATTTGTTTTCCCTTGGGCACAGAAGAAATAGAGGGAACACGATAGAAACATTTAAGTATATCAAAGGGATAAATGCAGTACAAGCTGAAAACCTCTTCCATGAAAATAGAACTGCTCTGTTGGAACATACTTTTTTACAGAGAGGTCAAGGACCTGTAGAACAGCCTACCAGTGGAGCTGGTGGCAGCTAAGGTAGTCAGCAAGTTCAAATGAGCATGGGACAGTAACTGTGGTCATCTCCACAAATGCAGTAGATGGGGGGTGAGTAGACATCTCGGGCAGACTAGATGGACCGTACGGTCTCCATCTGCCAGAAAACTCTTACGTTCTTATGTTCTAAAACCAGTTGATGCTATTATTTTGCCATTTAGTTGAGTGATGGGTTAATTATTTTAAACAAGGGTCTAGCCTGCTGTCTCCCAAGTATTTGTAAAATTATACCACTAACAAGATGGCATTGTCCAGAGAACTCAGCATTGGTAAAGAGAACAAAGCAGGTGAGGGTGAGGGAGATAAACTATCAATATACATTCAGCCTAGACATGGCTAAGAGTAGGTTGGTATGGCCCAGGTAGAAATGTGGGCAGACAAGACTGACTGTGAGGCTTTTTCTGCTGACACCTTTCTATGTGTCTGTGTAACACACATCAGCTTGATCTGTATTATTTTACTCTCAGAAACAGCATCCTCTACAAACTTGAACTACTTATAACACTGTTTACAATCTGACTGAAACAAGTGTTTGAAAGAAGTACCTGTTCTGCTTCAGGATGCCTGTGAGGCTTCTTGTCTTCCCTCTACACTTCATCTGCTTCAATTATTTCTTTTGAATTATATTCACTACTAGTATTTAACATCTCTTGTGGAAATAAACTGGATTATTTAAACAGAAGAAAAGGAGTTATGTGTAGCATACAGTAGCTGTGAAACAAAGAGAGAAACTACCATGGCACCCATGTAGAACAAAAGTAATGATGACACAGCCTCTACTACCAAGATGAGTGGAGCTGGAAACCATGGGACAAAACTCTGGAAGCAATACGGGAAAATAAATGGCTCCCCTGACCCTCTCAGATTAGCACAAAAGATCTCTAATAAGGGTCAGCCTGGTGGCATAGAGAGCTGAAGCACTGGGCTGCATCTTACCTCTCCCATGCCAGTGACCTGAGTTCAGTAATGGGTTCCAGTTGCCAGAGGTGAGTTGGTGGGGAGGGATGGGAGAGGACTGAGTGGCTGCCTGGCAGCTCTGCTCTCGCGAATTGGGTGGTGAGACATCTTGGTTCTTGGCTGCCACCAGGTAGAGGCCTGGTGATAGCATCGATGTGCAGGTGGCTGACAGAATGTGAAGTGAGTGGAATGGAGCTTGCAGTTCAAGAGTCCATGCACAACTCCACATGCATACATGCTACACGTTTGCTGTAATCTCAGAGAGAGAGAAACATTCGGGAGGAAAATGAATGGGGGACTTGGCTTCATTAAGCCTGTCTGAGATGCCATGGCCTGCCTTTCTGCTTTGGCAGGAGGAAATCTGGAGATGAAGAGGGGTAAGTAGGCCAGCTGAAGGCACCTAAGGACAGGGCTAGACAAGCCACCTAGTCAGCCTATGGGCATTAAAAACCTTTAAAAAAAAAAAAAAAAAAAAAAGAAAAGCTACCAATAACCTTTTTAAAAGTTTCCTATGTAGCAGACTAATGCTCCGGTAAGTCCCTCCAATGAGGAGAGGCTAAAAGTCTTACTGTGGGCTCTTCACCATCTAGAAAGATGCCAGATACCTTGCCATACTGCAGATGAAGCTTCAACCACAAAAAAAAAAAAAAAAAAAAAAAATTCTGCAGAGTGCATGGAAGGGGAAATGCAATAATGAACAGCAAAGAGAGCCTGCACCAAAACGGACAGCTCTGCCTCTTAGGTCTGATTCAGCTAATACAATAGTTACTCTATAGCTAGAGCTTGCCTTCCATATAAGCAACCAACCAACCAGATATTCTGAGCTACATCATTGGGATAACATATCCAGCTACTATACTACTCTGAAATTCTCAGTTGAACAATTTCTGTACCTAGCGGATAACTCAGTTCTTACTTAGGGCTTTTTGAATGTGCCACACCACAAAAAGCCACCCGAGGGACTGTAAAAATGTAAGTCATAAGCAAAATTTGTTACTATTGATGCATGGCATAGTAAGTAAAAAGTGACCCTTACAAAACTGGTAAAAAGCTTCAAGTGATCAAACTTTTATTTTGTTCTAAGGACATTAATGATTTCAAACATAACCATTTTACATACCAGTATTTATAAAACTTCCTTAAGGTTTCACATCAGTTACCAAAGTTCCAGCATGTATTGTATAAACAATATTTAGGCAAAGTTTGTATATAATGACCCACTCACCAAATTTTCTCATATTATTTTTTAGTAGTAACATTTGTACATAAGACACCCAAATCAACATTTCAAAACAAAAACAAACAGCAGTTCATTATAAAATCATGTCAGGGTAGTAATTTGGTAACAGTGGATAAGAAATTGTACTTCTGTCTACCTAGATTCAGTTCACACTTATTTAGTATCTCTAGTGAAAAACAGAACTATTGGAAATTGTTCAAGTCTGCTAAGAGACTGACAGATTAAAGGTAAATTGACAGTTCAAAGCAAAAGATTTAAATAAGTTGAAATGGATATACAATAGTACATATCATTCTGCTGTCATAGGGATCAGTCTGTAACACACAGACTGTAATGATGCTGAGCCACCAGCAGGGGGTTAGTTTAGCAAAGCTTGGTGCTTTTCTGGCATATGTAGAAGTGTAAGATTTTATGTTTGGATAAAACTATGGAATTGTATTAACATTTGTTTGTAAGTTTTCAGAATCAACATTATCAAAAAATGATTACTATATCTAAGATTTAGAACAGAGCTTAACAAGGATCAAGGTATGAAATTACATACAGCATGGGAATTTTAAAAGAAAATTTACTTGAACAATTTGTTTACTGGTTTTCATCAGTTTCAGTTTATTCGATCGACAATTAAGTCATTATGAAGCAGACAAACAAATAAAACAATAAGTGTGTAGTAGACATACACTTTCCAGTCTGTCTCCTAAAACAATATCAAGTGCTATATAAAACAGGATACATATTTCTTCAATTAGACCTTTTACAAGTAACTTAATAATCAAGATTCCATGTATTGTAATTATGTATGCAGGATTCCAATTCATCTTCTGGAATATTACATATAAGTCAGGCTCAATTAATAAAAGCAATGCCTTGTCTAAATATGCTAATAAATCTTTCAGTTTAATAATTAGTTTGCTCAAAACACATTATTTTATGCAACGCTTCTAAATTAATAAATAATAAAATAAAAAATAAAAGTTTTCCTATTTAAGTTTAAAATCACATTATCCTGCTTAGCAATCTTGCATTAATGATTTAATAAAATAAACAAACCTCCCCAGAATTCAACTTTTAAAACATTTAATTATTCAAATAAGATCCAGACAAGTGCATGTTTCAGAAGCTCCACATGATCATGGGAGTCCACAAATTAAGAAATAAATCACTTGAAAAAGGCTCAGAAATGTCATATCTGTCAGCAAGGAGTATAGGCAGCATCTTACCCACTTAATTAGACTGACACTCAATTAGTTACCATTAAATGTTCACAGAGCAATCAGATTTTTAATACTACCCAGGATACAGTATTTTCTGGAACTTTTAGAGTTATTATCTGACCTAACGTAACAAAACTCCCAGAGTCTGGTAGTTCCAATATTCAGCCCCTTAAGTGCCAGCAAGAAGTGCTCACCACTCTTGGTGTCCATACAATAGCACCAAATCAGACAACCATCCCATGAGGAAGTAACTTTCTTCATCAATTCAGCTACTCAAATGGGAGTCCTAAAACAGATAGTTAGATACTTTCCACCTGGGTTTGATTATATGCCACAGAAACAATAAAGATTACACTTTTTCCAATAAAGCATCCTGTTGTTTACACTTTTATAGTGGGCGGTACATTTTCATAAATGAAGAATATGCCACTATCTGCCAAAACTGCACAAAAAGTATTTGCTAAAAATCAAAAGATTCACTTTGCAGAGTACATACCTTTCAGCGACTTCATTAAACTAAGGAGTCTCACACAAGGTCTCTGTTTAAATAAAGTGCCTTAAACGGTACCTTAAAAAGTTGTTTCCCCGATTGGCTTCCACCTTCACCTTTTTATTCACACTAACATGGAAGACCATCACACCCATTCAAGTATCAAACTTCAATAAAATGAGTCAGACTTGAGTCAAACAAAGGAACAAAAGGCACCCTTTCTCTCCTATTTCTCAATAGTTGCTGAATCTCTTCCTTGGGTCAGCATTTCAAGGTCCAAAGCCACTGTAAGCCTTCTCTGGATTTGATTTTCCCATTAGTTACATAAACCTAGGAGAGAAAAGAGAAAAGAAAATGCTCCACTGTGCATAGTAAAACTTTAAAATGAACATATCAATTGAGAAACTACCCCCCAGGCAAGGGTATCGTACCTCTTTTAAATTATTTCCAGGCATTTTGGTACATTTGTGCCCCCAAAACTCAGCAACTGTCCTTAAGTTTACCTTCGGCTATTAATCTTGCCTGTAATACTGTTGGCATTTTCTTCCAACTCCACACTTAACCTGCAGACTTCTTACATTATTGTGCTCCATCCATTTTGACTTAGTCCAGCATACTTGCTTTGTAACTTTTGATTTCACAAACACTTGGAGCACTCCGTCTCAGTCACACCAGTCTTTTCCAAGGTAGAGGTACGCCACAAAGTAAAATCCTTCTCTCTACTTTCATTCACAACGTGGGGCTCATTTTCATATTTGTCTCAAAGATAACATCTTAGGCACTCCCTACTAATCCTTAAGCCACACCAGTCACATTCAAAGATGGCATACTCAAACAATATTCATGCAGCAGAAAAAACTTGTTACCGCCAAACTTTAGTTAGCTTATCCGATACAAATAACGGTGATCACATGCCAAATAAACTCAATACGATGAGTCTATAATCAGATTAAACATAGGTTCCTTTCATCTGATTTAAAATATGGGAACAAAAAACCTCAAACTGGGGCATAAAAATGCCAAGACAGGAGCAGAGCAGCACTGCAGCCATCTTGCTGCCCCCTCTCCACACATTCAAATGAACCTGGCCTTCCCACCTACTGGTTTTAATAAAATAATCAGTAATAATTTTTAAGTGGAATAATTAATATTTTTGTTATTTATTTTTTTTTTTTTAGAAATGTTGCCCCCAGAAGAACCACTATAAAGATGAAACATTGGGGTGGATTATAAATAAAGCACCTGAATACTCTAATATTCAAGTCTGGACATTGGTTGTTCTATTCTTTAAAACAGAGGTAGTCCCCCCCCACTCCCCATTGTATTTATTTATTTGAATTTTGGTAATCAGGTAAGCCCACTGAGACCATGCAGTCCCTTTTTCAGGGGCAACCTGAGAGAGGGTGCAGAAGGTGAGGAATACAAAAATGTAAACACAGCCATGAACATATAGTACATAAGCACTGATATAAAGTAATACAGATTGAAGAGGCATACATCAAAATAAATAAAGCCCTGCACATACAATATCAGCAGTAATATCGGTAAAGATGCAAAGTGTCACAGATCCCGATACAATGTGTAACAAAGTATACATTATACACAAAAAAAAACAGATTTCTGGATTAGAGAGGAGTGGATGGTGGAGAACAAGGCAGATTCTGGCAAAAAGTAGGATCACATTATATACAGCAGTTACACACAATAGTGTAGGAACACATGTACATCAATTAGACAATGTACTGCAATGCAAAAACGTAAATCAAATTTAAGAGACAGATAGAACCATAAGTTAAGGTGGCAGGCTCACCAGGATGGACTAACATAAGTATGGAAAAGAACAGGGTGAATTAGGTAAAGCAGGAGCAAATTTCTAGGCATAGAGGTGGTTGTGCAGGGCACTTTTGAAACTGGGAAGGGAAGTGCATGAGAGGATAGATGGAGAAAGGGAGTTCCAGACTCAGGGTGCAGTATAGGCAAAAGATCTGCTTACGTGTTGACGGCACAGTTAATAGAGGGAGGGAGGAGGAGTGGTAGGGTCTGGCAGGCTGATTTTCTCACCACAATATTAGACAGACTCAGAGCAGCGTATAGATGAGTGACATACCTCTCAACCTTCCCCCCAAATGTGGAACATTGCCTGTCCAAATGTGGAACAAATGGGCAAAATGTGGAACACTTAATCAAATCTTTACATAAGAAGCTCAAAACTCTGTTAAAATGTTGCATTTATGTTCAGAAAGTCTGCTATTAATTGAATTTTTTTTTGCATCATTTACTATGGATTTTTGATATGAAATGTTAACTTTGAATGTGGAACAAGTCCTCACAATGTGGAACAGGGAGCTTTTGTGAAGTAAAATGAGGAACGTTCCTCATAATGTGTTGCAGTTGAGAGGTATGATGAGTGAGATTATAGGAAAGGCAGAGGGGGATATACTGGAATTTATGTTCTAGTTGTAGCCAACCTAGAGATGCTATTACAGTGCAGTGATGTTGCTGTAGAGCAGCACCTTAGACAAAGCATCTTAGCTTATGATATAATTGCTTTAGTTGATTCATTTGTGTTGAACTGCAGTGACCACAAGAGGAGGCTCCCAAGGATATAAGAAGCAGAGAGTGCAGTTTCACATGGCAACCCATACATCTTGTGACATATTGTATGACAAAACCAGAATACTTGGCCATCTGGTCAGGAAATGGAAGTCAGCACCACTACTACAAGAGCACCATTGGATGAGACATTATTATGCTTTTGGTGCAAGGACTCAGTACTAGGTTCTATGCTGTTTATGTGCTCTGTAACAATACTTTTGTATTATCAAGGGTTCCAGGGTACATTGGGTTTGCTACCATATCCACTTGATTGGTGGTAGGGAGGAAAGTGTGGAGGCGGGACCAAATATTCCCTGCCCACTACACCATGTCATCTTTAGCCATGCTGATACTTCAAAATTAGGTGCAACAGGGATGTCAGTGTGCCTGTTGGAAAGAACCCTCAAAATATTGCAGAGAGAGTAGAACAGTTGAAGTATAAGGATTGTCGATTGGAATTACATGGATTAACTCTGGCACGCTATTTAGAGCTGAATAAAATACACAGCGACCTGAGGGACATACCATTATGGAACCACATTTAGGGATGAATGCCAAAGACTGGACATACACTGTAAATGGGACGGAATACGAAACAAGTGCAGCCATGAAAATGCATGCACTAGTCAAGGCCATTATTAAAGACAAGTCTAAATTATTAGATGGAATTAATAAGGAGCAAGAAGCTCTTAAGGTGAAACTTAAGCAAACAGAATTTAACACTTTACTAGAAGATGAAAAAAACTAAAAGAATATGAGAAAAAAACAAAATAAAATGATTAGAGATACATCTGACTATAGAAAAAATAGAGCATATACATACAAACATTTTGAAAATAAAAAAATAAATATCAGTCATACACTGACTCCTCAGATAGCTTAGACAGTTATATTGGACAACTGGGAAGAAGACAATCATCTTTACCATCTTTGTATACTACACAACAATGGTTCAAATAAAGCTGCATGTTACATTTATTTATTTGTATTTATGTTAAATTTGGTAACTAGGAAATGCACACTGAGCCGAGGCTTGTTTCCAGGTGTGACCTGAGGGAGGGGGAGGTGGAGCAAGCAGCAGACAATTGCACAGGAATAAACAGCTGAATGGACAAACAAAACAATGGGATACAGTAATAAATAATGAACAATTTGCATGGATAGGTAATAAAGTGCAGGGAGCCTGAGCAGTGCATAGAATCACAAACAATATCATGGATGGATTAAGATTCAGCCTGACAGGAGCAATTGGGGGGTTGAATTTTCAGCTGGCATTTGAAGGAGCCAGGAGATGGGGAGTAACAGAAGGAAGAGGAGAGTTTGTTCCAGAGTGACGGAAGTCTGTAAGAGAAGGCAGAGTGCACAACAGAGGAGCTGGGGTAAGGAGTGGCAAATGTGCAGTGGTCCCTAGAGTGGAGGGAGCAAGAGGCAGGGGAAGTTGAGAAAGGAGTGAAAAGAAATAGGAGGAAAGAGTGTTGAACCAATATTTGGAGATGATGGTAGCAGAGTGGGCCTGGGGGCGAGACAACAGTGGGTGGATGGAAAAGAAGAAATACAGCAAGCAGTGATGCATGCATGGTGGAGAGTTTGACACAAAACAGCATGAAGGAATTGAGGAGGATATAGAAACATAGAAACATAGAATTTGACGGCAGATAAAGACCGCTTGGCCCACCCAGTCTGCCCATTTCCCTGCCTACTGGATAAGCTGCAGATCCTAGTTAACCAGCAGCCTACTTCTTCCTACCCCTATCCCCTAGAATTGCCTTATGACTGTCCCATGCATGCTTGAATTCCACCACTGTTTTGACTCCACGACCTCTCCGAAGGGCCGCTTATGCATCCACAACCCTCTCTGTGAAAATACTCTTTATATTACCTCTGAGCGCCTCTCCTTCTATCTTTAAATTGTGCCCCTTGTTCTTGCACACCTCTTTTTTTGAAAGATGCTACCCTCTTGGACTTTGTTGATTCCCTTGAGGTACTTGAAAGTTTCTATCATGTCCCCCCTCTCCCTCCTTTCCTCGAGGCTATACATATTAAGCTGCTTTAGTCTCTCTTCATATGTCTTCTAGTGCAGACGCAGCACCATTTTAGTTGCCCTCCTCTGGACAGCTTCCATCCTGTCTATGTCTTTGTGAAGACTGGGTCTCCAGAACTGCATGCAGTACTCCAGATGGGGTCTGACCAGCTGTCTGTACAGGGGGATAATAACTTCCTGTTTTCTACTGGTGATGCCTCTCCCTATGCATCCTAATATCCCCCCAGCCCTCACTGTTGCCCTCTCACATTGCTTGCCCACCTTTAGGTAATCTGATATGACTACCCTCAGGTCCCTTTCCATTTTTGTTGTTGTTAGTATCGCACCCCATTGTGTACTCTTCCCCTGGGTTTTTGTTTCCCAGGTGCATTACCTTGCATTTCTTAGCATTGAATCTAAGCTGCCATACATTTGACCATTCCTCTAACCTTGCCAAGTCCCTTTTCATCCTTTCCACCCCACCTTGTGCATCAACTCTGTTGCAGATCTTTTAGTCATCTGCAAAGAGACATACTTTTCCTTCCAGTCCCTCTGCAATGTCGCTTATAAAGACATTGAAGAGGACTGGTCCTAATACTGAACTCTGCGGTACCCCACTAGTAACCCCTCTTCATCAGAGTGGGACTCCATTTACTAATGCTCTGTGTCCTATTTTTCCAGCCAATTTTACCCAGGCTGTCATCTTGGGACCCACCCCAGGCTAGTTAACTTGTATATTAATCTTTTGTGTGAGACTGTGTCAAATGCTCACTAAAGTCTAGGTAGGCCATGTCCACAGCCCCTCCTGATCTACTACTTGGTCAACCAGTCAAAGAAATCTATCAGATTTGTCTGGCATGGCCTTCCTGCTGTGAATCCATGCTGCTCTGGGTCCTGTGCCTCTGGCCTCTAGATACTTGACAATTCTTTCCTTCAGAAGTGACTCCATCATTTTCCTACCACTGAGGTTAAACACAGGTCTGTAGTTTCTGCTTCTGCCTTGCTCCCACTTTTGTGAAGGGGAATCACATCTGCCCTTCCTCAGTCCTCAGGTACCACCTCATCCTCCCATGATTTGTTAAACAGGGTAGTTAGTGGTGTCACTAATTCTACCCTTAGTTCTTTTAGAATTCTGGGATGGATCCCAGCAGGCCCATTGCTTTGTCCACCTTCAGTTTTAAGGTTCTTTCAGAACCCTTTCTTCTGTAAATGGGCTGCATCAACTTCTGTATCCAGTGTGTTTCTACTGTTTGTTCTAGGTACCCCCTTCCTTTGTAAATACTGAGCAAAATTATTTGTTTAGTATCTCTGCCTTTTCACAGTCTCCTCTGCCCTCCCTTTATTAAGCTCACTATCCCTCCTTGGTCTTCCTTCGCCCCTGATGTACCTATAAAAGGTTTTATCCCCTTCTTAACTGAGTTGGCTATCTTTTTCTCTATTTGGGCCTTTGCTGTTCTGACTGCCTTCCCAGCTTCCTTTTGCTTTAACTGATACAGTTATCTGTCCTGCTCCTTCTGTGATTCCTTGTACTTCCTGAAAGCTTTCTTTGTCTCTTGAACCTTCACTGCCACTTCCTTTGAGAACCATAGTGGTTTCTTACATCGTTTAGTTTTGTTTATTTGCTTCACACAAAGGCTTGTTGCCTCTGTGATGGCAGTTTTTATTATTCCCCATTGTTCTTCCACCTCTTCTTCCTGCCCATTTGCTAGTGCATTCCTTAGGCACTTACCCATTTTGGCAAAGTCAGCCCTCCCAAAGTCCAGTACCTTTGCCTTTGTATGGCTTGACTCTATTGCTGTGTTTATTGTGAACGGTACTGTTCGATGGACGCTAGTTCCCAGATGGCTACCCACTTCTACATCTGTGATCCTCTCTTCATCTCCATTTGAGAGACCAGGTCAAGATTGCTCCCTCTTGAGTGGACTCACATATAGTTGTTCAAGGCATGCCCCTGTAGGGCATCTATAATAACCCACTCTTGAGTGGCTGTGGCAACTGCACTCCAGTTAACATCTGACATAGTCAGATCACCCATCAGCAATATCTCCCTTTTTGCCATACTAAGTATACTTCATCATTTCCTTGTCCATTTCCTCCCCTGAGAGGGGTTCTGTACTAACCCTGTGCATATTGTGGTGCCATTGCGGTCTCCAAATTTATCCACAGTGCTTCTTCTCCTCCCTGTTTTCTCTTTTGTTCTGTTACTTTGATTCCTTCCCTTATGTAAAGAGCTACTCCTCCTCCTCTTTTACCCTCTGTCTCTCCTGTAGATAGTGTATCCTGGTATGTTTACGTCCCAGTCATGGTTTTGTGCGAACCATGTTTCTGTGACTGCCACGATATCCAGATGTTCCTCCTCCATCAAGGCCACTAATTCAGGAAGCTTGTTACTCAGACTACGTGCATTGGTACTCATTGCTTTCCATTTTTTGATGGCTTTACTTTATGTTGCAGCATCCCCCACTGACCTTTCTACCTCAGTCTTTTTCCCATTTAGTACCCTGTTTTGTAGGGAGAGGCTGGGATTTTCCTGCTGCTTATCAGTGCCTCCCACTTTGACTAGTTTAAAAGCTTGCCAATGAAGCATTTAAACCTATTTCTCAAAAGACTTGTTCCCTTCCTGGACAGATGTAGACCATCCTGCCAGTATAGGCTGGTGTCTCTCCAGGTGGGAACCCTAGTCCCCAATGAAGTCAAACCCTGTGCTCCACACCATTGTTTCAACCACTCATTAAACTGCATGGTGCAAATGTACCTCTGCTCACTCATGCCATTTACAGGCAGCACTCTGAGAAGGATACTGTGTGTGCTACTTGTCTTAGGCCCCTCTCCAGTTCTACAAAGTCCTTCTGCACTGCTCTAATCTCATGTTGAGCCAAGTCATTTGTCCCTAGGTGGACAATGACATCCAGCTCAGACTCCGTGCAGCTGTTCTCGTGATCCTGGGGATCCGCTTCCTGTCCCTACAAGCCATGGCACCAGGCAGGCACTTTACTTCAGTTTTCCCTGCTCCCCAGTTCTATCCCCTAATAATTGATTCCCCACCGGAGCTGCTTCCTTTCCTTGTGGCATCCTCTGCCTCCTTCCTGTGGGCCTCCTTGTGACAGGTGTCCTCAGCCTCCTTAATCTCCTCCTTCGGTGCTACATAGGGAGCCAGCTCCCAGAATGGTGTACTGATTGTGAATGGAACAACTGACTGGTGTGCCTCTGTTCCACCCTCCTCACCCTCCTGAGCCCACTGTGGTCCAGCTGCTGTGCTTTTTTGCAACCTCTGAGGAAGTGGTGGTGGCTCTGGTGCTCCCTGGATGGGGGGTTCCCTTCCTACCATCCAGTCTGGCCTGGGGGTGGTTCTCTTACTGCTGTCCAGTGTGGCCTGAAGACGGGCAACTTCCTCCCTCAGGGCAGAGAGTTGTCTGCAAATAGGGCATCTCAGCCTCCAGAAAGACTCCCATAAGACTGCTGCCCCACAGCCATTACATTGCACTACTCCCCACATGACTATGTTTTTTTGTGTGTGTGTGTGTGTGTGTGTGTGCTTGTGTGTGTGATTTGTTTGTTATATAGAAATATATATATTATACAATGTGTATGCGTATATTTTCAGTGCTGTGTGCTAGAGGGGATATGACATTGATATGCACCTTGCACTTTTGAGGAAATTATGTCAGAACCCCAGGTATAAAGGAACTATTTCCAGGGTTGGGAACTAAACTGTGCCCTCACAAAACAATCAGCTAAGAGCTCTGACCCACCGCTGCGATGAGTGCCTTCCTGTCTGCAAGATACTATACACAACAATCTGACAGAGAAAATCCCTTGCTAATCAAACAGAGAAAAAGCCAGACATCCAAGTCAAACACAGGTAAACCTCCCCAGCCCCAAAACAGCCTGGTGGTTTGTGCTCTGAAAGCAGTCAGCCCCAAAATACGTCAGCTGTGCTTTGAACTCTTCCTGCACTGAAAATCTTAAGAATTGTAACAAGACTGTCTTTTCCTGATAATTGTAAATTCCTTATTTCATCTTTCAGTTAGAAGCAGCCTCCACCTGCAGTATATCTTCTGCAAACCAAAGACAATTGAAAGGTTCCCCTCCCTCTGTTGTGAGCACAACTCGCTTTCTTGCAAATCCTATGTTCAGTATTGCAGCTCCCAACAAGAGATCATTTGACTAGGAAAAATATTAGCTGTATAAAGACTGGTGAGGGAATAGGAAGGGGAAGAACCATAAACCACATCCATGTAGTCAAAGACAGCGAGCACCATTTTGGTAACTAGCTGCCAGCAGACATGCAGAGATTGGCAGTCTTTGTTATGATAGAGGGCACCAAGCTTGGGGTGGAGCTTGCAATGGATGGCGTCAATGTGGGCTGAGAAGTCAAGTTTACTGTCTAGCAGCACCCCCCAACTACTTAAAGGACCAAACAGATTCAAGTGGGGTGCCATCCAGGGTGGTGAAGACAGGAGGCGTAGTAAGTCTTAGTTTCTGATTGGTATCAACGGTCATGGAGACTTGATGTTTCTGTGTTAACTCTAAGATGGTTAGATTATATAGGAACCAGTGTAGAATACTGCTGCAGTCCCACAGGAGCAAGTCTTCCACTACTGCAGTGGAAGGACCAGAGGTGAAGAGGACTGTGTTATCTGCATACACGTGGATATGTGAGTTGACACTGCTAATGGGGAGGTCATTGAGGGAGATGGAGAAAAGGATGGGACCTAGGATGGAACCCTGTGGAACCCCAGACTGGACAGGAAGGGGAGGTGACAGGGAATCACTGACCTAAACTGATTGTTGTTGGCTAATTAGATAAAAAACAACTGTGGGACCAGAGAGGCCAGCAGATCTTAACTTGTCCAAGATGGGTGTGTGTAGGATACTGAATAGAAGGCTCTGACCATTTTGATAAAAATTGCTGCAGTAATGAGCCCATGATCCATCCCGGAGAAGATGGCATCAGTGACATGCAGCAGGGAGGAGACTGTGGAGTGGTGCCTCTGGAAGCTATACTTGCAAGGTGAGAAGAAGTTTGTGGATGAGAAGACACTGTGGAGTCTTGAGTGGACTAGTTTCTGTTGCAGTTTAGAGAGGGGGGGGAGATGGACAAAAGTTACCAGGAGAGGAGAGGAGAGGTCACCCCCCCCTTTGTGGAGTGGAATAACTTTGGCCAACTTCCAGGACTGAGGAACAGTGGTGAGGGTGAAGGAAAGGTCAAGTGAGTGAGTAAAGGGAGATGCAATGGCAGCTACATTGTAACTCTTGTGAGAATTTGTAGTTCCGGTTGTGTCCATGACTGCTGCTCTAGCATGCAAAATGTTGTATTAAAGGGAATCTCTATTTTTGTTTCCCTTTTTAAAATTTTAAAAGTGTTACCTGTTTTGCTGCCTTCCAATCACTGGTTGCATGATATTTGTGTTTGCCAAAGACTACAAATAAAGGTTTTATTACAAACCTGTAATTTTCTCTGAATGAGTGGGGAGGCTGCAGGTGAAGGAGGTGTTCAGACAATGTGCTAGACTGTTGTGGAGAAACAGCCATAGTAGGAGTCAGCAAACACACAATTAAAAAAAAAAAAAAAAAACAGGTATGCCACCGTTACCACACTAGAGGAGTTCATTTTAATTTTTGCTGACCTTTCCAGATGAACTTCGTGCCTGACACCGAGAATGGATTGCTCGGGAAGAAATACTACAGGCCTCTGAGCATCCAACTGTAGTGGGAGTCCTGGGCAGTGGAAGGAGCCCTTACAGGAAGGACAGTTCCAGTGTGACCCGTGGGGGTCTATCAGCCTGGGAGATTCTCCTAGAAAGGACTTAACCTCAGCCTTGCATTTAAACTCTGGGATGTTAGTTTAATGATACGGAGCAAACAATTAAGCTGTGGTATTTTTTTTTGTATTTGACACAGAACTTTGTATTTTATATATTTCTATTTTACTTCATTTCACTCCTGTACTCCTCACTTAAACTTCCTCTTTCTCCCCTGGTTCCCATTTTGCATTCAGTACTCTAGAGCTAAGAACGATTTTGAAGTTGATAGAAACTGATAAAAATACCTTTTTGTAAAACCTGACCCCTTTTTTTTTGGCAAGAGTGAAGTATAAAAAATGTACCAGAGAGCTGCTGCGGGCAGGAGGAGTCACTGAGGCCTGCGGTCTGAGGTTTGTGGGGCATGGAGAACTGAGAGGTTGGAGAGTTGGGTGTGCTTCCTACTTTCTCACATCATAGCTCAGAGGCAGGAAAAAAAGTTTAATAAAAGTTAGAAAAAGTGGAGATTTATGGTATAAAAAGCAGTTTTAGAAAACTAGGATAAGGAAGAAGCAAATGAAATTGTGCTTGGCTTCTGAGGAGCACATGGTATCATAGTATAAAAGGCACAAGCGCCGGGTCTCTTGATTCAGAAGAGGAAAGCGAGCAGCCAGATCGCAGCAACTTCGAGCGACTCCCAGTACGTCACAGCAATTCTCAGTTTAAGTCTCTGAAAGGGAATTGTTAGCTTTTTTAGCTTTTAACTTTTAAGTTCTGCCTTCTAAGTATTACTGAATGCCACTTCTAGGCATCGCTAAGTAATGCTTGTATTGTTGAATACTGTTTCTCTTGTGTAGCAGTGTTTGCAAAGGAAAGCAGGTAGCAGGTACATAAGCTAAATATCGCACTCAGTTTCAAGAAAGACGCAATACTAAATATAAGGCTCAACATAAAGAAGTCTGTGCTTAAAGATACTAGAGGAATTAAGAAGCAAGATTATGAAATACTGGGGACATTTTTAAGTAATATAAGTAAGTTAATTGAAAAGTGGAAATTGTAGATTGTATACTGTACACTGTATGCTGAAGGGGTACTACTTAAAGGGTGTTATTAGGGAAGTATTGGGAATTATATATGGTTTTACTGTGTGTTTTATTTTAAATTTTTCAGTGGAAAAATCCAGATGGGGATCCAGAAGTAAATTTAAAGGGCCAGAGTTTTTTGAACTAACATGGATTGTTGGAAGAACTACTTTCTCAGGATATTCGGACGTGACTCAGAGACTAAAGGGACTAAGTGAGAAGAACTTCACAAGCAAAGATACAGAATTCAGGGACTTATGAACTGGTGGTGGGTTCTAGAATCTGAAGTTAACTGGAAAGATTGTGCATGGAGCATATCGTGGTTCACTAAGAAGAAATAAGGATGATTATAAAGATCAAGTTTATAAAAACAATAAGAATAAGCAAGACAATTAGGTATTATTGTATTATTATATTATTATATCTATATGTTTTGTACTAGAAGTTTGAAAGAAGTTATAATGTTTGTATTCTGTTGTAAATACTGATGGGTCATAAAAAGTTGAACCTTCTAACTGCCACAATGCCAATGAAAACCCAAAGTGGAAAGGCAATCATATATACAAGTATGCCGCGGGCCCATATGAGTAAACTTAGTGAAAGACTAGCAACCCCGGTAATAAGGAGAATCAAAGCTAGAGAAAGGTCAAATAAAAAAATTAAGAAAACATTGAAAGAAGGGGAGGAGAAATGAATAGGGTTGGAGGGTAATGAAAGTATTAATAGATTGACATCCATATCCCCGAAGAGAAAGTGAGACAAGGTTGGAGCAAGGTATTTCAGATAAATGGGGTACAATTAAAAACAAAATGTATCAACCCCTAATACAAGATATATTCACAAAAAAAGAAAGTGAAAAGGTAAACAAAAGAAACTGTATAGGAGAATGTTACCTGAACAGGTTGGTAAAACAAATTGGGGACAGTAATATCAAAATATCCCCCAAATTGCTAAGGTTACAGAAACTGGATTTTGTTAAATTGGTGAACAAGGAAGTAAACAAGACTGTTGAAGAAATAAGGGAAACTATACAAACAAATAAAAGAATAGAACAAAAAATAATTGAATGCAGACAAGGGCTGAATAGCCCAGCATATATTATATATATATATATATATATATATATATATATATATACACACATACACACACACACACACACACACACACACATACATACACATAGATATAATCAAAAGACTCAGAATACTCAGGTGAATGGGGGTGGTGACATGATAGAGACTGATGAGGAAGCAACTAAGTTATCAGAGTCAGTCACATATTACATGTGCCCAATAGAGAGTGATACAAAAAAATTGGGAATATTAACTAAGGATGTAATTTCTACCCTTAGAGACCCCTTGGTGGCAAATGTGTTTATGTATGAGCAATTGCTGGTAATTAAAAAACATTTAAATTTTATCAAAGGTATATGTATAGAAAATAAAAACCAGATTATGTTAATTACTAACAACATAACACAAGTAGGGGAACAGAGAGAACTAGCAGAACTGAAAGAAAAGTTTGAAGAATGAATAAGAAAAGAAGGTAGAAATGAGGGACACAAGATGGGACAAACACAGTCTCCGAATTCCATGACTAAAGTGGAGGTTGCTTTAGATTCAATGGAATTCAACAGAGATAGGATAAACTCTGGTGCAGAGGCCAATTCTTGTTCTTCCTTGGATCTGGAGTTAATCATGCTACCTCCAGTTGAGGTTAAACATGACAGTATAGTAATGGAACTAAAAGCAACTAGCATAGAATTAGACAAGAAAGAAAATAGAGGAAATTAAGAACATAGAAGATAGGGAGAAAGAAGTACAGAAATACAAAGGCAAGGAAACAAAAGATTTAATAATGGTGGAAATGGATCAGGAGAAAGAGGTAATAGGAACTTGATGAGTTAATACAATATATATTAATAGTAAAGACAACTGAGGTAGTGGAAGAAGGAAAGAGACAATGAGATAGGTGGTAGGAGGAAGAAGAAAGTAACTGATGAGACTGAAAATAATAAAAAGAAAAAAGGAAAGACTCGGAAAAAACAACAAAGAAGTTAACATCACAGAAAAAGCAAAATAAAAAACATACAAAAAATATCAAAGAACATAAAGCATCTGTGATGGAGGGTAATAATGCAGATGAAAATAAAAAAATGTTTACATCAAAAGATGAAGATGGACATAGTCTAATTATGATGAGGAAAAGGTTCAGAGAAAGATGGATACAGTAATGAAAACTAAAACAAATGAATTAAAGGGACAAAAAACTAAATTAGGAAATTTACTTAGAACAACTGTGGAATCTGATTTCATGCTACCCTTATATAGAGTAGCTATAATTCCAGAGGAAACACAATTAAAACTTAATTTACATTTAAAGCAATTTCTAGCATCTGTGTCACATGAATCTAGAAATACGAGCTCATTACTGGATAGGCTTAGTGTTATAAGGCCTTTGGATGATGAAGAGATGGTCTCACTGATATCAGACCAGTATTTTATATTAAAGGCAATAGAAAAACAAGATATAACTATTAGGTCTTGAAATGGAAAGTGTGGTGAATATTGAAGTCCTGTTCCCAGAGTATTCTGAAAGAATAAAGTTACAGACAGAGAAAAATTCTGAATTAGCCACCTCCATATTTGCAATAAATAGTTTTTTTTAAATGAAACTAAGAGAAATGTGAAAACAAAAGTAATGGAGTTACTTCAGAATCTACTCAGAATCAAAGATTTGAAACAGAAAATAAAGAAAGTGATAAGATGGAAGGTCAATGGTCTATTGACAATTCTGGCCCCAAATGAGGCCGAGTATCTGTTAATTCTACAAAAACCAGCAAATCTAGACACATTATATATCCATTTATATGGTGAGGTGGAAATTTTGAAACCTAGCAAAGTTTATCTCAGTTTGTAAAATTGATGCAGTTTAATTAAAACATCAAATAGATATCAGATTCTACAAGATCAAGGGGAAGAATGACAACCAGAGAGAAATGTATTGAAAAACTCAACTCAGAATAGGGAACAGGACTTCAACATTCTATCATGGAATATAACAGGGTTAAGGGACAAATCTGTGGATCCCTCCTTCTCTGAATATGTGAAGAAATTTGACTGTGTGTGTATCTAAGAAACTTGGTCAAAAGAGACAACAAATATTAATGGATACAGAACATTTTGGGAGGGAGCGATAAGGGTAAAACATATGATAGATAATCAGAAGGGTTAATGACATGGTGTAAAATAAGTAAGGAATACAGCTTGAGGGAGCTAGAAATTGACTCTAATCATGTATTGGGCATAAAAGTAATAGGTGAAGATAAGGTGGTGGTAAGTCTGAATGTTTATATCCCTCCTGTAAATTCAAGATTTAAAGAAACAAGTATATTACAGAACCTGGAAATGATTATTGATGACTGTACCCAAATGGACCCAGATAGTGGTATAATTATAATAGATTATTTCAATGCAAGAGTGGGACACTGCCTAGAGCTCACAGTAGAAATGGAGGAAGCAAGTGCAGCACAGGGATGGGCTTGTCTGAACTTGAAAAGGAAGGCCCAGGACCCAAAGGTATCAAACAGGTGAAAGAATTTATGGTCTCTAATGGAGGATAACAATTTTATATTAATAAATGGGAGATCAAAGGGAGATCCAATAGGGATGTTAACTTATCAAGGAACAAGGGGTTCCTCCATTCTAGACTTATGCTGGTTAGGGTATAACATTTTATGCACATTTAGGAATTTAAAGATAGGAAATAGGGTTGAAAGTGAGCACAGCCCCATGGAGATTACTATAGTAATACATCAAGTTCAAGAACTGAATAATAAAAAAAAGAAGAAAGTAACATAATTAGGGCAAAGAAGGGGGTAAAGTGGGAATTAATAGATAATTTCTGCTCTAAACAACTAACTAAAGAACGTGGAGCAATAGAGGAGATAGAAGCTATCGCTGGTAATAAGGATCCAAAATCCAGTATGCAAGAATTAGAGAAAATACTAAAAAGAATATCCTTTTTTCTGATCAAGGTATTAATAGTTCAAAAAAGAAAGGACGCAGATGGTATGATAACTTCAAATTAGCAAAAAAAGATCAGGGTAGCTGGAAAGGTAAGAACTAACCCACTAAAGGAAAATAAAATGGAATTAAACAGACTCAGAAAGAGATATAAAACATTATTAGAAACTAAGAGGGAAAAGCATAGAATAGACTTATGGAAAGAGTTTGAAGAGACAGCCTGGACTAAAGATGACAAGAAATTCTGGCAGATGGTGGCTTATGGATGGGACAGCCACACAGATGAGAAAGAGTGTAATATTGACCCTCACACACAGGGAAATTATTTTAAAGAATTATTCTTTGATATAGAAATGTTGCTTCCACAACTAAGGAATGGATCCCCTTTGATAAACAAATATCAATTAGCAAAATAACTAAAGCAATTGGTCAAGCAAAAAGACATAAGGCCCACTCCCCCCCCAGCTCAGATGGGATTCCCGCGGATGTAATCCAGAATGATATAGAACTATGGATGCCATGCTTAAAAAAAGTATATAATCATTAGATGAAAACTGGGTATATTTACTCCACATGGAGAGAGAACATCATAATTCCAATTTTTATAAAGTAGAAAGAACTGATGCTAGACATTATAGACCAATAAGTTTATTGATCACTACTCAAAAATTATTCACAAAAAGTTTACAAGAAAGAATAATGGAATGGGTACAACGGATGGAAATTATGGAGAAGGCTCAGGCAGGGTTCATGCCAGGTCATTCCACCATTGATCATGTTATGTTGCACATTTGGTACATAAATACACTATTATCCACAAATAAAAACTCTATTGTGTATTTATTGATCTGAAAGCTGCTGTCAATCAAGTAAATCATGACAAATTGTGGATAGTTTTACAGGGATAAGGTATGGAACCAGCAATGTTAAATATGTTAGAAGTACTAAACACAAATAATAAAACTAGCATTAGGTACAATAAGGAAGGGGATAAAACTGCAAAATGTACACCAAACATTGCTCTGAGACAGGGTTATGTTTTATCACAAATATTATTTAATTTATGTTTAAATAAAATTATGACAAGAATGTATGATCCTGTGCAGCACAAGAAAAGGATGGGCTTGAGGAAGTGCCCCAACCTTGCTCATGCTGATGATATAGTCTTGGTTTCTACCAGTTATCAGGGGATAAAAAGAAATTTAAAACATTTTTCTGAAAGTTGCAGTGAGGCAGATATGGATATAAATTATGACAAAACCAAATATTTAATATGCCATAAATCTGGGATAAGAAAGGGAGCATATCATATTTTAATATCTAATAAAAATAAGACTGAGAAAGTTAATAGTTTTTCTTATTTGGGAATTAAATTCTCTAATAATTTGACTTGGAATAAACATGTGCAATATATATAATAAAGAAAACAAAGAGATTTACTGCAACTGTGGAAAGATTTGCATGTAGATATGGGGACATTCTATGAAAGGAAGTATCCGGACTCTGAATGCTAAAATAAAAAGTCAAATATTGTACAGGGTGGAAATTTTGAGGATATCAGAATACAGACTTGTTAGAAGTTCCATTGAACCCGTTTTATAAAAGGTTGTTAGGACTCCCTAAAGGGGCATCTTCTTTGTTAACCAGAGTAGAATTGGGTCAACTACCTGTTAGATGCAATAACAAACAAAGAGCTATCATCTATTGGATGAAAGTATACAATATGAAGAAGCAAAGACTCCCAAGAATTTGTCTAGAGGAAGCAATAAATTACATGCAAAAAGGATCATCTTTCCCAAGTATTTCTGTTTTAGAAAATATGAGACCTCAAGGATTATTGAGCTGTCTATACGAATATGGCATGATACCTAAATAACAGATATAAATCTATATAAGAGTGAGAATAAGAGATAATTTTTATTCCAGAGATTTGGAATTAGGAAAAAATTGCCCAAAGAAATAGAGGAGAAAAGAGGAATGAACTCTATTTAAATATTATGAAAAATCAAAAAAAATCAGAAAGCCATTACCATATTTAGATTCAAATATCACAATAGTCAATGATTAAGGGGTAATATTTGTAAAACGAAAGATAGAAATTGCAAATGTGAACTTGGGGAAGAGGAGCTGGTCCACTTCTTGATTTTATGCCCTTTATACGGTTTTGAAAGAAAACTATCTGGGAAAAACATTAGCACAATTACAGATGGATCTAAGTTATCAGAATGCATACCTTTTAAAGGCTAGAAATAGGGAAGTGTTGATTAACCTGGCTAAATACTGTAGGAAAATAGAGAACAAGAAATTACACCTAAGAGAGAAAGAAAATTGGAAGGACGTTTAGAAGGCAGTGAGGTGTGGAAGAAATGGTAATCCAATTAAGAAGGGAATTATATATGTATGTATGTATGTATGTGTGTGTGTTATATATATATATATATATATATATATATATATATATATAAAATGGATGTGCTTTTTAATGCTTTTTTTTTTTTTTTTTTTAATATCATCTTTATTTCATTTTCATTATCACTTACAGTCAACTGTGTCCAGCTTTATGATTCAAGAAAACAAGCAGTGGTACTTACTTATTTCCATACAGTCACAATATACAGATTGTTCATTATACCAAAAAGAGTAAATACCAGGAGGATTAAGTTCAGAGTCCAGATAGAACCGGGGAGCTTCAGCTTGGCCCAGGATCGGGATACCTTGTGTTTAGCAAGTGCCGCATAATAGGTCCTGGATACCAGACAGAAGTTATAGATATCAATTTATACAATGTGCAGCTTAAGTAGGACAGTACCTTCACTAGTTTACCATACCCAATCCGGTCTCCGTAGGGAGGGGGGACCGAGACCCACTTAGTCAAATCCCACATAAGTGGAGGGGTGAGGGGGGGCAGTGCTCTTTCCTCCTCACGGCACAAATGCTGTGTCCTTCAACATATAGTATAAAAGCCATCTATTCCACCTAACCATAAATCTATCCTCCCTACCATTTAAGCTATGTGTTATCTTTTCCAAGTGGTAGGTTTGCTTAGTTATTGCCCACCAGTCCCGCAATGTGGGAGTATTAGGAGTTAACCATTTTTTAGTGATGGCCTTCTTACCAGCTGTTAGCAGAATAGCTAGGAGGTAACGGGTGTCCCGATCTCTAAGATTTCCGGGAAGAATTAATAAAACAAATGCTAGTGGTGTTAATTGAAAAGGTACAAAGTATTTCTTGAAGGTCAGTCTCTAATGACCGAATGAATGGCTCCAATTTAGGACAGGAGAACATTACGTGTGTGAGATGTGTCTTGCTCTCTCCACAATTACGCCAGCAGGAGGCAGAACGACCTGGGGCATAATGACTTGTGATCTCCGGAGTTTTGAAGTACCTCACCAAAAATTTCCATGCATATTCCCTCCATTGATGTGAACTAGAGGTATAGGCCACCTGGCGGCAGGCCTGATCCTATTGCTTGTCATCTATGTGCACACCCAACTCCTGCTGCCACTTTCCTAGGGAATCTACCGAACCTACCAAGGGGCTCAAACTTAAAGCTTGATAGAAGGTAGATACCAAATGGTTCCGGCTTGGGTTAGCAAGCATATAATGTAGCCTGGCAATCAGCGGTGGCCATTGCTCTGGATTTCGCACCCCTGATGGTAATGTTTCGTAGTAGTGTCGCAACTGCAAATATCTATAGTGATGGGAGTTTGGTAGGTGAAATTTTGCCTGTAGTTTTTGGAAAGACCAGATTTTCCCTTCAGTAACAACCTGGAACAGATATTTCAAACCATATCTACTCCAGAGCCCAAATACATGGTCCATCTTCCTAGGTTGAAAGTCTGGAAGGGCGGAGATAGGGCATAATTAGTGATATGAAGGGGGAGATCAAAAACTGCCTCTTTATCTGGTTCCAGACGATCATTCTGTGTTGAAGCTCTGGGGGTAATTTATTATATATTCTGGAGGTTGTATGGTCTTGGTAGAGTATAGTAAAATATTCTGAGTCATGAACAATTTCCTGCTCAATGTCTGCCCAATGAGCCTCATCTACTCCCAGTTGCCTAGCAACAACATCTAGCTGCGCTGCTTGATAATACCGACGGAGATCTGGGAGGCCAAGCCTCCTGAGCCCCTCGGCTTAGATAAGATACTTAATCTAATTTAGGCCCATGGCCTGCCCAAATGAATCGAGAAATGGCTTTTTCCCAGTCTGTAAACACTGAGCGCGGGATACTAATTGGGATGTTGTTAAATAGGTACAAGGCCCTAGGAAGAACCACCATTCTAATTGCGTCTATTTTTCTGACGAGACTCAAAGGGAGCGTACTCCAACTGACTAGATCTTCCTTAAGTCGATTGGTAAACGGAATATAATTTTGTTTGAAGGCCTCTTGCAAATTTTTAGTTAAGTTTACCCCTAAGTATTTTATTTTCCCCTGGCCCCATTTGCAGGGAAACTGCTCTTTAATGGTCTGATCGGGGGAGTATTGAAATGACAAGATCTCAGTTTTTAATATGTTAATCTTATAACCTGAGACCTGTCCAAAAGCCCCAGCAGCTCATTAATCTTTGGAAGGGTCTTCGCGGTCCCTGAGGTAAAGGATAGTAGCCATCCGTATAAAGAGCTATATGGTGTTCCTCTCCAGCCATCTCAATCCCTTGGATATCCTGAGATTGTCTGATGAGCTGTGCTAATGGCTCCATGAAAAGGGCAAATAGGAGAGGCGATAATGGGCATCCCTGCCTTGTGCCTCTATGCAGTGAGAAGCAACCTGAATGATGACCCGAGATCTTCACCCAAGCCCTCGGGCGGAGTAAATGTTTCCATCATGTTTACTAAATCAGAGGTAGCCCGATTCTTCCATAACTGCATATAGGAAAGGCCAGAGCACCCTATCAAACGCCTTTTCTGCGTCTAGACTGACTAGGGCAGACGAGTATTCCCCAGTGCTCATCTTGTGTATTATATGGTACGTTCTCTTTATATTATCTGTAGTTGTACGACCACACACAAACCCAGTTTGATCTTTGTGTATTATTTGCAGCAATACCGACTCCAGTCTATGAGCAATTATTCCCATAAGTAATTTATAATCAGAGTTTAAGACCGAGATCGGACGATAGGACTCACACTTCTGAGGATTTTTGCCTAGTTTGGGGACGACAGATATGTTTTCGTAGGACCAAGTGGGCGGGGGCGGATTACCCTTCAGAACCGAATTAAAGGTGCAGAGCAGGGTAGGTAGAAGCTGACCCTTAGTTACTTTATAAAATTCAATACCGTAACCATCGGGTCCCGGAGCCTTCATGGTTTTAGCCCGCGCTAGAGCTCTGACCAGCTCCTGCATTGTAATAGGGTTGACCAGTAGGTTACCCTGTTCTGCAGTGATGCTCGGGAGGTTAACAGATTGCAGGAAATCCCTTATCGATTCAGTTGTTACAGGATGTTCTGGGGTGTAGAGGGTGGAATAATATTTAGTGAACGCACCCACTATATCATCTAGTTTACGGAGTGGTCTGCCATCGACTGGGTGGCGAATAACGTTTATAGTGGAAGCCTTCTTCTGCTTTCTGAGTTGATAGGCTAATAGTCTAGCAGCCCTGGGCCCCACTTCATAGTATCGCTGTCGGAGGAAAGTTAGGGCAATCTCGGTTTGCTGTAAAGCTAACCTATCTAGTTCTAGCTTGACTTGTTTAAGTTGCAGGAGCACCGAACTATCACCCTGCTTATGTGACATTTGCAGAAAATGTAGGGTTTCTTCCAATATGGCCTTGTTGCCTACGGCATTCGCTTGCTGAGAGGAGTATTTAATGAGATGTCCCTTAATACTGTTTTTATTGTGTCCCATAACATACTTGACGAGGTCTCCAAGCTGGAATTATCTGCAATTATCTCTGACAGTTTATCCACTAGAAATTCTTTAAACTGGTAGACTTAAAATGGTAAGGATTTAGTCGCCATTAGCATACTTCCTTTGCATTTTAAGATTCCATGTAGTGGTTATCTGTGCATGATCAGAGAGGAAATATCCCCAATATGCAGCCAACCACTAAATCAATGTGCTCTATTTGGGTGTAGCATAGGTCTATTCTCGAATATGTATGGTGCACTGCCGAGAAATGTGCGTAATTCCTAGTATTGGGATGTAAGTGACGCCAGGTGTCAGCCCATCCCACCTCTGCTAGAAACCTACCTAAAAACCTCTGCTGTGTAGTTTTCCTGGGAGTGTTAAAACTGGATGAGTCTCGATTGGGAGTAGGTAGTATGTTAAAGTCACCCGCAAGCATTAAAACGCCCCTAGAGAATTGTATGATTCTGTTCAACAGGCCTCTAACCTCTATCACTGGGGAGTCCGGGGGGAGATATATATTTGCCATAGTAATTTCAGTCTCTCCTATAAAACCCCAGAGTAATACTAAGCGCCCGTAAGGGTCAATCCACTTATCTAGCAGCTGCCAAGTCGTCTGTTGCGGAATCACTATTGCCACCCCCCTCCTTCTGCCTCCCCTAAAAGTAGAGCTATATATCTCACCCCTCATAAACTGCCCCAATCTCAGGTGCCCCTTTACTTAAGTGGGTCTCCTGTAAATAAATAAGATCCGGTTTCCATTTTTTAATTTGCGAAAGCACCCTGGACCTCTTGATTGGGGATGTAAGCCCATTTACATTCCAGGACAACTGCTTCAAATGGGCTCTATCCATGATCATTTTTGACGAATAGGGGAGTTAACATTAGCATGCCACAAGGGACCCGGGGGACCCCCCCCACAAAACCCCCCACCGCATAGTAAAGTAGACACAATTGACATTCAGTTAGATTACAGATGCAGCATTCGATATTAACATAACTTTTTGTTGCTGGTAGCTGGTTGCCTTTAAACTGACAACACTTAATTAACAAGAAATAACTAAAGACAACCACCAATTGTATTACAGAGCAATAAATTGGCATTTTCTGTTGTATAGCTAACCCAAGTGGTAATTTCAATAATATTAAACTAACTGTAACAAGAAATTTTAACCAGAACTTCCAATATCAGAGAGCTCACTTAGCTCTCTACAGTGAGGTATCCTCATCAATGAGGGGTATGCCACGGTACCAGGATACCCTCAGGCGTATCTAATGCCTAGGTAGAAAGTGGAAGGGGTATGGTTAGTCACACTCTCCAGCCTGCTAGCCTTCTTTTAAGGTGCATGTTACTGCGGGAGAAGAGCTTATGGGAAGGAGAAACAGCAAAAAAAAAAAGGGGGGACACCTTCTTTTCCTTCCCTTCTTCATGTGCCCACATAGTTAGATACAAAATACAAATGCACACATGCATGCATGAACGTGGGGGAGGGGAGGAGGAGCAGAGTAGCTTTTATTAATTGCTTCAGCAAGGCCCCATAGATGCTCTCTAATGCTCCATTTGCTTGCACAGGGTGGTGTATAGCCACCGAGAGCATTCTAGCGTGCCTCCGGCTACCCACAAGCACAAGTGGACCCTTGAGCAACCTGAGATGACGGGAGCCCCATATGCTTCTATGGAACTAGCACTGAGGAGGGCGCGACAGGGCGGACCAGAATTGTTAGCCAGTGCTCTATCCCTCTGAGTCGCGAGACCAGCATGACACCCTCTCCTCCTTTAGGGTCACAGGACCGGGTTACCATCCATAGTCCAATGTCCAGACTGTCTCATTCACTCCCAGGTCCACCCTGCCCACTACATCACGCTAACTCAAAATGTACTTTGGAACTCCAACTGTACCGCCCAGCCCCCATCACCCCTCTCAGCGCTTATACACATTTTCAAAGGAGCAGTTGCACTTCCAGCTATCAGGGAGCATTATTATGATCTTTTGTTTAGGGGTCTAATGCATGACAGTGTATGAGCTAGGAGGGCCAGTCCCATCAAGCAGAATTCTTACCCACACTGGATCTGCATGCCATTCTTTGAAGAATAGGCCAGGTTCTGCATAGAGGGAAAAGAGGGGTATTAGTATCTCTAAACAAACAAATAACAGAAACCAAAATTAATAGTAAAAAAACATAACATAAATGTGGATTAGTAAACAAAAACTTCAACTTATCTGTAGCGGTTAGTGAAGATGAACAAAAAGGCTCAGCAATTCAGCTACGGCAGTCAGACTGCCTGAAATAGCTAACTATAGTGTCCCATTATTCCAGTCAGTAAAGTTCAGGTTACTTAAGCTGCGGCCTCTTCTCTATCCGCTCCTTCTCACGGAGCTATATGCTTGGAGCTCCACACACTTAAGTCTTGCGAAGATCAAGTCGACGATTGGGACTGCTCTCGCAGGGAGTCTGCTATTTTTCGGATCGCCTCTGCACCTTGCCTCTTCCTGGCCTCTCGCTGACCAGATTGCCAGACTTGCTGCGATAGCTTTGCCGCCAAAGTGTCTTGCGTGGGGCGACTGGCAGTTTTCTGGATTTCGATCCCTTTCTTCCACAGCTCTTCTACCGCCTCTTCTGCCGTATTGTAATTGAGCTGCCCGTCCTTGTGGAAGACAATGAGCTTTGCAGGATAAGGGTTACGGAAACGCAAACCAGCACTTTTCAGCACCCTCAGGATCGGGATATATGCCTTGCATCTGGCGATCACCTCAGGAGCGAAGTCATTCTCAAAGTAGAGTCGTTGCCCTTTGTAGAGAACCTGCCCCTGTTTCCAAGCTGCGTGTAGTATCTGCTCTTTTCCTAGAACTGGAGGAATCGCACCAACATTGTACGCGGTCTAGCTTCCGGGGGGGGGGGTCTGGGCCCAAGCGCGCGGTGTACCCTCTCGAATTCTAAAGTTGCCTCCTTAGGGACATTCAATGCCTGCTGCAGCAAACTTCGGATAAATCCCAAGGGATCAGTGCCCTCCTCGCCTTCTGGGATCCCTGAGATCCGAACATTATTGCGTCGACTTCGACTCTCTGCATCCTCAGCCTGTGCCTGCAGGGTCTGCAAATTTTGATTTAATTGCATTATGGCCCATTCAGACCTATCTATTCTGGAATCAGACGCCGACACTTGCTGTTCGAGTTGTTCCTGTTGTTTCTCTAACTTCCCTATATCGGTCCTAAGGGCTGCTGTTGTGATTCAAAATTCGTTTCTAAATTCACGCAGCTCCGAGAGGACTAGGGTCATTTGACGCTGCAGCATCGCAAGTGGTGGCTGCTCGGCCTTGTCTGCACTGTGCCTCGAGGTTGTTGAGACCTGAGACGCTTCGCTACTGGAATCCGAAAATCCCCCTTCATCAGTTGCTGTATGGCTTTTTCTTGCAGCTTTCTCCCCTCGCTTCGACATTATCTCTCCTCCGGGATGATTCCCGTCTAGTTTTGTCTCAAAGTATTTGTGTAAATGGAGGCTTTAAAACAGCTACGGTGGGAGCCTACGTTTTAGGCTGCCATTGAGAGCGTGACGTCACCGGAAGTCCCGTGCTTTTAATGCTTAATGTAAAAGTTGTGAAAGCTGTGCTCTTTTAAAAATGTATATTGTGTATTATATATCTATATACTATATACATATATACATACATATACACATACACACACACACACACAATCTGAAAGTGTATTTTTATAAAAGCTTTGTAAAGACAATATAGTTTTGTCATGCAATAAACTTGAACTGAAGTGAATGATGGATGTGTCTGTGTAGCGCTGATGCCTGTCATGATGTGTGCGCCTCACCAAGGAATTCACTTTCATCTTAGTAGGCTCAGTAGGTAGCACACTCACCTCTGAGGCTGGGAGATCAGAGGGCTGTGGGTTCAGTTCCCACATCTGGCACTTGGGTTAATATCCCAGTACTGACACTGTAATGCAGCATGAGAGGGATGCTGCATTTCTGAGGTGCCGTCTTTCGGATGAGACATTAAACCGAGGTCCCATCTGCCTGGACTGGTGGTAGTTCAGGTGGATGTTAAAGATCCCAGGGCACTTATCGAAAAGAGTAGGGGAATTTCCCCAGTGTCCTGGCCAAATTTCCCTCATTCACTAAACATACCACCACCAACAACAGCTTAATCTGGTTCAAGGTCAGTTGGCATTCATCTGTATCCCCCTCCCCTGGGTCATGCCTGAAAATAGGCAGGATTTGTCTAGTGCACTTAACTGGTCAACAAAAGCTAAATAAATAAAAATAAATAAATCTTAGCCACACGTCTGTGTGCCTTGGATATTATCTTGTATCAGTTGCTCCTATTGTTGGAAAGGGTGTGTATTTAAATAAAGTTTATAGTAATATCCTATCGTGTTCAGTGTGTTTTGCTGTGATTCATCTTAAACTTACCTGCAATTGTCTTGCAATGATTTTGTCTTTTGATTCAGGCTACAGATCAGATGTGCAGCTTGCACCTGTGTGAATCACACTGCTGTCTGGCCATGCTTGTTACAAGATAGTGCTGTGCAAGACTGGTGACTCCTAATTGTGTTTTAATATGTATAATTGAATTATGGTTGCCGGCCCATCAGTGCAGTGGTTGGAGTTCCGCTTGGATGCCAGTGACCCAGGTTTGGTAGTGTGCTTGGGTTGCTGGAGGGCCAGCTAGGGGGAAGGGGATTGAGCACCCAGTGGGCCACTCTCCCTCTCTGAGGAGAGCGGACCACACTTCTCGCTGCAATACTGCCACCTGGGTGACCACAGGTGGAGGTGCAGATAAGGAGGCAGAAACAGGGTGGGCTGGATGTTGGCCAAGGGTCCAGAACGGAGGCACATCTCAGCATGCCCTTGACTCCTTGACCACATACTTGTGTGCTGATGTTCACAGGGGATGGCACCAGAAAGCAGGAAAAAGACCTGCATCGATGCCTGAAGATGGCCCTGGCATCACAAGACCAGGAGAGAGCTGCATGAGTTCATCCACAACTTGGATGATGGATGGGAGGTTTGGGAAGGGCCTCCCACCCCACTTGGGGGGCAATCTGAGGTCTGATGGCAGAAGGATTCGTGATGAGCTTACAGATCCTGGGAGACCTGGCAGGTAAGATGCCTTGGGAGTCCTTGAGGGAAGGTAGGCGGTGTGGTGGAGAAGAGGGCATAAATAGCAAGTTAAAAAAAATAAATAAATAATCATGGCTATTGTTATGATTGTCCACATGATGTGTTGATTAATTTTTTTATTTCTATCATACATGCCAATTTTGACCCTCTTGTGGGCTTTCATTCAAAGTGTCTGCTCACTATTTGTGTATGCTGACCTGCTTAATAACAATATTTTTCAATTTAACTGCCACTATTCTGGTGCCCCAAATTAATATATTTTTCCAGCTGTTTATTCCCCAAAGTCATGAGTTTGTATGCGAAATGCAGTCATCTAGCTTATGAAGCACTTCCAAGCATGCGCTTCATAAGCCAGATGCCCGCATATAGTAAACAATATCATGACTTTCCAAATAATAAAACACTTTAAAAAATGTTAATCATAACATCGGTAACAACACTGAAAAATACTGTTATTGGGCAGGTAGACATACAAAGACAGCAAGCAGACATTATGAATGGAAGCCACAAGAGGGTCATAATTGGCACGAATGACAGAAAGAAAAAAAAGCAGCAACACATCAAGTGGACATCACAATAACCATAAATCAATTAAAGGAGTCACCAGCATTGCACATCATTAGCACTGTCTAACGCTGTCAACCCATGGCACTCATTGTATTGCCCATTTTGTTTTGGACATCACAGTGCAGTAAGGAAGCAGCAGCAAACAGTGATCACAGTTCGATATGAACTTTGTGACAGTAGGATGTACTGTTTTTTTTATTGTACTTCCTATAACATGGATTCAAAATGTTTCACAGTATTATGAATCAGACAGTGCTAATGCTGCCAACCCATGGCATTAACTTCTATACTGTACATCAAAGCATTGTGCACAACTCTGAAGCATGAACTGTGTGTCAGCTTTTAACTTGAAATGTGTTGACTTTGTTTATTGTAATCCTCCCTATAATATTGTTTCCTACTGTTTTACACTATTATGAACCAGACGGTGCTAATTACTGATGCACACTTGTATTACAGTACCTCTAGTATAGCTTCTGGTGTGGACATTACCATTATTGCTATTCAGTGATCATTATGGCAACCTGGCAGAAGTTAGTACTGGAATACCCTTAACATTCTCATAGCCTGATTATCTTGTGGGCAATCAAATGTTTTGTTTACCAGCTAGTGAAAGCAACATAACATCTGCGTCCTGTAACCCATCATCTTTCATGGTGCGGAACATCACAATGATTCATTGTAATGCATCTTTTTATTCTATTTGCAAATTTCAACCTTCAATGCACCATTTAACTTTTATGAGACTTATTTTAATGACATAGATTCAAAGACATGTGACGTCGGAGAAGTTCCTTCCTTGACCATTGGCTATTCTCATTCTCCCAATCCAAACCTTTCCCTGCTCAGAGGGTCCCCCTTTTCTTCACTTGACAGTGCTCCACCACTTTCTCCTTGAAGCAGTACTTCTTAGCTTTACCCCTAAACCTTCCAGGGACCTTAGTGACATGTGGGCTGTCATATCTAGTGACACCACTCACTACCCATTTTAGCAAACCATGGGATGATGGTGTGGTGTGTGAGGTCTTAAGAGGGCTGATGTGATTCCCATTCACAAAACTGCGATTAAAGCAGGGATAGTAAACTACAGACCTGTTACTTTCATGTCAGTCTTCTTGACAGTGATGGAATCACTTCTGAAATAAATATTTGTCGAGTACTTCTAGGTCACTGTGACACAGGACTAGTGCTGTGCAGAATGCCGAATTCCGCAGGTGGAATTAGTGCAGAATTACCATTCTGTGGGTGGAATTTCTGCTAGAATTTCACTTGTTCACCTGCGGAATTCCACCTACAGTGATCGTCGGAATAATATTCCGCAGAACATTTTTCCGTGCAAAATTATTCTGCAACAATTTCCACAGAATATATTGAGATCCATGGAATAATATTTCACAGAACAGTGAATTTTTCCATGGAAAATCATTCCTCAACTATTTTATGCTGCAGAATTCCTCCATTCTGTTTTCGGCAGAATTCGATGAAATTTTGAATATTCCACAGAATTGCGTTCTGCCAGAATTTAAAAATTCTGTACAACACTACACAGGACCCAGAGCAGCATCGATTTATGTTGTGAAGGTTATGTCAGGCAAATCTATTACATCACTGTCTAACTATACTGCACACCATTGACCACCACCCTTTTGCTTCTACCCATCTGCCAGCTGTACACCCATCTTGTTATTTTCTGCCCTACCATGACACTACCCTACTTATGTACCAGTATTTTGTGGTGAAACGTGTTGAAGGCCTTTCCCTAATTTAAGGTATGGCACATCCAATTCTTCAATGAAATGAACAACACACACATAATGTATTCAGTGGTCAATTGGGCTGCCAGCAAGATGTTCAGATTCTGGAAAACATCTGCCGATCACATAAATCCGTCATGCAGTGGTGGTGGTGGTTTGTGCTCATCTTCCATAGCTTGCCCAACTACTATTGGTAATAGTTTCTATCCTGTACCCTCTCTCCTTCCTTTCCTCAAGGGTATACATATTAACTTGTTCAGGCCATGATACATCTGTAGGTGGTGCCTCAAAACATTGCACCACAGGTCAATAGCAACTCCAGACATACTGTGTTTAATGCCAGCCAGTCCAGTGGACTTCTGAGGATGTCAGCATTTCTATCATATTTTTTGCCAGCCAATCCATAGGCTGCTAAGCTGGTGTTTATCCGTGGTGGGCTCCCGAAAGAAACCCATCTGTTGGCTCTTTGCATAGTGGAGTACAATAATTCTTCTATTCACATTGCAGAAAATACTATTATCTGCAAGTGTTGGCGTGTGAGAGGCGCTTCACTGAGGACGTTGTGATTGCAGAAGTATAGCTCCTCAGAGAACGCATCTCTCCTGTTTTCTTTTCCAGGCATATTTAATCTATTTTAGCAGTTTTATACATCTTTGCTAGCTTTAGCTAAATTCCCATTTATTTCCTTGTTGTGAAGTGGAGGCGGCCCATCTGGCAGTGAGCAGTGTGTGGCTTGGCCAGCAGGGCATCAACAAGTCAGAACGTAAACATTGTGTTTGGGCTGATGTTGTTTATGGGCAGAGGGCTTAGTGGTTAATGTCCATTTTATTCTGATTGGGTGTCTTTTTTTTTTTTTTGCCTGGTGTACCATGCCACCCCCCCTCCCCCTGCCAGTGTGTGTACTATCTCTGCCCCAGTGTCCTCTGTTGTGCCTTGGTTTGTGGGAGTTACATTATGGCTGCCAGGGTTGAGAACCACAATCTGCTGTTGCTGTAATGGTTGGGCCTCAGAAGGTTCTAGTGAGCACATTCTGTGGCTACAGCAGCAACATCAGTGGTCTTACCCTACCTCAGCTGCTCCTTTCTTGCTGTCAGCATTTGCATTTGCTCCTCCCAACTGCAGTCAGAGTCACCACCCCTTTGCCATTGTGTCTTTTGCTTCCCTGTTCCTTTTGCCTGCCTGCCCTAATGTTTGTTTTTTTTTTTTTTGGTTTAGTTTTTTTATACTGTCTTTGCACCTACAGTTCTTTTTCTGGCAGCTGCCCAACAGCTCCCTTCTTCAGGACAAGGTAAGAGAGAGACTTACAGACTGGGAACAGGCCACTGGAAGCTATAGGGCTGATTTGGGAGGATAACAGATGTACTGTAATCCAGTAAAGGGGCTTTCTTAGCTGAACCCATAGGGAGGGCATGGTGTGCTGTAGCCATTGAGGTTGGTGGGGGCAATGTACTGTTATGGTGCTGGGGCATTGTAGAGTTGACATTCTTCTCCTCCACCTCCGATACCCAGTGCTATAATACACAACACATTCCCTGGCATCCATTCACCTCCCCATCCTCCAACACATGGCACAACAATAGTGAAAGCAATCCTTGGTGTGCAGTGGTTCCTCCCCACCCTCCAATACCCAGCACCATGATACAAAACACAAGCCCCGGTATACCATTTCCTCCTTTTTGCATCATGGTACTGTGTTTTGGAGGGTTGGGAGGAACCACTGTACACCAGGGAATGTTTTCTGAATTTTTGTGCCAGATATTGGAAAGTGGGGGTGAATGCCTGGATGCCAGGGAATGCTTTGTGTATTATGGTGTTGGATTTTGGACAGTAGAGGTTGTTCTAATTCACCTGCGGATGCCCACTGGTTGTTGGCAGGTGGGGATGGACCGCTAGATGCCAGGGATTGTTTTTTTGGGTATCATGGTGTCGGGTATTGGAAGGGGGGGTAGGAGCCACTGTATGCCAGGGAAAGTGTTCTGTGTTTCTGTGCCTTGTACTGGAGGGTGGGAGTGGACCACCAGATGCTGGACAATGCTTGTGCAGTGTGGCATTGGGTATTGGACAGTGGGGCTTGTTCTCCCTCACCCTCCGATACCCAGCACAATACATAAATGCATTTCTTGGTGTCAAGGGTCCCCCACACTCTCCAATATGAGACGCAATAATTTGGAATACATTCCCTGGTGTCCAGTTGTCCCACCCCCTTGGATACCTGGCACCATCCAACTCAAAACATAACCTGGAATGCTGCGTCTCTATGGTGTTGGGTATGATGGGGGGGGGGAGGAACTTTACATGCCAGAAATGTTTAATTTTTGTTATCGTGATGGTTTTGGTAGTGGGGATGCAGACCTGCAGCCTTTGAGAAGGCTTTGTTTCATATGGTGCTCATTGTCGGTTGGTGAGGACAGATCGCTAGATGCCAGAGAATGTTTGCTGGGTATCATGGTGCTGGGTACTGGAAGATGGGTAGGAGCCACTGCATGCCAGGGAAGATGTTCTGTATTTCTGTGCCTTGTAGTGGAGGGTGGAGGGAGAGGACCATCGGACGCCAGGCAATGCTTTGTTTATTGTGGCATTGGGTATTGAACAGTGGGGCTTGTTCTCCCTCACTCTCTGATACCCAGCACCACAATACACAAAAGCATTTCTTGGTGTCCAGGGTCCCCCACTCTCCGATATGAGGCGCAATAATTCGTAAAACATTCCCTGGTGTTCAGCAGTCCCACCTCCTTCAATACCTGGCATTCACATCAAAGACAAGACTATGCATGTACAATTCATTACATTGCTGAACATTACATGGTGTCTCACCCCAAAAAAAATTCCTTTTGACATGTTTACCTTTGCTGCAGAATACAGTAAAGGTAAACCACAAGTAAGTCCAACTGATTGAAATTGAGCTAAGTATGGGCCTTAGAAATAACCCCACCCCCACTACGGGAAAAGCAAACTCTGCACCTGGCATTACCATTCTGGATATCGAATGGATAAGTGGACAGTCAATTTTTTTTTTTTTTTTTTTAAATGGATGAGACTCTAACATAGGGACAGTGGATACAGATGCTCGTTTGTGTCTCTTATTTGTGGTGTGCTGTGTGTACTTCTCTGTGGTCTGGTAATGGGTGTTTTGTATATTTTTTGTTGTTTGGTAGTTGTGAAAATTGGTTGTCTGCAATCAGATAACATGTACTTTACCTGCCAGGGAAAAGTTTACATGTCCTTGGCAGAGTGTTTTTGTTGTTTTTTAAGCCTATAGTTGGTTGACAAGTGTATGTGCTGTACAGTTGTCACATCTTCAGTACAAATGTATGGTTGTGATTCTGTTCCAGACACACAATGGAAGAACTTGAGGAGATGGCATGTAGAGGAAGATATATCATGAGACACAGAAGTACTTGTGGAGATGCCATGTAGAGGTTGAGAGACTGTGAGATACAGCACAACTTGTTACGCTGCTAGGTTAGACCCAGAACAAAATGAGACACCGCTAGATCCAGAATGACTTGAAATTACTTGAGATGCCATAAGACCAAGAATGACTTGATACACCGTGTAGAGGAGATGCCATATAGAGTAGGAGACAAGGTCAGTGAGAATTCGACACACAAAATGACTTGAGATGACTTGAGACCCAGAACGACTTGAGACGCCATGTAGAGGAGATGCAGCATGGAGCAGGAGACAAGGCTGCTGAGAACTCTATCAGTACTGAGAACTGACAAAGCAGAAATGGAGATCATAGACAACAGCCTTTTCAACAGCAGCAGGGACAGTGACGAGGAGTTCATAGGATTTGATTATTCTGATATACAAGTTGAGTTAATGCCGATGGATCATGGCAGTGACTTCAGTGAAGATGACAATGTCCCACTTGAAATGTTATGGGGCAGGGGCAGTCCACTGAAGGAACAGGATAATCAAACACATTCCATGCAAAGATGGCAATGGCACTCGACTGAGAGTGAAGAGGACGAGAGACCTCTAGCAATGCTACTGAGCCCATGGCACTCTACTGCTAGCGATGATGATAATGATGATCAGCCACTTGCTAATCTATGGCAGAAGCTGCAGTCAACAGAGAGGGAGGAGGTTAAGAAGCTACTTGCTACTCTACAGCTTGACAGGCACTTTAGTGGCAGCAAAGGTGATCATCCTTTGGCCACACTGCAGCATCACATTCGACCAATGGATGATATGGACACTGAAGACCAAGCTACACATCTGGATGACTGTCACACAGATGTTTGGGATAGTCAGTTGCAGACCATGTACATTGATGGTTTCAAGGAGCCTGCGGGGCCTGTGACACTACTGAGTGAGGAGAAGAAAGAGCTTGACTATATGAAGCTGATGTTTCCTTTGTCACTGTATGAACTGCTTGTAGAGGAGACCAATCGATACAATGAACGGAAGCAGGTGGAGGCGAAGAAAGTGGACATGCGATGGACTCCAGTGACATAAAAGCCTTTCTAGGGATTCAGATATACATGTATGTGGTAAAGGTGCTATAATACCACATGTACTAGTGGAAGAATCAACTGTATGGACATTTCCCGAATGCACAAGTCATGACTCAAGAGAGTTATGAGAAAATTCACCAGTATTTACATCCCAATGACAATACACAGAATGCACCCAGAGGATCCCCAAACCATGACTAACTGCATCATATGCATCCAGTACTGGACCAAGTTCATGTGGCATACAAGGAGTAGTACCTTCTACATGAAGTGTCTGTGGATGAGGCTATGGTCAGATACAGAGGATGTCTGTCATTCTGACAGATGGTCTGCACTCATGTAGTACAGTGTGCAAAAACAGGACGAGATGGCCAAAGCAATTTAATAAAGTCACAATACGGAAAAAGATAGAGGCCATTATGAACAGCTTCAGAATGGAGCACTTGTTGCCACTGCTTGGAAAGACAACAATCCTGTTTTCCTTCTGTCAATGAACCACGACCTGACACCGCCATCAACATCTGTGTCCTGGAGACAGAGAGGTGGGACTCTTGCCTGTGTTCCACGCCCAACTGTGCTGCAGTAGTACAACATGTAAATGAATGGAGTGGGCATCACAGACCAGCTTCAAGTGCAGTACCCCAGCACAAGATGATCAAAGAAGTGGTGGCTATACCTGTCTTGGTTCCTGTGGGACATGACACTGGCCAATGCCTTTACTCTCTAACGAGAGAGAGTATGAACCATGTGCAGTGGTCAAAGAAAGGATAGGTGGACAAGAGCACACAGCTCAGATTTTGCATTCTTCTGCTGGAGCAGTTACTAGCAGGGTACAACAAAAGGAAACTGAGTGCCACAGTTGCTGGACTTGAGCAGGACTCAAGTTATGATGGACCACATTATCCTCTGAAAGCAAAGAAGGGTAGGTACAGAAATTGTGCACTGAAGAACAGGTTTGCAGAGCCAGGGTATATATGCCGAACTTGCAACATCCACCTCTGCATTGGCTGCTTTCCAGAGTACCACAACTACAGGTTTGTCCCATCAGTGTTTTGGAAATAAAAAAAAAAAAAACAGTGCCATGCCAGTCATTTAAGGGGCTGTGCAGAATGAAAATACAAAATACTGAGCTAAAAAAGGTCATATGAGTGAAAGAAAGGGGTGGGTAGAACATAAAGGCTAGAAAGGATGGCGAGCATGGTTTCAAACAGGAAAAGCTATGAATTGAGAGGAAAAAAAGGAGCACTTGCATGCAGAGAACAGGAAGAGCAAAGGACAGAGTTAGTGTCGGCTTGATTATTTCACTCACCAGACCAAGGGGACCAAAAGAAAGAGCTAATGGAGGGCTGAAATGTGGCATTACTTTGGCAGTCAACTGCTACCTTTTTATATCTCAGAAAGTTCCTTTTCCCTTTGGTCAATTTGGAATTACTGTCTCCAGATGTGTGTGATGAGCATAGCAGCTCTCAGCAGGGTAGTGGACATATCTGTGATTGGCCACCCACTATATCATGTCTGGGTGTACTGACACAATGACTCAGCCACTTTGACTCCATGGTCAGCATTTTCCATGGTGAGATCACAATGATGATGTGGTACGGTGGCATATAGAGGTCAATGTGTCAGTTGCCAGACTGAGAACTGTTGTCAGAAAATGTTATCAAAGTAGATCACTCTGATCAAAGGGATAAGAAAAATACTTCAGCTATCAAAAGTGACAAGTGACTATTTCAGTGTGCCTGTTTTTTGCCTCCTTTCAGTTTAATTTATGTGGCAAGGAGGTTTTAGCTCAGTATTTCTTTATTTTCATTTGTCTACCACATTGGCTGCACTGTTTCTTTTGAAACCAAGTCATGCATGTGGGAGACAGAAGAGCACAAGTCACCAAGTTAAGCATGTTGTGACAGCAATCAAGACACAGTATGGTCTACAACATGCATGTCTGCTGGGGATGGATCAGAGATGCACATAGGTGGTGGGTGATACCAAGGAGAATGGGAACAGCAGAGGCATGGAGCAGCTGTGTTGAATAATGATGCCATGCTGCAAGTGAGAAACTGCCAAGGAAAGGGGTTGAAGGTAGGACGGCAGGTGGCCCAGCAACAATTACGAGACAAAAAGAAAGAATGAGTTCCCAAGAATTGTTGATAAACCTACTGTTACTCAGTATTGAAATAAAGAGATGTCTATTGCACGAAGTGGATTGTCTGTGACTGGGCTTGTCCTGTTGGTGTTTAGGAGTTTGAGTATTGCCTACGGCATGAGTGCTTGCTGTTGGTGGACCTGGAGAGATGCACAGAGTTGGTCAGCAAAGCCAAGGAGAGATGGCAGAGTCAAATGATAAATATATGATTCAGAAAACAGAGGACAGTTGGAACAATCTTTTTTTCACAGGACTCAATAGACAACGGGAGAGCTGGCAGGCAAAGCAGAGGAGACACAGACGTGGGAATTTATAAATACATGACAAAGACAACAGATGACAGGTTGGAATTATGTTTTTTTTTTACTGAATCAATCAAACAACAACAGGGCGGATGGAACTATTTTATTTACAGAATGATGACACGAACAACAGAGACTGGAACTACTCTATTTACAGAAGTACACATGACAGAGGCATGAGTCGAGGATGGGCAACAATCCCATAAGGTAAGACTGTTGTAATCTCTTCAGTGCAGATCATTACGGTATGCCATCTAAAAAGAAAAAAAAGTAATTGTGGTGATTTTAATAATGTTGTTGTTGCCATTCTGTATCCTGCATGCTAAGACTTGTGGCTGTCATGCCAGAATACCTTGGGTGCTGCTGTGCACATGCTTGTACAAGTTGTTATGCTCACAAAGTGGGCAACTGGGCTTATTATTGATACACAATAGTGTTGCATGAGAGAGTGTGCTGCCATGCACTTGACCATATTTGTGCCTCTGCTGTACTGTTGCATGTGATCATTTTGGTTATGTGTGTTTCGATAGTGTGACTTGCTTCATACTTGGTGGGTACTTCTTATAGTTCAGCAGGTATTTGCATATGTTGACAGAGTGTTCTTTATGGTTGGCTAAAAAGGATCGAAACACATGCTGTATATCAGAAGGTTGGTGTTTAGTACCAGATTACTACACCAAATGTTTTTTTGTGTCAGGATACTGAACTTGGTGTTGATATGCAACCTCAGTTGTTAAGCAAAAAACACTTTTGAATAATTCCGATAGAATATCAAACACATTGATTAGAACTGAATCCATGGCACCATTAGAAAGGTAATTTTGTTCTGACCAGCTTTGCCACTGAGACTATGTTTTTATCATGTATACTTTAGGAGTTATTTGCATTTGTTTATGGTACAGTGTTGATGAGGTACATAGTTCCCACAAAGAAATGTTATGACATTGCTTCATTTACCCAAGAAAACAACCCTTTTTTTTGAATGTCAGGTAGCATAAAAAAAAACAAACTGTAGTGAGTAGAATTGACAGCATAGGACCATTAGATAATTTAGTACTGAACAACTTTGCCACTAAGACTATGTATGTATCACATATATGTTAGCAGTTATTTGCATTTGTTTATGGTATGGTATGTATGCCTGACAACTCTGCATCAAGCCTCACCTAACCACCTTGAAGAAAACAGGTAAAAAAATACATGTTTTATATAAACAAATTGCTTTTCGGTACATGAGTACTCTTGTAACAATATATACTGTATGGATGTTTCATTTAGTGTTGATGTGTTACATACTACCCCACTAAAAATGTTTTACATTTCCATTTTTATTGCTAGAAAACAATTTTTCCGCTATTTCAAGTATTATAAAAAAAAAACTTGATTCTAATAAATTGCATAGTACCATTAGAAAGGTAATTTTGTGCTGACTAACTTTGCCGCTGAGACTATATTTGTATTGCATATACTTTAGGAGTTATTCGCATTTGTTTGTGGTATGGTGCTGATCAGGTACATAGCTACCACAAAGAAATGTTTTGACGTTGCTTCGTTTACCTGAGAAAACAACCCTTTTTTTGAATGTCAGCTAGTATAAAAAAATGTAGTGAGTAGAACTGATGGCATAGGACCGTTAGAAAGGTAATTTAGCACTGATCAACTCTGCAGCTGAAACTATATATCTATCACATATACTTTAGGAGTTATTTACATTTGTTTATGGTATGGTCTGTACGCCTGACAACTCTGCATTAAACCTCACTTATCCACCTTAAAGAAAACAGGTAAAACATATATTTTATATAACAAAACTAGCTTTTCAGTACAAAATTACTCTTGTTACAATATGAACTGTATGGATGTTTAATTTGGTGTTGACATGTAGCATACTGTCTACTAGTTTTCTGTAACAGTTTGCATCAAATTACTTTTAAATAGTTGACAAATCAGTTACTGGAGGGTAGTTGAATTACTATAAAGGGCAGTACTCACCAGGGTGGTGGAGCAGTGGTGCATTTGATTGTCTCTAACATTCACCAGTGGTTGTGGACTACCCCACCCTTCCCCAGGTGTGACATTTCCTTTATAGCCAAGGTTCTGACATCACTTCCTCAACAGGTCTTGGGGCAGAACTGTCATATTCTTAATAACCCAGCACAGTGTATAAAGGGTAAGAACACACCATACATAGGAAGAAAAAAAAAATATATATATATATTACATATTGTATATTATAAGGGAGAGGGACATGTAGAGAGTGGTGCAATGCACTGACTGTGGGGTAGCAGATTTCCAGGAGACATTCTGGAAACTGCATTGCTGTCCTATCTGCAGGCAACTGTCAGCTCTAAGGGAGGAGGTAGCCCACTTCCAGGCTGAACTAGCAAGGACTAAGGAGGCCTCCCCCACCCAAAGAGCACCACTGCCACAGAGGCTGCCAAGTATGAAGAGCGATTGGACCACAGTGGGTTCTGGCAGGGTAAAGGTGGTGGAACAGAGGTGAAGCCCCCTAGTTGTACCTCTACACAAATCATATGCTAGTCTGGCAGAGCAAGGTTCCTCTATGATGGCACCTTCAGTGGAGACCAGGAAGAATGCTGAGGACACCCACAAGGGAGACCCACAGAAGGGTGGCAAGGGACACCACAGGGGAAGGAAACAGCTTATGATAGGGGACTCAATTGTTAGAGGGTAGACCTGGGGAAGGGAGAGGAGAGGGAAGTAAGGTGCCTGCCTGGTGCCATGGCTTGGAGGGACAAGAAGCGAATCCTCAGGATTGCAGAAGCAGCATCACAGGAGAGGGAACTAGATATCATTGTCCACCTTGGGACAAATGACCTAGCTAGGCATGGGATCAGTGCAGTGCAGGATGAAACTGGGGAGTTGGGGAGGGGCCTCAGACAGGTAGCAAGCACAGTTACCTTTTCAGAGGTGCTGCCAGTCCATGGCAGGGGTGAGGCTAGGGTACTACACACCATGCAGTTTAATGAATGGTTGCAAAACTGGTGCACAGCACAGGGCTTTGGCTTCATTGGCGACTGGGGGTACACCTGGAGAGATGAAGGTTTATACTGGCATGATGGTCTGCATCTGTCCATGAAGGGAACCAAGATCCTAAGTGACAGGTTTAAATGCTTCCTTTTCAAGCTTTTAAACTAGCCATGGGGGGAGGTGCTAATAAGCTGCAGGAAATTTCAAGCCTCCCCCCACAAAACATGACGGGTAGTAAGGTAAACACTGAGATACAGTGCTCAACAGAGGGCAAGACAGGGGTAAATGGAAAAATAGACAAGGGAAAAAGAGCAGGCATGGAGGAAAAAAGGATAAAGCCAACATTAAATGGAGGGCAATGAGTACCAATGGCCATAGTCTAGCAAACAAGCTTCCTGAGCTAGCAGCCTTGATGGAAGATGAACACTTGGATACTGTGGCAGTCACAGAAACATGGTGCATGGGGAACCATGACTGGGATGTCAACATACCAGGGTACACAGTCTACAGAAGGGACAGGGAGGGGAAAAGAGGAGGTGGAGTAGCTCTATACATAAGGGAAGGGATCAAAGCTACAGAACTAAACAGTAAAAGGGGAGGACAAGAGGCACTCTGGATCACATTGGAGACAGGGAATGGCATCACAATCTGCACAGGGGTTGCATACAGACTTCCATCTCGAGGGGAGGAAATAGACAAGAAAATGATAGAGGACATTCTCAAAATGGCTGAAAAAGGGGAGATACTGTTAATGGGGGACCTGAATATACCAGATGTTAACTGGATGACATGGACTGCAGCCACATCCAAGAGCAGGGTCATTCTCGATGCCCTGCAGGGGGCAGGCCTTAGACAGCTAATGCTGGAACCCACTCGGGAGGAAGCAATACTAGACCTGGTACTCTCAAATGGAGACAGGATCACAAATTTAGAAGTCAGTAGACATCTAGGAACAAGTGACCACTGCACAGTGTGCTTCACAATAAGCACAACCATGGAGACAAGCCGTACAAAAACAAGCATACTGGACTTAAGAAGAGCTGACTTTGGCAAAATGGGTGAATACCTGAGGAATGCACTAGCAAACGGCCAAAAAGGAGGGGTGGAAGAACAATGGAGAAAAATCAAAACTGCCATCATAGAGGCAACAAGCCTTTGTGTGAAACAGACAAAGAAAAAGTGGAGTAAAAAACCACTGATTCTCAAAAGAGATGGTAAGGATGGTTAAAGAGAAAAAGGCTGTATTCAAAAAGTATAAGGCATCACAGAAGGAGCACAACAAGGAACTGTATCAATTAAAGCAGAAAGAAGTGGGGAAGGCAGTCAGAATAGCAAAAGCCCAAACTGAGGAAAAAATAGCCAAGTCAGTTAAGAAAGGGGCTAAAACCTTTCATAGGTACATTAGGGAGCAAAGAAAGGTTAAGGGAGGAATAGTGAAGATTAATAAGGGACAGGGGAGGTGGGCAGAGGGAGACAGTGAAAAGACAGAGATACTGAGTGAATACCTTTGCTCAGTATTCACAAAAGAAGATGAGAAGGAGTTACCTAAACCAGACAATCGAAGCACTCTGGGTAGGGGGGTTGACACCAGTCCATTCATAGAAGAAAGAGTCCTGAATGAACTCCTAAAACTCAAGGTGGACAAAGCAATGGGGCCTAATGGGATTCACCCCAGAATCCTAAAAGAACTAAGGGAGGAGCTAGTGACACCACTGACCACACTTTTTAACAAATCATGGGAGGATGGGGTGGTACCTGAGGACTGGAGGAGGGCAGATGTGATTCCCCTTCACAAAAGTGGGAGCAAGGCAGAAGCAGGAAACTACAGACCTGTAAGTTTGACCTCAGTGGTAGGGAAAATGATGCAATCACTTCTGAAAGAAAGAAAGAACTGTTGAGTATCAAGAGGCCAGTGGGGCACAGGAACCAAAGCAGCATGGATTTATGGCAGGAAGGTCATGTCAGATGAATCTAATAGATTTCTTTGACTGGGTGACCAAAGTAATAGACCAGGGAGGGGCTGTGGATATGGCCTACCTAGACTTTAGTAAGGCATTTGACACAGTCCAGCACAAAAAATTTATAATCAAGTTAGCCAGCTTGGGAGTGGGTCCCAGGGTGGTAGTCTGGGTTGCAAACTGGCTGCACAACAGGACACAGAAGGTAATAGTGAATGGAGCACATTCCAAAGAAAGGAGGTCACTAGTGGAGTACCTCAGGGCTCAGTACTGGGCCCAGTCCTCTTCTTTATATTTATAGGTGACATTGCAGAGGGTCTGAGCCAAAGGTATGCCTCTTTGCAGATGATACAAAGATCTGTAACAGAGTTGATACTCAAGAGGGGGTAGAAAGGATGAGAAGGGACTTGGCAAGGTTGGAAGAATGGTCAGACATATGGCAACTAAGATTCAATGCAAAGAAATGCAAAGTAATGCACCTGGGAAACAAAAACCCAGGAGAAGAGTACACAATAGCAGGGGAGGTAGTAACAACAGCAAAAATGGAATGGGACTTGGGATAGTCATATCAGATGATCTAAAGGTGGGTAAGCAATGTGAGAAGTCAGTAAGGAGAGCCAGAGGGATACTGGGATGCATAGGAAGGGGCATCACTAGTAGAAAAAGGGAAGTGGTTATCCCTCTGTACAGACAGTTGGTGAGACCCCATCTGGAGTACTGTGTGCAGTTTTGGAGACCTCATCTATGCAAGGACATAGACAGGATGGAAGCAATCCAGAGGAGAGAACTAAAATGGTGCAGGGTCTGCATCAGAAATCACATGAAGAGAGACAGAGAGCTTAATATGTATACCCTTGATGAAAGGAGGGACGGGGGGACATGATAGAAATGTTCAAGTACCTCAAGGGAATCAATAAAGTCCAGGAGGGTAGCATATTTCAGAAAAAGAGATGTGTAAGAACAAGGGGACACAATTTAAAGATAGAAGGAGGATGACTCAGGGGTAATGTGAGGAAATCTTTTTCCACGGAGAGAGTGGTGGATGCGTGGAACTGCCTTCCTGGGGAGGTTGTTGGAGCTAAAACAGTGGGGAATTCAAACATGCATGGGACAGACACAAGGCAATTGTAGTGGAGGGTGGTAGGAAGTAGGCTGTTGGTTAACTAGAATCTGCAGCTTATCCAGTAGGTAGGGAAATGGGCAGACTGGGTGGGCCAAGTGGTCCTTATCTGCTGTCAAAGTCTATGTTTCTATATTACCCCATTAAAAATGGTTTACATTGCCATTTTTATTGCTAGAAAACAATTTTTCTGCTATTTCAACTATTATAAATAAACTTAGTTGATTATTTGTGCACAGTACCATTAGAAAGGTAATTTTGTGCTGACCAATTTTGCTACTCGTACTTTGTGTGTAGTACCTACGGTTCATGAGCTATTTGCATTTGTTTGTGGCATGCTCATTATGGTTTGATTTTGCTTTGAAAACTCCAGGATGCAGTGCTGAAAAGGTATACAGGGCACAAGGTGTGGGACTCAAAGAGTTCCTGAGGAGTGAATGAGTTAAGCTCCTTTAGTCTCCCTTCATATGGCTTCTGCTGCAAACCCTGCACCATTTTAATTGCCCTCCTCTGGATTGCCTCCATCCTGTCTATGTCCTTTGTGGAGATGAGGTCTCTGGAACTGCATGCATTACTCCAGATGGGGTCTCACCAACTGTCTGTACAGAGGGATAACAACTTCTTGTTTTTCTACTGGTGATGCCTCTCTCTATAAATCCCAGTATCCCCCAGCCATCTTTACTGCCTTATCACACTGCTTGCTTACCTTTAGGTCATCTGATATGACTATCCCAGCTCCCTTTCCATTTTGTTGTTAATACCCCCATTGGGTATTCTTCCCCTGTATTTTTGTTTCCCAGGTGCATTACTTTGCACTTCTTTGCACTGAATCTAACCTGCCATACATTTGACCATTCCTCCAACCTTGCCAAGTCCCTTCTCATCCTTTCCACCCCTCTTGTGTATCAACCCTGTTGCAGATCTTTGTGTTGTCTGCAAAGAGGCATACTTTTCCTTCCAGTCCCTCTGCAATGTCACTTATAAAGACATTAAAAAGGACCGGACCCAGTACTGAATCATGTGGTACCCCACAAGTAACCCCCCTTTCTTCAGAGTGGACTCCATTTACTATTACCCTCTGTGTCCTGTTGTCCAGCCAATTTTTTACCCAGGCTACCACCCTGGGACCCACTCCCAGGCTGACTAATTTGTGTATTAATCTCTTCTTTGGGACTGTGTCAAATGCCTTGCTAAAGTCCAGGTAGGCCATGTCCACAGCCCACCCTGGTCTACTACTTTGGTCACCCAGTCAAAGAAATCTATTAGATTCATCTGACATGACCTTCCTGCTGTGAATTCATGCTGCTTTTGGTCCTGTATCTCGCTGGCCTCTAGGTACTCAACAATTCTTTCTTTCAGAAGTGATTGCATCATTTTCCCTACCACTGAGGTCAATCTAACAGGTCGGTAGTTTCCTGCTTCTGCTTTGCTTCCACTTTTGTGAAGGGGAATCACATCTGCCCTCCTCCAGTCCTTAAGTAGCACACCACCCTCTAATAATTTTATTTTTTGATAGACTTTATTTTGGCACCTTACTCAAAGGGGAAACTCTCTTCAGTGGCTTTCTTACTTGGACTCAACATCCTGCTGTGAAGCTGTTCCTGTCTCCTTGCCCCAATTCTGGTGAACCCCCCCAGATCTGAACCACCACAGTGGTACACTTGGCCAGGAGAGGAGAGTAACCAGCATTTGGAGTGTGGTCCAGAAGAAAGCACCATCACCTATCCCTGAAGGTAGGGGATTTATCCTTGTATGTATGTATGGTCCCCAAGAAGCTCAAGCATGCAGTGGCAGCTGGGCACAACATGCCACGATCTGCCGAGCTCCTCCCCCGCTAGATGTGCACCAACTGCTTGTGCTGCACCCGGCCACCGCTACAGTGCGATGCATTCCTGAAACCCTCCCCAGGGAAGGGACAGCTGTCCTCTGGATGCTTGATCCCTTCTCTCCCATGCCAACCCCTGGCACCCCTGCCTGTTCCATAATCTGGGTCACCGGCATGGCATGGGGTGTAGTGTCCAGTGCCTCAACCCTCAGGGCCACTGGGCTGGCTTCTCCCATGATTTGTTAAAAAGGGCAGTTAGTGGTGTCACTAGTTCTTTCCTTAGTTCTTTTAGAATTCTGGGGTGAATCATGTCATGCCTCATTGCTTTGTCTACCTTCAGTGTTAGGAGTTCTTTCCGAACTCTTTCTCCTGTGAAAGGACTGGTATCGACCCCTCTATCCAGAGTGCTCCTATTGCTTGGATTAGGTACCTCCCCCTCATCTTCTTTTGTGAATACTGTAACTGGGTAATAAAATTACCTTTGTCAGGTTCTTTTTGGAACTCCACAAAAGTGAAGAAATGACAGACAAGTGGTGTCCAGCACATAAAACGATTTATTTCTGGTATATAAAGCAGGCTTACAACCAAACCACAGTGATAAACACTGGGGAGAACACCTCCAATCTTTCTTACCTGTAGGCAGCAGCAAGTCTTTTCAGAGAAAAAGGTACAATGCAAAGGGTCTTATACCCCTGATAATAACCATAGCAACTACTAAAAAGATATATAAAAATCTCATCATTGGCTAATGGAAAATAGCCTCACTTCTTACTAGCCTGGGAAAGCATCATGAGATAGCAAAAAAACAAGATAATTAAACAAAGGACCTGCATTCATGAAAACCACTTGTGGTTACATACATAATTGCATGGGTAATTGCTGTTCTGCACTAGAACTGAAGATGGCATATTGTCTGACTAGTGATTATACAATGCAGGGTTTTAAATAACTGATTAGCAGTTTTTTTTCTTGGGACAATACTAACTGTACAGAAAGCATTTATATAGGTTTTCTGGAAGTTTTATGTTTGTTAAACACAGTGAAGCAAGTGCTATGCATTTTCACAATGTTTTAGAACTTTTATAAGCAAAATGCTAATCAAGTTAAATAAAACCTTGCAATGGTATAAACAGGATTCTTCCAAGTGGTACAATTAGAATGATAGCAAATGTATTATGATTCTTAGTAGAAAATACAGTAGAACTCAGATCCTGACACTTATGCTTATACGATAAGTGCCTGTGCCCTAAGTATTACTTTCTGCAAGGTAGGGGGCAATCAGGGGTGCTGGTCCATGGATAACAATACTGAGCAGAAGTATTCATTCAGTATCCATGCTTTTCACTGTCCCCCTCTGCCCACCCATCCTTCCCTTTATTTAGCCTCACTATCCCTCCCTTGGTCTTTCTTCACTCCCTAATGTACCTGTTAAAGGTTTCATCCCCCTTCTTAACTGAGTTGGCTATCTTTTCCTCACTTTGAACCTTTGCTATTCTGATTGCCTTCCCAGCTTCCTTCTGCTTTAACTCGTACAGTTCTCTGTCTTGCTTCTTCTGTTTCCTTATACTTCCTGAATGTTGTCTTTTTCTCCCTAACCCTCCCTCCACCTCTTTTGAGAACCACAGTGTTTTTTCCTTTCGTTTTGATTTGTGTATTTGCTTCACACAAAGGCTTGTTGCCTCTGTGATGGCAGTTTTGATGTTTTCCCATTGTTTCTCCACCCTCCTTCTTGCCTGTTTGCTAAGTCTTTTCTGATGTACTTTCCCATTTTGACAAAGTCAGCCCTCCTAAAGTCTAGTACCCCCACTTTTGTATGGCTTGACTCTGAGGCTGTGTTTGTCATGAACCACACTGTTTGGTGGTCACTGTTCCAAGATGGCTACCCATTTCTAGATCTGAGATCCTGTTTCCGTCCCCATTTCAGAGTACCATGTCTAAGATTGTTCCCTCCTGACTGGGTTCCAACACTAACTGTCTGAGGCATGACCCCTGTAGGGCATCACCCACTCCAGGCATGGCATTTTCTTTATAGCCAAGGTTCTGACATCACTTCCTCAACAGGTCTTGGGGCAGAACTGTCATATTCTTAATAACCCAACACAGTGCATAAAGGGTAAGTACACACGAAAAAAAACAAACAAAAAAATATATTTTATATATTACTTATTGTATATTATAAGGAAAAGGGACATGTGTGGAGTGGTGCAATGCACTGGCTGTAGGGCAGCAGTTCTCCGGGAGCATTCTGGAACCTGCATTGCTGCCTATTTGCAGGCAACTGTCAGCTCTGAGGAAGAGGTAGCCCACCTCCAAGCTGAACTGGTAAGGACTAAGGAGGCCTCCCCCACCCAAAGATCACCAGTTCCACAACCACTGCCTCAGAGCTTGCCTTGTGTGAAGAGCAGATGGGCCACAGTGGGTTTTGGGAGGGTGAGGGTGGTGAAACAGAGGTGTAGCCTCCTAGTTGTACCTCTACACAAATCATACGTCAGTCTAGCAAATCGAGATTCCTTTATGATGACACACTCAGTGAAGACCAAGAAAAATGCTGGGGACATCCACAAGGGAGACCCACAAAAAAGTGGCAAAGGACACCACAGGGGAAAGAAACAGCTTATGATAGGGGACTCAACTGTTAGGGATGTAAACCTGGGGAAGGGAGAGGAGAGGGAAGTAAGGTGCCTGCCTTGTGCCATGGCATGGATGGACAGGAAGCAAATCCTCAGGACTGCAGAAGCAGCATCACAGGAGAGGGAACTAGATATCATTGTCCACCTCGGGACAAATGACCTAGCTAGGCATGAGATCAGTGCAGTGCAGGATGAATTTGTGGAGTTGGGGAGGGGCCTCAGACAGGTAGCAAGCATGGTAACCTTCTCAGAGGTGCTGCCAGTCTATGGCAGGGGTGAGGCAAGGGTACTGCACACCATGCAGTTTAATGAATGGTTGCAAAACTGGTGCAGAGCACAGGGCTTTGGCTTCATTGAGGACTGGGTGTCCACCTGGAGAGATGAAGGTCTATACTGGCATGATGGTCTGCATTTGTCCAGGAAGGGAAACAAGCTCCTAGGTGACAGGTTTAAAGGCTTCCTTGGCAAGCTTTTAAACTAGCCAAGGGGGGGGGGTGCTGATAGGAAAACAGGAAAGTTCAAGCCTCTCCCCTCAAAACATGGCAGGTAGCAGGGTAAACACTGAGGTATAGAGCTTAACGGAGGGCAGGACAGGGGTAAATGGAAAAATAGACAAGGGCAATAAGAGCAGGGATGGGGTAAAAAAGGATAAAGCCAACATTAAATGGAGGGCAATGAGTACCAATGCCCATAGTCTAGGAAACAAGCTTCCTGAGCTAGTAGCCTTGATGGAAGATGAACACTTGGATACTGTGGCAGTCACAGAAACATGGTACACGGTGAATCATGACTGGGATGTCAACATACCGGGGTACACAGTCTACAGAAGGGACAGGGAGGGGAAAAGAGGAGGTGGAGTAGCTCTATACATAAGGGAAGGGATCAAAGCTACAGAACTAAAAAGTAAAGGGGGAAGACAAGAGACACTCTGGGTCAAATTGGAGACAGGGAATGGCATCACAATCCTCACAAGGGTTGTATACAGACCCCCATCTCAAGGGGAGGAAATGCACAAGAAAATGATAGGACATTCTCAAAATGGCTGAAAAAGGGGAGATACTGTTGATGGAGGACCTGAATATACCAGATATTAACTGTATGACATGGACTGCAGCCACATCCAAGAGCAAGGTCATTCTCGATGCCCTACATGAGGCATGCCTGAGACAGCTAGTGGAGGAACCCACTCGGGAGGGAGCAATATTAGACCTGGTACTCTCAAATGGAGAAGGGTCACAAATTTAGAAGTCAGTAGACATCTGGGAACAAGCGACCACTGCACAGTGTGCTTCACAATAAACACAACCATGGAGACAAGCCATACAAAGACAAGGATACTGGACTTTAAAAGGGCTAACTCTGGCAAAATTGGTGAATACCTGAGGAATGCATTAGCAAATGGCTAGAAAGGAGGGGTGGAAGAACAATGGAGAAAAATCAAAACTGCCATCATGGAGGCAACAAGCCTTTGAGTGAAACAAATAAAGAAAACAAAGTGGAATAAAAAAACACTATGGTTCTCAAAAGAAGTGTCGGAAGGTTAAGGAGAAAAAGGCTGCATTCAAAAAGTATAAGGAATTAGAGAAGGAGCATGACAGGGAACTCTATCAATTAAAGCAGAAAGAAGTGCGGAAGGCGGTCAGAAAAGCAAAGACCCAAACTGAGGAAAAGATAGCCAACTCAGTTAAGAAGGGGGATAAAACCTTTTATAGCTACATTAGGGAGCACAGAAAGGTTAAGGGAGGGATAGTGAAGATTAACAAAGGAGAGGGGAGGTGGGCAGAGGGAGACAGTGAAAAGGCAGAGAAACTGAATGAATACTTTTGCTCAGTATTCACAAAAGAAGAAGAGGAGGAGATAACTAAACCAAAACAATAGAAGCACTCTGAGTAGTGGGGTTGATGCCAGTCCATTTACAGAAGAAAGAGTACTGAAAGAACTCCTAAAACTCAAGGTGGACAAAGCAATGGGGCCTGATGGGATTCACCCCAGAATCCTAAAAGAATGAAAGGAGGACCTAGTGATACAACTGACCACATTTTTTAACAAATCATGGGATGGGATGGGATGGTACCCGAGGACTGGAGGAGGGAAGATGTGATTCCCCTTCACAAAAGTGGGAGCAAGGCAAAAGCAGGAAACTACAGACCTGTTATTTTGACCTCAGTGGTGGGGAAAATTATAGAATCACTTCTGAAAGAAAGAACTGTTAAGTACAAAGAGGCCAGCGGGGCACAGGACCCAAAGCAGCATGGATTCACAGCAGGAAGGTCATGTCAGATAAATCTAATCAATTTCTTTGACTGGGTGACCAAAGTAATAGACCAGGGAGGGCTGTGGACATGGCCTACCTAGACTTTAGTAAGGCATTTGACACAGTCCCACACAAAAGATTAATAATCAAGTTAGCCAGCCTGGGAGTGGGTCCCAGGGCGGTAGCCTGGGTAGCAAACTGACTGCGAAACAGGACACAGAAGGTAATAGTGAATGGAGCACATTCTGAAGAAAGGGGGTTACTAGAAGAGTACCTCAGGGCTCAGTACTGGGTCCGGTCCTCTTTAATGTCTTTATAGGTGACATTGCAGAGGGTCTGGAAGGAAAGGTATGCCTCTTTGCAGATGACACAAAGATCTGTAACAGTTGATACACAAGAGAGGGTAGAAAAGATGAGAAGGGACTTGGCAAAGTTGGAGGAATAGTCAGACATATGACAACTTAGATTCAGTGCAAAGAAGTGCAAAATAATTCACCTGGGAAATAAAAATCCAGGAGAAGAGTACACAATAGCAGAGGAGGTACTAACAACAATAATAATGGAAAGGGATCTTGGTGTAGTCATATCCGATGATCTAAAGGTGGGTAAGCTATGTGAGAAGTCAGTAAGAAGAGCCAGGGGGATACTGTGATGCATGGAGGGGCATCACAAGTAGAAAAAGGGAAGTGGTTATCCCTCTGTACAGACAGCTGGTGAGACCCCATCTGGAGTACTGTGTGCAGTTTTGGAGACCTCATCTATGCAAGGACATAGACAGGATGGAACCAGTCCAGAGGAGGGTAACTAAAATGGTGCAGGGTCTACATAAGAAACCACATGGAGAGAGACTGAGAGAGCTTAATATGTATACCCTTTATGAAAGGAGGGAGAAGGGGGACATGATAGACACTTTTAAGTACCTCAAGGGAATTAAAGTCCAGGAGGGTATAATTTTTCAGAAAAAGAGATGTGTAAGAACAAGGGGGCATAATTTAAAGTTAGAGGGGGCTCAGAGGTAACGTGAGGAAATTCTTTTTCCACGGAGAGAGTGGTGGATGCATGGAACCACCTTCCTGGAGAGGTTGTGGGGTCTAAAACAGTGGGGGAATTCAAACATGCATGGGACAGACATAAGGCAATTATAGTGGGGCGTTGCAGGGAGTCGGCCGCTGGTAAACTAGAATCTGCAGCTTATCCAATAGGTGGGAAAATGGGCAGACTGGGTGGGCCAAGTGGTCCTTATCTGCTGTCAAAGTCCATGTTTCATCGAGAATGACCCTGCTCTTGGATGTGGCCGCAGCAAAAGTGCTCCAGTTAATATCTGGCATACTCTTGTTCCCCATCAACAATATCTCCCCTTTTTCTGCCATCCTAAGGATGCCTTCTATCATTTCAGTCATCAGGTGCCAGGGCTTTTTCTTTTGTGGTCTGACCATGTGGAACTCTCTACCTAATTGGATTAGAGTCCTTGTCCACCGAGACCTTTAAAGCCACACTGAAAATGTATTTATTTAACTTGGCTTTTGGGGAGAATGTTTAGCTTTATTTCTGCTGCCTTTTATCTTTTTATATATTTTATTGATTTAATGTTTGTGTTTTTACAATGTACATGCGCCTTGGTTTTTGAAAAGTACATTATAAATAAAAGCTGGTTTGATTTGATTTCCTTTCCTTGTTCATTTCTTCTCCCTGAGATGGAGGTCTATATACATCCCCTGTGTGGATTGTGGTGCCAATTCTGGTCTCCAGGGTGACCCACAGTGCCTCCCCTCCTCCCTGTTTGCCTTTTAGTTCCATTGCTTTGATCCCTTCCCTTACATAAAGAGCTCCTCCTCCTCTTCTACCCTCCCTGCCACTCTTAGATTGTGTACCCTGGTATGTTGACATCCCAGTCATGGTTCTCTGTGAATCATGTTTCTGTGACTGCCACGATATCCAGGCATCCCTCTTCCATCAAGTTCACCAGTTCAGGGAGCTTGTTACCTAGACTACAGCCATTAGTACTCATTGTCCTCCATTTTTTGATGACCTTACACCTTTTTGCCCCATCTCTGTCCTTACTGCCTTTTTCTCTATTTACCCTGCCCTTCTCCTTATCAACTTCTCTAGCTTGGTGTTTACCTCACTAACTACCCTGATTTTTCTTCAGTGGGGGGCTAGGATTCCCCTGCTCCTTTTCAGTGCCTCCCTCCTTGGCTTGTTTAAATGCTTGCCAATGAAGCATTTCAACCTATCACTTAGGACCCTGATTCCCTTCCTGGACAGATGCAGACCATCACACCAATATAGGCCTGCATCCCTCCAAGTGGACCCCCAGTCCCCAGTGAAGCCAAACCCTGAGCTCTGCACTAATTTTTCAACCATTGACTGAATTCCATGGTGTGGAGCACCTTAGCCTCATCCATGCTAAGAACAGACAGCACCTCTGAGAAGGTTACCGTGCATGCCACTTGTCTAAGGCCCCTCCCCAACTCCAGAAACTCCTCCTGCATTGCTCAGATCCCTTTCCCAGCAAGGTCAGTTGTCCCTAGGTGGACAATAACATCTGCTCCTTCCCCTGTGCAGCTGCTCCCATGATTGATCCTGAGGATTCATCCTTGTCCCTACAAGCCATGGCGCCAGTACCACGCAATTGCAATCAATATTTGTGCATTCAAAACTTAATTTTTTCCCATGACTTGTAATAAGTACTTTAATGTGTATGTAGAGGTTTGACTGTTGACTGGTCAGAATGTGAGTGACATGAAGACAAACTTACTTGTCACCACTTAGCTGGGATGGAGGCTAGTGGACAACTGACACATGGCAGGGGAGACATAAAAGCTGACTGTTGAGCGTAGGCCAGGAAGAGAATCAAGGTCACAGGTGATAGTGAAATTACTGGAGGACAGGTGACTGCTTAGCATTGGTTGTGGCATTATGTCGAGTGACTGATTAGTCTGTCCCAAGTGATGCTCAGTACTTTACTACAGTCAATGTTAAGGTGAGGGTTGGCTGTCTGTTTATATGGATGCATGGATGGAGGGCATGTTACTACTGACAAATGATCACTTATCATATCTTTATTTTTTTCTCAGGTGATTGTCCTTTGTTTCTTCTAACAGTAGAAGAGTACCAGTGAAAGTTTGTATATTGAACACAATTCATTGTAAGTATTTTCATTCGGTTGCTGTACATTCATACTAAACATGTGCTGTGCAGTGATGGACAGTGAATGCTTATCCTGTGTAGTAGTCGGGCATGCAGGTGACTGGTGAGCCTCCTGTGTTGTGGGAGTAAGTTTAGTTTGTGCCAGGAAGTAAGGGCATCACAATACTGACACATTGTAGATGAAGTATTGGAGTCGACTGTTGTGTGGGTGCCAGTTACTAATGTCATGTGAATGGTGATCCGGTGCGATGGAGAGAGTTAAAGGAAGTGAATGTTTATCCAGTGACTGTTATGGATGGATGGTGGGAAGTTAAATGGTGAGCATTTCCAAGGTAAGGCTGGCAGGTTACTGATGATCCTGTGCCATTGACGGAGTGAGGCATGGCAGGTTAATGGCGACTGTTTTTTTTTTTTTTTTTTAAAGTAGGTTAATGGCGACTGTTGACCCTCTCCAATGTATGTAATAATGGCTGCTTGTTGTGAGTGAGGTAGGGCATAATAGTATTTACACAGCTTTATAAAATGGGTTGCATAAAATGTGCAACTCCACTGGTGGACTGGCTCTGCATGTCCATGTATTAATGCCCTAGTACATGCATATTTGCTTGTAAAGTTGTTGTTTCAGTGGACATGCACAGTGAAAATAAAGACAATTTAAAACAGTTTTGAGTTGCTTTTTTCAATAAAAAAGTTCATTTTATAAGTGCAATGACCCACTCCAGCCCCATGGGTGTATCATTGCATTAATGCACTTCCTGGGTGTTTGAATCACTCAGGCAAGCCTTTGTACCTCATATTGCACCCGGGGAATGCATTAATGCCCCAATACACTCATGGTCTGTCATGGGTTATAGCATACTATGAGAAGGCATAATGGCCGGAGACTGTAGAAGCTGTGCCTCTGAGTGAGAACAGAATGATCACTGTCTGGTTACTTGTGCAAGTGAATGTTTAACGTGTGAATTTGCAGGCATTTCATGGCCTGTAGGGAAGTTGACTGGGGACACGTGGCCGCTGATCACACCGTTATCTTTTTTCAGGTCATTGTTTATGGTTGAACTTATTTACAGTACAGTAGTAGTACTGCAAGTACGTGGATTTAACATCAGTAACTGTAAGTATTTACACATTGTTACTATGCATTCATAAATTTGTAGTTCAGCCATGCTCTGCTGCCATCTAAGGATGGTAACTGAGTACTTACATGGTGATGGCTAGGTAAGGAGGTTTATTGCTGAGCTTGGACAGGGGCAGAGTTTGTTTGAGGTTAATTTTTGTGATTTTCAGAGCAGTGCGGGACAGCAAATGTTTCTACTATGCAGTGTATGGAGTGTGTTAAGACGCACATGGTAAGATACAATCCAAACTCAACACACAGTAATGGATCGACAGTCATGTGTAGTTCCATACAAAACCGCACAGAACAAACCATTACCGCACATCTTGCACCTTAAAACACTCACCTTAACACCCTCCATCCACAGTACCACTCACCTGACAGCATTTCACTGGACAGTATGAACTGTCACCTTAACCCACTCCCTGCATTGCACAATAGAAACATTCACCATCCTGCACTACTCTGAAAATCCAAAAAGTTAACAAATAACCTTTATCCCCTATCCTGGCTCAGCAAATAATCATCTTACCTAACCATTCATACTGCCAGTAAAATGCTATCAGATGAATGTTGCTGTGGATGGAGGGTGTTGATGTGTTTAGCCATGTGCTGTGTGGCATTGCAAGGGGATGGTTTGTTCAGTGCGGTTACGCCTGGAACTACACATTGCTATAGATCCATTGCTGGGTACTGAGTTTTGATTTCATCTTACCACGTTCATTTTATGGATGTATTTTGACTGTTATTCTTTTGATGGGTAGGAAGTGCCGTTTACTGGTCACACGTGACCACTGACCACTTTTTTTCTTCTTTTCCCAGGTAATTCTCTGTGGTGGTGCCTCATTCCAGTACCAGTGTAGTACTGCAACTACACTGAGTGACCATCAGTCTCTGTAAGTATTTTAAATGTATTTCTCTTTATTCATGGGTTGGTCTTTCAGTGTGGGATAAGTTCTGATCAGTCACGTCTGGTAATTTTACTGCAGATTCAGTGGTTGCATTGCAGGTGACTGAATGGAGGGGCGGGTGGTTACTTTGATGGCCTTGGCATTGTGTGAGGGAATGTCACAGTTGAGCCAACTCCTTCAGTGGAGGCACAGTGAGTAATGACAATGGACAGTTGACAGAA